>CM073488.1:33779051-38579051 GCA_037074505.1 Albizia julibrissin | reverse complement strand
CTTAGACTTCTTCATCCCAAAATAGAGGAAATAATGGGTGGTTCATGCAATAGCTCAAGTTTCTAATGGGGATTGGCAAATTTTGTGAACATTAGTTATAGATTTTTTGGACTCTCAGTAGTAACTCTATTTAAATGGGATAATTGAGCAAGTACTTGAATTGTTGTTTTCTGTGTTTGTATCAATCCAATAAGCAGACGATTTTTAAGCTTTCAATTCTGTATTTCTGTTGATGGCATTAAAATGAATTTTGTTGCATTTATATATAAGTTGATAATACCATTTACCCTGAGGAAAAGGGTTTATTCGTGGGGAGGAGTTGAATTTTCTTTCAATGCTTACCAGACACCTTGTTTTGTTGGTACTATGTTCGGAAACTAAATAAATCTGATGAATATGTTACAGGTAGAAGATAGAGTCCGAAAGAAGGGTGGAGATTTTCGTAAATCCAAAACAGGCTCTGTGCTTGCTTTCAAAGTCAGCTTTAGAGAGTAAAAACATTATATGCTCTTTCCTTTTATTTTATCTTTTTTTACCTCTTCAACTTCCTGTCTTTCAGGTTCATATATCTCCTACCCGCATGTGTGTGTTCTTTTATGTCTTGTCATTTCAAACTGTCTAATAGTGAAAAGATGAGACTGGACTCTTTGAATTGATAAATTGAAGATCCACGCTGCTGTAATTAATATTTATTTCAAGCGAAAGTGGTTCTTATAAGAATCTGCATGCACATAAGTACATAGGAAAAATGTTGTTACCAATCTGTGAAATGATCCAGCTTTAAGGATTGATAGAGGAAAGGAAAACAGCTGAGTTAAAGGTCTATGGGAGTTTAGTTAAGGTGATCTGCAGAAAAAAAGAATGTTCTGTTTGGGAGATGTAAATGGTACCTGAAAAGGAATTCTTGTAATTTGATGGCTCTTTAAGGGTTTTTCAACCATACATATAGGAGGAATCCAGCTAGAGAAATAAAAACAAATGAAGATGGTATGGTCACACCCATATCATGAGTTGAGTTCCTTAGGCATCAATGTCTGTATTATGTGATAAAAATTGTTTGCATATTTTGGAACCTTCTATGTCTCTTGTTCCTTGGTTACTCTCATGCCTTGCCTCTTGCAGCTTCAATCCTGTTGATTCGTTCATATGGTTTGAATTGTTTGGATCACCATCTGATCGGGACATTAATCTTATTGGTAGTGTAAGTGTTAAATTTAGCATGTTTACCCTTCTTATTTTTGGCAGAGAGCGGCATCATGCTTTATATCAATATGCATTGCAACATTGATGCCGCCATATGGTTGCATTTACTTATAAAATGTTACCGTTTGATATATTTGAACATGCAGGTTATTCAATCCTGGTATCTTATGGGTCGCCTTGGCGCCTTCAATTCTTCTAATTTGCAGGTAAGGTCATGTTTTATTTCCCTTACTATTGATGTACTAGTATTTGTTTGTTGATTTCTTTCAAATGCAACTGTTGAGGTGGGAGAACCAACCCACTTAAATATCCCATTGAGCATCCTATTCTACTCAATGGGGGACTTGGTATCCCATACTACCAAGTCTCCATCACATTGAAAGGCACATACAAATGCCCTGATATATGGGACAGGTTGTATTGATTGTGGTGCTGAGTGCCTCAGCTATATTTTGTTCTTTCTGCTGGTTTGAGTAGTTTTTAGTATTAACGAGACATTTTTTATGTTTGGGAATACAACTGTGTGAAGTGCAGCAGAATCTGAGTTTTTGACCTTGTGACCTGTCATGTTTGAGTTTTAGATCTTGCAAAGTAATGTAGATTTCAGAGACAACTATAATTTACTCGTGCTTTAAATTGTCTTGTAGTTGTGGTTATTAGTTTCGTATGGTTATTTGCAAAGTACACTTGATTAAAATGTGAGGATGTTTATATTTCCGTTATGTTCTCATTACAATTTAGATTGATATGATCCCAGTCCTATGATGATTTTTACTGCTGAAATTGGACATCATGTAGTATTTCTAACTTGTTCTGAATGCAATCTTTCTGTGGAGCTCTGAAAACATTCGTGAGAATGTTCACTACCTTATAGTCTATGCCTCTGTGGTATTGTGTATTGGTATTGTTACTGGACATTCACCAAGGTATCTTACACTGGTTGCTTACATGTTGACAGTAACTAGCGTATACATTAGTTTTTTAAAATCTCTATTAGTAGTACTCCCTCTAATCCTTAATATAAAAGCTAAATAATTAATTTGTGGATGTTAAGAATGTTAGTTATTTGTAATAAATATGTGTTGGTTTGCCTAGAATACCCTTTCTAATCATGTGTTTTGTTACTACTCTTGATGGAAACACTCTTCCTATGTGCAATTAATAGAAATACTTTGGAGAGAATTATAAATTTGGATCCCAAAATGGATTGTGGACTTATATTTAGGATAAAAGGAAACCTTATTTAAGAAACTGGAGTTAGTAATATTTATCTTTCTCTCTAGTGTTTTTTTTTTTTTTTTGGTTTCAGTTTCCATACTAGTAGAAAAGAGAACCATTTTGCTTTTCCCAAAAAAAGGAAAAAAAAAAACAATGGGAGACACTGAATATAATACATTCTCCTGCATGAAATTTGTTTTATTCTTTGCTTAACATGAAGGCTGATGGGTGTGAGTTGACTGCTTCAGCTTTGCTCTATTATCCATTCCTCCCTGTACTTGATACCCTTTAACAAATAATTGAAGCATCTTATTAAATTGTTGGCAGCTGGCCAATTCATCCATGGAGTACGATCCTCTCTATGATGCAGAGAAGGGCTTCAAAGTGATTTCATCATCCTTCCATGACATAGGCGACATCGAGTTCCAAGATAACTGGGGACGTGTTTGGTATACCCTTCCAGAACACTGATCTTTTGTAAAGATGATCCATATTACCATCATTAGAACGCGATTAAACCATGAACATCTCTTTACAGGGTTGACCTGGGCACATGTGATTATTTCGCCATCGATGTACTCCTCAATTGCCTAACTTCCTTGAGCTCAGAGTAAGTTGAAATGACCAAATTAGGGGGAAAGAGAATATATGAAATTGAAGTTATGATTGAGGTTTAACTTTTTATGGCAGATATCTGGGAATCCAACAGGTAGTTTTTGGCGGTCGGAGCATGGGCGATTGGGAAGAGGGAATGATGAACCCAGACTATGGTTACAAATACTTCAGGATCTGATCTGGGCTTTAAGATCAATTGGTTTTGGTTATGAGTGGCTCAATTTGATCAACAGAAAAGAAAGATGGAGGTTCAGCTTCAGTTCCTAAAGTTGAATGGGACTATGTGCTCTTTACTTCAAAGAAGTTATCTGATATTGGAGCACCTGACTTGTATCAGAATTGGACAGAGTCGACTCAAGACTAGCAGATGTTCATTTTTTGTTGTTTGATGATAAAAAACAATGCCTGTTCTGAAGTCAATATTTTAAAGCGCAGCCTAATCCCTGGATGAATGAATTAGCTGTTAGATTCATTTCACTTGTTTAGAGTATATAATATTATTATATATAAGAAAAAATTTATATTAAGTTTGATTGTCAACATGATAACACTATAATATATTAAGTTTCCAATGAAATAACACCATATGATATGAAAATACATTGATTTCTGTTTTAGGGTCATTTTTTGAACTCTTATAATTGTTTTAGTCGTTTTTTGCTATGCCCAAAATCTGTTTGATTTTTTTTTTCTAAAAAAAAATGTTCTTGTTCTCATTTTAATTTCATGTTGCTACTTAATGACGGCTTAACTCCGGTAAGACCTGGCTTAATCATGAAAACAATTTTTTGGGTCTAAACGGAGTTTCTAGGAATTTGGTTAGTGGTATCATTCAGTCTAGTCTTTAATAATGAGACGTTCCAGATTCTGATAAACTTGACTCATTAAGCTAGCTTAACAATATTCTTCACTGGCCTTTTACTTTAGCCTTTTATTTTGCAAAGCTTCATTTGAAAAAACAATTTTGAAATAAAAATGAAAATAAAAACATGTAACAATCTCAAATAATAATCAATAAAATCTACAAAGTTCATAAAATGCCAGGCTATTCATGAATTCTTAGAGGGGGAAAAACATTACATTACAATAATAAATAAAATTTTAAATTTAACAAACACTAACGACGACAAGATCAACCTCAGCGAAGGACAATCTCGCCTATGCAAACCTAAGCCGAAGGCTCTTGCCTCTGGGAAGCGAGACTTCCCATTTCTCTTCGACTCTTCCAATGGCTTATGCTTGCGCTTCTTGTTCTCTGGCTTCTCAGTTACTTCCTCGCTCAAAGAATCCTGTTTTTCACTCCATAAAACGCACAGCTTTCCCCTTCCTTGGTGTTCACTATCCATCACAGCACCAACTCTTGTTTTCTTCGCTCTGTGTAGCAGCGGCATCGAAGAACAATTCCAATGACAACACAGTTCAGAGCGGAAAGAAATCAAACCACCGAAATGACCAAGTAGCTTCGGAAACGAAGGAAATTGAGGTGGAAGTGGAGGAGGAGCTGCCGTGGATTCAGGAAAAGGCCTTGGACCTGGTTGAGTTCACTGGCTCTGTCACTCAGGCCATTCCTGGGCCTAGAGTTGGTACAAGCTCATTGCCTTGGATTCTTGCTGTTCCTTTGGCTTATGCTGGCCTTACTTTTGTTATTGCTTTTGTCAAGGCCGTTAGGAAATTTACTTCTCCCAAAGCAAAACGCCGCAGACTGGTTTGTCCCTTATTCTTCATTAGCTCAATTTTAATCTGTCAACTCATCATTGCTGCTGCTGCCATTCACCTATAATATGCTCTATTCCATAGCTTGCTAGACTGGAAAATAATTGAAATTTGGGTCGATGTTAATATGTTTGATTTGCTCATCTGATGTTAATGTAATTCCCTCTTGAAATTGTATTGAAGAACTTGTTGAGTTGACATAAGAGTGCTACTCTGCTGGCTAAAAGCATATAACTTGGTCTAATTGAATAAATCATTTCAGGTTAATAAAAACGCGACGTTATTGAAGTCCCTGGATGATTTATTTCAAAAAGGAAGAGATGAAGTCAATCCTGTTTCTCTCAAGGAACTCGAGAGTAAGGTGATATAAAATATGCTTTATAAAATTTATCATGCATATTATCATGATATAATGTAGTGATACTATGGCTAAACGAATCAAGTGTAAACTTGCCTCTAGTAACTTTGTTGGTTTTCATTGTTGCTTTATTTTGTTGGTTGCTATCTTGTGAGATTATGGTTCCTGTTATCCTTTTTTTCTTACTTATAATTTGTAGTTCTCATGATGTGCATGATCACTTCGTGGCATGTGATTTAGTGGACAAATGAAACTCACAAGCTGGGATATGCCCCCGCTATAGTGACTGAGTGGCTTCCTTGGTTGGTTGCAGAGATTTGGGTCTTAAGCTCATAAACGTGGGATCTTGAACCTTGAAATTTTTGTTGGAACATCATCCTAAACTTTTTAACCGACTGTAGAAACATGCATGTGTTACTGAACTTAGATGATAAAGTTCCATCAGTAAGACAGTACTAGAAAATCCTCCTCATCCAAATCATGAAATTTGGTGTCCCTTAGTTTGCCTTGTCCTTTGAGGAATGTGTGAACAATTTAAGTCTATTTGAGGGGGAAAAGGATCCATCCATTCAACTTACACGCTACCTGAATATTTGAGAAATCATTTGTTGGATTAGAGTGATTGCCAAAGTCAGAGGAATTGTTGGTTGTGACCTCAGACATACTCTGGAAGATGAAAAATCATAAGGAATCAGCAAGTACATTGAACAAAGCTGACATAAGTGGAATAAATCACTGATGATTAGAAAAACACCACTATTGGAGCCTAAACAGAGTTGGAGAACACTTGGGCCAGCCTCATAAGTTGTTGGCAATGCTTTCTGGGCTGACCCATATGGAAGACAAGATGTGACATGCTGATGTATGAGACTCATTGAAGAATTGCTGTACGGTCTTGTGCAGTGGGCAGAGATGGTTCCATCTACAGGGGAAGCTTGGTTGGAAATCTCTGGTGTGGTGCATTATGTTTTGGTTTAAAAAAGACAAAAGCAATGGCAGAAGATTATGTATAGTTGTATTGAAGACTTGTGAATAAATAAAAAGGCTAGTATAGTAGCAATGAGGGCTACTAGAGGAAAAAATGAAAATGAAAGGCATAGAAATTTTTGAGACAAGATGTATTAAATTCTCGTACATTGCAATGAAACATAATACAAGGTATTTATAGATACAAGGGAGGCTTCACTAGGAAACACAATTACAAATAGGGACATAGGGAACTAATGAAATGACTGTTGCTCATACATGACAAAATAATTACATTTTTTGTACAATTCCTTGCTTTCTTGTGCATTCGAATAAAGTGTGAGAATTCTGATTCATTCTCTCTAAGTACTCTTCAGCTTAAGCATGCCATTTTACCTTTATATCTGATCTTTTTTTTTTTTTTTTTTTTTTGCTGGCGATATGTAGGATTTATCTTTTACTATGATTGGAAAGTCATTTTCTGTTGATTATTTGCTGGTGGCTCCCCAGAATTTTGTGTGCTAGTGCACAAAGATGAACTGATTTTATGTGACAATTTCAAATTGATATACAGGTAGGCTTTAATGTGGAAGAAATTCTGCGCAAGTATATTCGCTATGCTCTGAATGAGAAACCATTCAACCCTGATGTGGTAGCTGATTTAATTCAGCTGAGGAGTGCTTCTGTGCTAAGTGACTCCCATGTCGCGGAGATTCTGAATGAAATCTCACGACGAATTGTGCGAGACAAAGGTAAAGTACTCTTTTATTGCATAGGTTATTGGAGTAGTTGTGAGTTAGCCTCAGGTCCTGCTATAAATATAATGGATTTACGATGTAGTACACAAAATTTTAACATGGATTTTATTATGTCAAATGAGTTTTGTCTGCAGTGAGTGCCACATATATAAGAATGTCATCCTAAATGATTGCTGGTTTCCATCCAGGAAATTTGCCTCTTTTTGAATCCTAAAATTTGCGCTAAAACTGTGGTGGTTCATTATAGTAATCTTAAGGATAATCTACTGTGGTGTTGCCTTGCTTTTACATTTGATTTGATTGCTGAAGTACGTGTCTCACTGGGGTGGTTGTCTACTGATTTTGGATTTGTGACTTATTGTTATTTCAATCTTACTAACTTTATTACATTGCATTTCAATGTTTTTAGGCCCTGTAGTCATGGATGCATCAGGCTATACTGAAAGGGGTTTCAAGAGAAAACTTGCTGTTCAGGCTCTTTTTGGAAAAGTCTTCTATTTATCTGAGGTAAGTAGTTGGACAGTAAATATGATTCAAAAACCCCTAGAATGTTGTTTAGTAGTTATGCTAGTTATTGTTCTGTACTTCTATAATAATATCCCTTCAGTGTGTCTGATAGCGCCTGTTCTATGCCTACTATTGAAATTTGAACTAATTTCCTTGTTGGTTTGTCATTTTGGTCTCAGCTGCCGGAGTTTTGTTCAAGAGATAGCTCCTTAATTGTCAAGGAAATCTTTGGGGTTACAGAGTATGCTCTATGCTTGGTTTCTTTAGTTGCTTTTATTCTTTGCAATGAATTAAGCAGCGAGCAGACTTGTGATTGTTTAGTAATTAGCATATTAGCTTGAACTATTCTGAAGCAAAATGGATTAACAACAACATAGTAGTATTAGTAATAGTAGTTTTTTTTTTTGGGATAAAATGATCAAATTTCATTAAATATAACAAAACAATTACGGTATAAAATGGGCTGCATTACAGATAAAGAGATATTACACCTGGCAGCCCATTTGAAACAGAAAAAACAACCAAAACAAACTAAAAAACCAAACAGCAACAAAAAGGAAATAGCAAGTTGCAACATAAAAAGCGGGCCCAGTGGAACATAAGCAGCAACAGTGAAGCATAATAATAGTAGTTGTAATAGTAATAACGCTAAATTTGTACAATATTTTCTTGAATTTTGAATTGTGTGCAAATATCTTTTGATTTTAAAACCTTGACAATGATACTTCGTAAACTTTCAAATTCCTGCGACTGAAAATAACCTTCTCACAGACAGAATGTGATAATTATGGCAATTTATCTTCTTAACATGTCATGTCCTATCAGTAAAATGATGGGCTGATGAATTGCAGGAGGTTATTTGCACAAATTTAATAGTTTAGGGGATTCATTGTCAAGTTTTGAAGTTTAAAGTAATTATTTGCGCGTGACTCATAGTTCAAGGGTGTTATGTGTAATTTAGCATAACAACAAGAATAACATTCCTTTACTCAAGAAGAATCTTATTTTTCACAGTGAAGATGCTGACACACTCAGAATACACACGGTCTCTGAAGCTGGTGATATGGAATCACTTGAGAAGATGGTTGACACTTCAGAAGCAGAAGATGATTCTGAAGAGGCTGCATCTGATGATTCTTGATTGATATCTCATATATATGTGTTCAGTTTTGCCAAATGGTTGAATGTTGACTGACTCACTGGGAGCAAATGGTTCAACATTTCTTCTTACCAAAGAAAAAAGTGGTCTTTTCCTCTTTGATTGCTGTTTCAGTTTTATGATCCCTAGGAATAAATTTTATGGTTCATGTTTCTGTCATAAGATCAATTTTGGCGGCTTTTACTTTTTGTTATTTGGAAATTTAATGCAGGCAGTTGATTAGAAATTAGTGTAAAGATACATTTAGATATAGAATGATTAATTGTATTGTAATGCATGTTGATATGGAATTGCACTGTCTTGAATTTTTATTGCTCGAGTTATCTCGGTCCCGTCCCGTGAGCACGGTGGAATTCTTTCTTAGCTTGCAAGAGTTCAAAATTTCTATTTCACTTTTTTCACACGTTCCATGTCTGTTTAAATATAATAATTAAGGGAAAATTACAACCAGATTCCAAATAAGAGTCAAAATGAAAAAATGGTCCCTTGAAATCTTAAAATAAGAAAATGGTCCATTTGATAAGTTTAGGAGTATATCATTAATAAGTTCAGGGATTCTGTTAACAAGTTGTTAAGATTATTTTTTTATTTTGAAATTTTAAAGAACTATTTTTTTTTCTCTTACTTGGGATCTGATTATGATTTTTCCTATAATTAAAATGTTTAATTTCAATAAAATTAACATTTAAATAGTCGTATTTAAATTTAAAGGGTCAAACAAAAAGAAAGGAAATGAGAGAAACGAATTTAACGTTCAACTGAGATTCAGCTACAGAGTCGCCCACATGCAAGCACGAGGCTCGCGATAAATTTGGCATGGGTTGGTTTCTTTCTTTGACTTCTAATTTTAATATCTTGAACAGAAAGAAAGCTCTGTTACTGTTGAAAAGTGAGAGAATGCATGGGAGGTCGAGTTTACTTTAATAACAGAGAGAAGTACGTAATATGTGTGTTTTCACATTAGATCTGCAAATTGGCGTGTCGTTCAAATTTGGTGGATTGCTCGTCGTCTTTTTGATGCAGCTCTGGGTTTGCTCATTAATTACGGATCTCAACGTCGATATTCTTTAAGTTGCAGTGATCATAATTCTGGTTTTTTCTCTGGGATACTCTGGCTTCTGAGAGAGGGAAGAAAATGAGGGAAGTTGTGATAGTCGCAATTTCTTCTACGCTTGGGAATATGTTGATCGGGTGGGATAGTTCTAGCATTGCAGGTCTCATCTCCTTCATAATCTTCTTGTTCTTCTTTTGAAATGTACATCAAAGCTCAATTTTACTTTTGCTTCTTAATTAATGGATATGACATTGCAGGGGGCATGTCTTACATCAAGAAGGAATTCAATTTAGAAACCGATCCCAAAATGGAAGGAATGATTGTCTCCATGACGTTCCTCGCCGGAACACTGACGACGACACTTGCCGGAACGGCCAGCGACATGTTCGGACGACGTACGATGTTAATAATCTCATCAGTAACATTTATCTTGAGCGCTCTGGTTATCCTCTGGGCTCCCAACGTTTACATAATTCTAATGGCGAGGTTACTGATCGGTGGTGCCAATGCTCTCGCCGGTACTCTCACTCCTCTCTACATATCGGAGATTTCACCGCCGGACATCAGAGGCCTACTCACAACGGTGACGCAGTTTTCTTGTTCGTCTGGAATGTTTTTGTCTTACTGTTTGGTTTTTTCCATGTCGTTAATGGAATCACCTAGTTGGAGAATCATGCTTGGGATTATTGGTCTACCTGCTTTGGCTTATTTCCTTATTACTGTGTTTTATCTTCCTGAATCTCCTCGCTGGCTTGTTACTAAAGGTCGACTTGGTGATGCTAGGACTGTCTTGCAACGTATCCGAGGCACTCAGGATGTTTCAGGTCATAGCCTCACACTCGTACACTATTTCCTTCTTTTACGTGAACACGTAGTGTTTGATCTAATGCTTGATTATTTTAAACATAGGAAATTGTGTGGACTTCACTTGGACTATGAGCTTTTTCCTTAGAGAAGAAGTGTTTTCTTTTATTTACAATCTCAACTGTATTCTGCTACAAATATAACTATATAATCTGTCAAAAGTCTATGTTTGACTGGTTGCTGAAGAATGAGGGTTTTTATGGTCCATCATCCCCAATTCTAACAGCTAACTTTTGAAAAAATGGTTGTCCCATTAAGCGTCGGCCAGTCAGAGAGGATTGTCATGAGTCTCATATTAGAATGATTATCTTGAATGAGAGCTTTTCAAGATCTTAAATTCCCCAGCTTCAACTATTTATTTTTAAGGTTCTCTTAAGGACCTATAGCTGTTATATAGTACTATCTCTCATCATTAACATAAGATTTCGTTAGTAGTGTAATTTATACAATAAATAAGATCTTATACTTCTGCCGATCTTTAATATAAGAACCAATTGATTTTTTTTTGGAAAGATTAGAGTAGCTAAATAAACTACTTAATCATAATATATGTTGTGTATCAATAAATTATATATTAATTTATAAGACAGACATATTAATTTAAAAAAAATGATAAATATAAATACTTAATATAACTTATTTAGCTTACTTAATCTCTAAAAAAATCAAATGGCTATAAGAACTAGATGTAATACGTACTATTAAGGATACTATTAAGGATAAAAGGTAGTATAGTTGTCATTAGTCTATACATAAACTTCATCATCTCCTTATAGCTACACTGTTATTTGGTATATATTTAAAATAATACACACACATTTCCAAATAACAGAATTGAGTGTGTGGTTGATGTTACAGGGGAGTTAGCTTTGCTAGTGGAGGGTCTAAGCCCAGGAGGTGAAGCCACTAGCTTAGAAGAATACATAGTAGCACCAGCCAGCGAAGTGACTGCCATGGAAGCCGCCAGAGATTGTATCAAACTATACGAGCCCAGCGAAGGAGCCTTATCAATGGTGGCCGCACCAATAAATGTACAGGGAATTAGCAGCATGGTACTGTCACAGTCCATGTCTCGCCAAGCAAGCCTCATCCAAAGCCCTGGTATGCTCAAGGACCCAATCGTCAATCTCTTCGAAAGCATCCACGGCGACGACCACGACGCCGCCTTGCACGGAAGCGGCCTCAATCTCTCTGTCTCTGAGCCCACCGGAACCAGTGACTACCTTCAGCTTCATACTCCATTGTTACTCTCACATCAAGATAGTACTACAGATAGGTCTCAGGCAGTGATAAACAAGAACACAGATATAGGTGGAGGATGGCAGTTGATGTATAAAGAAGCAGGTCCTCACCAGTTTCAGAGAGTGTATTTGCATGCAGAAGGAGGAGGAGGAGGAGGAGGGGCGGTTGTTGGGGTTTCACATTCGCAGAGAGCTTCGTTTCTTTCGGGTTCGGGGTTGGATTTGACTATGGAGGGGGAAGCGGCAGCGTTCCCGGCGGCGGCACTGGTGAGTATCTCGGCTATTGGGACTAACAAAGACGTAGCCAAAGCCATGAATGATATAAATGCTGCTAAACCCAATGCTTGGACACCCGGCGTCAGGCGTGCCTTGATTGTTGGAATTGGACTTCAAGTTCTTCAGCAGGTAAAACTTTAACATCAAACTTGCATAGCTTCTCATCTATACATATACTACCTCATTCTTAATATAGGAGCAGGTTAAATTTTTTGTTAAGAGATTAAAGAATTCGATTATATTAAAATATTTATAATTCTTCTTTTAACTAATTTATTTAACTTATAATTTGATATATAATGTATAACATATATAATGATTAACTAGTTTATTTAACTTTTTTAATTTCTCTAAAAAAAAATCAATTGATTATTATATCAAGGAGTATTTACTTTTTGCATCGGTTTCTTTTCGAACTTCATGAGCATTTTACGGGAAAATTGTTGAAAGGTTAATTGAAATGTGTGTGTGTTTTGCAGGCTGCTGGGATAAATGGGTTTCTGTACTATGGGCCTCAAGTTCTGGAAAAGGCAGGAGTAGGGGCTCTTCTTGCCAATTTGGGCATTACTGCAACATCTGCTTCGTTACTTGTTAATGTCGTCATCACTTTCTTTATGCTTCCTTGTGTAGCTCTTTCCATGAAGCTCATGGACGTTGCTGGCAGAAGGTATATATGTCTAAATCTTCTCTTATATATATCCATAATTCGTTGTTTTACTTGAGAATGTTTATCCCATGAACTAATATTTTGTTATAAAATAAGAACAGAGAGAACAAAGTACTCTCTTTAAGACTCTAACTTCTGACTGAACTGAAAGGGAGAAACATGACTATAGCTAGCCTGATAACTATTTTTATTCTCAAGCCTTTTTTTTTTGGACAAATATTCTCAAGCTTTAAATACACCCTTTCATCCACAAAACCATTACAAATAGGTGAAGTATGTCATATATTAGTTAAAATTAGCATTTGAAGACTATTTGTCACCTGATACAACCTTTTGTTTATGTCATCTTGTTTTGATTTTTCTTTATGCAAATTGCACTTCTAGTCTCCCTAACATTCACTTTATACAATCTACACAAATTGTTATGTGAGTAAGAGATTATGGGTTCAAATCTCGAAACTAGCTTTTCCGTTTGCGGAAGTAAAGATTGTTATCTAATATTTCCCAAACCCTATCTAGTAAGAGTTTTGTATATTAAACTGTCCATTTTTTTAAAGAAACCATATATGCAGTTCTTTTTAAATGAAAGTAAACATTAAAAGCCATGTAACTTTCTCTCTCTATCCTTCTTTGAGTGCATATAATAAATGAATGTAAAAGACTCGAATCCTTGGGAGAGGTTTATATGAACTTTATTATTAGATTTTAGTTCAAAAGTTGCATCTTTTTTTATTAATTAATTGACTACCACCTGGGTGTGTATTAATTTACAGGTCAATAATGCTGAAGACTGTGCCCATTCTGATCGTGTGTTTGGTGATACTAGTAGTACGTGACTCGTTGCACTTAAGTTCAATGGTGAACGCAGCGATAACTGCTCTGAGTGTAATAGTGTACGAAAGCGTATTCTGCATGGGATTTGGAGTGATTCCCAACATCATGTGTGCAGAGATCTTCCCTACCAGTGTTCGAGGAATCTGCATTTCTATATGTTTTGTTTCGTTCTGGCTTGCAACCTTGATTCTCACTTCTGTTTTCCCTTCCTTGCTTCAACTTCTCGGTCTCTCTGGTGTGTTTGGATTGTTCGTTGTTGGATGCTTCGTGTCTTGGATTTTTGTTTACGTGAAAGTCCCTGAAACTAAAGGCATGCCTTTGGAAGTCATCATTGAGTTCTTCGCCCTTGGTGCTAGCCCTAGTTCTGATCTTTCTACTTTTGCTGGAACCAGAAACTGAATTTTTGTCCCATTCGACCGGGTCGACTCCGTACCCGTGTGAGTGTGTAGTTTGATTGAGAAAAGAGTGATGTAAATTTTCTTTTCTTTACGTAAATGTTCAAGATACAATACATCTAAATTAAATGTGACTCATTATCTGATGAAGAAGAAGTTGTTTGGATCATTGGTGTGACTTTGTTTTGACTCTGTCATGTCAGATTGTGAGTTGTTTTTCTAGGATGGAGGGAGTCAGTGAGTTTCTTTTTCCAGAAATATTTAAAACGTAATTCCCAATCTCCATGTAGACTTCTTGTATGTTGTCTATGTAAGAATAAACTCATGCTTTATAAGAGAGGAATCACATTCAAGCATACATGATCTTACAACTACTGCGGAAGACTTTTTAAATACCTCTTGCCATTGCTAATCTTCTGATCGGGAGAAATGTCCACGAGTATGGGAGATGGAACTGCAAAACAAAGAGCTGTCAGAAGGTTGTCAGGTCATTCTTCTGACTGACTGTAAGGCACAGTGATAGCAACTGGGTTGGGAGCCGTCGCCACTCAGGGAACCTCAAAGAGCTGCTAGTGTTTTCACTCGTACGCTCAATTTCACTGACAGCCATAAACTTAATTGTCTTATTTCACCATCATAAATAAAACATAGATAGCCAATCAGCAAAATAACCATAATCCTGAAGTTGGGCTTGGATCTGACTGACGGGCCACACTCTGGATATCTTAATTAATAACCTAATTAATAAATAACTAATGAATTATATTATAATAATTAAAATATCTCACATTCTCCTACTTGGCCTGTATCTTAATGTCAGTTTCCCTATCCAGATTAAACTAAGGCTATGCTGCAAGAATCATGGCGATAAGTCCTCTTTGTCCGAGTATTATCTTCTATGCATTACATGCAACACCCTTACTTAATGGGTATGACTTTATGAATAAACTTATACGTTTATTCGGTTCCAAACTTAATGTATATTATTCTCATCAACAGAATGTATACAGATAATGATAGAGATAATAAACCACGTAATTAATTTTATTGCGTACCTCTTCTATATGAATGAAGGTCTAACCCTCATCTGAGGGACGTGTAACACAAAAGCATTCGGTTTCAATCCCTTAGTTAAAGGATCAGCTAGCATGTCCTTTGTATTAATATGATCAATCGAAATTTCGCCATCTGCAATTATCTCTTTTAAACTTAGGAATTTTAGTTTGATCCATCGGCTTCGACTTCTACTCCTTTTGTTATTTGCAATGGCTACTGCGGCTATGTTATCATAATACATCATGATTGGCCTAGAGATTGAATCCACAATCTTAAGTCCAGCAATGAAATTCTTTATCCAGATTGTTTGTGAACTTGCCTCAAAACATACTATGTACTCAGCATCATAAGTAGAGGGAGCTGTAAGTGTTTGTTTTGTACTTTTCCATGATATAGCTCCATCTGCTAGTAGGAAGATGTAACTAGTAGTAGACTTATTTATGTCTAAACATCCTCCTAGATCAGAGTTTGAGTAATCGACCACTTCCAAGTTTTCTGTTCTTCTGTATGTGAGCATATAGTATTTAGTACCTTGTAGGTATCTAAAAACTTTCTTTGCAGTTGTCCAATGTGCTTCCCTTGGATCACTTTGGTATATTCCCAACATGCCAACAGTGAAAGCTATGTCAGGTCTTGTGTAGACCTGTGCATACATCAAGCTTCCCATTACTGATGCATATAGGACCCTTTCCATTTGCTTTCTTTCAAGCTCACTTTTAGTGCATTGATCTAGACTAAACTTGTCCCCTTTCTCAAGAAGAGCTACGTTAGTTGAGCAGTTTTGCATCCTGAATCGTTCAAGAACTTTGTTGATATAGGTTTGTTGAAACAAGCCTAAAATGACTTGAGCTCTATCCCTATAAATCTTGATGCCAATAATATAGGATGCCTCACCCATATCCTTCATATCAAAGTTCTTGTACAGGAACTGTTTCACTTCACGCAATAGTCCTAGATCACTGGTTGCAAGTAGTATGTCATCAACATACAAAACCAGAAATATGATCTTGCTCCCACTAACCTTGTGGTAAATGCATTCATCCATTATGTTCTCATCGAAGCCAAATGATGTAATTACTTCATGAAATTTCAAGTACCACTGTCGTGAGGCTTGCTTCAAGCCATAGATCGATTTCTTTAACTTGCATACCAGGTATTCTTTATCCTTTGCAACGAATCCCTCAGGTTGCTTCATGTAGACTTCTTCCTTAAGTTTCCCATTGAGGAATGCAGTCTTGACATCCATTTGGTGCAACTCTAGATCAAAATGTGCAACCAATGCCATGACTATGAAAAAAGAGTCTTTCGTTGATACAGGAGAAAATGTTTCTCTGTAGTCGACCCCTTTGACTTGTGTGAACCCCTTAGCAACCAACCTAGCCTTGTATCGATCAATGTTACCTTGTGAGTCTCTTTTGGTTTTGTAAACCCATTTACAACCAATGGCTTTAGACCCACTTGGTAACTCCACAAGATCCCATACACTATTATTTGCCATGAAATTCATTTCTTCAGTCATAGCATCATGCCACAACTTAGAGTTTTCACTCTTCACAGCCTGAGTAAATATTAGTGGATCATATTTAATGTTAATATCACAGTCAATCTAAGTAGAGTAGACCACATAGTCACTAGGTAATGATGGTCTTCTCTCTCTGGTTGATCTTCTTAATTCAACCTCTTGAGTTGGTTCAGGTTGTTCATTCGAGACATCCTCCACCACAACTTGTCTTTGTTCTTGATGTGTGGGAGGTGGATAAATTTAAACATACCCATCGTTACGTAAATTAAGGGTCACTTCCATATGATCTTTGTTTATCTGATCACTCCCACTGATCACGTCATTCTTAAGAAAAACAACATTCACAGACTCTATGAAACGTGTAGAAGGTGAAGGACAATAGAACTTATAACCCTTAATCATACATGGATAGCTTACAAAGTAAGCTCTAATGGTTTTAGGATCTAGTTTCTTCTCTTGTGGATTGTAGACTCTTACTTCTGCAGGGCAGCCCCATATCCTTAGGTGTCTTAAACTATGTTTCCATCCTTTCCAGATTTCAAAGGGTGTTTTTGGTACTGCCTTCGTTGGAACCTTGTTTAGTATATACACAGCTGCCTTGAGTGCCTCCTTCCACAAGGATGGTGGAAGTTTAGAGTCATTCATCATGCTCCTAACCATGTTCAGCAAGGTCCTATTCCTTCTTTCTGCAACACCATTCATGTTTGGTAAATCAGGCATGGTGTATTGGGTAACTATCCCATGCTCTCGAAGAAAATCTGTAAAAGGACCTGGCACTTGTCCTTCACTAGTATATCTACCGTAATACTCACCACCTCTATCGAATCTCACAATTTTAATTGGGTTTCCAACCTGTTTTTCTACTTCAGCTTTATATTCCTTAAAGGCATCTAGTGCCTCGCTTTTATTATCAAGTAAGTAGATATATGTGTATCTTGAGTAATCGTCAATAAAGATGATAAAATATTTTTAACTATTTGCGGATAAATCAGGGCAACAAATATCGGTATGTATTATTTCAAGTAACTCATAGCTTCTCTTATCTCCTTTTTGTGACTTAGTGGTCTGCTTTCCCCTTATGCAGTCCACATATGTATCAAATTCCGAATGGTTTAAAGATGGAAGGATTCCATCTTTAGTTAACCTTTTAATCATGTCCATGGAGATATGTCTCAATCTCCTATGCCACAAGTAAATAGAATTCTCATCAATGATACTTTATCTAATACCATGCGTAACAGAAAAAACTTGGGGCGGTTCAGGAATTATTTTAAACAAATCATCAATCATAATAACTTTCTCAATTGGAACAAGGTCTTTACTGAAATACATCAAATCCTTATGCAAATAAATCCCATAGTTCAAAGGAATAAGTTTCGAAATAGAAATCACATTTCTCCTATAACTAGGAATGAAAAAACAATTGAGAAGATCCAGTACAATTTTATTTGGGAAAACGATTTTAAATGTTCCAATTGCTTTGACCGGATCTCCTTTCCCACTTCCTGAAAGGACTCGAGCTTCATTGGGAAGTGGAGGTCTGGTTTTTAGAAACCCCTGCATGGTAGTAGAAATATGGATCATTAAACCCGTACCTATCATCCAAGTATCACTATCAATACTAATATGATGAGATTCAAAAGCTAAGTCTGAATGACACATACATTTACGTTCCAGCCATGCTTTCCACTTCAGGCACTCATCCTTCATGTGCCCTTTCTTCTTGCAGAAGAAGCAAATTTCTTCAGCTTTCTTTATGGATGACACAACAGGAATCATTTTCTTCTTTTTGTCCTTGTCCTTCCTGCCTCCGACACCAGTCCTGGAGGAACTTTCAGCTATATGATCTGCCCTAGGTGTATCCCTACCACTCATTTGAAGCCTTTTTTCCTCCTGAACACACATGGACAACAGTTCATTAATTGTCCATTTTTCCCTATGTGTGTTGTAGGGGACCTTAAAGGCGTCATACTGAGGGGGAAGGGAGTTCATCACCAGATGCACCAGGAACTGCTCTGTCAGTTCCATGTCAAAGGTTCTCAGCTGGGAGGACAAGTATCTCATCCTCATAATGTGTTGTCTGACTCCATCCGTGCCTGTCAGCTTCATTGCGCACAGCTCTAACATGATGGAACCACCCATTTGTTTGTCAGTTGGTTTAAACTGCTTGTCAATGGCTTCAAGGAACTCCTTAGCTATTTCACACTTGGGGATCGCTCCCCAAATGCTTCTTTGGATCCTAATCTTAGTATAAGACAAGCACATGCGATTATAGTGCTCCCAGCACTCCTGATAGTCAATTTCATCTTTAGTTGACCTGTCAGTTGGTTTGGGAGGTCTGGGTTTCTTCATGAAAAAATGCATGTTCAACATGTCAATCTGCAAAGAAATATCTTCCCTCCACTCAGGGTAATTGGTACCATCCAATATGATCTTGCTAGTAGTTTCAGCAAAAGGGTTAGGGAAAACAGTAGGTACTGCAATTTAAAAACTCAAGTTAGCTCACGAGATTAGATTTTGAGACAATCACAAATGCAGCGGAAGCGTGGTGGGCCTATAACCTACAGGTCTCAGGATCGAAACCTGGCTCTGATACCACATGTAAGAATAAAATCATGCTTTATAAGAGGAATCACATTCAAGCATACGTGATCTTACAACTACAGTGGAAGACTTTCTAAATACCTCTTGACATTGCTAATCTTCTGATTAGGAGAAATGTCCACGAGTACGGGAGATGGAACTGCAAAACAGAGAGCTGTCAGAAGGTTGTCAGGTCACTCTTCTGACTGACTATAAGGCACAGTGATGACAATTGGGTTGGGAGCCGTCACCAGTCAGGGAACCTCAAAGAGCTGCTAGGATTTTCACTTGTACGCTCAATTTCACTGACGGCCGTAAACTTAATTGTCTTATTTCACCATCATAAATAAAACATAAATAGGCAGTCAGCAAATAACTCTAATCCTGAAGTTGGGCCTGGATCTGACTGACGGGCCACACTCTAAATATTTTAATCAATAACCTAATTAATAAATAACTAATAAATTATATTATAATAATTAAAATATCTCACAGTTTATACATGTGTGTATTTTTAGACTCTATCGATAAATTGTATCTTCTTTTTTTACAATAAATAAATTGTATCCATTAACAATGCAATAACATATTATAATTTATATATATCACGTCATTTGCAAATTTGTACATATGCTTTGCTCATATTTAGGGTGTGTTTGGAAAGACGTTTGGGCCATCTAAACGTACGGTAAGGGAAAAAAGTCCAGTGGATTAGCTTGAAATGTGTTTGGGTTCACGGTTGTTTTGTCTGAGCTTTGTTTATTAAGCATCTTTTTTGAGAAGCCCAACCTAGATGCTTTTCCTGCTGCACGATGTGGAACAAATTACTCATGAAGAATGTCCAGATAGAGAGAGAAAAAGAAGGTGACAGTCGGTAGCTATTGAATTTCAGAAGTGAGATTGGCGGAAAAAAAAAATCAAAAGTGAGGACATAACTTGAAGCTCCTTACTCAGCTCTCAAGCTCTCACCTTTTCCTCTGGTTTCAAATGACGATAGGTTCCATCTTCAACAAAGCTTCTAGGATTTTCCATAGCTACCCTTCTCCTTCTAAGCTCCTCCTCTTCTGCACTCTCAGGTACTGTACTCCTCCATTGATCTTTTTGTTTATTTTTCATTTGTCTAAGATACTTCTCTTCTACTTTTTTCCCTAATTTTATTTGATTTTTTGCTGTCCAATGCTCATTGTTGATAACATTTATGAAGAATCTGAAGGAGATGGAATTTCGATGCTAAATGTTTATTTTTCTTATTAAAAAAATTGGGTCTAATTTGATTTCTCAAGTTTATGGAGTTCAAATCCTATCGTCCTCTACAAACAAGTTGAAATGGGTAGCTACACCTGGTTCATATAATGAATGACGTAGAGAAATTTTGAGATCTTGGTTACTTTAGGCTCTGTTAATGGGAACAACACTGAAAAAGAACAAGAATGTTTTGTTTACTGAGGCTCTTTAAATTCTTTTGTGATGATTTTTTTTTTGGGGAGGGGGAGTGATGTTGGTTTTCCGGGCAAGATTTTGGATAAGTTTGAAAAAGAAGTTATTTTTGCTTACTTCTATGAAGAGGCTTGATTGGAAATTTGGATTTTTTTTATATTTAATGCTATCACTGAACCCACTTACTATTGATCAAACATATTGCTCGTTTGGCTGAGCAGTGTTGAATCGAGCTTATTATATAAGTCTGATTTACGTAAATCGAGATAAATCTCATTCATATATTTACCTCGTAGACTGTAAAAGTACCCGTAGACCGTAAAAGCTACATCGTAAATCGTAAAAACTACTTCGTATTCCGTGAATCACGATTTATAAGAACTTATAAAACTTCTATAAATTAATCCAAACGAGCTAATACTGTGTATTCATGATATATATAATCTGAACAATCTGCTTTCATGTATTTCTAATGTTCAAATATTCCCCTTGATTTTTGATTATCTTCAATATATATGAATCATGTTCATGACACGATTAGAGATTAATTTGGTGGGAGTAGATAATTTAATTATGATACACTTCATGTATGTCATTTAGATTGAAATATATATTTATCCTGTTTTAATTTAGTATTTTAGTGTATTTTTCTTCTTTTTGAATAATAATTAATTTTTTTTATTTTATAAAATTTTATTTACATTTTTTCACATCAATTCTAAAAATATATACAAACAATATATATATGTAGTATTCAATAAGGTTTATACCCTTTTTATTTATTTTTCATCTAAACGGGCTTTCCAAACTCTAATACAAACAAGTTCAAGGTTAGAAAAAAGTCACTTCTGTCATCGCTAATCCAAACACAAATCACATTTATAATTTAAATTTTTTTTTAAACTCACTTTTATAAAAATCAGATTAAAAAAAACACTTTTTCACCACTAATCCAAATATGCACTTAATGGGTGGTTTACGGTGTCTTGATCCCACCCAGCCGGGCGAGCGCCGAAATGCGATAGAAAAAAAGCTGTACTTGTGGGGAAAAAAACAGAGCATAAGCTTTACCTTCTTCGCATGTTGAAAATTTTCCTTTATCAAATCTCAAATAATGCAAATCTTCTCTCAAAAAGAAGCAAGGACACTAGATCAGAGAGGACAAGATCTAAAACATAAATACCTATATGCATGTGTTTGATTGAGATAGCCGAACCTAAAAGTGATTTCCTTTTATTTGACTTTCAACGGCAGACTGGCCTTCTACGTGTCGTTCCATCTGCCACACGATTATATCAGTGGCCAGATTTGAGTCAAGAGGAGAGAAACCATTTCGCCAGGAACACTGCTAGAATTGGGGAAGGCAGTTCCAAACCAAGCTCAAGCTCACTCCCTAGGGTTTTAGACAGAGAGATTCAATATTGTTTCTCTCACGGGGTGAAATTCAATTTTGGCAGTGAAAATGAATACTAGCGATTCTCAGAAGGATCCGAATGCTCTGGAGAATCGACCCGGGATCCTTGTGATCGGATCTTCCAATGTTGGCAAACGCGCACTCTTATCCCGTTAGTTCATTTCTTCTCTCCTAATTCTGCCCCCGCCATTCTAATAGCCCTGTCAAATATCGATAATTAAGTTTAGTTTTTTCATGTCAAACCAATAGTTAAGCTAAGTTGCTTGTATATTTTACGTGAAAGGTTTTGCTGCACTTTGGTTTGCATTAAATTTTTACTGTTCCTCATCAATTTCCCCTGTTGGCTTCTTGGAAGATTTAATTTAGAGTTGTGCCTGTCATCTAATTCATGAGATTAACTCATTGTAAATACTTAGTGATTGGATACGACTTTTACTTGAATGATTCGTAACAGAGGTGTGCTTTTTAAGTTCTGGATGTTTATGTTAATTCTATGTTATTGAATCCATCATTCTTGTATTACTACTGGATTTGATTTTTCGTGTGGCGCAAATTGATGTGATGTACTCTGTTGACCTTAGGATTGCTATCTATTGATTTTGAAGATGCTTCCGATTCTTCCTCTGACGTATCTGTCCATGGGTATGTTGCTCGTGAATAATTTTCTCTTTCGCCTTGCTTAACAATATCTCTTCTGAACTCCCTCAGGGTATGTTTTATGCAATTAACAGGTGGACTATCAATACCAAGTACTATACTGCTGATGTTTCTGTATGGATGACTCATCTTATTGATGACTTTTCTGTTCGGAACCTGCCCATATCTCACCAATTGACTGCTTTGGTGATGGTTTTTGACATGAATGATGTTAGCATCCTTCTCTTGACTCTCATTTTTTTTTTTAATGTTACTATGTAATTCAAATGCAAAGTGTTGTGTAATCCTTAATCATGTGTCAATCTGTTCTTGAACTATATTCTTATTTTCCTTGAGCGTATATGTGCGCTAGCAATGAAATGTTAATGTAACGCATCTTTGATCTTGCTAAACTATGTGCAGCTATCTTCTCTAGCTGCACTTCAGGATTGGGTTTTACGCACGGATATTCAAAACTTTGAGATAGCATTATGTATTGGAAACAAAGTGGACCTGGTTCCAGGTCATCCAGTGCATGCTGAATACAGAAGACAGCTACAGAAAGTGGAAAACTCTGTTGTTGATCCTTGTGCTGGGTTCACTGAGTATGGAATATCCGAGTCTGAAGGAACTAGTTTATTGGGGGATGAAGACTCAGATCCAACATGGAATTCCCGAAGATCTTGTTTGGAATGGTTCACTGAGCATGGCATTGAATTCATCGAGGCATGCGCCGCCAATGCTGATTTTGACAAATGTAAAACTTGCTTGCCTTTCTGTTGTAACGATCGAGTCCATTATTTAATTTGACATGTGGGTTCCTCTATATTTGACTGAGATATGCTCAGTTTCTCATTTAGTCATATAGATGAGTTAGAATCATAATGCATGAAGATGGTCAGTTTTATATGGCAGTTAGTTATTGAAGGATGACATATAATATCCTTTTAGAACATCACTATGAACAATGGAAGATTATTTCGAAATCGTACTACATCAATGCATGAATTGCATCACTGAAATAAAATAAACACTTGTTGGCAGGCTTGTCTGTTGATGGTGATTCACAAGGAGTTGAACGGCTATTTGGTGCTCTTTCTGCTCATATGTGGCCTGGGATGATCTTAAAATCTGGTGATAAAATTAGTGAACCATTATTACCTGAGAAAGGTTTTTCCTCTGTTAATTCTTCCTGTTTCTTGGAGCAGGCTACGTGCCACTTCCTGCTATATATTATATGTGCTTTACTATTTATGGTTTTTTTCTTTCAGAGTCTTCTTCAGAAGAGTCTGATTATGAATTGGACTATGAAGTATTATCAGATGGTTCAGCTGATCTTTGGGAGGACACAGAACAAAGATGGGTTTCTGCTGCTCCCTTAGATGCTGGAAAATCAGTTTCACAAAACAACCCCATCACAGACTCTGAACTTAAAGATGGAACTAATTCTGATAAAAATTTGCAGCCATCAACTTCAGGCACTGTATTGCAGGATGAGAGCGACAAGGAAGTTGCGGATTCTAAAGAAGATGGGGTATCGGGTAAAGGTCTTGACTTAGAGGATTTGGAACAGCTAATGTCAGAGATAGGCAATATGCGTGCTGGCTTAAGATTGATGCCTGATTTCCAGAGAAGGGAAATGGCTGCAAAGTTGGCCTTGAAAATGGCTTCCATGTTTGGGGGAGCTAGTGATGATGAAGGTGAATTTTAGAGAATATAAATGTCTTTGTGCACGAGATTCAGATAGATGTGTCTGATGAATGTCATGGTTAGGACTCTTATGAGCTATCTCTCTTATACAGAAATCAGAGGTTTTCTCATGCTATTGCTCTGTGCTCTTTGCGACTCATGGTTATGTTTTTTGCGGAACAGAACATTTTGTTCAAAAATTGATTATGTCCAGTCATGTTCATGGTGCCTATCAAGGTTTTACTGTTGTGACATACTCAGATAAGATATTATACAAAGTGCAAGCATTGTACAGTGTGTTTTAAATATCTGGTCTTGATTTTTTTTTTTTTGGGGGGGGGGTCTATATAAATATCTAGTAGTGGTAGTTATGCGCCTTTTAAATAAGATAACCCGAGTTGCCACTTAGGGATGAAGGAAAGTGACATATTTTTGTACCTGGTCACTTTTCTCCTGAAGAGCAGGTCTCAAGTTTAGTGGGGTCAGAGATTAGAACTGTAATTATCACTCTAAGGGATGGTGGGTGAGATACTGAGATATTTAAACCTGATAAGGCATTTGCCAAAGAAATAATAATAATAATAACTGACAAGGTCGGTAAGGTAGTTTGTCTGAAATTTAAATAGAATCACTTGGTTCGGAGTAAAATTACATCTAAGGACCTAGATTTTTCTATTTCCCACCAAAGAAAAAAGAAAGTTAAGCTGAAGGATTTCTTTGGTGGAACTAGGAGTATTCTTCCCCAATGCTCGCAATATATACTCAGTGTCGTCCTGGTTAAAAAATAACAATAATTTGGTATTTGAAATAAGTATATATTCCATCTGATCCTTAATAAAAGACATATTTGGAGAGTTAATTTTAATCCTAAATATAAGACAATTTATATATTTGTGAATCTTTTTTCAATTTACTATTATTGATGTTCCTTCAACAATAATCAAGGAGAAGTGGGAATGAGGGAATTAATGAAGATGATTAGGGTGTTTTTAAAAATATACGTCATATTAATTAACTCAACTAATTTTCTTAAGTAAATATGTCTTATATCATAACAGAAAGAATAGTTTATAGGTTTTGAAAGCCTGTACCCTTCTAAATGGGTGTGTAGGTCATCCTACTCATGGGGAAGGATTAGGATAGGGGTACAAAGGAATAATAGTAAAATGTACCCATATTAATAAAGAATGTTTACTTTAGATTTTAAATATAAATAATTTTGTCCTATTAATAATAAAAAGTGAATGTGAACAGTGAAGTTTCTATTGAAAAGAAAAGGAAAAGGAAAAAAGGATGATGATGAATGTAGGAACTAAAGTAGGCAGAAGGGGAAGTAAGTAATGGAGATTATGGCAACTTGGTTGAGAACAACAAGGAGTGGCCTCAAGCTATCATTGGCATTGGATGTAATCGCTGAACTGACACTCATGCTCCTTTCCTCATCTCATCATGTTCCCACCTCATCCGCCTAATTATCGGCTGTTACTTTTCTGCTCTTGTGTTCACACCACAACTAGTTTATCCCACCCAAATAGAAAATAAACTTAATCTCCTATTTTAATATTTTTACTTACATTTAATTCACCTTTTTATCCCTTCTTTTCCATCTATAGATATTTAATGACCAAATTAATATAAAGTACTCATCCAGTCTTAAGGTAGAGTTTACTTTCTTTTTTTTTTGAAAGATTAAGAAAGCTAAATAAGTTATTTAATCATATCATATATTATGTACCATTAGATTATATATTAGTTTATATATGAGGAAAAATAGTTTATATATATATATATATATATATATATATATATATATATATATATATATTAAAATAATTTAATTAGCTTTATTAATATATCCAAAAAAAATCAACTTTATCTTATATTTAAAACCAGAAGGAGTAGCATTCAGTATCCTGATGTTATTTTTCAGTTACATTTAACGTCCTAATTTTGTTTATGATGCATTCAACACCTATGTTATTTTTCTAGTGTTTCTAGCAGCATAACCTTATTTGCAATGCATCAATCACCCTAAATTATAAATAAGACCAGGGTGTTGGTTGTAACAAGACAATAACATTAAGGGGTACTTGATGCATAAAGAATATTATTTTAGGGTATTGGATATATTATAAATAAAATTAAAATACTGAATTCTACAAAGAAATAGCATAAGGATGCTGAATATTACTTCACCCAAGATTAAATTAAATTAAACTGCACGTTTTAATCTTATTATTTCGCTTTCGATTATTATTACAAAGAGGACTGGGAGGATAACCTATGAAGGATAATGATGGTCGTCCCTCACAGTTCATCCCCACCAAAAGCACACAAAAAAATGCCTTCAATTATCAGCTTTCTATATGCATCACTTTGAAAGGTTCATGTTTTCAACTTCTATCTCTTCCCTTTTCTTTCTTAATTTGCTTAACTTTTAATATGAATCATTTCAATTAAATATGGATAAACTCATAAAAATTTAAATTTAAATGATTCAAAATTAAAATAATGAAAATATATTTTGAAAAAATAGGGTGGAAGAAGCTGAATGCTTATACAAGTGTTTAAGAATGGTGAGATCTATAGTTATGTGAATTATTTAGATTTGATCAATCATTTATAGAAGTAAGTCATAAATTGTGTCTTCTTAAAAAATAAAAATAAAATACAACCCAATTTATCAAAATTTGATCTAAGCTTGTGTATTTTTATAAATATACCCCAAAAAATTTACGAGAAGTGCTTGGTCCCAGTGCCACTTGCATTCCCTGTTACAGATATTTCTTTCAGGGTGGAATTAAGAATAGGATTGATGCTTGAGTGGACCACAAAGCCTAAAGCCCATCTTTACCTTTTCCATTACTTTAGGCTTTATCTTCCATTTAATATTTGCTAGGCTCGAGTCTCATGTACACTACGAAATTAAATGTGAGAAATGAATTGTATTTATAATAATTTTCTCTCCTAATTATACCCAAATTTATATTTTATCCCCTGAACTTTTGTTATTGATTGTATACATTAGGGGACTTTTCTATCAAGTAAATAGCATTCAATACAAATGGTTAAAATGGGTAATTTAGAGAAACCAATACATTTTTTTTAGAAATAAATAACTTAAATAATTTTTATAATTTTTAGCCTGTAAGTTATCTAGCTCTCGTGTTTAGACTTTAGATGATTAGGGAATATATAAATATGATATGGGCAAGACAACGCATTCTATACTTTAACTTTACAAAAGTTTTAATTTAATCCCTTAATCTTAAAAAGAGCGAAGATG
The DNA here is from genome assembly GCA_037074505.1 of Albizia julibrissin. Lineage (NCBI taxonomy): Eukaryota > Viridiplantae > Streptophyta > Magnoliopsida > Fabales > Fabaceae > Albizia > Albizia julibrissin. The sequence goes on along the minus strand of CM073488.1, from coordinate 38,551,600 downwards.
CAATTCTATTTATAAATATTTTTTGAAAGAACTATCAGTATAGTAAACATTTTTTTTATGCAAAATACCTATAAACTTTAAAAAGTAAACTAATAATGTCAATTCCGTTAACTTTGCCTGACAGCGTTAGTTTTTCGTTAAAAAATAGGTGGGGCACATGTGAACAAAAAACTAACACCGTTAAACAAAGTTAACGAAATTAGTATTATTGGTCTATTTTTTAAAATTTATAGGTATTTTTACACCCGAAAAATATTTATGATATTGTTAATTCTTTTGAGAAATGTTTAAAGATAAAACTAAACATTCACCCTTTTAAAAATCATGTTTTCAGTCCTCTAGTCCTAATATCATTAGTATGAAATGATGATTTTTTTTTTTGTAATGATGATTGTTATTTTAAAAATTAAACTTAACATGTCAGAATTTTAAAAAATCACATTTAAAATCCGAATAATAATATGTTTTATTAACTGTGTCTGAATTAAAGAAAGAAAAAGATACTTTATAAAATTATGAGACAAAAAGTTATAGCCCTGAATGTATACTTTTGACACGGGGGATGCGAGAATTTTTATATTTTATATTTTAGTCACTCGTTTTTTTTTTCTTAATTCGCCCTGGCTATAGCCTATAATGGGTATTTCATCGTTTTGAGTTGTTTAGTGAAGATGACCAAGGGATCCACCACACAGTAGAAATAAATCTTGAAAAGGAATTTTATATTAAAAAAAAAAGAGGCTTAAAGAGGAATGATGGGTCCTACTTATAAATGTCGGGCATTGGATAATAATAATAATAATAACCCTGTTTCTTAGTGATTCACTTTTAGTAAAATCAATTATATATTTGTGTGTGCATAATTAAATAAATTAAGGAGTTAATGGTAATGGCACATTCCACATAAAAACATGTATATTCCTTGTGAAGTAGCAGAGTGGTTCGTTTTGAGGTGCAAAATGCAAATCTGTGGAATGTAACAATACCATTCAGTCATAAACTATGGACTAACGGACATAAGGTCGGGAAAGAATCATTTTAATTAATCATTAAACTAAAAGGGACTCAGCATCAATACATGGAATATTCCAATTTCTCATACTTCTAAGTTTGTATATGCAGAGGAATAATCTTTACTATTGTACAAATCGAATGCTTTATATATCAACGTTGATTGTGAAGCTTTAAACGTACAAATTATTTATCTATAACTCAAAAATTTAATAAAAAATAACGGGAAAATTGTTGAAAATCCTCCGTCATCAAATTTATTACCTAAAAATATCTAAATTTGTTCAAAAGACTTAGGTGCAACTCATTTACAATAGATGCAACTTTTTTTTCAACTCCGTATAACATGTTTCCAACTATCTTTTATTATATATTGTATATAGCTTGAAAAGAAAGTTGCATTTGGTCAAAGACTTGGGTTCTTACTTCTTAAATAACTTTGAACTTTTTCAATCTAAGGATCATGTTCTTGGAGTATTTTTCTCAGATTTTATATGATTTAATGAATAATTTAAAGAAGCACGAGAGTTTTCATGTGGAGAATAAAGGAAAGGGATTTTTCCACTAACTATCTCTCTATTTCCCTCCGCTTAATATTTTAACTTGTTGAGATTTAATTATAAATTTTTATTATATTTAATATTATAATACTATTTAATATATAATATTAAATCATATCTATTAAAAATATAATTTAATAATTAAGACATTAAGTGGGGAAGCACTTTTTTCATAGAAGAGGACCCGTGAGGGCCTCGTAAGTGAGGTTGGGCACAACAATTTAGCGGTTAAAATAGGATTAGGATATATAGTGGTCCTGCTTAAGCCAATGCTTTAGATTCATATGTATGTGCCATGACCAATGACTATGATGAAGCCACGTTTTCAAAGGCTATACATAAAAAGATGAGAACTCGACGCAGTTCACTTGGTCTATTTTGATTTGATGATCTTTTGAATTTGGTTTTATCTTCTCTTGTTGCATCAATCGAAGAAATGAACAATCCAGAAGATCTTTGACTCCCAAATGACGCTGCGCTTGGTTTATCTAATATTCTTACTTCACTTTTTAATTTTATCTTTTTTTTAACGGTCATATTATTTATAGGTGATATTTGGTACATTTTAAATTGAGACCGATTGTCTAGTTTTGATTAAATTTTATTGATTTAAATTATTTTCTTAAATGTTTCAATAAAATATAGAATTTAAAACATACAATTTTAATATGAATTTAAATGGTAAAAATATTTCAATAAAGAAGGAACAAATATAAGCACTAGCTAGAAATGTAAAGCTGCTATTATCGAAAAGAAAAGAAATGTGACGCTACACCCCCAATTTCCATCCCTTGGACTCAAAAGCAAGAAAAACAAAAACAAAAGGAGTGGAATAAAATGGTAAAAATATTGACCATTTTGTTTTTAGAGGGAACAAAATTAAAATAGGGGTAAATTTGAGGAATGAAAGATGGTACTCCTCCAATCCTAAATATAAAATAAAATTGATTTTTTTTAAAGATTAAGGAAGCTAATTATAGTATTTTAAAATTTTTTTATTTTTTATTTTTTATCTAAATTATTTTACCTAACTTATAAACTGATATATAATATAAAGATGTATAGTATATTATATGTATTATTAATTAACCTTATCTTAAATCGACTTTTTATGTACTTGATTTGATTATTTATAGGAAGGAAGGAAGGAAGAGGAAAGTAATTCAATGGAAGGAAGGATCCGGGAAGGGACAAAAATGAGTGCGGGTTTGGGTTTAATGGATGGGGTTGGGTTAGTTGGCTTTCATCCGAGCAATTATTCTCTCTCTCTGACACTTGTTCGGTTGTTCCTCTCCTCCCTGCACCTCGCTAGTCACTACTCTATCTCTTTCTTAATTTAATTATTAATTAGTCTAGTTAATTAAACCCTCATGCTTCATTATACTTTTCATATATCTTCTGGACTTTTCTGTCAGCCATGTGCCATGTATAAATAAATAAATAGCAAACGACAATCAGGCAATAAATAATAATATGGAGTATAAAATATTTTCTTATTATCGTTGAAATAATAATGACAGAAATAGTACTCCTAATTATGGATGTATACTCATATTCCAATCTGAATATGTCTTGTAATATAAATTGGCCATCCATCATTTTCTGGCCGAAAGAAATTTATTCGTCTTTTTTTTAAACTCATCGCTTGGTGCCTTGGTCTTTGAGAATATTTTTAAATATGTTTTTATAATTTAGACAGCATCAATGAAGCACAAATGATAAATTTAAAAACACAAATGGAGTAACTTTCACGATTTGATAAACCTTCAACTATTCAAGGCCCGTTTTTTTAAAATTTTAGTAAGGTCAACCAGTCAATTTTTGTTTTTTAATTTAAGTTTTTATAGTCTTTTTAAACTAACTAACCAGACAACCCGATCATTCAGCATTGCGAATGGCTATGCGCCGATGTGCCGATCTCTTTAAATTAAATTATATTTTTATATATTAAAATAAAATAGAGTATATACAATATACACTGCACTACTAGCCTTGAAATATACACATCGTCCATGAATAGAAAATGGTAATCTTCCTTTGTCCTTATTTGATTCACATGGACGATACCAATCATTTAAACCGTATGAAACAGTACATAATTTGGAAGATTAAATTTTGAGACAGGAAAATTAAAAAAAAAATTCCAAATAGCGTCTTCCTAAGTCAAATCTAAGAAAGAAAAGTTCTAACTTCAAAGATTACATTGAGGAAAAAAATACCAGATTATTTAATTAGGGAAGGAATCCAATATTATCCCTGGGCCATTGATGGTTGCTTGTAGAGCTATTCACATGATCATTATTATCAGTAGTGGCATTATCGTCGTGTCTGGACTTGAGCTCCGGTTCACCCCCGCTAGTTCCGGAGGATTCTACGCCGCGAACCGCCGGGTAAAGGCCGCAACGGCGGCACCTAGGAGGCATAGCAAGAATCTGACGACACGAAGGGCACGAGGAGTGGGATCCGAGCCAGGTGTCTATGCAGGCCGCGTGGAAGCCGTGGCCACACTGCGGGAGAACTCGGATCTCGTCGGCTCCGGCGAATTCGGCCAAGCAAATCGCGCACTCCGACGTGGCCAACCACTTCTCGGAATTGCTCTCAATGTAAGAAAATTTCGGCATGGATTGAAGCACCTTCTTCTTCAGACCTTTATTCGCCAGAGACTGCCCTGGAGCTCCGCCGCCAGCTCCGGATCCACCGCGACGGAACCAGGTGCAGCGACAGACGGCTATTAGGGCGACGGTGCATATGAGAGCGCAAAGCAGAGACGCGAGGATCACGACGAAGTCTGATTCCAAAGCGACGGCCTCCGGAGGCGGCGCCCCAGAGGTGATGGTGGCGGCGGCGGCGGCGGCTGAGTTATCCGTGGATTTGAGAATACGAGTCATTGGGAAGCGCGTGGGAGGGGGAGAAAGTAAAGTGGGGATGGTAGTAAGGTTTGGCGTTTGGTGTAAGAAGAGCGGACGGCAAAGAGAAGTGGGTATTTATAGGTAGAGACTAAGACGGAAAGGCGAATTACGAATAGTGGCGGAGAGGATAAGACTTGAGAGACTTAAGAAAACAAGTGCTTGACTTAAAAGCCCCACAGCCACTAAACGCACAACGTCTGGCTAAGTGTGGTTTCAAATTTCAATGCTACTTATAATAATAATACTCTCCCACTTAAAAAATATTAACTCACTTCTCAGTTTTCACTACTACCTTTTTTTTTTTTTTCCTACTTTCACTACTACTATTACATATTTCATTTACATTCTTAGATTAATTAATAGCCTTTGAAATTACACATTCTTTTTATCTTCACTTTTTACATTCCTTTGGATTAATTACTTTTTATTTAACACCTTATATTTTTTTAATTTGATAATTAAGAAATATTGCCTAGTAAACTTTTTTTTTATATAGGTAAGTATTTTGCAAAGACGTAAAGTTTTATTTCTATAATTATAGTATTTTCTTGGGAGGAAATGGAGGTATTATTTCGAAGGAACGAAAGGTCAAAATTTACAATTTTAAAATACTAAGTTACATTCCAATTAAAAGACTTTTTGATCATTTAAAATTTTAATTGAAGGAAATATATGGTGACTGGTGCGGACCCTCAGCGTGTGTTAGAAGACTTGATGATTTAAAATTTCAATTGTGTTTTGACTAAAATAACATGAAAATAACTTTATCACGAAAAATTCATGAATTTCCTTATGTTGCTATTTCGTAGTTTATTGACCTGATTAATTTTTTTCCCCTCATCTGCTCCGAAAATAGGTTGGAGAGATAGATTAGACATTAAGCCCAAGTTTATGAATAAACGTCAGATTCTCTCATGGAGGGGGTTTGATCCTGAAATCAGTCAAGGTGTTAAGGGAGAAATCATGAGACTGTTTGGAATGGTTTATGGAAACTCTATAAGTGTTTATGAATTGTGATTCACGGAATACGAAATAATTTTTACGGTCTATGAGGTAGCTTTTACAGTCTACGAGGTGCTTTTACGGTCTACGAGATAAATATTTAGAGGAGATTTATCTCGATTTACGTAAATCGGACTTATATAATAAATCCGATTCATAAAAGCAATGCCAAACAGCCCCATAACTCTTAGGTGTCTAGATAAATATTTAAGGATAATTGACGACTTGCCCTGCTTGATATTGGAATCAATTAGGAAAAAGGGAGATTTCGCCCTGCCTTTAGATTATGGGAGAGCTTAGCCCCTTTCTTAAAATTTCAACATAAGAAAAAAAAAATTCTTGCTCATTTGGCGGGACCGAATTGAACTCGAACAGTGACACTAATTAAGCTGAATATTGTCCTCGTTAGAGCTGGTGCGATACTGAACTGCATGACAACAAGCTCCACGGAACCAATATATATTAATCATCAACAAGATTCCAGAGACACATCCATGGGGATTGGGAAGTGGTCTAAAGATTAAAAATATGCCCAAGAGGAGTTGGAAAGCTCACTTTCAAGTTATATGCAGAGAAAATAATCATAATATGTTGGACTCTCTCACTAAGGAGTAAGGAGGCTTTCAATAATAGGTTTTACAAATTCTAAATAAAGAGTCTTCGGTGGATTTTCTATTTTCTAGCAGCTGTGTTTGCTAATTAGGGTCTTTAGTTTAGTCTTATTTATTTACATTGTGTTAGAAAAAACCAATGTATTGTATGAGAACGAGGGCTTCCCATGATTTAAAAAAGTTTATATTTTTTTTTTGTTCTAGTGCGTAGTTAATTAAAATTCATAACCTATTTTATAGCATTTGATTGACTTGGACTTTGCCCTCTCTTATTATCAAAAATAAAACCAAAGAATATATATAAAATAAGCTGCCAACAAATATTGGTCCGGAGTTAACTCACAACTTATACTATAAGATCATAAGTTCAAATCTCACCCTGGTATATGACATGTATGTCCTAACTTTGATGAGTCATGGATCTGACTTACTTAAACTTTTTCAACTAGAAAAACTAAAATAAGCTGACACTATTTTGAGCATTTAATTTCTTGAAATGTGTCTCTATTCCCAAAAAAAAAAAAATCCACAGATATACATAGAAGTGGAAAAAATTCACTAAATCACTGAATGCTACAACTGATGAATCTAGCTATGCTATTAACGATGTTGGGATTCTGTAGTTTCAGGTTTATATTGTTCATCTTCATCATCATCATCATCATGATCATGTTCCACTCTGAAACTATAATGGGCTTTTAACGCTATAGGTGAAGAAGAGAGATGACCAGCCTCAACATCTGAATGACCAGTTGTTTTAAAACGACGTAGTTTTCTTGCCGCTGAATGTGGTGGTACTGATAGTGACGAATCATTATTGGGTTTGGTGTTATTGTTATGACTATTACTGTTACTATTACTAGTAGGAAACTTGTTTGCTGCAGCCCTGTTTTTCACAGCCATTCGCCATTTCTTTAACGCCTTTGATGTTTGCTCATCAAATACTGACGTTTTCATTGTTGATCCCATCTGCAAAACACACCGTTTTACCAATATATATTAAATAATTAATTAATGTCCAAAAACAATGAAGTTAAAAATACATATTATTGAATCTTAGATATATACGTACCTGGGTTACAAGAGCGTATAATGGAAGTGTAATGTAGCTGCACAGACAAAGAACTGCAGTCCTGCAAATCCATATTCAGAATCATAAGTATTATTAGTTTGTGGTTTTTAAGGAGCCATGCTTGTAATAAATCATCAATATCCAACGATGTAATTCACCTTAATTAAATTCCACGCTAACATAATAATGTCAACAATCTAATCATTAAGAACATTAAGAGGGGGCTATATTATTATTGCTGAGAGATATTATGCTTACCCTAATGCGACTTTCACAATTGCAAGCTTGTAGTCAGCATGGAAACAGTTCTTTATCCCAAAAGAATACTGCAAAATAATAGAGGGCCTAAATCATCATTTATTACAGGGGCATTACCGTAATTTGAAAATATAATACATACATACATTAATTAATCAATCAACCAAGATTAAGGGGAGAAGTAGGAAGAAGAAATAGTTCATTACCCATATCCACAAGAAATACGTTATTTGAAATGCATTCTGCAAAATAAGAAAAATCTGTAAGTTGCCAGAGAAAAACAAAAACAAAAAGCTAGTGTAAGAGAGAGAGTATTGAACACACACACACACACACACACACACACACACACATACCTGGAAGAGAGCAAAATGGATAAGATAAAGAACTAACTGAGGGCGACCAAACCAAAAGTATCTGTCGGAGCCTTGAACAAGTGGGATTCCTTGTACAACAGCATGTCTTTCTGTGATTTCCAGGGCCATCTTTGCCAGTATTACTTGCAGTTTTGTTCCTACCGCCATTATTATCTGCCATTTATCCATTTACTCATTAATTGTTTAGTTCTTTTCACAATTCAATAAATCAAGCCAATCTTATTAGTAGTACTATTTTCTATGTTTTTTTTTTTTGGCAGACATGCATATTGCTACTTACAGCCACTGGAAGTAAGGATGCCCAAATCATTGTGTGCCATCCTGCAAATTCCATTCAATTAACCATCATACGTTAGTTAGTTAGTTAAGTAGTTGTAATTTCAAACATATGTACTAAGAAAACAATTTGAATCCTCGTTTGTCTCAAACTTGATCCGGTGACTTGATCCATATGACATTAAAGATGTTGGTTTAACAGCTGATATATATAGGGGTTGGTTAATGTTACTAGTTCAATGACTTCACTGTCACTCCTAAAAGAAGAAGGTTGTGAGTTCAATCTACTTTTTGAACAAGAGAATATCTATTCCCCTAAATGAGTAGTTTTGCTTACCATTAACATTTAGCAGTAAGAAAACCACAAATGATGCCCACAGGATAGGACTGTCAACAACAACACAGAGAAATATGGTAAACAAAGTAAGCATTCAGGTTTTCAAAAAGAAAAAAATTTATATAATTGGAAAAAAACAAACATAATAAATTAGTTAAATGCTTCAAATTATTACCTTACTCCCACAACTACCTTGAAGTCATCTTCTAAGGATCTTTTTATGTACTTCTGGAAGTTGAATTGACTTCCAGGAGCAAGGTGGACCTATACATAATATATACATCATTTGCATTGTCAAAAAATGGTAGGTAGTTCCTCTAACTTATTAGAAATAATTTAATTATTCTATGGATTAATTAAAACACTCACAGTGATAAATCCATTGCGCAGAGCCAAGTAATCAGCCTTACCAACAGACCTATAAAATTGCCTGAAGAAACATCCCTAGAATAAAAAAACAACTAATGAGCCGTTTGGTACATATATATAATAATAAAATAGAAATCATACATATTAGTATTAAAAAGGGTGCTTACAATGTAGAAAAATAATTTATATTCTGTCCAAAAAGTGGCATGAGCTTTCACAAATGATGTTTCATGAGTAAGTCTGAATCTTGAAGGATCTGCACACCCCACACAAGCATCAGATTGAAGTATATATATCTTGAAGGATCATACCCTTGAGGCATTACTTGTAAAGATTCAATGATCTAAAATTTTTACTCTAACAAACTTAAAAAAAAATATGACTCCAAGTCCAAAAGGTTTAAACACTGCAAAATGATGTTGATATTAAGATTGAGGATTTGTGATTTTGACACCTAAGAAGGACAACTCATAAGTATTACCATTTGAAAACTCATAGTTATGCGATGAAGTCTCCTCCTCCCACGCCTTCCAACCGCGAATCTACACAAATTCAAACCAAGATCATCTTCCTGTGAAATCAAATCTATGTATGTCTAGTAATGAATAGTTGAACTTGTCCTATATGTGACGTTCTGCAATACACAGGTTTTACTATCAGGTTAATAAGCACAGAGAGAGAATGAAAAGTGATTTAAAGTATAGAATACAATTAGGGAATAAAGAAGAGAAGACCTTTAGTCTGCCAAGCAACATGGTGACAGCACTGTACAAGACATGGAAGACTGCTAAGAAGAATATGAGGATGTGTAATTGGTGCAATCCATTTACAGACATAAGTGGTTCATATCCCTTGTAACCAAAAAATAATAATAATAATAAAACGTCAGCAAAAAATTTTGAGAGTAATATATGTTTGATGGATTTTTAGTAAAGAAAATTAAACAGAGGTACTTACCTGCTTGCAAGAAGAAGTGGAAGAATCATCTGCTAAAAACCTACGTTGATAAGACAGAAGCTTCCTTCTGTTAGCTTCTTCACTGCTTGAAGCATTATCATTGGTTCTATCAAATGGACATGGCAACATTGTATCTGCTGCTTTTGCGGGTATGCATATTTTCAATATGTAGGTCTGCCCAAATGTCAGCAACAATGATATGAACCCTAATAACATCAGCTCTGCAACAACAACACAAGTACATGACTTTTCAGAAAGAAACAACATAAGATCGTACCTGATTAAAGGTTCAAGGTACCTGCCACCTCGAACAACCCATTTTGGACATAACATTCTATTCAGAAAGGCATTTGAATAAAATCTTACCAGATTTAACTTTTTCAAGAGCTTCAATCAGAGCCTTCTTACGTCTGCCTCCTAGCCACTGAAGAAACAAAATGCCATACGAAGAAAGGGACAGAGTTCAGTATAAAGTCTCAATAAAATTAGCAGATTCTTATTATGAAGATATGCTTGTAACTGTCACCCAATTATTATAAAAATGAAAGCAGGAAAAAAAAAAGATGAAATGAAAAACTGGCAGAGTTTGTTATCTCCGGACACCCGACATAAATATCAAAAGTGAACTGAAAAAAATGACAGAGTCCATCCAGGATTCTTGCATTAATTAAGGTTCACACTGCTTAATGACTTAAAGCAAACAAAGTGATTTATAAGAAAACTGATTTGTTTATTCTTCAGGTTTCTAATCTAAGATATCAGATGAAATTGAATTGAATAGAGAGGTTACTTACCGTTCCAACTTTGTGAAGACTCTTCTCAAGGGCTATGGAAATTAAGATGAAGACAGTACAGATAACAGCAACAGCCCAAGTTGGTGTCTGATCCAATTGTCTTGTATTCCCACTTGCCTCATCACTCGCCGCCATAGCCATTGTTATTCCTCCAAACCAAACCCACAAAAGCGCCATTATTATTCTCAACCTCGACGATACCCACATTGTGTATAAGACAAAAGCTTGAAACCTGGGTTCTCAATCTCAGGTTCCAATGATCAATACCCAGAATCTGGTTTCATCATATTTTATATGGGTTTGTTCTCAAGGGAGAATCTGCAGAAGCGCGTTCATTTGATGATTGGGATCTGTGGGGACGACGGAAAGATCGTGGTTGGTGATGCTGTTGTAGCTGTAAGCTGTCAGAAGGTAGATAGATTGAATGAATTTGGAGGTTTTACATTTGAATGTAATTATCAGGATAACAAAACAAACCAACAAAAAAAAGTAATTAAAAAATGTGGGTTTGATGATTTTGACGTTTAGGTCCGTAACTGTCGCGCGTCTGAAAGCGGAAAGAGCGGGACTCAAATCGATATCTTAAAGTCAATGACGCGTGGACTAATTAAGTTTTAACTGATTAACCCGCGAGAGCTCCAAGTTACTGTGTGTCTTAGTAGCTCACATCTCCCAAACAAAAAAAATCTAAAAGTTATTTATTAAAAAAATATTAGAGTAATAGTACTACATTTTTGTTGGATTTTTGAAGAAAAATTATTTATTGAGAGACGGAAAGAAACCCCTCTCTTTTTAGTATTGTATTGTTAAATTCGAGAGTTGATTTTATAAATTTATTGATTTTATATTTTTATTTTATATAATCGTGTTGATTCACTAGTAAATTTATCATCGTTATAAATTTTGATAAATTTATGAGTTTATATACTGAATTTATCGTTTTTATATTTTTAACTTGTAAAATCATTTTAAATTTATCTTAAATTCATATTTTTTTTATTTGATCATGCTTAATGACTTTATATATGAATTTTATATAAATTTTTTTTTACTAGGTACTATAAATTATGAATATTGATATATTTAATTTCAATTATTTGGATTTCAAATATATTAAAATCAAATTGCTGTCATTTTTTATATATCAATTATTCAATTATACACTATAAATACCTATTTAATGATAAAAATAAAATCTTATAAATTTAGGATTCAAATTCACAATGTGAATTTAGGTCATATTCATAAGTTTATTTAAATTCGTGAGTTTGATAACGTTACTTCTGAATTTTGTTAATTATCAATATGTCTCCAAGATAGTAAACTGCAGTCAACTAAAACAAAAACAAAATTACAATTTAAACTTTTTAAAAAACATTGTATTAACATATGAAAATTTTAATTCAATTATAGTGCTCATACCTTCAATTGGTTCAAACAATTTTTGTGTGATCAATTTACAATTCGCATGACATTAAATTCAGTGAGTGTGATATTAAATGTTTACTCTTTATTTTGAATTCTTTCATAGTACTTATGTTTTCTTGGTAACAGTACTTCCCCATAATATTTATTCCTAAATTATTTGTGTCTCTTTTGTAATGAAAAAGTGTTAGCTCATATCTAATGAATGAGATATTATATTAAAGATAAAAAAATAATATTAATTTTTCTTTCTTATTTTCCCATGCGAGTAGATAGAAATAGAGGAAGGCAAAATGAAGTCACATCTTCACATTGGAGATTGGACATATCAAAAGCAATGCGCGCGACTGTTCTAAATATATTTGTCTGTATTGTTTTAGTCAAATGGTATTTAACCATTTGCGCTTAATTTAACAATTCATATTTTCATTGCATATCATTTCAAAATATTGTCAGTCTTAAAAATAGAACATAAAAATAAAAAAATGTTAGAAATCTAATTAAATTTCAAAACTAATAAGATGAAAATCCAAATAATTTAAATTAAATTAATAAAAACAATATACAGCAGCATCCGCCCTTTACTGCCGAAGAGAAGTACACGCATAATAATAATAATAATAAAATTTCACGATCGATTATGCAAAAAGAGGAAAAAATGAATTAGATTGTAGGATGGGAGTCAGAATAGTGAGGTGTGAACAACTTCACCTTATTTATTGAGTTCATATGCACAAATTCCATGAGTTGACTGAAGTCTCAAGTCTGAACTTTCCTCAAAAGTTCTGTCTGATTGTGTGTAGTATTTCTATTAAAACAAGCAAAAACTCCCCCCGCGCGTTGCGCGGGTGCACGGACCGCGTAACAACAAAGCCTATACTTACCTGCAATTCTAACAATTTAAAGAAACAAAAACAGTGCAATGGAACTTAACATTCGCTCATTGGCAAACCACAACATAGCATTGCAAAAAATATCCTCCACATAAGTCAGATAAACCTTGGCAAAAAGTAGAACATGCCAACATATAATAAAGTATGTGAACATGATGTCTTTTACAATTATTGCATTAAAGGTGAGAAGAAATTAAAATAGGCAAAAGTTGACATTGTAGCAAAAAAGTTAAAAAAGTAACAATTGCACCACATGTTGCGCTGGAGCAACATACTGATCCAACATTAATTTTCATACCCTACTTCAACAGACTCCCCCCTGCGCTTTACGCGGGTTCATCAATCGCATCACATATAAACATATACTGACCTTCCACTCATCGAATGTTACCAACAAAAGTAGTAGCACGAAATCAAACATCCTTTCATCAGCCAAGGAAAGACATTATATTACAACACACCGTCTACATATTTCAGATAGCCATCTACAAAAAGTAAACATGAAGTACACAAAAAAGGGGGGAAATCCCTGCATAGTTCAATCGGCCACCAAAAACAGACTCGTCGTCAACATATTACAAGTATTGCATCAACTAAAAAAACATAAAACAACAAAAGGTTTTCACCAAAACAAAAAAAAAATCTAATGGTTAGATGTATTCACATCATGTATTGAATACTGATCTATCTTTCTGAATATCTCCTTATAAACGACATTTGTTGTTGTATGCTTTCCCTGATTACTCCCATGATGAATAAGAATTTTCAAACCTGCAATATCCTTAACCCTTGATATAGCAACATATAATTGGCCATGTGTAAACACTGGCTTTGACAGATATAATCCAACATTTTGCAAAGATTGCCCTTGACTTTTGTTAATTGTCATTGCAAAACATAAAGCAATAGGAAACTGCCTTCTCTTCATCCGAAAAGGAAGACTACCATCTGAAGGATTCATATCCATTCTATGAAGTAGGACCTTTTGATTTCGGCTTGACCCATTTAATGTAATTGCTTCAATAACATTTTTCCCAAGAAGTGTGATGCGTAACCTGGTACCATTGCATAACCCAATAGATTGGTCTATATTCCTTAACAACATCACCGGTACTCCAACCTTGAGATTAAGACTATGCATAGGCAAACCTGAGCAATTAATCTTATTCAGAAACTCCGTTGTGTACAGATCTTCAAATCCTTCAACCTCTTGAGATGACTTACAAATAGTGTCGCAACTATGATACTCCATCAATTCACCAGGTAATAAAGAGCACATGTACTCATTTACATGGTTTACACTCTCAATCGTGGGGCATAAAATGGCTCGGCTATTGAAGTAATCTGAGTAACTAAAATTTTCCAGCAAGCCTGGATATGTCACTGATACAATAGCATGCAAAGGATCCTCATAATTCTGAATAAGGAATTCATCAGGAATCTCAACCTCTGCAATGCCATCATGTGGAAAACCTAATTTACCATCACCTAGAGCGAGAAGCCATTCCGAGAAGACTTTTAATTTTTGATTATCTTGATTCAATACAGATGATAGTCTCATATTTTTTGTGAGTTGAAAAATTGTACAAGAATCCCACAAATATGATGAAGTAATGCAAGCATTCACTATAGTAGCTCTGGATCCCTTTGGAATAACAGGTAATAGCTGGCGAAAGTCACCACCCATCAATATAGCCTTCCCACCAAATGGTTTGTTGCAACGCATAATATCCTTTAAAGTTCTGTCAAATGCTTCAAAACAAAAACGTTGAACCATTGGTGCTTCATCCCATATAATCAATTTAGTAGCCTTGATCAACTCAGCTAAGTTAGAATTTTGCTTGATATTGCACATTGAATCTTCATTCACTGCAATCGGTATTGCAAACCTCGAGTGAGCTGTCCTTCCAGACTGTAGCAATGTGGCTGCTATACCGCTTGAAGCAACAGTCAGCACTATTTCACCTTTTGACCGAAGTTGTGAAGTAAATGCACTCCACAGGAAGGTTTTCCCAGTTCCGCCATAACCATATACAAAGAAAAACCCAGCAACACCTGAGTTAAGTGCTAACATAACTGAATCATAAATAGCTTTCTGTTCCGAATTCAACGCCTTGATTATCTCTACTGCTTGCTTGGCTAGCTGAACTTTGTCATAATTTAATTCCTGACGAATTAAATGATTACCAACATCAATATGCCTGACTAATGAAGGCACTGGGAGGGAAGGGAAATCCGAATTACTTTTTCCATTTAGCTGTAACAAATTGTCAATCTCAGTAAGAGCAGCTTCCACTTTCTCTGATGATGATATCTCAATGCCTACAAAAGTAGAAACATACAATGAAGAAAATACATGTAAAAAAATTGTAAATTGAAACAAACTGTAATGAATATGAACACACCTGATGACATAGGGTCTTGACGTGGGATATATAATAAATCTTCAGACAGAATTTGAGAAGTCTCCTTCCAAACTATCTCAGGTCGACTAAGGCAGCTACATAGTAACATGCTCACAAACATCCTACGCAATAAACGACCTGTTGCCCAAAACGAAGCTTCCTTCAAAGCAGAAATGAACTCAGTGTCATCATCTAACAATCTCAATGCAATACATGCAGCACGATATGTTGGGTGTACGACACCATCAACTGTCCTGATAGCCTCATAAGATGATGGTCCTTTTACTTTAGTTAATAAGATCCTGAGGTAATATAGTTCTCCAGATGAAGGTGAAGTATGAGTAAGTCGTCCAATTGCAAATCCTCTTTTCCTTTTTTTCCAGATTCGTTGCCTACGATGATACACATAATATTGTGGGAACTCATAATAATAAAGTGTGTTTGCAAAACCATCATCTTTGTTTTGGTTCAACCAAGCAAGGAACATAGACTCGCACACTCTTGGCTTATCCAGAATCTCAGCAACATCATCAGTGTTTGAATAGATGACACATTGTTGGTTTGGCAGATGAAAACTTAACCTTTCCACTGGGGGGAACCTATGATGGATATCAAAACCAAATATACGCCAAGCTGCCTCACATGCAGAGATGTAACGAAAATTATAATATTGTTGAATCTCATCGAACGATCTATCAGAATTTCCATTTTGGTCACTATCATAAATTGAGGCTACGACACGATCATTCCCTTTACTAATATACTTGAATAGGTACTTGATAGCAGTAGACTGATTACATTTTTCAACATTGATGTGAGCATGAAACATAGACAACAATGTAGGATTATATGGGACCACAAACCTGTTATCCAACAGAATGCCTTTAACTTCAACAGACTTGCCATCATCTCTTCTTCTGTAGGTAGGAAAACCTTCTTGATCAATAATTGTTTCTTCATTAAATTTCTTAGGAAAGAACTTCTTGCATTTCTTATCCATCATACATTGTGCTTTTGGATTTAGATGCCCACAAGGAGAATGCATCATGAATTTCTGTACCAGCTCATACAACTGTGGATTAGACTCTACATCTGGGATTTCAGCGGATATGATTTTGTCTACATCTACAGGATCTTTAATTTTGTCACATTCTGTAAGCCATATGAGGATGTGTGCATGGGGCAAACCTCTTTTTTGGAATTCAATTGTATAAACTTCTGTAATTAACAAACACAACAAAAAATAAACCTCAGTTACTTGTTGACATAAATTAAAGCTTGAAGATTGAATGTATATAAAAAACGCATGACAAAGTTGAACCTCAATAAACAATATTTCATTAAAGTCTTATGTATTTGAAACAAAATGTCAATAATATAAATAGAAGCATAAAGATTGAATCTCTAAACAAATATGTACCTGCACGAATATTGCCAAATATTTTCTTTTTCTTAATGACATTCATTAAAGCCCTTAGTTTGAGTCTGAAAATCCTGGATAATATATCAGCCCTATTTGCAGCAGACATAGAAGCACTTTGACAGTATCTTGATATCTCAGGCCACGACGGATTGCACGTAAACGTTATAAACAAATCTGGAAACCCAGCAAACCTACATATTGTCATGGCATCTTGATAAGCCTGGATCATGTAACGTGCTCCACCTGTAAATGACGAAGGCAAAACAATTCGTTTCCCGGTAGCTGACGCACTTCTCTCCCCACTGAATAAAGCATCGGACAAACCTTGGTACATATCCGCACGGAGTTCTTTTTGATGTGTCCTAACCCATAACAACCTTTGAGCCTCAATCATTGTATATGCATCAACCACATATTGCTGAAACAGTCTCCCAGCATGTAAAACAACGGAGACTTCATCATCTCTATCCATCAACTTGTACACAAAATATTCCCTCATACTAACTCGCTTGTTTGATTTATTAGGGTCTGACTGGTCATCTTCAAAATGAGGAATATCGTCTCTATAACCATCCTCTCCTCTAGGAAATAGGAGAGGGTACTGTAATGGTAGATATGATGGATGTAGTTCATTTAACCTTTGTGGCGAACCAGACAACTCCTCAACAATAATATCTCTGCGTTGAAAGTTAATATCAATATCTCCAACTATCAACGCTGCAACTTCTGAAGCAGAGGGCAAATTGTGTGTTCGACCATCATGTTGCCTGCTGCTTATCAGACGTAACTTCAACCCATGAGAGTTATGCCTATTGACCATCGCAGCAGCCATTCGATATTGTTTCACAAACGGATTAAATTCGTCCAGCACATTCATAATTAAAGCTACAATTGTAGGATCAATGCTTGTGTTGTTCAAGTGCTTGCTGTGAAAGAAGGAACATAAATCAGTTGAAGGTACACAACATTAATTATCACGGCATACCCAAGGTCATTAAGAAACATTAATTTATATACTATACGTACCTCACTGCAGATATCCTATTCTGGACTTCATTGTCGGTGTCATATATATAAAGTTGTGAGTACACAGGTTTCGCTCCATGTTCAGGTAAAAGGCTGCCTATGTGATGGTAATTAAGTCCAGACAGTACAAATGTGTAAGGTCCAGTACCATTATTTTTAGCATGGTCAATTTTCCCACCCATTGATGTAAATGCAAACATGTTGTTGTACGACCTAATGTTTGAATGAAAATTCTTAGACATAACTGAGTTTTTGTCAAAGAACATATCATACAACACTGATGGAGGCTCTTTGTTTTTTGGAAGCTTGACTTTTCCTCCATGGCAACACATTGTAAAAATTGGTTCATTAGAATTCTTCTGACTTAGGACCCTTTCATTATACCACATCTTCGCATCACAAATTTGGCACATATAAGTAGCATCTCCTTCGTCCATATACTCTACAACGTTAGATATGTGTGTCAACAAAAGAAAATTAAGGGTCAAGTAAGGAACTGAAAATAGACAACAAAAGGAAATTAAAGCAAATAACTGACATGAATAATCTTTTACAACTAAGTTTATACTTAATTCATTCAATACCAATTATTAACGGGCGCTTCCTTGTTCTTTTCTTTTTTGAATTGTCCATGATCACATCAATTGTAGTCCCTCCATCATCATTATCTGAATCTGAATCCAGTAATATGAGTAAATATTCCATAGGAAATACACATACACTTATCCTGATATAAAGATGTACTACCTTTAGCTGGTTCTGCCTCATTCTCACTTCCCTCATTATCAGAACCCAAGTGGTCATTATATGCGAACTCAATATCTTTGTAATATTGTTGAGGTCCTAATCATGAAAATAAATGCTTCAATGAATAATGAAAAAAATACAGTAGAAGGAGTATATATTATGAAATAAAATGTTACTAACATAATGAATTTCTTCCATAAAAGTGTTGGAGACATAATGTCTTAATTTGTGTCCAAAATAAAGAGAACCTGATTGCATTTGAAGAGGCCGATGGTTGGTCAATGATTGTTGTGTTAATGCAGATGAATTCGTAAATGATCTTTGTTCTGTTAATACAGATGTTGAAGTACTCTGTTGAAGGATATCATTTGGACTCGAACCTTTATAACATAATAGAATAATTAAAACTTATTCAGTAGAGTATAAATTTTCCTTCATAAAACCATAAAAAGGGCATGTTAGAGATATGGTATGTCTACATTGGTACTCTTACATGTCACATCAATGATTAAGTTTTGCCTAATTGATCCGTAAAAATTTCATGTGTGCGATGTGGTTGGAGTATAAGACAACTTTATTACCTATAGTTGATGTATCAAAGTTAAAATCCAAGCGTCGGGTTGCATGAAATGCATTAAAAAGTTTTCTCCCACTACTTGATGAGGCTGTTAGAACTTCACTGTGCTGGCCAGAATCTATTTCCATAGAACAAAATCTGTTGGTTCGGCGTCTGATGGTACTATTCCTGAAGTCAAACTCTCCTGAAAAAAAGTCTCTCTTCAATAACAAAACTGTTGCAACCATTATCAACCACATTTGAAGGATTGAACCTGTTAGTGGACGTTTTGGAGATTGTCATACCTGGAGCTTTGAAACATTGAAATGGTGAATCCTCAGAATTGACGACATTTGTAATATCCTCAAAGACACTCCTCCTAGCTTGTTCTTTAAACCCAACTTTTCCCTCATTGTTTGCGTGCACTCTTTTCTTTGGCGGCATATTGCTTCTCCACGCACTTGAAACAACACACCTAAGCAACCATTGGAGGTCTCATAATCATAAATCAAACCTGAAATATATTGTTGCATGGAATTAGTATATGCAGATGTCTATATTACATGGTGGAGCATAAATAATGTGCAATAACTTATTAGCTGAGAAACCAATCTTTGCTGTTGTATAATGATTTATAGTAGAAAGGTTTTACAAAATGAATGATCCGATTTAAAAAATACACATATGTCAGTTCTGCCATGAATCTCCCTTATCATTGAACAATTCCAGTGTGCCATTGACCTATACATGTTACAATATGTATGGTCAAACATAAAAAATGCAAGAAAAAAAATACAATAACCTTCCTTATATATCACAATCAGATGCAAAAGTTAGCAGGATTCCAATGGCGGGAATTTATTAGTACATGTTGTCTCCTTATTAAACGACATATTATTAAGTAAAAGCATTATCTACATATGGAAAAGTGAGGATGAAAAATAAATTCCAAAGCAATTGTATCTGTATGAGGTTTATGACTATAAATGTGTAACCTTTATTGTCATAGTTAAGCTATAAATCCTTTTGAGTTTCTTTTTCAAAAACCTCATTAACATAAAAATATAAAATAATAGCTTAGTCGAAGTTTATGTAATCAAACAGGCCTTTCACATGACATTTTGGACTCTTATATACGATCAGATTATATAGCAAATGATAGACATATGCAAAAGCTAATCATTCTAAAAGGCTTTTGATTCATAGATCACAAAAAGTGATGAACCTAAAAGCAAAACATACAACCAATTCCTTCTAATTCATAAATAAAAGAAGAAAACACTCTTCCTTCTCTGTTGAAATTGCTGAGTAAAATAACAATTGTAAAAATGTTTCAAATTTCTTTTAGTCATCATATGCTGAAATTTGATTTAACTAATATATATTTTTAAAGTATATACATGATTTTCATAATTGTATAACCCCATTTGGCCAGTTTATCAAAACAAATGTCCTATAGGTGATGGAAGAAGTTAGGTAGTTAAAGTAGATAGTAGGTTGTTAGCAATGAACGAAATAATGTTAAGAAAAACATTATCTGCATATGGAAAATTGAATTGGGGAAATTAATTTCCTAAGCAACTGCATCTTTCTGAGGTTTTGAGTTAAGCGTAAAGACATAAGAAGTAATGAACTGATTGCAACAAAAGGAGTAACAAACCTTAGGAATATCTGCTTTCAGTTCAGCTGCATTTTTCTTCATAAGCTCAGATGCATGCTTGTCGAAAAGGACAACTGATGCAGTTCCAGAATCATCACCAATCAGGTAATTAAGCCTTAGCCTAGACAAAACAATTTTTCCGTCATACATCCTTTTTGAAAAAACAATAACCATAACTGATCCAAACTAATTTAAAAAACATACTTTGATTGGATGCTACAGGGTTTCCCCTTGCAGTAATTGCTGCCACATGAAGCTGATCCATTCTGAACTTTTGGTTTAGTGCCACACCTTGCACACCCCTCATAAACCCAGCCATGACGAGTCTCAAATTTCTTAAACTCACATAAAACAGCAAAATACTTGTCCTACAACAAATTGCATTTCATTTATTTTCATTAAGCCCACAAGTAATCAAAAGAAAAGTTCATTCTGAAACATACCAATTCCTGATTAGAGATGTCAGATACTTTGACTCTGGGTGTGTTCTTCAAAATACTTTCAACAGCAGAATTAGACCTCTGGGACTCAACACTTTCACTCAATGAATTCAACATTGGTGATGGCAAGTTATGAGCACTATGTACAGATAAATAGGGAGTGAGGACCAAATGTTCAAGAAACGCTTAACCTAAGAATCCTCATAAAAACACACATTCTATGGTTAATAGCCCATACCTTGCAAGAAATTGTTTAACCTCTGGGAACTTCCCATTCAAGTGTATCTTGGTTGCATGGTAAGAGCTGCACACCTCTGGTACACCTTCAGCATGATGTATATATATTTAATCAGCAAGCATACCCATCATTAAAGAAAACAACGGACAACATGAGAGGAAAGAGCAAACTAACCACTGTCATCAAAACCAACCCTTGCAAGCTGAGCAATCAACACTATAGGCTTCTGCATACCATTGAAATCGTTCATACATAGATTTAACGCACACTCATCATACAAAACCATCTGGACAGTATTCTCCCTGCCATACATAGTATATACAACTTAAATACAATATAATACACCATTGCTATCTAATAGGTAAATTAGTAACCACATGGTTCGTGTACCTCTCATCACACAATGTAACCCGTATCTTATTCTTAACCTCTGATCCTGAACGATATTCTTCCAAAGGGCAAATACTTATGACAAAGCCAATGACATCTAAGAATAAAATTATAAGTTCAATCAGAAATAAAGTGAGATAAGCAAATGGCAGCAAACAAAACAACTCACTAATGACATCTGAGAACAGAAGTATAAGTTAAATGGCGAATAAAGTGAAATAAGAAGATGGCAGCAAACAAAGAACTCACCAAATAGGTACATGGTATGCTTCTGAACAGTTTGAGACAGTATGTCTTTAATAGGAAAGAAGCTGAAAACAGTTTGAGGAATTGGAGCAACCTCTTCTTTCACATAAGTGGCTGAGTTAAAAAGGAGTTTAAACTTGTGCTTAGCAGCCTTGTAGTCCTTCCCATTAGGTATCACCTCTAGATTTGCAATAAAATAAGAACGACCTTCAACAGGGTCTTTCTCAAACTGCTTGAAGAGATACTTGTTCATGATTGAAGCTTGGATCTTACTTCCCTGCAAACAAACATGCAAAATATGAAACTATGGTGTAAGGATATTCATCAAAGCTAAGGTATGTAGTATAGTTAATATAAAGTACTGACCTCTTGATCCATCAGAAGTAAACAGATAGCATACAACTGAGTTGGTGAGTCCTTCTGATAACTATTCCACCTCCTCAATACCCGTACAACAATCCTCCACATATCAGTGCTTTGATCAATATCTTTGATCATTGAACATTTCCTACCTTCCATTGATGCTATAGTTGTTCAGAACGTCAATATATACCAGATTGCTCAAAACTGAGAAACCTTAAAAACTAATATGATTTATATAGAAGAAGTCATTCCAATGCAGCCATCGACTTCATAACACAGACATGCCCCTAGAAACATGCCCAATGTCTATTTTCCCCCTATTTAAAAAATAAGAAAAACATGTGACAGAAAAATGGGGATAGAAAAATCAGTCACATCCCTTATGAAATAATGAATGCATGTGACAGTAAAATGGTATTTTCATTAAAAAAATTTTGGTTTTTAAAAAAGCTACAGGCTTTCAATACAGTACATGGACAATGTGGGATGTTTTGAACATAGATGACATAGTAAATATTAGGTTTTGGGAATTAGAATTAAGAATTAAGAAATTATTAAAAAAATGCAGCAGGTTGGACCTGTGATAGTCATTGTCACTGTTTATACATACTGAAGTATGTAGCATGTGTAATACCTACTTATGCATCATAGACAGAAGGTACACCCAATGGTGCTAGCTTGTATAACATATACTCTAGGGAGTAGTATTTAGTCAAAAAGCAGGAGTTAGTAGTCATTAGGGATTAGACATGCATGAGATGTAAGTCAGCAACTACACAGTACCCAGTATGGAGTATGTATACCTAATATAGTACACAGACTGAAGATGACATCTGAAATGACAGGCATTTAAGTTGTAGTCAGTTTGATGAGAAAAAACCACCTACTTCACAAAGTTTTGAAGACTTTCCAAACCTTTGAAATCGGCTGAAACAACAGAGATGACTTCAATCAACTTCGTCATTAACAATAAATTTTTTGGAACAAAATTTGTTAGTGTGGGTATATCAATTTTTTATATACAGAATCACTTGCAAAAACACCATACATGGCTAAGAACAACAATAGCTTAATCTTGTCTAAAATGACATACATAACAATGTTGTTAAAAAACTTAATTTTGAAGAAAGACCACATTGACATAAGCACAATAACATCAATTTTTTATTTGCTTGGTCATTAACAATAAATTTTTTGGAACAAAATTTGTTAGTGTGGGTATATCAATTTTTTATATACAGAATCACTTGCAAAAACACCATATAAAAAACTTAATTTTGAAGAAAGACCACATTGACATAAGCACAATATGATCAATTTTTTATCTGCTTGGTCATTAACAATAAATTTTTTGGAAAAAAATTTGTTAGTGTGGGTATATCAATTTTTTATATACAGAATCACTTGCAAAAACACCATATAAAAAACTTAATTTTGAAGAAAGACCACATTGACATAAGCACAATATAATCAATTTTTTATCTGCTTGGTCATTAACAATAAACTTTTTGGAACAAAATTTGTTAGTGTGGGTATATCAATTTTTTATATACAGAATCACTTGCAAAAACACCATACATGGCTAAGAACAACAATAGCTTAATCTTGTCTAAAATGACATACATAACAATGTTGTTAAAAAACTTAATTTTGAAGAAAGACCACATTGACATAAGCACAATAACATCAATTTTTTATCTGCTTGGTCATTAACAATAAATTTTTTGGAACAAAATTTGTTAGTGTGGGTATATCAATTTTTTATATACAGAATCACTTGCAAAAACACCATACATGGCTAAGAACAACAATAGCTTAATCTTGTCTAAAATGACATACATAACAATGTTGTGAGTACAATCCATTATTTCATCTCTAACTACGAAGGGGTTCAATATGTAGTTAAGCATGCCAGAAGCATAAAAATTCTGCATGTTCTCACTAATGGTTCATAAATAATTATATGACACGTAATATGCATGAGGAACACAATTCTTACCTCTTTAACTCCTCAACTCTTAATTCATCATTGCATCATACCTCCTAATCCTGTTAATTCATCAATGCGTGGCCACATCTATAAGGTCACTGATCTACAGAATTAAATTTGTCATATCAATGAAGGAGAGACAAATAGTATTAGAACATAAATGACAACTACTTAATATATTAGAAGTGAAAATGGCAGACAAAAAAAAAGAGTATTAGAATTATAACTACAAACAAATCAGGAATTATCATATGATGGTGGAAATTGAAAGAAATACACCTGAAGCCTAATTCTTCTATGTCAATTATTTCTTCTTCATCTTCCATTAACTTCTAATATTAGAAGTGAGAAAAAAATGATTGGGATAATTAAAATGGAATGCTTTTCAATTTCTATGTCTGACACCGAAAAATAAAATAGCATGCTTTAACTCCTCAACTCTTAATTCATCATTGGAGCATACCTCCCAATCCTGTTAATTCATCAATCAGTGGCCACATTGAAGAGAGTAGTATTTCGCAAAATTCATCCCAATCCTGATGAAAACAGCCAAAGGACGTCTTCAGAATTGTAAGAGCCAAATCTTCTGTCTGAGGAGATAATCAAACAGTACTAAAAATAAATAAAATGTAATGAAAAGAAAGTCATAATAAATTTTAATAGTTGATATTAATTATTCCAAATGATGTTTTGGGTAAAGACGTCAAATATGCATATTGTACACTTATCTTTTAAACTTGAAGCCCAAAACATCAACTATCACACTGATTGTACATTAAAGTGAAAAATTTGAATAATTAATATCAAACGCTGAACATATTCATTACACTTATCTTAATTATCTTTGACCATATTCCCTCAATTTATTAGGAATAAAGATGAAAAATTTGAATAAAAAATGAACAAAGATGAAAATGGAAATAGTTAAAAGTGCAAAGTCGGTTAGAAAGGCAAGCGCAGTGGCGCGTTTCAGCTGCAGGAACGATCATGCCTTTCGCCCCTTCCGTGTCATGTCCACTGCTCTCAACTTCTAGGGTTTCACTATCGTTCCCAACTGCTTCACTAATATGACCGATTTTATCCCGTCGCCGTCCTCCAATCAGAGTCAGAATACGACGTCGATGACAATAACTGATCTCAAAATGCAGAACCTCAAAAATTTCAATCAGCGAAGAAGGCTTCTAAAAAATAAGAGTATCTACAACCAAAGAAATGGAATTTGAAAGATCTGAAACATACAATATTCCCAAAAGGAACACAGATCAAAAAAAAATTGACAGCAGATTCCAAAGATCAAACAACATACAATATACCCAAACAAACACTGATTTAATCTTCAAAAATTAGAACCTGTAATCCCAGCGAATGGAAGGAAGTGTTCGAAGTGCTCATGAACGCGGACTGACTGTGTTTGTTCTTCCATCCCACTGACTGATTTTGGTCATTGATTGGGTTTAGTTTCTCGATGCGCACAGTTGAGGAAATGGTTCACCCACTCTTCTGAAAGGCTGAGAATGCAAGAAGGAGTGAAGATGCGCACAGTTGAGTAGAACTCACCTTAGCTGACAACTGAAAAAGTAGAAATCACGTGACATGGTCCCACAACATTTGAAAGACAAGGACACGCTGTTAATTTTTTGTTTGGAGTTGGACGCTGGAAACGGCTAAGTAGAAAGCTTGGCAAATGAGCCGTTACTGTTGTTGTTAACAGTAACTCGTGAGACAATATGCATGGAAAGAAGCAAACGGCTTATTCTCCTATTGTTCTTAAGGATATATTGATTACATAAACATTCTATTTATCATTTTTAAAAATTAGTATAGGTTTCATGGTTACATAGAGTCTCTAAGAATGAATCATATTGTTTGTAACTTATAAAAAAAATATTAAATTAGATATGCTCAAATTTTAAGACGTGATGGGTTTATATACTTTATAGACGACCAGAATACCCTGGGTTCGCTGAATACTATTTTTGACGATAAGCTGTGACAAAAAGAAATAATTTGACAATGAGAGACTACGCAATTTTATATATTAATTGTTTATTAGGGAATTTTGGAGTTCTTTTTTTTTATATTAAGAAAATTAAAAGTTGGGTACACGTTCTAATGATGGAGCTAATGCATACATCCCCGTCCAGAGATTACATTGTGAGTACATGTATTAGAATAGAAATGCTAGTTGAGAGAAGAAATGGAAGAATATGTATGTTGTGTCTTCAAATACATTTTGTGTATATATGCTTCTGTTCAAAACAATGGCACAGTTCAAAGCTTTATGTTAAGCCTGATATTAAAAGACATAAATCTAACTAATGGTGTTGGACGTGTCAATTTTTTGGGCTTTTGTGTTTATATATGGCAAAAGGCATGCTTCATGAGCTGATTAAATGATTCATTTCTTGATGTGTTTGATGACTATCGTCCTTATTGCTTCATCTTTTATAGAATTATTGTTGGTTGTGAATGCAAATGATACTTCTCTATTTTGATTGTTTTGTTCGGTCTATGACTATTGGTAAGATGCCGTCTTTTTTTTTTTTTTTAACCCGTTTGGATTAGTGGTGGTATAAGTTATTTTTTTTTAATATGATTTTTGTAAATTTAAGATAGGATAAAAATCAGATTATAAAATTATTTTCTCTCTACACGTTGTCACCACAAAAAGCATTAAATCTCAGTTTATGATCTAACGTGGCTTCTTTAGTAAAAGTTCAATAGGGGCATTGTGAATCCAAACACCTATGTAACCTTAATGTGCTTTTTTCTCTTTTAGTCACGCGTTGTGCCTCTAGGCTTTATCAAACAGACCCTTTGGCTTTTTGCCGGTAGCTATGGGTATTTTTGCTTCTATAATGTCTTTTTATTAAGGCTTTGCATCAAATCAAATTCATTGGATTCTTGCTGATAAGAGGAGTGGGTCCTTTGAGAAGATTCTTCCTTAAAATGGCATTTACTGTGGCACTGTCGGATATTAAATATGAAATATATTCTAATGGAAATTTGAACCTTGATTCGCTACATTTTGAGAGACTAATCCCTTCCGTTAGACCCAACCCCCATTGGTAGGGTTTTGTACTTTTCTTTCTTAATGTTTAAATAAATTACCACTTTAACTAGCTAAAAAAGACAAAAAAAAATACCATTTGAATTTTAAAATCTCAGATTAGTCTTGTTACTTACAAGAGTATAAGTTTTAACAACTAAAATACAGACATTAACAACTAATTTTAATAAAAAATAATTTATTTAAAATATTAAAGTTCAGATGGTATTTTTTTTTTATCTTTTTCCCCTTAAAAAACAAGAAACAACCATCTCATTAGCCTTTCTCTTCTTAAAATTATTTGATGATCTCATGAGTGTTCTTCCCTGTCTTCAATAACTTAAAACAATATCTGTGGAGGTAAGAAACACTGGATTTCAAAGGTTGATACATTACAAAATTAATTATTTTAACTACTTTAGAGATGATGTTTCATTATTTTCATAATTAGTTTTATTATGCCTTAATTTATCCTGCAAGATATACTAGTAATATCATGTACCGTCATAAGAAGATAAATCTAATGATTATATAAAGTACTGTATATTGGCTCAATAAAGATTCACGTGACATGATGATGGCAAAAGCGTGCCATGTAATATTACATGCTTTGTTTTTGTTTAATAATAAAATTTTTAAGATGAAGAAAATGTTTGGCCAATAAAATGAAGAAATTAAGTGACGGTCAGTTACTTTGTTAAACGTTGAAAAGAAATAACTTTGTACTCAGATCTCAAACTGGCGAAATTCATTTTAAAAATTCGATAGATATAAGGGGAAATTTTCCAATACCTTTCTGGAGCCATTTAATATCTAACAGTCCTCAAAATTTTATGAAATTTCACTGCACCTTTAGGATTAAACTGAAATTAAAATTTGTAGATGGAAAGATTGTTGTGTCTTTACTTTATAACTCAAATATAATTATTTATAAAACACATGTGAATTTATAAATTAAATATGATTATTTACAAGATAAATAAGTAAAATTACAAGATAATCTCGACCATGTACAAGATAATGAACATATTTATAAGAATACATATTATTTATAATATATGTGAGAATTTATAAGATAATCTTGACCATTTACAAAATAAGGACATAAATGTCTTTTCAACCAAAAACTTAATGTAGTAAAATTTTAGAAAGTTTTGAGGGTTTTGTGATATTAAATGTCTATGGTGGGAATAAGTGAGATTTTCCCTGATATCAAGCTGTAAGTTCTCCGACCTAAATTTATGAATTTAGATAATTATATCGTCATAATTTTTTGTAGATTTTGATTTAACTTGGATGATATCTTTGGGTATCCAAATCTATTTGAATATATTTATTAAACAGTATTTTTTGTGTTTTATTTAGATTAGAATATATTTATCATGTTATTAAAGTGGTTGACTTGTTACCCAAAAAAAAAAATATATGCCTTTTATAATTGATGCAATGAACAAGTAAATATTTTGTTCTCAACTTTACCCTTAACATATATTGAGTAGGCTTGTCACATAAATTGAGGGAGATAATATATAATAAAGTAAAATTGTTTTTTAGGCAAAAATAAAATAAAATAAAATTGCTCTACTACTCAAATTATTTATACTGAGTAGGCTTGTCACATAAATTGAGGGAGAGAATCTATAATCTGTAAATTAAAATAAAATTCCTCTCATATATTTATTTAATAAATTATAAAAAATTCATCCACGCACAATCCATCCTTATGTAATGCCAAAACTTTAAATCGCACTTTAAAAATTCAAGGTAAAAAAGTCACACTTTATTGGTAAATGGTAAGGGAAGTGTGGAGGCGGTATTTCCGGTCTCAGCCCAAACATGACACTCGGACAAATGAGTGAATAATACTAGACGAGAAAAACGAAGCCTAACAAATTAACCAATTCGAGACTTTCGATATCATCGAAGAAAAATCTCCCAATCTGATTTCAGTACCATTTCAGCGGAAACAGCTTCACTAATCGCCTTCTCATTCTAGTTCTCGATCTGCCTCTGCCGATTCAAGCTTCTGAGAAATGGCTTCTTTATCAAGCTCGGTGATGAATCCTCAACCCCAGATTTTCTCAGGTTATTATAGTTCTCGTCCGCATTTTGCCTCGTTGTATTCTCGATTACTGTTTATTGCCCCTGTCGAGACGTTATTACTGTAAACTGTTGCACTATTTTTTCTCTGGTGATTCACCTGGAAATTACTATGTCAGTATTTCTGTATATAAAGGATTTTCCTTAGCTAGACCTTGTTCGTCTGATCATATATGGATACACTGATTCTTAATAATAAAATATGTAACTCTAATGTGTTGGTGTTTTTTGATATGTATTCAACTTATTTCAATTCAATAAAATTTTGTATGGCCATTCAAGAAGATGATTTCTTTTGCTTTGTTCTGGTCAGTGGTGAGTTTGTGACCTAGGCACCATCCAATGACAAGATATGGACACAGGCACTGCCATAGGCTTAATGTAAAGCATCAGAAGTATATTTTGAAATGTTGTTTCTGCATCTCATACGTGCTGCTCCTATTTTGCTATTGTGCAGCCGGATTTTACTCAAAATAAATTGCTAGCAGCTAGCTAATATCACTCATTGGGTGTAACTCAAACACAATGCCCGGTGTATATATTTCTTTTGATTTAATGCTGACTGCTTGAGAATGTTGAAACACATTTTGCCATCTTTTGTCCTTTTTCCCCTTGATATTTATGATAAGTTGAGGTTGCGGATGTGAATTGGTGTATAACTCATACTGATCAGTGACGTAGCGGGGGGCAAGTTGATCTATTTGATTGGTGGGTTTTATGATCTTTGGTACTTTTTTTTTTTTTTTTTATCAAAAGGTACTTCTATTAAAACTTCAAATAACAGTACAACGTTCAGAATGGAAAGTAACAATCATAAAGGTCCAAACTGACATGCAACATGTGTATGATTGTATGATAACTTCAACTAATTAAATCTTCGAAAATTTCCCTTTATTGCTTTATCCATTTTCAGTGACTTCCAAGAAGCCTAATATTTGAACATTTTAATGTTAGGATCTGCGTTGAAGCCAATGGATCAATGCATTCTGAAAAGCAGCTGCATTAAAATCTCTCCAAGTTTCTCTTCGAGGGATAAAGCAAAGCTGAAAAAACGTTACATGCCACTTAAAATTCGTGCGGGGTACTGGTGGATTTTCTCTTTTATTGACTGTTTCATTCAAGCCAAAAGAATGGGAAATAAACATTATCACCCTCATTTTTTTCTTTTATTGATTAAAATTTATATTGTAATTATTGATAATAGATATTAACTGATTTGATTATCTGCATTATAAATACCTTAGTACAAACATATTGCTTTATCAGCTAGTGTTCTTATGATTTTTTTATTAATAGTTTTTTTTTTTGTCCACATATTCGTGCTTATACAGAGGGGATGGTGGAAGATCAAAAGCGGGTATCTTTGTTGGAGGCTTTGTATTAGGTGGACTAATTGTTGGAGCATTAGGTTGTGTGTATGCTCCTCAGGTATGCCAGTAGCACTAATTCCTCCCTTTTGACTGTTTCTTTTTTGTTTGGACCGAAAGGAGGAGGAAAGGGGAAATCCCTTGGCTCTTCAGTTTTATTTTTTTAGGGGATCTTCCTTGGCGCAATTGGTGGGTGCGCTGGCTTTCCGCCCCCAGGTCCAAGGTTCGAGCCCTGGAAACAGCCTCTTGGCAATATGTCAGGGTAAGGCTGCGTACATATAGGGTCTCCTTCCCCTGAGCCCGCATTGTGCAGAAGCCGCTTGGCACTGGGGTCTGCCCTTTTTTTTTGTTACTGAATTACCTATAGTATTCGTCCTCAACTGATTTTTAAACATAATCAGTTCGCCATTGCTCACCTTCAGCTTTATTTATTAACATCTATACTTTCTTTGAAAAAGAATTGTAGGATAATATTCCCTTGTCAATTCCATGATTAGGACAGTTTTCACATTTTCTATCATGAATTAGGAACCAAACTTGGTTGTAATTGTTTTGGCTCTCTTTTGGTGAGACTAAATTTCTTCTGCGTTAGTTTTTGGTTATTTGCTCCTTCTTTCTCTAAAGGTTTATGATTATAGATGTTATTCTCAATGATTGTTTGGGTTTGGCTGGTGAAATTTTTTTTAATAATATTGATGTAATTGCGTGAGTATATATGCTTAAAAAGAGAGCTGCATGATGAATCAACCACGACAGTGAGCCTTAAAAGATTTGTAAACTGCAGCTTTTTGAAGGAACTTTTTATACATTGTTTCAATTTGAAAGCTTGCTTTTGATGACTTTGAGGAGAGTATAGGGAATTTTAAAGCTTCTATTGTTTGAACTTTCCAGATTAGCGAGGCCCTAGCTGGATCCTCCAAAACTGATCTGATGAAGAAGCTTCCTAAATTTCTGTATGATGAGGAGAAAGTAATGGAGGTAAGAAATTTTTGCAAATATCTTTCTTTTGAAACCATTTTGATTGCCTATGCATGAAAGATAATATTATTTGTTTAAATTAGTGTTTATAGAACTTATTGTACCCTGTTCTCTATCCACGCTTTGTTTATCTCAATTTCATCTCATCAGGACTCCATGAAAAGTGGCCTTTGACACCCTTGGCAGTAGCTGATAGAAAATTGAATACATACATAGAAACTGCTAAATTCTTGTTATCAGTAACAAAGGGTCTCTTTAGTTAACCACACTGGAAAATCTGTCTTCCTCATAGTTCACTTATGCTTTCTCTGTATCTGTTGTCACCAAAATGTTGTCAGAACCGGTGCCCATTTTCAAGATCTCTGACATGATTGGGCTTGCTGTTTCATAGTAGTTTGGAGACTAGTTCCATTATGTGATTAGTTTTTCAGGACATCATTTGAAATTAGGAATATTTATTTCCTGTCAATGTTGTGGGTAAACGGCATTGTACGCTAACTTCGCATGGAAAATTTTCTCTGAACTCTAATTGTATTCTGCTGCTGTAACAAGCAGAAGAATCGCAGGAAACTAATGGACGAGATAGCACGCCTGAATGATGCCTTAGATGAAGTTTCTGGAGACCTGAGGACAGATGAAGCCGTGAGCTCAGCGGAAGTAGAAGCTTCCACGTAATAAATAAATCTTGGCACCCAACTAAGCGACACTCGAAGCGTTCTTTTGGCACTCAAGAAGATAGTGTTTGGCTATCGGATTTTAAAATTTACTTGTGAAGTTTGTTTATCGAAATTAAGTGCTTCTAAAAAAATGTCTTTTATCTCTTGGTCTCAATAATGGAAAATTGTTTAAAAGATGGCCATCGATTTTTGTGTTGGGAATTGTAAAGCACTTGCTGGATGTTTGAAACTGGGATGAATTCTAGTTATTTTCTGGACTTGTTGATTGAAAACCAAAAATCAGAGTTGTGATTGCCCGGAACTCAAATCAAGGACGGGCAACCTTCCTGGCTTGGTAGTCCGTCCTTCCTTTGCTTAACGATTACTCTCTCCGTTATGATTTATGAAATGGTGGTTTAATGTAACGTCTACTCCGCCCTTCCCTCCATCCATGATATTTTTTTCCCGCACAAAACTTTTTCATTCATTTCTTCATTCTCAATGCTGTATCAATGGGAGTTCATCATTCAAATGTCTGTAAGTTTATCATTAAGATGTTATTTCATGATAATCATGAATAGTGCAATGGATGGAGCTAAATATCAGCCACCCACACCCACTAGAAGAAAATAACCAATTACTTGACGAACTAGATGAGAGTAAGCTCAAGTTTCGGCCGGTTAGGCTGTGGCTCCACAACCTCCATGTGAATTGCAACTGTCTGCAGAACACTGTAGGAAAGGCTACCATCCATCTTTTTAATCTTCTGCTGTTGCTCATCCACATACCATTCCCCACCTCCCTTTTCAGCTCTTGCCATCAAATACACAGGCCCTTCTATGCCATATCTGTACAAGCCAACACGTATAATAACCAATCATCACAAGCTCTTTGATTTAAGTATCAATTCTTGTCTTCCATAACTTATCATTTGCTGGTATAGCATGGCAAATGGAAAACAAAAGAAACGAGGTAAGAGACTTTACTTGGGAACAAAAACAATAAATCCGTTGGATCTTATTTTCACTATTCTAGCCTCCGTATCAGTTGGCCTGCATGGACAGACAAATACAACCTCCAAAATAATAAGCTTCAAGTAATTGAAAGGCATGGATGGGGCAAGAGGATGGGATGCTACGTACCTGTTTCGGAAATAAATGAGTGTGTGGAGCTCTACAGAGGCCCGGCCAGCCATTTGAGCATTCCTATGCCGATAATTTAGATCTAAACCACGCGCAGCCATGAAGATGAAATTAGAAAATATTTATCCAAGACGGAGACTTTATTGACAAGATGAGAGAATTAAAGCGTAAAACGATCAACTTCTGATTATAGATCAAGAAATAATTCAACTTTGGAGAATGCAAAAATAGTTGGCAACTTTATGTTGAACTGTAGGTTTAAACAAAATTGTTTTATAATGCACATTAGTAGATCCCATACTATCTGAAATGCTAGTGAGCTGGAGCCTGTCTTGAAATACTGAAGGTAGCTTGGATATTCCTAAAGATGCAGCAAGTAGCCTGTGAACAACGACATCTGCAAGAAAAGGACGATTCACCTCCTCTGTAAGTATTACATATAATGTAACAAGCCGGCACCAAATAACTGAAACTATAGCTTGCCTGCATATCTTCTAATAGGTGAGGTGAAATGAGTATATAGAGGTGTTGCAAGCCCATAATGATGATATTCTGGAGGGCTTAGATCCCCGCTACAAAAATAAACGGCCTAAAAAGGAAAGAGGGAAATTTTATTTCACCATTTGAAATCTATATCTGAATTCAGTCATTCAATAATAGTAAGCTACTTACCTGAGTCATGCATCTGGTTGTCAGTATGCGGATTAACTTATTGAAATATGGATCATCACCCTGGATAAAGTATTTTCTATTAGTGGGAGTAAAGATTGAAGACCAAAGTAGTATGCCTTGACAGTTAAAGCTTATATCACGAACTTAAAACGAAATCCATGAAGGAAGCAACGGATAACAAACATGATAACTAACTACTATCTATTTAAAAACGAAAATTGGTCTGTTATAGGGTATTGGGGAGAGATTTAGGCTTGATTTTGAAAGGTAATTACAGCAGAAGACAATTAAAGGCTATAATGATGCAAGAACAAGACTTACCACAGCATGGTCAAGAGAATCGGCCAATGCTTTTGACGATGAGATATCCAAATGGAGACCAACTGCAGCAGCAGTACGCAGCAAAGGTTCAAGCATCTCTCTTGTTGGCGTTGGATGACGCCTACATAAGAACCACAATTGGGTACTCATTGCATCCAGTCATAAAACTATCTTGCCCCATGTAGATTTTTTCTCAGTTTTTTTGGCTGCTTCTAGCATGTATATTCAGTCAAGGCTTGTAGCCAACAATGACACAAACTAGTGGAAATATTACTTCTCAACCACATAAATGTTTGTGGTGAGCAATTTATAAAGGCTAATGAAGTACTCGTTCACCAATAATATGAAAATATCTTTGCCACATGAAACTATAATTTTCATGTTGACAAATATTCATATCTTAATTTCAAGAGGAAGTACTGGGTGAATTTGAGAAGACTAAACCTTCATCATTAAGACTACGCTTAGTCAGGAAAAAAATCTAGATGGGGCAAGATAATCAGATTTTGTCAATGAAAAGTCACAAATTGAACAAATTCTGTTAACCAAGACAATAAAAAAAAATTTTATTCAATAAATTTCCTCCTCAATTTATAGTAGTCAGTTCACCAGCTAGATTGTTAATATGAAAAAAAAGAAGAAATAAGCTCATTAGCAGAAATGGAAGCAAGTTATATGCCATAGGAACCAAGAAGTTCATTAGCAGAAGGTAGAAATGCGGCTTGTTCCCAAAAGAAAGCATCACATAAAACAATGATGTCAAAGAGGCATAGAGACCAACCTTAATAAAGAGCATGAAGAGAAACTCTTAAGAATTTGTTCCGCAACAGAAACATTAGCGGCAAGCATAAACTCCTCCACCATTTGGTTTGCTTCCCGAATTTGGTACATACCTGAAAGTAAAATAAACAAACTGAATAGAATTCTTCCATTAAAAAAAAATAAAAAAATCACTGGTGTTCATCATATAACACAGCTCGCTAATAATACCTCTAATCTACTAAATGTTACCAATAACACCCAGTTCAAGTCAGGCTACTCAAATTATTAATTTGTGTCGTCCTAAAGAAGTAAAATAGTTGTAGACATCCAATACAGCGGCAGTATAAAAAAAAGGCAGACGTTTTAATAAGCACCAAACTTGGTCAGCTGGCTTAGATTTTTTATTTTTCGGTCCAGCTTTTGGGAATAATAAGGGACATGAGGTCCACTGACGGAGTGCAGTTTTAGCAGGCTTGAAGAGTAGGGATATGAAGCAGAGAGCTTTAGCCATAGGTATTTTCTGTCCAATTAAGCCTTTGCATCTCAGTTCCAGCAAGTTTGTTCCTCCTCTTTTCCTCATTTTGTTTTTGAAAGGGGGGTTCACTTAGTTTTTAATCGCATTGTTGGGACTGATACAGTGTTGCAATTTTGGAAGTAATACAAAACCCAAGTTCTAATTCAGTTATTTCCATTCCGTACTTGAATGACTTTTTTCTGTTTGACAAGTGCTCGTGGAAGTCATGTGAGGTAGTTACAGGTTCCTAATCTATCTGAAAATACAAATGCAAACCTTGCACACCTTCAACTCCCCTAAAAGAAGAAATAATAAGTTTAAGGGGGAAGAAGATTTTACCAATATCAAGAGGGTCATGAGTCTCAGTATCAATTTGAAATTTCACTTCAGCAGAAGCAAGTGTTAGTGCTCCTCTCTCAATACGCCGCAGCCTCATTTTCTTTTAGGTCATACACCCATCCAAAATATTCAGACAAATCCATAAAATTAACCAAAAGTCATCATTATCATGAGATCGGAGCAGTATATAAGCATTCATAAGTCCATACCTTGGCTAAACCATTCATATTCCTCAAATTTGTAGTTACTGGATCCACCAGTCGACTGTGGAAACAGAAAATTTAGATAGTGACTAGGTACTGAGCGAATGTAGGAAATGCATGACAAGCGAATTAGGCATAAAAAAGCTTGAGTCTGTTAGCACATAGAAATTTGAACATGCAAGTATTTGCAGTCATTTCAATTTATACTCTTAACTTCTCTCTCTGAATGCATGTTAATTTTTCTGTGATTAGCTCCAAACTGAAAATTCTGGCAAAGAAAGCATCATAATGAAAACGTTGAATGTTTCGTTTGTCAACAAGAAATATTTAGTTCATTATCTTCATTTAAGGCCAGATATGAACCATTATTGGGAACATTTATGAGTTCTCCAGATGCACTTGCATGGTTGAATTCACTGTGTTGGAGATTAAAAGGGACCAAGCCTGAAGCCCGCCATTTGGATGTTAAGATTTTATTCTTTGGTTTTTAAATACTTTTGGTCACTCCTTGTCATTGTTAATATATTATTATCTTATATTTTCCTGATTTATTTACTTCTGGCTACCTTCTCAATATATTTGAATTCTTGCTGATTGAATAAAATAGAAGGTATTAAGCTTCCGTAACAATTTCATGGTATCAAAGCGCCATACTCATGCGTTAGTAACCATGTAATAGGGGATAGTAAGAAAATAAAGCAACGAAAGGACAATCTCACAACAGAGAAACAGTGGTAACTGATAACCACCTTATTCAGGTTCAATCAGCAGTATAAAAATAGAAACTTCAATCTGTAACTGAGCAAAGATCTGAGGATTGAAAGCATACCTATCATCCATTCTTGCCTGTGCTTCAACATAAGACAATGCTGCAGAAGATCTTATGACACTTTTTGTGAACTTTGTGGAAATAATATCCGCTTCAGGGGTCATTTCCTGAACATATGCAAATAGTTTTAGTGGAAATACATCTTTTGGCACACTTATGTGAAAATTAATCAATTGTCAAATTGGAAGATTTCTTTTAAAGGTTAAGTTACTTTGCTGGTCTCCAGAGTTTCACTCAATACTTAATTCGTCTTGTAGTTTTAAAGTTTGCAATTAAGTCCCTATACCTATCATTACACTTCTGAGTATGACATTAAATTCTACAATGGTAGTCAAGTACCATCCTAGAACTTTGAAAATGCATGATCCATGCCAATAAAAGGGTAGGAATGGATGATGGAGTAAACTCAAGTCCCATGTGTGGCGTGTGATCCCACTCATCTTAAGTGACTTACATGAGTTTGCATGAATCATGTATATTCAGAAAGCCAAGATGTCTCATTGTTAGTCATGTCAACAAAATTTAGAAGGCATATAACAATTTTTTAACATAGAGGATAAACTAAAACTTTTTTAAATTCTAGGGACTTATAAGTACCAAATTAAAGAATCGAGTAAAACTATAAGGAGCAACAAAATGATTTAACCTCCACTAAATAGTTTTTTAAAAAAAGTTTATAGCTTTTATCCAAACAAAGGATATAAACAAAAAGATAAAATCCATTACTCCATAGTTTTATTATGGCCAAAGCATGAGATTTCACATACCCATATGACGGAGAAGGCTAGTCTTTCCACATCATCCCGGAGAGAACAAATGTCTGCCAAATCAAGGTTTTATCAGTGTCAATCTAAAGCACTGCTATCATCACAGTATACAACTTTATTTTCAGTATTCTGGCATTTCTTTTTACTCATTCTTTTTAAAAAGAAAAAGAAATCAGATGGAATTACCCTCTGTTAGAGGTTTTGGGAGCATGTCTATCCGTCGCTCAACAAGGTAAACAGATGTGCCCCTTTGTGCTGCCTCATCATCAAGTGAAGTGCCAGGATGCACAAAATTTGTCACATCAGCAATATCTGATAGAAAACCATTAAAGATAACCTTTTGGACCATCGCATATCATGATTAAAGAGCAATAACTCAGGGAAGAGAACAGCACTAATACGCATTATTTGAAAGGATCCAATCAGATAACAGATATCTATATAAATTCATAACTTCTTATTTCCACAGGATGGGGGACAAATATTATGCTATTCTGATAAACTGTTTAAATCTTGTGTCAGAAAATTGGCATCATAATTGAATACCAAATATGCTGTGCAAAACACTTGATTTTTCTATATTTGGAAAAAAATTCCAAGAAAATTATAACAAAGCAGAGTCTAATTGAAATTGTCAGCCAGGGATCCCATTATACACAATTTAAAAATGAAAGAGTACGTATAAATGATGGAAAAATAAAATCAAACAAATGCTATGAATCCAATAATTTTGATTTGCACACATCAAGTATTGATGTGAACTTTATGCGTCAGTTTTACTTTTTTTTATCTTTTCGGCGTGGTCAAGATCTTGACTTCACCCTTTTGGCATGGGAGTCACTATGGCTTATTTTATTCCACCAAAAGCCAAGTTAATGAAACTAGAAAATAAATAAGGAATTTTCTTTTTGCCTGGTAATGAAGCAATGTCAATGTTTCTCTTCTAATATATTGCCCATAGATAAAGGATACGAACTCCAACTTCAAAGTTCCCATTTGGAAGAGCAGAACAGTGGAGTGCATCATCAATATCCTTACATCCTGCATGCAATAAGCAGCATAATCATTTGATCGTGGACTTACATAATGTGCTCTTTTACATTGGAGAGAGTAATTTAGAGAGGGGATATTTTCAGATTGAATGAGAGTACTAAATATGGAGATAAAAAATTAAATAGACTTTTAGAAAATGCAGGTAATAATATTATACTAACTAGTAAAAATTAGCAGAAAAAGGGTTGACTCATTTACATACCATTTTCATCATCAACAACAAGTTTATCTATACCCAAGCTTAAATCACGTCCCAAAAGGAAATGAACCAGAACCACTTGCTAATTATTTTGTTTTGTCTTACAGAGTATAAAGAAGCAATTATGACACCATTTATTTCTTCATGCAACTTAGATCATTCAGGTTTTCAAAATAATCATTTTCTTAAATATAGCTCTTATTTTGCTCAATTTTTCTTTCAATTTCCTTCTAGACATCCTTCTCAACCACTGCTTGTTAAGATTTGCTTACCATCAACACAGACATTGATTCACATGCAGAATTTTCAAAATCATAAAAGTTAGTCTATTCGATTATTATTCACA
Source organism: Albizia julibrissin (assembly GCA_037074505.1). Classification (NCBI taxonomy): domain Eukaryota; kingdom Viridiplantae; phylum Streptophyta; class Magnoliopsida; order Fabales; family Fabaceae; genus Albizia; species Albizia julibrissin. The sequence goes on along the minus strand of CM073488.1, from coordinate 38,511,968 downwards.
CAAAATGACAGAAGAAACTAGAAAGCTGTCCCTACGCTTCCATCACATGGAAAACGTTTATCAAACATGAAAGGGTAAAATGACACATCGATTCATTAGCTTATAAAAAAAAATTGTAATTCCAGTGTTTTTATTATAACCTTATACTCTTTCCATCCAATGGCTATCATATTGAGTCGTAATATTACAAGTCTTCCAGTAAATTTTAATCATTTTGATTTTGAAAATATAATTATATAATTTTCAATAATATATGATACAGTATTATTTAACCCTTTGCAGAGTAGTAAAAGAATGAAAAGCACACCTGGAGGATCCACACTGAAGACACACAGATCACGCAAATCCATCCTAATTGGATTTGACAAATCTTCAGAAGACACTGACCATGGTAAAGGTGGCAAGCATGCAAGAACTTGTGAAGAGAATGGCCTTGAATTTATATCATTTTCAATCAAGACTACCTAGAATGTACAACAATCAGAAGGATACCATATGATTAAAATGTGGGGAGGGACAAATAAACAAACATGTAAATTACACACATGCATGCACCCACGTCTTTGCATGTGTATATGTATAAATATGTTTGTAAATGCACATGTCGCAGAGGAATCCGCAATTCTGTTTCCCTTCCAGCTAATGAAGTCATCAGCAGAGAGAAAATCAGTGAAGTTAAATGCACAGAGCTTAACTTTCCTAAGGAGTGACTGAGCGATGAGGTAAGTCATATCATGTCATAGGTTTAAAATCATAAAAAGAGCAAGGCAAAGAAATGTAGGAAGAGAAAGAAGTCTTTACACCTATTTCTGCAAAAACACTATGATGCTTAATCATACAGTGATAGACAACCATCTTTCCCAAGCCTCTAATAAAGAGAGAGGAAATTAAAAAAAAAATGTTAATCTTATATTGCATACCTCACTTTCAGTATCTCGGTCACCTATCTGTCCTATAGTTCGTACATAATGGCCGGATGGATATCGAGATTGACGATCCCAAGAATCAACCGCTACAATAATCCTCTTGTCTAAAAGGTTGTCAAGTTGGCGTGTTTGGATTCGAATTTTGGGTATCCTGCGATCTTTGGACACAAATAAAGCATGAGCAACAGCACCACTTCCTGCAGGCATAGGCATTGGTTCCAAAGATCCGCAATAACTGTAATATACAATGCAATTATGTCAAGCAATAAGAAGAGCAAGACTGACAAATTAACTGAATTCAACATTTAAAGCAAAAAAATGATCAACATGAAATCCATGCACGCTTTGTTCTTGGTGGCACCTAAATTTCTTTTCTTCCCCCCCCCCCCACTTTACACGGGTCACCTAAAACTTGATTAAGTGTGATAACCCTCCCCACACCACATGTCATGGTGTATCCTTTTCCTTATACTTATGCATATAAGATGATAAACAAGCAGAATATTGAACAGTTATGACAGCAGAAAATTGCTTAACTAGAGGTGATAAAATGATAAGATATTGGCCCCCTATCAATTGAATGCCAGCTGGGAAAATAACACAGAAAGCCTCAAAGAAAATCAACTCACGAATGCCAGTTGCGTTTTATAATGCCAACAACACGACCAGAAGGATGACTGGGTACAGGATTTGTTTCTCCAGTAGAACCTTGTTCAGGAATAGTTCTAGGGGCATCATCAGCACTGCTTGGAGGTAGATGAACATCTTCATCCTCGTCCTCGTCCTCTACATGCAAGTAAGTTAACTAATGAAGATATATAAATAGAAAAGCATGTTTGCAGAAATGCATATGCACAAAAGGAATGGATCTAATTGATGCTTACAAATTCTGGTCAACATACAACACTCACACACACACACACACACACACACACATATTAAAGCTAAAGCAGAAAACACTGTGTGGAAAGAGAACAAAATTTAGTGGCGAATTTTCACACATGCCCAGCTAATGATCCAAGAAAATGAGCATGCGCCATTGAAGAGATCTCTCGTATTAATAATGTCTTCATACTATATTATCTTTTGTTGCTTTGTATCACTAGAATACTTGATCTCCCATTCCTTTATAATTCTTCTCATCATAAAGCTACCTCTTCTATCCAAAAAATATAAGCCAAACATATGGGCCGCATAACTGTCTCAGTTTCACAAACCAAAAAGATGACATTGACTCAAATACAAGCTTTCAAAACTAACCAACAAAATATGAATCTCTATGACAAAAAAGCCAGTACAAGTTTCAGAATTGAACAGTTTAGACATCTTATTTTGAAATGCAGCACAAGTCAATGATTCCCTTCAAATTATCCAATGTCCATTATATAGTGATCTTCATCTTTCCAATCCATTCCTTTCTGTCACTAGGTTATTAAAAACCAATAGACCATTGTTTCTCCTCTCAAGTCTCTCTGTTTCTCCCAATTTTTTAGTATTCATTGTGATGGATAATATAATTCAGATGCACAATTCAATACAAATTAATCAAGATTTCTGCAGCATTTTACTTGAAAAAATTCTAAAGCCATATAATGAAATCCACACTCTCAGCACAGTTTTATGAATGAGAGTTAAATGTTCCAGAGAAATCAATTTTCCAACTAAAAGTAAGCTACCTTGGAGAGACATTCATTAGACAATTCCAAAGATTCCACACGAGGGAATGTAGGATACATTTCAATTTACATACCATCACATGCTATAGACAGAGACTTCTCTTCTTGCCACTGGTCTTGAGGTAAAAGTTCGACAGCAACTATATCACCATCAAAAGCCCGGTTCATGTTTGTACGCCCATAAATTATTATTTCGTCACCAATGCTCTCACTCCCAACATAAGCTTCAAATGGATTATAACGATTAACACGAAGTTTTCCTTGATGATATATTCCACGATGCAATCCAGAAGTAATTTCTGACATTGGTTTATGCTAGAAAGAGAACAGAAAACAAAATTTCAAAATATATATATATATATCATAACAACCACGTTTGAAGGCTCAAATCACTTAAGAAATGGAGTCAACTGCATACCTCTGTATAGATGACTTTCCTTTTGGATGGTCGCAAATCCTCCAATTCTTCCATTTCTACATCTTCAGATGAAGGTCGCACAAGCAAGTCAAGTAAATCTGACCGGCCCAGAGATTTTACAAAGGATTCAACTGAAAGCAACACATACACTGAGTGATACTTCAATTAAAAAAACATTCAAATTTCTTAGGGATGTGGAAACCATTCACAAAACTGCTTTATTCTACTTGTCATTGATTCCTCTTCTATTTAAGATACAGCTGGCCAACAGGAAAAAGTGAAATTTCATTTACCTGTCTCCGCAAGAATTCCCTCTTCAATGGCCTTCCTTTTGTTCTCTTTATCATTAGTTATAAGCAAAACCTTCACCGCACCACCAAGATGACTCTGGTACCATTGAGTAGCCACTCGGATAGCTGTATCACCACTTTGTACGGTTAAAATATTACCAATTGAAACAATTCCAAGAGCAGTAGAAAGCATAATATAAAGAAAAAATTCATCAATTCATCAAGTTATACAAAAACACAAACCTCTATCATTCCTGTCATTTTTTGTTTCGCCACTCATTTCCTTGATATATGTATCCCTACAACAGAGAGACACAAGACTCGTAAAAAAAGGTCTGAAATGCAATGATCGGCAAGAGGACAAAGTAGTTATCACAGTATCCGATTGAAAAAACCAACTTACCTATGGTACTCATTGGAGAAAACAAAGAATTTCCTCGCTGAATTGCTGCAGATGGCTCTTATTCGATTGTAAACCGCCAAGTTCTTGTTCTTAACCTCTTCCAGAACAATGGACAATATAACAACATCATCAATGGCAGGATTCTCCAGCAAATCAATCTGTTGGCATGGCAATTTCAAAATGCAAAAAAGAAAACTAAGTTCACAAAAACACTTCGTTGCCCTATAAAACAATCAAGAAGCACAACTAAGTGAATGTGACCTGGTTGAGAACAACATTGGTGTCCACGACGAGAACTGTGGAAGCAGAATCACTCAAGCGAGCAGCTGAAGTATCGCATGTTTTGCAAAATGGAGCTCCGCAGTATATATCGTCTCTTAGGTAGTGCTCCCTAACTTGCTACTCACAAGTCACAAAACAATCGATTAGTATCTATCGTCTCTTAGGTAGTGCTCCCTAACCTACTCATAAGTCAGAAAACAATCGTTTAGAAGTAAAAAACAAGGAGCTAAGGTTAGGATCTAGGAGAAGGACCTTCAAAACTTTTCCAGCTTTAGTTTTCTTGACGAAAGACTTGTTATGAAGCATCTTCAATTTGATTGAATCAAACTATAGTAATCCTAATTAAAACTAAGGAGGCAACCAAAACACGGAATTAAGCTCTGAAGACTTTCAAACTCTGTTACCGCCAGCGCCTCCGCTCTCCACTGGTGTTATAACCTTTGCGGTGAGGGGGACGAGGACGAGTTTGGAAAATCCGCAATCTGTATTGCTTATTCTAATCTAGAAATTTGGGTGCACATATATGTTAAACGTGAATAACATAGGTTAATTAAATTGTGACAATATCTCTATTAATACTTTTTTATAATATTTAATTTAATATCTTTAATTTATTTTCCTACTTATAAATTTGGAAACTACCTCTTTTTTCCAGGAAAAACATGGAAACTACCCCTTGTTATCTTTATTAATTATTGATATATTTATTTTGAAAATATTTTAATTCATATATTTTATTTTAAAAGATCTGAAGTTTTTAGATTTTATGATGTACTTGTCCTCTACTAGCTCTCTCCATTTCTCATACATTTATTTTTGAGAAAATTTGATTTAATATCCTCATTATATTTCCCGTGTCATACTTATGATATATTTATTCTGAATATGTTTTAATTTATATTTTAATATTATTTTATTTTTAAAATTTGGAAAGCATGATCTGTTTATAGAACCTTCCATAAGGGCCTTGTTATTTCTAAAGGCGGAAAAAAAAATTGACGAGATACAAGAGCATTCAAGATAGATTTGGGAATCTAAACACAAAGCCGCCTCTTTCCTCATACTCGAAGATACACGGAGGTGGATCTGTAAAACTAACAAACCCTACAATGGTTCTAAGAGCTTCTTTCGCTGGTATATCAGCCAAACAGCCACAATGTTTCCCTTTCGGCCACACCATGTTACTTGCACGTTTCATTCCCCTCTAATCAATTTCCTTGCTTCACGAACCAAGCCAAGTTGATCCATACCTTCATCACAGCTGTTCAAGCAATCAACAAGTTCCTGACAATCTGATTCAAGAATGATATGAAGGCACCCCATATCCCAAACGAGTTTGAGACCCCAGATAGCACCCCAAGTCTCAGCTCCAAAACTAGAATTATAAACCAAATGAACCATGAAACTAGCCAACATGTGTCCTTGCTCATACTAACACAAGCTCCATCAACATTTATTTTAACAAACCCCTCAGCCGGAGATTTCCAGCCTTCCATTTCCGCCACTCTAGACTGTCCTGCAATTTGTTTCAAAGGTGCCCAACTCGCACAGGCTCTAACCTTAGCAAGGACCGAAGTAGGCGACTCGTTTCTATCCTCAAACATGCAAGAATTTCGCGCTAACCATAGTTGTTTGCATATTAATGCAAACCAGGTCTTCCATGGAATCCATCCAGCCCTGAACCTTGACCAAGGTTCCACCTCAACCAATGGTTTATATCTTGAGTGGTAAAAAAATGTGACATAAAAGTGCAAGTACGTGTTTTAAGCATGCCATTTTGCTAGCGTGTCTTGGGACTGGTCTGTCCTCTTTATTTTGACTGCTCTACTCTCTTTAATTCTTTTTTTACAAATATCTCTCTATTTCTAATATAAACTTATTTTAAAGATATTTAATTTAATATCTTTAATTTAAAAAATAAAAAAAATACCATTTAAATTACAAAAACTCTAAAAATATCTACTAGATTAGCAAAAACTCTCACCCCTCACCTAAGCTTCAAATGGATTATAAAGATTCACATGAAATTTTCGTTGATGATATATTCTATGATACAATATAGAAGTAATCATTGACATTGGTTTATTCTAGTAAGAGAACAGAAAAGGAATTTAAAAAAAAATTACGGGTAGAAGACACACCCCAATAAAAAAATTTTAAAAATAATTATTGATATTAGACACTCCCCCAGTCTTCACCACAAGTCACAAAACAATCGATTAGAAGTAAAGAACAAGGAGCTAGGGTTAGGATTTATGAGAAGAAGCAGATCTTCAAAACTTTTTCAGCTTTAGCTTTCTTGACGAAAATATTGGTATCTAGCATCTTCAGTTTACTCAAATCAAACAGTATTAATCCAAGTTAGAACTAAGGAGACAGCGGAAACACAAGCTTAAGCTTTGAAGACTTTAATGACACTGAAACAAGTGTCCGTCGCTACCTGCTCTGGCCGTATACAATATGGTTCGGACTCTGGTATAAAGCGCCTCCACTGCGTACCAAACAACGGCGTCTCGTTATGTCTTTTGCAGTTAATTACAATTTACAAGAATTGCGTTATGCCCTTTTTTTTTTTTTTTTTTGGCTTGACCTTCAAATTATGTGCCTTTATTGGGGAATACAAATTACTGATATTAATAAAGACAAAATATATTTATTGACTTATCTAGTGTTACGTCATACATGAATTTTCTCTCCCATATAATTACACCTTATAAAATTACACGTTGATAATTATTGTTGCACTGAGTACTAAGAATAATTTATTGGTTAAAGTATATTTTTGGTCCTTTAAATTTATATGAGATGTAGATTTAGTCCTCTAAATTTATAAAGTACATTTTCAAGTTCTTAAAACTTAAAATCATTAATATTATATTGTTACTAACTAACCAAAGTTAAGCAATAACTGTATATTGCTAACGAAACAATCTTAAATTTTTTATTTTAATTTTAAAAAAAGAAATAAATACATACCATCTAAATGTCACCTCATATATATTCTGACCAATTAAAATATAATAACTCATCAAATTTTAATTTAGTTGGTTGATAATTCATTTTAAAACAATTAAAATCTTATTATTTTTGTACTTTGAAAAGGCAAAAACACTTATCAGCGAAAAGGGAAAAAAAAATCTCCCAATCAAAAGATGGAGAAGTGTGCCCTAACATTTTGACATTCACTAGTTACAGCAGTACCAGCCTCAGAATGACTATGCTCCTGGCAAACATCCACAAAATTGCAATCCTAAATAGAAATAGCATTCTTTGGCAAAAAAAAAAAAAAAAAAAAAAAAAAAAAAAAAAAAAGAATTCGAAACCCCAGGAGAGTCAATGGCCACAGTACCTCCACTGTAAACTCCATCTTCCTTTTCCTCAGTCAAACACACAAAAGCGTATTTAACTGCACTCATGGAAACTATCAATTCCTTCCAATTTGACCGAATTAGTGATACCATCCAAATTCCTTTCAACACTATGGTCTTGCACAAAATTTTGATTAATATCTATCTCTCACCTAGGGCTTTGCCCCGTTTTACCAAACAACCAACCTCCATCCCCGATTCTAAGATGTTTTTGTTGTTGAGCGTTGTTTAGAGATTTTTTACATAAAGTAATAAGATAAAATTATTTGAATTGATAAGCCAACTAAATTAAAATCAGATGAGTTGTTATAATTTAATTGGTCAAAATACATATGAGATTACAGCATGAGAGTATATAAGTATTTCTCTTTTTAAAATTTAAAATTTAAACTTGCTTTATAAATATTACACAGTTATCAACTTACTTTGCTTAGTCAACATTTTTCATTATAACATTAACGGTGTTAAGTTTTATAGATTAAAAATGCACTTTATAAATTTAAGGGACTAAAACTACATATCATGTCAAACTTAAAAGACTAAAAGAATACTTTAATCTAATTTATTTTATAATTTTTTATTTCCTATTTCTAGATTTAATATTTCAAAATATTTTATAATTATTATTTCTAAGGTTTAGGATGTTCAAATATTCTTCCTTTAAAAACAGCGCACAATGGTTGCACTTCCTTCCTAAATGTTAGTGTCTGATTCTTATGATTTGTTATCTAATTTGATATCAAACATGGAGAAAAGTTTGGTATCAAACACACTTCTTAAAATTTTGTATCAGACATGCTTCCTAAGATTTAGTATCAAACACGCACGAGACACGCTTCTTAATGTTTGTTTATTAGAGTGTATTAGATATGGAAAAAGGTATGGTATCAGACGTATCCCATCAAGTGTCAGGCAAGTGGGCAACTAGGTACTATAATCTTTGAGGGAATGTATGAATGAGTGGATGCAATCAAATGTTTGGGCCAGGCGCATGATAATACTGTTATTATAGAAATTCAAAATCTTATTGCATCTTACCATCATCTTAAGATTATTTGATTACATGAGATTGGAGTTGATCAATAATTTATATATCTTCATTTGAAACATTGTATATGCAATTTATATAATTTGAATTAGACTTATTCATATTGTTCTTCAATATCACTTTCGTGTAAAAACCAATCTTCTGAAGGTTTGAAGGTCCAAATAGAGACCAGAAAAGGATAACATGTAAGAACTTGAAGCAAATGGCTACCCACCCTCTCCTTTTTTATTTTTTTTTTCCTTCCTTTTGATAACAAAAGGGGCAAAGCTCGAAACACTAAATAGCTACTTCTTGAGAGAAACAAACACCATCACTATCCTCTTTTAAGATAGTGCTTGTTTGGTTGAGTGATCTTGAATCGGGTTTATTATATAAGCTCGATTAACGTAAATCGAGATAAATTTTCTCCACATATTTATTTCGTAGACTGTGAAAGCACCTCGTAGACCGTAAAAGCTACCTCGTAGATCGTAAAAGTTACTTCGTATTCTGTGAATTACAATTCATAAGCACTTATGAAATTTTCAACCGCTATTCCAAACAAGCTCATACTCCTCACTTCATTTTGGGGGTGACTTTAAGATCCTCCTTTGCAGATCCCTACCCCTGCTCAATTTTGCCATTAATCTGCACACTTATTTCCCTTATGATAGATGTGTTGTAATCTAATGTCAATCTCTCCTCAGTAGCTTCTGGATGCTTTTTATTATTTCTTTACAACCTATCATATAGTTATTTTGCTGCTGGACATCTACCACTAATTTGGCACCACTTTCTACCACTATTTTTCGAAATCTCATCTCTTAGTAAATTTCTAACTTTTCCTAAACAATTATGACTTCTGCTATCAACGGCTCACTTGGAAGAAGTTTGGTTGAGAAACCAATTAGCCATTCACCAAAATCTCCTCTAATGACACATCCACAACTTACTTCACAATTTTTGGAATATGTTCCATCTACATTCAACTTGGACCACCCCCTTGATGGAGGTAGCCATTTGACCATAACAATTGATACTTGATAATCTGGTCATATCTCCACTCTATTTACTTCTATAATATTCCAAAAATAATATTGGTTGTTTGCCAAGGGAGCTCAAAATTCGGGTCATGTAGATGAGCATTCCTCCACCAAACTACTGAAGGTTAGGCTAGGCTATCCATCCTCCACCAAAAATCCGATCAGCATGTAAGGTTAGGCTACCCATCCTCTTTATTACTGAAGTTGATCAGGTTTGTATAGAAGTTTTTTTTTGGCTATTCAAAATACTTTTTACCATATTCGATTGTTACTTTTTAACAATTTTGAATAAAAAAGGTTTTTACCATTGTAAAAAGCACATATTTTAATATTAATATCATACTAAACATATTAAGTTATAATTTTTAGAATATATTTTAAGTATTAAGCTGTACCTTCTAATAATTTAATAATATTTTATAAATTGTTACTCAATATAATTATATTCTTAACCAGTTAAAAAAAAGTAACTGAATATTTTAACATGATATAAAGTTAATTCATGAATATAACTTATATCACCCCTCCTATTAGTTTTATAAGGAACTACCAAAATCAGCCGGGTAGGATATGTATTTTTCTTTCTAATTCTACCCTCGTTTATAACAACCAGTGACATATATCTGATGGAGTAAAATTGAAACCATTCAAATTAAATTTTCAGGGAAAAAAAAAAAAAAAAGTTTCCTGTATAATGCCCGAAGGGGCCATGAAGAATTTCAGAGACCACTGTCGTGACTCGTGACTGAGCAAGAAAGAAAGCAGAAACGCAAGAAGTCCAAGATCATGACCTCAGTTGTTGTTTTTGTTTGACTTTTTCTTAGCCGATAATCCAACGATGGATTATTCCTGCGAGAAGGAGATACTAATTTTACAGGGTATGAAGAAGCTTCGAATCTTCCATGTTGCCAGTCTTTGTTTCCTGTGATTTCCGTTTCCTTCTTCATACCATTTCTGTGTCTTTATCCTAAGGTAACACAAGAACACAAGACCAGATCTTCTAGTTCGGGATAATTATTGATTCATCCATTTCTTTGTTTTGGAGTTTATCGTTCAAGTCGCCAAATGAAATATCGCCTCTTTAGAATCACAGGCTTTATGCTTTGGCTAATTACTCTGTTATGGAGCTTAACTGGCCATGTTTTGAGATTAGAGAGCTCCCAAGTCTCGCTTGTTGATCATACTGACCAAAGCTTTAATGGCTTACACCCACCTTTGAGCCGTCTAAGCCGATCTATTTTGTCCCTTTCACAGTGAGTTCTTAATATTTCTTTCTCATTTATCTGATTTGACCTGCTTTTATTTGTCTTTTTTCCGAATTTTTAGTCATGAATAACTATCATGGAGTCCCTTAATTGGCTTTTAAGAAACATGGTGTTTTGTTTTGATCATCAAGTTGTTGAGTAGATACGGTTATACTGAAGACACTGATAAGTGTAACAAGCTAATTAGCAAATAAAAGATACAAGCTCAGAATCAGATCGGCCACAAGATTTTTTTTTTTTAATTTGCTTAAGGGGAGGGATGAATCAATAGTTAATAGTATTGGATATTGGAATATCTAAATAGTCAACATGCAATTTCTTTTTCCTTCCCACATGTTCCAGCTTAGGGCTTATTTGGAAATGTTGAAGAGGACGGGGTTGGATGGATTGAAAAGAGTAGGAGTTATCAACTTCTCATTCTTTTATTGAAAGATTAATGATAAAAGCGACAGCTACTCATATACCTTTCGTAGTTATGATGTTTGGAATTCAACCAAAAAAATATGATGTTTAAATTTCCAACACCATGTTATGTTTGAATATCAAAATGATGTTATATTAGTTTTCTCTATAGGTAAAAAGCAATCTAGCCATAGTACTCTACTTGGTTCTTACTTTTTATATTGTCATTGGACAGTAAGCCCAATACGACACTTGTTGCTACCCTAGATGGGACAATGTACTTGGTAGAGGTTGGTTCTATGAGGGTAATATGGTCATTTCCTTCTGGATCACCAATCTACCGCTCATATCAAGCTCCTCTCAATAAGGACGGTGTTAAAGAAAATGTGTGTGGATTAGCCAGCGGGTTCTTGGAATGTGGAGATGACTGGGCACTATATATCCAAAGCGAGCACTTTGGTAAAATGGTATGGGTGTAGATATCAATTTATTGTTGCTAACTTAGCTTTTCATAGAAAATGCATGTTGGACGTGGTTGTCAACAAATATCCTGTGATTTTCCTCTGGTTGCCACAAAATTTTCATTGCATCATGTGATTTTGCTATTACATCAGGCTTCATATTATAATTGTAAAAGGATAGAAGGATGCATTATATTACTTTTTCCTTCTGTGTATTGTGTTTAGTTGCCTATATTTCCCCCCCCCCCCCTCAAATTTTGGCCTTTGAAAAATGCTAAATTGGCAGCAAAGCTTTGGCTGGAATACAAGTCTTTAATATTCGTGAACATACACTTGCCATGGCAAACTTGTAGGAAAACATGTAATAAAAAAATAAAGCTAACCCGTAAACCTGCAAAAAGCCCCAATTGTAAGGAGAAAGTGGGACTTCGTATTGGGTTTTGTTTGAGAGGGACTATAGCTTTTTGATATTCTTAGTTTACATATTGGAAGTTTTGTTCTATTTCTGTTTTAATTTAATGTTGTTGATGTGAAAGTTGATGGCCTGTGGCTTACTAGCTTGTTTCTGTATACTGTAGGCGGCTGATGTTATATATATATATATATATATATAGCATGAATTTTCTGCACTAATGTGTTTGAACTTTATTTGGGTTCCAACTTTAATCATGCTCCCTCTAACTGGTTTATTGTGTCTGTAGCAACTCTCAACATCTGTGGCAGACTTTGTTGCAGCTACACCTACCTTTTCAGATGATGGAGGTGTTATTCTTGGATCCAAAAGAAGTACTTTGTTTGAAGTTGATGCTATAAATGGAGAGCTCATTCGAAGCTATGCTGCTGATAATCTTTCTGCTCTGTGGAGTAATGAAATGCATAGTGCAACAAATATTGTTGGTACAAAGAATAAAGAGCTGGCTGGTCCTGCAATGCGAAGCACACCGGAGCTTCTGCTTAAAATAATTAGAACAGATTATTCTCTACAGGGTGTAAGTCCTAGATCTGGAAAAGTTTTGTGGACTATGAATGTTGCTGAATTTAAGGCCTCATTGTTCTGCGGACATGATGAAAATCTGTTTACTGGGGCTTCATTGGATTCAGAGGATAAATATGCGTCCAACAATGACTTGGATTTTGCTATGCCATATGCATGTCATGAGTTAAAAGAAGTGCATCGTTTGCGAAAGAACCTTCTTTTTGGTGATCTCACTGAAAGTTTATCTGAGGCCTATGATGATCAGAAAATGCTTCCAGTGCCTACTTCAGATCTGATGCTTCTTCCACAATCTGATTTAGATGTATCATCAGATCAGCATGATGGTAATATGATGCTTCCTTCTTTTCCAAATGTGTTGCCTTCTTTGCCACAAAATTTTAATTCCCATGACAATGATGATAATGCAGCCACTCTCTCTCAACCTCCCACTGAGATTAGTGCACGAGGGGAAGTTGATAGAAACAGAGTGATAAAATGGCGAACATCATCTTTATTATTGCTTATGCTCTTACTTCTTGGTCTTTCGTTGTACCATCTTCCAGTGGTCAAAAGGTTAGTTTTGTTGATGGTCCAAGATGGCAGATCCGAATTAAACGTCTCTCCTCCTAAGAAAAGAAGAGCCCGCAAGTCAGGAAAAAACACTGGCATTGATGACAAAAGAAATAAGCATCTATCAGCAGAAGATGAGGATGTAATAGCAACTAGCAAAATTGCTAGGGAAGCATTGCCGCATGAAGAAAAAGTTGAAGGAGCAAATGGGCGTCAAATCGGTAAACTCTTCATATCAAATAAAGAAATTGCCAAGGGAAGTAATGGTACTATAGTCCTTGAGGGAATGTATGAAGGTCGGGCGGTTGCTATCAAGCGTTTGGTCCAGGCCCATCATGATATTGCTACTAAAGAAATTCAAAATCTTATTGCATCTGACCATCATCCCAACATTGTCCGATGGCATGGGGTTGAATTTGATCAAGATTTTATATATCTTGCTCTGGAACGTTGTAAATGCAATTTAGATGATTTGATTCAGACTTATTCAGATTGCTGTTCAAAACCAGTTTCTGGTATAAACCAATCTTCTGAATATTTGAAGGTCCAATTAAATATGAGTAAGGATAACATGCAAGAGCTTTGGAAAGCAAATGGCCATCCGTCCTCCTTATTATTGAAGTTGATCAGGTGTGTATAAAGTTTTTTTTTTTGTTTTGACTATTCAGAATATTTTTTAACATAATCTATTTGGGATATATGGATAGTTTGGTTTATAATATTCAATCATGTAAAGAACGATTTGCACTAGCGTTGTTCCTATTGATGATATAGCTCTTACTTATGGGAAGGAAAGGGTAGTTTCAAGAAAAGAGGTGTGAGGGTGTTTGTCTTAACTAATTCAGGGCGTTTACAATGTGATAGTGAAGTTCAAATGGATGGGTGGGTCATCAAGGATGACATAAATGGAGGGTAATAAAATGGTATGGTAAAATGATTGGTGGATATGACTGCGGAAAGACAGAATGGCTAACAATACAAAAAGGGTCTTATTTAGCTTTCGTTGAGGAATTTTGTATGACAGGTCATAAAATGATGTCTACTTTTCAAGTTTAGTTTATTGTATTCCTTTTTATTAAGATTGGCCTTTTGAATTCTATCCTTTTAATTTTGGTGACACAGGGATATGGTTTCCGGACTTGTTCATTTACACGAATTGGGAATAATACATCGTGATTTGAAACCTCAAAATATTTTGATAACTAAGGAAAGACATTTGGGTGCAAAAGTTTCTGATATGGGCATCAGCAAACGCCTTCTTGGAGATGTATCTTCCTTTAGTCATAATGGTACGGGTAAGTTCTTCAAAAAAAGATTTTTTTCCTTTAATAATAATGGTTAGTTTGCATTGACAGAGAATCATTTGCAAAATCTTATGATTGTTTTTCATTGACCATTTTCTTCTAACCAAGGGCTTTCATGGCTAATAATCTAAATGTCTTTACTAATTTTTTATTTAAAAAAAATTACTGAATTTCAGGTTGTGGCAGTTCTGGTTGGCAAGCACCAGAACAGCTTCATAAAGGAAGACAAACGCGAGCTGTAGATTTATTTAGTCTAGGTTGTATTCTGTTTTTCTGCATAACTAAGGGAAGACATCCATTTGGAGAGCGCCTAGAACGTGATTTCAATATTGTGAAAGATAAAAAGGACCTTTCTCCAGTTAAGTTCATTCCTGAGGCTGAAGATCTTATTTCTGGTTTATTAAGCCCTACTCCAAAGTTAAGGTACATAAATTTCTTTCAATAGAATTTCTTTTTGAGTAGAAACATCCTTTTCAAGCTCCTTGGATATCAATTTCTTAATTATGTAGAATGAAATTATTGATTATTTCATTTGAGAAGGAGTATGTGGCCAAGTTTGCTAGCCAGGTAAAATATACAAGTCTTCTAGTTTCTTTGGCATTTTAGCTATGGATAAATGGAAAAAGTGCTACTCAGTTAGTCACGTCAAGTGAATTGGAATTATATATTATTTTTTTCATGTTTGGTTAAACATTAAAGATTTCATTTTACTTGTATTATTTTCAGGCCAAAGGCTATTGAAGTGCTGCATCATCCTTTTTTATGGAGTTCTGAGATGAGACTTTCATTTCTTCGTGATGCTAGTGATAGGGTTGAACTAGAAGACAGGAAGACTAGTTCTAATCTTTTAATGGCATTAGAAAGTGTTGCGCCAGAGGCTTTAGGTGGTGCAAATTGGGGTGAAAAGATGGAAACTACTTTCATTGATAACATCGGCCAATTCAGGCGATATAGGTTTCACAGTGTTCGAGACTTGTTGCGAGTTACGAGAAATAAGCTGAATCATTATGGAGAATTGCCTCCCCAAATTCAGGTTCTTGTTTGAGTTAGCTTTCACATTATAAGTTCATTCTCTCTAGTTGAGGATGGGATTAATTACAGAAGTTGAAACTAATATTTTCTAATGTTTTTGCCTTTTCAGCAACTTCTAGGGCCTGTACCAGAAGGATTCAATGAGTACTTTGCTAGTCGATTTCCTAAACTCTTAATTAGTGTATATAAAATTTTCCAGAAATATTGCAAGCAAGAGGCGTGCTTCCAAAGATATTTTAAAAATGCTGATTAGTACAAGTGTGTTGTCTGTAAATTTTAAAAATGTTGATTAGTACAAGTGTGTTGTCTGTAAATTAAACCCATCATGATCTAATCTAATGTATAAAGTGTTGCAATATTATCTGTGTATTTCGTTTTCATACAAGTGTTCTGACTTGATCAGGACGTGTTGGCATCTTACTTTTATCTTTTCTCTCAGTTATCTAAATTTAATTTCATTGGATTATATTTGAGTATTATCAACCCTTTTTAAGGCCTTTCCTACATTTACGTGGAGTTAAACTTGAGATCTTGCATTTAAACGTTATTCCACTATGACAACCGCCCTGTGGAAGAACAAAACTATGGCAGAAAAAGCAAGGATAGTCTTGCATCAAATTTAAACTTTTTAAATTTAATTTGAGCATTCAGACAACAAAAATATTTAATTTAACAATTAAATTTTTATATATTTTAATTTTATTTTATGTTTAACTAGTACACTTAAAGCTCGTGGCTAAATTTTTTTCATTTCATATTTTTAAATAAAGTATAATAACATTTCAGATAATATGTACAAAATTTAAACTGATCAAAATAATTGAATTCAAGTAGAGTTAAATTTAGTTGAGTACCATAGTTTATTGTGTTATACATGGGATACAGATACACAAAATTAATGAAAGCCTCTCATTATTCATACTGTCATACAAGATAAATGAATCAAATTATCGTTTTTTCAGCTCTATAAATATCAAAGCAATCAGTACAAAGATTACACTAAAAAGTAAATGATAAAAAAGACTTGCAACATAGATGAACCGCAATAATGCAAAGTTTGAAATTGATGGAATTCACGTAATACTTAATCCAAGTTTATAATACTCCTTTCGGTCCTTAATACTACAAACAAAATCTTATATTAATAACCAGAACTAATATATGATCATGCAGATCCTACTCAGCCAGCCACGTCACTCCGCAGACAGTAAACGAGGTCGAACCTGATAAGCCATTACACCTCAATCTCAATATCATACAGAAGCACGTTACCTCAGCAATGCGAAAAGAATATCACTATTTTTTTTAAAAAAAAAAAAAAAAAGGCGCGCGCACAAAATTTTAGTACAACAAACAATAGCCCAATAAAAAACACAAGTAATGCTTGCTTAAACTGTGACAAGTTTAAGAATGAACACCCACTGAAACAATTTGTGAATTGTGAGTTATGAGTATCTCTGCCTCTTGTTTTGGTTGCAATTCTTCCTTCATTATTTGTCTAACGACCTCATCGATTCATTAACCCTTCAACGAGGCAAGTCATCGGCATAAAATCTCCACAAGGGAACCTAATTCAGATGTAAATTAGTATGTTCATCGACAAGATCAATAGACATTGACGAAGGTATTCTGTGACGATTCATAATCCTGGAAGTAGCAATTTTTGCCAATCCATAGTTCAAGGCAATGACCCTATCATCGTCCAAATCAAATCGCACACTTTCTTCTCTACAAGTTTCCACAAGCTGGCACAGATGTTTTAAATTTTCAACTTCGGTTCCATTAACCTTGAAAACCTGTGAAGCAAAAATGAAAAATTTAAGGAGCTACGTAACAACACTTTGAATTCCGAGAGTATAACTTCATTATTGGTTATGGCATTAGTCTATCCTAAGTAAGAAACTTGTGAATATTTGTGCCTGAGTCTATCCAACGAATAAAGCTTTGTGAATCACCTTCTCCCTATCTTTGAAAAAATTACAAAACAACCTTTAAAGATAGAACGTTCATGCAACTCCTGATAAAATTATATTTTATCCTTAAAAATTTAAATTTTGCAAATAAGTCCCCATAAATTTTTTTAATAATTTAATCAAGCCAGAGCAGAAACTAGTCAACTTTTTCTGAACCAGGCCAACCCTAGTTGCCATAGTAAGACTTTATTGAACGAGCTTGGTCAGGAAACATGCCGACCATGTTGGTTAGTCCACATATTATTTGATTATCAGCTGAAATTAAGGTAAGATCATCATAAACATTCATCAAAGGATAAAAGTAATAACAAAATATGCATTTCCACCTGTAATTCTGCAAGACGCTCATACCCAGCATTGATATCATCCATCAGGACCTGTTAAGAATTTCAAGAAAGAAAGAAAGAAAGAAGGAAAAAAGAAGGCAATTTTCAATAAAATGATAGGATTCTCTACTAATATCCCACTGAAACCAACACAAGATAATGGGATGCTATTGGTAATCGACGCTGAAATGGAATCACTTTCCTTGACAAAAGTGTACAACGCTACAAAAGTAAGACATGACTGAGATAGACATAGCAAATATTGGTTATGTTAAATTGCACTACAGATCAAAAGATGCTCACTTGAGATAGAATAACAAGTTGTTGATTGGCCTTCTTGGGCAATTCCCTCAATGCACGTTCACACAATCGGCGTGGTGAAGTATTATACCAATCTTCTCCAAATTCATGAAGGAACGGTTGAGTGAGTGGAACAAACACCAGACCAGCAAAAATGTAATAAGTTGGGAGCTTGTCAAACTGATGAACTGGAACCAACGGTTGCAGCTGTAAAGTAAGGATATCAAAATTATTTCACAAAAATTATTCTCCAAATTAATATGCAAGACAAACAACTATAATAACAAAAAATCTCAGAGATAGTGAACACGAGTCTAGGGCCTTGTGTGTGTGGGGGGGGGGATCAAAACAAACTTAAAGCCGTAAGGAGAAAGGATAAACGGGCCCAAATAAGTGTGATGAGCAAGTTGGAAGAGGAAAGGCAATATAGAGAATTGGTATCATATTTTAAGATACTTTGAAGGTACCCCTAGAAGAGGTTTGTTCAACGGCATATGGAATATATAGTTTACCTTCAAGAAATTTTGAATTTCTTAGGATAAAATTAGTAACATAGAAGAACAAAAAAAAATGTGATGGCACAAAACACCAAGACATGGATAATCGCTAGACATACATTGACATAGTAAAAATCATATATACAACCTACAGGAACTTACAGGACGAAGAATGATGCTAAATTCATGCTCTTCACCATTCCGGAGAACTTTGACCACCGCTTTTTCATTAGGCTGCTTCATAGAGACCAAATGATCAAATGTAATTCGTTCTCTATTTCGGAAAGGAACTGCAGCAGACATGCCATATTATGAGCATATACTTAAAGGCTCATCAGAAAATGAACGAGCTCATAATCATGAAAGTTCAACAGATATAGGAGTGCATTGGGCCTTTCAAAGGTTAATGGTTGTTAGGATATTACTTTTAGCAGTTAAATTCATCTTTTTAAGGAATTATATTTGTTACCATTTATTTTATTTCCTATGTAGCATGACATCACTATAAATAGCCATGTATGTTTATCCTTCAATACAATAGGATGTGTAAGCATTTTGTCATGGTATTAGAGCTTCAGGTTTTAATGTCAATAGATCCTCCTTATGTCCAGGCTTCTTATAGGACATCCATACAATACAGCAAAGCGTATGCATAAAAATACAGAATAATAAGAAACAACGTACCTGTTCCATCATTTGCTATATGCACGCCATCAAATGCAAGTATGACATCATCCTTCTTCAAAACCTTGTATGCATCTGAAAGTGGATTAATTTTGCTCACAAGCACCCCAGTCATGTCAGGTCGCATGTGAAAATGGTTTCTGAGTTGAACATTTTCGGTAGGCTGGCATGACAAGCCCAGAGAGCAAAATCCACTATATTTTCCATTTTCTTCTACACCAGATATAAAACGCTTTATTACTGGTACTGGTATAATGTAACTGCAACA
The DNA here is from genome assembly GCA_037074505.1 of Albizia julibrissin. NCBI lineage: Eukaryota > Viridiplantae > Streptophyta > Magnoliopsida > Fabales > Fabaceae > Albizia > Albizia julibrissin. The sequence goes on along the minus strand of CM073488.1, from coordinate 38,492,477 downwards.
TACAGTATGAGAGAAAATAATCTAGTATGATATATATTTATGCTTGATCAGAAAAAACAGAAATAAAGCAGTCTCATTCACTTGAATGGCTAGCCATTTTATCATGTAAGCTGAAGCATACATACTGATGGATGCCAACTACTAGTTTACCACAATGTCCATCCGTGAAATACAGCAAACTCTAATGCCCCAAGTCTGGATTTCTAAATAACCTCAAGAAACGTATACATCATGTAACTATGCTCAAAGAAAAATATACATTAAAAAAATTAAAGATGTTTATCTTCTCTGTTCTACTTTGTCTCCAGAGATAAATCCAAACGGACATTATTGGAGACTATGACTGTAGAGATTATTGCACTAATATTTACCAATAATACATAAATATGAATAGATGATCTTTAGGTGTCACCATGTTATTTTCTGTAGCTCATAGATTGCAGTATACTCATGAATGTGGACATGGCTTCATATGTATATACATAAGATTTGCTATATTCTTATTTTTTTGCAGTATAAGATTTGAGAAGTATGCTGTTTTTCCTTTCTGAATACACTACCTTCTTTCTCTAGATAATTGGTTTGTTCACAAGTTAAGCAATGTCTGCTTTTATTTTTGGTAAGAGAATTAAAAGAAATAATATAGCTGGTAATTGGTTCAATGTTGGGTTGGGTACACCAGGTAGAAGTTTAAGGGAATGTAAGAATGTTAGAGGTGCCAACTGTAACTATCTCGTCAAAACTTTTAGGGAAGGCATATTTTGATTTAAGCATCACTTAGATGGCACCAAATATGTTAAGGCTTGTGAAGCTTGTGTGTGTCTCAATGAAGATGTGTCAGTTTCAGTGTTGAGTCATTACTCCTGCTAATGTTGGTCATGCAAGTGTTTGTGCTCTATAGCTCATTGGTTTGCTTGAGTATTGATGTGTGAATATTAAAATATGCTTTCTACTATGCAATTTTTTATTTCTCTCACTTTATGCTGTATTTTAAGTATCACTTATTATAAGATATATCATTTTAATAGCTGTTTACTGAGGTATGTAGACAAGGACAAGTTCAAAATTGAATTCAACCCCCTCACAAATTTATTTAATTTCTCTAATTAGGCAATGTGATCTACACCTGTAGGTAGAGAACAAAATTGCAACTTACTGGTGTTTTAGACTTAAGAATTTTAATATGAAGCTAAAAATTAGTAAATAATGGACAATGTCAATCTATACCCCATATCTAAGGGGATTGATGATTCTAAACTCGTCATAAAGGAAGAAAAACACAACTTACCCTATATTCTCAGCGCCTGACAGATTTTGGAAAGCCACTCCAACAACCTTGCTGCCCATAATCGCAGGGCCACCACTATTGCCAGGATTAATAGCTGCATCAATCTGTATTGCCAACAGCTGTGACGCTCCGTGAGCATATTGTGTGGGCTCAACTCTGGAAACAACCCCTTTAGTGACCGAAATGTTGTCACCACCTGCAAACAAAAACCATTGTGATCAATGTTAATGATTTGTGAAAAAACAACTCTATTTTAAACATTCAGATAATAGGTTCACATCAGTCCATTATTCAGACTGGTTTGAGTCGGATTTGACAATTTCAATTTATGGCACATTTTTAGATGTTCCAGACCAGAAATATGGCCAGTTCCCGGACTGACCATTCGAACCGGCTGGTCCAGTCCTGAATTCATTGAATACAAGACAAAAGTAATATTAGAAAATGTTTGTACTACCTTGAGGATAACCCACTACAGCAACAGCTTCCTGTAAAAAAGGGACATCTCCAAGCTCTAAGGGATTCATGCCATCCCAAAACTCCTTATTTTCAATAATCAACATAGCTAAGTCACATTCATGACCAACAAATTTGACTTCAGCTCTATACTTTGTGGACGAGCCATGTTTTCTTACAAGTACAAATGAATGATCCGCCACCACATGAGCATTTGTAAGAATCTTTTTGCCAGGAATTACAAACCCTGTAAGACAATCATATAAATCTTTAAGAGAGAAAGTAAAAAGCAACAAAGTAATCAATTAGAATTACAGTAGCAATATGTAAAAAGGTAAATGTATAAATTTAGAATGTCAAGACAACGACAACAACGACAAAGCCTTAATCCCACTAGGTGGGGTCGGCTACATAGATCACACAACACCACTGTACTCTGTCAAAAACCATGGATTTTGATATATTATTTAGAATGTCAAGACATTACATGTAATTTTTTTCTGATAGGAAAATAAAAGCAAACTAATTCAATAGCTAGAGCCATGCAATATAATTATCACCACCAACAGATCATACAAATATTCTCTTAAAAATACAAGTCTTCGGTAAGTTGGTACTTGGTACAATCTACACACGTGAATGCCCACCGGCCAAACCAGCACCAAACTCCAGAAGAGGCAGAATTGCAGGGATTGTTTGATGACAACGAGACTAACTAAAGAAAGTATGTATACCCACAGAAGAAGCAGCAAAGATTTTATCCAAGTACTGATCATTCATGATGCATTGCAAACATAAACACACAATATTGTACAAATCGATCGTATTTATCTCATTTACACTAATAGAGATACATCAAGGCTTCCTAACAGAATCACCACCTTCGCAAATCATTAACTATCTAATATCTAATTCCCGGGGTAACAAATTGAACCATAAACGGAAGTAAACTGTAAAGAAAATAGTAACCATAATGTGAGAATTATAGACAATAGGCCAGCCAAGAACAGTAGAGTGAGTTAAAAAAAAAAAAAAAAAAACTTACCAGAACCCATTGTTTCGCGCTGGGACTTGTTTTGCCAAGGGAGGAGGTAGCTGGGGCTGCAGGAAACAGTGAATATTTTGACAACAGAATCCAATGCGGGCTCGATCGCAGAAATAGCATCTGCCCTTGGGTTAAACTTACGATTTCGAGGCTGAACCCGCCTCAAAGAACTCCTCCGATAACTATTCGCAATTGAAGTTTTGGAGACGGGCACAGAAGACGTCGACAATGTGCGAGCGTCATTTCTGGTTAAGTGGCTAGTTTGCTGAGTGAATCTTCGATGAATGGGTGACCCAAAAGTGTTTGGTGTTTTAGTCGCTGGTGGAGTCAAATGGCAATCTCTCAGCAGACGGAAAGACAAGGAAGAAGACGATACAAGGTTGCGAAGTGTACGCACGGATGTTGCCATCGATGGCAGGTAGTGATAGGGGAACTTGCAAAACGCCTCTCCCTGCTTTCCCTCACTCAAGTCTCAACGGCGCCAACACGCAACCGCGCAATGCAGGGCTTCGAATAATGTCACAGTCGGTGTAAAACGATTATACTATATGTTTACAAAGATATTTTTTTTGGCCTTGTATATAAAACTGATTGGATCTACAATACATAAAATCTGAAAAGTAACCGCTTGGTTGAGGGACCGTTTGGCATTACTTTTATCAATCGGGTTTATTATATAAGCCTGATTTATATAAATTGAGATAAATCTACTCCACATATTTATCTCGTATACCGTAAAAACACCTCATAGACCGTAAAAGTTACTTCATATTCTGTGAATCACAATAACCTCTTAATTTCATGCCTCATGTAATTCTTTTACTTTATGATAAAGTAATTCAATATAATTTAGATTGCAACGTAAGGTTGTATCTTTGCAAAGCTTCAATATCAAAATTAGACAGTTATACTCTTCATATTTTTCTTTCAATACATTTAAAAAGATTATTTCGCCATAAATTATCCTACTATTATTTACAAACGGTAAACAGTTTCAATGAACAATAATTTCCAATTTTTATTTCGTCCCCAGGTATGATAAATTCGATTTATCTAATAAAACTAATGCCCGTAAAGACTCGAGAGTTATGGGTGACAATTAAAGTAACTTGCTCATAATCTAATTGGGCTTACACAACAATGACTTTAATTTAGTATTAATCCAGTTGGGCTTTGAATAAATTATCAATCCAAAAATATTGGGAAAATAATTTCATACTTGGGCTTGGTGGGGTGTGCCTGGCCCGTGCAGCAGTGCAACGCATGGGCGACACGCGAGGAATCCCAGTAGCAAGCTACTGTAACGGACCCTCCCCCTAAAAAAAGTAATTTAATATCATGTGGACCAATGGCCCACGTATCAGATATTAAACTGATAAGAACAGATACTACACTTGATCTTAGCCAAAAGGCCGAGAAAGGTATGCCTTGAAACATCACACTGCTTGGCTTTTATATATGCTCTACGCTCTTCCGCTTCTTTGCCTGCCTGATGTGGGACTCTTCCCTCCTTGGCAACTGAAACCATGCAATATAAAACGGACTATTTTCCAGATCTTTTGTTCAACATACAGTCCTCATAAATCCCCATCACTATAAGTACAGTATAGGATATAAATAATTATTTTCACAGAAAAGTATTATTATATTGGAATAATCATGCATGAGATATATGGGGAACAAGTAATTAACAGACAAGTGTAGAAGAGGTTGATTAAAAACCAGGTTCAGAAACAAAAGGTGGTGGAAGGTAAGCTGCATTAAGTAAAGTATTATCCTTGCAAGATTCAACATCAAGAGAGTTCATACCAAACAACATCACATGAAGCTAAGAAAGAACATGCAAGAAGGCTGGCTGTTGATCTGTCCTTCTGGTAAGAAACTAATCAAAAGTTTAACACATCATACGGAAACTAGCTTCAATCCTTCAAGGTCATCAGTATATAAATAGCACATAAGAAAATATAACAGGTTTTAATGAAAAGTTTTATGAGCTGCTAATTTTTCAAGTCAGTTTCTACCGTTAAAATTTGACGATATCGTTGTTGATTGGTTTTGTTGATGGAGATAATTATATTAAATACATATGATTTGTGTTAATGAAAGGACGGGAAATAAAATTAGAGAAATAATACTAGTACATGTCTAGTAAAATATGTATTTAATATATATTAAAATAGTTAATAACATTAAATTTATCATAAAATTCAATTGATTTTCAATATTATTCTTATTAATTAAACTAAACTTCAACATTATATCAATCATTAATTTCTCACACTACTGTTATTATGGGCAAATATGTAAAAATATTTAATAATTCTTGAAACCTAGTAAGTGTCTTATTATATTAAACAGACTAACAACACTTTTTAATTGAACAACAATAATGAGCTGAGGTTAAAAATAAAATGTAACTATTAAGTTCCCCCACCCCTGCCCCAACCCTTGAAGGGGTCCCATACATATAAAGAGAATGGATTGAAAACGCTGCTCATTTTGCCACCAAACTAACTTGGAATCAACGATATCTTGTAATCTCAGAGGTTGAGTGATTATAAAATTAACAATTGAAAGTAGTAGAAAGTGCTCAGATGAGGTTGCTGCTTGATCGCTCAAGTTGGGACGGTGGAGAGAGAAAGGAATGTATGGAATTGGGAAGAGGGAGATAACGGAAGTCAGGGTTCAGTTACTTTAAAATCAAAATTGTACCATCTTTAAAAAAAAAATCAAAATTGTACAATCTTGCAAGGACGGTAGTTACCAGCAATGAAAAATACCCCAAGATTGAGAAAAAGTATCAACAATCGGTAATGTGGCAAGTTATCATATTGGTATGGGGTAAATTCATGAAGGGTGTTAGATGCAAACTAGGTACCAGAACCAATACAAATGTTTGGACTGAGAAATAGTTACCTCTTGATCGGCCTCTTCTTAAATATGTGGATAGGAATTTTCATCAGATTGATCATGAGGCGAAGGTGAATCAGTTCCTAACTTGTACGGGTTCATGGGATATTGTGAAATTGAGGGAATTCCTTCCTGCATGGGTCATTCAAAATATTCAATTAATTCAGCCTCCAAGAGGCTTGTATGACAATGTTTTTTTTTGGAAGGCATCAAATGACGGTGATTTTAATGTGAAATCAGCTTACGGGCTTGCACGTAACTGCTTGAATCATTTGTCTGATCCCGTGTGGCATAATATTTAGCGATAGGATATACCAGAAAGGGCTAACTTCTTCATATGGCAGGTTTTTCATGAGAGAGTTTTAACAAATTCCATGAGAGCAAAACGTATCCATTCTACTTCTCCTAATTGCCCTTTTGAGTGTATGAGTAAGGAGTCTATCATTCATACCTTGAGAGATTGTGAGACAGCGAGAAGAATATGGCTGCATTTAATTAACCCTTTATGTATATCTGTATTTTTTAGCTGTGATTTGCAGGTATGGTTGAGATGGAACCTGAAAAATGATCCTGCTTCTCGGCGACTTACAAGATGGCCGTGGAGTAGGGTTTTTGGACTAGTGTGCTGGGCGCTATGGAAGAACCGATGTAGGAAGGCGTTCGATGGTGTCAGCGACTCTCCTCAAACCTTGGTGAACCGCTGCATGTTTCAACTCCTAAAGGGGGTGGAGAATGGCAAGTACAAACATCACATCTTCTATATTCAAGACAGAACGAACGTTACATGATACACACCGCCAATAGGTTTTGTTTGAGTTGATGTGAATAGATCGGTGTCAAACCAACATCAAGCTGCAGCAGAAGAACTGATTCGTGATGATAGAGGAAACTAGGTCGTGGGATTCCAGCAAATAATTGGCTATGCACCCTCTACTACAGTAGAGATCATAGCTATTGGCACAGGGTTAATAATGTATAAAACTATGAAGCTACCAAGAATAAAATCATTCTCTGACTTTATTGAGGCCATACAACTCCTGTTAACCGACTGTGGTTATGATTATCCTCTCAGAGAGGAAATAGGTGACATTATGTATCTTATCTCCTCATATTAGGACCTTGAAATTATTCATGTTAAGTGTGAAGCATTAAGGAGTGCCGACTGCCTTGCCCGTACTGCTCACGAAACGCAATCAGATTTTACCGTTTTATAAGAACCACTACGTGGCGCTGGGTCCAGATGAATCAATATTTAAGAGATGCGGAACTAGGACCTATTCCAACCCTATCATTAACTTTGTTGAGATGTAATTTATAAGTGTAATGCTTGCCGTTTTATTCAAAAAAAAATTTGTACAATCTTTATTAGTTACTTTAGGGTGTTGAATCGCCTTTAAAAAATAACTTAAGGATGTTGAGTGCATCTTAATCTATAGAAAACATTAATTAATAAATTTAAAGTTAAGGGTGTTCAAAACTCAAGAAATGACCGGGATACTCCAATCCCAATTCTCAGTCTCAATATTTTGTCATAATGTAATTTGCATCATAGTCCTGGTAGTACTAGGAGGGGACCAGGAAATCCCGGTTATTTTCTAAAAAATAATAAACTTTAAAATATCATTATATTAGTTAAATTCTCCATATTTTATTGTTTTAAGTGATCATTTAACAAATAATAAACCATAATAATTACGTAAATTGATCTAAAGTTTAAGAATGGCATTTTATTATTCGTTATTATCTTTATACACTATATAGTTAGGATTAGTGTAACAATATATGTGATTTAACTTCAACTAAAGATATGATACATTTTATCAAATGATAACTTAATTTATACAATAAAAATTATAAAAGTAAAAGATAACTTAATTTATAAGATAAACAATTAAAAAACAATCAAATCGAGATCCCAATCCAAACAGGACATTTTAAACACCACCAACTGAAGCTTTATAAATAAGGGAAGGAGAGAGTACTCTTAATTTTTTTTTTTCCCCTTTTTGGAGTGAAAAGTGGGATTTAGTTATAAGGGTAAAGTGTTACTACATCAGTGGGTATTAGTACTACAATCACATCATCACACAATGACTCAACCTATGCGATCAGACATTGATTTAACCTATGCTATCATGAAACTTCAGAGTAACAACTGTATTTTTCTTTTTTCCGGTAAAGTTCATTTTTTATATATTCTCAATAGGTATTTGGCTTTAACATTTATAATTTTCTTTTTCAACACAAATGTCTTTTTTTAAATTTAAACTTAAGACTTACAATTATCTAACAGACCTTACACCTTAGACCAACTCTAATTAAATTATGTTTAATGAAATAGCCTCATTAACTATTACAATTGGAATCGTATTTATCTTTTAATAGAGTTAACGAGATCATTTCACATTTATGTCGGCCCAGGTAAGATAAATTTTGATTTATCTCGAACGTTCTTGTCGTTTTTTAATTCTCTGAGCCAATGCCAGTAAAGTGGGTACAAAAAGGTTTTGGGTCACAAGTCTCAAACAATCCAATTTTAAAAATAATTGGGTCTACTGCAAGTCCAGTATACTTGGATTGGTATAGAGTTTTGTTGGCCAAAAAAAGTTATGAAGTTTAAAACTTGGGCATGAAATCGTATGCCCGGCCCGTCGTTATCGTTTTACAGAATCCTCAAGTCCAATACCAGTAAAGTGTGCACAATGTCTTGGGTCGTAAGTCTATATAATAAATAAATTAAATTTAAGTCTAATTGGGATAAAGCTGTCGGCCACAATCCCTACTAAGGGCATGTTTGGTATGATGGAATTGGGGGGTATGGAATTGGAATTGGAAATCAATTCCATGCTTAAGTTTGTTTGGTATGATGGAATTGGAAATTTTTGCAATTCCATGTGGAAGCCAAATCTCTCCAATTCCATCAAATTGGCTTCCACCTAAAAAGCAAAGATTTGCAATTCCATGTACCTAAATCTAGGTCAGGGTACTGGGTTAAGGGTTAGTGGGTCAGATCGGAGTTAAACCGAAGCTAAACCAGGGCCAAACCGGTGAAAAATTGAATATTTTAGGCTTATTAATATGAAATTTCTTTTTTTAAAAAAATAAAAATAATTTTTTATTAAAAAAAACCTAACTGGAGCAGTCAAAGTACTAGGTCAAAGGTTAGTGGGTCAGACTGGAGCTAAATTAGGGTTAAACCGGTGAGAAATTGAATATTTTAGTCTTATTAATATGAATTTTTTTTAAAAAAATAAAAATAATTTTTTATTAAAAAAAAATCTGTCCGGTCCGGGTTTAGTAACAATGGTTTTATCTCATTCCACTTTCTTAGATTAGCATATTGGTAATTTTACATTTTAAATATAAATATTAAATAAAAATAATATTTGAATTCCATGTACATACCAAACACACTTTTAAACCACATTTCCATTTCCATATCCATATCCATTTCCATTTCCATTTCCATATCCATCAAAACCAATTCCAGTGTACCAAACGGGCCCTAAAGTTTTCAACTCGGGCTTGGAGGGGTGCGCCAGGCATATGCAGTAGTGCAACGCATGGGCGACGCGTGAGAGATCACAGTAGCAAGCTACTTTAATGGACCCTCCCCCTTGAAAAATTAATTTAATATCATGTGGACCAATGGCCCACGTATCAGATATTAAACTGATAAGAACAGATACTACACTTGATCTTAGCCAAAAGGCCGAGAAAGGTATGCTTTGTAACAGCACATCGCTTGGCTTTTATATATGGTCTGTGCTCTCCCGCTTCTTCGCCTGCCCGATGTGGGATTCGTCGCTCTTGGTAGTTAAAGCTATGCAATATAAAACAGACTATGTTCCAGATCTTTTGTTCAACAGTCCTCCTCCTAAATCCACGTTACTATAAGTACAGTATAGGATATAAATAATTATCTTCACAGCAAAGTATTATTATATTGGAATAACCATGCATGAGATATCTAGGGAGGAACTAAGTAATTAACAGGAAAGTGTAGAAGAGGTTGCTTAAAAACCAGGTTCAGAAACAAGAGGTGGTGGAAGGTAAACAACATTAACGAGGATGTTTGGTTTAACTTATATTTATATATAAGTCCGATTCACGTAAATCGAAATAAAACTTTTCCACATATTTACCTCGTATATCATAAATCATGATTGAAAAATACTTTTGGAGGTTCTAATCGCTATTCCAAACATCTTATATTATCCTTGCAAGTTTCAATATCAAAGAGAGTCATATGGCGTTCATACCAAACAACATGGCATGCAGCCAAAAAAGAACATGCAAGAAGGCTGGCTGTTGATCTGTCCTTCTGGGAAGAAATTAGTCAAAAGTTTAACACATTATATATTGAAACTTCAATCCATAGTATATAAAAGGCATATATATATAAGAAAGGATGGTACTTGTATCAAATTTTTTATATCTATTATATCAAATTCTCTAATCATATATGATTGTATGCCTTTTTTTATATAAGTTTATAATTAAATGATATGAATTAAAAAATAAGACACATAACCACGTATGATTGATTATAGAACTTGATGAAATAATGAATATAACGAATTTGATTTAAATATTTTCTTATAAGAAAATATAACTGATAATAATCAAAAAAATTATGAGCTGCGCTGCTGAATTTTCAATTCAGTTTCTACCTTTAAGATTTGACCATATCGTTTACTTGGTTTTGTTGATGGAAGTAATTATATTAAATACATTTGCATGATTTGTGCTAATGAAAGGACGAAAAGTAAAATAGAGAAATAAGACCAGTACGGGAAAGGACTCTAGTAAAATATTAGCAAAAATATATTGATTGAAATTGCATTACAAATTAAAAATGATTACTATTTCAAATAATTAATTAAAATATTTTTATCTGTGATTGATGATTTTTAAAACAAAACAAACGGGTTGCCTTGTGTACAGGGCAGCGACGCCCTTTTGCATCCGCCACTTCTCGTGAATGGTAGATGAACATGCCAACTGTCAAGCCAAATGATGGGGAGGGGGGGGGGAATTAAAAAAATCAAGGAGTAAATTACAAAATTATTTTATCTTTACTAAAAGTGTATATATAGATCTTTGTTATATTGGGTAAAGCGGCATTAAGCATCCTAATTTAATTTTGAAGGTGTTATATTGGGTAAAAGGTCATCCAGCATCTTAATCTAATTTTGAAGGTGTAATTAGCACCCTAAAGTATTTAAAAGTGCAATCAATACCCTAAACTATTTTTAGAGGTGCAATCATCACCCTAATATATTTTTGAATGTGCAATCAGCACCCTAATATATTAAAAATGAAGTAATTACATAATTTCACTAACAAAATACTAACTATGTTTGCTAAATACTCTTTCCTTTCCTCTTTCATTTATCTTCAACGTGTTTATCCTTTCTTTTAGTATTTAAGGGTGTAATCTTGCTCCTTATGTATTAAAAATATATCGATTGCACCCATTTACTAATAAAATATTAACTCAAAGTATGTGGTTTAAGGTCAATGAAAAAAGAAAAGAAAGAGTGTATCAGCAAACAGAGTTAATATTCTATTAGTAAATGGGTGTAATTACTCCATTTTTAATACATTAGGATATTCATTGCACTTCCAAAAATAATTTAGTGTGCTGACTGCACCCTTAAATACTTTAGGGTGTTGATTGCACCTCAAAAAATAGTTTAGGGTGCTGATTGCACCTTTAAATACTTTAGGGTACTGATTACACCTCTAAAAATATATCGGGGTGCGGATGCACATTTACCCTATTATACAAGTAGACATGTTTTTTTTAAAAAAAAATTACTGCATAATTCTATTCATATAAAATATTTTAAAGAAAATTAAGAATAAATAATCCAAACTTTTCTTAAATTTATTTTTTTAAAATACTTAGTTTTCTTCTACTTTTAAAGGAGGTCTTTTAGAAATAGAAGACAAGTTGATATGATATAAACAAAAGTCGAGAGAAATGTAAATAATTCAACTCAATATTTTTGGGAAAAATCAATTGAGTCGTTTACTCAAAAAAATCAAGGAGTAAATTACAAAATTATTTTATCTTTACTAAAAGTGTATATATAGATCTTTGTTATATTGGGTAAAGCGGCATTAAGCATCCTAATTTAATTTTGAAGGTGTTATATTGGGTAAAAGGTCATCCAGCATCTTAATCTAATTTTGAAGGTGTAATTAGCACCCTAAAGTATTTAAAAGTGCAATCAATACCCTAAACTATTTTTAGAGGTGCAATCATCACCCTAATATATTTTTGAATGTGCAATCAGCACCCTAATATATTAAAAATGAAGTAATTACATAATTTCACTAACAAAATACTAACTATGTTTGCTAAATACTCTTTCCTTTCCTCTTTCATTTATCTTCAACGTATTTATCCTTTCTTTTAGTATTTAAGGGTGTAATCTTGCTCCTTATGTATTAAAAATATATCGATTGCACCCATTTACTAATAAAATATTAACTCAAAGTATGTGGTTTAAGGTCAATGAAAAAAGAAAAGAAAGAGTGTATCAGCAAACAGAGTTAATATTCTATTAGTAAATGGGTGTAATTACTCCATTTTTAATACATTAGGATATTCATTGCACTTCCAAAAATAATTTAGTGTGCTGACTGCACCCTTAAATACTTTAGGGTGTTGATTGCACATCAAAAAATAGTTTAGGGTGCTGATTGCACCTTCAAATACTTTAGGGTACTGATTACACCTCTAAAAATATATCGGGGTGCGGATGCACATTTACCCTATTATACAAGTAGACATGTTTTTTTTAAAAAAAAATTACTGCATAATTCTATTCATATAAAATATTTTAAAGAAAATTAAGAATAAATAATCCAAACTTTTCTTAAATTTATTTTTTTAAAATACTTAGTTTTCTTCTACTTTTAAAGGAGGTCTTTTAGAAATAGAAGACAAGTTGATATGATATAAACAAAAGTCGAGAGAAATGTAAATAATTCAACTCAATATTTTTGGGAAAAATCAATTGAGTCGTTTACTCATAAAGTCTGTGGCATCATTCAAAGATAACAAGTTATTTGCGACTTGACTTTTGGGCCATTATTTTTAACATAATAAAACCTAGACTTGACTTTTTGTTCTTGTGGTGGAGGTACATGGTGATAAATTTCTTTTGGTTCATCCAACTACCTCAGATTTTTCATTAGAGTTGAGTGGCCACCTCTATATAATTCATATCTTGTTTCGATTTTGTTTCCAATAAAATTCAATATTCGTTTTTCAAAATGACAAATTCATAAGTTTGAAATTCCTGAGTGATCGTCTGAACAAAAAGTAACATCACGTTTGATTTGGTGGTACTTCCATCGTTATGTATTTATTTTTTTATATAAATTGAATACAAGTAAAACCTTTTTATATGAAAACCAGCTCAATATACACTGAAATTAAACTTATAACAAATCATCTTATTTTTAGATTATGAATTAATGGATGGTAGGGATAAATCGTTGAATTGGATAAAACGAGTTTTTAATTCGAGCAAAAAAAAAGATTTTTTTATTAGTAATATAACGAAACTTGGTAATAAATTAAAGGAAGAGGAATTTTTTAAAAAAAATTAAAAAAATTTGAAATATCCATATCATAACTTTAGGGTTTTTTTTTATTTTTTTAAGAAAAATTAAAATTATTATTTTTAGGTAGGAACTGTAAGACTGGTTTTATTCTATATTGCATTAACAAATAAGAAATCAAAAAAATTGACGTCTTTCAGTTTTAATTTAAACAAACCAACACACCATAAACTAAAACTAATTAAATTTAGGAAAATTTTCAATTAAATACTTTTAGAATTTGAAAATCCAAAATTAAGAATTCTTATATGCATGGAATGTGTTGTCATTTGCTCATCAAGTATAATAACTAGTTGGTTGAATGTGGCAAATAAGACTGATTTGTGATTTTATTTTTCAAGCATTTTTCTTAAAATTTTCTTTAAATTTATATAAAATGAAAATATTATAATTATGGAAAGACTTTACTGTAACCGTAGATTTAATTTGTTACGTATAACTAATAGGGAAAATTTTGCTAAGGTCTAATAAAATAATATCTGAAAAATTTTCTAATTTGTCCATGATATACTTTCACTCATTATCAGCCTTAGGGTCTATTTGGTTGCAGGGTAGGGGAGGGGATGAAAAATGAACCCCTCCCCTTATTTGGTATGAAAAATTGGAGGGGAGGGGAGCTAAATGAGGGGCTCCAAATCCCTCCCTTGCCCTCATTTTTATTCCCTCCAAATTGGGGGATTTGGATAGAAGCAAAATATTTGACTATTTTACCCCCATAATTTTTTTATATTTCCATTGATTCCCTTAAGGTCTGTTTGTTTGGAGGGGAGGGGATGAAAAATGAGCCCCTCCCCTTGTTTGGTATGAAAAATTGGAGGGGAGAAGAGCCAAATGAGGGGATCCAAATCTCTCCCCTCCCCTCATTTTTGTTCCTTTTAAATTTAGGGGATTTTGAAGGAAGTAAAATATTGGACTATTTTGCCCCCATGATTTTTTTTATATTTCCATTGATTCCCTTAAGCAAAAAAAAAAACACGCATTCACAGAGTTCTGACCTCGTCTCTCGCAGTTTATTTGATGTTTTTTTTGCACAAAATTATAATCTCATTCTTTTTACCAGTAATTATTAGTAATTCCAACAATATGAATTAAAATAAATTTGTATCCACTTGGTAAAATAAATTTGAATTATGATAATTTATTTGATTTATATTGAGGTGTAAACTAATTTAAATAAATTTCATTTCAAAAAAAGTGAATTTAAATTATTTATATAAGCATAAAAAATGTAAGCTAACATATAAGGGTAAAATGATAAATTAGTTATTATCTCCCCTCCCTCTCTTTAATCAAACAAAATAAGGTGACCCTCTATTTATTCCCTCCCCTCCCATCCCCTCCCTTTGAACCAAACAGGCCCTTAAGAAGAAAAAAAAACACGCATTCACATAGTTCTGACCTCGTCTCTCATGGTTTCTGTGATGCTTCTTTTACACAAAATTATAATCTCATTCTTTTTTCCAATAATTATTTTAATAATTTCAACAGTGTAATTACAATAAATTTGTGTCCACTTGGTAAAACAAATTTGAATTTTGATAATTTATTTGATCTATATTGAAGTGTAAACTAATTTAAATAAATTTCATTTCAAAAAAATGAATTTAAATTATTTATATAAGCATAACAAATGTAAGCTAACATATAAAGGTAAAATGGTAAATTAGTTATCATCTCTCATCCCCTCCACTCCCTCTAATTTTTTTTTTTGGCCAAATCCAAACAAAAAGAGCCCCTATTCATTCCCTCCCCTCTCTTCCTTTTAAACCAAACAAGCTCTTAGTGTGATTTTCCCTAATTAATAAAAAGACCTGTTACATACTATAAGATATAATATATACCGGACAAGAAGGAAAAAACAATGATAAATAACGTTTTGAAAAATTAAAAAAGGAGCTAGGCTAATGCCTAGTTGAACACCTGGCTTAGATATTTGTAATAGTGGTTATTTTATTATTTCTTCTCAATTTAGTTTAGACTCCATCTAATTAGTAAATAAATTAAACTAAGTTCAATGAACTTGTGAGCATATATAAGGATGCGGGCACATCCTTGAAAAGATTTAAAATATATCATATGCATGCATCAAATCCACCTCTGCATGTTTCACCACAAATATTACCGCAATCGATGAAAATAAAACATATTGTTTAATTTAATTATTCTTAAAAAATAAATTACGCAGCCTGTCTGGCAAACAGATCAAATTACTTGGGGATTAACCCGACATGATGAAGGCAAATCTCTATCATTGTCTTATAAGTTCCAAAATAATAACAGAAAAGTTAATAACAATTTTCGAGGTGAGGTGATAAGAGAACATCAAATAAAATAATTGACTGTGAATCAATCTACTATTTTGGAATGATTAGTGATTTTTTGTGCAACTTTTTTCAGTGTTTGTCTTCACTCGTCAACTTGTAAAGACGCTTAAAATCTTACCATTGTCCTCAAAGTTCGTTATTGCTAATACAGTGACAACCAGATTAAACAAATTATTGATCCAATATAATATTGGAGTCGGTGGCTTCCAACGGTTACTTGATGAAACAAATGAATCTTGATTTATTTGGGTATCCATTAATCCCATGTAATTAGTCTCTCAAATATGATATAAAATGGGTTAATTATTGGCTACGTGGCTTTGTTGCTACTAGAAGTGAGGAGGGGTCGAATTGGTTCTTACTATAAGTAGACGCATGTATTTACATGTAACGTATGAGTGTAAGGGGGAAAAAAAGTTAAAGTATACTTTTAGTTATTTAATTTTATAAGGTATATTTTGGTTTCATAATTTTAATATTGTTGATATTGTTAAAGGAAAATACTGATGCATCAAATTTAAATGATGATTGGGTAGGTGATAAAGCATATTTATTTTTTAATAGAAATATTGTAAATTTTTTTAATATAAATTTTTATTAAAAAATTAAAACTTAAATATGATTTGTCAATTGTTCGGTCATCACTTAAATTTGCGGCATCAGTGTTTTCCGTTAGCAACATTAACAGTATTTAAATTATAAGATTAAAAGTATACCTTAAATAAAATTTAAAAAATTAAAAGTACATTTTAACCATAAAAAAATTAATATATATATGAAGTAATAATATATTAATTTAATTATAGATGAGTAGTTGATTTAGTCAAGTAACAAAAATTAAAATAGAATCCAAGGCCAATTAATATTTCAAAAAATAGAATTTTAAATTTTAAGAGCTGGTTAAGGTCTCTTTAATTTTTTTTTTTTACGAATCAATGAATCAATTTTTGATCAAGTTTGTTCTTAAAGATAACATGTCACTACTATGCAAAATAACGAGTCATTGATGTGGCGATAGGTGATAACGCGTCACTAAAATGATGATAATGATTT
Organism: Albizia julibrissin; assembly: GCA_037074505.1. Taxonomy (NCBI): domain Eukaryota; kingdom Viridiplantae; phylum Streptophyta; class Magnoliopsida; order Fabales; family Fabaceae; genus Albizia; species Albizia julibrissin. The sequence continues at coordinate 38,475,760 of CM073488.1, read as the reverse complement.
TTGTTAATAGTAAAAACTTTTTTCAAGACTTGACAACTCTATCACCTCATAAATCCCTCATTTCAAGGAATCGATTGAAAAGAAATCTATAGTAATTACTTAGAAAAATGCAAGAGGCCGGTGTAGTACAAATAGATAAAAGGTCAAAGAAATAATATATAAATATATGAGTACAAAGTAGAAATAGAGTATGGTAGATCAAATTAAGCATGGGATTTATGTCTTCAACAGGACCATGAATATATTAATTTTAATTCTTATAGTTTAAAATAATCCAGCCGGGGGCGGGGGAATATTTTTTGTTATCATCATGAATTAGATATATCTGTAATTTCATCTTCAAATTTGAGATTACTGAATTACAATAAAAAAAATCAGGTTTAAGAGATTTTAAAATAAGCACGCAATTAATAAATGTCAACAGTGATTGATAAAAACAGATCAATTAAGTTACTGGGGAGTAAGCCGACATGATTAATTAGTGCACATCTCTATCATTGTCTAGTAAGGTCCAAAATTAACATAAAAACAAATCTGAAACTGTGTTGGAGTGAGCATCAACAGTTAAATGAGAACTGTGGATTATCTGCTAATTTGGAATGATTAGTGATTAATTATAACTTTTGTCACAAACTCGTAGAGTAGGGACGCCGAAAATCTAAAGTATTGTCCTATTAATTCGTTAATTTTCTCATGATGATGAGTTGTTCCTTGTTATTATCAAGACATATAATAGTAATCAAGCATTTTGTCAGAATTCGATAAAATTAAATTTAGTCGGTGTGATCGGTGGCTTGTTGATAACTTAAAATTTTGCTTGGAGGAATTATAAAATTAAAGAGAGGCCTGTAAAAAAATAAATTAGTCTGATTATGATTTGCGAGTAATAGTGATTAAAATATACTAACATCAATTAAGAACCAATAGAATTAATAAAACATAGGCTAAACTATACAAAAATACCCTGAATTTTGAATGATACTCCCTTAACCTCAAAACTTAATAATAAACCTCAATCACTCAATGAATTTTTAAATTTGTGCAGACAATTTTCAATTATCAATTATATGGCTATTTAAATTTTATTTTTATGTGTGCACTTTAAACTTTGATTGAAATATGCGTAGTCCTCTAAAATTTAAGGCGATTGTGGGTAAGCAATGTATATAAAATTAATGGTGTAAGAGTTATTTGCATAAATGCGTAAGAATTTATAGACGTTCATTGTAAAATTTTAAAGTTTATGGAGGTTACCTATGCATTCCAAAGTTTAAGAATCCATGTATAATTTAGATTAAAGGGTTAAATTGTTAAGGGGCTTACAACAACCTAGAGTTTCTTTTCAAACGTATCTAGCTGGCACTAACCTTAAAGTATTTTGCGTCTTGTATCAAACACTCTAAATTTTTTTTTTTTGTGCCTCCAGCACTTCTAAGTATTTTGTGTGTTTTAGTGCTAGATTATCTAAAATAAATTTTATAGTACTCAACGTACCTTGAAAAAATACTTTAAGGTGTTTGATGTCAAAAAAAGAAAAAATATACTTCGGTCTTTGATATAAAATATATTTGAGGAGTTAATCTTGGTCTTAAATATAAGACATAATTTTAATATTTGTTAATATTTTCTTAATTTACCCATATCGATGTTTCCTCAACAATAATGAAGGAGGAGAGAGAATGCAAAAATTAAAAAGGATAACTATGTTATTTTAGAAAATGCATGTCATATATATTAACTAATTCAATTAATTTCTTAATTTAATCAAATTAGATAAATATGTTTTATATTAAACATAAGAGAGAGTATTTTAAAGTGTTAAGTATACATAAAAAATATTTCAAGATACTAAATACACATTAACTCTATATTAAAAAAACAATAGTATTCTGTTATTAATGATTTGATCAATATATGTTGGCGCGGATTTAACAAAATGGAAAAACATCATATCTCAAGTTTCACGGTTTGGTAATGGGAAAAAGCTAGGGCCGCTCTAGCATAAAAAGACGAATTGCAAAGTCAAACATGGTTAGACTAATTAATAAAGGACAGGTTCGAATAATTATATATTAAACTTATAGAAACTTAACTCACGAATCTCACACCATTTATTTAGGTTACTAATTATCAACATTCCTGTGCTGCTTTAGTCACCTACTTTGAAAAAGCTTCAATCCCATTTCTTTCCCTTTTGTTTTCATGTCCCCCTTCCATGGCGCCTTTGGCCCTACCAGTCATAACTAACCCATGAATTACTAATCAATATATATATATATATATATAAATATAAATGCTCACTTAAAATTACACTAATTTTTATACATCGAAATTAATTATCAACGAATTTTAAATTTTTTTATCATTAAAATACTTTAAAAAATTTACCACACTTTAAGGACATTATAGAAAGCTATACTATTTCACATTTTTAATTTGAATAATTATTTTTTATTTTCTGAAATTACATGCAACTGTTTTTCCCTTGCCCACATATAATATCCTATTGAAAGCTATCTTGTACGAGCACTAAATACAAGCATCTTCCTAACAGGATTTGTAACATTATTGATTTGCCATATTGTGAGATACTATCACTAGAGTTAACCCCATTTAATAAGGAATGCTGGTATTTTTTTAAAATAAAGAAACTTATTTATAATTTAAACAACACTTCTCAAAAAAGTTTTCATAATTTAATTTATTCCTTACACTAGAAAGGGTTTCTGTAAATTGTAAAAATGAAAAGGGACGTTTGCGTAATTTCCATAAAATATACAAGGAATAAACACAAAAGCTATACAATTTATCCCCCAACAAAAAAAAAAAAAAAAACATAATCAATGATGGATGAGCTAGATTCTCTAACATGTCCATTTCATCCATATATAAATACGCACATACAACAAACACACAATTAATTAGAATATAACCATTAACCAACCCCTCAAGCCCTTGTCTTTCCTCTACATTACCTGCCAATTTCTGAAACCTGTCCAAACACGCGAATCTCTCTCATCCTTCTTCTTCAACCTCTTATATTTGCACAGACCAATTAATTAGAAGCCAGAGCTTCAGCTTGATTGGTCTCCATAAATCATGGGTCTGATGAGTTACAACAGAGTAGGCAGCGGCAGATCAGGATCTTCGTCTTCGTCGTCGTCTTCTTCTTGCTCCAGAGGCATCAAGCTAAACCCTAGAAAGTTCTACGTTCTAAGGCTACGCAAGAGGATCAGATTCTTCCTCACCCTCTTCCATAAGTGCAAGCTCTCTTACTCTCAAGCTCTTCGTCTTCTCCGGCGAGTTTTTCTCAGAAGAACTTGGTTCACTTCATCAAGGAGGAATAATAATTTCTATTGGAAAAGCAGTTTGACGGCAGCGAAGGAGGAACAAGAACGGATCAAGAGGGGTGGTGGTCGAGTTTTCTATGCAAGGTCAAATTCGTCTTTTTACACGGAAGCCATTGCTGACTGCTTGGAGTTCATCAAACGTACCTCTGTTTCCATGGACCAAAGTCATCATCAAGACAATCCAATTATTCATCATGTTCAAGATTCAAACTCATGATCAATGGCTGCTTCTTTTTCATGTGGGGTATTTAATTACTACGAATTTAGTTCTCTAGATTCAGGGCTTTAATTTGCTTTTGAGATGAAAACTGAGGATGTGTTTATCAATTTTTTTTTTTTTGTGTGTGTATAATTTCATCAAAGTTTTGCATTGCAAATACTAATGCTCATGTTTATCTTTAATGTAAAAATTAGGTTGGGAAATTTTGTCAAAGGTCAAAAATTTGTGCTCTTAGCCTTAAGTCTCTCTCTCTCTCATTTATTTATTATAGATTTTCTGTTTTTTTCCAGTCACATTTTTAGATTAAAAAAATGCTGGAGATAAGAATAGTATCTATCTTTCTATCCAATTTTTTCATGCATATGCAGTACAATGCAACTTAAGATCTGATCTGTACTAAATGATGAAGTGAAATATAAATATATAATAGACAATGAAAAAAAAATTAAAAAAGGATGTTTGTACTCTTAAATGAAAAATAGTAAATGATGATGATTAAATAAAATAAAGGTAATATATTAATTAGTTTTTAGGCAAAACATTACCAACACTGAACAAGACTTGAGTATTGCATTTGGAATGAGTCATTCTCTGTATATTTTATTTTTGCTTGTATGTTTTCAATTTTTTTTAATACATACGAGTATAGTTTTTTTTTTTGCCAGTAATATACGAGTATAGTTGTAAAAAATATGATTTATTGCTTGCATATGTAATGCCAAGTGGCAATAACTGGACGGTGCTGAGCTGGCAAAAAATGAAGAATAATAAAGGAGGGGATTACCACCTAACAACGCTGATTTTTGACTAAACTAAAACGTAAAGCTAAGTCTAAAGGGGAGATTATTGTTGACATTTTGATGGGAGGGAGGATGCAATCATTATTTCGTAGAATTTTAAAGTATTTTACAATATATATGTTTCACATTTGTGTTTGGATACACATGATTTTTCATTCTAAAGCGTGTTCTTGTAGTTTTTTTAATTGAAAAATAATATTCCCATAATCATTATTTTGTTCATGCTGATTAGGCATCCACTAATGCTTTGCTTTTCAGCTAATAAACCACAAAGACCAATGTTAACAACTCCAAGTTGAAATCAGTGTCACTTACCAACTTTTACCTTTCACAATAATTGCTCGTAGCAATTGATTAAATAGAGATCAGCAAAAAAATCATAAATATTTCGGTTTTATTAAAGGTAATTTTTATCCTTATTTTAATCACCTGGTGAAATTTAGGAGAGGAGTGTCTTCATTCACCTTCATCTATATTCCATCTCCATTTACTTTTTTCACCATTGAATCAATTTATAATGGTTGAGATTTAACATTTTATAATAATACGCTATAATATTAAATAAATATATAAATAAATTTAAACTATCAAAATTCAAGAGAAGTGCAGGAAATAGAGATTAAAAAAATTATAAAATATTTTAATAAAAGTCGACAGAGTTGAAGTATTTATATATAATTTTAATAATTTAAATTTATTTCTATGTTTTTGTATTTAAGATTACAATATATTTTTATAAAATGTTAAATCCCAACAATTAAAAATAGATCTAGTAATAGGAAAAGTAAATGTACATGAAGGTAAATGGAGATATACCTATCCTTATGGATTTGGCTACCCGTCCTTTTCACCCAAAACTGCACCGTTTTGATGCAGTTTGGGTGGAAAGAAGGATGTGGTTGGTTTTTTTTTTAAAAAATAGTATATAGTATTTTGAATTTTTTTTAGAAGTGTCTAATATTTTAAAATATTATTTAAGTAGCATACAATATCCTAAAATAATTTTTTAGGATATTAATTTCTTAAAATATTTTTTCATTTTTACCTAATGTCTTATCGGTAAAATTGTAGTCAGTCTCTTAAAACACTAAGTTACTGGGTACAACTAAAAAATATTTTAAAGGGTTAAAAATACCAAAAAATATTTTAAAGAGATTTTTTAAGCTAAAAAATGATTAAGGGTAAAATTGCAATCAACTTGATAAGACACGTGGTAAAACTGAAAAAATATTTTAAGAGATTAATATCCTAAAAAAATATTTTAAAATATTACATATTACTTAAAAGATATTTTAAAATATTAGACACTTTTAAAAAATATTTTAAAATACTATACTATTTAAAAAAAAAAACCGACCACATTATTCTTTTCACCCAAACTGCACCAGAACGGTGTAGTTTTAGGTGAAAAAGATGGTGCAGCGGACGCTAGCCAAATCCCTCTCATATATACAACTTTACTTCTAATTTATTATTTTACATAATATTATTTTCTTGTAAATTGCCTTATAGATATAACCAAATGAATATATTTCATTTTCTTTTTTTTTATAATAAAAATTTCAGGTGAATTGAATATAAAGGGCTTTATCATAGAATATGACTCCAAATTCGAAGAAGAATACTTACAAAAGCACTTATTGATTATTTTTTACTTTCTTATTGCAATTTACCCAATTAAGCCTCATTTTGTACAAGGGGCTGCGTTTTTTTTTTTAAATGAAAAGGATGGCAGGAATGCCAATTAAAAATATTATAAGTTAGTTGTAATAAACTTTTTTGATTAGTAAAGGCAAGCAATATGCTTGATGTTTACAGATCATCCCTTCCTATTATGAGGCTGAGGGATATTTTCCCAATCAATACGAAGCTGTTCAACACAAACCTGTAAATTGTCTTATATATAAAAGAACATCGGCTCTTCCAATATACTGTCATGTAATGTAATTAGGAATAGAGGGAGTAAAAAATTATGTGAAAAAGTATTACTTTAGATTATGGGAAAATATCTGAAAAAGAACTTTAAAATAGCAAAACGATATAAAGGTGATATGAATTTTCATATTCTCGCAGAGGTGCTAACACCTTAATTGAAATTTGCAAAATGTAAATGAAATTACACATTTAGCCCTTTGATAAAGAAAATAAATGAGTGAGAAAAGAAGAAGGTGGCGCGAAATAGGGGACGTGGTCGGAGCTTGGGTTCATCACAATGAGAGAGGAGAGTGGCTGGAAAGTCAGTGTAGTGGATTTTGAGGAGAAGGGATAGTCCGAACACTCCATTGCCTGAGTTGGTCGGAAATCGCCGTCGACAAAGTTTGGGTTCATCGTACCAAGGGAGTAGAGTGGGTAGGAACTCAGTGTAGTCAATTTAAGGAGGAGTAAAGGAGGGGATGGGCGCATATTGGGTTCGGATTTTGCTGTATTTTGGGTTGCCGCGCGCACAAAGGCAACATCACTATCTAAGTACTAGCTAGTGAAGGAATATGTACAAAATCTTCCATTAACTGGAGTTCTGAATCTGTCACTCGAGTAAATATGTTAAATAGGTACATTACTTGTAAGGTACCCGATGGTGATACTTGAAAACCCCCAATCACTCGAGTCATAAATATATCACTTAAGTGGTTAAATGAAAACACCGTGTCACTTGCAAGGCACTTGATAGTGATCTTTAAAAATATCCTCTCACTCAAGTCCCAAATCGAGATTAGCCTTTATCAGTATATTGTTACATTTTCTTAATGTTATATATAAGACTTTCACAAGTTTATCAACAGCAGCAATCCATGACATGACTCGAGTCCCACATCTATCACTTGAGTGATATACAAACTTTTGTAAGTTACCTCTTAGTAACTAGAATCCAATTTCCAAAAAAAAAACATTTTTCCAAATCGAGATTAGCCTTTATCAATACACCATTATATTTTCTCAATGTCATATAAGATTTTCATAGGTTCATTCATCAACAGCAATAGTGCTATGTTGGAATAAGATTTAACTCACTCAAGTGAATCTCATGATCATTCGAGTGCTATAAGACTTGACCCAATCACTCTCTGATTACCCTCCAATGCTGGGGATAACTTGAGTGCTTAATGTCTCACTTAAGTGCTATGCTGGGATAAGATGACCATGAACCCTAAAACTCACTCGGGTGAATCTCATAATCACTCGAGTGCTATGAGACTTTACCAAATCACTCTTTGGTTACCCCTCCAGAGCTAGGGAATACTTGAGTGCTTACAGTATCACTTGAGTGATGTTGTCATTTGGCCTTCTTCTTCCACTTGCTAGTTACTTGATGGCGAGGTGAATCACTCAAGTGTTGAAGAGTTTCACTCAAGTGATTTCCCTAACTTATTCATCACTTCTTTTGATCACTCGAGTATTATTAATTGTCACCTCTTCCTTGTTTTTCAACGCATATACAAAGAATCCTATAAAACAAGTAACTAGACACTCCGATACTTAAGTTAGTAAACAAGTAACTCCTACCAACTCTCCTCCCTCAGTGCGACGAACCCAAACTCTGTTAATGGCGATTTCAGACCAACTCAGGCAATGGAGTGTTCGGATTCTCTCTCCTCCTTAAAATTAACCACACCGACTTCCCAACCATTCTCCTCTTTCAGTGCAACGAACCCAAGCTCTAGCAACTAAGTCGATTCAATTATTTAGTCCCACTCGTTATCAAGGGGATAAGGGATCCATCAACAAATATATCGAAGGCTTCACGATGGCAGACAGAGATGAAGAGTCCCGACCTTTTTTTCACGCACAACTGCCCTTATAACGCCTCCCTCACTATTTTCATTTAAAAAATTGCCAAGGTTACTTGCGTAATTTCATTTCAATTTGGAAAATTCCAATTCAAGTGCTAGCATTATGTGGGAATATGAAAATTCAAATCACCTTTTTGTCTTTTTTCTATTTTAAAGTTCCTTTTCAGGGATTTTCCCTTAGATTATTTTTGATACAATCTATTTTAAGTTAATGTATTTAAAAGCCAAAATTTTGGCTTCCCTCCCACCCAAAAATTCAAACAAAATGAGGGAATGAAGACCCCTCCCCTCCTCTCCCCTCAAACCAAACACACAATTAGAGGGTAAATGATTTTCACCTCTCCCAATAAGTGTGTTTCCTTTGATTCAAACTCGTATTCTTCTTTTTATAGGGGTAAGGCCCATTACTACCTCAACCAATAACTTGTTGGTGAATATTTGTTATATTAACTAATTTAATTAATTTTTTAATATAACTAAATTAGATAAATATATTTTATATTAAAGATAAGAGAAGGAATATAATCAATCTCCTTTGTGCTATAAAAGAAGTCTGACTTGGATTATGTTTTTCAAGTGACATGAACGCATGAACCTTTATTATAGGTCCATTTCCGTTGCCGCAGGCAAATAGCCATGGAGGGAAATGGTTGGGGTTTTTTATGGCAAGCTTTTATTCTTTGTTTTTCGTTGGATTTATTGTTTTCTTTTGTACTTGTAGGCTGTACTCTAGTGTATGGGGTTTTTTTTTTTTCATCTGCACGAGTCTTGGCTTTTTACTGTTTCTATTGGGCTTTTTAGCAGCTGGGCCTTTTAGCTATTAGCTCATGCAAACAGCCTTTTCAGTTATTTATTTCAGAAAAGTTAGTAATTGATTTCTTTTGATTTATTGAACTATATATCCTAAATCACGGCTTTTGTCCAATATATGTCTAAATTTAGATTTTGATATTTCAGTTGAATTTAAATAAAATATTTTTAAAAATTAGCTGTGCGGAAAAACGCAAAGAAAATGTTCTTTACTTGAATTTAGAGGAGGGGTGACATGGGAATATAGAATAACTTAACTAATTAAAAAGACAGATAAGGATAGTATATGTGTGTGTATATAAGCTAAGAAAGGAATTTAGTTTGGACGTGTTAGACAGATCACACACTGCAATTATATTCTGCATTTTCGTTGGAAGGCAGGCATATAACACACAAACGCATATTCTGTCCCTCACGTTTAAGGAATAAAAAATCGGATCGGGCAATAAACTGGTCACAATACTGGTTTAAGGGTTAATGGTTCAATCGGGGTCGGACCGGTCATATTAAAATATTATAATTTATTAGTGGTAATATATATATTAATATATTTTTAAATTTTCATAGATTAAAATAAAGATCTTTAGGTAAAAAAATGCTTAAAATCTATTAGTATTAGTTATGGTGCCTATATTTATATAATGCAATCTCTTTTCCTATAATTAATTAATTATTATATCCTCTCAAAATCATTTTTTTTAGATTTGTTCTTTTTTTACTTACTTTTCTCTTCATCTTGGCCTTCAAACTTTCATTTGTCCCTAAAAAATAATGCCCAATAGTAGGTAGAGGAATAAAAAATGTATTTTATAAAAAAAAAAGGCAAACCGGTCAAACCACCGGTTTATTCCATGAACCGGACCGGATCACTGGCCGGTCACCAGTCAGACCGATTGAGCCGGCCGGTCCGATTTTTTTTTTTCAGTGCTCTCGTTGCAGGCAGGCACCAATAATATTTCTTTTTTCCTGCCGCACAACACTTCACAATGCTGAGCAAATATTTTCTCACCAAGTTTTTAGGTAAGCCATAGTTATTAAATCCGGATTGGACCGTCTGGTTCGGTCCGGTCCGGTCTGGGGTAGTGACATGATTTTGATTTAAAAAAAAATTATAAAAACAATTTTTTTAAAATTTTTATTTATAATTTTATACTAATAAGCCTGAAATTTTTATTTTCTCACTGGTTTAGTCTCGGTTTAGCTTCGATTTAATTTCAGTCTAACCCACTAACCCTTAATCTAGTATCTCGACGGGTTCAATGACCAGTTCCGGTTTAATAACCTTAAGGTAAACAGTGAACACACAATGTATATAATAGATAGAGTCAGAAAATCAAGCCGACCCGTTTAAATCCTTTTAAGTTAAGGGTCGGGCTTAGAAATTGAAACCTATAAAGGAAGTTGAGCTTAAAAGGGCCAACTCTGTAAGACCGATTGCTTAAAAGGGCCGACCCTCAGTTGAGCCCATTATTTTTTTAAATTCCCTTGCCCCTTGCCTGTGCCCCTTAATCCTAAGACCTAGCCCTAAAATTATCAAATTTCTCATGGCATTTCACTCTCAGTCTCTCCCTCGCATACTCAATTGGTTTAACACTCTCACATGCTCAATCTCACAGACTCAGCGGTCGGCAGCAAGCAACAACTTGGCGCGATGGTGTTAACTCTATTCAACTGTTCCTTCCCGTCCATCTCACATTGTGTCAAAGTCAAAGGTGGAAGCTTTAAGCTCATCCATTGTTGAATAAAGCCTTCAAGCAAAGCCTACTACTTTTCAAAATTTCTTGAAATTGATGATAGTAGTGAAGAAGATGAAAATGATAGTCGTCATACTCATGTTGCTTAGAGTGTTTAGTTTCTTGCTTTCTTATGTTTTATGTGAGACTGTGAGTTATTTGTTGACACTATTTTTTACCTTTAATTACGAATTAGTAACTGTATTTATTTTATTGCACGAGGTGTGTGGTTAAATCTTGTGAAAATAACTTCCAATCCTACGGGTCGGGCCTTAAAAAATAACAATTTTTCTTACCCCAACCCTTTTAGGCCCTGACTTGTCAAGAGCCGACCATAATTCCCAACTCTAATAACAGATATGGAAAATAACAACATGAATAATATAACATTGATTTAAAAAATTGGTATAAAATATTTAAAATTTCCACATTCTTCTATTATAAAAGTTCAATTTGGCTTACTTTATTTGTTTATTAAAAATAAGATTAGATGAGATGAGACTATATACTCCCTCCCATTCCTTGGTTTTTTTTATAAGAGTTTAACAAGAGTTGTTTGGACATTTAATAATTTATTAGGTTAAGTGGTAATTTTGTTGTGAAAGTTTTTACTAAGAGGCAATTTTACTCTACTGTTATCTGAGTTAATTTTAATCGTTAGTTGATCAAATATGCTGAGCTGACAGTTCTCATGTCATTTAAGACATTTTTGTTTTGATGAAAATTTGTTTCGAAAGTCTATGTGTCATATACTTCATTTTTTTTTTCAAAATTAAATCTAAAACTTTCAAGCCAAATTTGCACCTTAATAAAAATGACGTGATGACATATGGATCGTCAGTTCAGCATATTTAGTTAACTAACGATCAAAATTAACTGAGATAATAGTCAAGGCAAAATTGCTCTAATTTTGAAACTTCTGAGGCAAAATTGCTTTAATTTTGAAACTTCTGAGGCAAAATTACCCCATAGCCCTTTTTTTTTCATTTTTATCTATCATTTATTATACATGTATATATTATATTAATTAAAATGTTGGTGATATCTATATTTATTCTATTTATCTCTCTTACTTACCCCTAATAAATAATGACATATTTGAAAAAAAAACCTATTTTAGACATGTTTTTGTTTTTAACTAATTTTAACTACATGCTTAAAATGAGTAATTCATCAATTCGGTTATCATAATTTTATAAAAATACCCAATGAGGTATAACATTAAGAGAATCAATATGAAATCCAAAAAAAAAAAAGTAATCACAAAGAAAAATTTAATAAATAAGCTATGTAATATGCAATGTGAAATCAGTTTTTTGATACCGATGTGCATTGTGAAATCCTTATTTGCATCATTTTCAAGAGGCCGCATTTAAATTTTCAAACAAATTTCTGATATTTTTTAAATAATAAATTCTGAAATGAAAATTTTTTCATCATTTATTTCAATTTTAATTATGTGGAATATAATGCAATAGGCAAATGTGAAATCCTAATTTGCGGCTTAAAACCAAACGTGTTCATTTTGTATTCCAATTTCGCGCCTCTGACCGGTCAAACAAGTAAAAAACGCGGTTCGTGAGGAAGTGGAGAGAACAATGGTTAAAAAATGAGCCCGTGCCCTAGCGCTTGGAAGAAGCTCCTCACCAAAACTTGTAGCCTCGTGGGTCTCGGACTTGCAACTTCTTTCTCTTCTTCTTCTTCATCGAAGCTTGCCGCCATGGATGATTTCAAGATTCTCAAAACAAAGCTCTGCATCATCGGAAGTGGCCCTGCTGCGCATACAGCTGCCATTTACGCTGCTCGTGCCGAGCTAAAGCCCATCCTCTTCGAAGGATGGATGGCCAACGACATTGCCCCCGGCGGTCAACTTACTACAACCACCGACGTCGAGAATTTCCCCGGATTTCCTGAGGGTATCATGGGCGGCGAGCTCATGGATCGTTGCCGGAAACAGTCAGAGCGATTCGGCACTGAGATCTTCACTGAGACTGTGTCTAAGGTGGATTTCTCGCGCAGACCGTTTAAGGTTTTCACCGATTCCAAAACCGTGGAAGCCGAATCGATTATCGTCGCCACCGGAGCAGTCGCCAAGCGATTGCCGTTTCCTGGCTCTGGCGATGGTCCCAATGGGTACTGGAATCGGGGCATTTCGGCTTGCGCAGTTTGCGATGGTGCTGCCCCCATTTTTAGGAACAAACCGCTCGCCGTAATTGGTGGCGGGGATTCTGCTATGGAAGAAGCTACCTTCTTGACTAAGTATGGTTCTAAAGTTTATATCATTCACAGGAGGGATGTATTTAGAGCTTCCAAGATTATGCAGAGCAAAGCGTTGAGTAATCCTAAGATTGAAGTGATATGGAACTCAACTGTCGAGCAAGCATATGGAGATTCATCTTTGAAGGGACTCAAGATAAAGAACGTAGCCACCGGCAATGTGTCTGATTTGAATGTTTCCGGATTGTTCTTTGCTATTGGACACGAGCCTGCCACGAAATTCTTGGATGGTCAGCTTGAACTCGATTCTGATGGTTACATTGTGACTAAGCCCGGGACCACAAACACCAGTGTTGAGGGGGTTTTTGCTGCTGGGGATGTCCAGGACAAGAAGTATAGGCAAGCTATTACGGCGGCAGGCTCCGGTAATTCTTATATCTGTTTTGGTTATTTATAGGAATGTTTTTTTCTTCCTCATAAGCTATTGTGAATTAGTTACGTGATAATGATACATGCATCTAAGTTGACTGGTATCTGAATTGTGAAATTTATTATTTGAAAGCCTTATATTCATGAGAATTTCTTGTGCATAAATGCTGGTATGAAGATCTTTGTAGGACATTTTGAGATTTCACGTTTCAATTGTTTACTTATGGGAAGAGATTGTTAATTTTTTTCCACCCTTTGGGGCCGAGGGGTTGTTTCCAGAGAAAGAGATTTTTCTAGGTTCGATATGGAAAGATGACATCCTCCTTCCAAAAATTGATCTTTACTCCTGTGACCGTGACTATTTGGTCTTTCTTTTGTCTGACAATTTGTTTGTTCTCAAGTGGACATCCTTTTTGACCTGTTCTAGAAATTATCTCTTGTTTTGTTTGTCTGAACGTGTGCTAATCCAATATAGTAATACCTATTCTGTGTGAAAGAGGAAACAAGTGACACCTCCTTTTACCCTATGCCATAAGTTATGTTTACCAAAGGCCATTGTCTGGACTAATGAATATTCTTTGTGTAACCATCTGATTATTCTTTTCACATGATGTAATGTAGAAATCTGATACTTGCAGAAATGTGCAATGATTTAATGAGGCTGAATGTTTCAGGATTAGGATGGTATTGATTGATAACAATATCTTTTGTGAAGCAAGTTAACATTGAACCTTTTTAATGCTTTATAGGTTGCATTATTTTACTGTTATTGATATGCAATATTGAAAACATTATGATTGTATAGACCTTATCTAACAAGTGTTTGCTGTAGGATATGGGCTTGATAAAAAGTAACTATTGATTCCCACTGTTGATATGCCGGGTGACCTAAACTTTAATAAACTTCTACAGTTAAAAACGAGGATAGAGATGGATCACTAAATCCTAAATATTGACTATTTCAGCTTTGCTGTAGTTGCAATATGTTTGGACATAAAGTCACAAGAGTTTTGAAAGAGCAGTGCATTTTCAGATCATTCAGTCATGAAATTTCAATTTCTTCCACCGGAACTAATTTAGATTATATAATTATAAGTGATAGTTGATAAAGCACAATGGTGCTGTGTGCTGCTGTGTGATCCATGTAGCTGATTCCACCTAGTGGGATTTTGTTTTTTATTATAAGTGATTGTGCCGTCTGTGTCTTTGATGGTTGTCATTGACCTCCACACATAAAGTTTCCACATGATGATGCACATTGATTGTCAGAGGAGGATGTATGCATCAAAAGCATTTCTGTCCCAAGAATAATGAAAACTATGTTATTGGTGCAGGGTGCATGGCAGCTTTGGATGCTGAACATTACTTGCAGGAGGTCGGGTTTCAGGAGGGTAAGGCTCCATGACTATCTGGGTTGTGCCCAGAGCTCAAAAGATGCTTGATTAGAAGTAATGTGTGATTATTAGAAGATTGAAGAAAGGTCTTCCTGAACCAAATTAGAAACTTCACATGTATGGTGGCATTCATTATCTGATTGCTAAGTATCATAGGCTTGCATTGTTTTCAGATGGACATATAACTTTTCTGCTGTAACTTCATGATGAATATTGTTATTTATTGGGCCTATGGAATTAATCTATCATTGATTATGGTATTTGATCTCCAGTTTTGTGATGATACAAAGATATTTGCTTTCGTTTTGGTATAACTGCTTCCTGCTAATTTTGGTCAGGAAATTATCATAGCAGCACGTTTTTGTTAATCTAGTTTTCTGGGGCCTACTTTCTGATTTCATGGCTAGTCACTTCCGGATTGTTAAAAGGGGCTGGATGAACATAAAAGTGTTCTTGATGTTCAATGATATTTCAAATGCATCTTTAGGCTGAATATATATTTTTTAAAAATATTTATAATATTTACTATTGAAATATATGAAGAATAGCTATTGAAGGCAGACCGAGGTCACTGAACAAAGAATCGTGATTTTTACTCATCTATCACCCGGAAGAATCTAATCCATGGAGCATCAAAGTTCATGAAGTAAAAGAAATAAAAGAAATTGAAGAGAAGCCTTGGGCCGTTAGTTTCTATTAGTATCTGCCCATAATTAAATAATCATTACGGTGCAAAATGCAAACACAGAAACAGTATTAGCAAAGTCCGATGTGAAACTACATGTGTTTGGGCCGGGCAGAGCATTGCTTAAAGCTGATTACAAAACAGAGACCCTTTTTTTTAAAAAAAAAAAAATTAGAATCGAATTTATACATTTGAAGATCTCTGAATTCTACTCAAAATCAATAGCCCACTGAAGATCAAGACCTGCTTAAATAACAAAAGGGCCTCTTTCAATGTGTCCCTTCAGTCTGCCCCTAACAGTGTGATCCAAGGAGCTTTTGTGGGAGTTTTCTCATATGATAAGCACGGGTAAATAATCGTCGTTTTAAAAATAAGGTTTAAAAATGGTGAGAAACAAATTGATGCGGTGGCCATCAAAATTTTCAATTCTAAAGGTACAATTCAAGCACCACTTTAAAGATCTTTTTTTTTATTATTATTATTAGAGGAAAAACCTAATGATGCGTTGCACTCACTACTTGATATAATTCACTAAAGAGATTAAAAAGTTGGTTCACCGATTTTCAAAATCCTATGGATAGAGCAGAACTTTATATGAATGAACGAAGGCTCTCAGATGATAATCGGTACCAATATTAATATAAAATTCGAAAATTCTAACCATTCTCGTTATTTATTTGTTTAACTAGTATGCCTTCTTCTTGTAATTTTTGTTGAGCCCATATCTAATTTCACTCAAAATTCAAGTTTTGGATCCATGTCATCTAAAATGTACTTTTCAAAAGTTATCAAGATAACTTTAGAATCCCTTTATCAATTGGGTTGGGTCTAGTAAAATATGTTATTTTTTCATAATTTAACAAACAAAGGTTTAATTTTTTATTATGAGAGGTGCCCATATTAAGCATTCGACGTTATACGTTACTTAATTAGTATGCATGTGAGTATAAAAGCAAATGCCTATCTCAACAAATTGTTGGTTGAGGTGACAAGTGCCTTTATCCCTATAATAAGGAGAACACAAGTTTAAATCTCAATAAGTACACTTATTGAAAAAGACGAAAATCCTTTAAAAAATAGATTACCTAATCAAGTAAAATCATAATTACTGACAAATTAATATTCAGTTATTATTAATTATTGAGCTGGTAATAGATGGGCACTGGATGTTGTGCACAGTGGCTCCTGGCGCCTTCTAGTAGGAACTAGGAAAGACCTGTTGGATCTGGAAGGCAATCAGAAGAAGGACAAACGAGATTGCGGTTTAACATTTTTAATTTATATGTAGTGTGAAAGGGGGGAAAAACCAGATAAACTTCTTCTATAACTTTTGTCTGCAATATACAATATGTTTCAGCAAGAGAAGAAAAAGTATGAATATGAAAAATCAAATAATAATAATTAAAAAGTCTGCATAAACTTGACATTCATCGATGGGGATGGGGTGCTCGCCTTCTATCTATCCTTTCCCAAGGAACAATGGGCATCATTGGTTGTCCTTAATGGTGGATAACGTGGGGGGAAAGGACGAAGTGTTTTTTTTTTGATAAATTGAAAAAAAATTCTTCTCATATATTTATTTCGTAAATCATAAAAATATTTTTAAAAAATTAAAATAAATAGTGACTTGGTGGGCTAAAATGGTAAAAAAATTTAGTTTAAAAGGAGAATTGCTTAAAAATACTTTGAGGGTAAATTAGTTGTCAAATGCTATTAAAAAAAAATCTGTTACACACAATGAAAGATATTTTGCACACAACGGAAGATGTTTGTACGTTCGTAGGGAAGATTTATGCACACACGGAAAATTGGTTGCACACAACGGAAGATCTTTTACACACGACGGAAGATCTTTTAAAAGCCATTCTCTCTAGTTTAAATTGTACACAATCCTCCCAAACTTCCTATCATATATAGATAAAGGGTTAATATTGTGTTTGATTCTTATAATTTACTTTTTTTAATCTATATAATTTCAAATAATATGTTTTAATCGTTCAGTTTTTTATTATATAAAACGTTAGTTCTTATAACCTGAAGGATAAAAACTTATAATTTAAAATTATAGAGATCAAAACTAAAATGAGACTAGATGACAAGGACTAAACAATACACTAACACTTTCAATAACTTTCAAAACTCTAAAATGAATTCCATAAACTCTTATATTTATATGCAGATAATTCCTAAACAATTAATTTTATATTAACTTATCCGCGTATAGATTGAAATTTAGAGCCATATCTATATATAAAGTTATAAACTAAAGCATGAGAGAGTTCTATACATATAAAAATATAATTTACAAGGTATTTCTGTAATTTAGCTCAAAATTTGAAGTTTTGGATAAAATCCACTTCACTTTCTTTTCTTTCTTTCTTTTTTTTCTTTTTTGCCAACAAGGATATTTCATTCATAATCTACAAACACCACATAATATCATAAGAAATACATAACCACATAATAACTTTTCTAAGCCACCAAAGAAGCATTTAATGGCCTTTCTGTTTCGCTTTCAATTTGTGAAGCCTAAGTTCCACAAGGCACCAAGTGGCAAGTGGCCTAGTGGGCATCACTCATTCAGTTTATTCTATGACCTTAGGGCCCAAACAATGACACATTTTGTTTGATTTCTCCGTGAAGATTTCGACTTGGGACCAGTTTTATCAACATCATAGGAATAAATATTAATCATTTATATAAGAGTAAGATAACTAATTTATAAATATTAAGAAAATTAGTTAAATTAATTATTTATAATAAATATTTCTTAACTTTTCTAAATTACTCTCTTCAATCATGTGCATGTGAACTACTTTTTAATTAGGAGTCTCCTTAATATATGCAATAATAAGGATACTTTAGGCAAAAAAAAAAATTATAAATTCAGGAGATAATGTTAGCTGATATAATATTTATGATCAAAGTAAACCATTTGTCTAGTTCTTATTTTTAAGACTAAAGGTCATATATCAATATATTTGGTCAACAGTAGTGTGTGTATAATAAAATATATATAATGGGCTATATTATTTATTCTATAATTCATTTAAATGCATGAAGAATTCAGAAACACGTATACTGCTACTTAAATCAGGTAAGGTGATATAATTTTAGAAAATTTTGTTTTCTATAGTTAATCTCATGATATGTGAACTATATAAAAACAACTATAGATCTCTTGGTAAAGGAAAATATTAACCGATGACAAAAAATTAGGAGGAATTAAATATAAGTTTCAATGAAGAGAAAAAAAAATCACAAACAGTCCCTTCAAATCACAAAATTGCATCAAAGTTATATATAAGATTTAGGCTTTTTATCCTTGTTATTTTGAGTAGCCAATGAGAGATGAATGCCATGATGACAAATCATTGAGCAACTAATGGTAGGTTTTCAAGTCGTTAGATGCTCACTCGCTTGTCATTATGGCATCTTAACTTATCATTTGTTACTCAAATTAACAAGGGCAAAATAATTTTTATTCTCAACACAAATTAATTTAGTCTATGTCTCATAGGACTTTAATGTAATCTGATAATTTTAAGGGACTTATTTGTAATTTTTTATCTTCTTTATAACCGGTGTATACTTCTCCTAAGAAAAAGCTACATAATTTGTTGGCTAAAATATATAAAATTTTCATAAACTCTGGGTCAGTTGCATATAGCTCATTTTGTAACATCCTTAAATTTTAGGACTCGAAAAGTCATTTGTGACTTAGGATGTATATAATCAGAGAGTATGAAATAGTTTGTGAGAAGTAAAAAAAAAAGAAGAAGATAGTAATGATTATAATAAATATTATAAAAATTATTAATTAATTTTAATAATAATAATAATAAATGATGCTTAAAAAAAACTGTAGGGTGACATCTTCATAAAATAATTTGGATTAATGTGCAAAGGGGGGTGGAAGAAAAGAAAGACAGAAGGAAGAAGAATTATATATCATTATATTTTTTTAAAATAATATTATTTTAATAAGAGAGACAAACTCTAATTCTCTTTTTTATAAATACCTAATCCCATTATTTTCAGAGTATCCTAGGCGTCGTCAGGTTGTTCTACTCTCTCCTTTCCTCTGTTTATTTCAATCAGGATGGAATATTGAATCGGTTGAGATATTGGGTTAAGAATCAATGGTTTAGATTGGGGTCAATCTAGGGGTCAGATTGGGATCAATTAAAAAAATATATAATTTAAATATTTATGCGTACCATTTAAAAAAATATATGAGAATTTTTTTTAACAAATAATCTAATATAACCTCATAAACCTAATATCCACAAAAATATCATTAAGTACATAAGGATTTTTCTCTAACCAATGCCAAAAGTATTCCACAATCATTTTAAAGCTCCTTACAAATCAAAAAATTTTAGAAAAATAATTTTTTCTTAAAAAAAAGCCAAAACGATGTCGTTTGGAGTATAAAAAAGTTTTTTTTTTAAAAAAAGGACAAATCGGTTTTCCCCGGTTCACACCGGTTCGACTGTGTCAGGCCGATTCAACCGGGTCAACCCCAATTCCAATTTTATTTGACTATCCGGATTAGACCACCGGCAAGTTCACTAGTTTCCAATCTGAACAGACCGATCCGATCCGATACAATTTTTAATACTATGCTTATTTGTGCTTCTGTGGCCACAAATATGCTGAACCATGTCATCTTCTTTTCTTTCTTTTTTTCACCTTGTCATTCTTTTGTTTTTTCCCTTCATTTCTTTAAGAAAGTTGTCCTGTCTTGTCAATCTCTCACAATATATATATAAATTAGCTTGTTTGGATTAGCTTATGAAAGTTCTATAAGTGCTTATAAATCGTGATTCACGGAATATAAAATAATTTTTACGGTTTACGAGATAAATATGTGAAAGAAATTTATCGCGATTTACATAAATCGGACTTATAAGCCCAAACAAACAAACTGAATTATGTATTCGTGTGGGTACCTATAACTGTTCAAAACCCCACCTACTCTACGTCTTCTCTCTCTCTGTGTATATAAATTAGTCCTTCAAAGGTTTTGTTGAGGAAACCGTTTTGCCCTCTTTACCTTATTTTAGACTATTTTTTATTTTGAGTATCTAATGTCATTTGAACTTCTTACTTAAAAAAAGAGAGACAGAGAGAGAGCGAGATACTCTTAACTCACCTAAAGCCTTTGCCCTCTCTGTGACTCTCTGTTTATAAATATATTTTTTAAAAAAAAAAAAATCACCCTTTTTTCTCTCTTGGTGTCTTTTAGTGAGAATTGAGCTTTCACTTTTTCTTTTGTTTTCTCCCCAATCGTATGAATATATAGGGAATATGATGGAAATTTTTTCTTTTTTAGGAAAATAGAACTCTGTACAAGTCATTATTCTAAAGTGTTGGATAATATATATGAATATGGTAGTCTTTAAATTGTCTTTGTGTGTTTTTGCGGAGCATTCTTACTCCCAACAAATAGTATTATAATTAGATAGCTTGTAAATACACATGAGATAATTTCTACACTAGACTAATGTCTCTGTGTACGATTAGTTTAGAGGTTAGCTTAAAGCTTTAGAATGGTATTAGAGCAATTCTAGTGTAGCTTTTGGATAACTTATTGATAAATATTTATGTTTATATTCATGTAGACTATCATCGAGAGATTGAGAGTCATTTTTGTGTGCTTATGTGTGAGTCATGGAGTAGAGGTAACTCTAAATATTTTTTCATATACTTGTTAACTGTGTATAATTATGAATGACTATTTTCTATAAAAAAAATTGAACTGAATTATATGTATATATGTATATGTTATAAATTCTCAAATAAGTAATTTTACAAGTAAATTCTTTATAAATCACTTTATTCACATAGTTTATAATTTAATTATAATTAATTTATTGTTAGAATATTGTTTCTTTTTAAGCATGTTTAAATATATGATGATATTTGATACGAATTGAAGTACGATTTATTGTACTTTATCTTTTAATGATATTATATTTATTGGTGATTGTATATAATTGTCATGGCGGTTGTATTTGTGATGAGTTAGAGTAATGAATAATTTGTATGATGAGATCTTTTACCACGTGCTATGTCATCACTCGGTGCACAATGTATGACACTTGTTAGGGCCCCTTCTTTCATTTTTTTTTGTCGGGATTGCATTGGAACTGTGAGACATGTGACACCTCCTTAGTTGTGTTGTTTTTTTAAGGAGGGGAGCCATAGTCCAAACTTAAGTTCTACATCTTTGGCTGGGTATATCTTAAAAACTGGTAAATTTATAACAATCCAGTCAAATGGATGTGTTTCTGTCAGTGTATTAAAAATCGGATCGGCCGGTTAAGACCGAAAACCAGTGAACCGGACGTTGGACCGGTCCAGTTGGGGTTAAGAAAACGGGGTCAATTGACCCAGTCGGTCATGGTTTTCCCCTTTTTCTTTTTAACTTTTTTATACCCTAAACGACGTCATTTTGACCTTTTTCTTAAAATTATTTATCTGAAACTTTTTGATTTGTGAGGAGTTTTAAAAGGATTGTGGAATACTTTTGATGTTTTTCATTGGTTGGAAAAAATCCTTATGTACTTAATGATGCTTTTATAAGTATTATGTTCAGGAGGTTATATTGGACTATTGGTTGGAAAAAAAAATCTTATGTAGTTTTTTGAATAGTATACATGAACATTTAAATTATATTTTTTTAATTAACCCGGGTTGACTCCATTCTGAACCACTAACCCCTGACCAAGTGCCTCGACTGATTCAATGTTCGGTCCGGTTTTCAATACCTTGGTTTCTGTTAGACTATGTGTTAGCCTATGGTTCCAGTCAACGGTATAAGGATGGACAATGATATAAGGGTGGTTGCATATTACATATTGTATAATTGTATATTACATATTATAAATAAGAATAGAGGTTATTTAATGATGACTAACTTGAAATTGTTTTATATGAAGATTATGATATATGCAAAGGTATATGTAATCATTTTTTTATCATATATGGTTCACTTATGTACGATAGAAACTATCAGTACTTACTAAGATGTGGAATCTCATCCCTTATATTAACATTTTCAGTGATTATTCTAGTAAGAAGTAAGGGAAAACACATATAGAGTGAGCCTTGAAGGCTCCTTGAGTACATGTTATATTGTTTTATTTGTCATGACCTTAAAACTTCTGTATTTTATTTTTATTTACCAAAATGTTTTGAGGATTTAATTGACACTTTGGTGTGTGTTTTTATCTGAACTAATTATGTAATTTGATCATTTGGATGTTGAATATCCTTATTGGCTACATATGAGATACTTTAGTTAAGTATTTGTCTGTTTGGTTTACACCTTTGACCTTTTAAAGTTTAAATTTAACCTCATTAACATTTCAATTGTTGACATTAGGCCCCTTGTCCTTAATTTTGTTGTTAAGTCATTGACGGAAACTGCCACATAAGGTTAATGAGGATGACGTGGCATCCTATATGATATCCTACATGGAATCTAAATAAGTTAATAATTCTCTGATAATTATATATTTTTGTACATGGGTAAAAAACTAAAAATTTTACTTTATGATTAAAAAACCCTCATCCCCTCCTGTTATTGTAGCCTAACGTAACTTTCGATTCTAAAAAAAATCCTAATTTTCTGCTACTTTTGCTTATAATTTATAATTATCTATTTGGGAAATTTCCTAACCATGGTTTTAAAAGCAATTTTACATAAGTTTGGATAAAACTTCTTTTTTATAAATGTTGCTTTTCGGGCATACCTAAAGTGTAGTTTCGTACTCTCAAGATACCTACACGAACCGGATCACATTGGAGTCCGGCTATAATACACAGTAAAAAGCACTAAAGGAAAGAGAAAAATATTTCTGAGAGGTTTTTTTATAGTATGATCTGTTTGAAGAGAATCATTCTTCTCTTTACACACAGAGTATACACCCACATATATGTAAAACTGTTCCCACAATTTTTTTTTCAAATAATTGGGAAATATTGTCAACAAATGCTTCAGAACATTGCCAACAAATACCCCATAAAATGGAATATTTTATTTTGGCTCCAAGGCCAATGGGTTTGGGCCTAATCCACCAAAGGTAGATTAAACCCATTTCCCAACAATATACTTACTTTATAAATCGTAAAAACATTTTTAAAAAGCCAAAACAAACATGCACTAAGATAAGGGAGGAAATCAATTGGAATGAAACAAAAAAAATGTTGGGATCAAATTTGAAGTGGTCAGACACTCCTTAAGTTCCTTGTTTCTATGTCCAACGTTAGTACCAAGAATTTTTTTGGATGTGTATCTGGCGCTACTAGCAACTAACTAGTTCGGTTCACGGAAATGTAAGCCTACAATGGGAGAACCTCACTGCCTTGAAGTAATTATCACGTCTGCATACCCAGGACTTGAATAGAAGGCCACTAGTTAAATTAAAACAAACCACAACTAATTGATTGAAGCGCTTGGTGGTATTTATATTGTTTATTCATAAATAAAAAATAGCAGCATCTAGCCTTGATGATCTATGGAACAAGGATGTTTTTAGAATCAAAAGTTGGATAGGCAGCTGTAAGGAGAGGGGATGAGGGTTTTTCTTAATTATAAAATAAAATTTTAACCATTATATAAAAATATGTTATTATCATAAAATTATTAACTTATATAGATTCTATGTAGGATAGAACTCCTTTCCCTTTAGGGAGGATACCACGTCATCTTCATCAATCTGGTGTGACAGTTACCGTTTGTTACTTAACAGCAAAATTAACAGTAGGGGATTTAATGTCAACAATTAAAATGTTAATTAGGTTAAATTTAAATAAGGGGGTTATACGTAACTGACACAATGTTTAGTGAAGTTGTGTATATTTTAGCCTAATTTGTTTGTATATACACAAAAAAAAAATCTACATATATTTTGAATGAAAAAACTTAGATCAATTTTGATAAGTTCAATATGTCAAAATTTTTAGTTACACATAATTATGTATCCTATTTATTTCACCTAAATTTATAGTAGAATGATATTTTAAAGGGAAAATAACTAATAGGACCCAAGGATAAAAAAAAATCATAATAAAGTCCCAATGCAAATTCTAAATTCACAAAAGTCCTTATGTGATTAATTGCCAAGGTGAAATGACTAACTTGCCCCTTATGAATAAAAAAGGAAAAGGCACAGGAGGAAGATGGATGACGCATCTTTCTTATTAATGAGAGACAAGATGGATTATATAAAAAAAAAGAAAGAAAAAACGGAGGAAGGCTACGATGGTTATAGCTGCAACGTTGAAGGGATTAAGCGTGGTATTCATGTCCTGGGCAAAAGTTAGACTCGAGTGATGTTTGAAATTTCCAGATTCACTTCCAGTGGATTGAAAATCACTGCAAGAAAAATTTATTGTTTTCAAAATCACTTCCAGTGATACCAAATTCACTCGAGTGATATATAAACTCTTAAAATCACTTGCAGAAAATTTCACTATTTTTCAAATCACTTCCAG
Organism: Albizia julibrissin; assembly: GCA_037074505.1. Taxonomy (NCBI): domain Eukaryota; kingdom Viridiplantae; phylum Streptophyta; class Magnoliopsida; order Fabales; family Fabaceae; genus Albizia; species Albizia julibrissin. Next base: position 38,450,827 of record CM073488.1, on the reverse strand, counting down.
TGATATTAAATTTACTCCAGTGATATGTCATTCTATCATTTTCACTTCCAGACAGTTACTGTGATCCACTTGCAATCGATTCCACAGAAATCAACAAGATTTGTCAGTAAGATATTGGCATTGATAATCATTGCTAGTTAATCCAAATTACTTTCAAAATCATGTGGCATATTATTTCGTTAAAATCACTGCCATTAGAATAACATTCTTTGAAAATCATCTCCAGTGAAAACAAGTTCACTTCCAATGATTCTTTGATTTTCAAAAGTCACTCCCAGTGAATCACAATCATTCTAGTGATATTTAAAGTATTTTCTAACGGTCATTTTTTTGAGTGTATTATAGGTGTACTCCACTACCACCCATATGACAAGCAACTAAACAACACTCAATGACAATTAATCGTGGGCAGCAACAATATTAAAAAATAACTATCAACGTGCAAAGTGAAAAACAATATTGTTGCATCTATCAGAAGCACAATCGATCAACGAACAAATTCACAACGGTCCTAAAAGCTTTTGATATATAAACCCATCCATTCGAAAATCAAGAGACACAGACAACACTTGAACACACTGCAAACAATATACTCATAAGTGCTTTGTCTTTTATTATTTCTTCACCTGTACTTCAGTTTTCACCCATACACTCTGTGAGAGAGATTTGTCAGTAAAAAACTCTTTATTTCCGTTAGTGATAACTTAAGGTTGAGGAGCCTTAAGTTGGGATTTAAGATTACTTTGTGTAAGGGGGAACGAGTGTCCAAAGAGGAACTTGCTATTGTACTGAGGTGCCAAGAACCCACTGAATTTTAGAAGATACAGTGAAAGGCTCAGAAGGATTTCTGAGGACTGGACGTATGTCAAGTGATTGTGACCAAACCAGTATAAACTCATGTGTCTACTTCGGTGATATCTCTTCTTACTTATAATTGTGCTTTAAAGTTTCATAATTTTTATTAAGTATCTGATTATTCTGTAATAACCCAATTCACCCCCTCTTGGGTGAAAAACTTGCTCTAACACTATTGTGACAGACCTTACGAGAATAACTCATGCTATTGTAAATATGACTAATGAACTTGTTAAAAAATGTAGAAGAAGTTGTTAAAACCAAATCAGATGTGATGTGAGAGTTGTCAAGTTTTATACTCTTGTAAGAATAACTCATAAGTTGTAACAATGACTCAGAAAGTTGTTAAAAACCAAATCAGATGTTGTAACATGTGAGAGTTATATACTTCTCCAAGAATAACTCATATTGTTGAAAATATGACTCATGCACTTGTAAAACAAGGCAAAAGAAGTTGTTAAAAACCAAATCAGCTATTGTGACAGACCTTACATGAATAACTCATGCTGTTATGAAAATGACTCATACACTTGTAAAAAAGAAGGTAGAAGAAGGTGTTAAATTGACTAATGAAGATGTTAAACATTTGATAAGCAATTGTGAATGTTAGGACTTGTGAAATTTGAAATGCATTCAATGAATGAAAATGAAGTTATGAAAATGACTAATGAAGTTGTTAAAATGACTTATGCATATATTGAACTTTTTGATAAGCAGTTGTGAGCATTGAGACTTGTAAAATTTGAAATGCACTCAATGTATGAAAATGCAGTTGTCCAAATGATTGATGAAGTTATTAAAATTATTGATGAAGATGTTAAACTCATGATAAGCAGTTGTGAACGTTGAGACTTGTGAAATTTGAAATGCATTCAATGTATGAAAATACAGTTATCAAAATGACTCATGGACTTATCAAAATAGGCACAACATGTTGTTAAAATTATGATTAATAGATGTGAAAGTAGGGACTTTTCCAATTTCTAAACTCCTCCGGGAATTACAACTCAATTGTAAATATAACTCATTAGCTTGTAAAACAAGGCACTAAGTTGTTACAAATCAAATAAGCAATTATGACAGGTGAGAGTTGTAAAATTCTAAACTCCTCAAGGAATAACTTATGCTGTTGTAAATATGATTGATGCACTTGTAAAATAAGGCAGAATATATTGTTAAAAACCAAATAAGCTGTTGTGACAGATAATTCTGAAACAACTCAATAACTTGTCAAAATAGCCACATATAATTGCCTTTCCCACAAGAAGCCTTTCGTACAAAATAACATAAAGTTAGCAAAATACCCAAGTTCTGAAACCTGGACTGGAAACCGGAAAATCTGCTGGTAAATCGGGCTGGTCCGATATTTTTTATTTCTTAAAAAAATCATTTTTTTAATTTTTCTTTAGAATTTCACATTAATAAGCGTAAAATATTCAATTTATCACCGGTTCAATGACTGGTATGGGTTTCAGAACCTTGCAAAATACATATTTGCATAAAAGGAAACCTTTCCTACAAAATAACATAACAACTCCTATGTCTCTTTCTTCCTCTTGCTTTGTTGGTTGCAGCTACAATGGACATCACCTTTTGCGCATGTATGTTTTTTTCAAGTGTGACTAGCCACCATAAGCAATCGACCTTTATTTGCCGGATTTTATCATGTGATAACTTAGGCATGGTATACCCCTCTTTGTCATGTGCAGATGCATCCTATCCGTGTAACCATGATAGAACATGGATACCACAAGAATCGCTACAAACAAAATGTCACATGTACAACTCTCAACTTAAAAAAACTAAATCATACAGACAAGCTTAATATTAAAGTCATGAAAAACAAAAACCAACTAATAATGACGTATCACATTAGACATGTACTTTTACCCAGTTCACTTGGTTAGGTATTTATTTTCCTTTGCTAAATACCTCTGGCTTAACTCTTCGAAGTATGTTAAAGATGCAATCTCTCTGCATGAAAAAAGAACATATGTAATGTCACAACACAATAATGACAACTTCACAGTGGCTATTTACAACTTCATATGTGCAATTGACAACACAATGCATATAGTTAAGTAGTAGTGATTACACAACATTCTTTAATGCCAGTGTAGTGAACCATATTAGTCTAAATAGACCAAATCTCATTGACCACCATTTATAGGCTAAAATACTAATGGAATACTAATAATGTGGGCAAGACTACATAACAAGTATCTTACACTATTAGCATCAAATATACAAGTTAGCGAGGTACAACATACATGCAGATTAAAAGTGGCAACTTCACTTTCGAATTGTAACATCAAAATCATACAAAATTTCTGCACACTATGATTTACTCCCAATAACCTTAGACACATTTTGATTTTAATCCATAAGTCACTACCTATTTCTATTCCTCAATCCCATAAGGTTCCTTTCTTAGACAATTAATCAAACACTTCATATACATTCTTTACATCAATTCAATCGCTCCATATATGAAATACCTTCAGTGCGATTACAATCAAACCATGTTATCAAAAATTTTATTCTTCAAATCTCTCGCCAACCAAACTCTAAACACTAATATAGTTATCTGCTATGCTTTCTAAACTCCAATATTTAATAATAATCAATTTAAATCCCTAAACATCAAATGAAACTTGTCTTCTTCACAACATATTAACTAAAATCATTAATTAAAACTTACCCAAGCCAAACCAAGCTTCAACCTTCGGGATATAACACATCAAACAAGGACAAGGAGAGGGAAGGAAACAAGGACAAGGAGAGGGAAGGGCGATTTGGGCAGAGGACGACATTGCTATTGGTGCTTAAACGGTCATCGGACTCCAATAACATAAGTGACGAAGCGGCAGAGAGCGAAGGAGGTTGGGGGTTTGGGGTATAACATGTCCAGCAAGGAGAAGGAGAAGAATAATAATAATAATAAAAAATACTCCCTTGCACTCTTAGCCACGCACACATTGAGGGGGAAAATCAACAAATATTGAAATCAGAGAGGGACTATTCTACCAAAACTTTATGTTGAATTATACGAAGGGCAACATAGTCATTTTATATTGCCAATTAATCACACAAAAGTCTATAGGGACTTTTATGATTTAGGAATTTATATTGGGATTTTGTTGTTGTTTTTTTAGGTCCTTAAGACCATTGAGTAATTTTCCCTATTTTAAAATAGCACCCATGGTTATATATAATTATAAAACTCACATAATATATATTAAAAAACTTGACTAAACAATTGTACATTTTGAACTATATATTCTGAACTAATTTTAAAGGTTTTTTTTTTACCTGGAACAAATTTTAAAAGTTGAATGTACTCATACCTCACGAAAATCTTAGAAATAACAAACTATTCCCCAAAAAAGCAACTTTAAAACTATTCCCCAAAAATATAAGGAAGGGTGAATGTGAAAATAATAATGGCATTCTTTTTATCAAAATTGCGTCCAATATTGTATATATTTTGAAGGTATAAAAATATTCATAAATAATTAAAATAAGAATAAAAATGCCAGCATCATTAAATTTAATATAATATCATTATTTTTTTATAGTGAGACCCACACTTTTTTTACATATACATATATAACGATGTTAGGTTAAATTTAATAATACTCATATTTTTACTCACATCTTAAATATTCACCGATATTTTACACTCCTGAAGTATATCTGACACTGGACGTATTTTTTATAAAAGTTCATGGATATTTTTACTGATTAGCAATAAAGAACTCTAATAAAATGTTATGCACGTGACCTACGTGGCGTGGCCAGCCGACTTGTTTGAAAACGAACAAAAAAATCACTATCAAGACTGAGGTGCTCCGGTTGGCTAAGAGGGAATAAAAGGACCAACCAAACATAAAACGCCAAATTAAATAAAACAGAAGGAAATTGATATCAAGATCTAAATTAAAAAAATTAATATTAACAAAGTTTTATAACTTGTAAATATTAAGTGAAAGAGTAGTCATTGATAAGTGAAAAAAGAATAATTGATAAGTTATAAGATTTTTCTGACATTATTTTATTTAATTGATACTTGATGTCATTTTCCCTTAGATAAAAGGTTTGTTTGGGTTGGTAATAGAAAAACCTGTTTATGTAAGTTGAGATAAAACTCTTATCACAAGCTCACTTTATATACAGTAAATTACATTAAAAAAACAGCTTATACCGCTAATCTAAATAAATACAAAAATAATAAGGCACATGGTTCAAGATAATATATACTCTCTCATGTCCCTGTATAAAATCTAGGGACAATTAGAATAAGGACCTTAAAAAAATATTTACTAATAAGGATCTTATAAACTGTTATTACTTAGAAAGATCATGTATCAAAATATAAATTTATAAATACTAAATTACCTTTAAGTAAATCTCTACTTCTTCTCTACCACTAACATATCTCAAGCATATGATGGTTAATAATTTTTTTTATAGTTTTACTTTAATCTACTATTAAGATAATTAAATCATGTGAGCCTTGTGAATAATTTACTTTCACAATTTTAATTTGACGTCTTATATTTATAAGATATTTTCAAAATTTATTACTATATAAAATTCCATTTATAAAAAAGCATGATAATCCTTAAAGTTACACTTAGAAAATTATTTGTCCGTCCTCTTAATCTTATAAAAATATTTGGAAATTCATACCATTTTACCTTTCTTACTGGTTTTTAGCACACGGTTGAATCTCTTTTTTCCTTTGGATTTTCCAGTTTCTTGACTCCTCCCTTCGAAGATTCAGCTTTATGTATCATACCGTTTGGGGAACTAACAAGTTTTTTTTCCCAGAAAACTTCATAGATCTTATAATTAGATTTGAGATCATTCGGACGTGGTTGACAATGGCTTTTGAATTTATCTATTTTATTTTTTCTTAAAGTTCTAAATATAAAAGAGAAACTAGTTTGTTTAATCAAGGGTAATTTAGTATTATTCAATTTGTATTTTGATTTTTGATCCTTCTAAATAATTATCATTTTCAATGTCCTCAACAATAAATATTGTTTCATGACATTTTTTTTAATTTATCCTTATTGGCCGCCTAACAATAATAATAAAAAAGAATAAAAAAATTAAAAAAAATAATTAGAGTATTTTAGAAAATATATCTCATAATAACTAAATTAATTAATTAATTTAATTTAATTAAATTAAGTAAATACTACTCTGATCCTATTTATAAGTTCTTTTTCACAAAAAAATTTAGTCTTATTTATAAGTCTAATTTTAGAGTAGTAGATGCATTTTGTAATTTTTTACCTCTGTTAATTGTAATAAACAAAAAGAATTTATTTATATTGATTTTTGAAACCAATCATAAATATGGGTGAAATTAGAAATTTAGTCCATAATTAATAAATTAACTAATTTTTTTAATATGTAAAAATTAATTTAAAAATTTTTATAAATAAGACCAGGTGGTATGTATCAACCAAAGAATTAACAAACAAGGCGCTTGGTAAGTAGTTAAGTATTGGGAAGCAAAAATTGTTTTTAAGACCAATTGTTTGGGTGAATCGAGATTGGGTCAATCAGTTACAATTCTGTCGGGATTAATAATGATGGGTGGTGGTATTTATTTATTTATTTTGGCGGATAGCGTGGGCCCCGCGATCTGTGAGACGCCGTGTCGATATCCATAATCCCAATCAAAATTTGATCTAAATGATGTTGGATTAACGTTTCCATTTAAGAATTTGTAGCAAAATTGAGACGAGCAATTTAAGTTGCGATTCGAACTTTTTATTAAAGCGAAGTTGGTGTCGTTCAAACCTACCCGAGTCCTTGCTGGACTAATTCTCGTTAGTGTGTTTGGTAAGCAATTTCAAATTATAGTTTTGCTTAAAATTATAGTTTTAAAGAAAAAATGCCAAACACTTCATTTTATAAGAAAATCACTTTTTTTTTAAACCATAGTTTTAGATCTAAAACGATGGTTCGGGAAAAAGTTAGAATTTGTAACTTTTTCTTTTTCTCTCTCTTTCTCAATTTTCTTCTTTTCTCTTTCCTTTCTCTTTCTCCTCCAAGGTAATTAAACTCAGATTGGTTACTGAACTGGTTGGGGTACTGGGTCAAAGATCAGTAGGTCGGACCGGAGTTAAACCAGAGCTAATCCGGAACCAAACAGGTAAGAAAATGAAGATTTCATGTATGAAATTACAAAGAAAAAATTTAAAAAAAATTAATTTTTTTAAAAGACCGGGTACCCCAACCATTTTTTCGACTAATTCGCTGGTTTCCAGACCGATTTTTTTTATGTTAGATAATTGACTAATGTTATAATTTTACATTTTTTAGATAAATTTATTTTATTTTTTATAAAATTAAATATCAAATAATACATAAAATATAAATCTTATCATTTATATATAATTATCACAAAAGTTAATGTCCTTTTTGATAATTTAACCATTAAAAAAGTGATTCCCGACTTAATATCCAAACATCCATCTTATCAAAATCACTTTTTACTCATACTTTATTCTTCTCATAATCTATTAAAAAAATCATTTTTTTTATTTTTTCTCCAAAAATATTCTCAAAAGCTGTATCCAAACACACCCCAGTAGCTATGAGCCTACATCTTCGCTCGGTGCTATTTTAATTCGATTTTGAAATTTCAACAGTGTGAAGCAAATTTGACTCAACGGAGCAGGACGCAAGAAGATGCGTAGCTGGAGAGAAAATGTAGCGACAAAGATGACATATGAAAGGAAATGGTAAATCGCAAGTGGAAGGAACAAGCATCGTTTTGTGCAATTAAGGGCTAGATGAATGAATCTGATCCATACTATTAGGTTTTATGATTAAGACGTGAACCCTACTTTTATTCCCTATTCTTTTTGGAGTTCTTGTGCATATTCTTGTTGAGGTTGTGGGTCCGCTTCTGTGCCAAATTCGTGGATCACATGCACGCGATTAAGTCACCTGAGGCTCTGTTTTGATTGTCCATTATGAATGGTGGCGAAATTTTGTCGCGTATTGAAAATCATGTTTGTTTTGCATTTTGCTTCTTCAGTTTCCCATTAAGATGAAAACAAGAACTTTTTAAGCTTCGACTTGTTTTTAAATTCAACTTTAATAGCATTCATTGAGCAACATGCTAGCATCTAATCATCAAACGGAAAATTGGGTGTAAAGCCAACTTCAAAAGAACGCGCCTTAGTTATTCCTTATTCTCTACCCAGCTTTTTCTTCCATCTTTTGTCCTTAGCTTTTTTTCTTACTCAAGTGCTCTCTCTTCCTTCAATGGTCACCGTTCAGCCACCTCTGCTATGAGAAACAAATATTTTTGTTGAGCTTCTTAGGTAAGGAAGACAGAATATACAAATATTGTCCCACCTGCCTGTGTTTCGTCATTTTAACAAATCGACAGGAAAAAGCACTCAGTTTTTCTTTTTCTTTCTTTCTTAGCTGCATCAACTAATTATCATCGTGTTACTTGACAGTCCAGCATAGCACTGTTCCAACTATTCAGCTACCATTCCCCACGTTTTTTCATTTTTCTTAGCAACAGATATTGTGTGTGAGAGAGTTATAGAAGCTGCGCTATCGAACGTGTTCTCCCTGCCACAACATCTCGAGGTCTTCTTATAGTAGGAAACTGCAAAAGATTCTATTGCACAAAATGTCTCTGGTTTTGTTGTCATACTTATAAGTCTTCTTCCTTGTGTAGGATTGCACAATATGGGGTTTCTACAGCTTTTCTATGTTGCCTCTGTCCCTGTGATCAAAGTATTACTAGTTTCGGTGCTAGGCTTATTACTCGCACTAGATCGGGTAGACATATTGGGAGGAACTGCAAGGAAGCATGTGAATCATGTAAGTGCTTGAATGCTTCAGAGTTTGTGTGTGTGTGTGTGTCGGAATATATTAAGAAAGGGAATTCGTACTGACAAGAGTTCTCTGTGTGATATAGATAGTATTTTATGTGTTTAATCCTGCAATGGTGGGCGACAATTTGGCAAAAACTATTACCTGGGAGAGTTTTAAGTCGGTGTAAGTATTGATTTCAGATTCACGTCTCATGAGAAGAGTGATTTTCCTCATTCTAATTCATGGCTTGTTACATTTTGTATCTGACATATAGGTGGTTCATGCCAGTCAATGTTCTCGCTACGTTCTTAATAGGCTCAGCCTTAGGTTGGCTGCTTATAAAACTCCTAAGGCCTCCTAAACACTTGGAAGGTCTTATCCTGGGTTGCTGTTCAGCAGGTAGACTATAATTTGTGTCACATTCATTATGCTTTGCATCTTAAATGCACTTTTGGTCCTTAACAGAGATGTGCTGTATTCAATTCTTGGAAGTTTTTGAATTGATACTCATGAGCCCCATTTCAATCAGAAATGACGCAAAAGTGTATGTTTCGGGAGTTATCGCGGAGAAAGTTCAAACATTTCAAATGATAGACTAAAGAACTAATGAATAACCTTGGCATGTGCATATATTTCTCATGGATCTATGATTCAGTTCTCTGTCTAAAATTAAGCTTCCTTTCTAACACAGTTCAGCTTGTACTGAAAACAAAACGTAGTTCTACAAAAATGCCAAACTTGGTAGGCGTTGGGTTTGTTGCACAAGTGGATGATTTATGAAATTTGCAGTTTTGTGTTGTCTTGCTAGTTTTATGTAAGATAAAATTTTTATCAACATCAATGCTTGATGCAGGCATTTTGAATAAATGCTCTGAGTTTATATGAACAGGAAATTTAGGAAACTTGCCTATTGTCATTATCCCCGCCATTTGCAAAGAGAAAGGCAGTCCCTTCGGTGATCCAGATGTCTGCTACCAGTATGGGATGGCTTACGCTTCACTTTCTATGGCGGTATGCACCTTCATTGGCTCTTTGGGTTGTAATTTTGAAATAATACGCTTCAATAGAATACACAATTAAATCAGCTAGTTAATGCTGTTCTTGTTTTCTGGAATGGGGTTTCATTTGGGCGAACATCAGCTTGGGGCTGTTTTTCTGTGGTCTTACGTGTACAACATTATGCGGAATTCGGCAATGAAATTCCAGAGAGAAGGTAATGCAGATGGTGACTTCAGAAAATTGAAAGCTTCCGCCGAAAATCCAGAATCACTGCTAGATGGATGCTCAGAAACGCTTAATCCTTCAAAAGATGCTATGGATGATGCATATACCATGCTGCTTCCTAATGCGGAACCTGTTGAAAATAGAAAGGTTGCTACAAACTTCACTTAAACTGAGATATTTCATATTGATTGAAAAGTTTATGGTTTAAGAATAGTTTGCTAGGAAGAAACATTATATATTTATATCTAGCAATTATATTTAAAAAAGTATACAAGAAAAGGCTGGAATTTTCCTCTGGAGATTTTATTTTAGACAAGATAACATAAGTACAAAAAATTCCTATGTCTAAGGATCGATGTTACAAGAAGAAACCAAATTCATGCTTCTGGTTTCTTTTCCCACTTTAACCTGTGCATGTTGAAGACATAACACTCAAGAAACCTCTGGCATTGTACAAACATATACTGAAAGCACGATAGAAAAAGTATGATATTCATAAAACTCATAATTCTAGGTTCTGTCTGATCTCCTTGCATATATTATGAGATTTGCCTATCCTATGATCTTAATTAAGAACATGAGCCACTGAGAGTTGTAAATGATGGTTTTCTATTTTCCGTTTTCACATGTCAAATGATAAGATATAAAATTATACTTACGTCTTTCTGAAATTTCATTCCAGGCACCAATTTCAGAAAAAATCAAGTCTTATTTGATCAACATTTTAACAAGCGTCAACTGGAAGCACATGTTTGCTCCATCAACTACTGCAGCGGTATGAAATAGTTTCCATTACCTTGTAAATTTATAGGGTCATTTATCTTTGATGCACAGTGGTTATATGGGAGTGAGACACTCTTGTTTCTGTCTATCCTTGGTGATAAGCTCTATGTATAGCTTTTTGCAATAAATGCAAGGACCACTCTTCAATTTTGAACCTTTCATAAATACTCCCATCAACATTGAAAACGAAGAAATTCCCTCTCAATTATCACTGAATTTAAGATTTCGCCTTAAACTCTATATTTGTTGTTTCCTGAGGAATGGGAGTATGCCATGTACAAAATGATAGTCTAATGATGCATCTCTGTGAATTGAGTTAATGGAAATATAGGAGAGGGGTGATAATCGAGTGTGGTATTTTTCAGTTTTAAAAATAGAGTATTGATTATTCTAGATGGGAATTGGAGGAGATATTTTAATCCGGGCCGTAAATGTTATATGCGGATTTTCCCATATTGTTCTCACTAGCATAATGACCATTTAGAATGGATTGAAAAAAATAGCTTCTTATGTTTTACAAGTTTTTCTGTAATTCTCCAAATAAATATATTTTGTATTACAGGTTGTTGGGTTTGTCATCGGTTTAATCCCCCTGCTTCGTAATCTCTTGATTGGAAGTGATGCTCCACTTCGTGTGGTTGAAAGCTCGGCTACAATGCTGAGGTATGCAGCAAGATTGCATCTTTAAGTTCTTAGATGAACGTTACCCTTAATCAAAAGTGTTCTCAGCTGATCATCCATGTCATTGCCAATCACCATTTTCTTAAACCCCAGAAGCTTTTCCCTAGATACTTTTATTTCCTCATAGATTTTACCTAAAGGCTGTTACTTTTTGGGGTAAAACCTACAGCATTTTCACTTGCCACTGCTCTATTACAACTCTCATCATTCTTTGACCAAATGTTGAAGTTAATTGTCTTTCATTGAATGGAAAATATCTCACTTTCATTTCTTTATCCTATTGCATTCAGTGATGCAGCCATCCCAACTGTCACCATAATACTGGGTGCAAACCTTCTTGGAGGTAAACTATATGCAAAGCTAACCATGGAGTTTCTCATATAATTCAATTTAAAATCTCTGTCTTTTCTTTGTGCTGGCTTATGGAAATCTTTTTTTCTGAGTTGATGATATCATTGGAACAGGCCTGAAAGGAACAGGTAGTATGTGGTCGACAACCGTGGGAATTCTAGCAGTTCGATATATTTTCCTGCCAATATTGGGAGCTCTGGTAGTTAAAGGGGCAATACATGTTGGATTGGTGAATTCAGATCCTCTATTTCAGTTTATGCTTCTGCTTCAATATGCACTTCCACCTGCTATGAATATAGGTAACTTTTGCTTTTGAAATCAGTAAATTCGTTCATGAAAGTTCAGTTTATTTTGGGGTTAACTTGTCTAGTGCTTCCATTTTAGTCATCGTTAAAGGTACTACTCACTTTCCACATTGAAAGCTTACAGCTTCAACTCAGAAAGCTTAAGTTGTTTAGTGGTAGTTCATGAATAATTCTACAAGGGTAGATGATACTCTATTTGGGGGTTTATTTTGATGTTAAACATAATACTTTAATTCACTTTTTCTCTTAAATTTATAATTTTTTTTTTCAAATTATTGCTATAGATTACACATATTAATAGGGTTTTCATCAAATTTTAGGAAAGATCAACATTCCACATTTTTTTTATAAATAATTAATTTAACTAATTTTCATAATCTCCGTAAGTTAGATATCTAATTTCTACATTGAGAACTGGAGGGAGCATGATTTAGAAATGTTTGAAAAGATTGGTTCTTAGTGTAACTCTACATGTGGCAGGTACAATAGCCCAATTGTTCGGAGGGACTGAGAGAGAGTGTTCGGTTATAATGCTATGGACATATGTGTTGGCCTCAATTGCTGTTACCCTTTGGTCAACCTACTTCATGTGGCTTGTCTCCTTCTGAGTTCTTCTCTTTTTATTTATAAATGACATGATTATTATTTCATCTTCTTTTTTTTCATTTATATTTATTCAAATCTCATATAGAAAAATTGATTTTAATGTATAACTTCAGTCAAGTGCATAGTTGGATAGCAGCTTAGTTTGGTTTAGTTTCATGCTTCCACTAATCAAATTAACATGAATACGTGGTTAGGAATTACTATTTGGTTACAAAATAACTATTAATAGTAATGTATAAAAAAAAACTATTAATAAGTTTTAACTAATCAACAAGGGTTGGATCTAGCAGAAGTGACTAGTCCCTCATAACACAATGAACCAAGGTTCAAATCCTGTTAGGAGATGTGTTTATATTTAGTGTCCGACAATGCTTTGAACTCTTTACCAAAAAAAAAAATTCCTTGAACAAGATTGTTTCTAATAGAAGGATACATATCCCTATTAAAAAAAAAAAGTAAGTTTTAACTAATTTGATTATGAGAAAAAACTTGTAAAAATTAAATAATCAGCATCAAATACCTTCTTAAATATTCCTATAAAATTATGAACCACCGTTGTTCTAATATAATTCTAAATTGTTGATGTTTGAATATACAAAATCAGAATTAATAAATAATGTGATGCGAATTTATCCCATGCCTTGTGCAAGTTTACTCTGTTTATAACTGTTGATTCCTCAAGTATTAAGTTCTTTTCAAAAGCCAAAACCATCAATTTCAAACTTGAGGGACCAAAATCAAAATCGAACCAAACTTCAGAAACTAAAATCACTGATTTTAAATTTGAGGGACCAAAACCAAAATCGGGTTAAACTTCTGAGATCAAAAATTATATTAACCCTAGATTATTAAGCAAAAGGTTTCGTTCAAAAACTTCATTAAGCGTTATTTCAAACTTTCTTATCTACCTTCTCGCTACCACCTCTAACTACGTTTTTTATACATATCAAAACCACTTTAAAATGGTTTTCGACCATTTTCTCTTCAAATCTTACATTTTGTTTTTGGTATAATCCCACATCTATCTTAATATCATCTTCTCTACTACTCCAATGTTGTTTCTTCGTAGACATAAAGATTTCAAATATGGTTGTATCAAAATATTCTCATTCATGTAAGAAACCAGTTTATGATGCAAGATAAATCGTCATGCTGAGTTGAACATATATGCATAAACACAACAAAACTCTGGAATTTAAATAAGGTTATAATTAAATGTTATAAAATGTTCCGGCAAAAAAAAAAAATGTTATAAAATGAAATGAACTTTCTATTAGCTATAATATATCTGGATAGCCCTCCATGATGAACAGATCTGTCTGTTTATATTGTTCATCATTATGGTCATCATCTTGATCAGTCACTTTCTCATTATCAGAAGACATTAATGTGCTGTGTTACATCCATAGTCAACAACCTTTATTAATTATTGTTTTATCTTTTAGCAGTGCCTCAAAAATGATGCGCTACAGAAAAATGATAGTTTCCTTTTTGTTTTGTTTTTGTAGTAATGGTTAAATCCTACAGCTACAGGGTGCGTCCGTGATTGATTTTACTTTTGTTTTTTTAATGATTTATCATTGATTTTAAATGCATGATATAGTATACAAATAAAAAAAAGGCAAGAATTAAAGTAGATGGAAAAAAGAAGTACAATCATAATCAAATTTGTAGAAAAATGATATGATACTGTAAAATAACAATATAATGTTACTTTTTTAAAAAAAAAATTTGTAATGTATTAAATCTAATATGAAAGGTTCAAAATGTTATATATACTTTATAATTTTTCATGATAATTAATTTTAGCTTTTATTGCTTGGGGATAAATTCATAACTAACAGAAACATCAAGGTAAAAATAAAATAGAGAAGGATTTGTGTTTTTAGTTATGATATACTCTTGTTTCTTTTGGTCATAATTATAGAGTTGGAGAGCAAAAGAAATGATAAGATACTCCACAGTCCAAACTTTCAGTGATTAGTGATGCGAAGGGATTTGAGATTTTGTAAATAAAAAAAAAATCATATCTAACAATTGCTGTTGTGATCACAAATAATGCCCTCAAAAAGTTGCTTGTCTTCTTTTGTTTATTGAGCTATTGATATCTAATCCAACACAGTATTTTTAAATATAGTGACAATGTAAAATGTATGTAAAAGGTTTTCAGGCGTACCTGTGAACCAACAGAACGATTGATATACCTATATGCAACAAAATCATATATAGAACTCAATTTTGCTTCATAACAAATAACATCAAAAGGAAGTGAGAAGAGAGAATATGAGAGTCTGTTTAGAAGAATATGAGAAATTGTTTTTGCCCATTCTAAAACACTAAAATTTTTGTATTCCTTATATGACACGAAAAATTCCCAACAATAACCCATTGGTTGATTTATTTCCTCTATTATTAGTCAAAGAAGAAAACTACGTTAAATTTGCACTAAAATAAAAATGAGTTAAAAACCATTTTTACCCTGAAAGTATTTACCAGGAGCCAATTTTGCCCCGAAAGTATTTTAGGGAGTAATTTTGTCATGACCATTAGTTGACCAAACCAGGGGTAAATTTTCTTCAAAGTGAAAACTTCCATGATAAATTTACACTTTAACAAAAGTGAGATAGAAGATAAAATTTTCTTGAAAGTTTTCATTTTGGAGCAAATTTGTCTCTGATTTGGTCAACTAACGGTCAAATTTAACTGGATTAACGATCATGGCAAAATTGCTCCAAAATTGAAACTTTCGAAACAAAAATAACCTTTAACCCAATAAAAATACATTCACTCAAAATTTTCAACTTAAGGTTGTCAATGTGTCCATAAATATGGTATTCTTTCAAGTCGGGCTTATTACATCTTCTTTTCTATATTAGAATCTATCACATTGTTTAGAAGTTGTGATTTCTATCATATTTCTTAAGTATATTTTATAAAGACTATATTAGTGATTTTATAATAATTAAATTTACTATTTAACAACGGCTGAGGAGATAGGTTAAGATAAAAACAGGGGACGTGATTAAAGAAAGATTCCATGGAATTCATGGAACTAAAAATAGGGCCCAAAATGAAATCAAAAGTGGATGAGCATGATTAGTAGTATTATGCTTTTCTAATATTGCTTACTTATGAAAGCAATGATTATGTTTTGCGACAGTAAATAAATTAAAAAAATGATTGTAACGGTGATAATTGATGAAATATATATTCATGGGAAAGTAAATTAATCATATACTAAAGTTGCATATTAGGTGGAGATCACTGCTCATATTCTTGCATTATTACAATGTTGACTTTGGTTCCCTGAAACTCCTCCATAGGGATGGAAGTTAACGGTAACAAAAACCTTTGCTAATCTTTCACAATTAATTTTTCTTTAATTGATTCATCATGTTAATATATTATTGAATTTTTTAAAGTAAAAGTTAATTATACTTTGTCTTTAACTTTATATAAAGTTTTATTTTCATATATTAATTTTATAAAGTATCTTTTTTTAACCATCTAATCCTAACACCGGAAATTTAATAAATGGAAAAATGTCAACAATAAAATTTTAAATATTGATAAAACATTTTTAAATAATAATGATTGACATAAAAAATTATCATTCAAGATTGAAAAGGTAATAGCATTTTATGAGATTAGGGGATCAAACTAAAATTTTGTATAAGCTGAACGACTAAGAGTGTACATTTTTATTTTAAAATTTTTCTATATGTGAATTCTTTTTGAGTGATTATCACTACTTCTCTTGCTTTTTGTAATACAAATTTTCCTATTTTATACATATGCATAAAACCTAATTGACATCCTTAGAATTATCCTACGTTTTGAGTTTCATCAATACCTTCTTTCCCTCACTTTCTTTATTGATTAATCAAAAGAACCCTTTTTAAGGGCATTTTTTTAAAAAAATATTTTTCATTGTCTAAATTTTGTAAAGTGTCCTTATAAATAAAAGTATTAAAATCTTCAAAATTTTTCCTTATAAAAATAGACGAAGATGGTATTCTTGAGTTTTGAAGGGCTAGTTTTTTTAATTATTATTATTATTACTACTACTACTAATGGTATAATTTAGTAAAAATTTTCTATTCATACAATAGTCGATTCACAACTTATAGATAATGTCATTTTCGGCCCTACAATATTGTATCCATTGAGTTGCAAATAGATTATTGAAATAGACCACCATCGTTTTTTTTTTTAACCTGTCGACTGCCATCTTTTACTACTTATATTATTCTAATTGTAATATCGGAACGTACATTGTACATTCTACATATTTATAGTTCTTTTCTAAATACTTCAAATTTAAATTACTTATCAGTTATCACTATGTGATATTATAACAAAATTTAAAAAAAAACACACACACACAAGAAAGTTAGAATGTGCATGATTTTTTTTTTAATGTTGTATCTTTTTTCATATACCTATGTTACTAATATCCAATGTATCACATCAATATATTTATATGTGTGTGTGTGAAAATCACATTATGCACAAATTATAAATAATATATTTTATTTTTAATGAATGGTATAAAAAAACTGTATAGCCTGTTATGAAAAATCACCCCTTGTTAAGTTACCTATAATTGAGCTATGAGTTAGTCATATATTTTAATAATGCTATATTCAGATCTCAACACGAGTCTACTGGCACATACACGTATGATATGTGTGGATTTTTTTTTTTTGGCCAGAAAATGATATGTGTGGATTAACAACTCACACTTGGTAAGAGATTTCAGTGAAACCCATTTAATTATTTAGGAGAGTGCTTCGGAAATAAAGATTTAAATATAATAATAAATAGTCAAATATATTTAAAACAGTAGGGTTTGAGATTAATTACTTGAAACTTAACATACATAAAGTCATAAGATTCTTGGGAATCAATAATTTAGATGGCAATGTTAAGTTAATAATGCACTCATAAGACTATGACCGACACCTAATTATTCATTGAACCGACGTGTAGATAAATATTTCTATTACCAGACATCACATCTTCATTCCTAGACCTAAATAATTTTTTTTTTCTATGAAAAATTGAAATTTCTGACAATATTTTTTAGGATTTAAGTCCTAATTATATTTTTGCATTTAAAAAAAAATTCATGGTAATCTCATCAAATTTGATGGTACTAACTCAAAGTTCTTTAAAATCATTATAGTTTTTTAAAATTTACTGAAAAATCTATCACCACAAAAATTTATTGCCAAAAAGATGTACGACATTGGTTTAAAAATTCATGTACAACATATTTTTAATTGTGTAATTTTTCTTCAATGTTATATAATTTATTTTTAAAGGTGGAGGTACAATTCTACCTGTAAATATTTTTTGAAAGAGTTATCAGTACCATAAATATTTTTTGGGTGTAAAAATACTCATGAGCTTTAAAAAGTAGATCGATAATATTAATTATGTTAACTTTACTTGACTATGTTAGTTTTTTGTTAAAAAATAGATGGGGCCCATACAAAAAAAACTAACGCCATCAAGTAAGTTAGGGAATCGGCATTATTGGTTTATTTTTTAAAATTCATAGATATTTTTTACATCTGAAAAATGCTTACAATAACTCTTTTGTAGAAATGTTTGTGGGTAAAATTAAACATTTATCCTATTTTTAATTATATATAAAATAAAAGATATTTACACATAATTAAAAATGTATTGTATACTGTTGAAAAAGAAGAAGAAGATCGAGTTACCTAGTGTGCACCTACTCAAGAAATTAGGTCCTTAAATACATTTAGAAAATAAATTTTAGAGAAAAAGATAAAAAATATTATTTAAACTATAAGTGGTATTTCCCCGGTTAAATTTTACAGTAAAATGTTTAGCAATTTTCTCAATAAAAAAAATAGGTTGTTTAATTATTATAAAAACAAAAGGGGCAGTCACATGGTTGGATCTCTGTTCATATTCATACAGGTGTGGCCCCACTAGCAGTCCCCGCGATGTGAGGGTCATATCCTCATTTTCGGGGACACCCAAAATTGATGCTTTCTTGTCACACAATGACACCTCCTTCTTCTGAATTATATTCAATTCTATTCTTTATGTTTTTTAATTAAACAATTATAATAGTCCATACAAAATATATACCATTACACACACACACATATCTCCTCCGTTTTATCTTTATGATTATTTGAGTATAAACAGGATCTCAAGCTTTATCTTCTTAAGTCTTAATTAATTATATCACTTTTACTTGATCCTATTATTATTTTGTTATCCTAATCACGGAGGGATCAAATTTACAATCACACACTTAGAAAAAGTCGTTAAATAAATGCATTTGATGTCATTTAGATTACATGACTCAACACTTAACATGATTATTATTAGTATTTATTTTAATATTTCTTTCAACATATTATATTAACCCATAAGATTGTACCATTTACCCTATGTATATAAAAAAAAAATTCACCTACAAGTTATTAATTAAAGTGATAAATGGTCTCACTTGTAAGAAAAATAACATAAATTTAAGGGAGAATTCTAAAAAAATATCATTTAAATTTCAAAATCCTAAATAGGTGATTTAACAATAAAATGATTTGTTAATTGCATTACCATTCTTGTTAATCCCATTACCGAACTTATTAACGGGATTTTGAAGTTTAAATGGTATTTTTTTAGCATTCTCCCTAAATTTAAATATCAGTAAAAATCTCTTTTATTAAAAAAAAAAGGCTAAAACGCCTTACATTTTAAGATTCAAAATCACATATAAAAAATCCCAAGTGAGGACGACGTTTCCTTTTTTTTACTTACTAAAAGGATAAAAACCCTGCCGGATATAACATTCAAGATCAAATCAGAAAAATAATTTCAGGGGTGGGACCATCATGGATAATCATGTGGTACATTATCTAAATATATTTTCTTGCCGGGGCTACTATTTTAATTTTTCACCTCCCATCATTTTCTTCGCTGTAATTATATTTATATTTATATGAATATGAATAATACCTTTCTTTTCTATTTCAGCTTTTCATCCCCAACAGTATTTCATTTGTCACCCATTGTTTCATATATAATTTTTTTTTAACCTCTGCTTGGTATTTTATGGTATCAATTAATTCTTTTAACTTGAAACATTGCTTAATAGTTTGACCAAAAAAAAAAATAACATTGCTTAATAGTGCTTTGACCTAATTGCCACTAGTTGCTCCTCTTTCCTTCCTCTCACTATATATACTGCTTAGTCGTTGTTATTTGTTTTTTCAATGCTTCAGAGTTGGTTAACACAGGGCCACGAGCTAGGACTACAATGGCTGCTCCTGGATATCCAAGAAGAAGAAGCATTACCTTTCTTTATCTATTTCTTGTAGTTTCCGTTGTTCAGGTTACTGTGTGCTTCTCTGCAAAGGTAAGCTCAAATTCCACTGTTTATTTTTTCTTACGGCAAAGTATGGAATCAGGAATTCTGGATTGGGTTATTGTAGGTTTATGTAGTCTACATGGGAAGCAAAAATGGCGAAGACCCTGACGAAATTATGAAGCAGCACCATCAAATTCTTGCTTCTGTTCACAGTGGAAGGTCAGTTATCTGTAATTCACACTCTTTTGTTTCAGATTAATTTAGATACTCTGCAGTCTGCATTTATATGTTGGAAGTGAGAATAACGTAACAGAAGAATAGACTCGAAGATGGATTTTAGATTTTTGTTTTTCTCCTTTTCTTTATGTGGAATGACGAACAGCACTGAGGAAGCCGAAGCTTCGCATGTTTATAGCTACAAACATGGTTTCAGAGGATTTGCTGCGAAGCTGACGGATGAGCAGGCTTCTCAGATTTCAAGTAATTCAGAGTGATTTTCTCATATTTCTCGACTTGTCTATATGGATTGTGGACCTCAAGATTGATTTAATCCCAGAATTAATTGGTCTGTGGTATGGATGTTCAAATTAATTGACAGAAATGCCGGGAGTGGTTTCTGTGTTTCCTAATTCTAAAAGAAAGCTGCATACAACTCATTCATGGGACTTTATGGGCCTTCTGGACGATCAAACTATGGAGAGTCTTGGGTTCTCCACCAGAAACCAAGCAAACCTCATCGTTGGTTTCATTGACACTGGTGAGCACTTAGCACTCTTACCTTTCTCTGTTAAGCATTATTACCATTACTTCTACATGTTCTTCTCCCAGTACAATATACATATTTTCTTCAATATTCCCTAAAAGAAAGTATTTGGAGGAAACTTCTCACCTAACTAGCAGAAACTCAGCTTCTTTTTCTTTAGCATTTTAGTTGTAAATGTTATTTTTACAAATTAAATCTCTACAATTATTTATTGTCTCTATTTCTCTCCTCATCTATTATTATGCACACTGAATTTTGCTAAGATAAATTATTCGAATTGCATCATTGAAGAATTAACGTAGATCATAATGGTTATTTGCATTGAATCAGGAATTTGGCCTGAATCTCCAAGTTTCAGTGATGTTAACATGCCTCCGGTGCCACCGGGATGGAAAGGAAAATGTGAATCAGGAGAAGCATTCAATGCTTCCTCTTGCAACAGGTTTATAGTTCAACCTTATCCTCCTCATAATTATCATTAACTAAACTATTCTTTCAATTCATAAGAGACTAAAAAAGAACCAGCCTTATCGTTTCACTTCATAGGTATTAACTTATACATAGGTCAGGTGTGTCATCTTTGGTTAATGATCACGTGGTGCAGGAAAGTCATTGGAGCTAGATACTACATGCGTGGGTATGAAATAGAAGAAGGGTCAGACTCAGACATAAAAGTCTCCTTCAGATCTCCAAGAGATAGCTCCGGCCATGGCAGCCATACAGCTTCAATAGCCACGGGGCGGTATGTGCCCAACATGAACTATATGGGATTGGCAGGTATTACCAGTAGTTTGATATGAAAGTGTTTATGTTACATAATATTTATTTTAAACTTACTTTTCATATTCATAAGTTGTTGTGCTATGAATGAATTGCATAGTTCATAAAAGTTGGGAATAATGTGACTTTTGATGCATATGAAGGTGGAGGAGCTAGGGGAGGAGCACCAATGGCTAGGATTGCTGTGTATAAAACTTGTTGGGACTCAGGCTGCTATGATGTGGATTTACTGGCTGCTTTTGATGATGCTATCAGAGAAGGGGTTCACATATTGTCTGTGTCTTTGGGTCCTGAGTCTCCTCAAGCAGACTACTTTAATGATGCCATATCTGTGGGCTCGTATCATGCAGCGAATCGTGGAGTGCTGGTAGTTGCATCGGCTGGGAATGAAGGGTATCCTGGTTCTGTTACAAACCTTGCACCATGGATGATCACTGTTGCTGCTAGCTCCACTGATAGGGATTTCATCTCTGATGTCACATTGGGAAATGGTGTCAATATCACGGTAAAAACTTATCACTTTATCAGAAACTTTTTCATCACTGCAAAGTTATTAAATAAGGTTTTTCTCTGATTGTTTCACTGAAAATTTTTCCGGCTAAATCTAACAGGGTGAAAGTTTGAGTCTCTTGGAAATGAATGCCTTCACAAGGATAATTTCTGGTTCAGAAGCGTCCGCAGGATATTTCACTCCTTATCAATCCAGGTGAAGCACAAGGTACTTTTGGATGAAAGAAAAGGGTAAGGATCAATGCAAAAGGATGTTCTTATAAGAAATTTTTGTTGTCTTTTCTTTTGTTTTTGTAGCTACTGTCTAGAAAGTTCCCTCAATAAGACCAAGACCCAAGGGAAAGTTCTGGTGTGCCGACATGCAGAGAGGTCAACAGAGTCAAAGGTAGCGAAAAGTGCTTTAGTGAAAGAAGCAGGCGGGGTTGGAATGATACTTGTAGATGAAACAGGTCAAGATGTTGCCATCCCATTTGTGATACCATCAGCCATTGTTGGAACGAGAACAGCCAACCATATTCTCTCCTATATCAACAATACACGGTTAGTTTTTGAATTCTCTACATTCCCAAAAGTGAAGATATATAATGTTTTTTTTTTAACAGAAGATATATAATGTTTTGGAAATAGATAAATATAAAAGAGATTATGAGTACATGCCGTTAAGTTCTTCAGTGTTGCTTTTTCTCCAAATATGTGAATGCGTTCAATTCTCTTACTGTCTGCCACTTCTATCCTCAACAGTAAGGCTACGGCAAGGATTTTCAGAGCAAAGACAGTGTTAGGAGCAAAGCCCGCACCACGTGTGGCAGCGTTTTCTTCCAAAGGCCCCAACAGCTTAACCCCAGAAATTCTGAAGGTGATGTAGTCCCAGTAATATAAAGGGAAATCCGACATGAATAATGGGTGTTTCATAATATTCCTAGAGGACTGAAATTCTGACTTTATGGCAATTTTATGTAGCCCGATGTCACTGCCCCAGGATTGAACATCCTTGCAGCTTGGTCTCCAGCAGCGAAAAACATGGAGTTTAACATTCTCTCAGGAACCTCCATGGCTTGTCCTCATATAACTGGAATTGCAACCTTAATCAAAGCTGTTCATCCTTCATGGTCTCCATCTGCCATCAAGTCTGCCATCATGACAACTGGTATTACATTAACAACAGTGTTTTTCTTGAGGTCTATATAACTCTATTGTAGAGATTCTTCCTCAGCACAAATAGAAATATAAATCTTATCTTAGTTAAATTCCATCAGCCACCTGAGTGCTCTTAAACCCAGAAAGAAAGAAAAATGATCAATATAGTGCAGAAGCTTTGCTGCTTCAGTTTGAGAAACTAACTACCACTTCAATATGCAGCAACAATTCTGGATAAGCACCATGGATTCATCAGAGTGGATCCTGAACAAAGAAGTGCCAATGCATTTGATTATGGATCAGGCTTTGTGAACCCTGCAAGGGTTCTTGACCCTGGGCTCATCTATGATATAGAAGCAGAAGATTATCTAGCATTCCTCTGTTCACTTGGCTACAGTGAGAGGTCACTCCATCTTGTTACTAGAAACAACAGAACATGTGACAGGGCATTCAAATCTGCATCTGAGCTCAACTATCCATCCATCACAGTGTCAAATCTCAAAGACAGCTTCTCAGTGACAAGAACTGTGACTAACGTTGGAAAATCAACAAGTATTTACACAGCTGTAGTGTCTCCTCCTTCAGGAATTAATGTCACTGTTGTGCCCGACAGGCTAATCTTCACAAGGATTGGGCAGAAAATCAACTTCACTGTGAATTTCAAAGTTGCCTCTCCCTCAAAGGGCTATTCATTTGGTTTCCTGTTATGGAGTAACAAAAGATTGCATGTCTATAGCCCTTTAGTTGTCAGGGTTTCACCTGCAAAACCTGGGTTGGTCAGGTAACAATGCTTGTTTGTACATATTACTGAAGTCTCTATAGGAACTGGAAGCAACCATTCTTACTGAAATCTGAACAAGCATTGGATAATCACTGCCAAAGTTACACCAAAGATATATGATGTTTAGAGAAAGCAAGCAAGATGAACTGCAGAATATGAAGACCAGAACTGCTCTGAAAAATACATGATCATCGTTTCATTTGTCAGTTGTAACTACAGAACTTGGGTTTTGTGGCTTCTTCAGGAATTTCCCATGTATTTAGGTGGATGTGAGCGTCTTCACCTATAACTTGATTTGAGATTAAAACACTTGGATAAGGCCAGGACAGTTCTGATTTACACTGCACGGTTCTGGAGAATGCTCAAATATAGTGATAGTATTATTAGTATTATTATCCATAGCACATTGAAGCTCTTCACTGGTGTAACCCTGAATTTATTTTTTAATTAGATTTGTCATATGATTAGAGGAACAGTAAAATGCGACAACTTCCATGAATCAAATTGAGTCATCCTTCTCTTGAAACAATTTGGCCATCGAGAAGGTACTCCTGAGTCAAATATCAAATGACAATTTTTCTGCTTTCAATGAACAAGGACTAATCTCATACGCTAATGCTATAACTTTTGATTTACTATATGATGCTATTGGAAATGAAAATTGTGGTAAATATAACCATTTGGGGAACTATGCCTTAAATTCTGTGATGCCATTAGGCAAAAATGCCCAGAATCACAAACTGCGATGCTACTTCTGGGCCTTTGGAGATGCCAGCTGACTTGTATGACTTGCATATTTATACAAATTATAGCCATATTTTCTCAACGTTGAACACTTTTGTGATAATTAAAATCGTACTGATGCAAAGGCTTTTGTTAGTTAATACTCCATGTTGTTTGGAAAGATGATGCAACAAAATGGAACCCTCTTGTCAGCTTTGGAAGAAGCAGAAAAATGAAGGAACCTACGAGGGGAAACAGAGAGGACCCAGACGAAGAGGATGGGAGTAACTCTCGTTAACATCGTCCATTTTGATAACTAACGGCAACGATGCAATTGTTGAATACTAAAACGATCAAACTTTATGAACGAAGTTATAACTCAATTAAAAGTTGAAGGATCGAATGACTAATTTCTTAAAAAATAAACTTCATAGAAACTTTTATTCATGCAAAATTCTTGAGTTGCATTCTGTCTCTTAAGCTGCAAAATTCATAGAAACTTCGAAAATTGGATAATCTACCTTGAGACGGTGAAAAACACTGACAAGACGTTATGGTTGTGCGTCGAATATGTACCTTATCAGTCACCATTTTTAAAAAAAACATAATAATATATATATCCCAATACGACAAAATTGAACCATTTATCAGTCCGACCCAATCCAATTATTCAAGATTTTTTGGTGGCCCAATCCTCAGTCAAATCAAGTAGGCCGAGACGTGGACTCTTTATTATTGGCATTTTTAAAGTAAAAAACAATGAAATTTCAATCCTAAACATTGAATTAATGACAGTTAGGTTCTTCAATTTTTTTAAAGAAAATAATTGAAAATAAAAATTTAAATGGTTGCAAATTGAGAGTTACATTTAAATTCAAATGCTTTAGTTGCAATTAAAACTCCTGAATTTGCAATTGTATGAATTTATACCTGTAACTCCAAAAAAAAAATTTGTTAAAAGACTAACTATCATTAATTCAATATTTTGGATGTTATTCTCATTCTCAAAAAAAAAAAACTATACATTTGTCAAATAATTATGTAATATAATCTAAACAATGATGTTATGCATCATGACACTTTTAACTTATAAAAATTTCTTATTTTATTTCTCATTTCACTTAATGAAATCAATTTCGTTAAAGTTAATATCATTAATGAAAGAGATCTAATTCCTTTCTTTTTTATTATTTTTGTTATATCTCTTATTTTTATTAATTTTTGCTTTTTTTCCAATACCAGAGAGTGTGTGTGTGAACACTACAAAAGTTCGAATTAAAAAAAAGCAATAATTAATTGCAAGTTGATCATTAAAAAAATGAAATGCATAAAAAGTTGAACAGAGTAGTTACGGACATAACACATTAGGGTTGGCAGAACCGTATCCATGATGATCACTAATACAACATTTTATCTTTAACCTTATTTTTATATTCAAGGCATCTATTTACTTTATTTTGAAAGATACCTATATTATATAAAATAAAGCATTTATTTCTTCAATATAATATGGACAAATTTCTTCTGATTAAAATAACGACTTAAATAAAAAAAGTATGCTTTATGCACATGAGCTTCCCATTTATTTTCTTTTTTCCCCTTTTAAAAACATTCTAATAAGAATTTTTGTGATTGAAGTATGTACTATACAGCAATACAAATAATTATAATAAATGTTTTATTGGAGATAAACCTTCTCTTTCACTCAACTAAACTGTTATACATATCCAATTTTTTTTCTAAAAAAATTAATATTATCAATTTTACGCCAAGTGACTCTACTGAATTTGTCATGTTGTTGATGTGTGCATCCATGGATACAAACACAGACCACCCACACACACCAATAAAAATGCAATTTGATGTGAATGCGCAAACATCACAATCAAACCTTTTTTTTTTTTTTGAGAAAAACAATAAAACTTTTTTTAGTTTTTTTAGTTAAATAGATATATACTAATTGCTTGGAGTTATAAATAGGATGGAACCAGTGACATTGTACTTGTAAAATACTTTTCTTACCATCACTAGGCTAGGCATTGACAAACTTTTATTTATTAGTTAAAATTACAAAAATTAACACAGATAAATTTTGGTCCATTGAAGTTAGAAGTTTTTATTCAAATGCTTTGAAAAACTTTTTGTTTTTGCCAACTTTGTTTTTTAGTTAAACTATATATTTTTTCATCACATAAGGATTTGAATTCTTAATTAAACGCATGACACAGGTTGAAGAGCTAAGAATTTAAACATTACATATTAAATGTCAGATATAGTCAGGGCGTACAATTAATTTTTTTAAAGTCTAGAGATCAAATTAAAAATTAAGATGAATAAATTATAGACTAACAGATTTATTTTGTCCAACTAACGAAATTATAGTTTAAAACAAAAAGACAACATTTTAGCTGTGACATAAGTATATGTGCATGCACAAATATATATATTGCTAAGATAAAATCTGGGGGAGGGGGAATAACAGAACACACGAACATATTAAAAGTTGTTTAAGAAAAAATCCATTAAAGTCATTTTGCTGAAATAAACTTGAAAAATGTTTAGAGAAGCCAAAATTGAAGTTTGAACAAAATGAAGACTCAAAGCATCTTCCAAAATCAAATTCAAAGGATCTTTGATTTTTCCACATATATGAAGGGACCATATTCTCAAGTCTCGAATCAGATTCGTAGAATTTACGTATGCATGCGACAAGTAATTTGCTGACAAAAAAAGGAAGAAAGAAAGAAACTGGTGGGAGAAAACATAACAGAGTAGTAGTGATTATGGTTTTTCAATTTTCCATCTCACGCTACTTCTTTTTTAATTTATATTTATGAAAAGGTTAAATGGTATATTATTTCTCTCGAAAGTTTTTCGTCACGTGCAATTAGTATTTTTAACTTTTAATTACACAATATTTTTCACCAACAACACATGTTTTTTTATGGGAATAGATCCTTATGTAAATTGGCAAAGGGGTAGTAAGCCCATGCATCACTTTTAACTTACAATTTGGCTTACATACGTTTACTTTCATAATTCACCCAAAAAGTCTCTTATAAAGTTATAATTCAGTATGAAGCGTTGTTGGATATTTTTCTGATTTGAATATTGATAACTTCAAAAAACATTAAGCTAATTAAAAGCTCACCGTACCAATTGCTTCTTCCTACAAAGCCTCGATTGTTCAACTAGCAATCAGCGTTGGTCAAATGTTCCCCATAGCATCATTTTTTGAAACCTTTAGCGAACAAATAGAAGTTAAGAATACTACAAATCACACCGAATAATCATAAAAAAGAAAAATTCTATTTAAGTTGTAAAAAAAATATTCTTTAAAATCTTAAAATTATCCAAAAAACTCTTTTTTAATAAATTTCAATTATGCTTACAAATCCATCATGAGGTGCTGATAAGTCTATATACGTGTCATTGACAAGTCTAAGGATATCAATTGATAAGTCCATAAACGTCAATTGATAAATCTATTATTAGAATTTATTATAAAAAAATCCAACAGGATTTTATTGTGATTTTAAAATTTTAAAAGATAATTTTTTTTCTTATTGATTAACTAAGTGTAATTTTTCCAATAAAAAACTTGTTTAGACAAGTTTGTCGTTTAAGCTTTATAAAATTATAACGAGAATCCGATGGACCAGAAAACATTATTATTAAAAGAACTCTCTCCCATCTCGAAAAACGAAATACAAAGAAACAAACGGGACACACCCGATAATAGCTGTTCTCTCTGTATTTCCTCTATTCCTCGGATAAAACCAGCAGCCGGAAAAAGCAGAGAGAGAAACTGGGAAGCTCACATCACTCTCAAATTTCTCACAAAATTAAAACCTCTCTTCAATCTTCACTAACACTCTTTAATTAGCTTTTAGGGAATGCTTTCCCTCCAATGCAGCACCAAGAACCATCATCTTCATCATTATCAGCCACCGCCGTGCCGCCACAAGCCTGACATGAATCCACCGTCATGCATCTCCCTCTCCGCCACCGCCGTCGCCTTCATATGCATTCTGCAACTTCTCTTCCCAGCGGCGATGTCCCAACCTCACAACATGAAGACAAACCAATACGTCTTCGGCCCCTTTGACGTCACTAACTACACATCCTTGAAAGTGATTCCACCGGCGTCGATCAACTTCGGAGCGCTCCAGGTGACTCCTGACACCGCCGGCAACATCAACCTCACTGACACCGCCGGCAGAATCCTCTTCCGGCAACCATTCAAGCTCTGGGAAGACACCGGAAAAGTTGCTTCATTTAACACTTCATTCCTCATCAACGTTTATCGCGTCAACAACGCCACTCCCGGCGAAGGCGTCGCCTTCGTCATTGCTCCGAACCTCGACATTCCCCGAAACAGCCATGGCCAATACCTCGGACTCACCAACTCCACCACCGACGGCAGCCCCGAAAACCACCTCGTTGCCGTCGAGCTAGACACCGTCAAACAAGACTTCGACCCCGACGACAACCACATCGGACTTAACATCAACAGTGTCAAGTCAAAAAACAATGTCTCTCTGTCTCAATTCGGAATCCAGATCGCTCCGAACACCGCCAAATACTATGTAATCTGGATAGATTACAACGGTTCAAGCAAGAAAATCAACATTTTCATCAGAGAACAACCAGACAGAACTGGACCAATAGTATCAAAACCTGAAAAACCGGTGTTAACTTCAGATCTAGATCTCAAAACCATCGTGAAACAGAACTCTTACTTGGGATTCTCTGCTTCCACAGGAACAACCTACCAATTAAACTGTGTTCTGAAATGGAACATGACAGTGGAGATTCTTTCAGAAAACAAGACAAAGTTGCGATCTTTGAAGATGGGTTTGGGTATTGGGGTGCCGTTGATGAGTTTGATTCTTGTTGGGATTGGTGGGTTAGTGTGTTATGTTTATAAGAAGAGAAGGAGGAGGAGGTTGGACGATGAACAGATTCTGGGGACGTTGAAGAGCTTGCCGGGAACGCCGAGAGAGTATTCGTTTAAGGAATTGAAGAAGGCGACGAACAATTTCAGTGAGAAGAACAAGCTTGGAGAAGGAGGGTATGGGATGGTGTACAGAGGGATTTTGCAGAAAGAGAATAATCTGCAAGTTGCTGTTAAGAAATTTTGCAGAGATGCTATGAAATGCAAAGATGATTTCTTGGCTGAACTCTCCATTATCAATCGTCTTCGTCATAAACATCTTGTTCGCTTACTAGGTAACTATTAATTTCATTCTCATGCATATTCATTCTATCTATGTGCTTTTAATTCGTTGAATGATTGAATTTGAATCCTTATATCCTCCTGGGTATGAATCTAAGAGACTAGGAATATATGACCAAATCAGATCAGGTACATTTAATGTGAATCATTAATGGTTTGATGTCACTATGTTCTGTTTTGTCTATAATTCAGACGTCAGACCAAATTTAGAGTTAGATCAGGATATGCTATAGTTAATAGCCGGATGAATCTAAGTATTTGTTTTTTTTTTTTTTTATACCTGGACTAAGTATTTGGTTTTAGAGATTGAGAAAATGTTAAACACCAGAAAGATTACATTTGTTGGCTTATTATTATTATTATTATTATTTAAAAAAAAAAGAGAATTGCAACTAACTAGTTGAGTGCTTTGGATTAAATTTTGATATGTGTCTGTGTAAGTTAACTAGAAATTTAGGTCTGTGAATCATGTACACTTGTATATATTGTTCAAACATACAATAACTTCATCCTAACAATTGAAAATGTCAACACATTAAAAATATGTTTGAAAGAGAAAAGGCTAGCTTTAGGCCATGTTTGATCCAAACCTGCGCCCTAGTGTCTATTTTGGTCCTGTTCTTTCTTTTACAGGAGCGATTTCTTAGTAGAATTTTCGTACGAGGATTCAGTGAAATTGAGAATTTCTTGAAATAATTTAGGGTTTTGTTATTTATGTGTGTGTGTGTGTAAAGTAAACCATGAAAAACATGTAATTTCATCCGGTTCACTCATACTAAACTTCAAGTGATCTTAACGCGGAATTAAGGTAGCTGGAAACCACAAAAAAACAATCTTTTTATTCCTTGTGGTCATATTCTCAGAGTTCACTTTTGTCTCTGCCAAGGAGATTTCTATCTCACTCATAAATGCCACTTTGTTTCTTAATATAAAAGACTTCTAAATACTTTACAAAGACTGGAAAAAAAAAAGCAGTTAAGAAGTAATTTGTATCACTGAAATGTTAAAAAGTTGTTACTATTTTCTAAGATTACTTTCCAATTAAAATCAATGTATTTTAATTACTTTTAATTTCTTTATTACATAACCTCTAAGTACAATATAATTAATAAGGATATTTGTGAAAAAGAAAAATGTGATGATATTCACTTCTTGTAAGCCACTTAAATTATTTTAGAATAATAGTAACCTTCTAGAAGATGTCTTGTATTAAATATCGAAGTAATATAAAATATAAAATTGCTAGAAAGTAGGTATATATGTTCTTTAAAAAATCATAAAATATCAAATTTCTATTGCAGCATCTTCTATATTCTAATAATGCATGCATGTTTACTTTGTTTTTTTGCCATAGTGCATGCATGTCTACTACCGATTAAATTAGAGAGATTCAAAAAATAATTAACATGTGCCAGTTGTGGTCAATGATTATAGTTTATTTGTATGTTAGCTGTTGCCACCATTTATTAGTGCTGGCGATAACGTACTTTTTATTTGGTCCCTTAATTTCAAAGCTTTCTACTTTTCCTTCTTTTTCCAATTTATATTATAAAATGTCCTTTTTTCCTAACGTCTAAAGTCTAACTACTAAGGAAGGATTCCTTGCAAAAGAATTCAATGTTTCAGACATTTCGTGAAAGATTCTCATAATATAAATGAAGGTACAACTCATAGATTATATTATACATATTATATAATATAGTCAAAAAGACCCAAAAAAAGATAATGAATTTAAGACTAGAAATCAGACAAATAAATTATTCTCTGTGTTATTCTCCATCATCGGATGATTGTAAAATATTGATTTTACTAAAAATATGACTCAATTAACTATACCTTAATTTTGAATTTTGTAGTCCTGATTAATTTTTGTCCCTAAATATTTAGAAGACGGGTTAAGTTTTTTAAAAAAATATTAGCTTTGGGGACATAATTAACCCTTGCCTCGTTATAATGACGGTTAGTGCAGCTTACTTTACATTAAGATAAAAAAATGATAAATAAACGTAAGTTTTTTTCCATTGGATTGTATTTTTCATTGTTAATTTTTACCAAATCTTGAGTTTATTTTTATTTGAAAGACATTATAAATTCTAAGTTTCATAATTTAATCACATGGTGCAGGTTGGTGCCACAAGAATGGAATGTTAGTATTGGTATATGAGTTCATGCCCAATGGCAGCTTAGACAACCACCTTTTCTTTGAGGAAGGGAAACCAACACCACCTCTAAGTTGGAACCTACGTTACAAGATCATCTCCGGTGTAGCCTCAGCACTTAACTATCTTCACAATGAGTATGACCAAAAAGTAGTCCACAGAGATCTCAAAGCAAGCAATATCATGCTAGACTCAGACTTCAACGCCCGCCTGGGCGACTTTGGCCTGGCTCGAGCCATTGAGCATGAGAAAACATCATATGCTGAGGTCGAAGGAATCCATGGCACAATAGGGTACATTGCGCCCGAGTGCTTCCACACGGGGAAGGCAACCCGACAATCAGATGTGTTCAGCTTTGGGGCAGTTCTTCTAGAAGTGGTGTGTGGCGAGAGGCCGTGGACAAAGAGGGCAGGGTTTCAGTTGTTGGTGGATTGGGTTTGGTATTTGTATGGTGAAGGTAGGATTCTTGAGGCAGTGGATAAGAGGCTAGGGAATGAGTATGATGTTGAAGAAGCAGAGGGAATATTGAAATTAGGGTTAGCTTGTTCTCATCCAATTGCTGCTGAGAGGCCAAAGATGCAAAGTATAGTTCAGATCATAAGTGGGGCAGTTCTTGTGCCTTATGTGCCTCCAACCAAGCCTGCTTTTGTTTGGCCTACTGTTGATTTTGGAAGCTTCATTAGTGATCTCACAACTCCATCTTCTACCACTGGAAACACGCCTGTTCATAGAGATTCTGATCCTCTACATTCATCAAAGTGAATGTGAGTGTGCGTTTGAGATATACTATATCTGGTTTTTAATATAAAATCTCTTTTATAATTCAAATTAAGGACTGGAGGTAGTATCTTGAAAGAGATCATGAGTATAACAGTTTGAGGCGGAGACGGAGACTTATACACAAACCATATATTCTTTTGGGTCATCCTCTTGGGATATATAAATGTGTAAATATGGAGGATCTAATTTTTCTGCTCACTTATGACAGTCTTGTGTGCTGATGAACATCACTTCCTCTTTTGTGACATTTTGTTACTCTTTTTAGTACATAGATTCTTTTCTTGATATGTTGTGTCTGAAATGTTTGATGGCGAATATGTTGTTCTGTTTATGGTAGTAGTGTTTATTCTTTTCGTAGTTGCTCCTAGAATTAGTTGAACCAAGTTGGCAACTAACAATTCTGGTTTGGTCTGATTATTTTTTTTTTAAGAGCTCAACTTGACCAGAAGAGAGGCTCTTTTCTAATCAAGCAGTTTGTGTAATTCAGAAGAAATACAAATGTTGGGTCCCAAACTTTGTCCTTTTCAATTGTATGACTATTTTTTTAATATCGATCCTTGTGAATAGATTAATTGGTTATGTGTAATTTAACATGTGAGCATATAATAAATAGATCTCAAACCATTTAACTTTTATTTACGATAATGGTTTCACAAAGTCAATGGTAGGTGCATGGTTGTGTCTTGAAAAGAGAAAAAAAATAAACAAAACGGGGCGAATCTCAATATTTGGATCCACATAATACAAGTGAAACTCAAAATTTAGTGTCAAACCTGGATTTGGTGCCTCATTTTATCATGATATGATATGGTAATCTAAGAGTATGTTTGTATTAGTTTTTAAAGAATAACTTTTACAATTTACGAAGTAAATAAATGATGGGGGTTTTTACATTGTTTTTGTGTTACCTAAATACTCACAATTCAACCGGTCAAACCAGTAAATCCTAACCAATTCAAGAGTTTTGAACCAGATTAACCAAACTGTATTTATTCTTTCTTCTTCTTAAGCTTGGAATGACATTATTTTGGGCTATATATAAATATTTTTGTATATTTTATTAGTTATATTATTTTAATCATGATCCATCTAACTTGGGAGTTTAAATTGACCACATTTTAAACTACTAACCTTGCACAACTACCTCACCAGCGTGAATATATAATACTTATTATGAATTTATAGTTATTACTCAATATATTATACATTAAACAAAACGACATCAAAATATCTCCTATCTTCAATCACTTGTTTCAGAATAAAAATGTGATGAAGCATCAGGCTCACTTCTCTTTGAGATGATTTTTACAAGCTTGGGCAAAAGAAAATGATCGCATTTAAGTAGAGAATAGCGTATAGTATACATTCATATGTGCAATGAGATAAGGATTAGCAATATATATACAAGCATTATATAAGCCTATGCTACAAGCAATACAATATATTGCACAGAACAATGCAGAGAAGAAAATTTTCAATGTCATTGTTCATCATCCAAACATTTGATCTTCTGATTCTCAATCTTGTATGGTTGATTCTGAAACTGAGTCCCTACAAAGAATGCCGGCCATCTGACCGCTCTTTCGTCGGCCGTTCCTCTTGAATTTCTTCCAATTCTTCTTCACCCCTTCGGCCTGCCTGCTCCTTCCAGTATGCCACCAACTTCTTCAACCGAGCCACCTCTTTCGATGAAACATTCTTGCTCGGATCATTCACGATCGACCTCACTCGTGACGCATACCTGAATGTCCCCAAAAGCATAAAACTTAAAAGTCCAAGAAACCCAAAAAAGAAAATCACACCAGAAAGATCTAGGGACATACATAAGAGAATTGTGTGTCTCCTCCAGGTTTGATTCTGCCGGGGATACATTCACGAACATGAGTGTTTTAGCATTACCGCCAAGTGAATCACTCATTAGCATTGTCAACTTGTGATTCCGGTAAGGAGTGTGTTGGCCACCAGAAGATAAAGCACTGATGACATCCCCAAGAGCTGATAATGATTTATTTATACTCTGAGCTTCCTTAAGTTGATTACCAGTGGAACCAGATTTTTTTATTCTTTCTGACCCAGCAAGATCTACAAAACTTAACTGCATATTGAATCCAATATAAAATATGATTAAGCGTCGACCATGCCTCATGCCCCAGGCTCAGATTTCATCAAAAACAAGCCTACATTACAATTTACAGTTAATTCCAAAGACAAACTTTAAGAAACATACCTTTCCTCTTGCCATTGATTGGGTTTGGAGGTTGGTACTTTCAATTACAACTGACAATATAAGATGAGATCTCGAACTTTCTTCGTTCATCTGAGTTCCCGATGTATGCCGTCGTTCAGATCCTCTCTCTATTATGTCATTCAATTCCTCCATGGTGGAAATTGGCAACACTGTCACATTTTCTACAACCACCATGCCCTAAAATAAAATAAAACAAACAATATAACAACAGATAACTAAGAACCTACAAATCATTTCATCATGATTGTCAGAAAACAAGAATAAACACAATAGCATAATTTGTAACCAAAAAAGCTCCAAGATTAGTAGTAAATTTTTAGGCCCTGCATCAAAATAAAAGCATACTACTTATCTCCCCTTTGAATGGTAATTACAAATTTTAAGCATTTCATATAACAATACAATAATCGTCCTACAGGCAGAAATTCACAATGGTTGGGTAGAGATCATCACCTTTGAATCCTTCTTGATATCTAATTTTAAACGCTTCGCATTCTTAGGTAACAGAAGATCTACAAGTGTATCTTGATATAATTCCACCATGTATGCCTGTAATATTGATACAAGAGAAATCTTTGTAAGATAATGCATCATTTTGCAAAGTTTTTTCAACTTTCGAAGCTATAATTGATTTCCGGAGCATTTCTAATTTATTGACTATATACGTAACAAAAATTCTCACAAAAGCGATGAAATTGTATAAATAATCAATACCTTTAAAGAAAAAGAGTATTTGTTACTCTCTCTCCTTAAAATTTTGAACAATTCTGCAGTAGCGCGTGGGGTGAGTCCAGGGCTGTTTTCAGTTCCATAGATTGTATATGTCTTCCCAGACCCGGTTTGACCATACGCAAATATGCAGACATTATAGCCATCTACAGCAGACTGTACCAAATACTGCATGGAAAAAAACCAAAATAAAAGCATTACCAATAAATTTTACATAAATTATCTTGGGCAATAAAGGCTATAATCTTTAAGCCGATATAACAAAACTTACCCTTGTATCCTCAAATACATCTTCTTGGGTAGCATCATCATCAAATACACGATCATACACAAATTGCTTTGGTTTATCGTCCTTCCATGGATGTTCAATAGTAAACTCATCTATGCTGGTCAGCACATCTCTCTCTTCATCATTGATCTCTTTACCATTAAGAGGCCTTCGACGGCAATAAACTCTTATCTTGCCTTTCATGTCTGAAACAAGAACCAAGCTTTGATGTTGTGAATATGCTATGGGGGAATGTTATATACACTGTCATGTAAGATTTACATTTCATAGCCCACCTTCTATTGTATTGAAATAGCGTTTCCGCAGAACTTGCTCTTCTTTATAAAGAGCTTCCATTTCTGCTAATTGAGCTCCTTGCATCCTTAATATGGCAGCTGTTTGTTCATTCTTCCTATCAATGTCCTAAATAAAGGAAACATAAATTTAAAAATACTTAAGAGTGTGAAACCTACGAGTGTGTTGTCACATGATTGGAATATTGAAAATAAATTAGAGAGTATCAAAACCTCTTTCATTTCTCTTAGCTCTTCCAGTTCCCTTAAATTATTCCGCAATGCAACCAACTCAGCATCCTTGATTGATAAAGTGGATTCAGTAGCAGCTAATTCTTGTCTAAATCCTTCTAGCTTTTTTTCAAGGTCATTCACTCGAGATTTCAAGGCCTTGCGTTCTTGCTCAAATCTTCGTTCAAGAACACTATTCTGCATTGCAGCAAACACCTTGAATATTGATTGAAGATTATACAAAATTATTGGGTTTTAAATCGAATAAATACTGTTTTTAAATGTTTTATATTACCTCATCAGCATTCCTCTTCTCCAGCTCTGATAGCTTCCGTGCCAAAATTAATTTTTCATTCGTCAAGCTTGTGATAGTTTCTTCTGACGCAAGCAGCTCATCTTTACTAACTTTTAGCTCATTTTCAAGCTTATGCAAATCCTATTTATCAAAGTGAAAGATGTCCTATTAACCAGAGATTATCTTACACATGAATAACAACACCTTCAAAAGTATCTTACCTGGTTATTTGCTTCAACAGACTCCTTTTTTGTGTTTTCTAGTACCAGATTATTCAACTTGGTCAATCTTACTTCCATATTCCTTTTCTCTACAGTTGCAGCCTAGTAGATTCATAATCCATAAGACAAAAAAATATCGCAAAAGTGAAATTGGTTCAGTTACATGAAGTTAAGAAATTTACCTGAATAGCCTTATCCTTTTCATTGCATATTGATCTAAGCCTATCACATTCACAAGTTACTTCCTCAAGACTTTGTTTATCAGCATTTAAGGATTCCTTCAATGCCTCCAATTCTTCCTTCATTTTCTCTTCTTGCTGTTGTTTTTCCCGCAATTCTTCCACCAACTATTCAATGTAGTTTAAAATATTAAAACATTAAGATGGCAATTTACACTAGACACATTGATTGGAATGAAAATTAAGTTATGCCTACTTTCATTGGAACAATAAATTTTAAGTATGATGCCTTGTGCTAAACATGCTTTTGTCAAACGTGCACATAATGGATCATGTCCATACAGATTGTTTAATGCCAAAATTCAACTTTGGTTCCTCAGCCATTTAGTGAAAAGCAAAAGTGGATGTAATGGTTGACCTCTAGGTTTTTATTTTATCATGCAATGAATCAGAAGAAATGCACTCTAAGTGACAGGGCATAACAACTCATTTTGGTTATTGTTTTTCAACAAGCTCAACATCCTATTGTGGATACTAGAAGCTTGGACTTACTTTATCAACATTTCTTTGAGAATCTTCAACATCTTTTGACAGATCTTGAACACGCCTTTCATATATTTCTAAAGTAGGACTCTTTAGATTGTTTCCAATATCTCCATTTACAGAACCACCACCAGCAGACCGTGCCTTGGAATATCGGCGCAACATTACATCATTGATATGTGTCTGAAGAGCGACACAAATTTCTTCCCCCTATAAAGAAAAAAGATATTGTCAGTGAGGCAAAAAGAACTACTGGTATACATGTTGAATGTTAATCAAGTATAAAACTAAGTGCTTACTAAACCAAGGTATTTATACCTGCTTGGTTTCAAACTGGAATATGTGTAGAACACTTGCGACTCGCATTTTGAAAAATACTGCAGTATTGCTACTTCCAAATTGCATTATGTCTCTTAACTCAGCTGAGTGAAGGTATTCCTTTGGAACAGGACGGAAAAAATGAACCTGCAGTAGAACAAAAAAACACAAATAAAAAAGCACGCATAATTATTAAATGCATAAAAGTTGTATGTATATCTAACTTTACCCCTCTCTTGTTAATGCCCAATATTATTTTTCCGGGTAGAAGTCCAATGGGATCATCAATTTTGCGAACATGAAAGAAAACCGAATTTCCATAAGGAAGTGCTCTCAATATGCGAAGGAACTGTTGCCTTGCCTCATCTTTTGTCAGATGTTCCTATAAAAAAACGGATCAAAGAAAAAGGAAATTAAACAGTGCATTGTTTATGCATGTAAAGAAGTATGCTAAAATAGATATTGATTTCTATATTTCAGTGTGATTCACATGAGTAGAAAATGGTTAATGTTATATGCACAATAAAGAGATTGACAACCAATTAATAACACTATCTACAAATCTCAGCTATTAAATACTAATAAGGTCTAAGCAAAAAAGTGATTGAGTTTGGCAATGCCCTACTACCATACCAATGAATGATAGCGAGAAAGAATGTCCAGCTCCCATTCCCGTTTAGCTCGAGTAATTGCAATCTGTCTAGGTAGAAATCTCTCCAGAAGTGAATCCCAATCTCTGAGAAATACATAATCATAAATCTTAGCCAAGTAGACTCAAGAGTTTACACTTTAAAAAGTGTCAAGCTTACTCAACAAGGTAAAGATTATTGGTAAAAGGTATTATGCTGACATAAAATCAAGTGAAGCTAAATATTGTAGCAAGATATTTATGTTTTGCAGGCACTTACGTGCAAGACTCAGGTGCTCTAACAAATCCAATTTCAGCCAGGATTTGCAATGAAGACAGTTGGGCAGCATCATCTCTTCCAACAGGATAATTCCCCAAGATATAATCATGTTGTAACTGTAGCATTAATTGACACAAATCAACAAATGTTGAACTTGAAGGTAAATGTTTGATGCAAAAACTAGATATGGTTTATTGACTGTAAAATAAGTATTTGTGGTGATTTTCCAAGGCAAACAATCAACTTCCAAATACAATTATAAAATTGTGAGAGTTTGAATGAAAAGACATACTTGTACATAGCATAATTGTACAAACATAGGATCTGCCACAGCTTCATCTGATTCTCGAAATAGCCTTTTCTTAAATATAAGTTTACATTGCAAGATTTCTCCCTTACTTCGATCTTTTGCTACCTTGAATTCTGCCAAGAGGTCTCCAATATATTTGTTGTCATCCAACCCAATGTACTCTTCTGAGAGCCAATATAAGAGCAATTAGACAATTTGTTCTAGTTAGTTAAAGAGTATAACAATCAATAAGTGTGAAAGAGACATGCCATTTCCAGAATCCGGTGATTTGGACCCAGTAACAAGTTTATGGCATTCAAACAGACTAAAGCTATTGTACGTTGACAATTTGATGATCCCCGCAAGTTCCTGGAGCAAGTGTTGCATAGAAAAGAAAAGCATGTTGATAAATTACAAATTAAAGTAGAATCGTAAGCAAAAAGGATCCTGGTATAGAAAAGTTTTTTAATTACCATTATTAGGTTGTAGAGCAATACACATCAAGTGAAACCCCTTCCACAAATTACTGCCATTATTGAATCAGTTTTTCCCATGCACGTTTGGAAGTTGATACCTAAATCTTCATATTTATCCGAAACTAATTCCACGTAGCTACCGCTACCTCAAGCTTAGGGAATTGATTGCCTTTGCTAACAGCACTAGAGGCCCTAATATGAATAAATTTGAAATTGGCTGATATTGATATTCTTTATTGGATTGAGTAAATTCTTCAAATGACTATATATTCTTCAGACCTTTCCTAATTACTTTGCTATTCTCATACATAGTCTCCCCATTTTTTCTTTCTTGAATGTTTCAATATTGCCTAATATTTTATAAATTTAAAAATAACAAATGCTAACAATTCCAAGCTAAAGAAAGTTTCAAAGCACCTCAACAGCATCAGCAACTGTTGTTGCCATGTCATATGTGATTTCTTCAAAAGTTTCATCCAAGAAAAACACTATAGTTGTAAGCTTTCTCCCAGTCATCAAAGCTTCAATCTCCTCACGTCCAGGCATAATATGTCTAGGACCAGCTTTGACAGAACGCTTGAGAGCATTTAATGTATTTAGAGCAAGGGCTTGGATTTCACCATCAGTTGTCACATTGTGAGCCACATTATGAACATATTCAGACAAATATCCTCCAATGTCTTTACTAGGTGGCATGGAGGATGCACACAAATACATCAGCTCCCATGCTTTAATCAACCATTGCCTATTTTTAGATAAGAAAGGGTTTCGTATCATGCACATATAGCTAAGT
The DNA here is from genome assembly GCA_037074505.1 of Albizia julibrissin. Taxonomy (NCBI): domain Eukaryota; kingdom Viridiplantae; phylum Streptophyta; class Magnoliopsida; order Fabales; family Fabaceae; genus Albizia; species Albizia julibrissin. The sequence continues at coordinate 38,410,142 of CM073488.1, read as the reverse complement.
TATTGCAGCTTCAATAACTACAAGTCCAACCAGCATGAAGCTTAAAAGTAAATAGAACATGTGCATACCTTTCAGGGTTATTTCTGGTTTGTTTTGATAATTGAACAAAAAGTTCGTCTCGGAGTTCTGAACGCTTCAAACTGTGCTTGTATAGTTTACTTACAAGTTCAACCCTTTCATCTAGACTTATTGGATTCACTCGCTCTGGTGAATCTACTCCCATGTACTTCAAAATGATCTGAAATAGTTTGGTTGCCCGGCTTACCATGTCACCATTAATCTTGAGCAATGATGTTGGTATAGGATCCTAAAAAAACTTGAGAGTTAGCATTTCATGTGTAAAGGAATTCCGACCACATACTTTACCAAAATTGGTATGTCAATACCTTTTGGAAACACAACATGTCCTCAAATGTAAACTTCTCTCGAGTTTGCAAGCCTACAGATCTCTTAGAAAAAAATCCACGTTTCCCAGCAGAATTAATTTGTTTCTGCATTAATCTTAGAAACCCCTCCACCTAAAACAACGTTAAGAAAAGGTTAGTGATATTAAATGAAAACAGATGAGCAAACGACGAAGACCATGGTGACATATAATGCATAACTGAATTAACATATATGTTTTCCTACCTGGAATCTATCCATCAAGGGCACAGCTCCAGCTAGTTCAGCTGGAATAGCCATTGTTAGAGTTGAAGGTGTGCTGCAAGTGCAAACCGAAAATCCATCTCACTTGTCATAAAACTAGGCCCACAACTCAAAGGGCAAAAGCAGAAGAATACAAAGTTATAAACAAAGCTGTCAATACAACCGGAATGCAGGAGTGAAATTGAGCTCATACAAAAAAAAGTTGTAGAATTTTGCCAAGAGGTGGAGCTGTGTAAAACTTTATTCGCCAGCTCAGACAATCTGTGAGATTCTCTTATTGGGGGGATTAAACATATGTTTCATTCTTTTTACAAACCCTAAGTACCGGTCAGGCCATAGAGTATTACATTTTTTTACTTCATCAAATATGTTTGAATTTGATTCTAATCCCAGTGACACACGTTTGATTCTTTTTACAGAAAAAAAAAAAAAAAAAAAAGTGGTCAACGCAACCATAATAATCATCATTATTTATATAAATTCCAATATATCTTCAAAGGAGAGAATGATACTAACGGTGGTGCAAAATTGGAGCTATCACTGTCATAGTCATCACCATTGCTAACTCCAGCATGATTGTGAAGAGGGGTATCATCGTAGCCATTACTAGAACTAAAGGAAGGTCTGTTTGTCCTCATACTCTGGGCCATGGGCGATGGCATATCAATGGTCATTTTGCTTAATTCAGCTGATGAACTGAATTTTGGTCAGCCTCAATCACAATTTAGCTCTTATTTACTCCCCTGCATGATAAAAACTGAGATAAGTAAATAAAGAACAAGAAAATAACAAAACCCAAGCTCAAAAAATGAGAGACAGAAAAGTTAACTACGGAAAAATCTGAAAGACATTTTAAAAAATAGATGAATTGATCGCGAGGAACAAAAGCCTATGAACCGTCAACCTAAAAAGAAAGAATACGATTGAAGAAAGCTAGAACTGAAACGTGCAGAGAATCCACATGACTCAGACCCAATCATAAACTAAAGTATAAATTATCAGCGGACATGAACCCAGAAATCTAAGAGCGAAAACGTTGGACTAGCAAACACAAGATCGGCGAAAATAGGAAGACTTCAGAATGGAACACACTTCAAAGGACTTGACCATTAAAATGGGGACACCCAGTTGCAGCATTAGGCCTTCAATCAGCGAATGAGCTTCGAACACCCTAAAGAAGACTAGGAATCAAGTCAACTGAGAACCAGATGATCGAGAAAACAACGTTGCGAAGAAGAATGGGTAAAAATCTCACCATTAAAGCGGCCACGAGAGCAATGACAACAACTACAGTGTCTGAAGAAGAGAGAAGAAGAAAGAGATCTGGGGGTGACGGGAGGTCAATCGCAGTCCAAATGGGTTAGAAACGAAGGAGGGAAACGAGAGAGAAGAAAGAGGAAGCAAGAGAAGCGTGAGGGAAAAGGGAGAGAGAAGGTCACGAGAGGGATTATAAATGCAAAAGGGGGCAGCTGATTTTGCTTTATGAGCCAAGAAGGAAAATGGAAGATTGAGAAACAGGAGAGAAGAGAGAAGATGTATGGATCAGCCAACGGACACAGCATATGGAAGCAGCAAATGGCATTTGGATCTCTCTATGTGTATGAATGAATGATGAGTGATCCTATCTTGGCCTTCCGAGTTGGAACATACAGCCCTGCGATACGGGCATACAGCCAAAATCCGGGTTTTTCATTTTTAAATTTCAAAATCTCCATTGCCCGAATCGACGCTACGGTTAAATTTTAATCCCAAATATTATTATTATTATATATATTATGCCATTGCTACTCATCACAATCCAATGATTAATACCGTATTTCTTTTAATTCAGGGAATTCAAATCATATGATATTCATGTGTTGCCACACACACAAAAAAGTAATAATAACAAATGGTTTAACCTTTTTTTAGGAGAAATATTTACATTAATGTCACCTTATTTGTACCCTATCTAATTAAAATACAATAAATTATCTTATTTTAATTTCATATGTCAAATGAGTTTTATGAAAAAATTTAAATTTTATAATTTTAAAAAACATAAACTTCTTAATTTAGAAAGATAAAAAACACAATTCCCTCCCATCATCTCTAAAATTATAAAATTTTAATTTCTTCATACAACTCATATACCATATAAAATTAAAATAAGATAAATCGTTATATTTTAATTAGTCAGAGTACAGATGAGATCACGCTATTAAATTATGTAAGTATTTATCTTTTGATCCACTCATGATATCCATATGATCAAAATTTTCTAATTTTATATATATCATTAATGGGAGTTCCCCTAATTAAATTGATATGAGTAATTACAATTGAATCAGTCAATTAACGTATAAATTAAAGAAGCGGGCATTGATTTTGAGTGATTATTCATAAATTTTATGAGGTCTTAGTTTGTATTAATTTGATTATAATGCTCTAGCTTTTTGAAATGCTTTGAATGGAGCTAAGAATTCAGGTTATAGGTCAAATTAATCCATTTGATTCAATTTCTACAACTGCATTGTTTCTTAAATTGTTTTTATAAGTTTTCAAATATTTTCAACAGACCCCACATATCAGAACCAATTTTCTTACCTACCCTTAAACAGGTAGGGAAGCTGATCTCATTTAAACAATTCAGATTTAATTTTGTTTATATGATAATTTTTAAATTATAAAATTAAATTTAGACCATTTAAATTTCAACAATTTAAATGAAGGGAGCTTGAAAACTGATTCCCCACACATATGCTCCACCAATGCCCCCACTCGTAAGACAACATTGGGATTTCTCAGACCCAATTTGCACTTAGTATTTCTTCTAGTTTTAATGCAAGACATGTTTATATAATTTTGAAAGATTAAGTAAATAAATTACTTAATTATAAAAAAAAATAAATATAAAAAATAAAATAAAAATAGATATTATATTTAAAACAGAATTAAAATTAACACAGGCCAAGACCGGAAGACTACCAATTGCCATCAGGTCTCCTCAAGCAACACTATTATGCCCCGCCAGTTCATCAAACACGAAAAACCAATCTTCTCTCCATTTTTAACCTCTGCTATTGAAATTGGGATAAATTTTAAATCTCATTAACTTTTTATCTTGAGATTTGATAACTCTCCAACTCATAAACCTTTTATACCTATGTGAAGTCTGAATCCGTAGCCTCATACTTGAGAAAGAGCTGAGAGAAGAGCTTGGTGTGATTATGTTATTGTCCTATATCCTCTTATGTGTAACAGTTTATTTATCCTCTAATATCATTTTATCTTTTTAATAGGAAAAAAAGAGGGAAGAGTTTAGTACTATCAGAATGCAAGGCCCTCTATGGCAAGTCATTTCGTAAAAAAAAAATATTGAATATTTCTAGAAAAACTATGATCCAACTGTATAAGGGAAAATTAGGAAAAAGTTCCCTTATAAAAATTTTGCTAGTGAGAAAATCTTGATAAATTTGTATACACAAAAAGCACCATTATTCATATTTCAACAAATGTTATGGTACCCGACCTCAACTGTTACGGAAATCTATGCAATCTATTGTGGCCTGAATCTCTGCAAGCAGATGGGTCTTGATAGGATTAAGCTCTTCACGGATTCATCGGAGACTTAACACTTGCTTTTAGTGAAGTAGTGTGGAGCATATCATCCATTATATGAAGATATAGTAAATATAAAGGTACTTGTCTTCTTAAACTGGGATCTTGAAATTTTTCATTCGTATAAAAAAGAACTTCATTGTGCGGATTATCTAATCAAAATGGCTCATGGAATTAGTCAGGATTTTGTATTATTAGAATTTCCCCGTGAGTTGTTTATAACTTTTTGATTTAAAATGTAGATATATAACACAGGGTCATGTTAGTATGGTCTAGTTTTTAGACTAATGTAGTAATGTATTATACAAATTTTTGACTGTCTCTGTAAAAAAGAAAAAGTACAATTATTCATTATCAAGCATTTGCTTCAACTGATAAGGAGTTACACCAACTTAACCAAAGTTCTGAGAATGTAACAATGTTAAATTCTTAGTAGCCGATTCGGATTAATCTAAACTCTTGATAAATCTTCCGAAGTAAAAGGAGGTTGGGCTGGTGCTTTTTTTTATATAATTAACTGGTACTCTAACTTAGGTGATTCACATTAAGAAAAAATATTTCAATGAGAGATTTTTCTCTCTGGTTTTTTCGATGTAATTGCTTTGAAAAAGTTACTATCCGATTTAAATTTAATTTAAACAAAATAAATTTAGCTTCGTGTATAGTTGAGATAAGAAAAATAGTTGCCGCTTTTTAAAAACTTAAGATGCTGTTACTTTTAAAGATTAAAATATAGAGTTAAGGTGCAAAAATAGTAATGAACTATTTCTCAAAGTGCACCCAATATAACTAACTATTTTAGAGTGCAAAAATAGACATTATAAATTTTTTTGGAGCAAAAATAGCAATTTTTGCACCTAAAAATAGATAACAAAATTACTATTTTTTCTCCAAAAAAAATTCATAATATCTACTTTTGCACCCTAAAAATTTATAATATCTATTTTTACACCATAAAATAATTAGTTATGTTGGATGCACTTTAAAAAATAATTCTTTACTAAATCTGCACATTAACCCTAAAATATATCACCAACGTTTTGAGAAGTTATATATATAAGCAACAAGACAATTTTGTAATTCTGTGCAAATATGTTGAAGACACTATAATCTACACGTGTAGACTCTCCAAACACATTGCATTTCAATTTTTTTAATTGTCACAGTACTTATTTAGAATAACGATTGGAGTATTTAAAAATAATTTTTTAATCATGATTTACAGTATACAAGGTAAACATGTAAGAAAAATTTTTGTCTTAATTTACATAAAAAAAACACTTATAAACTAAAATTAAGCTATCACAAACAAGCTTAATAAGCTAATACTGGTAAGTAATTGACTAATTTGTTTTTTTTTTTGCCAGTTTTTTTTTTCTTTTTTTGCCAGACTAATTTGTTAATTATGTAGCCATAGTCACAAATATAATCTTTTACACAAACACACTGGACTCGTTCAGAGTAGAAAGAGCCAAATATACATATAATATGGCTAGGAATAACTACAAACGGTAATTATAATTTATTGAGAGGATGAAGAAATAAATAAATCAAATTAACCAATAATTAATTGCCGACGTCGCCGGCTCGGGCCTGTACTGTGTGCAGACGTTGAAATCAGAAACTACAAATAATAAATAAATAGATGTTTTTATTTACCAATTTTTTTAAATAAACAAAAAAAAGAAAAAGAAAAAAGTGACTGTAGATTTGGTGAGAGAAGCTAAGGGGGCAACAAGAACATGGGTGAGTTATCAATTAATGTGACTCACGAGAATGCTCTTTGTACTGGGTCCTTCATTTACGCCCCACACTTCCATTTCTTTCCATCAAATGTAGGACATCGAAGTGTGGAACACGACCACTTACAATGTTTCACTTTATTTAATTATGAAACTTCGATTATTTGAGTTACATGAAAATGTCTTTTGGGTTTACTTGTTCTGGGGGGGGGGGGAATTAAAAGCTGTTATTAAAAAAAAATTAAGACATTATGCATATGTTTCGTTATATTTAGTTCTACAAAATTATAGAAGAAGTAAAGAACCGTGTACTTTCATTAAGGGCAGCTATGTAAATATAAAAAATCATTCGTTCACCTTTCACTTTACTATTTTAGATGCTTTTTTTTTTTTAAAAAATAATGATTCAAACAGTTTTTGTTCCCAAAACTTATCCTTAAAAATCACTCTGCACAATTGTTTTAAGAACATAAAAAGGTAAATATTGTTTTTTGTTTCTCAATTTTGCCTTTATTTTTGTTTTGGTATATACAAGAGAAAATTAATTTAAATTTTATTGAGTTATAGAAACCAATATTTAAAATAAAATAAAATTTGGACGACCAATACGAAAATATGAATAAACTTAAAGGACAAAAAAAGTACATTAACTCAACATAAAAATAGAGTATAGAAGAAACATGGCCTTAATTTCTTGATCTTTAGAAATGTTTTTTTTTTCTTTTGTTTATGTGATATTAAAATAAAACTCAGGGAAAAAAAGGGAACATAAAGTAGTCATGAGTGGTGACCCAAAAGAAACTACCACTATGATTATATTAAAAAGGTGGGGAAGGGAAGTGTGTGGAAATCAACAATAGCCATAAATAAGGGAAAAGAGGAGGGAAAGGTCAAGGGTATGTGTAAAGCATTTAAGAGGGACATGAGAAAGTTGAGGAAGAACCATTCCTTTAAGTGGTCCCTTTTCAATTTACAATTTTTTTTTGGTCTTAAGCTTCGGTCTGTTTTTTTAGCTCTAAGTAGAATTTGGCTAGCTCTGTAAAAACGAAGGCGATTCCCATATAAACAAAAGGGTCATTAGTGTCAATCAAAAAATAGTACAAAACTCAATTATTATTGTTATTACTGCCTCCAGCATATATCCATCCGTCTGGTTGATTTGCCTTGAAGACTCTCTTGCTTTTAATGCTATCTATGGTTTTTTGTTTTTAAAGTGACAAAATGATGGGCCATGCCCTTAACTAACGAGTGTAATTGAAGTACAATCAAAATGAGACACAACAATCAGAGTCCCAAAATTGAATGCTGTGCTTTCAGTATAATGGGTCGGGTGTAGTCCAAGCCCAATTGCAAGTGAGGCAGTTAGAAGTATAGTTATATGAAGAAAGTGATCTATGTTCAATACAAGTGAATTCCAAAATGTGTTGACCCAAAAAAAAAAAAACCCAAAAAGTGTGGCCTGGTACTTTTGGTAATTTCGGCTGTTAGCATTTATCGAAAGTAATATTTCCTTTGTCCCTGTTTGGTCACGAGGCTTTTTTTTTTAAATATATTTTTAGTTTTCTAAATTTACATGAGGTATATTTTTTACCCCTTAACTTCATAAAGTATACTTTTAATCATGGTTCTGGAACCCGGACCGGCCGGTCCGACCCAGAAACCAACGACTCGGTGGCTGAACCGGTCCGGTCCGGTGACCGGATTAGTTCAGTATTTTTTTATTTTTAAAAAATCAATTTTTTTAATTTTTTTTTAGAATTTCATATTTATAAGTCTAAAATATTCAATTTGTCACCGTTTTAGCTCCGATTTGACCCACTAACCCTTTACCCAGTACTCCGACCAATTCAATGACCAGTCTGGTTTTCAGAACCTTGCTTTTAATCCTATAATTGTATCACAGTCAATATTATTAACGGGAAACGTTGAGGCAACAAACTCAAGTAATGACAGTGTAAACTTAAGTGATGACTGTATAATTAAATGCTATTAATTTAAAATTTAAAATATGTGTAAATTAAAAAAATATCTAAAAACCTAATTAAGCCGTCAATATCAAAACCTTAATTGTATTAAAAAAATTAGTTTGATAATTTAAATATATTAGTTTAATAATTTAAATAGTAAAGCTCGATTTCGTTTGCAACGATTTATTGGTTTATTTTAGTTTAATAATCTAAATATATTATATTAAAAAGATTAAAACTTAAATACATTTTGTCAGCTGTACAATCATCGCTTGAGTTAGTTGTGTCAATATTTTCCGTTAGCAACATTAACGGTATTATAAATATATGAACAAAAGTATACTTTATAAAATTAAGGAATAAAAATATACCTCATGTAAAACATAAAGAACTAAAAGTATATTTTAATCCCTTTTTTTCAAATGGTTTGCGCCCTTTTATAATATTCTCTTTCTTTGTCTAAATAATAAATTTGTTTACCCATTTTACTCCGTGCATTCTTTTTCATCATATTTTTTTTATTATTACTCTTATCTCCTATACTCACTCATAAATAAAGATATATTTAAAAAAAAATAACATTTCTTTTATATATATATATATATATATATATATATTATTTTTAATTAATTTTAACTGTTTTATTAAATAATTAAATCCGATTAATAAACCTTATAGGGACCGAGGGAGTACAACAATAAAAAATCTCATTCCACTAAATAGAATCGGCTACTCAACTGCATAAATCACACAATACCACAATTATGCCCTAATTAAAAAAATTGGAGCCTTCAAGTGTTGCATGGTGTGAGAGCCACCAAAAGCATTGATGTAGAAGTGAAATACAGAGTTGAAGTGTGTGAAATCAAAATACTAAAGTCAAGTGTTAGAAAGTGGCTGCTCTTATATTCCCCACAAATCAACATGCATATATAGGTTTGTCACATTGTGTTTTTTTAAAATAGTGATTGAATTTTTAAAAATAATTTTTTAATCATAATTTACCGTATATAAAGTAAGTATGTGAGAATGATTTTGTCATGATTTATGTAAAAAGTACTTATAAACTTTATAATAAGCTAATCTTTTTTTCTCTCAACTATAATAAGATAATCCAAACATACTAGGCTGTTGGGGACAGTTTTTCTGGATCGGGCTTATTATATAAGCCCAATTCACTTAAATCGAGACAAATATCATTCACATATTTATCTCATAGACCGTAAAAGCACCTCGTAGACCGTAAAAGTTACTTCATATTCTGTAAATCACAATTCATAAGCACTTATAGAGCTTCCATCAACTAATTCAAACAGCCTCTTAAATTAACAATATAATGGTCGCCCTCTTCAACTTGTGATCCTTCTTCCTCCGCAGAATCTACCAAATGCTTTTCTGTGGGTAACACCGCTTTCTTCGTTTCAATGAAATCAAGATTTCCCCTTTATCTCCAATTTCTTCTCAGACGCAAATTGATATGATATTTGTATATGGGGAACATTTCTGTTCACCCAATGCATGACATGTGGAGCTAGCTCCGATACCAATGATGGCGACTCCGGTGGCCGGTAGTGGCAACTCCAACGCCAGTGCTGACAGTTACGTTGTAGCGAAAGGAATTCAATGGAAAGGTATTTTTTTGGAATAGAACTGAAAACCATTAATTATCCCAGAAGAGCAATACAATACCTGGCCATAATAACCCTACTCATCTTTGTCAAAGACCGCCTCGAATATCATGAGGAGGTGGCTAATCAAAAATGCAAAAATTTCCTATCATATGTCATAAGCCAGTTTAATTAACCTATCCGCAATACAATTACCTTCCCTAGAAATATAATTAACTGCGATATGCCAATTCATATAAACTAAAAGTATAACTTCTTCAATAATATATTTATTTGAAATAGTTTATAATTACAATATCTTTATAAGGGTGGAAAGGTATGTATGTAATTATATTTTAAATTTATTTTTTTCTCTTGAAACATATATGAGAATTTTCTAGTTCGTGAGATTTTACCAAAATAAAATCCATTTCTTTTTTTTTTTCTTTCCCAATAAGAAATACAAGGACTTGGAACTAGCCCGTTTGTAAGGCCATAATACTAAGCAGAAAGCTAGGAGGTGAGTCCTATTATCCGCCACACCATCCCTTCTTAAAATTGTAGTGTGGTTCTTCCTTAATCCTATTATTATGATAAACCTTATTAATGTAACGGTCTAGAAAATAAATAATCATCTCTTTTCTTAGTAATCCAACCCAATGATATCCAATAACCAGTATACATTGATAGCACTTGGAATGGAAGCTTGGTTATGAACTCTATATCTAAAATCAGAAAGATTCATGAGAAAAATAAAAAAATAAATGCTGAAATTAAATTTAAAAAAAAATCATTTATTTACAAATTATGTATGATCACAGGAATTTAAGAGTAATTAAATACTCCGACTTTCCTTCTAGTTTGGAAACATATAGTTTAATCCAATTGGTTAACTCTGTTAAGAATATTTTGAAAAAAATTCCAAAAGTATTATCTTAAATTGAAATTTATACTAAAATAAATTTTATTTACTATTTACCCCTCATTCCAATAAGGGAAAATTAAAATGAAGGACCTACATGAAAATATATTTATTGATAAAGACCATAAAAATTGTAATTATTTAGAAAGACTGAATGTAAAAATATAAAAATGAAAATACTAAAATGCCCCTACAAAATCTCTTGCATTCCCTCCCACATTCTATTTTTAAAACTAATACAAAATTTTAAATTTTACTGAATTAAACAAAAGTTTTCTCAATTTTTATTTTTATAACTTGCATAGATATCTATGGAAAAAAATTACACATTCTTTAATTTTGCAAAAAAATATGATTTCTTAAAAATCAACAAAAAAATTAATTAAAAATAAAAAATATATAATTATAACAAAACTCAAGCTATTTTATAATTTATTATATATGTTATACCAAGAAATCTTATAAAATTTATTTTCATTTTAGAAGAAAATTTATGTTTTTTAAGAAAATTCATTTAATGTTAATAAAATTTTAAAAATGTAAATAATTTATTATATCTAAATAATTAAATGATACATTGATTAAATGAATATGAAACTGGGTGAAAAAATATTAAAAAATATGAGTTTAATAGTTGTCAATTAAATAATGTATTGATTATATGAATATGAAACTTGGTGAGAATTAAAAAAAGGCTACGATAAGGACGGGCGGTTTTAATTTTGGTTTTAATTATTTTTTTAATTATGAATATAAAAGATACTATAAGAAGTTTAGTTAGAGGCAATTTATTAATTCAAAATTTATATTATAATGTTTGGTCCTTCTAAATAATTACAATTTTTATGATCCTTTATAATAAATATGATTTTCTCTATGTCCTTTATTTTAATTTTTCATTCGAATAAATCCCTAAATTATATTTTTATTTTTAGGTTTGATTACACTAATTTGAAGAAAAAGGATTGAAGTGACAACATCTAAGAAAGAGAGGTCCAAAACATCAACGGCGACAGAAGGAATTGCACAAAGCAAGAAGGTATCAATTTTTCGTGCCCGTTTCTTTTCCTCTCAAAATATGTTCTTATGGTGAAGAGTAATATGGCTTTTTTCAAAAATCTCACACGAATATACTATCATCAAAATTGCTAACAACTTTTCCTATTGCAAGGCAAGAAAAAATCCTATTGCATATCGCAATTAAAATTGCATATATGGTGGTTAATGGCAAAGAGCAATACCGCTTTTACTTCCAAATTTTGTTAGTTCTTTTTTTTTTTTTTAACTAGGATTTTGGCTTTGGTTCTCAGTTTGTATTGTAGAAGGCCATGAAAGTAATGAGTCTGATTTCTCTCATTTCCTCTGTTTATTTTTAGAATCTCATCTTTACCTTTAGATTAAAAAAAATGAATGGTTTACATTTAATATTTTATAAAATTATTATTATAAAAATAAATAAGTAAATTTAAATTTTTAAAATCTGAATTATACTGTTCAAAATGTAATATAAAAGAAATAAATAAGTTTTTAGATTTATAAAAGACTATGATAATGATTTATAAAGGAGAAAACTTATATCCAGTACTTGATACAATGAATATCAACTCCCAACGAATTATTGTCATCTGTGTCTTTAAAATATATCATCATTAACAGCATAATCAACCTTCTCATTCTCTCCTCTTCAACATCTTCTTCCAAACTCCAGATTGTATATTTTATCCATTTGTTTGTCTCTGATTTCTACAAATCTTAATATAAGTGGTTTCTCTTGCCCTCCATGCCCACTCAAAGAAACAATCCAAGAGATAAAAACAAACCAACCTGAAAGAAGACAAGAGAGGTCTAAAATCAATGTCTTGTCGCCTAGCAGCTTTGTAGGAAACAAAGACTTACAAGTGGATAAAAGAACCGGCCTTGAGTCTAGACGAACATGTTGGAGAGAAAAGAGAAAAAGGGTGGATTATACCATTAATAATGATATATTTAAAAGTTGATGATATATTTTAAGATATATTTAAAAGATAATCATGATATATTTAAGAGACAACAATGACATATTTTAGAGATACGAATCACAGTAATTTATTGAGAACTAGATATTTATTATATCAAGTACCGAATGTAAATTTTTTTTTTAAAAAAATTATTAAATGTGAACAATTTGTTTTTTAATTTAACGGCGGAAATGAGATTATGAGAAGAAAACGGACAATCATGAAGAGGAGGATATCTGTTTTCCTAAAAATATGTGTATTAAAATTATCTTTTTGGTTTTATAAAAAAAATATATGTTGGAAAATATAAATGTTAAAATAATTATTAGGCTAAAAAGTGCATTGTGGTCAAAACATAGTTTACAAGTCAAGCATGACGATCAACTAACCTTTAACATGGATGGAAACATAATCTTGATTATACGAGGGAGGCTTGTGTAACATATAATTTAATTTTAAGTGAGATTTATATAAGTTGTCAAAATAGAAGCATGTTTCTATAATTGAGGTAATATAAAAAGATGGTTAGTGTATTTTAAATTTTTTTCTTTAAATATAACCGTGACAGTAAAATTAAAGTAAATTATAAGAATATAACATGAGAGTTCAATCATTTAATTAGTGTAAATTATAGAAGTTGATACTACTCGATCATTAATATAAGACATATTTACTTAATTTAATTATATTAAATAAACTGATTAAGTTAGTTAATATGACATGTATTTTATAAAACATTTTAACCACCTTTCTTAATTCTCTCGTCCTTGATTATTATTGAGGAAGCATCAATAAAGATAGGTAAGAAAAAAAATTGATAAATATAAAAATTTTATATTACATTTAAGAGCAAGCACAATTCTTTAAATATGTCTTATTACGCAGAGGAGTAGTAAATATTAAAGGAGTCCGATTGCTCTCCCTTACCTTCCGACCCTTTCCTCTGTTTTACCCAAAAACAATACCATTTTGTGTGTTAAAAAGGGAGGTTGGGCATTTTTTCCCTAAAAATAACTTTCAACACCCTGAAGTATTTTTTCAGTGATACCTATTATCCTAAATTAATTTTTATGTATCCAACATCTTAAAATATTTTTCTAATTGCAACGAACAGTCTAAATTTAAGATGCAAAGTACTGATAAAAAATATTTAAGGGTATTAGATGCAAGAAAATATATATATGTTAGGATACTGAGTATTATTGAAAAAATTATTTATGGTGATGGGTGAGGTAAAAATTAATTTATAATATTTAGTGTTACTGAAAAAAATACTTTAAAATGTAGTTTGTTAGACAGTAGTTACTGCTGAAAAAATATTTGAGAGTGATCAGTGTATCAAAAATTATTTTAGAATACTGGATGCCACTAAGAAAATACAAATGTTATTTCTTAAACAAATTATTTTATGATACTTAGTCTTACTGAAAAAATACTTTAGAATGTAATTTGTTAGACAGTAGTTACTATTAAAAAAATATTTAAGAGTGCTTAGTGCATTAAAAATTATTTTAAAATACTAAATATCTTAATAAAAAACATTTTAAGGAACTGAATACTATTTTTGCAAAATTAAAAAACCTCAACGTCCCCTGTTAACACTCAAAATGATATCGTGGTGGGTAAAGGAGAGGAAATGATTCGAAAGTTGGGGGAGAGAAGCCGGACTTGCAACTTTAATAGTATATTTGATTATTTTTAATTTATATATGTAAATTAAGATAATATATCTATCACATACTTACATCATATATTATAAATCATTATTATTTTTAAAGATTCATATCACTGATTCAAACCAACAGTAAATAGGAGAGAGGAAGAAGATCCTGATCGCCTTCTATTTGGCGAGAGTGGGTCCCATTTAAGGGGAAACCTGGCAATGTCCCATCATCTGGCATGGAACATGGTGCTTTCCCCTGATAGCCTTGGCCCATGTTAAAAACGGGGTACTGTCCTTTCTAATATTACAATTATTATTTGGTTGAATTGATAAGGGAGTATCTCATAAATATTTATTTAGAATAATTTATTTTTAATTTATAAATATTTTTTTATATAAATCAAAATAAAACTTTACTTATATAGTTATTTTATATATCATTAGTTATCATTAAAAATTATTTTTAAAGATTATAATCATTATCTCAAACAAACATTAAAATTATGAATTTAAATTCTATTATATAAGGATTTTATGGATGAGTAATTTATAAATATCCCAGTAAATACTTAAGTATGAGGGCTTATCCTATCCTACATGAGCCTTATAAACTCAACTAACCTCAACTCTAATGTATAAAAAAAATTTAAAAAAATAAAGGTACAATTATTAGCCTCAACGTCACCATTATTGCCAATTATAAATATATCGGGGTTTTTGTTAAATAGAGGATATTTGATTTCGATTTATATAAATCGCGATAAAACTATTTCACATATTTATTTCATAGATCATAAAAGTTACTTCGTAGACTGTAAAAGCTACCTCATATACTGTAAATCACAATTAAAAAATATGATTAGAAGTTCCAATCGTTATTCTAAATATACTCTATGTATACATCCCTTTGTTTTTAAAGGGCTAAGTTACATAGGAGTGTTCAAAACTTTTCTGTTTCGTTTTTCGCATTATGATCTTGATCCCAAAAATTTTTGGGTTTTTGAGATGAGAAAATTAGAAATCATGAATGAGACTTTCTAATCTCAAACACATACACACCCAAACAAAAATTATATCCTATTTGACACGTGTGTTGAGTGTCGACTGAGAAATGAAAACCAAGTCTAAGAGTGATATATATATACGTGTGTGTGTAAATTTATGGTATTATTTTGATTTCATAAATTAATAATAATAATGATTAGTTTATTTGATTATGTGAATGTATTGGACTACTCTTAAAGAAATGAAGCACTTGATTTGTCTCTCAAGCTTTAGTTGTGCAGTTAGGCTTCTTTTGATTATCTAATGTATTGTACTCTTTGACTTTTTGTTATGTGATGTATTTGGGTGAGATCTATCATTGAGTGACTTTTGGTTATGTAATGTATTACAAATTAAGTGAGGAGTTGTTATAATTTTTGAATTGACGTTAAGTGAATTTTGGATTTTATATAGATTCTGGAGCATTGTATGCTTTGAGATTTTTTGAAAATTTCCAATCCTGACCCGAGAAATTTCAATCTCGATCGAGGCGAGAATTTTTTGGGATCGGGAATAATTTCCCTTCCTGAGCCTTATTCAGGATTGAGAATGAGGTTTTTCGATCCCGTCCTGTCTTGAGAACATCCTTATAGAATCCTAACGTATATTCATTATCTTAAAGTATTTTATGGATTCTAAAGTATTTTTTATGTATGTCCATCACTCTAAAACACTCTAATTTTTTAACTACAAAATTGTACTAAAAAATACTTTAGGGTGATAAATGCACTAGGAAAAAATATTTTAGGTTGCGGAACAAGGTTTTGTACTGGGTTAAGGGTCAGATCAGAGTTAAACTGGAGCCAAATGGGTGGAAAATTGAATATTTTAGGCTTATTAATATGAAATTCTAAAAAAAATTATTATTTTTTTAAAATAAAAAAATTCCGAACCGGACCGGCCCCGATTTACTAGCCAGTTGGCTGGTTTTCGGGCCGGTCCTGTCCGGGTTCCAAAATCCTAATGCGAAATGTACCACAAAATATTTTATGACATTGGTGACACACATAAAAAAATGTTTCGGAGTGCCAGATGCATATTAAACCTTTTTAAAATTCCATATACATTTTCTTAATTTTTTTTGTCCTGGTCTACATTTTCTTAATTTGAATTTTATCAAAACCTAAACCATTAAAGGGGCAAAAACTCAGTCTGGGTTGATATGATATGCCTCATAAAATGAATGCAACTTGACAGAACAATCATCAAATTAAAAGCTTTAATGCATTAAAGAGCAGTGATCTGAGTTGGTGTAGAATCTTATATTTTGGCCCAGAAAAGCAATCGCATATATCCTGCACGAACACAGGTCTCTTTTATAATATGTATGTATGTGTATGTGTCTCTCTCTATATATATATTATGTATATGTATGTATGTATGGGCATAATAAGAGATGAAAACATGAACGAGTTAGAGTTGTGTGTGTAAACAATATATTCTGTTGTCTACCTAGTTAGATTTGAATATTATTGCATCAAGCTAGTTTAAAAATCTTTTTTTTATGCTATAATATCATATATAAACCCGATTTACGTAAATCGAGATAAATCTTCTCAACATATTTATTTTATAGACCGTAAAAGTACCTCGTAGACCGTAAAAACTACCTCGTAAACCGTAAAAGTTACTTCATATTTTGTGAATTACAATTCATAAATACTTATAAAGCTTCCATAAGCTAATACAAACGCATATAATTGCTAATATTTTCTACAACACCTTAAGTGGCCAAACAAGCTAATATTGGATTCAAACCGGATAACTTTTCTAAAGATGTTTTCTTACACTCACGCATACACAAATTTACAAAACCTTATAATTAAGTGGCCAAAGCCTATTTCACTGCTCCTCATGTTTGCTAATATTTTCTACAACACCTTAAGGGGCTGTTTGGTATGAGGAATTTAGAGGGGAAATGAGGAGAAGAGAAATTTTTATGATTTGGATTTAAATAAATTGAAAAAGTGGGGTTTGAGGTTTTTAGTTAATGTTTCTTATTTTTTTATTTTACATCTCATTTTTATTATAATTTTATAATCTCACTTCTCCAATTTTTTAAAATCTAACTCATAACAAATTTTCCTCTCCTCCCTTCTCTTCCATCTCCCTCCTGTCAAACAGACATTAAATGTTGCTTAGAAGAGACGAAATAGAAATGTGCGGTCACAAGGAGTGATGGAGACATATTAGAAAGCTTGTTTGGTGAACTGCTTTATATATAGATTTTAAAAGTAATTTTTAAAACAGACCCTCCTGAAACTGTTTAGAATAGGGATTGAAATTTTTAAAAGTAATTTTTTAATCATGATTTATTATATATGAGATAAGTATATGAGAAGATATTTATCTTGATTTATGTAAATAAACACTTTTTGGGTGTTCAAAAATGATCTCAAACAAGCACTAAGTACTTATTTGATTCCTTCTTCCACCACAAATATCTATTACCTATACATACATACATATATACATATATATATATATATATATATATATATATATATATATAATTATTATACATATTACTCCTCCGATCCTTAATATAAGACATATTTACTTAATTTAATTAGATTAAATAAGTTAGTTAATATGAACTAAATTTTTTAAAACACATTAGTCATCTTTCTTAATTCCCTTATTCTTCATTTTTCTTGATTATTGTTAAGAGGTATTAATAAAAGTAAATTAAAAAATATTGATAAATATAAAAATATGTATTATATTTAAGAAAAAAATCGATCCTAATATGTATTATATTTAAGAAAAAAATCGATCCTAATATTTTTTAGATATATTAATGATAGATTGGAATATATATATATATATATATATATATATATATATATATATATATATATGTATATATATATTAACGACAGGACGGAGTACTCTGGTTGGTTGCTTCACGCTAGGTGTTGGCAAAAGAGCAAGCTTTTTGGGTTTTGATTTCGGAGATGACACGATGCTTTGTCTCATAAAATTATTGACGCCAAATATTGACTAAATTTCCTAATCAAAATCTAAAAATTTGTTTGGGATAGTTTAAAATTATTTTATAAGTACTATTTATGTAAATTAAAATAAAACTCTCCTTACATATTTATCTCGTATATCGTAAATCATGGTTGAAAAATACTTTTGAATGTTCTAATCGCTATTCCAAACACCCACTAAACATTTCCCCTCAAAATTCGTTCTCATATATGAACGAATGACATATATTTATCTAATTTGATTAAATTAAAAATGTTAGTTAAAATAGTTAATATGATATGTATTTTCTAAAACATCCACCATCTTCCTTAATTTCTTCATTTTCTTTCTTTCTTAATTATTATTGAGGGATCATCAATAGGGGTAAATTAAGAAAAAATTAATAAATATAAAATTATGTCTTATATTTAAGATCAAGATCAACTATCTAAATATGTCTTATATTATGAACCGAAAGAGTATATATGTGTGCGCGCGCTCTCTCTCTCTTAATTACTACTGTTTATGCATGGAAAATGCTTTATTGAAATAGGCAAAATCCGCTTCGGTAGTCTTTATCCTCGGAAGGATTAGTCTCTACCTATTCACCAGGAGATACCCTTGGATTCAACCCAAAAAAAATTATTACTAGTCTAATTTAAACATGCATGGTTCTTCAAATTTCTCAAACAACCAAAATCGATCACATCCACTAATACTCACTCATCTCCTTAATATAGGATATATTTAATTTAGAGAGTTGATATTGATTTTAAATATTTGATTTATTTTTTATATTTGTTAATATTTTTCTAATTTACCCCTATTAATACCCCTCAACAATAATTAAAGAGAAAATATAATGAAGGAATTAAGGTAGATAACTAATGTGTTTTAGAAAATATAAATCATATTAAATAATTTAACTAAATTTCGTAATTTAATCAAATTAAGTAAATATATCTTATATTAGAATATTATTTTTTCTATCTGACCATTCATAATATTACTCTTAATGTTGCTGCTGCTGTTTTATTATTTCTGTTGTTGTTTATTGTTTCTGTTGTTATTACTTATATATTGTCTGCTCTTATATTGTTTCTGTTGTTGTTGTTGTTGTAATGGAAGGACCGGTTTCTATGAGTTTTAATTATAATGTGCAGGTATATTCTAAATGGATTGAAGAATAAAAATATGGAAAAATTGTCAAAATTCATTTAACTGGCCAATATTCCCCTAAATCTGAAAAAAGTACAAAACTTTCACGGATACTTCCTATATATGAAAACTTATAATATCAAATTAAGGGACGATAGACCAATTAATTTCTCAATCAAAAAATTTTGGCCAATTTTTTCTAAAAAATTATTTGAAACGACTTAAATTTTTGTTTTAATTAAAGGGGCAAAAATCCAACTTGCTTGCTTAGTATTTAAATAAGAGGGACCATCTTATCAAGGGCAAAGCCTGAAGAGTGAAGGCTTTGTCTTAGTGCGTGCTATTGTTGGATGGTCATATGCCAACTTAGCACGTTTAGTTATATCCCCATCCATCAATATCCCAATTCCTTCAAGTTTTTTTTTTCTTTTTCTTTTGGCCAACCCCATTCCTTCAAGTTAAAAGTATTTATTTGTGAAATTATATTCGTGAAATTAATTAAGTAAAATGTAAAATACTTAAACTATGTACGTATATACTATACAGTGCTGATATTTTGTGTTTAATTCCATCCATATTTGTGATAACCCAATTAAACGTAATAAAGTTAAATTATAAAAAAAATAAAATAAAATATCGTAATCTTTTAAAGACACTACGATATATATCCCATAGGATTTTCCTAGCATTCCAACAAACACTTTTAACGACAATAACTTAAATTTATATTAAAGATGTCTTTTATTAGTGATTACTTATATATACTACGATATGTATCCCATAGGATGTTACCATATTAACTTTAGAGAACCCATTTCCATGCCTTAATTATTGTACATGGAAAAGAGTAAATAATTAAAAGATACATGTTCTAATTACAATTATTCAATCCTTATTTAAAAAATGCATGGTTTTCTTATTACATATAAGACTATAATTAGATAGGCTTTTGGTTTATTAATGTTTCATTCCACCCTTATTACACTTTAAGTAATTATCCTGGGCGGATTTAGCTAACAACGAAGAAATAATGTACTCCATGCATGTGATGATAATAAATGTATGTTACGTACTTTTAAATATCTCATATTAGTTATCTCAATTTTTACTTTTAATTAACACTATAACAAATTTAAAAGACCTACATAGAGGATTTATATTAAAAATATGCAAATGATAAAAAGATATTTTTGGAAAAAAAAAATCTTAAATACTCCCAAAGCACGTAGAGAGACCTATATTTAGGATCACAAATTCTCTTTAGAAATTGACGTAGATAATTAACTAAATGGAGTGGGTATCATTTAACTCGTAAAAAACACAAAATATCAGGGCGTCATTTTAGCGAATATGTGTGTTTGGCAACTCTTGGACAATTTTTATATTTAAAATTTAGGTTAAGATCTATTCAGTGTTTGAAGTCATGAGGTGCATGAAGCACTATTATATTTGGACTAGCTTTTTATAGATCTATAAGTGTTTTTTACGTAAATCGAGATAAAACTCCTTTCACATATATACTTATCTTACATACCGTAAATCACGATTGAAAAATTACTTTTGAAGGTTTCAATCGCTATTCCAAACAAACTATCATTTTTTATGATAATTTTGTTCTTAGTATATATAAAAATGAATCATTTTCACTCAAGTAACACCTCAAATGTCTGTTAACTACAAAATAATACTGTGTCTTCTTCCACCATCCCTTCTCTCTTTCCGACCCGCACCCCTCTCCCTCCAAACCCGACCTCACCTTTGGAGGTTGAGGCTCGCTAGGCGGGTTTGGCTGGGGAGTAAAACGAGGTGGCTAAATGTGCTTAAAGTCCAAGTAACCACCAGCTTTAAGTATGTTTAGGGTGCTTTAATTATCTTCCTTTCTTTTTTGGGGACTGAAAGGGTGCTTTATCTTCCTTAACATTTGAAATTTTTGTGAATTTGTACTTAATAATTAATTGATGCATGGCATATTTAATGCTTCATAATTGACACTTGAAATCACCATCACTGGATGTGAAATAATTGGTGTCCTTTGAGCCACAGAATTTTGATTTGTCAAGTCAGGCAATTCTAAAATATCTGAAGAATAAGGTTCACATGAAATGAGGTCCCGCATCGTTTGGCTTAAAGGGTTGGATTGATAATATCACTATATATCTTTTTTTTTTTTTTTTACACGTAGATATCTTGGTGGCATCTCTTTTAATAAAAATTTGAACTTTCATACGTTATATTATAAAAAATTAGCTCTTTTTCTAGAGACAACCCTATTCGTATATAGCTATATAGCAACATTATTGGATGTGATTGTATTGACAAGAACCTACTGGGGCCATAACTTCATATACAAGATTAATGATTATGGTTGTCAACGACCAATTTATATGACAGGCTAGTTTCACTCTTTTTGTTAAATGTGTGCATATTTGTGATACTTGCCTTATGTTTTCCCCAAGACAGATGCTCCTTTCGGTTGTTAATATATTTTTAGGTTGTGTTTGGTACAGTTTTTAGAATAGTTTCTGGAAAAAAATGAAAAAAATAATTTTTTTATAGATTATGAGAAGAATATATTATAGGAAAAAAATGATTTTGATAAGATGAGAGTGTTTAGATATTGGGTTGGGAATCACTTTTTTAGTGGTCAAATTACCAAAAAGGACATTAGTTTTTGTGATAATTAAGTATAGAGTATAAGATTATATTTTATTAACAATAAGAGAAAAAACTCATAATATGATTAGCTCAAATTTAACGATTTTGTTAAAT
Organism: Albizia julibrissin; assembly: GCA_037074505.1. Taxonomy (NCBI): domain Eukaryota; kingdom Viridiplantae; phylum Streptophyta; class Magnoliopsida; order Fabales; family Fabaceae; genus Albizia; species Albizia julibrissin. The sequence continues at coordinate 38,388,049 of CM073488.1, read as the reverse complement.
TTACACAATTTTTAATTATTTATTGTTATTTTTGCATATTTCAAAACTTATTTGTACTAGACGCCTTTAAGAAAAAACCTGGTTCTTAAATTTGCACCTTAACCCAATATTTAACATTAAATTTCTAAGTTTTTTAAATTAAATTTGTCAAAAAGAAAAACATGATAGATGAGAGAGAGAGAGAGAGAGAGAATTTTGAAAAAAAAGATAGAGCAGAGAGAGAGAGGGATGTGGGGCCTACTAACAAGGAAAAGCAACAAAAAGAGATTTTTTCTAAATCCATGGTTTTAGGACAAAAAAGGATTATATAAAAAAAATTGAGTGTTTGATAATTTTTAGGAAAAACACTTTTTTGATTTCCATCCAAGCACACTCTTAATATATGATATTTAGAAGTTGATCTTATCTTGAATATAAAATATAATTTTTATATTTATTATTTTATTTTTTAATTTATCATTACTGATGTTTCCTCAACAATAATAAAAAAAATTAAAAAAGATGACTTGAATGACAAAGAAAGATCAAAACAACTAATATAGTAGTATATATTTAATAACAACTCAATAATTGTAACCTTATCTATCTTATCCCAAGAACACTGTAAAAAAGGAGGGTGGGGGGTTTTGCATCCCTATCACATTGACACGGGGCATGTTTGTTTGGGCGTTTGGGTCCTGTATAAGCTCGATTGCAAATGAAAAAGCCTGATTGGCATTGTAGCTATGTTTGGTTCAGCGTTCAATCCATCTAACTTATGCAATATTAAGCAGCTTTTTTTAAAAAGCTCCCTGGACCAGCTTTTGGATTGGAGCTTATAGAATTTATTACCGTTATTAGTAATAAATGCGTCTGACCTGAGCCCTCATTTCTCTCTCTTCAGTTCTCTTCTTCTTAGCGTGGAGTGACTGTGGCCAACGAAGAATATAGTGAAATTCTCACCACTCTTTTTTGTTGGTTTTGCGACGGTTGGCCGCCATTTAAATGGGTAAATTTTGTTTGACCTCTCTCTTTCATTTATCTCTCTTCTCTTCTCTTCTTCTTCAGGAACTGAAAAAATCTGAAACTGAAGTCGCTGGTTTTCCGTCTCTCAGCCGCCATTTAAACAGGTTGCAAGTGGATCTTGACTTATCTTCAGCCGTCAGTTATGGGCCTTAGGCAGCGGCGGTGGCGATCAGCCCTTTCCTTGTGTTCTTCCGTTGGTCAGAGTGTTGGAGTCCGACGAGGCTAGCGGACTTCTTAGGGAAGGTTTCTGGTCTGAAGGTGGCCGATCTATGTGTGGTTGCGTTTTCCGGTGACTTTTCTCAGTCAAGTGTAGATCTACTCTCTCATCTCTCTTCCTGTGGTCTCTGTGTGTCAACACCGTGAGCTCCAATGTCTGGTTATCCTTCTTCCCTCCGCCAGTGTGTTCTTTTGGGTGTGGTAAGGTTTTAAAGTTTGTGTTAACCAACATACGCTACTATTCTAGAGATTGATTTTTGCTGGCATGTTCCAAGAATCCGTGTGCTACTGTGTTGCTTTGTTTCTTTCTTTTTATGTGGTACAAATGTGATTGATTTGTGAAATGGAATTTTGAGAATGCTAAGTAAATAATGAGATGGACAATATTAATATTTGAAAACTCTATAATCTTGGACTTTCGGCGCCTTATATTCACCTTTTGTCTGTGCTTTGAGTTTCATATCAGCAACGTCAGTTTGTATTGGCTCCTTTACCTTTATTGTAATCTAACCAAATGCTATATTTTCTCTTCTCTGGACTCCATTTCATTTGATAAATTGTGAGGCAATGCCATATATACATATAAAAATGGTAACTAAGATTGTGAATAATGATGATGCAGTCTAATATGTAAACAAAAGTTGTGTTTGTAGCATTAATTTGGGTAAGGGCAGAGTGTTGTTAGGCTTGTTGGCCATTGCTCATTTTAGAGAACTGTTAGCTTCAACTTCTGGAAGAGAAATGAAGCCTTTGTGTATTTCTATTGATGTAGCTGCTACCTTGGAGTGGCTGGAAAATTTTGTTCCTCTTAGTTTTTACCTTTTGTTGCTCTGTTTCTTACATTTAACACTGTTCCCTGCATCATTTATTTGGTGGATAGCTATATTTATTTGGCTATGTACATTTTGACCATATATGGTGATATATGTTCTTGAGGACTATAATCTGTGTTTTTTTTTGTTGGTTCTAACTGTAAAATTTCTGAGTGTTTTTTACGATCATAATTCTAATTTTTCATGTGTGTTTAGAGTCATAAATTATTATTGGATACTGATCACATGAGTTGTGTTATTTTAATTATGTTTCTATATTTGTTGTTCCTGTTATTTTTAATTTTTTATATGAATCGTGTACTTTGTGTTCATAATTTAGGGAACATTTTAATAGAGTAGGTGTGATACTTTGTCATAGAAAAAATGGATAACAAAGTAGTTTGGGATGAAGAGACTATTGGGATTTTCATCCACGCATGTTTTGATCAAGTGTCTAAAAGAGAACGGACTGGGTTAGCATTTACAAAAGATGGGTGGAAGAATATCGTCTCAACTTTTAATGAGAAGACGGAAAAATCATATGACCGGAAATAGTTAAATAATAGGCTAGATATATTAAAAAAAGATTTCAAGATCTGGGATTCGTAATTGAAAGAGACTGGTGTGGGCTTTGACCCCGTAACCAATAGGGTGATAGCAACCAAAGATTGGTGGAATGAGAAATTACAGGTTCAAGTAACATACTATATGTTACTTGACTAAAGTATTGCTTTTTAATAAAAAAAATTGACTTCGGTTAGATGGATGCATGTAGTTTAAGTTAGGATACAAGAAGTTTAGGCGATCAGACCTTAAGTTTAAGAGAGAACTAAGAATTATATTTAAGGATGTCATGGCTACCAGAGACCATATTTTCTCACCCTCTTTAACACAACCTCAGACGAATCAGGAAGAGGGGAACGATGTATACAAACCTGCAATGGATGAAGAAGAAGGCTCTGGTGACAGAGAGGACGGGTATTTCGGTGTTGACCCTGCACTTAATACAGGAGTCACAGATGAAATGGCCAGCATCAGATTAACCATATTAATGCCATCAGACGCTGGTCCCAGTGCATCTGATTACCTACAGAAACGAAAGAGAGGTGAAAGGTCTAGTAAAAGCAAAAAACAAAAAGTGTCGGTTGTGACGCAAATAGATGATTCTATTAGTACTATTGCTAATGTCACCGTGGATAGAGCAGCAACCTTAACAAGGGTTGACGAAACTAGCATCAGAGAGATTATGAAATATCTGATGTCCCTTGACGAAGTTAAGCATGATAGAGCATTTGGAGTCCTGTGTATGAAGGCTCTAGAGACAAAGGCACGTCAAGAATTTTTTGTGTCATTGAAAGGAGATCCTGATTACTTGCTCGACTAGCTGCGTTTTATCATAGAGGAGCAGTAGCTCCAATTGTACTTGATGTGTGGATGCTTAACTTGAGACAATTTTTGTTTAATATTTAAGCTTGGTTGACTTGTCGTTTAGAACGGTTTGATGTAGTAGCTATTTGATTTCTAATTTTATGTTTCGTAATCATCCTGCTTACACCTCAATTTAACCACAATCACAGGTACGTCAATGGCAAATCGTAACAACCAAAACAGGTTGCAAGGGATGGAGGAAGATGAAGATAACGACGATGCTTCAATTATTGAAGCATATTTGTGTAGATAACCGTGTAGAATGAGTACGCAAACAAGTCACGACTAGGTTCAACAAATATTGGCAAGTGAAGGTTCAGAATGTCATAAGATTTTTAGAATGGAAAGATATATATTCTACAACTTATGCAATAAGTTAAGTGAGCATGGGTTAAGAGAATCTAGGAATATAGGTGTTGAAGAAATGATTGCAATGTTCTTGCTCACTATCAGACACGGAGTAGGAAATAGGCTCGTACAACAAATATTTCAACATTTGGGTGAAACTGTTAATAGGCTTATACATACAGTTTTGTAGGCCTACATTAATCTTGCAACCGAGATTATCAGGCCACTTGATCCCGAATTCAGTGAATTTCATCAAAAAATAAGCAACGATGACCGATATTGCCCATATTTCAAGAATGTCATTGGAGCTATAGATGGTACTCACATCAAGTGTGTGATAAGTTGACCGGGCCGAGATAGATTTATTGGGAGAAATGGATATCCCACGTTGAATGTTATGGATGTTTGTGATTGAAATATGTGTTTTATGTTCGTGCTAGCAGGATGGGAAGGTTCAACATATGATGCTCGTGTGTTTCACTCTGCGCTCTTAAATCCAGCCATAAATTTCCCACGTCAACCACAAGGTTTATTTTCGTATACTTCAATTACATTTATTTGTCTTCAAAATAATCTCACATTTACAATAATTTTAACACATTTTAGAAAAATATTATTTGGTCGATTATGGCTACCCAACATAAGTTGGGTTTCTTGGTCCGTACATATGTGAACGTTACCACCTCCCATAATTCAGGAATCAACGGGGGTTTCAGAATCCTAATAAGGCCTTCAATTTTTATCATTCAAGCTTGAGGTGCACAATAAAAAGGACTTTTAGAGTATGAAAAAATAGGTTTGAAATCTTACAAAAAATGCTCAAGTACAACTTCGACACGTAAGTCTGTATTGTCTGTGCCACAATGGCTATACATAGTTTCATTAGAAGAAATTCCCAAACTAATATGAACTTTAGGGATGCAGAAAATGAGAATTTAGTTGATGTTGATAATAGTCAAGATCAAAAGCCACCGTCGACAAATTATCTTCGGACATCTTCAACCTAAATAAATCATGTTCATGACACCATTAAGGACCTAATTGTACAGGACCCTTGATCTTATTAGTTCTGTTATATTTTAATGTATCAAAAACTTTAACTTTGTATCATTTCTAATTTATTTGTATTTTTATTGTAATTTAATTATGTATTTTACCATTATAAAATTGTCAAAGTTAATTTTTTTTCACATTTAATAAATTTTATAATTTTTTTTCTTAAATATCACAAAAGTGACTTATGAAAAAGCCTAATCAAACATCTTTTATTTCCATAAAAGCACTTATCAAATCACCAATCCAAACATAAATCACTTACACAATCTAACTTTTCCATAAGTCAGATTGCAATAAGCTACTTTTCTCACTGTTATTCCAAATACACCCACCATCGGGTGGCTATTCAAGAATTGTACTTTTTCTTTAAAGAAATGAATGAAATATTGCTTTATTTTGGTTTGATAGCTCAGAACGCACCGTTTATATACAGGGGGCATTGCACAATACGGATCAAGAAGCAATGACAAGTGTCCAGTCCATATGAAATCTTGGCCATCTTCTGCCTAAGGATTATAGACAATCGAAGAGGTATTCAAGGAATAGAATTATCAAAAAGGCACCGCTTATCTCAATGTTGTCGTAGTACAAGGAAAAAGATTCAATTTCTGAATATAAGATATATTAAGGGAAATTGTCGGGAACAAGACTGCCGACAGCCTTCTGCCGTCGTACGTCCACTTTTTTTAACTTTCTTCAATCCTTCATATGAGATGATGCTTTTTTTTTCTTATTATTTTTTTAATTTTTTCCCTATATAAATTTGACTTGAATAGAAGCTGAAGTGTAAGACACAAAAACCTATCAGCTTAACATATTAAATTAGTTAATGATTAAACCTAATTTGGATGGTTGAGTCAATATTATTACGATTTAAAATTTTTTGGGATGACATTGAAAAAAAAATTATATTTAGCTCCCAAGAGAAAATATAATAAAATGGCACATTGAAATCTTAAAATTACATTTAAGTCATATGCGACTTTTTTACAACAAATTTCTATTATCAAATGCCTATAAACTTGTCAATGAACGTCAATAGACTTTTCAATATAAGCACCCATGGATTTGTCAGTGGAATTGAAATTTATTTTAAAAAAGTCTCACGGGATTTAAATGCCATTTTGAGATTTCAAGGGACCATATTCAGTGGATTTAAACGTCAATGTTTGGGACTTAAGTACAATTTTTCCAAAAAAAAAACTTCCGGATGTATATCCAATTAGAGCTGGGAATAAAGGCCGACCCTTTCGTTTAGGCTCAACTTTCGTAAAACTCTCAATTTATGAAGCTTGACCCTTATACTATCGGCTAAGGTTTGGCCCATGGGCTTTAGGCCCGTTTAATTAAAAAACACTATTTTTTAAATATTTTTAAAGAAATATAGTTGAAACAATAAATTCTTAATTTAAGACATAAATATCATCAAAATTAAATTATAAATAAATAAAGTTTAAATAACACGGTATTGTGAAGGAAAATTTCAACACGTTACACATACATGCTTATACTATCACACATGAAAATTGTTATTAATAGCCTCATGACAGTAGACTTATATTTTTTTACAAAAAAAAAATCTTTATAAGTATATGCACCTAAGAATTTATCCTAGATGATGAGTGAAGCCGTAACATAATAATTTGAGCAAAACTTAACTCTTTTTTTGGGGGACTTTTATTTATACTACATGTTCATTTAAGTTTTCAAGTTATAATCTTCATTTTGATTCAAATAAAATTCACTTTCAAGTTTTACAATCTATTTATTATTTTTCTTTAAATTGAAATTCATTGTTATTAAAACTCATGAATTTTTTAATTAAAATCATTATCTAATGTCCAAATTAGCCTATTTTTTAAAGTTTAAATGAATAAACCATTGTCAAAAACCAAGTAAATCAAACCATTTTATAAAAATCAATGTAAGAAAATAATAAGAACTAAATATTTACAACATCATTAATAATATAAAAATTCTAATATTATATTAACAATTTTTTAAAAAACAAAAATACAAGGGCCTAAACGAGTTGATCCTCAGTCCTATAGGCTTGGCCCTTTTAGGCCAGATGGGCTCGACCCTTTTTTCAGGCTCTATATCCAATGCTCATGAGTAAAAACTTCCGGATAAATTTGTACCTTAAGTCCTTAACCAAAAAGATAGAAGACGTGGGTGATATAGGGACTTACCAACTTAATATATTTAGTTAACTAACAGTAATATTTAACCTATATAATGGCCAAGGTGACATTGTCAGGATTTAAAACTTCCTATGTAGCATTGAATTTTAAAAAAAAATTCAAGACAGTTTTGTTCCAAAGCAAAAAACTTTAAAAAAGAAAGTAAATTTACACCATAACCCTTAAAAAACAAAAATCACCAACCTCCTCTGTGCATTGTCGAGTGGCTACAATTTTCATCTCCATTTCTATTATTATTGGACGCCTATGATCCATAATCATAAATCCAGACTAAAACACATTGTTTCACTCAGTGAGTAAAACAAACCTTACTTCAACCATAAACCTCAACAACCGTAGAGGAAATCAAAGTATTCGTGTGTGTGTGTGTTATTGTAAAAACAACAATGTATTGGGCCTTGTATTATATAAGTGTGTGGCCCAAATCAGTTGAGTTAGTGGGGCCTCTTATATAAGGAGCGTATGTCATCTGTGAGAGCGACGGGACTTTCATGATTAATTTTTTGCACTGAATATAGTTGCAACATTCTTCTCTGGGTTTTTTTCTGGGTTTCACATGGCATTAGAGCCAACCCATTAAAGAAGAGTCTATCAGATTTAAAGTGGGCTTCACCCAATAGAGGTAATGCCCAAGAATTACACCTACGATCTGATTTGATGGTAAAAGCCAGCGATTGAAGCATATTTGAGACCACAAGATTAAAGCGATAAACCCGATCTTGCGCACATCTCCACCTTCAATAGAAATGGCGAACTTATCAAAATTAAGGCGCAGGGTATATGGCAACATGAATTCCTTCCAATTCAGCTAAGTTTGCTAAGTATTATTTCCTCGCCCAAAGACAGCATCAAGAAGCTACTCTACTGCGAGGTAACCTTTCAAAAATCGTCCCCAAATATGTTTCTTGGGTGATTTCATCTTTTAGAAGACAGAAACAATCGTGACTTGACCACTGCATTCGTTTATGATTTTCTCCTGCCCCATTCAAGATCACCGGGTAGATCCTTGCAATTCGCAATATTAAAGAACTAATGGGTATTACTGTAGTAGAAAATGATGGAAAGGAAAGATGGGGACGACCTTGGCATTAATGGCTTTTGATTTACTCATCCTCTATTTTTTCATCCGTCCGACACCCAAGCTTCGTCAATCAGTCCTCAGGTTCTTGTCGGCAACAAAAATTACACAATATGGAGTCAGGTTATCCGAATTGCTCTCAGAGGTAAACACAAACTTGGATTTGTGGATGGTTCTTGTAGAAAGGAGAACCAAGAAGAGAGATTTCAAGATCAATGGGAAAGATGCAATGTCGTTATCTTGTCCTGGTTGTTGAATTCCATTTCAAAAGAACTAGCGAATAATGTCATTTTCTTTCAAAAGGCACGACTTGTTAGGGAAGACTTACAAGAAATATTTGACAAACTTACAGGCTCTCAAGTCTTCTCGCTTCACCGTGAAATCATCTTGTTATGACAAGGTAATGGGTATGTATCCTCTTATTACACTAAGCTGAAAGAATTATGGGAGGAACAATCTGTCTTGCTTCCTCTTCCATCTTGTAAATGTGACACGGCTAGAGTGTGTGCTGAACACACACAACAACAAAAAATCCTTCAAATTCTCATGGGATTAAACGAGACTTTTAATACAACCAGAAACCAAATTCTTATTATGTCTCTATTGCCTACGATAAATCAAGCCTTTGCTATGATTGCTGAAGATGAAGCTTAAAAATCCATTACAAATGATGGAAAGGATGATCTAAATGATGGCAACAAGAGGAAGGGGTCGTGGGAGAGGCAGAGGAAGAGGAGCTCCTCTGCCTGATTGCTCACTTTGTCATAAGAAGGGGCACACTAAGGAAAATTGTTGGCATCTCATTGGATTTTCCCCTGACTTCAAAGGAAACAAAACTTGCCAGACTAAAGAGGTTAATTTAAGTCAATCACTGTAGAGGGTAATGGGAACTCTCATTCAGTAAGCATTGTTTCACCCACATTCACTCAAGAGGAATACCAATGCCTACTTGACTTCTTGCGCAAAGATTCAAAAATGACCAACACAATCCACGCACTTATGGGTACAGGTTTGGGTACTTCCTTTACTTTTTTTTATTCTACACGCACACGTTGGGTAATTGATTCTAGGGCCACAACACATTTAGTTAGTGATTTATCTTTGTTAAAAACTTATACCAACTATAAAGGACCAATCACTAACATCAGAATACCTAATGGAAATAGAGTCCCTGTTACACATAGGCAGTGTGAAACTCACGGAAGATTTTAAACTGAAAAATGTTTTATATGCCCCACAACTACAATTTAAATTGATCTTTGTTTCTAAACTCAATAAGGAACATAAATGTATGTCAGTTTTCTTTCCTGATTATTTCTTGATATAGGGCCTTCAGGGTGGAAAGATTTCGGTAGATTAGTGAATGGGTTGTATGTGTTGAGAACTCAAAAGGAACCAAACCCTACTTATATAAATGTAAATGTTGCTGATAGCAAAAAGCAAAATCAAGATTTGTGGTTGTTACATCATCGAATGGGACATACTCCTTTTTATGTTCTTAAGCATTTACATATTGTAAACGACATATATATTCCAATAAATGAGAAATCTGATGTTTGTGTTCAAGCTAAGCAAATCAAGCTTCCCTTTCCATCTAGTTCAATTAAAAGAAGGACTTATTTTGAATTGTTGCACATTGATGTTTGGGGGCCTTATAGACACCCAACTCATCAAGGCTATCATTATTTCTTGACTGTGGTAGATGATTTATCTAGAGCAACATGGATTTTTTTAATGACACATAAAAATGAAACAATTTTACATTTGAAATCCTTTATATCTTATATCTCAAATCAATTTTATGCCAATGTTAAGAAAATCCATAGCAATAATGGTAAGGAGTTCATTAATCATGATGTCAAAAATCTCTTTTTATCCAAAAGAATTATTCATGAAACAAGCTACCCTTACACCCTAGAACAAAATGGGGTTGTTGAATGAAAACATCGAAGCCTTTTACAAGTAGTACATAGTTTGCTTATTCAATCTCGCCTTCCTATTAAGTATTGGGGCGAATGCATCAAAATGGCAGCCTACCTTCTTAATAGAGCACCAACGAAATTATTAGGTTTTCAAACCCATTATGAAAAGGTTTATGGTATTCCTACCGATTATACTTCTTTGTGCATTTTTGGCTGCTTGGCACATGCTATTGACTTACTTGTTGAAGATAAATTTCAATCCCGATCCATTCCCTGTATATTCTTGGGATACCCTGCACATCAGAAGGGTTTCTTGCTGTTAAATCTAAAAATGAAAGAACTAATGGTCAGTAGACATGTTACCTTTCAAGAGGATAAGTTTCCCTTTAGGGATAGCATGTCTTCTGACCAAGGGGGAGTATCTACTGACTTTCGGCACATGTTATTTTTTTATTCTTATGATGCTGATGTTGATAATGTTTCTGATAGAAATCTGACCCCAGAGGGTGAAAACAGGGAAGAAGTACATCAACATGTATCAATGGACACAAATATCCCAGATGAGAATCATATCACAGACGTGCCATCAATTCCCCCTGCTTCTCCTAGGACAACTAGAATCAGAAATCCACCTATTTGGTCAAAGGATTACATCTACAACATTGTCAAAGATAATTAAATTAGTGAGACAAGGGGTAATTGTCTCTATCCCATATAAAGGCATATTGCATACTTTAATGTCTCATCTGCTCAGTTCTATTTTCTTATTAATATTGATTTTGTTGTTGGGCCCAAAATTTATGAAGAAGCTATTCTCAATAAAAATTGGGTAGAGACAAGAATCAAGAAATAAATACCTTGGAAAATAACAATACATAGGAGTTAGTTAATCTGCCTAAAGGAAAAAGAGCAATAGGTTGTAAGTAGGTATACAAGGTCAAATATAAGTCTAATGGCGAGATAGAAAAATATAAGGCCCAGTTGGTAGCAAAATGGTACATCCAAAGGGAGGGAATAGACTACCATGAGACTTTTTCACCAGTAATTAAGATGGTCACTATTAGGATAATTTTGAAAATGGATGCTGTATATGAATGAGATCTTTATCACATGGATGTGTACAATGCCTTCTTGCAGGGTGATTTAGATGAATAAATATTCATGCATGTTCCTCAAGGTTTTTGAACCAAAGGGGAGAATGTGGTATGCAAATTAAAAAAAATCCCTTTATGGCTTTAAGCAAGCCTCAAGACAATGGAATCAAAAATTGTCTAAGGCATTACTTGATGGTGGTTTTGAAAGAAGCAGGCATGACTACTCTTTGTATGTTAGGAATTACAATGATGGTGTGGTTTTCCTTCTAGTATATGTTGATGACATATTAGTTACAGGGAGCTCAAATGCTAGAATAAATGAAGTGAAACAGTTTCTGCATCAGCATTTTAAAATTAAAGATCTAGGTGTGATGAAATTTTTTTTGGGTATTGAGATTGCTAGGTCTAAAAGAGGAATAGTATCATGTCAACGGAAATATATTTTAGACTTGCTTTTTGATACAGGATTAAGTGGTTGTAGGCCCTTAAGCTTGCCAATGACACCAAGTCTAAAACTTAAAGCATATGAAGAAGGAAAAGACAAGAAAGAGGATCTTTTGAAAGACCTATAGTGTGTTTGGATGTTAAACCCAAACCATGGTTTCAACTTCAAACCATGGTTTGGGTAAAAAATTTCCAAACACAAAAAAAAGGTAAAAAACACTTTTTTTTTTATCAAAACTATGGTTTTGAAGAAGCCAATATTTTCAATTTTTTTGTATGTGGGTCCCACTTCATTTTCTCTTTCTTCATTTTTCCTCTTTCATTTCTTCTATTTTCATCCCCATGTTCCCATTTTTTTTCCAAATACCTATTACAAAAAAATTATTGTGTGGTTTTTAAAAAAAAAATCATTATTCATGTCAAAATTTATTATTCTCTTTAGTCTTAAATATAAGATAAATTTAACTTTCTTCAAGAGATTAAAAAAATAATTAAATTATTTTAGAGTATTTATATTTTAATTTCCCCCCCCAAACTAATTAATTTGAATAATAAACTTATATGTAATTTAAGGATATAAAATATATGATACGATTAAGTAATTTATTTAGCTTCCTTAATCTTTAAAAAAATCAATTCTATCTTATATTTAAGACCGGAGGGATTATTTATTGGGAGAATGCCAAAAAAATACCATTTAAACTTCAAAATCCCGTTAATAAGTTCGTTAATGGGATTAACAAGAATGGTAATGCAATTAACAAATTATTTTATTGTTAAATCACCTATTTGAGATTTTAAAGTTTAAATGGTATTTTTTTGGAATTCTCCCTTATTTATTTCAATATAAAATATAGTATTATTTTGAATAATTACTATATATAAATGTTTTATATAATTTATTAATACATATGTTTGATCTATTTTTTATGATGTTATATAATTGCCCAATGTTATAATTTTAATTTTTTAGACAAATTTATTTAATTTTAGGTATTATTATGAAATTTAATGTTGAAAATATTTAAAATAAAATCTTATCTTTTTATATGTAATTATCACAAAAGCTAATGTTCTTTTTTGGTAATTTGGCTATTAAAAAATTGATTCTTAACCCAATACCCAAACACTCTCATTTTATCAAAATCATTTTTTCCTATAATTAATATGTGTGTGTGTGTGTGTGTTTGATTTTTTTTTTATGTTAGATAATTGATTAATGTTATAATTTTTAATTTTTCAGATAAAATTATGTCATTTTTTGTATTTATTATGAATTTTTCTATTAAATAATACATAAAATATAATCTTATCCTTTATATGTAATTATCACAAAAGCTAATGTCCTTTTCAGTAATTTGACCATAAAAAAAAGCTATTCTGATCAAAATATCCAAACACTCTCATTTATCAAAATCACTTTTTTCACATAATCTATTTTGTCAGAATCTATTCTCAAAAATCACTTTTTTTCCATAAGCTATTCTCAAAAGCTGATTCCAAATACACCCCTAGAAAAATTCGGAAGATTGGTAGGTCGTTTAATTTATTTGACTGTCACCCGACTTGACATATGTTTTGTTGTGCAAACACTGAGTCAATTCATGCACACTCCGACAAAAACACATATGGCAACAACTCTCGGTGTTGTCAAGTATTTGAAGCAGAGTCTGGGAGTTGGCATTCTCATAAGCTCGGGCGAAGGCCTGATATTTGATTGCTTCTGTGACTCTGATTGGGAGCGTGCAGTACTACTCGGTGTTCTGTAACAGGTTATTTGTTAAAGCTAGGTGGTTCTTTGATAATGTAGAAGACCAAGAAACAACAAACAGTTTCAAGGTCATCTGCAGAAGTAGAGTATAGGGCTCTCGGTTTAGCAATGGCAAAGGTGGTTTGGATCGTGGGATTGTTGAAGAGATTAAATATTGTTCATTCAAGTGTTGTAGATGTGTATTGTGATAGTCGTGCAGTGATCCATATTGCTTCAAATCCTGTATTTCACGAGAGAACTAAACACATTGAAATAGATCTGCACTTTGTTAGAGAAAAACTCGAGCAAAAGCTGATCAGTTTGCAAAATGTAAAGTCTGAGGAGCAAAAGGCCGATATTATGACTAAACCAGTGTCAAAGGCTATAACGATGAGGCTGATAGACAAGTTAGGTGTCATACATGTCTATAACCCCAAAACTTGAGGGGAAGTGTAAAAATAGTAATGTATTAGGCCTTGTATTAATAAATGTGCGGCCTAAATCAGTTGAGTTAGTGGAGCCTCTTATATAAGGGGTGTATGTCATCTGTGAGAACGATGTAGACTTTCATTATTAATTTTTTGCACTGAATATAGTTGCAGCATTCATTCTTTTCTGGGTTTCATAGTTATGATCATAGTTATCAAATCCGGACCGGATCGGCCGGTGCAGCCCATAAACATATGAACTGGTCAGGAAACTGATTCGGTTTGAGTAAATGACCTGGTCTTTTTAAAAAAAAATCAAAATTTTAAGATTTTTTATTATAATTTTATATTAATAAACAAGAAATCTTTATTTTATCACTGTTTGAACTCAAGTTAACTCTGATTTGATTTCGATCTGACTTACTAAACCTTGACTTAATACTCCTACTGGTTCTATGAACAATCCGCATTTAATTGTCTTGTTTATGAAATATCCCAAAATGGAGATTGCTTTTCGATTTATTTCCCGTTTATTATCGTGTGAACTCCATGAAACAGGTGTCTATGTCAAAGGCTCTTCTAAATCTCCCTGCATTCAGTTTGTGCCTGGCTCCGATTTTAAAAGAAGAAAAGAAAATCTCCTTTGGCTTCGCCTCCTTCTTCATCTCTTCCATAAATAACCCTACGTACTCTCTCTCTCTCTACGTCTGAGCTTTCTTTCATTCTCTTCCTCACTCTTTCTTACTCCTCAGCCATGGTCCCCAAACCCTTCATACTATCTTCTCATTCTTCCTCTCCTTATGTCCCTCGTCGTCTCTCCATTTCCTCTGTCAGAATCGAAGACAGACCCCAGTCCCAGACAGTCAGAACCACCCCACCACCACCTCCACCTCCGCCGACCCCACCCGCTGCCGTAACGCGTCCACCACCACCACCCTCCACCACCACCACCACCCACAAGACTTCATCATCAGAACCACAAGCTGCTTCTTCAAGAAGGGTGATCAAAAGAAGACCACCACCACCAACAGAACAATCTCTACCTGCCTTGATTTTCAACTCACTCGACACCATCATCAACAACTTCATAGATCCACCCATCAAACCTTCCGTTGATCCAAAACATGTCCTATCCAACAACTTCGCTCCCGTCGACGAACTCCCCCCAACGGAATGTGACGTCATTGAAGGCTCACTCCCACTTTCTCTTAACGGCGCCTACATTAGAAACGGCCCTAACCCACAATTCCTCCCCCGTGGGCCCTACCATCTCTTCGACGGCGACGGAATGCTTCACTCCATTCTCATTTCTCAGGGCAAAGCCACTCTCTGTAGCAGATACGTTAAAACATATAAATACAATATTGAAAACCAAGCTGGTTATCCTCTGTTTCCGAACGTCTTCTCTGGTTTTAATGGCCTTGTTGCTTCTGCGGCTCGTGGATCCCTCACTGCCGCTAGAGTCTTAACGGGACAATACAATCCCGTTAACGGAATTGGTTTGGCGAACACGAGCTTGGCTCTCTTTGGGAATCGTCTTTTTGCTTTGGGAGAATCTGATCTGCCTTATGAAATCAGAGTGACACCAAATGGTGATATAGAGACTCGTGGTCGTTACGATTTTGATGGCAAGCTTTTCATGAGTATGACTGCACATCCTAAAATAGACCCAGATTCCGGCGAGGCTTTTGCTTTCCGTTATGGCCCTGTTCCTCCGTTCCTCACTTACTTCCGATTTGATTCTAACGGTGTCAAGCAACCCGACGTGCCCGTTTTCTCCATGACCCGACCCTCTTTCTTGCATGACTTCGCCATCACAAAAAAGTACGCCATCTTCGCTGATATACAGATTGGGATGAATCCACTTGACATGCTTGCCGGTGGGTCTCCGGTGGGTTCAGATCCATCGAAGGTTTCGAGAATCGGAGTGATTCCTCGGTACGCCAAAGATGAGTCTCAGATAAAATGGTTTGATGTTCCGGGTTTCAACATCATTCACGCCATTAACGCTTGGGACAGTGAAGATGGAAACGAAATTGTTCTGATAGCACCGAATATTCTCTCCGTGGAACACACGCTAGAGAGAATGGAGCTAGTTCACGCCATGGTAGAGAAAGTAAGGATCGATTTAAAAACAGGGATTGTGACGAGACAACCAATTTCAGCAAGAAATTTGGACTTCGCAGTGATTAATGAAGCCTATTTGGGAAAGAAGAACAAGTTCGTGTACGCGGGGGTCGGAGATCCGATGCCGAAAATTTCAGGGGTGGTGAAGCTGGACGTGTCGATAGGGGAAGAGAGACGGGACTGTACGGTTGGTTGCAGAATGTTCGGAGAAGGATGCTACGGCGGAGAGCCATTTTTTGTGGCGAGAGATACAGAGGATCCAGAAGCAGAGGAAGACGATGGGTATGTGGTGACGTACGTGCACGATGAGAATAAAGGAGAATCGAAGTTCTTGGTGATGGATGCGAAGTCGCCGGAGCTTGAAGTGGTGGCGACGGTGAGGCTGCCACGGCGAGTTCCTTACGGATTTCATGGGCTTTTTGTGAGGGAAAGTGATCTGAGGAAGCTTTGGTGAAGACGACGACGATGGTTCGTTCATGTTCATGGGACCCGGCTACCGTCTAAACGTGGCATCACTGGGAAATTACCGTTCAGACCGAGAGTATAGCAATATGGATAAAGTTTGGTGTTTTTTTTTTCCCCAATAGGATAAAGTTTGGTGTTATTTCTTTTTCTTTTGGTTCTTTTTTCAAAATTTCGAGCAATCCAATGCAGTCACATCTACTTAATAATGGATATACATTACTATAAATTATTGTACACAATTTTTATGTAGCCTTAAAATATGATAATCAATCTCGCTTAATTTCTACATTCATGCAACTCCTTGCCAATGTTTTGTTTAATATTGTGTAAATCCAATAATACAATTATCTGCACATAACTGAGAAATTATTTGTATGGTATCTTGAGTTTAGGGATTTATTTACCCAGGAGAAATAAAATTTAAGGAGCATATGAACAAAACAACGAATTAGTAATGAAATTTAGTAACTAATAAATTTCTGTCAATAAGACAGAATTCTGTTGTTAATTATTGGGAGAATTCTAAAAAAATATCATTTAAATTTTAAAATCCTAAATAGGTGATTTAATAATAAAATGATTTATTAATTGCATTACCATTCTTGTTAATCCCATTACCGAACTTGTTAACGAGATTTTGAAGTTTAAATGATATTTTTTTGGCATTCTCCCTTAATTATTCCAATGACCTTATTCCAATGACCTTGAAACTTACGATGGAATTTTAAAGTTTTATTGCTAAATCCTGCCGTTAATTTATTATTTTATGTGATTAAAACTATAATATATTACATGGAATATAACAATTGAGTTTAATTTTTTTGATGAAAAAAAATTTAGTTTAATTAAAATATTTACATGTGAAAACTTAAAAATTATAAGATTATCTACACAGACTTTAGAAATTATTTGTTCATCACTTTGAGTTTTTGATATTTATTTTCACAGAAGAAATAAAATTTAAGGAGCATATTAACAAAAGATAATAAATTAGTTATGGAATTTAGTGAGAAAATTTTATTGGTAATTATTTAGTGAGGATGGAACTTGGATGACATTTTAAAATTTTATCACTAATTTAATTTTTTGTCGCTAATCACAATTTTGTGTGATAAAAAATAAGAAAAATTCTAGAAAAATGCAGCCAAAAATAGGAAATCCTAAATCAGTACAACAAATAAGAAATAGGATTTTGAAATTTCAGCGAAAAGAAAATTTTGCCCTTCAGCTCTCCCTCCCTCTCAGCTCGGAATAACAACACTGGACTCTTAAATAACAACACCGTCTTCTCTATTAACAACTCCAAGGATAAATTTGAAATTCACAAGTTTCAGTGGCCAATAACAATACCGGTCTCTATATTAACAACACCGTATTTTAGATTACAATGTTATTAATCAAGAGTCTGGTGTTGTTAATTAAGAGCATGATATTGTTATTCCGAGCTCCATATTAACAACACCATATTTTAGATTACGATGTTGTTAATCAAGAGCCCGGTATTGTTAATTAATAGTCCGATGTTGTTATTTCGAGCTAAGAGGGGGGAGCTGAAGGGCAAAATTGTCTTTTCTCCAAAATTTCAAAATCTCATATTCTTCATCCGTACTGACATTTAACTAATTTGAGATTTTTCACATTCGTTGTACTGATTTGAGATTTTTTAATTTTTGGCTGTATTTTTTGGGAATTTTCCCTAAAAAATATAATGTATTACATGAAATTGAGTAACTGAGTTTAATTTTTTTATGAAAAATAATTGAATTTAATTAAGAGATTTACACGCAGAAACTTGAAAATTCAAAGCACAAAGCCCCTTATAATTTATAGGAGATTTTTTTGGGGGGTCAATTTTAGGTTAATGGCATTGTTAGCATATAATCTAAAATTCAAGAATGTTTTTGTGTAAACTTATAATTTTAAATTTTGTCACTAAAACCGTGTTTTCAATGGAGAATTAAAGACTTAAAAAAGTACGAGTCAATGTAGAATTACTAAATTTTCCGTTTTATCACTTTATCCATGTCTCTCTTTTTTTCCCCCAACAACTGGTCTTATCATTGAGAATAATCATAGTCCAGATACATCTTGACATCCGAAAACTAGATAAACATAAAACCACACCAATAAACTACAAAACATATAAAAACAGCCAGAAAACAGAACCAGAGCACTTCCTTCAATCTGGCTCCCTTATAAAAAGTCTTGCATCATTTTTCGACAGTCTCCTCAATTGATCCGGAGGATGCACGATCCAATCGTATGGGCAAAAACCTCCTATTAAAGCTTTAGCAACCCAATCAGCTACTAAATTTACTTCCTTGGAAATCTAATTATAAGAATGGTTTCAAATTAGTTTCCTTGATTCTTGAATATTATCACGGATATTCATACACCTCTAATCATTTGGAGAAGAGTCACTATTAATATACTTGACCAATGTCAAATTATCCGACTCAACACAAACATCTTCAAGCTGGTTTTTATAGACAAATCTAAAAGCCTCCAGAACTGCCAAAGCTTCAGCCATAAAAGCCGAGCTAGCTTCAATAATTTTAGAGGCCCCATCAATCATCCACCCATTATAGTCCTTCACCATAAAAGCAATAGCACGTTTATTATCCGCTGGAGAAAAGGCACAATCAGAATTGATTTTGAGAGTATTACCTATAGGCCATTCTCATACTCCTTGTTCACTACCTCGCCTTTGCTATGCTAAATTCAGTTCATCCTCTCTATTAGTCCAACCAAGAGCTTCCCAATATTCCTGAAGGATCTTCCTTGCTTGAGCAAAATTGAAAATTGGATCAGGATTTATATTTTCAAAAATAAATGCATTCCTACCCTTCCAAATCTGCCACAAGATCATAGCATACAGAGCCTTTTGTCAATCATCAAATTTTGAATCCCCTAAACATACCCTTACCCACTGTTCCATATTCAAATTCTCATGCTCATTGGGTCTAAATGAAAAACTACTCCCAAACCAAGTGGCCTTAGCTCCATCACATTTAAGGAACAGACGCTCTAGAGTTTCTGTGTGCTTATGGCAAACCAAATAAAGGTCCAACACACTACGTCTTCTCTTGCATAAATTCTGAAAAGTAGGTAACGCATTTGTCATTATTCTCCACAAAAAGTTCCTGATCTTATATGGAACCTTTAGATTCCAAATTTCCTTCCAAATTCGGCTCTGCTTGTCATTTGAAGGCGAAGGAATGTTCTCCATCCTCCTAAGAATATCACCTCTAGCCACCCCATAACCCTTCTTTACAGAGTACACACTCCTCTTTCCTCCCGTCCAGACCACTTATCCTCCCTGCTCCTAGGGGGTACAATCGTATTAAAAATAGCCTCCTTTTCCCTTTCTGTAATCCATCCTTCAACAGCTATCAAGTTCCAACCCCCCTCATATATTATGTCTGCCACTTTCAGGTTTCTTAAGGATTTATGAGGATAAGGAGAAGTAAGTCTTCTGCCAGGGATATCTCCTAACCAGGGGTCGTTCTAGATTCAGATTTCCCTCCCATCACTAATGCATACACAAATTTGGTTATCTAGGACTCTCCTACCTTTTAGGATACTGGACCAAAGCCATGAAGCCCTCCTCCCTTTCCTAGCCTCTGAAAAGCTTCCCTTTAGAAAATATTTTGCTTCCAATACTCTTGCCCAAATTTGATTAGGATACTTTAGTATCTTCCATCCGACCTTCGCAAGCAATGCTAAATTAGAAGCTCCGAAGTCCTTGAATCCCATTCCCCCTTCCTGTTTCGGTCTCTTTATCCTTTCTATAGCTACCCAATAAATTCTCCTCTTATCCCCCTTACTCTTCCACCAGAACTTAGACACAATACTATCCAATCTTTGCAACACATTTTTGGGATATAGAAAACACGACATAGAATAGACGGGAAAAGAATTAACCACTAACATTATAAGCACTTCCCTTCATGCTTCCAATAGGTATTTCTTCCTCCAACCTTGAACCCTCTTCTCTATACGATGGAGCACAAAATTTAAAACATGAGACTTTGATCTACCCCAGATGATAGGCAATCCCAAATAATTCCCTAGTATATCTACAGCATGGACCTGAAAAATATGACTGATCTCCTCTCTAGTAACAAGGGGTGTATTTTGTGAGAAATAAAGACAAGATTTCCCAAAATTTATTGCTTGACCAGATGAGGCACAATATAGATTGATTAGACCTTTCAGGTTCCTGCAGTAGTTTAAATCAGCACGAAGGAAGAAGATAAAGTCATTCACAAAAAAGCTAAGAGAGATCTCATGACCCCCTCTTCCCATAGACACCCCCTTAGCTTGCCCACCCTTTTATCACTTTCTGTCATCCTAGAAAGAATATTATTCGCAATAATAAACAAATAGGGAGATAAAGGATCACCCTGCCTAAGACCCCTCTGAGGAATTACTTCAGCCATTCTTTTGCTAGACATCATATCAGAGAAATGGACAGAGTTAAGGAACCACAAAATCCTATCTACCTATTCACGTACAAAACCCATTTTCAATAAAGTAGCATATAAAAAATCACATTCAACCCTATCATACGCCTTATTCATATCCAACTTCAAAGCTACCTCATTGATTCCTTTCCTTTTCAGCTTCATGTGATGGAAAACTTCATGCACCACTACAATGTTATCTTGGATTAATCTACCAGGCACATATGCTCTCTGACTCTCATCAATGATTTTATCCAACAGAGGTTTCAGCCTATTTGCCATTACTTTTGAGAAAACTTTATAAATAAAATTACAAAGGCTTATAGGTCTATAGTCACTAACAGACTTAGGGCAATCTACTTTGGGAATCAAAACTAAATCTGTTACATTAATTTCATCCAGCGAGAAACCAATGCTAAAAAACTTGGAGATGAGATCATATACCTTATCATCGATGATGTCCCATGTCTTTTGATAGAAGGTTTCTGTAAACCCATTTGGCCCTGGACCTTTCTGCCCACCTATCTAGAAAATTACTTGTTTGACTTCCTCTATATTAATCTCCCTCATCAGGCTATGATTCTCCTCCTCTGTATCTACTGTATCCATTCAATGTAGAATCTGTGAGAAGTCTTGGTCTCCTATAGAAGTGAATAATGTAGAAAAGAAGCTAGCAAAATGATCTCCTATATCCTACTCCTCTTCTAGCCAATTACCATTTCTGTCTTTAACCCTATTAATCTTATTTCGACTTCTTTTTTGGATAGTTGTCATATGAAAAAATTTGGATTTTTTGTCCCCACACTTCAACCAATCCACCCTTACCTTTTACGCCCAATACAACACTTCCTGATCCCATAATTCATTAATTCTCTTCTTCAAATCCTTTATTTCCTTTGCAATTTCCTCACTCCTGCTTGAATTTAGACATGTTTGAATCTTCTGTACCAGCTTACAAATTAAACGATAATGGTTCTTAAAATCCTTCTTACTCCATACCGACAAGGCCTCCCTCAACTTACACAAAAGACCTACAAAACCCTCCAAATCCATACAGTCTTTAGAACCCCTCCAATTTTCCTTGATCAGCTGTAATAGATTGGGATGACCTAACCATCTTGTATTGAATCTAAACAAAGGGGAAGTTCTAGTCTTTATATATTCATATTCTATCAAAATTGAGTAATGATCAGATCCTATAGCCTCTAAGACTTTCCCTTGTCCCTTCTCATTTTTAAATCTCTAAGCTACATTTGAGACTCCTCTATCTAGCCTTTCTCTTATGAATTCATCCAACCTTCTGTTATTCATCCAAGTAAATTTTCTCCCCTTAAACTCAACTTCCATTAGCTTACAATTCAGCATAAATCTACGAAAACGATCCAAATCCCTTTGAGGGCAAGCTCTTCCTCCTTCCTTATCAACAGGGTAAATCATCTCATTAAAATCTCTAAAAATTAGCCATGGCACACTATCCATTGGATTTATACTCTCAAGCTTGTTCCACCAAATAATTTTTTGATTTTACTCTATAAGTCTGTAAACTAAAGTAATGTTCCCCAGTTCCCCACCATGTAATCTCACATTTTCTAAATGAATAATGTGTTGACTAACAAAACCCACCGTAGCTGACACACTCTCTTTCCACCACAGTGCCAAACCCCTTGCTCTACCAATTGGGTCACAATAAATTCCAAAATCGTATTTCAACTTTATCCTTATTTTCTCAATCTTTTCTTTTTTTCATTTTTGTTTCCAACAGAAAAACCAGGTAAGGCTTGAACTTACCATATTAGAACTTCAGATCGCGAACTGTTAAGGTAGTTTCGAGACCCTGACAGTTCCAACCCATACAAATCATAGCTCTTGGGTGGCTATTTCAGGCTAGCCACCGTAACCCACTGATTCTTCTCCTATATCAAGATCACAGTCCAACTCGGCCCACTTACAGCGGAAAGCGTCTATCCTTACAACCAGTTGAAAATCTGAACTTGAATTAGTGAACATGACCCTCTTCATCTTCTTCCTTACCCGGCCAGCTTCCCTCGATCCTTCTCCCATACAAAAACTGAGATCTCCTTCATAGTTGTAATTAAATTTATTGAACCCATCCGTTTTAGCAATAATCTGCAGTTTTGTAATTGCTTTATCACATTCACTCACGCTTCTTGGAGAATCCTGTGCTTCCTCCTTGTACCAGCTCCCCGACATCTCTGTTCTGAACAGGGACAATAGCACCTGATTCATGGGCCCCCTCCTCATCTTCATCTACCAATTCCACCTAGTATTTACTTTGGGTCTTGATTAGTTTCTCTCTGCGAACCCTTAGCAAATTATTAATATCGAATGTCTCATTAAAGCCCCATCCCGAGTTGCAGTTAATGGGCTTCTCTTTACTATATTGTGAAAACCATCCCCGGCCCACTTCCTTTGCTAGGTCCATGTGTAAATCAAGTTCAATACCTTTTTCCTTTAGCTTTGACCCTCCCTCCCCTATGCCTCCTTCCACATATGAATTAGCCGGATAACACGACTTCTGACTCTTTTGTACCCCATATAAACTACCAGCCATACTTCCCTCTTCCCTACTTCTGTACTTCAGACCAGTACCCCCAAACCAGTATTTATTGCTTTTCCCTTCCCCATGTACTAACCCCGTCTCTGCCATTTTCCCCTCATTCTAACTACCCTTCATCATCGCCAGTGATTAGAATGCTTGAGCATAGAGACCAGCATCATAGCCCTTCAAGCTTTCATTCATCATAAATTACACGGCCTCCTCTTCGTACCCCCTACTTTCGTGGCCTAACTTTCCACAATTATAGTAAAATCGAATTAGCTTCTCATATTTAACCTGAATCCATATAGTATCCATATTTTCATTAGGCTGTGGAGCTGAAAAACCAGGCACCAATGGTCTTTCGATATCTACCTCCACCCTTGCCCTGACAAAACTTTTATTCGTGAATCTTTCTCCTCTGGATCCTCAACCTAAATGACTTCCCCACGAGCCTCGCTATAAGCTCAAAGCTAGAAACCATTCTTCCTTCAGGTGGAATATTATGAATCTGGACCGAAAATTCACATGTTTATCTGAATCTCATTATCGCTTAAATAAGGTTTACACTTTTGAAGACTTAACATATAGTTCCTTACCACCTATGGATTTTCCTTCATAATCCTATCTGCTTCATTTTCAACTTTGAAGGTGAAAGTGAATAGATTAAACCCAATCATCTTAACATCCCATTATCCCTCCACTCTCCACGTGGCTGAGACAAAGTCTCTAACTGTACCAATCCCAACTCTAGATTTTGAAGCAACCTTCGCAATCAATTTATAGTCTTCTTCTGCCCCATTAATATTGTTTTTCCATTTTAGCTTCACGTCCAACTTTCCTCTCTCCATATCACTCTGCCACACTCTGTTTACCCAAATAGGAAGATATCTCTGTGAGATCCAACCCTAGCACTTAGGCCGAAAACACCAGTTCTGTGAGGAAAACAAGGAAGAACCCTAGCACACTCTCACTTTGAGAACTTTTCAATAGATCTCATTCTTACTTTATGCATGTCTAACTAAACGGGTATGGTTCCTCTCATAAGCCATTTCATTATCTCTCATAAGCTCTAAATCTTAGCCATCCATTTGATCTAACTACTCAGAGAAAGCCACATCATCCAGCTTTAAATAAAATTGAATCTAAATAATCCATTTTGTTATAATCCTGACAGTCAGTTCCAATCTTCAGCCAAGTGCCCTTCCCTTTTGACCCACCATGACCATTAAGACTCATCGTGATCTACCATCGCTAAACATTGTCGTTGAGGGAGAGAATCACCATAACGTATAATTTTCTTTTGGTTTGTATTCATTCCTTCTTTAATCACATCTACTTGTTTCTGTCTCTATATTGTGTATCTATCATGTAAGAATGCTTCTAGGTTTCTATTTGGGCGATTTATTTTTGAATCAGATCATGATTTTGTTTGCTTGGAACAATAATGTATGTTCTTCCTTCTCTGATTATATTGTTCCATTATTGAGATTACTTCTTCGTCTTGTTATCTCACTTGCACTAAGTCCGGAAACACCTATAGGGGAAAGAGGATCGGAGATCGTGTGTTTTTGCTACTGTTACAAATGATTGTTTTCCCCAACCAGATTTGTTTGTGTGTCACTATAGTTTTCTATTCCACCTAAAGAAATCAATGCAATTTATTTTTCTGTATAAAGCTAGAAATAAATGTAGAGGTAACCCAAGCTGGCAGGGGAAGCCTTTCCTTGAGCATAAAAGGTTTTGGCATTCGCTTGTTATTGGAATAATTAATGACTTAGAGATTATGGATTATACTTTTATTGTCTACACAATAGGTTTATTGATGGATTTGTCATCAATTTTTTCTCAGAGAATCATAAGCTTACCCCTTTATAATGCAAATGTAACCACATGTAAGATGTAAGACAAGGAGGTAATGGTAAGGAGAACATTATTTATAAACTCAGCAGTATGGAAAAAAGCAGTCATAATATAATAGTGGTCATCAAATAAAATCATTAATTCGTTGATCTAGTATGCATATTGCCATATTGGGCGTCTATTGACCTTTTAGACATGATTTAGCCCTTCTATTACAAAGTATTTCATATTTATAAAAATTTTATCTTGAAAGTGTTCTTAAAATTGTTTACTAGATTGCATGTAGGCTAAAAAATTACATTATTTTTACATCTATTTCTCACTAACAACGTAGGTAGGCTTAAAAATTATAATTTTTTAGTACATTGTATTCCTTTATTTGACAAGATTAAGATTATATCTTTTCCTTACCTCTGTATGCACTTTTCCCTGTTTCCTTTTTTTTAATCATAATTCACTCTAATAGCTAAGGTATTGCAGTCTTTTAATCTAATGGTTCGTTTGATATTTGACGCAACTGGCCTTAATGTGATGAAGAATTAGCTTTTGTTAATCACAATAATTTTTTCTCCTATGGATATATTTGCTCAACATTAGAAACATCCTAATTATTGATGCTCCTTATACTTTTTTGTGATTATGATTTGAAGTAAAAAAGCACAATATACTAATAGAGATTAGTGTTTTATAGGTTAATCTTCCTTTTGGCTTCTTCCCTCCACAGAAAAGGGAGAAAATATATCAGGTTTGTGCACACATATATGCAAGTCATTGTTGGTGTTGCAACATTTAGAGGCTAAGCAAAATAGAGTTTTCCATCATTAGAAACTTGTCTGTTGCGATCATAAATGGACAATTAGATAGAGGCTAGGTTGAGCAAAATTGAATTTGCAGCCATATTGAACAAAATACAATTTTCTATCATATTGAACAATGGTCAGTTTTACTTTATAAAAAGAAATCAAACTCTCAATAAAATGAGAGATATTTCAGAGAAATTCTTCCCAAGTGTATTTTGTTTGAGCAGATTATCAAAAGAAAATCCAACTAGATTTAATTACTAATTGTTGGATATTGAATTGTCATTGTAGGTAGTAGCTGATTTATCCTTGCTGACTAAATACTATTGAAGCTACAAAACAAGGATGTTCACCTGCTAGGACTTGACTCAACATTGTTGAAGCTACTATAGAAGATGGACCTTCACTTAATAAGAAGAAAAAAGAGCAATGTTAATGTTAGTATATGGTCATAAAAAAGTTGTGATGCAATATTTTTTATATACTAGAGAGTTTATTATATAATGGCAGTTGTATTTAGCATCATGATGTAATATACACATTGATTTGAATAAAGGTGACATTCTCTCTTAACTTATGCTTATTTCTATCTTTTTTTTTACCTGACAATAAAAACTCTTCTTCCATTACTTCCAATGATGGTGCTGAACAATCTAAGGGAGCCTATAAATTATCACAAAGAAAAAATATGAATATTATTAACATAAAAAGGCATTATGCAAAAATTTCTCTTATGATACCCCACTAACAAAACAAGACACAAAGGACATAATTTTTTTTCGGGACTCACCATCAACATATTAGTAAATGATTGTACTTGAGGTAATGCTTGCAATGTTATAGGTGAAGAACAAGAAATTAGAGTATCTGATTCCACACTTCTTACCTTGGCCATGGACCTGTCTATCTTTCCTAGATGCTCTTGCCAACCCTTAAATCTTTTTTGCCTCTTAGTTCCATCTCTCTTTTTAATACCCTTGGGTTGTTCATCCTTTGACTCCATCTTCTTTTTTTCTTGGGTGCTCCATTTTTCCTTAATTCCATCTTCTTCCTTTTTGTCTTCATCTTTTGAATTTCTTAGCCATGAACGAAAGTCTCTTACTTCTTTGTGAAGTTCTATTATAGAGTTGCAGACAAAGGCAGAAGTCTCTGGACAGCCAGACATTTTAGCTGCTAATGTTATCATCAAATGACATAATTGTTGGTATGTTTGAGTACTCTGAAGCTTAGGATCCACTTGTATTTTATTTCCTCTAATATCATGTATCACACCATTTCTAGCATCTTTAGTCCATCTTTTCAAAATATATTTTTCTAGCAGTTTCCTCACTTCGTTCACCTCATATATTTTCAAAGCATGACAACATAATATCCCAATAGATTCAAAATGCCTGCAACTACACCATACAGAATCATCCTTCGGATCAAATCTCAATGCTCACTTTTTGTCTTCATTAACCATAGTTCTAGTATAAGTGAACAATAGACCTTTCTCATCTCAAGAGGAAATACATGTGGTGAAAAAGATATCCAATTGCTCTTGGAACAATTCTAATACTGAAGCGGTGTAAATCTTATCAACTTCTTGTAGTGTGGGTGAACTTTGGACTACCAATCATGGTTTTTTCTCCCTTGCTCCATACTCTCATTTCATTTCATTATACCTCTTATTTGCAACAACCCACTCAAGACTTTTGAAGAATTCATAAATATTAATACTCGGGTTTGTAATACTCTTAATATTTGCATTAGCACTTTCACTTATTTGTGTATTAGGCATACCAAGAGTAATATAGTACTTCATATAACACCATACCTATTTCTCTTTGATTTCATATATGGACTTCAACCATGAGTTGTCCTCCAAATTGAATGATGATATTAAAGACGTCCATGCTTCTTCAAATTGTGATTTGTCTTCAATAGCAAACATACACTTGTTGAAATGACACAAAAAATGTGAACCATTCTTCATCTTATTCCCTAGCTGTTTTATTCCATTTTGCTCAATATGCCATGTGCATAATGCATGCTTCACTTCTGGAATAACTTTACTAATGCTCTTGCCATTGCTTAATCTTGGTCAATAAAAACTATTGCAGGTCGGTCTCTTTTAATTGTTTTCTTTCAAGAAAGTTTCGAACAACCACTTGAATGATTATGTGGTTTCATCATATAATAAAGCTGCACCAAAATTACAATTCCTCTATGAAGATTGAGTCCTGAAAATATGGCAAGAGGCTTATGATTACTGTTTGTACAGTATGTGGTATCCAGTGAAATTACATCCCCAAAATAAGTATAATCTACAAGCATATGAGCATCGGCCCAAAAAGTATTTGTAATTTGATTTTCCATGTCAAGTTGGTATGAATGATAAACTGAAGGGTTCTCAGTAATTTGTTCTTCAACATAATTTAACAACCATCCAACTTCCCCATTCTTTATGCTTCTTTATTGTTTAGCTTTCAAATATACATGCTTGCTTACTCAAAAGGTCAAAAGTCACCTTCTATTTTAGTCCAGCATCCTTAGCTAAATCAATCTCATCAACTTGTGCATCACATATTTTTCGTTGAGACCTTATCATATACACTGTTTCTTAAAGATGCAATAGGTGGTTATACTTTTCTATAAAGCTAGTAATCTTGAATTTACCTTCTACTAAATTAACTGTCATTCTAGCTTTACATTCAGTCCTAGTATCAGGACGATGGTTGGTGGCAAGTGTATATCTTTTATCCGGTCTTCGTTTACCCTCTTTTGAACACACATATCTATAGCAAACAATCATCTCCTTATCTTTCTTACTCTTTGTTTCCCCATTTTTCCTTGCACTAAAACGTACTTTGCAAGCATATTCATTTCAGAACCTCCATGCTTCCTCTAGATTATCAAATTTTTTTTCCAATCTAGAAATCAAATCAACTTCCATAGATTGAAACCTGCAAAATAATGCTATGCAACACACAAAACATAAACTTATGTGAAAAATATGAATTAAAATAGTAAACTTTAAAAAATCATCAAAATAAAATCCGCTTTTTTACAGGAAAAAAAGTATCGTCTTGGATTTGTCATAACAATAAATTGGAGCTTGTATCACTCTTTGGAAATTATGGGATGTAAGAAATCACATCATCCTTTGCCAATAGACTTACAACGTAAAGGGAAAGAATTCTTGCACAGATTACATCTATAGTTGAACACACACAAAAAATTTCATTTTTTAATTTGTTTTGTAGAAGTTAATAGTCTCACATTAATTAATGTGTTCTTGTAAATTGTTTCAGTTTTGCTTCTGTACAGTTTTTTCTCAAAAAGGAAGAAAACCCACATTTGGCTTTACAAAATACTTACACACAAAGGCAACAAAAGGAAGAGCAATATAAAGACAAAGGAGAAATCTTTTACAATGTAAAGTAAGAGCAATATGGTTTCTTTTATCAACTTAGAATGGAGATAAGCTTGCATCTCAAAAATCTCTATAATGGAGATTTTTGTGACATTGCATATGAAATCATCCAAAAGATGTAATTTTTTAATGGAAAAAATAGTTATTTTGATCTTACCTTTGCCTCATTGTGTATTTCCCGCCAAACTGAAGAAGGTGGTCCATGTATTTGAGGGAGTCGAAGGATTTGAGTAGGCTAGGAATGAGTTTTAAGAATATAAAATGGATGGCTAAGATTAAGTCAAATGAACGATCTAGATGAGTTCATGTGGGATAATGAGAAAATTAGATTATAAGAGGATCCATTCCCCTAACTAAAGAAGGTAGCTAGCTTGCTTGCTTGCTTTCTTTCTTTCTTCTTTTTTTTTGAATAAATCTGGAATCATTGTCTCAAAGGAGATATTACAACAAAGCCTTACTAAGGACACCTATCCTTCATCAACATCTACCTCTTGTATAAAAAGAGGTGGTTGATCAAGGAAATAGAAATTACCATATATCATGTAAGAGTACTTTACTAACTGATCAACAATAGTTACAGTCTCTTTGTAACTATGGTTGATCACAACTTGCCAATCTTTATAGAGTAAATACCTAACATCATCCATAATGACTTTAAAAGGATGGTCCCCATCTCACCCTCTCAACATATAATTTATAGTCTTTATACAATTAGTGAGTAAACTAATCTTCTTATAACCTTTCATCTAACACAAGAGTAGACCCTGAATACATCCAAGTAATTCTACAAACACTAGAGGAACATTAACTAATTTGTAGCTAAAGTCACCAAACCTTCTATCATTCTGGTCTTAAATATATCCTCCGCACCCACCTCTTCTATCCTTGAAGGCTGAGCCATCAACACTACTATAAAATGTAGATTTAACGACATCTATTTACATCTGTTTTTTGAAAATAGAAGTTAAAAAGGAGGCGGTGACATTTTTGAAATTTTTTTTAACAATTAACAACTATTTTTTTTAAAACAGTCGTTGAAAGTTAATCCAAAAAATAAAAAAAAATTAATATTTGTGAGATTCAACGACCGTTTTTTAAAAAAAAAGCCATTGAATCCAACACAAGGGATATCATGACGTAATTGTCGAAAGCCTTTGCTAATTTTCCTTGAGATTGAGTGTTCGAATCTTTATCACAACTTAATTTTTTTTTATTTAAAGTTACAACGACTGTTTCATATAAAACAGTTGTTGAATCTCTCAATAAGTCTAGTGTCATGGCACACTTAGCTAAAGTCTTTAGTAATTTTCCTTGAGATTGAGTGTTCGAACCTCCCTCACCACTTAAGTTTTTTTATTTAGAGTTACAACGACTGTTTTATATAAAATAGTCGTTGAATCTCTCAATAACTCTAATGTCATGGCACAGTTGGCTAAAACCTTTAAAAATTTTCCTTAAGGTTGTGTTTGAACCTCCCTCTCTATTTAATTTTTTTTTATTTAGAGTTAGAACAACTGTTTTATATAAAACAACCGATTTTTTTATTTAAAGTTACAACCACTCTTTATATAAAACTGCTTGTTTCTCAAAACCAGTTGTTGTAACCTACTATTCACTTTAGTTATTTGTCTTCTCCATAATTCAAACTCTTAACAGACTTAATGGCTTCACCTCCATTGAAACCCGCACTTCAGAAACCGCTAGGTTACATACCCCAACAACCCTCACCTGCCAGAACCGAGACCGCTGTTACTTCGGTCCAAGCAGCATCGCCGCTGACGCTATGTTGCCGGAAGTGCTACTGTGTCTTGTGCGTCTTTATCCTCATCCTCATTGTTGCCCTCATCGTGTACGACCCACAATTGCCGGTTTTCCAGCTCCAATCCTTCCGTGTTCCCCGGATGAACATCACCGAGAAGCTCGATGGTACGTACCTCGACGCCAGCACGGTGGCGAGGGTGGAAGTGAATAACCCAAACAGCAAAATCCAGAGGTATTTTGGTGAGACGAGGCTCGCGATTTCGGGAGCTGATGGCAATGTGAATCTCGGCAAGAAGACGATTCCAAGGTTTTCAATTAAGGCAAAGGATGTAATGCTTCTGAAGGCAGAGACAAGCGTGAAGGATCAGATTTTGGGGGATAATGAAGGGAAGAACCTCAAGGGGAAGTTTCGAAGCAGAGAGTTCGTGCCTAGTGTGGAGGTTCGAACCAGAGTAGGAGAAAAGGTTTACTGATTTTACTTTATTTGATTATTTTAGTGTCTTGTGAATATATGGAGAACCGCTGGGCTTGTTCGGTGACGGAAGGCAAAGGGAAGAGGTTGTGGAAGAAGGTAAAATACCAGCTTGTTGATTATCAGTCCTTGCCTGGTTATTTGAGAGACATCGAGTAAATTGACGTAAGATTCTGATGCGCAACTTCTTGTTTATTGTTTTAAAGTTTGTCCCATCTTGTTTTTATAACGAATAATTTTCAATTATCAATTCTGTAAACTTAGAAGGAAGAATAATCTGAATTCCTTAATTTCGAACACATATAGAAGTCTATATATATACAAGTCATTCCCATATTCTATGGAAACATGTTTCCTTATTACATGGAAACATATCCCTTATTCTATGGGATTCTAACAAATTCAAAGTATTCCCTTCTGCTGTTTAGTAAATCCTAGGCATCATGAACTTCTATAATAAGATACATGTGTCCGAAGGTTAACTTATCATGGTTCACTAAACTCAGCTGCAATCAAACGTCATGAAAGTTGTGCTTCAAATAGAACCTTTAAGATTTTCACAATGATAAAGATTCTACTTGTTTATGTCAATTCATGTACAACCTTTGGCGGACCTTGTTTATTAGACTTATAGGTTGTTTCCCTGTAGGTAAATGATGGATATGTCAACTCCTGAATGGTACTTTCCTGAGATGCTCAGGCGACATGAACAAATTGCAAGCAGAACTCTTGACATGCCTCCCTTCCATGCCTGATCTGCACAGACTCGGGCAAGATTTCAAAACTTCACTGCTCACAATCAACATGCCGCCAGCAATCTCAAGTTGGCATGTAAAGGAACTTCTTTACAATTGTTTGCCATAGCGATTTTCCAGTGGCAACCACACTGATGTTTGTGTTCTGGTAAGTGCTTTTGGATGAAGCCCAACATATTTCATCCCCGTAAGTGATAATGTAATATCAGCGCTAATTATTTGTGCAGCATAGCGTAGAAGAATCTTTATTAAATCTTTTGGTCTAAGATTATTATTTAAGCTCATCTTATTTGAACTAGAGTTTATAACTGAGGTAATTAAGATTTGATAATCTTCATTGAGAAAATGAAATAAGGCTAATATCTTACATGATATTTTTCATGCTTCAATTCTTACATGGCTTTAGCTCCTATATATTAATACGTTATTTTATTCTTATAGTCTGTTCGAACTAGTCTTATGCCAGGCATTTTAAAAATCGTGGCTCACAATAAGGACCATCCGAGGCCCATAATGGTGTCATTTAAGCTCTTATCCATGTCTGTTAACCAGTTGGATTTTTGAACCTAATCGGCTAACTTTGTTGTTTATTTTATCAAAATTTGAGTTTTCAAAAAGGCTATCAACTTAATTGATGACCTATGCATAAGTAGTTGGAGTTTCAACCACCTTTTTTCAGTAAGGTTTCAATGTTACCTTTTGAGTTCTCTGCCAAATGCAGTATCAGTTTATTGGATTTACGAGTTACGTATATCCATTATATATATAAACTTTTCGAAGCTGCATCTCAGAACCTTTTCAACACCTTAGAACCTTTAACACTTGATTGAGCGACAATTAGACCGGGTGAAGGAGTGGATTCATTATTGCCACTTAGACCCTGTTGAGCTTACTGACATTCTAGTAAATTTTCCTGACGTCTCAGTGGACTCATTTTCTCCTGGCTACTATAGTCTATTTGATTCAGGGGCTACCCTATTTATTATAAAACCCTCATGATAGTGCTCTTCTTAGGAACTTTAGCTAGAACGTTGAAGACGTGCTTTATGCAGGTACTTCAGATGTGCGCGCATTAACTTTAGCTAGAACGTTGAGATGTGTGCACATTGTTGAAGACGTTGATGCTGAGCTCAATAGATGTGCTTTATGCAAGTATTTCATGGAGATTAGAAGCTTATATATGAGCTTGGTGTATATTTTTATTCTGCTTTTTGGAATCAGCAACTTTTACCTTGCTACATATCGCGATATTAAATTAATCATTTCCCAATCTTTATAATTGTTAATTTTTTATTTACCTGCATATCATAAAAAGAAATTTGTTTATGTAGGGGTTGTGACTTCAGCAGATCAGGATTTGGTCCACGAACAATAATAATCTGTGATCAGGTATGCATGCTAGTACATTGTCATGAAGGCTCACAATATCAACATTAAATAGCTAAAGTT
This sequence comes from Albizia julibrissin, assembly GCA_037074505.1. Lineage (NCBI taxonomy): Eukaryota > Viridiplantae > Streptophyta > Magnoliopsida > Fabales > Fabaceae > Albizia > Albizia julibrissin. The sequence goes on along the minus strand of CM073488.1, from coordinate 38,354,134 downwards.
CCCAAGTTCATAAAAGGGCATGATTATTGATGCTAGTATTAAATATCATTAGGATCCTTCTGTCTCCGATGAACATGTGATGTTCTCATTTTTGTTCTTCCCCATTTTTTCCAATGTGATAAAGAATTTCATGTGGGCTGCTTGAGGGATCATAAAATGTCATTTTTGAAGGTATGCTGTGTGTTTCCATGTCTTAATATACAGATACATTAGTTTGAATTCCAATATTTTGCGTCTACTAGCCATGTTATAATATTTCTATGTCTAATGTCAGGAATTACCAGAAATTTCCAGAAGGGGATTGGTTTTGTTGCCATGATTGCTCAAGCATACATTCTACTTTTCAGAACCTCCTGGTTAGGGGGGCTGAGAAACTTCCAGAACCTCTCTTGGATGTTATAAAGAAGAAGCAAGAGGAAAAAGGCTTAGAATCCCTTAGTGATATTGATGTGAAATGGAGGATTCTTAAGGGCAAAATTGCTTCTCCAGAAACTAGGCCATTTCTTTTGCAGGCTATCTCAATAATTCATGTATGTCCTGTCATACTTCAATATAAATTGCTTCACTTTTTGTTTCCTCTTGAGGGGACCAACATCATAATTCATGTATGTCTCCCATTATAGATCTGCTTTAATTCTTCCGTGCAATATACTTATATACTTATGTCCACACTTTTATTGGTTATAAACGGTGTTATATTTTCTTTTTAAATTGATTCTCCATTGCGCCCCTCTTTTTGGAAATTGGTATTTTTTCAATGCTATAGGGAAGAAAAATAATTTTTTTTAAAAAAAAAAAACTTACAACGACTGTTTTTCAAAAACGGTCATTGTATCTTTTGCACCTTACATACAACGACTGTTTTTAAAAAACAGTCGTTGTAAGTCACTTACGATGACTGTTTTAAAATGGTCGCCCATTTTAAAACTTTCCATGACACTCACATACACGTCCCTCTAAAAATGGTCGTCTAAGGGTCATAAAAACGGATGTTAAAAATGCCTTCTGTAGTAGTGCAACTTCCAATTTAATGACACCCTCATCATGGTGATTCAGATTGGTATAAGAACAACTAATCCTCTTGTCCATACCGCATGTTCTGAGAATATTGTTATCCAAGCATATTCTAAAGAAATTGTGATTTGCATTTAGTCTTACGTTATAATTCTTGCCATCGAAAAGCTTATTAGCATGAGACCTAAGCATTCCAGCATAGATAACCAAACAGAGTTGACCACATTCCAGCATAGCATTCCAGCTTATTTAGTCGTTGTAAGTCACTTACGATGACTGTTTTAAAATGGTCGCCCATTTTAAAACTTTCCATGACACTCACATACACGTCCCTCTAAAAATGGTCGTCTAAGGGTCATAAAAACGGATGTTAAAAATGCCTTCTGTAGTAGTGCAACTTCCAATTTAATGACACCCTCATCATGGTGATTCAGATTGGTATAAGAACAACTAATCCTCTTGTCCATACCGCATGTTCTGAGAATATTGTTATCCAAGCATATTCTAAAGAAATTGTGATTTGCATTTAGTCTTACGTTATAATTCTTGCCATCGAAAAGCTTATTAGCATGAGACCTAAGCATTCCAGCATAGATAACCAAACAGAGTTGACCACATAACCTTCTTAGTATAATTCCTTTCAATCTCATGAGTCATGTTCCACTTGATCCAATTTGTACCTTGCAAGGAAAAGAACATGTTCCATTTTTCTTGTTTGACAACAGATTTCCAACAATTCCTGACATTTGAGAAATCCCACGGCATGTACATCAAGTCTTCTTCCCTCTCGCAGCCAAAGGGACAAGTAGCCAAAGTTTCCAGTCCTCTCTGCATTCACAACTTTGACGTATGGGCTCTTCTATGAATAGCTAACCACATGAAAGTTTAATCTTTTCTAGAACAGACCATCTCCATAGGATCTTCCATATGCTATCATCATCTGTTCGAGTACCTAAAAAAAGAAAACGATATGTAGATTTTACAGAAAAACAACCATTCGTGGATGGTTTCCGGAATATTTTATCCTCTCCTTTCTCCTCATAGGGGGTGCACACCAACAATTCGATCAATAACTTGAGGAGGGAACCACAATTCCATTTTCCTTCAATCACATTCACTGTTTTCCAAGACATTCTCAGCCACACACTTATTTCGAACAATGAGATCTTCATATATGTGTATCATATCAATGAGATGAATGTTCATTTCAGACCAATTGACAATTCAGAATGACGAAGAACGTCCATTCCCAATTTTCCTACCAATTCCAGTTATGATTTTTTTTTCCAAACAGTGTAAATACTATTCCATGTAAGTGATGATTTCTTTGGTTCTTAACATCAGGCATCTCATTATCACCACATCTATATTTAGCCCGAAGCACTTTTACCCAAAAAGCCTCATTATTATATATTAGTCCCCAACAAAGCTTCATGATAAAGGCTTTATTCTGCCTTCTTAAATTCTTAATGCCTAGTCCTCCTACATTCTTCTCTTGCAAAACTTGATCCCTTGAGAGTAAGTGGAGCTCTTGACTTCCTTTAGAATCTCCCCATAAGAAACCCCTATTACTCTGCTCCAATTCCTTAGACTACACGTTTTGGTAGTAAAATGGTTTGCATGTAATATAAGAGCATTGTTGATAACACAACTTTGATGAGTGTAGCCTTACCAGCAAGATTAAGGCATCCTCGTTTTCACCACGATAACCTCTTTTTAGTTTTCACAATAATGGGTGTAAATGTCAAGTAAGAAGCTCTTTTATGAATGAATGGGATTCCCAAATATTTTCACAAATCACCTGTTAATCCCATACACATTTGTCTACTTAGCTCCATAGTTCTTAATGAGTGAACATTTCGAGAAAAACAGATCTTGGTCTTCTCTTTATTCATTCTCTGCCTCGATACATTGCAAAAGAGATCCAAGCATGCTAGCATATTATCAACTTGCAAGCTTGACACCTCTCTAAAGAGAACCAAGTCATCGACAAAGAAAAGGTGAGACAGTGATGGACCTCTCGTATTAAGCTTAATTGAAGTCCATGAGCCTTCCTCTACTGACTCACTTATGATATGGTGCAACCTGTCACGCCTTGGTGGATGGAATCAGGGTATGTGAAGTCCCACATTAGAAGGACCTGGGTGTGGTCTGGGCTATATAAGCGAGGGCGTTGCACACCCCAATAGGCATGTCTTTTGAGGAGAGAGTAATGGCCCCGTGACAAACCGCTCCATGTACAGAGTGAAAATATAAGAGGATATTGGATCACCATGTCTGATTCTCTTGGAGGGACGAAAAGGATATGTAGATTCACTATTCCAAAGCACCCATAGAGAGGATGAAGATATGCATGCCATAATGAGATCACACATCTTGCCCTCAATGCCAACTGCCCTTAGAGTATCACTGATGAAGTTTCATTCCAATATGTCATAGGCTTTTTCCAAATTAACCTTCATAGGTAACCAACCAAAAGTATCCTTCTTACTCTTCATGGAATGGATCACTTCCTATGCTATGATAATGTTATCACTGCTTTGTCTGTCTGTAATAAAGCTACATTGATGACTAGCCACCACTTTGCCCCTAATCGATTGAAGCCTATTGTTTAGCACTTTAGTGATCATTTTATAATTAACATTACATAAGGAGATTGGTCAAAAGTCTCTGATGAGCTGATTGTCAATCTTCCGGATGAGTTCAATATTTGTGTTATTTTACAGTTTGATTTTAGACGGATCATCATTAGTTTCCAGGCGTTACATACGTCTCCTATATTTGATATATTTTACTTACCCGTGCCTAACTAACAAACAACCACATCACCGATTGAATAAACTATAATACAATCCACATTCGTATAGTGCAACATAGAATAGTAGTCTTATTATTACTACAAATATTCAAAAAAATTAAAAGCTAATTATTCTCCAGAAATTAATGACACTAAAAGCATTGAAAATTCCGGTTATTAAAAAAAAATGTAAAATGCATTATACAAAAATTATATTGAAATAATTAATTGAGCTACATTGCCCGACGATTTCTTGACAAAATATAAAATTTATGCTAAATAAAAACATGACCTATTGCCTAACTTTCATGTAATTACGAAGAAAATTACTTAATACCACTAGACCAACTCTATATTTATTTTATTTGTAGGGAATTCATCATAGGCTCATGTCAGTTTTTGTTCCTTTAAGACGACCATGGGTTTCACGATATCATTGTTTTTTGTGATTGTTCCAATTCCAATCCAAAACAAAAATCCATGTTGCCAGCATCATTATAATTATCAGCGTGTTTGATTGTTTTCTTTCAAAACAATTTGATTTTAAAAAAAATCTATTTAGATAGTTATTTTTTAAAAAAAAATTAGTTTTGAAGTGATATGGCAACAACTTTTACCAGTGGTAACATGACAATGATGTTGTTTGGTAGTACAATGTCAGTAGTGCATCAATGACGGTTTCAAAAAAAAAAGAAAAGCACCTAAAAACCTTTTTTGTTTTTTAGTTTTTTTTTTAAAATATCTATATTTTTAAGAACAACTTATTGAAAACGGTTTTTAAATAAGTTTTTTATTTATTTTACTTTTAAAAACAAAATTAAACAAACCCTATCTCTCTCCCGATGTCGAAAGGAAAAAAACAAAGTGGGGTGGCAGTTGCCATCATAGGTTTTGTTTGGATTGGGCTTGTAAGAGTTATTTTTATCCTATGGGCATATTATAAATTGAAGTTAAGGTAAAAACCCATTAATATAATACTACGATCTTTGCTTAGATAGACTTTTATTGAAAAAAAATAAGTAAGGTTGAAATTTGAAGAGAGAAAAAAAAAGCCAAAAGCTAGGAAAAAGATTGCTTCAATTTTAAGGTGACATTCGGTCAAAAAGTCATTTACTCTCAAAACCACGCGAAGTCATTTATTTGGCCAAAATTAACTTTTTGGGCTTAAAAGTCAGTTTTGGTAAGGCAAAAGCCACACCCATAAATAGATCATAGATGTCAAGAATACTGTTTGAATTGTATAGAAGATCATGACATAATTACAGAACTCAATTTTGAAATAAGAACCACAGCTCCATTAGATCTGATAACACTAGCATGTTCCTTTGTATCAACATCTACACAGACAAAGCCCAATACGGCTTTTTCCTATTTAAATGATGATAGTGGCAGTAACAGGATGAAAATTTGTAACAAGGCTCTACAATGACTATCATCATAATTCATTTCCTTAATCAGAAAACTTGGGCGACCCTGAAAATATGTGACCTAACTGAAATGAACTCTTGCTCACTAATGCATCTGTATGAATAGTTGGTTCGGAGACCCAGGAGCTTTGAGGAATAACTCCAAGTGCTGCTTGTCTTTCCCTATAAGAGGCCCAAGTGACCGCATATAGACCAGCAATGATCAAAGATCCCCCAACCACACTGTTGCCATAGATCCAAAAAAAAACGTAAGAAACCCAAATAAATGTATTGCAGAATCCAGAATTATATCCTTGTTTTGTAGAAACTACAAAGAAATAGTGAGTTCAACATGATCAGACATTTTATTAAAAAATTTGCTCAGAAATGGACTAGTGGATAGATAAAGACCTCTCTAGCTAGCCATTTCATCAAATTAATATATATCCATCTAATAAATAATAGGAGCTCTACCTTCCCAAGAAAATAGGACTTCCAAGGAAAATTCTTGACAGAAGGGCGGATGCTGCAGGTTGAAGTGGGTTGTAAAGGGCAACCATGGCTGGACCCAAAATCTTGTTGCACCATGTCATGAGTCCATAGTTAAGGGCAGATGCAATGCTTCCCTAATTAACACAAAAATATGTCGGTTAAAAATACTATAATGATATTAACAGATTGATACAAAGGCAGCCGAATTACTGTTTAAAATTGCCAGATTATGGACAACTTGCACAACTTTCTTGCTCAAATAGACACAATCTCTTTAAGTCGTGGGATTTGTCCTGAGACTGATGAGCCTTGGGACTCATTTTAGTCCCCGCAAAAAGAACCCTCCCCCTTCACTATTTAGTGCCTTAATAGCTTGAAAGCTATATATAAATAAGAACATGTCTTGATGAGTATGACTGCATGACAGAAAACTTGTCGAGTGATTTTATGGATTGTTTATAATTTCCAAAGATGACATATTGTCAATTTTCAGTTAAAACAATGAAGAGTGTCCAAATTAAATATAAGGCCACATAAATACTTTAGCATGTAAAATGACCAAAACTAAGAAGCATAGGAAGATCAGCAATAACTGGTAAGGGTTGATGAAATTGAAGGCCAACTCACAGCATAAATAACGGCAAATGTTTCAGATGGCGTCAAGCTCCAGTCGGTTGACTCATCGGTCATGAAGAATGCCGTTGTCACCATTAGCAAAGCTCCGAAGAAGTAAGAGTATGCTGTGACAGATAGGTTTGCGGGATACTTTTTCAATAGTGGAGCCTGAAAATTATTCATGCCAATAATTAGAAGGTGCCAAATATTTAAGCACAAGAAAATTTAAGATTGAAGTAGTTCATGAAATTTGAGTAGCACTAACTAATTAAACAGCAAAAAAATTGGGGGTGACTAACCTTAACAGTGATTCATTTGGTAAAACGAACTTCATTTTAAAACAAAAGGGCAGGTAACAGTGATTCGTTTGGTAAAACGAACTTCATTCTAAAACAAAAGGGCAGGTGACCAAAAACTTCAAAGGAAGAAAGGGGGGAAGAAAAGAAACAAATAGAAGTACTGGAAAGAATCCATTATAAATATTGAGGGGAACTAATAATTTAGCATACGAACAAATTAAAATTAGAAGACAAATGACACTAGGGAAGTCCTTTAATTCGCAGGTTTTCAAACCTACAAAGCTACATGACGGCATCTTGATATCTTGCAGCTTACCAAGATGCTCTAATGAGATGTTCATGGATAAGGAAAAAAGGGCAAAGCAATTGTATGTAAGCCCAGTTTCTATTAAAGTCAGCAAGAATGTTTCTCTAAAGAATAATTCAATCTAAGAAAACAGACTTGATTGAAAACATCTGACAAATAATTAGGGGGCCAAGCCCTAACAGGCCTTCAATGAAGATAGATAATTATCATCATTTTTTGATATTACTGGGAACCATGAACCAAACAAAAGCGTTATCCCTTGAAACTCAGCTATCCACAGTAAAATGAATATAAGGAACTAAACCCAACTTTGAGAATAAATAGGAGAATGAAGGTGGTGTTTCCAGTAGAAGGAAACCAGACTGATGAAAATAACTTCAAATATTAAGACATAAAGGGTATTGAAAGTTCTCTATTTTCTGTTTAGAGGCAAAATTCTGAAGTAACAAGGACTACCAAGGTGATAGAAACAAGAAGTGAAATAGATAACTACTCATTTTCACTTCATGCTCAAATCAATCATGTAAAGGAAACACAGAGATAAGGTACCTGAATGGCCAGAAAAGTAGCCATGCACATGCAGTTTCCGATCAAGCACAAAACCCCAAGATGAAAATGGTCTAAACCAAGATCCATTAAACTGCCAATTAACCATCCATATGGCTCAGGTTGCCCTCTTGCAGTTATTTCACTATGTGCTACAATGTCCGAATCTGCATATCCTATCAATGCTGGACCACGAAACAAAACCATAAAAGTGGCCCCACAAACACAGATAAGAGTTCCTCCAACTTTTGCCAGACCTTCATATCTGAGTAAATTCACTCTTTCTGTACTGCAGGGACAAGTTTATATATAAGTATAATTATATGTGAAGAAAGGGCAGAGAATGAGAAGAGAATTGTATTGGAGCAATAGAGCTCAGATTTTATTAATTGATTATATGACTACAAGATGTGTGTATATATAGGCATGCGCAGGGAAAAAACAAACGAAATTAGACATAATGATTGTGGAGACATTAGTGGAGAGATTTAGGGAATGTTTAATCCCACTATCACCAAAAGTATTTTGTCTTCTTTGACCACCGAAAGTTCTCTGTTTTCTAACACTCCCCCTCAAGCTGGAGAGTATATATCGATCATTCCCAGCTTGCACCGAAATTCTTCGAACTTAGTTCTACCAAGTGGTTTTGTCATTACATCTGCAATTTGATGTACAGATCTGACATAGGATAGATTCATGATGCCTGCTTCAATTTTTTCTTTGATAAAGTGTCTGTCTATCTTAACATGTTTTGTCCTATCATGGTAAATTGGGTTATTAACCATTTCGATTGAAGCCTTGTTGTCACACCAAATCTGCATTGGTCCCTCGTGTGGAATACCCAACTCCTTAAGTAATCTTGTGACCCAAATTCCTTCACAAACTCCGTTATTGACTGCTCTTAGCTCTGCTTCTACACTACTTCTGGACACCACAACCTGTTTCTTACTTCTCCATGTAACTAGGTTTCCCCACAAATATGTGCAATATCCTGAGATGGACCTTCTAGTCTCCCTATCCCTTGCATGGCTTGCATCAGTGTAAATTGTGATATTTCTGCTAGTTCCTTTTTTGAAGAAGATACCTCTCCCAGGGTTAAGTTTCAAATAGCTCAGGATTCTATACACTGCAGCCATATGTTCTTCCTGTGGTTGGTGCATGAATTGACTTACTATTCCAACCGCATAACTAATATCTGGACGTGTGTGGGTTAAGTATATGAGCTTCCCGACAAGTCTTTTGTATCGTTCTAAGTTAACTGGGACACCATTTGGTTTAATCTCCAGATGACAACCTTCTTCCATCGGTGTTCCTTCAGGTTATGCACCCAACATACCTGTCTCATGTAACAGGTCTAGTGTGTACTTCCGCTGAGATACATTTATGCCCTTTTTAGTTCTTGCCACTTCCATGCCTAGGAAATACCTCATTTGTCCTAGATCTTTTACTTGGAATTCAGTTGACAAGTTCTGTTTTAGTTGAGCAATAGAATCTTCATTATTTCTGGTAATGACTATGTCATCAACATAGACTATCAAGATGGTGACTTTGTCATTAACACGTTTGATGAATAAAGTGTCATCTGTTTGTCCCTGGGTATACCCAAGTCCTTTCATTGTTTTGGTGAATCTACCAAACCATGCTCTGAGTGACTGTTTAAGTCCATACAACGACTTGTTGAGTTTGCACACAGAGTTGTTAGGAGCAGAAATTCCATCTGGAATTTCCATATATACTTCTTCCTCCAAATTTCCATTCAGGAAGGCATTTTACACGTCTAGTTGATGCAGTGACCAATCCAAATTAGCTACGATTGATAGTAGCACCTGGATGGTATTAAGCTTGGCTATTGGAGCAAATGTCTCCTGATAATCAATGCCATATGTCTGGGTATAGCCTTTTGCAACAAGTCTCGCCTTGTATTTGTTGATACTACCGTTAGGATTGAATTTTGGTGTGAAGATCCACCTACATCCGACCGGTTTCTATCCTTCGGGAAGCGTTGTAATTTCCCACGTTTTATTGTCCTTGAGTGCCCTCAATTCCTCTTCTGCAGCTTGTCTCCATTTTGGATTAGTCATAGCTTGTTGAAATGTGTCAGGAACTTTTATCTGTGCACTGTTTATAACAAAACTTTGCATTTTTGCAGACAAGTTACCGTATAAGACAAAGCGTTGAATTGGATGTTGAGTACAAGCTCTTACCCCTTTTCTCAATGCAATAGGCCAACCCAGCTCTTCAGGATTTAATCCTGAATTGGAGTCTTGGTGGTTCCTTTGAATGGGAGGGATAGTACTATCAGTGTTTGGTTCATCTCTTCCTTGTAGCATGATTTCTTCCTCTTGTCGTGATCCAATATCCAACTCTGAATTGATCTCAACATTTGTTTGCAATTCATTAGGTGTGGGTTCAGATTGAGGCGTTCTTTGTTCAAGTTCGGGTTGAGCAAACGAGTCAATTGTGGCTATAAGATTGGGTTTAGGTTGTTGTGGAGGTAAAGATGGTGTATGTGTCAAGCCTTTAGATTCTTCTGGGATTAGCCATTCAATGTTAGTATACTCCCCCTGAATGGGTAATGTCAGATAAAATGCTTCTTCTTCCAAGAAAACAGTATCCCGGGAGATAATAAGTTTCTTGGAAGTAGGATAGTAGCATTTATACCCTTTCTAAGTAGAGGAGTAGCCAAGAAAGAAACATTTGTCTGCTCAAGCAGCAAATTTATTACCATCATTTTTATGAACAAAGACAACACAACCAAACACTTTTGGAGGTAAAGAATTAATCAATGGGCAATTTGGAAATTGGTCAAGTAGTTTTTGGATAGGAGAGGTGTAATTGAGGACTTTGGACGGCATGCGGTTAATGAGATAAGCTACAATGAGTACAGCATCACCCCAGAAGATAGTAGGCACATGTCGTTCCATCAATAAGGCTCGGGTTACTTCCAATAGGTGACGATTTTTCCTCTCAGCCACTCCATTTTGTTGAGGGGTGTAAGGGCAGGAAGTTTGGTGATGAATTCCATGTTTAGCAAGAAAGTCTTTAAAGGCATTGCTCATGTATTCTTTTGCATTATCACTTCGTAAAACCTTAATGGAAGTGTTGAATTGAGTTCGCACAAAGGTATAGAAGTTTTGAAATACTTGAGCTATTACGGATTTGTCTTTCATTAAATAAACCCACGTCGTTCTGGTATGATCATCTATGAAAGTAACAAACCACCTAGCATTGGTGAGAGTTTTGATTCGGGCAGGACCCCAAATGTCACTATAGATTAGTGTGAATGGTAGGGAGGGTATGTAAGGCTGTTTGGGATATGAGGATCTTGTTTGCTTGGCAAGTTGACAAGTTTCACAATGAAAAGGAATGGAGTTTTTATTGAATAAAGTGGGAAATACATACTTCATATACTCAAAACTAGGATGACCTGAACGACAATGCCACAAGTGTACATCATGATTTTGAGAATTGGAGCTAACTAGTGTCTTTCTTTCCTTTCTTGCATCAGTGATCTTCAAGTTTGATCCTTCGAGATAGTACAGTCCATCCCATTCTCTAGAAGTCCCAATCGTCCGCCTCGATTTTAAATCCTCAAAAAGACAACAATCACCATTGAAGATTACTTGGCATGATCGACTTCTAGTCAATTTGCTCACAGATATAAGATTACAAGTGAGTGCTGGTACAAACAGAACATTTTCAAGTTCCAAGTCATTAGATAATATGACCGTGCCAATTCCCTCAACTCTTGTGAAAACACCATTAGCAACTTTTACTTGAAGGAGTTCATGACAAAGTTTAAGATTGTGGAATAGGGTTTTGTTACCCGTCATGTGATCTGTAGCTCCTGAATCTACAATCCAAGTATCTTTACTGCAGTGTTAAGAGCAATAATGGCATTACCTGATTGTACTAGATTCACACTAGGAGAAGAGTTGTACTTATTCTGTTTGTCAAGCATCTGACGAAATAGTTGTACTTCTTCGAAGCTCAAATATGCATTATCTTCAGCTCTTTGATTTGTTGTAATGAGATTGACATTAGGTGCCAGATGTTGTTTGCTGGTTGGTGGTTTACCAAGTAGTTTCCAGCATTCCTCTTTGATGTGGCCCTTTTTCTTGCAATAGTTGCACCATTTATTATTCCTCCGTTCATCTTTTTGTCCTTTCGCTGCAAAAGCTGAACTTTCAATTTGAATGGAAGAACAACTTTGAGTCAAGAGTTTCCTGCTTTCTTCATATTACACGTGGTTGACAACTGCACGTAGGGAAGGCAGAGGTTTTAGTCCCATGATTCGACCTCTTATCTCTTCAAAAGAATTATTGAGTCCAAGAAGGAAGTCATATATTCTTCCCTCGTCTGTTAGTTTTCTGTGTAATTGGGCATCTTTGACAGTATCCCATGGATGTACATAGTAGAGATCTTGTTGTTGCTAGATTTTCATCAAAGCATTATAATATTCTGTAACTGTTAAGTTACCTTGCCTCAGATCTTGAAGTTGTCGTTTCAAGTGAAGCAATGCAGCGGTGTTTTCAAGGGAAGAGTAAGTTTGTCTTGCTACATCCCAGATTTCTTTTGCTGTATCTGCTAGAAGATAGCTTTCACTAATGTCATCTATCATAGAATTGCACAACCAGGTCATAACTTGATTGTTTTCAGCAAACCATGTGTCAAAATTTGGATCATTTGGGGCAAGTTGGGGTGCTACTCCATTGATATATTTTTCCTTCCGCTTCCCACGAATATACCTTAGCACAGTTTGGGACTACTGAAGATAGTTTTTCCCATTGAACCTGTGGTTGATGGCCATTATTTGACTATCCGAGAGTTCTGGAGTTGTCACCGTTCTGTTGGTTGAGGTATGAGTGGTGAAAGAAGAGCCTTGGTTTTCAGAATTTGTACCTGACATAAGTGCTATTGGAACAGCTCTGATTTTGGTTGGATTTTCAGGAAAAAAGCCGAAAAGAGGAGGAAATTCAGAGGAGTTCATGGTTCTGGGAAAAAATGGTCGTCGGAGATAGTACAGACGGTGGCGCGTGGAGTCACGCGCCGGCAGATGTGGAGGCGCGTGGGGTCACGCGCCAACAGCTCTAGAGGCACGTGGATTCACACGCCAGCTCTTTTTGACGCCGTGCTTCTGGGTTCCGCCGATCAGCGGTTTCCGGTCATCCCTGTGGTGGCGGTGTGGCTTCATTCGCCGTCATTCACCATGTTCCAACTCTCAGCGTCTCTCTCGCTCTCTGTTTCTGTCGCTCATATTCCTGAATCAGCGACTAATTCATGTTGCCTCACCATGTTTCTCTCGCACTCTGATACCATATTGGAGCAATAGAGCTCAGATTTTATTAATTGATTATATGACTACAAGATGTGTGTGTATATAAGCATGCGCAAGGAAAAAACAAACGAAATTAGACATAATGATTGTGGAGAGATTTAGGGAATGTTTAATCTCACTATCACCAAAAGTATTTTGTCTTCTTTGACCACCGAAAGTTCTCTGTTTTCTAACAAATTGTCTTAAATTATTGAATGAATTCTATATTATGATTTACAAGGAATGGGGAAACGCTATTTATAGGCTTAGAGATAAAGGGAACTTGCAAGTTGCAACAGTTTCCATAACAGTAAGTTTATTTACAAGAGCTCCAAAAAATAAAGAAAAAGAATGAGAACTTCCACAATAAGTCTTGACTTTTCAGGATAAGTTTAATAATGAACCAATTTCTTCACTATAACTAAGGATGCATGTCTGTTTGATTGAGTTCTAAGGAAAGATAGAATACTAGTTAATAGACATTGTAGCATCATCTATACAAGTTGAAAGAGTAGCTAACTGACCCCATCAATACAGCCAAAATAAAAGTAAAGACTGGAATGGCTGGTTGTATTGCAGCGGCATAAGTTGGATTAGTATAGCTTAAACCAATAAGAAACAAAAGATGGTTGCCGAATATCCTGATCATGAATCACAAAACAAAAAGAACCTAAACAGTCAATAAAACAGTAATATAAAAGTATTATTAGCAAGGGTTTGACTACATCAAGAACCTTACCCTGTTAATCCAAGAAAGAAAAATGATACCAGAAGGTGCTTAGTTATGGGCGGTCGTGTCCGTCTACAAATAACATGGAACACGTCACAAATAATGCAAAAATTATGATAAGTGGCTAAAAACAAAACTAGTTATTCAAGATATCATCGCAGCTGTTAGAATATATCAATGTGCAAAGCTGGCGTGGCATTCACCACCAATAAACAAAATACCGTCCATATTCCAAACTCATACGATACCACCATTTGGGAACACTAAAAACCCAGAAAAACTAATGACCAACAATTACAAACAGGCATGGACTAAGCATCTCCAAAACCAGAGTTGAGATGATAATTGACGACCTCAAGCTAAAGCTCAGTCAGGATACATCAGTTCGTACTACACGATTTAAATTAGCAGGAAGAAAGCTCCAGATATCGAAAAAATTGTACATACATTGTCACGTAAAATTAGGGATAACCAACAATCCAAAGTCATGCGGCCAGAAAATATAGATAACAGAATCGGTGCATCGGTTAACACAAAAAATTATATGCATTGTGGAAAATTTATTAATATGAACTCCATAGGGCGGCACTAGGGCGGACGAATCACATAAACATAAAGGAGCCCAAATATCTCAGAGATTAACAAGCACAGGTGAGAATAAGGACTTGCTAACATCACAAGCAATAAAAAATCCAATCCCCCACCCCAAAAAAAGGACATCAGAGCATCCAGTCCCAACTGATTAAACTCTTCTGGAACTAAATGGCAATAGAAAATTTGTGGGGGGCAGAAAAACCCTACAAAGTTAGATTTTAGTCAACGGAAACCGAAGAAGACATTATAAAAGCCGAAGACGAGAATTGAACAGTTTCCAACGGATCTTTCAAAAGATTAAAACCAAGAGCGTCATAGCAAAGAACACATACTTTTCTCGGATGTAAGCGATGGGAGCAAGAATAACGAGGGCAATGAGATCGCGGAAAACGCAAAACACTAATTGGTTGATTCCAACATTGAGGGCTACTTTGGTGACGACGTGGTATCCTCCACTGAAAAGCTGAACCATCACCATAGCCAAATGAGCCTTGGAAGTGTCTCCCCCTGTGGCCAGCGATCCCCATAGTGCCGCCATTGGCACAGAGAGACCAGAGAGAAGGAGAAGACGATAGGTGATGTTCGATTCGCTGAAACAGGGAACAAACAAACACCAAATGCACAACAAATCCAATGCTTCGTTTCGAAGATTATACACTGTCTTTCTTCGCCTTTCCCTCGCCGGATTTTGATTGCGACGACTTGTTTCCCTCTTCTTTCTTCGGAGACACGTGTAGAGTGCCTGTCTTGAACAGGCAAGATTCTTGGAAAAATCACTGACGGGTAAAGACGAGAAAATAACAATAAAGCTTCAATACAAATTTTAAAATAATAAAAAAAAATTCTTAAATATTTTTGGTGTGATTTAAAGGGATATTTGGATGAGTTTAAAATTATTTTATAAATATTTTTTACGTAAGTCGAGACAAAACTCTTCTCACATACTTATCTCATATACCGTAAATTATGATTGAAAAGTATTTTTTTAAGGTTCCAATCGTTATTTCAAACACCTACTAATTGTCAATATGAAATGACTAAATTACCCTAAAGAATAAAAAAGAAAAAAGCACAGGAGGAGGAGGGATGACTCATTTTTCTCATTAATAAGAAAGATAACGTGAAGGAAGACTACGATGGTTGTAGCTGCAACGTTGAAGGGATTAAGTGTGGTAGGTCAAGGGCAAATGTTTGACTTTGTAGCCTTCATCTACTATTAGAGAGCTTAAAAAGTGATTTTGAATTTTTTTTTTCACATGTGTATGTTGGGTGCATTGAAATTGAGGGTTTGGTCAAAGATTGAAACTTGGGCTCAATGGTGGATTATGTGCTAGGAGGAAGATAAGTAATATTAAGATTTTGATAAAGATATGATCTTGACCATTGAAGTTGAGGTTTCATTGTTGTTGGGTTGTGTGAATTTTATTGTGCTATGTTTTTGGGCAAAGTTACAGAGGGAGTGCTATGTTTTAAATGAGAATGGTTGAATGTGATGGTGGTTTGCTTACTGAAAAAACGCTAATATGATATTAAAAATTGTTGTTAATAGGGGCATGTGTAGTTGTTAATATTGTTGTCGTAGTTGTTAATACAGAACATGTGCTCTGTTTTTGGACAATATAATAGAGGGATTTCTGAACCCCAAACCTCCGTCTGTCCTCCAAACCCTCAACCTCCGTCACTCGTCTAAACCCCTAGCCCCCATCGTTGGTTCGAAGCCCCGCCTCCGTCGCTCCTCCGAACCCCCATCCTTTATCGGACTAATGAAGGATTCTAGGACTTCAGAGAAGCGACGGACAAATGGTCAAGCAAAGGATGCAAAAATGTAGGGAAATTTTTTTAAAAAAAAAAACTGCTCCTCATCCAATATCTTGAAGACACACTGTTTTAAATTCTAGAGGTAATATAGTTATTTCACATTGACAATTAATCATACAAAAGTCCTTAGGGACTTTTTTGATTTTGAAATTTATGTTGGGACTTTGTTGTGGTTTTTTTTCTCCTTTGGACATGCCAATGATTTTCCCAAGATTCTTTCACGCAGAACCCTTTTTTAAAAAATTATATTAAGATCTCAAACAAGAAATAAAATAAAAAAAATGGTCATTCGAAATCGCAAAATAAAAAATTGGTCACAAGGAGTTGTTAATTTAGTCCTTCAAGTTGTCAGCGATTTCAATTGACCGTTTTTTTATATTTTTAGTTGTTTAGGACTACATTATAATTTTTCTTTTTTTTTCTTTGCTAGCCACCCAGACTAGTCTAATATACAGGCCCTTTATTTTGAAATTTAATGCATTTTTTCTATCATTACTTGCTTTTCTTATAGCCTCCCCCCCCCCCCCAAAAAAAAAACTTACTCCCTAAAACATCAAAATTATAAATTTAGAAGATGTTTTAGTAAAGTAAGTCAAACTTCTATCACATTTTTACTTTAAAAGTTATAAAAATACTTCAAAAAGGTTAGAACAAATATACAATTCATGTTTGGATTAGCTTATTGTTTTCTTAACTTTCTTTTTGAGTGATTTTAATAGTTATTACTTACTACTTAAGTATTTCTTATTGTCTTGAGATAAAGTTGAAAATATCCCAAAGTTCCTATTGGAGACCTAATTTTGTTTTGGAACTATGAACTTCTCATTGCTTCACTTTTTTTAATATACAATTCTAATATTTTTGAGGAGATATAAAGTCATTATTAATCATTAATTGTGGGAAGACTTCTCACATTTTTACCTTAAAAGCTGTAAAAGCACTTCAAAAAAGTTAAAAATAACATACAATTCATGTTTGAATTAGCTTATTATTTTCTTAACTTTCTTTGTGGGTGATTTTAATAGTTATTTTTTATTACTTAAGTATTTCTTATTGTCTTGAGGTAAAGTTAAAAATATCCCAAAATTCCTATTGGAGACCTAATTTTATTTTGAAACTATGAACTTCTATTGCTTCACTTTTTTTTATACACAATTCTAATATTTTTTAGGAGATACAAAGTCGTTATTAACCATTAATTATGGGAAGAAATGCTTCATTCATCTTTATACGGAGCCTCTATCTCTTTTAAGCATGGTTTGCTAAGATATTTCCTCCTTATTACTTTTTTTTTTTTTTGGCTATTCTTGAAGTTACTTCACAGCTGTCTTCCTTTTCAGATACTTATCGTTGCTCTACTGGCACATTATCTGATTCTAACCTATATTTCTCTTACGTCTTGAGCATTTATTGCTTTAACTAATTTTAATTAATAGTTTGTTTTGTATAATAGATGTTGCTTACTAATTAAAGAACCGGATGGAGTATTTTTCTTATTTGACTTGAAATAAAGTCAAGAAATTCCCATTGGTTTTAAAAAAAATTAAAGGAAATTCCCGTTGGGGACCTAACTTTATTTTGAAACTATTAATCTCCCATTGCTTCATTTTTTCTGATACATAATTCTAATATCTTTGAAAAACATACAAAGTTGTCGTTAACAATTATTTGTGTGGAGAAATGTTTAATTTGTCTTCCTACGAATCCTCTATTTTTCAAATATAGTTTGGCAGGATACTTCTTACTTTTACTAGCTTTTTTTGACTATTATATTAAAGTTATTTTATTATCTTCTTTCTAAATAGTTCTAGTTACTCTATCTACACTTCTTGTAATCTATAAATCTCTTATTTCTTTTAATATCATTTATTCTTTATTTTTTTCCAAAAAAAAATACGCATCACCCTTCCAAAAAAATCTAGCATTACCCCATTTTAAATATTACACATGAAGATCTTTTTACAAGTAAAATAAGAGCAACTTCTTTTTTATTCTTAGGATGGCCTCTCCGATCAAAGCTTGGTTTCATCACTTTCATCTTCTCTGGCGAAGAGCCTGAGTTTATGTGTAGATTTATTCTTAGGCACTGTTCGGGATTTTTTTTTTTGGATGGAATGATATAGGGTGAAATACGTACGGTTGAGAAATTTTTTTTATTATTATTTGAGATTTTTTATTTAAACAAAGGAAGTGAGATGGCTTGAGATATATCCTCTAAAATTATTCTTAATTATCACAAACTTGCTTTTATCTCATGCATTTTTTACAAAATTATCCATCATCCGTCTATATCTAAAAATTTCAAAATACTTGATTAAAACAAACTAATTTTTTTTTTCATAACGTTTTTCAAGTGGTGGTTCACTGAAATTGCTCATTTTCGCAATAAAACTCCCAAATTACGTAACACAGCTCAATATTTATATATTTTTAGTAATTAATTATAGACTTTTGTGAGACTTAATTAAATATTTTAAGCATAATTAAGTGTTAATGTGAGATTTTAGGAAAGGATAATTTGGGAATTATAATGGTTAAATTTTTATATTTTTAATTAATTATTATTATTCCAATTATTCCTTAATTGTTAGCACAAGATATTACCTTTGTGAATTTAATTTTATAGGTGATGATTAGGCACAACTTTTATCAATTGGTTAAGGTCAAATATGTCATTTTGGAGCTTAACAAGGACAAAAGAGAAAACAAATGCATAATTTATTTTCATAATTTTTTCTAAGAGGAAATTAAATGAGTGAGGGTTTTATTTAGTGGTTGCAATTTTGTACCTAATTCTAAAACAGATTTTCACCTCTTATCCAAATATGCCCTTAACTTACTTTCTACCCTAAATCAATCACCATATTTCAGCCTTGGGAGAGAGAAAAATTCCATATTTGAAAGAAAACTACTCTCAATTCCTCACTCACATGGTATCTCCTTTCACCTCCACACCCATCGACTTCCTCCATCTTCCATTCATCCCACCACCTTATATCTTTTATGGACCACTTAGGATGAGGAAGTAAAGACGCAGGCTGCTGAACTATGGAAGATAATTAAATGGAGAAAAGGAGCAAGAGGCATGAAGGAGCTGCCAACCTAAAAATGAATTAAAGAAAATAAAGAAAATAGATCTCTGGACCCAAAAAAATGAATAATTGAAGAAAAGAGAAGGAAGAAGTGGGAGGTGATGGCTAAAGGGACCTAATGAATTGATGGAGAAAATGAGAGATGTGAAAGAAGAAGATGAGAGCACATGGAAGGCTCATTTTGGTGGAGATTGAAAGGGTGTTTGAAGGAGCTTGACCCAATTGATAGAGATTTTGAATGCTAAAAGCATATTTGGGATTATGATTGGAAATCAAAAAAGTGCTTACACATATAAGTCGAAACAATAATCATCTCACATATTTACTTTATATACCGTAAATCACAATTGAAAAACTGTTTTTGAAGATTTCAATCATTATTATAAACAAGCACTAAATCGGTTTGAAGGTCAAGAGCAATTGCTGGCCAAGAATTATGCCTTGTTTGTTATAATAGAAGAGGATTTTTTTTTTTTGTGAAAGTAGAAGTGAAAGTGATTTCTAAATTATGTTTGATATGTCCATGGAATTGAGATATATAATTTTTTATAGAATATGTGTATTTTTTTTATGAAAAACCAAAATGCACATGTCACTGAAAAAATTTATAAAGACTTCTTTCCTTCCTCTATATTCTCCCCCATTGTAAAAGACCTCCACCACCCAACCTTCAGCACCCACCTAGACTTCCTATAACCACTCATGGACCTAGACAAAAGAAAAAACCACATCTTTCATAAAAGTTGAAGAAGATGAGAACAAGGGCAAAATACTAGAATGATTCTTCCATGTTTATTTATCCAAATAGCTTTCAGCACATATATAATAATGAGTAAATAATGGATATGTTCAAGAAATCAGGGGGAATAAGAAAGGAAAATATTTACAAATCATAGCAACATTAAATTCTGATTCTACCCATATAATCTCATCTAATTCTAAAATGTGGGGATTTCCACAAAAGTTAATGGGAAAAACATATCAAAAGCATTAACACTGAAAAAAAATCAATCAATGAAGATGACAATGGAGAAGAGATGACGATGAAGCGATGCCAAAGAGGACGAATGTCATGACTGTGGAATGTTAGAGGAAGCATAGAACGCAAGGGGGAGAAGAAAAAATGGCGGAGGTTTTCGAGCAAGAAGGAAAAAGAAAGGAACGTGATCTGTTAGATCCGTCCCCATCCATCATTTGTTGTCGTTGTCCTCCATTGCCCTCGCCGCTGTGCTCCATCATCGCCATCCTCCTTGCGCACCACTATTGCCATATTTGTTCAAGGGTAAAATGGTCCACATTTATGAGTTCCATGGAATTGGACCAGATCCATGGGTAGCAGGTAGGAACTGAGTTCCAACGTTTTTATGGAATTGTGTGTTCCATGAAGTGAGTTCTATGACACCAAATGCCAAAAATATTGGGTTCCATTTTTAATTTCACTTCTCAGAAACGTAACCAATTCTATGCTACCAAACGTGTCATTAAAGAGATGGTCGATTTCTTCCTCTTCATTCAAGCTTCATTTCCTTTTCCTCTAAATAACTAAGTTCTGGTGATTTTCTTGAGTTGGGTAATGGTTTGAGCTTCTATGCTTCAATAGAATCCCTTTCAGCCCTCTTTCTAATTCATGATTATATTGCTTGGTTAAGTATATGGTTTTGAGCTAGATTATTTTTATGCCAAGTGAATAAACTTGGTGGTTGAGCTAGGAGTTGACTAATTAGACTTTGTATGATTCATATTAGGAGTAGGTTAAATTGTTTATTCCTACTAAGTTGAATATATTTTAAATGACTAAACCGAATACTTTGAATTTTGTAATAGTAATTACAATTTGAAATTGGAAGTTAATCATTCTTCTCCTTTGAGTCATATTTATTGTGTTGAATGGTGATACTTATTTAATTGCTTTGGTAAAATGAATTAAATGGGCATTGTAAGTGTGGATTTAGTGGTAGCTTAAGTTTGACTCATATTATTGAATTCTTATCATTTGCAAGCAAGTAAGACTAAAATTTCAACTCAAAAGAATCTCACTTCATTATTATATTAGTTTGTTGAATATAATTTCTCTTATTGTTATTGTTAATTTGAACTGCTACGCTACATTTTTAAACCTAATTTTTTAATGAAATGGGTTTATCAAACACTCTATTTCATCGTTTCACTTCATCATCCTATTCAGTTTCATTTCATTTCATTTATATTTGTTTCATCTGATTATTAGTGATTACATCCTTAGACTCGCAAGCACATACACTATTACAAATGTTAAAAGAAAAGGTCTAGGGAAGGTCTAAAATAAATCAGAGACAAAAAAAAAATTAATTACCAATAGATGTCTTAAAAGTACTCCATCTTGTCTTTAATGTTATAAGTCATATATACCTAATTTAATTAGATTAAGAATTTTATTTAAATTAATTAATGTAATATTTATTTTCTAAAATACCCTAACTATTTTCCTTTTCACCCCTCCTTTCCATCTTCATTGATTATTATTGAGGAAGTTTTGTTAGAGTGTGTAGGTCTTGATATATTGGGCATGAGTAATTGAACCGTATAACATTTTACAGTAGTTTTGTGTTCATGTTATTTTCTGATTTAGGACGTGTATATAAATAGGGGATATGATCCAAGTTGTTGGATTCATTTTATATTCAATCAAAAAAATAGAAGTGGTGGTCTCTGACTACCCATTTTACTCGGAGGGGTTTTGTTGTTCAATAAGTATCAATAAGATAAATTAAAAAAATAATAATAAATATGATAAATATGTCTTATATTTAAGATCAAGATTAATTTTTTAAACATATTTTATATTAAAAACTGAAAGGAATATATTATTAATAGATTCCTATGAAAGATCTATGTAAAAAATGTTTGCTTCAGTAGTCGTTGGCCAAAGAGCAGGAAAGCACAAAGAAGAGTGCTTGAAAAGATAGCACAAGAACCAGCTTCAAAATTTTTTTGAATTAACTAACGTGTGCAAGAAATTATTTTTATCCCGTATTTTTTAAAAGTGAATAAGATGAAACATATTTTAAAAAGTTTATATTTTTAAAGAATTAAGATTTTTAACTATATTTAACTAGTACAGGGCTTAATTATTAATCTTCACAAGTTATTTTAAAAGCATCTTATAAATGGAAAGAGAGAAAGATTTAAGCACACCGGGCGCTGATTGAGTTATTATATGAGTCTCACATTAATATTATCTTGAAAGAGGGGTCTTATAAGACCTTAAACGCACCAAGGGCTATTTACTGGTTATGGTTTTTCCATAATACCATACTTGTAAATTTTCTATAAAACCCAAATTTTACGATTTATGAGCCTCTAATGTGAAAATTAACAGAAATGTGAACAGTTTATACACACACCAAACAAATGTGGAAGCCACTCGTGTTGACTGGTTCTTTCGTAAAAAAATGGTGACACTGTTCCTCCGCCGAACTCATTGATGACCTTTAATTAATATTGACTATATTAACAACGTTGAAAGTACATTGTCACTAATTTTATAATTGTTAACATTGATCACTAATCAATTATGAAACATTAATATATGAGTACTTTGAGAATTATTCTTTCATTACATAACTCGAGTATTCTTTTTTTTTTTTTTGGCCAACACATAACTTGAGTATTCGCACGTTCGTTACCAACTGAAGATTTCGTCATATGGTAGTATCACATAAACGTAATTAAACGCTTGTGAAGTTATGAGTTTAGGCAAGTGAATCTATATATGTCGCTTAGTCAGAATATAAGATATAGTTAATTAATTTGTAAAAATTTAAAACTGGATTTTTTGGTTATTTGTTGATATTATTATTATGTAAAAAAATGTGTCACTTTTCCCAAATATCCTCCTCTTAATGAACATACTAAATATGGGAGGCAAAAGAAAGATGGAAAAAAATGAATGTGTTGAAGTTTTGAAAATATCATATCAAATTATTTACAATAAAAACTATCTTTATTAAGGAAAAAAAATTAGAAGTTTGAAGGATAAAGTAATATTTTTCTTACCTAACTATACATTCAAAATGAACTAATGTCTTACATTCATGAACTAAACAAAGTTTGAATAGGATGAATATAAAATTTGTAAAAAGTCCACATATAGATGGGGACAATGTATTATTACCCATAGACATGCAAGTCTCCATGGAAAAGACCATGAAATTTCCTACCAAATCCAAATGGCCTAAACACGTCCACTAAAACCTAATCCTACTCCAAATTAATCACCCACATGCATGTTCAATCTTTCTTTCACTACTTTTTCCATAAAATATAATGATCGTGATAATTATATGAGTACCTGCCCTCCGATATAATTAAAGATTAAAGAAGAACACCAAAAAATCTCCAAAACTTTCACTTTCAATGTATATATCAGGTCTTTCTAAGTCGACTTTCTCTACGTTGATTATGTCAAATCAACTCCAGCTGGTGACTAATCCATATTATCACTTGGAAAACATGAATATAATTATCATATATAGTTTATTGGTATATATATACTCAAATCATAGTATTTACCCCCCATGTTTTCTATATGGTTCATTGTTTTTGCATATACTCCTCTAGCTAGTTCTGTTTATAAGACATAGAAAGAAGATTATTTTGTTATATATATATATTTATATAAGTCACGTTATTAAATTTTTTGCATGTGAATGTATAAATATACAATAGGGACCTAATTAATTCACTTCAAAATTAACCTGAAATATAAGGATGTGCGGCTAGAGTCAAGAAGCTGCCTTGACTGCCACGTGTACATACTCCAAACTCTTAAGCCAAACAAGAAATTACATAGAA
Organism: Albizia julibrissin; assembly: GCA_037074505.1. Lineage (NCBI taxonomy): Eukaryota > Viridiplantae > Streptophyta > Magnoliopsida > Fabales > Fabaceae > Albizia > Albizia julibrissin. Next base: position 38,330,274 of record CM073488.1, on the reverse strand, counting down.
AAGAGCATAAAGTAGCTTTATTTTTTTTTTGGCCAATTACGAGCGTAAAGTAGCCTAGTCGCTTTAAGCTAGTGGAAATTCAAGTCCGTAGTAATGGAGTGTATGAGCTTGTTTGTTATCGTTTATTTGAATTGGGTTTATATAATAAGCCCGATTCATATAAATCGAGATAAATATCATTTACATATTTATCTCTTAAACCGTGAAAGTGTTTCATAGACCGTAAAAGCACCTCGTAGACCGTAAAAATTACCTCGTAGACCATGAATTACAATTCATAAGCACTTATAAAATTTTTATAAGCTATTCCAAACAGCCTCTATGTCCTTTTGCTTGATCCCCACGTAGTATTTCGCGAATAGTTTGTCCTTTTGCTGATCGCCACGTAGTATTTCGCGAATAGTTTTGTAGGTGTTTGAAATAATGATTGAAATTTTTAAAAATGTTTTTTAATTGTGATTTACGATATACGATGTAGTTTTTAAGGTTTATAAGGTAAATATGTGGATGAGTTTTATCTCGATTTACATAAATCAGGTCTATACATAAGTATAAGCTAAACCAAACATCCTCCTTATCTTCAGTCTTAAATATAAGATCTGTTTAATTTTTTTTGAAAAATATTAAAAAAATTAAATAAGTTACTTATTCATATTATATATTGTATATGATTAAATAATATATCAATTTATAAGTAAGACAAATTAATTTAGAAAAAAAATTTAATATAAACACTTTAAAGTAATTTAATTAGCTTCCTTAATCTTCTTAGAAAAAAAAATCTTATATATAGGATTGGAGTTGGTAATAGTTATAATCTAGTGATGGCATGAAAAATTATCTATAAGTATGAGGTGACTAGCTAGTTTCATCCCACTGCGTCTCTCCTGTGATTAAAAAAAAAATCTCAACAAAAGTAGTAATTCGTTTATTATATTGGTTAGTGAATCAATGTATGTTTTAAGGAAATAATATTAACAAAGAAATTTCCAAAAAAGGATCATTAGGAACTGAGGTGTTACAGACAGATGCAAGCTAATTATAATTGAAGCCTTCTCTCACTATATGTAAACACTAGATGAGTGTCCGTCCAAATAAGTCTACCCGATTGATTGGATAAGGAAATGGGCATGAAAATGATGTTTTCAGCATCAGAAGGAGAATAAGTGGCTCTAATAAGAGGCGCATTCCACTGAATAATGGGATTCCAAGATATAGGATTATGCATTAATAAGTCACTTACAAAATACTCCTTGAGTAATTATAATTTAATTTGATTACAAAAATATCAGTCACTTTCTTCTTCAAAGTGATATAAAGCGTAGATCGATGAATGGACGGTGAGTGGCCAAGTGAATAAAAATTAAGAGAAAGCTAATAATAATAATAATAATAATAATACTCCCATCATTCTTTAATATAAAATATGTTTAAGGAGTTAATTCTGGTCCTGAAAATAAGATATAATTTATATATTTTTCAATCTTTTCATAATTCACCTTTATTGATGATTGTCAACAATAACTAAAGAAAAGATCGAGTGAATTAAGGAATTAAAAAAGATGACTAATTTTTTTAAAAATATATACATCATATTAAGTGGCTATTATAGCATGTTTGGAAACTCTATTTAGAATCCGACTTATTTTATAAGCCTGATTTACGTAAATCAAGATAAATCTCCTCCACATATTTACCTCGTAGACCGTAAAAGCAACCTCGTAAACCGTAAAAGTTACTTCATATTCTGTGAATCACGATTTATAAGCACTTATAAAACTTTCATAAGCTAATCCAAACGAGCTAAATCACGATTGAAAATCACTTATAGGTTTGGACACATAAATCGAGATAACCCTCACCACATAACTTACTTCGTATTTCATCAATCACAATTAAAAAACACTTATAAAATTTTTAACTACTATCTCAAACGACTAATATAATTCTGGGGATAATATAATGAAGCCTTGTTGTCATCACCCCCTGGTGAATTGTCCCTGTAAGCGCAGTCACTTTCCGCCACCATGTCCCACCAACCACCACTCGCCGCTTCGTTATCCCCAGAATTATTATATATATAAGGAGTATATTTGTTCCATCATGTAACCCTCATGCCTTACATGAAATTTAATCAAAGTGAGGTATCAATATTAGACCTTCAATTCTAAGAAGGTGTCAATATTAGATCTTCAAACCAGTTAGATAGGGATCATTAGCTTGTTCTATCTAAACCGTTCAGATGTGATTTGTATAATTTAGATGCAATTTTTTTATTTTTTATTTTTTTAAAAAAATTATTTTAATAATTAGATAATCTAAGATAAAGATAATTCCTTAACTAATATTATTTCTAAAGATGAATTTTTAATTTAAAAATTATCAACTAAAAAATATGAAATATGGACGGATGAGATTAGCTTATGGTCCCTCTCTAAAGGATAGACGTCATAATTGGTTCCCCTCATCTTTGTCAAGCCATTAACCAGTTCTAACAATTAATAAGAATGCTTAAAGATAAAACTTATAAATTTTAAAAAATAAAATGGATTGAAGTCGTTGGCCAAAAAAACGGAGTATTTAAAAGCAAATTAAACCTCTTCTCCAATAACCCTTATTAAAAAGTGTCATATATACATATACAATTATACATGTAAGCACGCACGCGGGCAAATTATATGTTGAAAACCCAGCAAAAGACAGAAAATAATTATGACGTAGATACATGCGTGTCGTTGTGGAAAGTCTGTACTCAGAACGTTGACGATGAGTCAACTATAAATATAATATAAATAAATATTAAAATATCCCCTCGGTCTCCCTCTCTCTATATAACATATATTATTAGGGCTCTCTTCTCAATCTATTGCCTGGCTACAACACAGCGACAAGGCCGGGTTTTAGTAACCACAAGAATCACAGAGCAAACTGCTGCAGCATTCTGTTCAAAATTCAGAACACCAAACACCATGGTGGTGAGCTCACTTAATTACACACACACACACACACGTAGTCATCGCTTGCATGATGTGTTTGAATGAATCATAATTATGATGACGATGATAATAATATAGTTTTATATATTTATATATATTGCTGGGAAAGTCTTGATGATTAAGCTGTAGCTAGCTAGACTCCTGACTCTATTATTGGCGCAGCAAGTAATAGAAATAAAGGTGGGAGTGAGCGATGCTAAAAGGAAAAGCAAGGCCCTGAAACTTGCTGCTGGTGCAAAAGGTGATACACACACACACACTACCCGTCCTTAATATAAACCAGTCTTTAATATAAAATATCATTTGTAATTATACTATATTAATTCTTTTTCCTGCTTTTAAATTACTGTAAAAGTTATAGTGCAGATATATTGTAACATATATAATAATGCATATGTTTGAAGTGTATATGGTGATTGATGGTGACGATGATGAAAGAAAACAGGAGTGGAATCAGTTGGACTGAAGGGGGAAGAAGGAGTGATAGTGACCGGAGATGAAGTGGATGCCTTTTGCCTGACCAAATCTATGAGGAAGAAGTTTTGTGATGCCGAACTCTTGAGCTTGCAACGCGAGAATCCTGACGGCGGTGACGGCGGCGGCGATAAAGAAGAAGAGACGTCTCCATGTTGTCCCTGCAACTGTAATAACTGCTGTCAGTTTCCTCCTCCACCATGCCCCATTACTTACGTGATCCATGCTGATCCTTACCCTACTATCTGCTCCATCATGTAGTAGTAATACCTATAACTATCTGCATATGGGGGATTTGTGGTGTCTACTGAACTCTCTGCCCGTATCTTACTTTTTCCCAACTTCCCAAATGTTTTTCTTATCTATTTTAATTACTAGACTCTAAATAAAATGAATGATATTTTAATGTTTTATGGGTAAAAAATGGGGCAAGTTTTGATTTTTTTTTTTCAAAGATTGTAGATAAAAATTTGAAAACTACATCATTTTTTGTCCCAAAAAAAACAATAAAGATGTGATTTGTTTTATGTAGAATCTGATAATTAAAAAAAATATTTGGAAAGTTGGAGAAAACTACGAGGGGGCAGATAGAGAAGGGGCAAAAGACATCCCAAATCCTTGAATTGGACTAATTGTATATTTAAATAATGACTTTGGTTGTCTATGAGCAAATTTCATTGAGGTCTCATTTGTTGATAAGTCACTTCCTTTTAATTCATATTAATGTTTGGGAAAATCACAATTACACTTTACGTAACTACATAAAGATATTAATAATAATGTTTTAAAAAAAATCATTTGTGGACATATTAATTGATTGATTGTTATCAAGCATCAGCACCTTTCGTTCTCTTGCATCTTTTACTACTCTTCTCTGGTTCGGAATTTTTAACTATTTAGATCGAATTTTATAGGCTACTTGAATTTAATATTCTTAAAATCAATGATCAAAATATTACAATTAATTAAATAAAATTGTATCATCAAAGATATATGTGAACAAGTGACCAAGGATAACAGAGAAAATAACAAAAAGTAAGAGTAAAAGAGGTTGAATTGATTGATCGTGATGTGTGTGTGTGGGGACTGACAACTAAAAGCATGTTTGATGATGGATGAAAAGGTGTATACATGTTTATGCAAGTAAAAACACGATATAATATTATTTTCATATATTTATTTATAATAAATTATGATTAAAAAATTATTTTTAAAAATTCTAATTATTATTTTAAACGAGCATTAAGTACTGATTTGAGTTAACATTCGAAAATCACTTTTATGTTGGAAAAACACCTTCTGTCGCTAATTATATATTTATTTCGTATACTATAAATTACATTGAAAAAATATTTTATGCCACTAATCATACAATTACCTTGCACACTATAAATCACGTTGCAATAATTCATCATCTCTCCACTTGATAAAATTGGACTAAGGATTAATTAGGTGACTTATGTGAGGAATCAGTTTTGGAGCCTATCTAATGAACGCATCTCATCTATATTGTCTAGGTGAGATTTGGATAGTCCAAATTTAATTTTTTTTATTAATGATTTTTAAATAAAAATTTTTTTTTGAAAAAATGTTATTTTAGATTTTCTATCCATTAAAATAATTTTTTTTAAGAAAATAAAAAAAAATTAAATATAAACTACCTAGATGCGACGTGCTTATGGTGCCTATTCTTTCCCTTTTGTGAAATCCACTTGTTGTTTAGAATCACTGTTCATAAAACATGTTTATCAAGATAAAACTTCTCTCATATACTTATTTCATACCACTCTGGTCTTTTTTATAAGTTCAGTTTGATCCTTATTATAAGTCTACCAAAGAGTAATTAATGATAATGTTATAATTTTATCAATATCCAACATAATAAAAAAATGAATTAATTCCTATTAGAAGGAGAAAAAGATGAGAGAGGGGTTGAGAATATCATTCATAAACGAGGGTAAAATTAGGAAAATACATTAATTTATGACATATTTAAGGCATGTTTGAATCAGCGTTGGAGAAATATGTTTACGCAAGTTGAAGTAAAACTCCTCTCACATATTTACCTCGTATTTTGTAAATCACGTTAAAAAAATAGATCTTACCGCCAACCTCAATAGATACTTAATGAGTTAACTAACTCTTTTTGATATATAAGAATTAATTAAACTAATAAAAAGAATTAGAATAATAAACTGTAAATCACGTAATGAACACTTAGTGCTCAACTGCCAAACGAGGTTGTTTTTACATATAAAGAGATCTTTGCCCAACTGTCACAATTTGTAAGTGTAAAATGACATCCGTCCAACGCGGATATCCATATTCATGGTTTTGTAACTTATATTTGTGGACATATTAATTAAAATGATAAAAAGAATTAAAATAGTAAACTGTAAATCACGTAATGAGCACCTAGTACTCATCTGCCAAACGAGGTTGTTTTTATATATAAAGAGATCTTGGTCCAACTCTCACAATTTGTAAGTGTAAAATGACATCCGTCCAACGCGGGTATCCATATTCATGGTTTTGTAACTTATATTTGTGGACATATTCACAATTTGAAATTTGTAACTTATTTTTTTAAAAAAATAATAATCTGACTTGTTCATTCATCGTTTTGACTTTTGGGACTTAAATGTAAAATGACATCCGTCCAAGGCGGGTATCCATATTCATGGGGTTGGATCGCGCGAACCGCCTCCGACAAGCCTGGGTTTCATTTTCGCTTAAAGACCAACAAAACTGCAGATGGACCAGAAATGCGGTTGTCAGAAAGATGATGAGAGGTAGATCAAAGATCTAAGACCAGAGAGAGTTCAGAGGAGAAGGAGACGAAGTTTGAGAAATGGGTACGACGGTGACGGGATTGGCGCCGGGACTTTCTCGGAAGCTGAAGAAGGTCTTGGAATCCAGGACTGACTCGCCTGATCTCCTGTCCTCCCTCAACACCCTCTCTTCCTTCTACACTGACAACACTCCTCAATCCCGTCGCAACCTCCGATCCACCATCGAAAAGCGTTCTCTCTCTATCAACCTCGAATTCCTCGCTGCCTCCGATGTCGTCCAACTGGTGATAAACACTTTGCTGATGCTACAACTTCTGCATTTCACTTGCTTGCATTGTTCTGATCTAACTTCCTTTGTGCTTCTCTTTCTTGATTGCATTTTTAGGCCTTGGATCGCGTGGAGGAAGAGGCGAATGCCGTTGCTGAATGCTGTGACAGGTGTGAATTTTCTATCACTTTTACATCTTTGATTATATTGGCTAATGGTTAGTTGAGAGAGGCTACCCTTGCAGTAATTCACTATTTTGATACATGATTTTTGGGACTAAATGATGCGAGAGATAAATTTGGATTATGTAGCTAATGTATGCGAGAAATATTTTGCTTGGCAGTCCAACTCCAGAAGTATTAATTTATGATTGACGCTCTGTTCATTACTCTGATGAAGCTGTTAGGACATTACAATTTTCCTCTTACCCTATTAAAATTTACCTTTGGACTCGTGGTTGCCATGATAGCAAGTGTATCAGGCAGTTAATTACAATTTGGACAAGGGATTCAATTTGTGTTTAGAGTGAAATGATATGTTTTGGATCTGCAAGTGCTACTCATTCTAATGATGTCATTAACGTTTTAGAATTTCCTCTTACCATATCAATTTTACCTCTGAACTCTTCGTAAATCTTCAGTTTAAAGTGATTCAATAATTGGCTAGACTATTTTGTTTGAGGCTTGACACTTCCGGAACATTAGGTTTTGAGTGATGCCCTGTTCATCACTTTGACGATGCTATTGGAATATTATCCTCTTATGATACTAAGCTTACCTTCAAACTCCTATTATATTATTCTTCAATTTGAATTAATTCATTATTTGGTATTAAAAATGATCAAGGTTCAAACCTTTTTCAGGATATCAAAGGCCTTGAATAGTTGCAGTGCTACCACTGGTGACATTATCAGTACCACAGAGAGGCTCAAACAAGAACTTGAAACTACTACGCAAAGGCAAGAGATTGTGTCATGTTTCCTACGTGATTATCAGCTCTCCGCTGAAGAGGTTTAATTTATTGTTTCATATTTTGCACAGACTGAACTGTCATTTTGTAATTCAAATATGACATGCTCATACCACCTTCATGCTTACAATAAACTTTTGATCATCTTCAGATAAGTGCACTTAGAGATGAAGAACTTAATGAAAACTTTTTCAAAGCACTGTCTCATGTCCAAGAAATTCATGCCAACTGCAAAGTGTTGCTTAGGACACATCATCAGGTAATTTTTTCGTTTCCATCTCTGCCTCCTTCCATTTTGGCTCTGAGCTGCATGCAAAATTCAACACAATTTGTAATCAAATGCACATGTTATATTGTTTTCGGGCCAAAATAGAGTAAATATCTGAAATTTATCTTTTCTCAATTCTAAATACCTTTATGGTCTTCAATCTTCACTTTATATTTTTATCAAGGACTTTGATATTATACTTTTCACCTGAAATATGTGATGAAATTCAATAACTTTTAATGTGATATGGATATTTTAATTTCTGCGTCATGGGCTATTCTTTTGGGTTGGAAGAGCTATGTTGTTCCGTTTCTTGTTTTGATAAAAGATTAGCCTAATTGCCAATGAACTAAAGGAACAAAACTGTTCCCTTCCGTTTCTTTTTTGTCAATACGTATTATATGTTCACTACTTCTGCAACTTTCAGTTTGTGCGGAACTTTTCTCTATTATTTTCCTGCTACTTTGTGTTTAAAAATAATATTTCAATTTTTATTGACTTCAAAAATTTCATTCCAGCGTGCTGGTTTAGAGCTGATGGATATGATGGCTGTGTACCAAGAAGGAGCTTATGAGCGCTTGTGCAGGTGAAGATTCCTCTACTTTAATAACAACCATCTAATCTTCACTAAAAAAAAAAAAAAAAATCTAATCCAACATAACTTGGCATTACAAGCAGTCCATAAGCCCATGATTCAGTGGTTTGTTTTGGATATTATAGAAGAGGTATTCTTAAGCATAGTCAGAAAGAGAATAAATAAGAGCTTTGTTAAAACTGCAAAGGTTTGATGGGAAAAGAATCTAATTTATTTTAAATGGGGCAGCTAATGAACTAAAAAGCTCAAATTTCCCTAAAATATGTGTTGAGATATCGATAACGTGTTAGCATAGTTAATTTAATTAATATATGGTAAGTAGAATCTCTAGAAATAAGATTTTACATCTACACATGTTTGGCCAAAAAGAAAATAGATTACTACATATGATATTAAATGGCTGTCAAAGATCAAGTTCCTTCCAAACTTTTACCCCCATGTTTTTCTTTGCCAACTTTTTACCCTCACGTTACTGACTCTTGAAAGTTGTTTTCTTATGGAGATTGGATAACTTGATGATATACAACAATTTGTAAATTTTGCCTATAGGTGGGTTCAGGCTGAATGTAGAAAGTTGGGCGATACTGACAATCCAGAAATTAGTGAGCTCCTAAAAACAGCTGTGTGCTGCCTCAGGGAAAGGCCTGTCCTTTTCAAGTATTGTGCAGAAGAGGTGATTCCATTATGAAACTGATCAATTCATTTAACTCATGTCAAGTCTAATTTTTGTTGGGATTTGAATCCTGCAATATTCCAACTTGGAACTTAAATTGTGATATTTGGACAGTTATCACCTCCACTGCCTAATGATGTTCATTGATCAAATCTTGCATTAGAACCTAATGTTGTTAATGTTGTTTAAAGAATATTCTGTTCGAATTGAAACTCAAATTGCTTTTATCTTTGTTTGTGCATAAGATACCAATTTCTGGTTTTGTAGGTGGCCAATATGAGACATAATGCATTATTTAGAAGATTCATAAGTGCTCTTACCCGTGGAGGACCTGGTGGAATGCCTCGACCTATTGAGGTTCATGCTCATGACCCATTACGATATGTGGGTGATATGCTTGGGTGGTTACATCAGGTACGAGTCTGTCATGAGTAATGACAATCTGGTGGGTGAATGCTTGAAGCCACTTCTGTTACTGGACTTTTACTACAGTATTCATTGTTCATGCATCTTAATTTTATTGTATTGCACCTACATGCAGGCCTTGGCTTCTGAACGCGAACTTTTACTTATGTTACTTGATCCAGACACACAGGTGGATTCTGGACCAACAGCGGATCAGTTCTTCAAGAGCTCTGAGAATGGCTCTGGGAAGATGGAATCTGACTTGACATTTGTTCTGGATAGAATTTTTGAGGGGGTTTGCCGGCCATTTAAAGTGAGAGTTGAACAAGTTTTACAGTCCCAACCAAATTTGATTGTCTCTTATAAACTGAGCAACACACTTGAATTTTACAGCTACACTGTGAGTTGTCATCAATCATTTTTCTCCTTTTTTGGTACTGGTCCCATAAATGCTTTTTTTGTCTTAGCTTCATATGATCATACAGATTTCAGATCTGCTTGGGCGAGAAACTGCACTTTGTAATACACTATGGTTGCTAAAGGATGCTGCTCAGAAAACGTTTTTTGATATTTTGAAAGGTCGTGGAGAAAAGCTTTTGCGATATCCCCCTCTTGTTGCTGTTGATCTTTCCCCTCCTGCAGCAGTAAGGGAAGGAGTATCTGTCCTCCTTGAAATCATTGATAACTATAACAGCATGATGGTTCCTGCTTCTGGCAAAAAGCCTCCTTTTGATCCAGTTATATCTGCGATACTGGATCCAATAATTCAGGTGCGTATTTCCATCTGTCAATCTGGCACCTGGATTTGGTAGTATCTATTAGCAGGCGTGAAACAAAATGATTTTAGTAGCTTCCTTTGTAAGGTTGATTGTCTTTGAAGATTTTTGTTAAGATAGTGAATGTAACCTCTGCCTTTGATTCCTAGATGTTCCTATAATTTAAAACATCCCAAGATTTACTTCCTGGTTCTGCTAAGCTAAACTCTGATGTTTGAGAATGTACTCACCTTTCACACATCACACTAAATTTTACCCTGTTTTTTCTGTAAGCACACTTAGCTATGGGCCTGTCTTGGCCCCGGTCCATTTCAAGAAACCTTGAACTGGCTTTAATTGTAATGAAATCATAGAATATCATAGCTTCCTGTCTATTGCAGATGTGTGAGCAAGCGGCAGAGGCACACAAGTCCAAGGGTGTTGGGCATTCTTCAAGAAGGAGTAGGATGAGTTCTGACTCCAGCCAAATTAGCAAATCTTCGGTTGATGCAATCTTGTCAACAAGCAGCTCTGCTCCATCCTCTCAGGTCCTTCACTCTTAACCTTTTTGTCTTTTTCCTTCACTTTTTTGCCCTCACCAATTATTGCTACTTCTAGGTTTCACGATTTTCTCCACTTTGTGCTCTTCATTGATGAACTTTTATAGCTGCCATGCACATGTATGCTTCCATTATTTGATTGCGTACTGTCCTTTAAATTTTATCAGGAGAATTGAAACCAAAATGTAATTATTCTGCAATTTTGCTAGAAGTGTCCCTTGAAGTTGCCTGTCATTTCTCAATTGTAAATTAACATGTACCAACAAATAAAGTTACCGTGCTCTAATGTGAAACTAATGATATGATTTTGACCACCAAACAAGGTGGAGGAAATTAATGGAGGAGCTTGATTGAAACATAGTGAAACTCTCAACGTGGGCTTACTGATTAGTGATATATAGAAGTTTCATCAAGGGTTTGATGTGTTCTTTTGGCAGACTACTGAGACCCCATCCAAGATATTTCTCATCAACTGCCTGTGTGCTATTAAACAACCTCTAGAGGGACATGATGATGTGGCTGCTGACTACGTGAGAAGGCTTGGAAAGATGATCAATAACCACCTGCATGTACTCGTGGACAAAGAAGTCGACGCCATATTAAACAGATGTGGGTTGTCACAAAAGATGACCCACTTCCACAACTCAATACACAAGCAGCAAGGTGACAAGGAAATGGTTGGAGTCCCATTGGCAGAGATGGAGGACACAAATCCAGCCAATCTTTCAGAGTGTTTAAAAGCTCTGTTTGGTCTTATTTTGGGAAGTGAGAGCTCATTGCCGGAATTTGAGCAGATGCTAGTTCCACAGTTGCGCTCCGAGGCTTGTGTTGGTGTGGCTAGGTCACTGGCTGAAGCTTATGAGCTTATTTACAATGCAATTATGGATCCCAAGAATGAATATCCAGACCCCAGGTCATTGGCAAGGCATCCTCCTGATCAGATCAGGACTATATTGGGAATATGACTTCCTTCAACCATTTCGCTTTTGCTAGTCCCCGTAAATATTCTCTTCGTTCATTTTTGTAACAAATAGAGTCTATCGTGTATTTCTCTTAATTTTCTCGGGATGGTGGTGGATTTTTAGATTTTGATAATGATATTGTTTCTGCTAATATTGGGAAATTAGAAGATTCACTTCTAGATTTCTAGCAATGCTTTGGAAATTCATGCATCCAGCGACTGGATTGCATGAAACCTATTGAACTACTTGTTGTAACCTTTCATACTGTTGAGCAATTGAATGTAAACCACTCTTCAACTTCGATTCTTTTGCACCACTCTTATCTTTTAAAATTAATACATCTTTTCTCACACTTTGCATCCGCCAAACATTTGTTTAACTTATCGTTATCACCTCCTGTTGTTAATTTCATTCAGTGTCGCAAATAATATTCAACTTAAATGACCCATCGAATGGGAACTAACAAGTAACAAGGATATTGCTTAATTATAATTGATCCGGACATTAACGAGAAGTAGTGGAGGTAAAGATTCACTTAAAACTAAAATATGTTTCAACTGTTACTTGGAATTCGAGTATTATTGAGTGCAAATAAGAGGTAGCTCTCTTTTAATTATTACTCGTATAACCTTTTTCATAAGATCAATATTGTTTTAGAGATATCAAGTCCTCCCACTTCACTCAATTACCTATATAATGAATATGGTACCTCTATTCTTTAATATAATCTATAGTAAAATAAACTAATCCTCTGTTTTATCTAAATTACACAAACATCTTTCTATTTTGAAAATGTATATAGACTTCCCTTAAAATTAAAAAGCATATTATAAAAACCTCTTCTACATATTTGAGATTTCATTTCCATCCACTGAACTATTAGTTGACTATTAAGTTTGACTATTAAATATTTGTTTTAATCAAAATGCTTCTCCTTCAACAAATAAATAAATATTTATATTTGCCTAAAAATAATTTCCATACAAAAAAAATAATTATAATATACATGTTCAAAATTTCTAATATATTATAAAATTTATTAATTTTTACTATATTATAAAATTTTAAATTTTTATCATTTTTATTGAAACTTATTTACTTAGTATTCTTTTAAATGACCAAAAACATATTTCTTTTATTTTTGTTTCCACGACACCGTGATTGGTTCACCATATGTTATTAATAATGTAAAATTGAGACATTATATAACTTATATAAATTTTAAATTTTTATTTTTTTAAATACATTTGTTCACAAACATTTATAAACATGTTTATTTAAGTATGTATCTATTAAAAGAAGTGATCCTATTTTTAATTAAGTTTTATATTTTTGAATTAATTAAATTAATTAAGTATTTATCTCAATATGAAAAAATTTAACAGATAACTATTTTCAAGAGTAAAAAATAAATTAAGAAAAAAAATCTCTTAAATTACTTTAAATAATTTTAGCCAAAATTAGGGAATAAGTAATGATGAAGGGAAAATTAGTAAATTAAATATATTTTAACATAAATTTTAACTAAAAAATAAAAATCATTAACGAAATTAACGGTTTAGACTTAAGTGTGTATTCCCTCTGTCCCTATATATAAAAGCCATTTTTCTTAATGGGCTTGTCCCTAAATGTAAGATCCCTTTTGAGTTTATCTCAATAATAAATGTATTTTTTTTTCTATTTTGCTCTCAATTAATTATTATATTACAAACATACAATCTCTTTCATCTTTTTCTCATTACTACTCTCTCTTTCTCTCTCACCCATTTATAAATAGGGGCATTTTTTTTGGAAAAAAAATACATTTTCTACATAATTATTACATTTAATTATTTTTAACTGTTTTTAAGAATCTCAAGACACAGTTGAAATGCTCCTATATATAGGGACGGAGGTAGTATTTTTAAAATAGAGGGGAATTCTGTATAATTAAGGCAAAACGCAATGGAAATTAGAGTATTTTACTCTATAATCTAAGAGTCATTTGATTAGTTTGGAGATATTAAGTAAACTAAATAAATTACTTAATTATTGGATATGCTACATGATCCCCTTAAAATATTTATGTATATGATTAAATTATATATTAGTTTATGAGTCATATAAATTAGTTTGAAAAAATATAAATATTTTTAAATAATTTACTTAATTTTCTTAATCTTACTAGGTCAATCAACCAGCTCTTATATTAAAAATAAGATATAGTATAATTGTTTGATAATAGTACTTGGCATTAAATTAAACTTTGTGGAGTGGAAGGTGGTGTTGGTATCAGCAGTAGGGTCGTTATCTCTATTATTATTATTGAACACAAAATGCTGTTCTTCAGCCATGCCTCTCATATGTCCACAACACTAGACATGTAGGGCACTATTAACTAACGATGATCAGTTGCAAATATTGATTGAGACAGTTATAAATATGAGTGTATTATATTTGCATGTGAATGAGAGCAGCTTGCACCAAAACTCTTGTATTTCCAAAAATCAATATTTATAACTATAAGACCTAAACGTGGTTTAATTGTTTAAACGCTACCTGAGTAAGAAACAACTCTTGACTTATCACAATATTCAGTGTACGTTTCCTCCTAATTCGCATGTATATATATATATATATATATATTCACATATTGCATTGTGATGTGTCAAGTGGCAATTGGAAGGATACTATTTTTCATAGCGAAAATCACCATAAGATTCCAATAAATGAATATAATCATCAAAAAATTTTAATAACAAAGTGAGTAATATATATGAATCTCTTGTCATTTTCTGCTTAAAAGACATGTCATTATATACTATTCTGCTGTTGTTGCTTGACTTTTTATTATTATATTACTTTTTTAAAACTCATAGTGATTAATTTCCCTTTATCCTATCACCTCTCTCATAAACATTATGCCATTGAAGCTCTGCAAGTATCACACTACTGAATGATGACTGAGACAAATGAAAATACACCAAAGGAAATACATCATGCTGATGAATAATATTAATATAATAAAAGTTATATTCTGATCTTCACCATTATATTAATTCTTAAAGTAGCTCATAATTATCTCCCAGAATGAGTTAACCATATAGGATTATTTATTAATTAGCTGTACTAACGACTAATTAACCGTATCATGTTTTCTCTCTTTTTATGGCCAATGAAAATTAAGAAGAGAACCTTTTTTCCCTTTCATATATACAAAGATATACACACAACACATCACATCTAACGATTCAGAAGCCGTTCTAAATCAATCATATGTATATATAAAAAAGAGACAACCTTATACATTGGATGAAGAGTAGATAAGGATTGACAATAAGAAGTGACAAGATCGAGTTAAAGGTTGAATAAAACACTCACAATTTGTTTTCACTTGCAAGTTAAATATATATGGGACACACATGCACGCACCTAACCAATTATAAGACCATGCATATATCCTTGTTTTGGAAAATTGAAAAAAAGTGAATGAGACTAAATGAGTGTGATATACATATGATTGTGGTGATGATGAAGATAGTGAAGTCAATTATGTATATGTCTGTGATCTTCACCTAATCCCTTGCCATGCTTTGGCCAAGTTTTCACTTAGCTTTTGCTACGTCCTTATAAATTCAAAAAATCTTACTTAAATCAATCAAATCAACGTTATTAAGATTCTGTTTTTGTGTGTTGTAGTATCTCCCATGATTGGTAGTACGTAGCCCATATATATGTGTTCGCGCGTGGGTGCGAGTTTCTTTATTTTTATTTACAAAAAGAAAATAAAGAGCAAGTCTAAATCAATCCATCTATATCGGAGCCTTCTACACAGAAAAAACAACTTGACGTTCAGTGGTTATAATGATAGTTTTTATATAAATAAATGATTAATGGTAAATTCTAAATTTTATATATTTTATTTTATTTATTTATTTTGGGGACTATTTTAGGTTAATTTAGATTTATTAGATAATATTTGAATTGCTAGCCAATTTTAGAAAATAATATAGATTTGAATTAATTATGAGATTATTGGGCTTCAATTGTTAATATTTTAATTGTCTATCTTATGATTGAATAATATTTTTAAATATATGATAGATCACGATCTCATTTTATTATTACAGGTTAAGGAAAAGTATATTAGGAAATCCTATGTTGTAGGATTATTTTTGAAAGTTTAAAGACGATCTAATGGTTAAGTTTGAATGTGCCATTTTAATTCTAATAGATTCAAATCTTACCCTAAGCTTTTTCATTCTCTTATAAAAAATATCTAGCAGCCACATAATTATTCACGCTATCTATTAAGAGCCCATACTCACACTTCTCCATGGATTTAAAAAGATGATCATGGAAGCTTGAGCTAGCCGGGGAGACAAAATAGGAGGAGCATGAAGGAAGGTAAAGCCTAGGACTTGTACATAAAGACCACAAGGGAGTGTTTTTCCTTTTTATTAATTTATTTCAAGACTTAAAATTATTTAGTTTTAGATAATTTTGAGTTGTATTGCTTAAGAACAATCTAATTTTAGATTGGAGGTATATTATTTAATTTGGATTAAATTGATATTTTGTAATGTTTTGTGCTTAAGAAATTTGTTGGAATTTTTATTTACAAACTTTTAGATTGTCAATTGAATTATTAATTGAGTTTTTATTATTAATTTAATTGTCAATTTGGTTTATCCTCTTAATTGTTTAATTGGGTTGACTAATTGTCTAGTTGTTTAATTAAATAATTGTAAACATGATTTTCAAAATTATTTTAAAATTAATTTTGATTTGTTTTTAATGGGTTTAATTTGTCACCGCTTATTTTATTATGAGTTTTTATAGTGGAGTAAGTGCTATTGAGCTTGAAGGTTTCATATGCTTCAATTAGATGATTAAATTTATTAATTACTCTCTTTTATCAATATCCCTTTGGTCTAATTAATTAATCTGTGTTAAGAAAGCCAACTTTATGTAAATCCTAAGTTGTTCCCTCCACCGTATTTGAAGAAAACCTTTGTTATCTTTTCCTATTTAATTTTTTTAGATATTAGGTTATTTCTTTTCCTTAGGATTTTAATTCCCCTTTTCATAAGGAAAACCCCCCAAAAATTACATTTGCATTCATTTAGGTTAATTTTATTATCATATAGGTTTTAGAGGCATTTGCATTTTTCATTTATATAGCAGAGTCTTGTATTTTAGTTTAAGTCCATTCTATTGCATTTTTCATTACCTAAATTCAATTTTAGAGAAAACTCATAGATTGTTCCTTAAGAGAATAACCTAGATTACCACTATATTGCATTAGTAGGTTGTCATAGTTATTAATTGATTGTTTTAACGACAAAAGTGACATCAATTTTGGCGCCGTTGCCGGGGAGCAATGGTTAGACTTTAGGTTTGAGTTTTCTTGGCGATTTCTTAAATAGTTGTTTATTGCATAACTCAATCTTATCTTAAAAGAAATTTTTTGAACTTGATCCGCTATAATGGCTTGAAATGATTCATCTTATGAAAAATTTTCTTACTCTTCTTTGCCTCATTATGACTATGGTGTTGAGCGGATTTATGACCTATACTCAAACATATATAATTTTGGAAATCATGATTACTCAAATTTTGGATATGTAAATCAAACTGTACCAATTCATAACGATGACTCAAGGTTATATAACAAGATGGATGTCATGATGAAAATCCTATTGGACAGATTTGAAGAAGGGGAACTGCAGCATATACAACATATTCAAGCTCTACATATTCAAATTGAGGAGTTGTCAAATGCAATTAGCAATTTACAAAGTGAAGAATTAAAAATTGAGAGTGAATTTCCATGTGGTAATATACTTTCACCTTCTAATGATTCATTCTCTTTTTCTTCTACTACTTTAAATGATGGGATGATTGGTACATTAGCTGAGTATTCATGCGCTAATGTTATTTCTAAATTGACTAGTTCTATGTATTTAAATCATGTTGAACCTTGTAATGCATGCATTAATGCTTTTTCCCATGCCTTTAATCCTATGAATTCTATTGATTCTGATGATGAAGTCGACGAAGAAATTATTGTTGAATCCTCTGACACTATTGATTTTAAAGATACCCTTCTTAATACTAATAGCACTGATACTTTGCTTGATAAGAGTAATGATTGTTTTGATTATGTTGATTTACTAATTCTCTTGACTTGAATGCTATTAATAGGGATACTATTGAGGATAAGTATGTGGGAAACCTTGATTTAGATATTCATTTAGAGGATAAGAACATGTTGCGTGACAAGATTCCCCATGTAGAATTTGTTTTGTCTGATGAAGAGAGTAAGCATGGTGAGACCATTTTGAGTGATCACATGATTCATCCCTTTGAGAACTTGACTCTTACTAAGGAGATTCATATTGATTTTTTTGGTTGTTCAAAGTATTTGGAAGTGCCAATACTTTGTGTTGATCAATTTCTTTTGGGATCTTGTTTGATTCTTGATAAGTCCAGTTTTATTGATTATATCTATGTGGGACGAGA
Organism: Albizia julibrissin; assembly: GCA_037074505.1. Classification (NCBI taxonomy): domain Eukaryota; kingdom Viridiplantae; phylum Streptophyta; class Magnoliopsida; order Fabales; family Fabaceae; genus Albizia; species Albizia julibrissin. The sequence goes on along the minus strand of CM073488.1, from coordinate 38,312,053 downwards.
TATTATTTGGTGTTATGATTTTGTGTAAGTACATGGATTAATTCCTCCCATCCAGACACCTTATATACTTAAGTTGAAGTGTTATTTAAAGATCTTAAAGAGGGAGAAGTTTGTTGAGTATGGCAAGTGAACACCAATAATGTTTCCATGTGACTTACAACCAAAAAAAGTAGAGATATCAATTACGCTACTGCATTTGGGCCTTCATGCTTTTGATAGTCCGATTGTATTCATTCCTTACTCTTTTACTTGCATTGCTTATTGTTATTGGTATGATATATCTTTTGCATTTAGGGCAATGCATGATTTAAGTGTGGTGGAGGAATTCTGTTCTTATTTTTTGTTTTTGTTCTTTGTTTTTAAAATGAGAAAAAGAAAAATATTTTGGTTTTTATTTTAGTTTTTGTTTCTTGTTTTCAAGAAAAGAAAGAAAATTTTTTAATGTTAAAATTGCAAGTTCTAAGTGACTTTAATATGATGCATTCTTGATTTGAAAAAGTGATTGATCATGTTTTGAGTCAATAGACTAAATGGCAATGAAATTGACCTTGGTGGATTTAAACTACTAATCATATAGTTCTAGTAAGATTTTGAGTCTAATGCATATAATTTTTTTTTTAGAGTGTGTATCTCAATCTCTTTACTTGATATAGAACTTGAGTTGAATATTATTTGAGGTCATATTTTATATATGTGCATTTATAAAGATGATAAAGTCATTCATTTCATGTTAGCCAGATAAGCCAACAAGCCTACCATTTTTTATACATATATCATTTGTTTAGTCCCTTTGAGCCTATATTTTTCCATTTTGTTTACACACATAGCCCTAAAAAACAAAAAAACAAAATCTATACCCTTTTGAATGTCTTGAAAATTGAAGAGCATTGCATTATATTTATTTTGGATGGAAGAACATGTATAAGATTATGAATTGGGTCATTGTGAAAGGGATGGAAGGTTATCTTGAAAAGGAAGAAAAAAAGAAAGAAAAAGGAAGGAAAAATAAGATGCAATAAGATTCCGCTTCACTGGTTTGAGCTGTGCTTAGTAATCGGGAGTCTTCATCACCAATGTTGATCTTCGTGTCAAACAGTCAGTAAGAGCTATGTGCCTACTAGTAGCATCTTGGTGCTATTGAGTTATAAAAACTTGAGTAACCAGGCTTTTGTATCATCAATATAAATGTTCGTCTCAAAAGAACATATACATAACAGCCCAAGAAAGTTTAAAAAAAAAAGAGTAATAATTCAGTTCAAGTTTAGTTTGATTTCTTTCATCCTATTGCATCGTTCTTTTCATCTTCTAAGATATTCAACTTTGTTTTTACAAATACTATACCCTTTCTTTCTTAACCTTAGCCCATTACAATCTAATAACAATCCTTTTGATTTATGTTTGTATTTGCTTTGTTAGTGGTAGAGAACTTAGATTCTTGTCAAACTTATAGAAAAAGTACTGGATAAGGTGGATTTAAGTGTAAACACAAGCTTATGCATTTTTGAGTGATGAGTGGCATACACATTATCCTTGGTGAGAGATTTTTAACTTAGATTCCTCTTGGTCGTGTAAATTGTTATGATGTTTGTTTTCTTGATTATTGAGAAAATTATTTAGATAAGAGATGTGTTGAAATATTTTAATTCACTTTTTGCTTGTGATTGGAATATTCACTTTTAAAGTTTTTGTTTTGTTGTGTTATTCTCCTTTGTCAGAAGTGCAAATAATAAGTGTGTGGGAATTAACATGGAGAAAATAAAACGACAAATTAAACAAAGAATCCAACAATCTTTTGACTTTGAGGGATCTGTGTTCCTTTAATTTTCTGTTCCCACAATATGGTGGCTTCAACTCACAACTCTTCAGCTATTTTTCACCACACAATATAATTATCAGGTCCTTGTCCTATATCAATCAATTTCAGCATTTCAAAAGTTATTAGAAAGTATAAATATTTTTATTTTCACTTTGCACTTTATTTGATTAATCTTCTGCCGACCTTCCCTGGTCCAATACATAGCATTTTATCCGTCATTATTAAAATATATATCCTATCAAGTATCATATGCTTATACAGTAATGAATTCCAATTTATATATGGGGAAACTATTACTATTAGGCCTCAAGGAAGACACTTAATAACCAAAAAGTCACAATAATAAGTAAGATAATGTCATTTCTTATACAGAAATTTACATGTTACTGCACATTTTTCAGTTGTCATTAAGACTTTATAGTATAATTAAGTTCTTTTCCTGGACCCTGGTAGTAGTAAAAAGCCATTTTGAAATCTTGTTTGACAAAACAAAAGCTGATTAGTTTAACAAAGTAAACCCGTTTTGATTTGCTAATGACGTATTACATACCTTAATGGCATGAAATCTTGTCTGACAAAACAATAATGATTAGTTTAATCCGTGGCATGTGTCGGTTAGTGAATGAACGTGGACACAAATATATATATATCACTTAGGAGTAAATTTATCCCGAAATTTGGTCAACTAATGGTCAGCTTAACTGCGATAACGGTTAGGATGAAATTGCCCTATATTTAAAAATTTCGGAGAAAAATTGCCCTAGATGAAATTTCGAAGACAAAATTACTTCTGAGTCAATACTTCTGAAACAAAACTACCTTTAACCCTGAAAAAAAAAACGATGAGTTAAATTAAAGTGGTGTGTAAATGATACGTACGATTGTTACTTGACTAATTATTTTTTTTAATTAATTAAGAAAAGAAACCCAGTTGTGATTGCCGAAAGCTCCCTCTCTGTGCAGGTTCGAAAATGATATAACAGCACTATTTATTACGATAAAAGTGGTAAATTATTTCAAAATTTTTATTATTTATTTATTTATTTATTTATTGGGATCAACGTCATGGCAAATGGATAAGGGATAAGAGTGCACTGTTCAAAGTTGAACTAGGCGTGATGACTAAAAGCCATCCACTACGATTTTTGTGTGTCCTGATAAAAAGTGTGTGTGTGCATGGGTGTGTGTATTTGAAGTGATGGCGATTGTAAACATGCATTCACATTTCTCCTTTTTTTTTCTGCTTTAACTCCTTTGATATGTATATTTATTTTATTTCTAGTTAAAAGTTAGCAATTTTCTAATAAAATTAAAAAAAAATCAACATTTTAAAGTAATCATCATTAATTGAATATATTTCTAATTTAAACCAACTACCGTTTGACACTTGAGATGGATTTGTTATGTCACATTGGCTCTTAAAATTATATATATAACAAATCTATGTGTACCAATCTCAATCTCAATCAGAGTGCAAAAGAAAAGGGCACGAGGGAACATTAACACAGTAGTGAGACGAGACAGGGAATCCAACTTTACATTCCCATTCATTTACTCATCACTTTTGTATGTTCAACAATGAAAACATAAGTTTATATATATATATATGAACTAAATGAAATCAATATAAATTTATTTATATATATATATAAGTCCATTTCAAAAGAATAACGTGTTCAAAGAAGAGCCTCTTAGATTTATAAATTCACTTTTTTTAGTTGTGGACTTATAATATTGACTCTCAAATTATAAAATTGAGAGTAGTTTAACTCATGAACCATGAAAATGGTGGATACTTCAACGTCATTATGATAAAAGAAAAACCCTTAATACTTGGAATGTGAATTGGAAAATAGGGGGGGAAATAGGGAAATTAACCAAGTTGAGAAAAAAAAAAGAGGTGCATAAATAAGTAGAAGATTCATAAACTAAATTGAAGTAGAGTAAACTTGTTTTTCTGTTAAATAACAGCTCAAATCCGAGTCTTGTGGATGAAAAAAAATATGCTAAAAGAGATATTTTATGTGTGAAATTTGGCATTATTTAAATCCAAAGAAAGTCGTAATTGACAGCATAAGATACCGAATAGTCGGCAAATTAAATATATGAAGGGTTTTGGTGTAATTTCAATAATGAAGTTCTGTTTGAGTGACGTTTGGTATAAATATATTTTAAAATTGGTAAAAATAGTAATGAATAATTAAAAAATTTATAAATTTAACAAAACCGTTAAATTTGATTTAACAAAAAAACCTCAAACGGTGTTAGGTCAAATTTAACAGTTTTTTAAATTTGCACATTTTTTAATTGTTTATTACTATTTTTTTCCCTTCTAAAATTTATTTGTGCCAGATGTCCATTGAGAAAAACTTAATTGTTAAATTTGTACCTTAACCCCATATATGAATACACACATATACACGTTGAATCTCTAAATGAGAAAATGAAAGTAGTATCCTTTCTGATCCTTAATATAAGATATATTTATCTAATTTGATTAGATTAAAAAAGTAGATTAAATTAGTTAATATGATATATATTTTCTAAAATACCCTAGTCACCTTTTTTAATTCCCTCCTTTTATATCCTCCTTGATTATTGTTGAGGGAGCATCAATAGAATTAAATTAAGAAAAGATTGACAAATATGAAAATTTTATCTTATATTTAGGATCAAGATCAACTCCCCAAATATACTTTATATTAAGGACCAGAAAGAATATTTATCAAATACTCCCTTCGATTATGAATATAAGAGTTTGTTAACTTTTTTTTAAAATAAAAAATTAAATAAATTACTTAATCATAGTATATATTATGTATTATTATATTATATATTAATTTATAATCAGAAAAATTAGTAATTTATTGATATACAACATATACTATAATTAAATCAATTATTTAACTTCTTTAATTCCTAAAAAAAATATTGTTATATTAAGATCTATCACAACATTTCTAAAGAATCGTGCTATCAGTTCAAATATGAAGGAAATCAATAAAAAATGATCATAATAATCAAATTGCACTGTTACAAAAGGGGCAATTGTTACACTTCTTTTTATAATAACTATGATGTTTAGGAAGCGTTATATATCTTATTACCATTAAAAAAAAGTTATGGCGCTTTTCTAAGCGTCACAACAGTGTATTAAAAAAAACACTTTTTGTAGCGCTTATAAAAAGTTTATATATATATATATATATATATATATATATATATATATATATATATATATTAATTTTTACTTCTTGTAGTACTTTTTTGAGAAAGAAAGTACCACAAGAAATATTATTTTTTTATATTTTTCTTTTAGAACCCTATAATTACAATTAACTTCTATTTTTGATCCATCTATACCTTCAACTTATTTTTAAAAAATGGTTAAATGTTTGACTATTGTATTTTCTAATTATTTTTATCTTTTTTTTATTTTAAAATAAAATTGGCTGCATAAAATCTTAAAAATTAAAGCTTTTCAACTCTTAAACCCTCTCTTTTAATTGGTAAATAATCAATGAATTAATCCTTCAGTATCATAATAATTTTTCATAGCACATAATGAAATAAATCATATTTGCGAACACATATCATAGGTAAATTAGAAAGCATTACAAGCCAATAAATAAAATACAAGTGTTAAAAATAAATAATTATTTTACTTATGCAACTCATCAATGCCAACAATTACTATAGCAACTAAAATTATCACTACTACATATCATCACATATAACTTATATATAACAATATTTAATTTTATCTTATTTATTTTTCCGCATATAAAAATGAGAATAATTTTTTCAGATTTCATAATAAATTAAATATATAAGACATTGAGAAAATTAAACTATTAACTAGTAATAAAATTAGATTTGTAAGCTCAAAATTTAAAAAAAGTTACAGTGTATAGGAAGCATGAATAAAATGAGATGAAATTTCAAACACAACACCTGAAAAAAAATTGAATAAAGGAAAAATAAAAAAGACAAAGTTACATGCATGTTTAAAAATAAAAAAAAATAAAAAGGGTGGTTAATAAGACAATGTGTTGCACGTAGCTTTAAAATATTAAAAAAAAGAAAAGTGAGTGGATACGTAATTACATGACGAAATGAACATATAAAGAGGAGGAAATAAGACAAAAATGGAGGAGGAGTGAGATCGATTTGATATAAGAAATGGGATCAAATGAATGAAGAGTAAGTGCCGAAATGGGGACAGTGATAAGTGATGAAAAGAGGAAGATGAGGAAATGTAAGAAGTGATAGGGACGGATAATGATGTAAGTGACAAAAAGAGAAAAAGGAGGAAATTTTGGAACCAAGAAGAAAATGAGTAATAGCACGTGTGGGAAGATGAGTGGGGACCAAGAGGATAAGGTGATAAAGAAGCAACTCGTAGGAGAGAGAATGACAGTTTGAAAAAAAATAAAAAAAATATTACTTTGTTTGGTGTTTACTAAGTCAAGTACCACAAAAAATGCGTAGCAGTTGTGGTACTTTCTTGAGTAAGCGCCACAGCTGCTACTTCAATTTTTTTAAAAAAAAATCTTATGTGGTGCTTACCCATCCCTTTTTTTTAAATTAAAAATAAACAAATTTTAGAAGAAGTGGCATAAAACGTGCATTACTATTCTTTATTTTTATAGTAGTCTTCAAAGTTAAGCATTGTGAAGAAGAGATAAGAGAAAAATAATATATATATTGTTGTTATATATAAATAAAAGAAATGAATGATGAAGGCAATTGAGGAGTGTTGAGAGACAAAAGATACAAATGAAAGACACTTGTCTTAGGAATCTTATCAATAACCCAAAGAGCAATAGTGTGTGATGTAAAAGCAGCACATTATTCCTTCACATCGCACATTACATGGTTCTACTCAATACTTGCCTTCTAACAACTAGCTTCCCCATTTATGGCTTAAGCTTCATCCGTCGGCTAAAACATAATTATTTGGACGAAATGTTTTAAGTCTCCTATTCTAGACACTGTCATACACTATTGAATATGGAAACATCTTTTAACGATGATTCGAATTTTAATTCGTTACTTATAAGAGACTAATTCCTTTTATTATACTCAATCTTGATTGGTTATTGATAGTATTTTTAATTGAAAAAGCCTCTCAATAACTTTGAATACGGGCTATATGCTAAATCACCCGCTAGCAAGTACTAAGTAGATTGTTTCATGACCCACTAGAAGTGGAGGATCTCCCCATAATCTCATTGCCATATTTTAATGACACTTAATGAAATCATACCTAATTTAATTTTAGTTCTAATCTCTGTATAATTTTAAATTATTAGTTTTAGTCCCTAAAATCTTATAAAGATCTAGTCTAAGTTGTATAGAGATTAAAATCAAAATTTATTAAAAACGTAGAGACTAAGTGTTAGACTAAATTTTTTATGAAATTAAAGAGACTAAAACTAACAATTTAAAACTATTAAAAATAAAATCAAAATTTAATCAAATTATAAAGATTAATAATAATATTAATCCTTTTTTGTTCTTATTTTTGGTGACAAAGACCATTTTCATTTAGACTTTTGACTGCATATAAGAGAGTTTCACTTTTTTCAACGTGGAACTTCTTCTCACATTAATTAACTCGCTATCTTAAACCCCCAACCAAAACATATTTTTAAGTGTTATATTACGATCAGTCTGTTATAATCTTATTACAATTCCAAGTGTAAAGAATATAAAGAATGGATTTTTTTTTTCCAATCCTAAGTTCGAATACTTGAAATCGGGTACTTAGCTTACAAACAAAACGTCTCAATTATTCTGCCAAGCTTATTGGGGGTCAGAAATTAAATACAGAGCATGGGAAAAAAATATGAGGAATAATTGACCCTTTGAATAATTTTTTTTCTTTATTTCTCGAATTCATTTTCTTAAATAATGGTCGGCTATAATCAGTTAATCACATGGAGAATATATATGGCACTCTTTTGGGGTGTGATTTTGAGGGCTCTTTTGTTACTATAACCTAAACATAATCACATGGAGGAGAATATCATGTTATTGTACCAAACTTTTTTAATTTCTCCCTCAAAAGACGAATGTCAGTGGATGCAATAATAACCAAATTTCTCATCCATTCATGCAGCAAAAAAAAAAAAAAAGATGTTTAATTCTCTTACTATTCATTATGCTATTGCCTTCCCCCTTTTTTGTTGAGAAATGCTACACCAACCATAGATGTCAATCCAAGAACATTTTAAATTTTTTTGAGACGAAGCATGCAGCTTCAAAAAGGTGAATATAAATTAAAGGCCATGGAAAAGACATAAATGTGTTTTTTTGGAAAAAAATATATTATTAATTAGACATGTCACTAATAGTGTTTCAAATAGCTAGTTTGACACTTGATCTAATTAAGGTTTCGGGTTTGAGTTTTGTGCATGAAAAAAGAAAACAATTCGTTAGGAAATATTTTCATTCATATAGCTAGTTATTAGATCTATATTAGCCAAACTCTGCGGTATTACAGGGATGAAAGAGGACCGTACCGGTAAGATGTGGAGGAATTATCAAAAGTTATAGAGGAAATCCGATCGAAGCTTTATTTCATGCTGAATTTACAGAATGAAGATCCTTTGATAGCAGAACTTTGGGCATGTCTTGCTTGGATTAAAAGGGCATGAGATGGTAATCATCGACGAGTTTATTTAAGAAGCGATTCCTCAGAAGCAGTTAAGCTTATCATAATGATGAAAATGACGATCCTCAAGATATATAATTGAAATTTTAACATGAAAAGTCATAGCATGCTTTAATGTGATTGGTTGGTTGATTTACAACACAGGTTAGAAGAGGAGCAAATTTTGGATTTGATATGCTAGCCAAGCATTCTTTCGCTATGCCCCAGATTTCTCTTGGTTTCTTTAAGAGATTTTCATTTACTTTACGTACCCCTTTCTTTCTTATGAAGGGGGAATAAAAAGAAAGGGATGATACGACTATAAAAGCACTATTGTAATGTTATTGAAAAAAAATTGAGATGAGTTGAAAGAAAAGTGAGATTTATCAATAAGGATCACATTTGCTATCCAGTTTATTTGTTGGTTTTTTTTTATATCAATTTTGTGTAGTTGATGAAATAGAGGAGAAGCCATCAAATTAAAGTCATCATCTCCAATTTCTCCATTTTCATATAACCTCTGATAATAATTTTGGAACCTTTATATTTATAAGTAATATTTATACAAATTAACTCACCAACAAAACTTGTCACAATTGATAGATAGTTGAGTCTTTTAAATATAATGACTTATTTCAAGAGTTAGGATTAGTCTCTACTCTCTAGTTATTGGTCAGGGGATATCCTTGATTTCTAACCAAAAAGCATATATAAAAACTCATACAAAAATAGATATTTCATAATATTATTTTTGCAAGTACATCTTGCATATGTTGAATAATTAATCAACTTATAAGTTTTTATTATAAGTAATCAAATATATGTATGATTTTTCATTATTTTTAATTGTTTAATTATTGAGATTGGATTGGAGAATTGATTTGATTGTACTAGATAGTGTGGATGGCATCAAAATCATTTTCTCTAAAAGCACAAAAGGACATGAATTGTAGAATAAAAAGCATATCCAACAGAGAACGAAAAATCTCAAAGGGCATATCCGAGGAGAGACCCACTTCCACATTATAGCTTCAAATATGGTAATTCTGCACAGCACTTTGTTATCGTCACTATACCAAGCTACTACCATATTTTCTTTATTCAATTTTTGCAATAATTAATATATATATATATATATATATGCAAAAAATTTCAAGAAAAATAAAAACAATGTCGTATATACGGTGCAATTTGTAAAATATTTTCCTTAACACTGTGAAATCCTATAATTATAACTCAATTCTCTAAAAGTCTACTATGGTATAAAAGATAACAGCTCATCTTTTAAAAAATTAACCATGGTAGAAAAATAGTTCAACTAACCTTTTGAAAACTCTACCATGATTTATAAAATTTACCATGGAAAATAAAACCATTTTTCCTTCCTAAATAGTATCTCATCAGATATTAAAATATCCTTATCATATCAAATTGTGGATCCACAAGTTTACAACACATCATAAGTCATACAGGCCTTCTAACATCATCAGAAGTAATTAAAAATATATAGTTAATATATCAAGTTCTCAAAAATAGATCAGAGTATGCAAGATGAGCCCTAATGTAGCATTATACAATAATCCTACATATATTAAAAGATAGAAGTACTACTTTTTTTATAAGTAGTTTAAGCTTACGAAGTCTTCCCTGATGGACCCGCACGATAATTATTTCCTGAAAAATGTTAAATTAACGGGGTAAGATAAAAGCCTCATTAACCAGCAATCCATCTCATCGGACATACAAGTATGTGCCCATAAGGTGCCAAGTGGGACAATTATAAAAGTATAACATTATTAAAATATCACTTATCCATACGAATAATTTCATAATAATTCACAATATCATATTTTCATTCTCATATTTACCATATAAGTGTACAAGAGTCAATACACAATAATTTATTTTCTTTCCTCCCTTATTTTCTCTCCACCTTATTTCCTTTGACTGAACACATGGGCTAGTACTCACCCATATGACTGGTAGCTAACTCAACAAGCTCACCGATCAAGTGATATGGACCGACCAAAATCCACAGAGTACAAGAACGAACTATGGGTTCCCCCTCTAAATACATTAGTGGGGTATCATAGCCCCTCTAACCAGTGTACACCTGGATGTCCACCACCTTATTTCCTCTTTTGTACAAGAATTCACCCCCTTATTTCCTCTTTGAGTAACCTCCCATTAATTCCACATCCACCATCCCCTCTCCTATCCATATTATGTGATTATGACATGTCATTATCATTTCATAATTATAAAAAAGGATCTTTCTAATCTCATAAATAAATACCAACTCATATAATATAATATTGCAAGTCATTTTCTCAATGAAAATAAGTCCCACAAGACAATTTCATTAACAACATATTTTCCAAAACCACATCACATATCAGCAGCCAAATTTATAAAGCTGCCTAATTAAAATCACTCACAAACATCATACAAGCATGCACAATAAGATGAAAGTAGTTACCTCTCGCCAAAGCTATTTATTACCACATTTCTCTTAATCCAAGAGCTCAAATACATGACAAAATCAATCTACCACAATGAATTTACTACCCATTAATAACTCTCCAAAATTCCACATAATCAAAATTATAACTTATATACAAATTTTAATAATAATATATAATATAAAAATGAAAAATAACAGTTTGGGATTTAAATTTTAAAAATAACCGATTAGTCCTTCAAATATCAGAAATGACAATTTAGTCCTCCAATTTCATAAATGACAGTTTAGTCCTCCAAATTTCATAAATGACATTTTAATCCTTAAATTTTCAAAATTAAACCAATTAAAATTTCAGTAATACATTCATTAATTCAAATAAAGCTTTTAACCCACATTTAATCGGTTAAAAATTCCTATATAGAATTATTTATAGACTAATTATATAAAAAATTCGTTAGAAAATCTTATACCAACTAAATAAGAAAAATAAACTGATAAAAATTAACTATTAATTATTCTCTACATTTTTATAGTCTTATATTAACAAAACTCAAGTTTGTCCAAAATGCTAATCTTGAAATATTTCTCTAATCAGTACAATATTATCCTTATTAGAAAGATAAAAATACATGGAATAATTTCATGAAAGAAATTTTCTGAAAATAAGTTATTTTAGTTATCTAAATAATCTTATAAGATAAATAATTTTCCTCAAAAAACTCAAATAACCTCCTTATTCTCTTCCCGTTCTCTCTCTCTTTTCTCGCTCTTCTTCCTCAAGAAACCACACCGCTTGTGCGGTTTTTAAAGAGGAAGAGAGAATTACCACTCCCTCATTAAAATAATGGGCGGGCAGTCTACATCCTGCCCACCTTATAATATAATATATAAAAATATTATAATAATGTAATATAATATTATAATAATATAATATAATACTATTATTTTTTAAAAATAAAATTTGGATATTACAATTCTCCCCACCTAAATAGAATTTTGTCCCCAAAATTCAACATTACACAGCATTACATAAATTCAATTTCAATATAATATAACATAAATACCAAGTATATACCTAAGTAAATAAATAAGGAAAATCATGTCGCATACTCTCTTCAGTTTCTCAGGTAGCATCACCAGAAAACATTCCCTTCTAGAAAACTTTTAGGAGACGGATTGTAAAATTGTATGTTTAAAATTTCTAGGAAAGATATAATAAATAATGAATATGTGAGTTATGACAAAACATATAAATTTTATATTGGATAGTGATAATGCACAAACATAGGACACACACATATATGACTAGTAGTACAAATTGATAACAACAACAAACCTTGCATTATCACTTATTACTAGTAAGCCAAAACAAGACGTAGTGCTCCCCTATTATTTAGCTTTATTGTTTTTGTGCGTGTGTCTTTGATGATTGCAAATTGCAACACTCACTCTCTTTTGTTTGTCTGCTTCTTTGGTGCCATCATTTGGTGTTCTTTTCCAATATCAATTGAAAGATTAGGGGCTTCAAAATCCTTAATAAAATTATGAGATTGGGATTGTTAGGTTTAGATAAACCTCAAATTATCCACAGCCAACTAGCTAGTTGTAATTATAATTTCTAAGCCACAGTAAAATAAAAATCTAAAGTAATGGTTCACAACTTTTAAAACATTATAGTTATGATTGATTGTTTTTTGAAATATTTAAAGATAAAATAGTCGTGTTTCACTTAATTCGAACTTTCAGATAATTTACGTCAAATATAATGAAGATCAAAAGTCTTTGATTCAAGTGGCATTCCCAATTTGACTCCTCTCCTTTTCTCATTGTGTCCGCTGCCCTTTTTTTCTCCCAAAATTATATCGTTTTGGGTTAAAACAAGTGATGGGTAACATTTTAAAAAATAAAATAAAACATCTATCATTTTAAAATATTTTTTAGTGACACCTATTATTTTAAAGTAATTTTTAGTATACATTAATGTATTTTTTCAATAGTGCCTGTTTTCCTAAAGGAATTTTTAATACACTCAATACTTTAAAATATTTGTTCAGTATCACCCCAATATCTAACACCCATAACTTTAAATTATTTTTTTATTAGTACTCAATATCTCTTAAAATAGCCAGTGCACTAAAAATTACTTTGAAATAATAATGTGTTACTAAAAAAACTTGTGGATGTTGATTTTTTTGGGAAAAAAGGGTGATCCTCATCACTATTTTTATCCGCAAGTTGTAGTTTTGGAAGAAAAGGAGGGCAGCAAATAGAGTGGAAAAGGAAGAGGAGTGAGATCCGATCAGGTGGGAGTGCCTCTCCTTTTCTTATAAGGAAGGACATTTAGGTCAAGGACCATTTTTTTTTTAAGAAAAAATAAAGTAGGGGAAGAGAGAGAGAGAGAATAGGCCTTATTTTCATGGGAGCGCGTCCCACCAAAAATATGATTTTTTTTTTTTTAATCAATCTTTCTCTTATTGCTTGAATTTATTATAGGGGATCAAATTCCCCTTGCCACACAAGGAGGATACTAGAGTCCGTGTATAGGCCACACAACAAATACACATGAACGAGTTGAAATATTTTAAAATGAAAAAAAATGATTTTAGTAAAATCATGTCTCTATAAATTAATTGATATATATGAAAAAGTTGTACAAAGAGTTATAAAACTAAAAATTATTAATGTCATATCTCTTTAATTCTTAAAAATATCAAGGTAAAAAAAACCGGATCGAACCGGTCGGTTCAACCGGTAATCGGTCGGTGGTCCAGTCCGATTGATGAATTAAATCAGTAAAACCTATCAAAATCAATGGTTCAATTGGTCTACCCGATTTACTTTTTTTTTTTTAGAAATACATTTTTTATTCCTCTAACTACTATTTCACACTATTTTTTAGGGAAAAATAAAAGTTTGAAGACCCAAATGAAGAGAAAAGTAGGTAAAAAAAGAACAAATATAAAAAAAAAAAGATTTTGAGGGAATATAATGATTAATTAATTATAGAAAATAAGATATCATTGCATAAATATAGGCACCATAACTAATACTAATAGATTTTAAGCATTTTTTGTCTAAAGATCTTTATTTTTATATATAGAAATTTAAAAATATATTAATATATATATTGTCACTAATAAATTGTAATATTTTAATATGACCGGTTCGACCACCGATCCGACCCCGGTTAAAGCATTGATCTTTGAATATGTGTTATAACCGATTCATTGATCGATTCGATTTTTTATTCATTGAAAAATATACGTAAAATGTTAAAACTAAACACCACCATTTAGTGAAAGATTGTTTTGTTTATTTAACAAAAAAAACTCTACATATTATAAAGATATAATTCTTTATATATTTATTTATGAATCAACATATAGAATTAAAAAACTTATAAATACCTATAACTTTTAATTGAATAGGTGATATTTCAAAAAAACACCATTTCAATATATGGCCTATAAATTTATATCACCACCATCCATTCACAAATTGCATCACACCGCACAATATCAAAAAGATTAAACTCGTGATCTATGAGAACCTGTCCCACCAACAATTTATTTATTTATTTATTTATTTATTTTTGGGGTTAATCTTTTTCCTGTTGCTTGAATTTATGTCAAGGGATCCAATTCCCCTTGCCACACAAAGGAAGACGAACGCGTATATATACGAGCGTGGGTGTAAGTGCTCTTTCATGGAAGTTTAGTTAAAAGGAAATTATTACTGAATCATCATCCTCAAGAAACACCGCGAATTTCTCTTTCTACACAACATGACTTCTGATTCCCTTCACTCTGCTACTGTCCTCTCTCAACCATCCCTACCAAAACTCACTTTCTGCCCCATAACTGTGAAGGTAAATAAATTCATTATTCATTAATTCACATTCAACAGCATCACTATACACATCATTCATCTGGTTTCTTTGTATTTTTTGCAGTTTGAGGAGGTGGTGTACAAAGTGAAAACAGAGCATAACAGGCTCTGTTGTTGGGGAAGTTCTTCATGGAGTTGCAGAGAGAAGACGATATTAAATGGAATCACAGGCATGGTTTTACCAGGTGAGATTCTGGCCATGTTGGGCCCTTCTGGGAGTGGCAAAACGACACTTCTTACAGCTCTCGGAGGTCGTTTTAACGGCTGGTCATCATTATCAGGAAAAATCACATACAACAACCAACCTTTCTCTGGCTCCATAAAAAGAAGAACAGGTTTTGTATCTCAGGACGATGTTCTGTACCCACACCTATCTGTTTCAGAAACCCTAATGTTCACTGCACTTCTCAGGCTTCCCAATAGCCTCACCAACAAAGAGAAGATCGATCACGTTGAGAGAGTTATCTTAGAACTTGGCCTTACACGTTGCAGAAACAGTATCATTGGAGGAGCATTAGTGAGAGGAATTTCAGGAGGAGAAAAGAAGAGAGTGAGTATTGGTCAAGAAATGCTCATAAATCCAAGTTTGTTGCTGCTTGATGAACCCACTTCTGGTTTGGACTCCACGACGGCTCAGAGGATTATGACCACCATCAAGGCGGTGGCTAGTGGCGGCAGGACGGTGGTCACCACCATTCATCAACCGTCGAACCGTCTGTATGATATGTTTGACAAGGTTCTGGTTCTGTCAGAAGGACGAAGTATATATAATGGACCAGCTTATGAAGCTATGGAGTATTTTTCTTCTATTGGCTTCTCCTCATCCATCACTCTCAATCCTCCTGACTTCTTGCTTGATCTTGCTAACGGTAATTAATTAATACTCTTTCCGTATTTTAATATAATATATATTTATCTAATTTTATTAGATTAAATAAGTTAGTTGAGTTAGTTAATATAATATGTATTTTTTAAAATACCCTAATCATCTTCCTTAATTTATTCATTTTCATATCCTTCTTGACTTTTATTGAAGGAATATAAATAAGGATAAATTAGAAAAAAAAATTGATAAATATAAAAATTATATTTTATATTGAAGACCAAGATCAACTCCCTAAATATATCTTATATTAAAGACTAGAAAGAGTACACACTATCATTTTTTTTTAGAAAAAAAAGTAATATGATGACAATATATATGGTTGGAATTTATTTACAGGGATTGCCCCTGACTCCAAGCATGCAAGTGAACAGAGTGAGAGCTTGGAACAAGAAAGGAAGCTAACCAGAGAAGCTTTATTTTCTGCTTATGAAAAGAACATTGCTCCTAAGTTGAAACATGAGATTTGTAACTCAGACATGGACAACCACAACTTCAAGAAACAATATGCTTCATCTAGTAGGTCTTCTTTATTCTTGTTTCAATTTTTACTTTCACATTTGTTAATATTACTGGTCTTAAATAATCAATCACCTTTTCTACTTAACTCTGTTCAGGAAATGACATAACAAAAACAGAGCACTGGTGCACAAGCTGGTGGTATCAGTTCAAGGTTTTGTTACAAAGAGGGATCAGAGAACGCAGATATGAAGCCTTCAATAGACTGAGAATATTCCAAGTCACGAGTGTTGCTTTTCTTGGTGGTCTCTTGTGGTGGCACACCCCATATTCTCACATTCAAGACAGGGTATGTGTGTATATAGATACTCAATCTAACCCTTAATATAAAACCAATTGAATTTTTTTTGGGATAGATTATCAATTAAATATATTATATTAAAATATTTATATTTATTATTTTTTTAAAATTAATTTCTCTAACTTATAAACTAATATATAATCATTAATTAAATAATTTATTTAAATTTTTGGTATTTTTCAAAAATAGTAACAGACTTTTATATCAAGAATCAAATACTCAAATAGTATGTATCTCTTTTATTCTTTTTTTTGTTGATGAGATCACTGAAAAGAGAACTTTTCTGTACTGATAATACAGGTAGCATTGTTGTTTTTCTTCTCTGTTTTCTGGGGATTCTACCCTCTGTACAATGCAGTTTTCACATTCCCTCAAGAAAGAAGAATGCTGATAAAAGAGAGATCTTCAGGAATGTATCGTCTCTCTTCCTACTTTCTGGCAAGAACAATAGGAGATCTGCCACTAGAGCTTGCACTTCCCACTGCATTTGTCTTCATCATCTATTTCATGGGAGGCCTCAAACCTAATCCTGTCACCTTCATTCTCTCACTCCTCGTTGTTCTGTACAGTGTTCTTGTTTCTCAGAGCCTAGGCTTAGCACTTGGAGCTATTCTCATGGACGTTAAAAAGGCCACAACTTTAGCTTCTGTGACAACCCTTGTATTCCTCATTGCTGGAGGCTACTATGTGCAGCAGATTCCACCATTTATAGTGTGGCTTAAGTACTTAAGCTATAGCTATTACTGTTACAGGCTGCTTCTGGGTGTTCAGTACGATGAAGATGATTATTATGAGTGTTCCAATAATAATGTGGTTTTATGCAGAGTTGAGGATTTCCCTCCAATCAAATCGATGGGTTTGAATCATTTGTGGGTTGATGTGTTCATGATGGCTCTTATGTTGCTGGGTTATCGACTGGTTGCTTATATGGCACTACACAGAGTGAGGTAGAAGAAGAAGACTAGAAAGTAGAATTCATATCTCAACATAGTTCAAAGAGTATGTTCTTGTTCTTGATCTGTTGACGTCAAATCAATAATGATAGTGATTTAGACCATCCATGTGTAGCTCATGGAATGGAATATTTGGTTCAAGGTTTATTCACTTGATCATAGTTGAACTATCATATATGAAAAATAAGTTTTAGTTAACCACTAAGCCTTTGGATCAACAGACTGTAAGCTGCAATTATTACTCAGGGTTAGTGAGGTTTCCTCATTATAGACCTATATTCCCACGAACCAGATACGTCGGTTGTAGCACTAGATATCAGTAGATAAATCCAAAAAAAAAAATCAGTTTCATTTATTTCTTATAGCGTGGGAAATATTAAAAAGTGAAAACTCATAGTTAGATTTGGAAGGCTTAATTTCAACTCTTAAATCTGACAATACTCTCAGTCTAACTTGATAAGTACCACATACCGATTAAAACAAGGAAAGAGCATTGAGGCATATTTAAATCAAAGGAGGGTCACAAATGAACGTTAAATCTGTAAAACAGCATAAATGAGGTTAAAAAAAAAAAGGAATGATGCAAGGGCTAGCGCTTCTTCCTCCTCTAGACCTTTCAACATATGGAATCATGTTTGGAAACTGAAGGTTCCATAAAAGATCAGGTTTTTTATGTGGAAGATCGTATCCAATGCCGTTCCTTCTGCTCTTTCTCTTATGAAAAGAAGGAAGTTGTATAGAGGAGGATTGTTGTAAAATATGCATGCAAAAGTCTGAATCATTAACCACCGAGCGCTTAGGTCAACTAGTAAGGGGTTATCCTAGTTTAACCACGGATCCTGAGTTCGAGACGTGGGAATGCAGTAGCGTGGAGTGGTAAAGGCTTCTCCCCGAAAAGGGCCAACCCGGTCTCGATCCGGATTAGTCTGGGGCCGTTGATGTACCTGAAAGATGGCATGCCCTAAGATACCGGATGTACTAGGCAAAAAAAAAAGTATGAATCATTAAATCACATTTTTTTTAATACGATTGAACTAAAAGAGTCTGGTATGGGAGTATGTTCTCCCTCTTACCACAGGGAGGAAAAGGAATTAAAGAATCGAGGAAGATAACTAGAATAATTTAGAAAATAAATATCATATTAACTAATTTAACTAATATTTAGTAATATGAGTTTGATAATCAACAGTTGATAAAATGTTTAGAAGAGAAGGCTAATGCGCCAGACTGGGGGTGTTTGCCTATTCTGGAAAATATCCTTTTATGTAAGGAACTTATGTAGAGTCCAATGTAGCAGATGGATTTCAAGAGAAATTAACTGAGTGACTGATTGGGTTGCTTGCACTTCGTCGCAAGTGCATTGCCTCGATGGTTCAGTCTTAGGAAGCCCGGAACTCCTACTCTGCCTGTTGAACTTGACAATGCAAGTTGTTGAAAATTGAGATATTGGAAATTTAAAATTAATTGGCCAAAATAAAATATTAAAGGGATCTAACAGGATCTCATATCGTTAAAACCAATTTTAATATTTTATAAAAAGTTTTTGTCTCAATTTATTTTTAGGACGGACTCTGGCTTCAACCCAATGACCTGTAAGCCGGCTTTTTTTATGGGCCAATAAACGGGCCTTCAGAATCTGAGAAGCCCAATATTTGAAAAACGGGCCAAGATGACCCTGAAAGCATCGGACCGTCCATCCTCCATCAGATCATCTTGATCAATTCAATCTTTGGCCTCTTCATCCTCTGCGTTCGGTGGCGAAAATTCCGATCCTTGAATCCGGCTGCCGCCGGTGGCTATTTCCAGAATTCCGGTTATCCTTCCGATTTTCAATCCTCTAGCTCTTTCGTTGCAATTCGACTCCCACAAATTGCTTTCATACCATTCCACCCTTCCTAGGGTTTTTGGGGCATCATGACCTTTTCAGACGAAGAGGATGAGAACCTGGCTTACTTTCTGGAATCGGAGGTTCTCTCTGAGATCTCTGATCAGGTGCACCGATTCGTTATGCTTTTTTTTTTTTTTTCAAAATTTATAATTTGACGTGGATAGACGATAGATTAGGGGTTTAAATTGGTATTCAGGTTTTTTTCCTTGTAATTGTACTCGAAACTAATTCATGGTGATATGGAAGGAAAATCGTTTGGTAAATAAAGTGCTTGTTGGTGGCAGGAAGAGGAAAATTCGGAGGAGCCCGAAGCAAAGAGAAAGCGAGTGGAGGAGGCTGAGATTACCAAGGAAGAAACTGAACAAAATCGCAGTCCATCGTTGAACTCTAAGAACGATAATAGCAATAAAAGCGTAGTGCCTAAGACAATTGAAACTGGTTTTTTCAGCAAAATCCCGCCTGAAGTTTTTCACCACATCCTTAAATTTCTCTCCTCCGAGGTATTTTTTAAGTGAAAACTAAAAGCCCGTTAGCTATGACTTATGACTCTTTATATGCTTAGTACATGGATTATTTTCCTCGTTATATTTTGTTGACATTAGTTTGTTTCTATGCTTGCAGGACCTTGTTTCTTGTGCATTAGTCTGTAAATTTCTAAATTTTGCCGCATCTGATGAAGCATTATGGCGTCGCTTGTAAGTATTTACTTTGCTGGACTTGGTGTATGTCCAAATGTTGAGTTGTTAGGGATTTGGCTCCATATAATTTAATGAAATGATTTTAATATATCTTGATATTTTTAGCTTTGGGACATATGCGCGTTGTTACATTTGTGTGAGCCATGCATATACCTATTGTCTGCTTAAACAGGGTTACATTCATGCAGGTACTGTATGCGCTGGGGTCTGCTTCCCCTTACAAGGAAGTTAAGGGAATGTCCATGGAAAAAGTTATACATTCAGGTACTTCAACCAATGACAGCATCATGTAGTAGATCAACAATCCCTACAACAATCTCTCTTTCCCTTCTAGTTTACCTAATGTTGTACCAGTTCGAATATTATTGCATCCACATACAAAAGTCATTCTCTAGCTTGTATATGAGAGTGCATATCATGATTCTCCTGTCTATCAACGGCTGCATGCATTGCATAATATATTACTAGTTTGTGACTGGGTACATGTTGACTATTCATCTTTGTGTACTTATCCATTTATTGATGTGCTGGAGTTGATCTATTTGAAAGCATTGCCTTAAATAAAGATGAACCGCCAGACTAACCATATTTCATCTTTGTCGTCTTGGAAACTGATATTTGAGTAACTCATGCATCTGTTTTTTGTATTTTGTGTGAATCTTGTCATTTATCCTACTTTTATACAGCGTGATGAAGAGGACATGGTTGAACTTGTAAGAAACTGCCCAAATGAATTTAAGGAGTATTACATACAAATGCAAACAGCTAAACGAAGCCAAGCGCCTCTTCCTTCACAGGTAATGAGAGTATATGCAGTAATATGGAATTCTATACTCTGACTTGTTTTGACCGATATTGTTATTAGTACTGCTTTGTATAGTTTTAAGATTCTTTCAGTAATCTTGAAAATAATATTGAAAAGGAGTAAAATGGAGTAAGAATCTTGAACCCTACTCCCTCTACAATGTAGTCCGAATGGAGAGGACCAAACCCCAATTAGAAAGGTAACTTTCATGAAAGGTAAAACAAAGCTAAGTTTTAATAATCTATTTATAACTAAGAAGTTTACAAAAGAGTGGAAGCAACCATTAAGCCTAAAATACATGCAATAGTGGGGAAGTGGGTAACATGACTAGTCAAAGTAGTTGTTTTGGCATTATGATACTTAACCATCTGTGATTTTCTTATCTCTCTATCTTACTCTCTTGCTTAGCAGTTCCACATGACATTTTAGAGTATGTGTACAAAAATTTTCTCGTATCACTCCAAGCGTTCGCTTCTTGTGCGGCGCCTTATATGGTTGATTTTGAAATAATGCTATGCTGGTATATAGTGTTACTGGGTCTTGAATGCTGTGATCAGTTTTTGTGGAAGTTGGAGAAAAGAAAGAACCTTTATGGAGGGTCTGATGCCATCTTGTGTATGTGTTGTGCATGAGAATATGATACCTGTTTATCCTTTGCGTCTGATCCCTTGATACCCGTATGGAGGGTCTCATGCCATCTTGTGTGTTATGCATGAGAATATGATACCTGTTTATCCTTTGCGTCTGAGCCCTTGATACCTAAAGAAGGCTGTAAAATTTTCTAGACTGAATCTGATCAAATTCTCAGTCTTGTGCATGTATATCTTTGCTCTCTCTCAACTCTCGTGTCGTTTGAACCTGTGACCATGTGGGCGAGGATTCTATTCCTCTCAACCAACCAGCATGGCACTCGAACATTGACCTTGCGGATGTATATCTGAATTCTTGTGTTTTGTTTAATTACTTTATAATTTCATTCAAGGAACATTACTTAACTGTGTACGTTAATTTTCTGTTTCATGTGTAAAGTTGAAAGATGATCGGATGATTCTTGACAAAACAGTAGCTGATCAAGTGTCATCATGGAAAAAAAGCAGAGGCCTTAGTGATACAGTGGTGACTGATCATACTTGCTCTGGTGAAACTTGCTCTTACTATCATATTGGAGATGTGTTTATTTGTGAGAAGACTGGACATGTTCATGGTGGGGCACATCATCTCTCTCTGTTTATATGATGCACAACAGTTTTCCATTATTTTATTTTATTTAAAAATTTGTGTCTGGACTTGAGATTTATAATTTGTTTTCCTTTTTCCCAGTATGTGATGATACATGCAGAGAAGTTATTATGGATCCAACCAATGAGCTTTTGGTCTGTACAATATCAGGGCACTGTTTTGATAGATTACTGTCTCCATCCGAAATGGAGCCTGATGCTGTAAGTTAACAAGTCCTCCGGCTCACATGTGTATTTGTTATTAAGATTTTGCATGACATTTCCTAGTAATTTATCCATCCAAATATGTCATATTGAGGTTGTGCGCTTTGACTTCACTGTCATGTGAAATGAACTGCCTACAGAATCCAATGAGTTATGTTACTACAATTGCTTCAGGGTTTAGTTTTGTTAGTGTCATGAAACCGAGAAATAGAATTATTATAAATTTGACGATTTACCTCATTTATCTTAATTAATTCCAGAAACTCCTAATTGAGGTACAGCTTTTTCACCTAATGCTTGGCCTTGTTCCTTTGGAAACACAGGAGCAGCAACAAGGAGGTGCGACTGATGAGGCAGAACCATTTATGGGATCTGGTCGTTTTGGTAAACCCATCTCTTTTACATTCATTCTTTTGCTGGTCTCCTGCATCGATCTGTACCTGCGACTCTTATGGTGTGTGTTTTCTATGCAGCACGAGCTTATTTGCTGGGATATAACTGTGCTGATGAGAAGGAGCTTGAAGCTACTTTGAGGTTTTGCTGATTCCCATGTTGATCTGCTTTAGGTTGGTGGAGGTTTTATCGTGGGCTGGTTTAAATGATAAAAAAATTGTCGATGTGCTTTCCTATTTGAGTTATAAAAATATATGTCCTTCTGGTAACTTGTGATTATGAAACCTCACGTAACATATGAATTTATATTAGCCTTGTAATACTCTGTTCCTGTTATGTCCTTGTTAGTGGGTATTTGCTTTAATGTATAGTTGAATCCGTTAATAGGCGCTTACTCCCCCTATTATTGCTTACTATAGTTAGAAAGAGAAAGGGGATTAGTGCAATTTGGGCTGCTTTTGGAATGCATGATTCTTTTTCTAATGGATTGCAACATCTATTAAATCAGCTCTCCGTCCATAAATGGTGGATCATGCATGATGTGTGACTGGAATACTTCACATATATTTTGACGAGGGTAGTGAAGTTGCCTCTTTTCGGAAATGTATGAAACAATGGAATGTGCTCATTTTTTGGAATATTAAAAGATGAAAGCATTTTGCAGCTGTCCTCCACCAAATAGTCCCGTAACAGTTTCTTACTCTTATACAGTTATACCTCATGATCATTACAACATAACCAATCACTCGAACAACAGTAAGAACCATGATTATCAGATTGGACCAGCTAGTTTGACTAGGAAATTGGTGAACCGGTGACCTAACCCTAACCGGTTTGGTCTTCTTAGTTTGACCGATTTAATGTTTATTAAAAATATAATGACTTCAAGAATTCATCTTTTTTTTTTTTTGCCAACTTCAAAAATTTATCTCTAATTCTACATATTTTTTAATTACAAATTAATACTATATAGAAAGTTTAAGATGTCTACTTTACACAAGGAATCATTCAAAAATATTATCATTTGAATCATAAAAATTCCAAAAAGTATTAGAGAAGCCTCAATATGTAATTTCTAATCATTGTCCTTATTTTTTTTTTTAGTCTAAACATTCAAATTTCACCTCTTGATACCTCAATCTCATCAATAATTAAATCTTACTTAACTCTAAACCTCAATATTAAAATTTAGGATGTTACCATTGAGAACTTGAGTATTATAATTAACAACTACCTTATTTTGGTGTTGTTTAAGTTCACTTCCTTACCGGTTTTACCTTCGATTTGATTTCGATCTGACCCATTGACCCTTAACACATTACCTTGACCAATTTAATGGTCCTTCCCACTGAATATATCAGCATTAGCATTAGAAGGTATGCTCAAAAACTTAGCTACAGTTAGTGCTAATTTTTTGAGCATACCTTCTAGCTCCTTCAAACTGTTTATATCAGCTGCAACCTGGTAGATGTTGGCTACAATAGTGCTTTCTTTTACCATTTATGATCATCATCATCAATAAAACATTATTAATTTTAAGACTTTATGTTCTTGGGGAAGAACTTGATTATAAGTTAGGGTACTAATAAAATGTTTCTTAAGGTGGGTCTAAGAAATCTGTATCAGTCATGAAATTTTAATGTATCGTGTGAGGGTAAGCATGCAAGCAAGGATATGTTGGGATGGTATAGTGGTTTCTTAACATATATATTTTATTTTGATATATTTTTTGAGTTGTTTTTTATTAGAATTAAAATGAATTCACTCCAAATTTATAATCTCCCAAAACGGCGAAGTACACAAATATTATTTATAATACAAAGAGCTATTTAGAAATATTGATGTATATGTTATTGAGTTGTACTAATTTTTTGAGTTGTACTAAGTTCTATGGACGCTATCCAAATATATTATAGTTCAACGCGCGTTGCACGGGGAATGTGTCTTCCATTATTATATTTCTCTTCAAGTGGATCCACCAGTAGGGTCGAACCTTTCCTGTTCACGGATCCCAAAAAAAGTTATTTTCGCTTCTAGACGTACAAAATTTCCTTTGACCGGCGATTTTGGACCAACAAATTACCCATAAGTAATTTATATATTTATTACTAAGATGTTTTATGCCTTCATTAATATTTGACACTTTTTATCATGTTTTAATGAGTTGGATCTCCAAATACAGGGTCAGGATGTGTCTTCAAAAATTAAAGCATATTTACAAATCACGACGGTATTGACAACAGGACTTGAACACAACTTCATGAATTACTATTGGTTAAAATCTCATATATCAACTTGAACCAAGTTTTTGTTAGTAATATTGAGCTTGATTGTTTGGAATAGCGGTTGAAAATTTCATAAGTGCTTATGAATTGTAATTCACGGAATACAAAGTAACTTTTACGGTCTACGAGGTAGCTTTTACGGTCTACGAGATAAATATGTGGAGGAGATTTATCTCGATTTAAGTGAATCAGGTTTATATAATAAACTCAATTTAAATAAGTGATAACAAACAACCACATTGTCATATATCAGAAACATGCATAACTCAAGTTTGACTAGTCTACAAGGCTCACGCATGACGATAGCATGGTAAGTTTTAACTTTTAATAGTCGCACTAATACATCGGATCATACTAGCACTAGCACTAAGCATCCCATCAGAACTCCACAGTTTAATAGTCGTATTCTAGAAATCATACATAAGCACGTTAGGTTTACTTGGCCAAGGGGCAACGATACCTTATTGTGTTTTCACACTTCAAAAATCAAAACCATAGATCAACTTCACGCAGAGCCATGTATAAATAAATGTCCATGCAGGATTCCTTCATTCACGTACCAAAAGCAAATTGTCAGTATTAAATTACATCTCTGTCATAATAGTCTGACTTTCATTAGTCCCTTGTTCATCAGAGTTCTCTGCAATATGCCCATCCAACTCTTGGCTTTCTTCTTTCTCCTCTTCTTTCTTCCTGCGATTTTCTTCTTCCTCTTCAAAGCTCCTTCCCATTCAAACAATAACAAGAAGAAGAAGGAGGCACTCCCAAAACAATACCCTCTAATTGGTTCCTATTTAGACCTAATTGCCAACTACGACCGCCGGATCCAGTGGCTCTCCGATGTCGTCCAGATATCACCCGCCAATACCTACGTCCTCCACCTCTTCCAGGGGCAGCGAATTGCCCTGACCGGCAATCCCGCCGTCGTCCAACACATTCTCAAGACCCATTTCCCAGTATACCAAAAAGGCCAGGCCTTCCGCGAAACCCTCACTGACTTTCTCGGCAACGGAATCTTCAACACCGACGGTGACACCTGGAAATTCCAAAGGCAAGTTGCAAGTCATGTGTTTAACACCAGGTCTCTGCGTAAATTCGTCGAACAGGTTGTGGACACCGAGCTCAACGACCGCCTCATTCCGATTCTGGCCACGGCTGCGGCCCAAAACCAAGTCCTTGATCTCCAAGACATCCTCCAGCGATTCGCCTTCGACAACATTTGCAAAATCGCTTTCGGGTTCGATCCAGAGTACTTGTCGCCATCACTGGGAGAGAGCAAATTCGCTGTAGCTTTCGACGCTGCTACGGAAATCAGCAGCAGAAGGGCCTCTTACATCCATCCCTTAATCTGGCGCATAAAGAAGGTTCTCGACATCGGATCTGAACAGAAATTACGATTAGCAATCTCTGAAATTCGCGAATTCGCTAAGAACATAGTCAGAGATAAGAAACGCCAGCTCGCCGATGGGGCTTCGCTTGAATCAGCCGACATGTTATCACGGTTCTTAAGTTCTGGGCATTCCGACGAGGACTTCGTGACGGACATAGTAATCAGCTTCATCTTGGCCGGTAAGGACACCACTTCTGCCGCGTTAACGTGGTTTTTCTGGCTTCTCTCGAAGCACCCTGAAGTGGCGAAGAAGATTGTGAAGGAGGCGAGCGAGAAATCAGAAGTCGCTGTGTATGACGAAGTGAAAGATATGGTATACACCCACGCAGCGTTGAGTGAGAGCATGAGGTTGTACCCGCCGGTGCCGTTGGACACAAAGGAAGTGGTGGCCGACGATGTTTTGCCGGATGGGACCGCCGTGAAGAAGGGGATGAGAGTGACGTATCATGTGTACGCCATGGGAAGGATGGAGAAACTTTGGGGAAGCGATTGGGCGGAGTATAAGCCGGAGAGATGGTTAGAGAGAGAGGGAAGCGGTGAAGAATCAGAGAAGTGCAAGTATGTGGCGAGAGATCCGTTTAGCTATCCGGTGTTTCAGGCCGGACCCAGGATTTGTCTGGGGAAGGAGATGGCGTACTTGCAGATGAAGAGGGTGGTGGGGGCGATTCTGACGAGGTTTACGGTGGTTCCGGCGATGCCGGAAGGGATGGAACCACAGTTGGTCTCCTTCTTGACCTCTAGGATGAAGGGCGGTTTTCCGGTCAGGATTCATTCTTTGGCCTGAAAACAGGCTTTCTAGTCTGCAGAAAAAACGTGGCCTTTTATTTGATTAAATATATAATTTTTTTATCATGAGAATAAAAATCAAAAAAAAATATTATTTAAATTTTAAAATTTTCAATAAATAAATGATTTTTTATTTAAATAAATTGTCAATTACTATATTTTTATAGACAATACTTATATTTTTATAAGTAACAAAATTAATTTAAAATTTTAAAATTTAAGTGATACTTTTTTATTTGTTTTCATAAATCAATCATAAAAACAAAAAGTTTATTATCTTAGTTATTATTTATGCAAGATATGAAATAAAAAATATATCATAAATGTTGGTGGATATAAAAAGTACTCCCTCCAGTTTTATATATAAGACTCAGAAAAAGGTGACCCATCGCTAGTGCAGTCCGGATGAAAAAGGAAACCGGAAGGAAAGTGATATGGTATGGCCTGACTTAACCCCACAGCAAACCGGCCTAACCAGGATAAATTTTTGGCTTGGGGTTGACCTAGAGTCACTTTTTTATTTAAAAAAATGCTCAAAATTGCATGAAGTGTAAGAACTCCAAAAAGAAAAATGTTTGCAAAAGGAAAATAGAAAAATAAAAAAATATATTGATAATATAAAAAAAAATCCTATAGTATTATCTACTCCTTTTTATAAGATTTATATTTTTAAATTAGTTTAATCCTTTTAAATTATTCATATATAAATATATTATTGTAACATATACTATATATGAGTTGTTAGTAGGTGCTTTTATATATTTTATTTTAAATATATCTTTTAATTATCACCTATCTAACAATTGACCCATACCCTTTAAATTATTGACTCGTCTAATTTATTGAGTCAGATTTTTAATACTTTAGGATTTGGGAGAATGGGTTAATCATGTAACTTGTGGTCACGTTCTTTCGTTCAGAGACTATTTTATTTTGAATTATAAAAATACAAAAGCTTCATATATATACAGAAAACACAAAATCTTGCACTAAGTGCAGTTCAGATTTTTTTTATTATTTTAATTTTTTTTGAAGTGTGTAGGTCTTTTCCTTAACGTTAAAGGAAGCTTCGCAAATTTTTCTAATATTTGTTTGATTTTTCTTTATAGAAAATGTATTAATATATCTTTGAAAAAACTCTTAATTTAATCACTCTTGTTGTCCAGTCAAATGGGGAATGATGTCATATCATTAAAGTCAAACCGTATTTGTTCATAACGGCACGTGTGCGTTTTAATTGGACCTTTTTTTTTTGTCTTTGGTAAGCCACCAAGCCATTTTGCTTGAACTTTATTAGATTTGGATGGTTTGTGGCCAAAGCTTACAAGAAAATTAGGAAGGTTCGTTTTTCCATATCACAGCCTGGGCAACAAGCAGCAAAGATGCCCAAAAAGTAAAAAGAAATTATTAAATCGAACCTTCATAACTAAAGATATGTTGAACAAAGTTAAATAATGGATTGATACTATTTTTGGTTTTTTAAGTTTTATTTAATTTTAATTTTGATATTTTAATTTTGAAATAGGTGATTTTTGTCCTTCAAGTTTACTCTGTTTATAATTGTTAATTTATGAACTATTAACTTAGCTCATATAGCAAGGTGATCGGGAAAGATGAACTTACAAATATATTATGAGTTAGACAATTAATTTTTTTTTGTTAATAGACATTTGCTTTAATGTATAGTTTTTTTAAAGAAAAATTTAGATGAGTTGAATCCTAGAGGCTCCCTTGAGTCAGGACATGTTTTCGGATTTAAAAAGTGTAAAAATCATTTCCTTAAAATAATAATTAACCGAGTGTTTAATAAAATCATTTGTCAAAACATTTTCATACATCCAGTTGGGCTTTGGGCTTCACAACATTCAAAATAACTATTTATTATCAAGCTCAAACTCTTTAACTGAATAATATCTCATCATATATTAAAATATCCATATCAAACTAAATCGTGGATCCACAAGTTCAAAAATATGTCATAAGGCATCTAGGCCATCTAGCATCACCAAGAGTAATTAGAAATATATAGATAATGTATCAAAACTCCAAACTAGATCAGAATATGCAATATGAGCCATAATATGGCAATATACAATAGTCCAACATATATTAAAAAGATAGAAGCACTATTTTTAATAGAAGTAGCTTAAGCTTCCGGAGTCTTCCCTGATGGACCCACACTACAACTATTACCTGAAAAAATGTTAAATCAACAGGTTGACACAAAAGCCTTAGTAACTAGCATTTTATCTCATCGGGCATGCGAGTAAGTGCGTGTGAGATGCCAAGTGGGATAATTATAAAAATATAACATTATTAAAACATCACTTATCCATATGTATGCATAATAATTCACAATATCATAATCTCGTTGTCATATTTTATCACATATGTATATAAAATTCAAAACGCAAGAATTTATGCTCTGTCCTCCCTTATTTCCTCTCATATCTTATTTTTTCTGACTGAACTCATGGGCTATTACTTACCCATATGACTGGTAGATTAATTCAACAAGCTCACCGATCAAGTGACATGGACCAACCAAAGTCCACAGAGTACGAGACTGGACCATGGGTTCCATCTCTAAATACATTAGTGGGGTCTCAATGCCCTACTAAACACAAATGTCCCAAATGACTAATCAATATATACCTGAAAGTCCACCACCTTGTTTCATCTTTTATACAATAATTCGCTCCATTATTTCCTCTTTGAGTGATCTTCCATCAAAT
This sequence comes from Albizia julibrissin, assembly GCA_037074505.1. Taxonomy (NCBI): domain Eukaryota; kingdom Viridiplantae; phylum Streptophyta; class Magnoliopsida; order Fabales; family Fabaceae; genus Albizia; species Albizia julibrissin. The sequence continues at coordinate 38,282,149 of CM073488.1, read as the reverse complement.
CCACCATCCCTTTTCATATCAATATTGGCTAGAGAAAGGGAATGACAAATTGATGATGAATGGAGAAGAACCTCCACCAGCAATTCAAGTGTAAGCCTTTGTCCATAAGTGCGTGTTTTAATAGTGGCGGCAGTTAGGTTAATTAATGGGAGGAATAGAGAACCTTGGGGTTCAAACTTAAGCACATTAAAATTTAAGTAGCCTAATAAAAACAAAACATTAGATTCTTTTTTAGCTTCTAAGAAAAATTATGCATTGTAGAATCTTCTAATATACTTTTCTTTACCCTACAAGAATTAACTAAAATCGTGATCTATCATATATTTAAAAATATTATTTAACCACAAGTTAACAATCATAATATTAACAATTTAAGCTAAATAATCTCATAATCAATTCAAATCTATATTCTTTCCAAAAATTGGCTAGCAATTCAAGTATTTCTAATAAATTCAATTTATCCTAAAATAGTCCACAAAATAAATGAATAAGGTTGGATATAATATATTAAATTTAGGATTTATCAATTCCCCATGGCTCAATGGTTTTAGCCCATCTTCCCATATTGCAATCGGCCGAATAGGATATGATTGGTGAAAATGAAAGTGCACACTTAACAAGTTATGAGATTTTTCTAATATTATTTTCTTTAGTTGAAACATTTGTGTGATTTTCCCTTTCTTACATTTCATCCTCTCAGTAATAAGCCATTTCAATTAATGCAAAAAAGGAGTAAAACAAATCAATGCGGAAAAGGGCATAATTATTTCTTACATTTCATTAATATAAATCATTTCCATTAATTCATTGAAATTAGGGAATCATAGTTTATTCATTAAGTATGTTTTAGATTTTTTAAAAAAAAATCTAACTTTATTTATACTACCTCTATCGCTATATATAAGAGCTTTTCAATCTAATCATGAAATTTAAAAGATTAGTTGAAAGTAGTTAAATGTAATAATTATGTAAGAAATTTAAAAAAAAATTCAAAAAATGCCCCCTACTTATGAATGAGTGAGAGAGAGTAATAATGAGAAAAATGAAACAAAATATATATGTAGTATAATAATTAATTAAGGGTAAAATGTACAAAAATGCATTTATTTTTGACATAAATACTAAGATCTTCCATTTAGAAACATGCCCACTAAAAAAAAGGCTTTTATATATAAGAATGAAATGAGTATTAAAGGAAGTCTTGAATGAGAGAGAAAACAAGAGAGTCATATGTAAACATTAATTACAATGAGAAAATTGATAAATAATACCTCTGTTTGTAAATTGTGCCATGAATGAGATTTTATATAAACACTAAAGATAATATCTTCGTTTTTTTTTAAGAAACACTTAACCAAATAACGTAAATAAAAAATTTAATTTAAAACAATAAATATAAAAAAATTGTGACATTTTTCTCTTTATGGAGACCGAACAAGGAAATTATTACTCCCTTCATCTCTTATTATAAGTTTTAAATCTGTGAATGTGTATGTCTCAAAATATAAACTCCATTTTTTTTGTTTCATAAGCATTTATTGCATTTTTCCAATTTTACCCCTTGTTGATTTTGTTTATTATATTTATTCTCTCTTACTTATCATATTCACACATAAGGGCATAGTTAGAAAAATAATATATATTTATTATTTTTTTAAATAATTTTAACTGTTAGCTCAAATTGGTTATTTAAAGTTTATAATAAAAAAGGGAAAGTATAATAAAGAGGATTGTGGAGGAGATGCAAAAAAAAATTATTATAATAATCAAAATTGATATTTTGGAGGTTGTGATAATAAATGTATTGATGTTAATATGAGCAATTAATGGAAGTAAAATGATAGAACAACAAAAAAAAAAAGGATTTTTCTAAATATTTTTTATAAATAAGTACAAGATATACGTGGTAATTTTTTTTTATAAAAATAAACAAACTGCATTAGTTATTTATGTTGTAAGTCACTTATATTATTAACGAGAGATTTCTTCTACAAGACACTTATTACAAGTCTTATATATACATATGGTCTGGATGGAGTACTGCTTACTAAATTTTAAATTTAAATATTATCCATATGTGTTAGTCTTCCATTATTATATTTATTTTCTTAATGATGGGAATCATTCATGTGCACCGCCCAGTAGAGTCGGACCATATCCATTCACGGGTCCCGATGAGAAAGGCAGTTACATGTTATTTTCGTTTTTATGCGTGCAAATTTTCCGTTGACTAGTCTTTTTAAATATTTTTTATAAGTACTTTTTAATTGTGATTTATGAAAAATTAGGTAGCTTTTATAATCTATGAAATAACTTTTATGGTCTATAATATAACTTTTACAGTCTATAAAAAAAATTTATCTCAATTTACATGATTCCACCTATATATTAACAATGCGTTCTTTTTCCCACTTATTAAACCATGCATGATTATTATATTACATGTGGGACAATTTCAGTTCAGGACCAAAGTAGACAATTAATATCGAATGGCCCCAAGCATTTTGAAATTTCACTTGTAGCCCATAAACCAAAATGAAAATGAATTTTATGAATGAAAAGACATTTGTATCCTTAACTTTGTATTTTTTAAAAGAGGGGGTCAACATTGCAGCCTGCTGGCTTTCGGGGCTTGGAGAATAATTTTTCATATTCATTTATCTTATAAATGACCTTATTTATTTTGTTAATAACCAAAGTGTTCATGTAACTCCCTCATTTGTTTCATTAATTTCAAAATTCTTGTGAATATCCTTGTTCATTTTGTGGAAGCCTTTAATTGTTAATTAGTAATATATTTTGGCCATACAAGACGAATAAAGATACTTACAAGAATACTTTTGAAGTTAACAAGATAACTGAGGGTAAACATGAATACTTTGGCCATTAACTAGATAAATAAAAAAATGTATAAGATAAATAAGAGTATTTACAAAAGAATTAAATAGATTCACAAGACATATGATGGATGCAAAATAATTCTCGGTTGGCTAGAGCTTTGGCCATCTGACCGCCGTTGTTAGAGGTCAAGGCACCAGCCAGTTGATTGTCATTCTGGGCTCTAGTGGCCAGCAATGTGGACCCCTTTTTTATTTATAAAAAAATTAAGAATACAAATATTTTTTCACCCACAAATTTTAATTTCATTTTGATCTAATGAAGTATGTTAGATTTTTTGTTTTGTTGGGGTCACTCAATGTTAACTGTTCAGAGAGGTCCTTAACTGAGATTTTCTCTTTATAATATATTTATTTCAAATGTGCTTCACGCCTTCATTAATATTGACACTTCTTAATTATGTTTTGATGAGTTGGATAGCAGCATATCCAGGCCAGGCCCCAGAAAAAAACAAAAGATCGCCGCATATCATGGTCAGTATATTCTTCAAAACCTTACGAAAATACTTACAAGACCGTGGTACTGGCAGCGGAATCTGAAGACAACTTTATGAATTACTGTTAGTTAGAATTTTATAACCTTGAACTGAGTTTTGTTAGTAATATGGTCATATATAATAAACATACATATAACTCAAGTTTAACTAATAATCTACAAGGCTCACCTACGTAGTAAATGTTAGCTTATTTTTATTATTTTTTGTCTTTAATATAAAATATATTTTAAAAATTAATCTTAATCTTAAATATAAGGCATAATTTACATACTTATTAATTTTTTTTAATTTATTTATATTAATACTCCCTCAACAATAATCAAATAGAAGAGGAAATGAGATAATTAAGAAAAATAATTATGATATTTTAAAAAATATATATCATATTAATTAATTTTTTTAATTTAATTAAATTTGATAAATATTAAAAATTAAAGGAGTAAGTTTTAATAGGCTTTGGGAGAGGAATGTATTTATTTTTACCTTAACCATACTCTAGAAATCATAGACAACTAATAAACACGTTAGGTTTCCTTAGCTTTATCGCAGACTTAAAAGCCAGTTTCAAGCCAAAGAGTGAATCTTCACCGGAAAACCGTCCTTCATCTTAGAGGTCAAGAAGGAAATCAGCTGTGGTTCTGTCCCTTTCGGCATCGCCGGAACCACCGTGAACCTCGTCAGAATCGCACCCACCACGCTCTTCATCTGCAAATACGCCATCTGCTTCCCCAAACAAGTCCTGGGACCCGCCTGAAAAACCGGATAGCTAAACGGATCTCTCGCCACAAACCTCCACTTCTCCGATTCTCCACTGCTTCCCTCTCTCTCCAACCACCTCTCCGGGCCCAACCATTTTTTCATTCTGTAATTTCAAATCATCATTTTTTCTTTTTCTTTTTTATTTAGGAACTCAATGTATTTTTCTCAACAAATTTTGTTGTCCACCTTGGGGTGGAAACAAGCCAGGCGCCCTGGCTTGTTTTCGGCTTGATCAGATCTGACCTGTCAGGTTAGAAGATCAGGATCAGGCCTATTTCGAGGCCTATTTTTTTAAAAATGTCAGATTCAGGCTTACTGACAGGCCGGCTTGAGCCTGTAAAGTATTTAAAAAAAATATTCTCATATACCTCACATTCTAACTCTAAATCCCATAATTTCCATTACCAAATCTCATCTCAAGTGAATCATTAATTTATGTAATTGAGCATATTTTCGACCTGTTTGAAATATGCATGTTTTCAGCTTGTTTGAAGTAGGTTTGTTGTGAAGCCTGTGGCCTATTAGCCTGTTTAATTTTTTTGAATTATAGGTCTCCTTAACAGGCCACAAGTCAGGATCAGGTCAAAAAAAAAAAAGCCTGTAGATCAGGCTCAAGCCATTTAGTACCTTAACAGGCCAGGTCTGTTAAGGTATAAGCCTGACCTGGCTTATTTCCACCCCTAACAATAATAGCTGGTGCTACCATCTTTGATAATAGGAAAACATTATTGTTATGTTTTTTTTTTAAGACACATGTGCACCTCTTCCTATATTTATACATAACTAAAAGATAAGCGACACCTGTTCAAAGATTTTGGTCTTTTAAATACGTTTACAAAAGTAACTCTTCTCAGGAAGTTTTGACAGTTAAAAAAAAGGGCAAAGGGGCAAAAATATCCTTATGTTTTTCATAAAAATGCACCAAGCACCAAATGTTTTTATTGGGAGCATAAATGCCTATCATCATTTCAAAATGGAGCTAAAATGCCTATCCATCTGCCACATCATCATTTTTTTGGGGGAAAATAACCATTTTGCCCTACAATTTTGTGAAATTTTGTAATTTTACCCTTAGTAATTGTGTGATACTTTTAAATTAGTAAATGACCTCCAAAAATTCTGAAATTTTTCAGAATAAAAGTAGACATGATAATATTTAATTTAATAGGTCAAATGGAATTTTATTTGGTCAAAATGACCATTTTACCCTTACAATTTTCGCAATACTTGAAAATTGGCAGATTTGTCACCAAACTTTAAAAATTCATATATAATTGTATAGATATCCAATTGGGGTGGTTCCAAAGCCTATGTGACCCTTATTAAGTCTAGTTTTATGGTAAAATATAAATTTTAGCCAATAAGAACCTCAAAATTCCCAGAATTTTTATTTTTGAAGTCTGCTCCAGAAAAAATGTTAAATTCGCTGGGCAAAATTCAAAAATTCATTTCTCCTTGTATACAACTCCAAAAATTCCATTCGACCTATCAAATTAAAGCTTATCATGTCTAATTTTATTCTGAAAAATTTCAGAATTTTTGGAGGTCATTTACTAATTTAAAAGTTTCACACAATCTGACTGACTCAACATGAAATCACATTAACAACAATTTCAACTTGTGCCAGCGAATTTAACAAGGAGAAATGAATTTTTGAATTTGGCCCAGCGAATTTAACATTTTTCTGGAGCAGACTTCAAAAATAAAAATTCTGGGAATTTTGAGGTTCTTATTGGCTAAAATTTATATTTTTCCATAAAACTAGACGTAATAAGGGTCACATAGGCTTTGGAACCACCCCAATTGGATATCTATACAATTATATATGAATTTTTAAAGTTTGGCGACAAATCTGCCAATTTTCAAGTATTGTAAAAATTGTAAGGGTAAAATGGTCATTTTGACCAAATAAAATTCCATTTGACCTATCAAATTAAAGCTTATCATGTCTACTTTTATTCTGAAAAATTTCAGAATTTTTGGAGGTCATTTACTAATTTAAAAGTATCACACAATTACTAAGGGTAAAATTGTAAAATTTCACAAAATTGTAGGGCAAAATGGTTATTTTCCCCCAGAAAAATGATGATGTGGCAGATGGATAGGCATTTTAGCTCCATTTTGAAATGTTGATGGGCATTTATGCTCCCAGTGAAAACATTTGGTGCTGGGTGCACTTTTATGAAAAATATAAGGGTATTTTTGCCCATTTACCCTAAAAAAAAAAAGAAAAATTACGAGAAAGAAAAATGTAAGAAGTTGCTAAATTTTCTTCCCGATGTTAATTCTTCGCCCCTTCCGTTGTTTTCTTAACTGGCAGTCTGGCAATTGGGCCAACAAATAATGTAATTATCACAAAAAGAAAACTCTGACGCCATGGTTTTACTTACTAAAGCTTGTTTGGTTGGGCTTATATTTATATATAGACCTGATTTATATAAATCGAGATAAAAATCATTCATATATTTATTTCATAAACCGTAAAAGTTATCTCGTAAACTATAAAAAAGCTAACTCATATTCTATAAATGACAATTGAAAAGTACTTATAAAAACTATTCAAACATACCATAAAATATAATCCCGATCACATGAGGAGAGTTCTGCTGACCACTCTCTGTGCAACAAACTCTGGATTTGGATTTCATTAAGTGGTCCAAAGTCAGGGTGCTCTTCCGGAACTGATTCAACTGCTTCCCCACAATCACTTTAATTTGCACCAACTTCTTCAAGTCTTTTTCCCACGCCTCCTAATATTCAAGAGACAAAAGTAGGTTGGGTTTAGCACTGGGGGAGTACTAATGCAAGCAGCAAAATGAAAATGACAGGTTTGAGAAAACGTTTTCAATTTTCAATCTAAAAAGAAAAACAGTTTTCACTTTATATTTTTAATTTTTCCCAAGATAGCAATAATATTCTTCGTCCGATCCTTAATATAATACATATTTACTTAATTTGATTAAATTATGGAAGTCAGTTAAATTAGTTAATATAATATGTATTTTTTAAAACATCCTAATCATCTTTCTTAATTCTCTCATTTCCTCTCGTTCTTGATTATGGTTGAAAGAGTATGAATAGAGGTAAATTATGAAAAGACTAACAAATATAAAAAACTATGTCTTATATATTTAAAATCAATATCAACTCACTAAATATATCTTATAATAAGAATTAGAGGAATAATACTATCTCCTCTTTACTATATAAGGTTAATCTAACACATCACTCTATAGTGCAAATTAGACTATAAATGAGATTTTATATTAGGAGATGGAGGTAGAATTTTGTTCATGCAACCAACTTCAAATAATTATGAGCCTTGAACTTCACAGCCTTAGCTTGTGTGAAATTGGTTAAACATGAAATTCTTATCCTACCTCGTATAATCTTTACCACACAAGTTAGTTAAGGATTGTATTTAATTTTAAATATAAGATGTTAGTCCATTTTATCTCATGAATTCATAAATTTTCTCTGAAATATCCGAGGTGATTCTATTTAAAGGTAGTTATGATAAAAGATGCTATTTAAGAAAAATAAACTTATATTTATCATAAATAATTAATATAATTAAACTTTAGCTTAGCTAAACTAAAGTTCTTGCTCTTGTATCAAGAAGTATCAAATAACCATGTTTTACAATTAGGTTAAATTATACAAAACTCCCCTAAACTTTAGGTTGATTGCATGTAACCGCCTTGATATTTCAAAGTTTAAATTTAACCCCCTTGACTTTTCATTTCTCAACTATTAACCCCCTGCCGTTAAGTGACCGTTATCTTTTTAACGAAAATTGCCATGTCAGATTATGAGAAGACACGTGGTATCCTACATAGCATATTGTGTGAATTATTAATTTCATAAAACATCATTTAACTTTGAACAGTTGTAGATAACCGCATAAACTTTGATTATTTACAAATAATCTCCTTGACATTTCAAAATTTAAATTTTAACTCCCTTAAAATTTTGATTTGTAATAAATAAACCACGTGTTGTTACTTTAATCATTTTTATAAATTTATTAATTTTTTACTATTATTTGTGAGTTAAAATAGTTCTCTTGTATGGAAAAAATTAGAAAAATAATATTTAAAAAAATAAAAAAATAATAATGTCATCATTTATATAACATTTACTTATTTCCTTATGTTAATTTAATATTGATAGTATAAAAGTGTCATCATTTATGTTAAATATATTATTAGGATAATTGAGTATTGATAGTTTAATGATTATATTTTTGTTAGAAAATAACTCTTGCCCTCATTTAGTTTTTTACTAGTAATGCATTTTTTTTAATTAGAGGTTCAACGTTTTTTTTTTGTATTTTTTTAAGTATTATTTGTTCTTCTAGTTTTTGCTACACAAAGAACTATTTTAATTAATAAATGATAGTAAAAACTTTAATACATTTATTAAAATGATAGAAAGTAATAGTATAGGATGTTTGGTTGGTCTTATATTTATGTATAAGCCCGATTCAGGTAAATCGAGATAAGACTCATCCACATATTTATCTCGTAAACTGTAAAAACTACTTCGTAGACTGTAAAAGCTACTTCGTATACCGTAAATCATGATTAAAAAGCACGATTGGAAGTTCCAACCGCTATTCCAAATATCCTAAATTTATAAATCAAAATTTTAAGAGAATTAAATCTAAATTTTGAAATGTCAGGGGGTTATCTGTAATTGTTTAAAATTCAGGAGGTTTTATGAAACTAGTAGTTTACATAGGATACCACGTGTCATCTCATGACCTGACGTAACAAGTTCTGTTAAGAAGATAACGATCACTTAACAACAAGAGATTAATAGTTAAAAAAATAAAAGATCGGGTTAAATTTAAATTTTAAAATATTAAAAGATTATATACAATTAAAAAAATATGGAATTTTTGTATAATTTAACGTTGAATCCTATAACTCAAATAGCTTGTATTTATATACAATTAAAAAAAAAATCTGCGAGGCTCACGTATGACGTCAATGTTAGCATTTTAGGTTATAAATTTTAGTAGTCAGAGTTATGAAATCAATTAAATCATAGACATTGACCCCTTCGGCTTGACTTGTATCCAAGATTCGAAATGGACAACAAAGCCGTCCATCCCTCTCAGAGTAAACTCCATCCCCCCCCCCCCAAACACACACACAAACACATACATACATATATATATATATAGCTGGGCATGGAGTTTATCTCTTAGAGATGTTTTTAAAAATTGAGTACTAACCCTCCATTTATATATATATATATATATATATATATATATATATATATCAACCAATCAATCAATGGAGGATAAGTACTCAATTAGATCTACCTCAATATATATATATATCACCCTTACATTATTCCTTTGTTCTGAGCTCTTTCATAACCTAACCCCTCACCATTCTGCAATATGCCCATCCAACTCTTGGCTTTCTTCTTTCTCTTCTCTCTTCCTGCGATTTTCTTCTTCCTCTTCAAAGCTCCATCCCCTGCAAAGTTCAAGAAGAAGAAGAAGGAGCTCATTTCTCTACCCACGACGGCCCTCCCAAAATCCTACCCTCTCATTGGTTCCTATTTTGACATTAGAGCCCACTTCGACCACCGTATCCAGTGGCTCTCTGATATCCTCCTAATATCACCCACCAATACCTTTGTCCTCCGCCGCTTCCTCGGCCACCGAACTGTCTTCACCGCCAATCCCGCCGTCGTCCAACACATTCTCAAGACCCGTTTCCCAGTTTACCAAAAAGGACAATCCTCCCGTGAAACCCTCACTGATTTTCTCGGCAACGGAATCTTCAACACCGACGGTGACACCTGGAAATTCCAAAGGCAAGTCGCAAGCCATATATTTAACACCAGGTCCCTGCGTAAATTTGTCGAACAGGTTGTGGACATGGAGCTCAACGACCGCCTCATTCCGATTCTGGCCATGGCAGCGGCCCAAAACCAAATCCTTGATTTCCAAGACATCCTCCAGCGATTCGCGTTCGACAACATTTGCAAAATCGCCTTCGGGTTCGATCCGGAGTACCTGTCGCCATCCCTGGGGAAGAGCAAGTTCGCTCTGGCTTTCGACGCTGCCACGGAGATCAGCAGCAGAAGGGCTTCTTACATCCATCCCTTAATCTGGCGAATACAGAAGCTTCTCGACATTGGTTCTGAAAAGAGATTACGATTGGCAATCTCTGAAGTTCGAGATTTCGCTAAGAGCATAGTCAGAGATAAGAAACGCCAGCTCTCCGAGGAGGCTTCGCTTGAATCGGCCGACCTGTTATCAAGGTTCTTGAGTTCGGGGCATTCCGACGAGGATTTCATGACGGACATAGTAATCAGCTTCATATTGGCCGGTAAGGACACCACATCCGCGGCTTTAACTTGGTTTTTCTGGCTTCTATGGAAGCACCCAGAAGTGGGGAAGAAGATTGTGAAGGAGGTGAGCGAAAAATCAGAAGCCCCTGTGTACGATGAAGTGAAAGATATGGTATACACTCACGCAGCGTTGAGTGAGAGCATGAGGCTGTACCCGCCGGTGCCGTTGGACGGGAAAGAAGTGGTGGTCGACGATGTTTTGCCAGATGGGACCGCCGTGAAGAAGGGAATGAGACTGACTTATCATGTGTACGCCATGGGGAGGATGGAGAAGCTTTGGGGGAGCGATTGGGCGGAGTATAAGCCGGAGAGGTGGTTAGAGAGAGAGGGAAGCGGTGGAGGTTCAGAGAAGTGGAGGTACGTTACGAGAGATCCGTTTAGCTATCCGGTGTTTCAGGCGGGACCCAGGATTTGTTTGGGGAAGGAGATGGCGTACCTGCAGATGAAGAGGGTGGTGGCTGCCATTCTGACGAGGTTCACGGTGGTTCCGGCAATGCCGGAAGGGATGGAACCACGGTTCGTTTCCTTCTTAACCTCCAAGATGAAGGGCGGTTTTCCGGTGAAGATTCATTCTTCGGCCTGAAACTGGCTTTCATGTCTGCAATTAAAAATTGTATCCTATATTAATATCTTTTATTTGATTGGATACAGAATTTCTTTTTCTTTTTTTTCTTTTAACAGCGAGATAGTGTTAATTTGCGCAATCTTTTGGTATATCCCACCTGGACTACCAGCTTCGCCTAGTGGATCGAAAGTGCGTCGAGCAAAAAGACAAATGAATGATGGCCCAAGTTTTCAATATTTTAATGGGAGAATACGATTCACAGAGAAATAATATATTCTATATGTTAGAATGGTTTAAGAAGCTTAAAATATTTATTTACATAAATTAAAAGGATACTCATCTCGTTTTCAATATTTTAATGGGAGAATACGATGCATAGAGAAATAATATATTCTATATGTTAGAATGGTTCTAGAGTCCTAAAATATTTATTTACATAAATTAAAAGGATACTCATCTCGTTTTCAATATTTTAATGGGAGAATACGATTCACAGAGAAATAATATATTCTATATGTTAGAATGGTTTTAGAGTCCTAAAATATTTATTTACATAAATTAAAAGGATACTCACTCATCTTATATATTATAAATTATGATTGAAAAATTATGACTTATCATAGGCTTTTTCGTTTATTATCAGTAGTTTTTTACTTATTAACGTGGATTTATTATTTCTCTAAGATCTAAATAATACTCTCCCTACCTCTTATTATTAATATAAGATTTTGTTCATATTGCATATTAATTCCTAACCAAAAAAATTACTGTTCTAATGAACAGTTTTAATAATAAAAAGTTTCAATCACAAGGAAATAAGAGATAACATATATTCATTATCATTTGTTCTATTGCAACTCATCATTGTATATTCTTTAATTGTTACAGTAATTTAAGTATTGACACCGTTATTTCCCCTTTTAATATTGAATCATCCTCTTTCACTCTAGAGTTTAGTGCTGAATGGAGTGGGGAGAATAAATATTTCATCACCACTTTTACCTTTTTTTAATATAAATTATTTTAATATGTATACAATCTATTTTGTTATCAAAATAAAATACATTGTTTGTACGCCATCAACGTCATCCTTTCAGTGACTGTCTGAGAAACTGCTAAATCATAATTTTATAATTTTTTTACAATTTAAGATTCAACGTTATAAAAATACTTTTAAAGAGTTAAAACAAACAAGTAGTTCTTATTCTCCTGTTTGTGTTCATTAGTTTTTGATCCATCTCAGCTCTGCTATTTTCCAAATCATTATTAAGAAACAATTTCAAAGCTAATTAAGACCATAAATTTGTTTAAATGAGTTTTTAAAAAATTTATACATATAAATCAAAATAATCCTATTTTATGTTATTTTCACAGAATATGGTACATCAATCTCTCACTTGCTTATCATTATTATCCTCGACGGTCTTGTCAAAAGCTGACACTCACAACTACCACCCCGTTTGGCCCACGTGGCCTCCGCCGTTGTCTTCCGCCATGGCCGTCGAGCTCATCATCCCCATCAGCCAGCCAAAGAGGCAAGAACCTAGGCTAGCGTCCCAACGTCCTCCATGGCACATTAACATGTGAGTCGGATAACGTGTTTGTTTGAAATAATGATTGAAATTTTTAAAAATAATTTTTTAATTATGATTTACAGTATATAAGATAAGTATATAAGATAAGTTTTATCTTAATTTACATAAAAAAAATACTTATAAACTCTTCAAACACCAAATACAAACAAATTCAATGTCGTTTAGCATTTTCATTGGTGTGAATCCAAATTACACCAAAATAAAAATATCTTCATAATCTTAATATAAGAACCAATTAAATTTTTTAAAAAAGTTTAGAAAACTAAATGAATTATTTAATCATAGTATATATTATTATTATTAAATTATATATTAATTTATAAATAATATAAATTAATTTTAAAAAATAATAAATAAAAATATTTTAAAACAATTTATTTAATTTTTTAATCCCCTTAAATAATCAATCAAATTTTATATCAAGTGCTAAAGAAACATATTGAGTAGAAGTTGCAAAAGAAAAAAAAGGCTGCCATTCTGCGAAAACTTCAAGAGAATGGCACATCAATATCCCCCCAGGGGAAGGTTATTTCTTTTAATTTAAAATAAATTTAATAAATTAACTACATTTTTTTTTTCACGGGGAAAGTGACTTTGAAGGAAGAGTTAAAAACTTTTTCCCCCTATTGTCTCTCCGTGAAGCTCTGGGATGTTATTTTTGACAAACTCAAACTGTTATTAACTTACTACTATTATTACTGCCTCCTCTCCTATTTAGAAAAGTTTAATAACAGAATTTTATGATTTTAAAAAGTTATTAAGATTAATTAAAAATAATAAGTATATATTAAAATAATTTTTTTTCTAAAATATGTCCTTTAATTAGTGTAAGTGAAAAAATAAAGTAAATATAAGTATCACTAACTCTTTAATTAATATAATATATAATTAATAGGGATATAAATAAAAAATTATTAAATATTAAAAAAAATACTTATTAAACTTTTATAAAAAAATTAAGTCAATTTAATTCTTAGGCTCTTTAAAAAACAGCAGAGGAAGTATTACATTAGATTAGATTCAATGTATATAACAAAAAAAGGTTCAATGTATTTATTTGATAAAAAAAAATAAAATAAAAAGATTCAATATATATACTCCCTCTGATCCTATTTATAAATAATTTTCTCCTTGATTTCGTAAAATAAACTGGTAGTTAAAAATAATAAGTATGTCAAAAATACTATGTTTTTTTTTCATATATGCCCTTATTTATGAAAATAGAGAGAGAATGTATAATAAGTAAGAGAGATAATAGAATATGTTTTCTCAATACTTTGTTGATTTTATTTAACTAGTGAGTTCTCTCTCTTTTAAATATAACTCTTGATGTGTGTAATAATTAATTATAAATAATATATATTTAATAAAAAATAAAATAAAAAAAAAGAACTTATATCTTTAGATACAAAATAAAATGTATTTATAAAAGAGACTAATTTATAAAAAAAAATTATTTATAAATAAAAAGGAGCAGATAATTTATAAAAAATTCGGATAAGATCTTTTTTTCCTTCCAGGATAAGTCTTAATTTGACGCGTCGATGACGTTTGACGCGTTTTCCCATATCGTAGCGCTCAAGATCAATATATTCCCAAACACAACGCCCCCCTTCAAATGTTTCTCTGCTCTCCGGTGCTATAATTTTATGAATCTCTGATCGTGTCTACCATAGAATCTGTAAGTTTCTTTTCTGTCTTATTCTTAGCGTTTCCTGGACGTGCCTTTGACATTGAATTGATTGCTCCGAATTCTATTGCTTTCTGGTTTGCTTGAATGGTGTTGCATGTTCCTGCAAAAAACAAAATTTTTGTCCCCTGAAATCAATTTTGTACATTTCTGAATAGCGAATGAAAATTTTCTGATACGGAGTGCCTGATCATTAGGGTTTTCTTTCCTTTGAATGCTTTGTGCTGATCCATGCTAGGTCAACTTCTTTAGAATCCAGATCCCTTACGATGGAGATATTCAGTGATTTTGAGATGGTTTGACCTCGGATCAGAACGATTGATCTGTTAGATCACAGTTGTGATATCTTGAATAATGTTTTTGCACGTTTGCTCTTCGATTATCCTGACCAGAATGAGGAAGAAATCATTGTTTTAAAGACCATTTTTCATCCATTACTTGGTTTTCCCCACTTTCCTGAAATATGACATTTGCAATTTGGCATCTTTTACATAATATGACTTGGATTTTAGAATTCTTATCCTGTGTTTGTTTCCATTTCTTCCCTCCTTGTCGACACAAGTATGATTGATTCCTTTTCTCCATTTATACTATGCCTCGTGTGATGGATCAAAATTCAAGACATTATCTCATTTTGTTGTCAATTTTTTTACCAGGAATCATCAGCCCTTTGCTCGAAAGATGGGAGGTGGAAAGGATAAGCATGATGAATCTGACAAAGGAATTTTTTCACACTTAGCTCATGCAGTAGGTCATGGCGGACATGGGTATCCTCCTGGTGCCTACCCTCCACAGCCAGGGGCATACCCTCCACAGGGATATCCACCTCAGCAAGGTTATCCCCCGGCAGGGTATCCGCCTCAGCAAGGTTATCCCCCGGCCGGGTATCCGCCTCAGCAAGGTTATCCTCCATCTGGGTATCCTCCTGCTGGTTATCCTGGTCCATCTGCTCCTGGTATGATGTCTTTGTATAATTTTTCATCATCAAATCATTGATTAACTGATTATTGCAATGGTTTGACAAATAAGATTCTCTTATGGCCCTAAAATAGGAAAATAGTGATGCTGCTTGTATTTGGTGCATTAATAAACTGAACTTAATTGGAATAATGGTTTCTTTTTACACAACAGACACTTGAATATGTATGATTTATATTGTTGCAAGGTATATAGAAACTAGTAACGCCATATGATTGCTGAATGGCATAATCCTTGATTTAATTCACTGAACTCTGACTCAAACATTCTATTTGTGCTTTGCTTAAAGATTTAGTCTTATGTTGTATATGTGAATACTGACTACCTTTAATCTGTGGTAACTGTGATTTTTGAATGTCTCGTATCATTTTGGTCTTTAATAGTTGGCATCCTCAACAATTACATTAGGTGAAATGTTCTCTAATTTAATTTCAGCTTGCTTGTGCTTATTGAAGTTATGGTTTTGTGACTGAAATGTGTTTTTTGACCTCTACTTTCTGCACATATCTTGTTGGAATCAGCTGAATGATTTATAACATCATCAGGTCATAGTCATGGTCATGGTCATGGCATGGGAGCTGTGCTTGCTGGGGGTGCTGCACTTGCAGGTGCTGCGTACGGTACTCATCACCTTGGCCACAGTGGTGGTCATTTGGCGCATGGCGGTCACATGGGTCATGGCAAATTCAAGCATGGTGGTCACATGGGTCATGGCAAATTCAAGCACCATGGTGGCAAGTTCAAACATGGGAAGTCTGGAAAACACATGAAACACGGGAAGCACGGTGGATTCGGGTTCAAGAAGTGGAAGTAATCTAATGTCTCCCAAGACATTATACTCACTGCCTTTGTTTTTATAAAGAAGCCATACTTTTAATTAAGCTAGCCTATTTTCGGCTCGGCTCGGCTCCCCCCCCCCCCCTTCTAATTTTGCTTTTCTGGAATTTGATAGCCTTGGCTTAATATGAGTGTGTGTGTACGACCCATGTGTTGGTAGTTTGGATTCTAGAATCTGAACGGCATGAATAATAGATTTACAATTCTGGCTTCTTTGCCATAGCCAAAAAGATGATTAATGCCAAGTTTGTTTTGCTTTTGTCAACCTTTATTGGAACAAGAAGAGATTCTGATAAATAACGAACATGATAGGTTTGTTTAAGTTGGTGTTTTTAGCCAATCTTTTGCCCCGAAAAGTTAAGGTGAATATTATTTCCAAACTATAAGGACAACCCGTATATTTTGTTTTATCTAACTTTATTCATGTTGTTTTAAAATACCGGCATTTCTATTTGTATTTCAATTTTATAACAACGCCACAATAGGAGACAGTTTTGAAACAGTTTCAGCAGCAAAAAAGCATATTTGTCTTTATATTGGAACTGAATCAATATTGGGATACTATAAAACTTCTTGATGTGCAAACTTGAATAGGGGAAATATACAATGTATGTGCCTTTACCTTCGCATAACATACACAAGATTTGACTTGTCAAGATCTCATATAATCCGTTTATGCTGCTACCTGCCTGTCGCGGAGAGTCCTATAGGATCTAGCAGCATAAGACAAGATCTCATATAATCCGTTTATGCTGCTACCTGCCTGTCGCAGAGAGGCGTATAGGATCTAGCAGTATACGATGGTTTGTAAAAAATAATGGACATCAACCTTGCATTATCTAGCAGTAATCAATATAGTCAATTATTATCCCAAACCAACATCAATAAGACTATAAGCTACAGTCTTTCTTAATCCTTGGTCTTGGATTGTTTGCCTCAACTCTGTAGCATCCTTCCAGCTTCCTGCAGCAACATACATATTTGACAATGAAATGTAATATCCAACATTTTGAGGATCCATTTCAAACAGAATTTCAGAAACCTTTCTCCCCAATTTGAGTTCTCCATGGTAGTTGCAAGCACTCAAGAGGTTTCCCCACAAACCTGCACTTGAATTGGAGGGTAACTTTTTAATGAACTCATAAGCCTCATTGAGCCTACCAGATCGACCTAACATGTCAACGACATAAACTTGGTGCTCAGTCTCAGGCTGTACTCCATATTTCTCCAACATACAGTTGTAATATCCAAGACCTTGACTTACAAGACTTGAATGGCTGCAAGCTGATAAAAGGCTAACAAAAGTACTTTTGGTTACCCTTATTCCATACTCGCACATTTCATGAAACAGGTTGATTGCTCTCTGGCCATCTCCATGATATCCGTATGCAGAAATCATTGAATTCCAAGCTGCTTCAGACTTCTGCTCTGCATGTGTAAATACTTGAAGAGCAAGGTCCAATCTTCCCCCGTTGCTGTACATGTCCACAAGAGCAGCTGAAATGAAAGAATTATCCTGAAAATCAGACCTAAATATGTGGGCATGAACTTGTTTTCCATGTCTTAATACTCCCATTTGAGTACAAGCTGTGAGAACACTAACAACAGTTATCTCATTGGGTTTAAAGGGAAGGTGATGAAACAGTTCCAACGCATCTCGACTCTCTTTGTTATGTGATAGAGCTGAGATCATGCAATTCCATGAACAGAGGTTGGGAACATCACAAAATTCAAACACTGATCTGGCGCTTTTGATGTCCCTGCATCTTCCATACAATGTAATTAATGAATTCTGAACCTGGGTATTTGATCCCAAGGGAGATCTAAGGACAAGCCCGTGGAGGCACCTTCCTTTCCAGAGCAGCTCAAGATTTGCACATGCTGACAAGACATTTACAAGTGTTATAGAATCATAGTTCACAGAGGCTTTTCGTCTCATTGAACTAAAAGTTTCTTGAGCCTCTTGATAGTGGTTGCCCTTCACACACCCCACAATCAGAGTGTTCCATGAAGCTGTGACTGCCAAAGCTGAATTCTCTTGAAAAATTAAGAAAGCGGCTGTTAGGTCTCCACAGTTGATGTACATGTGCATGAGGGAGTTAACTGAAAGAATATGGTTTAAAAATCCTAATTTTAACTGCCAGCAGTGAACAGATTTTCCAAAGTATAAACTATATGGGGAACTGCAGGATGAAAGAACAGCCACAACAGTTGATGAACTGCAAGTGGGGAAGACATAAAGAAGCTCCCTGAACAAATTTTGGGCTTCTTTGGAATATCCATAAAGGGAATATCCATATATCATTGCATTCCAAGAAACCAAGTCTCTCTCTTGGGCAGAATTGAACAAGATCTCGGATTTCTCTACAAGCTTGCATTTTGAATACATGTCTATCAAGCTGTTTAGGAGAGTGAGGTCAGATAGCATCTGTCTTCGCAGTGCAAATCCATGGACAGTTCTTCCTTCTCTGGAGACAATCGCTACTGCACAAACTTTTAGAATGTTAGTCAATGTTACTATATCAGGTTGAAATGATCCATCAGTCTGCATTTCAAGCAGAAGGTCAAACACTTCATTAGCTCTTCCATTTGAGGCATATCCTTCCATCATTGCATTCCATGAAACAATATCTTTGCATCCAATTTCTCTGAATACAGTTTCAGCCGCTTCAATATCTCCACATTGTGTATATAATGAAATGAGAGAATTGGCGACCGAAGCATGCAAGCTATCCAGGTAACCTAGCTTTATTCCCAGCCCGTGAATTGACTGACCAAAATCCAGTTCTCCTAAAGCAGAAGACGCTGATATAGCACAAGACAGGCTGACGCTGTCAGCTTCTTCTCCAGAGAAAACCATGTCCTTGAAGTAATATAGTGATTTCTTTGGATCACCATTATGAAGGCTTCCTCTAATCATTGAATTCCAAGAAACTACATCTTTATATTTTATCTCCAAAAAAAAGCACTCAGAGGATTTTAAAACGCCACATTTTGCGTACATATTAGTTAGAGCATTACTTAAACTTATATCAGCAAGCATACCAGATTTTACACTCAAACAGTGAATTGCCCGTCCTTGCTCAAGGTTATTCATGTATGATGAAGCAGATACCAGAAGCAATAAAGTGGTGGAATCAAACCCACATTGGTCTTTAATCATGTTTCCGAAAAAGTCCATTGCTGTCTTGTAGAGTTTGTTTTGAACAGATGCGGCAATAATAGAATTCCAAGCAATCACATCTCTGTTTTGAATTTCATCAAACAAATCCCTTGAAGAGCTAAAATCTTCAGACTTGTAATAAATAGTAAGTAAAGATGTAACAGTAGGCAGGTGAGCTAGAGCACCCATCTTTAAGGCTACACAATGAGCAGCTGAAGCTGTCACAAGCTTGGGCTTTTCGTCGGACGACATAACGAGATTATTCATTAGCCTCTGTGGCATTTCATCAAACAGTTGAATGGCAGTTCCAAAAAAATGACGAGTACGTAACAACGAGGGAAGAGCGTATGGTGGAAGAGGACCCATATGTTTTCAAAGGATCTTGAAGTTTCCATTATAGCTGTTTTGGAGAGAAAATGGATATGGCGGTGGAAGTCTTGCCGGTGGAAGCGAGGTTAGATTTTGTAATTTCAATCCTGTCATGTGTACAATGAGAGGACTCGATGTTGATTTTATCAAGAATTGCTGAACAGCCCATGCTCTCATTTTGGCTTCATCTCAAAGCTAGTAGTGTAGACTTGTGTCTTTCAGTACAAACATAAATTTCAACGAGCTTTCGATTTCCATGAATATGTAATTCAAAGCAGTAGAGACTGAAAAGTTGGAATGGTTCCAAACCTCCAATGCTAAGACACCGTAGAAGTAATTCAGTTTGCAGCTCTTCTTTGGACGGATGAAGATTCGAGACAAACATTTATTGAATTATTCTAGTTTTAGCACAGTAATAGTGAAGTTTATTTAATTAATACCAACAAATTATCCTTTTATTACTCTTTCTTAATATGTAATTCATAATTTAATATTTTTTTGTTTGTTTGAAATAAAACTAGATTGTGAACCTTAGTACAGAATCAAAATTAAATTTGTACGAGTACTATTTATAACTTGTGGATAATGCGGCTCGAGAGATTTTATATGATTGTTGATATATTGATATACATCTGAAATTGAAAAGGAGATATATAAGGGGTGTAAATTGTACTATTGTAGACTTCCATTTTTCTAATTTGCACAACTGGAACTGCGCCAAAATTTTCACTTTCTTGCTAATGCTAAACAATAATCAGATTGCCTCATCTCTACAGTAACTTGCATCCTCTTTATATGGATACAGATTTTTCACTAAAGTAAGAAAAAAAAAAACAACAAAAAAACTAAACCTTCCTCAAATATCTCTCATAGTGTATCCCATCCCAGAGGATGTTTTAACAAGTCAAAACTCACCAAGGTGGATGATCATCCTCAGAAGTTGGAGGAGGGATTGGTCTCCATGCAGGTTTCTCATCCCAGTACATATCATAATATATATGACCAGGAATGTGATCAAGCACACAGCACCATATGCCCACATATCGCTTCACACGTCTTCTGAATCTATCTTCCCTTCCCTGAAAGGTCATCTTGAGATGGCATCAACACATTATAAGTGAATTCTTTTCTTCTCATCTTCCATGCTTTACTCCGAGAAAAGAGAAAAATGGAAATTAGATGCTACTTCCGATTCTTAGCATAAGATTTAGTTTGTAATGCAAATCTTATATTAAGAACCGGATGTAGTACTTTGGAGAAGAATTGTAGGACCACGAGGGGGAGAATGACGCAAAGAAAAGTTTGACACTCATTTCATGTTCTGTTGTGTTTTTCCTTTTTTTTCTTGCAACACTTTGTTTTACTTGGAAAAATGGCCTCACCTTGTCAGCAAAACTAGTGAAAGCATTTTGCATGGAGGAGAACTGGATGACTTTGACATCCTTGAATGACGAGAATACTTTGATGAACTGCAAATTCAGGTGGAAATATAAATGACTATGGGCCAGCTTGTTGAAAATTAAGAAAAAAGTGATCTTACTTGATTAAATATAAGGGAGATGTTGGGGTAAAGATGAAGGGATGTGCTGAATTAATCTACTTCTAGCTTATTTTGATAAGCTAATATCAACACATTAATTTCAACCCAAAAAAGCAATTTAGACCATACGGAGTTAATTATACCAATGCAATTTGTAAGCTTGATTTTTGAAGAGTTCAACCATGAAATACCGTTTCTTCATTGCTATTGCTTGGAATTCTAAGTACTCCTCCAACAGCAGAATCATTTGATACATTACAGCCATGTGTACCTTCTTGACAGAGATGGACTTCAAGCCAAGACTTTTTTACCTGAACACCAGAACCAGGCAAGCAGAAGGAATTTAAGCAAATTACATTAAAAAAAAAAAACAGAAAGGCTCAATGGTTTAGAAATTAGATATAACTGGCCACAATTTACCTCTTTAGGAAGAGAGGGATTATCAAGTATTGAGTACTCTCTAATATTAATTCCAGGGCCAAACTCTTCCTCTGGGAGTTCTCTCAACATGGCATTCACCTGCAATGGCGGTACATTTCCCCAGCAGAATAAGGCAGTAGCTGAGAAAATGCTTTAGTAATGTAGAGAAAACAACTGTGCATAGGAAACAAGGAAAAAAAAAGTGGTCAATATTTAAAATTATTGAGTTAGTGGCATCCTTCCCTTAGCACCCCACTCAAATGGCTGTCTTGAATTAATTTGTCACACCAAACTCAAAAAAGGAAAAGGAAAAAGAGAATTATTTCAAAATTGGTCAAAACATAAATATGAAACCATACGAAAAAAATTGAAAACACATGCATGCTTTTCCTTATTCAAGTACTAAATTTCAGCTTGACCCTGTTTTGATCAAATGTTTCTATTATTACTGCAGCTACAACCTACAATTGTGATTGCAGCATTCAAAAGCAGCTTTTTAATCGTGATTTATGATATATAGAGGTAAATATGTGAAAGGAGTTTTGTCTCAACTTACTTGAATAAACACTTTTGGAGATCCCAAAAAGTGATCCCAAACAAGCACATAATCTTACTCAAATCTTTACTGTCTCTAAATTGATTTTCTAATGTTTCTTATATTTCTACAACTATACAACAATTAACCAAGTATGTGTGTATATATATATGAACTCAGTTGAATTTCTTTATCAACCCTATAACATGGAATTCTGTTCTTATTTGCAAAGAAGTCTCCTGAATTTTTTATACGGGGACCAATTGTCCTCAATAGAGCTGAGGCCCCATTATGAAAAACATCAATCCTTAGGCTACAGTTTCCACGGCTAAAGCAAGTAGCATTACCAATGTCTTGGACCTTTCTAATTTGGCTCAGATGCTGCACAAAAATTGTTCTTGATAAGTGTTATTTGTTTGAGTTGTGTAATTGGCCACATCATCAAAAGCATAAATGAAATCCAAAAGGAGTCAACTCAAAAAAGCAGGAAATACCTCAAATACGTGATCCAAAGGGCAAAGAAAGGGTTGCTTAGTCATAGTTCCCTCCAAAACACCAGGATGCGGAAACCATAGCCTATCTAACCTGCACCACAGCGGAGGCATGACCTAAACATGAACAAAAAGAACCCAGCTTGAAATATGGTTATAGACATAAAAAAGTGAATATGCAAAAGGTCCTGCCCAATAAAAAAGCCATCTACATAAAAAAGCCATCAACAACAAGCCTTATCCCACTAGTTGGGGTCAACTACATGAATCGTATAACGCCATTGCGCTCTATCAACAACCAAGTCCTCAGATAAATTGTTAACAAAAGGTCCTACCCAATAACTTCATTAATAAGTGTTACCATGAGAAATTTTGTAATTTGTTTGCAATTATAATCCTGGAAAACACTTCTCACCAGAGTTCTTCTCAGAAGCGAAGCAATAGCAAGTGCTGTCCTTATCTGTTTTATCTGGACAAATACAAGCACAACATAATCAACAGGATGCAACATAATTTCCATTCCAATGCTGAAGTAGAGAGGAACAGGTCAATACAAACATACTTGATAATTAACCAGAGAAAAATGTGAATCAATGGTATGCTTCCCACTTAGCAGTAAGCTCCTCGGAATAGATGGCTTAAACAACAAGAAACCCCCTGCAAGAGTTACTAAAAGTAAGCTTGCAATACTCTCACGCAAGGTAGTCAGCAAATAAGACAAGCAGGTATAATAACCATTGCATAAACAGGTTAAAGTGTCAACTTTCAGTTATAAGTGTCAAAGAAGAAAGCTAGCTTCAACAACAGATGGAATAGAAAAACCTCAATACATGATAAAAGGATTGCTACAAGAAAGAGTAAAATGAGTGTATTGGTACTTGCAAGTAATTTTTCTTATAAACAAAAAATGAATGGTCTGACCCTAAATTGAGGAAGAAATCCCAAATTATTACCAGGTGGATTATAGTATTCTGGTGGGTCATAGAAAAGCATTGCTTCTCGAAGCCGGTGGCGCTTTCCTTTAGTGCCTCCATATTGAAATGTTGTATGCACAGCATATGGCTCTAATCTGAGTTGCCGATGCATAGCCTGTATGATACACAATTATATACTTATGGAAAACTGATACAAGATTTACTGTTCCTATATTACAGAGTTACAAACAAGATTCCTCCAGACAGTGAATTGCATAAAAGAAAGCTAAAGGCATAGTGCATACAAACCACAAAAAGAAAGAGAAACCAAACTGTTAAAAGCTATTAAATAGGTCGTACCTGAACAAAATATGTATGCCCGCCACAAAAAATACTTGCAGGCAAAATTCCCAGCTTCAGATTTCCATCAAAAGCATAAACAAGACCACTCACATCATCAACAGACGGTCCTAACTGTCTGTGCACAATGTCATTAAAACCATTCTGATCCCATATGTTGTCATCAGCTAGAAGCATTTCTATCCATTCCCTTGCCAATTTTTTTGCAGACTCTGTAGGCCTCCAATGAAATATTCCAATGTTGTAGGCAGTATTAACTATTCAAATATTCATGATGTAGCACAGTGTCATCAGTAAGGTAAATGTCTATTTAAAGAATAATTCAACAAGTGCTAGGTCTCACCCAATAAAATAAAGAGAGAAGCAATGTGTGAAATTTAAAAATAAATGTAAGAGGCTTCAACGTGTTTCATTCTTCTTATTTAAAGGCAAAGCAGAATAGTAACAAGGCTTACTAAAGTGAAATGGGGTACCTAATAATTCAACTCATATCAATTAACATAGAAGATCACAACACCATTCAAGAAAATCGCAGATCTAAGTCCACAGATATCATTTGAGTGAAAAGCGATTCATAAGCATGTGGCTTGCGTTTAAAATTTAAAAAGAAAAGGTTTTATATGAGAACCAACACAAGCAACATTGACAAGATATATCAGTAAGTTCTGCTCATATTATAATCACCACCTTCTTGCCAAGTTTCCAGACTATCATCAATAACTGTTGGTATGACTTCATCAGTTGAAGTTAGAACATCTGCATCTGGATAACGAGCAATATATGGAAGTGGGTTCTGTCCCAGAATCATGTAATGCAATGTATGTATTAGAAATAATATAACAATCACATGAGGATTTAGAGAGATAAAAGAAGATGAGCATGAAACATTATGATTTAAGAAGAAAATGACATAAGAATTAATAACAATGTCTCAGGATAAAGCGACAGAGCAAGGTAAAAAAGAAATAATGCTTTAAATCAATTGAAGTAGATGATATAATATTTAACTTATACATGGTAGAAAAAAGGAAAAGAAACTGAGAAAGCATTTATGGCTGCTTATTCAGTATCACTGTAAGAAACTATGCCACCATAATAATCACACTTATAACTAAAACAATTTCACTTATGAGAAAAACAAAAAATTAGATATGGAAAAGCACACCTTCAACCAAACCATGTCGGTATCACACATCAGCACCTCCAAACCAAAAGGCAGTAATGAGTTTATCAGAATAACTTTTTCTCTCCCCATTTTGTGAAATGTTGGAGAGCCCCAACCAACATCTTCTGTACTCAAACGGTGGCCCATGTCAAAAACAGGCACCCCTTTCCAATATAATGCCTGCAACAATTCGGAGTCCATTGCACCTAAAACAATAGATTTCAAAGTTATTTTATAAATTCTAATAAACTGTGAAGGAAAAATAATAGCAAATGAAATATAACTTTGAACAAGACAAATGACAGAAAAGAGTATACTCACCAACAAGAAAATTAGAAAGTCCAAGATCTGTCAAATGTTTAACCCAGGTCAGAATAAAATCCATGTATGCATAGTTACCAAAGGTCACAATTACAATATTATCTTTTGCCCGTTGTTGAACCAATTCTTTGGTTAATCGGAAAGCCTCTAATGGAGGCATCTTCTTATTGCGCGGTGGAAGTTCCCATACAGGCTTAACCCATGCACCTTGAGGGCCTAGGGCAGGTGTGGGTACAGCATGCTCTTCATCTGACTGAGAAAAGTTTATTGTTTGATCTGTAAGACAAAATTCTTCATCAGGAAAAGTTCAGTTAAGGTCTAAAATCAGACTCCCACATGAAGGGAACAAGAATATTGTCTTAATGAATTGAAAAGCACCTAGACATAACTGAGGAAGGTAACTAACAAAAAAAATTATTTCAATAATTCTACTAGCAAAGCAGGAGCACTCAATTAATAATTCAATCTGTTATATAACTGTAATTTCAGTTTCATTGTTAGTTAGGGGTAGTTAGAGAGAATAGCCGTTAGTAGATAGTTAAGCGCTAATTACCCTATTAACCTGCCCATGCCTTATAAATAGGCATACCTCTATTGTAACTCACAGATTGTCAATATGGAATAACATGGTGCCCTATTTGATTTCTCTTTGTCTCTCTGTTTCTCTCTCTTGTTCTCTCTTGATTCTCTCTGCCTTCTTCTTCTTCTTCTTCAACCCCTCAATCTCTTGTTCTTTCATCTCTTCCTCTCTTCTATCCTATTTCTTCTTCTATATATCTCTGTTTCTAATTAGAGAGATATAACACAATCACAGCACGAAAAATTTAGATCAGCATGGAGCTTAAAATCAGCATGGAAGGAAGAAATGAATGGCATGACTGTCCGTCAGGAGGAATGAGAAAAAATACACGCAAATTGTTAATAAAGCGCTAGCATGTCATGTTTCACCTGAAGGGGGCGGCAAAATTGTCATGCAAATCAAGGAATAATGCCTAATAGTAAATTTGTTTTCAGTGCCCAATCGTCAAATAAGATAAAGATATACCTTCAAGACTACATTCTCGTTAAAAAAGAGAGAGAGAGAGAGAACTAGAGAGAAACATGCAATGAGCGCGTAAGCGAAAAGCGTAAAGAGCGAAGTAGAAAGACATACGCAAAACTGAAGGCAAAGAGGAAGGATAAGAGAACCAGCCAAAAGAATCAATAGTGGGCTTGCTTGAGTATATGGCAAAGAATACATAAAAGAACGAAACCACAACGCCAATTATGACAACGGTGTAGACCGTCAAGAACAGAGGCTTTGAAGGAGCAATATTGTCGCACACATTTCTACAGGCCATCTGATTCCACTTGATTTTCTTCCTTTTCTACTATATTAAGAATTAAACAAGAACGACCAACTCCGAGTTCTCTGTATCATAATTCAATTCTTGATTTACTTCAAAACACTAAGAAAAAGAAGATGGCGATAGTGATGAAGAAGAGAATGAGGAAATAATACAGACTCCGGTTTGAGCACAGTAGAGATGCCAGAATCTGGAATCGTGTCACTAAGCATGTGGGGAGGAGAAGATTGGTAAAGAACCATCATAGCTTTCGAATCTGACATTCAGATTCCGATATCCAGAAGATAAACAAAAGTCGGAATTTTTTTTTTTGGGAAAATTCTCCATTAATATTTTATTATAAACTAATTTATTAAATGTGACTTTGTATATAAACAATCTTTAATCTTTTTAATATTCAATATATCTTTTTTATGTGATATTCTCTTGTATTTCAACAATCTTTTTTTTATGTAAAAGATCTTCTTTTAAATATTTTTAGATTTTATTTGATAAATAAATTTTTAATAAAAAATTTATGGATAATTTTTTCTTTTTTCAAGGGGGAAAATTCCCAAAAAAATACTTTTAAAATAATAAATACAATATAAATTTATAAAACTCAAAAAAATTTGTTAACACATGGAAATGACATAACCGTAACAAATATCAAATTGAGTTTTTAAAATGTCCATAATTACTAGTCTTTTTTTTAGGAGGTGTAAAAAAAAAAAGGATGCAAGGGGCACCTTTGACAATGGCCACCAAATCCTTTGATATATATATATATGTAAAGATGATGACTAATAAAATAAACAATGGAAATGATTGTTTATTGAAATAACTGACTCTCCCTACAATTCCTTCCTTACGCCTTCTCTGATAAGGGACGTGGAACCTACCAATTGGTATCAGATACTGAGGTCAAACATGGCATGCGTAGGTAGAGTTTTTTTTTATTATTCACTGTTTAGTATCAAATATTGGCCGGGGAGAACTACTCTAGGATGACATCTTCCATGAGACATGTTCTTGCCTTTGTACGTAGTTTGTGTTCTGAGCATATTATCAAGTTTTTGCTTGTTATGACATGTTTTGTTGCTCATGTGAATAGGCAAAAGAGATGTGAAATTGGCATGCAAGTACTTTATGGTGGCTGCTAACAATTAAAGTTCAAGCAAAAGGCAAGTTCTACATTCAACCAAAATGAAAATTAGAAACTCTTATAGATTATTTCCCAGGGTAAATTCTACATTCAACCAGCATATATTCAGAGAGTATTATTTCCCATCTCAAAGAATGTATCTAGCTAAACCCAAAATGAAAATAAAAAACTCTTTAGGCATTATATTTTTTAGCAGTCCTGACCAAGGCGCCGAAAATGCATTTCTCGTGAAAAATATGGCCACAAGTTATCTTCACATGCAGGAATCTAGGGTCCAGCTGGGTGCCAGTACTCTATGAGACAGATGCTACACTTGATATCTGCTCCTTCTGGAAATACCTCAAGCAAAGTCAAGTCACCGGCATTGTTAGGGTCAGCCACGGCCTCAGGCGGTTCATTTTCCTAAATTGAGTTGAATTAGCTCCAGGCAGTTCATTTTCCTGGATCCCTTCCTCTTCAGCCTCTCAACTCATTACTCCTAGAAGAAACCATTTAAAAAATGTTGGGAAAATTAATTAATTGACCCTAGTTTGACCTCAGCAATTTTAAAAGCTATAACTCAGTCATATGGTTTGAAATACAAGCAACTCTCAGTCCACTGTGTGAGTTTGGGTCAAAAGAATGCTGACCTGGAACCCTGTAATGTAAGAATAATCTCATACTTTACAAGTCATATCATAAATAAGCATACATTATTTTTACAACTACAACGGAAGACTTCTAAATACCTTTTGCCATTACTAATTTCTGATCAGGGAGAAAGTCTATAAGTACTGGAGATTGAACTACAAAACAAAAGGTTGTTAGGTCACTCTTCTGACTAACTGCAACTGCAAGGCATAGTGATGGCAATTGGGTTGGGAGCCGACGCCAGTCAGGGAACCTTAAAGAGCAGCTAGGGTTTTTCTCCGTACGCTTAATTTCACAGACGGCCGTAAACTCAATTGTCTTATTTCACCATCAGAAATAAAACATAAATAGCAAGTCAGCTGTTAACCCTAATCTTGAAATTGGGCCTGGATCTGATTAACGAGCCACACTCAGGATATTTTAATTAATAACCTAATTAATAAATAACTAATTATATTATAATAATTAAAATATCTCACATTCTCCCACTTGGCTCGTATCTAAATGTTAGTTGCCCTATCCATATTAAACTAAGGCTATGCTGCAAGAATCATGGTAATAAGTCCTCTTTGATCGAGTATTATCTTCCATGCATTACATGCAACACCCTTACTTAATGAGTATGACTTTATGAATAAACTCCAACGTTCATTCGGTTCCAAACTTAATGTCTATTATTCTCATCAACAGAATGTATACAGATAATGATAGAGATAATAAACCACCTAATTAATTTCATTGCGTACCTCTTCTATATCAATGAAGGTCTGACCCCTATCTGAGGGACGTATAACACAAACACATTCAGTTTCAATCCCTTAGTTAAAGGATCAGCTAGCATGTCCTTCGTATTGATATGATCAACCGAAATTTCGCCATCTGCAATTCTCTCTTTTAAACTTAGGAATTTCATTTTGACCTACCTGCTTCAACTTCCACTCCTTTTGTTATTTGCAATGTCCATTGCGGCTGTGTTACACAGTACATTATGATGGCCTAGAGATTGAATCCACAATCTTAAGGCCAGCAATGAAATTCCTTATCTAGATTGCTTGTGAACTTGCCTTAAAACACGCTACGTACTCAGAATCACAAGTAGAGGGAGCTATAAGTGTTTGTTTTGTACTTTTCCATGATATAGCTCCATTTACTAGTAGGAAGATGTATCCGGTAGTAGACTTATTTGTGTCTAAACATCCACCTAGATTAGAGTTTGAGTAGCCGACCACTTCCAGGTTTTCTGTTCTCCTGTATGTGAGCATATAGTGTTTAGTATCTTATAGGTATCTAAACACTTTCTTTGTAGCTGTCCAATGTGCTTCCCCTCGATCGCTTTGATACCTTCCCAACATGTCAATAACGAAAGCTATGTCAGGTATTGTGCAGACCTGTGCATACATCAAGCTTCCCACCGCTGATGCATATGGGACCCTTTTCATTTGCTTTCTTTCAAGCTCATTTTTAGGGCATTGATCTAGACTAAACTTATCCCCTTTCTCAAGAGGAGCTACGTTAACTGAGCAGTTCTGCATCTTGAATCGTTTAAGAACTTTGTTGATATAAGTTCGTTGAGACAAACCTAAAATGTCTTGAGCTCTATCCCTATGGATCTTGATGCCAATGACATAAGATGCCTCACTCATATCCTTCATATCAAATTTCTTGCTTAGGAACTATTTCACTTCACGTAATAGTCCTAGATCACTGGTTGCAAGTAATATGTCATCAACATACAAAACCAAAAATATGATCTTGCTCCCACTAACCTTGTGGTAAATGCATTCATCCATGATGTTTTCATCGAAACCAAATGATTACTTCATGGAACTTCAAGTACCACTGTCGTGAGGCTTACTTCAAGCTATAGATAGATTTCTTTAACCTGCATACCAAATGTTCCTTATCCTTTGCAACAAACCCCTTAGGCTATTTCATGTAGACTTCTTCCTCAAGAACCCCATAGAGGAATGCAGTCTTGACATCCATTTGGTGTAGCTCTAGATCAAAATGTGCAACCAATGCCATGACTATGCGAAAAGAGTCTTTCGTTGATACAGGGGAAAATGTTTCCCTGTAGTCGACCCCTTCGACTTGTATAAATCCCTTGGAAACCAACCTCGCCTTGTGTTGATCAATGTTACCCTGTGATTCTCTTTTGGTTTTATAAACCCATTTACAACCAATGGTTATAAACCCACTTGGTAATTCCACAAGATCTTATACACCATTGTTTACCATGGAATTCATTTCTTCAGTCATAACATCATGCCACAACTTAGAGTTTTCACTCTTCACAGCTTGAGTAAACGTCAATGGATTATTTTCAATACTAATGTCTCAGTCAATCTCAGTAGAGTACACCATGTAGTCACTAGGTAATGCTGGTCTCCTTTCTCTGGTTGATCTTCTTATAATTCAACCTCTTGAGTTGGTTTAGGTTGTTTATCCGGAACATCCTCCACCACAACTTGTCTTTGTTCTTGATGTGTAGAAGGTGGATAAATTTGAACATACCTTCCATTACGTAACTCAGGGGTTACTTCCATATGATCTTCGTTTGTTTGATCACTTCCACTGATCACGTCATTCTCAAGAAAAAAACAACATTCCTAGATTCTATGAAACGTGCATAAGGTGGAGGACAAAAGAACCTATAACCCTTAGTCATACATGGATAGCCTACAAAGTAAGCTCTAATGGTTTTAGGATCTAGTTTCTTCTCTTGTGGACTGTAGACTCTTACTTCTGCAGGGCATCCCCATATCCTTAGGTGTCTTAAAGTAGGTTTCCATCCTTTCTAGATTTCAAAGGGTGCTTTTGGCACTGCCTTTGTTGGAACCCTGCTTAATATGTATACAGCTGCCTTGAGTACCTCTTTCTACAAGGATAGTGGAAGTTTAGATCCATTCATCATGCTCCTAACCATGTTTAGCAAGGTCCTATTTCTTTTTTTTGCAACACCATTCATGTCTAGCGAACCAGGCATAGTGTATTGGGCAACTATCCCATGCTCTGGAAGAAAATTTGTAAAAGGACTCGGCACTTGTCCTTCGTTAGTGTACCTACCGAAATACTCACTACTTCTATCGGATCTCACTATCTTGATTGGTTTTCCAACCTGTTTTTCTACTTCGGCTTTATATTCCTTAAAGGCATCTAGTACCTCGCTTTTATTATTAAGCAAGTAGATATATGTGTATCTCGAGTAATCGTTAATAAAGGTGATGAAGTATTTTTTACTGTTTGCGGATAAATCAGGGCAACAAATATCAGTATATATAATTTTAAGTAAATCAGAGCTTCTCTTAGGTCCTTTTTGTAACTTATTGGTCTGCTTTTCCCTTATGCAGTCCACACAGATATCAAATTCTAAATGGTCTAAAGATGGAAGGATTCCATCTTTAGTTAACCTTTTGATCCTGTCCATGGAGATATGTCCCAATCTCCTATGCCAAAAGTCAATAGAATTCTCATCAATGATACTTTGTCTAATACCATGCATAGCAGAAAGAACTCGGGGCAGTTAAGGGATTATTTTAAGCAAATCATCAATCATAATAACTTTCACAATTGGAACAAGGTCTTTACTGAAATACATCAAATCCTTATACAAATAAATCTCATAGTTCAAAGGAATAAGTTTTGAAATAGAAATCAAATTTCTCCTATAACTAGGAATGAAAAAACAATTGAGAAGATCTAGCATGGTTTTATTTGGGAAAACGATTCTAAAGGTTCCAATTGCTTTGACTGTATCTCATTTCCTACTTCCTGAAAGGACTCAAGCTTCATTGGGAAGTGGAGGTCTGGTTTTTAGAAACCCCTGCATAGTAGTAGAATTATGGATCATTGAACCCATATCGATCCACCAAGTATCACTATCAATATTAATATGATGAGATTCTAAAGCTAAACCTGAATAATACATACTTTTACGCTCCAACTATGCCTTCCTCTTCAGGTGCTCATCCTTCATGTGCCCTTTCTTCTTGCAGAAGAAGCAAATTGCTTCAGCTTTCTTAATGGATGGCACAACAGGAATCTTTCTTTGCTTTTTGTCCTTGTCCTTTCTTCCTCTGGCACCAGTCTTGGTGGAACTTTCAGCTAAATGAGCTACCCTAGGTACATCCCTACCACTCATTTGAAGCCTTGTTTCCTCATAAACACACATTGATAACAGTTCATCAATTGTCAATTTTCCTCTATGTGTGTTATAAGAGACCTTAAAGGCGTCATACTGAGAGGGAAGGGAGTTCATTACCAAATGCACCAGGAACTGCTCTGTTAGTTCTATGTCAAAGGCTTTCAGCTGGGAGGACAAGTCTCTCATCCTTATAATGTGTTGCCTGACTCCATCCGTGCTTGTCAGCTTCATTGCACACAGCTCTGACATAATGGAACCAACCATCTGTTTGTCAGTTGGCTTAAACTATTTGTCAATAACTTTGAGGAACTCCTTAGCAGTTTCACATTTGGGGATCTCTCCCCGAATGCTTCTTTGGATCCTGGTCTTGATATAAGACAAGCACATACGGTTGCAATGCTCCCAGCACTCATGATAGTCAATTTCATCCTTAGTTGACCTATCATTCAGTTTGGGAGGTCTAGGTTTCTCCATCACAAAGTGCATGTTCATCATATTAATCTGTAAAGATATTTCTTCCCTCCATTCAGGGTAATTGGTACCATCCAGTATAATTTTTTCGGTATTTTCAGTAAAAGTGTTAGAGAAAACAGTAGGTGCTACAATTTAAAAACTTAAGTTAGCTCACGAGAATTAATTTTGAGACAAGCACGAATCCTATGCCTTTTTGTATGCATGTTATGCTTTAATGGAAACATGCAGTATATATAAATGCGTATAACTAAATTCTACCTGTGGGCAAAGAACCTAGCATTGCAAGCATTTATCTCAAATTGGTGGGTATAGAGTGTATAATTTACATTTCCTAATACCTGTGGGCAACTTAGAAAATATAAGACCAAACTATCCTACCCTAATTAAATATATAATCATAATTTTCTACATGTGGGCTAAGATCAATTATAATTCTATATTTAATTAAAATATGATATTTTATAAGTTCCATATGTGATCATGTTGCATGCAAAACAAAAGGATGTTGTGGCTATTCCTTGGAAAAAGTAGCATGCAAATCACAAATATCATTTTAGTGCATTTAATCAAAATATGCACGTCCTAATGGAGAGGTTAATTAATTTAATAAACTCAGTTATAGTTAATTAAATCCCTCCCACTATTTTATGTATCCAAAAATTGTTTAAAAAAATTAATTTTGTCATTTTTCAACTCATGTTTCATTTGGAAAAAATTCTAAATCATTAAATAATTGTCTAAAGTCATTTTTCCTAAATTTTAGACAATTAAATAATTCATGAAAATAATTTTACAAATTTTCCAGTATGTTAAAATTTCCAAAATTAATCATTTTCATTAATTTAAACAATTTAAGTGTCATTAATTAGGAAAAATACATAAAACATAAATTTATTTAGTTAAACGGTGAACAAAAAGGTTTAAAAGGCCCAAAAAAATTGTTTTTTGGAAATTCAAAAGGTCCATAGCCCAGAAAACAAAAAAAAACTTTAACAGGCCCACCTTAAATCACTGTTTCAATTAAAAAAATTCATGTTGGCCCAGAAAATGTTACAGCCCAAAAATGCGTTAAATAACTCTCTAGCAGGAAAAAAAAATTCAAACATAGGCCCAAAATGCGCCTCCCCTCCAGCCCAGATGTGTGAAATACAGCGTTTCACTTAAGGGGAGATGACACCGTTTTTTACCGTGTGGGGAAGCTCTTCTGAAGGACCCAAAACGACGTCGTTTTGACCAAGTAAAAATGCCATCGTTTATGTCATCTTTCCTACCCGTTTTTATGAAGCCTTACTTGACCCAACCGCTTGAAGGAACTCGATAGGCTGCCACGACCCGCAATTCAGGAAGCTCTTTTCCAGGCGATCGGAGAGTCCAAAAAATGACGGTTTCAACGGCGACTCTTCACCATAATGCAATCAGAAACAAAGTATGTGCAATGAACGATAGATAAAACACATATTTGATTCAAAAACTCTCAGATCAAAACAACAAAATCAGAGGTCTCGATGGTAGTGTTAATAGCAGCTCCCTCTCCAGAAAATTCATTCGCAAATCACAATGATTAAACATTCTCATATCCAAAACAAAACTCTCGCTCTCGATGGTGATACAGTAACGATGATAACATGAAAAACAAAAACAGATAAAGGCAAAAAAAAAAACAATCGCAATTACTCTTAACCATTTCTCATAAAAGCAGAAACCACGATTTGAGGTTATTAATTAGAAAAAAATGCTTGTGGGTTCCTCTTAATTTCGATGAAGAAGCGACGGTATTCAAAAGGGAAATTAAGAAATAATCTTGAAAACCCAGAGCTCTAAAAAGGCTACAGATATTTGATTCAAAATCAAATTCAAACAAAAGACGATCTTTGATTTAACACATGGAATCCGTACAAATATTAGTACAGTAGACAAATTGAATTCCATATTTAAATCATTCCCGATCAAAAGAAAGAAGGCAAAAAATTAGAGAACCAGGTTTTGATACCACATGTAAGATTAATCTTATGCTTTACAAGTCATATCACAAATAAGCATACATTATCTTACAACTACAGCGGAAGACTTCTAAATACCTCTTGACATTGCTAATTTCTGATCAGGGAGAAAGTCCACGAGTACCAGAGATGAAACTGTAAAATAAAAGGTTGTCAGAAGGTTATCAAGTCACTCTTTTGATTGACTGCAAGACACAGTGATAGCAATTGGGTTGGGAGCCATCGCTAGTCAGGGAACCTCAAAGAGTAGCAAGGGTTTTTCTCCGTATGCTCAATTTCACAGATGGCCGTAAACTCAATTGTCTTATTTCACCATCATAAATAAAATATAAATAACCAGTCATCTGTTAATCCTAATCTTAAAATTAGGCCTGGATCTGACTAACGGACCACACTCAAAATATTTTAATTAATAACCTAATTAATAAATAACTAATTATATTATAATAATTAAAATATCTCACACATAAATGCCAGAGAAAGCGGCCATAGCAACACCTGCTGCTAAACCAGAACCACAAAGACCAAGCTATCACTTTTGGTTCTTGCAGCAACTGGCCATTTCCCTTATGAAAGAAATGGAGCAGCTCCATTTCTTGCATAAAGGAAATGACCTGTTGCTGCAAGAACCAGGCCAGTTATGTTAAGGGCGAAGCTAAGCACGAAAAGCCTCTTGTACTTGATCAAAAGGCCTTGATCTAGCAGTATGATTGAAAGTCTTGATCCGTTCTTTCGTGCTAGTTTTGATGCTTGCACTTGTTCACGCTTGCTAGCAAGTGGGATCATGACAGCCTTCTGGTTCTGGTTGAGCGGTAGGTGTTGTTATGGTTCGGATTTCAGAATGTTGATTATAGAGATAAACAAAAAGTAATAAGCACTGTTAAGGTTTCTTGAATCGCTAATTATATTTTTTTAAGAAAAATATTAAAACTAGTTGAACCCTTTTAACTTGTATAATTTGTGAGCGTTGGACATTACCGAAATGTTAGAAAAGATATATATTTGCCGCTGCTATTGAGTCATGATATTAAAAAGAAATCATCATAATTAGAGCACGATTTAGTTATATATATATTTTTTATAAACATCCATGTATGAAGGCCTAAATGGTGGTTTAGAGTAAACCACCATGATGAATAAAAATATAATTAGAAAAAATATAATTATCTTTAATCTTTAATATAAGAGCTAGTTTACTTTTTTGAGAGATTAAAGAAGATGAATAATTTATAATAAATAATTTGTATTTTTTTTTGAATTAATTTACTTAACTCATAAACTGATATATAATATAATAATACACAATATATGCTATGATTAAATTCTTTATTTTACTATCTTAATTTCTTAAAAAAACAACTAACTCTCATATTAAAGATTGAAGAGAGTAATATTTTAGAGTTTTGTTATTATAGTAGTTAGATCCAAATAATAAAAGTTATAAAAAAGAAGCCTAACTGTGATTGTAAAAAAGGACCTAATTGTAATTTGGCTTAAACCCTAAATTGAACAAAATTCTAATTATGATTTAGGCCTTGACTGTAATCTCTAGGCTTAAAAGGGTGTAAAGGTAGTTTGGCTCAGATCACAATTAGGCGGAAGGTCTAATTAATTATGATGTTAGCCAACGCCACATTAATCAAGCTCATGTTATTATTAGTTTATTACCATCCATCCAATTTTTTTCTGTTTAATTTTAATTTGTCTTAGGCTCAATTCGAATCATTCACAATATTCGCCAAAATGAGACAGTACTCACACTTCAAAAGAATTAATAAACATGAAATCCATAAGCAATCATATTATTGTTGTTATTGTTATTATTATTTTGCATTGATTACTTTCTCTAGTCTGATCTTTTTAACCTTTATGCTTCAATCTTTGGTAGGAAAAGTAGTTATACATACATACTTGGTCATGCATATGTATAGCGCAAAGGGTGTGTGTGTGTGTGTGTATATATATATAAAGTGTGTACAATATATGATATAGACTATAGTAGGTCATGCATATATTGCTGACCTGCATCATTGATCTGATCAAGAAATATGAATAGTTGGCCAAAAAAAAAAAATCAAGAAATATGAATAGAAGAGCAGATAAGCTACGTATAGATCGTACTTATCCACACTCACTTTATATATTATGTGTGTTTTTCCCTCTCTACACACACACAGAGTTGTTTACATTGTCAATACACTATAAAAAATAACTGTAATAACAACAAATAATATTAGTAGCGATTTTAAAAATTGCTACAAAATATATTATTGCAAACGATTTTGTAACGGTTCTGTATAATAACCACTACTTAAGTAGAACAATCGCTACTAAATTAATAGCGATTGATTCCGACCACTATAAAAGTCGTATGAAGATAACACATTATCTGACAATCTTCAACCGCTACAAATGTTGAGCGCCAATTTCCAATGGTGAGAAAATAAAAAAAATGAAAAATTTGGCTTCAATTTGTAGCAATTTTAAAACCGCTACTAAGTTGAAATTTGAATTTTTAAAAAATGGCGCCAAAACATTTGTAACGATTAGAGAACCGCTACTATATTAGGATAAAATTTTAAAAGTAGCGCCAAAAATTAAATCTACTATTCAATTTCACTTTTAACTTTGTAGCAGTTTTAGAACTGTTACAAATGTTTGAGAAAATAAAAAAAATTATTCAATAATTTGATTCAATTATTATAATATCGTTTTAACAAGTTTATTATTTAAATAACTTGACTGATAATAGTTATTATTTAAGAAAAATTATTAAATTAAGTTAGATAAATATAAAATTTATATATATAATATTGAGAAATTGTAGGTAATATTGTGTATTTATATGTAATAAGTACTTATTTTGTTGTCTATTAGATGTGGATCATTAAGGAAGGAACATTAAAAATGTTGAAGAACAGTCTGTTAATTTATGGAAGAGAAAAAAATAATTAGTGTTAATATTATAAGTAGGAAAAAATGTTGGGATGAAAGAATTGAAAAAAAAATTACCATATTTGATCACCTTACTTAGATATTGGGCTGTTGAAAAAATATTCCTAGATGAGAGAAAACGAGAGAGAAGAAGGGAGTAAAGAGATAGAGAAGTGTATGAAAAGAGTTGAGGTGGGCGTATTTATAGGTATCTGCGTGATTCTTGTAGCAGTTAATGTTAATGTTTTTATAGTGGTTGACGTTTGTAGCGGTTTAGGTGTCATTATTTGTAGCGGTTCATAATTTTGTAGCATTTTTTGTGAATTTATGGTCAAATCAAAATATAAATTAAAATTTACAAGAACAAAATCATGCTTTAATTTAATCATTCTTCGTTGCCATCCCCACAAAAATTTTGTGGAGAAAATGTTAGTGTGGTATTATTGTGTAGAAAAATTAAATTTAAATAATGTGAACTTATAAAAGTTCACCAAATTATAGGTAAATTGTCATCCCTTCAGGGAAGAAGCTTTCGAAATTGGCGGGATGGAATGACTCACTCTCGTAGGTGATGTTGTCACTGTCACTGTCACTGTTACGAGTGTAGGATGGTGTATTTAGAAGTGCAAGTGTACACTGTCGTAAACAAGTAATATAGAGGTGAGTAGAGTATCGTTCCCACGAGGATTGATCACTAAGTACCAAAATTGATAATCTTAATACTATTTAGCCGATCGATTAGTTTGTGATTGTGAATACAAGATAAAAATAATTAAATGTGAATGCAATTGATGTGAAGACAAATATGAGAAAAAGGCCATACGGATTAGATTTCACTTAGCAAACTCCGGATTGAATCACTTATCTATTATAGTCTAATTTATTACACATGATTGATAGTCGAGTTTCCCTATTTTAATTACTAGGCTCTTCCAAGGTCAAGTAATTCTATAATTAATTGCTAACTCAATATATTCCTATATGAATTTAAGCAATCAATCATGCATTAAGATTTATGGAACTCAATTAAGACTACACAACCCATATGAATATATTCCTATTTCATATGAAAATTATGGTTTTAATTATAGGATCCACACACATGTATCTCCTTCCGGTCTCAACATACATATTAAGATCATCCAAAAGGTGGACAATCAATTGAAAGCATTAAGAAAAATAATTAAAACTCAATCATGAAGGAAAGATTAAAACTAGATTTAATCCGTCATTAGTAAGCTACGTCATCACCCTAGGAAAATAAAAATTTAGCTTATGATGAAATTAAAAACAAAACCAAAATAAATTGAAAAATTCATAAATATTGTAGAAAACATGATTATTAAATTCTAAAACATAAAGATACAACTACAAGATGCATGAAAATAGAAAAATCTAGCCTTCTATATAGGAGGTAAAACCTTCCATGTAGGAGGCAACATATACCATCCACAAAAGGAGGATTACCTGAACCTTCCATGTAGGATGTATGCAAGAACAATAAAAATGCATGAAATTAAACTCTAAGATGGTGTCCTTCCTTGTGCCTTCAACTCCTCTATTTATAGATGAATTGGGTGTAAGAATTTCCACATGTTAGGTAAAAATCTTGACTCTAAGCCACCAATATTGACTTTGTGACCACCTTGCTAATTGATTGCAGCTAATGTTTGGCAATTAAAACGTTGGAATCTTACTTTTTTATCTTCATAAAAGTTGTAGATCTGGATCTTAACTTGAAAACGCATGTAAGAGCTCCTCATTTCAACATTTGTGGCTCTAGTTATGGTCAAATTAGCGGACAAAGGTCAGACCTGAACAGAATCACGTGCTCAACGTCTAAGCAAAATTCGGAGCTCTTAAGGTCAGCTTTCTATCCATATAAAGAACATCCTAATTTGACATCTAGAGCTCCAGATATTACCTAAAAACTGAAACAGGGTCAAAATTTAGTATTTTCCTATGAATTCTATTTTATGTCAAATCATTATTTATTTATCAATTACACCCAAATTCATTACATTAAGCTCAAATGTCATCCAAAAAATGCTTCATATAAGAGAAAATAAATGTGCAGATATTTTACTTATCAAATTCTCCCACACTTAGTTCTTGGATGTCCTCGGACAAGAAGGATTGACTAATAAGTGCTTCCAACAAAATCAGAAGTGTCAAGTTATAAACAAGGACACAGTTAAAGAATAAAGAGATCATAGTATTCTTAAATCAAAAAAAGTATAAACTGGTAACTTCATTTGAATATGAATGAACCAAATTCATGATTGTGACTCGTCCTCTCAATCTCTCAAGTGTTTAAGGGTAAGTGTTTCGCTCAAATTCACCTGAAAAAGTTGCACTACCATAAGCTTGCTAAAAATCTCAATCTCCACTACCAAATTCACATGCATAATTCAAATCAAAAGGACTTATTGAATGTTGTAATAGGGCTAGGGTAAAATGAATGTAAATAGTGATATGAAGGGTTACATCTAAGAAATAAATAGAGCATTTGAAAAATGGACTATCTTATGAATAGACTTATCATGGAAACCCACAATTTTTATTCCAAAACTAAATATCCTCTTTTTCTTTTTTTTACTTCTCTTTTTTTTTCTTTTTCTCTTTTTTTTGCAATTCTACAGTTGATAATATACACACCCCCACACTTGTCAAAAGCCCATTTCACAAAGATTTCAAATGCTTTGTTAATCTTTTTGAACTAAGTAAGAGCACTTGATATATTATTAAAACACATTAATGGGTTGACAATAAATAAATAATCAATCAGGCTCAAAGGGGCTTATCAATGGTGTAATTATAAGGTTGGCTTTTTTGCTCTGGCTAAAGAAAATGAATGCGTTTATCATTTTCGAATGTGCATGTGACATGTAATTTCAACCAGATTTGAAGCAAATTCTAGAGTAACAACTCAATAGATGAATATCACACACAAGAAAGATAATCATTATTGATCATATAGGCTCAAAAACTCACGGTTAGGTACTTTCAAATTCAGCTCATTCAATCTCAAAATTCATCACTAAATTCAACAAGCAGTTGTTCAATCATGCTATAA
This sequence comes from Albizia julibrissin, assembly GCA_037074505.1. Taxonomy (NCBI): domain Eukaryota; kingdom Viridiplantae; phylum Streptophyta; class Magnoliopsida; order Fabales; family Fabaceae; genus Albizia; species Albizia julibrissin. The sequence continues at coordinate 38,240,930 of CM073488.1, read as the reverse complement.
AATCTCTAAACTTAATTGCTTCATGCTTCAAACTTATATACTTCTTAAAATCATTGAAAACGCTCAAAAAAAAATTTCAGACCTCTTTTTTTTTAGATGAAACATAAAGAAAAAAAATGCAACTAATAAGATGCGTCTCAAGAGTTAAGAATAACTCTTTACTCTGCCATCTTTTCACACCCCATGCATCTAATGGTTTTACTAACTAACTATTTAATGGAGAAACTATGCTTTTTGCCCCCCAACCTAAATCAGACATTGTCCTTAATGTCTTCTAAAGATTAGAGACATTTTTTTTGAAAACATAAACAAACAATAAAGTAAACTAAAATGCTAAGAGTAAAACCATTAAGATTAAGGAAAGTTTACAACTGGAGAGTGGTATCTAGATTCTGCTTCTGACTGCTGTCTGAGGATTGCCCACCTTTTTCTTTTACTAATAGATCTGGTGTAGGTTTATAGGTTTGCAGTTTATCAAGTAGTTGATCAGCAGTTGGTGCAGAAATGATGGAATGACGAGTCGCTTGGGGTATGAATCGTCCCATTTGTTCAGGTAGGCTTGAAACTTCTAACTCTTGCCCTAAGAAGAAGATGTGATGTTCTAACTCTTTCACCCTTACACACAAACCCTTGCTACCATTAATGGTTGCAGGAATAGCCATACTTAACTTCAGGCCCTGGAGTCCTCCCCCTTATACAAAATTGATCTTCCTAGCAGCTAATGCACGTCCCAGTTCCTGTGCTGGAGGTATAAACTCTCCATCCTTTCCTGAGTCAGTTTCACAAAAAATGCAAATAGATGTAAATCTACATTTTTTGGTGACACCCTTGCTTTCTATTTTTCTCTTAGACATTTTTTTTGTTTTATAAGTGGAAAAACACATATTTATACTACTAAAACAATGACAACAAGATCATGCAAATCCGACATTTTTCCAACAAGTTTGAAAAAAATATCCGACACAAATGACCGGTAGCCGTTACGTGAAGAAATTAGATAAAAGGAGTAACGAAATTCAAAAAGTTACTTAAAAGATATGATAGATTAGACAAAAACATGATTATGTACAATAGTTGTGATTGTGGCTCATATCTTCCTCTAGTTTTACGTCCAGTAACGGCTTAAACGCTTTCTATGAATCGAGGATTTGCTTCCCATCCAGTTTTTTTATAAACTGGAAAACAGGGTCTTTTAACCTCAGATTCCCAAGACGATAGCGCTCTTTTTCTTTGTTGAATATGTCAAATAAATCGAGAAGTACACTATGAACATCACCACTAGGATGCGTCTCAAGAGTCTGAATGATATCATCCAATGACTCCTTACTCAGTCCATCCTTTATAAATTGAATTTTATCTTTTCAATTTATCGAAACCATACCTTTGCTTCGACAGCGCTGATCACAATTCCACCTTGCACATCTAGAACAGACTTGCATTCTTTTAGCTCTTCGCTTTTTAGAATAAGAGCTTCTTCCCATTCCTGGCATAGGTTTAATAAATGATTCATGAATCTCACCTATTAAACGTACCTTAGCTTCGATGATCCAGCGGACATCCTCAGGAAGACCCAAACACTTGAATGTCTTCATTCTTTCAAGTCGACATTTATAGATTTATAGATCTTCCTGAGCACATCTTTGGGAAGAGTAGGAAACCTGTTCTTGAGATTTGCAAGAAACTCCTTCATGACAATAATGAGAATTAAGATTTAAGGATGCAATGCAGAGTGTTTTAGTGAGTAGGAAAGAAAAATAAAAGAGTAGGAAAAGAAATTTTGGGTTGCCTCCCAAATAGCTGCCCTTCTTTAACTTCTTTAGCTAGACAAAGACAAAAAAAAATTATTTTTTATTTTTATTTTTTTAAGACTTACATGTTGTTTCCTCAAAAGTGATGATAGTTTTCAAAGTGTTAAACGCACCGTCATTATACTCTTTCAGCCTTTGCTCGTTCACTTTGAATTTTCGATCACCATCTTGAATCTCCACTACTCCATATGGCCATACTTGAACCACAGTAAAAGGTCCTGACCACCTTGATCTCAACTTTCCCGGAAAGAACTTTAACCTTGAGTTATATAGCAGCACTTTTTATCCCAGTGTGAACTCTCTCCTCATAATTCTTCTGTCATGCCACATTTTTGTCTTCTCCTTGTATAACTTGGCATTCTCATAAGCTTGTTGTCTGAATTTTTCAAGCTTATTGAGTTGGAGAAATCTTTTCTCACCAGCCGCCTTTAAGTCAAAATTTAAGGCTTTGATTGCCCAATATGCTCTGTGCTCCATTTCTACTGGAAGGTGACATGCTTTTCCGTAGACCAATTGATATGTGGATGTATCAATTGGTGTCTTAAAAGCAGTTCGATAAACCCAAAGTGCATCATCCAATTTCCTTGTCCAGTCCTTCTGATTAGAATTCACCGTCTTCTCTAAGATCCATTTCAGTTCTCTGTTTGAGATTTCTACTTGCCCGCTAGTTTGTGGATGATATAGAGTTGCAACCTTATGAGTGATTCCATATTTAGCTAACACAGATTGAAGTTGTTGATTGCAAAAATGCTTCCCTCCATCACTGATAATAGCTCTGGGCACTCCAAATCTTGTGAAAATAGTTTTCCTCAAAAAATTCATAACCACTCGAGAATCATTTGTAGGAAAAGAAGCTGCTTTAACCCACTTGGATACATAATCAACAGCTACTAAAATAAATTGATTACTGAATGGGGATGGAAAAGGCCCCATAAAATTGATCCCCCAAACATCAAAAAGCTCAACTTCTAAGATGTTAGTTAGAGGGGCTTCATGTCTCCTTGAGATATTTCCCGTGTTGACATCTGTCACAGGTTGTCACAATCTTATGGGCGTCCTTGAAAAGTGTAGGCCAGTAAAACCCAGATTGAAGAACTTTAGTAGCTGTTTGATTTGCTCCAAAATGACCACCATATGGGGATGAATGGCATTGATTTAAGATGCTGGCCATTTCTTCCTCAGTAACACATCGTCTGATAATTCGATCTGGGCATTGTTTATATAAGAAAGGATCCTCCCAAATGTAATGCCTCACATCAGCTAGAAACTTTTTCTTTTGTACTTTAGAAAGTTCATAAGGCATTACTCCACTTGCCAAATAATTTACAAAATCAGCATACCACGGGGTGAATTATGATTGCATGGCAAAGAGTTGCTCATCCGAAAAATTCTCCTGGATTGGTGATTCTCTCTTTTGTTCAGATGGCTCTAACCGAGAAAGATGATCTGCAATAAGATTCTCGGTCCCTTTTTTGTCTTTGATTTCCAAGTCAAATTCTTGTAACAAAAGTACCCATATGATCAGTCTTGGCTTAGCATCTTCCTTTTTGATCAAGTATTTGATTGCTGAATGGTCCGTCCAGACAATAACCTTTGACCCAATCAAGTAGGCTCTGAATTTGTCAAATGCAAATACTACTGCTAACAGCTCCTTTTTTGTTGTTGCATAATTCAGCTGTGCGTCTGAGAGTGTCCTGCTAGCATAATAGATGGCATGAAAAACATTGCCTCTTCTTTGGCCTAAAACAGCTCCGATTGCATAATCACTTGCATCATACATCATTTCAAATGGAAGATTCCAATCTGGAGCTATGATAACTGGTGCAGACGTCAAGGCTCTTTTTAGAGTTTGGAAGGCTAATAAACATTCCTCATTAAACACAAAAGGAACATTTTTCTCCAACAACATGCAAAGTGGTTTTGTGATTTTTGAGAAATCCTTGATGAATCTTCTATAGAAACCCGCATGTCCTAAAAAACTCCAAATGCCCTTGATTGAGGATGGAGGTGGTAACTTTTCAATTGTTTCAACCTTGGCTCGGTCCACTTCAATGCCTCGATCAGATACCTTGTGACCCAGCACAATTCCTTCTTTCACCATGAAATGGCATTTCTCCCAATTTAGAACCAAATTTGTCTCCACGCAATGTTGTAAGACTTTTGTCAGGTTTGTAAGACAGTGATCATATGATTCTCCAAAGATCGAGAAATCATCCATGAACACCTCAATGAATTTTTCCACCATATCTAAGAAGATCGCCATTATACTTCTTTGAAATGTTGCTGGTGCATTACATAGACCAAATGTCATTTTTCTGAAAGTAAATGTGCCATATGGACATGTAAAAGTTGTTTTCTCTTGATCTTCAGGTACAATTGTAATTGGATTATATCCTGTGTACCCGTCCAAAAAATAGTAGTAGGCTTTCCCATATAATCTATCAAGCATTTGGTCTATAAATGGCAGTGGAAAGTGATCTTTTCTAGTAGCTTTGTTGAGCTTTCAGTAATCAATGCACACTCTCCAGCCCGTCACTGTTCGTTGTGGAATCAGTTCATTTTTTTCATTAGGCACCACCGTCATTCCACCTTTCTTTGGCACAACTTGAATTGGACTTACCCACTGACTGTCAGAGATTGGGTAGATTATACCAGCATCCAGCACTTTATTACCTCATTTCTTACCACCTCCTTCATATTCGGATTGAGTCTTCTCTGGTGCTCAACTGATGGCTTATAGTTATTTTCCATTAGGATCTTATGCATACAAATGGAAGGACTGATTCCTTTTATATCACCTATTGACCATCCAAATATTGTTTTATACTCCCTAAGTACTCTTAATAACTTTTCTTCTTTTTCGGGAGTAAGAGCTGCAGAGACAATCACTGGTAATGTTGAGTTTTCTCCCAGATAAGTATACTTTAAGTGGGATGGTAGTGTTTTCAACTCCAGTTCTGGTGGCTTTTCTACTGATGGTACCGGCTTACTCGGTCTTTCTCCTAAATCTTCAAATGGTTTCTTGATAAAAATTGGAGAATTTGCATCAAGAAACCTAATATGCTCCAAGATTTCAGGATTAGTAGATTTTGATACATCTACCATTCTCATTGCTAATGGTTGATCCATGCAAATTTCATTTACCACGTCTTTTGTGCAGCTGGTCAATGCATCTACTCTGTAACAGGCATCACCTTCATTTGGAAAGGATAAAGCCTTAAAAATGTTGAAAGATACTTGATCATCTTGAACTCGCAAGGTTAACTTTCCATGTTGCACATCTATTAAAGTTCTCCCAGTTGCTAGGCATGGCCTCCCAAGAATGATAGGAATTTCTTGATTTTCTTCCATGTCAAGAATGATGAAATCAGCTGGGAATATGAGTTTGTCCACTTTCACCAGAACATCTTCTAAGACACCCCTCGGATGTTTTATTGATTGGTCATCTAGAAGTAATGAAACAGTGGTAGGCTTCACCTCTCCCAGACTGAGTTTTCTATAAACGGATAGAGGCATGAGATTCACACTTGCTCCTAGGTCACAAAGTACTCTTTCAAAGTTGCATTGACCTATGCTGCAAGGTATGCAGAAGCTTCCTGAATCTTTCAGCTTTGGTGGTAGTTTCTTTTACAGAATAGCACTGCACTCCTCAGTAAGTGCAATTGTCTCGAATTCCTCCAGTTTACGCTTATTTGAAAGAATATCCTTCATGAACTTTGCATAGCTGGGCATTTGGGCAAGAGCATCTGCAAAAGGGATGTTGATATGTAGCTTTTTGAAAACCTCCAGAAACTTTTTAAACTACTTGTCTAGCTTTGCCTTCACAAGTCTCTGAGGATATGGAATTGGTGGTACATATGGAGGAGGATTATATGGAAAGTTGATTCTTCCTGGTACCACATCATCCTCTTGAGGATTATATGCTTCCTCTTTTTGTTCTTCTTCACTTTCTTTCTTTTTTTCATCTTTCTTCTGTTGAATTACATGATCTTTCAATTCTTTCCCACTCCTTAATGCAACGGCCTTCACATGATCTCTTGGATTTTTTTTCAGTGTCACTCGGAAGAGTACCTGGTTGTCTGGAGTTCAACATATTTACAATTTGGCCCATCTGAATCTCCAAGTTCTTTATTGAGGCTTCCTGGTTTTTGAATGTTGCATCAGTCCTAGCCTTGAATTGAGATGTATTCATGGTTAGTTGAGCCAGTGCATCTTCTATATTCACTTTCTGCTGTGGTGGATTCGGTGGTTGAAGAGCTTGTTGCTGGTAGTTCCCTTGCGGTTTGAACACATTTTGATTATTCCTCCAACTAAAGTTTGGATGATTCTGCCAACCTGGATTGTAAGTGTTTGAGAATGAATCATTTCTTTGATTTCCAATATAATGAGCTTGCTCAGACTAAGAAGGCGTGGATGGGTGTCCTTCTTGGCATTGCGTGCTCACATGAGGTTCTCCATATCGATCACAGGTTTCATGAGGAGTGCTGATTGCATTTGCTTGACTTGTCAATGAGTTCACTTGCTTGGATATAGATGCAACTTGAGAAGACAAAGTTGTAAGGATATCCAGCTCGTGCACTCCAACCACTTTCTTTGAAACATGACGTTTAGAAGGCCATTGGTATGCATTGGCTGCCATCTCCTCAAGAAGATTGTAAGCATCTTCTAGACTCTTTCCCATAAAAGATCCTCCAGCTGCAGCATCTACAAGAATTCTAGTTGTATGCGTCATCCCATTATAGAATGAGTGTAATTGCCACCAATCTGGTAACCCATGATGAGGACATCTCCTTAGTAACTCCTTGTATCTTTCCCATGCTTCATAGAGGCTTTCTAGTTTATGCTGGGAAAATGAGGTAATTTCATTCCTCAATTTAGTTGTTCTTCTTAAAGGAAAGTATTGTGCTAAGGCATCCCATGTAGTTATGTTTCCCACTGGTAGAGAGTATAGCCAGCTCTTAGCCTTATCCCTGAGTGAGAAAGGGAAAAGTCTAAGTCTAATGCATCATCAATAACACCATTATGTTTGAATGTGTCATAAATTTCTAGGAAGCTGGCTATATGTGTGTTGGGATCTTCTGTTGGTAAACCACCAAACTGAATTGCTTGCATCATCTGGATAATTGCAGGCTTGAGTTCAAAATTATTAGCTGTTACTAGCGGTTTTCTGATTCCAGAAGTTGTTTCTATGACTGTTGGTGTTGCATAGTCATGGAGTGTTTTGGTATCTGTTGTTTCTCCCTCTGGATTTGCCATCGGATTGATTGAAGTAGATTGCTTTCAAATTCTCTGATTTCTCCGACAAGTTCTTTCGATCTCCGAATCACAAGGTTGTAATTCAGTCTTCTTCGATCTTGTCATGCACTAAGCAAAAGCCTGAAAAGAAACACAAGACACCAAAAAGAAAACAAATGTAATGTAAAGACCAAATTAGTATTAAAATTACTTGGTATTGATATTAATGACAACAATCCCCGGCAACGGCGCCAAAAACTTGTTACGAGTGTAGGATGGTGTATTTAGAAGTACAAGTGTACATTGTCGTAAACAAGTAATATAGAGGTGAGTAGAGTATCGTTCCCACGAGGATTGATCACTAAGTACCAAAATTGATAATCTTAATACTATTTAGCCGATCGATTAGTTTGTGATTGTGAATACAAGATAAAAATAATTAAATGTGAATGCAATTGATGTGAAGACAAATATGAGAAAAAGGCCATATGGATTAGATTTCACTTAGAAAACTCCGGATTGAATCACTTATCTATTCTAGTCCAATTTATTCCACATGATTGATAGTCGAGTTTCCCTATTTTAATTACTAGCCTCTTCCAAGGTCAAGTAATTCTATAATTAATTGCTAACCCAATATATTCCTATATGAATTTAAGCAATCAACCATGCATTAAGATTTATGGAACTCAATTAAGACTACACAACTCATATGAATATATTCCTATTTCATATGCAAATTATGGTTTTAATTATAGGATCCACACACATGTATCTCCTTCCGGTCTCAACATGCATATTGAGATCATCCAAAAGGTGGACAATCAATTGAAAGCATTAAGAACAATAATTAAAACTCAATCATGAAGGAAAAATTAAAACTAGATTTAATAAGTTAAGATTCAATCCTTCATTAGTAAGCTACGTCATCACCCTAGGAAAATGAAAATTTAGCCCATGATGAAACTAAAAACAAAACCAAAATAAATTGAAAATTTTATAAATATTACAGAAAAATGATTATTAAATTATAAAACATAAAGATACAACTACAAGATGCGTGAAAATATAAAAATCTAGCCTTCCATATAGGAGGTAAAACCTTCCATGTAGGAGGTATGCAAGAACAATAAAAATGCATGAAATTAAACTCTAAGATGGTATCCTTCCTTGTGCCTTCAACTCCTCTATTTATAGATGAATTGGGTGTAAGAATTTCCACATGTTAGGTAAGAATCTTGATTCTAAGCCACCAATATTGACTTTGTGACCACCTTCCTCATTGATTGCAGCTAATGTTTGGCAATTAAAACGTTGGAATTTCACTTTGTTGTCTTCATGAAAGTTGTAGATCTGGATCTTAGCTTGAAAACGCATATGAGAGCTCCTCATTTCAACATTTGTGGCTCCAGTTATGGTCAAATTAGTGGACAAAGGTCAAACTTGGACAGAATCACGTGCTCAACTTCTAAGCAAAATTCGGAGCTCTTAAAGACAGAACTGAGTTTTCACCTCAACATAAGAGTTGTAGGAAATTTTCTCAGATTTCTATCCATATAAAGAACGTCCCAATTTGACATCTAGAGCTCCATATATTTCCTAAAAACTAAAATAGGGTCAAAATTTAGTATTTTTCAATAAATTCTATTTTATGTCAAATCATTATTTATTTATCAATTACACCCAAATTCATTACATTAAGCTCAAATGTCATCCAAAAAATGCTTCATATAAGGGAAAATAAATGTGCAGATATTTTACTTATCACCTATGTAGTTTGGTAGGTTGGAATGCCTTATTAAACACTGAACAATATCTTCATTATTGCAACTTGGAAGAAACTCCTCTCTATAATATGGAAGCCTATTACTGGTCCCTGTTAGTAAAAATAATATGATAGTAATATCACTGGGATTAGAACTATCAAGTGTGTAGCAAAGGAAATCACATGGTGCAATCATGATGCCAAGCTTTAAACCTAGATAGTTGCTAAAACTACTGAATTTTTGTCTAAAGCCACAGTTTTTAGCACCATTGTTGCATCTTTTTTGTCCTTGACTATTTTCCTTGTCATTATTACTTAACTGTCTTTTCAGTTTACCACTTTTACACTTGGAATCATGTTCACCTGTTGATTGGAACTGATTATGGGAATACTTTAAACTCCTATTAAACGTGCATGAATTTTCTGTAGATGAGGCAACATTAATTGTAACCAAATAAATAACTTATGTAAAAGTGAGAAAGGTATAGAGTGAAATATGCAATATATAAGAAGGACTTGTGGACGACAAACTAGTTTGTTGTTCAAATAAGTTGTATGCCTGATCTATAATATCTGTGTACTGATATATTTCCCTTTTCTGATTAATTGAAAGCAGTTGCAGTTGCTTCCTTATGTATACTAATAGATGTACATTTCACATTACATGATTGATAAGGTTTTCTATATTGTAGGGAAAGTTAGGACCAAAAAAAGAGTAGAGGAGTAACTGACCTGGTTCTTTAGAGGGAAGTATATTTAGCGTAGGTGAACTTGTGGCTTTTGCAACCTTTTGACATTGATATTTAGGTATGGATCTTTCTGGTTGAGCATTACACATTATTGCCTTTAGTCTTCCACTTTTTCGCTTGAACACTTGGTCTAGAGGTTGTTGGAAAATCTTGTTTTGTTCAGATAATGTCATTGCATTTACGTTTTTGCATACTGAAACCATCAAGTGAAATACAAAATAGTACATGTCATTTCACTCTTGAAGTCATATGTGTTATGTTTTGCAGTATTAATTACAACATAACATAAAGTGCCTCAATCAATGCACCTTTCAAACTTGAGCCAGAACCACTTGTAAAACGATTTTTTTGAAGCCACATGTGTTATGTCTTGCAATATGCCTCTTCTTCTACCACTTTTTCCTAAAAGGCCACAATCTTAAGGGCTTAACACTGTAGATGGTTGAGTACATATGGCAAAAGTAGCATTTTGATTTTCCATATTCCATGGATTTCCTTCACTAGAAATAAATGTAGTAGGAGTTGAATCCATCATCATGCATCAACATGTAAGTGATATATCACCTGTCATGATTCAAGGCATTAAAAGAAATAACCTCAGTACTCATTTACATAGGAAGATTCTACTTCTTTTTGTAAAACGAAAATAAGAACTCACTTTAGTAATAAAATACACAAGAAGATTCCAGCTTTTGATAGAAATGCAAAGTAAGTTCATAACACCAAAGTAAGTTCCTGCCTACTGCTTTTAAGGTGGAAAGCTTGTGAATCAGTTAAAAAACTAATAAACTTATTTAATAAATGAAAAAAAAAAGATAAAGCCAAAAGCAAGGTAGTTAAGATTAGATCCAAACCTTCTAGTAATGAACCTTACGAATCTCCTTTTCCAAAGCCAATGTATTGGCTCAAAGAATATTAGCATGGTTTGTTTTCTTCACCATTGTAGATAATAGCAGTCACCAGATTCTAATACTCTATTTTCAAAGGTTAACGTGCTGGGTGGAAGAAGGTTGGGTAAAAATACTCCTTCATTGATCAGAAATAAAAGAAGATGAAGGAGGCTTTAAAGTTGAAGAAGACTCCTTCATCAGCGAAGATGAAGGAGAATATGGAGAAGAAAAAGAAACCCATGGAGAAGAGGGGTGGGGGAAGAGTTGACGAAGGGCTACAGAGATAATTATAGCCCCTACCTTCAAAAGAATATTGAAGGCGTGAGGTAGGTAGAAAGTAGGTTTGAATTTCAAACCGAGGCAGCAAGGTGGGTATGTTTTAGAATTCATGATCTCGAGTCATTGGTTAAAAGAGATGAGAAGAAATCACAGCCGTAGAATCCTTATGAACAATAACTATGGTGGAAGAGTATTATAAGATATATAGATTCTAAATATAAAACATATTTTTTTTATTTATTAATATTTTTTTAATTTAGCCTTATTAATGTTCTATCAACAATAATCAAGGAAAGGAAGGAAAAATGAATTAAAAAAGATGATTAGGATATTTTTAAAATGCATGTTATATTAACTAACGTAACTAACCTCCTTAATTTAATTAAATTAAGTAAATATATCTTATATTAATATTAATGACAAAAAGAATATCATAGCCAAAAATTGAAAAGAGTGTCTTATTTTAAATTTCATCCAACACATAGAAAGAAGAAACATATCTTTTTCTTTTTTTTGCCAAAAAAAAAGGAAACATATCAAGCTATCAATAAAAGCTCACATCTCTTTTTTTTTTTATTAAAACTTTTTAAATACACTGTATATTTGTCCATATGAAATATAGAAGATGTGAATTGTAATGAAAGTGATAGCCACCTAACTTATCTGTGTCTTTTTTCCTAAGCATCAAGAAATAACAAAAACATGCACCATTAATTTTTCCCCGAAATTGAGTAATGAAATACTGAAATTTTAAAAAAATAAATAACACCATAAATAAATAGTATGATAAGAAATTTACATAATTACATTTCCCTATCTCATATGTTTCAACTTTCAAAGGAAAGGTACTTGTACGGTCAACCCAATCTGCTGTGTTGTGCCACGTTCTTCCTCTTGTTCTCCATCGTCTTCTTCCTCTTCTTCCCATCTTCCTCTCTCTCTGTCTCACCACACATCAAATTAAAACAGATTCCGTGTATGGACATGGATCTTAACTGGAATATCTTCTTGTTCTCTCTTTCTTTACCTATAAATACCTCTCGCTTCAACTCTTTCTTTCACTCCCCTTAGCATGGATCTCGTCTTCTTCTTCTTCAGTTTCTCTGTTTTTATCTTCTTCTTTCTCTACAAATTCTTCTCCTTTAACCTCCCCACTTTGCCTCTCCCTCCAGGTTCCATGGGTTTGCCTTACATCGGGGAAACCTTTCAACTTTACTCTCAAGATCCTAACCTCTTCTTCTCCTCCAAAATCCGCAGGTTCTTATTACTTTATAGTCGCTATCTTCTTCTGAGTCTGATACTCATTCGCGAAATCTCATCTTGGATTTCTCTGTTTTTTCTGGTTTTTTTCTCCTCTCAGGTATGGCTCTATCTTCAAGTCTCACATTCTGGGTTATCCCTGCGTCATGATTTCAAGCCCCGAAGCTGTGAAATTCGTGCTCAATAAAGCTGATCTCTTCAAGCCAACTTTCCCTGCAAGTAAAGAGAGGATTTTGGGGAAGCAAGCCCTTATGTTTCACCAAGGAGATTACCATTCTAAGCTCAGAAGACTTGTTCTTCGTAACTTCATGCCTGAAACTATCAAGTACATCGTCCCAGATATTGAGTCCATCGCCATAGATTGCCTCCATTCTTGGGAAAACCGAGAGACTACCACCTTCCTCGAAATGAAGATTGTGAGTCTTCCACAACTCAAAAACAGAGGAAGCTAAATGCTTATACTCTGTTTCACTAATGGCTTTAAAATTGCTTGTTTCAGTTCACCTTCAACGTGGCTCTGCTTTCAATCCTGGGAAAAGACGAATGCTTGTACAGGGAGGACCTTAAACGGTGCTATTACATTTTGGAGAAAGCGTACAACTCGATGCCAGTGAATATTCCGGGGACCCTGTTTCACAAGGCAATGAGATCGAGGAAGGAACTAGGTGAGATATTGGGTGTAATTATGGCGAAGAGGATGAGAGAGAAGAAGAACAAGGATGAAGAGAAGAAGAAGGACTTGCTGGGGTGGTTGATGGAGGAGAAAGCAGAGCTCACCGACGAACAGATTGCAGATAACGTCATCGGAGTAATCTTCGCAGCTAGGGACACGACGGCGAGTGTGCTGACGTGGATTGTTAAGTACCTAGCTGAAAATCCCTCTGTTCTACTAGCAGTCACTGTGAGTATCTCTTGCAGCAGTTGATACTGTTTGAAAATGGAAGATCAAAAGCTTGGAATCTGCTCTGTTAGTTTAGTGAATTAGCGTGTATAAATTGCGGCATAAGGGGTTTGAGAGTTTGAGCCAGCGAGAAAAGTGAGGGAAAATAAGGGAGGACACTAGGTAGAAATACTTCTAAAAACAGTAAAAAAAAAAAACTATTTTTAAAAGTTTTTTCCCCTAATTTAATTCCATCCAAACATAATAAGATTAACCAAAAGAAAAACATAGTAAGAATGTCTATATATATGTATTTTTTCTGTCTGATTTGAGTTTGTGTTATTTGTAAATTGGGCTTTGGCAAGTCCTTCGTTTTTCTTAACTGTTATAATAAAACCCAATATTTTATGTCTTATTTTACTTTTCTTTCATTGAATTTTTTTTACTATAAAATAACTTATATATTCTTTTAGAATTTAGAGAAGTTTTATTTTATTAGAAAAATACAAACGAATATAAATGCGAGCCTCATTCCTCACATGCAACGTACGACAGCCCAATCATTTATCTATTTTTTAAAAAAAATTACAATTAATTATTTTAGATGTATAATGTCTCTTTTTGGGTGACATTATTAAAGGAGGAGCAAGAGTGGATAATGAAGAGGAAGGAAGAAATGGGAGAAGGGAAGGCTTTGAATTGGGAAGATACAAAGAAGATGACAATAACTTCAAGGGCTATTCAGGAGACTCTCAGAATTGCCACCATTTTGTCATTCACTTTCAGAGAAGCTGTCCAGCATGTTGAGTATGAAGGTCCTTATTAAATTCTTTATTTTTCTATCTTTAATCAATTAATCCAACAAAACCCATCTCTAAAATTTGAATAATTTATTTGATCATTAGGCTACTTAATCCCAAAAGGCTGGAAAGTTCTGCCACTCTTCAGAAACATACACCACAGTGCTGACTACTTCAAAGAACCAGACAAGTTTGATCCTTCCAGATTTGAGGTCATTATTAACAAACATGCAGCTTTTATTTTATTTTTGCTCTTATATCCTATCTCCTATCTTTAATATTTGATCTAATTGCATAACAAAACTAGATTTTATAGGATTTAGAGCTAGGGTAGCATTTACTACCTTTGATCCTAAATACAAGCTCCAGTTGATTTTTTAAAAAAAAAAGAGTAAGAAAACTAAATAAATTACTTAATTATATAGTATGTTGTGTATGATTAAATTATATAGTAGTTTATAAGTCAGCAAATTAGTTTGAAAAAATAATAATAAATATAAATACTTTAAAGTAATTTAATTAGCCTCCTTAATATCTAAAAAAAGTCAATTAATTCCTATCTTTAGGATTTAGAGGCGCAGTACTTAATTGGTTGGTGACTCAATATAATTCTTATAGGTAGCTCCAAAACCCAATACTTATCTACCATTTGGGAATGGGATCCATGCATGTCCTGGCAATGAACTTGCTAAGTTGGAGATTTTGGTGCTTCTTCATCACTTAACCACCAATTACAGGTAATTACATTCCTCAATCAATCTTCTTTTTCAAAATAAATACAAATTCAATCTTTTCTTTTCTTTTTTTTAAATATTTGGTTGTGATTAAAAAGTATGGATAATGTTATTTTGGTGCAGGTGGTCCATGGAGGGAGCACAAAATGGGGTTCAATATGGGCCATTTGCTCTTCCCCACAATGGATTGCCCATCAGATTATTTCCCAAGAAGCACATTATTCCTTAATTATATTGGAATTATCATATTATGAAGATGAAATATTAACACCACCACCAAGAATTGCCTTTTAGGGATAAGACATACTCAAGTGGTTCTTTATCATACAATCCTCCAAAAGTCAATCGTATGTAGGAGAATTGTATCCATCAAAATTTCAAATTTGAAGAATATTCATTCACATTGTAAAATTTTTGAATTATTCAATGAGAAAAATTTTGAATTTAATGAAATACTAGTAAATATCAATTATTACACTTATTTTTGAATTTTATATGATTTTTTATTTGGATATAATGAATATTATCTGTTGACAATAGAGATCTATTTCTTGATTTAATTTTCTTTAGGGATAAGACACACTCAAGTGGTTCTTTATCATACAATCCTCCAAAAGTCAATCGTATATAGGAGAATTGTATCCATCAAAGTTTCAAATTTAAAGAATATTCATTCACATTGTAAAATTTTTGAATTGTTCAATGAGGAAAAAAATTGAATTTAATGAAATATTAGTAAATATCAATTATTACACTTATTTGTGAATTTTATATGATTTTTTATTTGGATATAATGAATATTATCTGTTGACAATAGAGATCTATTTCTTGACTCAAGTGGTTATTTATCATACAATCCTCCAAAAGTCAATCGTATATAGGAGAATTGTATCCATCAAAGTTTCAAATTTGAAGAATATTAATTCACATTGTAAAATTTTTGAATTGTTCAATGAGAAAAAAATTGAATTTAATGAAATACTAGTAAATATCAATTATTACGCTTATTTGTGAATTCTATATGATTTTTTATTTGGATATAATGAATATTATCTGTTGACAATAGAGATCAATTTCTTGACTTTGCAAGAGCTATTTGGTTTAAATCTTTATCCTTCAACCTACAAGACATTGATGTCTCACATTTCAACCGGGGAAAAAAAAAATTATCAACATTGTTAAGGGAATTCCCTCTACTTTCAGATTGTAGCTATCATATGACTTTAGGAAAATTACATTGAGGTCCCAAATAAAAAGAAAAATAAAAAAATTATCATTTGAAATCGCAAAATAAAAAATTGATCTCATTAACAACTCTAGGAACTGGGCTTTTGAGTGGCTCTATTAATAACTTCTTGAGACCAATTTTTTATTTTACAATTTTGAGGGATCATTTCTTTATTTCCCTTTTTATTTGGGACCTCAATGTAATTTTTCCTATGACTTTTCTTTTTTTGGATTTCTGATAATGCAATCACAAATCTTTTGATTCAAACCAACCATCTTCTCTAGGAGAATCTTACATAATCCCGTTCAACATCATCTTTTTTTTTATCATAAATTAATGTCTTTTTTCATACGTGTTCTTATCTGTAAGTCTCTCCCAAGTGTCTGTCTTGTGTTCTCTTATATCGCCGTCTATTAATTGCTTGGTTTCTCATACTTCTGTCCAACCTATATATTTAAATGCATGACAAATATGCTTCATTTTGATTTGACCAAACTTATGTATTCTTAATTATTTACTTCACCTTATCCAATTCTAAGCATACCAGTGTTTTTTTAAATATAAATTACGCATCCACTATATCCATAAAGAATACGGAAGACTTGTTAAAAGAAGAGTTTGGTATCATAGGGCTCTAATGCCGTGAAGATCAGTTCATTTGATACATATTTTTAGATATATGCATTAAAGTGTAGCTAAAAAAAAAAAAAGATATGTGCATTAAATAATGCACGTTTTATCCCAACGGTTAATTTGGATGGAAATTTGTAAGCTTAGAAAATAGATGAAAGGTATGTAAGACGACTTTTCTGTTTTGTAATTGACTATTTGTTTGTAACTTTGTAGGATAGATCTTTGTTGAGAAAATTAATTTATACAATTTCTCATAAATGCGAAAAAAAGGTCATAAATATAGTATTGATTATCGTGGAGCTCTTACGTAATTTCAAGTTTTTTAAAAAGAAAATTTAGCATGAACTAAAATTATTTGAATGGAAGGAACGGATCGTATTTCTAGTTTTTGTAGTTCCATTCAACTTCACGGGCCAAAAAAAAAAAAAGGTTCCATTACTTCGAATTTTAATTATACCTTCTTAGTTAAATAATCTTTCTGATCCTATCCATCATTATATATTTATTTTTTGGTGACAACTCTCCATCATTATATTTGTAATTTTTTTTATGTATATGAGTTAATTTTATAAGAAAAATATAAATATAAATTTATAAATTATAATGTCCAAATTTATTAACCATGCTTACATATATGAAAGAGAAAAACTCATGCTTCGACAACTTACGAATTTATACATTTGAGTTTTAGCAAATTATTTTTGAATCATAACGTTCACTATACAAAATCTAAAAATCTAACTGTTAATGATTTATGAATTATAATTATTTATTATAAATTATAATTATAAAATACTCAATACAACTTGGGTTCATGCATATAATACTTCACGTATAAATTAACGCATGTAATAGCTATCATTCCCTTATCCTAAATTCTTTGCTCTACCCCCACCTCAAAAAATATGATGAAAGATGTGTAACGAATTAATGAATCCTCATATTCATAAACTACATGCTAAAATTTCCCTTATAGGTTGAAATTGGCTCTCTAAAGAAGTATTATAATGTCAATAACATTGTAACCTAGTTACATCAAAACTCTCTTTTAAGTGTGAGGGTCTTAGTTCAATCATATTTGTAAACTAAAGCTGTTAGTGCTTGCACTCTAATTAAAAAAGAAAAAGAAGTGGTATCATGAATAGTAGAGATGAGTGCCTAAAGCGATTAGATATTTTTTATGAGCAAGTGCAAGAACTTAAATGTTTCATATGAAGCATGTGTGTGTACAACCTAACCTGGTGAAGAGGGAATGAAGAAGATAAAGGAGGAGTGGTTGGAAATGGAAGGGGTGGTCCTGATCCTGAAATAATGGGAACAATGCTCTACTCAGAATGGTATGTTTATGTCATGTGGAAAATGGGTGCTAAAAATACAAAAAGACACATAGACTTCACTCCCCCTTCCACTACTATCTTTTCATTATCAAATTTTTATCTTGAAAAAGTAATGATTAGACATAATAAACAAAATCTCTAAGAGCTTGTTTGGAATAGCGGTTGAAAATTTCATAAGTGCTTATGAATTGTAATTCACGGAATACGAAATAAATTTTACGGTCTACGAGGTAGCTTTTACGGTCTACGAGGTGCTTTCACGGTCTACGAGATAAATATGTGGAGGAGATTTATCTCGATTTACGTGAATCGGGCTTATATAATAAGCCCGATTCAAGATCGCTCTACCAAACAAGCACTAAGATACCACACTGAACCTCAGGTTCCAATCCTGCCATGATTCAATAAAAAATTAAGGTTGCAGTTAAAGATGAATATGATGCAGATTGAACTATTGATCAACAGGGCCTCATTCTTGCAATTGCTATTATGCAAGGTTGAACCAGAGTAGGCAATATTCGGCATGTGTCAGATTCAGCACATTTCCCTGAGGGTCAATATATAAGCAAACAATAAAGTACTTCATGAAATTGCATTTTCAGTTACCAGAAAGCTCATCAAACCATCTTTTACTATGAAGAAGACCTATTTGTCAATGTCACATGGGCAACACCAAGATTAACAAAAAGATTCTTTGCTTTACGTTACAATACAAACCACTTAGGGCACTGGACCCTAATAATGATACAATTCACAAGGGATTTCTCTGCTAAGATTGGCCATGCCAAGACTAATGCCTTCAGAAGCTTTGGAACATGCATAAATGCACAGGCAAATGATACCCCAGAAGAAGAACTGAGGTCAATGTAATGTAATAGAATATATACTGAAAAGGCTACATATCACGAATCTCTTCACATCAGTTGGCCCCATAAGTTAAATTCCCGCTCCTGAACTGCTATTTAAGCATGGAAGCAAAAAATTGAAACGAGTCACCATTTGTCAGCCAAACAAAAAAGCTCCAAAAAAATATTAAAATTTTGAGGAATTGATCGGCTCACAATGTAACTCAAACAATCATACCTTCTCAATAGCGTCTGATGCACCAGACATTGCTTGTCTGCCTTCTCTAAGGAGTTGCAACTGTGCGCGGAGCCTACTATTATGCTCCTCTCCCTAACAAGTAGAACAGTGATTAGGGCAACAAATTATGAGGCCAAAACACAAGTAACTGCCCGGTTCAAGGGTTGCCAGGGCCAGCATAACCAGAACCTAGGACATAAGCCAGTTCTAAAATATTAAAGATTCATAGTATTTTTGTGGCCTGGCTTAGTTCACTTCGTTTTAAGTTGAAGATATGATCTATTCAGCTCTAGAGACAATTGCCTCGATACTTTTATTTTATTACAAAACATAGTGATTTGAATAAAGCGAGCCTTTTGATATGCGGTTGTTGCTATAACACTTCACTACAAGAGGCTGCCAAGAATAGAACGTGTCATGTTGAAAAGCATAACTAAGAGTTAGGTTCACCATAGAATGCCATTAAACAATCTCACCTCAATTGTGAAGTGAATTCTTTTTATTCAAGCATCCAACAAGGAGGAGAAACTTTGGTGATCACTTCCAACTTTACCAAAAAAGAAAAAAGAAATAAATAAAACTCTTTTTGGAAATTGGGGGGAAGGCAAAAACAGTGTCAGAAGGAAGCAAAAGACAATGATCCTCAAGGAAATATCTCCACTTCTGAACTTCGCTTTCCCAAAAAGTTATACGAAAAAGAATTCCGAGGAACCGATGATACGCTTCTAGGAGATACTAAAGTCAAAAGGACCCCCAAAATGAGAGCATTTTTATCCATTTAGGCAGGTTGAAACCGTCAGTAAGCAAAGTGAAAATTAGATAAAAATGTTGGACATGAAAAATAAACATTCAGTTCCTGCAACCAATCAATAGTCATGAAACCGTTCACTTTCTATTCAATTTGAGCAAACAACTTGATGATCAATAGAGATTCAACAATTTCATACAGCACACTAACCAATTTTATCATATGCATCAACTGTTGGATTTCATTCTTCGTTGCAGCAGACAGATCCTCAACTACATCCATTACATTACACCTGCAATAGTGCCAAAGCACCTCTACTGAGTTCAAATAATCAACAGATTGTGATGACAATAAATAATATAAGAAGCAGGAAGTTATTGGCACATGTCCAAGAGTAAAAACAACAAAGGCAAACATAAATACTAGAGAGATTAAGATGAGAGAACAACCAAACGGATTCACTTAATCTACACTTACTGTTGCTTTGAAGGCTAAAATAGATTGATTCTTTCGAACAGAACAATCTCGTAATAACAATGATACTTCAAATCTTTAACAAACCATTTAAGCTAATCCAAATAATCTTGATCCAACTATGCACACATCTATTGCTGACCAAATCAGATAATACCTACTTATTTGAAAACAAAGGATCCAGCTCTTGTTCTTCCACCATTTCCTCTACAGCATCAAGAGTGGCCCCCACCTACATAAGAGAGCAACATGACAAACTAAGATTGAATGTGGGTGCATGTGTGCATACAGCAATACTGTATGAATGTTATGATTCAACTGTCCAAATAACTGCCCAGAGCCTACCAATCACAATTGAGCACCGTTACGGATATAAAATTAATCCACAATAACTCAGTACTCTGTAACAGTAAACTGACCTGTGTTTAGTTCATTAAGATTTACCGGGAATTATTATAAATCATGTGGGCATTTTGTGCGTTGCATGAAATCTAATGAATGAACTGCATTGTGCACAGCCTGTGAGCAATGCAGCTAGCTACAGATTTTATTTTTCACTTTGACATTGATTGATTATTGATTTGAAGGCATGGATTTGCACCTCGTACTTCGTAAAACTACTTGAATACAAATGCAACCAAAATTTACAAGAATGATAACTTTGATGCGAAAAGCCTAACTGGATTCTATTGTGTGATTGCCCCACAACTTTGACACAGATTGTATATATATGACAGGATTTAAAAAAAAAATACACAACAAACACAAAAGCCAAAGTAATACCTGTGTTTCAAGACAGATTGACTGAAACTCAGCCTGAAAAAATAGATTTGACACATAATTCAGATTTCAGCTTTGTAAGATAAAAATGACAAAATAACAAAGCTATAGACGACTAAAATTCTTTAAAAAGCCACCCAAGTTGTTTTTCAAAGTGCACATTATATAGATGGTGTTTTTAAAAAAATTAACATTTATTTTATCAGCAACTGCAGTATAATGTTGTTAATAAATTAATTTAACAGATGGCTTTCAAATGTCAGGTTCTCAAAAGAGATGAAACAGAATCTATAATCTATAATTGACATGATTACCACTGTAAGCAATTAAAAAAACATTACATACCTCTATATTTTCATGCAATGAAGTGATGACCTGAAAAGTTTGATACGTTGAAATAAATTAGCATCTCTATACATGTCATACTTTAAGATATCAAGAGGAATTTCAAGTGTCTTGGGTAATAAATGAAAAATCAGAAATACAGTTTTCTTGATAAGTTAAAATACAAATATTAAGTAAATATTAATATCTTCCAGCACCTTAAATTTCATATTACAAAAATGTCTGACAGTAAACACATCCAAGGCTTTTTTCATATGTGAAAAGTTTGCCCATATAACTTCCTGATGATAAAAAATATATCATAATCTCTGTGTTTAATATTAAGCGGATGACAAATATAAATGGTTATTTTCCATTGACAATGCGACACCTTGAACTTCCCAAGATTTATGTAGAGAAAGACTGTCAATATACATTTTTATCTTACTATATGTCTAAGGCGCTGATTCATATCCTGCAGAATGACTGCCCAGATTCCAAATAGATGATGAGAAATCAACACAGCAGTAAATATCAAAGCCTACACAATTCTGAGATATATTTCTGCGAACTATAATAATATCCAGAGATTGTACCTGAACATAGAGGCGATGAAGCCATTCTTTTTCAGCAGTTGTGAATCTCAGAAAAGCTTTGTCAAATTCCTATGAATCCAGACAACAGCATAATTTCATAATATCAATATATAACCATTTTGATTCTTGATGATTTATGCAATGGAGGAGAAGGTATGCGCGTCATAGACAGTTATGAACTCACACCACTTCCTCTGAACATAATGCAAGGAATCAACGTAGTATAAGACTTATAGTTGATTGTTTTAACTCATCAGATATTGGGTGTAATCTTCCAAAAGCATCTGACTATCTGAGGTAGTTACAATTTACAAACTTAAAAGTGCTATGCTGGTAAAGATTTCTATGATAAAATAGTAAACTAGGATTATACCAAAACAAAGAAAAATAAAAAAGCAGAGTGCTTGATTTAATTGCAATGAAATTATAATTTGCCAAAATATCATTTTTATTGCATATATGAGTGGATATTAATCCAGAAATCATGGTTTCAGGCTTGAACTTGACTTGACAACCAGTTGCATCAGACATTTATTGTTTAAATTTCCAACTTGCCTATATCTAACAAAGAGCTTCAATTTTCATTTGGCCAGTTTCCAGCTTGCAATATTATCTAGTACCTTAAAAAAATCATCAACTTTTCCATACGGTAGTTACAAAGCTGGCAAATCAGGTGTACATACAAGCGAAGGTGACAGTGCATGCAACTATCAACAATCCCAAAGAGCATCAGTACGGGTGGGACTAAGCCCCAAAATAAAGTGTTTTGAGCATGTTTTATTCTTTAAGGCTACAAACAACGATGCGAAGTAATTTGTATTTTAATTGGGACTAGTAGACATTCTTAATAACTTCGAAATAGACATTTGTGCAGTGAATTGTTGGGGCAACAAAAGGAATGCTAAAAGAAACAGTTCCATTTTCCCACGGAAAGGGGAGAATCGAAGAATGAATGTGTAAAGGGAGTAAAGAAAGCAGCATTACACACCTCCTTTGAGCAGGCAGTGAGCAAAGAACGCATAGCGAACTTGAAGGACTTCTTCAAATCAAAGTACCTGGATCCTATTCCAGCAGAAGCTGAGGCGTTGCCAGCGAACTCAGTATTTTCCTCCATGAACTTAGAATCAGGAACTGAAGAGACTCTTACACCAATGACGATAAGTTCACAAACATTCTATAAAGAACAATTTCAGATTAATGTACGAGCAGAAGTTCACGCTCCCCTCTCCGGATCAGATGCCGCGAAATGCAGAGGCGGTTCACTTTATTTTGATTTAGGATTTTAGAGGCAAAATTTAGGGCCTCACGGGTCGGGCTGTTTGTAATTTGTGTAACATTGGGCCGGTTATAAATTGGGGCCGAAGCATGTTGTACCAAACAAGGGGGCCTAAACATGTAACGAAAATTATATTAACCATTCAAACTCTTTACTTAGATTCGGAATGTTTAGGCCAATCAGCATTCAGCAAAGTAATTGATGCTCGATAGACGACGGCAACCAGTGGGTGCTTGCGAGTCACAGCAACGGCGGCCGGCGGGTGATTTCTGAGATTGGAGCGAACGATGCGCCTAGTTCGAACTTTAAACTCGCGTTTCGAGAAGTGATGGGACTGAGGAGAGAAGAGTGCCGGTGGTTGTGCTGGTTCAAGCCATGAGTTCTTCACCCTGCTCAATGGCTGGTGGGTCGCTCGATCGTTGGTCCGTGGCCCACCCATCTATTTCTTAACGTGGCACATTCCCGCAAATGCCCATTAAAGTTTATGTTAAATAAGTTTATGTTAAATGGGTTGGACTAAAGGCACCTAAGTTTAAGTTGATGGTATGTTTAGAATAGTGATTGAAATTTTTAATTGTGTTTTTTAACAGTAATTTATTGTATACGAGATAATTTTTACGGTTTACGAGGCAGCTTTTACGGTATACGAGGTAAATATCTGAAAAAAAATTATCTCAATTTATGTGAATCGGGCTTATACATAAGCAGAAGCCAAAAAAACAAACAAGCATGAGCACATATGAGTAGAACTTGTGTATTTTTTCATAAAATAATTAATATAAAGTTGCACTTCTACTTTGTTACTGAATTGTTGTCACTAATTTTTTAATATAAATTATAAAAAACACTAATAATAAATCACCATAATTCTCATTATTCCCCATTAAAACCACACATGAAATGACATGTATAAAATTATCAATATCAACCTTTTTCAATTTGGTAGAACTTGTGTGTAGCTAATTTTGAGAACATATGAGTGATTCAATCATTTTTTAAGATAAGAAATTCTAAAAGTATCAAATACTCGACCATCAATATTAAATGCAGATTCTGAAGACATTGAGGAGACTGATGCAGAAAACAAATCACGTGCACTCAAATTTAGAACTTTAAACTTAAAAGCATGCACTACTACTATGTAAGAATGTCAAATTTTGATTCATAATTTTCAATTAAATCAATTTGAAGGGATTCAACCACATTTGAAAGCTACTCAGCTCTCTTAGTTACCGTCTTTGCACTAACCAAAAACTTTATAAATGTGTGATCAATGGCAGATAAGAACATGTTAGTTTCAACCTCTAAAACTAAAACATTTATAGCATAAAATACTATCATGCACTTGCTCTAATGCTGACTTAAGCTAAGATCCAAATGATTTAATATAAGTAATAAAGCTATCATACAATCAATGCAATATATCTATAATTTGTTTCAACTATACTTTACACTATATTGTATAAAGGAAAAATTGCTTCAAAACTAGCTTTGACTTCACCCCACACACACATATTATTTGTACACACATATATGGGTGGGCATGGGCAGTCCGAGGGTCTGCCCTTAGGCCCGCCCATTTAAGCTAGTGAATTATAAGCTTTTCCAGGGCAGGCCAAAATGAACAATTTTTCATTGGGCTTGGGCTGGCTCACTAGGCCATGCCCAACTTGCTCAACCCTACTGGTACGGCTAGATATATTAGGAGGTGAGGAAACTGTGTTTGTGAGTTGAAGACTAAGAGTATATTTAGTGAAAAAATAAAATATATAAATATATGTTGTCGGCTACCTTTTGACCTAGATATAAGACATAGTTTAAATATAAGATTTAGTTTATTCTTTTAGAAAAATTAATAAAGCTAAATAAGTTATTTAATCATATCATATGTTAGGTATGATTATATTATATATCAGTTTGTAAGTCAGACAAATTAGTTTCGAGAAAAATGATAAATATAAATACTTTAAAGTAATTTAATTAACTTTCTTAATCTTTTTAAAAATAATTAAGTAGATTTTATATTTAAAATCAGAGATAGTGTGTGTGTGTGTGTGTAATATCTAAATGGGGCGAGCATGGACAACCTAAAGGGGAACCCGTAACCTGCTCATTTAGTACTTAACCATGCCTATTTTGGGAAGACCCAAAATGGATAAATTTTTAGGGGGCATGGGCAGGATGATTGAATTGTGGTAGCTTGCTCAGC
The DNA here is from genome assembly GCA_037074505.1 of Albizia julibrissin. NCBI lineage: Eukaryota > Viridiplantae > Streptophyta > Magnoliopsida > Fabales > Fabaceae > Albizia > Albizia julibrissin. Next base: position 38,215,842 of record CM073488.1, on the reverse strand, counting down.
CCTAAATTGGGCCCAGCATAACCTCAACATTTTTGTACGTAAAATAAAAAAATAAATAAATTGGTAAATGATAAATATTTTTTATTTTTTGAATAAAAATAAAAAATAATAATTTTAATAAAAATATGATAAATTTTGTATATACTTTATAATAAAAAAATTAATCTCTCTCTCTTGTGAATATATTAAGGGAAAATTTCATATAGATACCAAATAAACTTGCAAAATTCCAAAAGGTCATTAACACTTCAAAAAGACTTAAAGGTATCAAATATCAAATTGAAATTTTAAAGTTTTGGCACTTTTACTATTTTTCTCTTCAATTAAAAAAATATAAAATAAATAACCCCTCGCTGAAGAACCGCCGACCGAAAAAAAAATGGTAGCTAAAGTGCAAGTGGTTGGGTTCAACCCACCCCACCCCAATATCCAAGGGGCCTAATGGCCACCAAGCCACTAGAGCTTCTTTTATATATATGTATGCATTAATTAATTAATATATATATATATATATATAAAGGCATAATTATTTTAACAAAATCAGTAATGAAAATGATAAAACCCGTAATGGTTTTAACAAAAACGATAATGGAAATGACAACTAGCGTATGACCTCCTCACTAAATGTGTGAAAGTATTGGTCTAGATGAGGGATCTGACCAATTCACTAATAGGAATGACTAAACCCATAATAGTTTTGACAAATTAATATGCATTACTCACCTCTTCACATATTTGATAAATTCAATAATCGAAATAACAAAACTCATAATGGTTATAATAAAAAAAAAAGATCTTGTGTATTTTACACCAAAATAATATAGTTTAAAAGAAAAGGACGGGAGCGGACAATAAGAGAAAATGAGAGAGATCTGCTGGAGGGAAAGGGGCACATGGGTTGGGGGAGGGTTTTATTTTTTCCAGCAAAAGTAAAAAGTGACGGCTAGGATTAAAGTTAGGTTATGTGTTGCATTTTAATTGATTAAAGCATAAATAACGTGGCACTATAGACCAAATCAGTAAAAATGTCAGATCTTCCCTCTTCTTTCGTCACCATACCCTTTGCCTTTCTTCCTCCACTTCCTTGCTTCCCCTTGTCAAACAGACTCTTCTAGCAATTACATCAAGCGAAGTGTATCCACTTAATCAAGAATCATCCTAAAACAAATTAAATACACTTCCTTCTCAAATACAATGTATTTTAAGAGCTACTTGAAGGGAGAAAAATAAATCACCTCCTGCTGCTTGGCAACTTACTTACAGCATCCATTCACCTTTTATTAAAAACAAAAACTTTCCCACTGTTCGAACAAACAAAAAAAACTGCAGAAAGAAAGAAAGATGCAAATGGAAAAAGGGGATTACATGGATCTTTCAATAAGAAGAGATTGGCTGAAAAGGAAAGCTGGGAAGAGAGGGAACAAAAGAGACGAGAGGAAAGAAAGAGAGGCTTGATGAAGAAATGCAAAGAATATAGAAATGTTGGGTTGGGACTATAATAAGTGGTGCCATGCAAGCTAAGAGAACACAGTTCGCCGGAAGAGTTTACTTGGGAAGAGGAAGAAGCAAGGAGATGGAGGAGGAAGAAGCCGAAGGGTACTGTGAAGGAAGAGGAGAGAGGACTGAGAAGCTGACATTTTTACTAATGTGGCCCTGGCAAATATGCAAATAATCAAATTTTTACTCATCAATGCCACATAAGACCACGAGTTGGATGAGACTCAGTTTTTTTTTTTTTTTTATAAAAGTCAGGAAACTTAAAGGACAGAGTTGCAATGAGTGAAACTATACGAATTAAATTACAAAATTGATGAAACTATAAAGATTAATAAATAATAAATTTTTCCTTTATAAAATAACGCACTCACGTATATGTAAAGAAGTGAATTAATGAGGATGTATTTGAATGGTGGAGAAAGAAGTAGATATGGAAGCAAAGGGAGAGAAGAAGCAAAATGGAAGAGGCAACAAAACAGCCTGGTTTGACGATGTAACAGTCTCCTTCTAACCATCCTTCTCCATAATTCTGCTCTCCACTCATGCTTATCGCCACTGTTACTATTACAATTCCCACCCCACAGCACACCCTGCCACAACATGAAACATAAGAGACTCAACTAATTGGCTATACTCTTGATTAGTTGACTTATTTGAAGAGATTATGAAAATTGAATAAGTTACTTAATCATATTATATGTTATATATGATTAAATTGTATATTAATTTTTAAGTCTGACAAATGATTTTAGAGAAAAAAACTATAAATATAAATAATTTAAAGTAATATAATTTAATTAGCTCTTTTAATTTCCTAAAAAATTAATTAAATTTTATATTTAACAACGAGGGAGTATAATAGATTGAGAAGGTACGAACCAGGAGATGAAAACCAGAAGCTTGGCAACAACAGGTATGTGAAACTGAGGATTTTTTAAAGAGTGATTGAAGAATATGAAATTTGCCAGAAGCTGAGATAAAGCCAAGCAACACAGAGCTGCAATTCCTAACCAATATGAAGGGCTTACTGCTGCATAACACAGCCTTCCATTATTCCATCTAATATTATCTTTCTGCAAACATATGTAATAGTAACTTAATTAGTTTCTTCCTTGATCTCAGATCTCCTTCTTCATTCCCTCACACTTAATTATCATCGGACCTTTCATTTCACTGGTTTTAATATATATATATATATATATATATATATATATATATATATATAGCAACTAACTAATATGCTATATTAATTCTAAACTGAAGGTGTTAGACGGTTTCAGAAATACCTTACCATTTTGTTTCAACTGGAACCGGTCAACTTTGTACTCCTTCAATGATGTTTCTCAGAACACACGCACAATTTTGGACCTCGTTTGAGTTTGCACATGCTTATTTTTATTAGTCCCTCCCCTCCAGTCTTTCACATAAAATATATTTGTGAAGTTATTTTTTATTTTAATTATAAGACATATTTTTAATATTTATCGATATTTTTCTAATTTATCCTTATTGATGCTCTTTCAATAATAATCAAGAGATGGAATGAGGAAATTAAGGAAAATGACTATGATATTTTAAAAAATACATGTCATATTAATTAACTTCTTTAATCTAATCAAACTGGGTAAATTTGTCTTATCCTAAGGATTGGATGGAGTATTTATTACTACCTTCCGTCATAAATATAAGATCATATTGATTTTTTTTTAAGAAATTGAGGAAGCTAAATAAATTACTTTAGAGTATTTATATTTATTTACTTTTTATTCAAACTTTATATTTATTGTTTTTTTTAGTCAAACTAATTTGCATGACTTATAAACTAATATATAATTTAATGATATAAAATATATAATAATATGATTAAATAATTTATTTAGCTTTCATAATCTCTAAAAAAATTAATCAAATCTTATATTTAGATTTAGAGTTAGATTCAAAGTGAGTATTATTTAAGTTGAAAACTTTTTTGTTGGTGTGGATAGTTACGATATTAATGATGATTAGGATAAGATTTTTAGAACCCGAGTGATTTTCCCCCTTATGCGGAGCGTGCCCGCTTGCTTGCACCACTTATCTTTGCTAAGCTAATACTAACAAATACTTGTGCAATTTGCTCATTTAAAAAAGAAAATAAAGCTTTTCAATTAGGATACTTGATTTAATTAAATATGGCTCACTGTTTATTATACGTTTGAACAGAATCTCGAATATTGAAGTCAATGATTACGGGAAACCGATTGGTGTCAAAAGAGGAGGATGGATTCAAGGGTCGACTTTTCTCCAACTTATAATATTACATAATTTTGAGCATAGTTTTTATTGCTGATAAAAAATGTTGATCATATATACACTATAAAAAAATAGGAAATTAGAGACGGAAACTAACGACAGAAAAAATTCTATCGCTATTTCGTCTCTAAACCGTCACTAATTTTAGAAACGGAATTAGAGACGAATCAATGATGGAAATTAGAGACGGAATAATTTTGTTGCTAATTTTAGTCGCTAAATAAATTTAGGGACGGATTAGCGATGGACAACATTTCGTCGCTAATATCCGTCATTGATCCGTCTAAAATCTGTCGTTAAATTCTGTCACTAAATTTTGTCATAAATTTCGTCACTAATTTTGGGATAACTTATTCTGGGTTTTTGACGAAAATTAGCGACGCCGTCTCTAAATTCCGTTTCTAATGTTCATTGATAAATCTTTCTGTCTCTATTCCTCACTAATTCTATCGCTAGTTTGAAAGTTTCAAATTTTCATCATTTAGAGAATATATGATAATATAATTGTGTCAAACTTGTTGAGACATCATGGAGATGAATTCTTAGAAAACGCATTCGTATATCATAAAAATGGTATCGTTGTGTAGAGCCGGTAAAACAAGCCAACTCGTGGGCTGCACGGTGCGGGCCCATGTAACCCGCACTTTTGTGGGCTGGCATAACCCGCAGTGTGTGGGTTGCGGGCCAGCCCGCGGGCCCGCATTTAAAAATAATAATTTTTATATTTTTTTAAGATGGCCAAAAATACGATATACATATATATGAGTTATTAACTTTATCTTTCTAGCATCAATTATTCCTCTTATAAATATTTAAAAATATAATACATAATTCAAGAGATAAAGTTATCAAATCTATCAAAGTTTATACACAAAAAACATAAAATCATCCTCAAACAACCAATATATAATAATTTTGTTTAAAGAAGAAGTGAAAAGGTTAAGATTTTTTCTATTTGGATTGAAATGTACCAAAATGGGAAGGGACAATTTATAGGTTTTGTGAGATTATTATATAAAAAAAATTGCGGGCCATGTGGTGCGGGCCTGTGTGGCCCCCATTTTTGCGGGTTGGGATTTTCCCAACCCTAACCCTGTCCTAACCCGCGGGCTCGTGGGTTGAGCCCGTATTAGCTAAACAAACAATGAAATAATATATAAACTACTATTTTTAAAAAATTAACATAATAAATGAAGAAAGAATAATTGTAGTACTAATTTCTTGAACTTTATTAAACTGCTAATCAATTTATTCATATACTCATTTATTAGTGTTACCAATATGATTTCTTTACTGAAATAAAAATAAAATAGTTGTTTTGGAAGCTATATATGGTTATGATGAAATCCATAAATAAAAATTAAACAAAAATACAAACAAAGAACACTAATATATAAAAGTTAAAATTCATAACAACTCAATATTGAATACTCATTTGATTTGTTAATTGAGACTAATAAATAGGATCAGAGTGGTAATCAATAAGTCAAAGGAAATAATAAAATCAGTAGCTAATGAATTTTAATTTGTTTTTGTATTTTTACCGTCTCACCCTTAATTGTACTATGTATTGAGAAAACAACTTGATAATTATGAAGTATATGCGCCACATGATGAAATTAGTTTTGAAAAGGATAGATTTTAAATCTCTATTATTATTATTATTATTATTATTATTACTCAGAAATAAGCAAGGCTAGTGAAAGTAACTCAATTATTCTTAAATAAGATTGAGAATTCAAACCTTTGTGAATAAAAAATCATATTTAAAAATTATTTCGAATTAAACTAGGCAATACTACCCTAACATGAGTAATTCCGTAATGGATATTAGATAATTGTATTAAGAGAAAAAAGATTATTATTGCTCACATCAATATATGGGGTTGTATCAATGACCATATATAATATATTAATCTAAAAACTATTGGCCCTCTAATGTCATATTCTGAAAGTGAGAGTAATAAATGAAAATGGCTCGCAAATTATTTTCGTCCACTTAATTTCCTTTAAACTAATGAATGATATCAATTTACACTTAATTTTATGAAAGGGACGCATGCTTAATATTTTCTCAACTAATTGCTCATAAATTATGTCATTATCTTAATTTTCTACGCAATAGGGATCCTTATATTCATTGCTCAAAGGGTTAGGTATCTGCTATAATATTTATTATCAGAGTGTGATACACAAATCCCTTAATTTGGAAATAAATCAATTATGAAAAATAAAATGTGTATGTGCAATTTAAATTTTCCTTCAAGCAGCTTCCTTTTAAGAACAACATGATAAATTAATGTTTAAATGTTCACTATCTTGCTAATCCAAGGAACCTCTAAGCGCATAAGTCATTTCAACTTAGAAAGATTGGTATTTGATTCACTTCAGGTATATATGTATCATATAACTTTCAGGTATTTCATTCACTTCATTTTGTGTTTTTCTAAGCATATCACAAGATTGCTAAATAGCTAAATCAAAGGTGGAACATGTATATGTAATTCTTGTGTGAACCAGATTTGTTACGTCATATATGATATAATTAGTTAAAATACAACAACTCAACTAATATTAATCATAGTTGACTGCTCATGTGATTTACATTTTTATTTTTCTGAATAAAAAATTAAAATCCTTTAATTAAGATTTCACAAATAAAAAAAAAATAAATATTTTGAAATCTTTTAATTTTATTAATATACCAACTAATATTTAGGAGGTGCCAAATCAGTTCATGAATTATTGTATTTTAATTGGCTAGACTAATAAATTATTGAGCCCAAAACATTTACGCATTCCCTAAAAAATTTTTACACATTCTCTCCATTTGAGGGGTTATTTTTCCAGATTCCCACTTCTTAGTTGAAAAAGATCCTTTAGTCTTCGGGTTCTCGATCTTATTCCAAACATCGCTTCGTTTCCATTTCTCCCTCTCAGCCACTTGTTCGGCTGCAACTCATCGAGTCACTCTGTCTTTCTCATCTCTCGACTTAGCTTCCTTATGCCACTATCAATCTCGATCTAGTTTGTTTTCCTTTGTTTCTTGGAAACTTTCGATTCTGTGATGATGTTCTTCTTCGTCTGTATGTTTTCTGAGAAATGGAGTGAATGATGGTTGTCTGGATTTATTGAACGAAGTGGATGGGTGTTGTCACAGATCTGTAGTTTGGTGGGTATGAACTATGAAGACGTGCAACATCGTTTGTTGGGTTAAGAGGGAGCTATGGTGAATTGAGATAAAACTACTTAACTGTATTCACTGCTGAACCACTTTTCATCTTTATTTTTTACTGCACACCAAACTTGTTTATCCATCCAAACATTATACATCCCCCAAATTCTGCAACCTTCTTTAGGCTACATTATCCACTTCAATAAATTATGACCTCAAATGATTTTTAGCTCAAGATCTAGCTAGAGTTTTCCTCAATTTAGAGGGTTCCAATATTGTATCATTCAATTGTTTCCCCTTCAGGGCAAACTAAACACATAAAGTAGTTAGTAGGATTGAGCCCGTTAACAAGAATGAGCTTTATGTCACTGCTGACTAAGCAATAATAAAGCCATTGGCCTTTAATTTATTTCAAACATAGCCAAAAAAAGAATCCATGGCACTGTCATCATCTCTATAATAAAACTTTGCCAGAATCCATGGTACTTCTATTTAAATAGGATGAAGTTTATTCATTTCTTTGTTTGTACAATTTATCATTTGAAGTGTTGTGGTCTAGCCATGATCTGATTTAACATAAAAGTTTGCATAATTTGTGACTTGATTTAACACGTTAGCTTGAACAAGTTTTTTTATGTAATTAAATTCTACTGAGTTCAATGAAATTGGAGTTGTTAGATAGCACAACTTAATTAAGCTTTACATTTGCAAATTTGGTTGGAAAAGCATGCTTCTTTAAATCTGTCTTATGTAAACTTGAGTTGAATGAGGAAGTGTGAATATATGCAATTCGTTCAACTTTGCTCTGAATTAATTTGATCCATTGAACTTCGTATTATCCAAGTCCTTGTCTTTTGAATTTAAACTACATATTCTCTGAATTTATTTTGAAATTGTTTTGCTGTGAAATTACTTGGTTTTGCATTTCTTTAGTGTTTGTTGTTCCACAATTAGCTATTGGATAGTATACTCGTGTTTGTAACCACTGCTTTTCTGAACATTCCCCCACACTCAATTCCATAGATTAACATTGACTTGCTATCATTAGCTAGCTGTGTGCTTGTGAGTAAAATTAACAAAAAATAAAAATTAATTGCCAGCTTGCCTGAAACTCAATTTTTGGGAATTTGAATAATTGTGAGTACATTGCCATTGATCAATTCCTTAGAGTGTTGTCTAGCAGGATAGCTCACTTTCCCTTGGATGCATATGAATTCTCCATTGCTGCAACTGTTACTGATAACTTAAGAACTGAAAGTTTTGGTGGTAAATTCTGCATTTGATGATTCTGTTGGTAGGAAAAAAAACAACAAAAGAAAAGAAATCAATTTATCTAAATAGTTTCTTTTGGGCTGACTGCTACATTGCATTCAAACTGGAAAAAAGAAAAAAAATGCATATCTATTGTTGAAGATATCCTTATTGCAAGTTGGCATTGTTTAATGTTTTGTTTTTGTCATCTTTTCCTTACATGAACCAATCCATGCTCATCATGCAGGAAGTAGTATATTCATATGGCTTTGGCAATCTATTTGAATAAAAAAATGATCTATTTTTTGTTTTCCCAGAAAAAAATGATATATTCTGGACAAAGTTTTTATTCTTGTTAAGTTATTCAAAAATTTGAAATAGGTACTTGAACTTGTAGAACAACAATGGAATTTATCCTGCTATTCTGGACAAAGTTTTTATTCTTAATTCTTAAGTTGTTTCCAATTAAAGTAGCTTTGTTCTTCTACATAATCTCTGTTGCTGAACTATTATTGCTTTTTGGCAGAATTTCACCTTAAGCAATAGAGATTTGTTGTCTACCAAAAATATATCATTACCAATTGAGAAGTTTGGAGTATAGTGGTATCAATATAGCTAGGGAATTAATAGAAAAGGAAGAGGAAACCAGACAAAAAATGTATGTTCTACAATGCTTGAATTATTTTAGATGTTGACTTCATTTATGTTATTTGTTAATAATTTTGCAAGTTCAAGCTATTCTGACAAACTGCCCGTAATTCATGTTGGAATTTTTGTGTCCACATATTAAGTTGTTCTATTTTGTGTCTCTAGACCTATATGAAAGTACTTTTCCTTTGATCTGATTGGTCTATATGTTTCTAAAATGATGCCAACAAATGTATTTTAAATCTATGATAATTTATTTCTTTGACTTATATTCATTTATGTATATATGTATATTCTCTTCTACCATGCTTAAATCATTTTAGATATTGATTTCATGTGCTGATTTCATTTATGTTATGTGTTAATAATTTTCCAAGTTCTAGATATTGTGACAAACAACCCATAATTCATGCTGGAAATTTTGTGTCCACATATTAGTTTCTATTTTGTATCTCTAGACCTATATAAAAGTGCTTGTCCTTTGATCCGATTGGTCTATACATTTCTAAAATGATGCCAACAAATGTATTTTAAACCTATGATAATTTATTTCTTTGCCTTAATTATATTCATTTATCATTCAAGGAAAATTTGAACAAACATGTAGTACTTGGAAGGCAAAACCCCTTCGACTGAAGGAATTGTGGTTTAAGGAATGGGCGGTATATCTTTATTATATTTGCGTTTTGTCTTGAGTTTTTCTCATACTTTACTTTAGTTTTTATTATTTTTATCTTGTTTATGTAGAAACAATTTAAATGGCTCCCACAAGATGAAGTCGCTATTAAGAAAAACTGGAATTCAAAGGATTCAGATATCTATAGGCATGCAATGTATAAGGTTAGATATGACCTCTTTCATGAAGGAATTAGGCCTAATTGGATTCCTCCTAATGTGATGGAAGATTTGGAGAAAATTTGGACATCAGAAGGTTATGTGGCCAAGTGTGGAATAACTAAAAATAATTGAGCCTCTTCCACGGGAGGCACTCAACACAAAGGGGGTAGCATTCCTAATACGAAGCATAAGAGAAGACTGGTAAGAATTTATTTTCAAATGTGCTCATTATTTTTTTAATAAATGATTTAATACTTCTTTATAAATTACTATAGGCAGAGCAGTTGGGAAGAAACCCTACTCCATTTGAATTGTTCACAAAGACACATTATGATGAGAAAACTAGCGAATTTATGGATCAGAGGTTGGTTGAAGTATCTATAAGTATATGTTTGTTAGTGTTTTCCATTGGATTTGTGTTGATGGCCGGAGGCCTAGCTAGTTGTAGTGTTTAAGCCTTATTATTTATATTTTTATTTAAGGTGAAATTTAATGTTGATTCCTCATCTTATTCTTATAGGTGTTCTCCTCCTTCCATCAACACAGTGCTCCAACCTGATATTGAAAATGTTGTCACAGAGCTTAGACAGGAGAATCAAAATCTTAAGCAACATAATGAAATCATCTTAACTAGGTTGGAAGCACTTGAACAAAAACTCTCTGGGGTTGTCAACAATTCAAACCCTAAAGCTCATGACGCCCATAATAGCACACCATAAGATACGATGGTTACTAGGTTGTTTGACTACATTAAGCATTTATGTGGTTTATTTGACACATTATCTACATATTCACTTGGGTACTTTTGTTGCTTTTTGATTGTTAACTTACTATCATTTTATAATTTGGTTTGAATTTGTTTTTTATTTGTACTCCATTGAATTCAAATTTTAGTTTTTTAACCATTATTGAGAGTGACATACAGTTAAATTCAAAATAACAGAAAATTTTTAATAGGAAAGAAAAATTAAAAAAGATTAGAGATGGATTTGTGATGGAAATTCCGTCACAGCGTTATTTTTTTAAAAAAAACTAAAAATTAAGTTTACGATGGATTAGAGACGGCAATTCCATCCCTAATCTGTGAGACATTAGTGACAAAAATTACATCCCTAATTTGTGACAAACTAGCGACGGAAATTCCCTCCCTAATCCGTGACAAACTAGCGATGGAAATTCCGTCCCAAAGCTGCCGCAAATTAGCGACAGAAAGTTAGTCACAATTCCGTCTCAAAAATGGAATAGGCTATCTCGAAAATTAGTGACAGAATTTCCATCCATAATCTGTCGCAAAAATGGAATAGGCTATTCCATGAATTAGTGATGGAATTACTCATTAGAGACAGAATTTTCATCGAAGATTAGAGATGGAAATTCCGTCGCCAATTCGTCTCTAAATTTGTGACAGAATTTCAAAATCCGTCGCAAATTGAATTAGTAACGCCTTTTTTAGCGATGAAACATTTTTCGTCGCTAATAGATTTGCGATAGAGTTAGTGACAGAAATTGTCACTAATCATATTAGCGAGAGAATTTCCGTCGCTAAATTCTGTCTCTAATACCTTTTTTTTCTAGTGATTGTTCAAAAACATAATAATGCAAGAAAGTTCATCCATAAATCCTTATAGTTTACTTTAATATTTTAAATAAGGTCACGTTTGATCTGTAAATTTTAATTTTTAGACTATAAAATTTTATTTATAGCAAGAAACGTTCAAACGTAGGGGCTTTAAAAAAAAGTATTAATCCCAGTAAAGGAGATTTCATAAAGTCCAAAAAAATTAATTAACACCGTTAAAACGGTTTTTTACACTAAAGATAAATGTTTGATTCATGGGTGGGAGAATCACCTAAAAAAACTCATGCTTTGCATTCTCTTCTTTGTTCCAAGTGGATTTGGGCGGGGATAAATATTGACCCTTTAACTGAAAAAATCAAATGCAGATATTATCATAAAAAATGTTGACTGGAGAATAGGCTATATGTGGTATTTCCATTCCTTTAAGCCGTCACCTTTAGTGGCCAACGCAACTAGATCAAGATACTGCATACTTGTTTCAACCAGGTCCCTCTTAAATGGAACTCCCGGCCCCACTCATCCAAAGCCTTTATCCTTCAGACACAGCTGATAGAATCTTAAGCATGTCTTTCTTCAATCAGCAGAATTCATTAATTTGGATTGGTAATTTTTCGTGTTCATATTCTGTCATTTTAGACAATCTTTCAGGCATTAATAATTGGCCCTTGTGACCCCTTCTGGAAGTTTCTATGGTCGATATCCCTTCCAAAAAAAAGTATCTGCTCCTAATTATTTGGAAGCTTCTAAACAAAGATATTCCATCTGCTGACATCCTCACTGCTCATCACCTTCAAGTTAAAAATCTTTGCCCGTTTGGATGTGAAGCCAATGAATCTCTGCAACATATTTTCATCTCTTGCCCTTTCTCCAAGGCAATCTGCTTTAGTGGTTTTTCTATCAGAATAGATGATATGGATCTTTTCTCTTTTATGTCTTGGCTAAAGTCAACTTTGATTAATTTCCTTAGGTAAACTGGATTATCAACTTAATTTCTTTGGTTCCACAGAAATACAATGGTTCACAAAAGTCAAAAGAAGTCTCCCCAAATGATCATCAAGGAGATAATGAGTCATGTTTTGCCTCTTCTATAATTTGATCTTTGGAAAAAATGATCTTGATCCTGCAGTTCATGTCCCCTCGGATCTGACCTGTCTTACTTCTTCTTCTTCTCTCTCTACTCTTCATAAGTTTATTTATGCTTTTTCCTTTCTTTAAGAAAATAAAAGTCAGAGGTAATTAGCAAGAATTATGTAATTCTCTCTTTCTCCATCGTGTTTCATATTTTCCAAGTCACCGGCAAATATATAAAGAGACCGTGCGTGAAATAAGTTATTCATTTTCTTTCGATAGAATAAGTTATTCATTCTTATACCAGCAAAAAAAAAAAGGTATTCATTTGTTTGCACTTTAAATCCCATGATGATCCCAAAATCTATTAGCCGTGTTTGCACACGATGTAGGAGGATTCATTGAGTTTGTTTGGGATTTTTTTGGATTTTAAAAATGTTTATTTATATAAATTGTGACTAAACTCATCTTACATATTTATTTTAAAAATTAAAAATTATGATTGAAAAGTTTATTTTAAAACTTCAATCAAACAAATCACCGTTAGTGAATTGAACGCGTCAACTTCACCCTGTGGAAAGCCTCATGCAGGTTTATTCTATAATTTGTACGTGGCAATCTTACAATGCTATATTATCTGTCTTGTTCAGCTTCTTTTTCCTGTATCTTCATCAACTACATCTTTTTCTTCGAAGAACCTCGAGTACAGATTGTGCTGTACAGTAAGCAATGGCTTGAACAGTGACCATCGGATTCACACCCAAAGCCGTCGGAAATACACTTGCATCCGCCACATAAAGCCCTTCCACTTCCCATGTCTCTCCCTTCTCATCCACCACCGACTCCGTCGGACTCCTCCCCATCCGGCAACTTCCCATCTGATGCGCCGAACACAACGGCGTCGACAGGTCCCTCAACGCCCTCCAACTCTCCTCCTTCACAAACCTCTCAAATTCATGACAGCTCACTTCCTTCACCTTCAACCTCCTTCCTCCACCGTGATGCGTCCCGATCTCTTCAGCCCCGGCCGCCGCAAGAATCCTCAGTACTTTCTCTATTCCTTTATGAAGATTCTTCTCATCCACCTGTTGTTGTTGAAATTTGAAGATTTGAAGGATTATATTGACGCACAGAAAAAATAAGAATTTCGGAAATGTTATTGATTGATCCTTTAATAGAAAGAGAATACAAATATGCTCTTAGATATAGGAGGAACATCTTTATTAATACTCCTATCTCTCCATCTAATATCTCTATTATTAAATCAATTTTTAATAATTAAAAATTTATTCTACATATCTTGATATAGATTTTTATTATATTTAATGTTATAATAGTATTTTTGTATAATATTAAATCTGAATCATTAAAACTTGATTTAATTATGGATATATTAAATAGAAAGGAAATAGAGAGATCAAAGAAGACGACCTTCTACTATAGACAAACATAAAGCTAACAATAAAATCTAATTTAATCTAATGAAATCAAAATATCTAAAGTAAAATCCTAAGATATAATATCAATATCAAATTCTAAGATATATAATAAAACATTGAATAATACAAATAATAATTAACTAAATAATATGGAAGCATTGTATTACTCAACATCACCTGTTTCATTTCATAGCTGATCGATGTCGGTGAGTGAACAACCCCAGATCCTTGATCTCTCGCCAGTGCAAATATATGAGCTGTTCTTGAAAACTTTCGCATTCGATCTTTAATATCTCTTCCAGAAACCCATGGCATGAGGATCGAGAACATTCCAGGATGTAGTGAAGGTGTTTGTATCACAACACCGTATCCAGATTTCTCAAACTCAGCGTTCACCGTTGACATCGCCGTCATAATCCCTCCTTCATAGCTCTTCTTCTCTTCTTCAGGCCAAACGTTAACCTTCAATGAAGAAGAAGAATCTGGAAAATATCCCCAAGCCATTGTTACTGGATGAAGATGCAAGTGTTTCCCTAAATTTGGATTCTTCAAGCCACTTTTTTTCAGCAATGAAGGAGTACATAGAGCTCCACAAGCTACAATAGTAACCTTAGATTCCACAACACATATTTCTTTAGATCCTTTATATTCATATTCAAAAGCCACCCCATTTGATATTTTTCTGTTCGTACCTTTCTTGTTCTTGTGTAATACTTTTACTGCTTCACAACCTGGAAGAATCACTCCATTACCAGATTTGACTAAGTCAACTAGCCATGTTTCTGATGTGCCTTTTTTCTTCCCATCTTTACAGCCCATACAACACCAGCCACAATAATGATCTGGTGGCGAATTTCGAGGAATGTTACACACTGGATAGCCTAATTCTTCACAACCTTTTCTTAATATTGCGTTGTTGAATCCTTCTTCTTTGATCTCAGACTGGACTCCCATTTTCTCACAGACAACGTTCGTGGCTTCTTCGTAAAGCTTGCTTTTGAATAACTCTAGCTCATGCTCATCACACCATTCCTTGCATACATGTTTTGGGGTTTTGATGCAGGCTGACCAGTTTATTGCAGAGCCACCGCCGACGGTGGAGCCGGCGAGTACTAATACGCTCATGTCATCCGTGGCGATTAGGCCATTAGAGAGGTACATTTGATCCATGCTTGGTCCTTCTAGAAGAGAGAGATTGTTCCTGGAGGAATAGTTTCCTTTCTCTAAGACTAGGACTTTGTAGCCGGCTTTTGCCAGAACTCCGGCGACCACACCACCGCCTGATCCGGAGCCGACCACCACCACGTCACATTGGATAACTAGAGAAGGAGATGATGATTTCCGACGAGTGGCAGAGACTGGGAATCCGAATCGTCGGAGAGAATCTACGGTGATGTCTCGAGGGTAATCTAGGCGGACAAGACCCTTGTAAAGAGGTCCGATGATGTGTTCAGTATCGTCGTCGACATGGTCACCGTCATGATCTTTATGTTCTTTTGATGCCGCCTGTAAAAAACGCTTCTTTAATTGGGCTCTGAACTCAGGGTCAGGTCCTTTGTATCCTATTGCTTTCCATGATGGGTTGTCTCCTGCTTCATCCAACTGAAAATGAAAATACCTTTATCATCACAAGGTTCCAAGAAAGCACAAAAACATTTACCACCTTCGATAACATGCATGTTTCAACTAATTAATGTGGTTATTTGATTTGTAATTGACCATACGTGTAAAATCCAAGTTGATTAAAAAGTGAGGTGTTGGTTGTGTGTGTTGTACGTATTAAAATTTGTTTTGACACAAATAATAATTGCATGGTAAATTAATGCATGTTATGCTATAATTAATAAATCAGAGTCCCATCCAACTAGAGCTGGGAATCAGGGCTGGTCCGGTCCTATATGGCCGGCCTTTGAAGGGCCGGCCCTACAGGGCTCGAGGTAAAAAAAATTGCTTTTTTTCAAAGCCCGGTCTGAGAGCATAAGGGTCAGGGCCGAAAGCTATTTTCACAAAATTTAACTACACGTCTACACGCCTCATGCAATAAAACAAATACAGTTACTAATTCATAATCAAAGGTAAAAAATAATATCCACAAATAACTCATGATCTCGTACAAAGTATAAGATGACAAGAAGCTAAACACTCTAAGTAATATGAGTAATGATGACTATCATTTTTCATTTTCTTCGCCACTATTATCAATTTTAAGGAAATTCAATTGTATTTCAATTTGAATAGTAAGGTCTGTTTGAGGGGTAAAAATATAAAAAATTTCTTCTCCAACATCATGAATACATCCATAATCTTTATCTGTAACAAATAATAAATCAAAATGATAAATAACTCTATAATTTCTTCGCCATTATCATCAATTTCAAGGAAATTCAATTGTGTTTCACTTTGAAAAGTAAGGTTTGTTTGAGGGGTAAAAAAATAAAGAATTTCTTCTCCAACATCATGAATACATCCATAATCTTTATCTGTAACAAATAATAAATCAAAATGATAAATAACTCTATGACAAATATAAAATAAAAATAAATTAGTAAATTACCATCATATGTGAAACTTTGGAGTAAATAAGAAATATCTAATGTATTTTTTTTATAAAATAAGAAATATCTTTTATAAATTTTTAATTTTTAGGATTATTAATAGAAGATATTCTTATGAAATTTAATTCGGAAATAAATAATAACAACTAAATATTTGCAATATCATCAATAAAACATAAAAAATTAATAATAATATTATTATATAAATAATTTTAAAAAATAAAAATATATATATAAGGGCCAAGGGCCGGCCCTTTTAGTTCCTCGGCCCCTACAGGACTGATCCTTTTAGGCCCGCTTTTAATTTTAGAACTAAAATATTAAATCCGGCCCTTATAAATTTAAGATCTAAAAGAACCGACCCGACAAACTCAATCCGTTTTCCGACTCTACACCCAACCCGAGAAATTGCCAGGTTGATAGTATTAATTGCATCAGATGTTAGGTGGAGAATATCTATCTTACTCGATTTGGTATCCCTAGAGACTAGAGAGGCATCCTTCATTACTTCTTCTCCGATGTGACGCGTAACGTCATACTATATATATATATATATATATCATCTTTCAAAACTTGTACTCAATTGTCACAACACTTGTCAAACAAAATGTTCACCATTTTTTCCATTACAATCAATACCACATAAATTTGTACTTTATCTCCTAATAATTGCCACCTACCGTCACATGGAATCTATATTTAATTCACTTCTTATATTTTCTTTCCTCCACAACCCATCTGATGTTTCTAGGATGCCTTTTAAGATATGTTCTTATTCATTTTACAAGGCATTCACCACTTTTAAAAAGTATTATATATTTTTTTAGACATGCTCATATTTAATAAAAACAGTGAGAAAGAGCAAAAATTAAGTAATACGATATTAGAATTTAGTATATTAATAAGGGTGATAATAGAAATTGATTTAAACTTTATGATAAATTTTATTGATACATGTAAATTACTTCGAAGTATCTTATTATTCTAGTACAAGAGAAAGAAATATTTTAGTTAATTCCTACTTCATCCTCATTCCAAACATATTAAAAAAAAAGGTTTTATGCATGTGGAAAATAAAACTTATCTCACTTTGTATAGGGGAAAATAACTTTTAAGAAACTAATTTAAACACCCTCTTGTTTTTTTATGCACATTTAAACACTCTTGAACTAGGCTATTGAAAAAATAAGTGGGGGAGAGAGAAAAGGGAGGAGACCTGAGTGAAGAAGGTGTGGAGAGTGAGAAGCTTGATGGTACGGAAGAACATGCGGAGGAGTGAGAAGTAACTGAGAGACCAACCCTGCACAATTCGCTGCCGTTTCTCAAGGGGCAAATTTGGAAAGCTGTGGAAGAAAGGGAACACCCACGACATGCTCTCCACGCCGCACAGGATTACTGTCCCAATCCACGTGGATAGCAGCCACAGCGTCACCTTCAGCATCCACGTCTTTGGGTGGCACAGCCGATTGCTTATCACTCCCCCCAGCTGCACCCACACATCACCGGTCCATTAATACTGATAATACTTAATAATTTTTTCTTAATTAATTATATATGATGTTTGTAGAATATATATATAATGCTACTGAAAAAGTAGGTTTAAATTTTTTTTTTCAAAAAAAATATTAGGGGAAGGCGAAACCCTACTCGCTCAGGTGTTCCTGCAGTGGAAGCCGAAGTCCGATAGAAGGTGGCGGCATCATCAGAGTCATCACCGACTGTGGCAACAGAAGGCAAGAAAGTGTGGCAGAGAGCGGTGAGGGACGCCATTTGGCGATGAGATAGAGAGTTAGGTAGGGTTTGGTGGTTGAAGCGTTGGTGATGAACTTCATCATCATCATCATGGGCACCACCTACAAGAAGAGTGTGGGTATCGATATTCCCAAGCTCTATCACTGTTTCATCTTTACTAATGCTTTTTCTAAAGCTTCCTCTCTTATTCTCCATGTTTTTTTCTTCCATCACACTTCAACACCTTCCTGGCTTTATATAGACACAGATACACACACACATATACATATGCATGTATGTGGGGTTGTTGTGAGAGTAGTATAAATTATGACGTGGCTCATAGAGAAATTGACAAGAAGTGATTTGGCTACTCACAGAGAGGGAGGGGAAAAAGAAAGGGAACACGTGGAAGGGAGGAGGAAGAAGAAGAATGAGATGAGGAAAAATTCAAAAGGAAAATGATGACTAATAATAATAGGAATAGCAAGCTGCTGGAAGAGGAGGAGGTTTAATTTAATTTGTTGCTGGAAATGTTCGGTAGAGAAGTATATCCATTAATTTTTCTTTCTATTTATTTTTTATTAAATGTATTTAGCATTTGATCAACATAACTTTTAAGGGCTGTTTGGTATGAGGGATTTGGAGAGAAATGGAGGAAAAAAATTTTTTTTATGATCTGGATTTAAAATAATTGAAGAAATGGGGTTAAAAGTTTTTAGTTAATTTTTCTTAATTTTTTATTTTATATCTTATCTTTATTAAAATTCTATAACCCCATTTCTTCAATATTTTAAAATCTAACTCATAAAAATTTTCACTATCCTCCTTTTTCCTCCATTTCCCTCCTGACAAACATACCCTTAATGATTGAGATTTATCATAATAAATTTTTATTATAATAATATTATTTATATATTATTAAATCTCAACCATTAAAAATTGATCTAATAGATACATCAATAAAAAATAAATGATGAAAAAAATCGGAGACAAACATCTTTCAAAATGTTCAATTAACTCTGAACGCTGAACGCTGAACGCCATTCGCATTAACTCTGTGTAACTGCCTCCATTAATTTCATCGATTCTTCAAAATTTGGATCCACGTACTGCTTCAAACAGTGAGTTGTTGTCCTTTGTCCATTTGCCCAACTATATTCCACCCAATGGCCCACCCGCATACTCGACGAAAAATAAGTGACTATATATATATAAAAGTTAGTGATAATACTGAATATTATTAGGTTTTATTTATAAGAGCCTGATAATTAAGTTTCATAGTTTAATAAAGTGGTTAAAATCAGTTAAAAATAATAAATATGTCTGAAATAAAATTTTATTTTTAAGTATGCCCTTATTTATAAGGGATATGTAAGAAAGAGAAATAGAGTAAATATAAGTATCAACAATCATGTAATTAATATAATACATACAATTAATGAGGGACAAAAATTAAAAAAAATTAATAAATGTTTATATAACTCTTGTGGGCTCTTATAAAAATGATCAAAGTAATTTAAATTTTGGACTCTTATAAAAAGAAAGACGTGAGGGAGTATATACCTAAAATTTGAATTGCTCCGATTCTTTTTATAAGATTACACTTAGAGTCCGTTTAATTTAACCCCTTTGCATGCCTGCAATAGTAATATGATTGTATCACTAAGAGAATAGTATTTGGTTGCTCTTTAGCATGGTAATAGGGTTTACCATGGTAATTATGATTACCAAAAAATTAGTAATCATCATTCATACTTCCCCCTTATGAATCCTCATTATCATCCCATTGCATAGTTCCATTTAGTTCCATTTCTCTTTATTTTACTTATATCTTTTCACTTAGGTTATGTTTGGTTCGACGGAGGGGAGGGAATGAGAGAGATTTTAATATTACCTCGTTTGGATTGATAAAAGGGGAGGGGAGATGAGGGATTTTAATGTTACCTTGTTTAATTGATGAGGGGAGGGGAGGTAAAATATTTTCATATGGACTACTTTACCCTTATGTAATTTAAGATATTTTTTAAAACTTTGTAGAATGATTAATAAAATATAATTATAATAAATATATAAGATATAAAGTTATAATCATCAAAATTAAATAAATATAATTCTCACAAATGATTAATATTCTTGACCAACAATAATTACATAATTAATAGTTAATATATAAACTTTACAAAAAAATAGTTAATATATTAACAATAATATATATATGAAATAATTATAATGGCCTGATTCAAATTGTTATCCTTGCTTTAATAGCCTCATATCTATTTTCTTTGACCTTTATTGCGATGACAGCGATTTAGAAAGGGGGGAAGGTGAGAGCAATGTTGGAGAGAGGAAGAAAAAAGGGTTGGGTAGTTTTAGAATATTAAAAATATGCATGAGTAAATATGTCACCGCAAAACAAAATATGTCCCCTCCCCCCCAATTTGGAGGAGGAGGGGAGGGAAATTTTTTTAAAAATTTCCCAACCCCCTTCCAATTTTTTTAATGCCAATAAATGGGAGGGGAGGAAAATCTCTCACCTCCCCTCAAGCCAAACAGACCTTTAGCCACGCCACGATCACTACCGCCACTACTTCCTCTTCCTCCTCCTCCACCACTATTACCTCCACTTGTCGCCGCCGTCACTACCTCCTCTTCCACTAACCCCTACCGCCGCCACAACCTCCTTTTCCCCTACTCTTGCCACCACTGTCACTACCTTTTCCTCTATCACTGTCGCCCCCTCCTAACTGCCACTACCCAGCCACCACCAGTACCACCTCCTCCTCCCCCACAGCCACCATCACCTGCCACCCACCACCTGTTGCTGTCGTCACTGCATCCTCCTACTTTACCCCCTCTGCCAACCACTACCTTCTCCTCTACTGCTACTACCGCCACCTCCACCGTTGCCATCACCACCATGACTTCCTCTTCCTCGACCAAACCTCATCCACACTACGTTTAACATTGCTGCCGTCAGCCATCATAACCTCCTCCTCCTCCACTGTCGTTACCGCCGCAGCCACCATGACCTCCTCCTCTACCATCGGCGTCGTCGCTACCGCCACCACTACCTCATCATTTTCCACCTCCACTGTCGCTACCTCCTGTTATCGCCGCCACTACCTCTTCCTCTACTATTGTTGCATTCACCACCTTCCGCAGCCACCGCCGCTCCAATACCGTTACCATCCTCCATCACCACAACCATCGCCATCTGACGATCCTCAATAAGATAGCGTGACGGCCCTTTTTTTTTACAAAGATTATAGTAAGGGTAAAATAGACTTTATGTGATATATTAATTTTAAATAATTGTTAAACTAATAACTCATTGCACCATGCTTAAAAATCAAACCAAACAATAGCCCTGTAATTAATATTGCATTGCATTACCATTGCATCACATTACACTGCAATGCAATGTATAATGGGATCGAACCAAACGGGCTCTTAATGTTGTCAAATGTTTAATGAGTTTTTATCGATTTTGCCCCTAATTAATTCTATTTTCTCATCCATAATTTTTAAAATACTATATTCTCTTTCATACTGTCTCCCATTATTATTCTATTTTTTTATCTTTTATTGCTTTCTTATAAATAGGAGCAAGCTTAGAAAAAATAGTTAATTTCCTACATATTTATTACTTTTAACTAATTTTAACTATTTTTTAAACCATGTAATTTAGTTGTTAGGCTCTTATTAAAAAAAAATTAGTAGAAGAGGGGTATATATATATATATATATATATATATATATATATATATATATATATATAAAACCTAAAGCTCTATTTATCAATAATGGCGATGGATATATCATAAATAATTAGTAAAAGGTGGTTGTGAAAGAAAGGGCACTATAAAAAAATAGGTAATTTCCAATGGATTTTCTGACGGAACAGAGGTTTTTTGCGACGAAATTCCGTCGCAAACCATTTTGGGATGGAATTTCCGACGGAAATAGTGTTGTCGCAAATTGATTTGCGACAGAATATGACTTTCCATCTCAAATTGCGATGGATTTTCCGACGGAAATTCTCTCACAATTTGAGATGGAATTTGCCACGGAACTTTCTGTGGCAACTTGCAAGAAAATTTGCCATGAAAAGTTTTGACGCAAATTGCGAGGGAATTTTTCGTGGTAAATTTGCCTACACTATATTTCAATTGAAACCTTCGGCCGGCAGCCGCCACGTGTACCCACCGCCATCTCGCCTTCGACTACTTATGTCTTGGTCAACTGTCATGTGCCCAGTCAACTACCACGTGTTGCCCTCCGTTGCCCGCCACGTGTCGATAGCACAAATTGGTTGTATTTTGTGACCAAGTTGAGATTCGAAACCATGATCTCTCACGCGTGAGTCAGTGCCTTTGCTAGTTGAGTTAGGAAGAACCTGTGTGATTTAAATGTAAAATCTCTCACACACACACACATTATTAAACATTAAAATTTAGTTTCCTTATTTTTTTATGTAAATATTATATCTAAATTTTTATTATTGATATATTTTTTATTCATTTTATTATATATTTTATTTTTATTGTATTTATAAAATTTGTATTTGTATTTGTATATAATATATTATCGAATATATATATATATATAAATTAATAATGTTTTTTATTTATATTATAATTTAATACTTTTTTTTGATGAAAATTATATTATAATTTAATAATAATTTAAATTTTAAATTATAATATAATTAATATATAATAATTTTATTAATAATTAATTAAATAAATCATAATAAAAATTTTAAAAAAATTAATTAACACATGTTTCTGACGGAATTTTCTACGAATTAATTTTTGTCAAATTTTCTGACAGAATTTCTGTCTATAATTTCATCAAAAATGTTATGTTAGGATTTGCGACAGAATTTCCTATAGACGTTTTTCGTTGGAAACTTTCTAACAGAATTTCCGACGATCTTTAGAAGAGTTTTGAGTCAAAAACTTTTGAGGCACTTTAATAGTTTAGTAAATCTCTAATTTAATAAATCTTTAATTGAATCATTAACTCAATTAAGGATTTCAAAATATAGGTAAAATAATTTTAATGCTCTCTCTTCTCTCCTTGTTAAAGAGTTTTCCCTAACTTATGTTTCTCAACATGTGTATAACTGTATATATCAAAATTAATTTTAATACAACAAAATATGATTCATCTTTAGTTTAAATATATTAACTATCATCATCAGTACAAAGACATACAATATTTTGAACAAAGAGATCATTTTATTAACAAGAACGTTTTTTTTCCAGAAAACTTATAATATATGCCATTATAAAAGGATATATTTTAGTAAATATATTAAGTATACATTTTACTATATTTCACACACCCATGTACACAGAAGTTTTTTGGAAAGTTTTGTATTGATGTAAACCGTTTTATGAAATTTTAAGTGCCTTTTGCATCTTTTTTCTAAAATATCCATAGAAGTATATGAAATTTACACGCTGCTTGTCAGAAAATAGTAATTAATATTACTAATTCATATTAAATAATAAAAAAATTAAAAATTGAAATATTAATTAAATTATTTTCTAAAAAAATCACATTTATGTATTAAGAAGAATCATTATAGTTTAAGCTAATATTGGTAAAAATGAGTTTTATTTCAATGATACTATTATGGCATGGCATGCTTGAATTATTTTTTGATTATTCTCTTAGAAAACAAAAAAATTCATTTGATTTAGCATATATTAATATTGATATATAGAGGCATAAAATCATAAAGCAATAATATTTGGCCAAAAACATTACGTTAGGATTTATGACAGAATTTATGACGGAATTCTCATTTGGAGATTGTTATTGTTCTCCCAAACTAATTCATATCACACAACTAATTAATAGTTGACCATTCTATCAGTAATGATTATATGTTAGTCGTATTTTAAAAAGAGAAAACATAATTAATCTTTCTAATTTTACGTAAGTTTTTATTTTGATCTCTTAATTATTAATGAAGTTAATACGCTTACAATAATTTAAATGGAATCTATTTTAAATTGTAGAATACTAATTAATTTTTTTTTCTAAGATGCTAAAAATAAAAAAATACGCATTGATAGAATTTTTTTAAAACTCAATCTGTTGAATATTTTGGTACAAAATGCACTGTATATGATACGAATTCAATTTTCCATATGATTCTCATAATAATTAAAATTTAAACTCTTAATAAATGTGAATTCTCTCTTTTTTTTTCAAATGCACTGATTATATCATTTTATACTCTCAATCAAGAAGATTAAGAAAAATTAGGTATAAGAATTAAAATGGTGAAGCTCACTTGTAGATCTATAATCTAGCTTCAAGAATTATCAATTCACATTTCTGAAACTCTCTTAAAAGCTCATTGATAGATTTTAAAATCTGTAATGCAACTTTAAGGACTAATCATTTTTCAATAATGTTGGTTAGCATAAACTTTTTTTTTCCGCTTTCCTATCAACCAAACAAAGATTTCTCAAAAAAGTCATAAACTTGAAAAATATTGAGAAGAAAAAATGCAAGAAGATAATAGAATAATTAATACATAATAAATAGATTAATCATTAATTAAATAAATCATAATAAAAAATTTTAAAAAATTAATTAATACTTATTTCCGACGGAATTTACCACGAACCAATTTTGTCAACTTTTTTGACTAAATTTCCGTCGGTAATTCTGTAAAAAACGTTATGTTAGGATTTACGACAGACTTTTTCTGTGGGAAATTTTGGTTAAATTCCGATTTGAGACGGAAATTTCTGTGTCAAATTCTGTCAAAAAATTTTTGACGGAATTTCTGATGGCTTTTGGACAACTTTTGAGATGAAATTTTTTTTTGTCTCAAATTCCGTCAGAAATGAACAATTTTTTTATAGTGTGGGTTGACTTTTCTCCCTTGCGGCTCCCATTTGTTGCCCCTCCATTACCTTAAAGCGGGGTCGTTTTCATGCTGATTCCTTCGCTTTCCCTTTATTTTCTCTGCCAAAGCACTTTTACTAATTTTTATTATTTTTATTTAGTAAATTTCCCAACGCACATATAAAATGATAGCATGTGTTCAAATCTAGCTGTGGATCTAGAGAGACAAGCCAACCTCGAAAGAAAGAAAGGTAGTAATGGAGATGCCTAAAGATGAGTGCCATGAAATTGACGAGCTCTCTGGTCTTGGCAGGCAGCAGCCACCATGCATGCAAAGAAAATTAAATTTACAGTGTTTTTTTTTTTCTTAGTTATGTTTGTTTGGAATAGTAATTAGAATATTTAAAAACAGTTTTTTAATCATAATTTATGATATATAATATAAATATGTGAGAGAAGATTGTCCCAATTTACGTATATAAGTACTTATAAGCCTTTTATAAACTAATCCAAACATGCTTATTAATTTGTAAACACGTGTCACCATGCAGCTGTAGCTACGTTCAAATCAATTACTCAACAAAACATAGTTACACGTTTATTCATGCCATGCATCCAAATCCATTAACAGTCTCAACACTGAATTAAGGAGCCAAAATAGGTATGAGCTCTAAGATGTGTCTAAAGGTCTAAGGCTTTGTCCATCAACATTTTTCCTTAGCTCATAATTATGTGATCACTTTTATACATCTGTGTGTATTTTCAAATCCTGGCCTTAATTATACGTCATTAGTTTTATTACTCTTTTTGTCTTATGAGAGTTGCTCTTAGTCCTAAATGTAATTAAGAGTCTGTTTGGTTTGATTCTATTACACCCTACAGTATAATGCAATGTGAAGCACTGTGAATTTGGGTGCTGACCTTTTTTTTTTATATATAATTATTTCACTCTTTTTTTTAATTCTCACTTTCTTTTTGTTTCACCCACTCATATCACACTTATTTTCTTTTATAAATTTGTATTAGAAAGTCAATTTCATTCTTACTTTCATTTTCTTTTTCATCTACTCACATCACAAAAACATATAAACACATCTCTTTTAATTTAATAATAGTAAAATAAATAAATATAATATGAAAATAAAAGTGTCAAATAAAATATATGAGGAAGTAGTTAAACACAACATCAAAGAAAAGATGATTATAATATATATTTGGATTTATTTTATAAAAAACTTAAAAAAAACGTGGCCAGCCCGCTATATTTATCATTTTTTCCATAAAATCCGAGGCTTTTTTTTGGATGCTACATTGAGACCTATTTCCCATATATTTTACTTTTAAGAAATTTAGTTTTTTTTTTATAGAACCTTCCCCATCCCTTGTCTGATATTTTTTTAGAAGAATTTTAAAAAAATACCATTTAAACTTCAAAATCTCAAATAGGTGATTTAACAATAAAATGTTTTGTTAATTGCATTATCATTCTTGTTAATCCCATTAACGAATTTGTTAACGGGATTTTGAAGTTTAAATGGTATTTTCTTGATATTCTCCCTATTTTTTTAAATTATATTACCAAGTATCTAAGCAATCAGCTAATCTAACCCCACTTGACATAGATCCACTTGAGGGGTTGGATGTCACAACGATAGTTTTTCTCCATTCTCATCCCAGGAATCAAACTCAACATCACTCAGTAATGAAGAAGTCAAGGCCAACCCTCATTGATTTGAGAAATTTAGTTTAGAACAAGGGTGGTTTAGGGAAAATATACCGTTTTATGTCTTTAATAGAAGGTATCGATCATAGTGCAATTTGTAACAAAAATAAGATCATATATTATGGATTAGAGATAGTATCATATTTATTACAGTTAATTCATTCATTAAATCAAATTAGTTAAATAACTCTCAAATTAATGACGGTAGGAGTAACAGCCTTTGCATTTTCTTACGATAGAGATTAAAATTGCAATTTCACTTGTTCTTTATTAAAAAGAGTAGAGGCAATATTTTTTCAACACTCCTTAGGTCCTCCACGAGTCTATTTTCAAAGTCCAAAGAAAAATTTTGCATTTTCTGCTTTTCTCAATCAATTATCACTAGTTGCATTTAATTTTTTTTTCAGGCCAAAAAATGAAATTGTACTATCTTCATTTATTGGCCAGACAATATATAGTTGATCCATAATTACATATAGTAAGCGAATTGGTTGGAACGTACCTAATAAATACAGTACTAATTGTATCTCACACACACATACACAACTATAATACACTCACATCACACTTATTTTCAATGGTCGCAGCCAGCCTGCCAACGGGCCTATTTTTTTAAAAAAATTATTTCACTCTTTTTTTTTAATTTAAACTAGCGGTGATAATATAGGTTGAGACCATATACCGAGCTTGTCTAACCCGTAAAAATGTACGTTTGAATTCTGTAAAATTGGGATCATTTAGGAGCGGTTCTTTTAGGCCTAAACCCATATGGTCCCAACCCATGGCGGGTTAGACCACTGGATTGGTGGGTTGACCCATACTTTGTTTTGTCTACTAGACAATGGTCAAGGGCCAAATAATACCCAATTCAATCTCTACCGGCTTATCCTCCTGTCCAGTGTCCACACTACTAAGTTCACAGTGCACTCACTCACTCACTAGTCACTGCAATCACTCCACTAATGCACTGCGGGTCTGCACTGCGGCACTCCAATAACTACAGTGGCTAGTGAATCAGCTTTCAGTATTGGTTCACGAGTTCTCACAAGTATAGAAATTCTCTTCTTCCTAATAATGTTTTAGTCCTTATCTGTACGCATAATTGGATACTTGGTTTCCCAGCGGAAGATGATATTGATAATGATAATATATTTATATTTATTCATTGTCATTTACTCTTTTATTTAAAATTAACATAATATTATCTTTCACTTTATTTTATTATCTGTGACAGTGGCATATTTACCTGTGGAAAAGTAAACTTATCGAGCTTAACAAAATCTTATAGCTTCACATTATGCTTCAAATTCGAACACCATTAATATTAACTAATTATTGATTATTTTAAGTTTTACTGAATATTGATGACTTTTGGATTTATGTTTTTTTTGTTATGTGTGGACTTATGATGAATGTTTAATTTGTAATGAATTTTTAATTTCTTTATGATTTATATTTGTAAAAAAACTTAAAAAAATAATAATATGTGTTGGATGGGCTAATCCGCCAACCAAGTGGTTATTTTGCCAACCCATATTAATGCAGTGTTTTTAGACTCAAACCCATATGGTCGCAACCCATACGCATGCGGGTTAGCCCAAACCCGGTAGGCTGGACCATATTACCACCTCTAATTTTAACTCCCTTTTTTTTTCACCCACTCACATTACACTTCTTTTTTTATATATATACATTTTGTGTTAGGAAACCAATTTCATTCTTACTTTCCTTTTTTTTTTTCATCTACTCACATCATAAAAACATATAAATATATCTCTTTTAATTTAATAATCGTAGAATAAATAAACATAATATAAAAATAAAAATTTCAAATATAAAATATGAGGAAATAGTTAAAAATAATATAAAAAAAGACGATAAGTGTATTTGGATTTATTTTATTAAAAGAACTAAATTTTTTTTTTTAAAAAAAAGACGTTAGCCAGCCCGCTATATTTATCATATTTATCATTTTTTTCCCATATGTATCCGAGGCTTTTTTTTGGATGCTACATTGAGACCTATTTCCCATATATTTTACTTTTAAGAAATCTAGTGTTTTCTATAGAACCTTCCTTATCCCAGCATTTTTTCTAGATTATATTACTAAGTATCTAAATAATTGATTAATCTCGTCCCACTTATCCGGTTCTATTTATAACAACTTTCTTTTTTATAGGATTGATCCTTTTTATAAGAAACTTTCACTTTGTGTCTGGAAATGTAAACTCATTTTTCCTATCTTACTCTTATTAAATACATATTATTTATAATTATTTATCACACACACCAAGAGTTATATTCAGGAGAGAGAGAACTTATTAGGTGAATGAAGTCAATAAAGTATTGAGAAAACATATTTTACTATATCTCATACTTTTTATATATTCTCTTTCTGTTTTTATAAATAGGGGCATATATGGAAAAACATGATATTTTTGACACTCTTATTATTTTTAATTACCAGTTCGTTTTACGCAATTAAGAAGAAAATTACTTATAAATAAAACCGGAGAGAGAGTAATGTTTTATGTCTTTAATATAAGGTATCGATCATAGTGCAATTCGTAACAAAAGATAATATATTATGCACTAGAGGAAGTATCATATTTATTACAGTTAATTCCTTCAATAAATCAAATTAGTTAAATGGCTCTCAGATTAATGACGGTAGGAGTAACAGTCTTTCCATTTTCTTATGATAGAGATTAAAATTGCAATCTCACTTGTTCTTTATTAAAAAGAGTAGAGGAAATATTTTTCAGCACCCCGTAGGTCCTCCACGAGTTTATTTTCGAAGGCCAAAGAAAAATTTTAGACTTTCTGCTTTTCTCAATTATTACTAGTTGCATTTATTTATTTTTTTCAGGCCAAAAAATGAAATTGTACTACCTTCATTTATTGGCCAGACAATATATAGTTGATCCATAATTCCATATATATATAGTAAGCGAATTGGTTGGAACGTAACTAATAAATAGAGTACTAATTGTATCTCACACACACAACAAAACTATAATACAAATTAAATAGCCTTATTTTTTCCATGACAAGCGCATATATAGTTATATACTCTCTCTCTCTCTCTCTCTCTCTCTCTATATATATATATATATATATATATATATATATATATCATTCCATATATACACTTTTTTGAGTATATAAAAGTTTGAGGTTGCTGTATATTTAAATGGTTTATTATTTATAGAATTTCTGTATATTTTTTGTTTATCTGTCAGAATGAGCCATATCTTTATGTCACATTCTTCTTAATTAGACGGACACACAATATACACACACACTTGTGCAGAGGTGAGATATCTGGAGACCAATCAAATTCCCATTTATTTCATGTTCCAGTTCTATATATATTGATAAGATTTATATTGTGTGTTTTGATGAAATTTATGTATTTAATCTTATAAATATATATGATGTATTTTATAAAAAAATTATAGAAAATGAATTTTAAATTAAAAAATAAAATAATTTGTATTGGACAAGAGTTAATTAGTTAAAATAATTATACATACCATATAATTTGATTGAAAATTTAAATATCATATTTAGGATCCGAGGAGTAAGCATGTCTATAAAATTTTTTCCATATATTTTCTCATACAATGGTACAAGTGAGAGAATTTTTAAATGGACAATAGTAAGAAACGTGGAGAGAGTGAAACAACATGCAATCATAGTTCTATTGAGTTTTTTTTTTGTCGAAATAATTCTAGTGAATTTGATATTTTAAGTAAAAGAGTGAATAAAATAATTTTTTTGGTTCAGCTTTATTAAATGGATAGAAATTAAAATTGAAAGAGAGGATCGGAAAAATAGCTTATTTATATATCTATCCTATGAAAAATATGACGAACTGTGAGTTTGATATTAAAATTCTCCGTGCGTAACTCTTTTGTTCTTGTTCATCATTAGTGAAATGTAAAAGTAATTACTATAGTAATATTTTTGTTGATGATATATCACTTGAGTTCATATATATTTTCATCTATAATGTTAAGCTAATTAAAAAAATCAAATAGAGGTGGCCATATTTCTTTTACAAAAGAATGAAGATGATTTCAAACTAATTAATTAAAGAAATTAATGTATCCAGGTCAAAAGACGAAGAAGAAATTATTGGTCCCTCATCCAAAATCGAAAATAATATATATATGTGTGTGTGTGTAAAGCGTGGTTCAATGAGTTGTGGATTGTGGTGCTTAATTAGTGAGGAATACTTACATACTCTAGGAGCGTCATGCCATCTATATTTTGACTAATTAAAATATAATAACCCATATCATTTTAATCTCACATGGTTGACGAGTTATATGTAGAAATTTAAATTTTATAATTTTAAAAAATAACAACTCAAGGGAGGGAATTACGTTTTTTGTTTTTCTAAATTATGAAGTTTATATTTTTTAAAATAATAAAATTTGAATTTATCCAGATGACTCATCAGCCATGTGGGATTAGAATAGATGATTTATTGTATTTTAATTAGTCAGAGTACATATGAGGTGGCGTTCTTAGAGCATGTAAGTATTTCTTTTAATTAGTTAGGTGTTCTTTTCTCCTAATTAATTAAGCCTTCACCATTTATTTTATTCACCGAATTAATTAATTTTAGGGTCATACGTCTTATTTGTACAATTTTCCCAATTTGGGTATTGCTTTCTGTGCTTATCTAATTAACTCTTATTTATTTAAACGATATCATCACCTACATTTGTTGGAAAAATCGAAAAGATACTGTAATCTTAAATTCTTAATTATTGAATGTTCTAGAGCACAAAAAGATAGTCCAATTATTAATGTATACCATAAGTCTAAATTTATGAAATTAAATTGTATTTAGGGACAATCCTAAATAAATACCATATGAAATTTTAAAACCCCCAAAGGCCTGTTAATATTTGTAAACAACATAAAGATGATAGGGATCAAATTGGAATTTTAAAATATTGATGAATTTACCATTATGCCCTCAGTTTTTAAATAAAAAGAAACAAGAAAAATAAGGGCAGAGACTTGTGAAGATCGAGTGGCATGGATGGTAGAGAAAAGGTGGAGGTAAAGCAAAGTGAAAATGGTGGAAGATAAAGGTCTCCCAGGTTTAGGTGTCGGTGGCACTCCCCTAGTCTGAATTGTCGTCGGAAAAATGGAGGAAGGTGATGGTAAGGTTGTGAAGGTCGTCGGCGACGATGGTAGTAAATGTTGTGAAGCAGAAAGGAATTGGTTGGGTGTTGTAGGTTCTGAGAGGTAGCATTAAGAGAGAATATTTATGCAGCTCGGGGGAGAGTTTGGTTGAGAATATTAGAGAAATCCAGGAGGCTGAGGAAGAAGAAGGTGAACAGTAGAAGACGGTGAACAATAATGAGATTGACAAAATTCTTAATGGGATTGACAAGTTTAGTAATGGTTTTGAAAAAATCCGCAAAGGTTTTGACAAAAGAGTTTGCTGATGAAAACATAGAAGTCAGGATTCACCAATATTTGTGGCATTTCCCAAAAATTCGTAGTGAGATTGACAAATTTAGTAATTGTTTTGACAAGAATTGTAATGGTTTTGACAAAAGAGTTTGCTAATGAAAATATACAACTTAGGATTCATCAATATTTGTAGTATTTCACCAAAATTTGTAATGTGATTGACAAATTTAGTAATGATTTTGACAAGAATTGTAATGGGTTTGACAAAAGAGTTTACTGATGAAAACATGTAAGTTAGAATTCACCAATATTTGTGGCATTTCACCAAAATTCGTAATGGGATTGACAAGAATTGTAATAGTTTTGACAAAAGCATTTGCTGATGAAAGCATGCAAGTCAGGATTCACTAACATTTGTGTCAATCTCATTACTCATTTTGTCAATCCTATTACTCATTTTGTCAATCTCATTACTCAATTGATGTCAATCCTTATATACATATTGTCAGTACTTACAGATTTTATCAATTTCATTACTAAATTTTTCAATCCCATTATGAACTTTGTCAATCTCATTACTATTTACCGTCTTCTACTGATCACCTTCTTTTTCCTCAGCCTCCTGGCTTTCTCCAATATCTTCAACCAAACTATTTCTATAGAACCACGATTTCCTTCCCTTCGCTTTCTTTGGTGCCAGCGCTGGTGTCGCCTCCACTTAGGAGAAGCACATCCACCCATCCTCCACCTTCCTCACCAGTGCTGTTGGCTTTATTGGCTAAGGAGATAATCGAAAACATACTTGAGGCGGAGCCAATCTCCTGAAAAGCGACCATGCAACAATGGAGATGAAGATTTGTAAGGAGCGAGGAGTAAGGCGTGTCGGTGTAGAGAATGAGGGGATAAAAGAGAATGGAGTAGAGAGAGAAAGAATGAAGGAGAGGGTAATTTTGTCTTTTGCCAAAATATTCAAAACCCAGATTCCTACTTGCGTACCTCTCCGTCATTTTCCTTTTTCAGTATACTTTTCTGGGTTTTGGCATTTCATATGATATTTAAATGTCATTCTCCCTTATATTTATTTTATTTCTTTGAATTAATTAAAGTATTCTGCTATGCATCGTATGTGTACGATTTTCCAATTAATGAATGTGGGAAATATTTCGGTGTACTACTTCTCCTATTGTTGCTACTGCTGTTGCTGCTACTATTATTATTATTTCGTGTATTGACCACCACTACCACCACTCCTACTGTTACTACTGCTACTACTTTTATTATTATTATTCCACTACCATTATCATTACTACCACTACCTTAGTGGTGCCTCTCTTGTAGCACTTCTTGCGCCAAAGATAGTTATTTTTTTAAAAAAAATATTTGAAAGCTATGACGTTTACAATAGTTGGCGTTAAGCTTCCATGACCCTTGCCTAAATAAGTGCCAATGACCTTCATTTTTAGGGGGAAAAAAATTAAGCGCCAGCTATGATGTTTGCTTGGCAATAGCCATAGCTAACATTATTTTTTACAAAAAAAAGTAACTTATATGACATTTTTTAGGCAAGTGCCTTCCAAGGCCTTGTCCGTATTTTTTTTTAAAAAAAGCCACTTCTTCCCTTTCATTTATTAAAAAAATAAATAAGGCCTTAGAGGAAGCTTTGACGCTTCCTAAAATAGCGCTATTGGTTCTCATTATAAAAAAATAAAAAAAGTGAAGCTTTGGTGCTTCTCTAGGAAGTGCCAAAGCTTCCCCTTAAAAAAAAAAGGTGGCCTTGGTTCCCATTAAAAAAAGAAGAAGAAGAGGAAAAAGCGTCAAAGCTTTCTATTAAAAAAATAAAAAATAATAAAATAAGACCAAGGGTGGCCTTGTGCGTTTTTTTAATTTTTTTTAATAAGGAAGCTTTAGCCCTTCCTAAAGAAGCGCTAAAGCTTCCCATCTTTTTTTTTTTTGCCTTATATAATTGATGGAGTCATATGTTTGAGTCATACATTTTCTTTGAGAGTTATAAAAACTATATGCAAGTTGACATAGTAGCGGCTGATGCTAATGACTTGCGGACTTAGAAGGGTTGGGTGGAATCTTGACTCCTACAGTTGACTTTGATAGTATTGTATCTTATATCTTTATGGTAAGCAATGAGATTAGTTCTAAATGTTTCATTGTACTGAAGAATTTTGCTAGGATTATCGTAAATATCATTTTTCCCAACTTATCGGTTGCTATTAAATATGCTTTGCGGATTGAAGAAGCTTTATAATGCCATGAATGTAATCCAATTTTTCTTATGTTTGGAAACCAAAAAAACACTCCTATTTATCTCATAAAAAGGAATAAATATGAAATTTGATCTTTGGAAATGAGATAGAAAATACTCCTTCATTCTCCATATGTGTGTGTGTGTGTGTGTCTGTATGTATGTATGTATGTATGTATGTATGTATGTATGTATGTATGTATGTATGTATGTATGTATGTGTATGTATGTATGTATATGTATGTATGTATGTATGTATGTTTTTCCCCCGGATTGTCAATCCTACCATTTAGCTAAATGTTTCATAATTTTAATTTTTTCTTAAGATATTTATTAGCATTATATCTTAGATGATATCATTGTACTTTTAAAAAGAAACCGGAGTATGTTCTTGGTACTTTCAGTCGAAACAACCTTTTAAAAAGAAACAAGACTAGCATGTTTTTAAGGTATTGCTTCCCCCTATTGTAATAATGGAAGCTTTGGCACTTCCTAAGTAAGGGCCAAAGCTTCCTAATTTTTTTAAAAAAATGGGAAGCAATGACGCTTTTTTAAGAAGTGCCAAAACTTTTCATGCCTTCTTTGACGCTTTCCACATAAATGTCATATAAGGTGCTATAAAATTTCATAGCCCTCCCAAATTATCGCTCTCCTGCTTTTCTTATCCATTGCACCTACTCCTTCCTCTCTTTGATCGCGGCAAGTAGAAGCTTTCTTGGTCACCCACTTTCTGTTTTTTCTTGTCTTCTCCTCGTGCACATCCTTTCAACATTTAGTCGCCACTTTCGTTGTAGTATAAAGCTTCCTCACCCATGTGTTTTTTTTCTTCTTGTCTCATTGCAGTACAAAGCTTCCTCTCTTATGTGGTTTTTTTTGTCTCGGCCTCCTACAGAAACTCCTTAACTTGTAAGTGTTTTTTTTAACATTTGATCTATACATTTTCTATTTTTTTAGTTAAAATATGTCATGACTCTTATATGTTTGCTTATAATTTTTTTCCAGGTATTTATTTAAAGTTTCTCTATCTACTTAAATTTTCTATACATTGTAATTTTTTTAATTTTTGAGCTTACAAATATAATAATACTGGTTTAATCGTGCGTAGAAGTAACGTGTATGACTTAAGTTTAAGCAACTTAAATATTGAGGTTCTTTTATGCTTGATAAATGAAGATGCAATATTGCAAATGATACCTACAAGTTTGGTGATGAATCATTCTAAAAATATAATAATACCAGTTTAATGCTTCGTAAAAGTACATGTTGTCAATAGTGAAAAAGCTATTGTGAATGACATTGATGAAATTGTCAAATTGGGTGGAAGTGTTATAAATGTTGTTGGAAGTTTAATAAATGATTGTTTTAGAACCAATTAATGTAATAAACGCAGCTGGTAGTATTTTTGTTGGCTTTTTATAGAACCAATTACTTTAGAAAACTTTAAATTTTAGGATGTTATGATATTGAAATTTTTTTAAATAAATCACAAAATATAAAAGTAATTAGTAACTACAAGAGGCAAGCAACTGACCGATTTTAAAAATATGTTAAAGTTATAGATGGATAAAAAATGGATGTCATTTGATCGGTGCTCAAGAGAATATATAGATGATGTGAAAGAGTTTATTAGATTTGCAAGCGAGCATACAAATGATCAAAACAAAATCTTGTGTCCTTAATTATCTTGTTGTTATGGAAAGAGGATTAGTCCACTTGATTTGCTAGTTCATTTAGTATGTCATGGAATTAATCAATCATATGCATGATGGACAAGGTACGGTAAGATAGATGATGCGCGTAGTGATGGGTGCATACCACAATTGGTGCTTCGAATAAGTTTGATCTAAGCATGTGTGATGAGGACGATGGTCTTCAAGAAATGTTAAATGCGGTCGTAGGGGTGCTTTATAACTGTCCTCAAGAATTAGAGAAGTTGAAAGGTGATGCAGAGATACTATTATATGCCATTAGTACTAAATACACAAGATTGCTAGTAGTAGTGAAATTGTACAATAAAGCTCACCATGGATTGAGTGATTTGGGTTTCACCGCACTGCTTGAACTTGTGCAAGATATGCTCCCAGAAGAAAATGTACTTCCCAACAAGACATACGAGGCAAAGTGAATATTTTGCTTTACAACTGGCATGGGTTATGAGAAAATACATGAATGCCCTAACGATTGCATATTATTTCAGAATCAGTATGCAACATTAGAGAAGTGTCTTAAATGCAATGCATCTTGATATGAGATAAAGAAAGGAAAAAGTCCCTCGAAGGTCGTATAGTATTTTCCTAATATTTCGAGATTCAAGCGAATGTACAGTAATGCAAAGATTGCTAAGTTATTGACGTGACATGCAGATGAAATGATTGAAGACACGAACCTTAGGCACCCTGCAGATGACCCTTAATGGAAAAAATTTGATCATGACCACCCTGACTTTGCGAATGAATCAAGGAACCTACGCCTTGCACTTTCAGCTGATGGAATCAATCCCCACGAGGTTTAGAGTAGTACACACATTACGTGGCCAGTGATATTGATGATTTATAACATTCCTCTGCACTTGATCATGAAACATAAGTTTATGATACTGTCTATATTAATTTTTGGGCCAAGGAAACCTGGAAATGATATAGATGTATACTTGGCTCCTTTAATTGATGACTTAAAACTGCTTTAGGAAGAAGACGTCAATATGTATGATGGGTATAAGGAAGAAAGTTTCACTTTGAAAGCAATGTTGTTTGGCACAATTAATGATTT
The DNA here is from genome assembly GCA_037074505.1 of Albizia julibrissin. Classification (NCBI taxonomy): domain Eukaryota; kingdom Viridiplantae; phylum Streptophyta; class Magnoliopsida; order Fabales; family Fabaceae; genus Albizia; species Albizia julibrissin. The sequence continues at coordinate 38,178,709 of CM073488.1, read as the reverse complement.
CCCCGCTTATGGTAATTTTTCCGGATACAGTGTCAAAGGATATTGTGTGTGCCCTATATATGAAGATGACACTCATTCAGTGTGACTGGATCATTGTAAGAAAAATGTATACATGGGACATCGAAGACTTTTACCAATAAAACATCATTGGAGGAAGTGGAAAAGAGCTTTCAATTGTGAGTCAGAAGAAGGTAACCCATTGAAAATGTTAACCAGTGCTCAGACTTTTGAGAAGGACAAATACTTGGATAACAATTTTGGCAAGCCTTTTGTAAAATGAATTGGGACAAGCGGCTGGAAGAAGAAGTCTATTTTTTTTGAACTTCCATATTGGAAGTCCTTATATGTGAGACATTTTCTTGATGTGATGCACATAAAAAAGTATTTGTGATAGTCTAATTGACACATTGCTCAATATGTGAGGGAAAAGCAAGGACAGTGTGAATGCAAGGTTAGATTTGGTTAACTTAGGAATAAGAGAAGAGTTGGTACCGGTTGAGCAAGGGCATCATACTTATCTACCCCAGCGGCTTACACTCTGTCCAGGAAAGAGAAAATTTTGTTTTTGTGAGTTTCTGGAAGGAATTAAAGTTCCATAGAGGAATTCTTCAAATATAAAGAACCTTGTATCAATAAAAGAGTTGAAGCTAAATAACCTTAAATCTCATGATTGTCATGTGCTCATGAAGAATTTCATACCGGTCGGTATACAGTCAATCTTACCCAAAAAAGTAAGGAATACCATTACTAAACTTTGCATGTTCTTCAAGTTGATTTGCAGTAAAGTGGTTGATTCAACAAAGTTACAAGATTTGCAAAGGCTGATTGTTTGTACTTTGTGTGAACTTTAAATGTATTTTCCACCTTCATTTTTTTGACATTATGATCTATCTAATTGTACACTTGGTGAAAGAGGTTCAATTGTGCAATCCAATATACTTGAGATGGATATACCCGAATGAGCGATTTATGAAAATTTTAAAAGGGTATGTGAAAAATAGATATCGACCAAAGGGTTGTCTAGCTAAGCGGTACATGGTTGAAGAAGCAAGTGACTTCTGTGCTGATTTTATATCAAATGTTGACCCTGTAGGGATCCCAAAATCTCATCATGATGGGCGAAGATCAGGGAAAGAAACAAGTGGGAAGGATGTAATAAGGATATCAATGACTGAATGGGAGTAAGTTCACTTGTATGTGCTACATAATACTGATGAGGTTGAACTATTTGTTGAAAAACATAAAGATGCTCTTTGATTGGTACTTGGTGACATGAATGAAAATTTGATAACAAAATAACACAACCGATATTTTCCAAGTTGGTTAAAAAAACATATTAAGGATGAGGTGGAGAGGAATCTTGATTCAGTTTCTGAAAACTTGATATGGTTATCGAATGGATCGAGCTTAAGTGTATTATCTTACAATGGTTATGCAAGCAACGGTTACACATTCTACACACAAGAACATAATACAAGGAGCACGATGCAAAATAGTAGGGTAACACTTGTTGCTGATTATTTACATAGATTCAGTGCTAAAGACATATACCTTATCTACGCACCAATGTCATACTTTGGTATCATTAAACAAATATGGGAGTTAGATTACACTATGTTGAGGGTCCCTGTCTTCATACGTAAGTGGGTTAACAACAACAACAGATTGCGGACAGATAAATTAGGATTTGTTCAAGTGAACCTTTCTAAAGTTTGGTATAAAGATGATCCGTTAATTTAAGCATCACAAGCAAAACAAGTGTTTTTAATTCTCAATCCTGTTAAGAAGAATTGATCCATTATACTTTCATCGAACAAGAATCATCAAGAACAAGTTGATGCTGAAAGTAATGAATATTTGAATATTCCTGAGGATGATCTTTCCTTTGAGATGTTGTGGTCAAAAAATATTGATATTGATAAAGATGAAGATGAACCCTTATACATGAGACATAATCATGAAGATGAGACTTGGTTTTTAAATTAAACAAGAAAGAGGAAAATATAATAATGAGTACCTTGATTTTTTACCTTGTATGTTTTATTACATGTATTAATATATTTCAATTTAATTTATTTTCATTGCCATGGTTGTCACTATGCGCTGATGTTTTGCTTGTTTTATTTAACTTGTAGGAAAATGGATCCCCACAACGGAGATGAATTTGTTCCTATTGAAAATAATGGTCAGGCAGCATTTAAGGCCGACGTAGTCCAGGACAGGACCGTAATGTCCAAACTGATCAAATTAAGGAGTAAGGGCATTAGTTTAGAGCTTTAATGGAATGAAAAGAGAAATCCAGTTGGATCGAATGCTAGCTCCTTTAATAATTACATTGAGACTATTGTTAGAGAAAGAGTCCCCATTACAGTTTTATATTAGAGACGGGCGAAGAAAGATTATGATGATGTCATCTTGAGTTTAGTCAAGCTAAACATTATTTACTTTATTATTCTGATTGTTTTGTTTCATGAATTACAATCTAACAAATTATGTGTGGTTTTTTCTTATAGTCTTGTTTCATTATCGATGAAGATAAAAAGAAATTTGTGCTGAAAAAATGCGGCAAACTTTTGAGATGTTTTTGTTATGATCTTGTCAAATTCTACTTGCGGGACAACAATGACAATATCATTCCTATACTGCTGGAGTTGTACGATGGAATAATAAGTCAAGAGTAGTGAGATGAGTTTATGAGCTCATATACTACTGTGGAATTTATGGTAATATAATATTAGCCTTTACGGACTACTTATAATGTATTTGTAATTAATATTTACTAATATGATTCATTTCGATTTAATCAGGAACGAAGTGAGCAAAATCACGAAAATGTGAGCAACATGTTATACCGGTACATAAAAGAACTGGTATCATATGCAATGTTGGAGCAACAATTAATAAGAACTAATCATTATTTATATGAATATAGTTTCTATGACTAATTTTTAACTACAACTAACTTTGATATGTAGATCCAAGAATGACATTATGATGTCACATATATACCACAACATGATTTGTGGCTGGCCGGCTGCACAAATAAAAAAAACAGAGAAATTCCTTGTAAACAATCCAGAAAAGTTGTGAAATATTGTGTAAGTAGTGGATTATGCATAAATAAATATTTAGATTTACTTAAATTATTCTATTTTATAATAATTAATATTATTGTAATTCTTTTTGTAATAGCACAAAGTGACGCAAGAGCAATCATAGTTGGTGAATTATGTTGGTCGCGACGATTTGCTCAGCAAAGCTCTTAGAACTCCTGAGTATGATGGTCGTCTTTAGGGTACTAGTTTTGTAGTCACCTAATCATTGTATTTCGGACCCCAAAAGTGACTCAACAAAAATGACTTTATGCAACTAAAGGAGGAAATTACTGGCTACAAGAATCAAGTAGAACAATTTAACGATTATATGTGTTTAGTGCAAGAGCAAAATACGTTATTGAAGGCTTAAATTAATGCCTTACTGTAGTCTAGGCCAGCACCAAGTCTAGTGTGTGACAACACAAGTGTGAAGAATAGTTGCCCCTCCACGCCTAAAGTCTTCATTCCTTTGGTAATTAATTTCTTATCTAGTTAACTTTTTGTTACGTTATAAATTAGTGTACCTTAATATATTAACTTTATTTTTCATAGGACGAATCGATGTGCAAGTTACACATCAATGAATCTTTCAAGTACACAGCTGCTATGGGCGTGACCTACAACACCGATAATGATACACTGCATAATTCACCATTTCTAGCTAACATACTCCGAGTAAGGATTGACGTATGTACAAATGAAGATGCAATCTTACCAATCTCTTCTCAGGATGAAGAAACAATGGTGAAAAATATTGTCGATGGTTATATTACATGGCCAATAGGTTTGATTGAGTCATTTCAAAAGGTAGTTAATTTACAATTTCTTCCACTTTTTCTATGTACTTCCATCTAAAGTTGCATGAGTTAAGTTCATCATTTTTGTAGGTTGTTGCTGCTCATCCTAAAGGAAAACGAATTGAAGGGCATGGGAAGAACTCAAAGTGTTTAACAACCTAGCCGAAGTCTCAACCCTCAACTAACAATTGAAGTAACAGACAATTTGCTCATATCGCCAACAATTGGCATCAATGGCACCATATTTGATCCGCTAAGGAGGTCAGCCAATATCTTTCGATATCGACATCTATAATATAGATTTAATTGATCATGTCGATGGTAGTCTGCTGAACGAAGTTGTTACTCGTTGATAGCTTGGTGCGATGTCCATCAACATATGGATTATGTACTTTATCATTATTGCCTATCATTGTTATTATTATTCATCATTCAATTTTTTGGTCTTAATGACATTGTTTGTTTTTTTATAAAGGCACTTGTACCACGATGAGATAGTGGGCACGGATAGGATGCATAGATTCATCTTTGTCAGCTTACACCTCCTTGGCCAACATATGGGGAGAGATTTGGAAGCACAATCTAACAATCTTAGAGATTGTTTCATGCAGAGAGCAACCCCTAAATAAGCTCTTTCTTGTGCCATACAATATGGGGTAAGTAATTTGCGACAATATTTAAATGTATGTTTTTTTATTCTTTCACTTTTACCATAAAATGATTGTTGAAGTTAAATTTTTAAAATTGTTAGGGCACATTAGATATTAATTATTGTCCATCCAGTGGCATTATAAGGCCCCTGCATTTTCTATATGGATCCTCTAGCAGTTGGTTATCCAGAGAACCATCCTGATATGTAGATTATCTTCAATAAGTAAGTGTATGGGTGTATGTGTAAATATTTTTCGTGTGTGATTATTGAATAACCAAAATTAATCAGTTATTACTTGTTTTGTTAGTGCGTTGACTGTATAGAAACCAGGTTGGATTGAGCTATTCTAAACGCAATAACCCGGTCAATAGCTATGCATGGAGGAAGATTATGGTACTTATATATGAATTTACTCAAGTTTTGTTAGTCAAAAATTTTTATTCAAAAATTGACTTAACTATTTCATTGTATTGTTGCAGTGCTTATTCCAACCAAATAATAATGATTGTGATTATTATATTATGAAATTTATGAAAGATGTAGTTATTCATCGTCAAAATTTTGCTCCTATGAAAGTAAGTTCCTTTACTTGCAATTGATATTGTGTTTTAAATTTAATTGATAAGTGTTTAAGCTAATTGATTTTTAGTGATTTTAATTCTATGTGTACATGATTATTTATGTAGTATTATGAAGATCAACGCTTTACTGAGTTGACTGATCATCAAGTGGATGAAATTATTGAAGAATGATGTGAATATATGGTAAGACAGTTAGCTAATTTAGACATATATGTTCTTTCTTTCCTATTATCGTTTTGTTTATTCACTTTAAAATTAGTTGTATATTATAATTGTTGTAATATAATACTTTTTGTAGTGATTTTATGAATTAGTTATTTGTTTTACGTTATTGTATTTTGCTATCGTATTGTAATTTGCCTATGTATTTGGACTGTAAATGTGAAGGGTTTCATCAGGAAAAGAAAATAATTACGAAAAATTATTTAAAAAAAAAGACCTCCAATGAATGAGGGATGGATATGGGATCTCCTTTGGCGCTTCCAATACAAGCGTCATAGGTGTTTATTTAAATATTTAATTCTAAAAAATAAGATATAACGCTTCTATAAATTCAAAAAACACCATACATATTTTTAATGGCGGAAAGCTTTGACGCTTTCTAAATATCATAGTATTTTTTAAAATAAACGTCATTAAATGCTTTTTTTATATAGTAGTGTACTATTACTACCACCCCCATCCAAGGAATCTAACACCGAAAGATTTAGAATGTCATCACAATCAAAGAAACCAAACCTCTCTACATCCTCAACATGATTTAATAAAAAATTGGAGTAGTAATTAACAGTGTTCATAATTTAGTCATATAATGAATAGTTAGTTTTTTTACCCTGAATATAATGAATAAGTAGTTACTTTTTTTAATCAAGTAATAATTAGTTACATGATAGATAATATATGAAAAAGTTTGGCCAAAACAAAAAGAAAAAATTTATTGGAAAAATATACATATGGAAAAAATTAAGGAAAAATAACATTTAGGTCTCGGACAAGAGAAAATATAAAAAAAAAATGATCTATTGGAATCTCAAATTAAAATTACATTTAATTCCTGTGGCACTTTTTTTAATAAATTTCATTCCGCTAATAAGTTCATGGGCGTTATACTGACAAGTCCATAAATGTCCATTGACAAGTTAATCAACATTTGACAATTAAAATTTATTATAAAAAAATTTCACAGAACTTAAATACAATTTTAAGATTTTAAGGAACTATTTTTTTATATTTTCTCTTATCCGGAACTTAGAGGTAATTTTTTTAAAAATTAAATAGTTCTGATTTGATTGAAAAAAGTAGTACATACATACATACATATGAGGGAGGGAGGGATTTTCCCCTTAATTAAATTTAAGGTTTGTTTTTTGTTTTTGTTTTGGCATTCTTGAATATGAAAGAATCAATATATATATATATATATATATATATCGTCCTGATGCATAAAACCGTTGAAATTTTTTGAGCAGATAACCATTTGAGAAATGACAAACTAAAGTCTAATTTCATGCAAAGCAACCCAAACGGCGCTTCTTAATTTTTTTTGAAGTGAAAAGATAACTGCTTAATTTGAGTGTTTGTGAAAACCTGAAATCGTGGTTTTAAAAGTTATTTTTTATAAATTAAAATTATTTACCTCACAAATCATAAAAATCATTCTTCAATAACCGTTATTAAGTTATTGATTTGGGATCTTAATGTCAAACCCTTTTATCATGTGTATAGACATTCTCAAAATTTTCTTCTCATGGATCACAAGGCCTAACACTATATGATACTTGTCCAGCTCGATCCCCCTGGGAAAAAGTGTGTGCATAAGAAAAGTTGCAATCTTTGAACTCCTTTAATATTTATCTTTTATTTTATTTAATTTTAATTAGGATTAATATAATTTTTTGATTCATGAAGTTTAGCCTAATTTTAATTTTGGTTCCTGAAATTTAGTCCGATTTTAATTTTAGTCCCTCAAGTTTAAAAATGACTTGATATGTTATCATAAACTTGAGACACAAACAGTTATAAACAGAGTAAACTTAAAGAACCAAAATCAAAATCAGATCAAATTTTAGAAATCAAAACCACCGATATTAAATTTAAGGGACCAAAATTAAAATTGAACCAAATTGTAAAAATAAAAAATTATATTAATCATTAATTATTATGCTTTAGTATATGATTTAATTTTTCTAGGGTCTTCCTCTTGCGTTAAATGATCACTGCTGTCCCGCTTTTGCTGATTCCGTGCCATCCTATTTTTAATATAATAATAAAGACACTGACACATCATATATATTTAAATAAAACCCATTAACAAAAATAGATTAACTATACGAGTATCTCTCTTAAACTCTGCTTTTTTTATTTTGATGCTGCTGCTTTTTCTCCTTTTTTATAAATTATTTGGTGGACTGACTTCATGATCACTTCCAGACCCACAGCAGACACCATGTTCCATTCAACTGTACTTTTTGCAAATTTTGAAGATGTTTGGAATAATGATTGGAGCCTCCAATCTTATTTTTTAATCGTGATTTACTATATACGAAGTAGCTTTTACAGTCTACGAAGTAGCTTTTATGGTCTACGAAGTAAATATGTGGAGGAGTTTTATCTCGATTTAAGTAAATCGGGCTTATGCTCAACCAAATATCTCAAACTTTCTCTTTTCTTTTTCTTTCCGCCACCTTTGTTTGAATTTTTGTTCTATTTTAAGTTTTTAACTGTCCCCAGCGGCTGCATGCAACTTAGTCATACATACATAAATATATATATATAATCATTGATGAATTAAAAGCTCGTTGAGTGCTTTCCAATATGTTGTTTTCTTTATGGATGAAACCACCTACTATCTTAATTAAGCCTACTATCTTAACTAATATCTAGTTGGTAGTTTTGGGAGTAGTTATTACCATGAAATAGTAAATAGTAGGAGTACTATTTGTACTGTCATTATTAGCATTTAAAATTAAGATTATTAATAATCATAAAAAGTATGATATAATGACCATTAGACTCATTGCGTAACATACATTACAAGTCGAAAATGAAATAGAAATCAAAGCATTACCTATTTACCTCCCCATCAAGGGTTTTAACTACCAAGTATCATCTTTCTCTTGAGAATAATATAGAACTGCAGATTAATTATCTAGCAAGATCGGAATGGAATCTAAAGGCAGCCATCAACCTTATTACCTAACATTTCCATTTTGAAGAAGAAAGAAGAAGAACGTTTTGTATGTATGTGTGTATATAACTATATATAGATGTGAGGAATCATTATTTTGACTTGGAAGTACAGCGAGAGGGAATGTAAGTGCCATTTAAGGGATGAAACCTGAGTCTGCAATTCAAATGGCAAGAGAATTTAAGAGAGCCCAAAGGCCCAACCCTCCACTGAGTTCTCGCATCTCCTTTTAGATCAAAAGCAATTTCGTTCTGCTTCCACGCCTGATTTATCAGCTCCATCTGATCAGGAGTTAACGGAATCGACGAAGATTGAACCACATAATTCAGATCTCTCGAACTGTTCTTTGGAACCTCAAACGGACCCGCAACAAGCATCGCGATGTCCTGACCCTGAAACGTCAAATTGAATCGGATATCGGAGAACGTCGCGTGAGCTTTCGCGTTTCCGTTCTGAGCTCTAACGACGATTGTGATCTGAGTCTCCATAAGGCCGGCGTAGTCGTTTCGGAGGAGGTCTAAGTGAGCGTTGGTGACGCTGATTACCGGAACCCTAGGGTGGATCACGAGGTAGCCGATGAAGACGACGATGCCGGCGATAACGACGGCGATGGCGATGATGGTGCAGATGATGGCTAAGAGCCAGATTAAGGGGTGGGTGCGGCGGCGAGCGCCGCCGTCGTGAGCGAGTTTTCTCTTGAATTGGCGGGGATGGGGAAGAGAAGGTTTGGAAGGCATGGAGATGTTGGTGGTGGTGATGCTGGCCACACAGGGGACGGCATCAACGACGTCGATGAGGAAGCAGAAGAATCACAAGGCTAGCACTCGCTTTTGTTTGTGCCTTTCTTGTGAATTTTTATGTTGGGAGGAGGAACTGGCCTTCACAAGCTTGTCAAATTTTTGGTACTTAACTCCAATTGGTGGGAAGGTTTCAGTATCTTCTTTTCCCACTCCCAAAGCATAAGGTGTCTCCAGCTCCAAATATTTTTAAATATTGTTTCCTCAGTTATTTCTTACAATATTTTAATATATATATTTTCTTTTTAGAAATAGAAGAATAATAAAAAAATGGGTGAAAATGAAATCTGTTTATTTGAGTGATGACTCTAACTGGACCACACTAACTAAATTGTGAATGGACTGATTTTGTTATAAATGGTAATAAAGTATACCTCACCGTATGTATGAGAAGTGTTTTTCCATAGTTAAGATAATAATATGTGGCATCAAAGTTTAAAAATAACCAATAAAATATATCTTATACTAAAGATCATATGGGAGCACATAATCCCAACTTAGACAATTAAAATACCAAATTAGACCTCGACCCATAAAAAAAAGCTTCAAAACTTGGTTTAAATCTAGATTTGGATATTCTTCTCATCTTTTTCTCTCACCCTATCTTCTCCTTTAGTTTAAAAATTAAATTATTAATATTTAATATCTTTTAAAATTATATAATAATATTATATAAAATTTAAAAATAACAGGACATTTTACAACTATAGCTATCCATATTTATAAACTCATTTTGCATAATGTCTTATTCTCATCTTCAATCCGTCCAATTCAGTTTCGTGTTAATTATTCTTGCCACATAGAAGAATTTGTTGTATCTGAAGCCCTCTGTTGAATGCTCTGTTGTATAAAAGTATGGTTTGGAATTCTGACACAAATGGGAATCAAGTGAACATTGCAACTGTGTAAATATAACCAAACTCATTAGGTAATTGTACCCTCTTGATAGCGCTCTCACCAACAACCACATTCCAATGTTCTTCACTATAAGCATGCATGCTTATACTATTTGATGATGCAATCAAATCAACTCGTTTTCAACTATATCGCGATTTTTCAATACTATTTAATTAAATTAACTAAAACTTTTATTTATGTACACACACATGAAAAGAGATAAATAGATGAATGCCACATAACGAGTGTCCCTTGAATAGAGATATTCTTCATCTTTAGGTTGAAGTATCGCTGAGTACTATACTAATCCAAGTATCAAAGAAGAAGATTACCTGAAACCACTATTCACTCGCTTCCTCTTCTTCCCCGACACTTTTCCATCAATTGGTTTTGCTTTCTCCATTTCAACCGAGCTTGAAATCTTCACATAATAATATTTTTTCCACTATTTTCGGTCACTCTAAAGCCGAAGGATTTAATATGGAAATGTGTGAACGATCAAGAACACACCATGAACCACATTAAGCCCGACACAAGGAAACTTGTTGTTGGACCTCAACAAAATAACGTTTGAGAAAAATAGAAGGGAACTTACTAATACTATCACTATTGACATAAAATGAGATTATTTATAATTGTGTCTATAAATAAATGAAATAAGAGAATAATGATATTTAATGACATTGAAATCATTTTGGAAATATCATTTATGTCTATATTGCGTATTGTCATTAATCAATTAAATATCATTAAACATGGTATTAAAAATACTTATATCAATCCATTAGTTATTATTAAAAGTTTGATGAATTTCTAAAATGTCTTTGCAAATTTTTAGCAATCCATTAACTATCATTAAAAGTTTAATAATTGTCCTTCATAATCTAATTTTTCAGCTAGAAATTTGGAATGTTATAATTATGTGTTACTAATCATTATGGTTAGAAAAGGTTTGATAATTATCAAGAGCTGAAATATAAGCTACTGGAAAAAAATGAAATCATTATTTCTAAGTTAAATCATTATAATTAAGGGAAGAGAAAAACATAATCATCATTATTTATGGGGGTGTAATACCATTGATGGAGAGATAATTTCTGCACCTATATTACCATTTTTTTACAAATTTTTTATTTTGTTCAAATGGTTGAAGTTGTAAAATAAAGAAAATTAGGGAATGTAAAAATTATCAAATCATTTCCAAATATAATTGATTAACCAATCAAATATGAAAAGCATAATAAATAGAATTAGGAAATATTATGAAATACTCCCTCTAGTCATATTTATGAGCAATTTTCTTTCTCATAAGGCTAGTCCCTTTTATAAGCAACTTTTATTTTGTGTTTGAAAATATAAGCTTATTTTTCTTATTTTACCCTTATTAAATGCATATTATTTATAATTAATTATCACACACCAAAAGTTATATTCAGGAGAGAGAGAACCCACTAGATAAATGAAGTTAATAAAGCATTGGAAAAACATATTTTACTATCTATTACTTTTTATACATTTTCTTTCTGTTTTTATAAATAGGGGCATATATGAAAAAAAAATATGACATTTTTTACACACTTATTATTTTTAATTATCAGTTTGTTTTACGCAATTAAGAAAAAAGTTACTTATAAATAAAATCGGAAAGAGTATTGATTAAAATAATGTATTTAATGATAGATGGATCGACTTGTATATTATAAAACCAGATATTACAAGTTTTTAAGTATAAAGTTCATCATATATATTTTTATCTAATCCAGCTAACTATCTAACAGGATTTCACGCATAGGAATATAGAGAAATCAACGCTTCCGAGTTTGGACCATATTTACTTTGGGTACAAATATTATAACTTACATCAAATTTTTTATATTTATTATATTAAATCTATGTAACCAGTGTCTTATTTTTTTATATACATTTATATTTAAATAATAATAATTTAAAAATAAGACAAATAATCACATTTAACGTGAGAAGATAGATATAAAAAAGTTGATCTACATATTTTCCGTAGAGTATATATCGTGATGAAAATCGAGCTCATTATTAAGGGGAGATATTTTCCCGCCATTTATTCGGGAGATATTAAGGGGAGTTGCAATATCGGGATTTAGCCGCTTCTGCTATTTTATTTGAAAATTCTATTTCTAGTCGGGTTTATTTTATAAGCCCGATTTATGTAAATCGAGATAAATCTCCTTCACATATTTATCTCATAGATCGTAAAAGTTACTTCGTATTATGTGAATCACGATTTATAAGCATTTATGAAACTTCTATAAGCTAATCCAAACGAACCTATATTTATTGGTGCATCAAACTTATTAACAAAACCACCGTTCCTGTTTTAAAAGGTGTTCTTTGGGAATCATGCTCCATCAAAATAATAGCTCTCAGATAGGATTGATTTTTTAAAAAATTAATTAAATTATTTTAAAATATTTATATTTATCATTTTTTTAAAATTATTTTATTTAATTTATAAACTGATATATAATTTAAAAATATACAACATATAATATGATTAAATAATTTATTTAACTTCTTTAATATTTTTTAAAAAAAATCAATTTTATCTTATATTTAAAATAGGATAAACTACCTTACAATTACATATCTAACTCTATTAAGAAAGTACAGATATGCACTTCAAATTCTCCCGCTTCCTTAATCCATCCGGTAAAACCAGCTCTCTTTTGCAACTACAAGTACTCCCCGGCATTGAAGATGGAATTTGGAAATGGTTGATTTCTTAAAATAAATAAATAAAGGGAAGCTTTTAATAAATAATTAGATAAATACATAAAAAAAAGCATTGCACAATAAGAATAAAAAATAATATACATTTCAATGGAGATGCTTCTGTGGAATTCAATCAGCTTTTGAGTAATTTCAAGGCTCGTCACTGTCCCTTGAAGGGAGGGATTCAAAATCATCATCGACGCCTCAAGTCAGGGAAGTCGTAGATCTTGAAAATTAGGATGCGTTCGGAGGATCTTGCGCCTGCACATTTCAAGGAAAGGGAAGGCATTACATGTACTCTTCTCTAATCTAATCCAAGAGTTGCAGGGGAATCCATGTTTTGCTTTTCCAAAATTGAATCTAATTAGTACATGTCATCGCATACAAGTTGAAAAATAAGTATACATGTTATTATTATTGTGATTTATTAAGCCTTGTTTGGTTAAACTTGGCTTATTTTATAAGCTTGATTCATGTAAATCGAGATAAAACTCCTCCACATATTTATTTTGTAGATCGTAAAAGCTACTTTGTATTCTGTAAATCACGATTGAAAAACACTTATGGAGGCTAACCAAATACTAGTACGTTTCTACTAAAAACCTATCTAATTTTCCCGGCTATCCTGCAGACTAATTCACCAAACCTAGGATTTACCGTGGACGCATTCTTACACTGACATTTTTTTCAAACTTTGGCAGGCAAACTCATGGATACACTAGCATGCCTTTCAGGTAACGCTTTCTTATGCCCAATACTCTGCGAGCACTCTTTCCCAACTTCCCCTAGATTTCTCATAAAACTATCTTCAAGTGAGACAAACGCACACTCAGATTTGAGCTAAGTTACACTTGCACCCATAAACCTAATTGCTTTGCAAATAAGGTTTTGAAAACCGGACCGTCATTAAACCAGTCGGGGTACTGGGTCAAGGGTTAGTGGATCATATCGGAGTCAAACCGGAACTAAACCGGGGCCAAACCGGTGAGAAATTGAATATTTTAGGTTTATTAATATAAAATTCTAAAGAAAAATTTTAAAAAAATGATTTTTGAAAACTAGAAAAAAAAATGACCGGCCCAGTTCACTGGCCTGTTCGCCAGTTTCCGGGCCAGACTGGGTTCACAAATACTGTTTGCAAGAACTGTTTCCAAATTTCCGGATTTTTTTTATTTTATTGAGATTTATTCCTTGCTTTGAGACTCCAAGTTTTTCAAGCTTTTTCACAGTGAAAAATAAGCAAAGTTACAACGAAGCTTTTTTTGTCATATTAAAAGCTTATTAGAGTGATTCTCTTTTTCCTTTTGGAACCACAGGGAACAGAAATTGATGCCTCTATTAGAGCTCATATAATACTCTATCTCTAAAGCTTAAACCCCTATTCCTATAGCAGCAATTGATTCCCTCAGTATATAAAATATATAGGTGAACCTGAGCAGCACAATTTTATGGTCGTAATGTTCTCCTTTTCACAATTTGTATTTTGTAATTATGATTTATGATTACAGGAGTTTTTCACCAATATTAGTTTCAGTTATGATTTGCAGTGTAGGCTTTACCTTAGGCTTCAATATTTTTTGGCTGTCACTGAAGTATTGATTTGGATGATTAATCCCTGCATCACATTGCTTGCCATGAATAGCTTCAAATGTCAGGGTGCAAGCCAGCTACACAAACAACATCCCATAAGATCGGACATCAAATTCCAAAGACAAAGAGAATTGAAATTATAAGCAGCTGAAGCTGTTGAGGTCTACCTGATAATGTCTATTTCGTACTTTGTCCATTACGTCTTCAATTGCTCGACCATTCACCCCCATTCTATTAAGAGCTGCTCGAAGATTCTCCTCACTAACAAATACAAATGGCATCAATTAAATATAAAGTCATACTCAGGTCCCAAAACAAAAAAATCACACGTTTTTAGAAGATAAGCAGAGAAAGGGATCGAACAAAATAAACACTTGCAGTTCAAAGTAAGTTTAACGTAATATTAGATGTTATCTCATTTATTGAATAAACGAATGTTGGATCTCTCATGATAAATTAATTTTCCAGAGGGCATGGACAAGCTGGATAGAACCAATCTTTATACTAGGCTTCAACTTCACACCGCTAACATCAGATGAAACAAACTGCAATTCAATTAATTAATTATCTCATTACTTGAGCATTTCCTTGTAAATTACTCCACAAAAAAACAGTAAAAAATTCAAACTTCCAATTTCTCTAAAATCACCAACTTATTAGTATTAGCCATGAAAATAAATATTATAATACATCAAATTAATATTATGATACTGTTATATGTTATATTGCAAGATATCTTTCTAGCAAGATTATATGTAATTCGAGAAAAAACATTTTTCTTTCATCATAGACATGGATTAATTATACAAGGAAAGAAATGCCAGGCAAATTTACATGCTAAAGTGCATAGGAAAACCAAAAGTGCTTTTCAAGCAAGAGAAATAAATAGTATGGTTCAGTGAAAAGTATCATATAACATTAATAGATAAACTACTTTAGCTCAGCAAGATATAATTTCTTGCCCAAAAAACCATAAACTAGTTGAATCAGTGATCAAATACACCTAATGGGTACCAAAGCCCATGTAATGAACTTGGTTGGCAGAGCTAAACTATCCTTTTTTGTACTGAAAGCTAAACTATCCTCATGAATTCTGACATTAGTAATAAATGTGACCTGAAGTGTCGATAGGGGCATCCATGATGATCTCCAACTCCTGGAGTTGATGAAATAACCTTTTGACAGGAATAGGGACTATAGTCCTGCAAAATCCATTGAATACTACACGTTGAACTTTGATTAACCATGTATACAAACAAGCATCAGGAGATGTAAGTTCTAAGATTAAGTCTTAAAGTGAAACAATGACAATCACAACTCTAAAGTCATCAGCAATACTACTTGTTGAATTTTACATTAAATCATTTTACATTAATCTTGACCACTAATATTTGATCAAATGACTTGCAATGAACAACTCTCGCTAGGTGTACAAATGTTTCACATCTGATATTTGGATGTGTCTGTGTGCCTACATGAATACTGGCTTCACTGGTTCTGTATGGGTATTAAATTCTAAAAGTCAACCAAAGGGTTCACAACTTATAGTTCTCTTCCCTTCCTTTCCATAATTATGTCGTATGCTGTATGCATACTCTTTCTCAAACCTCTCCAGACCAACCTACAAGAGAGTAATTAATTAATGAGTGCAAAATGATAGAAATAATACATCACATATGAAAGTGCGATTGCAAGCACCATCATTACCTTTTGAGAGAATTCATGTCTCCAAAATGCAAGAGCATCATCCAGATTCAGACCAACTCCCTTCATGTATCAAATGAGGGGGGGAATGAGAAAAATATGAAGAAAAAAAATGAAAAATGGCAGATAAATTGGGTGGTAATTTCTTATTAATCTTGCTATTGCTAACCTAATATGTTCAACCATAAGACATTCAACTTTTTGGAAGGAATATTCAAACTATATCTTTGAAATTGTCACATAAAAGCACCAACGTTAAGAAACCATGATCTCCATCAAACCTTAATCATCAGTAGAGAGAAAGGGCATCAAACCCTGACATCACTAGTCAATGTGCAAATAGCAAATTATTTCAGTTTTTTAAACAAAGAACTGCATGTTTCTTTACTTATGTCTCTTCTTATGAACAGGAAACTAGAAAGCATTGCTTTTGCTATGATTCATTCCAGTCATAAAAATTGCTCCTACCCGGAAGGAGAGGAAACAGGAAACTAGAAAAGAAATAAGAATTGGCTGTATAATGGATGTCCAACAAAGCTATGCTGAACACGTGGAATGTCAAGTCTCATGAACTAAATCATGCCGTCACTCGTAACTTTATAGAATATGCTCGAACAGTTAGTCAATGCAACCTTAAGAAAGAGACCTAATTGCATTCTCCCTCCATGCTTTAAATGGTGATCCTCTCTCAGCTGCATTAAATAAGTATAACATCACGTGAAATGAGACCCAAAAGAACTCCAACAGAAAAAGAAACGGAAAGAATAAAGAAATTGACGTGTAAAGCGGTAGACTGGTAGCATGATTTGAAACCAAGTCCAACCTTTTCAAATAGATGACGCATGCACAATGGAAATGAGCTCTTAGCAACTTGATCAATATCCTTTAATGATATCTGAGAATACTCCCTTGGCTGTAGAGACACTCAACCCAAGTGAACATCATAATCTAATATAATCCACTAGTGATGGAAATAGACAAACACATACGACATGAATTACCTGAGAATAGTCAGGACCTAGATAACTTGAGCACAGGGCTTCCACAATCTACACATAGGAAACTGGTCAATTTCAACACTGATAAGGAATTATTGAAAGTACAATGTGCTGACCAGACTTACAGGAGTCAATCTATGTTTTTGTTGTTCTCTAATTGTAGATGTCCATTTTCTGCAACAAATAATTTAAAATCAATTTTAAATTAAGGGTTACACAAAATTGCTGAGGATAAATGAGGGTATTCACTTGTATGCAATTAAACTTATGCAACGATAAAAGATAGTAACACCTTCCCAAACAGATAGGAATTAGTTTACAGTTCACCAGCCAGGAAAGGCAGAAACTTCATCAATTCTACTAATTTGGCAAAGTTGACAGGCAAGAATCGAAACAAAACAGCATCAGGAAAAGTCAAGGAGAAGATTTATTGTTTTGAGCAAGCACAAATTCACAAACCGTGCACTGTAATCAATAAACTTCACAGTCAAAAAGATCAGAAACCTGTTTCAATAATCATTACCATGTTGCCAAAGGTAACAAAGTATCCTTCAAATTATAGGAATACTACGCAAATACATGTGGAAGAGAGATTCAAGGCACAGGACACAATTTGACTACAACAACAATGATGACAATGTCATTACAGCTATCTATAGTGAATGGATAAAATCTCCATATTATATTACATTATATTGTCTCTAAGTGTATAGTGTTACAATAACCTTTTAATAGATAATTAAAATGCTGATGATCAAATTAAGGAGAATTTAAAAGGGAAAAAGAAAAAAATGTTGACAAAAAAATGCTTTTCTTTCATCAAGCTTATCGCTTACATATATCCTCAGATTGGATAAATCAATAGGTGTAAAAAAGAAAATGATGAGAAAAGGTTAACTATAAATGACCAATCATACCTGTTTGTGAGTACGAGTGCCTTGGATAGCTGACTGCGGAATAGTGTGGCTAGCAATGAGATAACCTATGAAGGAAGCAGGGAAATATAGAAAAGATTCCTTTCACCCATTAGCCCTTGATTCAAAGAAAGACTGAAGAGACAGCAACTGATGCAAAAGAATAAATAACCAGAAATTACAATATCCAACCTGATTCATTCCAACATAAGCATAACCTTGACTTATAAATACTTTCCGACCAGCCACAAGCTCTTGAACTTCTTCAAATGGTACCTACACGGGGATAAAAACTAGTTAAGCTAACAAAGAAAGCAGGAGAGGTGCAGAGCAAGATAACATATGAAGTGATGTGACAAGCAAAAAGCATGAGTATCAGACAGTTAACAGGATACTCTGCATTTTGCTAGAGTTTGTGCTTGTACATCCACTGGTATGACCAATAAATTCACGGTAGATTCACACTTTTTTGCCAGATTTACCAAAAGCTAGGGGCAGGGGAGGGAGTGGGGAAGAGTTTGAATCAGGAGACTCTCTGTATTAAGGAGGCATATGTGAAGTGAAATAACTTCATTGAAAAACATAAAAATCATCTATTGAGTTTGTAGTTCTAGGAGAATAAAGGTCATTTTATCCCAATATACATAAGATAAGATATTGCAACTACCTAGCCCCAATTGTAGCCTAAGATCCACTGACTTGAAAGACACAGGTCAAAAACTGAGAAAAAGGAAAAAAAAAACACGTACCTTGAAAAATATAGTGTCATCTGCAAAGGAGAAGCAAAAGAAAATGCAGACCCATCAGATCTAGATGTTATAATAATAATTTGGATTAAGTCAATAACTTCAAAACGAAAAAAAAAAAGACTTTCAAAATCCTAGACTTCTCTTTTGCGTAGGAACTTGCAGGACATATATCCCAGTAGAAGAGCTACCAATAAATATATGCAGTAATCTATTCATGCAGAGCAAGCAAAGTCCTAAAGTCAAAAGAATATTTTGAGCCTTAGGTAACAACAAATAGTTAAATCTTACACTGTCTACCTCTAACATGGTAAAATGAGCAATAAAATCAAAACTTGAAAGGTAAATGGTGAATGAGGTGGGGCAAAAAAAGAAAAAGAAAAAACAGTTTTGCTCCTACTGTCACGTAGAGGCTGGCCAATGGACCGGGCAACTTGTTCCAGTTTGTCCTTCACACTCTGAAAATAACAACTTCATGTCAGCATAGGTTTTGAGAGGCATTTTGCATCTATAGAAAACTGCAAATATCTACTTCATTTGTTGCAAAGGTTAAAGGCAATAAAACAAATGACAAGTAATTACCTCAAATTCCACAAGGCTAACAGCCTTGTAAGGAAGGTCAACTTCTGCCATGATTGCCCTCTGTGAATCACAAGAAACGCACATGACAAATCAACATTTAGGGTTGAAATGCTAAATACAATGCATTATCTAAGATGATTATACCTGAGCTTCAGCATTTTCTCGGCGAAATCGGTAGCGAAATAGTGAAGTTTCCATAGATAGGAACCATTTCCTCAAGTCCTCACTGGAGATAAAGGTGAATATTTTATTACATAAGAAAAAATGTTAAAAAATACCTAAATAAATTAAATTTATTTAACAATTATCCAAATTTAAAGGATTTCAATAGTTGGTTGTGCTAGACTAAGGGTGGCAATAATTATGAGCTTGTTTCTTGCATACTGTTTCAATTGTGACATCCAAAGCAGGTAAACGTGTTGAAAATGTGAGAGATGACTGATGTAAACACGTAATAAATTGCATCCATTTTCACCATATAAAGAGTGTGTTAATAGTTTCAAGTCCCCCATCATAGACAATAAAATTCAATTCCTGAGAATCCCCATTCATGTCAATCAAGTCTTATAATGACACAACTACATAGTATGCTTACAGTCACAGAAATACGATGAAAATATAAAAAGACATGCAATAACAGTAGAAATGGAGGACTGAGGGCTTACGTTCGGCAATATACAAGCCGTAGAACAAAATGAGATATAATATCCTTATTTAGAACTTCAGATGCCTGTTGATGCCTCATATGCGTTTTCCATAGATTTTTAACCTGCATAGAGGATATTCCATGGTAAATGACCTGTATGTTTGGAAAATCCAATAGTAAAGTGATCATAAATATAAGATTTTACTAATTGATCCATTTCTTCTGGTTTCTTCCCACGAGATAAACCATCAGAAATCCCCTTGAGAACTGCAACACACAATAATAACCATCAACCACAAAATTTTGTACCAGTCTAAACTCTTGTTTCTGGAGAAAAAAACACTTCAAACACTTGCTAGGTAGTAGGTACTGATGATACCACTGCTACCATAGAATTTGAAAGGATAACACACAGACTAAGGAAAAATATGGGCGATTCGATACTTGTTCAGTATACTGTTTGAGGCGAATTTTAATACCACGTACTTGAATTAGGCTGGAGAACTTTCTCCTATTCACCACTGAACTCAAATCATCTTTTGCCGACTAACCAGTTAGCTTTTTCTTTAATTTTTCATGTCTGATATTCCATCGTGAAAACACAATCTCAGCAGCTAAAATCAGTTAAAGACATAATAGTAGATCATCAATGCTATTCAACTGCAAAAGCCTAGACACTAAAATCGTCGGCATTCCAAAGAACACATGCGCATCAGTAGATCACTGGAATTCAAAGAAGAGAAAAATAAAACAAAAGGAAAAGGAAAAAAGAAAAGTAGGTGGAGAAAATTCACCTCGAAGACGATCCATGGCGTATAGCTCGAAATCCTCGAGCCTGACTTCGAGGGGTGGGGCAGAACGATAGAGTGGAAGGGTATCGACGGCATCGTTAGTGGAGATATTCCGATGGACGTGAGATCGAACGATTTCCATGTTTTCTGTCAAACCGTGAAGGCAACTCTCGCCGGATAGAGTTTTAGCTGCTTCACTGTTCCCAACCAAAGCGCCAAATGACAGCCTGAGGTACAAAAGGGCGGGAACACAGTCTGAAAGATCATTTTAGGCGGGAGAGCTTACAGGAAAGAAAGGCGTTTTTTTTTTTACCTGTAAAAATGTTCACTCTTCTCTTCGCCCTTATTTTGGGAATTAATATTATACTCTTCAATCTTGTTATATCACATCAGAGTAGTTTTTGTTTGCCACGTTTAATTAGGTTAGCCGTAGAAAATACTTTACAACATAATTTACGATATATAAAATAAGTTTATGAGAAAAGTTTTATTTTAACTTATTTAAATATATTTTTAATACTAACAACATGCTTCTCATAATCGGAATCAAACTTGCAGAATGGGGAATCAAGCTGGTAAAAGTATGGACGTAAAACGCCCAAATTTAAATAAATCTGTTAGCTACCAGCTTCTTGCTCGAGCCTCTTGCTGTTATTTTTTACTGATTCTTTCCCCCCAAATTAACAACCCGTATTACCAATCATGAGTGTATCAATCTATACATCAATGTGCTCTGTGTCATATAAAGTATATGGAATGTCAAGTATTCTTGAGTCAATTACATAAAATTTGGAAATCATTTTACTATAATACGTATTGAAATACTTGACTTTCTTCTTCTTTTTTTTAATATTTCGTTTGTCAAAAAATGTTAATATATTTTATTTTATTTCATTTTATAAGTATTCACGATCATCATATAAATACATGAACATTTTAAAAACTAATAATTTAGCAGTGGCATAAACGTTAGTAAAAAATTATTAATATTAAATAACAGATTTATTGATTGGCAATACCCAATTCTAGACTTAACCCAATTCATACTTAATTTGTTTGCGATCACATATATAATGTTAGATTTTATTGTCAATGTAGTATTGTCACTATACTCTTTGAGATCGTTTGCCACCACGTTTTTAATTAAAAAAAACATTCATTATTTAACTTTTAAATAGAAAATATGATGAAAAAAGTTTATGAAAAATGCATTCAAGTTCTTGCTCTTGATATTATTATTATTAAATATGAAACACATACATACTACCGACAAGCGAAGTGCGTCTTCGTGCAAAACAATTCTAGTTACATACAAGCAGATTAGTTATACATAGAACCAGATTACTGACGAGCGAAGTATATTTTTCAAACACACTAACGTGATGCAATAAATCGATTATGACCTACAAGAAACAAATTTTCAGTAAATTTTTTAACTTCATCCGATTTTTTTTTACTTGCATTGATTTAACTTGATTATTTCGATTCTACAGACTCTCATCTCAAACATCTATGCCATCTGTATTAATAAGTGAACTAAGTGTGTGTTTTATTATTGTTTGGAGAATAGCTTTTACGATTTATGAAGTAAATATGTGAGAAGAGTTTTATCTCAATTTACGAAAAATGACTTCTAAAACTGCGATTTCAATCTCATGCAAATACTCACACTCAGTAGAGTGACACACGATCAGACGATATGTGATAAAAGAGGAAAAATAAAACAACCTGGAAGGAAAGGCATAAGCAAGAGGAATCAGTGACACAATTCAGACTCTACACCTTGATACAACAAAATCAATTGCTCATTTACAAATTGAAGAGAATCATCATGTCTATACCACACACACACAGCAGAACCAGAGTGTTTCAACTTCAAGCATACATGCTTTAAAGGGCATAACCAGTAATGGTATCAAATGAACAACAAAACTGTCGTCCTTGCATGCCCAGGCCTCCTTGTTGATCAAGTCTTGCTTTGAGACAAAATTAGGGGAAGGAGAGAAGAAAAAAGGAGGCAGGGGTTGAGGGAGAGAGCATGGCAATCGTTTTCATAGCATTGATGCCAGAGTAATACATACGAACCAGCAAAGTAATTTACCCAAGATACATACATGCGTAGGATGTTCAAATAAAAAGAGCTAACAATACATACATCATTGCAATCACAGTAAGGTCTATAAATCCATCCTAAGCGTATTCTGCAATATAATAGTGAGACAAACCAAAGTGGGGCAAACTTTGAAAGAGGTAAGTCAACTGTAAACCTCTTAAAAAGCAGTTATTATTAACACTGAGCAAGGTCTTCTTTGTGCCAACCAAGCCATATCCTTTACAATCACAAGGTAATAATAATAATAATAAAAACAATAGAGTGGGATTCTCTTCCTCCCTCCCTGAGAGTATGGAGGGATCAGGTGATGACAGGAAGATGGCAGTGGTGTAAGGGAAGAAGGAGCATTGCTCGATGGTAAGTCAAGGATTCCGAGGGTTGTTTTTGTCATTATTGAGAAGGTATGTTCTTTGGTTCTATCTCAATCCATCTGGAATCGCTGCTGGTGGATTTCATTGGTGCTGCTCCGGATCTAGTTGTGTGCAGGTTGGGAAGGTTTTGGAGGTGTTGGTCCTGTTCGGTATGAGGTATTGGGAGGGTTGGTACCAAGGTTGCCCATTTTGTACTTGTTTAGAATAGTGATTGGAACATTTAAAAACAGTTTTTCCATTATGATTTATGATATACGAGATAAGTATGTGAAATGAATTTTGTTTAAAGAACGAAAATTTTGGGGGTCTCAAACGTGATCCCAAACAAACATTTTGTCACATTTGGTATGAGGACTTCAATAATCTAGGGACCATACAATATCACTTTTCATGAGATTACTCAATACCTCCACCCCAAATATATGGAAAAATTTGCTCTGGGATTTAACATTTTCAGACCAAATTGCCCCTCACCCCATCCCTCTCTCGTCTCTCCCTTTGCAATCCTCTCATCTCCCTCCTCCCTTGTCAGCGACATCCTTTCTCTAACCTTAGAATTAGTTTCAACCACTCATGAGGACGGAGAAGATGATGAAAGGCAAAGAAGAAAAAAGCAGTTTTAAGACACAATTGAAGGCTCGTTGTCAGTAGAGGCTAAAAAGGCATGCCACCTCGATAAAGACGACTCGGCCCAAAAAAATGTAAACTCTAGGCCTATGTTGTTCGGCTTTGGATTGTTATCTCCGTAATCTTTTGTTTCTTATAATAATTACGTTATGTTATGAATATCAATTATGTGGATGCCCATTAATTCATATCTAGGATAATTTACTCTCCCAATCAGCATGATTTATAAGATGAAAAATACTGTGTATCACTATTCATCACTGTAGCAAAATACTGTACGACTGTTCATCACTGTAGCACACGATGACAATTACTGTAGCAGCACGGAGTTTACTGTTGCATGGGTACTGTAGCGTCGAAATTTTTCTATAAATAAGGACTCTGGGTGCTGTATTCAGATGTACAAGTGAATGAGAATATCTCTCTAATTTATCTCTCTAGAATTTCTCTCTTCTATTCTCTTATTATCAACATTTTTATAACACGTTATCAGCACGAAACTCTGTCAAATGTATGATATTCTTATAATTTCTTTGATAATTTATACTTTATTTTATAATATCTTTATTTCATAGATCTGGGATAATCTGAGCCACTATATAGTATTAAGAAATATATCTTTACCGATTGTTGTGAACATCGGGTTCCATGGCTAGGATTGGAGATCACTATTGTTATTATATCTCATATATATCTTTTGAGTTCATTTATATTATTATTATTATAGCCAGAAGCCATACACATCTGATCCTTGAATTATATGACTAGAAGTCATATTGTTTTAATTTCTTATTTTGATATTATATGCCAGAAGCCATATACTATATCCTTATGATCTCCTATTATATGGCCAAAAGTCATATCTATATGATTCCTTATTATATAACTAGAAGCCATATATATCACAGCCAGAAGCTATGTACAACTTTTATTTATTTTGAAGATAAATAGCCAGATGCCATATATATTTAATTTTTCATCATGAGATTAATTAGCCTGAAGCCATGATACAAATTGGCCTGAAGCCATGAGAACTAAATGGCCTGAAGCCATAAATTTTTAATTTTTGTTGCAATATTTTATTTTATGAATTATTTATTGCCTTTATGAATTTCCTGTTATTATATTGCGAATGCCCTTTTTATTACATTATTCTGAACTAAGTTAAATTTTGTAATATATAAATTTATGGCTCTTGTTATTATAAAAAAGAACTATTTATCTTAAATGTATGATCCATAATTTTTCTAGACCACCATTTGCATAAAGGCCTCAAAATTCAATATCTGGCCATGAAAGACCCACTTGTTCTTTGGAACAATTTAAAATAAATGTATGATCACCAGAAGATGGTCATCCTTCCAAAAGCTTGTATAAATGAATACATCCAATTTGCTCCTGCAGTAGCAATATTGTGAAAAAAGGTTTAAGAAATATGTTAAATTAATTTCTTGTCTCCTTGTGGCTGAACAAAATAATGAGCTTTTATTGAAAAACCATGAATCCCGTCCAATAAGCTTAACTCCATTCCCAGAAGCGAATGTATTAATAAATGAATCTAATTGTGGCCGTGGACGTGGCTATAGCCGTAAGCATGGCTATGGTCGAAATCGTGGTGGTTCAAATTCCTACCAGAAGTAGGGAAAAGATTGATAAGAACCATAAAAGAGAAAATAATGAGCAAAATAAAAATGCTGAAAGTCTATGTTATCACTGTGGTAGCAAGGGTCATTGGTCTCGTACCTATCGTACGCCAAGACACCTAGTTGATCTTTACCAAGAATAAATAAAAAATAATGGTAAATGATCAATAACTGAAGTAAATCATGTGGATCAGGCTGATAATTCTGAGTATGAAAACATGGATTTTACCCATTTGGATGTTGCTGATTTCTTAGCATAATTATTTATCTATTTGAACGTTTATGTTACTTTTATCGAATGTATTTATCTTAATTATGTTTTTATATTTCTTTTAATGAAGAATGAATCATACTGGCATCAATCCTAAAGATTTATGTCTCGTTGATAGCGCAACAACCAACACCATACTTAGAAATGATAAATATTTTTCTTCCTTGGTAATGCAAAAAGCCAACATTCAGACTATATCTGGTAGTATAAATTTGATCGAAGGCTCCGGAAGAGCTAATATTTTGTTACCTGAAGGAACAAAATTATATATTGATAATGCAATTTATTCTACCAAGTCTGGAAGAAACTTGTTGAGTTTCAAAGATATCCGCAGAAATGGATATCATATAGAAACAACAACTAAAAGTAATGAAGAATATCTTGTTACAAAAATAGTTGCTGGTAGAAAATGCATATTAGAAAAGTGTCCTGCTTTTTCTTCTGGTTTATATTATACATTTATAAATACAATTGAAACACATGTTATTGAAAAACAGAAGTTCACCAATACAGACCAGAAGTCTACTAATGTAAACCAGAAGTTTACTAATGAATTTAATGTTTGGCATGACCGGTTAGGCCATCCCGGTTCAATTATGATGCGACAAATAATTGAGAATTCATGTGGACATACCCTGAAGTGTAAACAAATACCACAATCTCATGATTTCTCATGTGCTGCATGTTCCAAGGGAAAATTAATTATTCGCCCCTCACCAACCAAAGTAGAAAGTGAGTCTCTCACATTTCTAAAATGAATACAGGGAGATATTTGTGGGCCAAACACACATCATGTGGACCATTTAGATATTATATGATTTTAATTGATGCATCAACTAAATGGTCACATGTGTGTTTATTATCTTCTCGCAACCTGGCATTTGCGAGATTACTTGCTCAATTGATTAGATTAAGAGCACATTACCCTGATTATTCTATCAAGAAAATACGTCTTGATAATGCTGGTGAATTTACTTCAAAAGCTTTTAATGAATATTGTATGTCCCTTGGAATTGATGTTGAACATCCTGTAGCTCATGTTCATACACAAAATGGACTTGCAGAATCATTAATTAAAAGGTTGCAACTAATTGCAAGACATTTACTTATGAAATCTAATCTCCTAATTTCTACTTGGGGCCATGCCATTTTGCATTCATCAATATTAATTCGCATCAGGCCAACAGGTTACTTAAAGGTTTCCCCCTTACAAATGGTTTTTGGTCAGGAACCTAATATTTCTCATATAAGGACTTTTGGGTGTACGGTATATATGCCAGTAGTACCACCACAACGTACTAAAATGGGTCCTCAAAGAAGGATGAGAATATATGTTGGATATGAATCTCCTTCAATCATAAAATATTTAGAACCATCTACGGGAGATTTATTTACGGCACGATTTCCCGATTGTCATTTTGATGAATCACTTTCCCCAACATTAAGGGAAGAAAACAAGCAGTTGGATAAATAAATTAGCTGAAATGAATTATCATTGGCTCATTTTGATCCTCGTATAAATCAGTGTGAACTGAAAGTTCAAAAGATAATTCATTTACAAAATTTAGCTAATCAAATGCTAGAAGCATTTACTGACCTAAAGAAAGTGACAAAGTCACATATACCAGCTGCTAATGCTCCTGTTAAAATTGATGTCCCTGAAGGACAATCTACTATGAATAAATCTAAAGCACGCCTGAAACGTGGCAGACCCATCGGTTCTAAAGATAGAAATCCTCGAAAAAGAAAAGGAGCAAATAATATAGATGGTCAAGTTGAGGATAATCAAGAAAAGTTAATAGCTCCAGAAAAGCCATCTCCTGAAGAGTTATTATCTCCAGTAGAGATATCTCTAGAAGAGAATGTTATAGTCCCAGGAGAGACCCATGTACCTGATATATGTGAAAATAATGAGATCTCAATAAATTATGTTGTAAATGGAATCCGATGGGATCGAAATGATGTCAACATTGACGACACATTTGCTTATCATGTAGCAAATGATGTGATAAATAATAATGAGGATCACGAGCCAAAATCCGGTACTGTTCATCACTGTAGCTTCACGGGATTCATTGTAGCACACGATGGCAGTACTGTAGCAGCACGGATTTTACTGTAGCATGGGTACTGTAGCGTCGAAATTTTTCTATAAATAGGGACCCTGGGTGCTGTATTCAGATGTACAAATGAATGAGAATCTCTCTCTAGAATTTATCTCTTCTACTCTCTTATTATCAACATTTTTATAACACGTTATTTATTTTTTAGGGGAGAGTATTATCATATTGTCCTAGAAACTCCATGTTCACAACATGGTGTAGGGAAACTCCACTTTTTTGTAGTGTGTTCAGCAATATGTTACTATGGCGTGTTAGCTACTTTCATGCATGGTCCCAAGGTTTGGTATGCCTGCCTAGAAGTGGAAATTTGTCACTTCCAAGCAAACATGGTTTCACGGTGTTCTCACCATGACACCAAACTCGCCCTTAGCATGTAAATAAGTATTGTCAAGGACAATCCTAACACGCCATAGAATGTCATATATCACATCCATAAAATGTGAACAAGTATCAGGGGAGGTTATACAGAAATGACAATTATTAACTGATTGCCCATTCTCAAGGCAAGTTTGCAGTTGCCTTAAGTATGTTCACGTTCATGATCATACTGATTGTGAAAACAAAGTCCCAGTCACTTCCATGCAAATCACAAATCAACTACATTTCATAAACGTCCCTATCTGGAAGAACACCACATTCCCAAGTAGCAAAGTGATGCCAGCTTCAAAAGACTTCACTCTCACAGCAAAAGGCAACCGACACTTTGCAACCAGAGTATTTACATTTATGCCAGAATTCATTAGGACAGAGTATCAGCAGGAAGAATTTGAAAGGACCAAGAGTAATGAAAGTGAAATAGGATGGACATATGGAGCTTGAAGAACACTATGTTAAACGCGCATCCAAGATGGCCCAGAACAAAAAAGGCCATTCTGTCTTCTACAATGACTCCCCATGAATAAAAAACCAAATGTAAAGAAAAAAATAGTAAGGATAGTGTTATATATTACACTAAGAACGAGCTCTCCACCTCTGATAGAGAATATCATATCTGTCTCTTCCACTTCTACCTTCTCTGTAGAAAGCATCTTTCAGCCTCCTCATAGTTGATTCATATATAGTAACCCTTCTGTGAAGCATGTCTTCTGCAGACCTTCTCAACTCTGATAACCTATCTAAGCTACACAGACCCAAAAGTAACGCATTTGCACCTTCATCAAGTGGTTTGACATGATTGTCAAGCATGTAACTCCAAATCTCATTTGCCGCTTCAGGGTCATCACAATCAAAAAGCATTGTGATGGCTGCAGCGCAATTAGAATGCGTTGGTGGGCATTCATTCTTGATCATCTCAGTAAAGAACCTTTCAGTTTGACGAACCTTTTTGTTCCTCACCAAGCATTCAAAAATCATGTTATAAGTTAAAGAGTCCGGAAAAGCACCATGGAGGACCATCTCATCGAGCAGCTGAAATGCATGGCCAATCTCATTGTTGTTGCAAACCAAGCCAATCATGGCATTGTACATTATCAAGGTGGGCATTAATCCACCACCCACCATTATATTCCAAATATGGATAGCACGAGCAGCATCATTTTGCTTTATGAGAATATCAAGAGCATTAGCAAAGAATTTCATACTTGGTAAGCAGTCATGTTCCTTCATCACTTTAAGAAAGTTCATGGCCTCATCAATCTGCAGCGCACGAACAAGAGTTGTCAGGAATGTATCATAAGCAGATACATTTGTTCGGCTCCATCCAACACGAACGATCATCTCGCCAAAAGCAGTCTTAGCTTTTGCTACATTCCCTTCTTTGTCCCACCCTTCCAATAAAATACAGAACGAGTCACCGTCAGGAGGTATCTTTTCCTTTATTTTCTCAAAGAATTCCATGGCTTTTGGAGTTTGGTTATCTTCACGGCACATTGCACTCAATAATGAATTCACCGCAACAACATCTTGCTGAATCCCATATCTGTCCATCACATCAAAGCTCATCACAGCCTCATTAAACCTACGAGCCATGCAATAACTCTCAAAAACTGACGCAAATGTAGACATAGAAAGCGCCCCTTCCTGCTTCATTGATCGAACTGCATCCCACATGGGTTCAAAGAGTTGATTCTTACCCAACAGATCGACCATTAAGTTCCAAGCATGTGCCGTATGCTTCTTTTGCTGCCCGGCCCAGCGGAAGAACTTCACCGCAGAAGAAGGGTAATTGTAGGAAAGTTTGAGAACTTCATGGACAGTATCCGCAGAAGGTTTGATTCCAGTGGAAGAAAGTGCGGATTCAATATCATTAGGCGATGCTCGAGTGAGAATATCGCAGATGGTTCTTGCTGACGATGAAACTTCCGGTGCGTCAAAGTGGGATGGAAACTGATTAGGTTTATGCGATTTCGGAATTGGAGATGAATGCCTAGAGGTTTTCGATTGAATAATTTTTTGTGGATATCTTAGTCTACTGTTTCTAGGGTTACCAGCCATGGCCTCCATATTATGTTTGGAGGAACAGGCAATAGAACCCTAAAATTCAAAGCTTGAAACTTCAATATAATGCCTATTCTGGAGTTGGCGTGCACTGAAGCTAGGATCGAAGCTATAAAAATCTATAATATTTGAATCAAGCAAAGGAAATTAAGGAGCGAAATTAAATGAAATCGTGGAAGAACACAATTACGAAGACCAGGGACTTTCCTTTCAAATTTTTCTCAGAATCGAACGCACACGGTGACAGTGAGGACTGAGGACGCAGAAAACTATAGAATGAACGGCCACGTCGTGTAGCTCATAACATATATGAAAATGATACATGGGCTTTGCTAAAAGCCCGGCCCAAAATGAAAGGTCGTGCAGATATATAACACACACATATAATATACGTACCCAAAAAAATATATACATATAAAATAATTTATAAAAAGTTATAATATTTCTGAATCATTAACCATGCCACTTATTTATTAAATTTCATAAAATATATAAAATGTATCTTATTATCAAAAAAAAATTACTCGACTATATAATATCAAGGAATATAAATGTTTTAGACTTTTGACCAAAAAAAAAATGTCTTGGACTTAAATATAAAATCAAGCAAATGATAATACATAAATATTTTTATAAATACTTCTTAAACCATTAGACTTGCATTAAGGCATCCAAATTTTTTAAACTATATACAAGTGGGGGTAAACAAGGGGATAGAAACCAGAAAGAATACAATTGCAGCATGCCTTCTGAGACCATTTACTTATAACTGAAAGTGCAGCAACAGGAACTCATTAAGAAAAGAAACTATTGGGGCATAAACCAATTGTTTTTTTTTTTTAATGAATAACTGGATTTCATTAACAATATCACAAAAAATAAATGTTACAAACAAACTTATATAACCACCTCCTGATATGTAGGTGGTGGTTGATCAAAGAGAATGAAATTTTCAACAATGTTATGAACTAATTTAGCCAAATGATCAGTTAAAATATTATCCTCTCTAGGAATATGCTTAATCAAAACTTGTCAATTCTTTGAAAACCACAATCTGGCATCATCAATAATATCCTTAAAGGGATGAGACTGATCACAACCTCTAGTAATAGCATTTACCGCTTCAACAGAGTCAGATAATACAATCACCTTCTTGTACCCACGATCCCAGCATAAATGTAATCCTTGGATGATCGCAATGATTTCCGCTATAGTTGGAGGAACATATACAAGTTTTCGAGCAAACCCACAAATCCAGCTTTCATCGTCTCCGCAAATAACACCTCCACAGCCGCTTCTTCTTGACTCAAGCACTAATGCATCCACTTCAAGAGAGAAAAAACCCTTCCGTCGTTCTTGTATTACCGAATTAGCAACAGTGAGATTATTATAGAACTGACAATTTGATATTAAATCCATGTTCCAATTAGCACGGAACAGGCTATTATAAACATTTGTGCTTTCAAATTCTGCATCCTCTCCAAACAGTTTCCTACATCGAGTCACCCATATATCCCACCACACATACCCGAACAAGATGGCCCGTGGAATTTTCTTTGTAAAATCTCTACCTGCTTCCTGCTTAAGGTTCCATCTTAGTCAATCCATGCCTTGAAGTGTTGTAAACTTCTCCCATAAAACTGGTTTAATAATTGAGATCCATCGTTCCCTGGCATTGTTACAATCCCTCATTAAATGCATTAACACCTCATCATGTTCGCATCCAAACGAGCATCTTGCTGGCTCGTCAATTCCTCTCTGAGCTCTCAGTTTTGCAGTATGGATTCGACCATGTGCGAACAACCACATAAAGGACTTGATCTTCTCCGATACTGGCCATTTCCATAATAACTTCCAGATATGTTCATCATTTCGATGAGTACCTGCAGAAAGAAAATGTTATGCATAATTTACAGAGAACCTACCGTCAGAAGCCTGCATCCAATAGTATTTATCCTCTCCTCTATCAGCACAAGGAGGATGAGCACACATGATTCTGTCAACAACTGAAGGATGAAACCATTTGCTCAATTTGCTCCTATCCCATTCTCCCCTAGGTTCCATATAATTAGAAACTTTGTCTTTTTCTTCAACGAGATCTTCATACCTAGGAATAAGATCAATAAGGGTCTATTTAACTTGGACCAATTGTCAAACCAAAAGGAGGCTGATTCACCATTACCAATTTTGACCCCAACCCCCTTATCAAATTTGTCCCAAATTGAGATTATTCCTCTCCATGTATAAGATACTCATTCCTTCTTCCATATATTAGGCCTAAAACCTTCCCCACAGTTATATTTATTCCGAAGATCCTTGACCCATAACGCCTCTTTTTTAGTCAGAAGATTCCAACAAAGTTTCATAACAAAGGCTTCATTTTGTTTGCATACATCTTTTATTCCTAATCCTCCATCACTTTTGTCTTTTTTAATCTGTTCCCAAGAAACAAGATGTATCTTTCTACCTTTAACATCATCTCCCCACAGGAAATATCTACTCTTCTTCTCCAATTCCTTCACCAACCCTTTTGGAAGAAGCATTGTTTGCATAAAATAAGATGGTAACGCAGTTAGCACAGCTTTAATAAGGGTAGTACGTCCGGCAAAGCTCAAACATCCATGCTTCCAACCGGCCAATTTCTTCTTAGTTTTTTCTAAGATCGGGGTAAACACGACATTAGATGCTCTCTTATGAATCAAGGGAATACCCAAATATTTGTCTAAATCACCTGTAAGGCCAACTCCCATCATTTGACTAAGGTGAAGAGCTCTAGATCCGTGAACATTTCTAGAGAAACATACTTTAGTCTTGTTCTTATTCATAAGATGACCAGAAGCTCCGCAAAAAGACTGTAAACATTTCATCATCCCTTCAACCTGACCCTCTGATGCTTCGCCAAATAAAATGAGATTATCTGCAAAGAATAAGTGAGAGATATTCGGGCCTTCCTTCTTCAGTTGAATCGGCTTCCAAGTACCATCCTCAATAGCATCCTTGATACTATGATTTAATCTTTCCATACATAGAGTAAAAATATATAGAGTGATAGGATCTCCTTGCCTTATACCTCTAGAAGATGTGAAAGTTTCCGTAGTTTCCCCGTTCCATAGAATCTGGAATGAAGGAGTAGAAATGCAAGCCATTATAGCACTACACCACTTCTCATCAAAACCAATAGCTTTAAGAGTATCTCTAATAAAAGTTCACTCAAGTCTATCATAAGCTTTCTCAAGATCCACTTTAACTGTCATCCAACCCTTCTTCCCAATCTTTGATTTCATGGAGTGAATAACCTCTTGAGCTATAATAATGTTATCACTGCTTTGTCTTCCTACAATAAAACTGCACTAATGATCTCCTACAATCTTCCACATCACAGTACGAAGCCGCTGACTAATCACTTTAGTAATGATCTTGTAGCTCACATTACATAAGGATATAGGTCTAAAGTCCATAATATTCTCTGGATTTATCCCTTTCGGAATAAGGACGATGTTCGCATTATTTATTTCCTTCACCCTCTGTGGCTCATCAAAAAATCTATTGACCATATTACAAATCGATTCCTTTACTAATTTCCAATACTCCTGATATAGCACAGCCTGTATACCATTTGGACCTGGAGCCTAAACTAATTGTTCTAACCAAGGTTCTGAAACCCGGACCGGTCATTGAATCAGACGAGGTACTGGATCAAGGGTCAGTGGGTCAGATCGAAGTCAAATCGGAGCTAAACCGGTGAGAAATTAAATATTTTAGGCTTATTTATATAAAATTCTAAAGAAAAATTAAAAAAATTGATTTTTTTTTAAAATTTAAAATGCCAAACCGGACCGGTCACCGAACCAGCCCGGTTTGACCACCGGGTCGCTGGTTCCTAGGCCGAACCAGCCGGTCCGGTCCGGATTCCAGAACCCTGGTTCTAACTACAGGGTGAATCTTTCGAGACTGCATGAACAGATAAAAATCAACCCAGATGAATGAAGCACAATATTGGATATCTTAAGATATGAAATACAGTTAATTATATTTCATCCTGGAAAAATCATGTTTCAGTTACAATACATAAACTGATACACAATGAAGCGGGGCTTTTCAGTTTTTATATTTCTCCTCTGTATCCACCAGAACCAAAATAATCCCTTCTGTTATTTGCAATTGCCATGCTCTTCTGATGTTCCAATTTGGGGCAGTCACGAATGCGATGACCAAGCCCCCCACAATACGCACAGCCCTTGACCCCACTTTTATCTGTGATTTCTTCATTATATTCCATTGGATCATTCAGCTCTGCTAAAACTGGGGGAATACGTTGTTTTGCTTCTTGCAACAGATGCTTCAAGTCAAGTAAGGTTGTCTCAGTTTGATTCTTGTTAATGAAGGTTGTTGCTATGCCTGTCTTGCCACATCGTCCAGTTCGTCCAATCCTATGAACGTAGTTTTCAATTTCAGCAGGCATGTCATAGTTAATAACATGCTGAATATCAGGAAAATCCAATCCCTTAGATGCAACATCAGTTGCAACCAACACATCTTTCTTTCCAGACTTGAAGGCTGCAATTGCATACTCTCTCTCTTCCTGATCTTTGCCTCCATGAATAGCCACTGCTTCCACTCCTTTCAAGAGAAGATATTCATGAATGTCATCCACATCAGCCTTGTTCTCACAGAATATTAAAACTGGAGGTGGGGTTTTCTGCAGGCACTCAAGGAGATACACAATTTTTGCCTCTTGCTTGACATACTCTACCTCCTGTATTACATCAAGATTTGCTGCCCCTGCTCGCCCCACATTAACAATGACTGGTTTCACTAGAGCACTTCTAGCAAAATTCTGAATTTTGGTTGGCATAGTGGCAGAAAATAAGAGCGTCTGTCTCTGAGCTTTGAAGTGATCAAACACTTCTCTAATGTCATCTTCAAATCCCAAATCTACCAATCTATCAGCCTCATCTAATGTTAAATACCTGCAATTATCAAGATTCATTTTTTTCTTTGCTAACATATCCTTTAACCTCCCAGGGGTGGCAACAACAATGTGAACACCCTTCTTCACAATATCTAGCTGTGATCTCATATCTACCCCACCAATACAAAGCAATGGCCTAAGCTCAGGATATCCAGCCTCTCTAAGCGGTATCGAGAATTGTTCAACCACTTCGTAAGTCTGTCTAGCCAGTTCCCTTGATGGGCAAATAATCAAACCAAATGGACCTTCTCCTGGAACAATAGGCATCATAATTTCCTCTTGCAGTGCCACCATGATCATTGGCAAAACAAAGACTAAAGTCTTCCCTGATCCTGTGAATGCAATCCCAATCATATCCCTCCCGGATAAGATCACAGGAAGGCCTTGTACTTGAATAGGTGTTGGTTGAACAATCCCTTTTTCTTTCAACTTCTTCAAAATTGGCTCAGGAAACCTCATATCCTTGAAATTCTTAATTGGAGGTGGGATGTCTTCACCGTCGACTATTATATGCCACTGCTTCCGAATCAAATCGCATGCTTTTTTTGACATTCTTCTAATTGGTAAAGGTGGCTTCCATCCAGTAGGCAAAGGGTCTGTATAGGTGATTCCCTTAGCCAATTCCCGAACAGACATCAGAGTTTTTCGATCTGATAAGTTCTCAATCATCTCTTTTTCTTGTTGAACAAGTTGCTCCGTCGGACTGATCTCAGGTTGATCCCGTTTCAACTGTGACACCTTAACCAAAAGACTCGGTTTAGCTTCAGCCACTCTTGATTTCTCCAAATCATCATCAACTGTGAAGGAGGATTTTCCTTTTCGCTGAAGAATCTTTTGAGCCTCCATGGCCCTACGCTTGGCCACAGGCACATACTCCATATAATTGTCATCTTCTTCCATATCTATTATGAAACTGACTTCAAAACTGCAGTTCCTATAATAGATTTTGGAACAAAAAAATTATTATCAACACAAGCAATACAAACTAATGACATAAAATTCACTAATTTCAGCATTCTACAAGCTAAGGATGGCAATGAGGAAGAATAGGGTGAGTTTTTGTACCACTTGTCCCTGTCTTGTTCACTCACGGGTCATTTGGTATACATAAAGTAAAAGAATAAAACGGAAAATTGAATGGAAAATAAAATAGTGTCAGTAACCATCGTTTTAAAAGAGTAATGAAAAAAGCATGACATTGTTCAATAATGATGACAAGGACAAAATAGACATAGCTTGTGGTGTTTTTGTGCATAGGACTAGTGCTGTTTTCTGAAACATACCAATTCGGCCGTATAGTCTGCTCCCTACCCCCTCCCATAATCCTGCAAGAATTTTCTTTTCTTTCGCATACCCGGACCTGGGGGGATTGATCCCCCCCAAACAACAAATACCCATAAAATGGAATTTGGCTATGAAGTACAAAGGATTCATAATTGCTTATAGAGCACCTCAATATGTATAAAATTGTTTAACCATATTGAAGAAGACGAGAGGGAACACGAGTGGCGCTAACCAATAGGTTTAGTGATAAACATAAATCAAGTTGGATTAGTTGGCCTTACACCCAAGTTTTCTAATCATAAATTCAAGATCCGATCAACAGGGTAGCATGAGTTTCTCAACCTAAGTTTTGTAATCATAAATTCAAGATCCAACCAACTGGGTAGCATGAGTTTCTCAATCCAACAAATGAAACCATAAACATGTGGAGTAGCCGGAATTTGATTACCAATGGCATTATAAATCATTAGTAATTGACTCTATATAAACTGAAAGCGGGAGGAGGGAAAAATTTACAAGAAAATCTGAAATCTTACTGAGCTTTAGGTTGGGTCTCACTCCAACTTTATGAATAAGTGGAACACCGAATACACACTGCGCTGTAATGAAGAGGCGAGCGGCGACCAGCGAGAACTTTTAACGGAGAAGACGAGCAAAGGCCGAAAAGGACGGAGAAGAAGGGGATAAGCAGCGACGAGGAGAACTAAAGAAGATGGCACGGAAGAAGAGAAAGCCGAAGGGCGAAGGCGAAGACTGAAATGGGATTTGGGACAACCTTGGCGTTTAGCGAGGGCCAAGAAGACTGCTCTGAAGAAGAGAAGGCGTTTCCCCCCCCCCCCTGAAAATTAGATAAAGATGAAACGAGAACGGATGATTTATGGTCTATTATGCATTTTATTTTACAGTGTTACTAAAAAATACTAATATATCTCCCTATTTTTAATCATTTATAGTAGTTTTATCTTGTGCGTTTGCAATTTTGCATGTGACAGACTGACAGCCAAGTTGGAGGGGGAAATTGTGTTTTTGACCGAATTTTTTTTTCATTTAAAGTTAAGAAAAATAATTATTTAAATTAAACTAAACAAGAGGGATATGTTGAAAATACCCTGAGCTCGCACGTAATGATAGATCACGGCCATATGATTAAAAGCTTGTGGTAAGAATGGTTTTTGTTATAGTGCTTGAAAATAATATTCTAAAGCTTTCGTAAGTTTTCCATTACTTGTGTGGATAAGGCCTATATTATAAAGTATATAACTTTGATTATAGGGATCAATTTCCACTATAGAAAGAAAAAAGAAAAGAAAGAGCAAATCCGCTAATAAATACTAGGGAAAAAAAGGATTTCTACATATATATCATCCAAAACAATGATTTTTATCAGCTGTAGCAAAGAAAAAGAAAGAAACTTCATAGAAGTTGAAATATGAAGAAATAGATATGCCTAGATACTTTTTTTCTATGGATAAAAGATCTAATTGATAGAGAAAGCACCATAAAGATCAATTAGCGAGGTTACAGGAAGAACTACTTACTTATATCATGATAAAAAAGTTAGGAATCTACTTATATAATAGAGTTGATCCCCTAAAATTTTGAGCATCGATGTAGTATCAGATCCCAAAGATAGTAAGTCTTTTCTTTTTTATGAAAAAAAGTCTTTTTCACGGATTCTATAGAAATTTATATATCATATATGAAAGTATATGATATAGGAAACCGAGATAGTTACCATTCAGAAAATTATAATGAGAGTGTAAATGTCGATGCTTTATTCTTCTAAAGGTAGGAGAAAAGATAAAACTATAAAGCGGATTCCTTTTTTTATTAATCCAAATTCAAGTTTGCAACTCATGTAATTATCCTCTTTTTTTTTTGTTAACTCGAGAAAAAAAATAGAATAGATCTAACAAAAAAATGGGGCACGAAAATAATTAACTGCTGAGCCGTATGAGGCAGGAAACTCTCAAGTACGGTTCTAAGGGAAGGGAATTTACTCACCTATTCCGACTGCAGAGAACATGCCATTCGACAGGGAGATTCGGAAATTGCGGAGGCTTGGTTTGATCAAGCCGCTGAGTATTGGAAACAAGCTATAGCCCTTACCCCTAGTAATTATATTGAAGCGCAAAATTGGTTGAAGATCACAGGGCGTTTTGAATAAGAGCACTCTGTTTATTTTTTTTTTTTATTTTTATTATTAGTTAATTAATTTTCTAATTCATTTTTTGTTGTCCCCATCACTCAAATCAAATAAAAAAGATCATTTCTCTATGAATAAACAATCAATGAATTTCATTATATCCCTTCTAAGATCGTTTTATTTCATTTGGTATTTCGTAGGGATAAATGATAAGTGGACACAGTAGAGAACTCGATTTTTTTGCTATTGAAACTAAAAAAAACTAATAAAAGAGACTCTCAAATGACTAAATATAAATATCGGTATGTACCCTAGTAATGCTAATGACTGTTCACGTGATTTGAAATAAAGTACATAGTAATATCTTCATCTTCTATGTAAGACATAAAGTTAAAGTGTAAGACATAAAGTTAAAGTAGCTCCATCTAGGAACTTCTAATTGAAATATGAATACACTAGGTTGCACACAAAAAAAACTGTTTCCCTTCAATTCAAAGTCTAGAAAGGGTTTTATAAGATTCAAAAGGTCTGTTGAGTGCCTCACAGCTGTGTCATAATAAATCCGAACACTTGCCCCGGATTGACTTCCAGATCATAATTGTTCTAGTAAATAACTAAAGAAAATAAATAGATGGGTGGGAGATAGAAGAGAAAGAAACTTAATAGAAAAATCTCTCATAAGTTTACTAATTATGTTTTATGTTGGCAGGTCTCTTTGTATGTGTTGTCCGGAAAGAGGAGGACTCAATGATTATTCGTTCGTCGGAACCAGAAGTCAAAATTTTGATAGATATAGATCCTGTAAAAATGTCTTTCGAGGAATGGGCTAAACCCAGTCATTTCTCAAGAACAATAGCTAAGGGACCTGATACTACTACTTGGATCTGGAACCTACATGTTGATGCTCATGATTTCGATAGCCATACTAGTGAGTTGGAGGAGATTTCCCGAAAAGTATTTAGTGCCCATTTCGACCAACTCTCCATCATCTTTCTTTGGCTAAGTGGCATGTATTTCTATGGTGCTCGTTTTTCCAATTATGAAGCATGGCTAAGCGATCCTACTCACATTGGACCTAGTGCCCAGGTGGTTTGGCCAATAGTGGGCCAAGAAATATTGAATGGTGATGTAGGCGGTGGTTTCCGAGGAATACAAATAACCTCTGTTTTTTTTTTTCAAATTTGGCGAGCATCTAGAATAACTAGTGAATTACAACTCTATTGTACCACAATTGGTGCATTGGCCTTTGCAGCCTTAATGCTTTTTGCTGGTTGGTTTCATTATCACAAAGCTACTCCAAAATTGGCTTGGTTCCAAGATATAGAATCTATGTTGAATCACCATTTAACAGGGCTACTAGGACTTGGGTCTCTTTCTTGGGCGGGGCATCAAGTACATGTATCTTTACCGATTAACCAATTTCTAAATGCTGGAGTAGATCCTAAAGAGTTCCCACTTCCCCATGAATTTATCTTGAATCGGGATCTTTTGGCTCAACTTTATCCCAATTTTGCTGAGGGAGCAACTCCCATTTTTACCTTGAATTGGTCAAAATACGCGGAATTTCTTAATTTTCGTGGAGGATTAGATCCAGTAATTGGTGGTATATGGCTGACCGATATTGCACACCATCATTTAGCTATTGCAATTCTTTTCCTGATAGCGGGTCACATGTATAGAACTAACTGGGGTATTAGTCATGGTATAAAAGATATTTTAGAGGCTCATAAAGGTCCATTTACAGGCCAGGGCCATAAAGGCCTATATGAGATCCTAACAACGTCATGACATGCTCAATTATCTATTAACCTAGCTATGTTAGGCTCTTTAACCATTGTTGTAGCTCAGCATATGTATTCTATGCCTCCTTATCCGTATCTAGCTACTGACTATGGTACACAACTCTCATTGTTCACACATCACATGTGGATTGGTGGATTTCTCATAGTTGGTGATGCTGCGCATGCAGCCAATTTTATGGTAAAAGACTACGATCCAACTACTCGATACAACGATCTATTAGATCGTGTCCTTAGGCATCGCGATGCAATCATATCACATCTCAACTGGGTATGTATATTTTTAGACTTCCGCAGTTTTGGTTTTTATATTCATAATGATACCATGAGTGCTTTAGGGCGGCCCCAAGATATGTTTTTAGAACCCGTCTTTGCTTAATGGATACAAAACACCCACACTTTAGCACCCGGTGCAACGGCCCCTGGTGCAACAACAAGCACCAATTTGACTTGGGGGGTGGTGATTTAGTGGCAGTGGGCGGTAAAGTTTCTTTGTTACCTATTCCAATAGGAACTGCGGATTTTTTAGTCCATTATATTCATGCATTTACGATTCATGTGACAGTATTGATACTCCTAAAAGGTGTTTTATTTGCTCGTAGCTCACGATCGATACCGGATAAAGCAAATATTGGTTTTCGTTTCCCTTGTGGTGGACCCGGAAGAGGGAGGACATGCCAAGTATCCGCTTCTGATCATGTCTTCTTAGGGCTATTCTAGATGTACAATTCCATTTCAATTGGAAAATGCAGTCAGATGTTTAGGGTAGTATAAGTGATCAAGGGGTGGTAACTCATATCTCGGGAGGAAACTTTGTGCAGAGTTTCATTACCATTAATGGGTGGCTCCGCGATTTCTTATGGGCACAGTCATCCCAAGTAATTTAGTCTTATGGTTCTTCATTATCTACATATGGTCTTTTTTTTCCCAGGTGCCCATTTTGTATAGGCTTTTAGTTTAATATTTCTATTCAGCGGGCGTGGTTATTGGCAAGAACTTATTGAATCCATCGTTTAGGCTCATAATAAATTAAAGGTTGTTCCTGCTACTCAGCCTGGAGCCTTGAGCATTGTACAGGAACGTGTTGTAGGAGTAACTCATTACCTTCTGGGTGGAATTGCCATAACATGGGCGTTCTTCTTAGCAAGAATTATTGCAGTAGGATAATGGCTAGGAGGATTTGAAAATCATTATGGCATTAATATTTCCAAGGTTTAGCCAAGGCTTAGCTCAGGACCCCACTACTTGTCGTATTTGGTTTGGTATTGCTACCGCACATGAGTTTGAGAGTCATGATGATATTACTGAGGAATGTCTTTATCAGAATATTTTTGCTTCTCATGTCGGACAATTAGCAATAATTTTTCTGTGGACTTTTGAGAATCTATTTCATATAGCTTGGTAAGGAAATTTTGAGGCATTAGTACAGGATAACATAAGAGATGTGTTGAAAAATTTGTTTTTAGCTAATTTTGACAAGTTATTTAGATTAGCTTATTAAGATAAATTTAAAAGGTATTTTTTTCTAATTAAGCTATCATGTTTAGCTTGAAGGTCTGCCAACAAGGGAAGATAATACTTTCAAAATTATTTTTCTCCTTTTTCTTCTCAGAATCTCATCTCCAACCGCAAATAAAAAATAAATTGTTTAAATTTAATATTTTCTAAAGCTATTATTGTAGTGTTTTTTAATTTAATTTTTTTAAAATTTTATTTGTGTTGCAATTATGGATTGTATAAATAAGATTTTAAAAGTTTAAAAATAGATTTATAAAATATCAAATATGTACCATTTATTTTTTTTAATTTGAGGGTCGAGATGAGATTTTAAAAAGAAAAGGAGACAAAGGATTATGAGAGAACCTAAACCCACCCAATAAGTCCTTCATTTTGTTTAAGGGACTGTTTGGTTATACGGAGGAGAGGGATTTTAATGGAGATGACAAAAGGGGAGAGATTTTTATATTACCTCGTTTAGATTGATGAGAGGGGAGAGAATGGATTTTAATGTTACTTTGTTTGGTTTGGAAGGGGAATAGAGGGAAAATATTTTGATCCGAACAATTTTACCCTTTTTATTTGATTTTTTAAAAAAATTATATACAATATTTAATAAAATATATTATAAATATAAAATTATAATTTAATAATCATAAAATTTGAATAAATATAAGCCAGTGATTGATGCTTAATGCCTTCCCTTGAACTTTCTTTTTACTACCCGCATTTACAGGTGCATAGCTAGAAGGTGAAAAAATGTTTCTTTTTTCTAAAGAGAAGAATATGAGTTTTGGAGAATATATATCATTTATCAAGAAACTATATCAAATAACATAGTAAGATTTCATACATAATTAGTGCCTAGAGACGAGCTAGAAAATGTGATCTTTGCAAGATTTCCAAAAGCAGAGTACTGGAAACTGGGATTTCTAAGCAAGAGATTCTTCAGTGTGATTAAGAGTGGTGAACTCTTTAAAATCAGGAAGCATCTGGGGTTCAAAGGGTAGCCATGGGTTATCATAAAATTTAATGGGCCTTTTTGTCCAATCATAATTTTTTTAACCTCCCCTCCAAATCCCTCTAATTTGGGGGGAGAGGTTTTGAGGGGAGGGAGGAGAAAATTTCAAAAAATTTCCTCTTCATCTTGCCAATCAAGGGGAGGGGACCAAAAACCCCCAAATTCCCTTCCCCTCAAACCAAATAGAGTCTAAGCAAAATTGTTTTTTTCCTTAATTTTAAACAAATTGGTTCTTAATTCCTATTATCATCAGTTATAAATATAAGACCCAGTCAATTTTTTTGAGAAATTAATGAAGCTAATTAAATTATTTTAAAATATTTATATTTATCGTTTTTCCTCCAGACTAATTTGTTTAATTTATAAACTGATATATCATTTAATCATACACAACATATAATATAATTAAGTAACCTATAACTAATTTAATATTTCTTAAAAAATTCAACTAGGTCTTATACTAGGACCGAAACTAGTATAATTTAAAGATTGAACAACCCTCTCATGATTATTTCTTTCTAAATTCTCCCTAGTAGATTTTGGCTTGGGATGAAACACTCCATCGCCTATCATTCACTGTTTAGGGGCAAGTAAAAGAGTGAGGGGGTAGACGTGTAGTTTGGGAAGATTATTGCTAGAGAAGAGGATGTGCTGGATCACAATTTCGGTTAAGTTTTCTCTTCGCTTGTGATTAGTTTGTGTTTTGAATAGTAATTGTAAAAGTGATTTTTTTCAATCTGACTTTTATAGTCTTAATTTTGAGTAGAAGTCAAATTGTGCAATGTGACTTATGTTTAGATTGGAGGTTGTATAAGTGACTTTTACAAAAGTAAAACTTATTTGGATTGACGGTAACATAAATAGCTTTTACGATAATTATAAGAGAAAAATTAAAATCAAAATAATTTTTTGTTTTTGGAATGTACGGCTTGCTTTGCTTAGCTTTCCTATAAAAAATAAAAAGAGAGACTTTCAAAAATAAAAGAGTAAGATTTGTCC
The DNA here is from genome assembly GCA_037074505.1 of Albizia julibrissin. Taxonomy (NCBI): domain Eukaryota; kingdom Viridiplantae; phylum Streptophyta; class Magnoliopsida; order Fabales; family Fabaceae; genus Albizia; species Albizia julibrissin. The sequence goes on along the minus strand of CM073488.1, from coordinate 38,134,682 downwards.
AAAAAAATAATAAAAGAGTAAGAGTAGAGAGAGAGAGAGAGTGAGTGAGGAGGGGTATGGCAGGAGTCAAAAGGAGTCGGGGTGGATTGTGGGGAGTATGGTGGGGACCACAAGAGGAGTGGGGCCGTGTGAAAAGCTAAAACCAAAAGTGATAAGCCACTTTATGGCTTATTAATGGAGATTTTAGCTTTTACTGATCATTAAATAAGTGACTTTTGTAATTATTTGTCCTACCAACTTTATTCTTCTCTCTCTCTCCTCCATTCGAGATTTATGTCTATTCTCCTTCATCCACATCTCGTCTTCGCTCTCACTCCTACTCTCAAATCTCTCTTCCGTCCGTCGGCGGCCACCCAGCGTTTAACTTGAAGACCGTCTCCTCTTCACCGTATATCTGTCTTCATCTTGGAGTTTTCTGCACCTTGGATCTATTCAACGATGCTTCAGTGTCTTCGATATGTGTTCATCTCGAATCTGGCTTCAACCTTGCTTCGGGCGTGACTCTGCAGTATGAGGTCTTCAGCTGTGGGTTGTTCAAGCTTTTCCGGCGGTAGGTTTTCTTGAAGTTCACTATTTCCATCAACCTTCCACCTGCTCTTAAACTCCAACGGAATTTACTGCAAAACAACAAGTCTTCAACCTTCTCTCTTGTCGTCGATCTCGTCTCCACCGGTATCTTCTGCAGCATGGTACGATTTAAATGTTCATTTCTTCAAGATCTTTCTACACCGATCTGTCCATTAGGGGTTCTTCTGCTCTGTCTGCGTGGTTTTGCATGAGTGTGTGTGTGTGTGTATTGTTTTTGTTCTGCAATCTGTAAGCTATGAGAAAGTGCTTTGGTGATCTTGCTTCAAACGTGGCTTGTTACTCTGTTCTGTCACTACTCTTTTTTCCATTCATGTTACTCTGTTTTATTCCAGTGGATCATATGATATGTTACTTTACTTATTTGATCTTGCCTTTGTGCTGAAAACATGGCTTGGTGTGAATCTTTTATTTCTTCAATAATCTCTTGTTGGGATTTATTATGTGCCACTGCATCTTCCAGTTTTGAGTAAGCAAATGCGAATCATTTATATACATGCAGGCATGCCTCTGTTCTGGTTTAGAGTTTGGGATTGGAAGCATTGTTGTTTCTTTCATGTTCATGGGAGACTTTTTATTTTGTTTGCCATGTTAGTTTGTTGTTGGTTTTGAGTTTGAGGCTGGTTCAAATTTTTCAGATTGATAAACTGAGACACTTTCGTTTCTCACTCGATTGCTAGTGAATTTGACAAGCTAAATGCAATTATGTAGTGTTTCTTCTTTTCTTTCTTTCTTCTCCGTCACCTTTTATGTGGTGATTGGTTTTCCATAAGTCTGTGTGTGTGTGTGGCTCATGAAGGAACTGTTGCAACACACAAGGAACCAAAACAAAACCAATTCTTCTCTTTTTCAAGCATCAATGAGAGAAAATTCATTTTTAAATGAATTATTGTTTAGATTAATTAAAGTAAAATACAAATTATGGGGGGAATTAATGTCTTACATAAGTGGAATAGTGGCAAGAAAGTTTTATTCCCTTTTGGTAAGTATAATGAGAAGATTTAGGTGGTAAAAAAAATTAAATGACAAGAGTTTTACCATTTTAACTTTTTTTTTTTTGTAAATTGAGTTTAGGATGTAAAATTGTGAAGAAAAATTTAAGTGTGTGGCAAGTTAGATTGAAAGGTGGTGAAGCTAAATATAGTTTGTTAAACCTTTTGATATTAATTTTAAGGAAAATATTATAATTTTCTAATAAGATATTTATAAATACCTCAATTGAATTGATTCCGATTTAACTAGAAAAGGTTTGAATCATTAAAATTTATCTTATATGCACTAAGAAATAATGACTATGCATGCAGAAACTTGTATAGAAGACGATAAATGACAACGATCATAGATCATAGAAGAAGCAATAATGAAATAGCTAAGCATTTATTATTGACATAAATTGTTGTGTGGAAATGGTATCATTTTCACAGTGGAAAGAAAGATGGGCACCTCTGCCTCATTTAGATGAGGTGGAGAAATAGTCGATGCATGCTATTCTTCAGAGTGCATGGCAAATCAAGGGATTGGCAAACACTTTGAAGAGAGGATTTGCTTATTTTTGTATATTTCTTGTCCTCTTTGGTTGTATTGTTTTCTCTTCATCATTCTTATTGAAAAATAGTTGATTTTGGATGTGTGAAACTTAGATCATAAATCTTGGTTCCAAACAAAAGATGAACAACGAATTTATTTACTGTAGAAATTTTGAAAAGTTGCAATACATATATATTCCCTCTGTTTTGGTTTATGTGACATTTGAGTGGTTTCATGGTATAAGATGTTTTAAAGAAAAAATTATTAATGATTGTTCCAAAAATGCCATCCATTTGAGTGGTTTCATGGTATAATTATGTTCGTGACACTGTCAGGGACCTAATTGTACGAGACCTTTGATCTGATTAGTTCTGATATATTTTTCTGTATAAAAAAACTTTAACTTTATATAATTTATAATTTATTTTGTATTTTCATTGTAATTTAATTATGTATTTTACCATTGCTAAATTTCCAAAGTTAATTTTTTCACTTTTCATAAATTTTAAAAAAATTTCTTTTAAATATTACAAAATTCACTTATGCAAAAGTCAAACCAAACATCTTTTCACTTTCATAAAATCGTCAATCCAAACATAAACCACTTACACAATCTGACTTTTATCCAATTTGATTTTTTCACAAGTCAGATTACAAATAAGCCACTTTTTTCGTCGCTATTCCAAACACACCCTAAGCCATAGAAGCTCAATTGTAAGAAAATTCAGCCAAACATTTAAAAAAAAAAGTCAAAAACTGTCAATCTTATTTTTAGCTCTTGAAACACGTGATTGGGAGGCCATAATGATTTATACACACTAATTGTGCTCAAATCTCATGTTAAAGCTTGTACTTGTCGTGCGTAAATTATCGTTATCAAATGTTAATATCAATAAACCAGAAAAAAAAACCAATAAATTAGTGACAATAGGCTAAGAAGTAAAAATATCCCTAATTATTTTTCAAAAACGCATCTAGTACCATAAGAGAGAGGAAGGGGCTTTTGACTTCTCTCCGTTGATGTTTCAGTCCCTTGCCTTTCTATTACTTGAGGCTAACATTCTTTCATTTGTTTGCGTCTCGCCCGTCAAAAACAAATTCACCCACCTTCCTCTCTTTAAACCTGTCACAAGAGAAATAATGATAGAGATATGTTAAAAATTATTTGTTGTATTAGAATTAAAATTAAAAATATATTCTAAATGTCAAACGCGTACTTTTTAAATCATCTGGTGGTGAATGAGAATGATAAAAAGAATAAAAAAATACATCATTATATTTTATCTAAAAATAAGGAAAAATGGGGGAAAAATTCTTCATTGAAATTTTTATTAGTGAGAGTAACATGACAATTTTTTAGGCTAAAATATACTTACAATCCTTTAAATTTAGACGAGTTTCCATTTTAATCTTTTAACTTTAAAAAGTGTTTGGTTAGTCAAAATGCTAGTTAAAAAAAATGCTGAGGTTCTATTTTTTGTTAGTGAAGTTAATAATGTTATTTAAAGTTAAAGGACTAAAATAGAATATTATTTAAATGTAAAGGATTGAAAATATACTTTATCTTAAAATTTTATTAGGTTACTCTCACTAATAAAATTTTCAATGAAACCTCAAGGCCTAGCATGATTGGCACTTAGCTAGGTTCCTTAAATATTTAATTAGAGGTTTGATCCTTGGCGGTATGTATAGATAGGGTCTCATGGTCAGCACTAAAGCCCTTTCGAAAAGTATATAGTGCGAGAGAATTAGTCACTGCTACCGGTTGTGGACACCTTGAGCTTGCTAAAAAAATAAAAAATAAAAATTTCAATGAATAATTTTTCCCCAATTTTTCTTATTTATGGATAAAATATAATGATGTATTTTTTATTCTTTTTATCATCCTCTCATTCACCACTAAATGATTTTAAAAGTAAGACATTTAGAATATATTTTTAATTCTAATTCTAATACAAGGAATATTTTTTAATATATTTCTATCATCATTTCTCTGGTGACGTGTTTAAGAAGAGGAGGGTGGGTGGTTTTTTTTTTTTTTTTTGGTTTTTACCAGCGAGAGGCAAGTAGATGAAAGAATAAGAATGTTTGCCTTATCAATTTTTCATGCAAAAAGACGTTGCCTTAGGTAATGTAGAGGTAGGGGTGGAAACAGGCCAGGCTTGTGCCTTAACAGGCCTGGCCTGTTAAGGCACTGGATGGCCTGAGCCTGGCTTGTAGCCTGTAACATGCCTTTTTTCGGCCTGAGCCTGGCCTATGGCCTGTTAAGGAGGCCTGTAATTAAAAAAAAAGAATTAAACAGGCTAACAGGCCACAGGCTTCACAACAGGCATGCTTCAAACATGCCGAAAATATGTCTATTTTAAACAGGCCGAAAACAGGCCCAATTACATAAATTAATGATTAAAATACATAAATTAATGATCCACTTGAGATGTGATTTGGTAATGGGAATTATGAGATTTAGAGTTAGGATGTGAGGTATGTGGGAATATTTTTTTTTAAATACTTTACAGGCTCAGGCCGGACTGATAGGCCTAACATACCTGTCAGTAAGCCTGAGCCTGACCTTTTAGCCTGATCAGGCCAAAAACAGGCCAGACCGCCTGACCTATTTCCACCCCTATGTAGAGGCAAGGGACCGAAACATCAATTCAATGGAGAGAAGCCAGGAGTGGGGGAGAGAGGGTTGACCAAGGTGATGGCCAAAGGAGAGAGAGAGAGACACACACACAGAGAGAGTTGACTGAGGTGAGAGATAACACTCAAAGAACTTCTTAGAGTTGAGACCTGTCCACTAGTGAGACGCAATAAAAAGAAGTAACCTCTGTTTACTAGAGTTAACAGATATAACAATTTTGCTCCATTTTTAAAGTTTATATGTATTTTTACACCTAAAAAAAGTTTATTATATCAAGTACACTTTTTAAGAAAATTTTATAAATATTTTTGCCCCTTAACCCTTAGTAAAATAATATAAAAAGATGCACAATTCATAAACTATATATAAATAGCTCACTCCATGCAAACACAAGCCCCACAGGCAGTTACCGTACTATTTTGGGGTTCAGAAGTTAGAATGAGTCCTTCTGTACCACTAACCTTTTCTCTTCGTTTAATCACTACATCTATCTTTACCGAACATGAAAAAACTCTAATCATATAATGGAATAGCAAGGCATGGGAAGTATCAAGCCCTATATATATCTTGAAGCCTATAGACATTACAAGAATATATTAGATAACAATATACATGGCTGCCATAATATAACCAGTTACATCCATAATAAGAGGGCAAGCATGCCCCCTCAAAATGGCCTACAATTATAAAATAGGACTCGAGCCATTACAGATCCCCCGTAATGTCACCTGCAACGGAAGTTAGCAAAGCAAACATCAAATGGATATTTTTTTATTAAAAAGACACAAACTTAAAATAAAGTTGTTCCATGACCTATTTTCCGGGCAGGTTATCTATCCATTGACCCATATTTTTGTTTGGTTATCCAATCTCTCCAATCCATCCATTACATGGATATTCTAATCATATCAGAATGCGTTATCGTAAAACTTACCATGCATGCATTTGATGAAGTGATCCAACTCTGGTAAGCAAATATTCCCCTGAACCAAAGAAGGTTGTTGGTATGCAAAAAATGAAAAGTGGTGGCGATCAGGATCATTTCTTGGCTTCGCCATATCAACTAGTCTCTTGAACCCTTCTCTCTCATAACATGGTATTGCATTCTCCCCAGCTACTATCAACCCTCGATCCCAGGATGAGTTCAATACCTATGGAACATATAACAACTGGTCATTACTCATGCCGATTATACAAATTTGTCCAGGGGTGGGACGAACATGATGACCAAAATCAGTTATGCAAATTTCAAAACCATTATTAAATATAAATGCTGCCTTAAGCAAAGCCACTTCAAAAGCTCAGGCCTTAAAAAGCTGGATTCAGGGCAAGATGCCTGGCAGAAGAAAATGACACCAACCTGCCAAGTCAAGCCCTCTGGGTCAGCCAATGTCTCGTCAGCTTCCTGACTAGAAAGCTGAAATCCTAAGCAGACAAACTTCATGGTCACACCATGTTTTTTCAGAACCTCAAAAACAGGAGAGTATCCATCCTGGTTCGTAGGGTTGTGATATCCTGCTGTCAACTCTGCTCCATGACTAGCAGTCTTGTACCACCAGTATACAGCAGGAACCTGCACACCAGCATCTTTTCAGGCACCCCCCCATAGATTTCAATAATATTGATAAAATTTCAGTAAGAATGTTTAGTTCCAAAGGCCCAGATAAATGGAAGTAAATGTATCAATCGGTCTTCCAAAGGTTAACAAGCTATGGCGATAACACTGAAATGAAAACTCAAGTCAAGAATTAACTTCTTTTTTATTTTGTCAGCATAACTGGAGACCAAGCTAATGCCTTTTCAAGAATCAAAAAATTTCTGACAGAAGCAATTACAATTATCAGCGAATAAAGCAAGTATAAAGGAGAGATTAATTACTGGAGGGAATCCTCCCAGTCAAAGCTCATCAATTAAAATGTTTATAATTTGGTTCATAACCAACCAAAAATAACAAAGCATAAAAATTTACTCCAAACACCATCATTTCTTGAATGCTCCACAAAAACGATTTTAACATGTCATAATTCTATTGGGGGACCTCATAGCAAACGCCCTAAAATTATACCCAAGCAAACTAGTGCTTCTGACTCACTCTCCCATTCCCATAAAGTTCCTCTAACCAATAACCATACTTTCTCTCTCCTCTAACACACGATCCCAGCCGAATTTACTTATCCCAAAATCTTTGTTCTGCTGCTGCTGAGTTCATTTCATTACTTTTCTTTCCCCTACACTATATTTGAAATTGGACCACATCCATCAGCACTTAATGCTGGCATTGAAAAACACCAACCAAACTTCATTGCATAGCTTGGAGATAAAACAACTATTGACAAAACTATGATGTAGCAGAAACATACCTTGACAACCAGTCTTGTTTCCTCAAAAGCCAGGCTTGCAAGAGACAAAACATTATCTGCATGGTCTATTAATGACTGGGCATACCAATGCAAAAAGAAGCGACCATAATAATTGTCATAATCACCCCGTTCACAAAAGAATCCAGTCTCATGTGGCATGGAATTGTATTGTCCAGTATTATCAGGTCCTCTAGCCCAAAAAGAATGGCCACGCAATTTGGCTGCTCTACGTAGGCTTTGTAGCAGATATTTATCATAACACTGCCCACAAAAATGTATCCAGAAAAAAGGGAAAATATGGATTTCAGAATCAGAATATAGAATATGGTTTCACACAAGTGTAATGCAACATTTATAATCCAGAACACGCAACTAATTTAAAATAGGGACACAAATTAGGTACCTGAAACTCACCAATACCTGGGTACCTCCATCCCATCCTTTCCGAAGAAGAAGGATATTTCAGCTCCCCAGATGCCCCAAGTCCAATTTCTACAGCAGAAATAAGGCCTTCCACAAACAAGTCACTAAATTCTGTCCGAAAGCTTCTCATGAAATCAAAATAGACCTGCACATATTAGACAACGCTAATAAGAGAGAGAGAAACAAAAACATGGCCAACTCTTTTTTAAAAAATGAACTGCACCACTACATTGGCAATCGGTATGTAATGCAACTAACAGTCATTCAATGATGTTGAGAAAATACTTCATTTTCAAACAATGGAATATGTAATTAAAAAATGTATTGGGTATTTCATACCTCAATACCAGTTCTTCCTTTCAGAACTCTCTCTTTGTCAATGCCCCAAGAAAGACATTCAGTATTTCTCCGCCCTTCACGATCTGTGAAAAAAATATCCTGGTTGTCTTTTCCAATCTCCAAAATCCATTGTGGGAGAGAAATCAATGGATCACTAGAATCATTCCCTCCATATTCATGAAAAGCCATAACAACCTTCAAAATTTGAAATGGGATTCAAATAGGTGACTCGAACAATATTAATTCAACCAGGACAAACATCCAAACTTAAGAATCAGAATCCTGATTCAAGATAGAAATTAAATACCAATCCTTCTAGGGAATAACAATAAATGATCCTATTCCTAAGGCCCAGCGAATTCTGTAATTCCGTATTAGATAATAAATAGTCTCTCTATCTCTGCTTACAAACCATTTATGACACACCAAAATTTAATAAGAAGGATTGGTATTGGATCCGGTGCATATCCTACAAATCCACACATATCAGATATGACACAACACTTCAAATTGCCTGAACAACAGCATCAGTGCTTCTTAGCAAACACTAAGTCCCAAAGAATAGAAACATTATAATTTATAACTTTAATCATAATCAATTAAACATCACTCCCTTATATCACATTAATTTTCCTGTTGTTTTGCCCTTCACTATTGTTCACCCTAGTTCTTAGAACTGGTAAGAAGAATTTCCAACAAAAAGTCAAGACTAGAAAAAGCAACTGCCACAGAAAAGAACTGGCTTGCCCTGTTGCCAAAGATGATAGTGGAGATGCAGTCATGCAGAAACATGAATATGTGATAAATATAAGAACAAAAGCATTTGTTTAGAGAATAAGATGCATGTCTTGGAGCAAGTATAAATACCTGCAACTTCAACTTGATTTCTCTAACAATGTCAAAAAGTTCCCTATAGCCAGACCATACATATTTCTGTGGGCCCCAGCCTTCAACAATGCCCCACCAACAATCCACAATGACACCATCAAAATTTAAAGACTTCATGTGAATTAGCTCCTGTCTAATTCCTTCACGATCAATCAACTGGCAAAATTTGGTAATAATACCAGCCTGCAGTAAAATCCATATTTTAGAAATAGAAATCCTATAATTGAATGAAAGGTCTAAAACAGTCAATGACTTGAAAACAGAACCTCAGAATGTGTTGTTTGTTGTTTTTGAGGGGAGGGGAGGGGAATGAGAGGGAGGGGAGGGATTTTGCTCCTCTCCCCTTGTTTGGTACTACAAATTTTTTAGGAGGGGAGGGGAAATTTTTTGAAATTTTCCCCTCCCCCCCTCATAACCCCCCCTCCAAATTGGGGGGATTTGAAGGGGAGAGGTAATATTTTGTTTCACATTGACCATTTTGCCCATGAAGGTTTTTGGTTATCCCATTTGTTATCCCCCTCCACTTTTGTTTTAAATTTTTTTATTGTGTACATATATATTATAATTATAATATTTTACTTATTTTTGTATATATGGACTATAATTTTGAATATTTATTAGTATAATTATAGTTATATTTGTTCAATTTTTATAATTATTAAATTATAATTTTATATTTATAATATATTTTATTAAACATTGTACATAATTTTAAAAAAATTAAATAAAAGGGTAAAATTGTCCAGATTAAAATATTTTCCCTCCTAAATTAAATAAGGTAACATTAAAATCCCTTCCCTCTCCTCCCCTCCCCTCAATTCACACGAGGTAATATAAAAATTCCTCCACTCCCCTCCCCTCCCCTCCGTCGAACCAAACAGACCCTTGGGGGGAAAAATTGGACAACTATTATTATGCAGGTTTAACACAAAAACAGAAAGATTACAGCAGCAAATAGGAGATACGTACTGGAAGTTTAATATAAACAGGAACATAAGGTGTGCCCGTGAAATCATTCTCATGCACCCCAGAATGAATATCAGGCATAAGCTGCATAAATAAATTACATCATTAGTGGTTCTGGATAACATCTGTTTGTACCAAGAAACAGTTTACTGAAATAAAGCAATATTCATTAGTTCTCAGCCTAAAACTGCAAAATACAATTTAGACTTCTCACTTGTAAGAAATAAAGATAAAGTCCTTCACAGTTCAGGTGCAATATACAATTTATCTAAAGGATGTCATCGTTGGAATCGTCAAACGTTTACTTGAGACTTGTATTATCCCCAACTGCCGAGCTCAATCACTCTACTTTCAAAATGAGAGGATCATACTGATTCTGAATACTAAACATCTTCCTTTTTACTATGCAAAATGTAACTTTGTATATTCATTGGAGAAAAAAGGAATTGCCGACCAATAAGATTGCTCACATTGAGCAAAATCTACATCAAAAGTAATTTAAAACACTTGAATTATACACCAAAATTACCTGATCAGCCTCCAAGCAGTTGACTGGATTGATAGGGCTTGCACTTGGATATTTCTCATTCTTTGAATCCCTCTCTGCAATTACAACAGAATCAATGGACGCAGGTGACAAGCTTTCATCAATTCTAAGTACTGGTGGTTGATTCTCTAGTGTTTCTTTAGCAGTGCAAGCTCTTAAAGAACCTGCAGAGAGTGGGGTTTCAACTGACCTTGCAGCAAATGATGCCTGCACGGTAGTACGAATTTGTAAGGTTATATAGTAAAGAACTTCCAAATTATTTTATAGCCAAATCAATAATCTTTCATAATTCTATCTTCTTTTCTTCTCCTGATTTTTGAAGGGAACTACTGGTCAACAAGGATTAGGACAATAATTGGCAGGTAGGCTTTCGTCTGATAGACCTGCTAAAGTAACAATGTCTTTATACTGTGAATTTAAGTTAGTGGAAGATAAATAGCATATCCATTCTGGAATCTTCCCTTATAACTAGTAGAAAGAATGCAATAAGAGGCGTTACATAAGGGGGGAAATTGTTGTAATAACCATGCAACTCATTCCTGACTTAGAAACCCTACTCAAACCTGTTTTAACATGTTTGATTTCATGTTGGAAAGCCTGTTTCCATAGACCACGGTTTGTTGGTCGTGACTCGTGAAGCCAAACATGCACTTAATCAAATTACCAAAACATAAAACCAAGCTGCGTTGATTTCTGTATCAGAAAATAAGATTTTATCTTTGCCTGTATCCCCCAAGTCAGCCGATATTCTGGTAAACACCATTACTAAACTTGAAGTCAATCTCCTTCACAAAGATTTAGTTGGCAGACCTATGCCAACTTTTAACCAAGATGCTACACGTGCTTTCTTCCGAGTTCCAACGTTCTAAGCTAAAAATTATGACGGATAAAGTTGTTCTGTTTTCTTAAATGGGAATATGGTTTCCACATAACTAAAACTGCTCAAAATTCAGTGCTCAATTTCCATGAATGTCAAAACTCATGAAGGGAATTAAACATAAATTTTAGCAAATTCAAGAAGAGGTTGCTGGACTATTGCGGACATAAGCACAGAATTCCGAAGCAAATGACACAAACCATTTGCGAAGGAGGCGGGCACTGACGGTAGGTGGTGCCATCTGCCTCAACAACCCAACCAGCCTCGCGGGCGAGCGCAGCAAGCACATCATTCATGTCCGCACGAGCCGGGAGAGGAAAATTACCATACTGACGGAGGCCGGCGAGCATACGGCTAGTGATTGCTCGACGGTGACGCTCTCGAAGCTTGGTGCGCTCCTTCTCTTTTTCTCTCTCTTTCTTGCCCTTTCCAGTGGAATTGGGGGCTGTGGTGGACGCCGCCGCCGCCGTGGCAGCAAAGCCACGGGGGCGGCGAGGCTGGGTCTGGCTCTGAGGCTGAGGCAGGAGAGGAAGAGAGTGAGCTAAATAGTCGGAACTGTGGTCACTTTGAGGGTCGAGGTCTTGTCTGGAATTGTCGTCGTTGATGCTATTCATCTTTCAGATCCTTCTCCTTCATAACTGTTTTCACTGTGATTCCATTACTCTACATCTCTACTTGTCTCTCCTCCTCTACTCATTCCCAATTCATTCATACTCCTCTAGGATTCTCCAATACTGCACAATGCACACAGTTCTACTACTCTCAATTTATTGTTTCCCTCTCCACGCCTATTTCATGACACAGCCTGGCTCCGAGTCCTCTGTAATTGCTTGACAAGACCAAATAAAAAATTAAAATAAATAGTATAATATCAATATTATTATTAATATAAAGAAATAGAAAAAAGAAATTTTTACACACAAAGCACTTGTACTCTTGCGAATTTTGTAAACACATATTTTGATATATAGGTCCTCCTCACCCATTGGTTAGTCCATCAAATCCTTATATTAGAGATAGTTAAATTCGGACAACTGCTTGTTAACTTATACTCTCCGTTATTAATATAAAATATATTTATTTAATTAAATTAATTTTTTAAATTTAATTAATCTGAAATATATTTTTTTAAAATATTATAGATATCTTTCTCAACTCCTTTTTTCCCTAATTATTATTAAGAGTGTATCAATTGAGATAAATTAGAAAAAAACTGATAAATATAAAAAATATATCTTATATTTAATATAAGATGAACTAAAAAAACAAAAACTTCTAAAGTCCTGCTAGTATAATATTTCTATTTAGTAGGGTGACTTAAGAGTGTTGTTATCCGATAACAATGCTGACTACCATGTCTAATGTTCTATGCATGCATATCCACATCTATGTGCCTTTAGTGAATGTCAGGTGATCACCAAAAAGTGTTTTTTAAAGTGTGTTTGGAATTAGCTTTTAAGAATAGTTTATGGAGAAAAACTGAAAAAAAATGATTTTTGAAAATAGATTCTGACAGAATAGATTATGAGAAATAGTTTTTTTTAATGGTCAAATTACTGAAAATAATATTAACTTTTGTGATAATTACATAGAAATGATAAGATTATATTTTATGTATTATATAGTAGTAAATTTCATAATAAATACAAAAAATGGCATAAAATTATCTGAAAAATGTATTATATATATATAATAAGAATAATAATAATAATAATAAATTGTAAAAAATAATTTATAATAATTATATATAAAATATTAGATTATATTTTAAAGGTATTATTTAACATAAAATTAAAAAATAAATACCAAAAACTCTTTAAATTTGTCCAAAAAAAAGTATAAATTGTGGCAAAAAAAATAAATTGTACATACATACATACACAGAAATATATATATTAATAAATTGTACATTGAAAGTTTATAATAATTACATATGAAGGATAATATTATATTTTGGACAAACCAAAACAAGTTGTCAGTCATTTTCTTAAAACTATATCGTTTTGGTGTAGTTTTAAGGAGCTTAACTTTTTTTTTGTCTAAAAAAAATGATATTTAGTATTTTAAAATATTTTCTTGGACGTATGTAGTATCAAAAAATATTTTTTAAGTAACATGCAGTATTCTAAAATAATTTTTAGTGTTTTTAACTTTTTAAAATATTTTTTCAGTTGTGCCCAATATGTTTGCAGACTGATTGCAATTTTACCTTTAATTAATTTTTTCATCTTCAAAAATTACTTTAAAATATTAGGTGCTCTTGGAAAAATATTTTAGAGTGGATGATACTGGGTACAACTGAAAAAATACTTTAAAGTAATTTTTAGAGATGAAAAAATAAATTAAGGGTAAAATTGCAATCAGTTTGCAAACACACTGGGTACAACTGAAAAAATATTTTAAAGGATTGAAAGCACTAAAAATTATTTTAGGATACTATATGCTACTTAAAAAATATTTTTGGACATTTTTTAAAACAAAAAAAACATGATTTTGGACAAAAAGCAACAAAAAGAATATTTTCCCAAAACCATGGTTTTGGGATAAAACCATGGTTTCCAAAAAGAGAGTGTTTAGCTAATTTTTCTCAAAACTATGGTTTTGGTTCCAAACCATCATTTTGAAAATTTGCCAAACACACTATGAATGTCGTAAAAACAATTTTTATAGAATTTTTTAATCTAATACTGGTATTCCCCCCCCTAATATATGGAGTTTAAAGTAAATTACTATAGAATTTATGATTTATAAATAATAAGATTTCTCATATAGTTTTTTTGGGCCAATCAATTCATATTAGTGAGCTTGCCAAATTATTTTTAGAAAGAGTTAACATAATCTTTAATTTTTTAAGTTTATCCTTATTTTAATTTTTTTTAGTTTTATTTTATTTGAAATATTGATCTTTATAACTTAATAAAAATATGGACCATTTTTTATTTTAATAAATCAAAATTCATAATTTAAAATTTAAAAAATTAAAATCAAAATAAAAATAAACTTAAGAGATATTAACCTTTTAAGAAAAATAAAAGGTATGTGGACTGGATCCGGACCTACCCGTTCCGTCCAACCCACTGGGTCTCACGCTCAAAATGGGAACAAGGTCCTCCTAAGTCAGGCATTAGATTGGCAGCCCGACCCGACCACATTTAGCCCTACTATTATAGTTTGTAAGTTTATAATCCAAATAAAAAATTCTAATTTTATTTACTGAAGTATTGCGATTGTAGTTTAGTTGATAAAAAAATTGGTTTATAATAACGTTATTAGTTTAAATCTTACCACTCCCTCTAACCTAAATATAAGATAAAGTTGATTTTTTTCGAGATACTTCCCTTAATCCTATTTATAAGAACTCGATATCTGAATTGCACAGTTTATAAAATCAGTTAAAATTAGTTAAAAATAATAAATAAATATAAAATAAGCTTTCATTTCCAAGTATGCCATTATTTATTTAGGATAAGTAAGAGAGAGAAATAAAATAAATATAAGTATTATCGAATTAATATAATACATATAATTAATAGAGGGAAAAAAGTAAAAAAAACTTATTAAATGTTTAGACAACTTGTCGAGCTCTTATAAAAAAAAAATCAAGACAATTCAAATTTTAAGTTTTTATAAAAAGGACAGAAGAGAATATTAAAAAAACTAATTAAATTACTTTAAAGTATTTATATTTATTGTTTTTTCTCTAGACTATTTTAATTAATTTATAAATTGATATATAATATAATGATATATAACATATGACGTAATTAAGTAACTTATTTAGCTTTATTAATCTCTAAAAAAAATAACATTATCTTATATTTAGGCTAAGAGAGATTACCCATATAAAACCTTGCTGGAGGAAGTATTCCTTTTAAGTGTTAGAGGCATGCCCTCACCTACGTAAGTTAAGTCCAACTCACCTAAATTTTTTAATTAAGAAAAGCGCATTGCAAACAACTCACAAAAGGCAGTGACATAAAATGCAGAGAGGAGAAAAGAGAAAAAGGCCAATTCTCTGAAATCCACAAAGCCAAAAATGAAGTTCATTCACAGGGTAATATTCCCAACTCGCAGTTCTGTTTTCCATTCTCACTTGAAAAATATGATTTAAACTCAGCGTTCTATCCGGTGACTAAGAGACAAAGAGGCAAATTATCGGTGCTTGTGTCTCACCCCTATAAACTTTGACTAAAAACAATTCCTATAATAGTGCTGCAACAAACATGCTTTGCCTACCACTTTTTGCTTTCCCTTTTTATCCCTTTTCTCCGGAAAAGTGCAAGGCCAAATCATAAGATGCAAAACTTATCATTGCTTTCATGCACGCACTCCTCTAAAGTTGCAGTCAAAGATGGGGAACCAAAAAGCAACCAATTTGACTGGCTTTTCTTCTTTTGGTAGTATAATCAAATGTCTAAAAGAAGCATATCAATAATTGCACTCAGAACCCAGAGCAGGTTTTGAAATAAGAGATCACCTTTAGCTGCAAGTGAAGGAAAATACAAAGTGGGAAGGAACTTCATAATGGCATTAATATCTGCAAGCTGCAGCAAAAGTGTTTGATCCCTTTTTCAGAAACGTATTCACAACGTTCCTCCTCCAAAAACATCATCCTCATCTCTCACTTCTCTCTTTTTCTGAGCTTCATCTAATGATGAAGGCACAGAGAGCAGCAGTTCAGTCCATTTCTGCCATTTTGAAGTTACATTGAGCAATGACAGTAAGTAATCCTTGGGCAAAAATGAAAATACTGGCAGAAAAGGAATGAACTACTTAAATTTTTGTCTTTGGGGTTGCACAACAATGAAGCTTCTGAGGTCTCTAGGAGATTTTGAATAACAAGTGGCCACTTAGTTCTCCATTGACGGTGAATCAGATATGCAGATGTCCCTCCGACATAGTGGACATACCCTGTGTGTACAAGGTAAATTATCATTACAATAAGTAGAGACTGTAAGAAGGTAAATATTGACAATCGAAGAATTGGAAATTTTCGAAGACTCTCTGTTCGAAAGAAATTTGTAGCAGCAAGTTTGTAACAGAGGAAACTGAGTTGTTCTAAATCCTACTCAACATAAGCAAAAATACATTTGTTTTGACTAGAATAGCACAGATAGAAATGTCCACCACAGAAACTATGATAGGAACAGAGATAGGGGAAGATCAGATCTATTTTTCCTATAGTGCAAATTATGGCATTAAGCAGTTAGGACAGGGCCTAGATTCTCTTTAGTGACAGGAGGAAAAAGTAAAGAGA
This sequence comes from Albizia julibrissin, assembly GCA_037074505.1. Classification (NCBI taxonomy): domain Eukaryota; kingdom Viridiplantae; phylum Streptophyta; class Magnoliopsida; order Fabales; family Fabaceae; genus Albizia; species Albizia julibrissin. Next base: position 38,118,272 of record CM073488.1, on the reverse strand, counting down.
CAGAAAGAGATAGGGTGGGAGTTTGTCGAGGGAAAAGTAAAGATATGGGTCTCAACCCTATCTCTTTCTCTCTCCTCACTTTCTCCTCCAGTGACTGGAGGAAATTCATACTAGTTAGGACTTGGGACTCACTTTATTAACACAGGGATTTGGACTGCGGGTTAATAGTTCCTAAGACTTGCTTGTTATTTTTTTTTTTTGGACAAAGACTTGCTTGTTATTCACACAACTCAAATTATGCTGACACAACATTCCACTCTCAGGTTATGTTATGATTGCGAATAATGGAGAAGGGGAGATTTAATTGAGACCTTCCTTCTGATTTTAATATAACCTTGAACCTTTCATTCTCCTCAATCCAAACATGCACTTAAGGTGCCTCCAATACTGAAGAAAAAGAACTCATCCATGTTTTATACTCGCCTATACCACCTACTAGATCAATGTCAATAAGCACGGATAAAAATGTTCAGCAGGTTAAAAAGAAGAAAACAACAAAACCTTCATACCTATGAATTTCCTTGAGCCACTTGTCTATGCATGCTCTATGAAATTGGTGATAGCAAGGCAGCTCGCGCATGCTGTCTCCATCCTCATACTCCACAAGGCATATATAGCATCTGTGAAATCAAGGAATGACATAGACATAGGCAAAACCCCATGATTACATTTCAATATTAGTGAAATTTCAATGGTGATCTCAGTAAGATTTGATAAGAGTTTAACTTGCAAAAAGGCACATTGAGATATAAGTAAGGCTTCTAAAAAAAGGTTAAAGGATTTATGTCAAGTTTTTTCATCTTCCTTAGTGATATCCTTACTTTCAAGAAGCTGCATACCAAGTACACTTTATCTTATACGTTGCTCATAAGAATGGAGTATAAAATATATCATTATAAAGAAAGGGAAATAAAAGCAACAAAAGAACAACGGGAAAAAAAACTGAACTACAAGTGATGGTCAAATTCGAACGCTTACTGGGCAGCATCCTCCTGATTTTTATGCAACTTTGTGTATAATCTGACCGGCAAAGACTCCACTACATCATTAGGTGCAGGAACAGATCCAATGGAAGACACAGAAGGGCGAGAAGATAAAACCGCAGATTGCTGATGAATTTCATCCAGAACCTAATTAAAATATGTATAGAGGATTCATTTTGTAAAAACAACTAATGGAAGGCCATCTTGATAGCTACCAACATATAAGCATACCTCAAATAAGGCTTCAGCTAGCATTACAATTCTTGATATGCTAGCTCTAGTACCAGTATCATCAATTGAACTAGTATCACGACTACCAATTCGGCATGTACAATGACCATTTCTATGTTGACCAGACAGGATACAAGATCTGTCATGTCCAGATAGATTTTCAAACCGGCTCCCCAACCGCTGCAGAGCACGAACCTGAAAGGTCAATAACACTGCATAAACTCTTGCAGAATGATCCCTCAGCATTACAGATTCTTACTGTACATCCTAATTTCATTGTTGAATTATGCTAACATCAATATCGTTACCTTTTACCAAGTTTTTTAGTGGAAGTAATATAAAGCCATCAGTATCTACCTAGAGTATAGAAAATTCACAAACCTGGGATCTTATTCTTCTTCTCCGTTCAAGAAAGTTGGATCTGTGTTCCAGCAGATCTTGGTACCTAGCTTCTCTTGACCGCGAATTCTCAACCTCATAGTCTTGGATGCTGAATAAGGAGTTAGACATACTGGATGGAGGATAACCAGACATAGAAGAAGAATTTATAGCATTACTAATATATGGTAATACTGTTGAATCTCCCTCCCTGGCTTGTCTTTCTGTATCCTGCCTAGTATCCCTTGCTTCTCTCTCTTGTTGCTGGGGGCAAAAGCTGACATCAGATAAAGCTGACTGACGAAGAACTCTATTTCGAAGCCTCCCAACACTTAGAGTCCGGCTGTACCGAAAATTCCGTTCAACAGGTTCTCGAGCTCCATTTTGTCGACCCTCAACATTTTCAGTCTCAGCATGAATTCTTGGAGGAAACAAGTTTATATCCAGTCCTTCACATGAACCATTTCCATCTCTAACCACATTCTGTATAGAAGAAACTGAGGGATTACTCTGTAAGTTGCCAGATGAATGTGATGCTGGAAAATTAGAACATAAACCATTATAAGTATCTTCATAATGCTGTATGGGCATTCTGTTATCAAAAGGAGGAGGAAACGAGTCATTACATTGTTGAGTTTCATTTCTATTAACCAAGCTGCCAGTGGGTCCTGGATGCAGACTAAGATCATCTTCATTGTTGAATATTGACATTGTTGTAGAAGAAACATGGCAAGACCTTGATGACCCTAAACTGGTGGTTCTGCTAAGTCTGAAACTTATATTACCAGGAATAAAGCTAAAACGAGAAAGAAATCGACTACCAGTTGAAGAAGTACGAGCAGATCGGCTACGAGTTCTGGAGGAATTACTGGAGATGCTTGTTTGAGCCCACTCATTAAGGTCAATGTTGCAAGGCATGTCATCAGATATTTTCTTTTTGTCATCTCTAAAAGACTTTGATTTCATCTCATTTGATCGTGTCACAGTGCAACAGTTGTGTGTGACACCACTACCATTTACTTTATTCTGATCACAAACCCACAGCATGAGATACAAATCAGGATTAGTAGATTGAAAGGAATCAGGTCTCATAGTACATATTTCATTAAGGACGAAAGCAAAACAATACTACAACTAAATATCAACAACAACTACCCTCACAATCTCATTTTTTGACATTGTGTGCGTTTACAGGCAGCAAGCAGTAGCTTAACAACTCAGCAAATTTAAGTTCATAACCCCCTTCTAAAGGAAGCAGTGAGTTTAAAGGCCTTGTTTAAACTCAAATAACAAGGGATCCTTTCAGCAGAAAAATTATAAGTTAGGCTTTGCATAATCGTCTTTTGGAAGTATGTTGAGTAGTAGTGTATTGGAAGTTGGCCCATTTAACCATAACTTCTCTCAATTGTTTTCTGAAAAAAAAAAGTACCAGCCATGATATATATGAATACAGTTATCAGATGTCCACTTGTTCTTACAATATAACGGAAAATTGCCTCAGCGGTCAAAAAGTGAAAAAACAAACGGACTAAGGCACGATTTCTTGCATATTTTTTTACTAGGTTCTCCAGCGAAAATGTGTAAAAAAGTTCTCAAAGAAATCCAATCTACAATGCAGAGTCGTACCTATACTCTTATATGCAAAACTCGTATGTTATTGCTAGAGAATATGATATATGAATTACCCCAAAAGACATCAGTTCACAAGAATATGAAGGTAAGAAACAAAACAGACCGACCAGGAAGCTTAGGACCTGAAAAAATCTTCCACGGTACAATGCAAGAACAGAGAAAAACAGGAAAAGCGGTGTGATAAAATTGAGACCAGAATGTGTGAAGCACCACTTCAAACTGCATTGAAACTCAATGTACCTTATCTAGTCTTTCCAGGTCAATACCAACGAGAACTTTAAGCTCGAACAAACAACCACAAAGGAGAATCCAAACAAAAATTAAGGAATGAGAGAACGAACTGCTTACCTTTTCTTCATGAGATCCAGAGGTTGTTCCCAGACAATACGACTGAAATCCTTTATGCCCTTTCTTAGATCGAACCTTCCGGAAACTGCCGAAAGACGACGACGAACTGCAAGAGGAATTGGCTTTGCTACTACTGGATCCCATTTTCGCACCAATGCCTCTAGAAATCTACAAGCAGAAAAGGTTCTCTAAGTATTTAACGCCACACAGGAAACAACTAAAACCCAGAAATCAAAATGCTTCGGAATTCAGATCCACATTAATGCCAAAGTAAAGTAGCAAATATTTACTTGGTCAAGCACTGTCGTTGTCGTTTGAGTGAAATGTAAAAGTCACATAAGGCAAAATGGGTCCAAAGAAAAGAGAAGCATGTGAGGATAAAGCGTTGGGGGGGGGAGAAAGAGAGAGAGAGAAGGCGGTGATGGCAGGTAGGGGCTCAGTGAATGAGACATAGTAAAGCGCAGTGATGAGGGCAAAAGGCCATTCCCCACCTAAGAAGAGAGAACGTGGATATTGCAGACTTCAGTGTAATAAGGAAGAAGACGAGAAAACTGGCCTATACTCTGCCAACATGTTGGCGATTCCTAGTAGATTTTGGTTGGATTCATCACTCTTTATTGTCCAAAATTGATGAATAGTTATTACAGTTTTTACTCTCTCTCTTTTTATTCCGGTGAAAACTGAAAACAGTTATTATCAACCGCAGGTATTAACTATTTCTGACTCGATAAAATTAACTCGCTCTAGAGTTAACTGTATTAACTGACTCGTCTAAACATGTTTTTGAGTATATAAATAATACACTAGTAATTGTTAAGTTTATGGTGTACGAGTGTATGCAAATCTCAAACGTTCACTTGTAAGTTATGTGGGAATATTTGTAAGTTTTTGCCAAGGGTAAATATATGTCAATAACAATATTCATATTTTAAAGAGATGTTATTAAAAAAAATATAATATATTTTTTAATTACACGTTAGTGTTGTTCTTATTAGCAATGGTGATACGCAAACAAGGGTTTGGCATGTGGATTTCTCTTATAATTTTTGACTCATATTACCGATGGGGAGTAAAGCATAATTTGTGATCCTTTTAAGTTTAAGAACAAGGTATTTTACAATCACACCATGATTACAATTATATCACTGTAGTTTTTAATATAGGATTTAATTGAAAATTAATATTGAGCCTAATGTAATATTTGTTTTTTATATTTATTATTATTTTTTAAAATCATCTTTATTAATATTCCTAAATAATAATTAAATAAAAAAAGAAGGAAGAAAATTAAAAAAATAATTAAAATGTTAAAAAGATGTAATAACTATATTTAAGGAGGTTTTCTTTTAACAGCAGCAAGAGCTTGAGAATTGAAACTTTTAACGGCAAAATTGAATTCTAGGGTCGTTTCAGATAGATTTCCTTCTCCGAAATCTAGAGTTGGTAATATGGGTTGGGACCACGGGTCGAGCCTGCCCAACTCATAAATATAGGTGATTTGGGTTCTGAAAAATTGTGACCATTTGGGAGCGGTTCTTTTGGACTCAAACACATATGGTCCTAACTCATGACAGGTTGGACCACCGGGTTGGTGGGTTGACCCATATTTTTTTTAAATATTGTCTAGTGTCTATTGGACAAGGGAGATTGGGTGAAGGGCCAAAGGCAAACAAGACTCAATCCAATTTGCGTAGCCTTTTGGGTCATTCATTATTGTTCATTCCATTGATGCTTTTTGGGGTCGTGACTTGCTGCCATTTGCCTAATTTGAGTTTTTGAAAGTTAAGACGTTGTATTCATAATTTAGTATACTCCTCCTCCTTTGGATTTATTTTTTTTAATTTAGTATACTAAAATATTGATAGCTTTTGGATTTATATTTTTTTTGTTATGTGTGGACTTATGATTAATGTTTAATTTTTAATTTTTTTATGGTTTATGTTTGTAGAAAAAATAATTTTTAGTATATTATGTTAAAAAAATTTAAAAAAAAATATAGGTTGGGCGGGCCAACCCACCAATCCAGTGATTATGGGTTAGATTGGCTAAATACCAACCCATATTAATGTGGTTCTTTTAGACCCAACCCATATAATCCCAACGTATGACGGATTAACTCAAACCTAATGGACGATATTAACACCTCTACCGAAATCAAATGGGACTGAACCAACATTGGGCTTTTGGCAAAACATTTTGCGTGTTTAGCAAGAGTTCAAAACAACAAACACCTTACCTGCAAAACCGAATCTATTACATACCTCGACGACCCGAGATATGTTACAAGCTTTTCCTGCGCCTCCTCGCCTTCTTTCTATCCCCTCTTTCACAAGGTATGCCCCATCCTCCCACTGATTTAGTTCGTATGTATACCTCGTTTTCACTCATACAACTGGGGGTCTATTTACTTTCGCATTCCAGGAAAATGGTTATAAGAATTGGGAACTTGTGTGCATATCTAGAGTTTTGTATTTGTTATTTGGTTTCAGTTCGCTGGTGATTATTGAACATCTTAGCGGGTGAACGTGAAATCATGTGTTGAATCCGTAATTATGAATTTGTTGCAGAGTATATTTGAGCAAAATGAGCTCGGTGCCATCACCACCGAAAATTCCAAAGTTCTTTTCCGTGGAAGGAAGTGATATACATTCAAGAAGTAAACCAGATGGTAATGAACGATGTTCTTTGCTGTTTGGTTTACCCATTAAAGTTTTTACTTATATGTGATTATAACTTGGTTCATTGTGTGTGTGTTTTTTTTTTTCATACTGCTGTGGTTGTTTGACTTCCATGTTTTCCATATGACAATTTTCAGCGCGCTTGGCTTGACTTTGAAGTGCAAGAATTTAACTGTAGAGCATGATGTATTGCATGGGGTGGGTTGGATTTCTTATTGAGGAATTTGAATGTTGTAAACATGGGGGTAGTCTAATAGAGAATGAAACCATAAAAGTAGCCAAATATCATGGGGTTGTTTGATTTTGTTTTTAAAAACTGTTTTTCTTTTTTTAAAAACAATAAAACATGTTTGTTAAACTGTTTTCAAAAATTGTTTTTAAAAACAAAAAAACAAGAAGTTGTTTTTAAAAACTAAAAAATAAAAACAGTTTTTAGTTGTTTTCTTGTTTTTGTTTTTCTATTTTTTTTATTTTTTGAAACTGCCATTTATCCACTATTGACTGTATACTATCAATGGCGACCACTGCTACGTTACCACCAACTACTTCACCACTGTCATTTCAAAAACAGATTTTTCAAAACAATCTATCCAAACATTTTTTTTTATTTTAAAAACTTGTTTCTAAAAATTGTTTTATAAAACTATTTGTGAGAACAAAAAACAGAAAACAGAATCAAACAAGCCCCATATCTCTGATCTTCTGCTTTCTGTTTTCTTGTAATTTCTTCATCACCTGCTTTTTTGAACTTTAATGGGGTGGGAAACAAAAGTAGGCAATGGCAATGGGAAGAATGAAAGTTGAACAAGGATCCAAAAGTGATGCAAGCATTGCATTCTATCTCTCCTCTTTTTATCTTTTAAACTAAGCCAAGCCCCAACAACAGTTCTAGATGATGTCAATTGAACCAAAAGACCATTTCAGTATAAAACAACATAAAAATGGCTTTAGTCCTTAGATCTAAGTTCCACAACTAAGCCACAAACACAGCGGTCACTTCTTCTGATCTTGCTTGTTGGCCTTTACTATGTCGACATTTAGGCAAAACAAGAGGATGGTGGTGAGAGGTTTATCATGCCATTCACCAAGTACCTTAATCTATCATTCTAACTAATTCAATCTGTCTCTTTTCAGCCCCACTTAGTATTGTATATTTGTTTATTAAAATAAGCATGTTTTTTCAACTTTTTTGGAATTATTTACAGACATCTAAAATTTAATATCACAGGGTTCAGATTCAGCCTTGTCTCATACAATATATTGGCTCAGGTATGGTATTTATTGTTTTCATCCAATTTCTAAATGGATTTTGTCACGTTTTAAGCTTTGTCATAAACCATGAAATGTAATTAATAACTTTGGCCATATGATATTTTGTAAGGTCAGAGAGGGGGTTAACAATAAACTGAGTCCTAGGTTATGCATGAGTCCAAGTCATTAGGATCTCAAACCTTTTCTTTTCCCTATAACCTTATTTATTTTATTTTTATTTGTGATGTAGGTCTATGTGAAGAGCTCTCTATTCCCGCACTCTCCTTCCTCTTCACTGAAGTATATTACTTTGGATCCTAAGTAACAAATAATGATTTCAAGATCTGCATCTATGCTTAATTTTAATTTTACCATTGTTGTAGGTGGAAAGCTCGTTCAAATGCAATTTTAACGGTTCTCAAGAATTTAGAAGCTGATTTTTTCTGTCTACAGGTTAGTTCTTTATAAATTTTGGGTCTCCTTTTATCTTCTTCTCTATCTTTCTCTTGGGTTGCTTTCAGTTGAAGTCAAATATTGAATGCTTTAAAAGTTTATTGTAAATTTCAATTTCTTAACTAGTTTATTTAATAATATTGAAAACAAAAATCTTCGTCTTGATGCCGTGAACCTTTTCAGGAAGTTGATGAGTATGATAGCTTTTACAAAGGAAGCATGCTCAACATAGGATATTCTAGTGTTTATATGAAAAGAAGTGGACAAAAACGTGACGGATGTGGATTATTTTACAAGCATGATCGGTATGTTTTCCAACTCGTAGTTTTGCAGACACAAGATTTGTAATTTAAATTTTGCATGAGTTATAGGAATTATAATTAGTGATAGCTAGGAATCAGGATTTTGTCATTCAAACCAAGTTTGCTTACGAGATCTGTGTTTTCTTTAATTTTTATTTTTAAACTTCTTGTTTCCATTGGAAGATTGAGTTTGAACAAATGACCTTTACCCTATGAGTAATGATTTGTAATGGTTGATGCAAAGTTGGCTAATAGATGGATGCAGAAATCCTGAACCTCCAATGTTGTAATGTAATAATTGAGCTATTATCAATTGATTACTATTTGGATGAGTACTCTTGTCTATCTCTGGTCTTTCATTTCCTTATCATCCTTTATAGTTGAATATCTCTGTTGTAAGCAGCCAAAACTCAAACAAAGTTATTATTTACATTACATAGGTTTTGTTTAGATTCATCATATTGCCTAAAAAATAATAATAATAATAAAAATTAAGATGTGTTTTTTACATGATTGGTGTTCTTCAAATGGATTTTATGACTTGTGACTAGTTAGGTAGAATGCTTATCCTTGTGATCTTCAATGATCTTAGTTTTATGTTTATCCATACTTTGTTCTATTTAGTGCAGAGCTGGTTTTAGAAGAGAAAATTGAATACAATGATCTGGCAAATTCACTTCAAGATGGGAACTCTTCAAATGATGATGAACACAACAATGATCAGTCAGAGAAACACAAGGATGCTGCACCCAATAATGGTAACTTCTATGTTGTGCTATTATGCCTACACACATTGCTGGGAAGGGATAAACCATCTTTAGACCTCACAGATTGAGCAATATTTTATTTTTCACATCCAGGACCTAAAAAGAATGCAGAAGATCGTGGAGATCCTAATGATCCCCAGGTGAGACTAAAGCGTGATTGTGTTGGGATTTTGGCTGCTTTCAAATTCAGAGATCTTCCTCATCATGTCGTTATTGTGGCTGATACACATCTTTACTGGTAATGAAGTAATTTATATGCTAATTATGTAATTTTTTTTTTAGTTTTTTTTTACTTACAATAAATTTTTGCCATACCTTGGCTTGGTTCTTATGAATATGAGTTTGCCTAACTTCATTGGTAAAATTGATGAAGTTTGCATTTTTGCACCAGGGATCCTGAATGGGCTGATGTCAAGCTGGCCCAAGCTAAATATCTTCTATCTCGCTTAGCACAATTCAAAACACTGGTATCAGAAAGATTTGAATGTGTGCCTGATGTCCTAGTGGCTGGTGACTTCAATTCTACACCAGGGGATACGGTACACGAACACTTCTAAATTATTACCTCCAGTCCTTAATATAAGAGTTAGATAACTAATTTTCTATTAAGAAAATTGGTTAAGTTAACTATATGTAACATATGGTGTCGATTTTCTTAAAATACCATTTTTTACCATGTGGATTGAAACTACCCTTGATGGAAACCCCTTAATGCAATCAATGTAGATTGGATATTTTGGGGAAACAATTAAAAATTTGGAAAACAAAGTGAATTGAGGTCTTATATTTTATTTAGTCCAAAATGAACCCCTTATCTAGCTCCTATATTTAGGACCTGAAGGAGTATTAATTTTCTCTGTTATACCAAGGGCTCATTTAATGGAAGATAAAATGAGGACATTGATTTGGAGGATGAGAAATGATTTCCATGCTCCATTTTTTAAAAAAAAAATATTAGATTGTTGAATAGTGATTGCAATGATGTAATAGACATTTTAGAAAGGGATTACCTTTCCATCCATGATACTAAACATCCGTGTGGGTCAATCCTTAGGTAATGCCAAATCACTTATCAAGTAGATGCAAGTCAATATACATTATCAGAAAACAGTGAAATTCTCATGGAATTCACAATGAGAGAAGTTCTTGCAGCATTTCTCTTGATAATTTCATGAGAATTTTCCAAGAATGTCTTTTCTCTAACATTTTACAGTTTTTCCTCAACATGTTATTATTAGGGTTAATACAATCTTTGGTCTCTTAAGTTTGCCCTCAACATATTATTAATAGTTATCAAAATAGTCCAAGTTTTTATTAAGTTTTGGGGACCAATATTTTAAACGGAATGAAATTTGAGAGACAAAAACCTATAGTTTGAAACTTGAGGGACGAAAATCAAAATAAAGGTAGATTTGAGGGACCAAAGATTATATTAACTCTTACTAATAGTTTCAATCCCCAATCATTTTGCAGGTTTATCAATACCTTGTATCTGACGACCCTTCATCAAAACCAATGCCTGAAAGTTCAGAAGACGCTCCTATTCCCTTATGTAGTGTCTATGCTTGCACAAGAGGAGAGCCTCCATTTACCAACTGCACTCCTGGATTCACAGGAACACTGGACTATATACTATTTTGCCCTTCTCACAATATTAAACCAATCAGTTTTCTTGAGCTTCCTGATTCCAGTTCACCTGATGTTGATGGTGGCTTGCCAAACTTTAGTCACCCCAGTGATCATCTGCCGATTGGTGCCGAATTTGAAATTATCAAGGAATAAATAGTCTTCTGAAAAGTTATATTTGATTTCTCTGGAACATTGTTTTCTGTTTTTTCCTTTCAGGAGGAATTAAAGAAAAGGCTGCAAGAGAAAGTGAATGACGGAGATCAGCATGAAATAGACACAGTAAACTAAGCTAGTTCTATAATGAAGAACTCCTAGGTTTATCTGAGATAATGTGGTCAGTCTCTAGGAACATTGTGTTGTGTCCTTTTAATTTTAGGGAAAGATAACTATTTTTAGATATAATGCTTTTGTATTCATTCATCTTGGAGAAATATCTGATCTGTGAACTTTCTCTACATTAAAGTTAATAAATTTTGCCAATGCTGAGTTGGGACTGGATCTCTTTTTGCCCGCTGGATCACTGACTTGCTTGACATCAATTCTACTTTCCCCCCTTTTCCTATTCATTGAATTATTCATATCAAATTTTAACGATTTATTTTTACTAGTATTATCTTTTTTAAATTATAACATCTCAATTAAAACACTTTAAACCTGACAACAAATAAACGACAGGATTATGCGAGGCAGGAGATGATCCGTTTTATAGCCTCTTAACGTTGGTTAGTTGAATGAGGTTTTTATGATTTCATCCCAAATTTAAATCATAAAATTCGATTTTTTTTTTTTTTTGTAAATTCATCCTAAATTCTTATTAAAGCAACTTATCTATAAGTTCTAAGACAATCTGAATCTCTATTTTTTCCCATCTTTCCAGGCAATCTTATTTAAGGTACCTGAATCTCTACTCTAAAACTAGTGAACTATCCAACTTAAAATACCGCCCCTAATTAGAAGTTTTTTTTTTTTTTGTTGAACCCCTAATTAGAAGTTCAGTGCTAATTAAAAGGACAATTTAATGTTTGTTTGGAATAACGATTGGAGCCTTCAAAAGAAACTTTTCAATCGTGATTTATAATATATGAGGTAAGTATGTGATATGAGTCTTATTTTGATTTACGTGCATAATCACTTTTAAGATCACCAATCATAATTCCAAACATATTATAACCACTAAATGTAGGTGTTACAGTATAGCAATTGGAGTGGTTGGTTGGTGACGAGTGTGACGGTGCCAAATGCCAATAGTGGTCATTGCTCACCTCATTGCCCACTTTTTGAAGTGACAAGCAAGCACTACTTTGTGTTGCAAGAGAGGCTACGTAATAAAGCTCGTTTGTGAAATGAAATTAATGTTTATTTGAATTAATTTTTAAAAAATATTTTTTATGATTTATGAGGTAAATATATTAGAGTAGTTTTGTATTGATTTATAAAAAATAACTTTTGAAATCGCAGTTTGAGGCTTACACAAACACTCCCTATATAAAAGATCATTTTTAAAATGTGAAATGCTTTTATCTATCTTTTGATAAAAATTAATAATAAAAATAGTTGTTATTAAATAATAATTACAAGAATGTAATAGATATTTCGTATGATTGCATTACAGCAAATATATTTTTAATACAAAATGCTACCTCTAACTAGTGTTCACCAAATTCCATGGGAACTCTTTACAGTTCTCTGGGTCATCATGAGAGTGGAGCAAACTATTTATACTAGTATTTTATGAATATTTATAAAATCTATGTTTGAATTTAGCCTCAACATTCTTAGGGCCCATTAACATTTTGAATTTAGGTAGTCTTATATCAGTCTCATTCAAAATTATGTTAATATTAGAATACATTTTTTATTTTTTATTTCATTATCAAAATAAAATCTATAACAAGCGAACTAATGTTCTGTCCTTAATCTGTGTCTACCAAAACTATTCACTAAAACAAGAAGCTTATTTTTTTCTCGCGTGCTTTTCAATTTTTGCATCGCCAATTCATATTTCACAAGACTCACTTTTTTTTAGCAAATAAATGTACCTCATGGACTCATGGTATTTAAGTTTGTTGTTGGTCTGATCTATTGTGCTGCACAAGGTATTATGACAACACTACAATTATGTTGCCTGCCAAACTTGACGACCTACATAGCATGCTTGAACCATTTGAGTGACTTCTCAGGTCAGCTTATAATCATGAGGTCACGACAGTCTAATCACTCAGCTTCACTATGCCCATTTCACAGTAACATAAATAAACCTCCTTTTCACACTCTATATAAGCATATGCTAGGTTCACTTGCTTCATAAACCTGTTATGTTATATCCTCAGGATAGAGAAAATAACACCCTACTTCCAAAAATGCTAGACATTCTTGAGGAGTTTGAGGCCTCAGAGCCTGGGAAGTTAATAGTGGAGATTACCAAGAAAAGTGTTGTAAAGGCTATGAATCATCCACCAGCATCATTTTCAATCACTCTCTCAAATCTTGACCTTCTTTCTGGCCGTTTTCCTGTGACTTACTTGTATTTCTTTCGCACACCCAAACCGTTAATTCATGACTTTGGAGGACTTGTTGGGTCTCTCAAGAGATCTCTAGCACAAACACTTGATTACTATTATCCATTTGCAGGTCAAATTGTTCAGAACCCCAAAACTGGTGAGCCTGAAATCATCTGTGACAACAATGGAGCTCTAGTCATTGAAGCTCACGCCAATCTCCCAATGAAGAAACTAAATTTCCATAATCTCAATGAAACCATTCAGGGTAAGCTAGTTTCTATTCAACCAGGCTTCCCTCTGCAAATTCAGGTGACAGATTACCCTTGCGGAAGCATCTCTATAGCTTTCACTTTCGACCATGCATTAGGTGATGCAAGTTCCTTTGGTAAATTCATTGCCTCATGGTCTGAAAGAGCTCAAAATAAGCCCCTTTCAGTTCTCCCAGACCATAGTAGACACCTTCAAGCTCGTTTTCCTCCCAAATATCACCCATCACTGGATCAAACTTTCATCAAGTGCACTATGGAAGAGATACAGAACATGCCAATGAACAACATAACGCTTAAGCGTCTTTACCACATTAATGCATCAAGTATTAATGTACTTCAGAGAACTGCATCAGCCGGTGGAACCAAAAGAACAAAGATTGAGGCTTTCTCAGCCTATGTATGGAAGATAATGATTGGAACCATTGGTCAGAGGTACGACAGATGCAAGATGGGTTGGTTAGTGGACGGAAGAGAAAAAATAGGAGAGAAAGGTAGCAGGAATGGGATGTTAAATTACATAGGCAATGTCTTGTCATTGGCTTTTGGGGAGGCAAGGGTTCAAGAGTTGAAGGAAGCTTCAATATCAGAAACTGCCAAGATAGTGCATGAGGCTATTACGGAGGTGAACAATGAGGCTCACTTTTTGGATTTGATTGATTGGGTTGAGTGTCACAGGCCTGGCTTGATGCTAGCCAAGGCAGTGTTGGGTCAGGAAGGACCAGTCCTGGTTGTCTCCTCAGGAAGAAGGTTTCCAGTAACTGAAGTAGACTTTGGGTTTGGAAGTCCCATGTTAGGGACAGTCTATACTTCCATCGAAAGGGTTGGTGTAGGTTATATGAACCAGAGGCAAAGTGGTAAGGTTGATGGCTCATGGACTGTCTCTGCTATCTTATGGCCAGAGCTGGCAGCTGCACTTGAGGCTGACCCTATTTTCCAGCCCATGTCTGCTTCTCATCTCCAACTTTAGTGCAGTGCATATTTTAGCTTTCATCTCTATCCTGCAGGTCAAAATTAACACAAATAATATGTGTGTGTGTGTACGAAGTTAGTCGTGCCCATCACAATCAATGTAAATCTTATTATTGTATCTGATGCTTGTGATAATTTGATCAGAGTTCCATGTTTGCTTTACAAACGGTACCATGGGATGAGGAGTTAAGTATAACTCTACACAAAACCATCAAAATAAAGACTCGAGAAAATAAAGTTGTGATACTTATTCAGGTAACAATAACTAATTCTAACTGCAGATGTTGAATGTTATTTAATGTCATGCACTAGGCATTAGTTACTCGGACTCTAGACTTGGGACGAGTTTTAAATTATCATTAAAATATGCTAGCATATCCAATCTTCTGGCCTAAGAATCTCAATGCAATGAATGACAAACACCTAGAAATTGACAGAATCACCAATGGAAATTGGTTCAAGTAGTTAGACACCTGTTTTCCTCAAGTAAAATCTCAGGTTCAAGCCTTGCAAATGAAGAAAATTGCAGCTGAGGGAGCTTAGCGCTCATGTAGTCCAACCCAGCTTACTCTGAATTAGTTAAGGTCCAATGAAGCTTTCAAAAACCAAATGGTATGAGAATAAAAAAGGGAAAACAAAGACACTGACTCATGGAAAGAAAGCAAGATTCCATAACATCAAGTGAAGCTAGGAGCAGGACAAGTTACCAAGTTTTTGCTTTACACTGGTTGGAAATACAAAATTTGAGAGCATCCTTTAAACTTTTCTTTTTAAAAAATACAAGGGCAACTCTTAAAATAACTTAACATCCATCCAAGTTGCGACTGTCTTTAATTGCTAAATAAATCGGAATAACTTCACATCACATCCTACTGCTCTACATACTTTGCTTTGTTAGCATATCTGAGGTTGCACTTCACTCTTTCCCCTTGGGGCTGTCATCCTATAATAACGAAGTTGAGGATGATGAAAATTGGGAAACCAAAGTCATTCGTCGACACGCATGTTTAATGACACCTTACATATCATTCCCGGGAGCCACAGGTAACACTAGCGCCACAACCAAATGCCACAATCTCAAGAGGAAAAGGAATATGGAAAAATAGCATAACACATAAATAATCCAAGGGTGGAAGAGAGGTTGCCCAACATTTCACAGGTTCAAGCAAGAAAGCAGGTCCTTTTTTGGCTTCCTCAAGTCTCCAATGCTATATGTCATGGTAGATTCAGTTCATTACATCGCTTCAAAGTCTTTCAGCATCAACTGTAATTGACAGAGGCTCCTGTCTGAGGAAAATAATTCCATCATGAGACTCTCACAAGATAAAAGTTAGTAAAATTGAAGAAAGGGGGAATTACAATGAGGTCCTAAGCAAGGAACTTAATTACCAAGAAGCCTCAATGACAAGTGAGGTGTGAGGTGTTGTCATTTCTTACTTTGAACGTTGTCATTGCTTGCTCTTCAGTTGTCATTGGGATTAATGGATAATTAAGTCCCTTCTTTGGGATCTCATTGTAATCCCCCCAAAAAGAAATTATGAGCAACTCACTAGACAAAAATTAGTAAAAATCAAAGAGTTGTCCTTTTGATACTTGACCATGTCACTTGTTTCAGAAATGCCTGCACGCAAGAAGTAAAATCAAGGCATTAAATCTACAAACCATAGAATTATGAACATATTCCAATCAAGGACCAACAGAAGATCAAAACCTGGTAACTGGTCAAGGAGCTAAAAAATCATTGCTGTACTGGCAGTCCTCATAATCTCTAGAATTTAATTTCCCTGGTTTTCAAACACAAGCAATAGATCACTAGAAAATAGAACAAGTATAATATTACAGGAATCTTTTTCTATATTAAAAGGGAATATTATACAATAAGGAGGATCACGTTAATTATTTCGAATTTTTAATACATATCATATATTTTCAGAAATATTAGAGTATTTAACATAATACAGCCACGTGACTCCTAGATCAACAATTACATGGCATAATTGGGTATAGTCAACTAAACCAGATATTTAGGAACAAACAAGAACAGATTATGTATCAGTGGCCTTTAAAAAAACTATGCCAATCTCTGTTAACACATCCTGTAAATAAATTAATTTTGACTTGAAATTTACAGGTTTACCTTTTATCCCTTGTCGAAAAAGGCCAAATTACTTCTTAAAAAAAAAGAAAAAAAAAGAGAAAAGTAAAATGATTCTTCTTTATCAAATATTAGAGAACTTATTACTCTGTTTCAACTAAAATCAGCACAGGGATGAAGACAACTAATCAGATTTGTACCACAATTACCAACAGACAGATATATATTCTAAAGTAGAAGTTGATCTGCTGAACAGAGAACATGATTGTGAATTCATTTAACCCCTGAGAGGAGCACCGCGCCAAACGAAAATATTTGTGACAAAAATGCATTTGAAGGTTAGCAACCATCGTCCTAGCATAACCTTCAACAATCAATTTATTTAAAGCACAAGCAAAAGACATTAAAACATGAGCAAAGTATATTTTTTTTATCTTGTATGACCAACCTCTAAAGTTCAAAGTTCATTCTTCAATGGAGAATCTGAGGAAAGAGCATGCTGCCTTAGTTGTTGCCTTTAATCCACATGTCCGGATATCAAGCATAAACCTTCATCTTCAGTAAATGCTCTGAGGTTGAGCATGTTTGTGGCAGTATCAACCCCAAGATTCATGGTATCAACCAAATCTGAGAAGTTTCCTAATTACTCTTGAATGCTAAGTTTTGCGGGAGGATGCATCCCATGAACCAATGTGGTATAAGTAATTTCATCTAATGATACCCCACCATCAGACATGTGATCACACAGTTGAAAGGCTTCTTGTAGTTTCCTTTCCATGCAATGCCCATTTACCAATGCATTATAAGTGACAGCATCTGGTGTTATTCCATTTACTATCATCTTACCAAAAATCTCATTTGCTTCTTTAATATTTCCCAATTTGCAATACCCATCAATTATAACAGTGTATGTAATTTTATTGGGATGTATGTTGTTTGCAGACATTTCAAGCAAGACACTCACCGCTCTATCCATCTGGCCAAGCTTACAGTAACCACCTATAAGAGCAGTATAACATACAACGTCTGGCAACAAGCCAACTTTTCTCATTTCTTCTAAAATATCTTTTGCCTCGTCAACACGACCAATATTGCACATTCCATGTATTAGAGAAGAATATGTGGCACATGTTGGAGGAATGCCCCGACTTTTCATGGCATCACGAAGTTTGAAGGCTTCTATCACATTACTAATTCGACAATAGGCTGCTATAAGTATGTTATAAACAACAGAATTTAGTTCTACATTCCTATTATTAACTAACTCATTGAATAAGCTTACAGCATCTTCAATTCTGTCAGACTTACAATATCCTTTAATCATCAGGGCATATGTATAGAAATTTGGAACCAATCCCTTTTGCAGGCCTTCATGCAAAAGCTTATTAGCAGCATCCATTTTACCCATGTCAACCAAACTTTTCATTATACAATTGTAGGTTCGTATATCTGGTTGGATTCCTTGCTTAGCCATCTCTTCCTTAAGCTTGGAACCTTGTTCGACCATCCCACCTTTGCAACAGCCAAAAATGAGTGTGTTGTATGAGACCCTGTCCAATACCAAACCCCTCTCAAGCATCTTTCGAAGTATTGTGTCAACCTTGTGCATGTTCCCTTGTTCACAAAGTCCATGAAGAAGAGCGTTTGAGGTAATAGTATTGGCTGCAAAGCCTTTATCAGCAAGGCTAAACCAAAGTTCAATAGCCTCTGAAAGTTTTCCACACTTACAGAGTCTGTGGACTAATGGGGTAAGCAAGCTATCACTAGGCTTGATATTCCTTAACAACAACTCTCTAACATATCCAAGGGCAGAATCAAATCTCGCTTTCTTACATAGCCAGTGAATAACAAAATAACATGCATCCAGGTTAATAGTCAACCCACTAGATAATATTTCCTCTAATATTTTCTCAGCTTGCTCCATTTGATTAGTTCTGCAAAAACCTTGTAAAAGAGTATTAATAGTAACAGAATTGGGTTTTATGCCCTTAGATAACATGTCATGATTGATCCTTAGTGCCTCATTCATATTTCCCTTCCTGCAGCAACCATCAATTAGCGTGTTATAAACAAATACATTAGCAGTAAAGCCACTCTCAGACATTTCCACCAAAATGCAATTTGCTTCATCAAATTTATCTAACTTCACCAAAGCATTGATAAGCACACTATATGTTATAAGACTTGGATTCACTTTGCTTTTTACCATCCTTTCTTTAAATTGAAATGCCTCTTCTAATCTGCCACTCTTGCAGAGCCCATCAATCATGTTATTGTAGGTGACAACATTAGGCGAGACACCAATCTCCTCCATTTTCAAAAACAAACTAATTGCATCCTCTGCCCCGCCTCCTTTAAAAAATGCATTGATTGCAGTAGTACACATGTAAACATCAGGTAAAACATGTCGACAATAATCTTCAAACAATTCGTAACACTTTTGAAGTTCATTAGCTTTCAATAATGAGGTCAACAACAAATTGCAAGTTTTCTGAGATGGAAAAGTCCCCTTTCTCCAGAATAAATAAAATATATCGATAGCAGAATGAAGACCCGTATTCTTGAATTGGGTGCAGAAAACATGAATCAACAAATCCAATCCATCGTTATTTTTTTCTGTTACAGCATTTAACTCCAATATTGAAGCAGCTATTTCAATGTGCCTATTATCATGGTCACCAAACAAAGCGGGCAAGTTCCCATCAATCAAACGGATTAAAAGCAACCTTGCAGGCGATAAAAGGTTTGAGGATAGAAGTAAACGAACCAAGAGGCAGTATGAACGAACCGTGAATTGAAACTTAAAAGAATCAGCAGCAAAATGAAAGAAGTGAAGAGTTGTCTTGAGGTTCACATTCGATTTAATAGAAAAGAACAAGTGATCAAATTCAAGAGGTGACAAGCGGGGTATCAAAGCTTCACAAGTAGAAGAATCAAGAACCTTGCCAGAGAGAATAGAATGCACCAAATCAAGCAGACTCATCTCAGAAGAAGGTAATGATTGAATCTGAGGCTCTAAAGATGGAGATTGAGGAGGGCCATAGTTGGTTGATGTCACCCGGGTCAAGGGGCGCGAGATGCGTGACAAGAAAGGAGAAGGCATAGTTCTTGAAAGCCTTCTCAAATCCATTGAACAACGCATTGCTTGGAATTTGTGGGTTTTGGAAATCTATGGAGTGGTTTTAAAATGAATCAGAAGTGGAAGCCATGATCTGAGCAGCTTTGCCTCAGGAGAGAGGACGTTAAAGAGCCTCTCTCGCCATGGAGCGACGGAGGAGGAAATGAGCGTTGATGGTTTGGTTTGTTACTGAGCACGCGCGACTAGGAAAGTGGGCTTGGGAAATCAGAAAAGTGGCATTGTGCTTGAATATATTTTGGTTTGAGTGAGAAGACTATGAGAGCGAGAATTGGGTCAGAGACATGGGCCGCCCAATTTACTCTGGGCCAAAATTGGGTTACAAAAATAAATAGCATGGGTCCATGAGAGCGAGGGGCGTTAAGTCCATAAAAGAATAGAATTTGTACCAAAAAAAAAAAACAATAGAATTGTAGAGAATGTAATATACTCCCTCTTATTCTTATTATAAGACATCAACTAATAAATATTTTTGATCTTTTTTATTTTCTTATTTCCAAAAAGCATTAAATATTTTTTCCCATGTTTGCCCATGTTTAATTAGGGTAGTGAGAGAAAGTAGTAATTAAAATGATATTATACTTTAATGTAATTAGTAAGAGTAATATTGGAAATTACTTAGATTTAGGACAAATTTCATGCATCTAATTGTCTTTATTGGTTTATGAGAATTGTTAGTTAGTGTCTTATAATAAGGGTCAGGGAGAGTAATAAAATAATGATTACAGAACTAACAAGCTGTTAATTAATATGGTAAATGCCCCAGGTTACGAGGAGAACACATGTTTGAAAATTGGGAAACGCATTTGTTGGGAGGAGTAAAAACTCGGAAAGCACACTTATTAGGAGAGAAGAAAACCCTTTGCGCCAAGTCTTGAAAAAGGAAACCCTTAATCAAATTAAAAAAAATCATGATTACAAGATATCTAGGGCTATTATCATTGTCAGTATTATGATTTGATAGTTCATTTTGGTCCATGTAGTTTCATATCGTTGTTTTTAGTCTTTATACTTTTATAAGGACTTGGCCGGCATTTAATAAATAACCGTCTCTATACTTTTCACGAATTTTGGTTCTTTGGTTATATATTTAAATTCAAACTAAGTATGTATGAAACTACAGAGATCAAAACTAACAATGTAAAAATGTATGGACCAAAACTAAAATTTGATCAAGATATAATAACTTGCAACTTATCAATACTTGTAAAAATAAATCAAACGTGGCACATGCTAGTATGGGAATATATATATATATATATATATATATATATATATATGGAAAAAGATCAAATGAAATTAATAAAAAGGAAACATAAAATGAGGATGAGTTTTTGACCTTGACTAATGAGGATGAGTAAAAAGTGGGAGGGAATACATACACACATGCATGTATGTATATGGGAAGAGTTGACGGGTGGGGCCATCCCCCCATTCTCGGATCTGGCTTTCCTCCTATACCTCTTTATATCCGCTGCCCTCCTTTGCTTAAAATGACGTCGTTTTGTGTGAGAAATAAAATCTTAGCCCTTTATGTATTTTTTATGCAAACCGTTGGTTCCAAGGGAGGTTTGCCCTGAGTTTTGCGGAAACCCATCTACCAAATTCGGCACTCTAACCTCTTCATCATTGGATCAACCCCTCCGATCGTGAAGGAAGAAGATTCCCTTGTTGTCGTGCTCCTTTGTCTGTCGCCGTCATCTGTTATTGCTTTGTTCTTGGTCAAAGTGGGTATTCGCCAAAGTGGAGAAGAATTCTTGGCCGAAGTGGGTATCTGGCGTTCTAACCTCTTTGTTCTTTTAATGCTTTGACGAATTATTTGAACGTAAAGACGACTAGAATGCCTTAGATTTGAGAATAGGTATCCGCCGAAGAGGAGAAGAATTCTTTAGGCTGAGCAAAACCAATGATTTCACACTAGTAACGATTCAAAGGGGAACTCGGCGACAAAGATAAATTTGTAAAGAATCAGAGTTCAATCTCCCTCTTCATGTGGCTTCTTTCATTCTAGTAGGTTGTCCCTCGCATTCACTGTCTATTCCGGTATTCTGGCTTTCTTCAGCATTAATAGAACCTTCATTTTTTTCATCTCAAATCAAAGTCTTCATCTTACCTGATCAGTGGGTCTATGCTATGATATTTGGTAAATGCATATGGAGTTGCCTCTTATGAATATGCATATGGCCTAAATAATGAACAAGTTTGCCTCCAATATAAGAAATCATGTTGTAACTCGCTGCTGATTGCTAATTATAACTTTGATTTCTAACCTTGTAATTTTACTAATTTTGTTGTAACTCTATCTACTAAGAGTATATATGTAGCTTACCATTTCTCTCAAGCTGGAATTTCATAGTCCTAAAGACGGGGATTGCTCTACTCTATATATCAATTACTCAATAGGTATTTCAGTTCTGGGAAAATGGGGGCCAAGTGGAACAACCTATCACTTTCCATTGGTCAAAGTGATAGGTATCATACTGTATACCTTTTAACCCGAAATGAACATACACTCTTCTATAACTTTAACCCGAAATGAATCTATCAGTGTGTATTATAGTGCATTAGATATATGGTTGCCAACATTTGGGTTATGATGTAAGACTAGTAAGAGTGATAGGTATCATAGTACTATATTATGTAAACTCATAAAGTAGGACTGGTGTATGTGTTATGATTATCGTGTACTTTAATTTACCATTTGGGTTTGATTTTATTAGTTGCCAACATTCCCTGGATAACCCTTGAGATTGTTATGTACTTATTAGCAGTTTGCTTGATCTTAGTTTAGACAGGTTCATTATGGTTGCTGTTTAACTTATGTTAAACTAAAATTTTGAAATCATAACAGAATCTTATATAACAAGAAAAGTTTTGTTAGGTTATTCTAGACTGTCTTGATAAATATAACAGAATCTTCCTTGTACAAATTACTTAATCATCTTCCTGATGGTAATATGTATATGCATGCTACAATTCTCTGACATATATCTGGTTTGAAAATTATATATAACAAGAAAACAATAGTAATGGAAGCTACAAGGGAAACATTGAAAAAGGGGAGAAAATGCAAGAGCTGGTGCTTTATGTTCTTGCAAGACTTAGAATCTTCCTTATGCATTTTGCATAAGGTGAAGAACTTGACATATTGGGTTTTTAGTCATGTTACAATACAATTTGCTTTGAAGTGCAGAATAAAACTTCCATAACTGTGGCTTTGCGTTATATTTATGTTCTTGCAAAACTTATATGTTTCAATTGTTTTATGTAGAATCTAGTATGTTGTGTATTTGAAAATACAGATCAGAGAAATAAGATTGAAACTTGTTATGTCATTATTTGTTGACTTTGTTTCATAACAAATTATACAAATAATGAGCAATCTTGACCAAAAAAAATTAAGCAAGATGAAACTACATCAATTGAGAAGACATGAGAAGCCAAAAGAACAAAATGAAGACTTCATATGCAAAATGAGCCTGCTTGACCAAAATAGAGAGCAGACCAAAGGAAGTACAAAATGAGCCTGCTTGAGTAAAATAGAGAGCAACCCAAAGGAAGTCATAAGTTGTACAAAAGAGCTGGACAAAATAAGGTGGAATGGAAACTTCATGCAGGAGGATCTAAGTCAATCATTAAATCTGTATTTATAACATAATGCAACTTTGTAGTGTTAGTGAATATATATTGACATCTTGAATTTGTCCACTATTGTAAGATGAGACAATACTATGTAAAGAATTTCATATTTCAATATAAGAGATTAAATTGTTTTCTTTCATTATCATTATTCTTTATGCTTACCAACATTATATGTTTAGTTAAAATCCAGTGCTTCAAGCGATGTGAAGTCGCAGTTAAGTGGTGCCTGTAAAAATAAAAATAAAATAAATCTCTCAATATATAAAACAAACTGGTTGAGTATGCTATTCAACATCATATGACATACCATCAATGAATTTGTAAGAGTTATTTGACTTGATTGAGAGTTATCCAACATCATGTTATTATGTTGTATTAGAGTTTATGTCTCAAATTTTTGACATTGATTATGGTGTCCCTAAAACGGATTTTGAAAGAAACATAAATATGTAATAAGCAATAAGCTTCTTTGAAAAAAATAATAATTGATCAAATGTATACCAGCGAAGCTTGATGAGGCTTTTTAGAGGCTTTTGTTATTCTTTTTCTTCAATCGCGGTTTCAAGATAACTCTTTATTCGTTTACTTATTTTTCTACCATATCTCTTTTTTAAAGCAACAACTTTCCCACTACCGTTATTGCCATCATGATTCCCCACACCATTCTCATCACCTTTACCATAATCTAATAGGTATTTTATATGAATCTCAGTCACTTTTTTACTTAGTTCCAAGACAACTTCATGAATAAGCAAGAATGCCTCTTTACTTTCTGATGCATCATTAGCTAATTTAACAAGTAAGAGGCATAATTTTCTATACCGATTTGATCTATGTTGTTTAGGATCAACTTCAATATGTTTCTCCTTAATATCATACACTACACCATATCGTGCTTCTCTTGTCCACCTTTTTTAACATCACGTTCATTCAATACCATCAATGCATGACAACATAATATGCCAGCTCGTTCAAATTTTTTGCAACTACAAGTTATTGTCTTCGTTGAAGGATTAAATGTCAAATTATGCTCTTGTTTGCTTCTATCCATGGTGATCACATAATCAAACATGGTGGTACTATCCTCCACATCCATAATGATATTTCTTTATTTCCTCTCTTTTATACATGTAGCATCACGTAGATCACATTGTTGTTGGAACAAGTTAAAAATAGGTCGAGTATATACATCAAAAAGCTGACAAAGCATACTTGAACTCTGCAATATCAACCTTGGCAACTTGTCAAGCGCCTTAAAATCACTTTTCAATTCGTTATAGCACTTATCCTCTAGAACTTGTTCAAATTGTTGGATGAATTGATTGATATCTAATTTAGCATGTGTGCAACTTTTGACATATGCATTGACACTTTCGTTAATTTGTGTGCTTCTTATGCCAAGTGTCCTTGAGTTTTTCATATAGCATACTGCCCATTTCTCTTTTATTTGGTACATAGACATCAACCACAAGTTTTTTGCCATATCTTGTTGTAATAATAATGTTTGCCAAGCTTCTTCAAACTCGACTTCATCCCAACAATGATACATGCAATGGTTGAAATCACTAATCATTGAGCTTGAAAGGTGCTTCATTGCATTTTTAAAATATGCCAAGTGCACAAGGCATGCTTTACCTCTGGCATCACTTCTTGTAATGCATGTGGCATAGCAGCATCTTGATCGGTAAATATAGTTAGTGGCATTGCATTTTTGTATGTGCACAGAAAAGTCTCAAAGAGCCATTTGGAACTTTCAACAGTCTCATCATATAACAATATCGCTACAAATATTACCCCTCCTTTGTAATGGTTAAAGCTAGAGAAGATTGCAAAAGGTCTATGGTCACGATTTGTGTAATAAGTTGTATTAAGTGAAATTACTTCACCAAAGTAAGCATAGTTGACCAAAATGCATGCATCATCCCAAAATACATTTGTCTCTTGCTCCTTTGAATCCATTTGGTGAGCATGAAAAAAAGATGGATTTTCTATTAATTAACGCTTAAAATACCCAAATATATACCCAGTTTCCTCGTATTTCATGGCTCATTGCTTTCTTGAATTAAGATAATTCTTCACATCACCTCTTGTATATTCCAAATTGGTTCAACCTCTTGCATATTGGCTTTGTAAATTGAATGCTGATTTTTTACTAATCCTAGTCTTTTTCAGCATTTTCTAATTCATATTGTTGAGCTGGTGTTAATCCTTAAAACGATGCAAACAGATGAACAGCTTCAGGAGGTTGAAGAAGATGATTATGATCCAGGAAAACTTCATTTATTTTGTACTTTCCATTTACTTCTTTAACTTTCATTCTTACTTTGCAATCTGTTCTTGTCTCTTCTCTAGGCTTCATAGTTTTCACATTATGAATGTCTAGTTTCTTCACCCCTTCCTTACGACAAACATATAGATAAGATGAATATTTTGACTTATCTTTTTACTCCTGTTAAAGCTCTGTTTTCGAATACCAAAATCAATTCTTCTACCATATGCCCTCCAAAATTCTCATGTTTCTTCTATATTGTTAAATTCAAGATCAAGTCTAGGAGACAAATTTATATCCATATGCAAAATTTAAAAATATGTACCTAATATAAATATAAAATCACAGAGAAAATATAAAGATTAGGATCTCAAAAGCAACACACACACACAAATAGAAACATAGAAATATATCAAGGACATAAAATATATGAACAGGAAATTAAAACAGAATTATAGAAATATATTAACAACATAGGAAAATACAAATAGAAATATATTTACACCACATCATAGTAACATAAATATATCAACAACATATAAATATATTAACATTAAACACACACAAAAAATTCAGTAAACTAACCGAAACTATTGAGAAAACAAAAGGCATATCAAATAAAAAACTTCTCACTATAACAAGCACACAATAAAGTTCATATAAACTAAACTAATAAAAAAATTATATCTACAATAGGAACACACACAAGAAAAATACCCAATATCATCAAGTTTTAAGAGTATCAAATTACATTATAAAAAAACATAAATATAAAAACTGAATGATAAATATCAAGAAATCTATGAGTATTTGATATAAAAGATTATTTTTTTACTCATCAAACTTTGATATCCCGTACTCTCCCTTGTCGTTCCTCTTCTCTAAAAGCTTTTCCCACCTCCTCCTTTGATTTCCTCTAAAACCTTTTCCCGCATAGCTTCAGACAGAAGAAAGGGATTTTGGGCCAAAAATACATATATGTTTTGGTTCTTTTGGGAGGAAAAAGAGAAAAGAAATATCCATTAAACGGATGGCTAAGAATGACTGATAAATTCGATAGTTCAGATGAAGTCTTCAAAATGGCGTCGTTTCAATTAGTTGCCCCTCATCACCGTCCATGCAATTTAACAAAAAAATGATCCAGATTTTATTTCCCACACAAAATGGCATCGTTTTATGCAAAGGAGGGCAGCGGATGTTAAGAGGTATAGGAGGAAAGCCAATTCCCCCGTTCCCATGCTAGTATTTGATTGATGCCAAGTTGACAATGCACTTGCTACTGGTGATGTTTTCACTCGTCAGAGACCAAATATGAAAAATAAAATATTGAAAAAAAAATTTGAAATTGTAAAATTTTAAATAAAATATTTTTTTTAACAAAATGAGTTATAAATTTCTAATCAAGTTTTATCATTCCCTTATCAACTCTAGATAACAAATATCATTTATAATTTTACAATTTCAAAATTATTTTTCTATCTCTTTCTCAATATTTTTTAACTTCAAATTTCAATGAAAGAAACAGATTATTGGGTTCCTCCAAGCCTCCCACTGCAATGTAAATATGTAATGACCTAATAGCAATATTGCCCACTGTGCTATTCAGGGGTGGGTGCACCCCATTACTATATGCCATTTAGAAATATAAATTTGAATAACTAATTTATCTATTCAATAATATGATATGATGTATTTAAGATTTGATATCTTTAATAAAATTGATGCGGATAATATTTTCAAAAATCTGTGTCAGCACCGGTGACTTCTGCTTCATATGATAACACATGAATTAATGATTTAATGCCTATTTGAATTAGCAGTAGAAATTATTTTTTTAATATGATTTACAGTATATAAGATAAATTTGTGAGATGAGTTTTGTCTAGACTTATGTAAACAGGTCACCGTCAACCCAAACATACCCTTACTTGATAAATAATCCATTTTGATTGTCCGACAGAAACAAATATTTTGATTGAATGATTCGTAATTATTTTAAAAAATAATTAGGCTTGTGTTTATGTATATTAAAAATGTTAATAAGGAAGTTTGATGTAACCACTGTTTTAAAATCTGGACCGGACCAGAAATTGGCCAGAAAACCGATCCCGTTTGTTGGTTAACCTCGGGTTACGGGTTGACTCGGGGTCAACTCGGTAAATCCGACTGAGTTGACCCGGGTTAACTTTTTTTTTTTACATTTAAACTTTAGAGTTTTCTTCAAGCTCCGCGCCTCTGATTAGTTGATCAAATCATTTAATTGTTCATAACTTTATTCATATTTCACAGTTTCATTTCCACACTCAATCAATTTTTTTTATTTTTCTTTTGAAATTTTATATTAATAAGCCTAAAATATTTAATTTACTATCGATTTGGGCCGGTTTAACTCCAATATGATATATTAACCATTGACCCAATACCCCATCCAAATTTTAGAACCTTGCATGTAACCGAAAAGTAGAGCCGGGAAATCGGGCCGACCCTTTTAAGCCCTTTTAAATCACGGGCCGGGCTTGAAAAATGGAGCTTCAAAAGGAAGTCGGGCATAAAAGGGTCAGCCCTGGAGGGTCGAAGGCCCTGTAGGGCCGGCCCGTTAGGTCCTTTAACTTTATTTTTTGTTTTAATTTTACTACCCTTCCTACTCATGCCCTTGTTGACTCATCTTTAAGAACCTTAAAAATTGCTAAATTTACATATGATGATAATTTACTAATTCTTGATATTTTTACCCCTTAAATAAAGTCTACTAGTTAAAGTGAAGTATAATCAAAATTCCTTGAAATTGATGATAGTACCGAAGAAGATGAAAATGATAGTTTTCATAATCATGTTGCTTAGAGTGTTTAGCTTTTTACCTTTTTATATTTTGTATGAGACTATGAATTATTTGTACACAATATTTTTTACCTTTGATTATGAATTAATAACTGTATTTATTTTATTGTATGAGGTATATAAACGTATAGTTAAATTTTATAAAAATGACTTATGACCCTACGGACCGACTCTGACCTTGATTTTTTTAAACTGGACTTTAAAAAACAACAATTTTTCTTTTTCTGAATCTGTAGCGCCTGTCAAGGACGACCCTGATCGTCAGTTCTACCAAAAGAGAGCAAATAAACGAAAACAAATGTGAGGCGTGTAAGAGATGTGACGTGAGTGATTATCTCGTCCCATCATATAAACGAGGGACTCGCGATCTCTCACCAGTCACTACTTTCCACTCACCATTCACGTACGCAAACTCAAATCGGAAGCGGGAGGACAATAATAACCGTCGGCGGCTGCGGCATCCGGTGGCGATGGCAGGGCAATCTCGGAAGTGGATGATTCTGGTGGCAACGATATGGATTCAGGCGTTCACCGGCACGAATTTCGATTTCTCGGAGTATTCTTCGATGCTGAAGTCCGTTCTCGGCATCTCTCAGGTTCAATTGAATTACCTCGCCACCGCGAACGACATGGGGAAATTGTTCGGATGGTCTTCGGGATTGGCTCTGGCTCATTTGCCGCTGTGGACTGTGATGTTCATGGCGGCGTTCATGGGCTTCTTCGGCTACGGCCTTCAATGGCTCCTCATCAAGAACATCATCTCTCTGCCTTATTTTGTGGTACCACTCTCTTTCTACTCCACCTCCTTGTCTGGTCCCCGTTCTAATTTTCTCTGCTTCAATTCGCTTTCGTTGCTTGAGTTATCGCTAAGTAATTTTAACGACTTTAAGTTCCATAAAATTTTAAAAATAACTTAGTTAAAAATATTTGCAGTTCCAGAGTTGCAGCTCTTAATTGCAACTCTTAACATTTCATCCACCGCAATAATTGTTATTTGGACTTCAGCTCACCCTCAATCTCTCTCACTTTCACTTCAACAGTAGCCGCTGAATGCTAGTAACTTTGAAAGTTTGAAGTTTTTTTTTCCTTTCATTTTCCTCCGTTTTTTTTTTCCTACCCTCACTAATTTTATAACTTTATATCTATATATATATTGATATTTTTACTTAAAAAATATTTATCTCAAATTTTTTATGTCCATTTCATTAAATTTTTTAATCATATATGAGCATGTGTTCTATTTTTTAATTATTATTATTTAACTATAAATCTATAAAAAAAAATAAGATAAATAATCATGTATGATTAAAAAATTGATATAATAAATATAAAAAATTTGACGTGATGCTTTTTATTGATGATATTAATGTTAACATTTACAACAAATTTGATAAAATAGCGAATTCTCCTTCCATATAAAAAGAGGGATTTCTTTTTGGATGAAGTGGCGAGAAAAGTTTCTTTAAATATTTTAAAATAATATGTGCTATTATTTTATAATTTATTTAATTTTTAATGCTGAATAATAATTTTTTATAAATTTAAAAAAATTTACATTAATTTATTTTTTTTATTTAATTACTGAATTTGAGGAAAAATTAGAGAAAAGTTACCCATAATTTTTTTTAAATTTTATTGGTTAGAAAGCCCTGATAATTTTTTATACAAAGAAAGAATGGTTACTCTTCAAATTCTGAAATTCATGATTGAGGACTTTTCCCCAATTTTTTTCTAAATTTTATAAATCAAAAAATTATTATTAATTTATTTGCCTTTGTTATTCTATCGCATTCTTCGTGGCGAAGATACCTGTGTTTTTTTGTGCCAAAAAGAAGATCCCTGTGTAGAGCCCCGTACTTTGTATGGATTCTAATTTCTAAGTGATACTTAGTTTAGCTTCTTCGTTAGTTAATTTCATTAGTGGTCCTGTATATTATGCGGACGTCCTTTTTCCACGCTGCTGTTCTTTTGTTTTTTGTTTTTTTTTTGGATTTCTTTAAATGACTTAAAAGTGACGTACGTGTCAATTTCTAAATTTCATCCAAATTAGCAGAGCCCCATACTTTGTATGGATTCTAATTTCCAAGATAAATTACCCCATTTACAAGTTTTTATAGATTTTAATTTATACTACTATGATGTAATGGTATATAGGTAAATGTCTTTTCTCATGCTACCCAGTACGCAGAACGGTTCATAATTCAAAAATTTAAAAAAAAAAAGTTTTTTTGGACTTATAAATAACATTTCTTTTTTTATAAATTTTATATTTTAGATATTGATATTTGATATTGATTTCTTACATGTTCATATGATACACGAAACTAATAACCATTCATTATAATGGACGTGTCAACAGATTTTATCATATGCAGTACTTTTAATGTCATTTGAACCCTTTCACAGAAAGAAATTTTTCCTCTCAACCAACCAACATTCCCCAGTTTTCAACTTCCCGTTGCGTTATCTAGTTGGATAAGAAGTGAACCTAAATTTGATAATTTTTTATTGTCCAGGACTAGAATATTAGATGTACTTCGAAAAGTTTTGGTTTTAACTCTCACTTTGATACCTCTTACCGTCTATTCTACTGAATCATACTGAATAATGACCCTCAACCATCCAAGGATGAAGATGTTTTACTTTGAAAATCAAATAGCCACTTTCTAGTAACTATAATCTCTGAGAACTAATAATGATCCCTTATACAGATATGAAACAAATTCTTTTACTGCAAGTGCAAAGTTTTTATATTTTCTCATAGCCTTTCATCATTACAGTGACACATTAGCTTTCAATTTGTTTACCAGGTCTTTCTTCTCTGCTTGCTGTCTGGCTGTAGCATCTGTTGGTTCAACACAGTATGCTTTGTTCTATGCATCAGGAATTTCCCAATCAATAAACCACTTGCATTGTCACTAACAGTGAGCTTCAATGGCGTAAGTGCAGCTCTTTACACCCTTGCTGCCAATTCAGTAAACCCATCTTCAGTTTCAGTGTATCTCCTTCTAAATGCCCTCGTTCCTCTCATCACTTCCATTACAGCACTTGTCCCAATCCTTCGCCAACCTGCTTTAGACCCTCTACCTCCTGATGCAGTTCATAGGGACTCATTCATATTCCTAATACTAAATGTCTTAGCCATATTCACTGGCCTTTATCTCCTCATCTCTGCTTCATCTACCTCTGATGAAGCAAAAGCTCGCTACCTCTTTGGTTGTGCTATTTTCCTCCTTGTATTCCCATTATGCATTCCTGGTGTTATCTATGCTCGAGAATGGTTTCATCGGACCATACTTTCTAGCTTTCGGATGGAAGGCTCACACTTCATTCTGGTGCATGTGGACGATCTTGAGCTTCACAAAGAACTACTTTCTCGTCAGAATAGTGCTACTAGCAATGGAGATTCTCTCAGCTTGCTGAGTGACAACAACAATAATGGGTCTATATATCGACTTCTGAAGGCAAAAGATAGTGATCCCTGTTGTCAACATTTGATTGAGAAAGGTCAGTTGGTAATACTAGGAGAAGAGCACCCTGCTTCAGTTTTGGTTCGTAGGTTGGATTTTTGGCTGTACTTTGTTGCTTACCTCTGTGGAGGCACAATCGGTCTGGTCTACAGCAATAATCTAGGACAGATTGCCCAATCCCTTGGCCTGAGCTCAAGTACTTCTTCCCTTGTCACGCTCTATTCTGCCTTCTCCTTCTTTGGCCGCTTGCTTTCAGCTGGACCGGACTATATTCGCAGGTATGTTTTCATGTTCTCACCAGTCTATTTTATTTTGATTTGGTCTAGGGTACAATCCCTCTTGAGGATTAAAGCGTAAAGATTTTTACCGTAATTCTTGGTATTCAAACTTGTGTTCTCTTCCTTACGGTGATGCTACTTTTCACCTCTACCAATTGCATGTTATTTCAACACTCTAATTTTAGTGTGTATTAATTTCTGGGGGAAATGCAGATTCACCTTTCGTCCTTCATTTTACTGGCAAACACCTCTTCACACCCATTTTATTGTCACATGGCATGCCCCATAGTTGAAGAGTAAATAAAGGCCGTCAAGATATTACAAAATCTTCTGCGCAGTAATGGAATGTCTGAATTCCAAAATTCTCAAATGCTAAAGGATGAAACTTTAGGGGTTGTAAATTTCGGTTTTTTTATATTAAAAAGACTGACAGCAAATGACCATATAAATAGAAGCGACGTGTTTGTGTTTTTGGCTAACTACTTTTATAAAGGGTGATCGTGATTTTGCTGTATATTGCAGGAAAGTGTACTTTGCAAGGACAGGATGGTTAGCCCTTGCTCTTATACCAACCACTGTAGCTTTCGTCTTGCTTGCTTCATCAGGAAGCTCTCTGGCGCTTCATGTAAGCACTGCTCTAATTGGGTGCAGCTCTGGGTTTATATTTGCTGCTGCTGTATCTATCACATCCGAGCTTTTTGGACCTAACAGTTTAGGAGTTAATCACAACATTCTCATCACAAATATCCCAATCGGGTCCCTTCTCTATGGCTTTCTAGCTGCACAAATTTACGAGGCCAATGCTCAGACTTCAATGTGCATGGGAAGGCAATGCTACTTCTGGACATTTATTATTTGGGCATGCTTATCAGTCCTAGGTGTAGCTTCTAGTTTGCTCTTATTCCTAAGAACTAAACATGCTTATGAGAATTTTGAAAGGCACCGCATTTCAACCCAAACTATAATATCCTGATGATTTCTGGCCCTGAAGAAACATGAAAGATCATGAGGTTGACTTGTATTATGTCAATGATTTTGGAAGCAAGCAGGGATGAGTCAACTTGATCAATGATCAAAATATGCAATTTAGGCATTATATTGTAGATGTAGACAAGGGATCTAGTTAGGGTATATGCAGAGTTGAATGCGTGAAGCTTGGGGATAGCGTTAATGAAGCAGAGTTGAATCTGAAGCTTAAAGAAAGAAGGTATTGTCGGTTGGAAATTGTGCCCTAGAGTCCAATCATTGTACCTTAAACATTATTGTTATTTAAGAATTTCTCCATATTGTTATCATATCGTTTGCATTTTTATTATGATAATTGTATCCTTGGATGAACTATAAAGATTATCCTAAATGTCCCTGGTCGGTTATCTATACGGGAGCAAAGATGAAATAATATATAGAGATACAAATCAAAGTCTTAGGCACTTGTAGGAGTACAAGGTGCTGGATCGACCCGCTATGAGAAAGCTGCATGGATTAAGTCATAAGCTTATCTCATACATATAATCATGTCACAGTGCCCTCTGACCTGAGATCATCATAGATTCATGCATGAGAGTTGTTAAGTTTTGACCTAGTCAAAAGTCACCTTTGACCAGGTGATGATAAAGGCTACAATCGGACTTATGAGTTTTCATGAAGAGAAATGTGAGTGGTCAAGATGGAATTTGTCCCTCACATTAGTGAGAGATATTACTGGGCCCCTCGATGAGTGAGTCTGAGAAATGTATGGTCATATTGTAATGGGAAGGAGTTTCCATTTCTAATTTCAGGCTACTCAAGAATCGAGAAAGTGATGGTCAGGAACAGGAGGATGACAATGTACATGCCTCATCCTTGACCAAAATATCGTGTGACAAAAAGGGACATGACATGGTTGTATAATAGGTTGCATCGTATCATCGATCCTCATGTGAATTGGGTAGTCGCAATGTCTTGCTAGAAGCCGCTTGCGACTTGTGGGCTATAACAGTTTTGGCCCACTGCCAACTTCATGTGGGCTTACAGGGTCGCATACAAGAGTAGCCCAACACGAGCTATGATGTCCAAATTCATTGAATCTAAGATGTGTCTAAGATTCAATGAATATAATATTTAATTTAGGGAGGACGGATTATATATATATATAATATAAATTCGAAATAATAATAATATTGTGTATTATTATTATTATATAGTATTAGTTTTATATTTAATTTATTTGATACATTAAATAACTAAAACTAATAAAGATATCGTATCTCAGATTTAATTTATAAAGATAAATTAAATCTATTGGATCTTTATTTAGATTAAATAAATATGATAAAATTAAATATGTTTGATAGATTTAATCAAATCAGATTTAATTTGAATTTCAAAATTAATTCAGATTAATTTTGAAAAAAAAAACTAATACGGCCCACAAAAGATATAAAAAATTCGAAGGGCTGGAGAACCCTAGGTGGTACGGATTTTGGAGAGCCGCAAGAAACCGTAGAGAGGATTAGAGGCGCTAGCACGTTGCCGTATTGAGTCTTGTTCGTGTGGATACTGGTAGAGGGAGGCGACCAGAAGTGTTGGCTCCTAGAGGTCGAAAGCACGAAAACCACAAAGATACTATTCTAACTACTTGATTTAGACGTCTTTGATAGATCCGTGATTGGGATTCGAAGATTTTAAACGGTTAATTTCTTCCGCTGCGTGTATGAATCCCAACATTGTCTTCTTTGAACGAGGTTTAATGCTTGCCTGATGGCTGAAATTCTGAAGCTGGGTTTGCAGCAAGTTCTATCCAAAGACAATTGTAAGGTGCTTCAAGATTATATGCTTTGGGCAGCTCTCAAAAACAAAGCCTATAACTTCCACGCTTGCTACGTCTAACTGTTCTGACTTTGCTTGTTAAACGGGATCGAGGCAAAAATATACTGCCACATGTTAATTGTGATAGCTGCAATAAACAAGGTTTAGTTAGATCACCTCTTTAAGACTCTTCATATCTCAACTTTGTTCTTGAACCTTTAGCTCAAGATAAAGAAACATTGTTAATTTCTTCATGCTCGTTCCAAATTTAAAGTACCATTTGTATAAATAAGAACCGCCCCAACTTTTCCTGTAATTTGCTTATTTGAAACAAATCAAATTATATAACTTCTTAACTGTGAACAATTTAATTTCTATAATATCCAAATTAGCTATAGACGGTGACCGTGGTGATAAGCTCTCGGTGCTTATCGATTTACTTAGCACTTGAAACTTTTTACCTCCTTTCACACTCTAATCATGAACAAACTGCTTGCAAAGATGCCAAACCATTTACAAATCTTATATAGTTATCTTTACCTAAAGCTGAAACACACATGAAAAAAATTCAGAAGCTTCACATTCTTATCAACACAAACACGAATTAAGAAACCAAAACGCAGACAATGGATTGAACTGAGAAGTCTGCAGAATTCATTAGATTACTTGGACACTGCTTTTTTCATTTTTCATGATGATGATGATCACCATCAGCAAGAACTGTTCTGACAAGAGAATCATCAATTCTAGCTGATTCTTGCTTCACCCATGAAATTATCCTCTCTGCTTCTTTGCTCGCTCTATCTTCATCTTCTTTGGCCTTCTTCAACCTCTTTTGTTGCTCTTCAACACTGAAAGTACTCAGATCAGACAGCATCTCTTCCTTCTTCCCCCAATATCTCTGAATTCCATTGATGCTTTTGCTCCTTCCATCACTGCTCTTTTTCACGCTGAAGCAGAAGCAACACCCTCCTTTCAACTCTGACTCCATCACTTCACTTGTTAATTTTCTGCTGATTTTTTTTCCACAAGTTTTTGGTGTGAAGAAGGGGAAAGATAAATGAGGGATGATCCTGTTTAGTTTGTTCTTTTCTTTCTTTCTTCTTCTTTTTTTTTTTTGGACTAATAAGTTTTGAAGTAATTGTTTGGCTTATCGTTGCTGAGGTGGCCGCTGTGTGGGACCCATTTACAGCCAATGGAATTGCTGGTTTTTGTAGTTGTTGAGGGAATCGCGTCAATGCTTATGTCGAAATGCCATGCCCATTTGTTGAAGCGGCGGCTTTGTTGAAGTTTCACACACACACATTCTTCCCAGAGGCTTTTGCTGATCAAAGCAATATGTCGGCACCAAAAAGAAAAATAAAGCAAATTCACTAATAATGATGAATTATATCATTAATAAAAATTAAAATAAAAGGCGATTACACTCGCATGCATGTTAACCGCTAGTAAATAGGCAACTTGCCAACTTATGAGACTACGTGGTTGTGGTAAAAAAAATAAGAGGCTAAAATTTCAATATTATCGAGAGTGTTTCATTTTAAAAAAAAAAAAATTATTGTGAATGTCATTCCCCCATAATACTCCAATAACTACCGCTGACTGTAAAAAATCATAAAAATTGAAAACAACTCCATTTTTTGCCCATAAAATATCAAAATGTCACTCATTTTATGTAGAATCTAGTGATCCAAAGAAACATAAAAAATACATTTGGGAAAACTCCCAAAATGGGAGCGCAGCAGAAGGGGTAACTGTAAAGGTGTAGCTGCCACCCCATATCCTAATAATTTTGGGTCTAGTTATTGTAGTACCTTAAAAAAAGAAGGATTTTGGGTTGGGCCAATAAATGACCATATCAACTATCAGGCATTTAGCATACCACTTGTTAACTCACTTAGAGCTAAGCTGAGAGATTGTGAGCTAGTAAGATCAATGTGGATTAAAGTTGTTTCATATGGGTGAAACTACATTTTTTCTAATCTTTTATCTGTTTTGTATCTCTTGTCTGAGACTAATGCTAATTTGCCCCAACATTCCTTGCATCCTTAAAACATGTCAATGTAGTCACATTCAAGAAAAAACTTGCTCATTGTTCTTCATGCCCATTCCATTTTTAGTGGCACTTTGGGAAAGGTTGTCAGCATAATTCTTGAATCTTTTTCTTCTCACTCTCTTTACAAAACTGATGTTTTATTAATTCCCCGTTCTCCTAATTCAGCTATACCAACCTCAGTTATATAATTGATCTTTTTATAAAAAAAAGAAAACTATGTTGTAGGTATTTATACTTTTCATTAATTTTTAATTAATACTTGTGTGTTTTTCTCTCTTAATTAAATCATTTAATCTTTCTTTTTTAACACTATCAAGCTAGGTAACATTTCTCTATTAGCACCGTTAGCCCTTGTATTGTGCCAAAAGAGCCAAGTTAACAATTTAAATAGGAGAGAAAAACACATGGCTGCCAAATTAAAACTTAAGGAAAAGTATAGATACCTCTAGAATATTTTTTCTTAGGGATGTTCATGGATCAGATCAGACTGGGTTAGGCCTCAACCAGAGGTCTGGTTCTTATAAGACCTCGGGCTGGACAAGTCAGCCCGAGGTCCAGTCTGATCCAACACTAGCCCGAGCTCGGGTTGGACTAGACCGATCCAATGGACTTCTTGGACCAGTCTAGGAAGTCCATGACCTATTTTAATTTTATTCTTCCCCCTTGTTTGGATTGATATAGGGAGCTATGGACAGTGGAAAAATGCACAATAATACATATAATCGGGAAAAATACATCACAAAACATTAAAACACATTCATAAATTCATAATAATCTCTAACAACATTAAACAAGAATAAAAAACAACAATATTCAAGTTACTTTAATACAATCCATAACAATCAATTAAACACATTAAACCTAACAAGTATAAAAAAATTATTTGAGTTTTGAAGATTAAAAAAAAATTATACAAGATATATAAAAAAAAAATCGGGTCAAACCAGACTAGACCGAAGGGTCTGGACCCTTGGCCTGATGTTCGGTCTGACCCGATCAGTCCAGTCTTTTCAAAATGCCTTGGACTGATTTTTTTTCTTCTAGACCGGGTCAGGTCGGTCTACCTAGACCACCGGGTTTTTTGGACATTCCTATTTTTCCTTAAAAAAGAAATACTCCCTCCCATCTATAATATAGACAGATGTTTCTAGAAATGTAACTTGATCTAAAATATAAGTCATCTGTAAGATAATTAATACTCATTTTTTAGTATTGTCCTGGTAATCAATGCTTATTTCAAATTTTATCCACTTATTAAATTTTCAAACATATTTTTTAATAAGGGTAAAAGTGAAAAACTTTTCAATTTATAACATATTTAATTAGTTTATTGTGACGTTTTGTTTCTTGTAAATTACTCCATCATATCCTTTTTATAAACAATTTTTATCCTTATTGCATAAAACAAACTGATGGTTAAAAAGAATAAATGTGGCAAAAATAACATGTTTCTTTTAAATATGCCCATATTGACATAGGAGAGAGAATGAATAACAAATATGAAAGAAGATGGGTAATAAATGAATAAATGAAAAAGAATTAATGGTAAGTGAACAATAATTAATATAAAGATGAGTATTTAATAGAGATATTAAATTTTAAAACATAAGAAAAAATTTACTTATAAAAAAACTAATCTTAAAAAAAATTACTTATAAAAAAACTCAATTAAAATTTCTCATATTATGAACATGATGCGGGAGCATCATGCATTTAAGATTAAGATTTTTTTTATTAAATTCTATAGTAACTTCCAGAATGTTGAAAATCCAGCTCGGGGGTCTCCTGAATCATGTGGATGGGTCCCACAAGGCGAAACAGGTGCTCAAAGCAAGAGCTAGCCGTTAACACGCTCTCATTCTTTTCCCATTCGCTCTCCCACAAAAGACTAATAACAGTACTACTACTACACTTCGCCACTCACACTCACAGCACCTACTCATTCCTCTCCTCTCTCGCAGAAATGGTTGGAGGATTTCCCGACCTTTCCGATACCGACGAGTCGGCCATCGACGAAATCATCTCTCAAGCCCAAGACGCCTGCGTTTTGGAGCAAGTTTCCGCCATCAATTGCGCTTCCTTCACCGATTCCGTCCTCCCCACCGACCTTGAATCGCGATTCCGCAAACTCAAATCGTTTCCGGTCACTAAATCAAAGCAGGTTCCAAAGACCTCCGACT
Source organism: Albizia julibrissin (assembly GCA_037074505.1). Classification (NCBI taxonomy): domain Eukaryota; kingdom Viridiplantae; phylum Streptophyta; class Magnoliopsida; order Fabales; family Fabaceae; genus Albizia; species Albizia julibrissin. The sequence continues at coordinate 38,079,130 of CM073488.1, read as the reverse complement.
ATTCGGCGAAGGGAAAAGCAGGATCTAGTTCTTTTTCTAATGAGAAAGCTCCTCAGTTTTCACCTTCCAAGGAGAAGGGCAAGATGGGTTTGGACGGGAAGTTACGGTCTGGATCGATGTCGGATTATTCGGATATTTCGAAGGACGAGAAAGTGGAATTCCCGCAGGTGAAAGCGAAATCTAAACACGGTTCTGTTTCTTCTCCTTCTGATTCATCAAATTCTTCGGAGGAAAGTTCAATGTCTTCGCTGTTCAAACCAACACTATATGAAAGAAAGGGTTCGAATCAAAAATCAAAAAGTGTGTCGCAGTCTTCTCCTCGGATCTCTTCAAATTCGCTGATGGATCGTTCACCATCTCCTCCTCGAAAGGCTGGTTGTTTCTGGTGCTCTCCGAAGAAGGATTCTAAGAAGAAAAGCAAGGAAAATTGGGATCCAACGAGTATTTTAGGATGGGACAAAAACGATGATTTTTTGTCTGACATAAGCAGTTTCTCGAGTAAGCACCAGCAGAAAATGCTGAAGAAGGCCATTAAGGAAGAACGGAAGATAAACCGCGAGGCTGAGAAAATCGTCCAGTGGGCTAAGCAGGCATCGGCGAGGATGAGCGCTCCGGCCATCGATGATGATCTAAGTGATGATTAGGGTACAGACAGATAAGTATATCATCGGTCCTTTGTGTTCTTTCTTCTTTATCAGTTTACTCTCCATGAAAAATAGAATTGTTGTACATTCATACTGACTAGTTATTCTACATATGCTTACATAATGCATACATATATTACCTATCAAATTTTATACAATAGAGGTTGATGCTGGTTTGTAGAGTTGTAGTTGTTTATATTCTTTAATATACTAGGGCGTTTTGGGATTTTGTTTTGAAATGATGATCATAATGTTTACATTATACTTCAACGGACCTGGTTGTATCGTCTCAATGTTTTGCTGTATATTGCAGATTACCAGAAGTGTAAGCAGTTTTATATCCTAAACTTTTTAACTTTGATGTAATTCACTGATTCCACCATTTTGTTTTACTGACTTTGATGTTTTTTTTTTTTTGGTATTTCATTTTATTATGTAAATTGGGTTAAACTAATAAACTTTCGGAGCTGTTTTGCTGTTGAAATTGAGAATGTATGTTATGAAATTGCTGTTTAGAGAGAGTTCCATTAAATGTTTTACGAGTCTAGGAAATGTCTCTGAAATGTCTCAACTAAGCCTGTGGTCCCTTTGTCTTATGCCATTATTGGAAGCCATTTTATGAATCTAGGAAATGTCTTTGAAGCAGTCACAGAGCGTTGTTATCCCAGAGAAATGGAAAGCACTCCATGTGATTACAGAGGACCCCTGATTTTTTTCCTTGGTAGGTTATATACAAGACGAGCTTTCTTGTTTTGATATACACCTCATTCGTGCCCCTCGAGCCGTGATCCCATGTATGCTTGGATTAGCTTTTGAAGTATAGTTTTTATGATATATGAGATAAGTTTGTAAGAGAAGTTTTGACTCGATTTACATAAAATAGTTTTTGAAATCATGGTTTGGGGCTTACCCAAACAATCAGAAATTGTTATTTAACTAATACTTCTTTTAGAACTTGTGCGCGCCCCCATTTATACATACATCAAATGCAATTTTTTTTGGAATGTGTAATTTTATTATAATTAAATAATTTATTTAATTTCTTTAATTTTTTAAATTAATTAATTGGCTTTTATATTAAAAACGAGAGTAATATTGAAGATCTGAAATTGTGAGAAGATACAATAACAGAACTGAACAAACTCAACCTTATAAAAATATCGTCCTATTTGCTACAATAACAGAACTGAACAAACTCAACCTTATAAAAATATCGTCCTATTTGCTGTTGGAAATATGATCAACAATGGTGTTAACCCACCTTAGAATGTGTTCCACCACTAACAAACCAGATGGACCAAATTGATAATAGAAGGAAGGTTTAGGGATCAAAGTTGTTATTTTTTCTCATTACTCATGGCCCAATTTAGATACTTTCTCAATGGCAGCTTCCTCCTTTGAGATAAAAGGGGAAAGCAGCCTCCCCACTTCTTTGTTTTTTTTCCCTTTGGTCCTACACTTCTTTATTTTCTGTCAAGATCAACTTTAAACTATTGATATTTAATATCATGCAAAAAAGTAAAAAAAAAATATTGAATACCTTGATAAAACTATAAAGAAATGAATTATTTAGATCAAATTTTAATGATTTAAATTGATTTATATAAAATTTTTGTTATTTGATATAATAATAATAATAATTTTGAAAGATATTAAATTTCAGCCGTTAGGAGTTAATTGTGAGTATAGAAGTGGAGAGAAGTTGACGATAAGAGAAATGAAGAGATTTGTGTCCACACATATAAAGGTTCTGAAACTCAGACCGGCCACTGAACCAGGTGGGATACTGAGTTGAGGGTCAGTGGGTCAGATCGGAATTAAACCGAAGCTAACATGGGGCCAGACTGGTGGGAAAGTAAAGATTTCAGAGTTATTTATATAAAATTCTAAATAAATTAAAAAACGTATTAATTTTTTTATTTTAAAAAGGTTGAACTGGTCAAACCGGAACTAGTTGGATCACTAGATGGCCGGTTTTTGATCCAAACTAGCCAATCTGGTCTTCAAAGCACTGTGCGCGCACGCAAGTATCTTATATTTAGTTTTACCAAGTCAAATTTTGATATGGAAAATATTTAGTTATTCTAAATTCTTTAATCACGTATAATCATATGTCATTTTTTCAAATATTATCATTTATTTATAAATTTTTATGATATAAATAAGATGCTTGATGTGTGACTAGAGAGCTTAATATAATATATATAAGGAATTTGACCTAAATTTTTTTCTTCAAATATTATCAGGTTCAATTATGGGCAATTTCTTTAAAAGTATTTTTTTACATCTGCACCAACTCAAATTGGAAGTGCAAATTTAAGACTTCATGTTCATGTAACTATAACTTTTTTCGCTCATATTAACACCAATTAGTTACTTACCTTCCCTATGCTTTCTAACAAATAAAAGAACAACTAAGCTAGTTTAGGGTCCCCCCCCCCTCACAACATCTACACACCACTGCAAAGATGATTTACATTTGCTTAATAAACTTTTCCTTTTTCTTTTTTACTTGAAATTTTCCCAGTACTATTAGTACTTCAAAGTTCAAAGTTCAAAGTTCAAATCCAAATAATCGCCTCTGATGGCCTTATGCATCTTTTTGCAGTAAAAGTAAAAACTGAAACGGGACATCTCATCCAACGCGCCATCATGATTGATTAATTAATGGATATTAATGTCATTCTCCACTTCAAATATTCTCACACGCTTGTACGAAAATAACTGACACTTGAACAAAATTAATTGAATAGGCCATGCAAATTATTAGCCCTTAAAAGAAAATTCAACACCTATCTATCTAGCTCTGTGTCATTAACAACAAATAATTTTCTTAAAAATTTTTACACAAAGTTTGCTACTAAACTTCGGGTGTAAAAGAACATGAAATTCATTTGAGACGATTGAGCGCTTAAAATTTTAATTTAAGGCATCGCATAAATTGCACGAAACATTTTACCTATGGATCAATTGGTAGCTTCTAAATTTCAAACACTTGAAAAATGCGTGCAACTTCTCACATCTTGATCGATCACTATTCATTCAACCAAATGTTCCGTTTCAAAGACTTAAATGGATGACAGAAGCGAAGCAATTTATACAATTATGGGATTAAAAAAAAGTAACGTAAAGATCATGAATCCTCACTAAATTCATAAAAATCTCAAAAGTATAGACTATGACTCACCAAATTACCATCAAGTCATCAACATTATCTATAACGTTTCTTTTGATCAATACGATCAATTTCACGCGTCACTTTCCAAATTTTACTCCCATTCTCGCCTTATTAATAAACCGAAAAATTTTCATCCCCATCATCAAAATACTCTCTTTTTTAGCATCGTCAACAAAATGGCCTTCTCTCCTTTATCCATCACTATATTTATCATCCTTCCTCTCCTTGTTGCTACTGCTACTTTTGGTTTCACAGTTAATCTCATACATCGTGATTCTCCTTCATCACCATTCTACAATCACTCAAAAACCCATTTTAATCGCTTGCACGATGCTTTTGAACGCTCATTTAAGCGTATCAACCACTTCAAGTCAATACATTCATCCCCACCAGAAAGCAAAATCCAAACACAGCTTTTGCCAAATGGCGGAGAATTCATCATGAACATTTCCCTAGGAACACCACCTTTTAATGTCCTAGGAATTATGGACACAGGAAGTGACCTGTCATGGACACAATGTTTGCCATGCAAACAATGTTTCAAACAAAACCTTCCTCTCTTTGATCCTCGTAAATCCTCCACTTACAAAAGAATCACTTGCAAATCTCATGCTTGTCTCGCCCTAGATACGCCTCCTAAATGTGTCGGACAACACAACAGCACATGTGTTTATGCTTATTATTACGCAGATATGTCATATACTACCGGAGATTTATCCTCTGAAACATTCACGTTTGGCATAGAAAACAGAGTTCCAATCAAAAACGTTGTTTTTGGATGTGGACATGTTAATGCTGGCAGTTTTAAAGCGCCTGAGACCGGTCTTATTGGTCTCGGAGGTGGGAAACTCTCGTTTGTTTCTCAGTTAGATGAGTCTGTGGGCAAGAAATTCTCGTACTGCTTAGTTCCTTTGAGTCCAATAATGACACCTACCACCTCGGACAATTTCTTCGTCTCCGCCGGCAAAATAAGCTTCGGGGACGACGATGCGGTGGTATCTGGTTCAGGTTTGGTCACAACTCCTTTGGTAGAAAGAGAGACAAGCACGTACTACTCCCTCAAACTGGAAGCCATTAGTGTAGGAAACAAGAGAATTCCATATAAGGGTTCAACAAAAATTACTCCTACAGAGAATATTATTATTGATTCAGGGACAACCTTGACATTTCTGCCGACAGAGTTTTATGATGATATATTGAAGGCTGTGGTGAAGGTTGTGAATGATACAAGGGTGAAGGATCCAACCAATGTTTTTGGGCTATGTTATAACTATGCATCTAATGTCGGAGAAATTAATGATGATCTTGTTGGAATTTAGAAACAATAAATTTCATGAGTTATGAATAAGAAGTAGGTTGGAAGAAAAGAGGGAAAAGGAAGGAGAAAATAGTGTGTGGATAAAAGTCCCACATTGGACAAATGAAGAGAATTAAGAGTGTATATAAGGCTCAAATTCTCACCTCTAAAATGGGCCCTTGGGCCAATCCACTTTTGTGGAGGAGTGAGGACATACATGAACCTTGGTCCACCACACACGCGCGCGCCGCCGCCGTCCGTCCGGCTCGGCTCGGTCGCGCGTGTGTGAGATTTAAAAATAATTTTTTATTAAATTATTTTTTAATTTGTCCGGATAATCGCGTTTAATTCCTTCTTAACCCTTCGTGATTTCCCAAATAGTGCGAATGTGTGTGACCGAATGACCGAACCAGCGTATGGTGCGTCTTCTGGAGCGTCCGGTTGCTATGTTCTGATGTGTCTGTTCGTACGACACACCGGTTCGCCAACAAAGAGTCACCATTCGCTTCTTTTCACTTCGTTCCGGTATGTCTATTCGCACGACGCACTGGTTCGCCTCAAGAGACAAGTCCATCTGATCAATTTCCTTCAACTATAAATAGGACGTGCTAGTGACAGGAAAAATCACTCTCGATCTCGAAACACTCCTCTCTTCTCATACACTGCATAGTGCATTCTGCAATCATCTCTACCTGTGCGGTTCTTTAAGCAATATCATTGTCTTCGTCCGGGCTTCAGACTGATAGTGCCATCATCCTGAAGACGCAATCCGTTCTATCCTGGGAGACAATTGTTCGAGAACCTTGGGCATCCGTATAGAGGGAACAAATTGTCTTAAGGAGACAACGTACGTTGGGCTCGGATTTTTCTAAGGTTCATTATTATTATTATTTTCGGCAGTCTTGTAAGTTCTTATACAGTATACATAATTGTTCTGTGTTTATAAATTACGCCATCTTAGTTATACAGATTCTTATTGAATTTTCTACTTTATAAGTACTCGGGAACAACAATCTTAAGACAATTTTGTAATTGCTTTGTTCTATTGGCATTGGAATCAGTTAAAGTTAATTCATATCATTGGTGTCTAGGAAAGTGATTTAATTTAGTGGTTATTTAATTAGTCACCGTTGCAACAGCACGGAGAGACTCCCACTTCATTCACACTTACCTGGCCAATTGATATAATCAACAAAGCTGGTTTCATGTACTAGTAGAAACGTGATTGTAGCTTTTCACTTGATTGTGTTGAATCTGTGTTTAGTATCTTTAATTTTGATTATTATATTGTTCTTAGATTAATCTGTGTGATTAATCAAAGTTTCTGTTTGAGTAACAGAAATGGCAAGTTCGAGTACAAACTTGATGAACCCAATTGGTTCTGCTCCAATGCATGGTGAGAAACCTGAAAAGTTCAATGGGAATGATTTCAAGAGATGGCAACAGAAAATGTTTTTCTACTTAACTACCTTGAACTTGGCACGGTTTATTACTGAAGAAGCTCCGAAATTGGAAGAAGGACAACCATTAGACAAGGAAAAGGTTGCTGCAATTGATGCTTGGAAGCATTCTGATTTCCTATGCAGAAATTATATTCTCAATGGTCTAGACAATACGTTATATACTGTATATAGTACTTTGGAGACAACCAAAGAATTATGGGAAAGTCTAGACAAGAAGTACAAAACTGAAGATGCTGGCTTAAAGAAATTTATAGTTGGCAGATTTTTGGACTTCAAAATGCTTGACTCTAAATCTGTGGTAAGTCAAGTTGAAGAACTTCAATTGATTGTGCATGAAATTCACGCCGAAGGGATGTCTCTTAGTGAGTCTTTCCAAGTTGCTGCATTTATAGAAAAATTGCCACCATCTTGGAGGGATTTCAAGAATTATCTCAAACATAAGCGCAAGGAGATGTCACTTGAAGATCTAATTATAAGATTGAGAATAGAAGAAGATAACAAGATTTCTGAAAAGAAATTTGGCAGCAATCATATAGTTTCAAAGGCTAATATTGTTGAAGATGGTCCAAAGCCCAAGAAACGGAAACGCTCTAATGAGGGATCATCAAAGCAAGCCCAAAACAAAGGCCATAAATTCAAAGGTAATTGTTATAACTGTGGGAAGCCTGGCCATCGTGCTAAGGATTGTAAGAAGGCAAAGGACCACAAAAAGAAGAAGAACAGTCAAGCCAACATTGTTGAAACTACTACTGATATGATTGAAAACATGAATCTTTCGGCTGTTGTGATGCAATGTAACTTGGTTGGAAATACTAAGGAGTGGTGGGTGGACACTGGTGCCACTAGGCATGTGTGTGCCAACAGATGAATGTTCTCTTCTTACACCCCTGCGGAAAAAGATGAACAACTTTATATGGGTAATTCTTCTACTTCAAAGGTGGAAGGTGTTGGTAAGGTGGCCTTAAAGATGACTTCTGGAAAAGTCGTGACACTTAATAATGTGCTTCATGTGCCTGATATTCGTAAGAATTTAGTGTCCGGATCCCTCTTAATCAAGAATGGCTTTAAGCTTGTATTTGTTTCTGATAAGTTTGTACTTTCTAAGAATGATATGTATGTAGGAAAAGGTTACCTTAGTGAGGGCCTGTTCAAACTTAATGTAATGACTGTAACCAATGATGGTGTTATCAATAATAATATTGCTTCTGTTTATGTGCTTGAGTCTTCTAATTTATGGCATCAAAGATTAGGACATGTTAATTTTAGATCAATTAAAAGTTTAATTCATTCAGACTTATTGCCTAAAGTTGATTGTTCAAATCATGATAAATGTCAAGTATGCATTGAATCAAAATTTTCTAAGTTACCGTTTCCTCCTGTTGAAAGATCAACTGAATTACTAGATTTAATACATACTGATATATGTGATATGAAATCTGTACCATCTAGGGGTAACAAAAAATATTTTATTACATTTATTGATGATTGTAGTAGATATTGTTATGTGTATTTGCTTAATAGTAAAGACGAGGCTATTATTGCCTTTAAACAATATAAAAATGAAGTTGAAACTCAACTTAATAAGAAAATTAAAGTAGTAAGGAGCGATCGTGGAGGAGAATATGATGGCCCTTTCGAAGAATTCTGTATAGAATCTGGTATTATACACCAGACGACTGCTCCTTATGCTCCGCAATCAAATGGGATTGCAGAAAGGAAAAATCGGACATTGAAAGAAATGATGAATGCAATGTTGATTACGTCCGGTTTACCACAGAATTTATGGGGGGAAGCCATTTTAACGGCTAATTTTCTTATTAACAGAGTGCCCCACAAAAGGATACAAAGCATACCTTATGAAATATGGAAAGGAAAGAAACCTTCCTTGAAATATTTAAAAGTGTGGGGGTGCTTGGCTAAGGTTGCAATTCCTAAACCCAAAAGGTTGAGAATTGGACCTAAGACAGTGGACTGTGTGTTCATTGGCTATGCACTTAATAGTAGTGCATATAGGTTTTTGGTTTATAAGTCCGATGTATCAGATGTCTGTGTTAATACAGTTATTGAGTCAAGGGATGCTACGTTCTTTGAGAATATATTTCCGTATAACAAGGGAAATGAGGCAAGTGATCGTAATAATGACAATACAGTGATACCATGGGATGCTACTACTAATGAGGGTTCTGTTGAAGAGGAACCTAGACGTAGTAAAAGGCAAAGGATCGCCACATCCTTTGGGCCTGATTTTCTGACTTTTTTGTTAGAAAATGAGCCTCGAACATATGAAGAGGCTATGGGCTCTCCTGAAGCACCATTCTGGGAAGAGGCTATCAATAGTGAAGTTGAATCCATTCTGTCAAACCATACCTGGGAGTTGGTTGACCTTCCTCCTGGCAATAAGCCTCTAGGAACTAAGTGGGTCTTCAAAAAGAAGATGAAAGCGGATGGCACTATTGATAAGTACAAAGCTAGGTTGGTAGTAAAAGGCTACAGACAACGTGAAGGCCTAGACTACTTTGATACCTATTCACCTGTTACAAGGATTACATCCATTAGGATGTTAATTGCATTAGCAGCATTGAATGGGTTAGAAATACATCAAATGGATGTGAAGACAGCCTTCTTGAATGGTGTTTTAGAAGAAGAAATCTATATAGAACAACCTGAGGGATTTGTTGTCTCAGGACAAGAACGGAAAGTATGTCGATTGATAAAGTCCCTTTATGGACTTAAGCAAGCCCCGAAACAATGGCATGCGAAATTCGATGAAGTTATGTTATCAAATGGCTTTAGCATTAATGAATGTGACAAATGTGTCTATATTCGAAATACTGCAAATGGGTTTGCAATAGTCTGTCTTTATGTAGATGACATGTTGATAATGGGTAGTAATAATCAAATGATTAAAGCTACTAAGCGATTACTTACAAGTAAGTTCGACATGAAAGATATGGGTCTAGCAGATGTTATTTTGGGAATTAAAATCTATAGAACATCTGAAGGGTTGGCTTTGTCTCAAGCACATTATATTAATAAAATTCTAGAGAAATTCAAGAGTTTAAACATAGTTCCTGTGAAGAACCCTATAGACTCTAGTTTTCGTTTGTTGAGAAATACTAGCAAAGCTGTAAAACAAAAAGAATATGCTCAAGTGCTAGGCAGTCTTATGTATGTTATGAACTGCACTAGACCTGATATTGCCTACGCTGTAAGCATGTTGAGTCGCTTTACTAGTAATCCAAATGAGTATCATTGGAAAGCTATGGTAAGAGTTTTGGGTTACTTAAAGCACACTCAAAATTTTGCTTTGCATTACGAGAAGTATCCTGCAGTGCTAGAAGGGTATTGTGATGCAAATTGGATCACCAGCTCTAATGACACAAGATCCACAAGTGGATATGTTTTCACCCTTAGTGGGGGTGCTGTGTCTTGGAAGTCATCCAAACAGACTTGTATTGCAAGATCAACTATGGAAGCAGAATTTATTGCTTTAGATAAAGCTGGTGAGGAAGCTGAGTGGATTCGTAATTTTCTTGAAGACACTCCTAGTTGGCCAAAGCCGGTACCGGCAGTGTGTATACACAGTGATAGTCAAGCAGCTATTGGTAGGGCCAAGAACGTCATGTATAATGGTAAGTCTAGACATATACGTCGTAGACATGATACCGTTAGACAATTACTCTCTAATGGAATCATCTCAATTGATTATGTGAAATCAAAAGAGAATATAGCGGATCCATTGACTAAAGGAATTCCTAGAGAGTTAATTAGAAATTTGTCGAAAGGAATGGGTTTAAGGCCGATAAATTGTTAATCATTGCGGTAACTCTACTTAGATGAGTGGAGATCCCACAAACTAGGTTCAAAGAGACAACTAAGTAATGATAGACTGTAAACACTGTGGAGTTTTATACTCATACTCATTCCTATGACAAAACAGTGCATATATATTAGGGTAAGCATTTAGACTTTTAATGGTTTCTTAATCTGATGTGTTCAGATGATGTATATTGACTTACATCGCAAGGAATCACCTATGTGAGTGTGAAGTGGGGCCGCTTCTACGAGAATTTAAAACGGCCAATTCTCTAGAACACTCGCAGAACCAGGCAGGTGTCCAGGGCCAAAATGGGCACAACATGAGAACCAATGATGCTAGATGAGCAATTGTGTGACTCCTATTGTCTTGTTATACATTAAAGGTTGACGGTTCAAGATAACACGTCCACCGATTGACCGAGTATATCCGATAGGTTTTTACTAGAGAAGGTTCAAAGGTGACCCCTACCTATCTCGATGCAGTTGCTTCTCATAGAGGAATCGTACTTTGCATACATGTTCATTTGCATTTGATCATTATGGACTAACTTCTTATCCATGTGGGGGATTGTTGGAATTTAGAAACAATAAATTTCATGAGTTATGAATAAGAAGTAGGTTGGAAGAAAAGAGGGAAAAGGAAGGAGAAAATAGTGTGTGGATAAAAGTCCCACATTGGACAAATGAAGAGAATTAAGAGTGTATATAAGGCTCAAATTCTCACCTCTAAAATGGGCCCTTGGGCCAATCCACTTTTGTGGAGGAGTGAGGACATACATGAACCTTGGTCCACCACACACGCGCGCGCCGCCGCCGTCCGTCCGGCCGGCTCGGCTCGGTTCGGTTCGGTCGCGCGTGTGTGAGATTTAAAAATAATTTTTTATTAAATTATTTTTTAATTTGTCCGAATAATCGCGTTTAATTCCTTCTTAACCCTTCGTGATTTCCCAAATAGTGCGAATGTGTGTGACCGAATGACCGAACCAGCGTATGGTGCGTCTTCTGGAGCGTCCGGTTGCTATGTTCTGATGTGTCTGTTCGTACGACACACCGGTTCGCCAACAAAGAGTCACCATTCGCTTCTTTTCACTTCGTTCCGGTATGTCTATTCGCACGACGCACTGGTTCGCCTCAAGAGACAAGTCCATCTGATCAATTTCCTTCAACTATAAATAGGACGTGCTAGTGACAGGAAAAATCACTCTCAATCTCGAAACACTCCTCTCTTCTCATACACTGCATAGTGCATTCTGCAATCATCTCTACCTGTGCGGTTCTTTAAGCAATATCATTGTGTTCGTCCGGGCTTCAGACTGATAGTGCCATCATCCTGAAGACGCAATCCGTTCTATCCTGGGAGACAATTGTTCGAGAACCTTGGGCATCCGTATAGAGGGAACAAATTGTCTTAAGGAGACAACGTACGTTGGGCTCGGATTTTTCTAAAGTTCATTATTATTATTATTTTCGGCAGTCTTGTAAGTTCTTATACAGTATACATAATTGTTCTGTGTTTATAAATTACGCCATCTTAGTTATACAGATTCTTATTGAATTTTCTACTTTATAAGTACTCGGGAACAACAGATCTTAGGTTCCCTGTTCTGACGGCGCATTTTAGCGGCGGCGATGTGAAGTTGCAGCCGGTGAATACGTTTGTTCAGGTGGAAGAAGATTTGATTTGTTTGGCATTGATGGGAACCTCGGATTTTGCTATATTTGGAAACTTGGCTCAGATTAATTTCTTGATTGGTTATGATCTTAAGGCCAGGACGGTGTCGTTTTTACCTAAGGATTGCACACAACAGTGACTGTTGAACGAGTTTGTGTGTTGATTGGTTTGCTAAATAAAAGGTTGATCGTTTTATGTGTTTAATTTGGTTTCTATCTTTTATTTGTTTTTATCCCCCTTGTGAAATGTGTTGTCTATGTTTATCTCTCTATATACTCAATCTTATAAGGTAATTACCTTATGTTTGGTTAGAGAAAAAATTAGGGGGGAAATTAGAAGGGAAAACTCCCAAAAATAATAAATAATTTTATCATTTATAAAAGTTTCCCTTCCTATTATTCTCTCCCTTTATTTTCCCATCACTTTTTTCTCATTCTAAACATAGAGTAAGTGTCTAACCCCCCACACACGGTTCTCTGGTTGTTGGCAAACCAAAAAAAAAAAAAAGATGTTTTTATATTGTACTTACCATATATTCGACCAAAATATAGCAATTTGAAATAAAAGAAATTGTCTAAACATTATTGAATACTCTTTTGGTCATATTCGTGAGAAGATTCTTTTTTTTTTGGGTCTTATCTATAAGCTATATATTAAATTTTTTAATACAAACATATAATTTAATCTTTAATTTATTATTATATGGACTTTTTCATTGGATTAAAGTTTGAAAATTATTAAATTTTAAGGTAGAAATGATAAGGTTTAAGGCTAAATTTTTCCTAGTTCTAGTGAAACACGTTGAAAGTAACTTATAAGTAGGATTATACTAGTATATAAGATCTTATGTAGTCATCATTCAAAGAAATTAATTATTAGGCCAAAACTCAAATAGCTTAAATTGCGCATGGAATTAAGATCCTAAATTATATGGATTCATTAGTTAGAGCCTGTAACTTTACATATGCAATACAATGAATTAATCACAATCACATATCCGATAGCCAAATCAAGTTGCAGAACGAACGCAACATCACTTCCTTCTCTAGAAATCCTGCAGCTAACAACTCTTTCTTCATCTTCCTTCAACATGCATGCATGGACTTCGTCACAATCATCCTACTTCATCTCATCATCATCATTATTATTATTCTCTGTCCTTTAATTTGAAACCTAATAATGTCGGGATCACAGTTAATATCATCCATATATACCTCGTGAATCTTCTTTATCTCCCTTCTACAATGCCTCAAAGACCCACTTCGATCGCTTGCACGATTCTTTTGAACGCTCATTGAAGCGTCTCAATAACTTCAAATTCCAAGCCCATATTATTCCAAGCGAAGGTGATGGAGAATCATTCCTCATGAAAGTATTCATAGGAACACGTCCTTTTCAAGTTCTTGACTTAATTAGTTGATACTGGCGGTGACCAACCTCACTTGGACACAGTGTTTGCCATGCATGCACACACCGTACCAGACGGTTTCATTCGAATCTATAGTGCCTGTGTAAGAACTTGTACGGAGCCACATGTAGTAGTAGCAGCAATCGCCACAAGACCTGCGAGTTTATTTCATCACTACTCGTACGGAGATGACTCTGAAACGTTCCACATTAGGCATAAAAATGCTCAGTTTATTCTCTTGGGAATATCTCGTTTGGGTGTGCACATGAAACTGCTAGGAAATTTGATGAGTCCATATTGAATAAAGAAATTTCTAAAAAATACATATATAAAGTTACTGAATATAATCAAATTAAAAAAATTAACATAAAAGTGAAAATAAGAGCAGAATGACTCAACAACTCAACTTTATGAGTGTGAGTGATAATATATTTATAACTGAACCAGTAATCACATTTGGTTGCACAAGTTGCATAAATTGAAAATACATTGCCTCAAGTGGATGTGCCACTATTATTGATTTATTAAACCAAAATTAATAACAGAGCAACTATATATCAGAAATGTACATATGAACAGATAACTATTGAATGAGTTATTATACCATATTCACTGTATCTTTTATTTTTGACCTGATATTCATCGTATCTAATAGCAAGGTAAGTAATGCTCAGCTTACTGTCGTTGGGAACAAATGATTCTATTGCCCACAAATAATTAGAGACCTCGAGATTTGATATTGAGGCCTTGCACAAATTTCCCCTCTTTTTTCACAACGTCATTTTTTTATATATCTATCAGTAGATGAGGATTATTGGAGAGAGAGAGGGAGAGAGAGAGAGAATAAGGATTAAGAAAATAAATTATTTTTAAGGTCAAAAAAATCATTTGTTTTGTTGGTATGCTGATATAGTTAAAATTATTAATATAAATTAGTCTGTTTGGGGTAATCATTTTCCAATAAGTAAATTATCGTTGAAAAAAATATATTTTTATTATATTTTAATGTCAGATAATATTCTATATAATTTATATATTTATGCAAAATATAAATTCATTGTGTCATTTTCATCAACAATACAATTTATATCAATTTTCTATGAGTCCCCACATACTTGAAATAAACTTATTTCTGAAAAATGAGTTCAAATAAGCAAAAATTATGGAAAAGTTTCAATTTGAAAAATTTATTGATTAGATGGATCTGATATGATTTCCTATATAAAAAGTATATAAAAAGTATAATATAAAGATAGTTAATTGATCAGATTTTTCTCATCAATAAAAATTTTTAACATGGAATTTTCATCGATTTTTCCTTAAAACAAACTTAACAAAACTAAAAAATTAAATCAAACGTTTGGTACTGTTAACATTGTACCTGGGTCAATTAGTACCTAGTATTCATTTAGAAGTTTCTAAACTCCAAATATAAACGTGTAATAAATAAATTGACCTACTTAATACACACACACGATTTTTTTTAAAAAAAATTCAGTTACCTACTATACTTCCTTAGCTTCCGTCTATTAATATTCTACACCTGCAAAAAAAGGTACTCTTTGTATGTTAATATCAATATAAATGACAATTGAATAAGATATTACAAGTTTACAACCATGCATGAATCTTTCTTAAAAAGAGGAGATTAAAAAGGCACATAATAATATCATCGCGGAAACAAATAATCTCATTCATTATATTAACCCTTAAACACCGATCCTTGATTTTAAAGGCTTTAATTTGCACTTCCAAATTCCCCTCTATAAATTCTGCAACAAATCATCGAAGTGTTATAAACATTTCTCCATCTTCTTCCTTCAAAATAGCAATGGCTTTCACTAACAAAAGTCAACCTTCTTTCTCTGCTAATTTCTCTTTCAATATCATCTTCCTCCTCCTTGTTATTCTCAATAATCCTCTGAAACCTGCTGGCGTCACTGTTGACCTCATACCTCGCGACGCATCAAAGAGCCATTTCGATCGCTTGCAAAATGCTCTCGAACGATCCTCAAAACAAGCGAGTCATATCAACTCAGTACTTTCAAACAACCTCGGAGGAAGCAAAATCCAAACCCAGATCATATCTGGTGGTGGGGCCTACCTCATGAACGTATCCATAGGGACCCCACCAGTCACAGTCCTTGGAATTGCGGACACAGGCAGTGACCTCGTATGGACACAATGCTTACCTTGTATACAATGTTACAAACAAGACCTTCCTTTCTTTGATCCTAAAAAATCCTCAACGTACAAGAAAGTCTCTTGCAATTCTAAGCCTTGTAAAGAACTAGACCAAGCCTCATGTAGTAGTGACGGATCAACTTGTGGGTATAGCTACGCTTATGGCGATGGCTCTCATACTTCTGGAGATTTCTCAACTGAAACAGTCACCATAGGTAACAACAAAAATTCTGGAACTTTCAAGAACATCGCGTTCGGATGTGCACATGATAGTGCTGGCACATTTGATTCGGCTTCTTCTGGTCTTGTCGGATTAGGAGGAGGACCTCTCTCGCTGGTTTCACAGCTGGACGAGAAGAAATTCTCGTACTGCTTAGTTCCCTTTTCCTCGGATTCGTCGAGCAAAATAAGCTTTGGTTCTGACGCTGTTGTGTCTGGTTCTGGTGTAGTGAAAACACCTCTGGTGTCAAAAAGCCCTGAAACATTCTACTATCTTACGTTGGAAAGTATAAGTGTTGGGAACAAGAAAATTATGTACAAAGATTCATCAGTTATAGCTCCTGATGCAACTAGTGATGGCAGTGAAGGGAACGTTATTATTGATTCAGGGACAACGTTAACTTATTTGCCGTCGGAGTTTTACTCCGATCTGGCGTCGGAGGTGGAAAAGGCCATTAGTGCTAAGAAGGTTGATCGGAGCGATTTGGGTTTGAGTCCGTGTTATGCTTATAGTGATGACCTTAAGATTCCAGATCTCACGGCACGTTTCAACGGTGGAGATGTGAAGTTGAGTTCTTCGAATTCGTTTGTTCGAGTTGATGAAGAAACGGTGTGTTTCACTTTTTCTGATGTTGGGAGTGTCACAAATGTTCCTATATATGGGAACTTGGCCCAGACGAATTTCTTGGTGGGATATGACCTTGATGCCGGTACGGTGTCGTTTTTACCTAAAGACTGCACAAAGGTCTAGTTTATGTGTGGAATATTATTGGATCTATATGAAATAATCAGGGGATTCTATGTAATTTCGCTGAATTATTTGCTAAATAATGTGAAGGGTATTTTTTAATTATGATCTTTTGCTTTCGTGTAATTTATTGAATTTTAATTGTCTCAAAACTTGAAATTTGTAAGAGTTCTGTTTAAATTATTTACTCTTTTTTTCATACCATCATTTTTTTATGTATCTATAGGATTAGAAAATAAATATTTACTTTTTTGGTATGGGGAGATGGTTAAAACTATTAATATTAATTAGTTTATCAATGAGAAATCATTTTACTTTGAGCTTATTATCGTTAAATCTACGTAAAATGTAAAATTGAGAAGATTATACAAAAATACCCTAGAAATATCAATGAATAAGATTTTATACCTAATGTATTGTCTCTATTCTTAATATAAGACATATTTATTTAATTTGATTCTTAATTGAGTTAATTAATATGACATATATTTTTTAATATCATATTAATCTTTCTCGATTCACTATTTTCCTCCCTTCCTTGATTATTGTTGAGGAAGTATTAATATAGATAAATTAAAAAAAATTAATAAATATAAAAATTATATGTTATTTAAAACCAAATTTAATTATCAAAATATATCTTATTTTAAGTATAAAGGGACTAATTAACTTCCTATTCTGTCTATGAATTCTGTGGCTGCAGATACTCTTTCTATGTCTACGCCCGCGCAGCCTTCTCTAATTATCGATGAACGATATTTTATACATAAAGGGTTTCTAAAACAGAGGTGATGAAAAAGGCACATGTTTTTAATATCTTAGCCGTAAGAGATAAGTTCGTTTAATATATTATTTCTTCTCATCCTAAATATAACATCTATTTACATAGTTTGATTATGTTAAAAAGTTAACTAAGTTAGTTAGCATGAGATATTTTTTCTAAAACACCATAATAATTATCTTCTTTAATTAATTCTCTTGATCTAATCTCTTACTTGATTATTGTTGATGTAACATTAATAGGAGTAAATTAAGAAAAGATTGATAAATATAAAAAATAGGTCTTACATTTAAGAGTTATGACTAAGATCAACTCCTGATTTACCTCCTATATTAAATATTAGAGGAGTAACGTTAAACCAAAAAAAAAGAAAATGAGAAAATGATATTAAAGTTTCAATTAAGAAAAATAATATCAAAAAGGTCCAAAAACTTGTTAACGGTAGTCCCCGCACTTATCAATGATTACTAGCTCGTTTGGATTAGTTTATGGAAGGTCCATAAGTGCTTATAAATCGTGATTCACAGAATACGAAGTAGCTTTTAAGGTTTACGAGATGCTTTTACGGTATACAAGGTAAATATGTGGAGGAGATTTATCTCGATTTACGTAAATCGGGCTTATATAATAAACCCGATTCAAAATCGCTCTACCAAACGAGCTGTTTCCAACCGCTATTCCAGAAATATGTTCACGCAAATCAAGATAAAACTCATCTCACATATTTATCTTATACACCGTAAATCACTTTAAAAACATAGCTTTTACCCCCAACCCAAACAAATACTAAATTTTACACCGATTTGTCTTCGGTGGTGGAGCAAGCCATTAACGCCAAGAAGGTTGATCAGAGCACTTTAATTTGGGTTTGAGTCCATGCTATGCTTATAGTGATGACCTTAATATTCCAGATCTCACGACGAATTTCAAAGGCGGTGATGTGAAGTTGAGTTCTTTTATAAATTCGTTTGCTCGAGTTGATGAAGAAACGTTGTGTTTTACTTTCAAATGCTGGGGGCATCACTACTGTTTGTATATAAGGGAACTTGGCTCAAGCGAATTTCTTGGTCAGATATGAGTATATGACATGGACGCTGGTACGGTGTCATTTTTACCAAAAGATTGCACAAAACCCTAGTTTATGTGTGTAATATTACATCTATGTAGAATAATTAGGGATTATATGTAATTTTGCGGAAAATTTCTAAATAATAAAGGGGGATCATATATCTTAGGAAAAATATCATTAAATCTCAACCAGAAAAAACAATATTAGAAAAATTTATATTGACAAGTGAAAGAGTTACCATTGATAATATGTTTTATGAGTTTTTACCGGTTGAATTTTTTTTATTTGCCATATGAATCCTTGCAATATCTTTGTAAGAAACTAGCATGAACTACCCTACACGTTGCGCGAGGAGCAATTTTTAACGAATTAACATGCATTCCAGCCTATTATACAATTATTGCCTATTATACAATTATGGACCACCATCGCCAATTAAATACAACAATACAGCTAGAAGTACTAATCTTTCATAATAACAAAACGCAAACTTAAAACCAATAATGTGGTAAATTAAAACTCCAAAGGAGTAAAAGTCTTGTTCATGGATAGTTCAACAACATTAAAAAGCTATAACGGAAAATACTAAATGTCTAACCAACAAATCAAATGTTCATTACTACTTGGAACATAAAACCACAAAAACATCAAAAAGTCAGGGCTTGGATTAGACTTTAGATTGGGAACTTGAGTCGGTTGTCACCCCATGTCTCTTCAAGTAACACCTTCTTTTTCCTTTTGATGTGCCAGCAACTACATTCTTCCCATTCTGTAACAAAGATGTATCATCAGATTCAGTCGATCCTCCAATTCCAGCTACAGATATGGGGGTCATCATGCTAGCAGCATCACTTTCTTCCTCTGAATTAAGAACATAAAAAGTTCACTTGGAACAGAAAAAGCGATGGTAAAGGCAGGACAACATTAGACCTTTCAATCAAGTCCTTGACTTCTTTGATTGTAGGATTAAACAATACTCTAATGGCACTAAAAGAACTATAAACTTGTGGCCTACTTAGACATAACAACTTATTAGTGTATCATTCCTAACAAACTACTCATTCCTAACAACTTATTAGTGTATCATTCTTAACAAATTACTCATTCACATTTATAGGAAGTTGCACTAAACATATTTACCATCATCTGAAAAAGAAATTATGACAAGATTCAAAATAACTACAACTGGTGTTTCCATATTTTCCAATTGTGACATGTATGCATTAATAGAGTACTCATCAAATAAAACATATTCAAGGACATTGTTCCTGAGTATCAGCAAACAAATAATTAGGAAGCAAGCGTGACTAAATCATTATGCACTATATTGAAACCATAAATCTACAAAACACATGAGTGAATCAACAGTAATAAGATATATGTCTCAAGGTATTAATTAATAAATAGTAAGGCTTATACTCAGCATTAGTGAGAATCATTCTCAGCTTGTTCTTTGTTTCATTATCTCTTCAGAATTCTTCTAGTGATCCAATTGATCTCACAAAGGCTACAACATCAGCATAAACAAAATTAGGCTTAGTAAACATCAAGGTTGTTTTATCGAACTTCCAAAACTTATGGACTACCATATGCAAGTTAAGTACCAATAAGATGATTAGCAAAATTCCTCTATTGGCTCTTCATAATTTCATATATTAGAAAAAAACTGTATGCATTGAGAGGTAAATAAGTATCTTGCTGCTTGAGAAAGGTTTCTTGAGTGAAGTTTATCTTGAATTGGTGTTTGGTGGCTTTGTATTGACTTGAATTTTGAGAAACCAAAAAGTTGGCAATGAAGTAAGATTGTCATTCAGTTATGGATTCTCTGAATCTCTCATGTAGATTCTTAGGGATCACGCTGGCTTGGATTTTATTACTCTGTGAAATGAAATGAAAATTGAAGGTCCATTAGAACTATGATTCAGATGTAGTGAGTTTATAAACATTCAACTAAGTAACTTCTTGGAACATAACCATCATATAAAGATACACCACTTACCTCCTGATCAACTAATATCATGGTAATACAGAATAACTCAAAAGGAGAATTTTTCTGGTACACATTCCATCGCCTAAAAACTCTAACAATAATACTCCATCTCTCAGTGCCATCATGTAACTGTTTAAGCAGCGAATGAGGAGCTATGAGTGTTGAGAATATGGACACTTGATGGACTAAGTAATTTAAAGTATAATACTTAAAAGATGGACACTTGATGGACTAAGTAATTTAAAGTATAATACTTAAAAGATGGACACTTGATGCAGTTAGCAACTGATTGAATCACAATTTATAAGCTTCTTCCAATTATAAAATATTAGACTTGGCGCAAAGTTCAAATTACATCTGAATGAAAGGAATTTTTCAAGTTCAAAATTTTTTCCCTCCATAAAGAATGCAATCCAAATATTCTATGAAAGTATTGTTGGTTCCAAATTCAAACTCATATTTGACCTTTCTGCAGATTGAGTATGTATGTTTTTTACCTTTAAAAGTCAGAAGGTCAATGTAACTGCTTCTCAAGTCTACACCATTGAATCATCCTTTTTCATCAATTCTCATCCTCAATCCTCAAATCCTGAAATGCAATAATATAGTGACATCATGGATAGATAGAGACTTTGTTCATAAAATCAAATAGATAAGGCCAAAGTTCATTAAAGCTTATGATCATGGGTGATAAGTGGTTTGGCAGAAAGGAAACTGCTGGTTTGACAACCTTGGTAGTTTATATGGAAATAGGATCCTGAATTATTAATGGCCAATTGTACCATCAAAATAAAGATTGACATCTTACTAAATGAGTAATTATCTTCCACCCCAGCGTATAGGTTTGTTATAGTTATATATGATATATCAGATATGGGGCTAAAATCCTACTTTTGATGACCTCATTTCAGCGAAATGGTTATATTAATAACGGCTTGTAGAAAGATCAATGTAGGCCTATCCTATCAGCAATACTCCATCTCTTACACATAAGTTGTCATCTTTTAAAGACTATTACCAATTAAAAATTATCAATTATGACTACCAATTACATATACCGCATACCATTAACAATTAACAAATTAGTTTGAGAGATTCACATATGCCAATGGATGGCATTAAATAGATCTTCATTCATGCCTAGCCTAGCCACATTTTAGGTAGGCTATTAGTTTTCTGCCAGAGAATTAGTAATACTCCTATTACAGTTGAGGATAGGCACATGGAGCAAGGAGGCCAACCACAGTCAAGAACCTCCCGAACCAGAGCTATAATGCTTAGGCTAGGCACCAATACCACATATGAAGGAAGAGAAAGGTTTTATTTATATGGTCGTCTTGCACCTCGATGGACATCATGAACTCATACCAATCCAGGGAGAAGATTCTATGGCTGCCCTGACTATGCAAAGGTACATCAGATGATAAATTTATGTATGTAGGATTACCTAATTTATAATCAAATAAAATACTAACTACTAATCTATTATGCAAAGAGGTTGTGGTTTTTTTGCATGGCGTGATGATGATGTAGGTGATAGGTGGAATGTTGTCCTTAACGAGCTTATTGATCATATTGATTATCTATATGCTGAGAAGATGCGCCGGATCAATGGAGAGAATGAAATGCATTCTGAAGCGATTAAAGAAAATGATTGGGATGATGAAGAAGCAAGTCAATATAGTTGTAGTTGCCCTTGTTATGTCATGGATGTTCTTTATTTATGTAATGTTTTGTTAGTTCAGGTTGTGTCTTCCATATTTAAGTTCATGTCAGAGGAGATTATAGGTAGTTTAATTTGCAGTAATGTTTAATGTATGTATTTAGTTCAATGATGTGTCTTTGTTTGCATCATTGTAGTACTTACTTTATATGAAAGTATTGTTTTCCAGTTTACTTTCTATGAATCAGGAACCCTCTTAAATGATATAGCTTATAAATTCAAGATATGAATAAAAAATTCCATTGAGTACTAATTACAAATGAATTATACCCAGGTGCTGACCTCAGAAGCCAAAATCATCATGATAATGACATGTCAACTTTCTTATGCCTATGCCCTGCAGCACTCAATTACTTGTTAAATTAAAACAATTTTATGATTATAAGGGTAGATGAATTGACCGCCTAAGATGATACTTAAACCAATGAATATTAGTAACTCTTGAAGTACATTATTAAGTACTTAAACCTTGAAGGTATAATAAGACAAATTCCTGATATGAACATGGGCAAATTATAGGGATGCAAAGCCTGTGAAATCCGAGAGGAAGGGATATGAGGTGATGTGAATCATTACTCATATTAAGTACTTAAACCTTGCAAGGTGAATATTATATTACTTGTCAAAACTTTAATATGAGGCTACATATTAGTATTTTATATTAGTTGTCATAATTATACTCCTTGCATCCTACATTCTCATGTATGAAAATTTTTTCTGTTAAGGATTTGTGGTCAACCTCTGACTTCTATAATGTTGTTTAAAAGTGAATATTTAGTATTTTTGGCACTGGGGATCATATAAAGTATTCATGTTGAACCATACATGTTGTTTGACGTTTTTTTCCTGATATACTCAATTGTTGTTTATGAATTGTCATCCCTATTTTTTCATTAGAAAGGAAGATGCTTCAGCTAATGTGAAAAAGTAGTATCCAAACAGGCAGCTAAAGTAAACCAGGATTATCCCCATAAGGAAAACACACATTTTTGCAGAAAAATAGTCTCATCATACATTTTTGCATAAATATATTGCATCTTAAAGAGGCTCGAAAAAGGGAAGGAACCTCATCATGTGTGTAAGGAATCTTTGATATGCCTCATGACAAATTACTTTCTACTTATTTTCATCATGAGCAACATGGATATAAATGAAAACCTCTCTGAATACTTTGAACTATATGGTTGTGGCTAAACGTCATAGGTAGAAAATGACATTGTTGGCATCAGAATAAGGAACTAAGTTAGTAACGATTTAGTCATTTTTCAGTTTCTTTTCATGATGAGTTGTCACCAATATGTTGCATCTATCAGGAAGTTGCCACTGCAATTCAAATAAAAGGATTGCATAAGTAGGTACTAAAAACGTGAAACACCTTAAATGTGGTCTTGTATCAAGACATGTTTATATAATAAACTACTGTCATAGAGATAAGCCAATTGACATTACCAAAAAAGTGAAACACATCACAAGACCAAAATTATCAAGAGACTTAACAAAGCAGCCATTGTCATGTTGTCAACAAAAAAGAGTGTATGATCATAATCGAAAATCATGAAAGAAAGTTAAGAAAATAACATAGCATAAGGGCAAAATGGTGAAAGCAGTGTTTTAAGTCAAATATCTTGGATGTTTCAAGCAACGTAAAAAGCTAATATCAGGATGCGGACCTGAAGAAGCCTGAAAATATACCTATAAGGGAAACCATATCATAGGTTTTTCATGCAAAAACAAATTGTTGTCCTTTGTTTAAGAAAAGTATAAAAGTCCCTTACACAAACCAAGCTTCATATGGGAATGAAAAGACAAGACACCTACCTTTTCTCACAACCACTTTTGTCTGATGAAAGGGACGTCTCATCATAAGGTTACTATATGATTCAAAGCATGATTCATGGACATGGAAACATAAATGTGTCATTACAAATGAGTAATTGCATATGCATGAGTACATCAGACCAAGCATAAAGGTGTTTTGAACTCATTTAGGCCACTGGTCAGTAACCACTTTATAAAGCATACAATAGATATGAACCACTAGATAAAATGGTAACACACAAACTTTGTATTCAAGATCTGACTAAGTATAAGTCTATACACTTATTTGAAGGACCACACAATATAAAAGGACCTAACACAGAAGCTTACATTACTCAGCTGAAACTTCCAATACCAAAGTCTATCCTTGATACGTAATCTGCGATGAGTGGCTTCTAAACATTTTTTGAAAATGATTTATATATGATGTTACGTTCATTGAAGGAAAGTGGGGTTAGCTCACTTAATATCACATGCGGTCCTCTCATTGTCTTTGCCAGCTATGACTTTGGTGAGGAAATTTAGCGTGTTCATGGAATCCACAGAGGCAGAATCATGGATTCACCAAGATATTCCTTCTTCCATTGCTTGTATGGTATAATGAGAACACATAGCTTGGAAAATCATGAATGGGAAATGTTTGATCCTCATAGCTTCAGGTACCATGTAAAGTATCTAAATGTCATCTCTAACTTCATCCCATACATGAGAGTAAAGATGCAAAGGGGAACAGATGAGGTCATTTTCATTCAAAATCTCCTAAGTCACGCATATATGAAGATCACACATGTCCATCCAAATCTTAGAAGAAATAATGAAGAGAATTTATACCTACAATGTGCCCTCACTGATGAGAATGACTTAGATGCCAGCTTGGCTTTACCTATTGCAACTATACTGGGAATGCAACTAGTGTTCGTGAGTGAGGATGAGGATGACTCAAACTAAGCCACAATTTGTCCTCAGACCTCCTTTGTACTTTGTTTTAGTCAAGAGTGTTTTTATGTTTACCTAGGCAAGAGTTCTTTAATATAAGTTTCACTTTAATGTTGTCTATAGTCAAGGTTATGTGTAAGTTTCACTTTAATGTTGCTTGTAGTCGAGGTTATGTTCGTTGAAAATTTCTATGGTTTCCATATCGTGCATGCCTTCAATGACATTGCATTCAAAGTATAAGTCATACACCAATTTTTTTATCAAAGTAGGACAATAGGAATTGGACTTGTTCCAATGAAACAAACATTAATTCCAATATAAGATAAATCCATAAAACAGTCACACCCCAATTGAGGTTCATAGGATAATATGAACCAAACCAGACAATCACAAGTAGAAAGTAAAAACACAAGACTCGAACACTACAAACTCAATAACAACACTCATGCATTTTCCTTCCTCTCTTCAACCAGTTCAATCACTGACATTATGAAGCTTCAACAAATGCATTCAGCTAAGGGCCATGCAATACTAAACTACGATTGATGTTACAACCAACTTGTCCAAACCTCCACTCAAAAATTGATAATACATCATCCCTATCCAGAGTTCCAAGATCACGATATAACTGATAAAGAAAAAAACATTACATCATGTTATTATACGTTCAAGCTCAGAAAAAAGGCAGTATACTCAAATGAATAGGAAGCAAGCAATTAATGTCCAAACCTGAATTACTACTAACTCATTCCTAGGCCTTGCAAAAGCATCAAATAAACCACAAAACTCATGGTATATTATACAGTCAAGCTTCAAAAAGAGGCTACTTTTGAGTACCCTACAATGAAGCTTTTCAAAGGAAGGTCCCAACTCCACAACACTCATTGAAATTTTTAGCTTACATGTATGACATTCACACGCATGTTTCACACCCCTGGTACTAAAACGTAACAACAGGCCTACAAGTAACCATCACAAGATTAAACATTAAAATTTAGCTAAAAAACAACCCAGAGGCAGATAACAAAGCAATGTTATCTACCATGCTCAAACATCATATAAATATTAAGTGGTCTGACTAACCTTTCATGGGAAGCTTTAATAACATATAAACTTTGCCAGGCCTTCCACCATGTAGAATTTGACACCGTTCTGACCGAAGGCATGCCATGCAGTCAAGGTACATTTGAAGAAAACTCTTCATTACTTATAGGAACAACATGCAGGGGAGAGAGATGAACACATAAGAAGATAGAAGTAGAATTCATAAACCAAGCATGAGAAAGATAAAAAGCTAGGTTAAAAAAAAAGACTCTCTCATACTTACAGGAACAACCTGCAGGGGAGAGAGATGAACACAAAAGACAATAGAAGCAGAATTCAGAAACCAAGCATGAGAGAGATATATGCTGCGAAGGAGGGTGACAATTGAAGCTAATGGAACAATATAAAAAGAAACCACTATGGCAGGAAGATATGAAATAAGGCATCTGAACTTTGAAATTCAAACTCTAACCAAGTGGATCGCCCTTTTTAGAAGCTCTCAGCTTGACAAGCAGCCGATGACATTTTTTTTTTTTTTGAAGGGAAGCCGTTAACCTCTTGTGAATAGTGTTTTGGGTCAGGAGCCATAGTGAGCTGAGATGTAGCATTCGGCTAGAGTGGATTAGTATTAGGAGATATGTTGATTTTCTTTTTAAGGTTTAGAGCACACAAAATTTTACCTCTTTTAATAAATATATTTTCCGAAATTCAAACTTATATTTTTTTGCTGAGATCTCATAAGGTCCCTTTCAAGCTCGTTTGTTGTAGTATTTTAATGTCTGGAACATAAGCAAAATTATGAAAATTTTAGAATTTAATAACAAAAAGTCACATAATTTTATCATCCTAATCCATCTACTAAGAGTAAAATAATGGCTCGTGCCATTAATCCATCATAATTTGCTTAATTAAATTTAAGTTTAAATTCACTTTTTTATGCTTAAATATTTGATAGAATGAGATCTTCGAAGTGTGTCCGTCTATGGCTACTACTTTGGTTCCAACACGATTCCCGCTATCTCTTGGTTCACCACTTCGATTTTATCATTTGCGAAAGCCTAAGCCTCCCTTCCTTCTTATCTCCTGCTCCAGGAAAACGCTATTTCGGTTTAGTGGCACAAATGTATTCTCCAATTTCCGGAATGTGATAACTCTGTCGCCGGCAGCTACTGGTGACGATGAGCATCGGGCGTGTTCAAGAAAGCCTCTCAATTTACCTCAGATCTTCGTGCGCCTCGCTGTCTCTGTGGTGCTGTTTATTGGCTTTGGATTTTGCATCGGCATTCGTGTTAGTTCGGCTTCTTCAACGGCTCTTCCCGCCTCTTCTTCATCGCTTCAAGATAAGCAGACAACGGAAGGTATCAAACGACTTGCTATGTGTATTCAATAATGTCTTCTTTTTGTTGTCAATTTGATTGATATTGCGTTTTTAGCTTTATTTCGAGCTTTATGTTTATGCGTAAGAGTTCTCATTGGTGGTACTGGTAACACTGATAAATTTATTTTCGTGCTTTTCTTGAGCTTAATCCATTTTCACTTCACTTGTCAACTAAGATGTGCGCATTGTTCGGGATCAATAGTGTTACCAATAGATTAAAGAGGAAATGGAACTCCTCCACTCAAGTAGTTGTATCTTGCATTTTATGGCACTCTCAATAATTGTACCCTGTCAGTTCTAGCTCGTCAGTTAAGGATTGGTCCTGCATTTTGCTCGTTGTACTGATTTTTATTTGTGGATCGTATGTTATTGCTGCTATGAGATTAACTTTGAAAGACTTGGCCGTTGACATGATTAATGGTTTTATGGTTGTAGATAAACATGAAGGAAGAAAGCAAGATGATGACAAGGAAAATGTTCTTGATAAGGATTTAGAAGCAGCTTTTAATGCTTGGAAATCTAAAACATATGCATTGACTGTGCCTCTCAAAATTGTTGCTCTACGTGGTTCTGTGCCTCCATCATGGATCAAGGTGTGTAATATATTGCATAACTTTCCTCTTTAATAGTTGTTTTAATTCTATAACATTGTTTATTAACTTTCTCACCTCTCCTCTCTCTCCCTTGTTGGTTCTCTTCCAGTTTTCTTTTCTCGGAACTTGTGAGGTTCTTTCTTGAAATGTATCTAAGATCCTATTGCTATTGTCTTTGGTTATCCAGTTTATGCATATTCTTTTATGTTTTCCATTTCGAGTCAAATTTGCAATCATTTCTTATTTCATAACTTGTCATGCTGGTTTTTCTTTACTTTTAGGACTTCATAAAATCTCAAGGGAGAAGGCTGAAGTTTAACGTGAAGTACAATACAAGTCTTGAGAGTATTTTCTCTGATCTGTCGATTCCCTCTACTAAAGGAAATATTGGGCCTGCTTCTGCTTTGGCGGCTGATATTGTTAGTATTGGTGACTCCTGGCTTAAATTTGCCATCAACAAAGCTATAATTGAGCCAATAAGTGATGTTGAAGACCAGGATTGGCTTAAAGGCCTAGATGAGAAATGGAAGGTAACCATTTATTTTGTATCTCTTCCTTAAAAATTATCTTCTTAGAAGTCTTTTTTGGATTCTTAGTGACTCAGATACAAAATTAGTTGGCTCACCATTTAGTCCTGTATCTGTAATGAAGAATTGTTCCTCGGAACATAATTTCATTTACATTTGACGAGCCTGGTTTGACCACCAGGCATCTAGGAATATTTGAGATCTGAATAGAGGAAGACAAAGGGATAATACTTGTTAGTTCTGCATATGGGCGCACTTGTCAGTGAGCCATATTTGTATAATTGTATGTACTTGCATTAACCTTGGCAAGATCATAAGATGATGACCAAGCAAGTAATCTGATGGATTCCCACAATGGAGGAGCCATGTATAGTCCATGAGGTAAGAGGTCTAGTTTTAAGGGCAAGTTCATCCTGCTCACTGAAGTCTTCGTTAAACTCATAAAGATGCTTTCATTTGAGAATTTTCATCAAACAGAAACAGGTTAGTACAACCAACATAGATGAATGGGAAGGAGGGAACTGAAAAACATGCAGGGGGAGAGGGGAAGGACATTATGTTAGTCAAATTAAAATATGCCAAGTAAAGATTCGAACAAAAAACAAGTTTGTATCATATAGATCTTAAATACTCTTTACTCAATTACTTTAGCATAGGCCATTTATTGTAGCATGTCCTAATTTGGTTGCTTATCCTGTTGGAATTCTTTTTTATAGTATAATGTATTCACTGAATAATTTCCAGGTATACCTGCGCAGGAATAGTGAGGGAGAAATAGATCCTTACGGTGACATATGGGCTGCTCCATATCGATGGGGCTGCATGGTTATAGCCTACAACAAAAACAAATTTCAAAAGTATAATTTGCCTCCTATAGAGGTAATTTTTTTTTTCGTTTGAACCAATGTCATTTTCTGTACATCTTTTCTGGAAGTATATAATCTGTAAATGCAGGACTGGGCAGATTTGTGGCAGCCAGAGCTTGCAGGAAGAATCTCAATGGTTGATTCCCCCAGAGAGGTTATTGGTGCAGTTTTGAAGTATATGGGAGCCTCATACAATACAAACAACATTGATTTGCAAGTTGATGGTGGAAGAGATGCTGTTAAGCACAATTTAGCCTTGCTTGGAAAGCAGGTAATGATATAAAGAAAATCTCTCAACTGCTGTTGTTGCTTTTTCTATCCACAGGATAGATTGGAACCAATGTTACTAAGATATGCAACTTGATTATTAAGAAAAGAATATCTCTCTCCTATTTTTCTTTGTCCAAATTACAATTTTCAACATCACCATTCAGTTGGCTTTGTTTAGGTTCGACTGTTTGACAGTGTTCACTATTTGAAAGCTTTTGGAGTTGGAGATGTGTGGGTAACTGTTGGATGGAGTAGCGACATCATTCCTATTGCCAAGCGCATGTCTAATGTAACAGTAATTGTTCCAAAATCTGGAGCTAGCTTATGGGCAGATCTTTGGGTATGGTACTTATGTTTTGCTGCATTGTGTCCTGTTGGTAAAGTGAGAGGAAAATGAATCCTTTCACAGTTTGCATTGTCCATTAGAGATCATACTATTGTAATTATTACTCAAGTTATGTTTTAAATCTTGTTACCTTTTAAAGTAGGAATACAAAAGTCATTTAAATATTCAAAATAACTTTTTTCACTTCATTTTTTATTTCATTCCATTTTGTTTTTTTATAGAGATATCGGAAGTTCTTGATAAAACTGAGCAAATTACTTAGACCTTTGCGTGATAGGAAATGATTGTTGAATAGTTTACATGGGATCCAAATATACCTAGTTTATGATTCCAACATTAATTTCATAGATTATTTCTTATTCCTTCTTAGTAGGCATTTTTCTCACCCGTCATGTTTTTCCTTTTGCAGGCAATTCCAGCTGCCTCTTGGCTTGAAACAAATCGGATCGGCGGCCGAGTCCGGGGACCATCCCCACTAATCCATCAGTGGATAGAATTCTGTCTGCAAGCTGCAAGAGCATTGCCCTTTAAACAAGAGGTTGTACCAGGGGCCTCTCCCAATGCTCTTCAAGCTCCTTCAGCCAGTGTTCCCACTGAGCTCTCAAAGGGTAAGCCAAGACTAGATACCAATCTCATTGATGGAGCCCCACCACCTGAAATACTAGATCAGTGTGAGTTTCTTGAGCCATTGTCTGATTCAACGATATCAGATTACCGCTGGTTGCTTGCAGCCATCCAAGAACCGAACCGTGGATTGGTACATAAAGCGCATGAGTATATTTCATCGATGATTAAATTTTCTGGAAAATCTAATCCAAAACGAGCTTGAAAATTCGTTTATTAGGATGTGTAATACTGATCAAGGATCTTGTCAGTTTGAAATATTGAAGGTTTAATATTACAAGAAACTATAGGAGGAAGGCCATGATGTGGTTTAGGTGCTTCATTGGCCCTGACAAGAATGAGCAAAACTGTTTGGAGCCAAGAAAAAAAAGAGAAAAATACTAGTGTGGCAGATGTTAGGTCAAACAACAAGAAAGTTTAAAATCGCAGCATGGGGAATTGAAATTGTCTTTGAAAGAGAAATTACTAGGGAGAAATTGACGTTTTGGACAATAATTGAAAGTAATTTATTTAGCTTCATTGGGTTAAAAAAAAAGTTTAAAATGGAGTAATGTTATTTTCAAAATTCGCAAGTACTAGAAGTACATAGAGAATTAAGACCCTGTTTGGTACGAAGCACTAAGGGTAGAGATAGGAATTAGATCAGGAATTTGGTTAGAATATATCGTTTGGTATGTGGGATTATGAAAAACTAGGGATTGAGATTACTGCGAAAGTGAGATTGCTGCAAAGCCACCTCCCCTAGTATTGTATTTTCAATCATGGGATTGCAAATATCAGAGACAAAAATATCCTTATTTATAATATTTTTGGACATAAATACTCTATTAATTTTAACTTGAATCCCGAGACTTTGATTTTTGTTATTTTTTTAATAATAAAGATATTTTAGCCTTTTCATAATTTATGAAGGATTATAAAATACAATTAATTCAAATATTTTATCTAAATATCACCGCATACCAAACATAATTTTAATTTCTCAGTCTCAATCCCAATACCAGTCATAATCCCAATATCAACCACAATCTCAATTCATCAAAATCCAGTGCCTTGTACCGCACAGGGCCAAAAGGTTTTTGTTCTTTGCAAAATGTTGAGTAGATTGGTCATTGGGACTGTTACAAAGAAAAAATTGCTGGTCAATCTCGATCCGACGGAAACTTAAGTTTCTATTATCTATTCCATGGACACGAAAAAGGTCACATGATTATATTACAAAATTAATCCAACTTTGTGCCAAACCCCGCGGTATAATTTGGACTCGATCGCAGATAAGAACGAGTCAACATTTTTCACCAATGAAATAATGGTTTCGTTGCGGAAACGTTGTTGGCAAAAGAAAGGTATATGGAATAGATTACAAAACTTGGATATCAGGAATCATTTGCAGAGGAGGGCGTTTTCAATTCATGAAAATTAATATACACTTGCAATCTAGTGAATAAATGCAACCATTACAAGTTACATTACAAATTATAACCCAAAAAAAAGACGAGAGAGGACGCAAGATTCAATAAATAACCGATTTTCAAATTAAATTCACAAAGACAGAGAAGCCTCAGCATATGGTAGCAGGGCATGAATCCGAATTCCCAGTGTGGAAGAGGTAGTGGGAGAATGGATTGATCATAAACCTACTTTGAGAATTCTGGAACCCTTTCACTCACAGCATCACATTTCTGAGTACCAAGTGGCATGAACAATGAATGATACAAGCTATGATGGGCTTCGGCTCTATTCGGAGTTGGAGTCATAAAAGTCACTCGGGCAAGGGGTCATCACCTCTGATTCCATCAATTGGACCACTCTGTGCATTGTGGGTCGATCCTCCGGACTCGAGGATACGCACTGTATAGCTACAGAGAGCAGCGCATCCAGACTCTCTACCCGTACTCCTTCACACTGCTGGTCAACTAAATCTCTGGCTCTGTTTTCCGTAATTAAATGATTTAACTGCCACAATTTATTTAAAAAAGAAAAAGGAAAAAAACATTAGCTTTTATTTCAATCTCATTACAGAGCTAATGCACTCAAGCAAGCAGATGATGAGTGACCAAAGAAATCAGAGTTATGAATACTACAGAGTAAAAAAACAGGAAAGAAATGAGAGCCCAATTTTGAAATATACAGAGCATGTTTTTAAAGAGTAAACTAGTATTTCTACAACAAACAGCACATAAAAAGCAAGTTCAACTTAAAGCTAACGTCTAGGCTGTATGGCATTACCCAACCAACAATATTGAGGCCCTTCTCAATGAATGATGCGTCTGTTGGCCGCTTTCCACTCAACACTTCAAGTACCAAAACACCAAAACTATAAACATCAGTCTTTTCAGTTGCTCTACCACTTTGCATATATTCTGCCATGGAGCAACAGATGCGTCATCAGACAATGGAATTAGAAAGCAAAACCAAAACTCTAAAACCACCACCCCACTTAGTTTCACAAATTTGTTAAATACATAATATGGTTATATGCACATGTACAGATTGACAACATTAACATCCTTATGTTAAGGGGGGAGGGGAAATTTCAGCTTCTAATCATAGCCTTCATTTTCGCCTGCGAAAGGATGATGTGCACAAACGGTACAAAAGTGAAGATAAAAGATATTATAATAATTTCAACAAAAGTGAAGAGAGAACAGGATTAGCTATCCTCTTAATTGATAAAATTCACAACACATGGTACCAAAATAGCACCCTTCAATCTTTAGAACATCTGTTGAGGTAATATAAACATCATAATAACTCTTACTCTTGACCATCCATCTAGTAACCTCTTTCACCCTAAATCTACCTTCACTGACCACAGACACTTACGTCCTAAAATTACATAGGCAAGTCACGTGAGATATTCCCCAAGGTTATTATGTAATCTGCAATCCATCTCATCATCATTAAGCATGGAACACAACAGAACAAGAGATAAGCAGAGTAAACATCCATGCACCTGAATCAACAAAAGACATTCAACAATAACCCAAATGTTCAAAGCCATCGCCCATGACTTATCCCTCCAATTATCTATCTGGCCAACAGCATATCCATTCTAGATTGCTTACCTGGAGCTAGATAACCAAATGTTCCTGCAACAATGGTAGTGATGTGAGATTCCTCATCCTCCAGAAGTTTGGCAAGTCCAAAGTCAGCGACTCGAGCATCCAAGTTTCCATCAAGCAAAATATTGCTTGATTTTATGTCACGGTGTATGATCCTAGGGGAACAATCATGGTGCAAGTAGGCAAGCCCTTTTGCAGCTCCCAAGATGATATTCAAGCGTGAATCCCAATCAAGTTGCTCAGATCTTTCTGTTTAATGCATCATAAAACATCAATATCCCCCAATATTTTTATCCGGAAACCAATGAAGGTGCTTATTCCAAAATGAAACGCATATTATGTTGAAAAATAGTTCCAATTGAGACTTCTATCTCAATGTGCACTAAGTAATAAACCATGAGCAGTATTAAGGCAATTTGTTGAAAAGCCTATAAAATGTTATTATGTTGAAAAGATCCACCCACATTTTAGCTGGCTAGGACTATTTATCAATATCATTATCAAACATGCTGTTAGGTTCTTAAGATTATTAAGAATCCTGAACAAGTCAAAAAAATTACCAAATACTAAATTGATAACGAAAAATTAACCTTCAATAGTGCACAGAATATTACAACATCATAGCTGCAGCATGCATCTTACCATGAAGAGCTTCATCAAGACTACCACCAGGTAGGTAATCATATATTAACAACTTTGATGAAGGTGAATTGCAATATCCTCTTAAGTTCACAAGATATCTGTGTTTTATGCTTCCAAGAATTTCAAGCTCTCTCTCAAAAAATCGATCAAAGCCATCATTTAACTTTACAATCCTTTTCAAAGCAAATACATTCCCATCATCCATTGCAAGCCTGTAAACTGTTCCAAATCCTCCACAACCAATTACGTGTTCCTCATTTAAAGTCTCAAGTTTTTTAATAATATCTTTTGAAGAATATGGTAGATCTCCATGAAACATAACAATGGATGCCCCTGCAAGATTTAAATAGAGATTAAATTAGTATTTATGATTTCAGAAAGATGAGAAAATAAAAATAGCTGATAAAGGCCAACAAGTAGCCAACATAAAGCTAAGGTACTTACCTCCACAAACATCCATTGCTAGACTTTCTCGGTGATTTTTACCAAACTTCTTATAAAGAAAGCAACCCCAGAAGCACATAAGTGCCACCAAAAGTAGTGCACCCACAGTTGCTGATGCACTAATAAGCAGCCGGCCAGAATCTTTCCTCTTTCCATTTTGGTCTATAGAAAGTAACATTATAAAAGTCAAAACAGTAAGAATGTGGTCAAGTTAAGCATACAAAAATGTTCCAAACAAAAGGAATAAATATCAATAAAACATGAAAAGAAAGCTAGTTGCGAGGGCAAATAAAGAATTCAGTTAATTCATTTAAATGGTTTCAGCTTTACCTGAAATTGAAGATTGAGAACTGGATTTAGGCGAACCATCATTCTTACATGTTGAATTGATTTGCACTCCACACAAACCAAGATTTCCGAGAAAGCTACATCAAAGTATATTTGTTTCGCTATTAGGAAGTATAAATTTGCAACTTAGAAGTAGGCTGCTGCTTTAGGACAGACAATCAAGCCACATTGATCCCTCTTTTTATTTTTTTTTGGGGGGGGGGGGTTTGTGACTTACGAGCTTTCAGTGAAGTTGGCAAGGACACCGTCCAGAGGTATTGGTCCAGCCAGAAAATTGAACGAGGCGTTGCTAAAAAGTACCAAATATGACCACAGTAAGAAAGAGTGATTTTTTTTCTTAAAATAATAGGTTAACATAAGATATCTATAAAGAAGTGAAGACCTATGAAACGAAAACAAGGCTACTTACAAATTTTTTAGGCTATATAATTTCCCAAGTGATGGGGGAATACTCCCACTGAGGGAGTTACTTGATATATCCCTGCAGAATAGGGAGACACGTTGAATGAATGTGATCTGTTTTAAAACAAGAATGTATAATTTGGATGAGAGGAGCCAGAAACTACGTTAAACTATTGCACACTCCCCTGTCCCTCTCAACAAGCATGCCTGTCAGTTTTCCCATCTCTTTTCCTTTTCTCCACCCAACCATAGGTCACTTATTCACCATGCAGCACCACAATATTTGTGATGCTTCCTCCATCCAGATAAATATAATTGATAATGAAACAAGCGGGGAGCATAAAACAGGAGAAACTCACAAATTTTGAAGTTGTGAAAGATTTCCGATTTCACTTGGGATCACTCCACTAAGGTAGTTACTGTGCAAATATCTTCAAGAGAAAAAATAAAAATTACCCAACAAATCATTAGTTTAGTTTGCCCAACTAAATTCTCAACACAGAAAAAAGTTTAATTGTTCCAACAGAAAATTTTGATTTCTAGGACAAGATAATGGTCATTTTACATCCTCAATTATTTTTTATTTCATCTTCCATTTTACTCATTTCCGTTTTGTCCACCAACGAACCCTTTTACTTTGGGACCAAACGAACTCTAAATATGAAGAAAGTGAAGAAAATAATCATAAAATAAAGGCACCCTTGAGGTGTCCCTGTTAAAAAAATCTTTCAGACTGAAATGTCTCCAAATTCAATAGCAAAGTTGAAAGAAGCAGACCCATATATATGGATGTCAAGATACACTCAGAGGGTCCTTTTCAAGCCTCTTCCAGAGGACATATTTCCTGGCTAACAGACGTTACTTGGCCTTTGGAAAGAAATGGTTTGTCACTTTGTCCCACGCTTCAATTAATACCACAGAAGTAGGGCATACTTAACAAAAATGCAATAGTAAATATATTTGCAGATCAATTTCCAAACTTAAGTATCGAGGTTAAGAAGGAGAGGCTGCATTGTTGAATCATTATTGCTAAAATCTTCGCCAAAACAAATGTACATAATTTTCCAATTTAAAAAGGAGAATAGAAGTTGTGGAAAAGATTGAGGAGACAAAGTTGGTACTTACATTTCTTGCAATTCAGTGCAATTTCCTAGTTCTGATGGAATAGTCCCATATAAGTTGTTGTTGTTAAGAGCACTACAACATAGATTAGTTATCTACGTCAGATGCAGAAGACCAACAAAAAATCAGCAGAATCAAATAACTTTAAAAAAGGAAAAATACATACAGAATCCTCAGGTGCTCTAGCTTCCCAAGGTCAGCTGAAATAGACCCACTTAATTTGAGATGATCCAGAAACCTATCATCAATGAAAGCAAAGTGAGATAAAAAAGGCCAGACATCCAGAATTTCTTTTACCGCAATATGGAGTTCAATTTCTCAAACTAACATGATACAATCTTATGAAACCAAAAGTAGCATGATATAATAATCATTTCACTCTCCAGATGATAAATGTTACATCAATAATCATTGCTATAAAGGAAGGGGGAGATGATACATACTTTCAGTGCTAATCCAAATTGGTTTTGTGACAATGCAAAGAAGTTTAAAATAAGGTGACATAAAAAAGTAAGAAAAAATGACTAGATCACTTTAAATAAAGATAAAATATAAACAAAAATAAAAATTAAAAAAAAAACATACAGATTTGTCACTCTCTTGGTTTTGGGATCACATTTTACTCCTTTCCATTTACATGGGTCAGGATCCTCAGGCCTCCAAGGTAACAGGTCACTATTGGGGCTAACTGCTGTTCTGAAGTTAAGAAGTGCCTCTCCTGCAAAGACAAAATGAAATAAACTAGAGCTCAAACAATCCAAACTCAACTCAAAGGCAACTAACAGGATCTTACTAAAACATTTATATGGGAGAAGATATCCAAACAGCCAGCGAACTAAATTACAAATTCATCATCATCATATATAAATCCTGAATGCCCAGATCAAAAGACATATAAATTATAAAATCGACATTATTTCGTCTTTTTACATTTTGTCAGAAAGCATGCAAATCTTTGCGATATAAAAATGTGGATGTGATTATGTTAGGACCACTTTTCAATACCTAGGAAGATACATGATAATGGAAAGGGGAACTTTTTGTTGGTCAGGACTATGATTTGCTAATTAGGAGAAAGAAAGAGGAGTAGGGTGGCTATAGGGTTGCTATGGTCTAAGCCTATGAGAAGGGGGCTTTGTGAGTCACTTTTGGGGTCTTCAAATTCTCATACTGATCCGGAGGAAGGGAGGAAAGAAATTCGAATTGTGGCTTGGCCCTTTGGGGTGGGAGAGTGCCATTCCTCTCAAAAGATTGGCAGCCTGTGTTTAAGAGTTTATGTGTATTTGTGTTTATTGTTGTCTAGGTGTCTTATAATCTCTATTCCATTGTGTTTTGTATTCATTATCCTCCCTATGTTAGTTCCATTGGCGTGTCTGTATATGCAGCAGAATAGTGTTGCATCTCTGAATGTAATGTGTTGTTCCATATAACTATATTATCAATCGAAAGTTGTTCCCCTCCCTCTTGTTTATTTCTGTTTTCAGTTTTATTATTTTCTGGTTTAGAGGAGGATCCTATCAGATTGCGTAAGAATCAAAACTTATATCCAGCAATGCATGACCAAACAAAAACAAACTTAGGGGATTAAGAAGAAATATGCA
This sequence comes from Albizia julibrissin, assembly GCA_037074505.1. Lineage (NCBI taxonomy): Eukaryota > Viridiplantae > Streptophyta > Magnoliopsida > Fabales > Fabaceae > Albizia > Albizia julibrissin. Next base: position 38,040,909 of record CM073488.1, on the reverse strand, counting down.
TGATCATACCATCAGGACTGATTGCTTCATTCCTATTGATTACATGACATATCAGCAGAACATAAAGAAGCCATGGCCATTCCCATTTCATCAGACAAACGCCCATAGCAACAGTTTTTAAGCATAATATAGCCACTAATAGTCATCTGAGACAACCGTATGAAAAATGCCTGCTTCCAACATGTATCTATCTAGTAAGTAGTGACATCAGCAGCTGCAGCAGAATCAAGTCATTGACTTCCACGGAAAGCTACTAACCTGAAATAACAACAAATAATAATGTTTTAAGAAATGGATTTAATCAAAATAAAGGGGAAAATATTGCTTTGGCACTTATACAAGTCAACAGTAGCAGGGTGGCTAAAATATTTTCAACTAACAAAGCATATACATAGGCAAAGCAAGCTTTCTTTGTTTACTTTATGTTGGAGAACACATTATCTACACATGATTTTATTTGTAATTAGCATCAGTTATTGGATTTATATTTTAGTTTTTTCCTATTTAGCCAGTTTGTTCAGGCCATGAGGATAAGATTACTTTAGGTGCTTTGCTTAAGATATGTATCCTAGATGGTTGGAGTTTTCAAATACTTTATCACAATATTTAATTTACCTTCATTGTTAGCGATTGTTGGGATTTGATTGTCAAGATATGTTGCCTCCTTTACCTTTTAATGGTTAATTATATTGATTCAACGAAACAATTTCCAAGGAACCTTGAACTCTGGATTTCTACATGGGATCACAGCCTTCTATAGCCCAAAAAATTGAACTCAAACCTTTGCCTGAATGGTGATGTGCGAGCTCATCAAAGTTATAAGCCTGGAGATTTGAAAGAATTTTATGTTCCATGCCACCGGTAAGGAAGAATGGAATGAAGGGAAGAAACAAATTTTTGACAATGAGAACACATCAAAACAGTTCCAGATAACAATAGTTTCACAATCTTCAAGATGATTTTAAGTGTTACTCTTACACCACAACATTCAATCAGTGTTGGAGACAATAAGGCATGTTTGACAATGTTGTCTGAGAATGTAGTCAAGATGAATTGAAGTTTAACAAATTCCAAGAAAAATGATAGAATGTATATGTTTTTATCAAGTCTCGGGAAAGATTTTGGTAAAACCAAAGGAAGGATCTCTAAGGCCAAGCCTTACCAACCATGCCTTCTCTAAAATTCGAAGAGGAGAGAAGCAAAATAAGTCAATAATGGCTGATCGGACTACTGCTTACACAAAAACATCTTAAACACAGCTGTAAAAGTGAATTCTATGAACTACAACTGAAGAAAACCGAAATTATTTGTTGACGAAGAAGAAGAACGGATGCCGTGTAGCTTCATCAGATTCATGAGATAGCAATGCATCTTCTCATAAAAATATATATAACCAAAAAGCTCAGCTTAATTAATCAATCTGATGCGAATTGTAACAATGCCGCGAAACATTGAGCGGGTGAATTCACTGAAATGCACAGATGATGTAATTTTTTACTAAGAAATCGAAGAGGCGAAGAGAAAATAAACACTCAACTCGATTCGATCTATGATACAAAAGCGTGAGAAATGAAGATTGAGCTGTAAAAGAACTAGTTCAAAATCTCCTCACCATACGAAGTCCGATTTGCTTGAGATTGTGGAGTGGATATGAGTGCAAGTAGAAGAGTGAGTGATTCAATGCTTGGGAATTTAAGAGCATCCGTACACAACCAATTAGAACAGAACAGTTTGGCACGTGAGAACCGATGACATACATGCGCTGCACGTGTGACCGACGCGCTCGTTCCAGAAACCTGCCACAGCTTTGACGCCTGTACTTTATACGTTACGATACAAGATTCGTAGAGTATCTCCAAGATACTTATTACTGATAGTACATTTTATAGTAAATTTATTGGAAGAATGCGTGATAAAGAAAAAAAAAATAGTTTTATTGACAATTTTAAATACATAATTTGATAAGTTTAAAAAGTATGATTAACAATTCCATAAGATTAATTTTTTCTTTTTCTTTTGGATGAGACTAAATGTAATTCTATCAAAATTATACTATTAAAAAAATAATGGGTCGGTGTCACTCTTGTGGAGGCTACGTGTGCATCGGCTACGAAGCTAGAATCCTCCATTTTATTTTGGGATGAGCTGTGTTCATCAGCATGTACCTACAATATTTTAAAATATTTTGTCATTTATTCAATTCCTTAAAAGTATTTTTTTTAATGGGCATAGAGCACACTAAAATATTTAGCAGCATAATTTTACTTTTAGAGTATTAATTTTTTTAGGAGAAATATTCCCCGTAAAGTATTTTTTTTCAAGTAATTTTGGCATCGCCATCAAATTTTAAAAAATTATTTAGATGATGCATTCTAAAATATTTTTTCATTTATTCAATTCCTTAAAAGTATTTTTTTTTAATGGGCATGGAGCACACTAAAATATTTAACAGCATAATTTTACTCTTAGAGTATTAATTTTTTTTAGGAGAAATATTCCCCATAAAATATTTTTTTTCAAGTAATTTTGGCATCGCCATCAAATTTTAAAAAATTATTTAGATGATGCATTCTAAAATATTTTTTTAACAATAACTTTAGAGTGTTTAATGGGTCCAAAAAAATATTTTAAGATTTTAAATAAACTACAAAATACTTTAAGATATTGAACCAACGTAAAAAAAATATTTTTTTTATTTTTTCTTAATTCTCACGTGCTCTCAATATCTTGCTGTAAATTGAAATTCCCACTAAAGACTTCTACTCAAACGAAAACTCATGAAAAAAGATAATATATTTATCAGCGTTATACCAGTGATACAACCTGTTTCTCGAGCTACATGTACTGTAAACAAGTTGTTTGTTCATTAAAGAGAAATTATATATATTTTCATTGCATGAGTATAAATCAAAGATGCCAAATCAAATTTCAAAGGGTAGATCTTGGAGTCACACATGGCCTCAAAGGATTCTTCATGACAATAGTGAAAGCTTGTTTCTCACTCATATCAACTTCACACCCATCTTCCATGGTCCACTTAAAATCCCTCACTAAATTTGCCACAAAATACTCAACATGAAGCAGAGCCATACTTATAGCAGGGCAAATCCTCTTGCCTGCACCAAACGGCATCATTTTGATCTCCGAATACCCTTTTATATCAAACTCACAACAGTATTCTCCTTCTTCACTTTGACCTTTCCTCAAAAACCTTTCAGGCTTGAACTCCATTGGATCTTCCCACACATGTGGGTCCCACCCTAATTCAGCCACGAGAAAATTCACAATTGCATTTCTGGGTATGAAGTAACCTTCCATTTCAGTGTCTTGTGTTACTGCTCTAGGCAATATAAAATGTCCAGGTGGGTGTCTTCGAATTGTTTCTAACACTATAGCTTGCAAATATGGCATCTTCTTCAAATGTTTCTCTTCCATTTCTTCCCCTGGCTTCACAACTTGGTTTATCTCATTCACCAATTTCTCTTGTATGGTCTGATTCTTCACCAGATTCGCCATGGCCCATAACCACGTGGTCGCCGTCGTGTCGGTTCCGGCCAACATGAACTCGGAGCACAAACTCACTAGTTCTTCGTCTGTCAGCTTCCTTCCACTCTCAGGCAGCTTCATATCAAAAAGAGTATCAACATAAGCAGTAAACCCTAAATTTTGTTTTTCTCTCTGGTCTTCTTCTTCTTCTTGGCCTAACTTGCTTTTTGTTAATTCATGGCGAGATTTTATGATTGGGAGGAGGAAATTAACTTGATTCTCACGAATCTGAAGAAGCTCTTTCCATAATTTTCTAAACACAATCTTGGATAGAAATGGAAGAAAGTTCAACACATTGAACCTAATGAAATTGTGAAGAAGATTATGGAGAACTTTTTGAATCTCCCTAACGTTAATCTCATCAATTTTTTCTCCAAAACACATATGGGACAACAAAGCGAACATTGAAAGCTCAATATGATCATAAATAGGTATGGCTTTATTATTACCCAGTTCAATATCAGCCAGAATATTCTTCTTGAGAAGATCTAAAGCACTCTTACGACAATGAGAATATGAATGTAACCTAGAAGGGTGTATGATTTGCATGAGGTTTTGTCGGAGAAGCCGCCACGTGGGACCATACTGAGAAGTACTGACACCATGTTGGTTTGGGAACAAGACTCTGGTGGTCGGAAGAGCCCAGGGACGACCGGCGAAAACGGTGCCGTTTTTCACTAGAGCTCGGTGGGCTGTTTCATGGGCTGTTATGAAAATGGCGGGAGTGGACCCCATGTAAATGGTGACGATGTTGCCATATTTTGAACGTAAGTATCGAAGCGTAGGTTCAAGGTCAGCGAAGTTTTTTGAGGATTTTAAGAGCCAAAAGATGTTTCCTAAGATGGGTATGGTTGGCGGACTAGGTGGTAGCTTCTTATTGCGTGCGAAACAAGCAAGAGTAAGAATGAAAGTATATAGAGAAATTGAAGCTAGAAGGTAGAACCATAAGGCCATGGTGGAAGAAAAAGGTTATTAACAAGCTAGAAAACTGTCTTGTGTTTTGGGTTCTGGATTTTGTGTCGATGCCAACTAGCTTATGGGTTAAATAGGTAGAGATGGTGAAGAGGAGTAAAGAATGGTTTTAATAGGGTTATGTTTGTGGCATACAGTTTACGTTAACGTTTGTCACCTTTTGTTACATTAAATGTATAGATATAAAATTAGATCTTAATCCTAGTATTTTGAACATTTTTTCTAATTTAGATGATCGTGTATTTGATTATATTTTACGTTATAAATCATCAAAATAAGTATTTTTATTATTTGTAACGTGAAACTAACCATGTGAAACTCTCAATGAATATATATATTATAAGTTTTTTTTTTGAAACATTGTTATTAGTTGGTAACATCTTATGTTGGATTTAAATATCTTAAACCTTCATAATTTGAAACTCCCCATCAAGATATTATAACAACTTGTTGGGTATATAATGGATGAAAAGTGAAACTGTTGAATCCCAATGAGCTTGGAGTTTTTTTATGATGATGCTTGTTCCAATTTTTGGACCCCTACATTATGAAACATAATAAGTCTTCAATGTATTCTAAAAAAAAAGTCAAATATACCACTTCGAGACTCTATAAGCTAAGCTTATTAAAATCTTGCTCCCTTATAGTGTACACCTAAATCATACAAGGGCATAATAACACTGCTGGATATCAAAAGGTAAACATCTTTTGCTTGATCAAAAACATTGACAAATAGGATGCAACTATTTTGTTTTATTTCGTATTTAGTGTCGTTTTTCCATATGCTCACCCCCTGACTTCTTTTTTCCGCACTCACACGTGTAATACAAAGCAATATCTCATACAAAGATGCTGGCTTGTTAACTAAATCAGAGACTTAAAAAAAAAGAATATATGTGGCATTTATCTCATGTCAATTAACTAGAGATATAAACATTTATGGTATTGCATAAATGATTATAGATTTAATACTACATCTAATTTCTAATATAAGAATCAGTTGAAAGTTAGATTTAATCTTAAATATATCTTAATTCACTTTGTTTTCAAAAATTATAAATTTTTTAAAATATTTAATTATCCATATTAATTACACATATTAAGAGGTTTCTATTAAAAAGTGGTTATAATATAAAATAATATTTTAATAAAATTAATATATATTTATTATAAATAACTAATATATCTAATTTTAACCGATTCTTAATATTGTTAGAGGTAGTACAATACCAGAAAAAAAATAATCGATACATCTCCGAATAACTACGGACCACTGACTTCTCTCCTCAAAAGTCAATAGTCAAGACATGAGAAATCACTATTCAAGTCAGTCTTTGCGCATAACGAAATCAGTTATCCAAATGATTAGGCACCATAAGTTTGTTAGATCGTTAACATTTAATATTTTTATTTTTTTAAAAAAAATTATTTTAATAGATAAAAAATTTTCTTCATTTAAAAACTACCCCTTAAAAAATTTAAACTATTCATATCGAGGAGGTTATTCATTCGTTTGGATTAATAATTAGAATTTTTAAAAATAACTTTTTAATTATAATTTACAGTAAGTTAAGTATGTGAGATAAGTCTTATCTCAACTTACGTATATAAATATTTTTAAACCTCTTAATCGCCCAAGTAAATACACACTATATAATACTTGTTTGGAATAGCAATTAAAACATTCAAAAACGAATTTTCAATCGTAATTTATGATATAGGAGATAAATATGTAAAAAAAAATTATCTAAACTTATATAAATAAACACTTTTGGTCCAACAGTTTTCCCTAACAGCTTTATATTTGATATGTTTGGAACAGCGATTAAAAGTTTTATAAGTTCTTTTCAATCATGATTTACGAAATACGAAATAAATTATGTTGTGGTGATTGTTTCAATTTATATACATAAACCCATAAAAAATTTTGATAAGCAAATAAGCTACTCAAAACAAGTTGATTGCCTATCCCAAAAAAGGGCAGCTCATTCACCCTCACCGTAACTGGTTCTGACGCGGAACCGCGTGGCCGCGCCAAAAAAAGTGGGGTTAAACTGCGCACCCAGCGTATCTTAAGTTAGTGTGCGCCGGCATTTCGATATGGCCCACTCTTCCTGAATTCCTTGGCTGACGACGTTCACGATCGGTCTCACACACGTGACAGACCACGCCGAGGAACAGAGGAGAAACGCAGAGAGCGGGGAAGAGAGGATCTAAGCAGGATGACGCGGGGGAAGCAGAAGATCGAGGCACAGAGGAGAAATGCAGAGAAGAATCAGAAACAGAAGGGGTCGCAGCTTGAGGCCCGAGCCGGAGGGCTAAAAGTCGTTTGTCCAATCTGCAAGGTTAATACTCTGGTCATCTGTTCCCACCTCTTTCGTTGACTTGAACATGATAAAGATTAATTTGAAGATTATGTGTCCACGGATTTTTATTTAGCCGTGAGCTTGAAAGATTCTTTTTTTCTGGTTGGATATCATCGTTCCGTATCAATTCTTCTTGTCTGTCGTTGCTGGCTTTTATCACCGGGTATTATTTGTCTCTGTATTTTTTATCGAATCAGTAGATCTGGCTATTAGTTGAATTTATTTTCTTCCTTCCTCGGCGATTCACCTTTATGAAGGTTATTGATTGATCATTGATATTAAGAATGGAACATTCGATGAATCACCTTTTATATGGGGAGGGGGAGGGTGGAGGGTGGAGGGTGGAGGGTGGAGGGTGGAGGGTTGCGAGGGTCAAATTATTTTTAAATATTGGGAAAAGACTCAAAGAATGCTCTCGGATTACAGAGAATCCTCAAATCTAAATCCAATTTCCACTCTTTTAATGTTTGTGGTCCTCTATGATAGAGAGAAGTGAAGAGGGAAAATGGACTGTTTGTGTTCTATGGGGCTGTTTGTGATAGCTTTTTTGAATCGGGCTTATATATAAGCCCATTTACGTAAATCGAGATAAATCTCCTTCACATATTTATCTCGTAGACCGTGAAAGCACTTCGTATACCGTAAAAGCACCTCGTAGACCGTAAAAGCTACCTCGTAGACCGTAAAAGTTACCTCGTAGACCGTAAATTACAATTCATAAACACTTATAAAATTTTCATAAGCTATTCCAAACAGCCTCTATATAATTTGAGGTTATTTTCTGGGTCCTCCGTTATTGTTTGGAATTATTGACTTAATCACAGCTTTCCATGTGTCATTGCACAAGTATCTAATGGAATATCGATGAAAAGGTCTATCCAAGTATGCTATAGTATAAGAGTCTTATCATCTTGATTTCAAATGACATGGTGGCTGTTTGCAAAATGGTCCAAGTATTGGGGTGTCATCTGGCTTCTTTCCATTCGTATTCTTTACTGCACCTCTCATTTCCTTCAAAATGATGCAGTTCTCTTCTTCCCGCCTCAATTCTTATGCAAAGGTACTCAGGTTCAAAAGCTTGGTTCTCAGCATAATATGCATATAACTTTTCCAGTCGCAACCCCCTATCCTTCTTGCTATCTTCCATCTTGTTCACACATCCTCAGTCCTTTTTTCCACAGCCCCTGGCTTCTAAAATATTAGTTACTCAGCAGGTTTGGAAATTGTTCTCACAAAATAAAGCACAAAGCTATGAGAAAACCTACTATAGTACAGCGAAGGAGTTTCACCTTATCATCAGTTTTTATGTTTCTTGTAAGCAGAGCTTGTCATGAAGACAACTTGGTCGGCCTTCATTCGGCCTCCTTGCCGGTCAGAACCCTCGATTGGTAGCCTTTTCGGTCCACCAGCCACCAGCTCTAATACCAAATGATAGGCACCCAAGCATCTTGAAAAACTACACCCCAAAAACTAGCTATTGGGGTGGGGGAAACCAAGACACTTAAGCACCCCATCAAGCAGATCATAATACTTGATGTAGGACTTTGACAGCCTATACTACCTTGGTCCTTATCATATTCCATGAACCATTCACACACATACACACATGTTACAAAACCTATGAAATAAAATGGAAATAAAAGAAGAAAGAGTATATATGTGTTTATGTGTATCGAAGGAATCATTGTGTCAGTGGTGGTGAAATTTGGATAATCTGTAGAGCTGCTGATCTGGTTTGTTCTGCGCAACTTTTGTTTCTTCATGCTTACCGGTGTCAGTGGAAGACATCTTCATTAATTGAGTGAGAGTTTAGATAAACTGGGCTTTAACAAAATGCATGTGAAAGGAGAGTGGGTAAAAAGTAATTTAGATAATGGGGGATGAGGGGTTTACTGGTGCAAGCCACAAACCTGCGCAAAGCTCTCGTGCAGATCATCCACAGCATAGTAAAGGGGGTGGAAAGGAGAGAAACTGAATACACATGGATGTTAGTGTATTACTATTAACAATTATGTCCCTTGTGCTTCTTATCCTTGAGTTTTCAAGGGAATTGAATTAATTGCTGCCTCCATCAGTGTTAATTTTAATTTTAAATTGAGCTTGAAGATCACTTTAAAAAGGAGCTGTTGCAAATGTTATTGTGCTTCAAGTGGTTCAAATATCATTATATATGTAGGTTGAATAGAAAACCTCTTGGTTGCATTGGATAAAAAAGGAATCGTCTGTGTGTTCTGATACTTGATAAATTTTCATTTTGCTATTCAGGTGGGAGTGTTACATGCATAGTTTGATATTTAATTGCATGTTTTAGGTGCATTAAAAGTGTTTTGGTATCAAGACCCCGGTATTGGGTAAATATGACTTAAAGAAATTATGGCTTACATCGCATTTTTTGTATAGACTTGAAGTAAATCAAATATACGTATCTGTTGGAGATCCCCCAGTTGCTGCAGTGGAATTCTGCATGAATATGTTATTGTGCTTTTGCATCTGGTTGTTTCTTCAGGTTTATTGCATATTCTCTTTTCAGGTCCAAATTGCGAATCAAAACCAACTTGTGGATCATTATGGCTCCAAACATCCGAAGGAAAAACCTCCTTCAGTGTCCAGCTGAATTACTACATAGTCTTCGGAGCATATCGTACAAAAAGTTCGAATAAGTGCTTTTCTAGGTGTGCTTCCCATGCTCATGTACAAGTCTGTGTCATTTGAGCCAGATTACAACTTGTTCTATATGATTTTGTCAATACACACTGTTTGATGTCATCAAAGGTTGAAGAGTAACTGCCTCTAGGCCCTGAATGCTGTCCGGATCGTGCCATTGCAGACCCAAATTCTGAAGGTCTGCTACATTTCAAGAGGTAATGCCCTTTTCTGAAGCCTCCTCAAGATGGAGGGCTTCTTTCCTGGAACTTTTAAATGGACTCTTAGAAATATTGGCCCGACGCCAAAAAAAAAAAAAAAAACCTATTGGTCAGCTAGGAACGGGGAATGTTCAATTGTTGTCTTGTGATGGTAATCCACTGATGATCAATAAATAGGATTGTCCATGTGGTGATCTCCTTTCTCTCGTCCTGCGTTATCTTTCTCCCTCTACTTTTTATTTCCTTGCTTATTTTTGTTGTATTTGCTACATTGGATCTCATCTTTGCTTTATATCGTCGTGATTGGGAAATAAGCGAGACTGGTAAAGCAACTATCCTAAACGGAGTCACGGGGCAGTTGATGGAGCCATTTCACTACATCGTCAACCTCTGATTTCTTTTTGAATATTCCCCTTCCTGCCTAAAAGGAAAAAAAAATCCCTTTTGTCTAATTAGATTTGTGCATCTTAATTTATTTTTTAATTCAATTAAAAGTAATCTCGGTTGCCACTTATCCCACATTTGAATCACGATGATATCATCACCATGTCATTCGGATTTATATCGTACATGCTCCTGTGTTCAAAAGCTAACCTAAACATTGTTTGTTCAAAAAACTAATCCAAACATTTTTATGAGACAACTATTGACAATTATTTTAATATATTTATATCGTACACTATAAAATCACCTCTAAAATGATTATTTATATCGTATACTATAAAATCATTTCTAAAATGCTAATCTAAACACACAAGTAACATTCATGCCGTAAAATAATGTGCTGACGCTTTAAAGTTCCATATCAAAATGAAAACTTGAAAAGAGAAACTGAAAGGAACAAAGTTAGATGCATAAACGAGGACGCATATTTCTACAAAGTGTTCATGTGCCAGTAAGAAACTCCAAAATTTACATATTCATTCATGAGTTAATTTTATTGAGAGAATTTGATGTTTTTAATTTAAAATGCTACAAGCTTGTTTTATTCTCCCTCTCTCCTGCATCCATTTTTTAAAGAGATTTAGTATTTACATATTCCTCACATTCCCCTTCATATTCACTCTTATGCAAGCTTTATGAATTTACTGACATTCATTGATTTTTTTTTTTTTAAATTTGGGGGTACTGGATTAAATTTAAGTTCAATAAAAAAAGACAAACATTTCAGAACTCATCTGGCACCTTAATTTTCTCAATTTCGAATTGTTAAAGCCAACAAAATCGTAGGCCCGGGGGAAAACAAGAGAGTCAAAAGGGAGCTAGCTCCTGCACAAATAAAATCTAACATGCATGGTTTAAATTATTTGGTAGTTAGTGCTTTAGATATGAGGCATAGGTAATATAAGTACTCCCACACTCCTGACAGCTAAATGTAACGGTTCAGGAAGTAATGAAACAATAGATTTTAAATGAACATGAAAGCTAATTAGAATCTATCATTCCACAATAATCTGTATGAAGGCTTGATAAAATTTCCAACTACAACACGAGTCTGTTATTCTTACATGAATCTCTTACAGAGAAAAGACATGTATATATGTACATAAACAAAAAATCATACAAGTTCATGTAAAACCCATACCTTCTTCGGTTAGAGCAGTGTCCAGAACTTAATGACAACCAAAAGTATCTGCAACCTGTCCATTAAAAGCGTCTTTCTACATCAAGGAATTGTTCATAGAATCCCATACTCCATTAGCCCATTTTCTCATCCACAAACTCTTCAATAACAAGCTAAATGATATTTGATTCATCAATACTTAAAATTAGAACCATATAAAATCAGATTGAAACAAAGAATAAATTAGCTAGAAGGAACCTCAAATCAATTGCCTCGACTAATTAGATTCATGGATGAGCTTGTTCAAAAGAGTCGTCATTAGTACATCTCTCCTTTCTGCTCGGCTCTCTTCTCTCATTCTTCTCTGCTCTTCTCTCTCCCTCCATGCCCGCTCAATCATCAATCTCTCCCTCTCAAGCTTCTCCATTGACTGCCGCCATTCCTGCTCAAACAGCTGTCTTTCATGAGCACGCCTTTCCATCATCTCCCTCCACTGCATCTCCATCCTCAGCTGCTGTTGGAAAAATTCCTTAAGCATTTCCTGAATGCTATTGGCAGTATTACTGATCGCATCCGATGCATTGCTTGCCCTTGAAGACTTCTCCATAGCAACCTTGTCTGCTTTCCTTTTGCGAGGGTTGCTTCTTACAGGTTTTTCCTCTTCACTGTCATCTTCAACCTCATCATCATCTTCTGAGAATTCCTCTGAGGACCGATCTCCACTAACCCTTTTCATCCCCTTCTTTGTCTGAGTTGATCGGCCTTCAGATTCAAGAAGTAACCGCTGCATGTTCTGTGCTCTTTGAGCAAAGATGGCATGTAATTCTTCAAAAAAGGGACACTGTCTCCCATGCTCTGGATCTGATGTCTCCTTCCCCTGCATAAGCATTATTGTCATGTAGATTTTACCAGGCAGAGAGAAAAATATACGCTTTGAGTTCTCGCAGGGAATAGAAAACCATCATAAAACCAAGTCCCTAAACATTTCCATGTAATATATGCACAACCAACAATATGAAGCCTTTGCTAAAGAAATGTAGATATAAAGCTACTAGAGATGACAACCTCTTGATTTTACTTCTAGATGAATTTATCAAATCCCAAACTCAATCATGGCAATGAGGGATAAGTAACATTAGCTACATTAGTAATTGCATTGCAAACACGTTCGCCTATGAATTAGAGTGAAAAAATGGTATGAATTATGAATCCCCTAGAAAGCCCCCAAATACATACAATTAACTACTGAGTGCTCACTGCTCAGTCAGCCTTGCCCCAAAACTTCATGTGCAAATCGAATTACTTTTCCAAGAAAACAGGCAGCTACGGCCATCATTACTTTCGCAAAAGATAATGTTGAGTAACTTTCTTTCAGGAAACCCCACAATTAACAAAATGAAATCCAACAAAACTCTAGAAGCACGGAATCCCACGAAAACACACACAAGCGAGTAAGATTGATACCTTATAACGATTAACAAGGTTTTTCCACTTGCATTTACACTGTTCAGGACTCCTCCTGAAGCCTCGCTCCCTCATCTTGGCACTAACAACCTCCCAGAGGGTCTTATTTCGCTTAGACGCAGTGAAGTCCCGTTCCAGCTCCGCGCGGATCGCTATAAACTCCCTCGTCTCCTGCTGGCTCCACTGCGGCTGCGCGGGAACCCTGTCGTCCCTCACAGGCGCAGCTGCTGTCGACGGTGACATCTCACCGGAAATCACTGACGACGTGGCCGGTTTGAGGAGGGACGGCGTCATGATGCCCAATCGGGCCAGGGCCTCGTCTTCTCCGCCTCCAAACATCGCAAGGACGTCGAATGAATCAGGGAGAGAAGCAGGAATTTAGGGTTTGCAGTAGCAGAGAGGGCGTTGAAGACAGTAATTTCGATTTGGTGATTGCTTGAACCTAGAAAGTAGAAAAGGCTTTTTTCTGCGCTGCTTTTGGATTTTTCACTTTGCGGGGTTTTCTTTGGGGACAAGACAGGAATCGTTGACTATGCACATTCTTTGAATTGACCTCTCAGACATGCCAACGCGTTTTCTCGGTTTGCAGGTTCCAGAAATAAAAGCTGTATACGTGGAGGAAGTTCGGCGCCTTTTTTTTAAAAAAAAAACTCCTATAATTGGGTTATTCTCAAAAACTTAAACAACAAAAATCACAATCTCTGCCGCCAACTGGATTTTTCTTTTATTTAATTATAAAGAATTTGTCCCTTTACAGCTAATTTTTCAAATAATTATTTCTCAAAAAAAAAAAATCTCTTAAGAAGTCCAATAATAGTAACCTCCCGTTTGTTTTTGTGAAGGTCAAAATCTAACACATCAAGCCACAGTCTTGTAATAATTCTATTTAGTTTTTTTTTTTTTTGACCTGGTAATAATTCTATTTAGTTCACTGCAAAGCCATGATGTAATCTTTTGCACTACAGCATATAGAGAATAAGATTCCTAACTAATTTATAAATAAAATCCAACAAATCATTATTAGTATCAATTAGAGTTTAGACCTGCTCTTCCTTTTTCCCCCTAATTCCTCATGCTATTGCACTCAGGGAAATAAAAAAAGACCATTATATTGCTGCTGCTTTAGTTATAGGACGAAACTGTAAAAATGCTTATGATTATTTTTAAAAAGGGGTACCAGTATCACAAATAAATTTTGGGTTCTAAAATACCTATGAAAATTCTAAATGGGTCTGAAAATACAACTTCTGTTAAAGTGGTGAAATGGACGTTTATTTTAAGTTGCAGATCCCACAATTCATCCAGCTATCCTCCATCTAACTATTTTGGTTGTAAGACATGGTAGGCTTACCCTTTTTACCCTAACCTCAACCCTTTTGAATTTGTCTTCCAGGCTACCTCCGGTAAAGTTGATCGGTGCAACAGAGGCAGCATCAACAACCAACCTTCATCTTCAATGACTCAAGAACGGCTTTCTTCTTCTCCGTTACTTCCTTCAACAGCACACCAAACCTTCTTCTCCATTTCCCCTTTGCAATTGTTGAAGCAATTTCGTCAATCAAAGGTCTTCAATTTCTACAAATCATCATCATTCTTCTTCCTCTCAACTTCAACCACCAACCTTCACCTTCAAGACATGATTTTTTGTTTTTAATTTCATAGGTTGTGTGTGTTTGACATTATTGAGAATGTGGGTTTGATGTTGTACAGAGGCGTGATGACCAAGAGGTTGTTGCCAACAGGTGTTGCTGCAACGCCAACACGGTGTTGTGAGTGGAAATGAGGGAGTCAAAGCGAGTTAATAGGGCCCATTACATGGAGCAATGAAGCAATCAGCAATTCAGCAAGGAAAATCGGAGAAGGTTCTTACTTTTTTCTTTTCAAGATAAGTGAAAGTCTGCATGTGTTTTCCTGTAGCCTTTCTATGACAAAAAAATAGTTGATAAATAGAGGAAGAAAATGTGACCATACTAGAGAAAGAAGATGCTATAGAGAGGGAGGGAGGGAGAGAGAGAGAGTTGAGGAAGATGGCTCACTTAATAGAGTGGTTGATGACTTCAAAAGGGTTAGTCCCAACATGCATGTAGACAAAGTGATGCCCTTTATTGGTCACAACAGTGTCGTCCCCTGCTAAAACGAATCACATAGTTTTGGTTCTTTTGGAATTGGTATTCCACCAAACTAATTTAGTTTTTCTCCAAAGGTATAAACTCCACTGAGAGGATTCTCAGTCCATCCAAGCCTAAATGAGAAAGTTTAGTGTTTTGATGTCCAAAACTCACTACTCTCAAGGAAGATCTTCAATTCGTTTTTGGGATTGCCCTATAAAACATCATGGAACTGGCCTTTAAGAAGAGGAAGTAACACCGTAGTCAGAGAGAACGTCGGACATCGAAAGGAGGGGACTTCGATTATTATTTTTTTTTTTAATGGAGAGAGAGGTATTGATTTAACCCAAGTCTTTCTTTTTATTTATGGTCATATTTTCCAAACACATTTTGCCAACTCACTATACACGTCATAAGATTTGGTTAATTTTTTCAAACAAACGGTCCTTGTATAACACAGTAACGGTTGTAGCATTTAAGCCCTTTTTTTTTAATGTACATAGGTATTTTAGAACCAAAATTTGTTTATGGTGCTGGTAGCTCTTTTTAGAAAAGATCATAGGCGTTTTTACACTTTCGCCCTTAGTTTTATTTACCATTCCATTAATATCAATGTGTGTGTGTAAATTGTTCAACAACCTTATGAAAGTCAATTTAGAACACACTGATAGGAGAGGTGATGTGTGTGTTATGAATAACCAACATACATGTATTTGACACCACAATTAATACTCCCTTTGATTGTTATTAAAAGATATATTTATGTAATTTGATTAGATTAAATAATTTAGTTAAATTAGTTAATATGACATATGTTTTCTAAAACCCTTTAGTCATCTTTTTTAATTCCATCATTCCTTCTCCTCTATGATTACTGTTGAGAGAGTATCAACAGGATAAAGTAGGGAAACATTAACAGATATGAAAAATATATCTTATATTATAGGACCAAGATCAATTTTGCAAATACGTATCATATATAATGTGATAAACCAGACCAACTACAGTATAAACATCATTGCAGAAACAAGAGAATACAATAAGGGCCCGTTTGGTATGCAGAATTGGTTTTGATGGAGATGGAAATGAATATAAGATTTAAAAGTATACTTGGTATGTCTTATAAATGAGACCTGATTTTTATGTAAAAAGACCAAAATTCCCTTCTATTAAAAAGTAAAAAAAAAAACTCTTTATGGACAATCAAACTCATCTCCTCATATAGTTGTAATGCAACCACCATTAAAAATCGAACTAAGCCCTCGAGAAACAGTTTTGTTTCAATCTTAATAGCAACAAAAAAATATATATATCATGTCCGTCAAACTATTAAAATGAACAGCAACAAAACTCTATCTATTGTAAATCTGAAATGGTTCAGAAGGTCATATTGGAGCAAAAGAAGAGACTAGGATGCGAAACTATCGAAGCTTGAAGGAAGGTTGTGCGCTGACGATCTCTGGCCCTCGAAGACGATCGCCTCCATCAAAGACGATCTTTGGCTTGCCATTATGGTTGATGGTTGCAAGGTCGATATGTGCTTGAAGGAAGGTTGCGCGCTTGAAGACGATCTCTGGCCCTCGAAGACAATCGCCGCCATCAAAGACGATCTCTGGCTTGCTATTGTGGTTGCTGGTTGCAAGGTCGATTTGTGCTTGAAGGACAGTTACACGCTTGAAGACGATCTCTGGCCCTCCTCCTCGTCAGAGAATATTGCCGTCGCCACCGGATTTGCAAGCACAAGTCGTCGGTGGACCTCGCCTGTAGTGGAAGACCGAGGGAGAAGGAGATGCTCGACGAAACTGTGAAAGTTGAAAGGGAAGAGGCAGAGATTAAAAATTGAAATAAAGACATGGAATTGAAAATCTTTGGGTCATAACATGGAAGCCAAATTCATAGGTCTTGATGGAAATGGAAATGAAATTATTTCAAATTCCATGCTATCAAACATGCTCAAGACATGGAATTAGAGCTGATGATATAGGCTCAACCCGCGGGTTAAGACAAGGTTAGATCTCAACCTGCAAAATTGCAGGCCGTACAGGCACACATCGCATGGCCAGCAGGTTGATGCGGGAAAGCCTACGTGTTGGCCCCCGCGCGCGCGCGCGCGCGCACACACACACATATATATTTCACAAAACTTATAAGTTGTCAACTCTCATCTTGGCATCTCTCAATCCAAAGAGGAAAAGTTTTAGCCACTTCCTTTCTTCTTTAAATAAAATTATTTTATATTGGTTATTTGAGGATAATTTTATGTTTTTTATTTATAAACTGTGATAAATTTGATAACTTTATCTCTTGAATTGTGGATTATATTTTTAATTTTTTATAAAAGGAATGATTGATGTTAGGAAGGTAAATTTAATAACTCATATATATATATATATATATATATATATATATATATATATATATATATATATATATCTCGTACTTTAGGGCATCTTTAAAAAATAGGAAATTAGTTTTTTTTAAACAAAAAATAAAATGCAAGATCACGGGCTGACCAGCAACCCGCACACTACAAGTTAGAATTGACATTTTGCCAACCCGCAAAAGTGTGGGCCCGTGCGTGGCCCGCAACCAACGGGTTGGCCAGCATTCTCGACCTTACATGGAATTAGGCTCCAATTCCATTTCCATGTACCCAATTCCATTGTACCAAACGGCCCTAATAAAAGGTGAGACAAATAATTGGCATAAACTAATGTTTTTTAAGCTCCAGCAAGTGTAATAAAATGCCTTGCAAAACAAATACATCTACAACTTTAACCCAGGTAAGTTTTGAAGAACAATAAAATCAATGTAAAAAACGAATCATACAATATTTCTAAGGAAGAAGGCCTGGACAAACTTTGCAAGAAGGACAACAAAGGTAGAATAGTGGGAACACCAAACACTTAGTTCAATTGATAATGGGTTATACTAGCTTAATTAGAGGTCTTGAGTTCGAAACCTGAAAAATCAACAGTGTTAAATATATAGTAATAGAGTTTTATGTTCCTACCCGACTCGAACCAGATCAGTGTAGGCCTGCTAAGAAAGAAAAAGAAAGCATAAATGCTTTAGTACTACTCACGTGCCAATAAAAATCCCTGGCTGAGCTAAAGAAAGCCAAAAGGAGCTGCATACTGAACCATATATCATGTTTTACATTTGCCAACTTGAAAAGCGCATTAAATAGAAGTAGTAGAAGAAAGAGTTTCTTCAACAAATAAACCAAATTACCTCCTTAAGAGCAAGTACAATTTCTGTAAGGAAAGAAGAAATAATTTCACGCCACCTTAATTTGCTCCAGATTATCCTGTTTCACCAGTAAAGCAGTAAAAGAACTATTTTCAATTGATTTTACTCAAGTACCTGCGGACAACCTCCATCATCTTTTGTGAACTTTAAAAAAAACATGTGACAGAACAGTTCACAGGCCTATCTCCACCCACACATTGTTTATCATCGTTTTCATCCACAATTTTTCTTGTTTTAATTTACTGAATAAGAAGCTTCAAGCTTGTGCATATTATTCCGCGAATGTAAGGTTCTTCTTGAAGCGTGAGACATAAAGTTCTTTCCAGATCCATGAAACTTTCAGCAGTGTCCAAAGGATAGTTGCAAAATGAAGGCAGCAAAGACCACAGAGAGTATGCAAGAGCATCTGCATTCCTTGTAGCTCAAACTGCAAAACATAAAAGGTAAGAAGCAAGTTGTTCTGAAGAATAATAAAGAAATTCATCAAATAATATATCAATATTTCATACCTATCGAGACATTTTCCTCAAATGTCCAATTGTACTCAAAATTTACTCCATAAAATAGCTTAGATGTGCACCAACAGTATAATGTTTTGGAATTGAAAAGAGCCAAATATTTGCATTGGATAAGTCATCTGCTTCCAAATTCAGGGGTAGAAAAGAAAGGAAAGCACCCAAAAAAATATTGTTGGTGGAACATAAATGGACTGACTTGTATAATACTATCCAATTTCTACTTATGTTAAAGCCCCAATAAGGGGTCCAATTTCTACTAATGGAGTAGCAGACTCTGAAGAGCTGGACAATGAAAGTTGAAAAGCAAGAATATAATATAAACTAACTGAAAATGGAAATTGTGCTTATTTTATAGCACCTCTGTCAAAACCAAACAAAAAAAAACATCATTCTGGATTAACCAATAGGATTATCAGATGTTTTTCACTGTTTTGAAGTATGAAATGCAATCTTTTTTGGTTCCCCTTTCCTCTCCTCAAGTGTTGTCTTGTAAGGGTCTTTTGGATTAGCTGTGGTATGAGTGACTTTTTTTAATTTAATTTTTATAAACTTAAGATATAATAAAAATCATATTATAAATGTGATTTATGTTTAGATTGACAGTAGTAAAAGTGACATTTTTTTTAAATTTACTTATTTAGTTATTATCTAAAAAATAAGTTTAGATGGAAATCACAGAAAAATGTATGAATCTTATTAAATAATATATATGTATAGGCATATAATGTGATAATTGATAATTCTAAGAGAAATATCAAATTTAAATTTAAAAAATTGGCACAGTCCATTCCTCATTTGTCCCATTTAATATTATGTTTTTTTCTCACATACGCCATGTGTCCCCATTGTGTCCTCATTGCCCTAACTCATCGCATGAAGCTAAAAAAAAAGTGACTTCAATGTTGCCGTGGATTATAGGGGAGCAGCACAGTTTCAGTCCCGCTGTCATAAACATTATTACTCAAAGTCAAAAAGCAACTTTTTCCTTAATGAATGTGCGTATTGTTTCCATATATTTACCCCGTAGATCATAAAAACTATCTCGTATTTCATAAATTATGATTAAAAAATATTTATAAAGACTATCCAAACATACTAATATTCTAAAAATGCCAGTGGAGAAGAACTATTACCTGGGTTGGTAAAATATAATAGAAAAGGTATTGAAACTAATATGGAGTGGTTCCATGATACGAATGGATCGAAGTTTATGGTAGAGGCCTGTTTAGTTCTGGTTGGTGCTTATTTTATATTGCTACATATGTGTAAAACTATGCAGGTGCAAAAGTCTTTCTATTTTCTAACCTTAAGACAAGATGACATGTTTGATATTTTGAAGTGTACTCACTTGGATTGTCAATCCAACATAGTCCTGTCAAATTATTATATCCATGCTTGTCTTGTGACATTTCTACCTTTTACGAAACTCACGCCTGGTTGAGACAAAGACTTCGAGGAAATTTATCCCCAAAAGGAAAAGTGGCTTTTTAAGCTTTTTTTTTTTTTTTTAAATAATATTAAGCTTGTTTGTTATCACTTATTTGAATCAGGTTTATATAATAAGTCTGATTTACTTAAATCGAGACAAATCTCATTCATATATTTATCTCGTAGATCGTGAAAGCACCTCGTAGACCGTAAAAGCACCTCGTAGACCGTAAAAGCTACCTCGTAGACCGTGAATTACAATTCATAAGCACTTATAAAATTTTCATAAGCTATTCCAAACAGCCTTATTATTATATTTGAATTGAAGTTACATGTCAGCCACTAATATGAAAATTGCTTAACAGAAAAATGGAAACGTGGAACTGTTGAACTTAGTATATAATCAAAGAGAAAAAGGGTCGAGATTTTTAATAATGGAAAGTTGTTCTGGCATATTTTATCACTTCTCTCCAATGGCACTCGTTTTTATATAAGAGTAATATAAATTTTTTAATAAATTATATTATTCATAAATCATAAATTATCAAATTATTTTTCTGTTTTTCATGCTTGAGCCCCGCACTAGCTGTGAATATAAACGAATTGTTGGGAAATTTCTTTATTAGTACCTTGAATCACAATAGTGAATGCTGGCTTTAAAGAAAATCACAATAGTCCATTAGTCCTTGTCAAATGGTGATCCATAAGAACATGTTTGGATCAAAAAAAAAATGTTGGAAAGGAATGTAAAATATTTTGGCATAAAGGTATTTGGTTGGCACTGAAAAAGAAAATAGAGTAATAAGAAATTTTTTGTTTAATTGAAAGAAAATAAGCTAAAAGAAAATTTTGCTCCTGTTTAAAAAATATTATTTAAATGCCTATATTTTCACTTTAGCCCCTCTACCCATATACACTTTATATATAACATATGGTTATGAATTACTTCAAGTGATTCTCATATAACCATAGCTTAACCACCATAGATTGTATGTAATAAGAACGTGAAAGAAAGAAACTCTGTTTGCTCCTGCTTTTTTTATAACGTAACAGAGCAATAACCATCCAATATCTACCAAAGTCGCTTGTACTCATACATGAATAAATGAAAACAACTTTAATTATATACGTCTGATGGGTGACTCATGGTTACATGCAACTAAAACAACTTTACTCTTAACCATTACATACCCATCACTTGCATGTGGTCACAACAACTTTCTGTGGTCTAATTTAACTCATGATTATGTCATAGTTACGGGATAGTTATTTAACTTTACTCTCAACTGCTGCGCACCTACCAACTGCATCTAATCAAGACCGCTTCCTTTATGTAAAGTATCATAGATTTAACAACATTCACCACATGGGTACTTCATGGTCAGACTGCAATCGACCAACATTTTTCCCAGCTATGGAGTGCACACCACCTCTATTTGCTTTAAATCAGCTCTGGCGGGTAAAGACCTCTTCACTTAACTCAATACAAACAACGAGGGACCATGAGTGAATAACATTCAAAGCAAAACAAAAACACAACAATCTCATCACTGGAGAAGAAGGAACCTACATGTTCTTCGGGATTGATCGGATACTACATCGTCGTCAAAAAAAGATGTTCACCCTCTCTTTTCTTCACCTCCCTCCATTTTCTTTAGGCCCGTATGTGTGAACTCCTATAAGCTCCTTCATCTCTTTATATCAAATCTAATGTCATATCAGAGACAGTTGGATTTTTAGCTAATTTTTTTTTACATTTAAAAATAGGTTCTCACCATTTTTTATGAGAACTTGTTCTCATTTAAATAGATAAAAATAGCTAGCGGTAGGAAAATGGTTTCATAAGAAAATTGGAATCTAAACTGTTGCCGCCAGAGGTAAAATTCAATTTTCCCTTTTCCGCCTCTAATTTTCTTTTATACAAACGCACCTATCACTTATGAAAAACTTTGTAGCTCATTTGAAAATATAGCGAGCTAAGATTTAACGGAAAAAAAATCAATGAAAGAGCTCAATTATTCAGATCACAACTGTCGACAAAAAAAACAGGGGAAATTAAAAATCAGTGCCACGCGCCAACGAAAAAAATAAAAATAAAATAAAATTCTCTATCATTTGCTCTCTTCCAGAATAAATCCAAGTTGAAACTTTTTTAGACAAGAAAGGACCTGTCAGGTGTCAACCACTAAGCTCAGGCCCGTGAATTTCCCTTGTTTCATCCTCTCTTTGCCGGCATTGTTCATCACCACAACCAATATTATATTATCTTAACCTCTGGTCGCACTTCAATCATAAAACCTTTTTCCACTAATCGACAAATTTTCACTTTCAGCATCCAAGACCAAAATAACAACTACTCAAAAAAAAAAAATCTTTTTATAGAATATAATCACCTAAAAAAAAATATAGTTAGATTTGTATAAAAAAATAGAAAAATTATTTTAAAATATTTTATTAAAAATTTATTTATTAAATAAAATATTCACATATAAATAATTTTCATATATAAAAAATATTCCCTTATATTCAAAAAATCTTTCATTTATTTAATATACTTTCATTATATATATACGAATAATCTTCTCTTATATACAAAAAAAAATCTTCCGTCCCATTTAATAAATAAATTTTTAAAAAAGTCTTTATAACAATTCTTTAAAAAAAATTAAAGGAAAAAATCAATCTTGGTCGGATGATTCCGGTGGTTCGGGAATCGGCGTTCTCGGTAATATATGAACCGCAACTGCTTCAAAACCCGCCGGCAAATCCACGGCCCAGATTCGCGCCGGCGATGATACCACATCCACCACTGAGATCCCTGCGCCACCGGCGGAAACCACACAAATTCTTCCTCCTTGAGCGGCGAGTTGCTCCGCTCCTTTTAGCCTCTCCGATCGTATAAGCTCTTCCCAAGCATCGTTCTTCGCATTGTACTTGCTGAGAGCACTCTTTGCCTCGTCCACCGCGTACATCACTTCCTCATCCATGGCGGCCACCGGCCCTCGCCACCCTGATAACATCCCCTCCGGCATGTCGTTCCACTCATCGTTCTCCACGTCGTACATAATTCCTTCCTTCGCCGCATTCCCTTTCACGTTCACCATACAGATCTTCCCTCTCCATCCCACCGCATCGATTGCGTCTCTGCTAAATCGTCCGTCCTTCAGACCCGTTTTCTTCTCCCAAATCTCGCTGGATTTCCCATTTAAATCCCATTTCTCAAGCGATCGAGCCACGTCGATTGAGAATTGCGTCCCGATTCCGCTAGCTACGTAGATCGAGCCGCGAGCAGCACCTAGGGCACACCACCGACGAGGGGTGGGGAGCGAAGGGCCGACGTTCCAGTCCCGGAGAAGCGGATTGAAGATGAGAGGGCGGGTTAGGGCAGGGTAGAGGTTGTGGGTGGTGGCGGCGAGGAGCACGAGGTTGCCGGAGACGGAGATTGACTGAATTGGGAGGTTACGCGAGAGGAAGGAGGGGTGGCGGAGGAGGATGCGGAGGGGAGGTTCCGGCGACGGCGAAGGAAGGGTCCGCCAATGGGATGAGATTGGATCGAAGCTGTATAAGTGAATTGAATCGGAATAGGCTTTGCAAGTCAAAACGGCGTAGAGAGAGAGAAAAGGAGGGAAGGAAGATGAGTATATAAGACGACGCCATGAGTGGCTAACGGAGAAGAGGACTGAAGGGTGAATCAGAGAGAGACAGAGCTGGGCTATGTGATCGGGAAGACCAGGTATCAGCGGCGGCGCGTGGGGCTGCAGAAAAATCCTTCGGCGTTTAGAGGGAGGGGCTGAGAAAGAGTCAGTAGAGGCAGCCATGGAAGTTGCAGGTTGCTGGCTGTGTTAGAGAAAATTCGACAGGTCAAAGGAAGATGAAGCATCTAAATGTATTTTTTGGGTATCTATACAAGAGGCACGAAATGGAAGAAGTGCAATTTATTTTTTTCAGACAGGACTTATTAAGGACAGGACAGTGATTGAAATGCTAAAGTGATATTTTATTTTTTCTCTTAATTATTTAATTCATTTAATGGACATCTATTGAGAGGTGCAAGGTGCTACTTTTCCAGCTGATGATCCTTCAACATTAAGTGCTTATAAGTCGATATATTTATGTTTGTTTGGAAACTCTATCAATAATCATGTTTATTTTATAAATCTGATTTATATAAATTGAGATAAATTTTTTTTACATATTTAACTCATAGACCGTAAAAGCAAACTCGTAAACCGTAAAAGTTACTTCGTATTCCATGAATCACGATTTATAAGCACTTATGAAGCTTCCATAAGCTAATCCAAACGAACCTCTCTCATATACTTATTTCGTATATCATAAATTATGATTGAAAATCTATTTTTGAAGGCTTAAATCGTTATTCTAAATAAGTATTAAATATGCTCATTTAGCATATTTGGATTAGCTTATTCTTGGCTTATAAATGTTTATGCACGTAAGTCAAGACACTACTCGTCTCACATACTAACCCCGTATACCATAAATTAAGATTGAAAAGCTGCTTTTAAAAACTTCAATCAGTGTTCTATTAAAATTTCACCTTAAAAAAAAGTTGGCTGGATAGAAATCATTCTACAAATTTCATCACCAAAAATATTACTTAAATTTTAAAAATCTTAAATCAAACATGTTGACTATAAAGGTGTAGACATTAATTATATTTGACTAGTACTAACAACTCATTTTATAAGAAAATAACTAATTTAGAATTTTGGAGCTAAGTGATACTACATTCGGTTCTATTTATAAGAGTTTGATAACTAAGTTACACGGTTTAAGAAAGTAATTAAAATTAATTAAAAATAATAAATATGTATAAAATAAACATTTTTTACTAAATATATCCTTATTTATGAGAGAGAAGTAAGTAAAAAAGAAAATAGAGTAAATATATGTATCACCAACTTTTTAATTAATGTAATATATATAATTAATGAGAGGCAAAGAAGAAAAAAACTTATTAATTGCTCAGACAATTTTTATTGGACTCCTATAAAAGCGATTAGAGTGAGTATTTTCCTGTGTTTTTCCAAATTATAGTATTTAATGATTTAAAAATATTAATTTATATTAATTTTCTATTATAGAAATATAATTTTATATACCCTCGTACCAAAATTGTCATTCTCACAGTATCACCGTTTTAGTTTTTTTTTTTATAAAACGGAAAATTAATAATTTGACTTCTGTAATTTTTATGTTTTTTTTATATATAAGTTTTTATATGTTGAAACTTAGCCTCAAGACTTTAATTTTGAGTTTTTTAAAACTCAATTTTAAAATTTTAAACTTGATGCAACTCAATTGTTATAATTTTTGTTATTTTTAAAAAAGAATGCTAGTCTCTGCATTTCAAAAATAAAAGTATGAGGACTAAAATTATTCCTTGAACATTAAGAAATTTTTTTTTAAAATATTAAAATTGTAAGAATTGGATTACACCAAGTTTTGGATGAAAAAAGTGACTACTGATTAAGGATGTTTTAATTGAAAAAGCAAAATTAATGGAGCATATACAGTAAATGGGATTTTGTATATGGAAATGAAGTGAAATATCGAAAAAGGTTCTGTACATAGAAGTAGGAGATAGTAACATCAATCTTTTAATTTGTTTGGAAGATAAAACCAAACTATGGTTTTAGTTTCAAACTATAGTTTGGGTAAAAATCATCCAAACATCAATTTTTTTCTTATAATCCCTTCTCAAGCCAAAACCATGGTTTCCACAATTAAAACTATGGTTTTGGACAATCCATTCCACACCTGTTGCCAGCCTTTTTTTTTCTTTTTTCTGACTACTGTGAGTTAATTGTTCCCTTTCCTTTGTCCTGTGAGTTAATTTTTTGACCGTTGTGAGTTAATTATTACTAAGGTTATTAAACCCGAACTGGTCACTGAATCGGTCGGGGTACTGAGTTAAGGGTCACAGGGTCAGACCAAAGGTAACCTGTGGCTAAACCGGTGAGAAATTGAATATTTTAGACTTATTAATATGAAATTCTAAAGAAAAAATAAAAAAAAATAAAAATAAAAAAGGTGACCCGGACAGATTCACCGGTTCCGGGACCGGCCGGTCCGGGTCTGAGAACCATGATTATTACTCTCCCTCTCCCTCTCTCCTCTGCCATGTTCAATTATATATATATATATATATATATATATATATATATATATATATATAATCTTTTTTTTAATGTTAGATAATTGATTAGTGTTATAATTTTTAATTTTTTAGATAAATTTATGTCATTTTTTATATTTATTATGAAATTTACTATTAAATAATATATAAAATATAGCTAATGTATTTTTTAGTAATTTGACCATGAAAAAAAGTTATTCTCATCATAATATCCAAATACTCTCATTTTATCAAAATTAATTTTTTTTTATAATCTTTTTTCTAAAATCACTTTTTTCACTTTTTCTCAGTAAATTATTCTGAAAAGCTAATCACAAATGTCTCCAATTTGATAATTGACGGCGTGGTCGTCAAATGCGAATGAAGAAAGCTTAGCTACAAACTGCTTGCACTGTCGGAGTGCCACGTGGCCCAGAGATGAAATTATTTTAAAGTAATTAATACATAGAAAATATACTTCTTTTTACTCATAAAAAAATCTTTTTTAAATATACTTTCATTTATAAATGGGCGAATGGAAGAGTAGTGATAAAAAGAATAACATCAGGAAAGACAGTGATGAGAAAAATGTTAAAAAAGAATGTATGAGAAGAATTAATTAAAAGTAAAATTGATAAAAATATATTTAATGCTTAAAGAAAACTTGAAATGGATAGGCATAGGGGAATGCTTTCACTGCTTGGGAAATAGGTGGTGTTGTAGATTGTAGGATCTAAAAGAGATGCGTCCCCACTCACCATAGATTTGGAGGGGTCACGCACGTGGATTAATGACGATTGTATCTATGCCCTCTAAAATTAAAAAAAGTGGGCGCCTTTTGGCCTTAATTATGGGGACACGGACTAGGTGCTCTGTTATTAAATTGTAAATTGTAAATCCACGCAATATGCATGCATTCATACATTTATTGAAAGATAAAGGGTATCGTCCATAGTCGGCGGGAGCTCTGAGTCATAGTTATAAAATTGTGAATTTAAATTTTGACGATATAAAAATTTTATTGGATGGTGATTTATAAATATTTTTATAAATATTTTTTAAATTTAAAAATATATCCTGATTCTAATGAGTCCTCAAGACCCAATTTATTTAAACTTTTTATTACCAAAATAATCTAAGAGTATTATTTTGGTTTCTATTTATTTAATTAGTTTATTTTTAAATTCGGACTCCAAATAACTCAATTTCAATATTTTTTAATGTAATAAATTATAAAAATTGAGTTGTTTTGAATCAAAATTTATAGACACACTCATATACTCCCACTTTTTTCCTAGACTTCCAAATTCGTGAAATTCAGACTTATTAGGGAAAAATTGAGGTTTAAAAAAGAAAAAAATACATATAAATATCATTTAAATTAAAAAAATCCTAAAAGATCTAATAACAAAGGCAAAAAAACAGAGTTGAGTGGAGAGAAATATGAGTTTTTGAAGTTTAGTTATTTTTATCAAAAACCCTCAGTTCTCACTTCGAGGATGTTTAGTTGAGCTTATGTTTATGCATAAGCCCGATTTACGTAAATTGAGATAAAATTCCTTTACATATTTACCTCGTAGACCGTAAAAGCTACCTCATATACCATAAATCATAATTGAAAAGCACGATTGGAAGTTTCAATCACTATTTCTATCTCTCTATCTTCTTTCCCCTCATTTTCTTTCTCTCTCACCTTCTACCCCACTCTCCACCGCCTCCTCCTCCACTCTCTCGTCACCCCTACCACCACCAATATTCTCTTGCACCTCCGCTCTCTCATCAACGTCACTCATAAGCTTAGATCTTTCCTGCAACCTAGGGTGGCTCACCATGTTGAGGTTGGAACTCCTATAGTCCTCCAGATCTAGGTAATGAGCAATTTATGATTATAAACAAAATAAAAAATAGAAAAATACAATTTTTTGTTCTTTCAACAATTTTATGACTTTTTTGGTAATTTTGGTGGCTGCTATTTGGGGGGTTTCTTTAGAGTTACATGCTTGGATTTCTGGATGTTCTTTTCTCCAGGTTGTCTTGTGTTGTTTTTATGCCCTTCTACACTGCTTTTCTTCCTCTATTATTCTGGGTATGTGATCTTTCCTTCTATAAAGGAGTTGGCAAATTCATGAAGCAATGGGCACACACGATACCGAAGGTGATTCAATCAAAGCCATAGTCTAGACTGGGGAAAGACGAGGTTATCTATCCCTGTCTCTGATGTCGATCAATTGCTATGAGAAGATGAATTTCGACAAGAAGAACATATGATTTTTACAATTAATTATGTTGTCAATTTTTGATTCAGCTTATGTAATCTGTTGATGGCCTTGGTTTTGAATTTGTATTTGTTTTGGGATCTTGGATTCTGCGTATTTAGGTATAGGTTGGAAGTAAGAATTTTACCTTCCCACGGTTCGTGTTTGCACCCAACAAAACTTTATTGCGAGACGCACCTTTGATGAAATATTACTGTTAAATTCTCACCTTAACTCTTAATTAAATGAGTAAAGGTATTGACTAAAGTTGTAAAAGTATTGGCTAAATGAAGAAAGATATTGACAAAAGGCGTAAGGTTATTAACTAAATGAGTACAAGTATTAACTAAAGGCGTAAAAATATAGAATAAATGAGTAAGGGTAGAGCCGGGAAAACGGGCCGAGCCCGTCGGGCCGGCCCGTTTAGGCCCTGAATTTATAAGGGCCGGGTTTGAGAATTTTGCTTAAAAAGTGAAAGCGGGCCTAAAAGGGCCAGCCCTGTAGGGTCAAGTGCCTAAAAGGGCCGGCCCTTTAGGCCCTGATATATTTTTTATTTTTTAAAATTATTTATATGATAATAATATCATTGATCTTTTATATTTTGTTAATGATGTTGAAAATATTTAGTTGTTATTATCTTGTTTAAAATTAAGTTTCATAAGAATATTTTGTATTAAGAATCATAAAAATAAACAATTTATAAAAGATATTTCTTATTTTATAAGAAAAATACATTAGATATTTCTTATTTACTCTAAAGTTTCACATATGATGGTAATTTACTAATTTATTTGTATTTTATGTTTTTTATAGAGTTATTTGTCATTTTAGATTATTCTTTGTTGTAAATAAAGATTATGAATATATTCATGATTTGGGAGAAGAAATACTTGATATTTTTACCCTCAAGTAGAGCCTACTACTCAAACTGAAGCACAATCAAATTTTCTTGAAATTGATGATAGTGGTGAAGAAGGTGAAAATGATAGTCGTCATGCTCATGTTGCTTAGAGTATTTAACTTCTTGCTTTCTTATACTTTTGTGCGAATTGTGAATTATTTGTGGATACTATTTTTTACCTTTGAATATAAATTAGTAACAGTATTTGTTTTATTGCATGAGGCGTGTAGACGTGTAGTTAAATCTTGTGTAAATAGCTTCAGGCCCTGGCCCTCATGCTCTCAGGTCGGGCTTTGAAAAATGGCAATTTTTCTTACCTCGGGCCCTGTAGGGCCGGCCCTTTTAGGCCCTGGCCCGTTAAGGGCCAGCCCTGTAGGGCCGGGCCGGCCCTGATTCCCAGCTCTAAGTAAGGGTATTGATTAAAGGTGTAAACATATTGACTAAATAAGGAAATGTATTAACAATTAGCAACTTAGATATAGAGATTGACAATTTGAGTATAACAATTAGCAACTTCGGTATAGAAATTAACAACTTGGGGAGCTCAAATTGTCAATTTCTATACTGAAGTTGCTAATTTCCTATACTTAAGTTGTCAACGAGGCTTAACAGGGGTATATGCATCGTTCACAACTTGAATATAGACAATAATAATTAGCAACTTATGGAATGCAAGTTGTCAATCTCTGTACTTAAATTGTCATTGCTTTTACTCAATTTGTCAACGATGCCTGATAGGACTTGTGGAGCTCAAGTTGTCAATTTTGATATCCAAGTAGTAAATCACTTTATTCAAGTTGTCAGCTGCTAGCGGGTGGTACTAACAGCGGAGCATTGAAGTAGGCGGGTAGAGGAGCTCTGTTGCCTTTGCCGTTAAGGGTTCTTTCCTTTTTTAAAAAAAAAAAATTTGAAGGGAATTTTTGTAAAAGTTCAATATGTCAAAATCTCAAATTCCTCCCTTGATACCCATATGTCCTTTCCATGTTTTAATAGACCTTTTGGGATTTTCTAAGTTCAAATGGTATTTAACTAAAATTTTTCTTTGAAAAACTACTAGAAAAATAGGAAAGGAAAAAAAGAAAACTATCAAAAAAAATACTAAAGCTCAATATTTTATGATTGGCTATTACTCGTAATTGATTCCAAATCATTAGTATGATCTATAGTACAGATACGAATCAAACTTCAAGATACACTAATGCCCATTTAGTATGATGGACTTGATTTTGATGGATATAGATATGGGGTTTCAAAGTGTGTTTGGTATGTCATGAAAATGAGTTATGAATTTAAAATTAAAATACCAAAAATCCATTCCAAATAAAAAATAAAAACTCTCCACAAAATTTTTCCAAAACCCATCTTCTTCCGTATCTTTAATATGAAACCTTTGATTTTTTTTTCTTCCAACCTAATTCAACTTCACTCTTATGCATTCATTTCCCTTCTGATTTCACCTTCTTCATCTTATCTAGGGGTTTTTCTTGATTTGCGTGTGCAATCGAAGAATAAAAACAAAGAAATATCAACTCCGACAAGGTCATTTGGAGAGTCATTAATTCGAGTGACGGCACTGAAGCATCGAACAAGTTGTGCAAGTAGTGTGGTAATGGGTTACACTCTTGGAAGGCTTTGTTTAGTCACATGAAATGTCACTCTGATAAGGTCTGTCTGCCACTACCCACTTTCAGTCGAAGATTGTCATCGACGTCCTTAGCTTTAAGAGGTTTGTGGTGAAGGATGCGGTTAGATCTAGTGCTCTTGCAACCCAGATCTGGAGATTTGCAACCGTTGAAGGGGATGGAGAAGGGCATAGTCGTCGTCGTTCATCTGGATCAGTAGAGGCACTGTCGTTGTCGTTGCCAGTAGTGGGGTGAGAGGAGCTAGTGGTCAAGCATGGTGGGTGAAAGGCAGAGAGGGTAAGGTGGGAAATGAGGGCATGAAATTGTAAAATTGAGCTTTTTTTTATGAAATCATTTTGGTGAAATTGGCTTAGGTGGCTTTCACCTAGAATTCCAATTCGAAGGCTACTTCTTTGTACCAAACATGCAATTATTGTGGAATCCAATTCCAACTTTATTGTACCAAACAGGGCATAAAGGGGTGAGCTAACTCCAGCACATCTAAAGTTTTTTTTTTTTTAAGTTTGCCCAACATTCTAAAATATTTTGTTGTCTTGGGGCTAGATGCATGAAAAATATTTTATGGTGCTAAAAACACATGAAAAAAATACTTAAGGGTGCTGAATTCTCTAAAAAAAACACTTCAGTGTGCTGCATATACTACAAAATACTTTAGAATATTGCATGCACCTTGAAAAATATTAGAGTGGTGGATAGGAATAAGTTTCAGTGCTCATCGCAATGATGAGCACTAAGTGCTAATCAATAAGGCGAGATTTACACCGCTCAAATAGGATTTCAATGATCTAGATTTAATATTTTTAAATGATGATTTTTTAAATAAAAAATTAATTTTTAAAAAACTGACAATTAATAGATTATCTTTATATTAGATTCTATACACATATGAAGATAATTTTTTTCAAAAAAAGAAAAAAAAATCAATCTGATCCATCAAAACCATTCCGAATGCTATATTGATGATTAACAGTTAGTACCTATTGTTATTGAAATTGGTTCTTGCGCGATACACCTAAACCCTACAAGCAATTAAAGAGCGAAATAAACAAGAATAAAAAGAAGACATTTGAAAAAAGAAAAAAGAAAAAAAAAGGGGATGAGGTGGCAATGTAGTAATGAAGTCCCACCCAACACCACCGCCATTAATGAGTGGTTCCCCCAGCTTGCCTCCCTATTACGCATTCATCCCCATTCTCTTCTTATTAGGGTCGCCAAAAGAAAAGGCTTATAAAAAGAAAAGGGTCGCCAAAATGAACATCCTAAAATCATCTGAATTCTGAAATAACGTTATACTCCTTTCAATTCCTATTACTATTTATAAATATATTACAATTTACAGGGAAGCTTCAATCACCTCACTAGAATTGATAAGAGATGATTAAGTTATTAAATTTATTTCAAAATAAAAAAAATATAATTGATATGTATTTAGTGACTTATAATAAAGATTAAAGATTTATTCTAAAAAGTATTTTATAATAAATATAAGATAGCGTTAGAGTTTATGTATATTGAGCACTAAAACTAATGTGTCATTGTTGGTTTTATAGAAGATGGGATGAGTAAGTTGAGTGGACATCGCATGTCCGTTACATACAATCTGACAATTATTCTGTTCCTCTTAGAAGCCCAAATGTCCCTAAATCCTAATTAAGGATAAGTAGAATTCACAATTTTTCGTACTCGTTTGGATTAATGATTGGAGTTTTTAAAAGCAGCTTTTCAATTATAATTTATAATATACAAAATAAATATGTAAGATGAGTGTTGTCTCAACTTATATACATAAGCATTCATGAGCATTCTATAAACCCAACCAAATACACTAACCATGATCGTTTGTGACTTTTTCATATTTTGATCAAATGTGCTTTCGAGGTAGTGCTTTGCGGTTGGTTCATGATTAATGTCTGTGATGACTTTTGAGATGAGATTTTAAAGTAGAGGTTAAGTTGAAACTGAAAGAATATGAGTTTTAACTCTTTACTTTTTTTTAAATTTAAACTTTTTAAAACTGATTTTTTAACATATCATTTAAATAAGTTTTTGTCAAATTAATTTTTTTTAATAAAAATATATCTAAATATAATTAACATTACACTAATTAACTTTTATCTCCCATGCTTTTTGCTAGTTTAAGGACTGTGAAACGCCACACCAACTATGTTATAAGTTTTTGAGTTGTGGTTGTACTATAGGGTTTCAATTTTAAAAGTTGATGACTAAAGCGTCCTAACCTACCTTCCAAAATTTCGACCTATACATGAATATGATCATTTAAGTGATAACTATTTAATAAAATCATATAAAGTCTCAAAACGTTGTTACAATAGAATGGTTGAATTTTATGGCCCCTCTAACCATATCTCATACCATTTCTTTTGTTATTTGAGCTAGTCCGAGATTGCAAAATTCACCATTTTCAATTTCTCATGAGCCTAGAGTATGATTCCAAATTTGATATCCTCTCTTGTCATTTTTATAAGCTCCTAATAATTATTTTATCCAAATTAAAAAAATTAGTTAAAAATAATTATTTCATATAAAATTTTAAAATTACTTTTAATTACAATTTATTAGGGGGAAAATTGATACTTTTGACAAATCATATTATATTTTGAAATAGGTAAGGGGTCTTTATAAAATAGATTTAATTAAGGAAGAATTAATTTTGATAAAACTAAAATAAAGTGAATAATAGAGTTGGACCAGGCAACCAAACCAGGATTTGGCATCAAAAGGTTATTTTGTCTGTTTTTGACTCTATTAAAGCAATCATATTCAAAAGGTTGTAAGTTGTAACTCGTAGTTGGACATTTGTTGATATTAATGCCCACCTTCTGGGATTGACGGCACCGGGCCCTGTTAGGTGAGGAGCTTTAACTGCATTTTTAAAATTAAATGATTAAAAAAACTATGGAACTGGGACTGGCTATAAAGAATTTTGACTGATTAATAATTAAGTAATTATTAATCATAATTAATTGTGACTTAAGTTTTAAATGAATCGATAATCTATTTGTATTTTTCATATATACAAGTCTTCATTGGCTTTTGAATTTATACAGTTGGATTACTTGTACAAGTCTTCAAGAAAATCTCCACTTTTTTTTTTTTTATATACAAGAAAATCTCCACTTTTGTTGCGAAAGGGATACAACATCATGCACAGTATCTTCAAACAATACGTCGCCTTGCAGAGAAAAAAATTGCCAACTTTCAAATACAAAATTTTATTTAGAAAGAATAAAGATTATTTAATTAAAAAGATAATATCAAATCAAGGTCTCATCGCAACTTAGGTATCCAAATTCAGTACTCATTTCTTATATTTCACTGATCACTACTTGATTCTTTTTTTTTTTTTTTGGAAATTGTAATGTTTTTAACTCTCTACAAGTATACCCAGTCATGATGATTTGTAATCTTTTTACTTTATGTAATGGATTTGATCTTTTTCAAATTTTTTTAAAAAAATTAACCTTATCATGAAATCCCTAGTTATTATTACTATCTTTTTTATTCATGTAAATAACATGTCCTCTTTTAATCGTATAACAAAAAATTGAATTTCATGGACTAGAACACTTTTTCCCGACTTTATACATAAATCTTCTGAAATCTAAGCTTCCAAACAATGTTCTCTAATCAACTGAATTACACAGTTTGTGACCAAAAATTAAAAAAAGTTGACTTTTTTTTCCCCATTTAGCTTCCTTTCCCTATTAACCTCGTAGAAGACAGAAAAATACTAATCAAACTTTGCGGGCACCTGAAACTACCATCACAGGATTTTATAATGGAGGGCTCAGATGCTTCATATATCAAAATGTGAAACTTCGTTTTCCCGAGTTATTATATATTTAATAAAAGCATACATGCCACCAGCCAAGGAACACAGAAAGACCGTCCGTCTTATGGTATCATGCTTCATCTTCTTCACTGCTCTCAAGAAGCACAATAGGTTTCTTGGTTTTGGACCTCTTTGCAGCTCTAACTTCAGAGTCTTGTTCATTCCTCTCATCAGGAGGCTTGAAATCAGAATACATTTCAATTTGCGCAAGTATTCTATCTCCATACTTCTCTGTCTTCAGTTTTCCAATTATCTTCTCTAACTGCGAGTGGGAAAAAAGATACAAATCTCACGGTCACAACTCCAGTTACAGTTACAATGTTCAATTAGCAATGCAATGGCCTGGGCTCCATCTTTCTCTAATATTAGATACCCCCTCCGGTCTTTAATATATGACATATTTACCTAATTTGATTAGATTAAAGAAGTTAATTTAGTTAATATGACATGTATTTTCTGAAACACTCAAGTCATCTTCCATAATTTCCTCCTTGATTATTGTAAATATTAATAGGGATAAATTGGGAAAAGATTGACAAGTATAAAAAATATTTTATATTTTGAAGGCCGCGGGCCTTGGCGCAACTGGTGGGTGCGCTGGCTTTCCGCCCCCAGGTCCAAGGTTCGAGCCCTAGAAATAGCCTCTTGGCAATAATGTCAGGGTAAGGCTGCGTACATATAGGGTCTCCTTCCCTTGAGCCTGCATTATGCGGGAGTCGCTTGGCACTGGGGTCCGCCTTTAGTACCAAGATCAATTCCCAAAAAATGTCTTATATTAATGATCAAAGGGAATATTTCTTTTCTTGGTGTATTTTTATATTTAAGATCAAAGATCTAAGAAAGGAGAGAGACTATCGCTCCAAGAATCAGTGCAAAATGAGATTATGTGCATATCATCATTAAGTTACCTGTTCTAGTGAGTTCGGTTTTTGAGAGCTTATGAGGCTGATTTGTTGAGTGGTTAAGACGGAGTGTGGGAGTATTCCTCCATGAATGGAAGACAATTCTTTCCTCAACTCATCAAGCTTTACCTCCAGACCAGAGGAACCGAGGCTACGTTTAACTGATCTGACACCAGGCTTAGGTCTCTGTTCACTAGAAACTTCAATTTTGACAGTCTTCTTTCCTGCATGTAAAAAACAACAGTATTGAGAATAGCGAAATGTAAATCTGGAGGTGAAGCAGATAGAAAGAGATGTCTTTTTGATGAAGCAAATGCCATGGATGAACATCTTAGATCACAGCAAAACAAAAAGAAATAGTTAGGCATCTGTCCTTGAGTTTTTAACTTTTGTGAGCAAAGCAAGTGGGTCCCTCTACAAGATATTGGGCGCAGAAATAGAAGCAAGACTGAGTATTAGATGAATAGGTGTAGGTTTGGCCATAAAATCTGAATTTCTCAAAATAGAAAGTTAAAAACTACTTTTCACTTGAACCAGATTTGGATGGATCAAGAAAAAACAACTATTTCTAAGTTGCCATGATATATTAGATTAGCTTGCAAGAAAAAGATAACTAAAAAAAATGCTTACCTAGCAATATTTGCTTGGCCAATGGCCCTTCAGCAACATAAGCATTTGTCGCATATGCTGTATGCTGAAATTCTTCTTTCTACATCGAGAAACATTGTCTCTAAATCACCCATTGAAAAATTTAAATATATAATTACACTTATAACATGTGCCCAGTGGATCAACTAAGAAAAGCTTGTGCCTTTAAAATAAATTTAATAGTAGATTCTAAAGAAAAATTGATGTCTAACTATCTTCCCCAATCTTATCAAATTACAGTGAACCAGAGAATGATCTAGCTTTACAGTTCTCGATATCAGATAAATAATATAATCAT
This sequence comes from Albizia julibrissin, assembly GCA_037074505.1. Classification (NCBI taxonomy): domain Eukaryota; kingdom Viridiplantae; phylum Streptophyta; class Magnoliopsida; order Fabales; family Fabaceae; genus Albizia; species Albizia julibrissin. Next base: position 38,004,188 of record CM073488.1, on the reverse strand, counting down.
CTAGGATGCCTTTTAATTCTCCGGAAACTGACTCGGGGAAAATTCTTAACAGCTAATACTTTGCACAATCGTGAGTTTATAATTGTAAAACTGGCTCGGTATGTGTGCAAGTCTAACTATAGTTGAGGGAATTCTGGCTTTCAATTATCTTACCAAAACCCGCACTAGTAAAAGCTGTAAGATGAGCTGCTCCATTTCCTCTTTCTTCAACTCAAAATCTGGATCAATGATTTGCAGCAAAATTTAATACGATATGATATATTACAATACACCACCCAGAAACAGATTAGACTGACAAAAGGAGAAACTGGATTCATACAATGCGGAATTGGATAAAAGGCCCTGGGCAAGATCTTTTTTTTTTTTTTCCTTTCTTGTTTTGGGGGGGGGGTGTTGGTTAGTCTTTAGGTATTGAAGAGAGAACAAACCTAGTTCCTTCTGCTTATTTTTCATTTTGTCAACCAACTGTAACATTGTTAATCTCCGATCATTTTCTTGCATATCTTGCAACAAAGAAACCATCAGCTTCGCATGGCCTGCAATTCATCCATATAATATGAATTAATAACACAGTCAATAAGTATATAGATATGAGGCCAAAAGTGATGAGTATATTTAACACACTTAAAATATGAAGTATTTGCTTAATCTGGCACTACTCTATATTATATTTTGGGCTACCACCCCTAAAACCAACTGATTGACGAAGGTGGTGAACTGCAGTTTGGAAACCTACTTGTGGTAATTTGGCAGAGAAAACCCAAAACGTAGGGCAAAGATGCTTCAATGGGTTGAGTATTGGTTTAATTCCACCTACAACAGTTTGAGGATGACACCATTCAAGGCCATGTGTGGAAGGGATCCTCCTACCTTGTTCAAGTGGAGAGATGATAATTCCAAGGTAAATAAGCAAATAGAGGAGAGGAATGAGATATTGGATTCGCTTGAGCAGGCACAGAGCAATATGAAAGAACAAGCTGGTAGGAAGCAAAGAGAGGCAGAATTTCCAGCTGGAGATCTGGTTTACTAGCACATTCCGCCTTGTAAATTGAAGACATTAACCAAGAAGAAGCATGAAAAGCTAGCATCTAGATTCTATGATTGGACAGGTTGCATAAAAGCTGAAATTGCCTAAACAGCAAGGATTCACCCAGTTTTCCATGTGTCTTAGCTTAGGAAGTCCTTAGTTCCATCTGCGGAGGCTCAACCCCTACCTAGCTTCTTGCCATAAGAGTTTGAATTGCAAGCTCAGCTAGGAGATGACTGATGGCAGCAAGCAGGTCATTATTAAATGGATAAACTTTCTCGATTGTGACAGCACTTGGGAAGATTATGAGACTTTGGCAATCCAATTTCCTGAATTTCACCTTAAGGACCAGGTGAGGCTTGCAGGAGGGGTGACAATGGAATCAAGAGGGCAATGGGCTTAGTTTACTCTAGGAACAGGCTCAAAGGACCTAGCAAGAGGGTCAGAGTGGATCCAATGTCACAAAACATTGCTGTTTGAAGGAGAGAATGTTCAGGGGTAGGGAGTTGGTTTTTTAGGGCTGTGTGTGGTATTATTACATATGCAAGCCTTCTGTTTTGACTGAGGAGAGAGCCTGACCTCTGGAAAATTGGTGCAATAGATCCTGTTCTAGGATCTTTTTCTGTGACTGTTTAAGTGATTATCGGCTGTATTAAGAGGGATTTATCTTCATTTTTTATGTTTTTCCACTCCAATTACCCATTTAAGAGGTGTAACTAACTTCCTTTGAGCGAAGAGAACACTGTTCTATTCAAGTTTCATCAGTCAACCACTATGGTCGAATACAAGAAAATTAGGAAGTCTAGTGAACAAGAAGAACATTCCTAACAGCACAATCTCAGCATGAAAGTTAACAATTGCAGTAACTATGTGTAATATATGAAGCAACAGCTGGTAGATCACAATAGCTAGGAGAAGTTTTTTAGCCAACCTGACTTAGTAAGATAAGACTTGTTTTATAAACACAAAGCAAGGTTATTTAGGCAAAGTCATTGGACATTGTGGCATTGTGTAACAAGGGTGAAAAGAGACCAGAGAGGAGAAAAAATAATGAATTTGTACAATCAAAATAACTATTAAAACGGGTAAAAAATATCTAATCGAACAAATGACAATACAACATGTGACTTACTGGAGACGTCCAATTCTTTAACCTCACTTGGGAATGCACAATTGTCACACATCCCTGTAAACATGATTTTTATCACTCAAATTTACGACCTCAAAAGGGGGGAAATTAAAAGTAAAAGACAACCATGGAAATTTACCATTGCAGTCTTGTGGTGGCTCAGCAAAGTGCTGGAAAATGGCACTGCGGCGACATTTTTTTTTGGACTGGATGAAAAACATTTACAGTCCTAAGAAATTCAGGTTCAAGTAACCAAGCATACAATAAAAATTCAAAATGTTCACATGTAACAATCATTAATCAGGAAATAGAAGTTCAATCAGTGACATATTGACATATCCTTACTAATATTTTAGTCTTTTTGTCATCCTCCAGAACATAAAGATTAAGAGGTATTAAGAATTTAGGAACTTCTTAATTAGTTCCCTTTAGTAGACCCAAAATAATGGGTACCAATGTTGGTTTGTCTTTCTATTGGTGTATACAGACGTTGGGGTTTGGTTCAAAACAACTCAATAGATTTTTTCTACGTACACTTTATCCCTTCCTTTTCTCTCTAAGTTTTGGTACTCTACATTTTCAACAATAAAATCCCCTGAAAATGGATGAGCCAACTAGACTTTTGTGAGCAACTTTGCACCGCTAACCTGATGAGAAACATATATACCTGTTTAAATGTGTATGATTAAATCAAAAAAAGTCTCCAAACATTTTCTACACTTCATTTAAGCCCAAATATCCGACACATGGTTGATCACTTGACCATAAGAACAAAAATCTGTTTGGTTAATTTTGTGAGTAGGACCCAAATGGAAGAGGGGGAAACGCTGAGCCAACTATCAGTTCCAAATGTCTGATGGACATTGTCTCCATCAGCACTCGTGTGAAATGAGAATGGGTGAACAGATATGATCATAAAGTTGTCAATAGATGACAAAATTTTGATTCTCATTGTTTTCTATATTTTCAAAGATAGGTGACCCATAAATCTTGACATAAGACTCCTCAACACCCAGAAAAGAAAAAAGGAAGAAGTAAGGAAATCTTCCAACTAAAAGGGTTATAGAAAAGGGAGTAGATGTTTCATCTGATATCAATCACAAGAGATACAGTTTAAAAACATAGAAAATACCTGACAATACCGTACTATGTCATACAAATTCTGCAGTCCTGTGTTTTCGTAGAAAACCATTGAACTCTGTCAGAAAATCATGATAATAATTATGCAGTCCATGAATCAAATACAGGCAGACAAATAGATTTGCAGAAGAAATTGATGAATACCCAAGCATGCAAGCAAGTGCTTGGGCTTGAGAATAAAAAAATCCTAAAGGTTAATCACATGTTCCTCATCTTAAAAGGGAGGCTGAAGACTACAGACCCCAAAATCTATGGGTTAATATTTGTTAGTTCCGCAAAAGTAGATCTGATCCCTTGCAAGCTTCAGCTTTCATGGAAAATGATAGTATAAAATACAAAGATTCGAGAAAATACACTTGCCAATCTTTACCTGCCGGGGCACATCACCAGGTCTAAAGTAGAGAACACATTCGGATGGGAGTCCATCTCTACCGGCTCGACCACTTTCCTGCAGTAAGCGTTTAATGACAAGGGGAAAATGCAACAGGAGAAAACTAAAGTAGGAATGGCTCAAACCTGGTAGTATGTTTCCATTGATTTGCTCAAGCTGTGGTGGATGACAAATCTGACTACATGCAAAAACCTCCCATTAAATATTCTCATCATATAGGTTTTGGCCAAAAAATAAAAATATTCTCATCATATATGAATGAAAAAGCACAAACACCATGCATGTTCAGCCTATTCCCAAGGGTTGCTGACTCATGAAAAATACGGTATTCATACTCCCTTTCCTTTTTTTTTTTATACATATCATACTTCTTTCCTACTCAAGCATAAAATGTCACATCACCAATAGCAGTACGCCAAACCAACACCCATCAGAGGCAAAAAAGAACATTGGTTTTCATAAGCACAAAAAGAATCATTGTCCAGATTACAAATACCCTGAATATAGTTATGGTTATAAATAAGGGCAAGGCACAGGGATGAGACATGTGAATTGAAAAAAGCTGTGTTTTTATGTTCTTAGTAAAAAAGTAAAATTCATGCACATGCATCAACACATTTTAAAGAAGACTATATGCTTATGTTGGTATGAGATACAAAAATGAATCTTATATGGTGAACTGAGGCCACCTTAGTTCAGTTTTGAATGAATAAAATGAACCAATTATAGTTGCAAACACCATCTACGATAGTATACTAAATAAAATACACACACAACACATTGGCAATTCAAGCAAAAAAGAGCAGAAAAGCAAATTTTGAAATCCTAACCATCTGGTTTGTTGATTCCCATGCCAAATGCCACCTGAAATGCATATTCAAATAGATTTAAAAGATATCAGGCTAAGACTGGGGGAAAACTCAGGAATAAAAGAATTTAAACGTGTTTAACCTAAAAAGGAAAAGAAAACAGAAATCAAACATGCGATAGAACAACAATTCCAATTCCAGAGATACATACCGTACCAACTATGACCTGCAACTTGCTATTGCTCCACCTAGGCAATCAAACATAAATTATAGGTTCCATTAATTCATTTTGTCCTAAGCTGTTACATCACAAAAGGCTATAATGTAATCTTTTAAACCCTTGTCTGGACAGTGAACTGGAAGGGAATTGGTTCACTGATCAATGGGCAAACCAGGTCTAACTAAAGATCTTGGTGGAATAGATACAGTTCAGGAGGGCTTAATGGGTCAAATAAAGCTCACACACAACCACTGCTAATGTTCTATAAGTTACAGAGTGGATTCAAATAGCAAGACTCATCTAACAGAGCTAAAAATAGCAAGCCATTTAGTTATTTAGTTTCTAAAGCACCAGCAAGTATAACATTTCTAGTGACAAATGGATTCCGCGAAATTGAGCAAATAACTACTAACACATAAAGCATCCACACTTTGTTAATGAACCACAACTGATGTTGTGATCACTACCTTACCGCATATGAACTTTTTCCCGAGCATGTACATCCATATCTGCATGGTAGTAATCTGCAGCAATTCCCCTCTCCCTTAATTCCATTGCAACCTATAGTATTTGATTATAAAAGAATAAGTATTTATTCTGCTTTATAAGGTGGCAATTCATGTATTAGCAAAATAGCCGAACATTGTACATAAGAATTCTAGTCCATGCCGGATGTGCTTTCCAAAGTCGGAATCTGAACATAGGCTGATCTCCCTACTTAACATTGTACATGAGAATTCTTCAGATTCCTGATATTCTAGTTTTTACATGATTGTTGCTATCAATAATAAATTTCCCACCAATATTCCTCTGATCCCACATAGTATGTGGGAGAATGATAAGATGCCAGAGAACTCGCCTCAGTCTTGAGGGCAAAATTTCACTTGTTATTTTGAAATATGCATGTATACTTAACGTAAGAGAGAGTCCTAATTATACATACCTGTTCACATTCTTTCCTGGAGAAACAATAAACTATCCCAGATTCCTTATTTGCATATGACTCTTGAATGAATCCAGCTATTTCTTCAATAACCGCCTTACCAACAGATGACTTTTCCTTTACCTTCAGCAAAAAGTAATATGAATCATTTTACTTGGATATAGAAATAATGATTATAACTATATCTTCTTAGTCTCCTTTTCTTTTCTAGGAAGAAAAAAACACAAAAAATGCAATGAAAAAGACTATGTTTATAAATATACCATATAAAATAAGTTTGGTCTGTTGACTGTGCTGACAAATTTCACACATCTTGGAATGTGCAGCATTTCCATCAGATCATTTTGGACCCTTTGAGTAGCAGTAGCCTGACCAATAGATCACATATCAGAAATCACAACTATTCTATTAATTTTATTCTCTTTCATAAAAGAAGGGTGAAGAAGAAGACTCACAGTCAAAGCAACTAATGGAACATTAGGGAATTGAGTCTTGAGAATACCAAGGTTCTTGTAGTCAGGTCTAAAGTCATGACCCCATTGACTACAGCAATGTGCCTCCTGCAAGGCAACCAAAAATCATAAACCGACTAGTCATAGACCTAATTATAAATTGCAGAGCAAGTCTAAGAAAATGTTACCAAACACTCACATCTATTGAAATTAGAGAGAGACGACCTGATTTATGACACTTTTCTAGTTTTGACATAAATCTCTTGCTCTTTGAAATCTTTTCTGGTGTGACGTACAATACTTTGAGATCCCCCTCACCCTTATCCAGAGCTTTGTATATGAACTTCTCATCTTCCTTATTTGTTGTTGATGTCAACATGTATGCCGGGATCCCTAAAGCAGTCAAACCCATAACCTAAAGCAGTCAACAACCCCCATCCCCACCCACCAGAAAAAAAAAAAGGAAAAACAAAATTATAAGGAAGGATAAGAGGAAAGCAGAGCAGCTGAACTCAGTAATTAAGCACAGCAAACCTGATCCTGAATTAAAGAAAGCAAAGGACTGACAACGAGAGCAATCCCATCACAGAGAACAGCAGGAAGCTGGTAGCAGAGACTCTTGCCACCACCCGCAGCCATAATCACCAGAACATCCCTTCCACTCATGATGGCATTAATTATCTATCATCATCAACATGCTACTTATTAATAAACTATGCACACAATAAAATCATCAAAGTGACGAAAACTAGAGTACACCAACTTAAATCCTCAAACCATGTCTATAGTCTACATGTATCAATAGATTCTTAGCAGCATTAGAATGCAAACATCAGAAGCTAAAAATGATTAATTAACAGTAGACATTAAACAACTTGTCATAATAATAGAAGGTAAAAGAAACCTTTTCACATAATTTTCACCTGCCTTTTTACTTCTTTAAGCTGCACTAAACAACATTTTAGCTCATTTTTTTCTTGTTTAAGTTAAATAATTTACCTCTCTTTGATTTGCACGATATGCAGAAATGCCAAAAATATTCAGCCTGACATCATCTGCTCGAGAGTCCCATTCAAATGGCCCAGACCAATTTTCCACAGCACTTCGAGCACCATCATTGACCTGGTTTCCAGATTCTTCACATGCTTCCAGTATAGCCTTGAGCTCTGATTTTCTCTCATGTAACTGCTCTTGTCTTTCAATCAATGCCCTTATTTGATCTGCACAAAGATCAATATTAGGAAACGAAAATAATTAGTACAAAATCAACGCCACTTCCCACCATCGTTTCGGGACTCGCATATTGCAGAGCTACTATTATACTAAGAAACCATCACAACCTACTAATATTCAATGATTCAATGCACACACTAAATTTGCATCGCTTGTATGAAAAATGTACATTAGTATGTGCGGAAAAAAAAATCTTTTTTTGTAAAAATAAATGTATAGGAAGAAGCACCTTCAACATCTTGAATCTCAACCTCTATATTTAGAAGCTCCTGTAACAGGTCGTTGGGCTCCATCCTCGCAAACAAAAGTTATAACAGTGTACTGGCGACCCAAGGATCGTAATATAGCCAAGACGCGGAACCAATATACCAACAAGCTATCGGTTTACACTTCAAACAAAGAAACGAGGCTTAAAAAAAATAGCAAAATGGCATAGTTGAAGTTGCTCTGCAAAATCGCAGTGGTGGCGGTATCGTATTTCAGGCATTACACTTGAGTTTTTATTTTTATTCCCATGACATCCGACGCGAGCATCGTCCGGGAAGTCAAGAACCCGCCTGCGCGAAGAAAAGGAAAAACAACAATAATGCAAGAAAAATTTCGGGAAATCCTTTAAAAAGGGGATTTTGGAAAAAAGACATATAAATGTCACCTCAATTACTAAAATTTTAAAAAATCTGCTAATACTCATAAATAAAAAAAGATGATTGGGTGCCGACAAAAAAAAATGATTGGGAGAAATCTGAGTTTCAAATATTTGAACATTTTTACCAAAATGCGTCCTTCTCTCTTATCTTCTCCCCGACCTACATCACCTTCTTCTCTCTCATTTTTACCAAAAACGTGCCGTAGAGAAGGTTGAGATGGATGGAGTGATTCTTTGTCAGAGTAAGTGTGCCGGTTCCGTCTTCAAATCCCACACCCACCATCGGTGAGAAGGTATGGCCGCGAAAGTATGGCTGTAATTCGCGCTTAGCACGGTCGAAGGTATGGCCAAAGGTGTGGTGAAAAAGGGAATCTGAGGAAAATAAGATAGAGATGGTGATGGTGGAGAGAGAAATCGACTATGGTGGTGGCAAAATCGGCGGTAGTGGCTCTCCAATACATAGAAGCTCAACCTCCTCCATAGAGTCACCGTCTTCGGCGACGCCCACGACCACTGCTCTCGATTTAACTCCCGCATCCAGCGCGATTCCGCAAGGGTCGCCTCCCTCACTCAATGCCTCTCTCCCTCTTTCCACTTTAACGCTTTCGGCTCCGACGTTCTTTTCAGTATGGATCAAAGCAACGGCGAGTACCTCGTCACCGTTGGAGTTGAGAGTGCTCCTGAGAGTCAGCTCGTGGTCATTGATTCTAGCAATGATATTGTATGGGTAAAGACAAATCACAGAGTGATGTTTTCTGGATCCTGTTTATTTGAACCTCCTGTCTGTTCTTCCTACATTTCTCCTTCGTGCTTGTTTCTGTTCTTCCTACATTTCTCGTTCGTGCTTGTTTTTTTCTGGTTGAAGTGGTAATTGATACACCCATTGTCTTATTTGATTATTTTGAAATTGAATTGATTGAGTAAAAAAATAATGGTTTTAATAAAATCTGTAATAGTTTTGATAAAATTAATAAGTAGTGTGCAAATATTGACAAAGAGTTTTGTATTAAGATTAATATAGTAATGTGATTGATGAAATTAATTGTAGCGTTGAGGAAATCTGGAATGGTTTTGTCAAAATCAATCAGTACTGACAAAATGTGTAAAATGATTCAGAAAGAATTTTAGTCTGTGACCAATTGAATAATGAGATTAACTAAAAGAATAATGATTTTGACAAAATCATTAACAGTTTTGACAAAATCAATAAGTACTAACAAAATGTATAACATGATTGATAAAGAGTTTCGGATTGTGACTAATTGAATAATGAGATTAACTAAAAGAGTAATGATTTTAACAAAATCAATAAATATTGATAAAATGTATAAAATGAGTATTTTGTATTGCGACCAATTAAGTAATGAGATTAACTAAAAGAATAATGGTTCTAACAAAATCCATAATGGTTTTGACAAAATCAATAAATACGGACAATATATGCAAAATGATTGAATAATGGGGGCTTTTTTATTTTTTCTCCCAAACATGAAAAACCCAGATTCCCACCACATTCCCTTCCTGTCCTTTAAATGCGTTAAAGGATTTTTATGGGTTTTGGAAGTTAACATAGTATTTATATGCTTTTTTCCCCAAAACTTTTAAGTTCAAAATTAAGAATAGGGTTAAATGGGCAAATTCACAACAAAGGTTTTCAAAAGTTTAGATGAGATTTTTACAATTTCTTATAAGAATTTTACAAACTGCAAATTAAAATTCACAAAATCTGATAAAAGTTTCATAAATTCAGATAAGGTTTTGGTAAATTCTCAAAAGAATTTCACAATTTTCTTAGAGAAATTGACAAGATGCAAATTTTAATTCATAAATTCGGATAAGATTTTCACAAGTTCTCAAAATAATTTCACAATTTCCTTAGAGAATTTTACAAGATGCAAGTTTTAATTCACAAATTTTGATAAGGTTTTCAAAAGTTCTCAAAATAATTTCACAACTTTCTTAAAAATTTTCATAAGTTGCAAATTTTGATTCATAATATCTGGTAAATGTTTCACACGTTTAAGTAAGGTTTTCACAACTTCGTTAAAGAATTTCACAAGTTACAAATTTTAATTCATTGGGTCTGATAACGGTTTTACTTTATGATAAAGGTTTCATAAATTTGGATAAGGTTTTCATAAATTCTTAAAATAATTTCACAACTTTCTTAACTAATTTCATAAGCCGCAAAATCAAAATTTACAAAATCTGATAAGGGTTTCATAAGTTTTGACATAAGGTTTCTAAAATTAATTCTATCAAAATGAAAATTAAAGGGACAATCTTGTCATTTCTTTTTAATTTTGAAAATGATGAATCATGCCCTAATAACTATTTGGCGTTATGAATATTCATAATACATTTTTATCTTTTGATATCTTTAAGGTCCTTTTTAGGGGATTTTTTCCAAAAATTATCAGAAATTAAATGCAAATAAGTCTCCAATTTGAGTACTAATATTTTAATATTTAAAAGTTAAACTATTATATTTACATTGTAATGTTTAGTTATTTTCTAATTAAATATGAAAATATATTTTTGAAACTTATCAGTAGTATATGAAATTTGAGGAGTTATCTGTGTTTAGTTTTTTAATATGGGATTTATGAATAATTTTCTCATAATAATATCATGATATGTTGTTTGTGGGCTGGATGAGCCTTTTCTTTTCTTTTCTTTCTTTTTTTTTTTTTTGACAAGTAAGGAGTGTGGCCATAATCATGGCCCCCAGGGTTAAGAATCCCATCATATATTGACATATGGCCGATTCATCGGTTTTCAGTCTAACCTACTAACATTTGAATCACTTCCCCAACTAGTTTAGTACCTGGTTTGGTTTTTTTAGCCTTAAAAAGAATACAACGCCAATCACATGATTTTTCTTTTGCTAAATATATGTATCTTTCTATTAGTAACAATCATATTCAAAGTTTTGTCGAGTACTAAATGTAGGGACTTCTTTCATTAAGAATTTAAGCCTTAACCTATCATGTTGTGAGAGACTAACCCTAAAAAAAGTGAAGCCAAAGTAGGAGGAAGGCTTGGGACTTATATGGATCATGGGCCGAAGAGAAAGTTGAGATCGTGGACAAGACATGCATATAAATAGGGGTGGGAATATGTTAGGCCGATAATAGGTAGCCTATAGTCTAACATGGTTAGGGCCTAGTTTGGTCTGACATATTTAATAAATAGGTTAGGTTAAGGCATATTCAAAGGCCTACATGCGTAAACAGGCGAGGCCTATTTTGTTAAGACCTTGCCTGTTTACGCATATAAAAAATATAATTATATTTATATTATAAATCCTATTTCATATTTTTTATAATAATATGTAAATTAATTTTTATTTTAATTAATATAGGCTTTAAATGGGCTCAAAGCCATTTAAAACCTACAATTTGTAAATATATAGGCTCTAAATCCTAAAAAAAACCTATATAAGTGTAGGCTTTAGTAAGTTTAAAGCCTATTTTTGGCCTAAGCTTAAGATATGAGACCTTTTGAAAAGGCTACATTATAAAGAGGCCTTTAAAAAAGCTTCAAGCCTTATAGAGACTCAAACATGAGTCTAAAAAAAACATTGCACATAGGCTTAGGTTTAAGCTCAGGATTTGTGTTCTCATTATAGGTTCAGGCCTATTTAGCCAAAGTCTGACCTGGCCTGACCTATTTCCGCCCCACATATAAACCAAATGACAAATATTAAAAAGCATGGCCCAATGAATTCTCAGCACCAAATCACACGTAGACGGAGAACACGTTCGAATATGATTAAAAGCTTTTTTATACTAGTATAACAAATAATTTTTTTAACCATTATTCAATCAGGTCCTTAATATAAGATATAATTAGGGAGTATATCTTAATTCTAAAGATAATACATATTTCTCATATATGTCAATTCTTTTTAAAATTATTTATATTGATACTCCCTTAACAATAGTAAAGTAAGAGAAAGAAAAAGAAGGAAAGGTTATTATAGTGTTTTAAAAAACAAGTCATATTAACTAACTTTCTTAATTTAATCAAATAAGACAAATAAATCTTATATTTTAGGGTATATGGAGTATAATAAATGATTAAAAGCTTTATAAAACAAAACCTCTATATGCAACATAAAATTACTTAAAATAAGTCAATTAAACCACACATTTTAGTTAAACAAACTAAACATGTGTGTTTATATATGTGCATATTCACCAAAAGTTGTAAAGGTTAAGATGCAAATTTATCTCATAAGTTTTCGCTAAGGAGTAATATTACCTTGTCTGTTAAGAAATTAATGTTAATCGTTAATTTTTTAATGGAAATGGGTAATATTGCTTCATTTTAATACTTTTGGGGCAATATTAGACCTAAAAATTTTTTTAAGATAACATTGCTCATCAACGAAAACTTTCAAAACAAATTTATACATTAACTCAAGTTGTAATTTCTAATAGTTTTGTTTCAACAAATCATTCACTTTTACAAATATTTTTTGAAAAATTGATCCTTGAAGCACACGTGGCCATTACGTGACCCAACTCTAGCCGCCCCAACTATTGTCTTGATTATTGCACGTGAAAGTGAAGTCCTGCAGAAGAAGCCGTACATGTCTACATGATTAATTGGACCTGGCTTCCCTCTGGTGTTAGGTCTCATCGATTGCCATCATTTTCTTAAAACTACACTGTTTTAGTGTAGTTTTAAGAGAAGGATGAGGTTAAACTTTTTTCCCCCTTAAAAAAATAGTATATAATATTTTGAAATATTTTTTAGATGTATATAGTATTTTAAAATATATTTTAAGTAGTATGTAATATCTTAAAATAATTTTTAATGTTTTCAACCCCTTAAAATATTTTTTCAGTTGTATCCAATGCGTTAAAAGAGATTGCAATTTTACCCTTAATGTATTTTTTCAGCTTTAAAAATTACTTTAAAATATTAGGTGTTACTGAAAAAATATTTAGAGTGGGTGGAAATCAATAAACCCGTATCTTAAGTTTTGGGTGCTCGTTACTACTAAGAAAAATACATTAACTATAAAATTGTAGTTAGTCTCCTAAAATATTAAGCACAACTGAAAAAATATTTTAAATGTTTAAAAACACCAAAAATATTTTAAAGTAACTTTTGGAGTTGAAAAAATACATTTAGGGTAAAATTGAAATCAGTCTACTAACATACTGGGTACAACTAAAAAAATATTTTAAGAGGTTGAAAATACTAAAAATTATTTTAGGATATTGCATGCTACTTAAAATATATTTTAGATACTAGATACATACAGAAAAATATTTCAAAATACTATATACCATTTTTTTTAAGGAAAAAATGGTCTAGTATATCATTTTCTCAAAACTACATCAAAATGGTGTAGTTTTAAGAAAAGGATGGAAGCGGATGGAGCTGGCAGCGGAGGGAAGCCAACTCCTAATTAATTAGACCACCTAACACTTAGCACATGACAAACCAAAAAAAATTGCTAGGGTATATTAAGAACAACAATAACAATAAAGCTTTTATCCCATTAGATGGAGTCAGCTACATGGATCGCGTGACGTCATTATGCTCTGTCGAAAACCATATCTTTAGATATATTATTAACCAAAAGATCTCTCTCTATAACCTTATTGAGTGTTCGCTTCACCCTTCATCGACCTCATTTTATAGGGCTCCATACTGTTTGATCAACATTCTTTACTAGAGCACTCAATAACTTTTATTAAACATGCCCAAACCACCTCAAATAACTTTTTACCACTTTTCCTTCAATAGAGTCTACGTCAACTTGTTCGTGTATGAGTATTACGAATCTTGTCTTTTTTTTTATATGACCATACATCCATTTAAACATTCTTATCTCGACTACCTCCGTTTTATGTTCATATTGTCCCTTGAAAGCCCAATACTTACTACTCCCTCCGGTCCTATTTATAAGTAACTTTCTCTCTCATGGGGTTGGTCCCTTTTATAAGCAACTTTCATTTTGTGTCTGAAAAAGTAAGCTCATTTTTCCTATTTTACCCTTATTAAATGCATATTATTTATAATTAATTATCACACACACCAAGATCATATTCATGAGAGAGAGAAAAATCACTAAGTGAATGAAACCAATAAAATATTGAGAAAACATATTTTATTATTTCTCTTACTTTTTATACATTCCCTCTTTGTTTTCATAAATAGGGGCATATATGAAAAAAAAATGGTATTTTTAACACACTTATTGCTTTTAACTACCAGTTCGTTTTGCGCAATCAAGGAAAAATTTGCTTATAAATAAAACCGAAAGGAGTATCATATAGCATTGCTGGTCTTATAACAGTGCAATAAAACTTCCTTTTTACCTTATTCAATACTTTCCGATCATAAATAAATCCAGTAGCTTTTATCCATTTATACCATCCAGCTTGAATTTTATAATTAACATCTCCATCGATTTCACTATCTTGTTGTATAATTGATTCCATATATCTAACTTTTGTCACTTGTGGAATGAATTGCCCCCTCAATTTAACTTCTACCATTTCTTTTATCAAAATTGCAATGCATATATTCAATTTTGCTTCCACTCAGACAAAAGCCCTTCAATTCCAGAGTCTATCTCTATATCTCAAATTAAGAATTAATTTCCTCCCTAGATTCAGCCAATAGAATTACATCATCCTCAAAAAGCATGCATGTAGAGATCTCTTCTTTTATAAGTTCAATTAGAACATCTACCACTAGATTAAGCAAATAAGAGCTCAAAGTTGATCAATGATGTAGGTCAATCTTTATAAAAAAGTTATTTATAACACCTCCAGGTGTTATAGAGAATATTGGTTGTAACCCTCTCATACCTGTTCTGAATGACTTTGATATACGCAACACATACCCCCTTCTTTTCCAAGGCTTTACAAAGTACATCTATTGGCACACGTTAATACGTTTTTTCCAAATCAATAAAAACCATATGCGAATCCCTACCTTTACTCTGATACTTTTCTATTAGCCCCCTTAATAAATAAATCGCTTATGTTGTGGACATTCCTGACATAAATTCAAATTGGTTTTCAACAATATCAGTTTCCAACCTCAACCTGTGTTTAATCACATTTTCCCACAATTTCATTGTATGACTTATAAGCTTAATTCAACTATTTTTTGCACAATTATGAATATCCCCTTTATTCTTATAAATAGGGATTAAAATACTTTTTCTCCACTCATCCGTAATTTTCTTGGATTGTAAAATCTCATTAAATAATTTTGTAAACCACAATACACCATGTTCACCCAAATATTTGCAAACTTCAATAGTAATACCATCAGGTCCAACAACTTTACCATTTTCCATTTTCTTAAGAGTTTTCTTAATCTCGCCAATTCAAATCTTACGGTAAAATGATAAATGTAAAATGATAAATTGAGATCACTTTCTCGAGTTGTCAAATTTTTCCAGTCCCAAGGCGATCATTCCCCTTCATCATTGAACAACTTATAAAAGTAGCATTTCCATATATTCTTGATATTTCCATCAGTATCCAAAACTTTACCCTCTTTATCCTTTATACGCTTCACTTGGTCCAAATCTATCGATTTTCTCTCCTTAATCTTTACGATTCTGTAAATCTTACGCTCTCCTGCATTTGTCCCTAACTCCTTATAAAACTCTTCATATGCTTTATTACAAGTTTCACATTACCTTCTTAGTCTCATTTTTAGCCAAACAATACCTTTTTCCCAATTTTCAACATAATTACACAAGTGTATGACTTTAAAACAATCTTTCTTATGTTTGATTTTCTCTTGGACAGTCTCATCCCATCATCAAGTCTCCCTATCTTGCCGATCAAAACCTTTTGATTCTCTCAAAATTACTTTAACAATTTTTTGAACATTTTTAGACATAATCTCTCACATGATATTAACATTTTTTTGTAACTCTCAATCCCCCTCATCTAAAAGAGTTTTATTGAAAATCTCCCATTTCTCCTCTTTAATTGTCACCACCTTACTCTTAAATTTAAAACTTGCCTGGATTTTTATTTTAAACATTTAATATTCACATTGTTGATTAAGAACATGACAGTAAATCAAACATTTGAGTAAAAATTTCACAAATTACGAATTAAGTTAAAAGATATAGTACTACGTATCATATAAATCAGTCAATCAAATAAAATATGAGAAAAAAGAATTGAAATTATAAAATTATAGAAGAAAAGGACGGTTACTTCAATGAAAGGGAGGTCGAGAGATGAATCTGCTGAGCCAGATGATGTTGATTCGAGCAAGAATAGCTATCGTTGATCCGAGTGACTGCAACTAAAGTCCAACAATATTACGACATTTGAGAGAGGACATTTTTTTAGTTCGGTTATTAAACTTTTCAAGTACATTTTTATTTATGGTAAGAATTTGGAGCATCATCTGGATAAACAACACTTAGTGGCGACTCGGTACTCAAATTCTGAAACGTACTCATAAATCACAATAATTATAATAAATTATAAAAATTCAGGACTATAAAGCGCCATGATCGAAGTAGGACTGGTCACTGGCGCAAACAAACTGAGAAACACCGCTATAACATCGGGGTTGACGCACAGGCACCATCATCATCTTCGTCGTGATGGAGGAGGTGCTCTAGCTAGAAGTCGCATTGTTTCAATTGTGAGGTTTTGCAGGCTTGATTTTGGGAAGCATGATCTAACGGGACTAAAATCCTCGCATTTTGAGTCCATCCTCAGGTTCTTTTAAGTTGAATCCTACATTATCTTTCCATTGAGTGGTATATATCGTACTGCGGGAGCTAAAAGTGCTGATGGAAGTGGAGATTCTTTGATTCTTATAACTTCTCCGAGTTTTCTGAACGTTGCTGTTGTCTTTAATGGGGCTGTCTCGCTTTTCGATTGAGCATAATTTGCATGGAAAAGAATTTTGCGGGGAGTTGTGACTTGAAGTTTCTTGTTTAATAATGAGACAGAAATTCGGCCCAATTGCTTTTGAAGTTTTCATGGGAGCTAGATTCATATTCTTATAAATATAGTTTGCTATTGCTGGAGTTTGAATATGTCTTTGTTCCTTTTGACCATTCTGGTCCTGCTTTTAGATAAATCCTAATCATGGCCTTGAACAATGTTCTTCTGATTTTCATTTCATCCCAGGGAAGTATTTTCATGATCAGTTTTCACAGATAATTTATCTCGGGTTTACTTTTTTTTATTGGTCACCTAATTTAAAGACTCCTTTTTTGTCCGCAGAAAGAAGAGGTTTTGCAAGAAGCTTCTTACTAAAAGGTTTATGCTTAATATGGCCAACTCTGAAGGACAGAAAGTCACTAGCAAAGTCAGCTCAGGGAATATGATTTTTCAGCCTATATTGGAAGATGGTGTCTTCCGATTTGATTGTTCTGAAAATGATAGAGATGCAGCGTATCCAAGTATTTCCTTTGCAAATAGTAGAGATAGAGAGACACCAATCGCAAGCGACAAAGTTCCTTCATATATTCCTACGTTTGAATGTCTTCTAGGGCAGCAGGTTACCAAACTCGAGGTTAGTTACTCTCATTTTTGGCATTGCATCTTATCGTTGTTCTCTTACACATTCTTGGCATTGGATCATATTTTAGTTACTTTCCTTACAATGTGCCAGATTCTTCTTTCTTCTGTTAGGTTCTTTTTCTTTTGAATGATATGCTTCTTATCCACTTCCTTTGCTTTCAGAAATTGACTGAATTTACTTCTGATACAGCTGCCTCTAGGTACCTCCCCCTATGGAACTGGAGAAGTTAGTGGACAGCTTGAAAGGACTGGGAAGAGAGTATGTCATATCTGTTTTTAGTTTTTCAACTTATTAGGATTTAACTTGTCATCTTGGTTCTTATAAATTAATTTTCATCCTCAGGTTTTTACATGGAACACAGATGCATGGGGTTATGGTCCTGAAACTACATCCTTGTACCAATCACATCCATGGGTGTTAGCTGTCCTTCCAAATGGAGAGGCACTTGGAATTTTGGCCGACACTACAAGGCGTTGCGAGGTGCTCTTACATCTGACTTCATATCATTTATGCTTGACACCTTTAAGAGACTTTTATATTTATCTGTTTAATATTAATGAGTTCTGTTCATAAGCAGATTGATCTGAGGAAAGAATCAACAATACAATTTGTGGCTCCCTCCTCCTACCCTGTCATTACATTTGGTCCATTTGCTTCACCAACTGCTGTTTTGATATCTTTATCTCATGCAATCGGTAATTTTCTGAGAAATTATATTTGTGATCAATAACACCTTCAGACCCCAGAATTTCTCAATGACAAGCAACATCTCTTATATGACAATTAACACTATATCATTGTATAGGGAATTGAAAAGATGAATTTGTGCAGCTTCTTTATTTGAAAGGGATGAGGTCTTTTCTATCTTGTAGATCATTGGGTGGAAGTCCATATTGATAAAAGATATATTACCCATTTTACCATGTCTTGTAAACATCTTAGGTGTATAAAGCATGATCTTATCAAGGTAGGAGTTCATCAAATCCATGTTTGAAACTCAAGACAATATATATGTATATTTAAATCCAGAAAGCGTGCTGTTTGTTGTTTGATGTTATGCTATGTGTACTATGATTTTCTCCCTTAGAGTTGCTGCATGTTTAGTTTCATATTGGAAACCAATAGTTACTTGCTTCCACCAAAATCTTGGTTTTGGTGGTTTTTAATGTGAAACTAAATACCCACTTGAACATTGGTTATTTATGTTGAAGTTATTGAGGATGAGAACCCCCCTTTTGATATATAGAGTTATATGCATATGCTTAATGTAAATTGGCATCTTTAAAACACTTCTATAGTGACACCAGTTTAAGTAGTTTGGTGGTGGAAGAAAGATACTTACTTATAATTTCCTCCTCTTTTTCAGGGACTGTGTTCATGCCCCCAAAATGGTCATTGGGTTATCACCAATGCCGTTGGAGCTATGATTCTGGTAAGAGAGTTTTAGAGGTACTGTTACTTCTCATTCTCTGACCTATGGTGATCCTAATTAGTAATTGCATTTGTACGACAATCTGCTGAAATTTTTATCACATGTAATGTATTCCTGTACATAGACTGAGCTCCAGACGCTGATATAATGTGTGAAACAGTTTCTTTGTTCCTCCCTTTTTATACTTTTGTTGCCCTTTTTAACTCTTTATTTGGATAAGTACGACAAATTTGCTTTCAGATTTTATCATACTCTTATTTAAAGTTATGTAAGATATCTGGGCATGTCGGATGCATATACGAAACATGCCTATGCTTGGAATTGCTTGACATCATATTTAACCCAAAAGAGCATGGATGCCCTTTATCAAGGATTTTTAAGCTTTTGGGAATAACATACATCTAAAAAAGAACAGGATTCCAAGAAGCCTAGGCATGTCGTGTATATGAAATTCGTGCTTAAATATGTGAAATTTATGCCACCAAACAAAGAACACTACTTAATCTAGAATAATTTTTAAGTTTCTTACCTAACATGGCTTTCTAGTTTTAATTTTCCTGTAGGCCTCATTCCACACATCTCATGTAGCTACGCAGACATCCAAAATACTTGGGAACATAGTTTTGTCCACATTACTCAGCTCCTTGCACATAACTTACAGTTGTGTTTGTTTTGAGTTTTAAATTTCTATGGGTTGTTGCCTTTTGAAATGCACATGTCATATTTCTTTGATTTGTGGTCAACTTACATTTGCAGGTTGCCAGAACATTCAGGGAGAAGAGCATACCTTGCGATGTGATGTGGATGGATATAGATTACATGGATGGATTTCGATGTTATACCTTTGATAAGGCATGTTCTTATGCTCTTATCTACTTTAGCAGCTAAATTCAATTGGTTTAGTTTTCAGTAACTTGTTTCCTCCCCAAAGAACAGGTGGTAATAACTTTAATGCTTCTATGTTTAATTCCTAATTTGCAAATAATTCATATTTTGTCCTTATCTCTTCCTATTCTCTTTCAAGTAGATGTCTAACTCACATCAGTAAGTTGAACAATCTTTACCTATGACCTGTTGTTTTGGGTTGGCTATCTTTAGTAAGTCTATGAATCTTTTTTTTACACCGAAGATTCACATATTATATACTTTTCAGGAGCGTTTTCAAGATCCAAAGTATTTAGTAAAAAACCTCCATGATAATGGTTTCAAGGCTATTTGGATGCTTGATCCTGGGATTAAGCTTGAAGATGGGTATTTTGTCTATGATAGTGGTTCTAAAAATGATGTTTGGGTTCAAAAGGCAGATGGAACACCTTTTATTGGTAAGTTCTTTCTACATGTGTTACTACACCTTTCCTTCTTCTATGTGGTCTTAAGTACATCTATTCCTATTTAGGGGAGGTCTGGCCTGGACCTTGTGTCTTCCCTGACTATACACAGTCTAATGTTCGAGCTTGGTGGGCTAATTTAGTTAAAGATTTCATTTCCAACGGTGTTGATGGTATATGGAATGATATGAATGAACCTTCTATCTTTAAGGTATTTCTAGTCACTGACTATCTAGCAAAAACCAATACCTTACCTCCCTATTTGCAACTCTTTCCGTATTTTGTTTTTTAACCTTTCTTCTTTTCCAGGTTGTTACAAAAACAATGCCTGAGAGTAATGTTCACAGGGGAGATAGTGAACTTGGAGGCTGTCAGAATCATTCTTTTTATCATAATGTACTATTCTGTAACCTTGATAATGATTATGAAGTCACATTTCTTTTCACAATAAGATTGTATTGGACCACTACACAAGTAGGATGCACTTTGGTCATTTGGGATTCTGTTGTGTATCTTGATTTTGATACTAATTTTATAACCTTATGCTTGTTGATTATCGTGCTATGGCTTAGGTATATGGCTTGCTGATGGCAAGATCAACCTATGAAGGCATGAAACTAGCTAATGAAATGAAGCGTCCTTTTGTTCTTACTAGAGCTGGATTTACTGGAAGCCAAAGGTATGCTGCAACGTGGACGGGAGACAATCTTTCAAAGTGGGATCATCTCCACATGAGCATCTCCATGGTTCTTCAGCTGGTAAGAATACTTCCCTTGAGCAACATTTGCAGCTGGCTTTCTCCTGTTTAATCATGCAGTTTTCAAGAAGATCGGTTGGAGTCTGTATGCCCCCTGTGAGAATCTCTTGTAATTTTTGTTTTGTTCCATGCATTTTCAAGTCTATGGGATATGTGTTGTGTGAAGATTTAGCATAGGTTATATTTCTATCCGTAATTGTATAGGTATGTGTAGTGGTAACTGGAAGCTAGTTCTAGTACGGCAGAATTGTATCTGTAGCTTGTGATAAATAATACCATGGAGTCCTGTGGCTGAATGATGGCTAGGAATTCCTAAAATATATAAACTCCAACCCTGTACACTGAAGGATTAGTGAACCTAGAATATTTCTCTGAATTTTCATATTGCTCTTTCTTTCTTGGTGTATGTCAAAATGATAATTTGCCTTGAACTGCTTTTACACTATTGTACTTTAGTAGCAGTTGTGAAACATATAGGAAGCTACAATAAGCAGATTTGATGAACCATTCATTCCATTTTGTCTAAAGTTGTGCTTAATACTATCAGATGGCTTTGATGTTGGATCATTTTTTAAACCTGCTTTACACAACTTCACATCATGAGAGTCTCTAATTTTTATAATTCTACATTTTAACTTCAATTCTTAATCAGAAGCATCCTTTTTTATTTTTATTTTTCTTTCTGAATGCATGGTTTGGCGCTGGAACTGAAATGTTATTATTTTAAGTCAATACTAGCTACTTCAAAATTCATGATCCTTGATTCTTATATTCAGGGACTTAGTGGTCAGCCCCTTTCAGGGCCTGATATTGGTGGATTTGCTGGAAATGCAACACCTAAGCTTTTTGGAAGGTGGATGGGTGTAGGTGCCATGTTTCCCTTTTTCCGTGGGCATTCTGAAAAAGATACTCTTGACCATGAGCCCTGGTCTTTCGGAAAAGAGGTCTGTCCATCTTTTGCTGAGCAAAATGTAAAATAAATCTTTCTGGGTTTTATTAATTAGGTAATTATCAAATCTATGCAGGAGCCAGAATGTATGAAGGCTGTAAAGTTGATGTTGTTAATTAATTTGGCCCAAAGTTGTCCTTTTTGAGTTTATGGAAAAATAAATAAAATATTTCTCTTGCATTTCATTTCCTCCTGCGTTATGTTTTGGGGCATGTAGTATGCAAAAATATTTCTGTTTTTTTTCCTGCTACTTGGTAACATGGGCCAGGTGAAGCAGAGCACTTAGTTACTTTCATGGCCACTTAGTAAAATCCTGCAAATTTAACAACCAGTAGTAGGGTTGGTTTGCTAAATATCTTCAAATGTTATTAATTAGGAGGTGAAATAGGTTTAGAAAAAGGGCGGCATTTCCAATATGCAATTAACAACTTTTGGACCTAACTTATCTAGGTTAATGCGTTGTTCATGTACAGAAAACAGTTATTCTGAGGTAAAACAAAAAAAAAGAAGTTTCTTAGAGTAAAAAAGAACATGGTTTTACCACTAAGAACTGAAAATGGAAGTCTTTTGATTATACAAGCTTTAAGAATTGCATCACTTTAAAGGAAGTTTTTGCACATTCATATGAGTATCAAGGCATAACTAACTAACTAAAATAATAAGATAAATTTGAGAACTTCTTAAGATTAGCTCTCTTTACCATGACCATATTATTTATTGTTGTTCGTTGTTCTCCTTACTTCGTTTGCTGCTATTTTCAATGCACTTATGATCCTCTACACAGTGCATCATTAACTTTAGTTAATGTTCAATAGTGTGAAGAAGTTTGTCGATTGGCATTGAAGAGGCGCTACCACCTTTTACCACTTATCTACACACTTTTTTATTTCTCTCATACAAGTGGCACTCCAGTGGCAACCCCTACTTTCTTTGCTGGTGGGTTCCTGTTCATTGATTACTTGAAGCTTCTTTAGTTTAGTTGATGAATTTTGACCTTACTTTAAAGAATACAAAACTTATCTATACCTTGATATTGCAGATCCAAAAGATCCGAGCTTGAGGAAACTTGAAGATTCTTTTTTGCTGGGGCCAATTTTAGTATATGCAAGGTTCTTCCACTTCCTTGCTGTTGTGTATCATCAATCTAGAGGAGTGTCAAATTGTTGATAGGCTCTCTTTTTCCCTTTACCTTTTTTAATATCTTGGCAGGAAGTAGGTCGGTTTTCCTAGTGTTCTTATGTACGCTGCTAGCTTACTAATTTTCTGCCAATATGCCTCCACTTTTTGGTTAAAATTATGACTTTTTACTTGTTGAAGAAAGGGGGATAATGAATGAAAATTACTTGTCTGCGTTTGATACAAAATATACTGAAATCACTATCTTCATTTAAATCCACAATCAGTGACTTTAATGTTCATCCTCCCTTCTATAAATCTCCATTGTAAATCCACATTCACTAACTTTAGTTAATGTTCAACCTGCTTTTAGAAATCCACATCATTGTGAATCTCATTTCCTGTATCAATGTACTAATACAACTTTTCATTATTTTTTCCAACTTCATCAGAACCTTACCCGGTCAAGGGTTGGATA
The DNA here is from genome assembly GCA_037074505.1 of Albizia julibrissin. Taxonomy (NCBI): domain Eukaryota; kingdom Viridiplantae; phylum Streptophyta; class Magnoliopsida; order Fabales; family Fabaceae; genus Albizia; species Albizia julibrissin. The sequence goes on along the minus strand of CM073488.1, from coordinate 37,980,595 downwards.
ATTTGGAGCGTACATTGCCAAAGGGTATATGGTTGAGTTTTGATTTCAGTGACGCGCATCCGGTATTACTGCTTGTTTTATTTGAAATTTGTTTAGCTGTATCGCTGTGCACCAAATCCTTTTTTCCTTCTAATTTTTGTGTTTTTGGGGTATGGCAGGACTTGCCAGATTTATATTTAAAAGGTGGCTCAATTATACCTGTCGGTCCTGCTATTCAGCATGTTGGTGAAGCCAACCTCTCAGATGACTTGACACTTCTTGTGGCTTTAGATGAACATGGTTAGTCCACTGTCTATAAATTCATTCATATCTTGTTAATTGACATGGTTTAATTAAAACAATAATATGGTCTCTCTTCAGATTAATGCTCCCTCCGGTCCTTATTACAAGACATATTTACCTAGTCATCTTCCTTAATTCCTTCATTCATTTTCCTCCTTGATTATTGTTAAGGGAATAAGGGTAAATTAGGAAAAGATTGAAAAATATCTTTTATATTTTGGACCAAAATCAACTCTTTATATATGTCTTGTATTAAGGATCTGAGGATTGTTTTCCTTAGAGCAGCTGAGAGAATAATATTTATTATTGACAGGAAAAGCTGAAGGTTTTCTATTTGAGGATGATGGTGATGGATATGAATTCACTAAAGGCGAATATTTATTGACCCATTATGTGGCTGAACTTCAATCATCGACTGTTACTGTGAGTGTAAACAAAACTCAAGGATCGTGGGACAGACCAAAAAGACACTTGCATGTAAAATTGTTGCTTGGTGGGGGTGCAATGGTATGAGGTTCCCTTTTGATAGTAAAGACAAAGAATATGAAATTTTAATATAGTTGTAAACTGCAAAACATCCTTGGCTAATTTATTTTAATTTTTGCTGCACCCCTGACTTGAATATTTATATCAAGTTGAATTTACTGAACAGCTTGACACATGGGGAATGGATGGAGAAGTTCTGCAAATAGTGTTGCCTTCAAAAGAGGAGGTATCTAAGCTGATCTCTACTGGTGATAAGCTATACAAGAATCGACTGGGTATGTAATCCTTTAAAAATATTTGATGCTTAGCCTATTTTCTTGTTCTACTTTTTCTCTGGTGTTACAATCCTTATCCTCTTTGTGCTCACTAGTTTTGGTTTGTGTAATGAATGAAATTTACATATGCATCACAACATATTTAAAGACCCTTATTTTTTTAAGGGATTGTAATGTCCGTATAAAGTTCTCATGATGCCAATTCTTTTTTTAAGATGTGCTGTGTTCCCTCAATATTTTGCAGATAATGCTATTCAAATTCCTGATGTTGACGAGGCTTCTGGACCGAAGGGAAAAGAGCTGTCAAAATCTCCCATTGAATTGAAGAGTGGTGATTGGGATCTTAAAGTTGTCCCCTGGATTGGTGGCAGAATCATCTCCATGACTCACACTCCTTCAGGTAGGATTGATTCTTTGTCAACAAGTTATCTGAGTTTTTCTTACGAAGACCAAAATTTTGGATTTTTTGAAATATAAATGTACAAGTAGTTCATTAACTTGTGCCGTTTTGAAGTTCCTGTCTCTTAAATTTACTATGATGCACCATTCAAAGTGTCAAGAAATTCCCCCCCTTGTCTGTAGTAATGTGGACATAGCATATCTTAATTATTCAATCTGGATATGTACCTCAGTAATTAGAAAATTCCTCTTTGGATATCTTAATTACTTCCTCTGGTCTTAATGTAGGAGCTAGCTGATTTCTTTTTTTTTTGGAGAGATTAATGAAGCTATTTAAGTTACTTAATCATAGCATATGTTGGTATTATTAGATTATGTTAGTTGCCTAAAAATAATAAATATAAATATTTTAATTTAACTTATTTAGCTTCCTTAATCACCCCAACAAAAGTCAATTAGATCTTATATTAAGGATTAGAGGGAGTGTAACACTACCTCCAGTAGGCGGTGGCTAGTTGACTTTTTAAAAAAAAAAAAGAAATTAATGAAGTTAAATAAGTTATACATTAAAGTATTTATATTTATTGTTTTCTCCAAACTAATTTGTCTAACTTATAAATTGATATATAATCTAATGATGCATAAAATATGTTATGATTAAGTAACTTATTTAGTTTCCTTAATCTCTTAAAAAAAACAAAAGAAAAAAAGTCAACTTGCTCTTATATTAACGACATGAAGTAGTATTATTCTAAATTGCTTGATGATTTACATTTTGTTCGCAGGCACACAGTGGCTCCATAGCAGGATTGAGATCAACGGGTATGAAGAGTATGGTGGTACAGAGTATCGCTCTGCTGGGTGTTCTGAGGAGTACACTGTTATTGAGTAAGTCTCCTTTCTACATGCTTGTAATTGCTTTCGAACATTGAGAAGTTGTTGTCAGGGTTTTGTTTACATGTTTTTGTTTAATTTTCTTCTTGTTTCCTTTTTCTGCAGTCGTGAACTTGAACATGCAAAAGAGAAGGAATCTCTCCTGTTAGAGTGTGATATTGGTGGAGGATTGGTTCTTCAAAGGCAGATCTATTTTCCAAAGGATGATCCCAAAGTTTTTCGCATAGATTCTAGCATATTAGCTCGCAGTGTTGGTGCTGGTTCCGGAGGGTTCTCAAGGTTTTTATCTGACAGCTTCTCTCTGATACTGACAACAGGAGCATTATATATATACATGTATATGATAGAATATTACTATGTATCCAAGCAATTGACTAATCCATTTCGGGTTAGTAGCTGCTCTTCCCAGCATAAGTGTCTCTTTTGGGACTCGAACTTGAGACACGAGGCCCTACCCTGCTAAAACGACCCAGTGTTGGTTCAATTTTATTTTCTTTGTGACAGCGTGTAGTCTTTCTTAATTTATAATTTTTTTACCACTCTTCAGATGTTCTAAATTATAAGTGCTCCCTCATATTTACTGTAGGTTGGTCTGCTTAAGAATTCACCCAACATTCAATCTCTTGCATCCCTCAGAGTCTTATGTCACATTTACCTCAGTGGATGGATCAAAGCATGAAGTCTTTCCAGAATATGGGGAGCAATATTTTGAAGGGGACCTTCTTCCTAATGGTGATTATCTAATTTACCATTTGACTTACTTTTTACTACCATTATGAGATGTTAGAAGCCATTTAAACAAATATATGAGCATGTTCAAGAACATAGTGAAGTTGAAGTTAAGCAGTAAATAAGAGGGAAAAAAGGTAGAAGAAAAGCTAAAATCTTTCTAGGATAAAGTCAAAGAATAGCTACCAACAATCTCTTGTTGGTTGAGATGGCATGTGACCAAACTCATATAGAGATGAGAACATAAGTTCGAATCCTAGAAAGAGTATATGTTGAGGGAGACGAAAAAATCTCAAAAGAGGATACCCTTCATCAAATCAACGTTTGTATGTTTTCAACATGCTGACAGTACACTCAAAGCATAGATTCAAGACTGATAATGGAATATTTCTTGAACTTAGAAATCTGTTGAGATTAAAGATTTCTGTACGTTTTCATTTATCTATTCAAATCTTGTGGTGATTGTGATATCTCAGGTGAGTGGGTGCTCATAGATAAATGTCTTGGTCTGGCACTGGTCAATCGATTCAATGCAGAAGAGGTATACAAGTGTCTTATTCACTGGGAATCTGGGACTGTCAACTTGGAGCTCTGGTCAGAGTGCAGGCCTGTTTCAAAGCAGTCACCTTTGAGAGTTGCTCATGAATACGAGGTTGTGAGAATCCCATGATTATTCAAATGTTCACTGCTTGAATGGTTGAAATACTCATCATAATCGAACAGGACTAAATATGTGTGTGTGAGAAAACTATATCCAATATCTAAATAAAAATTTCTCCTTCCTTTTCACTTCGATGGCTTATCTGGTGGGAATATATTTATTATTCCCTCCAGCTTTAATTATAATTTCAACTCTTTTTTTTTCTTTGTACTTTTCATTATAAAGTTCTAGATATAATTGAAGTATGTTTGCTGTCTTTCTTTCCACCTACCAATACTAAAAATTTATTTCATATATCTTTTTTTATTTAAAGCTTAATAATAAATATTTTGCCTCTATTAATAAGACATTTATTTGGCCTTAAAAATGTATTTGACTTGAAAATAATGAACAAGAAAAGATAAATTATTTTAATGCACCTTGAATTTTGTAATGAAACTTGTTAGTAACATCACATAGGTAAAAGTTAAAAATGTTAATATTGTTGATGATTCTTACAGTTTAATTTAATTTTGATTTTGGTTCATGTGGTTTCAAAATAATTGGTTTGGATCTCAATAGCTTTATAAGAAACCAAAATCAAATCTCGTTAAAAGTATAGGGACAAGTTGTTAAAAAAAAGTATAAAGACCAAAATTAACAGTTAAAATAAGGTCCCTTACCAATAAAGAATAAACAAACTTTTAGTGATACATTTATCTTTTAAACAACATAGCTCATATTAAAAAATATATATAATATTAAATATTTTAGTTCAACGTACTAAATTGGTACTCGTACTTGTTAAAACATGCATGCGTTTTTCTTTAATCAAATTACCAATGTCAAGCAACTATTCCATCACCATGTTTTATCTCATACTGTACCTATCTATGACCATGAAATTTATCATCAATAACAATTCCCCATTTTTCCAAAAAAAAAAAAAAAAAAAACTCAGGTCAAAAAAGAAAAAACTAAATCTAGTTGTAGTGTCAGCATTATTATTAAAACTACCATCTCGGTCTTAAATGTTAGACTTAATTTATAGTACAAATTGCACCAGGTATTATATTTTGGACTGGAGGATTATCTTTGTGGGTTATTATTTTAGTAGTAAAGAACAGTCAATAATGGTTAGTGTTGCCATCATGTCCTTGGTCACTGGGCAACAGAATAGATTCTTGTATAAAGTGCAAGAGTCTGTAACAGTAATTTCGCACTCAAAGTAACAAAAGAATGGAAAATTTCTATCAGCAACTATGTTACAAATCGAGCATTTGTTCTCTTCAGACTAGTACTTACAAGTAATGGAATGAAAAAAAAAAAATATGAGCCTCTAATTTAGAGGGATAACATGATGACTTTGCTATAAAGAGGCTGGCTTGTAGCATAATTACAACATGAGCAAAACAGCTTGCTGGTATATCCCATTTACCAGCAAATTGGGAACTATATGGTGGTCTGATAATCAGGAAGTGAGGAAGGATTCTTCATTGTCTCCCCTCTCAACAGGAACAGATCCAACTTCAAAGTCTCGTAAAACAAGTATGAACTTTGAACATTTTAAGGTAAGCCAGAAGTTTAATACCTCTTTCTTCTTCTTAATTATCTAGTGAACATCTTTTTTTAAATTTGTATTTACAGGTGTTCTTTGTTCCTTCATGGCTTCTTTCTCCAATTTCTTCTTTTCGGCGTCTGCCTGCCTTTCATTCTCCTCCCTTGATTTGTTGAACATCTTCACGAAGACAACCAGGATTTGAGTCACTGCAACCACATGCAACTTAAGTAATTAACATAATGTTGAAAAAACACAATCAAGACCATCACAAGTTCTGCATGAGGTTAACAAAACAAAAGGAAGCTTTAAAGTCAATCAATATGGAATTGAACTCCTAGTCCATGTTCAAAAAACACAATTAAGACCATCACAAGTTCTGCATGAGGTTAACAAAACAAAAAGAAGCTTTAAAGTCAATCAGTATGGAATTGATCTCCTAGTCCATGTTGTGAAAATTTCTCAGACCACAGCAAAGAACTTCTACACGTTTGAGCAGTTCGTGCCGGTTCTGTTTCTATGGAATCCAGATATCATATGTTGCTAGGGGGAAAGCCTATAATATATTATTGCGTCTTACAATGGTATAGGAGTTAATAAGATGAAATGGCTACAAACACACGTCTCTCTCTTCTCATCTTTTGCACCATTCATGCAGTGAACATCAAGATCAGGAATCTAGTAACATCCATGAAAGTTCTAAAAAATGAAAGAAGCCTGACCCAAAAAATGCCAGAAGGGGAAAGAAATAAATCACTCAGATATTTTTCATATTTTTGTGACAATAACAAGTTTTACCAGACTATCTATATAAATTCCATGGCATACTCAAACATATCATCAGAGGTCACCATGATAACTCTAGATTATGATTTTGCAATCAGCTGGTGTGTTTTATTATCATTCCTGATTCCTTAAAAATCATTAGACTGATCCCAGACAACAACACGGCCCCCAAAAAAGTGTAAAAAAAAAAGATCCAGATGTATTTGGGTGCAAGCAGGAAAACATCATACCTTGCTCAAAGGGGCACCGAGCTGGATCCTCCCCAAAGTACTGGGACAAAGAATCTGCATTTCTTCCCTGAAAGAGAGTATCAAGACCAAGCCCACAATTAAGGAGCAGTTGGCGCAGGAGATTATTAACACAGTTCAGGCTATTACTGTGGGGTACGATTCACAAATATGGGACAGAAAAGGATAAACATAAAACGGGGAATATACATTATACATGGTTATATATACAATGAAAATTACTAAACATGATTCATAGTATCATAAGGTTGTCAATTCATAACATTTTCGCATATTTTTGATAACCATACCCCAATTTTTAAAGCTTCCGTTCAATAAGCCTTTTTAAGAGCCATGCCATCACATTATTTTCCAAGATATCCCACTAAATAAAACAGCGGTCAAACAACACATTTCAAACTGTATAAAACACACACGATATTAAGCATCAACTTCTCTTTTTCCCGAATATGGCAAGCTAAATGCTTTAAGTAGCTGGTGAAATTGAACCCATGACTTGTCACCAACAAGGGTGAACTTCGTGCCATTAAGTCATAAGTTCATTGGCTTTAAGAAGCGTCTTCAAGTCTCTCTTTTATAATTTTGGCTTCTTTTGGACTACTGCATCAACTATGGATGGTACCATTAGTACAAAAGCCTGGCCTTCATTAGGCATCATCCTGGTCAATATCCCCTATCAAGAGGAACATCAGATTAAAAGGATGAGGAAAAAAATTTACGTTGACAGAACTTACCACTTCAGAATACAATGATATGAGTGACCTCACTTCAGCTTCAGCAATATCAAGAAAATTTTTCAACACCTGAGAAACCAACAAAGTACATATTGTAAGAAGACCATGAGTAAGGCGCTAATTAACTTATCAAGCAATCTATAGGCAGTCATCCCTTGTTCCATCTTGGTTCGGTTTGGCCTAGGGTAATCATATCACTCATCTTTGAGAAAAAGATTCTACAGCTAATAATAAGACTAGGAAAAACATCAAATCTTAGTCTAATAGTCCTTTTTATAAGGAGCAACAACCAAAATCACACAGTTCCAAATGTTAGTTAAAAGCAATAAATGTATAATTTATGTACCTTTCTTTCCAATTATACCCTTATTACGGAGAGATAATGGATGGCCTATATTTAATGAAGGTAAAAATGGAAACACCAGTTTAAAATTTCAAACAAATAGGATTTGTTCCTTATATCAAGGATCTATGAGAGAGAATGTTCCTTATAAAAAGGACTAGAGGGAGTATATAATAATGACATGCCAAAAACAATAAAATAAAAAGATTTAATTAACTAGTACAGGATAAATAGCAGTCATTGATCATATTATAATCATTTTTAAAAAAAATAATAATAATCACAGCATCAGTTTTGATCTAGTGATTTGAAAGGGGCAAACATTCAAGTTTCTCTAAAGCTAGAGAGGAGATCTCAAAGGTAGCGATAAATCTCTCCCTGTAGAAGCCAACACTTTCTCACCTTACGGAAGCCTGCAGAAATAACACCATCATTTTCTGAAGCAGTAAGTTCTTGCTCAACTTTTTCCAGACCTTTGCTAACCGCTTGCATCTCTTCAGCCAATGCTTTTAGTTGGATCTAGATGTTAGATACAGAAGGCACAGGTTCAGAAACAATTAATAATTACAAAACATCATTTGGAATTGTGGGAATATTGCATGTCTATTTTGAATTATTTAGATTAATTGTTATTTTATTATTAAGTTTGATATTTAATATATCTTAGGATATCATATCTTAGTTATTTTGATTTGATTAGATTAAATTAAATTCTAGGGTTGTTATTTTGATTTGATTAGATTAAATTAGATTCTAAAGTTAGCTTTAGGTTTGCCTGTATAAAGGTCCATATGTACTCTCTTTTATACATAGATTTAGAATAATATTTTTTCTCTCAAATTGTTCACATAGTATAAGAGCAAATGAAGAAGAGAAAGAAGAACAAGAATAATCAGAATTCTTCTCAAAATCCATGCTCTTAATACTCGGATCTGTCACGTGTCGTTGACTACCCAGCAAGTAGACCCCTTCTCAGCATCGTCAGTGCCGTCAAAGTTCACCGTCTGTATCGTCACAGGTCAGTCCATCCCTGTTAGTATTGTCGACTACCAACAAAGTCGACCTCTTCACAATTTGCCAACCGTCCGTATGTTGACCTCTACATAGCTCGCCATCCTTACATGTTCGATCCTTCATTACGTGGTTTATGATCTGAACGTGTTCGTCACATGTCAGTCCCGCATCAAGTTCTGATCTCTTCATGTTCTTAGAATTTCTCTCTACCACCAGTCCAAGTTACGCTCTAAAAAGCTCGAATCCAGTCGTGTGATCCATCGTCATCGCACCCAACATCCATTTATCTCCTCTCCACGTATGGAAAATTTCATTGGAGATGGAGAAAGGCTTATTCTCTTTGAAGAAAATAAGAGGCTCTTCAATAAGCAGAAGCTCTTCCATAATCGGCGCTATCAAGTTCAACTGTCATTCCAAATCGGCGATTCAAGTTGCTTTTCCAAAAACGGCGCAATCCCCAATTCTGTTAAGCATCATCGACCACCAACTGAGTTGGCTTCTTTGCAGTTCATCGTCGGTACCTGTTCAACTGCCCGTCCACAACTGTCACAAGTCAGTTCATCGTCCAAGATTCTGATTGTCTCACATTCTCGGAATTTCTCACGAGATCCAATTTATTGGCGAAGTATCGCCAGCTTCGATTTATCTCCAAATTATCGTCAATTTCTTGTCAGACTCATATTTGGCGTTTTTTAAGTCCTTCCAAGTGGTATCTCTCTCATTAAGCCATGATGAACTTTGGCTCCTTCCATGCTTTAAATACTACAGGCACAAATGCCTCTAACCTGAGGATGGAGCTTCAGGTTCCTCATTTTTTCCTCCCGCATCTTTAAACGAGCCACAACATCTCTCTATCACTACTCATCGTTTCAATGGGAACAATTATCTCCAATAGTCCCAAGGCGTTCTGATGTATATTGTTAGCAAAGGAATGGAGGATTACCTCAATAGTCCAGCTGCTAAGCCATCTCGAACAGAATCCAAATGCAAAATCCAGTATGCAAAAACGAATATGGTCAAGTCATGGCTCATACATTCTATGACTCTAGATATTGGCCAAAACTACCTCTTATTTCCAACTGCTGCAAGAGTATTGGGAGCTGTTAAAAGCTGCTATTCTGCCAGAGAAAATGCTGCTGCTATTTTACAAATCAATAGGCTTATTCATGAATTGCAACAAGGTGATATGGATATTGCTAAACTTTACAATATGTTCATCATGTATTAGCTGCAACTTGATCTCTATGACTTTCATGAGAGGAAGTGCACTGAGGATGCAACAACCTATCGCAAATTATTGGAGAAAGGTTGTATCTACACTCTTCTCTTGGCTATCAACCTTACTTATGATGATGTAAGAGGATATATCATGTCCACTCGACAAATCTTCAAGTTGTGGATGTGTTGACAAAAGGATTGCTCAAACCTACATTTGAAAGTTGTATGAACAAGTTGGACATGATTAACATCTATGATCCAACTTGAGGGGGAGTGTGGGAATATTGCCTATTTATTTTGGATTATTTAGATTAATTTTTATTTTATTATTAATTTTGATATTTAATATATCTTAAGATTAGATATGGATATATTATACCTTAGGATATGATATCTTAATTATTATGATTAGATTAGATTAAATTAGATTCTAGAGTTAGCTTTAGGTTTGCCTATAAAATGCCCATATGTACTCTCTTTTACTTATGGATTCAGAATAATATTTTTTCTCTCAAATTATCCACAAGAATAAATTTTATATCAATAGATGGGAGGTTCTAGGTACAAAAAGAATACCTTTGAAGCACCTTCCAAGTGAACAAGATCCTTGCCAAAATCTAGCAATTCTGGCATCTTCTCAGAAAGAAGCTGGTGAGAGAAGAATATAATTTTGTGAGCCATTGCATCAATGGCAAAAGAAAAACTTGTATTTTTTACTCTTCTAAGAAGTAATAGTGAATTACAAAGACAAAAAAGAACTCAAACTTTGAATAAAAGATGGCCAAAAAAGCTCACATGAGGTCAAACAAACAGAAATCGTAAGGAAGAAATAAGAATTATTCAGATAAATACCATTTAAGTAAATGACTACTGTAAAGTCATTAAAAGAGAGTTAGATAATGTATGGAACCTTAACAGAGCTCATACAACATACATGGTACACAATCCTCAATTTTCAAACATACAATAGTATGGTGCAAAAGTTTATTCGAAGTTCTGTCATACCTACCTTACACAAATAATGCATTAAAGTCATTTTGTTATTCCTTGCTCGAGTATCAGATAATTTAAGAAGGCTATCTAATTTGAATCCTACTGCAGATCCTGCAAAATGAAACAGAGAAAACTATAAGCAAAATTGTATTGTATAAATTTGTCAAGTCAGAGGAGCCATGCATTAACGCTCCATATCTGATCATAATAGAACATTAAAGCTAAAAATAGATACCTCGTGCTGTTCCCTGATTTAAGGCATTGCCCAAAGTAAGAATAGTCTGCATTATTTGACGCAACTTCATAGATTCTTTCACCTGCAAGTATGAGCAATAACATGAAGATGTGGTCAGATGGTACCTTCATGTTTGTTAACTTGAAGTCATTGAAGTTAACCATACCTCCCTAGCAGCATCATTGATTGTGTTCAAATTTAATCTCAAATCATTCACCTGAAGCGACAAAAGAAGAATTTAAACATTAAAGAATGCTAATAACAGTAGAACGCAAAATCATTCACAGCTCTCCATAAGCTACATAACATACCTGACTAGAAAAGGTGATTTTAAAAGCAAAAACCCGTAATTTAGCTTCTACTCGTGGAACCTTCATCAACTCCATGAAAAACTAATAGATACCAAACAATGATTTTATTAGAATCCCCATGTAGAATTTGCATGGTTTAAAAAACTGAAACCTATTCAAAAGAGAGAACCTGTTCACACTTTCCAAGCATTTCCTTGTTCCCAGCGTAATTCTGAAACAAGAAATAATTTTAGTCAAAGAGACAGTTTATCTAACAAGAAAACTACCCAAATGCACAAATTTAGTACACAAATATTTTTGAAAAAGAAGCCCTTCAGGTTTATTAAACAAAACAGCATATCACACAGTTTATTGAGTCTTTCTTGGTTAAGACTTGAAGCTTCCCCTTAACAAAATGTTCATGGGTGATGCGCCACTAAGAAGGTTCATAATTTACTTAAAATATATATATATCAATACCTTATCAATATCATCACCTTTAAACTTTGACCAAAATGGGACACATCATCATAAGCCAATAATATTTTAAAAGTTTAAACCCTAACAAAATGAGTAAGCAAACAAAGATAGTACGACAGTGATGTGAATTACACATAAGGTAGAAGCAGATGAGAAGCACAAGAACGTTAAAACATTGAAAACACCAACAATTTCCAGAAATACCGAAATAAAATGAAATACATGACGTTAAATAACATCACACATTGATGTTCACAATCATGCGACAGATTCCTGAGAGGCAAAAAAGGAGGGTGAGTACCTTCAACATTTCCATCTCTTCCTTTGTGGGGCAGAACTTAATAAGATTTTCAACCTGATCAATGTCTAGAGCAGAAGAATCCAATGCCAGAACTGCATTCTGGAGGACCAGATAGTAAAATCTATGAGCATGCCAACAAATAGAAAAAAGTATAAAAAAATAACAACTGTAGAGGTCTTCACAATCATTTTGGTTCTAATATATGGGAAAATATTGACAGAATCCTCCCCAGCTAGAATTATCAACCCCAGTTCATAGTTTTCCACACTTGAAGTATTGAGAGATCCAGCAAACAAACATGCAAATTGAGAAACCACTGAATAAAGCAATAAGCTTGTTAAGTTTGGAATATGATTTCCAAGCGCTACTTAGTTGACTTGGTAATTTCACTACTGGTATCCAACCCTCTCAAAGGAAAAAACACGATGTGCTTGAAAATTAAAAGATGTTGAATACCTATTTAGAGTACAAGTGAGATTCAAATGCACATCCAAGATATAATTTATCAAAAATATGTTACTCATGCAAATATATATATATATATATATATATATAGTTTGTCAAGGAAAGATAAACATGCGAGAAAATAAGAAGAATTCCTCCTAAAACAAACAATTTAAGAAGCCATAAGCCATCCTAGTCATAACCCCAACACAACATATTTGACGTCTAAACATCAAAATCTTAAATAAGGGTTGACAACACCAATTGCATAAGCTCCTTATACTATAGCAAGCTGGAGCTCTGAGGACCTAATTGTCATAGACCTCTAGCCTGAATGTTCTATTACACCAACAAGAAAAATGAGATCTACAGTTGTGAAACTTGACGGGCATATACCTTACATTATTCCTTTAGAAAACATTGTCAAAAGGCATAAAATATCTCCAATATAACGTGAATGAATGTGCTCAAAGGTTTAGGGTGCATCTAACTAACTTTAGATTGCAATATGCTGTCATTGAGAGAAACTTCTGAAACTAAAATGAAAGATGTAATGTCAGTTGACAATAAGATCCCAAAAAAGGGGGAAATGAAGATTAGGCAACTTACAAGCATGTCTGGCAAGGGAATTTTGATTTTAGAGAGCATTATTTCACAATTATATGCTCTTCGCAAGTCAATCTGATAGCAAGAAAAACAAAACAAACTTGAGTATATTTCTTTTAAAATCACATACAATGATAAACACAAATGAATAATAAATAAAAATACATGTCAGAACAAGGAAATAAAACAACAGCGGCTTTCATGTTTGATACTGACAACAAATTCAGAAGGATCATGCCCTAAAGTACCATACCTTGCATCCCTAGCAACTGCAAGTGGTAAATATGATTTTACACAACACAGGCAGAAATTAGAATTCCAAGATACCACAATTTGGCAAACAAATATTTTCATCATTTTCCTTTCTTATTTACTAATTTTATAATTTATAATACTACTAGCAAGTGTAAATATCTTTTACAACCAGTAGAATTGGGCTGTCATAATTCTGTTTTGTGCTTCTTTGATGTCAAATCAAGTATACCAGTATGTCAAAGCAAAAGCAACGATTAACACCTCTTCATTGTCATTTTAGGACATTTGAGGTTAATTTAAGTCATGGACATCATCTCTTAAGAAATAGCCAGTCAAACTTCATTTGAGAACTGAGAAAATAATGCTACATTATGTACAATCATGAAATGATGACAGCAGTACATTAACACAGTTTTATGTAGTCAGACTTGATTGTAACACAGATGGATTAGCAAAGAAAATATATTGAGTACCGCCATGCTTTGATACACAAAATGCCAACAGAGGGGTAGCATACCAATTGAACTTTTTCAGGTTTATTGATATTAGAACCGCGGCGACCTACACCTTTAGCATTGTTCACATCAGAAGCAGACGCTGCTGAAAACAGACTCTCAAGTTCTGATATATCAATTTCAGGGGGCCTAACAGAAACACATCGGAAGTCAGAAATTCTAAAACAGTCATTGCATTAGACCCTTGTGGGTCCTGACCAAAGGAAAACAGAGAGAAGATAAAACAAATTAAGCAACAAGCGTGCAAAACATTGTATACAATAATTGTTTTAATGACTTCCTAGTGCCTAGAACTTATGAATCGACTTCTGGGAACTCAAGTTCAGTGTCTAAATGAAACTTTAATACTCACTACTGAGTACCTTGATTGATTATCTTGTTTTGGTGTGTCAGCCCATAGACTCCCTTGCATTGCTCGTGTAACTTTCACCCAATGTAGGGGCTTTAGTGAAGCTTTCTTCGGTGCATTAGCAGTCCCACCAGAACCTCGACCTCTTCCAATATTTGTCGATGCTAAAGGCTTACCTTTGGTAGTGGATGGGGGTGGCGGTGGCACGCCAGGTCCCCTAGTTGCAAGAGGGGGAGGAGGTGCTGGTGCACCCTGACCAGGTGGTGGAGGTGGGGGAGGTGCTGCACCCCGACCGGGCGGTGGTGGAGGTGGAGGTGGAGGCCCATTTGTGTCACGACCAGGTGGTGGTGGTGTTGCACCTTGACCGGGTGGTGGAGGGGGAGGGGGAGGGGGAGGGGAAGGTGCTGTTGCGCCTCGACCGGGTGGTGGAAGGGGAGGGGGAGGTGTCGTTACGCCTCGACCGGGTGGTGGAGGGGGAGGGGGAGGTGCCGTTACACCTCGACCGGGCGGTGGAGGGGGAGGGGGAGGGGGACGTGCCGTTGCGCCTCGACCGGGCGGTGGAGGGGGAGGGGGAGGGGGAGGGGGAGGGGGACGTGGCGTTGAGCCTCGACCGGGCGGTGGAGGGGGAGGGGGAGGCGTAGGTGCCGTTGCGCCTCGACGAGGTGGCGGAGGGGGTGGGGGAGGCGGAGGTGTCGTTGCACCTTGATTGGGTGGTGGAGGTGGAGGTGGAGGTGGAGGTGGTGGAGGTGGAGGTCTTGCCACTTGGAGAGACTCAGTATTAGATGAAGTTGAAATGTTTGATACTGCAGGTGGCATTGGTGGGGAAAGTGGAGGCGGTGGCTGTGACAATTGTTGTGGTACCTCATTAAGTTTACTACCCATAGTGGGTGGTGGGGAAGGTGGCAAAGTTTTGCAAGAGACAAATGGGGGCGGAGGAGGAGGAGGAGGGGGTGGTATTGGGCTCTGGCAATTTTCTGACAATGCTGTAGGAGAGGTGCAAGGATCTCCACTGATATTAGAAAGAGGTGGAGGAAGTGGAGGGGGTGCTGGCGGTGGTGACGATGGAGATGAATTGTGAGGATATTCATTACTAGGAGCATGATGAGACAATGGAACACTTTCAATCGATGGGTCTGGAGGTTCTGAAGTAAGATGTACATTATTTCCACCAACACTTTCAAAATCTAAATGGATTGAATCAGGGTTGTCAGGTGCCAATAACTTGGAAATATCAGTAGAAGACTTTGGAATAACATCAAAAGCTTCATCTGAACTATCAGCAGTGCTTGACTCGTTATTTTCATCTTCAGAGTCAGCAGGTGATGAGAACCAACTTGCTTTACCTTGCAACCTTGAAAGCTCTTTGACATCATTTAACACAGAAAGTTGTTTAAGCAACCAGACTGCAGCATCTTCACCGTTGTCAAGCCACTCTGCACCGCTAAAAAGTTCTTGAACCCTTGAAAAGGCTTCAATGGGCAATCCACCTTTTTCCTCGCCATTTAACACAGTTGTTGGGGCTTTTGGAGGAGATATGCTTTCAACATCCCCAAACAAGACCTAAAATTCAAGATTTTACATCATTAGACATCAAAACCATTTTACTAGGAAGAAAAATATAACCATGAGTACTCAATATTTAGGCTTTTCACCCAATGCTAAATAGATAAGTACTCACCTCAGCTCGGAAGCCTTTTGGGTACCGCTCCTTTGAGTCCCAGAGAATGTCCAGGTTTTCAGTATTCAGCATCAATATGTTGGATCGAATAAATGCTGTGTTGAACATTATGCGGAACATCATTACTTCCCTTTCTGGATCCAAGTCCAAATGGACACACTCCAATACCACATCTCCTTGTACTAAACATTGTATGTCAATCTTGATCACATCACAGTCTGCCTGATATAAGAGAAATAAATTCTAGCTGCAGTTAATAGAGTATAAATTAATGCAAGAAATTAAGCATAGCACAATATGGGGATCAGAAAAAGACACACCTGACGGTAGTGCCTTAAGGTTTTCTTTTTCTTGTGCATGGAGTAGAGCATCTGAGTAGAAAGCCCACCCTTGCTGAGAAAATTTCTACCAAAAATGCGGATCATGGGTCTGCATCCATTCTGGGAATCAAAACTAGGAATGACTCTGAGAATGAGACAATCTAGAGAAAGAGCTCTCTCAGGCGGCGGCCACTCAGGAGCTATGTTCCTTCTTGCTACATATTGAACATAACGAAGTTGAGATGGCAAGGGGTTCAAAGGCGAAAATAGCTGTAAGAAACCTTTGGGTGCCTCTCTATGCACCATTTCAAGTGTCTTCCTTTCACCACTGTGTAGTCTTCTATAAATTAGAAAGCTAGCTAAAAGAAACCCCAAGAGAGGCCAACCTCCTCTCTCACAGTGGAGAAGGATAACATTCTGGTGGTTCCCAAGTGAAAGCCAACTCTCACAAACACGAAGAAAATGTTGAACCAAAGACACCGGAAGAATAGGGCAACCCTCATACTGTCGCGGATAATCCATCACAGTAACATCGTATTCACAAAGAATTTCAGCAAATTGACTACGTTTCTCCCCTTCTCGAAAATTGAAAGCGAAGAAGGAAGAGTCCGGGAATTCTTCATGTAACTCGGTGATGATTTCATGTAAATATATTTGGTACATTCCATCAGGCAATGCCTCAGTGGAAAAGCAGGAATCGAAAACTGCATATCACAAATATATCCAAGAAAGCTCATAACTGCTAAGAAATGCAGAAACTTCAAAAACGAGAGAAAAAAAATTGAAATAAAGGGTTCCGGTATTTACCGTATACTCTATCGACAAATTCCAGCAAACCATCAGGAGGTCTCCTGTAAAAGAATCTGCTGAGAAGTGACATGCTTCGTGCACTAAAATCACATGAGTCTAGAACGATAATGGAGCTGAGAAACTGGAGCTCAAGTTTCAATTTGATTCGAACACGACAAGCCCACCTCCTGTGCAATGTCCAGTTTCCTTCTTTGATTCAAAACAATATGTAGCTGTTGGGGAAGAACCAATACAATTTGAAATTTGAAAAAGTTGAAGAAGACGATCGAGTAAGAGGGCCACCAATTTAGAATTCGAAGCAAAATAGATGGCGGCGTCAAATTATTAACATTAAAGCCAGGATTGTTTTTTTTTTTTTCTGAGCCATTGAATTTAATTTAGAAGTCATTGGGATTTTTTTTTTTTTTTTCCGGTTTAGATTCGTTTTGTTTTGGTTACAAATGGGAATTTGGTTATTCGGCTTCGCAACGCTTGGCAACAGAGATTTCATTCATGGACATTTTTCCCTCGTTACTTGGATATATAAAAGAGATAATTTCAGGAAAGGGACCACAATCAGTCAATCACAGTAAGTACTATTTATTTACCATTCAGGCCCAAACAATTGTGAAATAATCTTCTACTACCAGCTTATGGAACTAAAATAAAATTAACTTGTGACAAAATGATCTCATTACTCCTGATGTTTAAATAGACATATTTTTTTTGGCAAAAAGAAGAGAGAGAAATTTTTTTCAGGTAAAAAGATAGAGAGATTTTTTATTTTATTTTAAAATAGTTATATATTTTTTTAAATACAAAAAATTCAACATCTACAAAATTGAAAACAAAAAATGTTGTATAATCTATTTCATTTTATCTGGCAAGACACAAATTTGTATTTGACAGAAATTAATCTAGCACAAATATTTTTTAGGGAAAATTCTAAATAAATACCATTTGAACTTGGAAAATCCCAAAAAATCTGTTAACACATGAAAATGAAAAATAAATACCATTTTTTGGATTTTAAAATATTATATTTTTACTAAAATGCCTCTCAATTTTTTTTTCAAAAAAAAAACAAAGAAAGAAAAACCCTTATGGCACCACCACCCGCCGCTAGAGCTCCAGCGGGACTCCGGCGACCGGTCGCCGGAGCTCCTTTATTCCTTATCCTTGCTAGCCAATGACATTCCTTCTACAACAAGTGATCCAATTCCAGTCTATTCATTTCTTGTTGGAGTAGCTTAATGAGATTGACTACTTAAGCTCCATAAATACTATCTGGCGTCATCAACAAATTGTCAGTCTCATTACTCAACTTGTCAATCACATTACTCAACTTGTCACCAAAGCTCCAGTGGTTGGCGCCGGAGCTCCGACGACCGGCCGCCGTAATCCTGCCGACGGGGTGGTGTCGACAGTCGAAGTTTTCCAGTGGCGAAGCTTCGGCAACGGTGAGGGTTTTTCTTTAAAAAAAATTTGAGGGGCATTTTAGTAAAAGCACAACATTTCAAAATCTTAGATTAGTTTCTTGAGACTTATTTATCTTTTACATATGTTAACAGATTTTTTAGAGTTTTCTACGTTCAAATGGTATCTATTTGACATTTTCCCTATTCTTTACCATTTCACTACATCACATTTTATTTATTTTCATCAAGTGCTGTTGGCTTCCATTTATAATTCAGAAAAATTATTACCACATCTTAAATATAAGATCTAATTAATTTTTTTAGAAAAATTAAGGAATATATTAAATTACTTTTTTTACATGAGCTAATTAAATTACTTTAAAGTATTTATATTTATCATTTTTCCTTCAAATTAATTTGTTGAACTTATAAATTAATATATAATTTAATTATACACAACATATTATATGATTAAGTAATTTATTTAACTTCTTTAATACCTAAGAAAATTAACTAGATCTTATATTTAGAATCAGAGACAATAATATTTATGTTCTATGACTTCTCTCATGTCCTTATAGTGAAAGAAGTTTGCAAGTTCCTCCTCATAAATGGTTACATTCACATTTTTATCCCTCTCAGAGGTTGAAGGAAACGCAAAATTGGTCAAGTGAATAAATAGGAGGATTAAACGATTACGATATTAAAAAATTCCATTTATGGTAGAGAACATTATACAAGTAATAAGCACTAAAAAAACCTCAAGTCTTTTGCTCGAAAGAATTCATTTTCAAATAATTTTTTATCCAAGTATTTCATGAACACTTTATATAATGCTGAACTAAAAGTTAGTTGATTAGGATAATGAAATTGTCATGTTAATAAAACGGCTGCATTTTTTGCTTTCTCAGATACAATAGAAAATTACATGATGATACAATCCCGCCTTTTTGCTTCTATACAAGATTAATCCCTCTATAATTGCCAAAAAAAAAAAAAATAGTACAAAATACCTTTTTTAAAAAAATAAAAATAAAAACTTCCTTCTACACTTTACATGATCTAAAGAATAAAAATATAAGCTCAAAACACATCCCTATTACCAAAAGATGTAATCTAAACATGAAGAATATCCTAGAAATCCCTAGTTTCAATACCAGCTTCAGCTTCAGTTAGGCTATCATCATTCTCATTCAACAAATAATCACAAAGCTCTAAAAGCTGATCAGCCAGAGGAGGAATTCCTGGGTTTCTCCCATCATTATATTTGTGAGCATTATACGCAATCTGCCACACATCGTGTCGGAAATCTTCGCGGCTTTTGTACTCCATATTCCTCACCCTGTCCCTGATTGTTGAAAGATCCATAGGCCTCTCTATAATGTCCATGTAATCGGGAGCTTCTTTCTTGGACACGGGTTTTAAGAAAAGGTACGACAGGTCGTACCGTTCTTTGAGTGCCTCGATAATGCGTTCCAAAATATTAGCCAAACCAACCTACAGGAACAGTAAAAGTAACAGACATTAAGCCATAAGGCCTTAGAGGAACAAGAACTTAGTGCCAAGGTATCTGCCACACCCATGCTATGTAATCCCAGAATTGACACATACATGATGGGAATGTGGTTTACAATTTTTACATGAAAAGTTGTTTAACTTTGAAAAGTTTGCATATTTTTGAAGTATAGAAATGTACCTCTCCCCCTCCTCCTCTGCGCCGTTTAGGTGGTGGCGTATATTCGGCTGCATATCTTCCCAACTCAACGACAGATCTTCTTTTTCCACTCCGTTCTCTTTCTAACCCTCTATTGTTAAATCTTGTTGTGTGGTCATCTATATACTCATCTCTAAACTCAGCCTTCTTCTTCTTCTTCTTCTTTGCTTTCTGCCGTTCTTCCTCCTCTCGATCCATCCTAATAGTTTCTTCGAATCTTCTTAACTCAGCTATCCTTTCTTGCTCTTTTAGCATCCTCATTTGACGTTGCTCTTTCAGCATCCTCATTTGTTCTTGCTCTTTCAGCATCCTCATCTCTTCCTCACGTTCTTCACGGAGTCTTTCTTCTTTTCTCCGTTTCCCTTGCTCATCCCACCACCTTCTATCCTCTTTAGCTTTCGGCCTTACCAGGGCGACTTCAGGACTATACATGGTCTCCTGTCTTCTGTGCTTGTCAACGCCTGACAATTCAACGATTCTTTTCGTTTTTCTGTGCTCAAATCCCATGCTTTCACCGGGACTGAACTGGTCCGGGTCAATAACATCCTTTGTGCGCTTTATAATAATTTTCTTTTGAGGCTGCTCTCTATCTGTTTCTGCAGGTGGTCGGATTTTAATTGACGGCTTATGGGAATCGACTTGACTTCTACTTGGATCAGTTGGAGGGCGTATTGCAATGGCATGCTTACGAGACTCAGCTTGCATATCATCTGACTTCACTTTTTTGGGAATTACGATTCTACCAATCTTAGCAGACTTGGCAGTTTCTGAGTCAGAAGTGACTGGCTTATCAGAGCTCTGTGTGGCTTCAATAACAGGTTTTTCAGTGGAGCTGCATTTGAACTTCACCGGAAGAACTTTCGCCTTCACACTAGTTTTTTCTCCCTCGGAAGCTTCAACCAGAGCCATTTTTGATGAGCTTTTTGAAACAAGCTTCTTAGAAATGGCTTTATGCTGGGACTGACCAGAAGGATCTAACAAGCTTGATTTTCCACCTGTTTTTTCCATGTCTGCAGATTCCGGTTGTGCTTCTGGATCTTCACCGTATTTTGGGCAGTTCTTGTTTGTTCTCATGTGCCCAAGCTGGTTCATATGGGGGAAAAAACAATTACAAACCCTAAAACATCATAAAGCCTAAAAAGAGGCTTTGACCAGCTCTAGAATATACACACCTGGCCACAAGCTCCACAAACAAAACTTTCCCTTGATGGCTTTTTCTCTTTGAATACCTGATTTTCCAGACATAAATTCATGATGCTTCAGCAAGCAGAATTTCAAAGTAAACTTATTGTAAAAATGCAAGAACAAATATTAAATCGAGAAACTATATATACATAGATAATATATGCATGTCCAGCAAGGAAAAAAAAAGGGGACCGGACAATGAACCAGTCACAGCACAAGTTCAAGGGTCAATGGTTCAACCGGGGTCAGACCGTTCATATTAAAATATTACAATTTATTAGTGGCAATATATATATTAATATATTTTTAAATTTCTATAGATAAAAATAAAGATTTTTAGACAAAAAATGCTTAAAATCTATTAGTATTAGTTATGATGCCTATATTTATGCAATGATATCTCCTTTCCTATAATTAATTAATTATTATATCCCCTCAAAATCTTCTTTTTTTTAGATTTGTCATTTCTTTACCTACTTTTCTCTTCATCTTGGTCTTGAAATTTTTATTTTTCCCTAAAAAATAGTGCGAAATAGTAGTTAGAAGAATAAAAAAATGTATTTTTTAAAAAAAAAATGTAAACCGAGTGGACCGGTCAAACCACCGGTTTAATTTATCAACCGGACCGGACCACCGACCGGTCACTGGTTTTTTTTACCTTGATGTCACTAGTTTACTAAACCTTCAAGGTTCAAATTTCTTAACATGTTTCCCGAAAATTGTAATCAGCTAGATATGAGTCCCATGCATGATACGAGTTTATAAATAAGCCACGTCGCTTACAGCTTATAAATAGTACAACGTTCTAATGGTTTTGTATATTCATGATTATGCCATAAAAATGTGTCGAAGTTGGAATATGATACGAGCCCTGAGGAAAAAAGAATGCAAGTGAAAAAAAATAAGTAATGCACCAGCTAACTCGCAAGCTATTTATGAATTGTGATAAGGGAGAGTGATGAACTTTATTAAAGAGTGCAAGATGACTCCAAAACCGAATTCATAGAAGCACCAAAACACAACTAACCATCTGAATCAAATTCATATTTTTTAAAGTAGATTAAGTCTTCAAATAAAAAAGAACTATAGAGTGATAAACTTTATTAAAGAGTGCAAGATGACTCCAAAACCGAATTCATAGAAGCACCAAAACACAACTAATCATCTGAATCAAATTCATACTTTTTAAAGTAGATTATGTCTTCAAATAAAAATGAACCATAGGTAAAGCCCTGATTAACTGAAAGACATGCTCATCTTGTACTAGCTCAGTCTTCCTTTAAATATTGTATTCAAAGCTAAAGGATTTTTTTGTTTGGACAGAAGTACAAAATAGAATCAACAGAAATGTGCTTCAGGTTTAAATATCAAGAAAGAAGAGAGATGTGAGACAGATTTAACGAGAAACAAAATTGAAATCATATGTGGATAATAAATAGAATCAATGAATTATCAACAAAGGACCATCCAATGAAAACAATGAGGATTCGTCCTATGAAAATGGCAAGACAAGCATCAAGCATGAATGCAATTGTTTGTGTCTTCAGCGATAGTACTCTAGTTTTATAATAAAAATTTCGTTGTCATACTCTGTGTGTAGTACAAATGGCTTACCTTTGGCGGTTCCCCTATATTTAACTTTATTTTCTTATTTGCCACGCTGATAGGTGAAAGGTCACTCTTTTTAGTTTTATTGACCTTCAACGATTTGCTTTTTTTAGCAGAAACGCCATCCTCCTGGCCACAAAAAAAAAACGTAATAATATATTCATAAGAGTTGAATCTCATTGGTCAAAACAACTTTTTGGCTAACAAAAAGTTTTTTTTTTAGACTTTTTTGCATCAGAACAAGAAGCAAACTATAAAATGAGTAAGCTAAACAAGATGTGTGAAACTGAACAATTAAGATAAAGTTTTCTACCTCCCTGAGATTTGTAACTGTATTTTCTTTCAATATATTGGCTCCATCTAGTTGCACAATACTAGTTATTTGCTTCACCTGATCTGTATTGTCAAAGACAAATCTTGGCTGTAGTTTTGGAATTACTCCTGCTTCCTCCACAATAAATTTAGTCTTTTTCTTTTTCTTCCTCTCATCTTCTTCATCTGGATAAAAGAGAGTGGTCAACGATACATGAAAATTTATAAATGTACCATCATTGGCTGAGTTAAGAACTAGTGATTCAAACAAACTTCAGAAAATCATATCAGTGGCCCTAAAGATCATTTGTTGCTACATTTAAAATCGCATCAGAAAGTTTAACAATATTGATCAGTTTGAAATCTCACCATCCATGAGTAATCTGCAGAGTTCAGCAGCCTCGGCAGCTTCATCTTCTATTTCCTCCTCTGCCTGGGCTAAGGTTGGACGTCTTCTCATTTTAAGACCCTTAACACCATCAGCCTTGTCACGTTTAAAATCATTGGTACCCTCTTCTCCCTCCTCACACTCCTCAGCATCAAGTAAATTTTCTAGATCCCCAGCAAAAGAATCTAGATCACTGTTTCCTTCAGAATCACTCTCATGTTCATCACCATTCACAGCTGAAAGACTTTGAACTTGTCGATCCCAAATCTCCTGGCACTTCTCCCTGGTCTGCTGCTGTAACTGAAGAAAGGACATTCGCTGGCCACGAGCATATTTGCTGATAGTTGTTGGGTCAACCTTAACTCCAGATGCTGCTTGTTCACTTGAAAGTTTGCGTATCATAGCAATCCGATGCCACCTGGTTTGTTTTGCAATGACTTCCTCAGGAACATTGAACTTAAGAAGAACCTGAAAATAAGTGCATACTAGATATTACATATCAAATAGAGGAAAAACAATTTCCTCATGGTCTACGGATCAGAAGCAAACTTTGGACAGATGAGAAGCCATTGGTGCAAAGTTTTTTTTTTTTCGCCCCTACATTTAGCTGTGTATGTGTGCAAGGCAAGGCAAGAATTTGCTTCTCAAGACACTTGGATACTTATGCCGCCACCCGCTTGGGTGGGGGGGGGGGTTGGTGTAACGTCTTCACCAAAGGGAAACAGACTGGAAAAAATCAAACATCTTTCCTCTGTAGGTAACCCCAAATTAATGAACTTTATCTTACAGCAATTATGAAATTCATGTGTCGGTTTGTCTTTCCAGATATGCATATCTAAGCTCTTTGCCAAACATGTAACAAGTAAGTCAGTTCATTAATAGATATCATACCCATCTCAGTTTTAATTACAACAATATCAAGAAATACAATTAGAGTCCGCCACCAACAAGAGAACGAAATCTTTCTCTTAATATTTACTGTGATCTAGCATCCATATGAACACATGCAGAAGCAAAAGCTTCCTGTTTTATTTTCTTATTAAAAATCACAATGTCGGAGAGATCCCATGTCTAAAACTAATAAAGATGAAGGAAATATAAGCTTGTGGCAACCCCAACCGAACAGCTTAAGCCATTTTTGTGATATGAACAAGCACAAAGTTAGCACAGTATCATAGCCTAAAGGCCGCAAGATATGGGATCACCATTTAAGAAAAGAAAGAAAATCGATGGACATGAGACCTTCGAGGTTTCAAGAAACGAGTCCAAGCATAAAAATGAGAATTCTGACACAAGGCCTCCAAGACTTGAAGGGCTTGTTTGGTATGAGGGGAGGGGAGGGAAAATTTTTTTGAATTGGATTTAAGAAAATTAGAGAAGTGGGGTTAAAAGATTTTAATTAATTTTTCTTACTCTTTTATCTTACATATTTACTTTATTAAAATATTGTGACCCCACTTCTTTAATTTTTTTAAATTTAACTTACAAAATTTTCCCTCCCCTCCAAACCCTCATACCAAACAGACCCAAACACACACCCAAACTAATAAAAAATTTTAACAGAAGTCCAACATCTAAAATTAATAGGAAAAATGAAGGGTACATTAGCTAAAAGAAATCCTTACCACGTAGGTCAAGCTATTTAGGTGATAGGGACAAACTCAAGCACAAGCCTATACAAAAGTTAACACGCACCTCTCGTGCGGCCTCCATGCTCAATCTGCGTAGATCAGCATCTGTTCCAGTAACAGTGGAACCACTCCGGGCAGCGGCTGCTTTCTTCTTCACCACTGCGCTTGACACTGGTGCCTTTGGAGGAGCCCGGGCATAGCTGAAACCCAAACCACGCCCAGATGGATCACCAACACCAGTAATTTCCAATCGCTCAATATTTTCCTTCCCCTGCCAGAATGTGAAAAATAAAGAACTTCTTGAGTCATGAGTAATTTAGTCAGTGACCAGGGTAAAAAGAATACTAAACCTTACGACAGGCCTGTAGAAAAATATTCTTCATAGTGACAAATAGATATCAATTGTAAAAATTTATCTTCAGAAAAATTTCTTCCAAATCATCATAAGTACAACCAATTACTTCTGCCCACAGAAATACATTTCAGAAATGTCTCGAAATGAGTGAATGAATTTTTAATGCATACAAAAGAGGTACTCCAGCAATCCTTAGGGTCTCAACATAAAAACCAAAGTCAAATACCATACCACGTTTCAACACTTGAAGCATCAAATTCAGGCATATCAACAAGATAATCCCTTTAGCCATAAAATGGACAAAAATATAGCCATGAACAAAAATTGCAATGACATACAGTCTCAAACTCAGTGGATGACGTTATATATACATGTTACCGGGACAACCAGCCATAAAATTATTCTCTAATAAACATTTCATCCGTAGCAGCCAATTCAATTTTGTTAAAAAACTTCCCTTATCATCTTGTCTTCTTAGCAATGGGAAAAAGGACAAAAATGAAGCAAGCAGAATACTTTAAAGATCACAATAAATTATCCCAAAACTAGACTGAACACTAATCACCTGGCTGGTGCAGGCAACGAAATTGCTACTCAGGTTCCAGGGAGTGATTTGCAACTCCCTCTCAATGTGAGATGCAGCCGCCAGTGCAATTGCTTCATCAGGAAGGCGGCTCATAGCAGAAGATATATTAGTAGGATGAGTTTCGGTAATTCCTAAATGTTTTAGACGGTAGAGACCAGCTTGCATGCTTTCATAAGCACAAACCTAGAAAGAAATCAGAACAGATAGAAAATGGAAGATATCAAATTAAAAGGACAAAGATTTTTTCATCATTATGCACCAATTAATGGCAGAAATTTAATAATGCTCCATTTAACACATTTCAGAGGAAATAAAAAACACAATCTAAAAATAATCAATAATGGCTACTATATGAGAAGCTTCTAATTAGTGTGTGAGACCAAATAACTGAAGTCTGAAAGTAACAAAATCATAAAAAAGATATCATGCAGCAAGGAACAGGCATGACCGTAATTAGTGGTAACAGAACAATTAGTATTCATTTTAAACATGAAAGAAAAACATCAAAATCAGGCACCTATTGAATAGGTTCTATCAATAGAATCCAAACTTCTACCCAGTCTTAACATATGATGTCTTCACTAACGACTACAAAGTGTTTTAGCTGAGATATGATTTTCTTCATTAACCAAAAAACTGATTTGCATATGGTATAACTTACAAGCTCCGGCGTCACCATTTTTCTCAATTCATCTTCTGACCACATGCGAAAATTTCGCTTTTTAACCAGAATTGACTGTCCATTTGTTCCCTTCTGCAATAATTTAGATTGGATGAAAAACACTGGTAAAAAAAATGAGGGGAAAAAGGAAGGAGCAGAAAATGTTGGTGTGAGTATATTCTGATAACTTCTACAAATTATTTTTAAGATTATTTTATTGCTCATATAATTTTGTATGTTGCATTTAAGCCGCCAATACCTGTAAAATAGCATACTCCTTAATTTTCTTGCGAAAAGAAGCTTCTGATAGGTAAGGAAACTGTGACAGCAGATCATCAGCACGAATGTATGGAGGTAAGTGCCGCTTTTCTGCAGCTTGAAATTCACGGCACATGTGTACCAGTAGCCTGTTCATATATGTCTGAAGATTCTTACTTCCAGGTGACAATACCTCCATAAGAGGCTCCTGCAAGGAGTAAAAGAGGGAAAAAACATCAGATCCCCTCATATATGAATTGAATATCCTTCTTCCTATGGACCACCAGAAAACTAGTCATGAGTTAGAGAACACTTAATGATGAGTCAAATCATCCCAGTAGTTAGAGAATAGCAGCAGAACAATAAAAGAAGCTAGAGCTCAGATGAATGCTATTTGCCAAATAATACTTCAATTATGGCGAGAATTCTCTCAATTTATCAAAAAAATGATTTTCAGAGAATTAACAGAATTCCATTATTAACTGATTACGAACCTGCTGTCCAACAACATTAACTTTATCAATCCGTCTTAATGACAGCTTTCCCTTTGATGACCGAACAAGCAGGTAGTCAGTTAATGGCACTGTATGAGGAAATATGGGTGCTCTATACATGTTTGTCTCCAATGATGACTGACTGCAGCCAGGCTTTAAATCTCCAAGAAATGGAGATTTATCAGCAGGATCCAGTGAAATCACATGCCCCAAGCTACTGTTTGTGTTGCGTAATAAAGAGCCACCCTGATCATCTGGAGAACATTTTTGATAGTATGTACAAAGTCTGGCACCCATTCCAGCATTGCTCAATAATAAAGGTCTTTCCTCACAGTACCTACAAATAAAACATATCAATAGAGCTCTTGGAAGAAGTTTCCATACTCCTCATTCATTTATCAGAGCACACTAAGTACCAAGGAAAAATGTAGTGGAAAAAAAGATGAGCACTTTAAACTTCAGATTGAAAGAGGGGAAAAGAAAACAGAAAAGATGTTGTATAACTTCATCCTTCCCAAGGGGAAGACAACAGGATATACCCCCAAAATTATTTGAAGGAACAACCACCTAACATCCATGCTACATGTAAAATGAAAAACCATCTAGTCCCCTTCATAGATCACAAACAAGAAACCATATGGAAAAACAAAGCACTATCCTTGCAGATATGTATAACGTAGCACAGCAATATTTTCCAGTCACTTACTCCATTAGAAAAACATGTCCATCTTTAACAGATAGATCAGATTTTTTCTTGAATGCCCCAGGTGGACGCAAGGATTTGTCCTCGCCAGGAACCCTTTGTGCCCTAGCCCACAAATGTATCTTTGTACGAACTAGATGTAACACGGAATTTGGTCGAACATTTTGTGCAGCAAGTGATTTCTGATCTTCAAGTTCCTTCCCAAGATAAAATATTTTCACTGTTTCCAATGGTTTGAAATCTGCAAGAGGAGAAAAAAGGTAGTCAATATAAAGAACAGGTTAACCTGAAGACTAAAATAATGCCAAGAAAAAAACTAAAAAATGAACAATTATGGCCAAGAGAAACATGTCATGATCTTAAGATGTTAAGAAATATTACAGAAGGCATGTTGGTTGAAGAAAATTCACAACCTAGCTTTTTAGATGCTTTTGCTTTAACAGAAGAGAGAGTTTCTTCGGCATCAACATGCAGTTTACTCCCCTTGCCACCCAAGCTCTTCATGATAACTTTCATTGGTCCTTGTGTTGGCAGCTTCCCTTGTTCTTTGACAACCATCTCATTATCATGAGGATACCATAAAGCTCTTGGTCGGTGGAAATTGGCAATATCTTTGCTGCAATGGAGCTAGTAAGACATCATAAAGGCCAAAAATGTATGGAATAGTCTGTCATGCTAAACCTGACAATTTTTAAAAACTAGCATGTGACAAAACAAATCAAAACAAAGGCTTTGCAAGAACTTGACAAGTCTATGTGTGAAAAGCAATATCAGAAAACTCACACAGAGGATACAAAAGGAGACACACTAAAACAGAAACAGAAAATGAAGAAAGTTGATCTTCCCCCACCCGCCACCCTGGCATTCAAGAGAGCAGAACTCTCCTCACCACTCTCAATTTCAAAAAGACAGAACTTCCTTCTCTCTAGACCAAAGGGAAGATTTCAAGACCCAAAAAGTTACAATACTCACAACCCCTACTCCTAGCTGCACCTAAAGCCCACTCATATAGCACTTCTTTTCCCTTGCAGTCAGGAATCATGGGATATCTTCTAAACCAGCAGTATTGCCCCCTTCTAACTTTCTCTTCCTTTCCTCCTATAGGTCTTTGAAAACTCAGTAGCACTATCATTACCCTCCCCTTGACGCATGAAATGAAACCATCTCAGTGTTTACCAAAACAGGGTATTCATAGGGACAAACAGCAATTAAACAAGTTCGCCAGCTACAAGCTACAAGGCGAGCTGAGTTCGCTAGGATTTTTTTTTCCAAATTAGGAAGCATGACTTCCTATCAAGGAAAAGAGATACAACAGAAGCGCAAAGACAACAGCCCTACCCCACTGATTCCCCCCTCCCCCCCCCCAAAAAAAAAAAAAAAAAAACAAAGCCAAGAAACATACTTGCTCAGTTTCAATTTCATTGTCTGAAGCTTCAGCGCAGGTTGAGAGTGAAAAACTTTTACGCCATGAGCTGAGCGTTTTTTAGAATTTGATTTCAGTTGCTGGGAAGTTTTCCTGTTTGAATAATGTTTATCATTAGCAATGGATCGCCATCCATGCTGATTTCCATGTCCAGGTAGCTCAGAAGAATCTCCATTGCTTGATTTTAAAGGACGAGTTAAAATCATTGCCCCTGCATGCAGGGGAAGATGTCTACCATCCTTACTATCCAAAATTTCAAAGTGCATTTGATCATCCTGAAGATCAAAGATTAGCTTTGGCTTCACAATAGGTCTATTGACCTCATCCCATATAATCTTGTCTAACCAAGACCCATCCACCATATCCTGGTTTTGCAAGGTAAGTTTGGTGAAATGCTTTACTAGTCCATTTTGATTATGCTCCTCAGATATATTCTCCCTTCTGTCATCTGCAGGATTAGAGATATCCACTTCAGATCTGGATTCCAACCTCAAGAGTTGTGGGTGAAATAGATTCTTTGACAATGAATTAGTTTCAGCTCCAGAAGAATCCCTTGAACCAAAGGGCTCTAATGAGGCAGGAGAGGTGCGCAAGAATACACTATGACTTTTTTCTTCCAATTCCTTTGGCGGCTCCAAGTGGATATTTAGCATCCCACTTTCAATTTCTCCTTCATCTCGCCCTAGAGGCACCAACGCAGATCCAGAAATTTCAGAGCTCTCACGATTATTGTCGCTTGCAGCAGGGGAATTACCCCAAATGATTTCATCTTCCCAGTCTTGCTGATCAAGGGGATAAAAGTCAGCACACAAGAGAGAATGCCCTTCCCAAGAAAGGCCTGAGCAATCTTGTTTCATTGGTTCAGCACTAAGGCAAGAGTCTTTCTGTTGTGGGCCATCTTCTGCAGTCATTGAGGCAGCCCCATGCAGAAATCCAAATTTTGATGAATCCAAGTCTGCATCACTGCTTTCTGATATGCCATTTTGAACTGCACAAGCCTGTTTATTTATCAGGACACCGTGAGAAGAACCTCTGAAGAATGCCTCTTCATCCTCTTCTACAATATCAGATGCATTAAAGGACTTGTATCTATCTGGTGAAACAAAAGGCCGAAAAAACAATTAGGACAGAAACCAAACTCATATAAAGCAAGCATATTCTTACATCACTTAAATCTCACCAACATTAAAGCTAATTGCAATCAATAAAAAGGTTCAAAATTGACACTAAGCAATGCATATCTAAGTGTTATGCCACTGTTGGAATTACTTTACTAACTCGGTTCTGCAAATAATGTCCGGTCAAAATATTCCCAAACTATAGGTAATTACCTCTAGGAATAGAAGGCCGTTGCTCTCTCCTCCCTCCCTTTCTCAAAGGTTCATGAATACCAAAAATCTCAGAGAACCTTAAAATGACCATCCCATCTTCAACACATAAAACAGGCAATGGAGTAGAACCTTTCAAAACTTCAGGCCCTTCCTGTTGGTATCATCAATCAAGACATTAACAGATGAATAGAAATTTAACCATGATAGTTCTATAATCCTGTAACAAAAACAAGAAGAAAATTCATCTATAAGAACCATATTAAAACTGCATCTTAGAATTTTGCATATTTTGAAACTCAGTAAGAAAATTTGCATGAACAATACACTTCTAACTACAGAAGAGAGGAAACTATTGCACATGATATATAAGTTAACAGTTAAAGGCAGAGGAAGGACTCAGTTCCTTCTAAAAGAGTGAGTGGAAAAGTCTAGCCCTAAACCTACAACCTTAGATACTGAGGACCCTGAAATTAATTTTACACTAACACACCCTCTAACATGAAAAGCAACAAGGCTAGAAACAGAAAAAGGTGAATAAGTCATGTACACGACTAAGATGTAGCAAAAAAATTGGCTTTCAAAGTCACAGTCATCAAAGAGTACACGACTTAAACACCATGCAAGATGAAAGACATCAAATGTCCAGAAAAGAAGACAATAACAAACATAAAGGAGTTAGCAAAGAGGCATAAATGAACTAACCTCCTGGAGTTTTTGCAAGTCAGTGTCCGATTCTTCAGACTGCTGTGAGCCATCGTGTGATTCAACTTCTTGACTTTTCTCTCCATTAGATGCGTCAACAAGAGACTCTACCGGCTCCCCTGAAAGGGAAATCCTATGATAAATGAACTGAACCAACTTTCTTTCTTTCTATAAGGACTGAACCAAATTTTAAAATATGTATATGCGCAGAGTGGAAGGTGCCCACAACATCCATAACTAGGGCATCGATCATATCATTAACAACCAGAAACAGATCAAAGTTCCACAAAAAACAAATACCAGTTGAAGAGATGTTATCAACTTCAGAAGTATCATTCACCAAGTCTTGCTCCTTTTCAGATTCCTCATCATAATCTTCATCATCAAAGACAGAAGATCTGGATTTCAAAGCTTCAAGAGAGGCTCCAACAGAAAAATATTCCTTTTTGGGCAATAAATTTTCCTCTTCAGTAGCAACTTCTGTCTCTGGACCATCATACTCTTCATCGATATCTTCATAATCAACTGCATCTTCAGCTTTATCACCATAGTCTAACAATTGAAGAATCCCAATAAGAAAACAGAAGAATTGGCAGAATATTAGGATATTAGAGACAAAGCAAGATGGACGGTAGTAGCAAGAGTGTAGGCCAGCGCTTTCAACCCAGTTTTTATTTTTATAATTTGTAGGTAGTACTAAAGTTGTTGACAAGATGTCTCATAATGAGAATCATGAGTTATTAGATACAAAAACTCTACTTTTGTCCACAGAAATTAACATAATGTTTAACACTTAATCTGCCTCATTTAAAAGTTAACCAAACAAAAGAAAGAAAAGTATATGTTTATTTTGCACTTTCCAATAAATTCCAACTATTTAAGCCATTTTAGAAAAGAAATTCCTTTCACGAGCCTTAAAGTTGTGCTCAACAAAATTTACCCCAGGTGTGCTTACAGCTTTCTCTTATGTTCAATCCACCAAAAGACAGGCCTAAATAAACTCTTCATGTTTTTTCATTAAAAAAATATTGAGAGCCGGAGGATTCAAATTTCCAACCAGCAGAGAATAAAACCCAAAGATGTAAATGAAAAACATCAGCTCAAAAGAGATTCCATACATACACTGGAAGACTGCAAAAATAGCACAACTGAACCAGATCCTCAGCCCCTCCATTCAAGAAATAATTAAACAACCTCAATCCAATACATCATTTCAATAAATGGAAACCTATCACTTTCTTTTAGAAATCATCTATTTGGCTTTCATATTATATATTTTTCACATGTCTAAAAAATGAATCGATTGCTGTTTAAGAAAAAGATGTAGTGCACTGGTGAATGGAAAATCTCTCCTTTCCTCCTCCTGAAACCCTAAATGAAGACCATATATAGTTCAAATCAGCTCAACTAGAACCCAGTCATCCCTAAAAAGTGATAACTTTTGGACAAAATCAGACCCCAAAAGCTGACCATTCACCCAGGGTATTAGAAGCTAACTAATGGTCAACTGATGCCAACATACAGTCATCATCTTCACAATGTCGTTAAGTTCTAGTTGACAGACATCATCATAGCTTCAGACTAGCCTGTTGTCCCAATCTACTTCCGTTCCCTTGCCCTTATATTTCATAGCATCAGCTACAACTTAAAAGGTTTTCAGTTCTTGAAAGGAGATAAACTGTTGAGTAAAAAAAAAAAAAACCTCTTTAAGAAAGAATGACATCGATATTAATCATCTCTCATCTTCCAATACCAATCAGAGAAAATTTAACATATGGGAAAGATTCCTTACATGAATAAGGAATCAAATACAGCTCATTCATCATATGATAATTCCACTAAACGTTTTCCACAAGAAAGGCTTCAAGAGAAGGGGGAAAACTGAATAATATAGTTTAGTGACAGCGAATGAGTGAGTTTCAAAAAAGAAGATACCAACAGAACATCAAAAACTGAATGATATAGTTTTTTTCCCAACAGACAATTTCACCTTGTTCAACAACGTCAGGTGGTGTTCGTGGCGATTTTCCTGACAACTACCCAAAAAAGGCATCATTAGCATTTATAAAAGAAGATGCAGAAGAAGTGAAACATCAATTCAAAAGAAATTGGAAATTAGATAATTGCTCACACTACCCACATAAACAGAAAGTTATTTAAACTACAACATCAGAGCGCTGCCAGATTAAAATAATAGTAGGCAGGTATGCTTACATCTATATCTGTCAGGGAAGGACCAAGCTTGTCAGCAAGTGCAGAAAGATGTTCCTTTGCATCCTAGAAAGGAAATATTTTTATTTAACACCAACTTTGTAGTTTTCAACTAAAACAAATTTTAGATAATACTGGAAACATGACAAAAGTCTCAAACAAGCAAGTAAACAATTCAAGATCAAACGAAAACGAGTCCCCTAAAATAGGGATTTAGACAAAGTGGCATACTTTTTCCTGATGGAAAAAAAAAACATTACTGGGAAGAAATAAAATGCAATAAAGGAGAACAAGATTTCCAATGAAAAAAGGACATCCAGCAAGTATAAATAAATATACACAGACTGAGTCTTAGACACTTAGCAAAGCTGTTGAATCCCTCTGCAAATTGATATATCAATATTAATACGCATACAAGTGGAATCTGGACGAAATTCTTCAGTACCATATGCACTTATCCCATGCAATTCCAAACTAACTCAATTTTTCAACCAGCTATAGTTCCACAAATCTTGTTCTATTAAGAGCACAATAATTAACCCTCCCCCAACCCCAGCCCCTCCTCCCTCACAAAGACAAGGTTTCTATTCCAAAACAGTACAAGTGCTGTTCGGGACATCCAGATGGACAAGTTTTGCGACTTACACTGCCATCCTAGCAACCATTTGGACATACTCTAATAACTAAATTAATCAAAAAAAACCATCACGGCTCACAAATAATCTAGAACTTTATAAACTACGTAGGGAATCATGGAATAAGAATTGACAAATAAAAAATGGACAAGCAACATATACATAACATATGAAAATGCATGAGCTCGATTATGAAAATACATATATTTGAATATTGAGTTCCAGGGATGCACAATTACCTCATCAAGGTAATCAACATCAAGATCACCAGAATTATCAACATTTCCAAACATGAATCCCAGTAAACGGTTGCCCTTGCCAGCCTCCTCATATTCTTCATCATCATCTACAAATTCAAATCTTATAAAATGAGTAAAGAAACCATACAAAGAAGAAATTAAACTAGATTTCAAAATTACATATACAGCTCAAAGTGAATTTGAGAACATGGATTTCTGCACGTAGCAAGAGTTTGATGTAGTATATTTGATCTGCTTTTGAAGAGCTTTCAGGAGAAAGTAAGGGAGCATATGTTGTTCACGTTGAAGGTACCTATATCCTATTAAATTGAGAAATATTACGTAAAGTGTTTTTTTAAGTTACTTAATGAACGTGGGGAACAAGCGTAACTAAAATTGAATGAAGGGAATTCATTAATGTGATTAATAGAAAGGACTAGCTATGACGTGTGACTACAATACTGACAACTAGACTCTGGATGGCCTATTGAAGGTTTTTTTTTTCAATTTTTTCCTCTTGCCTAACATGTTACTAAGGAACTAAGGAATCCCTCACTCGTTAGCATTCATGGTGCTATCTGCTATGTCATTAACAGAAAAAATTAAATACTTAAATAATTATACAAATATTGGATAGCAGCTACCAAAGTCATTCATATTACACAAAAAATTCACGATAAGTGCTGATTTATGTAAAGGCTTTTGGCTTTCCTATAATTTGTATTCAATCAACTCACCTTCATCCCTCCCATCTTGTGAGGGGCTATCGGAATCATATTCCATGTCGTATTGATAGGCCTACGTCACAAATCAACGCAGGACTCAGTAGCTTGTAAAACGCAGCTTGAGCAGGGCACTTACAGAAATGACAGAAAATGGTTCGGATAGAAGGAAAGTGTCGTGAAAAGTCACCAACTTTGGACAGAGGACGTTAAACCCCACCTTCAATGTTGTAAGTTCGACCAATAAGCTTCAGACTTTTGCTTCTTCCCAACCCCTTTTTACGTCTTCCTCTTAAGGCTCCTGTGCTGGTGGTTGTCTACCTCAATGACAAATTGTCATGTTAAAACTCCTAAATTTTAACTTAATTATCGCGATTCACTTTTAGTTTTCGTTAATTTGTCATGTAAAAAACCCCCAGTGGCATCGCCGGCAAATCGCTTGACCTCATGTCGCCGGCGAACTCTTACAAATAGCCTTTTGAATTTCCCAATCTATTCCCCTTCTCAGCTTTCCCAGCTCAGAGAGTGAACCCTTCAACGCGATTTCACCTTTCTCCCAGAAAGCCAAACCCCAGCATTCCCCCGCCCCAAAAGATTCGTATGCTTTCGAGTTTTGTATCCAGAAGAATAACCCAAACCAAACGTAAAAAAGAAAGTGCTCCTTGAACATGCAAATCAGTAGTTTCCGCGTTGCGACTGTAGCTTATATAACCTCCCAATTGCAGGCATACCACCAACGATACAAGAACGAGGTGGCGATTCAGGGTGCAGCAGCTCAGGGCACCGGAGTGAACGCCACCGCTAACAGTGACAAACTTCGAGCCAGCGTTCCGATCGATCCAGGGTAAGCAAGAGTTCAAGAAATATGAATTCCCGGCTTCTTGTTGATTCCCACGGCTTCTTTATTCTGTGCAAAGACAGGAACTTCGACTTTAATGGGAGGGGCTCCGATCGATATATATAATGGAGTAGGGTGGGTTCAGATTTTTGTATTTTGCTTTATTATGACTTATGAGTATTATATATTTTTTATGTTTTGCGATTTAAAAATTGTTATAAATAAATCTTTGCCCAATCAGTGTAATCCATAGCATCCCATTTAAAACGAATTAACGTCTTTAAAATTTTAAAAGTACAGTCATAAATATCATCTTTTTTTTTCGCCAACAAATATCATCTTATTTATAATTGAGAGTTCTCATGTCTAAATCAATATTTATAACTTGTTTTTCAAAAAAAAATGCCAGAAAGGGGACTTTTTTTTTTTTGTATACGTGACTAATTATTAATTCAATGTTCTATTCTACTTAAAACTAGTATTCATCCTTTTTAATTATTATGGATCGAAATAATATTTCTATTCTTTATGCCTAATAAACTGGGGACATTTTGCGAATAAAAATCAATACTACTACTATTGTTATTATAAATGCTCGAGATGTTTTTAAATTTTATTTTTTTAATATAACTATTAAGACTTAAAATAAAATAAACTTTTTTTGGGATAAAAAAGTTTATTTTATGTAGTGGGGAACATAGCCTAATAAGATTGAGCTGAATATTACGCTGCTCAATTCAAATTCATTTATGTAATAGGGATAATGAAACTCCTTGTCATTTAAATCTGCCTCAATTATTGATTTAGTTCAAAATATTTATCAGTCAAGTTTCTAAAATTTCATAATCATATATAATCAGTATTTATGATTTGCGGAGAATGCACAGTGAGCTATATGAATGTGCGTGTAAGGAAGATACTTAAGAATAGTTTAATGTTGTGTGAGTTTTGTAAACTTACCATATTTTTTATCAAATTAGAATAGGTGAATTTTAAAGGTATGTTTAGATAGCTTCTATAAGTGTTTCTTAATCGTGGTTTACGGAATACGATGTAGCTTTTACGGTTTACGAGATAGTTTTTACGGTCTATAAAATAAATATGTGGAAGAATTTTATCTCGATTTACGTAAATTAGACTTATGTATAAATATAAGCCCAATCAAACAAGCCTTAAATTCAAAAACATGCATAATGTAAATAACATTAGCTCAATCCATGGATTCTCTATAGCTCTGCCCTTTGCAACATATCAAATAAGTGGCATTGTAAAGTAGCAAATCTAATTATACTCAGAAAAAAAAAATTAGCGATCATAATCTAATTCTTCCAAATTCTAGGATTATAATTTTTAAAAATATTTTGATATTCTTACTATCAGATAAATATTTTATAAATAAAACAAAATTGTAGCTATATATCTTTTGAACGAATAATTATAAAAATACCACAAAAATCTGTAAAACGCGCCTATTTAAACAAAATCCAACTTGATTTCACCACTCTGAGTTGTTTTCTCTATCTCTTTTTTTCGTTCTTTTTTTTTTTATTTGAGGGGAGGGGGTTGAAGGGGTTGGCAATGAAGTGAGTTTGCATATAATGCCAATATTTTTTAAAAGTTTAAAGCCAATGTCCTAATATTTTCATATTTTAACCGTTAATCCTTGCTGATGGGAAATTGGTCAGTCTGATAGAGTCTAATAGAATATGTGACATATCGAATTAAGATGACTTGGCAAATTCTATGGGAATTTTTAATATTTCATTGATTCATTAATTAAAGGGTTAAGGTTGATCCAAAGTATTTTGATGCTGATCTACACTTTAAAGCATTTATGTATTAAAAAACACCTTAAAATATTTTTTTCATATGCATTCATCTTAATATCTTGAAGTATTTTGTAATATAATTTTGCCATTAAAGTAGTTTTTGAGCTAATTTCTTATCACTCTTTTTCCATCTTTTATATTTTTAGTACCCATCTTTTAAACGTTTAATGATTTGTTTTGTACCTTTTCCAGTAGTTATCTTAAATATTTGCAGACTTATTTTTTTATGTATTCAAATTTAATTTTTTTTTGCCAATAATGTATTCAACTTTAATGTTAATTATTAGTTTTGCACTTTTTTCCGTAATCATCTTAAATATTTGTAGTATTATTGCTCATTTAGAATAGCGATTGTAATCTTAAAAACAACTTTTTAATTGTAATTTACGGCATATAAGGTAAGTATGTGAAATAATTATTGTTTCGACTTACATGCATAAGTACTTATAAGCCTTTAAAACGTTGATACAAACAATCTTTTAGTATTTGTTTGGAATAGCGATTGGAACTTTCAAAAACAACTTTTCAATCGTGATTTATGGTATACGATGTAAATATGTGAACGAGATAAATATATAAGAAGAGTGTTGTTTCGACTTATATGTATAAGTTTTTTTTTAGATCACCAGTCGTAATCCCAAACATATTTTCCATGTTTTCAACTATAATATTGATTATTTTTCATTACTGAAAACACTTAACGAACTTTTGAGAGTTACAGTGAGATTAAAACTGCTCCTGAAAAATAATGTAGGCGCAAAACTGAATAACAAAATGCTATCTAAAAATCCGACATTGAGTGAATTACAATATAATTTATGACAATAAACACATTTAGAAAAATACTTTTAAAATACTGGATTAATCATCAGCTAAACACATACTAGGTTTTGTCTAAAGGGTCCCCAGCTCCCTACCAATAGAGGTGACTCCCTCCCTCCACTACCGTTTTTTTCCTTTAATAGATATTCCTTTCAATTTTTAATATAAAATATATTTATTTAGTTTGATTAAATTAAGAAATTTGATTGATTTAATTAATATGATATATATTTTATAAAACACCCTATTATCTATTTTAATTCCCTTATTTCATTTCTTCCTTAATTATTGTTGAAGGAACATTACTATATAAATAAATTAAAAAAAATTAACAAATATAAAGAGGAGTGGTACTCAACATAATAAAGAGGAGCTTTGCGTATTTATATGAATTATTTTCTATCTTCCCTCTCTTCGTTGGACACTTGCTTCCATTAAAGGTATAAAATATCAGCACTGGACATGGGACTTCGATTGTGTGCAGCATAGAATGACCAAAGGGGCTTGGATTCATTGTAAGCAAGACGAAATTTCACAAAAGCAAGGAAAAAAAGAACATTATCAGATTTGGAGAAAAGTAAGATAATGGAAATTGGATGTATATAAAGCTGGTATTGTGAAGGTACTCAAGATTGCAATATATTTTCAATTACATGCAAATGTATAACGTTTTAGCTACATTTGAACACTAAACTTTGGTTGGATGATTCTTCAGCATTTTTCCTTAGTTTTATACATTTTAAATGGTTAAAACTTAAATGTTATTCCTCATCCCACATATAGAGAGCCTAGTTCAAGGGTAAATTTTGATCATATATATAATATTATATATATATATTTTTTATCTCATATATTTATAATTTTTTAAAAAAATTAATTTATTTAACTCACAAATTGATATATAATATAATGTTATATAAAATATGTTTTAAAAAAATATTAAGATGCAAAATATATATACACACACACATTTTTGAAAAGTGTACCTGGTGTCATAAATTTTTTTTTAGTACAGAAGTGATTATAATATTTTCAAAAAAGGGTAAAAAGAATAAGTTAAAATGATAGTATGGGCCCACAAAAAAATAAAAAAACAACGATGCTTTATCTAATTTAATGAGTGTGGTATTTTTGTTCCCTTCTAAAAAATTTATGGATACTTTTATATCTAAAAAAAAATTAGGGTGGTATGGGTTCTTTTAAAAAAAAATATTTGGATATTTTGACACCTTAATCTTAAAAAAAAAATTGTATAATGTATATTATAATTTATTTATTTATTTAACTTTATTTATCATAAATTACATAAATAGGATTTATAATAATGTTCGCTGCAAAAAGTAGTTATGCTTCCCATGAGACAACACTGGTAGTGGAAACAGTGATATTTCAGCGCGCACTCCTTCCTCTGCAACTCTCTGCACCACAAAGCACACAGAAGGCCTCGAACGGCCTGAAAAACGCAATTAAAACCCTTCCACGCTCTATTCACATCACTCACACACACTCTTCATACTGTGTCAGCATTCATAATCCTCAATACAACAGGCCCTCACGGCCACCGCCACCAAGTACCAACCTTGGTCCCGTTAATGCTCCATCTCATATAAGTCTTGCTTTTCTGTCACATTTTGGTTTGGGAGATGACCTATGAAGTTACAATGGCGGAAGAAGGAGAGGAAGAAGAAGAAGACAATGAGATAAAGAATCTTGTGTCTTCATATATTGGCATTAGCTTCTCGTTGTTTATGGCTTTTCTTCCGAAGAATTTACTGCCTCTCTTTCACAGACTTGGATCTCAGCTTAAGGAGCTTTCTGCGAAGCTCTTTCAAGCGGAAGAGCAGTTGAAGCAAATGAAGTCGAGAAGGCAAGAAGACTCCAAGGCCAACGCGAGGGTCGTCGAGATTTTCGCCGGCCACCGTAACTCGTGGCGGGCTGAGGAGAAGCGCTTGCTTCACCAGATCGACGCATGTACGGAGGAAATCGAGCATTTGAGAGCTAGGGTTGCAGAATTCGAGAAATTCGAGGTCGATTGGAAGGCTAGAATCGAGGATTTGCAGAGGGATGTGAGAGAGAAGGAGGAAATGCTTAACTTCATATCAAGAAGGGAACAAGAAGACGATGAGGAATCAGGTGTGTGCGAGAGCAGGGACTATGGTGGAGGTGCAGAGAAAGTGGAGGTTATTTATGAGCAGAATCAACAATATCAGAAGCAAGAGACACATTTCGAGTCTGAGTTTCTAGCCTCTTCTTCAAAGTACTGGGCAGAAAGAGACACTCATTGGCAGGTTCTTGCTCATTCATCTCTCTTCCATGTGCATATCATCTTGTATAAAATG
Organism: Albizia julibrissin; assembly: GCA_037074505.1. Taxonomy (NCBI): domain Eukaryota; kingdom Viridiplantae; phylum Streptophyta; class Magnoliopsida; order Fabales; family Fabaceae; genus Albizia; species Albizia julibrissin. The sequence goes on along the minus strand of CM073488.1, from coordinate 37,939,330 downwards.
CGTAGTTCAATCAAACGAATATAAGAGAATAAAAAAACTGAAGCAACTACTATATGTTTTCATTTTTGCGTGAATAGTGGATGATCTGATACAGTGAATAAAATATTTATCTTAGGTTCGTTTGTGTTCTTTCCAAGGATGTTAGGAAGATGCTTGTATTTGTGATTTCAAAATCATGAAAGTAAAACCAGAACTTCACCTGCGACAGGAAAAAGAAACTGGCATGCATGATGAAATTGGGGTACAAGATGCCTTCTTTTTCTCAGAAGCTGGGAGGGACTTGATCAATTTTCATAATGGACTCGTGCTGTCACACGTTGTCTGTCTGTTTCTACTTTTTTCTTATTGCAATTTGTCCTGTACGAACTGATATGTTGCTATGCATGCTTGGTCCATTTCTGGTTTCTCTCGACGCAAAACATGGTTTGCTGGTCCACCCTTATCATAGTTCTGACATTTTGAGGTAGCATTAGCCTGGTCGCCCGATCCTAAATATAAGATAGAGTTAATTTTTAAAAAAAAAATTAAGAAAACTAAATAAACTACTTAATTATATCATATGTTGTATATCCTTAAATTATATATCAGTTCATAAATTAAACAAAATAGTTTAAGAAAAAAATGACAAATATAAATATTTTAAAATAATTTAATTAGTTTTCTTAGTATTTCTAAAAAAAATTAACTATGTCTTATATTTAGTATTGGAGGTAATATTGTTGGTGTAATTATTCTTAAAGCCAGTAATTTTGTTAATAAGCATGTCTTAAATCCTAATATAGTCGTCCTCTTTGGTTGTACTAGCATCTCATAACCATGGCTCTTTAGTGCGTCAAACCCACTCAATTATCTATATTCTTCACTACAAAATTTACATACAGTTCTGGTATTATTGTTCCACTTGTTTACTCTGTCCAATTTTTTTTTTAAGTATGTGGTTAAAGAAATCAAGTGCTTTATATGCACTATGTGGTCATTCCCTAGAACCCTATTGGTTGGTTCTGAAGATGGCTTTTGTTAAAAATATTCAACACTGCAGGTTTATGTTTAAATCATCTTTAATTCAGAAACTTACTCCTAAAATGGAAACCTTCAAGACACAAGGACATGACCAGGTGAAAAGTTTTGTATTCCTGGTAAAAAGTTAATTGAGGCTTAAGTTTGTTCACTTTTGTAGGATATACAGTATGAATCACTTGAATCAACATATGATGTGAAGCATTTTGTTGCGAGGTAATTAACTAACTGTCTTGATGCTGATAACATATATAGGAACCGTTTGTGTTAATTTGCAACTAGTTGAAGGTAAATATTGTTCTTTTACCCCAGAAGGGAATCTCCTTGGAAGGCTAATGGTGATTCAGCTGGAGTTTCCTCTAAACTCAAATTACTAGAGGAGGAACTAGTGAATCTGGAGAAGGCGGGTAAAAGTGATACATCAAAAGTGTCATCCTTAATGAGGAAACAGGCAAAGAGATTTCAAACTCTGGCCGAAAAAATTGACGATTTATGTGGAAGAATAGTAAGTAACCTGCTGCTTTATGGCTTCCATTGTTTTTGTAGCTCTATTGTAAATAATCCTTCATTCGAAATATGCCTGATGATTGGCTACAATATATTGGTTGGTATTAATATTAGATTTATGCCATAAGCATTATGTTTTATAGTGCATATTTTGACCTGAGCAGTTAGCAGTTTTTTTTATCCCAGCAAGCAAGCAATCCTTCTGAACCTGCACTTAGTCCTGAATTTCGAACACAAAGACAAACCGAGTTTTTACTTGAGGCATTCCGGCTGCAACAGCAAGCCTCCGAAACACAGCAAAAGCTGATGGAACTGCAGACTGAAACTGGAAAGAGCTATGACACACTGACCACAAGAAGGACCATGGATTCAAGTAGGAACAACATGAAAGAAATCCAGAGAAATTTAGAGATATGGCTGGCCAGAATTATTGGAGATCTTGAAGGGATTTTGGCAAGAGATGGTGCTTCTAGTGTAAAAGAGTATTTTATTTCTAGATGTCCTTTTATTCAATAGAATCACCCCACTATCAAGGGTTTTAGGAAAAATTATTATGAGGTTTTAAGGAAGGAATATAATCGCTAAAAGATCTCAATTTTAGATCTGTTGTCAATTTTTACATCAAAACGTATTATTGCATGCCGTCAATTATTGTGAGGCTTTCTATTAATTATATTCATTACTTAGAATCTTATAGTGATTTTCCCTTCCTCACTATATCAAGCCTAACAAATTAGCTTTTTGTGGTATATAAATTGATTGGAGCCACATAAAGTGATGGTTGGATACTTAGTGAAATGAATTCATACTGCTGAAGTTATTATTTCCATGGTATATTGGTTCTCAATAAATTTACCATACTACCCACAAAAATTTACAAAACTAAAATAACATATATATAATGATCATTCATCAATAGTAGTCAATCAATAAATTAACATTCATCCTCGTCAATCATCATCAATATATGATGTAAAATTGTTAAGAATTATTACTATCCAATATTCATAATCAAAACAAAAACGCAAGAAATATGAAAATGTTTTCAGATGGCAATGCCTGCTTCTTCCATGAGCTGTTTCACTTTTGTGACGTAGTCACCCATTGCTTCCTCCTTTGTTTTCCCTGCCATAATGGGATTTTATTTCTCATCATCATAAACTAGGTGGATCCTATATTTTACACAAAAATTTAAAAAACAAAAAACCAGGTGGATTCATTATCCACTGCATGAGTTTTTAAAAATTAATTATACTACTTACAACTTTAAGAATCATGCAAATTACTATATATTTTCATATATAATTAACGTTATCATTAATATTGATATTGATTACCACGAAACATCATGAATCTTTTTCTCCTCTTGACCTGAATTGAGGTTTGACTTTACCAGTTTTAGAAACAAATAGAAATATGTGAGATCTCACTCTTGAATAATATAGATCACATCATACACATATCTCTAAAATCATTATTTTTTTCTCTCGAGAAAATTTATGGTCTGTATTTAATTTTTAATAAATTGATAGAAATAATAAGCATTCTGGTAATATGGAAGTGCTTGAATTTTACCTTCAACAGCCTTCCACGCATCCCATTTGGCTCTCTCCGTCATGCTGAACATTCCTGGGCGGCCTGAAAATCAAACACAAACTTAGAAACTTTTGGTTGCTTAGACAGAGTAAGTACGTAAAAAATAAATATTACCTTCAATTCTAAATATAGAATATAATTTTACATCACAAATTAGGTATTAAATTTAGGACAAGAGGAGTATAATACTACAATCCTTAATATATGATCTCGTTTTTGTAGTCCAAATTTGCATTATAAAAAAAATATTATATTAAGGATTGTAGGTAATATATGATAACATTTTGGCTCCATATTTCCTTCATTTCAATTTTACTGAGAACATTTTCATTGTTTGTTTTGATCATTGTTTCACATAGTATTATAGATATTACACGACATGATAATTAGGGACAAATCAAAAAATAAAAGATGAAGATCATTCCCAAATATTGAATAATTTTCAGAGTGACAAAAATGATCACTCACTGGTGGTGACAGGTCCAACAGTGGCTCTCTTATAGAGACCATAGAGAATGAGTTTGCTTTCATTTGACGTACTCTCTGGCAATGTCTTGGCTTTCTCTGAATACTTCTCAAATTCCTCCTTCATTTCCATTCAACACAAAATAAGACATTATAAAAATTGCTTATATTTAGATCCTTCGTATTACAAACTTGATCTTCATATGAAAATTAATTTCATTATTGCAGAGAATCTAAATATATTCCTATGATCTGAATTGTTTTTTTTAAAAAAAATTAAACAATGCAAATAAGAATAAAATCTAAAATGAATGCGAGGAAAAGAAACAAGAAGGTCCCAAAAAAATGCACGCCTCTCAGATTATGTATTTATTATTTCTATGCTGGAAAAAAGAACAGAAACAAAAACTCTTCGTAAAATAAAATGGGGAAGATTGGATTTATGGAAAGTGGATATGAGATTTGATTATTTGGAAAATATGAAATTGGAGTTTAATGTTTATTACCTGCAAACCCATCTGGTTTTCTGAGATTGATCCACACACAGATCTGCTTCTTCTACAAAAATACTTAGCGTTACGTTCAGAGCCGCCTCGGTGTTGGTTCCACAATTACTTGGTTCCTTCTCTTCCACAAGAGCAATTTATTTATTAGCTTGCGTTTTTAACCAAATTTAGTTTAATAAAATCTATTTATTTATAAAAGTATCTTGCGGCCATATTAATTACAAAAGTTACTTAAAATTTGAGTGAATTGGTTCCATGTCTCAATAGCCAATTGAATGTTTCAATATAAGCATATTGCCTCCTAGATTCGGATTCTCAGGACATGTGTAAACGTGTAGTATATCTGTGGTGCGTCTCCATGGGTGATTTTTTTTGTTTAAATTGAATTTCTATCTATAAAAAATAAAAAGCAACATCATATCAACCAAATCACCAATATGAATAGATGGCAAAAAAAAGAAAATATAAACCAATATTACTCCTTCTTATCTTTAATATAAGACTTATTTACCTAAATTGAGTAGATAAAAAACGTTAGCCAAATTAGTTAATATGATATGCTTTTAATTTTTTTTTAAAACACTCTAATCAATTTCCTTAATTCTCTCTTACTTTTTATTGTAGAGGGATACAACAACAACAACAAAGCCTTTATCCCATTAGGTGAGGTCGGCTACATAGACCGCACGACGTCATTATGCTCTTTCAAAAACTTTAGATTTCGATATATTAAATTAGGTATTATATTGAAAACAGGAGGGAGCAATATAAAACATGAAAACTACACAAAAATGCATTATTTAAATGTCACTCATTAAAACAGTTTGTGCCATAATATCCATATGTCTAGTTCGAATACAAATAAACTCAACACTTGCTAGCTTGGAAGTTTAAACTAAGCGAGGAATTACACACATATTCGAGCAATCTAATCATTTTCCTGATATACCTTTTCCCAACTTTATGAGATAAAACTCCTCCACATGAAGTTTAATTCTCCAATAAAATAGTCTCTAAGAAGCAATAAAATAACCCCCATCAATTAAACATTTGTCAGTCAAACATTGAGCAAGCTCTGTTTAAATTGGCAAACGTTGCAACAGTCAAGAAAAGTTATTTCACATTTCTAACCCATTTTCTTTAGATGCCTATTGCTTTATATTAGTCAGGTGCGAATATGAAGATCCACTTAATTTAATGGGCTAAGATGTCTGCAGGAACCGATACAACAATTGCCGAGATTGTGAAGACTACGCTCAAACAAGTTGAATATTAGACCAGACCAAAAGCTTGTTTGGAATAGCGGTTGAAAATTTCATAAGTGCTTATGAATTGTAATTCACGGAATATGAAGTAACTTTACAAAGTAACTTTTACGGCCTACGAGGTGCTTTTACGGTCTACGAGGTGCTTTCACGGTCTACGAGATAAATATGTAAAGGAGATTTATCTCGATTTACGTGAATCGGACTTATATAATAAACCCGATTCGTAAAAGTGATAACAAACAAACACCAAGTAACCATAAGCAATATGGAACTTCTGAGATGATAATTGATAAAACGACCAAGTGAGAAATTGAAAATTGAAAGGTTTTCATGGAAAGCAATTGACGTGCAAACTGACCCCAAAATACTCGGGCAAACCAATGTGCTAAAGCAACTAGAATAACAATCCGGAAGATAACTTGTAAAAGGGTACAGATCCTGAACAAAATTTGCTCTTAATAAAGTCAAAACTACTGAAACTCAAACAAAAATATCAAGGATTAACGTCTATATGGCGAATATTAAGTAGCTTCACCAGCTCTTCACTTCTTGTCTTCCTTCTCTGCTTCAGCAGCCCTCTTCAGCCTGACACCAACATGTCTTTTGTTTGTGCGTTCAAGGCGAAGCTTCTCATAAGCTTTAAATGCCTTCATGTCGTCAGTAACCTTAACAAGCTCCACTGTTGGCTTCTCCCTCACAATAGGCATGAATGGAGCCTGAACTTGGGTGGCATTAGCCAGTTCCTCGGGCGTTGAATCACCAGCCTGAAAAGTGTGAAAGACCCAAAAAAGTCAAACAGGGAACTCTATTTGTCTCTTCTAACAAGGGGATGAGTACAAGAAATTAATGTTTTAATGGTTATGCATTTAATAACTACATTTTGATTTACCTTGACCTTGCGTGCACGTCTTGGGAACACAACAAGCTTGGCCTTGTATGTTTTCAGCCTCTGGACATTAGCTTGAAGACTTTCCAATGAACGGTTCCTACGACGGTGGTCAACAGAAATGCCAATGGTTGGAGCAAGCTTCTTAGGAATACCAGCAGCCTACAATAGAAACAGCGTATACCCATACATTAAAAAGGGATAACAACGAGCTTTGACCATTAAAAATAAAAACTAATTTATTGCAGAACTGGCATGCTGCTATGATCTAAATCCAATTATTTCAGCACAGCATGAGCAGGAAAAGGACAAGACAATGTTCCCCACATACATAAACAGAAATAATTGGTGGCAATCTGTCAAGATTCCACCCATATGAAAATTCGCAACTAACTAAGACTGATGTGAACATCAAGTTCACTAAAATTTTATTAGATATAGCCATGTGCAATCAACAGCAAAGTATAACAAGGTAATACCTTCAGCTCTTCAAGTGAAAATCCTCTGCCAGCTCTGACCTTCATGTTGTACTTCAAAGTCTGGCCATGAACAATAGGTCTAAGAGTCCCAGCTGTAGGCCTAGGGAAAATCTTAACAGCTTTCTTTTGGCGAGCTGATCATCGCATCAAGAACATGAACAAATAGGGGAAAAAACAATGAGTTACAACTGAAATCGACTTTCAAATTAATATTATAGACTTTAATTAATTATATGACAATAAGAATGAACAAGCTAATTCGCTGTTACCAAGCCGTCTTCTTGTCTTCCGTGCTGGTTGATTGAACCATGTCTTCACATAATTTTGCCAGTGCTTCCTGAAGTGGCTGCTAGGGATAACATTATTGTGCTTAACCATGGCTTACCTACCTAAACAAACACAGAAAATATGATCAGCGTACAACGCAACGCAATAAAATAGGCAGATAACTCAAACTACAAATAAAAGGTGAATTGGTTTTGGTTAATAGTGGCAGTGAAACCCATGCGGAGATTAAATAAAGCGTCTACTATTTAACTCGAAATCGCCATCCTTCAACGTAATACAAATACAGGACACATTAATAAATTAATAAACTAGTATAACTATAATTATAGTTACTTGGGGATGAGTTCTATTAACTAAAATTTTCTTATATTTGAAATAAATTAACATGATTGAAGTATTGCATTCTACGTCATTATACATAAATCACTATAGTTTTTCCTTTCCAAACAACAGTCTGCAATTCATACATCGAACGCAAACAAAACATACTCATACATCGAACGAAAAGAGGGCAATAAAAATCCTCGAGCAACAATGGTTCAAACCCTAACTCATACCAAAAAGTCATATATTCCCCTCGAAAGCGGGGAACAGAAAGAATGGAGTGATAAACCTTCTGCCTTCATACTTTCAAAGCAAAAACAAAAACTTGTCGATTTGTTTGGTTATTCTCAGTCATATTTTTCAACTAAAACATAAAACGTTGAATGAGAAGTGAAATCTCACTAGCCTAAGTAACACCAACAACATTGCAAAAATTACTAAATGTCTTGAAGCGAGATCATGCCAGGATCACATAAAACATTTGAGAAACCAGTGGAAACGTCGAAAGCTGACGCAAATAGAGGTGCTAGTTGAAAATCGAGAAGAACGAAGGCTGAAAGCAGGAACTACCTGGGGCTTCTTCTCCACGTCCACGAGCGGCGGCAAGCGGAAAGAACGAGGAATGGAAATGTGGCTGCTAGGTTTATAAAAACGCCCCATATCCGAGATTCCACGGCTGCGATCTTGTTAGGGTTTATTCATTTTCATCAATGGGCCTCGTTTGGGCCATTTCTGGGCTTGAGGAACGATAACTTTTTTAGGTAAAAAGGTGCCAATATTTTATTAATACGGAATTGGGCTTTGCAGTCTTACAATTACGAATGCAATCCACTTCCTTAACCCAGAAAAAAAAAAGGCATGGTCTGAGAAATTATCAAACCATAAAGGAAAGAAACTGGACAATAGAGAACAAAACATATCTTAGCGTGTGGGGATGTGGGTCTTTTTGACTGGTACAATATCCTTCCCTTGGAGGCAGTCCTTTGTCAAGATACACAAAACATATATAATATATTTATATTTAATAAGTACTATTTAATAATAGCATGTTTTATAATTAAATAGGTACATATTTTAAATTTTAATTATATTATATCATATCTATAGATGTTTTAATTCTATTTTATATATTTTCCCCCTAAATCTAATCTTGATGAAAAAAAAGTAATCTATTCTCATATCTTTTATTTGGTAGATATGTTAAAATATATTTTTTGTCTTTTAAATTTAGATAACGTTTCATTTTAATTTTTTAACTTTAATAAACGTGTTTTTAGTCTTTTTATAACTCGACACTCTGGTTGTATGAACACATAGTTAAATCATATAGCTATAAGGATAGTAATCCAAAGGTTGACCGATAATGATCCAGGTTATGAAAAGATCTCTATCCTCTTTCATACAGAGATTATGTTATATAGTATCCCTTTTTTAGAGCTTAAACCTTCCTCTTTTAGATCATCACAGCACAACTTTCATTCGTTCCCTACTGTAGGCGTAATTGGATTTCAACCTTATAAAGATATATCCTAACTATATGAACATATAACCAATAATCTCTTTATAGGATCATAACTTTTTGGATTCAGATAAAACTACCTCCTTCATTCCTATAGAAAGAGTTTAGCTAGTCACACCTTATATTGCTTTCTCTAAGATATAAACTATGATTGTAGATCACGAACACAAATTTTGATAAAGGAAATTTTATTGAAGTGGGAGTGATTAAAGAGAGCAACCGATTGAATGCCAATCGTTTTTAATTTTTTAAAAACGATTACAGGGCTTTATATAGAGTCAGGCATTCTCAACCTATTTATTTTTTATTCAACTATAGTTACTTTATAATTCACCTTGGTTACTTTTCTTTTCACTTTTCACCTTCTTTCAACTTTTTCTCACAGCTTCCTTCTTTGTCTTCTTGCTCTTTCTGTCTTTTCCTTATCATATTCCTTTTGTGTCTTTTTCTTTTTTTTTTCTCTTTCCGTCTTTATTCTCACATCTTCCTCCATTATCTTCTTGTTATCATTTCTTCCACCTTCCTTTGTCTTCTTGTCTTTTCTTCTATTGGCAATTTCTTATTAGATGATGGATCTTCATAATCTTTCCCCATCATCTTTATATCATAATATTCACATGTATGTATAGGATAATTGGAGAGTATACAACATATCTTCTTTATGGCGCTTTATGATTTATTCATAACATTTTCTTTTATACAATTATACTAGTGGACAAATTGATGACCATTCTTCAACATCTTCCCAATAGAATATACATGGGTTGTTGGTCCCATATAATATACATATTGGGCTTCATCTTAGGTCGATATTGTTCTATTCATCTCCTGAAAAATTATATAATAATCTTTGGCTCTTATAAGAGAAACTCTATACTGGAAATCTTCATCATCTTCTATATTTGGCTTCTCATCTAGATTATATTTGAGAGGATTCTCTGTTGTCTCGAGCCTTAAAAGATTTATAGGTGGATAAAATTGATATGGTGTTACCTTAGCAATTATTAAGTAACACCCTATAAATACTTGGTATTGAATTACAATTCCAAAATAACTTTGTACAGCTTCTTTTATATATGGTGGTAATTTAGTTATTTCCTCTATTGAAGGTGAAGGATAAATAGTCTGAATCATTCCATAGTTGCATAGAGTCTTTACAATCTTTGGATTTGTTCCTAGATATATGATGGCTTTATTGAATGCATAATGGGAAACATATTTAATGGTTGAGGTCTTTAAGGCAAAATGGTTTAGTCTTTGGGTAAGAGTTTTGAGAAATTTATACTGTTGAGGTGTCTAAAAAAAGGTATTATTTGTTGAGTTTCTTGGTCTAGAGGTTAAAGGTCTTTCTTGTTGAGTAGCCTTGGTTTTTTCTTTTCCTTTTTCTTAGACCTGGTTTTTTATAATTTATTAGAAATGGGTTATTTTGGTATTAGGCTGGCTTGGGCTTAATGGTGTAGTTATAGGACTTGATGGTGAAGCAACAACTTCAGATATAGTCAACATATTTGTCTTTGTTTTAGTACCTGCCACAGTTATATTTCTTGAAGTAATGGGTGTAAAATCATCTCCTTATTTCCATAATATTAACTATTATCTCTCAAAGACTAATCACAATAGAGATAAAAATTTCACAATTATTAAATATTATAATATCCAATCCATGATACGATAATCCAAAGTATGCAGTCAAATCAGAGTTTACAAGATGTAGGCCATATGAGTGGCAATATACGTCAACTCAACACATAATAAACCACAAGATGCCATAGAGATATATCTGTGCCTCAGGAGCTCCTTCCGACATTTCAGCATGGAAACTGTCACCTGAAAAATGTTAAATCGAGTGAGACAAAAGCCTCAGTAACCAGCTTTTCAACTCATTACACATACACATGCTGACATGTATTCATGTGATGCCAAGTGGAACAGTTTATATAATAAAATATTAAAAATATAATATTATTGTTTTGTACACAAATCTCATATCATAAATTATATAATATTATATCTCAATTTCATATCACAATTCCCAAGTGCCTTCCATTAATCCAACCGAACCGCCTTATTTTCGTCGACTAGACCCATGGGCTAAGTTACTATCCATGCTACTGGCCACTCAAAGAGCTCTCCGGTCACATGATGAGGATTGGCCAAAATCCACAGGGCATGTTTCCAGACCACAAGTCTTTCCCCTCATTGAACTAGTGGGGTGTCTCAGTCTCTCAATGAACTAGTGGGACAGTCCCTCATTGAATTGGTGGAACAATAGAAAGTCAACCATCGTGCACCAATGGAAGCTATACCACTTGGTAAAAATAACTTTCTCCTTCTTAACTCAAACCAAACAACCCAATAGGTATCAATAAATAGCTCAATAGGAATTTCACAAGATTTCCATACTCTTATGAGGATATTCAAAATATACAAATATATCTTACAATTTAAATCACAAGGTTCCACAAAGCAAGTTTATAACAAAATACTCCTCAATAATACCACTCATTGAAATAATCCATAAATATCAACATATGATTTTCAATCTAATAATCATTTTACGAAATATTCACAAACCCACACCAACACACATAATAAGTGGAAAGTGGTTACCTCTCGCCAAAGCTTATTATTATCACACTGTTCCAAATCCAATAGCTCAAACACACGCCAGAATCAATCTACCACAATCAATTTACTACCCATTAATAATTTTTCAAAAGTCAAAATTATAACTTATTTACAAATTCTAATAATAATATAGTATAAAAACTGAAAATAACAATTTAGGGTTTAAATTATAAAAATGACAGTTTAGTCCTTCGAATTTCAAAAATGATAGTTTAGTCCTCCTAATTTCATAAATGACAATTTAGTCCTCCTAATTTCATAAATAACAGTTTAATCCTATGAATTTCATAAATAACATTTTAGAGTTACAAATTTCAGAAGTAACAATTTAGTCCTTCAAATTTTAAAACTATACCAACTAAAATTTCAATAATATCTCCATTAACTCAAATAAATTATTTAATCTAAATTTAATCAGTTTAAAATTCAAAAATAGCATTATTTATAAATTGATTATATAGAAAATTCATTATAAAATCTTATATCAACTAAATAACAAAAATAAACCGATTAAAATTAACTATTAGTTATTATTTATATTCTTATAGTCATATACTGGCAAAACTCAAACTTGCCCAAAATTATAATCCTAAAATATTCTTTAATCAGTACAAAATTAATATCATAAGAAAGAGAAAATTATTTAGAAAATATTTTATAAAAGAAGTTTTATAATTAAAAGATATTTTAAGTACCTTATTAATCCCCGGATAATCAAAAATACTCCTATCAAAGTCTTGCTCGTCACCTTACTGCACAACACTTCACGCAAATTTGCTGCGTGAAGTATGTGAGGAGAGGAGGTATTTATAATACCTCCACCTGCCTTCTTTCTATTTTTTATTTTATTTTAATTAATAATAGTATGGCGTGGCTCCGCCATACCATTATTCAATATTGGGGGCGCCATATAGGGGTGGAAACAGGCCAGCCCAGGCCAGGCTTCTGCCTTAACAGGCCAAGCCTGTTTTGTAACAAGATGGCCTGAGCCTGGCCTGTAGCCTGTTAAAGGCCTTTTTTTGGGGCCTAAGCCTGGCTTGTGCATAGGCCTGGCTTGGCCTGTTAAAGAGGCCAACATGGGTTAGTTCTTGGAAATGAATATATTCAATAAGAGGCTAGAAGAATATCCAATGAGCAGCAAGAGACTCTCATAAGCATTGACATAATGTATCCATTGACTAATAACACAAACTAATATATGCAATGACAATCTGGGAATTATAGCATAGCCTATTCTGCTGGCAGCTAATCTCCAGATGAAAGCAAAACGCGGTCTGTGTAATCTTCCTCATTAAGTCTAACCTGCAATCCAATGCCATTCAATATGTAAGAGCTCTCATTCATTGGAAGAAAAATTGCAATGAGAAGACCTTTGGTAAAACATTATCATCCAGAAACTTAGACCTTGCATTAAATTCCTCTAATTCCCTAAAAAACACTAGCACATTGTTTAAGATAGGGAACCGAACCTATCTTGTTCATATAATTTGTAATGGCATAAACCGAACCAAGACCAACTTGTTCATATAATCTCCTAAATGCCTGCAACACATATCGCTGGCATGATATTCAAGCGCACATAAGCACACCTTTACATTTAACAATTATAAACTTTGAATAAGATCATAATACGAAAATTCCTCCAAAGATTCATCATTATATTAAAGGTCTTAACAACAACTCTTTTTGGACATGTCAATGCCAAATTACATATGACGATGTGTAGGAGGTACTGAGTTTGGTTTAAACTGAATAAGAGAGTAGTATGCCTATGAATGATGCTCTAATCTGGGACTTTTCAAAAATCCATAAAGATTTTCTAAGCTCAACTTCAACTTGTACAACTACTTTAAAGCACCCATATTAAGATCACGAAATTATCCCATGTTTGAAACTATGGGCGATTAGGAAATAAGACATACTTCAACATCTGTGACCACAGTTCCATCTGAGAGAATGGCATGAATTCTTCCCATAACCTAAAAGAGAAATAACCACATTGTCATAGTATCCCTCCAGATAAAAGAAATTCTAGTAATCTAGAATACTAAATATTCAACATGCATTAACAGTGAGAACATTTTCTCACAAGGTAATCATCTCTGAATAACCAAATCATATAAATTTTGTAGAATAAAAAAGAAAAAGATCTAACTGACTTCCCTTTGAGAAACGTGGAGCTATATGGAGTTTCTAGATCACCATATATAGAATCGAAAAGTAGTTTTCATAACCCACTAAATGAACAATAAAAGCTCACTCAAAGAAAGAAAGACCAGTGAAGAACAGAACATCATGATTCATACCATTCTTACTGAAGACGCAAGCGATTATATTGCAAGAAAAATTGCTTTCAACAGGTAAAACATAGGGAATCCAAACTTACAGTTTCGTAGTCGAGGCCTTGATTCTCCTGCGGAGAGTAGTCATCTGAACTTATATCGGACATTATAGGAAAACTATTTTCTTCCAGCAGCAGAGCAACATGCCAGCAAATAACAAAGAAACAAGTCAAAAAAGTAAATAGGCAGGAAGAGCAGCAAATCGAAACAATAAATAGACATAGCACAAGATTTGAAGATAGACGAAAGAAGAGAATAAATAGAAAATTGAAAGAGAAGAGTGGACTTACTAAAAGCTAGAGATCTACGGCTACTTCCCCACTGGCCACCGAGGAAGAGAGAGTTCAAGTAGGAGGAAGGATGGCCACGGAGAGAGTAGGCAACGGTGACTCTCTGAGGAAGGATGGCTGATCGGCGACGATGACGGGTTAGGGCTTGGGTTCAATTGTTCAAGAATCAAGGGCTCAAGGTGAACACCAAAATGCTCGTCCTCGCTATCACCAGAACCTTCTTGTTCATCCATTAAGGGTCTGTACACATCATTCCCCTCATCCTGATTCGTTGGAGGTTGTGTCAAAGATGGTGAGAAAATATGGTCTCCGGTGGCCATAACATCCTTAAAAATAATTCTAAGCTCTCTTTTAAACTTAAGGCCCGAACGCCTAAACTTTTTGTATCCCGACTTCACCTGCATCATCCCGCTAAACCAAGTCAAAACTTTAATTAAAAAGCAATACTCCAATCAACTAACACATCATGTTGATACTAAAAAAGACAAAGTTATTTTGAACCTATAATTTCTCAGTCCACCAATCATCGGTTGCTGTCACCTTATTGAATGCGGGGTCATAGCCAACATCAGTCTCTTTCAATAAAGAAACCCATGTCTTGAAATCCTTCTTTAATATGTCTAACCTATTCTTCAACTGTTTCCTATCATATGATTTTCCTGTCTTTTCATTGAATGTTGAGACTATGTTGTTCCACCCTGTTTTTGTAAATGCCAACCCATTTCGTTCTTTGCGGTAAATTTGATCAACGCATGCATTAACAAAAATCTCAGTTGTCTCTTCATCCTAATTTTCTTTGCTGTCCATTTTTTTCTATAACAAAGTTTCACACCTACTCTACCAAAAATTTCCCTAAATTATCAACACAAAATACATGACATTGAAAACATATGCTCACCGTATCAATTTATAAGAGTTTTCTATAGCCAACAAGTCTTTAACAAACTACAAATATAAACATTAAAATAACCCTTAATTGAATAAACTTACCAAACATGGCAGATAAAGGAAAAATGAAACAATAGAACTGAATCTATAATTTACAAGAAAAAGCACCTAAAAAAATTGAACATCAATCAGCAAGATAAAACGGAGAACAGATTAAACTTTTGAGATTTCAATCAAAATGAAATCTCAAAAAAGTGTACATTTGATAATTAGAAGCTGAATTGGAGTAACATACTTCAAATGAAACAAACAAACAAAAAAATAAAATCAAATTCATATTTTACATTTAAACATAAAGAACGAAGATGGAAAGACTCAAATTCCTAAATCCACGACAATAGAGAAATAACAGTCATAAACAAAGACGAAAACACTTGAGCAATCAAAGAATCTGTGTGAATTGGGGTAACATACTTCAAATGAAACAAACATACTAAAAAATATATACATCGACTGTGGTCACAGAACACAAAACAGAAAAAAATTGATCACAGAAAATAACACAAATATCGGTTTATGGCAGATCGATGAAGACAGAAAATAACACAATACATATTGTAAAAGCAGAGGAGTTCATAACAGATCAGAAAAGAATTTCCTCAGACCATACAGACTGCAGAAGGAAAACAATATATATATATATATATATAAGTGTTTA
This sequence comes from Albizia julibrissin, assembly GCA_037074505.1. NCBI lineage: Eukaryota > Viridiplantae > Streptophyta > Magnoliopsida > Fabales > Fabaceae > Albizia > Albizia julibrissin. Next base: position 37,923,609 of record CM073488.1, on the reverse strand, counting down.
GAGAAGAGGCATTCATAGATAAACATATCGAAAAGCCACTTTCTCACATCATACATATTGCAGAAGGAAAAGAACCATATCGACGGACATAGAGTAAAGCAGATGAGTTCATAGATTGGCAAATCGATGAAGACAGAGAACTTATATATATATATAAGTGTTTCAAGCAGAGGCATTCATAGATAAACATATCGAAAAACCACTTTCTCACAACATACACATTGCAGAATGAAAAGAACCATATCGACGGAGATAGAGCAAAGCATATGAGTGACCTGTTGGCAAATCGATGAAGACACAGAACATATATATATATATATATATATATATATATACATATACATATACATATACATATATGTATGTATACATACATATATGTATGTATCATATATGTATGTATACATATATATATGTATGTATACATATATATATGTATGTATACATATATATATGTATGTATACATATATATATGTATGTATACATATATATATGTATGTATACATACATATATATATATATACATACATATATATATATATACATACATATATATATATATACATACATATATATATATATATATATATATATATATATATATATATATGAGTGTTTAGAGCAGAGGCATTCATAGATAAACAGATCGAAAAACCACTTTCTTACAACATACACATTGCAGAAGGAAAAGAACCATATCGACGGACACAGAGCAAAGCAGATCAGATGAGTTCATAGATTGGCAAATAGATGAAGATAGAGAACTTTTATAGCTTACCACTTTACAGACCACACTGCTGGAGACTAGATTGACGATGAGAGAGAAGGTTGAAGACTAGTTGTTGCCGCAAACTCCATCCGATAGCCTACCGCCAGAAAAGCTTGAACAAATCACAGTGGAAGACGCCGACCCAAGCTCAAACCCAGATCGAAGATGAATCAAGATGGACACGCTCACACACCCTCGTACAGATCTAACCTCAAAGATGAAGATAGATCCAAGGTAGATATCACGCTCTTTAGGTTGAACCTTGGCTTGCCACCGACGGAGGGAAGAGAGATCCAACACTTTGAGTGAGAACAATGGCGAGATGATGGAGGACTGAGCTGGAATCGCACACAAAACTTATGAGGAATATCAAATGGAGGGGAGACAGAGACCGAGAATATGAGATTGAGAGGAATAAAGGTTCAGAACTGAATGAGAAATCGAACGGAGGGGGGAGGGAGAGCGACCGAGACTGGAGGAATATTAGTTGGGAGGAATATTTGGTTGGTGAGAGACATAATTATTACATATTTTATTAACGGTAACATTTCAAAAGCTGCGTAAAAGCTACATGGGATAGCTTAAAGCAAAAGTCACTTATTTTGCTCTAAGAGCTTAATTATCAAGCCTCTCCAAACACTCAATTATTCAGTTCTCCTTTTTCACTGGGCTTTTATAAATTGTATCAGGCTTAAAACCATAAATAAGCTTCTCCAAACACTCTCATTGTCTGCCACCCTCCTTTATATAAAACTGCGTCGTTTTGGCGTAAAATATTATAACCAATTACTTTTTTTTTTAAAATATCATTCTATATTCTAAAATATTTTTTTATTATCCAATATCTTAAAATATTTTTTTAATAACACTCATTATTTTGTTTTAAAAAAATCTGGTTCACTTATCATCCTAAAATATTTTTTAGTACCACCAAATATCTAGCATTCAATATCCTAAAATAGTTTTTTTTTACTAACATTAACTTGGTATTCTAAACTACTTTTTAATACATCTAGCACTCTAAAATATGGTACCAAAAATTATTTTGAAGCACTAATTGGTACCAAAAAAACATTTTGGATGTTACATACAAGAAAAATTAGTTTATGATAGTGAGTCAATGCTAGTGAAAACATATTTGAGAGTGTTAAATGCTAGATATTGGGTGGTATTAAAAAATATTTTAGGATAGTAAGTGGACTAAATTTTTTTTAGAATACTAAGTACTATTAAAAAATATTTCAAGATATTAGGTGGTGCAACAAAAATATATTTCCAGATGCTGAATGCTATTTTTTAAAAAAAAGAAGTCACCAACTTTAATATTTTACATCAAAACGGGGCATATTTATAAAAAAATGAGGGTAACAGATGATATAGAAATAGGAGAGAAGCGGCTTCCTAAAACACATCGCAGCCAGCTAGGGTCAGTAAATAAAAAAGTGATAAGAAGATTTATAGTGTGTTTGGAAACCAAAAAAAAAAAGCAATTTTCTTACTAAACCATGGTTTCACTAAAAATTTGTCAAACACTCACATTTTTTAGATAATCTATTTTCATTACCAAACCATGGTTTCACTCCTCAAAACCATGGTTTACAACAATCCATATTTTTTAGCTTTTCCCTCTTTTTCTCTCTCTTTTTGTGGGTCCCACACTTGATTAGTGACATTTTTTCTTTTTTTTAATGTTTGTGGGACCCACATCCTCCTTTCTTATTTGTAAATTTTTTTTTCAAGAGATTTGAAAAAATAATTAAATTATTTTAGAATATTTATATTTATATTTTAAGGATACACAATATATGATATGATTAAACAACTTATTTAGCTTCTTTAATCTTTAAAAAAAAATTAACTCTATCTTATATTTAAGATGGAAGGAGTACTTATTTAAATATAAAATATAGTATTATTTTAATTATACAATATATATATATATATATATATATATATATATATATATATATGATCTTTTTTTATGTTAGATAATTGATTAATTTTATAATTTTTAATTTTTCAGATGATTTTATGTCATTTTTTGCATTTATTATGAAATTTACTATTAAATAATATATAAAATATAATCTTATCCTTTATATGTAATTATCACAAAAGTTAATGTCATTTTCAGTAATTTGATCATTAAAAAAGCTATTCTGATCATAATATCCAAACACTCTCATTTTATCAAAATCATTTTTTTCTCATAATCTATTCTCCATAATCTATTCTCAAAAATCACTTTTTTTTTCACTTTTTCTTCATAAGCTATTCTCAGAAGCTGTTTCCAGACACACTCGTTTTTTGACCACCAAGAAAAATTAATTGTTGAATTTAATTATTCACTCAGTTTTTATAAATGTATCATTGCTGGTCATTTCAGTACGAAAAGATGAAGGGAGAATGGTTTAAAAATACCTTGTAAGGAAATTATTTACTAATTGGTACCACGGGTGCAAACAAGTACCCCTTATGTGCAAGCATCATCCACATGTACACAATTCATTACTGCGAATGTGCAAACACCATCCTTTGTGTGTAAAATATCATCCACCGGTGTGCAACATATCACCCATCATATACAATATAATGGTAGCAATTAGAAATTAATTTGCTTGTAATGTAGTTTTTAACAATTCTCCTAAAGATAAATAGGAAATTATTATGAGATGTGAAGCAATGAATCTAATCACCACCAAAAAGTCATTTAACAATTATTGAACATGCAATGATGATTATTGTTAGTAAATAACAACAAATTTATATTACTCACTTATTATCATAACGTCTTAACAGTTAAGTTTGTTATTTAGGATTTAATGGTTATTTTATAAAAGGTTAAGGTGTAAATATAGTAAATAACTATTTTTTAAAGTGCACCTAATACAATTAACTATTTTAGGGTGTAAAAATAGGCATTATGAATTTTTTAGATGTAAAAATATACATTATAATTTTTTTGGAGCAAAAATAAAAATTTTTGTATTCCAAAATAGATAAGGAAATTGTTAATTTTACTCCAAAAAAAATTTATAATATCTACTTTTATACCCCAAAATAATTAGTTATGTTAGATACATTTTGAAAAATAGTTATTTACTAAATCTATATTTTAGTCCTTCTAAAAAAGGTTTTCAACTTTAATATCAACATAACACTCGAGGATCTCATAGTTACCCTTCATAGAAGAATCAATGTGCATTATTCTTTTTTTAGTTGAGGGGCATGGCTGGTGACCACAATTTTGTGTATCTTTTTTTTCCCACATAAAGTGGCAAGTTAGAAATTGAGTCTACAATCAAAACAAAATAATATAAGCAAACAATATATCAACACACAACCGGGATGAGGTTCCTACAGAATCATTATTCCTCCAGTGCGTTGATGAGCGTCCTTAGTCAGAGAATTTGCACATTGAATGGCTTCCGCGGAGCATATTGAATCTCAACAAATTGGTGTATCTAACAATGCAATTTTCCCCCTTTGCATCGATCCTGCCACTTTTCATTCTCAGTCACCCAAAGTGTTAAATAAGTTAGCATGTGGGAGATGCTAACCTTTCTCGGATCTCTCAACTTCCTCTCTATATAATGTGTCAATCAATGTGTAAGATTTAATATTATATATTATAATATTAAATATAATAAAAATTTAAAATTATAACATTATTAGGTAATGTTAAATCTTAATGGTTGAGATATTAAGTGAAGAGAAAGTTGAGAAGGAAATTAGTAAAAAGACTCATTTCCCGTTATTCTACTAATTTTTGTTTCAACGTCCATCAATACTGCCAACTAATTATTATTTATCAAGTGATGAGATCTAAACTATTTAAATATAATTTGCATGGTCCAAATTTTAATTTTTTCTAATATGTGTTCTAGCTGATAAATTCATTAACCAATAGGTATAAAATTACTTTTATTTGAAATTTCCACACACACATATAATAAAAGTTATTTAAAATATAAAAAAATTAAATTAAATGAAACTTGAACCCTTCAAAATTAATACATACTCCGGACTACCTTCTGCTTTGGTAGCATAATGACACAAAGAAAGTGTCTAGTTTCAGTGTGGGGCAGTATAAAACACACAAAGCACAGAGGGCTCAAAAGATAGGGATCACTGCTGTCATCTACCTCCCCCTCTTTCTTCTCCACCCTCCCTCTTTAACACAACTCCATATCTCTCTCAGCTCTCATATCATTCAAACCCGTGACTGAGAAATCTGTGCCTCTCCCAACCAACCAACATAACACTCGAACTTTGATCTGAATACTCCCTCTCGCTGATAGTGAAGAAGGCCATAGGGGAAGCCTCCTGCAAGCACTGCGCAACTTTCCAGATCATTCACTCCGGCAGGCGAACAGAGCCGCCGTGAAGGTATTGTGCAATACATATCTCTTCCTCTTTTTCTTTTTCTTTTCCCGCCTTCAATTGTGGCGGGGAAATCAGTCTTTTCGCGTACACTGTTCATTTCGGATTCAATGGCACTCAATTCAACTATTGCAGTGCAACTGCGAATATATATATGTGTGTGTGTGTGGACTGCTTTAGCTTTGGTAGAAAGCTCAGATCACTATCCCATCTTCTATCTACGTTCTATACAGAGATTATTTCACGTTGGATATTAAATATTATGCAAATAGACTGTCTATTGAGTATATGTGAATGGTTTAGTGGTGGAGAAAGTAGTTTTTTTTTTTAATTTTATTTTTGGAGAAGTTAGATTGAAAAAAGTCAGATTATAGATGTGATTTGTGTTTGGATTGACAGTGGAAAAAATGATTTTTTTTAATCTTGAACCTATTTAGATTAGTGTTTGAAAAGTTCGTTTAAATGGAAAACGACTTAAAAGGGTATGAATCTTATTGAATTTTACATATATATTATTTGTAAATTTGTGATAATTAAAGAGAAAAAATGTAAATAAAATTTGATAAAATAAAAATGCACTAAACTATTTAATTAAAAATAGATAAATTTATATTTAAATTACTATTTTTTTTTGAATTTGGAATAAAATCTGTTTTCTATTCACTATCGGTCCATTCTGGATGGGAGAGAAAGTGTATGCAATACAATAGAGAAAGAAGCGGAAAAAAACAAAAGAAGTGGGTGGGAACCATAATGGGGTAAGAAAGAAATAATATATTAACACATCCAAGATTTTACAGGCTTCTTCTCAATTTCACCACACCAATAGAAAAAGCAGTTGAACTTCTTTATAGAAGCTGCATTTTATTTAGAAGCTCACTGAAAAATGATGCATTTCCAAACATACCCAACTGAATTTTTTAACTTTTTCATGATTCAACTGAATTTTCTTCCCCTCTACTTGATTCCCAAACAGACCCTATATCATCGACAGCTTTGTGATAGAGATGAGTTGTTGTTTTAACTCACATACTAGAGGATATATCCTTAGTTACTCATCACCGCCAAAATTTAGAGGATATGACCAAATTCTAATTCCATATACTAGTACCGTTATGACTTACGAGCATGGCTCTGTTTATTCTAATTTTTTAGTTAATCACTTTATGCTTTTTTTATTCAGGGGGATATTGATTGAGTATTTTGTCTTTTTTTTGGCATAACGGAGTCTCTTATTTTTCTTTTTAAATGTGAATACATTACATTTACCCGAATAATTTGTTCAATTGTTAAGAAATACTCGTACGATATATTTTGGCGGGCACAAAAGATTGAACTGTTACTTGTTGCATCCACAACAAATTGCAAATAATAAAAAAAAAATCTGAATTTTCAGCCACAGAAATAAAAATACCACCCTTCCAGATTGCAAAATTTTCTCCTCATTCTGTTTCTCTTTACTCTGTCGTTCTCTTTGAATGTTGGATTCCGTTTTAATGTTTATCACCCTTTTAATTTTCTTATTTTTATATTTTTAAAAATATTTTAATATGCACTGAATTTAAAATAAAAATATTTTCTTAACTAATATTTTTTGAAAATATTTTTATTTAAAAGAAATTAGTTAAAAATATTAAATTTAGACCACTAAAAATATATCTGAACAATATAAATTTTCCTGATGATAAGGATGTCCATTGATATTGGGATGAGGATACTCCCATTGTTTTCTTTTTCATTAGTTGTACGTTTGTAATAGTGATTGTAGTCTTTAAAAACAGCTTTTCAATCGTGATTTACAGAATATGAGGTAAGTATGTGATAAGGGAGTTGTCTCGATTTATGTGCATAAGCACTTATAAGCCCCCAAAATGCTGAACCAAACATACCATAAGTATGTTTAGGATCAGATTGGTGATCCCAAAAGTACTTATACACGTAAGTCGAGACAACACTCTTCTCATATTACTTACCTTATTGAATCGGGCTTATGTATAAGCCCGATTCACATAAATCGAGATAAACTTCCTCCACATTTTTATTTCGTAGATTGTAAAATTACCTCGTAGACCGTAAAAACTACATCGTATTCCGTAAATCACGATTGAAAAGCACTTATGGAGGCTATCCAAACATGCTATAGTAAATCACGATTAAAAATATATTTTTGAAGACTTCAATTGTTATTCCAAACAAACACTCTTCTCATCATCTCATCTTTACTTTTATATCATAAAATAGATGATTTATATTTAATATTTTATAAAATTATTATTATTATATTTTATAAATTAATTTTTTTATGAATTGCAATTATAGAGGGTATAGATCATATTTTAAGAGTTTAAATATAATTTTATAAAAATTAAATCTAAATCATATATTATTTTAACCGAATGGTATATATAAGATGATGGGGAAAAAATGAAAAAGAAGACAACGAGGGAAACTCACCCCATCTGCATCGGCTTTCGCATGATATCTCTTTTTCGACCGTGAATAATAATCAGAAAATATCATGATCACATAGTACTACCATTTGTTTTCTGCTTTTCTTCATGTTTTCTGTTAATCGAATTTATGTCGTTAAAAAAAAATACTAATACTAATTAAAATAGATTTGTTTAGTACTGTCAAGTGGGGAAGGACCCAGCCTGGTAGGAATGTTATCGTTTTCCGGTTCATAATAAGTTAATAGCAGATTCTTGAGATGCACGTAGTGCGTAATACGTGTCACTTCAAAACGACGACGACTCATTCTTTGTTTTTTTTTTTCTTTTTCGAAAAAGTGATTCTCAAATCTCAGGACTGATCGATTTGGAAGAACATGGTCACCTCCTTTGTTTTTCCCTTTCCTTTCTAAAACCTCGAAGCTCGGAGAAACAATGGAGGGTATCATCAATTGGACCTTTAGAGGATCTCCGAATCATTCATGGTCTGTTCAATCTCTGTTTCGTTTTCTCATGCTGGGTCAATTTTTGTTTATTTTATTTGAGCCTTTTCATTTATGGCTTTGTGTGGTCAGACCAGATCTCTGTCCGCTATCAGCTGGCTTTGTTTGTTTGATTTTGTATTCTTCATATAGTTTGAAGTTCATTTCTAGAAAGACACATCCCTCTCTGTTTCCCCCCTTTCGTCGTCTTGTATATAGGATCAATTGTTGATTTCGTGGGAGAATGAGCTCATTTAAAAAAACTGATAGAGCATCTGGTTTGACTTTTGTTTGAGAACACAAAAACAGCAGATTCTTTCTTTTGTGTTGACCTCGGGAGGCATAGTTACTTGGTTTTGATTTCTGTATAAAAACCTAACGTGAATTTTTTCCCATGGTTGCAGAAATTGAGGATTACTGCTACTAGACAAGCCTCTACTGTAATGGGGGATTACGAAGTTATTGGTGAATTGCATTCTCTTAAGGAAAATAATTCTAGAAAAGTTTCAGTTCTTCCTCTTGTATTTCTCATTTTTTATGAGGTCTCCGGCGGACCTTTCGGGGTGGAAGATACAGTGCAAGCTGCTGGTCCTCTATTAGCTTTGCTTGGGTTCTTGCTGTTCCCATTCATATGGAGTATTCCTGAAGCTTTGATTACTGCTGAGATGGGAACCATGTTCCCAGAAAACAGTGGTTATGTGGTTTGGGTTTCCTCAGCTTTGGGTCCGTTTTGGGGGTTCCAGCAAGGTTGGATGAAGTGGTTAAGTGGGGTAATTGATAATGCCTTGTACCCAGTAATGTTTCTTGACTATCTGAAGTCAGGAGTCCCAGCTTTAGGGGACGGAATTCCAAGAACAGTTGCAGCATGGGGTTTGACAGTTCTTCTTACTTACTTGAACTATAGGGGTTTAACCATTGTGGGATGGGTTGCTACTCTTTTAGGGATTCTCTCTCTCCTCCCTTTTGTGGTAATGGGAATTTTGGCAATTCCAGACTTGGAACCTTCAAGGTGGTTTGTGGCGAATTTGAATGGTGTGAATTGGAACCTGTATTTGAATACTCTATTTTGGAATCTTAATTATTGGGATTCCATAAGTACTCTTGTGGGAGAAGTGAACAATCCAAAGAAAACTCTTCCCAAGGCTCTCTTTTACGCTGTGATTCTGGTAGTTCTTGGGTATTTCTTTCCTCTTCTAATCGGTACCGGTGCTGTTCCTCTCAATCAAAAGTTGTGGACAGACGGGTACTTCTCAGATATTGCTATGATTGTTGGAGGAGCGTGGTTGAGATGGTGGCTTCAGGCAGCTGCTGCAATGTCAAACATGGGGATGTTTGTTGCTGAGATGAGCAGCGACTCTTTTCAACTTCTAGGGATGGCTGAGAGGGGAATGTTGCCCGAGTTCTTTAGCAAGAGGTCTCGATATGGAACCCCTCTCATTGGGATTCTATTTTCAGCTTCAGGTGTGATTCTGCTATCATGGCTGAGTTTTCAAGAAATTGTAGCCGCAGAAAATTTCCTTTACTGTTTTGGAATGATTCTAGAGTTCATAGCATTCATATTGCTGAGGATCAAACACCCCAACATGCCTCGGCCGTACAAGGTACCTGGGGGGACAATTGGAGCTATACTTATGTGCATCCCTCCGACAATATTGATTTGTGTTGTACTGGCTTTCTCCTCCCTCAAAGTGATGGCTCTAAGCCTCGTTGCTGTGTTAATTGGTCTTGTCATACAGCCTTGTCTGAAATTTGTTGAGAAAAAGAGATGGTTGAAGTTCTCTATTGATAGTAATCTCTCAGATCTTGACAATGAGGAGGGTTTGTCTTTGGTAGATTGATTTCTCTTGACTCAAGAAAGATGTGATGGGAAGATGCAACCCAAAATAAGATGATGAGGCCAATATATGCACAGTATTCAGGTTACAGCCTCTCTGAAACACAAGAAGCATGGAAGGGGAGCTCTGCTTCCGCTTTCCACTCAAAGCATGCTTTATCTGTTTATCGTCTTTGTTTTAAATTTGATGATAAATGGTCTGGCTATTAGAAATGTGTAAGGTAGTTTTTAAACATCTTGGGAAATGAAGTTATTTAGTTTTTTATGATAATTCTTGGACATTCACTGCATTGGTGATGCTAGAAGGGGTATGTGGGGTAGCTTTAATTATATCTATGTGCTTGGTTGTATATTTACTTTTACTATGATGAAAACTGGAAGTGGTTGTAATTTCAGAAAGCAGTCCTATGAGATTATAGAGGGAAAATTTAATAATTTTCTTTTCTTGCATTTTTGATAGAGAATTTAGCTGCTTAATGTGGGTAAAAAAGAATGATGAAATTACTACCTCAATTACACCATGATAGTCCAAGCCTCCAAGGTGAGTTGGATGTCACTGATTGAATAATGGAACTACTTTCTGCTTGGTTATATCTCATGCTATGCTACCTTCACAACAAATATATTTAACACAAGCCTCTGTTGACATCCGCTCTTTACAATATATTCTCTTTAATTCTTCTGCATGTGGTAGACTTTGAATAGAGAGAGGGGGGAAAAAAGGAAAATCTTGAGGCATTTTAGGTTTACATCTCCATCCAAGCTTCAACCCCTTTCTGTGGCAGCTGTACAGCCACCATCTTCCACGATTTTCCAACCATTTTCTTGCCAATCCTTAAGCCACTTAATTTTGCTACTTTTCTATGGCTTTACTCTTTAAGCCATTCTGCTTTATCTTCTTGCTGAGTTTTTAGGTCCTGCATGGCATCATGAAGGAAAGATGAGAGTGACACTAATGTTTGGTTGGGGAGGGAAGGGTTCCGTCCCCTCCAAATTGGGGATTTGGAGGGAAGGGTTATAAATTTGTTATTGTGATCGATATGCCCACAAATTCCCTCTTTCAAATAAAACTCAAATCCCTCGTTTTAACGATATGGGCTTGTTTAAAATATAGATTGGATATTTTAAAAATAGTTTTTTAATTATAATTTATAGTAAACAAAATAAATATGTAAGTGAGGTTTTATCCGCTTGTTGTGATTTGTTGACAAATCATAAAAAGGTATTAATATAGTTAGCATCTGATGACTCTTGTTTCAAATGGATTAGAGATAGAATCTAGTAAGAAAAATGTTTTAAAATAGAAAACTTTAGACAAAAGGATGTATGTTAGAAAGATGTTGCAGGTTAGAGTTGCCTCAATAATGAGTGTGATAGCAGGGCATAAATTTTTTTGGTGAAATATGATGCAGAATTGTTCTCTCTCTCTCTCTCATCTCCTCATGTCATCTGAACCTATGACCATATGAGAGGATTATTCTTCTCAACTAATCCACATGGCACTTGAATATTAACAAGATGCAAGATTTTTTAAAAAACAACAACACACCTTATTCTATTAGTTGTGATTAACTATATGAATCACTATATTATTATGTACAGTAGCAAGTTATTTGAAAATAGAAAAAGAAAAACAGTTTTATAGAATATTAAATCTTAATCATTCATTTTGGCGATCCAATGATAGAAATTGAATGAGGAGAGGATACAAATTCATTGTTTTGCTCTATCAACAACCAAATACCTAGATATAGATGCTAAATTTTTGAATAAACAAAAAAAAATGCTACATTTATATAGGTCTAAAAAATATCATCTGATAGTTAAGAATGGATGAATTGGTTTTACATTGACACGTTGATAATTAATAAACATATAAGAAAGGAATAATGTACAATTTTATTAATAAAGTTTTTTCTAAAAAGCGTATGATACAAATACATTTTGGAAGAAACAAAAATATTAAAACAATTTAAAATGGTGCTCATGCGTTAGGGTGATTAAATTTATCAAATGTGGGTTAGGTTTTACTCCCTCCGATCCTAAATATATGACATAATTGACTTTTTTTTAGAGATTAAAGAAGTTAAATAAATTATTTAATCATATCATTATATTGTGTATTCTCAGATTATATATTAGTTTATTAGTTAAACTAATTAGTTTGAAAAAAAAATAAAAATATAAACACTCTAAATTAATTTCCTTAATCTCTTTAAAAAAATCAAATTTATCTTATATTTAAGACAAAAACTGATTATTATACACAACTTGATCTTCCATAATATATTGACCATCCTCTTTGATAACCTCAGGCCAAACAAAATCCATCCCACCTAGCATTCCCAATTTTCAGGGGCGCGCGCACTTGCATCCGTTTATTGTGCATTATTTATTTATTTATTTATTAAAAAATCCTGACCGTATGTTTGTTACATATATTCAAAATGAAATACCCGCCAACGCCACATGAGTCCATTGGCTCACCCTTCAAATTGAAGGGCGCTATAACTCTGTCTTGCAGAAGAAGAAACTAAGAAGTAAGAAGTACGGAGGATGAAGAAAAGGGGGAAAAGTAAGGTCGCGATGGTTGATCTACTCAAAACGCCATCACCGAGATCTTCCCCGCCGTACGATTCCCCGAAGTCGGCGATCTTCACCAGAACGGCTTCGATTTCCAAGAATACTAAGAGATCAACGAATGACCTCGCCAAATCTCAAACTCTCAAGACTGTCGGCAGCGTATCTGAGTTGAAGGACCTCGCTGCTACGCGGCTTGACGAACTCAAGAGCCTGATTGATCGCTCTCACTCGGAGATCCTCAACGATCTCGAGGCTTCCCAGTTACGTCTCCGCAAGAGACTTAAGGTATTGCTCGTTCATTTCCTTTAGCTTCTCTGCAAGTTGTATAATCGCATTAGTGTGATTGTAAATTTGTCTTCTGGAAGCTATCAGATCACATGTGCTCCAATGTAGCATCGAAGTTTTTGATAATCTCCAGTTTTGTTTTGTTGCAAGTAAGAATGGATTTATCCAAGCGACTTAAAATGACTTCGCATGATCCGGAGCACTATAAAAAGTGAAATATAAATTTGGACTTTATCATCGTGTTCTCAATTTCTATGAAGTCACATTGCATCTCCTGATGCACATTCGACTCAATAAATTTTGTCGGCGATTAAATTTCAAGAACCCCGTTATACGGTGATCTAAATAAATTGCGTTGTTGCTATTGTCTTTTTTGGCCAGAGCATTGTTGCTGGAGTCTTGTCTTTTAGTGTCAAACTAGCCATTCGGATATCATGTTCGAGAAAAATGGAAAAAAAATGGATCGCTAGTTAAAATGCTCATCATCCTTTGATTAGATCTCGTCCCTCCGCTTATAAGTTTACAGTGGCATTCAGTAAAATCAAACTTTCAGATCTTTAATCTGATTAATTTCTGTATTTCACTATTTATTTTCAATTCTATAGATGCAGACTCAATCATGCCAGCAAATAATGGATGGAGCAGATAAAGAATATAAAAAAGTTTCTGAACGAATCGCTGAAAATCAAGAATTAATGAAGGTATTTCCTCCATCCTTTTTACTTTATATAATGGTTTGCATATATTGAGAAAATCTAATTGTTCTTTTCAGGTCTCATATAAAGAATTCATTGCCGATGCACAGATCAGCGCATCTCGTGGTATGCTTGTTTGATCAAATTTTTATTGTAACATAATAATGGCATTTATACTAGATCATCACCTTTGGTAAGTTCTCATAGCTGTGTCTAAACATACTACATAGAAAATTAACTATACAGGGCAGCACGTTACGTTCTTGTAGTTTAGTTTCTGTCTTAGGACAGCCTTATACAGAATTCAGATCTATACACGCACATATACTACACTCGAATGTCAGATTGTGAATTAATCTGTTGAGATATTTACTCTCATTTGAATAAAGCAGCTTCTGATTTTTTAAAAAAAATTTCAGCCTGCAAAACGTCCATTGGTGATCTTTCGCAATCATTTGACAAGGCGATTGAATCTCTTCGAAACCGTTATGGAATTTCATCAACTTAGACAAAGATGCTGACAGACAGATCAATAAGGCAAGTGGCAATTCTAGATGCTTTCTGTGGACTATGCCCAAGAACTGTTTCTGCATCTAACATTTGGACTAGGAATTTGCCATGGACTAAGACAAGATTTGTTTGATCACATTGGTTTTCCAAATTTTTGACCATTTTCTTTCTGTTGAACTTCTTGTCCCCCGCATAGTGTTTGACACATGAAATGATGAGAAAAGCTCAGAGGGGTTTTAGCAAATTGTGCTATGTACATGGGCAATGAATCTCCACTTTCTTTTATTGATACTTTTCGGTTAAGCAACATGCATTTACAAGGCAGAGCAGCAATTGAAAAGAAGTCTTCACTAGTCCAGGCTCTTGGCATTAACTATCCTACGAACAAGTTAACATGAATTTCTTTATTTTCTTATTTCCCAAAAAATCAGCGCAATTTCTCTTTGTAAGCCTAGTTTGTGATGATGGCAATAACTTAAAATGAGGGGAAAGAACTGGGATTCATTCCCAAAATATTCCCAGTTTGTCTCCAATGAACCCACAGAAGATGCATGAGACTGTCTGCAGACCAAACCATTTCAGTGATAAAATCCAGTCAAAGCAAAGTGCTGAAACTCTCAACAGGGTCAGATTCTTCAAGCATGGAAGCTGCCTGGAAGCAGTCAGCAGCATCACCTATTCGGCCATCATACTTGTGAACTTTTCCCAAGTGAAACCAAGCCATGCGGTTAGTGGGTTCAAATCGAAGTGCATCAGAAAGCAAGCTTCTAGCTAAAGGCAAAGATTTTGACTTTGAATTCAATTTCAGTAGTAAAACACCCATCTGGATCTTGCTTGGAACATAGCGTGGTTCAAACAGGAGCCCTTTCGTGATAGCAGAAATAGCTTCTTGTTTTTGTCTACGTCCTTCGCACAAAAGACCTGGTAGAATAATACAGGAAAGTATTAAATGTCTCCATACACGCAGTAGATTATTGCCTGGTTCTTCATGGGTTTGGTTATACATTCACATCCTCCAACAATGTGGCTTTAGAACCCTCCCGTATATGGATTTTTTTTTTTTTGGGGCCAAAGCATGTTTGAAACGAGAGATTTTGACCAAGACATTTTCTTTGATCTTAATTTAAATAAACATTATGCCCTTCTCCTATTTTATTCTCCTCAGTCCAAAGAAACTTTCCAATCATCCTATATGTTTGGATTGAAAATTGAAGAAGTGAAATTTTTATTTTGATACGTTTCTAAACCAGATCTCAATCTAAAGAAGCCTAAAGAAAAATAAATGTTACATTAAATATTGTACCTTCAAAATAAATTTTCTATAATTTTATTTTCTGTTCTCCTCAATTCAGGCATTAATATTCTTGCACCAGTGATCTCCCAATACCGTTGGAGTTTTGCAGGTCTGGGATTAAATCCTCTGTACTGCCTCTCCAAAGGTAAGGTTGTAATTTTATTAAAAATGGAAAGGAAAAAGAAAGAAAGAAAAAAAAAACAGAAGCTCAAGAAGCTAGATTAGAATATCACACTTAAGGTTTCGTTCTTGCCTTCGATGTGCACTGTTTCTGCTGAGTACTCCTTAAATTCTCTGGCCTTTTGCAAACAAACTTCAGCATCCTTCCAATGAGAAAGGCTTGCATATAAATTTGCCAGACCATGCCAAACATCAATTTCCTTCACATCATCTTGAACCTAAAACGAATTACCAAAGCAAATATTAAATTCAAAATTTGCAATTATACATGAAGAATCACATGAAAGGATGAACACATGCATCACTTGGGGAAATACAACTCCTATTTTCTTCCCAGTATAATTGTTTGCTTTTAGCAAAACTAAAAGGGAAGTAAGTATTAACTGTTCAGTATAAAAGATAACAATAAAATAAAAAATTGATTCAGATTTTAGAAGCAAACTCCAAGATGAAACAAATTTTCTTATGACTTGGGGATCACTTTTCTCCCAAAACCATGGACACAGCTTTGAAGTATTCGCTTTAAAAGAATTATAATTGAGCTTCTTGAAGAGCACTCATCTCCTACAAATAACCCAATATTTTCCTATACGCAAAAATTATAAGGGGAAAAAGGTATTTCTTCTGCAACTATCCTAACAAAAAATGGGGAAACAGCTCAGCAAACACAAAAAGTGACCTGCAGAAAAGGAAATTAGAAGTGCTAAAATGACAACAGATTCAGAGGATATCCACTTCCCAGATCACAAATATACTCAGCTGCTAAAACAATTTAAATGACAAAAGTATAAAAGGTAGTAAATGCAATCTACCGCTGTTAAGATAGCATATGGCATAACTTTACCTGTGTATTTATTTTCATAGGCCCAAAGGAATTCTTTTGAGCTTGAATTAATGCAAGGAGGTATCTATAAGTTTCAACAGCCTCCATGGGTTGTGATTGGAAAATCTTGAGCTTTGCTTTCAGTCTAAGCAGTGGCCCTTGCTCCCATCTTGCAGTCTCATCTAAAGCAGCATTTATCACCACTTCAGCCTCCGTGAATCGTTGTTGAGCAGACAAAATCAGAGCAATCAATCTCCAACCTTTCAATATAGATCCTCCTGTTTCATCAAAGAACTGCTTTGCATAGCGAAAAGCAGTCGTCAAATTTCTGTGTTCTGCATAGTGAACACCCAGCTCAAAAATCAGATCAGAATTGTTATGCTCAAATCCCATCGCCCCTTCTAATGATTTCAGAGCTTTAGACTGAAGATTAGACCTTTGAAAGTCCGAGGAAGCAACCTTAGCTTGCTTTCCAAGACAAAGTCCCAGCATTCTAAGACCCACACCTTTCAAATGCTCGTTTATGCCCTTAGCATTATTGATTGCACTTTGAGCATACCCCACTCCCTCAGCAGCAAGACAAGGTTTCTCACTGCAGATCCTGGCAGCTACTAACAATGATTTGATGTCATTTGGTCTCTCATGTTTGTGCAAAGACTTCCTAAGTAGATCCAAAGCACTTTCGTTTTGTCCTGCTCCATAGAGACATAAAGCTAGAAGATTCCAACGATCAATACGATGATATAATCCAGGCATTAACTCTTCAAGTTGCTTTGCTAGAACAGAAGTTTGGCCACATGCAGAAAGTGCAAAAGTCAGGTGCTCCATCACCGAAGGATCCCACTTGGACTTATCAATGCAAAGTCTCCTCACAGCAAGCATTAGAAGAAGAATTGCCTCTTCCAGATTGTTTTTAGGTACATAAAACCCCTCGTGCTGATCAGTCGCCTTGGGTGGGCTAGCCTCGAACCCACCGTACAGCAACAGCATAGCAAGTCCTTTCTGAACTCTAGCACAGCCATCAGTATCAAAGTTCCATTGACTCAGAAGTTGAAGAGCACGCCTATAAGCAGACAATGCCTCTTGATAGTTACCTGCTTGCTTTTTAAGCTCTGGAAGAAGTCCTACAATGTCACTGACTACTTCTTGCAAGGTGTTGTCCAATTGAATATCCGATACACCCTGACTGAAGGCCTTCTCAATACCCTCATGCACAGTTTTGCATTCAGTGGTAGCTTCTGAACAAGCAATCACGCAAGCATTACAGTTTATTCAAAGAGAAGAAGGATATTGGAGGGGTTGGAGGATTCACATTTCATCTGGGGAGAAAGACAAAAAAAACGACTCTAGATTTTTCTATAGTTCTTGATCGTAAAGTTACTGAAAAATTTTCAAGAGAGGAGATGAAAAAGAGAGAATAGGAGGAAATATAGAAAGTGAATCTCATCCACATTTTTTACTTTTTTGTCACACTTTCTTAAAATTTTACGGTAAATTTAAAACAAAGAACTCTGAGGGATATATATACTAAAAGAAAATCGTAGCAGTGAAGGGATAATTACTTAAAAATTATATCTAATACCAGATATTTTCCCCTGCTTTCGTAGAGTTTTTGCTTTGAAGTAGATGGATTCAAGCATCAAATTAGCAGCATGCCTAGGGATTGAGGTAGGTGATTCAGCGCGAGGGCGTGCTTTCTTGGCTGACGATTTGTCAGAAACTAATGATTGTAATTGCTGAAGGGCAGCTTGGAGATCAACTCCATCAAACACACGAAGAGCACTTGCATAATTTCCTCTTTGATACTCTAGCTTTCCGATAAGAACTCTTGCTTCCTGATAACATAATGCCAATTGAAACAAACAGATCTGGTGATGTAGTTCGAAAACTTGATTCATACATTCATACATCCAAGAAAATATGATTGCATAGGGATCCACATTTCATCATTATATTTATCATCTTTTCTGCTCGTTATTTCTCTCCAATGCACCATATAATCTATATTCGTTTGCGTGAATGTAAGGATTTCGGATTGTTTGTGAGCGCACAGCGTCACAGATTTGAGTGCTGGTTAGGCCAATTTCCTTGTGATTGGCTATTGATTTCTGAAAAGGGAAACGAAAATAGAAGGCATTTCGATGAAGCTATACCTCAGAAGTGATAGATAAGCCGTCTTTCAATGCAGATTCAGCGGCTTCAACATTTCCTTGGTCAAGTTTGGCTTCAACTTCTGCAGTATTCATTCGATTTCCATTTGCATAGAACTCTCGACCACCTGATGAATTCTCATTCTCACTCTTCTTCTCCATCATCGTTCATCTCCCATCCACCTGCAACTTCATAAGCCGTTTATATTCTCTTTTTAATAGAATTGATTGATTGATGAATTTACATGGTTTTTTGTTTCTTTTGTTTGATCCATTTACAGATTTGAGATGAATCGCTTTGTACCTGAGAGAATATTTTCGGAGCAGAAACGGATGGTGATATGAAGCAACGAAACTCATCTGATTCTGAGATGGTGACGTTCCAGAATTTGACGCCACGAACTGAAGTCATTTCCCACCACGTTGTTCCTATACAATGCAATATTAAATAAAATAGATCTCCTATTTTTAGTTTGATAGCACTCGGTTCAAAAATAAGGAAAAGGACAGAAAAATACGATTTAAATTAAAAAAACCCTTTAAATATTTACTCTATCTTATTTTTAATATTAAGACCCATTTATTTTTTTAAAAAAAAATTGAGTAAACTAAATAAATCACTTAATTATAAACACATATGTTATATATTATTAAAGAGAAAAACAATGAATAAAAATACTTTAAACTAATATATTTAGCTCCTTTAATATTTTCAAATAAGTTAATTAAGTCTTATATTAAATATTAAGGTAGTATTAAATTAGTAAAAGGGAAAATATATAATTTGGTAGGAATAGGAGATTTTGAACTCTGGGAATTGACAACTAGAATATATAAATTAACAATTTGAGTATAGAAATTGATAACCTGAACTTTCTAAATTGTCATTATATATACGTAAATTGTTAATTGTTATTCTAAAGTTATCATTGCTTATATTCAAGTTGTTAATATCAAAACTTCCAAATCTCATATTTCTACCGGATTATATTCATATGATATTTTTCAGTCATTTATTTTTTCTCTAAAGTTAATTAAATTGAGAAAGAAAGAAAACTACTATTCTCTATTCTTCATTTTGGTTATTTTATAAAAAATGTAATGACCGAAAAATCCTCACAAAAATGGAATGGAGTAGCATGAATTTGTTATTATGTCCTGCCTTTAAAACTTGTCATGGGATTTTTTTTTTTCCGCCAAATGTCATGGGAAGTTACTTACTTCTTATAGGGCTTTTTCATAATTACCCCTCATAATGATTTTTTAAAAAAATCAAAATACACTTAACTTCTCATATTCTTTTGATTTTTGTAATCAAATTTCCTTATTTTTGTAATAAAAATATGTAGTTTTTCTAAATGATAGCTTTGTGTTTTTTAAAGGTCCCTCTTTTTTTTATTTTTTTTTACGGAGCACTCTAGTTTTTAACTGTTGTAGAGCAAGTGTCTTTAAGAAGGTCCCAAATGTCATTTTCCGTTTTCCCTTATGGGATAATAACCAGCTCAGTATTTCGATAATTTCCGTCTGGGTTTAGTTTCAGATAGTTCAACGATGGATTTGCTTTCAATCTCTCCTTCTCACCCTTCAACTTCGCTTACCTCTCGCCGGCTTCATCTCTCTCCTTCAAAGCCGTCAATTTCCGCGTTCAATTCCCAAATCGCTATTCCCTTGCGTCCCCATTCTTCGAGAACTTCACTCAGGTGTATGCTAGCATCGTCATCAAAATCCCCTAAAACCCTAGATTTTCTCTCCCAACATGAAAACTTCTATGACACTTTCAAATTATCTTCTTCTCAGACGCCTGCTACGGCCACGAGGGGGGGCGAATCTGATGTGATGGGGTTGTTGCTTAGGGAGAGGATTGTGTTTTTGGGCACCGATATCGACGATTTTGTGGCTGATGGAATTATCAGTCAGCTGCTGCTTCTGGATGCACAAGATTCCAAAAAAGATATCAGACTCTTCATTAATTCGTCTGGTGGCAGTCTAAGGTAAAATTTTGCTTTAGTTATTTGTCTGTGTGTGTGGCTATTTTGCTTTAACTGTGGTCTGCTTCTTGAGGATTGGACAAGCTAGAGATAGATAAATTGTAACACAAGGTGGAATTGTATAAGATAACTTATAATAATATTGACCATGAAGAGAAAATAGACGGGGGGAAAGGGAATGTTGGTGCCTTATGAATTCTTGCCAGTGTAGGTTTTAGAAAGATATGAATATAAGAAGGATTGAGATGAAAGTATTATGGGTGTAGCTATGAAGAATTTTCCCTGGTACTCTTTAAACTCATTAAACTCATCAAGTTACACATCATTGTCCTATTGCACTGACTTATTTGTACCTGGCTACATGATGTCACTCCGATGGCCATTCTTGTGTTTCAAAAAATTTAGATTTCTACCAGATACTACCGCTTGTCACTATACTCACTTTCTTCTCGCCCCACTATTTTGTGTTGTTCTAATTAACCTCTGGCCTCTCAACGTCATCTCTCTCCTTTTGCAACAAATTGTCTCTTAGTGCATCATAACTAGGAGTTTCATTTAAAAATGTACTGCTTGCAGTGTATTGAAATAATCTAATATTTGACGAACAACCATGATGAAACATAACCATAATAAAACATTATATCAACTTCCACATACAATTTCTCCCTTGCTCCTTGGTTGAAGGGTCTTTCCAAACTAGACATGCCCTCCATTTTTCCTTGATTGTCTCACTTTCAACAGTAGTAGTCATTTAGGTTTAAAAGAGATAAGCTTTTGGCTAGTGGTGGTGTTAAAACTTTGATTTGAATTTGATCTTTTAATTTTCATTTCTACTAAACATTGAATATCTGACTTTACAAATGTACCAATTCCTATATTATGCACCGTTAACAATAGCCGCTTATACGTGAACTGAATGCTTCATATTTTGGCGTATCAGTGCTTCCTTGATGCCAATCTTCAGCTGCCATCAAGGAAGTGTGAAATGTATTTTCAATAGACAAAATAAGATCTGATATAATGGAGATCATTGGGAGCCATATATGATGAAGCTAGAGGTTTAGAAGTTGAAAATTATTCTCTAGATGTGTTGGAATTGGAATAGCTTATGGGTCATTTTAGTGAGGTGAATGGAGGATGAAGATTGATACTTCAATTGAGAAATATGGTTTTAATTTGCTCTTTATTTTTATCAGCAACTTAATATGAACATTTTATTTTGCATTTGAAATACTTGTTTAATATTTTTTTTGTCATTTTCTAGAGTGTTAATTTGTTGTTTGTGTGCATGCAGACTTATCATAGCACCTTATTCTTATCCTAGAAATTACTGTATCTAGCATATTGTGTAATGTTGTGCCTGATAAGCATATCAACATTGATGCTTCTTTGGGTATGGTGTGGG
This sequence comes from Albizia julibrissin, assembly GCA_037074505.1. NCBI lineage: Eukaryota > Viridiplantae > Streptophyta > Magnoliopsida > Fabales > Fabaceae > Albizia > Albizia julibrissin. The sequence goes on along the minus strand of CM073488.1, from coordinate 37,901,777 downwards.
TAGAAATTGAACCCTTGACAATAGACTGATGCTACGTGAGCCAGAAAGGCCATTGGCCGGTAGAATTTTCTTTCATTGGTGCTCGTCTGCTTGGTTTATTTTCTTGTTGCGTTTCTTTGTCTCCCTTGGCTGGCATCCTTGTAACAGTTGAGTTTGATAATCTTTCCAGTGCTACGATGGCCATCTATGATGTGGTACAACTTGTCAGGGCCCCTGTTTCCACAGTTGCACTCGGCATTTCAGCATCAACAGCTTCCATTATCCTTGGTGGTGGCACAAAAGGCAAGCGTCTCGCTATGCCCAACACACGGATTATGATTCATCAACCTCTTGGAGGTGCTAGTGGACAAGCCATAGATGTAGAAATTCAAGCTCGAGAGGCTATGACCAACAAAGATAATGTTACTAGAATTATATCGGATTTTACTGGTCGCTCATTCGAACAAGTCGAGAAAGATATTGACAAGGACCGGTACATGTCTCCAATTGAAGCGGTTGAATATGGAATAATTGATGGAGTAATTGACAGAGATAGCATCATTCCTCTGATGCCTTTACCAGAAAGGGTTCATTCACCTCTAAATGAAGAACTAAGGAAAGACCCGCAGAAGTTCTTAAACCCTGAGGTCCCTGATGATGAGATTTACTAGCATTGGGTTAACCAAAGCGGTTGCTTTAATGAACTGTAAGAGATGCTAGCTTTTCTCAGATTTGTTTGGGGAGAAATTTGTTCAAGAATAGTGAACCACTTGTTTAAGTTGTCGACTGTGTTGATTATTTATCATGTTGTAGCATTATAAATTTATGATGCATAAAAAATAGCCTGGTTTTTGCCGCATTGAAATAAAAATTTGTTGTTAGCGGGCTAGTTCCTTGTGTATTTAGGGTGAAAGGGGTTTGAGGTGAGAATATCGGATGAGCTTTGAACCATACATCATCTCTCATGCATGATTTGGCATTTTCTCTTTTCATAATTTTATTTTCTCTGATTTTTCTCTTCATTCTCGTATAATGGATGAAATTTAGAGCTCCTTTGTTTAATCTTAAAAAATGTGATTTTTAGATTGTTCAAAGATTTCATAAAAAATAATTTATGTTATACGATTTGATAAACATTTTTAAATTTGAACAAGGAAAAGTTTATGGAAATAAATATTTAAAATTCATTAACTTGTTTTTACATTAAAATGCGCGCGCGCACGCATAGTTATCGCAATCTAATCCCTAGACCACACGGACGTTTTTTCCCCGGTCCCTTGACTTGTCTCTGTCTTTTCCCCCCCGGCCCAAAAATGGAGTCTATTTTATTAATCATAGAGGGTGTTTGGAATAGCTTGGATTATTTTATAAGCTTAATTTATATAAATTGAGATAAAATTTCTTAACATATTTACCTCGTCGACCGTAAAAACTACTTTGTAAACCGTAAAAGCTATCTCATATACCGTAAATCACGATTGAAAAGCACAATTGGAGGTTCCAATCGCTATTTCAAATAGATTTATCTGTCAATTTTCGAATCACGATTTCACTAATAAGAATATTTGGGAAGATCGCAGTTAAGTGTCAAGGGTTAGAAAAAATAGTTAAAAAGTCTCGATTCCCTTATTAAAAAATTCCTTAAAAATTGTAGTGATATAAATTCTGAATGTAAAATTATTTTCTTGTCCTCATTGATTAAAAAAGGAAAAAAGAATTATATATGATTATGTGTAAGTACTTATCAATCGTCACTCTCCGACTTGTAAAAATAAACACATCTACTTATTAAAGGGAGTTGTTTTAATTAACATAAATGAACTTATAAATAGATATTCTATAACTTTATAAAATAGGCACATACAATTACTAATCTATAACTTGCCATTATATACCCATACAAATAAAACGAATCACGATTTCACTGTAAAAATATTTCCCAGTGTGACGACCTCAACGCCCTTGAAGCGAAAATAATCCGTATAAATTTGCAACTTTCATCTGAAAATAAACTCTGCGTGTAAATGCATTGGCGACTATGACTTTAAAAGAAACTAACATGCATTAATTCTGTAAACTACAATGCCATATTTCAACTAGATTTTTCAACATCAGAAACTTCAAGATTTCTATTTTAGTACATAACGACACAGGTATAAACCTAGCCAATTTTGCAAACTACTCAAGCCCCTCCTCCACTAAAGTCCACCCACTGATTTCAACTAACTCCATACTTGATCCAGCAGTATTGCTATCTTAAGCTCCTATTCAAGTATATATCTGACTTCTATTTCCTCCTCCATATTTACACGAGGCATAATAGAACCACTCCTCAATTATCATGACACAGGAATATTACATGCTGCAACCATAATATCATCACAGACAGACAAGACACGGCACTTCACAAAAACAAGTGCCAAGAATCAGGAACTCTAACAATATCCAAGAGGCCTAACATCTTCCCGTATTCAATTGCCAACCAAGCCACAAAGAAGCAGTAAGTCACAAGGAAACAAGCTTGCCGTATGTGAGCAACACCAGCAGGCCGAGGAAATATCCTTGTTGCGCAAAATCGACATAGTCCAGACAGTAGCAGATATAGGGACCTTAAAATAGTGATGGAGATCAAAGAACTTGAAAATCCAGTTATCACTCCAGCTATCGTTTCCCAGTTCCAATAGTTGGCCCTTCCCCTGCTGGTAAACCAGGAATATAACATCTCCATCGTCCTAATCAAAGATATAAAATATTGAATTTTATACTAAAAAATATTAATATTGAACTTATATGACACTTTACTCATACATATACAGTTCAGTACTCACTGACATAATTATATTGATATCAAAGTCCATAAATAGTATACATTTCAGAAACTTAGCAGCACTTGCTTTTTTACAGGATGTACTAGGCCTTCAACATGTTGATATGTCATTCACCAAGGACTAATTCACGTAATCCAGGTGGATTAGTTCTATTTCTTTAACAAAAAAAATAAGCTCCATCTTTTACCAAGTATATTTTAGGAAAAATTATAGCCAGGTTCCAAACAAGAGACAAAATAAAAAAAATGGTCACTTGAAATTTCAAAATGAAAAAATAGTCTCATTAACAACTCCAGGGGCAGGAGTGGGTCACTGACAAGTTCAGGGGCTCTACTGACAAGTTCTTGGGACTATTTTTTCATTTTGAGATTTAAAGGGACCATTTTTTTATTTTCCCTCTTGCTTGGGACCATACTGTAATTTTCCCTATATTTTACTATTTGATATTCCATCAAAAAATGCATTTTGGGTACTAAGAGCTTATAAGATTTTTTAGGTCTGGTCCACGTTTTAGTTGAAGACTTCAAGCATTTACATAAAAAACAAATCAACTAACAGTTTATTGCAACTATAAACAATGTTAAGAATGTTGAACCCACAGGTGCCACTCAGTAATCATATTAAGAAACCTAGATTTTGGTAAGATGGGGAATAGTAAAGTACTCACAGAACAAAATACCGTCTAAGCATCTCAAGAGTAGATGGCTTATCTGCATGACAACTGAAAAGGTCATCTTGGTATAAACGCACTTTGGAAATGCCAGATGTGTACCAGCAGTCATAAGACTCGTTCACCTTACAAAAGAGGAAGAGGAAATAAAAGGGATATAATTGCTAGCTATTATTATGCAAAAAACAAGAAAAACATGTCTATTCAATAAAGTCCAGCCTGAAAAACACAAAATGGTTGAGACCACTAGCGGTAAGCTGCACCTTGAATTGATATTGGGTCAACAATGCAGCTCCAAAATTAGGCCTGCAATAAAGGGGAAGAGCCTCATCTGGAGCCTCTGATAATGCAATACGTGTCCTACTTGAAAAGTGATCTTTATATTCCACCTGAAAGGTTAAGTGAAAGAACTTACTGTGTGCTTTGTGTTTATCACTAGTTCACAATTATTAGAGGATAAAACATAGAAAGGCTGCGTATGAGTACACGAACATGTACTATTATTAGAAGTTTAGATATGGAGATGCATAACTTGGACAGTAAGAAAATTCTATAGTTCTGCTCAACAGGGACAATAATACAAGGCGCAAAACATCAGAAAGAATATGAATGATGCAAACATGTAATGGGCAACAGATGCTAACCTTGAAAACTGAAGCCCAATAGTAATCATAACGACAATGAAATTTGTTTCTTTCAAAAGGATGGAACAAATTCTTAGCTTTATAATTAAACAAGCCAAGTTCACATATCTTAGATGCCCTAATATCAATACCTGCAAAACAATAATAGAAAAAGGAACAATTTAGTGAGAAAGAAGAAAAGTAAATTATGTACTTCTCCGATCCTTAATATAAGACATAATTTTTATATTTGTCAATCTTTTCCTAATTTATTACCCCTATTGATACTCCCTCAACAATAATCAAGAAGGAAAAAAAATGAGGGAATTAAGAAATATAACTAGAGTGTTTTAGAAAATACATGTCATATTAACTAACTTAACTAACTTCCTTCATCTAATCAAATTAGTTAAATATGTCTTATATTAAAGACCCGAGGAGTAATAACAACTAGAAAAATGCTTAAACCTTCAGAATAAATGAATATTATCTATCAAACAAAGATTGGAAAGTTCAAAATCAAACCAATCATTGCATACCACAAGGAGACAATTAAGAAAATATACTGCAAATCTATGTCGTTATGTCATGCAGCTTAATTCAAAATAAATTAACCGCGTTTGTAAAAAAATGATTACATGTAAAATAAGATAAAAGTGATGAGTCCATTTAGGATCCATGAAACAATAACCACATCTGTATTCCGGTCAAAATGTAAAGGGGTGTGCCCTGGGGGCATGGGATTACAGAAGTTGTTAAGGCTCAATTTTATATCCAGTGGGAAATGATATAATAATCAATTTCCTTAAATGAAATTCCTGATATCTAATTTACCCAAACCTAGTTGTCTATGTTCATGTGGTCTACAGAAATCTCAGGTTCCTACTGCAGAATCAATGGATCATTGATTTACAATTTTGCATTTTATAATTAGGCATGACATGAGGAGCTCCTTAATCTTGACACTTTCACCTCAAATTACCAAAAATAACTTTGCAATCAAAATTTCAAATTCTGCAGCGGATCTGATTAAAAAAAAAAAAAAAATCTGCAGTGGAGAATCGGAAAATTTGGCTTTTCAACCATAAAAACCTTCTCCTTTCCACCATAGAAATTTTGACAATCCCAATTTCTACCATTGTTTTGCTGTTGAGTTTCTTTCTAGTGAGGTTACATTAAAAGATATTTTGCGCGCGACAGGTCTAAATTTGTTATACTGATGCAAGACGTCTTCCAAGTGAAAATAAGAAATTCAAGCAAAGGTAGCTGAACAACTTCTTGAGATAGGTTCTGGAATTTTTAAGCTAGGAAATACTACCATTCTCAAGTCAAACCCCGCAGTTGCAGTAATTCACACTTAGAAGCTGTGAAATCCACCTTCGGATCAAATGTGGCTTAACCAATAATATTTAACAGCTTGAAAGGGAAGAGAACTTACTGCTAGATACGATCTTGCACCGGGAAGGCAGAGAAATAGGGTTCGTGATCGAGAAATTCGAGCCTAATATCAGTAAAAACCCAACAATAAAGAAAAGTATCAAGAAGAGAATAATGGGAAGTAGGATTGCAAGAGCCCATCGTAAGATAACAAATGGGATAACCTTCTTCCCTGGTTCCACCTGGGAGTGATCCATAAATCTCGGAATGGTTTGGACTCTTTTGTGATCTGATTGATGTAGGAAGATTTCCCTCACTCACATTTGCCGGTCACCGGAACCATTCCTCCGGTGATCGGAGTTATAATCAAAGAGTGTTTGGCTTTCGCTGGTTGGTGGTCACTGATACATCCAGAAGATAGTTTTGACAGGAAAAAGAAGGCCAAAGCCCCAAATAGAATTCGGCTCGCACGAAGGCTGAGGCTAAATTTTATTTATTTACTTATTCATTTATTTTTGGCGTCAAAGGTTGAAATTAGAAATCAATGTCCAAAAGGGAAGGAATATATGTTTAGGATGATTTTTAGAATCTTTAAAAATATTTATATGTAAAAGTTGAAAAGGATAACTCCCAATTTATATCCTTATTTTATATACCGTAAATTATGATTAAAAAATTTTTTTTAAAGACTTTAATCGTTATTTCAGACAAACTCTATAATATAATAGTTATGTTTGAATCAGCGGTCACTTAATTTATAAATGCAGTTCATGCAAGTTGAGACAAAACTCATCTCACATACTTACTTTATATACCATAAAATCTACCTCGTATACCGTAAATTATGATTAAAAAATATTTTTAAAGATTCCAATCATTCTTCTAAATACCGACAATTATAATTACAGTCATACAGATGTCTCTCGACAGTAACCTTATAATTGTGATTTTTAAAAATACTGTAAATTTCAATTATGTTAAAAAATACGGTAAATTTCAATGTAACTCAGCTCTACCCGCCAAATCATTCGCAAGGGGTTTTCCTCCTCTCTCTTTTTTTCTTAACCAAAAGGTAATTTTCGTGCAATTTTGTTATGAAAATTCTCACCAGGGGATAATTTTATCCTAAAAATGTAAAAAAAATGAGTAATGTTGTTCTTGCAGTTATCATAGTTCATTTTAACTGTTAGTTAATCAAATAGTTATATTTGGGATGGCTTTTAGAGCCTAAAAAATATTTATACATATAAGTCGAGATAACACTCATCTCACATACTTATTTCATATATCATAAATCACGGTTGAAAAACTGTTTTTAAATATTTCAATCGTGATTCTAAATAAATATTATACTGAGCTAGCAGTCTAAATATCATACACGTAATTTTTGTTAAGGTAGAAATTTGTGTTGACAATCTATGTGTCATCTACTTCATCTTTTTTCAAAATTAAATTTAAAACTTTCAGGACAAATTTATACCCTAATAAAAATTAAGTGTATGATATTTAGACTGCTAGCTCAGCATATTTAGTTAACTAACGATCAAAATTAAATGAAATAATGACTATATCAAAATTGCTTCCTTTTTTATGCTTCCAAAATAAAATTTTCCTTGAAAAACTTTCACAATAAAATTATTTCTCAGTAAAAATTTTCAAAACAAAAATACCTTGGCCTCTTTTCGTCAACAGTTTTAAAAAGTAGGATTCTCATTGGTGGTAACGTCATGTGTGGGCTTCGAGGCCATTCTTAACCATGTGTTTATTCATCATTTCAGTTTATTTAGGCCCAAAAAATATTAGGAAAATTTAAAAAAAAATATTTTTTAAACTTCAAAATTTCATTGACAAAGTAGTTAATGAGATTAACAATTATAGTAATGTAAATAATAAATCATTTTATTGTTAAATCACCTATTTAGAATTTTAAAGTTTAAATGATATTTTTTTAAAATCTTCCCAAAAACACTTTCCTTTATGATTTTTATTTTTATTGAAGTAAATATTATCCTGAAGCTGATCGCCTTTTTTATGAAAGACAGTATTTTATTAAAAAATAACAAGTTTATAATCCAGAGTAAATGGTAGGATAAGAACGAAAAGAATAAAGAAAAAAAATTTATACAGAAAATTCCAACTAACAAAAATGAGAAATACATATAGAATAACTTATATCATTTTAATTTTAGTTAGCTAACAACTCATAAGAAATAATTTACATTTTATTTTTTAAAAAAATTATTGGATGATCATTATAATTTTATATTTTTAATTTAATATGTTTATTTTAAGACAAAGTAAAATATGAATTTTTTTTATATAAGTCATTAGTCAATTAAGATTAAAATCATTGGTTTATATTTTTATTGAATAAATTTAATAAAATAAAATATGAATTATTTTATAAAAATCATCAGTTAATTAGGATTAAAATTATTTAGTTGTATTTTTATTAAATAAAATTCAGATGTCGCTGAATAAGTATTTCTCAATAGAAATATTAGAAAAAACATTTATAGCCCGTTTGGTTTGATTATATGAGAGGGGATTACATGTAGTCCTGATATAATAGAGCGATTACATCATTTGATTAAGCTTATGTAATGTAAAAAGGATTACATTTTATAATCTTGATTACATTATTTGATGTAATGATTACATTGCTAGGACTAATGAATAAGGATGCATGCTTCCTGTAATCCAGTGAAAATGACATTGTTGCCATTATAAATTTTAAATTGACCAAAGTGCCCATCTATAAATACGGTTAAATATTAAATAATTTTAATTATCACCGTTAAATGTTAAAAAAATTAATAATATAGAAATTTAAGAAATATTCCCTCATTCAAAAATTAAAAAAAAAATATATTCCACCATTAAAAAAATATTAAAATATCTCATTAAATAATATTTTCATAATTAAATATTAAAAAATTAATATGAATCAAATCTATACACTTTATAATATTTCCACAATTAAATATTAAAAAATTATTATGAACCCAGCGTGTACACTGCACGAAATGAAAAAAATTATCATGAATTCAATGTGTGCATTATTATATGTGTAAAAATGGGTAATTTTGTCACTTGTTATATTATCCTCATATATTCTTATGTTCGATGTAATCCAACCAAAGGTTTTTATGCATATGCATCATCTTTCCCTAATGACGAACCAAACAAATTATATAATCATCATTACATTACATTTCATTATATTCCATTCTATTACTTTCAATTGTGTGAACCAAACGATTACTTAATAGTCTAGAAACACTGTGCTAGATTATGGTAATTTGGGAGGACTCAAATTTGCTCATTTTGCTGTGAGATGAAATTATTATCCATATTAATTAACTTCCAAGTTGTCTTTTCCGGTCTGAATACAACTCACAAGCGAACTTGTTGGCTCTTCCACCGCACTTTTGGTCTCATGGTTATTTAAAACACAATAAAACAACAGCTAATAAATATTTAACCTAAATTTTGTCGCAAGAAAAGTGATGCAAGGAATTGAAAAATTATTTAATTAATTATTGTTTGCAAATAAAAAAATTACTTAGAGGTACAACTTAATCAAAATTAAATGAGAAAAATTACATCCATTTCACCACATATCAATTCAATAGCACTCAATAAATTATTACATGATGATTGGCCAAAAAAATATTTTGAAAAAATCACACTAAGGTTCTAATAATTAAAAAAATAATATTAGAAAAGGCTCACGTCTTATTAATAACAAGTAAAAAAGTAATTATTGATAAGTGAAAGAGTTGCCATTAACAAATTATAAGACTTTTTTTTATAATTTTTTTTTAATTGAAACCTTTGGTGCCATTTTCCTAGAGCCGGGAAAACGGGCCGAGCCCATCTAGTCGGCCCTTTTAGGCCCTGAATTTATCAGGGCCGGGCTTGAGAATTTTGCTTAAAAAGTGAACGCGGGCCTAAAAGGGCCAGCCCTTTAGGCCCTGATATATTTTTTATTTTTAAAAATTATTTATAAGATAATAATATTATTGATCTTTTATATTTTGTTAATGATGTTGAAAATATTTAGTTGTTATTATCTTTTTTAAAATTAAGTTTCATAAGAATATTTTGTATTAAGAATTATAAAAATAAAAAATTTATAAAAGATATTTCTTATTTTATAAGAAAAATACGTTAGATATTTATTATTTACTCTAAAGTTTCACATATGATGGTAATTTACTAATTTATTTGTATTTTATGTTTTTTATAGAGTTATTTGTCATTTTAGATTATTCTTTGTTGTAGATAAAGATTATGAATATATTCATGATTTGGGAGAAGAAATTCTTGATATTTTTACCCTCAAGTAGAGCCTACTACTCAAACTGAAGCACAATCAAATTTTCTTGAAATTGATGATAGTGGTGAAGAAGATGAAAATGATAGTCGTCATACTCATGTTGCTTAGAGTATTTAACTTCTTGCCTTCTTATACTTTTATGCGGATTGTGGATTATTTGTGGATACTATTTTTTACCTTTGAATATGAATTAGTAACAGTATTTGTTTTATTGCATGAGGCGTGTAGACGTGTAGTTTAATCTTGTGTAAATAGCTTTAAGCCCTGCGGGCCAGCCCTGGCCCTCATGCTCTCGGGCCGGGCTTTGAAAACGACAATTTTGCTTACCTCGGACCCTGTAGGGCCGGCCCTTTTAGGCCCTGGCCCGTCAAGGGCCAACCCTATAGAGCCGAGCCGGCCCTAATTCCCAGCTCTACATGATTTTCCCAAAATATTTTCATCATATGATATACCATGTTCACTAATTAGTAAAAATACAGTACCTAACTTTAAAAGCTTTATATTTTATTTTTTAAGTTGGTAAAAACATATTCACTATAAATAAATGCATTGAATTAACTTATTTCTAATCTTGGTGCCATTAACTTTTTGTTCATCGAACCAGTCCTTCAGGTACATGTATCTCATTCTATATATTTATAAATATAAATACATACATTATTTCTTCTTCTCCTTTTTTTTTTTACATTATTTCTTACTGGATGAACCAATGAACATAGATCCCACTCTTTTAATATTCATCGATACATGTACATGAATCACCTGTAACTTTTTCTTTTTGGACCAAACAATATAATATTGAATGAATATACATTCACCTGTTTTTTCCCAACGTATATACATTCCAGAAATTTCTTATAATACTATTTTCTAGAAAATGTGCCATAGAAATGTCAAATAAATTAGTTAACAAAATTAAAATACTTTTTTTTAGGAGAATTCTAAAAAAATACCATTTAAACTTCAAAATCTCAAATAGGTGATTTAACAATAAAATGATTTGTTAATTGTATTATCATTCTTGTTAATCCCATTACCGAACTTGTTAACAGGATTTTAAAGTTTAAATGATATTTTTTTGGCATTCTCCCTTTTTTTTTTTTTTTTTTGTGCCAAAAACAAAATTAAAATACTTGAAAACTCGGCATTTGACCTCTAACTGTTATTAAAAGTCATGTCCTCGTGGAAATACAATCAGATACTGTAATTAAAATTAAGTTTTTGTTTTATCCTTCTCCTTCCAAAAAGCAAGTTCTGGTTCGCGCGTGTTCGGTGTCTGTGGCAGCCACACGTCCTTCCTTTCTCTCAACTTCGTTCGCCGGCCGAGAAGAAAGGCTCCGGTACGCTCTTCTTAACCAAATGCCTTTCACTTTTTGATTTTCTTTTGCTTTCTTGTTTTAATTCTGCTTGTTTTTTGTGGTAGATTATCGTGATAAAATGAATTAGAGTGTTAGGGCTGACATTGATCTAACTTCCAGATTTCGATAGCTCTGTTTTTTCCTTGTTGAATTTGTTGGTTGTATGTTTTGGCAACCTTATCTGCAATGTTGTTACTAAATTGTTTTTCAATTTGGTTCCTTCTTAGCTGCTTGATTTTTCATGCAATACTGATCTATGTGATTTTGTTCCTTGCATCGATAATATGTTGTAGCTTTTTATATGACGTCTTTATTCTGCTATATTAAAGGTTAAATATTCTTGGCTTATCTTCAATTTTTTCCTTGTTTCTAAATGTAACTGCTTTCACAAGAGGAGACAATGGACTTCTTATTCAAGGGAATAGCCGAGGATAGATCTGAGCGGCCCTTTGATGTAAAAGACATCCAAAAGTGCCCCTTTTTGAGGAACATCAACAAACCTACAAACTTATCCTTTTCAGCAGCAAGTATTTCCTTTCCTGTAAGTTACTCATCTTCATGCCATTTCCACCACCAACAATAAAGCCTTCATCCCACTCGGTGGGTCAGCTATATAGATGAAAAGACACCATTAAGCTCAGTCAAAAATCAAATATTGGGATAAATTATTAACTAAGAGATCTTATTTAATAACCTCATTGACCTCTGTCTCCTCTTAACTGGGTTCTAAACAACATGATCTATTCTCCATACTAATAATACTTAAATTTCAATTTGGGTCAATGTTTTAAGCTAAATGCGTTTCTATTCTCATGCTCAGGTGCGCAGAGCTAATGGTCCTATATTTGAAGATGGTCCCAATTTTGACTTGGCATTTAAGCTCTTTCATGGAAAAGATGGAGTCATTCCCCTTACTGATAGCAAAGAGCCTGACTCCCTACCTCCTTTCAATCCTTTAGCAGCAAAAGCTGCTACCATAAGTCTTTCTGCCTCTGGCCTAGGTGGCCCTTTCAGTTTTGGTAATTTTTCTGACAAGTGGAAGAAGCAAAAGAAGACTGAATCATCAAACAAAAGGGATAACTCATCTCATGTAAGTATTTGTTTTCCTATTGATCTTGTTATTTTACTACTAAGGAATATGTTCAGCAACTAGAAAAGTCTATTGTCTCTCTGACACTTCAACATGAGTGATACGCCTTATAGAGAGCGTTAAATGTCAGGGGCTTGAGAGTATCTAAATCCCAGGCTTAAATCTGCAGTGACATACAAATGAAAAATTGCTACTGCCTTCTTTGCCTTAGCTCTAATCTTTGCAAGATATTTGCTAAACATTCTTATTTAAGCCCGTTTGATTGGAAATGATTCATAGGGCAAGGTTTCAATTTTCTTCTTGAAATCCTTTATTTTGATTACTAATCAAGCATGAATTGATTTAATTAACTTTGGAGATGTGGCATAAACTTACATAGCTTTTGCTTTCTCATGCTGAATATCCTCTAGAAAGAAGATTCATCAAAGCATGAGGCGCTTGGAAACGAATGGTTAGAAAAGGGCAATTGCCCAATTGCCAAGTCTTATAGAGCTGTAAGTAATGTCCTCCCCCTTGTCGCATCAGCTTTCCGGCCACCGCCCGGTATGAAGCTTAAATGCCCGCCGGCAGTTGTTGCTGCAAGGGCGGCTCTTGCCCGTACAGCCTTTGTTAAAAACTTGCGTCCTCAGCCGCTTCCTGCAAAAATGCTTGCCATTGCAGCACTGGGGATGGCAGTTAATGTCCCCTTGGGTGTATGGAAGGAGCACACAAAGAAGTTCTCGCTGTCATGGTTTGCCGCAGTGCACGCAGCTGTTCCCTTTATAGCCATGCTTCGGAAGTCAGTCCTGATGCCTAAATCAGCAATGGCATTGACAATTGGAGCCTCTATCCTCGGTCAGGTTATCGGCTCAAGGGCTGAGCGTATCCGGCTGAAGGCGGTAGCCAAAAATGAAAGAGTAGTGAAACCCGAAACAACCATAAAGATGGCAAGCTATAATCCCAGCCATCTCAATGATATTAGAGGTAATCTCTGTGCTGCAGAAGGAATGGTGCTTAACTCACTTTCAGTGGAGGATACTGGTCGTAGTTCAGCTACCAGTGTCTGTTATTGAACTCCCTGTGAGTCTGAGACCTTCGTATATGAAAAGTAAGATCCAAAGAATCTTGAATAATATTTTGATAACCTGAGGTGGTGGTGTAATAAAAGATTATAAGGAATTATCCATGGATATCATGAGATCCTCGCAGATTTGGGATCCTGATATATTTTAATACTGAATGAATTGGTTATGGAAGTTGGTACATGTCTTGGCCTGATCTAGATCATGAGTATTACCTTTCCAGGGCATAGCATCAAAGCTGCTTGTGCTTAAATTTCAAGCAACTGTGTTAAAAGGTGAGCACTGACGGCAACTACTTGAAATTATATTGATTCTTAATCAATAATTTAGATTCTCTATACCCAATAAAATACCCAGCCAGTAATTGGATAGAGATATGTTGAAAGTGTGAAGTCAAAACAATTTTTTTCATCTTTAAAAATAGCGTTGTACATTGACAGTTCTTTGGTCGCTCTAGAGTTTTGAATAATAAATCATTGCATTTATTATCTATAACAATAAATAGAGGGAATTAGCATTTTGAAAGAGAGAAAAAGATCCTATAGACCCTGCTTTTACAAAAATTATTAAAAAAAAAAAAAGGCAAAAGAATAGGATGCTATTGGAGAGGGAAGGCTTTAGGTCCAATGGCCTCTTTCAATATTAACCTTCAAGGTCCATTTTGTTTGTAAATCATGTTTCAGCAACAAAGTTGGTCATCAAAGCAGATCCTAAGAAAATAAAGGCTTTATGCATTTGGACCATTTCGTTGGAATTGTATTCAAACGTTCCTTTACCTAAGGACCTTTGTCTTTCACCAGTCCCCATCTCCACTCGCAACTTTTGCCGCATTTTTAGGGTAATTTTGTCCTTTTGTCAATTTTTCTATGTTGGGTTAAGGAGAAAAATGCTGATGAAGTTTTACCAAAAGTGCCGCCCACCGCCCCGTCCCAAATGTGCAGTGGCCGGACTACAGCATAGGGCATCTGTCGCTTCGCAACTTTTGTCGCATTTTCAGGAAAATGCTGATGAAGTTTTACCAAAAGTGCCGCCCGCCGCCCCGTCCCAGACATGCGGTGGCCGGACTACGGCACAAAGCATCCGTTGTCTGCAGCTCGCAGCCAGGTATTATCCCCCCCTTGTGATAGGGATTTAATCGCCTCCCCAAGAACTCGAGGACACGACCTAAGGGCTAAGTCGAACCTTAAGAATCACTTGGTAGCCACTTGCACCTCTGCGTCATATACATTTTGAAGGTGTAAAAATGTCTATAAATATTTAAAATAAGAGTAAAAATATCAGCATTGTTAAATTAACCTAACACTGTGATATATGTATGTGTAAAAAGAGTGCGAGTCCCATTAAAACAATTAATGGTGTTATGTCGAATTTAATGATGCGGCATTTTTGCTCCCATTTTAAATGTTCATGAGTATTGTTGGATATATTTTAGTAAAAGTTTGTAGGTATCTTTTAGAGTTTTACTAGGTTCTGAACTTCTAACGTTTCCTTTCAATTCTTTTTTTAAAAGAAAAAAATTTAGCTTTGCCTTTCTTCTATTGTCCTTTTTTTTTTTTTTGCTTTATTTCGCTGTTTATATTTTTTTCGGTGGAAATAAAGAATAAATAATAGTCACTTTGAATTTTTTACTCAAAAATATATTTATTTAAATAAAATTTATGGTAAGAAAATCAAAATTTAAATTTAAATAGTAACAAAACAAAAAAGAGGACAACAAGAAAATAGTAATACAATTAAAAGAAAGGGATGAGTGGATCACATCATACAACCCATATTTTTCATTACTTATTACAAGGGTAGTTTATGTGTTTATGCGAAATTTTTATAAATAGATCGTATATATTTGCCTTTTAGCAAAATCCATATCCCTTCTATGTTTTTTAGTCCCCACAGAGGAAAGAAAACAATAAATTCAAGAATCATCATATGGACCTCTTGAACCAACTCCTTCTCCATAAAATCATTGAACTCTTTAATATCCGAAATTTGAGAGAATTTGAGATTATTTTTGTAAATAAAAAAAAAATCATGCTGAGCTTAATTTTTGGTATTTAGACTAAACTACCGATCAGTGATCCTGAATAAAATGGAATGTGAATTCATCAATTGTACTGAATAAGAGTATCAAATAACTTTATATTTATATAGGAAAAAAGTTAATAAATAAAATATAAAAGATAATTCAAGTTCTGACATTGAATAAATTGTTGTAAGTGGGCAAATGTAGGTAGATGGGGCTTTCACAATAATTCAAGCGCATGTATAATATACAAATCATGTTCATATCCCGTACAAATTAATTTTGACACTCAACGACTTCATTTATTGGCGGGTATATAACATGGTACAACATATTATTACCAGATATAAGAAATCCAATAAGTTACGTTTTAGTATTTATGTTTTTTCAAAACTTAAAATTATTTTACATTTTAAAATTACAAAAAGTGCTTAAAAGCTGTGCGTAAATTATTGTTTAGAATCTTAATTTAAACATTTAAAATTTATAATACAACTATTCTTAACTTAACCACTTAACTTAACTATACACAATGCTGTAATAAAAGTTTGCGGCACGGTCCCTTGAGATTGAGTAGAGGCCCTTGTACGGTATTGGGGGCCTCATTACAAAATCTCACTGACATCAGTGTCCTTCTTTTAATATCTTCGTATTACAAGTTTTTTTGGGAATATAGCACCTGTTTTTTTATTCTTTATTTTTGTTAAAATACGCACACACAAAAATACATGCAGACAAATAATATGCGTCAAAAGATCAAACGATAAACATACTGTATTAGCATAAGTTTTTTCATTTATAAAAATCAAATTTCGTATAAAATTTTTATTTTATATTAATTGGTAATTGAATCTGTTAAATGATATATATATTTTTTTATATTTATATTTATATATTTGAGATTTAATTTATAAATATTCAAAATTTGTAATTGGGTTAATATAACTTTTGGTCTCTGAAATTTAATCAAATTTTATTTTTGATCTCTCAAGTTTAAAATCGGTAGTTTTGATCCCTGAAATTTGGCCCGATTTTGATTGTAGTCCATGACGTTTGGTCGATTTTGGTTTTAATCCCTCAAGTTTAAAAAGGATTTGATGTGTTATCCTAAATTTGAGGGACCAAAATCAAAATCAGGTCAAATTTTAGAGACTAAAACCACTTATTTCAAACTTGATGAACCAAAATTAAAATTGAGTCAAACTTCAGGGACCAAAACCACCAATTTAAAACTTGAGGAATCAAAACTAAAATTGGATCAAACTTCTAAGACAAAAAATAATATTACCCTTTGTAATTTCTATAAGAAGTACATATAAACATTATCGTGTGGTGTGGTGTGGTTTTGTAGAGTGAAGCTCCTGAGGGATCAGCATAACATGTGAGATGACGCTGTACCGAATCGAAGCCCTCATATTAGGTACACTTGCCATCACAATCTGAGCTTTCACTTTCACTTTCACTTTCACATACCTGCTGGACCATATCCACATGCCCACTTGAACTGATAATATTGATGCTCACTTCAATACTGATGGAGTGATCTCAGATAAACAGCCATGAATTATATCAGAAAATATTTGAGCTACAAACGAAAAAAAAAAATTTTGAAATACAATACCCTAAATATTCAATTTTTGCCCCAAAAAAATGGAGAGGTATATACTTGTGTTGATGAGGTTGGGGGGGTTATTATTTCATTAGGTGGGTTCTCCGTATTATGCACTATCAACACTTAACTTATTTTTTTATATATAGCATAAGGACATGAACCATTAATATTTGTGTATACTTCATTTTACTAGTACTTGTTTGAAGCTATTTATTAAAAGGATATTCATATAAATTGAGATAAAATTATACTTAAAGTATTTATCTCATACTATACTTTGAATTATGATTAAAAAAATTATTTCTAAAAGCTCCAATCGTCATTAAAAACAAGCTTTTAGTTTTAGGCAGGGTCAACTTTTAAAATTTAACAATTTAGTAAGAGATCATGTGGATGTTGTCTTTACAATAAAAATAATAGAAGAGATTTAGCTTTTGAGAATAACTTAGGGAGAAAAGGTGAAAAAAGTGATTATTGAGAATAGATTATGAGAAAAAAGTGATTTTGATAAGATGAGAGTGTTTGGATATTATGATTAACATAACTTTTTTTCATGGTCAAATTACTAAAAAGGACATTAACTTTTGTGATAATTACATAGAAAGGATAATATTATATTTTATGTATTATATAGTAGTAAATTTCATAATAAATACAAAAAATGGCATAAAATTATCTGAAAAATGTATTTTATATATATATATATATATATATATATAATAAATTTTAAAAAGTAATTTATAATAATTAGATATAAAATATTAGATTATATTTTAGGTACTATTTAACATAAAATTGAATAATAAATACCAAAAAATCTTTAAATTTATCCGAAAAAATTATAAATTGTGACAAAAAAATGAATTGTACATACGTACATAGAAATATATATATTAATAAATTGTACATTGAAAGTTTATAATAATTACATATGAAGGATAATATTATATTTTAAACAAACCAAAAAAAGATGTCAATCATTTTCTTAAATTATACCGTTTTTGTGTAGTTTTAAGAAGTTGAACTTTTTTTTTTGTCTAAAAAAAATGATATCTAATATTTTGAAATATTTTCTTGGATGTATGTAATATCAAAAAATATTTTTTAAGTAACATGCTGCATTCTAAAATAATTTTTAGTGATTTTAACTCTTTAAAATATTTTTCAGTTGTACCCAATATGTTTGCAGACTGATTGTAATTTTACCCTTAATTTATTTTGTTAGCTTCAAAAATTACTCTAAAATATTAGGTGCTCCTGAAAAAATATTTTAGAGTGGATGACACTGGGTACAACTGAAAAAATACTTTAAAGTAATTTTTAGAGCTGAAAAAATAAATTAAGGGTAAAATTGCAACCAGACTGCAAACATACTGGGTACAACTGAAAAAATATTTTAAAGAATTAAAAGCACTAAAAATTATTTTAGGATACTACATGCCACTTAAAAAATATTTTTGGACATTTTTTAAAACCAAAAAAGCATGGTTTTTGACAAAAAGCAATAAAATAAGCTTTTTCCAAAACCATAGTTTCCAAAAAAAAAAAGTGTTTGGCTAATTTTTCTGAAAACGATGATTTTAATGCTAAACCATGGTTTTAAGAATTTTCCAAACACACTGTTACTATTGTAAATTACAATACCAAGTGTGGATCTACTGAATTAATAGTAATAATATTAATAATTTGTCAGCTTATTTCTTGAAAAGGAGAATGGATCATCCCCACCACGTTGATACTGGATGGAGTGTTAGTTACATTACATCACACTCCCAAGTTCCTAACCCAATTAATGTCTCTCTATCACGTGCTTATCACATTCTCACAATTCATGATATTTCCTTTGTTTTGGCTCTTAGGGCCTCTCAGTAGTCGCATCACTATTCTGCATTAAAGAAAAACGCAGAGAGAGGCAACTGTGAACTGTTAGTGTTAGTCCCGTTGGAGTTGACAGACGATTTATAAATGCCCTTTAAACCATAAGCCTACTCTGATTATATGTATGTATATAAGTAAAGTACACTACTAATAATCAGCTCCTCTTTTAAATTCATCTATTCTTCCTTTGCTTCTTTCTATTTATATTATTTTTTTAGCACATTCATTTCAGTTAAAGTTTTCTCCTTTCAAGATTTAGAATATAAGTGGTTTTTTCCCTTTTCAATAAGTGAGTTTTCTGAAATTAAAATTTGTATTTTCTTTTTTGATCTGCTTATCACATTAATTAATAGTGTTTTTATTCTATCTATATTATTTTTACATTTTAATGAAGCTGAGGTACGTGTATGTTGTTCCTTTTATTTTTCCCCTACCTTCACTTTTGTTCCTTTCACATATTGATTACATTGAGTCTTACAACACACCATGCCCCATCTGATGTCATTACATGTATTTCTCCTTAATATCCTCCATCTTCTCTCATGCATGCATAAATAAATACACATAAAAATATCTCCTTAACTTGGCAGATAAACTTTCCATACCTGTACATAATCCAAATAACTGATTATCTTTTTTAAACAATATTCTCAAAATATTACAATATGATTTTTTCCCACATTTTGAGATACTTGAAAAATAAAAACACAAGAAAAAGTAAAATTGTTTTTTGGGTAACAGGCTAATTACAGCTATTTTTTTATCGTTGAATTAAATATTTTTATAGACAAATTCCCCATAATAACAAATAAAATTTCCAGGGGAAACAACTGTTTGTTATAGTTTAAACCCCCCCCCCTTCAAAAAAAAATTCTGACTGCTTAAAACTCAATTTAGAAACACCAAATCCACCCTCAAGAAAAAAGGCTGAACAAGGCTACAGTTTTTGGCCAAATGATGTTCTCATTCCCATAAATACATTTAATTTCAGGAAAGTTTTAATCTTTTGCCTCAGTTTGTCTTATATCCGAAAAGCAATAATATTTCACAAAGCAAAGTCATAATTTATTATTACAATAAGATTCTTCATCCTAAAAATTAGTTTTAAAGAGCTATTACTCATTTGAAGTCTAACCAATACTCGAATTTGGTTTAGCCTGTAACAGTAAACAATAGATAAATATATATCACATACAAAAAAATCTCCACCGTACCAACCCCCACTATAATAGAAATGAGTGAAGATTTAATTTACATTATTTAATATTTACTCACTATTAGCTACGGGTTGGGTCAAAAGCAAGATCTGAAAAAATGAAATAAAATTGCTCCAGTATCAATTATTAACTGAATATCTTCACCGACTATATATATCTTGATTAATGACCTTTAATTCTTGCGTATATTTCAAGAGACTATGATTAGTGCATTGTACTGGAGAATATTTTTATTTCTATCTTTAAAAAAAAAAGAGAAATATCGATGATGTTTCCATCATTTAGTTCTTCACATGTGTGTCTTGAAATAATGAAAGCAACTCTCGAACAACTGACCTCTTGTATTTATTAATGAATGCATGATTAGTTCTCTTGATATTTGTTTTAATTTGTCCAAAATTTAAAATAAAAATAGTAATATATATTTATGTTGATATACAAAAAGAATAATATATTTTAACTCAACTCAGATATTTATGTAATTGTAATTTTTACATTGAAGCCACTAAAAATGGAATGTGAGGGGTTAGTTAAGCACATTGACTTTGTGGGGATTTGGTGGAAGGTCTTAGTCAAATTTGTAACGCGGAAATTGAAACTTTCATCTCTCACAACGTGCAGTGTTC
The DNA here is from genome assembly GCA_037074505.1 of Albizia julibrissin. Classification (NCBI taxonomy): domain Eukaryota; kingdom Viridiplantae; phylum Streptophyta; class Magnoliopsida; order Fabales; family Fabaceae; genus Albizia; species Albizia julibrissin. The sequence continues at coordinate 37,881,096 of CM073488.1, read as the reverse complement.
CCTGTTCTTATCATGCATTCACACGACATTATATTTTCAGATTAATTTAATTTTCAATAATACTAATAATTATGGCACATAAGTTAATCTCTTCCTATATGTGTGTTGTGGGCTGCATGCATGTATGATAACCACCTTGATTTATTTTATACCTTTTTAGTTTGCTTTCGCACTTATTTTCCGCTCCTTGTCCACTTCAATTTTGGCAACATCAAATGCGGATATAATCAAATATTTAAATTATTTGACTTGAATAAATAATAAACTGTATGGTTAATATATTTACTTGCGAGATTGTTCAGTATCTATTTAATTAAGAGGATTCAAGTTTCTGAATCAAACTAATTTAGGTCAGATATAAAACAATAACAGAATTAGCTTTTATCAAAAGTTAATTACCAACTCTAATTTACGGTAGCTTTAGCTTTACATGCTAATCCAAACATGCATGCATATGAAAAATTAAAAGAAAAGCTTAAGAACTTGCTTAGCTCTATGATAAGTTAACTACTAAGCTTTTCTTATGACTCATTGTTCAGATAATGTTTTTGACCTAAAGCTATAAAGAGACTTCTAAAAATTAGGCAAAAGCCTCTCAGTGGTGGGTTGCATTGGTTCATCTTCAACTAGTAGTACTTCTTCTTTAACGGTTCATAATATAAGACATTTTAACTAATCTATTAAAATTAAGAAATAGTAGTTAATTCATTAAATATCACTTAAATTAATTTTTTTTTCAACTTTATCCATATTAATTTGGATTTTAAATGAGAGAGAACATACAAAAAATCACATTTAAGTATCAATTATATAGGTAAAATTAATAAATAAGTATTAATTATTCTTTTAAGTAACTTATATTATGGACTAAGACATTCTTCTAGAAGTAACTTATAATGTGGACTAGAGGATATATGTGTGTGTGGATAGTAACAAATAACTAATTTCTACTATTGATTGTGTCTATATACACACACCACCACCAAGTCTCAAACTCTTACGAACTGTTTCAACCTTTTAGATAAAAAAAAATTCGTGAATCATAATAAATTAAAGGATTAAGTGTAATTTTAACAATAAAATTTTACCAAAAAAGTATTTAGCTCAAATAAGTTTTAGAATGGACAAAAATAATAATGAACAATTAAAAATAGTGCAAATTTAACAAAACTGTTAAATTTGACCTAATAGTGTTTATTCTCTTATAATTTAACGTCGTTAGGTTATATTTAACGGTTTTGTTAAATTTACACATTTTTTAATTATTCATTATTATTTTTACTCCTTCTAAAATTTGCTTATGCCAGACACCCCTCGAACAAAACTTTATTAATAAAATTACACATTAACCCTAAATCAAGGCTAAATGATATTGCTTTCCTGATTAAAAACAAACACACTATATTATTTGCACCATCTCGATGAGAAAGATAAAACAATTTTATTTATTAAATATATGTGAAATCATCAAATCATAACTCTTTTGCTCTTTTATCTTTTAAGTTGATCACTGTTTCCCCTAGAATATAAAGAGTTTTTATCTTTTTTAAAAAAAAAAATTTGATATTCAATTTTTTTGTTAGACGAGGTTGTTTATCATATTAACCAAGACATCACTCTTTTTTTTCTTTTTTATTATTTACAGTAAACATTTGCTTGGTTCATTTTTTTTATCGTTCCAATGAGGATAAAGGTGACAAAATTAAAAATAATACTACCTCCGGGTCCTTAATTAGAGGTAGTAGTAGTTCACAAGTGAATAAAAGGAAAGGTGATCCAAAATGAGAAAAAAGATAATATACTTTAATAAATTCTCAAGAAAAGAAGCTATATAAGGACAAAGGAGAATCATCACATGCGTCTAAAAATTTCAGCAGTACCCTCGAAGTAATATTTGCCAAGTGAAAGAGACAACTTATACAACTTTAAATCATCGAGTTTACAAGCAAACATTTCGACCAAAAAAAAAAAGAAGGTTTACAAGCAAACAAGAAAAGAATATATCCAGAGCGCCATAAATACAGTACTAATATTGTCAGTAAAAAAAGAATATATAAATAGAGTAATTGAAAATATTATATATTGCAGAGTACAGACATCGTGTCGGGGAATAATAATAATTTTTTTATTTTTGGATTCCGTGACGGTGAATAATTAATTAGCTAGTGTTATTACCGACCATGTTTAATTGAAGAAGGGAATAATTGTTTCTTAGATGCTTAAGCCTAGCTAGGATATATAGTATTATAACACAAAAGGATTAGGTAATGAAGTCAAACAATAAAAAGGAAGCTACTAGCTTACCACACACCATTCAAATAGTCCAAATATATTTAGTATGTGTTTAAAATAATGATTGAAATATTTAAAAATAGTTTTTTAATCAAGATTTATAAAATATGAAGTAGATATGTAAGAAAAGTTTTGTTTCGATTTATATAAAAAATACTTATAAACTCTAAAAAACTTATCCAAACAATCAATTACTTGTTTTCTCTTTTATTTGATCTGAGAAGGCAGCTAGCTAATTGGCGTTTTCTTTAAATAGTACTCCTCCTATATTATTTATAAGCAATATTCTTTCTCATAAGGCTGATCCCTTTTATAAGCAGTTTTCACTTTGTGTCGTAAGCTCTTTTTTCTTATTTTACCATTAATAAATATATATTATTTATAATTAATTATCATACACACCAAGAGTTATATTCAGGAGAGGGAGAGAATTCACTATGTGGATAAAGTCAACAAAATATTAGGAAAATATATTTTATCATCTCTCTTACTTTTTATACATTCTCTCTCTGTTTTTATAAATAGATGCATATATGTAAAAAATATGATACTTTTGACACACTTATTATTTTTAACTACCAATTTATTTTATACAATTAATAAAAAAATTACTTATAAATAAGATCAGAGGAATTAGTAGAGTATATTATTATTATTATTAAGAGTTGAGAAGAGCAGCGTGTATGCACTGTCTCGCACGTAGCTGCACGTAGCTATCCAGTTGGAATTTCACCATTTCGCCACATCTCTACAGGTACAGCTGTATCTTAGTAACATCCAATCTAATGTATTGATCTGGCAAAAAGAAAAAAAAATCTAACATATTGCAAAAATTATCGAAATTTTTATAATTTATGTTGACAATTCATGATAGGGAAAATTGCTGAAAATTTTATCATTATCAAATCTATTGCCCAAAAATACATAAGAACGTGTGTTTTTGAGCACCTACAATTGCTCTTCAGTTGTGTACAACATTGAAGGTAGATTGTACACGATTTTAGAAAAATTGCACCTAAGGTTGATTTAAACAAATTTCAAGTACATTTAGATAATAAATTTTGTAATTAATGCAGAATTTTTTGGGTGATTTTTGCTAATATTAATGAGAATTTTTGTAAACTAATGTTATTTATAGTCTTTAATATAAGACTCAGTTAATTTTTTTAAAGAGATTAAAAAAGTCAAATAAATTATTTTAAAGTATTTATATTTATTTTTTTATGTCAAATTAATTTATATGACTTATAAACTAATATATAATCAAATGATACATAAAATATATTATGATTAATTAAATTATTTTTTAACCTTTCAAACAAAAAACCAACAAGATGTTACGTTACATATCGGAAGGAGTAACTATTACATGCAATTCATCGTATATGCATATATTGTGTGATGCCCGAAAGTAAACTATCAAAGCTGCCAGTCCGTAGCAGTAGCACATCCTGCCAAAGCGATGTCGTTTCGCTTACCGTGTAAAAAAATTATATAATATAATAATCATTAAATGAATTATAAATAAAATAACGAGGTCATATCAAGTTCACAAGAGTATTGAATCATTAAAACGCGCCTGCCACAGCCTACCTCTTAATTCAATTCAAGCCTTGTTTGAATTAGTTTATAAAAGTTTTATAAGTGCTTATAAATCGTGATTCACGGAATATGAAGTAACTTTTATAATTTATAATGTTACTTTTACGGTCTACAAGGTAAATATGTGGAGGAGATTTATCTCGATTTATATAAATCAGGTTTATAAAATAAGCCCGATTGAAAACAGGATTTCCAAACATACTATCACATTAAATGAGGTACCTTAGATTCCATCTGACCTTATATTATAATGGGATAAGGTGAATTTTTATTAATAATGTTTATTTTTTAAGGGTGTTTTACATAAATAAATTTTAAAAAAGATAAAAATATTAATAAATAATATAAAATAATTTAAATTTATTAAAACCGTTAAATTTAAGGGAGAATGCCAAAAAAATACCATTTAAATTTCAAGATCCCGTTAATAAGTTCGATAATGGGATTAACAAGAATGGTAATGCAATTAACAAATCATTTTATTGTTAAATCACTTATTTGGGATTTTGAAGTTTAAATGGTATTTTTTTGAAATTCTCCATAAATTTAACTAAATAATAATTAAATTATAAAAGAATAGATTTTGGTCAATTTATACCATTTTAAATTATTTATTAATATTTTTATCATTTCTAAAATTTATTTATACTAAAATTTTCTTAGAAAAATTTTATTGATAAAATTATAATTAAACTTGTTATAGAAAAAATTACTCCCACTTTTAATTTATTTTTATCATTTTTGTTTTTAGACGGACAACTAGGACTTCCTTAGCCCTCGGGCCGGTTTGTGTGGTTTTCTGTTTTTCAAAATCTACCTTCAATACTGTTTTACGAAAAAACAATTTAATTTCCACCACAGTACAGTATATTATTGGGAAAATTCCGTTGGAAAGTATAAAAGGATAAATCAAAACTTTGAATTTATAACATTTTATATGAATATACTGTCAGTACGGTGGATGAATATGTGATTATGGAATCTTGACAAAAAGATATCATTTCCCTTGAGTCCTTTATTTTCTTCTTTCTTTCTCTCAACTCGAAATAATAACATTTATTTCTATATTAACAACATCATCTTTTACAGTAACAACTCTACTTTCTCATTTTACAACTTTATATCTCAAAAACTAACATACACAGAGATATGAAGTTATGAAATGAGAAAGTAAAGTTGGTGTAAAAGATGGTATTATTAATATATAGACATATATTGTTACTCCAAGCTAAGAGGCAGGGAAAAGAAGATGAAGGCTCAAGGGTAGGACGGTCTTTTTTGTCAAAATTTGATAATTTCAAATTCCTCCACCGTACTGATATGAGATTTTATAAATTCGAAGTTTTGATTTATCATTTTTTTAATTTCTAACATATTTTTCTTGAATTTTTCCTATATTATTCTATTGATACACACACATTTAACAGAGAATACTACTACACATTCTATTGATACACACACGTTAAGTTTTATAAGTGTTTATGTATGTAAGCTGAGACAATACTCTTTTTACATATTTACTTCATATACCGTAAATTATGATTGAAAAATTGATTTTAAAGACTCAAATCACTATTTAAAACGAGCACAGTAAATGTGTTTTGATTAAATTTTAAGAATAATTTTTATGATTTACAAGATAAATTATATAAAAAAAATTTTATCTCAATTTAAAAAAAAACTTTTAAAATCACAAATTATGAGTTACACAAACACATGCTAAAGCAGCATCGTTAGGGTTAAAAAGTAAAAACCTGGTTGACTTTGTGTAACCATGTGCGTGTGTGTCATTTATAAAAGAAAATACTACGAACAGGGTGTTTGTCTTCACGATTCTTTTTAAGCCCTTCAAGCCCCATCGCACGATTCCCATGAAGCAATTGTTGTAGCTTTTTTCTTTTGTTGCGTCACTGCCGTGGTGAGAGAAGATATCAAAAGTGGTCCCCCTTTCTTGCTTTGTGTTCTTGTTTGCATTACCCTCTTTATTTATTTTTTTTTCAATTTTGCTAATATATAAGTGTGATTATTTTTTGATTAAATGAAACATTTTAGTTACTTTTCAATATGAAAAAATTATTTCTTTTAATGCTATTTTTCAATAAAAAATGAGAAAATCAATTATTTTATACTCATTATCTAATTAAGTGTTTTTTAATATTTACAATTTTCTCAATAACACATTAAATTTTTATTTTTATAGTTTTATTTAAGTTTTTTCAATAATAAATTTACTATTTAATAAGATTAATAGCGTTTTCAGTCATTTTCTGTTTCAAATTACTTTTTAAATAATAATCTAAATAAATTTAAGTGTGTGTTTGGATGCATATGAAAAAAAATATTTTTTTTTCTAAAACCATGATTTAAAGAAAAAATTACTAAACACTTTAAAAAATAACCAGAATCCTGTTTTTTCTTGAAACCATAGTTTCCATGGCAAAACCTTGGTTTGATGTGAAACTGCTTGGTGGTGCTTCTTGATAGCTTTTCTTCACTTTACGCGTGAGTCCCATTCCCTTCGCACTTTCGGTCCTTCACTTTACGTGTGATTTTTCAACTCTAGAATTCAATCTCTTTTTTTTTAATAAAAATATTTTATATTAATATAATTTAATTAATGGACAACACGATTTGTTCAAAATAAAAGCCAATAAATAAAAGTATAAAGTCCAATTATAATAATGGTGTGTTTGGTTCAACAAATATTATATTAGATGAGGTTCATTAAAATTTTATTATGATAAAATATTTTATTGTTCTATTTCATGTTAAATAATATATGAAATATAATCTTATCCTTTATATATAATTATTATAAAAGCTAATGTCTTTTTTAGTAGTTTGACCATTAAAAAAGTGATTCCCACCCCAATATCCAAACACTCTTATTTTATCAAAATCATTTTTTTATAATCTATATTCTTCTCAGAATCTATTAAAAAAAATCAATTTTTTCACTTTTTCTACTGAAACCATTTTCAAAAGCTATATCAAAACACACCCTAAGTTTGACAAAAAAGTCATTTTTACCACCGTCAATTCAAACATAATTTACATTTGCAATATGACTTTTATTGATCTTAAGTTTGCAAAAATCATATTGAAAAAAAGTCACTTCTGTCACCGTTAATCCAAACAAGCCTATAGTTACAGTATATTCAAATATTTTAATAATTCAGTTAAATTTCAAAATACAAGTGTTAATAGAAATAGGGACAAATTAAATTTTCTATATATTATAATACTACTATTGTTGGAAAAAAAACATACTACTATTAAAGACGGGCATTGGAAACATCAACGTTGAATTCAAAAAGAAAGAAAAGACGAGTATTGAAAATTTTAAGTTAATTAGCAAATTTTAATCGCAACCAAAAATTTCAATATTCTATAAAAAATTTTAAAGTTGAAAAATTTCAATATTCTATAAAAAATTTTAAAGTTGATCATCCTGAACTATAATTAATATTTTTAGAACGTCTTTAAGTAGTATAAAATATTGCATTGACTACATGAGATGTTAAAATGCAATGCTTTTCTTTTCAGATATATGTAAGCAGTTATTATTTATATATTCTATTTGTGCATATGATTGAGAGCTCACAAGTGGCAAAAATTCTCGACAAAGTTATGGGAACGGCAGGTTATCTGTGAAATGTAAATAATAATAATAATACTATTTGTTTATTCTTCCTCCATGAAAAGCAAGTACATAGTAACAAATTCGCCGACACCGACAAGCATTCAACAACATTATTTGATCCCGTGTCCGGCAGTTTTTTTTTTTTTTTAAATATCTGTTTATGATTTAATTGAATCTTCATTCTAATTTATATAAACCCTTTGAATATTATATAGCCCCATGTTAAAACAAATGCTAAAAGCATACGTTTTGACCCTCTAAATTTAAATTAAGTTTATATATAGTGTTTTAAACTTATAAATTATTTTTTAAATTTTTAATAATAATATTACTAGTCCTATTTAATGGAAAACGCTGAAAGGACAAATTTATATTGTGCCTCCGCAAATAAATATCCACAAAACATGCTCTAAATTATAATTCTTTAATATCATTATTTGTATATTTTAAATTTTAAAACTATATGTTATAAATGGACATGGATGTTTTAAAAATATATATACACATATGATGTTAAAAGAAATCCGAATAAATTAACCGACTTAAAGTTGGTTTAACAGTGTAAGGCATTGTTAAATCATTCTGAGTTTTGAGTTTGAATCCTATAAAGGACTCTTGCATTAAGAGAAGAAGCCACGAAACCGAACATGATATCAAATGATACTATTAAAAAAACAAGTAATTTTTTCTAAGCAGTATATATAAACATCCATATCATCATTTGACGTTTTTAAACCCGTCGCACTAATTTATAATAAATTGTTTTACAAATAATAACGTTTTAGAGGTTCCTATATATCGTCCCTTTGTGAGGAAGGAAAATATCATTATGCTGTAATGTTAACTTCACTAAAATGCGAATTTACATTTGTGGTTGTTACTTGTTATGATGGCACATGGTTTGGATTTTAATGATGCTATTTTATGATAATTTATGTACATACGTTATAAACTTTAAAAAAAATGTAAAGCATGTGTTTCTTAGGCTATACTTCTCGGTAATTTAATAATGGGATAATTACAGTTAAGAACCTCGTAAAAGGATTAATACTAAGTCAATTTCTTAAACCTTTTCCCTGCTAAAATATAGAAAAATGAGTATTAAGTTTAGTTATGAGGTCCTGATTTGATATTAACCGTTTTATAAGGTCTTAATTATCATTAATCCTGTTTGCATGCTCAACTCTGCCTTTATCTCCCAATCATCATATATTTTAAGTGGTATAAATAATTTATAATTAATTAGTAGGTGTAGACTCTGTAAATTGGATGAGATTCGACCAATTAGTCAAATTATTTATTACCTATATAATTTCTATATTTTATATTAGTATTAATTAATTCAATTTCAATAATAACTATAAATGGTAATTCGGCAAGTTACGGGCTCAATACACATGCATGGATCCCACCCTAATTACTTGTATATGACTCAACATATAATTAAGGGCCCCCATGTGGCTCGATAAACATTAACACATGCATGCATCTTTTTTTTCCTTAATAACAATTTTATATAAATTAAAGAATTTAGATGAAATTATATATTTCTTACTATAATATATCAACATTTCCTCAGCAAACGTCATTAGTTATTAGGACATTAGGTATAAAAAAATAATGCTTTAGATAAAGCATAATATATTATGAACCATATCATAGGTCTTTATAATAATTACCGAGAGAGAATGTGTTCAGTAATTTCGTTGAGATTGTGTCTCTTTATTCTCAGAATATGCAAAAACCTTTAATTTCTTCAAGTAAAAAAAGGCAAAATGCAGGTCAAAAAAAAAAAAAGTAAAAAAGGCATAAGTAGTGAATAATTTAATAGTATTAACTGTATTTTTTTTTTGGCAAAAGATATATCTCAACTATTTTAGAATAGTTATTTGTGCAAAATACTATTAATAAATATTAACAATATTTATTATGAGATTTTTTGTCGTTAATTATACTTTCAATTAAATTAAATTTTGCTGTCTCGATAACCTATTGATTGATTTATGACTTAAGGTTTTAATGGCATTCATCTTCAAAAAGTGCATCTAATTAACGCGAGAATTCAGAAATTACTAAGAAGCCAAGTCTCACACCCCTCACAAACATGTCTTGAAATATCCGTCTAGGTGAAAAAAAAATCAAATATAAATGGATCATAAAAATAGATGCACATTCAACAAATAAATTAAATATAATTTTTATCGAGCAAATTTCATAAAGTTAACCTTGTATTTCGCCAATACACACACATATGGATCTATAATTGCGTATATGCTTTTATTCGCAGACAAGTAAATCTGTAAATATCATTACTTTATAGCTAAGGCCTCTTTTCTAAAGTGAAATGAAAGAAATGCTCATCCAAGTTATTTCCAGCTGGAAATGGCGAAATGCTCTTATAATTACCACTTGTTTGTTACGAAAAACAAAATAAATCGTACTGCTTTTATTTAAACTTTATGATAATTGATAAATATTGTTATTATTAATCAAATATATTCTTATAATATAGTAAAAACGTTAAAAAATGAAAACAAATTTATTCTCTCGATTCGTGTTAAAAATAAAAACATGAAGATGGGGTTGGCATGCTTTTAATATCCAAATTAATAGGTAACTCATACTTTGGACTTAAGTATTGATATGAAAATAGAAGAATTAACACGACTTCCCTGAAAAATATTCGTGAGCTTTTATTTGTGGAGGGATTATTTGAATGATTTTTTTTTTGGGAAAAAATAAATTAAGAAATGAAGATCAAATAACAATCTCCATTTTCAAACAGAGTGAACCATTCTTAACAAGATTTAAGGACAATGAAAATTGAATTTTATTTTATTTTTTATAATTTGTGAAGATCAAGAAGTTGAAAAGAGTCAATAAACTGCATACTGATTCATTTAGCAGTTTTAAAATTGTGTTTATCCAATAATGAGATTTTTTTGGGCTAAAAACATTTAAGTGGAGAAGTGGTCCGTTTCTATAATTTTCAGTTTCTGACTTGAAGTCAAATCATTTTGTCCCAAGAAAAATTCAGTCAAACCATGACATCTTAAAATGTGATAAAATATATTTAATCATTATGAATTTATAAACCAATCAAAAAACTTTATCTTACATTCTTTGAGAAAAAACGCATTACTCTTAAATTGTGTTTAAATCACGTCAAACACAAATTTGTTGACCACAGTTTATAGGCATTTAAAAAGAGAGAAAACCTTACCAAAAAAAATATTGAGGAAAATTGTTTAAATAATTAGTATTTGTTAACATTCTTTTGTAAACTACACACGATCAACTTTAAACTTAATCAGTAAGTTTTTTAGATAACTAAAAATATGAATATTAAAAGGGAACGAGTAATTTTTATAAAGAAATACACATGTGATCCCAAATTGCCAATCAATAAAAGATTATTTCCTTATTTTGCGGGCAAGGCTATAATTAAATACACAAATTAAATAAATTTTGTATTCTTATTTTAAAAACACAGTAAGAAATAATATCTAAGTTAATTATATTTTTAATACGTTGTGAAGATTTTTCTGGACAACAATCTATTACGAGGATTTTCAGGCAAAAAAATATTACGGGCGATGTGAATGTATTTGAATCCTAATAACTTTTCTCCACCGAAGTTTCACCAAAAATAAAAAACTTTCTCCACCTAACTCTATTGTTCCAACACAAAACAAATAATTTAAAAATTGCACGCAGATTTCATTTTTTATTTTATTATATTCTAAAAGTGATAGTGGATAATTTCTGAGAACAAATGCCACGTGGCAGAAACCCATTAGGGAGATTAACCAAAATTACGCGGGCTGAAAAGGGGCCAAAGTGTCAAAGTTGGTTTTGGTTTTCAGCGCCTCATGACGTAAAAGTCAAGTCGTAGCCGGTGGCATGGCAATACACACTGAAATAAATAAGTAGGGATTGTGATGTCTTTTTATCATAAATTCTAATTTCATTTTGTGAAGGTAAAAAAAAAAATCTAATTTCATTTTGTCTCTAAGGTTCTTCAGAATTTTCTCAAGCTTATTGGATATTATTTATTTATTTTTTTTGCCAATAAGCTTTTTTTTTTGGACAAGCCAATAAGCTTATTGGAAATTAACATGCTACTGTAGTACTTGTGAAATTTTTCCTAATTTAATTTTCAATTATTGATTTTTTTCCCCACTCGGAATTCTTTCTTCTTGGTGTGGTAATATTATATTCGATTTCGATTGGCCAGAAGAAGAAGCAGCATGGAAGTCGAACATAGCGAGAGGACAGCGAGGCGCACACAGTAGCGAATAGTTATATAAGCGTTCAGTTCAGTTGGTCTAGCAGCGATTTCTGACTCTCGTTAATGCATGTTGCCTTCATTTCTAGGCCTTTTTCCTCTTCTCTCGAGTCTCATCCTCTGAGACTAGCGTTTCAGGCCTAGCCCCTCTTCCCCCTTTTCACATTCTTTCAACGCATATACCTATAACACCAACCGGTACGTTCTTTCCCATTCTTTTTTGTCTTTCTTTCATTATTTTTCTTGTTACTTTTCTTTCGTTCAGATTTTGGCTCTTTTAAACTCCAACCCCTCAATTCTTGCAGCCAAAACTTGTTGGATTGTCTTTTGTTGTATTGTGAGTGGTGATTCTTTTTCTCTCCCTCAGCTTATCTGGTTGTATATTCCTCTGTTTATTACTGCTTTCTTCTTCATCGGTGTCCTTCTTCTGTTAGATCTCTTTGGATTGAAACGTCCTTTTCTCTGATTTTAACTCACTATATTCTTTTGAGTCACAGATCTGATTCGCGCTCGTGGGTTTTATGTTTTTTGTGTTTTTGTTCATTTCCTATTTTCATGTTCTCTGAATTTCCCCCCGGTATTCGAGTGCTTATACTGATTTATTGTAAAATATTTTCTCTTCCGAGATTATCGTTTTTTTTTGTGGATAAAATGCATTTTTATTTTCTGAATCATGAAAACTTCGATAATAAAGCTGTGCTTCTTCTTGTTAATTTTCGTAACTCTTTAATTTCTTGCTTGTGGGTTCTTCGGTCTTGCTCTGTTTGAGTGTCATGCTGCAATTGATGATTCGTACAAGCAGTTGATCAGCAGGCACTGACAAATGAATTATGGAATCTTTTCGTGTATGTGAAGAAATGATTATATTACTTTATGCTCTTTCGGTCTTTCACCTGCTCATTACCCTTTTTTCCCTTCCATCAATGGCATGTTGCAAGATCTAGTGCTTCGCTTCGCCTTTTTCAAGGGCCCTATGCCATGTGAAATTTATAAAGGCAAAGTGACATGGAAAGCAAGAAGCGTCGGTGGTGTGTGATTTTTAATTTGCAGCTTAGCCCCGTCATTATGTTGAGTAACTCTTAACAGCTGGAGTTTGTCATTTTTAATAAAAAAAAATATTTCCATCTTCTTTCCGAAATCTTGATCTTTCCCGGAAGTTTCTGTCCTGTACATTGATCTCGGTATAGTAAGTTTCTCAGCAATCAACATCCTTTGCTGTTTCTGGATATTGATTAATTGGTCCTTGTTTTTCTTTTCAATGAAGCGATCTAAAATTGTTGAGGCCTCTTTAGTTAGTTGGCAGAACTAGGGTGGTATGGTAATTCAAATAAAGTTGATTTCTGAATTTGCAAGAGACCTAATTTATAATGATAATGCCCGCTTGATTGCTGGAAATTTTAGGAAGAAAAGCGAGAACATCGTGACAGATGTAATTATATTCATGTGCTTAGTTTTCAAATGACTTCTCTTTAATAGAAACTTGAATTCTTATGATGGGTGTATTTGAATGGCTATTAAAAAAATTCAATTTCTCCTTTACAAGTGATTGCTGACAATTGTGAATGATATGTGATTCTGACTTGTAAAAGGCCTATTGGTCATTCTGTCTATAGTTTTGTTATAAATTTATGAGTGGGGGGATGCGACACTGTTGCATTGCAGTAAAGCTGAGTATATTGCGCTGTTCTGCAGGTGCTTAGTTGATTAATTCTTGAACAATGAAGCATAAAGATGGAAAACCGATCATCCATCCAGACAAGAATTCAAGGGCTGTCTCTATGGCGATCATGTTTGTTGTGCTGTTTGGACTTTCTTTCTATCTAGGTGGGATCTTCTGTTCCGAGAAGGGAAAATTTGTCACCATTAATACTCAGAAGACAGCTGAATCTTCTAAAGGATCCGCAGTTGCTCCTCTGCAAGTTAAATCCAATAGCTTCCCTGAATGCAGCATTGACTATCAAGACTACACCCCATGCACAGATCCAAAGGTATTATTACGAGTTTATTTTTTGGGTTCTGTAGAATTCATAGAAAAAAGTCGCATTGTTGATTAAATTAAGCATGATTTTACAGAGGTGGAGGAAGTATGGCTACTATCGGCTTACTTTGTTGGAGCGCCATTGCCCTCCAATTTTTGAGAGGAAAGAGTGCTTAATTCCTCCCCCAAATGGGTATAAGCCTCCAATTAGATGGCCAAAGAGCAGGGATGAATGTTGGTACAGGTACAAATATGCTTTCATCAGCTCTAGAATTCTAAGGATGGATTATTTTTTAGTTGGCTGCAATTGAATCCAAGCTGTCCATTTCTTCAAGTTTTATGTTACCCTAATTTCAGGAATGTGCCTTATGATTGGATCAACAAGCAGAAGTCTAATCAGCATTGGTTGATAAAGAAAGGGGAAAAATTTCTCTTTCCTGGTGGGGGTACTATGTTCCCCAATGGTGTGAGTGAATATGTTGATTTAATGCAAGATCTGATTCCAGAAATGAAAGACGGGACTATTCGAACTACCCTTGATACTGGTTGTGGGGTGAGTTTTACATTTTGTTTCCGTGACAACGTTTTTTCCCTGAATTAATCCCTATAATGATTCTCAGCAATCTTTTTTAGACTTGAATTCACTTACACCTATCACCTTTTCGATATTTATTTTCTTGATTGCATTGTATATCTTATAAAACCTTTTAATTTCTGCAGATTTATGAAATTAACAGTATATCCCTATTTTATCCTAGGTTGCTAGCTGGGGTGGTGACTTGTTAGATCGTGGAATTCTAACAGTTTCTCTTGCTCCAAGGGATAACCATGAAGCTCAAGTTCAATTTGCTTTGGAGCGTGGCATCCCTGCAATTCTTGGTGTGATTTCCACCCAGCGACTTCCATTCCCATCGAACTCCTTTGATATGGCTCATTGCTCGAGATGCCTCATCCCATGGACTGAATTTGGTAATTTTCACTGGATTGTTAACTTCTAGCAATTAAACTGAAACACAATTTAGTCCTTGTGAGTAGAAAATTGTGGTTTCCTAGTATTATTAGCCTGCTTTTCTTTTGAGTGTATTTTTAATGGTTTGCATTAGGCTCTTTCTGCTTAGAGCTAAGAAGTCTACTCTCATTTTGTTTTGTGTGTAACTGTGTGTTTATTCAACTATTCTACCTCGTTTTAATTAGATGGATATCTACTTTCAGGTGGAATTTACCTGCTTGAAATACATCGTATACTCCGTCCCGGTGGGTTTTGGGTCTTGTCTGGTCCTCCAGTTAACTATGAGAACAGGTGGCGTGGATGGAACACAACTGTGGAAGAGCAAAGATCAGATTATGAGAAGTTGCAGGACTTGCTGACTTCATTGTGCTTTAAAATGTACAATAAGAAGGGTGACATTGCTGTATGGCAGAAATCTCCAGACAACAGTTGCTATGATAAGCTGGCTAAGGAAGCCTATCCACCAAAGTGCGATGACAGCCTCGAGCCTGATTCAGCATGGTACACACCACTTCGTGCTTGCCTTGTAGTACCAGATCCAAAGCTTAAGAAATCAGGCTTGGCAGCTGTTTCCAAGTGGCCTGAGCGATTGCATGTTGCACCCGAACGGGCTTCTCTTATCGATGGTGGAAGTTCTAGCTCTTTCAATCATGATGACAGCAAGTGGAAGAACCGTGTTAAACACTACAAGAAGTTGCTTCCTGACCTTGGGACCGACAATATTAGGAATGTGATGGACATGAATACGGTTTATGGAGGTTTTGCTTCATCTTTGATTAAAGATCCTGTGTGGGTCATGAATGTGGTCTCATCTTATGCCACCAATACACTTCCTGTGGTTTATGATCGAGGCCTTATTGGGACCTTGCATGATTGGTAAGTTTGAAATATTGCTTATGAATAAAAACCTGAAATTGTGAATATTTACTTGCCTGTTATCACAATCTTCTTTTGACTTGAGTTTTATTGTTTGGTAGGTGTGAAGCCTTTTCAACATATCCTCGAACTTATGACCTGCTCCATCTTGATGGACTCTTTACTGAAGAAAGCCACAGGTAACTTTGTCAATTCTTTTACTTTTTATTCTTAGAAATATTCTTTTAGAGAAGCTTTGAACTTTGAACAAATTCCTGCATATAGCTACCTAAATATGGTCTTAAAATTCACTTTGGATTTAATCAGACCTTCCGCATGACTATATGAAACGGTTGTGAAGGTATCTTGTGGTTTTGCAATATTTTCAGATCACTAGAAAATCAATCAGGTTTAAGCCGATAGCAAATCACATTATTTGACTTACTTGATCATGTTGCAACAGGAATCTTGCAAGATCTTCCATGAGATGAATTTATTACTCTTTTCCCATTGCACATGTAGAAATCACTCATCAATACCAATTATAGTACTGATATACCACTGAATCTAAACTAAACATGCTTGCAGCGCTCTAACAATGTTGGTTGATTGGTTATTGACAGATGTGAAATGAAGTATGTGATGCTGGAGATGGACCGAATTTTACGCCCTACTGGGTACGCTATAATTCGAGAATCCAACTATTATATAGATGCTATTTCCAGCATTGCCAAGGGTATGAGATGGGTATGTCATAAACAAGAAACTGAAGATGGCTCTGATAAGGAGAAGATATTGATATGTCAGAAAAAGCTATGGCAGTCATCATCCAACAGGCGCTCAAGATGACAGTTCTTGATGCGCAGAACCAGAACCAGTAGTGATGAGAAGGCTAGAGCTCTTTATTCCATGAGTAAGATGCAAAGGGAAGCGAGTTCGACGCCCCTCTCAGCAAAAAGATTGGTTGAAATTCTATCAAAGACACCAAGAGTCATTAAAGTTGAAGTTGGGTTATATTATTCAAGAGTTGGCAACTTTACAATAATCTTAATTTTATATAGAAAATATTCATAGTTATAAATTCTGACACATATATTCTTTATATGGTTCAAGTGTATCAGATATTGCTTCCTTTTATCTCTGTCTCTATTGTCGTGTAGTATGAAAGTGAATTCATGTGAAGAAATGAGAAGAAAGTTTTAGACCCCATAGATACAGCAAGTGACTTCCCCATTCCCGTCATTGAAATTTGCTTATTTTTCATGTATTCCTGAGAAAAGAACAATGCTGTTGATATGTAATTTTATTTTTTCTTTCTCTTTATAATAATGAAATAATCTTTTCCTCCATATATATGCTGACTCTGTCTATTAATACCATTACTATTCGCTACAGCTTATCCATCTGACTATTAACAGTGATTTGGATTCTCGGAAGTTGAAAATAAATGGGTGAACGCGAAATATATATCAAAATCTCAATATTCTGCGTTCAATTTTACCAGCCATTGGTCTTTAATTACCGACTTTAATTTTGGTATTGTTGAAGATATAAAAAACAGATTATGCGAGAGCACTGTTTCATATTGAAGCTAATGCTTGTGTGATTTGATTAACACAATTAAAGTTGGGGATAAAACTTATATCCAATCCCTTTATAATAATAAATCTGTATGCATTTTACTGTTCATATGAACAGTAAAATGAACAGTAAAATGCATACAGATTTTTAATTTTTTTCTTTTACTTTTTACTTTTTTTTAATGTCAAGACCTTTATTGTTTATTTAAAAAACATGGGCAAGTTTCACTGTGTAGACATGCATTAAAAGAAGTGACGTGCATGGAAAGGAGGGGACCTTAGCTTGCAGGATTAGTGTTTGGCACACTTAATAAAACGATGAACATATTAGAAGATGCTCAGAATTACACATGGAAAAGGAATATATTGGTAACAACAAATAAGAAGAAAGTCCCATAAGTTTATTGTGAAAATTATTTGATGCCCATGCTTTTCTGACATTTAATTTACTGCTTTCTTCAAGTTTCACATCAATTTTTTGCCATTCTTCCGTATTTTCCATAATAAGATGGATCCCTCTAATACTATTATATTCATTACTCCCCTCCATTGAAATTTAATCCATTCCATTGATAGAAAAAATTGGTTAAAATTAACTAGATAATAAATATTTAAAAAATATAATTTTTTAGATAAAAATACCACTTAAACTTTAAAATTCTATATTAATTTTATTAAATATAAAAATAATAGGATTGATAGTATTAAGAAAAATCTAATGACATTTTTTTTAAACTAGTATGTCTCTCATTCCCACATTGTCTATTTGTTATGCCCATACTTTTCTGACATTCACTGCTTTCTTCAAGTTTCACATTTTTTTTTGGCCATACTCCTATATTTGCCATAGTGAAAGTCAAGGCACGATATCCCAAAATAAAAAAACATGAAACGTGGGAAAGACATTCATTGCTTTCTTCAAGTTTTACATCTTTTTTTGCCATGCTTCTATATTTGCCCATGCTTCTATGTTTTCCATAGTGAATGTCAAGGCACGATATCCAACAAAATAAAAAAACATGAAACGTGGGAAAGGTAGCAGAAAACAACAAAATATAATATTGTTATTGTTATATACAAAATAAAAATTCAAAATAAAATATGAAGTTATTGTTATATACTCTCTTTTCAATTAATTTATTATTTTGGTACCTTAATACTTCGTGAAGGGAATATTTTTGAATTTGAAAATTTTGTTGTCTCATCACACAATTTTAAATACATACCAACAACTCATCCATATAAGCTCACTTTCACAACTTATGCATCTATAATAGTAAAACATGCTATCCTGACACTCTTCTATTATTCATTCAAATTTATAGCTGAAATTTTGAGTCTTCCAGATGATGAGCAACTTACTTATCTATTTGGTAATGAATTTCCCAACAATTTTTTCAGCACATATTTGCTTTTATTTCACTTAGCTTAATTTGCCTGTTGTAATAAGTTTGAATTCACTCAAATATACCATTGCTCTTTACTAGGTTGTATTTTCTATTTTGCTTATGCATTTAAGCAATAAAAGTTATAGGACATATGTGTGCAGATGTCCTTGCATATGTTAAGTGTATTTTACTGTTTATATAAACAGTAACAGCTTGCTTTTGGCTGCGTGCCACAGCTACATACTGTCATCTGAAAGTGAAATGAGATTTGTGTTTTTCTCTTTGAGCGGGTAAGCAATAAAAGTTATAGGACATATGTGTGCAGATGTCCTTGCATATGTTAAGTGTATTTTACTGTTTATATAAACAGTAACAACTTGCTTTTGACTGCGTGCCACAGCTACATACTGTCATCTGAAAGTGAAATGAGATTTGTGTTTTTCTCTTTGAGCGGGTAGATTTGAGTTTAAATTTTAAAATTTGCAACCCATATTTTCATCGTTCATTCTCTCTCTTCCATTATTAAACCCATTACCCTTCCTTTTTCTTCCGGACTTCTCTATTCTCTCTGCAACCCTTCACAAAAAGCGGATCTCTCTCTCCGTTTAGGCACTTCAACGATGGTTTCATCAGTTTGCCGATATCTGCCGCTCCAACTCCACTGATGGCGACTCCATTAGGCTTCTCGCCTTTAACCTCTAGATCAAAACAAGGATGGCCTCATCTCGGCCTCCAAACTCCACTAGGTGTTAAATCGCTTGGGATTGAAGTGCTCTATAAAGGAATGCAAGAACATGATCAAATCCGTTAACGCCAACAGCGATGGCTCCGTCAGCTTGTGGGCACCTGTTTGGATGGGAAACCAGGTTCTCCTCTTTTCTCCTCTGCTGAATTCATGGGCAATATTGTCTCCTCCTTCTTTGTTCTTATTGGCTTCTACTTTTTTAGCAACATGGCTTCTACTTCTCCTCTTTCAGGAATAAAACTTTAGGTTTCTGAGTTTATTGTCATGGAAAAGCCATTTTAATCCAGTCCCTCTCCTAATTCCTCCCTCTCTTCCTTAGATCTTGATCGGCCTCTACTTTTTCAGTAATATTGTTTTTTTTGGTGAAAGTTTCAGTAATGATTTTTTACTTTCTGAATTTTTAGATTATTTGTTTTCTTTTTCTCTTCTACTAGGTTAATATATTTGGGTTTTGTATCTTCTCTGCTTTGCCTTGCAATTTTGAATTTTAGCCCTCTGCCTTACGGTTCAAATTATTCATACTTTTTTTTTCTCAATGGATGATATTTGGTATATCCTTCCAATTCTTGCAATACCTATTATTTTTTGAAGGAAACTGTAAAGCTATGAAGGAATAAGACGATGAAGTCCTCCTCATGGTGAAGTAATCTCTGCAGAAAGTTGAACAGTTTACCCACACCCCCCCCCAAAAAATGTCTCCTCCCTTACGTATCTTTAGCTATTGAATTATTGTACATGTGCTTGAGAATTCAACAGATCTTTTCTTTTTAAAAGTTACAGAGTTCAAAAAAGCTAATCTTGTCAAAAAGAGTGGGAATGGTTCTGATCTTTTTTGCTTTTACACATTTAGTGCATGGAAATTTCTTGATTATTGTGGAGGCGAAAATCTTAAGATATTGGTGACATAATTATGATGAACAACTAATTTTGAATGGCTTAGGTACACTCATAATTTGTTTCTAACCCAATTTCCAGCCCCAAAATATACAACATCACTTAAAATATTGATTTGAACAGCGTGAGAGTCAAAATATTATAAGGAAAGATATTTGCCTATATATGGGTTGGTTATTCAATTTGTCAACACTTTTCGTTCTAGAGACATGTTATGATATAATGCTCTTGCTATGAACAATTTTTGGGTTTACTATAAGTACAAGCAAGATTGATTCTTAACTATTGTACCCATTGTCTTCCCTAATTATTGTAAATCCTTAATTAGTTGTTATTGGGCTATAGTAGGTTTTATTTGACTGACGTTAGCTCCTCTATTGTCAAAATAACTAATTGTAGATCAGTATTCACATCATCATTTTCTTAGTTGGTGTGAAGATTTCTACTAATTTGGAAGCGTCTTATTCCTCTATGATCTTGTCTCCTCTATTGTATAAAGAACAAATTGCATTTCACTATTCACATCAAGAAATATACATTGCTTTCCCAAAATACTATTTTGTTCTGAAAGTTCGTTAATTTGTGGCATTTAAACTTTGGTAAAGCATGGCTTTTACTATGGTGACGAAGATTTCATTTACTCAGGTCTTCTCTTAGTTATCATCTCCGCAATATGTTCATGTATGCCAGTATTATTGTAAGTATAATAAAACTCTTTTATTATAGAATTTTAAGCCGTTTATATAATATAGTGGTTTTGTCACTATATCTGGTTGAAATTTTACATTGTTGTCTTTTGTTTGTATGCCTTAATGATTTTTGTTGTTGTTCCTACCCACATTGCAGCTAAGGTTTCCCTAATCAGAGATACATCAAACTTAATATTGTTTGAAAAAAAGATAGACCCTCAGTATGATGTTGAGCATGAGGGAAGGTGATCATAGTATCACTAAAAAATGTTCTGATTATTTGCATTTTTGATCTGTTGATCAGGTTGAGGTCATTAGGCCTACATAAACTCAATCGAACATAGCTAATTTGAATTTATGAAATAGAGACCACTTTTATGTTATGTGGCTGTGTCTTTTTCAGCTGAGTTTTATGTAGAATAGGAGTGTATAGTATATGAATGCAATTGAAGATTTTTAGGGATGTTATAAGTATATATTGTAACAACTCATGGCCTTTTCTATTTCAGTATCTAAAATCTAAACCACATCTTATTGTTTCAAATCTGATCATTATTTATTTAGATAGCGCTCTGTCTGATTTTTAGGGATGTTATAAGTATATATTGTAACAATTTATGGCATTTAGTATATACTGTTTTATATCATGGATTATGTTATGTTAGCAAAATTTTGCTCAATATATATTCCAATATGATATGTTAGAGCATATTACTAGTGTGTGGTGAGCCCCAATCTCCTGATATGTAAGATGGCATATGTTGTTTCCCCCCCAATCTCCTGATATGTTACTGGGCAGTAGAATCAATTGCTAATTGAAGTCAAATGTTTTCTAACAGCAAAAATAAGAAGTTCCCATTGTCCTCTTTCTTTATCGCCGCTGGTGTGTGTGTCCTATTATTCTGTCATTAAGGTGTGTGTGAGACCAAGCTTCAATTTCTTCTCCTCAAGTCCCCCTGTTCCGTCGTTACTACTCTAGCTCTGTTTGTGTGTGCGCGCGCGCACATGCACGTGTGCGCTTTAGGGTTTCTTGAGCTTTACTTCTTCCTCTATTAATGCGTCTGTTAAGAGTCTGTGGTGAGCCCAAAACCTGTTTCTGTCATGTTCCTAAGTCTGGGCTGAGCAACATTGTTCTTTCCCTCTCTTTACTGCCTTGACTTTTGGGAAATGAAGAATTGAAACAAATTTTCTTTTTTGCAGCCAGTTATTTAAAGAAAGAAGGAAGCTTGGAGGTGGTTCATAGTAAAACAAGTATTGAAGATAAAGTATTACCTTGATAGGTACTTCTACCATGCCTTTCTGTTTGGAATCCTAACACAACTCAGTCATTCTCTATTCCTTATCGTCACCCCTATGTTCTCATCCTTCACTCATCGCCTGGATCTGCATCTTTATCTGGAGAAGAGAGGTAAGGTTCTATTTTTCTTGTACCACCGATTTCTTATTCCTTAAATGCTAATCTACTTTATTTCATCTATATATTTTTATCTGTTTAATTCAACTTTATCTCAAACTTGCTTTTGTGTTGCCTACGGGTCAGTTTTGAACTCTTCTTTTTCTTTCTGACAGTGGTTATTGGTCAAGATCAGAGGGTCTTAACATTGTTTAGTCTACGCCCTAGATTTTTTTTTCCTTTTCTTAAACTGGTAGGTTTTGAAACTCATCTGATTTGACAACCCTAAAAGGAGGATTTTGTACCAATCTTATTTTTCCAGTGAGTTATTATTTGTTAGGATATGTTGTGGTATAACATGGTTGATGTATATGGTATGGTCTTGCATTTTGGCAGCTGAAAAACCGTTGGGTCTTCTATTTCACTCATGTAAATGTGTAGTTGTCCAATCATATATTTCTTGGAAGTAGTTGGTGATGTTTTGATAAAGATTACTGAATCCACCCTCATCCCCCATTTCAGACAAGTTTCCTTCAAGGTAGCATGTGGTTTAGGAGTTGGTCCTTATACCTATATGTTTTTATTGTGCAATATTATTCCGAATGATTTTGTTTTGAGAGATGTAATAAGTGTGGTAATGTAAGTTACTTTTTTTGTGTTTAAAGAATTTAATTTGTTCCCATTTTGGAATCATTTAATTACTTCATCCCTTATATTGCATAAGGAGAAAATGCTTGTAATAATTAATACATTGAGTATATGCATCACGCGCATCGCGCGGGGGAGTTAATGCTTGTTCCTTATATCAAGTTGATCCAGTTATCCAATAAACCATTGTCACCTGGATTTATTAAAACATATAATCATTTAACGGCGTTCCTCTTTTTCTTTTTTTTAGAGAAACAACGTTCCTCTTTATTGTAACTCTTCACGCTAGGCAAACCGCAGGACTTAAAAGTGTTTAACGGTGGCCAAGTCAAGGAGTTGCAGCGGCGCTGGTAAAAGAACGGAAGCAGTGGGATCCAAGGAAGATTAGACAAGAGAGAACGGAGGCACCATAGTCTAGTGATTCACACGAACTGATCACAGTGGTATACTATTCGCACCAGTATCATTTGCCCCCCCTCCCCATTCAGCAATTGATGGTGAAACTGTAAATGACGACATGCCTCAAGTACCGCCGGCTTTTGAATTTTTAGAAACTGTAAAATATTTAGCTTAATTACATTCTTGTTAAAATTATAAAAACCATTTGAACCAGGTACTTCTAATTGAGATCTAGCATGGTTAGGAGTTTTATGTTGAAAACCTTTCAAACTGCTCTTCTAGTCCCTTGGTTTTATCTGACAACAAACTTCATGCCTCTGAAATCAACTTAAATCTCTGCACCTAAGGACTTGTTTTTTATCTGGGTGAATAACAAGATTGGTTGTCGTCGTCTCTTCACGATCACCGCTCAGAAATGAAGAGGATCGGAGAGCTCCTTAGCGGTAGACTGGGATGGAAGGTAATCGCCATGAAGGGGTTACAATGAAAAGAAACGGCTTTAAATGATGTTAATCATTATGTGTTTTAATAAACCCACGTGACAATTGTTGATTGGATAACTGGATGAACTTGATATATGGAACTGCAAGTAAGTTTTGTCCTAAATTTCATTGTTGTATGAAATATCAGTCGAGTAACATTACAAGACTCCTCTAGAATGTAAGAGATTATCGTTAATTGATTTGTGCTTGAGACTCTTCTCTGGCCTTTCGCCTCCTTTTGTATTTCCCCAGACTTTTTTTTTTTTTTTTATATGGTGGGATGTTAGAAGATTATTGTTATATTTTTAAATTTTAAAAGAACAATTATGTAATAGAGTTTATATTACATCATAACTTTTTTTTAATGAATAAAACGTGGGAATTAAGTGATTGTTTGAGATAGTTTTTGGGATCCTCAAAGTGTTTATTTATGTAAGTTGAGACAAAACTCATCTTACATATACTTATCTCGTATATCGTAAATCATATTGGTATATTTGGAATAGCGATTGAAACTTCTATTCGTGCTTTTCAATCGTGATTTAGGATATACGAGGTAGCTTTTACGGTTTACAATGTAGCTTTTACGGTCTACAAGATAAATATGTGAATGGATTTTGTCTCGATTTATATGAATAGAGCTTATGTATAAACAGGATCCAAAACAAACAGATCTTGAAAAACTATTTTTAAAGACTCGCATTGCTATTTCAAACAAACACTAAATTTGAGGGTAAATGCACAATTTAATCATATTTTTGGTTAACTCAGATGAAAATGCTTTTAATAATCATCTTATTTTATAAATTATACGCTGTGTGTATATATAATATATAATAATATGTTTTTAATCTGGCAAAAAAGTAATAGATTTTTTAATCTTTATTTCATTGTATATCCTCATTTTTTTTATTTAAATATTCCTGCATTGCATTACAGACCGCACGAGCTATTTTTAATTCAACCAAGTTCAAGTTATGTTTCAGACCAAGGAAAAACATGCAATTCTAGTAAAAATAGTTGGCAAAAAAGAAAAAGAAAAAAATTGTTTTTTTTTTTTTTAAGGTCGGTCTTGACATGCTAATATCGTCGTCTTTCTGACTTCTTCCGTCGTGTTAGGGCAATTAGAGTTACCGCTATCTCCCACATCTTCAAGCTTCTCCGTTCACTTCAGTGAGGCCAAATTAACGTGATTGTACCTCACTTTTTCGAGCCATAATCGGTAAATAGAGTATCCGAAATTCCTCCGTAGTATAATCTCAATTGACGGTTTGTCTTTCAATAGTTTATTGTTTTTTTCCTTGACTGCATAATGAATCTTCGAAACGCTTCCATGGTGCGGCATTTTGCCATTTTCTATATATTTAATTTTTCTTTCGGTACGATCTTTGCATACGCAGAATGTGGAAGTCTTCTTCCATTTTATCTGTCCAACCGACTAGAAGTAGAAGAAAATTATTAATTTGGATGCAATTTTGTGATTGCAAATAGTCTCTGGAGCACTTGAAATCACCAGGGCCAGAGTTCCTTTTTCTTTCTCGGGATAATCTTGTTTTCTTGACTCTGATTGTAGTGTTAATTTTTTAAACTAATACATATTAACAACTGAACTGCTTTCTAGCAGGAAGAATGCTATCTTCCTCCAGCCGCAAGATGATTGATTTGTTTTTGTCCGAGCCTAGCTGGGATGAAGATGTGGATAGTGGTGACTCAATGAAATTGAGAGTATCCCTTTTGAATGAGTTGGAATCTACCATTTGGTCGTTGATCATGTCAGGAAGTCGATCAGAAGCTCGACTATGGCTTTGTAACACCATTGCAGGAATGACTTCCATCACTCCTCGCCATCAGTGCGAGTTATTTCTGAATTTACTTAAATCACAGAAGCAGGGTTTAGCTTCTCAACTTTTGCACATGATGTTTGAGAAGAAACCACGGATGGGGGGATCCATTTTAGCTAAGAGAAGTCACATACTTGAAAAATTTTTTGAAGGTGAGTTTCTTCTATACTTTTTGTTCATATCTGGACTAGTTTGATTATGAAACTGCAGGGGCTACCTTCCATTTGTTTGTTTGTGTGTGTGATTGTGAGTCCTGATTGTGCAAAATTTTGAGGAATGCAGGTAATCCAAAGCGTGTATTGCAGTGGTTTGTCAATTATTCCTCTGGCAGTGGACTGGAGCTTGGAAAAGGTGCAAAGGCCTTGTCCCAATTTGCATTCAAAAATAGGGATATTTGTTGGGAGGAGTTGGAGTGGAAGGGAAAACATGGGCAGTCACCAGCAGTTGTTGCTACAAAGCCTCATTATTTTCTTGATTTGGACATTCAGCAAACTGTAGAAAATTTTCGGGAGAATGTTCCTGAATTTTGGTCATCCAATGAGTTTACGGAGTCAGTGAAAGATGGTGATATTTTTTTCATTGACAGGCAATTCTTTGTGCAATATTTTATTGATTTAATGTATGAAGAGGATGCAAGAGATATATGGGAAGTTATAGATGAATTCCTCACAGAGCAGCCGTTTTCTTCTTTGTGTCACCGCCTTCTTATAACTCTTGGAGAGCAGGATTTATTCAGCTTTTTGAAACTGCTTCGTAGATTTCTTCACCCAATAATGGAATCTAAACATTTCAACGGCATCTCTAGTTTATTTGAGATTGTGCTTGTAAAGAGTGAGGTTCCTGGATCGATTGACCAGATACTACTGTTAAATGCTATTATTACCCAGGGAAGGCAACTTCTTCGTCTTTTGCGTGACGAAGATGCCCAAAACTCACAGGAAAGAGTCAAAGAAATTGTCTCAAAGATATCTGCAATACCAAGCAACTCCAATAGCTTGATATCATTCTTTAAGAATGCTTGTGAGACGTCAACTTCAGAAGTGATGAAGTGTCTGGGGCTTCAATGTTGGGTTCTTTATTATAGAATGTCACAAGAATGCCACACTCCTGAATCGTGGGAGTCTGTCTTTTTGAATAATCATATTGGTTTCCGCAGCTCTAACAAATATGCATTGCTAGATGATGATGGATTATCAGATGAACAGATAGTAGATAAAAGTAGGAAGAAACGAAAGGCTTGGAAGAAAAGGAGGAGGAACCATGATCTTGATGATGATTATGATGATCCGAAATTTGATTCTACGAGTGAGAAGTTGGATATGCTATCAAATTCTGGAAGCTGGTTGCTTTCAACTGATGGGTATCTTGCAACATGGACTAATGTTAGTTGATCCCTTTATCTTCCAATGAAATCTATTGAACTTCTAACTGACACTTACGTGAAACTGTATTTTAGTGTTATTATGCTGTCTTTATTCCAAAATATTGAGATATTATCTGTTGTACTGATTGTTTGATGATTTCTCTATCTAGGTAGATTTACCTGACCACCTTCATTTACATTGCTTGTCAAAGTGGATGACATGGCTTTTTGCCAAGTGAGGTCAAAGCCTGCTTCAGTGAGTCTGCAGGATGGATGTTGAACCGTAAACTGCTGGATGGAAATATCAGTTACAATGACCTTTGGTATCTGCATATTGAGAAAACTCCGCCCAGTTAATGGAAAGCATGTGTTGGCTCTTGAATCTGTTATGAACTTGGCCTTTTTGGTAGCGGCACAGCGGGATGAAAAAATTTGTGCTTCTTTTTGAAGATTATTGCCAAGACATGCGGCTCCTCTGTGAAAGGCAAAGCTCTGGATATTATCTTGGAAAGCAATCTTTGAGAGTTGTGAATACTCTGTATGTAGAGGATTCAGACTCTCAATCACCCGTCGAATCCCTGTGCCAGAATGACCATCCCCACAGCTATGCAAGGTTTCCACTCGAGTTCCATGATTGATATCTTAGCAATGCATCTCTGTAATTTCCGCACACCACACCACAACTTATAGACGTTCCCACTGTATATATGGTTTGGCTTCCAATTTTCGGTCTATGAAGCTATCTGAATCCTTTTTGAATTTGTGACTAGTTGCTACCTGCACTTGGTTATTTACAATCTTGAGGGTCTGAGACAAACTCTTGTTTTGAGTTTTGACTGCACTCCATTAATTACTAGGAACAAATAAGTGCATGTTCTGTGATCAGTCGATCAGAGTGAAACAATACCATATGTTAATGGCTTAGTTGTCCTAGCGGCAACATCATCCGCTATGCTTGGATAAGGTCTCGGATTCGAGTTTAACATTGATATGTTGCTTAAGTGTGTTTAAATTGTGTTAAAAAAAAAAGGCAGTAATATATACCGAAGAGCCCTTTTGATTTCTGAAGGGCTTGCAAAATCTTGGAGTGAAAATGAAATCAAGCGTATAGGGCTACTATTGCTTAGATTGTCCGCCACGGCCTCTCAATCTGTGTCACTACTTATTCCACCTAACGCTCTTTTGCATCATCACTCCTCTCTGGCATGAATTCACAGAAAATAAATTATTAAATGTCATTATCATAATATCCTATACCCAAATCCTTCAATGCGCATTACCTCTCAACCTAACTAAAGCCACTCCCAGCTAACTCTAACTTTTTCCGGCCAGCCCAACACGTTGGTCAACATTGGCCATCTAACATATTTAATATAATAATATAACTTATCACTATTTTTTCCCGTTGAGATGCCCAATTTTTTGTTAGCCCAAGGAATTCATGTTTTTATTTTTTTGAACCCCAAATTATGGTGTTTAAATTTTAAAAAAAAGATAGAAAAAAGAACTTTGAAATTATAAAATTCTAAATCAGGTATTTTCTAAAAAATAAGTTGTGAATTGTTTATTAAGTTTCGTCACTCCCTCATCTAACTCTTGATGATAAACTTGATTAAGGATTTTATAATTTTAAAATCATTTTTTTATTCTTTTCCCAAAATTTTAAGGGAGCCCCTCAATCAAATCTGAATTATGATTTAAAGATGTCGTATCATGCCATTATATTCAAAATGAACAGCCATGATAACATTGATGATGAAAAGTCGGCAAAACATTATGATCACTTTTTCATCATGATTTTGATATAGTTCAGAGAATGACGTTTTCTCTGAGGAAATTATCATGGGATGCAACCCCCAACATGTTCCATAAAATGGTGGGTTTATGTTAGAATAGGTTATTATATAATATGATCTTTTTAGAAAAACCAAATACCATGTCTTCATACTTCACAACTACAAGCACAAAAGTAAAAATTGTATAATTCACAAATTTATTCATGGAATAAAATTCTAACAAATTAAGAACATTTAGTTAACTTTGCTACAAAATTTAATTTCAAACTAGTCTCTAAAAATTTTAAAGTAATTAAATCATTTTGAATTCTCAAAATTTGTAAATCTGGAAAAAAATTGTTTATTTCTTATATGTAATAATATAGACTGTTAATTGAAAAAAAAAATAAAAAACAAAAAGTGGTCATGATAACTATTTTTTTAAAAAAAAAATTACAGTCATGATAACTATTTCAGTTTAACCGAAGTCGAAGTAAAGGATCGGACGGTGAGGAGGTCTCGAGTTCGCAACTCGCGTGGAAGGGAATGTGGCTGTATAAAATGCGGGATGACCCCGCAACGCGGCGACAGTCAACACCGTTGGTAAAACCGTAAATTTACGTGTCGCTCGCAAACAAGGGCCTTCCTATTTCTCTTGGTCCGCACGAGAGAATAAAGATCAACGACGGCAGGAAGAGAGAGAAAGAGAAGGAGAGAGAATATAGGTAGCAAGAAGGAAGGCAAATTCGATTGCTCCTGCAGAGAGGAAGCTCTGGATTCCACCTTTTCCCGTCCTCGGAGACGGTGGTTATGCCGCTTGTTATTAAGGTCCTTTCTCTTCTTCTTCTCCGTCGCATTCTCTCTCTTCGTATTCTCATATCTCTCCTTGTGATTCCATTGTGTCTTCCGTACAGATCCGATCTGATCCGTTTCGGATTAATTGGATTTGTTGTTGTAATCGGTTTGAATTTGTGTAATTTTTGGTTGTCGTGTAATCTGTAATCGAACTCGAAGGCTTGGTAAGTTTGGTAGATTCGATAATTATATTGCGGAACACCTTAATTTTGAGGATGTAGCGATTGATTTGGCTCTGTATTGGGCTTCGCCGAGGTTAAATTTGTTTTTGTGACATTTAAGGCCTGTGTTTGAGGTTTTGCTTCCGATTTTGTAGATTTGTTAGGGTTCCTCTTCTTTTATCCAATTATATTTCATTTTTAGCTTAGCTTAGTTTCATCCTATTGTAAGAATTGTCTGCTGATGCTGTTTCAATTATCCATTTTCTTAAAGTTAAATGTTTGATGTAATCAGTGGATGGTTGTAGTCATATAGTTTCTTACCGGTTTACTTGGAATGCTTTTAATCCTACTACTTCGCCGGTGAAAGTGCATTTCTTACATGCAATTCGATTGCTTGTCCTCTGGATAATATTCAGCCAAATTCCAATGGTCTCCTGATTTCTAATTTAACAGACCGATAACTTCTCATATGCTCTGTATAATTGACAATACTACTACCTAGTTCCTTGACACATGCGGCTTCCATGGTGAATAGCTCCTCGAGGATTATCTTTGATTATACCCTGAGGTCCCTGTGACCCTATTTTGATCAGTCTCCTTATGACATTTGACCCCAAACTAACGTTCTGAGTTCTGACTGGTCCGTTGGTTCTTTTTTAGCATGCATCTAAGTCGTGGATAATTAGTTATTTGTTAAGCCTTGTAAATGACTTAGATGCCGATCATATAGTTGCCTTGGAGGACCCTTGAGTTATACTGTGATATCTCTGGAATTGAGACCTTGAAATATTAATTGACGAAATTGGTTTGAGATTGTTGTACTTTGGAGGTATTTTAGATATTTCATGAACATAAGTTCATTTTAGATTTTGTTTTTAATTGATATATTGGGTTGATAGGCGGCTAGTTGTTGTTGTTGTTGAATAAAATTTAAGCTCTGGTAAATTTTTAATCTTGTGCATAAATGCTGCTTGCTCTGTTGAATCACTGCTTTTGCTTGTATTTAAATTTACGTCTCTTCCTTTCATGTCAGATTTTTGTTAGGATATTTGTTTATTTAGTTGTATGTAGTATAAAAGAGTAATTGGACCTATGCAGTTTTTAATATTATTTATTTAAATCTGAGCTTTGCTTGTTTACTTCAATTGCAGGGTGCCCTGGCTTCAAATCTAAATTTTCTTGTTTTTATTTTTGAGATATGGAGGGAGATTGTTTCAGGCCAATATGCTACCAGTATCGGTTGTTTTCTTTCCAAAAAGTGCTTGATTGGCGGTTCTTCATCCTTGGAGATTTTCTTCTCGTTTCCTTTGTTAACTGCACCTAGTGTTCTCCTTATTAATGATCAGCACATTGTACGTAATGTTAGCTTCTTCTGAGACTGGTGCTGCATCCTTTATGCACTTGTGCAAGTAAGAATTTACTCTGCTATTTTTGGCTTAAATCAATGTGATCAGTATTTTTTAACATAAAGTTCTTTGGACAGTGCATTGCTGACTGATCATCGACCGGAAACTTCACATACGTTGTCTTCTGGGGTAAGAGAACTATAGCATAACTTATAAATCCTTCTCTGCTCAATTTTTTAATTAAAACTGAATTCTAATTTCCCTTTTCTTTGCCCCCCATTTTTTTGTAGGGCTGAAGCACGTATACTTGTGACTGAATATCAGATACTGTCTGCATCTTGAGCATTGGATAAGCAATTGCATTGAATTGTAGCTATTAGTAATTGTTTTGTTGCTTCTTGCATGGTACTGGTAGTGACAAAACATCAGCTACCTGAAGGTTCTGTAACACTTTCTATGTAGTTTAGGAGTAGCTATCTTTAAAATCTCTTAAGTCTTGTGCATTGGGAACTTTAGCTTGAGACTAATGATGTGGCTTTGATCCACAATCATTGTTCGATCTTGCAAGCATCAGTATGCTCTCGTTCTTGTTCTTTACTACCACCTCCTGCTACCATTACAAAGTCGTGGATGTATCATTCAATAAGGCTGTGCTGCTTGTCCATCACAAAGTTTCTGTTTTTGTGCCATCTTATGTCATGACAGAAAATTGATGGTGGAGTTTGCTGGACCAGCAGACATATATTAACATTATATTGTCCTCTTGTGAGTGTCATCTTCAAGTGATAAATGCAACCCATCTTTGTGTGTCTATTTACCTTTGTTGAATAAAGAAAGAGCTACTTTGTGTTCCACGGAACAATGGAGAGGTGAATATTTTTTGGAGAAATTGTGCATTTTCCCCATATATTATTTATTCTTGAATTAAGATTCCTTTTTAAACTTTGCTTATTGAACACAGGTACAAGTTAATCAAGGAAGTTGGTGATGGAACATTTGGGAGTGTTTGGAGAGCTCTTAATAAGCAAACTGGTGAAGTTGTGAGTGTGGCTTACCTTGGTCTTTTTTCTTGTCAATTGGTTTACCTTGCTTGATGAACGTGCATTTCCCAATGCCAAAGCAAATTCTGATTGTGTTTTTGGTCCCTTCTATCTTCTGATGTAAAATGCAGGTTGCTGTCAAGAAAATGAAGAAGAAATATTACTCTTGGGAGGAGTGTGTAAACCTGAGAGAAGTCAAAGTATGAAATCTTGCTGATTCTTAAGTTTCATTTGCAATTTAGTGTTTCTACATGTAATTTTATAAATTCCTCTTTTTGCAGTCATTACGGAGAATGAATCATCCAAATATTGTCAAGCTAAAGGAAGTTATTCGAGAAAATGACATTCTGTACTTTGTTTTTGAGTACATGGTAGGTTGCAATTTCATATGGCGTTATGTGAAGTTGATGTAAGGATAATAATAAGTGACCTATGGCATTTGGGGTGATGTAGGAATGCAATCTGTACCAACTCACGAAAGACAGGGAAAAAATGTTTTCTGAAAGTGAAGTTAGAAATTGGTGTTTTCAAGTTTTCCAAGGTCTTGCATACATGCACCAGCGAGGATACTTCCATCGTGACCTGAAGCCGGGTAATTAATTATCATTAGTTTTGGTAGAATATATTGTAATATTCAATGAAAAACATATTATCATTGACCGGCAAGCAAATTAATAAATGTGAATGGTTACTTCTCTCCCTATTAATCATCCCTGATCGTTTTTTTTTTATTTATAAGGTAAATTTGGCTTGTTAATCTGTCAAATTTGCCTTGTTGTAGGGCATAGGTCGATGACATTCCTGATCTTATGCACTTGTAGACTACTATTCTACTATAAAATTTCTGTTTTTGACATGGAGTACATTATTACTTGCAGAAAATTTGCTGGTCTCCAAGGATATCATAAAGATTGCTGATTTTGGTCTTGCTCGTGAGATCAGTTCCCAACCACCCTATACTGAATATGTCTCCACACGGTGGTAGGTTTCTTCAATTTATAATTAACCTATCTCGATCACTACATGGGTTGGGCATATAATGAGTTGTATTACGATCTTTGGTTAGGTATCGTGCACCTGAAGTGCTGCTTCAGTCTTACTTGTATACCTCTAAAGTTGGTGAGTGATTTAACATGGAAATGTGGAATAATATCATGTGTAAATGAGTAATCTTTTACTGAGAGTTATGCCACATGACTTGCGCAAAACTATATTATTTATTTATTTGCATTTTTTTATTTTAGACATGTGGGCAATGGGTGCTATAATGGCTGAACTGTTCACGCTCCGTCCTCTTTTCCCAGGGATCAAGTATGTATCTTCTCTCTGTTTCCTTACTCCCTAACTTACCAATTGATGAGTTGTGTCATTGTTGAACAAAGAAGGAACCATAGTATCCTTCTACAAGTTCATGGTTTTGGAAATGAACGTTTTTCTTTCCCTGGCTTTACGTGCAGTGAGGCAGATGAGATCTACAAAATATGTGGTGTGATAGGCAGTCCAACCATTGAATCCTGGACTGATGGACTTAAACTAGCAAGGGATATTAACTATCAGTTTCCACAGGTTAGCCTTCTCCTGGTTCTGGCAGTTAGGAATTTGGTACTTGTGTTGAATTTTGATCATGTTTAGTGCAACTTGTCTAAACTTGGGAATTGAATTTTGTTGGATATTTTCCACCCCTATTTTATATCTTTGGATAAGGAGTGACTCACACTAAATAGCGAAAATTGAAAATTTCAGCTGCCTGGTGTACACCTTTCTACCCTGATCCCATCTGTTAGTGTTGATGCAATCAGCCTTATTACAGTAAGTAGCTTTTTTACAATGTTGTTTTGGTCTTGTCCTCTGCTTTCCTACTAATAGATTGTACTTCCTTGGTCTGCATTCGCTACCCATGTAGTCACTTTGTTCATGGGATCCCTGCAAGAGGCCAACAGCTGCGGAGGCCCTCCAACACCCTTTCTTTCAGGTTCTCCATAAACTATTTTTTTGTAGATGGCTTTTATAATTATAATGTCTACTCGTATACCAATGGGAATATGTTCTGCTTTTTGTTAGTTTGTTTAATTCATAGATTTTTGTTTGTTGCAGAGTTGCTTTTACGTTCCTCCATCCCTTCGCACCAAAGCAGTGGCTAGGACGCCTCCATCTGGTATGTATTTTTATTTTGGTTCAGTTTGTAATGGTGTAATTCTGGGCATACTAGTAATTTCTGTTGTTACAGCTGGAACAAGGGGATCTCTGGATCGGCAAGGGGTTAAGAGATATTCTTGCACTTTGTCCAATTCAAAGCTCACAAATAACCATTCCTCCCCAAAGTTACATCCTTCATTAGCTACAGGTGCTCTGTTTTGTTTAAGCTAAGATGCTTACATTTTGCCTAAATCACTTATATGACTTGAGGATGAAAAATGACCAACACTGGAGCCCTTTTACATTTACGGTCTGTTTGGTTGGTGGGTAGGGGAGTGATTTTTCTTCTCCACTCCTTTTTTGCTTTAAATAAAACAGAGATCCTCCCCTTGTCTGGTTAAAAACAAAATGGAGGGAGAGCGATGGAATTTCCCCCTCCTCTCCCCTCCAAATTTGAGGGGGGGTTTGGAAAAATCATTAAAATCCTTTGTTCCCCCTCCCCTGCCCACTGTTGAACCTAACACTATGCTAGGCTATGTTGAGTGGATTTCTTGTGTTCCTGGTGCACATGGTTGTATGCATTATCAACAAGGTTCTTATGTTCTGAATGTTATTACAGGTGTACATCGGAAGCTGGATATGGCAAATGAGGTCAGTTGTTTTTTCTGGTTCCTGTATCAACCAGTAAATGTTTCCTCTGTATTTCTGTAGTCTGTGATCCGCTTGCAAATCTTCTGCCTGGTCTCCCATTTTTTCTTTTTTACTGTATTGAAGTATCTTTAATCTAGCCACAACAGAATTATCTCACATTCTTTTACAAGTGCTGACAATTTTTCTGCAATGCTCTTATAGGATGGAAATAAGATGGACAAGTCCTTGAAGACTACCAAACAACAAAAATATCGACCACCAGGAAAGGACAGCCCAAGTAAGCCTAAGCGTGTTAGATTTTTGGATATTCAGGTTTTTTTATAATTCAGAAATATGCTTACAAGTTACTTCAGTAATTTGGTTTTATTTATCAAAGCTATTAAGCGGTTTTCCTGCAATTGATAACCTAATGAAGAAATGTTGGTTGGCAGCTTCTATGAACAAGGGAAGGACTAGTAGTGTACGTGGGGTATCAGATAAGTTGGCTAATATGGCAGTTGGTGCTCGAAGACAATCAATGGGTGCACCTCCAATGAAAGCCGGAGGGCATTGGATTACCGAATCTCGAAACTTCCTGCTCAGGCCTACCCAAGATATTCCAGCTGCAAGAGCTTACTCAAGAAAAGTTGCTGGGTGATAAGAGTTGAGCCGGATGCTTGATAAATATATTCCGCAAGTTTAACGTACATGTTATAGCCCTGCCCTTCTGATATCTTTGTTGGGATGGATATATGTATATCCCCTGAGGCCTGAGCTTCGACTCTGCTGTTGCTTTTTAAACCTCTTGGTATTTTCCGAATAAAGCTTTCTCATTCGTACGCTGTGTTCTGTTGATTTCATGTTATACAACTCACACCCTCTCTTCCCCCCAAACATGTTATACGACTCTCCTTGTATGCTTCATTCCTACATTTAAGTGTCCTTTTCCCAAATGCTCATCTTTTCTTGCCTTTATCAATTTTTCTCATGAATCGTTCCAGTTCGTAGCAATGCGTTCAAATCATATTTCTCGGTATGCTTTCATTTAAACCGTAAATAAACATAATTTAATCTATTTCTTTAAATTATTTCCAAATTAGTCGATCTTGTAATTATTGTGGGAAGTGGTGCAATTTTTGGAAGTTTCCATTTGCATCATCAAATTATTGAGTTTTCTTTGCAAGATTCTTCAGTTTTAATCTTAGTTTTAACGGAAAGGGGTCACTCAATTTTCTTTGCCGTCCACTATTTAATATTCTATAAAAATATTATTATAATATTAAATAACAAATAGTGTAAATCAATAAATTTCAATCATTAAAATTTAATTTAAGTGGCCCATATCTTTATGATTTTATTAAAGTATTCTAAGTATTCTTTTTTACTATCTTTTAGGATATTAAATTGAGAAGTGGAATGAAATGGACGGCACGGGAAATAAAATGTGTGTTGCATCTCGTTATGAATATAAAAAACGTTTATCCACTTGAAATAGCTTTTCTAAAATGGCTAAGAATTATAGGTAGTAGTAGTAGTCAAAAAACAATGTTTAAAAAACTGAACTGGAACATCCAGTCTTAGTATTGGGGGGAACTGGTCAGAATTTTAATTTTTGAAAAATTTAAATGTTATTTCTAAGCAATATTTAATCTGCTTATATTTATTATAGGCATTGAAAGAGAAAACCAAGCAGAAATTAATGAGGGTAATTTAAAAGAAAAATGTGAAATGAGACATATTAAGATCCTCCATTCAAATATTAAAATAAACTTTTTACTAGTCTTATATTTGGGACATGAGCTAGTAGATATTTATTCTGTGCATCCCTAGATCCGAAAAACAAGAATTCGTATGTGGCAAGGCGCACAATAGAGTCAAAAATCTGTGGAGGAAAAAATGTTTCAGAAAAAGTTACACGAAAATTTATTATTAATTTAATATGACAGCTTTTTTGGTGGTGATGGTGTGACCAATAGAATGTGAAGCTTTCACTCGAAATGCGGACATTGATAATATGGTGAGGAAAGATGATAATACGGTGAGGAAAGACGTTGAGTTATGCATGTGATCAACTATATATACAGCTAACAGTCTGAGGCACAGTTGTGGATTCACGTAAATTTTTGAACAGATGGTAATAATTAATGCATAGAGCCACTATATTTTGATGAAACGATGCCAGCAGGAAAAATAGAGACAGCAGGAGGCCCAATGCAATCATCATAAGAGATGATCCATGCTCTAATGCAGTGGAAAGTGGAAACTCAATTTTACAGTCTGGAAATCAGAAAAACAAAATTGAGGATCCCACCTTTTTTGGTAGGCTTTAAAGGTATTGAGCTTGTATTCTTTCTCTGTTCTCCTCCCACCAATTCTTGGCGTGGACCTCTCCGAATCTTTCGCGGCTTCACCACCAATTGATAAACCATCAATAATAATGAAAATATTCCTAGTCCTAAAAAACAGAATATGAGGAATATATTGAATTACCTGAATCTGACACGTCGGAGCTCCCTTGTACCGTCAGGTAACTGTCTGATTGTAATGTAAACTCCAGGTTCATCTTGCTCTACCCATTCTGCTTCCATGTCACTGCCATTGCTAATAGAAGGTTCATCTCTAGAAGAGGTTGTTGTACGTGATGCTTCAAACGATGACCCTCCTTGGAAATGGGATCCTCCGCCTTGATCGGAAAGTTCAGATGGATGGTACCCCCTGTTTCCTGGAGTTTTAGGATAGTTCCTTGGCGTCCATTCTTTGTTTAATGATGAGCCCATGGGGCTGTCTCTTGCAGATCCCAGTCTCGAGTAAGAAGAATCTCTTTGCTGTTTAAAGATGATCATGTTAGTAGAAATATCTGAGATAATCTGTTACCCCAACATCATATTTTGGGTGAAAAAATGATTTTAAGAGTGGAGTCTCGAAACATAACGCCTGGATCAACGTTTTAGTTTACCTCATCTTCAGATCTAGTAGGAGTGTTGATCTGTCGATTGAATCTCTGGACATTATAGAGTTCCATGATTCGATCGTAATTCTCACCCCACCATCTTTGAGCTTGCCATTTATCGAACATCTCTCGGCTGCGAAGTCAAATGCTCACTATTGTCAGCCTGTTGCTTCAACATCATGCTTATGAATTTCATAACTAAATTCCGATACATTTTGAAAAAGATTAAGGCTTTATTGGTACACATTCTTCAAAAGTAGAGCTGGAAGATAGAAAGCATTACAAATGAGGTAGTGTCAAGGGCCAACGCCCAACATATGCTATGCGAAAACATGGGACACGTCCATCAGAAGGTTCAAGAAGCGTCAAATTACACGGGTTTAAAACTTTAAATGCACAATGCTTGGTGCATTAATCCAGAGAATAAAAATTCTAAGCAATCTTAACAACACTAACTGCAAAAATAAACGTCAATCTACAGGTAGGTCAGCAGTTGAACATCTTTATAGCATTATAATTTTGATGGCTTGGTTTGGAAGTCAGTGATTGAAAACTAAGGCAGACGCTACATAAATTGATTGTAGTTATACCTGAAGCGAATTCTTTTGAGATCATTTCCCCCATTAGGAAGAGACACAAATGTAATGTGAACCCCTGGCTCCACCTGTGCCATCCACTCCTTGGGCTCATCCTCTTTTTCCAAAACCACATCACAGACTGATGCCGATCCACGTCCTCTTGGGGTTTGGTCACCACAAAATGGCCCGACAAATCTCTGGTCAGATCTTCCAGCCGGGTAATGGGAACCGATAAAGTCCCATGCAGGGGTTGAACTTGAGCTTGCTCCTCCCATATAAGGGTATGGAACTCCTTCAGAGATGGTATCAAAATCTGGATAAGATCTCTGCCCTTTCTTATAACTACTGGATCCCGTACACGGTTTGCATTGCTTATATGCACCTGAAAACTTGAGGGCCATATCCTTTATCTGCACATACATAATTGAGCCATAGCTATTATGTATTAGAAGCTCTAACTACATTAGAAATAACAGAAGAAAAGATTATATTGAATATTAAGCAAAAAAGGGTGCAAATGAAGTAACCTCTGTTCAACATGTATATAATCGCAAAAGGAAAGGCATTATAAAGCATTATCTTATCATAAAACTTCTCTTAGGTTCATTTGGCATAACACCTTTACATACCCACTTTTAAGTTCAGCTAACTTCAACTGAAAGAATTTCATTCTTATGGAGATTGGGAGCATAGGATAGCCACATAAATTCTGTGTCTATGTAGATTGGGAGTGGAGACTGTTTTAAGAATCTTTTCCTATATCCTATTAAGATGTTAAAGGCTAAAACAGCCAAAAGCTTTATGGCCAAGTAGCATAAAACTCATCTTCAGTAGTGAGAGGGTGTGGGTTCTATCCCACTAGTTGCTCCAAGCTTTAGCCTCCCGCGATGTTTTAAGAAAAAAAAAGGTTTCCAAAATACTGAGAGCGCAGTAACCGAAAAGGGGGCAGTGAACTGTTCTTCTACTTGACATTAAATTAAAATTAAACAAATCATGCAGCTAAATTCTCCCAACCAGAAGCACCATGTTGATTTGAACGGAAACTAGGATAATTAAAAATTTAAAAAAAAAAACAAAAGGAAAGAGAAAAAGAAAAACTCTGAATGAAATAAGCTAAATAATTGTTCAGAGATGTCCTCCTTGAATGACAACAGAACATAACAGCAGAGAAGTGTGTGTTAAATGGCACACAATGCGGAGTGGGGAAACCAAATCTGGAACTTCTGATAAATGTATTAAAAAGTAAATCAGGAGGAAACCGGATGGAGTCCAAGGTTTCAAGCTTGGGTCATTTTCAAAGCATCACGCAACACCTTTACAGCTGGACTGCT
This sequence comes from Albizia julibrissin, assembly GCA_037074505.1. NCBI lineage: Eukaryota > Viridiplantae > Streptophyta > Magnoliopsida > Fabales > Fabaceae > Albizia > Albizia julibrissin. The sequence goes on along the minus strand of CM073488.1, from coordinate 37,841,205 downwards.
GGAGGATGTACTCAGATGGAGGATAGAAGTGGATGGCAACATCCCTGAATGTCAAGTCTATATACGAATCTCATAAATTCGCTGAAATAAACTAAGCAGTCCATTTAAGGACCATTCCTAATAGTAGGACCCTTCACTAATTACGATCCAATAAATACTTGTCAATATTTCTATGTATTTCAGGGACCTTTGATTTCTTACAGTAGGGATAAGCGTCTAGAAGTTCCTCCATACATGCCGCACGTAAAATTGATTAATGTAATTAATATGTAGGTGACAGAAGAGAAAGAGATACTGACGTTTAGTGGTCTGAAAACGGTGCACTAAAATAATGTCAAAAATTGTTGAAGAAATAATGTCAAAAACATTTTTGTTACAAAATCCAAGGATGTCACTGATATAAATTTCTTTTTCATTAACAGATAGCAATGGCAAACTTTTGAGTTTTGAATACAATCGGTGGACAAGAAATCAAGGACGCCACAGGGAATAGGACTATGGCAGGCCCTTCTGAGCCAGGCATCATTTCTCAACATTAATCCAGCTGCTGAATATGGAACATGTTGTCACTTTTTCCTCTATTGCATTTAAGAAGATTTGACCAAGACATGATATGCTATTCAAATTCATTTATGAGAAAGAAGGGAAAGGAAAAGATGTGTTCAGGATGTAATTATATACACACTAGTGAAGTAATTGTTAATATATTTGCCAGTTGTTAAAATTAGGCACGTTTGGCAGTAAAAGATCCCGGGCATTAGATTAGAATTATAATAATCTTAAATCCACCAATATCTTCAGATTCTACCCCATATCTTAAATCTGATTCGGGGCAATTTGCTCTTCCCAGGTCAAGTTGAAAATGGCTTATTGGTTTCAATTGAAAAAGAATAAGCCACTTGACGGGGCTGATTAGTTCATGATGGTCACGTTAGGCCACAGCACCTTGGCACCACATGGTCTCATAAATAAAACCAATATATAGAGATATAGATAGGAATGGACCATCCGTCAAGAGCGGCAAAGGGGACCAAAACAGAATTGCGTCATTCCCCCAAAACAAAAACAATGTTTGCCTAAATACGAGTGGATCCGTGTGGTAGATTAAGTTAGGCCATAAATAGGTAATACGTGGACGAAAAAGATTCAAGGATGGTCCCCACCATATCAGGACCCTAATGGGGTTTTGAATTTGTTTGTTTTCACCAAGGAAAAAGAAGCTCCAAAAGCAAAGATTGTGGCCGAAGAAGAAAAAAGGAGAAGGTGGGATTAAGAACCTGCGTCGTCAGGCTTTTGACGGCTTCTTTTGTACTCGGCGTGCCACTCTCACGGGCTCCTCCTTCAATTTCCCTCTCCTCCGCCAATTGCTTTGTACACGCTATGCATGTAAACATCTCTACTTTTGCAACCTTTTTTTCTTCTTCCTGCACAAAAACAAGCATTTTTGGTTCATTATAATGGTCTAGAGAATTACTATATTCTCTGTTTAAAAATTGTGGGGGTGCCACTTTGCAGAGCTGTAGCATTAGCTTTGAATGGGCTATAGAACAATTTGTACATCCTATCCATTCAGGACAAGATTGATAGGTGGAGGCAGTCACTTTCATTGAATAAAACAGTAATAGGTAAATAGGTAATGCCTATTTGCGGTAAGTAATAGCAATAGTTAGACTGGTAAGGAAAGCAGCGAAATAAAGATGAGTTATGACCCTGATACAAGAAGTTAGAATGCAACTAGAAAGAAAGTATAGTTCTAATCTATTATCTTCACGGGAAATAAAATGGTCCTAGCTAAAGAGAAAAAGGAAAAGCAATCTTCAATAAGCTCGGGATCAGAGTAGAGCGAAAGCCGTCTCCAAAACCCAAAAGAAGGAAAACGTGTCAACAATCAAAAGCAGAAAGAAACAATTCAAGAGCAGGATACTTCAACGCGGTCCTTCCGCCAAGCACACTACGGCCATGCGCATTTGTTTAATTACAAGAAAACTTGCATTTGTCTCTGCAATCGTGAATTAATAAATTTTGCACGATATGAAATAATTCGTACAACGATTTGCTTTTATACGTGATATAATAATAAAAATAAAAATATGCTTAAATTGAAATTAAAAATTAAAGGGTCCCAAGCATATAAGGTTCTGACACATCCCTTGCGCTCTCATCCAAAATCCCAGTAAAATACACTAACCTATTCTCTCATTCTTTCTTTATCTTTTGTGTAAATCACATCACTCCTCGGTCACCGAGATGCCCAAAAGCGACCCACTGACCTTGAGAGAGAAACTGTGTTGCTTATTTGATTAATTTTTTCCATTCATTTTTTTTCAAAAAAAAAAAAAAGAAGAGCTACTATTAGTAGTATATGTTTGTGTTTTTGGGATTCAGAAAAATCAACATGCGTTTGCGATTGGAATCAAAGTTTGTCGGAGGATGAAAGCGGTGTGAGATGAGGCAAAGAAACATGCACATTAGAATGTGGAAGAGGGAAGGACTTCCACCCCGATATTTGCTTTTACTGAAAAGTAGGATTTAATACTGCCATTATTATTCGAAAACGACTTACCAAGCAAACCTCAACTGCTTCTGGTTCTTTGTCCCTCTGAGACTCAGCACAGCCACACGCAGAGTCAAGTAAATGTTTCGGTCTTCTGATTTCAGATTGCTTTTTCTTCCGATGCTTCAACCTCACTATCTACAGCATACGTTCATCTTTTGTCATCGCCATCGTCCTTTAAAGCCATCAGCAAAGGAGCTCTGTATCATTCAAGAAAAAAAACAAACAACAAAGCTGAGTGAGTCAGTGTGTGTGTGTGTGTGAGTGAGAGAGAGAGAGAGAGAGCGTTATTTTATCAATCTAAGTAAATGCGAAATCACTTTAAATGTAATCAAAATCGTTTAGGATCTGAAACGCATTTGAATTAATGATTATGCAACCAAATCATAGAAATAAAGATTAAAGCAAAAGGAAAAGAAAAATTAGATTTAAAAGCTAAACTCGCCTTTTATGAACTACACTGGCAGGAATCAGCTCCAAGAGAAACTAAACAAATGGCGGTTTGAGTATGTGAATTTAACTTGGCCTTTTTTTCACAGCTACAGAGCAGAGCCGTCCAAGAGCAACTCATTACACTGACATCTAAAGTGCGTCAACGATCAAAATCTCCAAACATCGCCGATGAAATTCCTCCTTAGAAAAAAATGAGAGAAGCTTCACGTGGAAGAACCATAGCTACCAACATGCCAAAAAGCCAAACTCTACCGTGAAAATCTAAAAGAACCAGAATGATTCATCGAGAAAATGTGCAAATTACAAAACGGAATATAGTGGCAGGTTTTGCCGGTAAGGGTGGAAGAACGGAGTAAAAAGAGACGACGATGGCGAAGGAGGGAGGTATTTATATGGGGAAGGTGGTTAACGGCTTAAGTCAGGGACGTTAAGAGACGGAAAAGGAGGAGTGTCCGTGTGAGAGAAACCGTTAAGAGTGAGGAGCGAAAACAAATGGTCGAGGGCAGAGAGGACATTTGGGTCCACATGTCTAGGCTTGATATGTGAGAGGCAGGATCTCTAACGTGCGTCTTAAGTAGCCTACGTGGATGAAAGTGATTGGTTTTTATGTTACAGGCTGGTACAGGTTCGGAACCATACCGTGAAGCGTTTGCCCTCTTGCCATGATGTTATCCTTATATTCTGAATTTTTTTTAAGAAAAAATCCTTCCATTTTCTCCAAACCAAACCCAAAAAAAATATTTCTAAAAATGTTTGTTTGGAATAGTTGTTGTAATTTTTAAAAGCAGTTTTTCAATCATAATTTATAGCATATAAGATAATTATATGAGATGAGTGTTTTCTCAACTTATATGTATAAACACTTTTAAAATCATCAATCGTAATTCCAAACATACTTAGTAAAATAACAAAGAGGTGATGGGGAACCTAAGTTTTTAAGTGTTAGTTATTTTATAATAATGGCCCTTAATTTTTTAAATTTTAAAAAAAACCAACGGCGTCAAAGCTTTTACAAGGGTGCCATTTTTTTATTTAAAAAATTAAGGGGCATTATTATAAAGGGAAAGAAACATATAAATATCCTTTCAACTTCCAAAATTCAAAAAATGTCCCTTAATATATGTAAAGGACGGAGAGGAGATGGGATGAGAATTTAGGTTTTTCATGTTTAGAAGAAAAGACTAAAAAACCCCATTACTCAATCATTTTACACATATTGTCAGTAATTATTGATTTTGTTAAAGTCAATATTAATTTTGTCAAAACCGTTACTCTTTTAGTCAATTTCATTACCCAAGTGCTCGCAACCCAAAACTCTTTGTTAATCATTTTACACATATTGTCAATACTTATTGATTTTGTCAAAACGATTATAGATTTTGTCAAAACTATTACTCTTTTAGTTAATCTTATTACTCAATTATTCACAATCTAAAACTTTTTGTAAATCATTTTACACATATTACCAGTACTCACAGATTTTGAATCATTACTCTTTTAGTCAATTTCATTATTTAATTGGCCACAATCCAAAATTCGGTCAATTATTTTACACATATTGTTAGTACTTACGGATTTTTTCAAAATCATTACTCTTTTAGTCAATCCAAGTACTCAACTGGTTACAACTCAAAACTTTTTGTTAATCATTTTACACACGTTATCAGTATTTACGAATTTTGTCAAAACCGTTACGATTTTTGTCAAAATCATTACTCTTTTTGCCAGAACCCTAACACTCTCTAAATCTCCATTCTCAACACCTTAAACGTATAGAGAGAGCAAGAGAGCAAATGAGCCAAAACTCTTGCTCTCTCTCTTCTCACACTCAGCTATTTTTTCATCTATGACGTTTGTTCCCCAACCACAAGAAGCAGAAGAAGACACCAATTGAAAATTCATACCACCCACGGCACTCAATTGATTGTTTGATACGCCAACACCATGATTTTTGGCTAAACACCATTGTTCATCATCTTCTTTAGGAGTTCATCATCTTCATCGTTTCTCATTGGCAAATCATAGAACTAGAAGGGTCTGAAAAAGGGAGAAGACTATCTTGACCAATTTTACATCTTGTTTCCCAAGTCCGATAATTTACAGAGGGAGGCAGAGGAAGTACTATTCATTATCTTCTCTAATGAAATTTGACAGAGAGGCAGAGAAGAAAGTGAGAAATAGAAAGAAAAAAACGAAGGGCATTTTGGCAAAAACATATAAACTTCAAATTTGCATATTCCTACCAGATGACATCTCTATCTTTTGCAAGTGTTAACAGACTTTTATGAGTTTTAAAAATTCATATGGTATTTATTTTTCTTTCTCCTTATTGTAAAATTACTAACACTTTAAAAACTCGTATTTCTCCAGTGACCTCTCTGTCATTTCAATGTGTTATCATACTTTTTAAGGTTTTGGGAAGGGTTAAGATGCAAAGTTGTCCTAAAAGTTTTAGCTAAGAAGCAATGTTACCCTAAAAGTTTTTTTAGGTTTAATATTACCCTAAAAGTGTTAAGATAGAGTAATGTTGTCCTTTTTTGTTAAAAAGTAAACGGTCAACATCAATTTTTTAATGGTTAATGTTAGTTTTTTAACGGTATAAAGTAACATTGTTACATTTTGAAACTCACATGAAAAAACTTTTAAGGCAAATTTATATTAGAATAATGTGTAATAATATAGTTAATGTAGTTAAGTAGGCTGTAGAGGTTAGTAGTTGTATTATATATGTTGTACGGTGGACTTTTCTCAAGTCCCTATATATATTGTTGAATAGATTATATGGATTTTAAGAAATACAAATAAAGAGGGCACTTTGCCTTTGTGCCTAATTGATCTTCCAGGGTCTTGTAGCCCAACATGGTACTGGAGCCATTGATTCTCCATGTATTTCTTCATCCAAAAATAAAAAAAGGCTCATCGTAGGCTCAAGAACGTACCCACCGTCCAGAGTCTATTCTCATGTGCACCTCGCCATCGTAGAGCAATATAGGCACCGCGTCGATGATTTTCCCCGCTGTGCTCTACATCTCTTATGGCCATGACATTCTTTCTGAAGGTTTCACCGTTGATTCCTTGAGGAACCTTTACCAGCCCTAACCTCCGTCCCTGTTTCAAGATATGGTATGAGGCACGACGACAATCCCTTCCTACAAGCTTGACATTATTCCTGACTGACTTGTACCCCCATGGTCGTGACACAAGCTTCACTCCGCCGCTCCAATTTGAGAACTCCGGATTCTGCTTGAGTATTCTTGATTTCATCACGATTTTTTCACCACAATTCCCTCTGTCGCTCAACCTTCACTCCACCGCTCCAATTTGGGAACTCCAGCTTCTGATTGACTGTTCTTGGTTTTATCATGATTCCCTCCGTGGCTTGCGATTCAGGAACTCAGGATTCTGGTTAAGTATTATGCTTCTGGAGATGCAATCCTCCCTATTGATCACAAGGTAATACTGACGCTCTCTGCTCATCCTTTTTAATGGTTGAATCTCGCAAAACCAATACTCCCCTTTTATTGGGAGGTCCTTCCTCTTGACAGGGAAATCAATTTTCAACAAATGTAACATGCTGGCTCATAATTATTCCATTTTTTTTTTATCTAAAAGCACATATCCTTTTTTATTGTTAGGATAACCAAAAAATACACATGGTACGGTTCTTGGCTCAAGTTTATGTGTGGGATTAAGATTTGTAGCATGAGCTAGACAACAAAAAATATGCAAGTTTGTGTAATCAAGTTCTTTCCCATATACCTTTTCATAAGGTGTCTTAAAACTAAACTCTAGAAGGGATTTGATTGACCAAGTATGCAGCCATGCGTACACATTCTCCCCAATACCGCAGGGGCACCCCAGATTGAAGAATGAGGCTTCTAGAAATCTGTATTAAGGTGCGATGCTTTCGTTCCACAATCCCATTCTATTTTGGGATGTAGGGACATGTAGTCTCATGTACTATGCCTTTAGTAACAACATATTCCTTAAGATCATGATTAACAAACTCACCTCCATTATCACTACATATCCTGTTAACATTAACCAAAAATTTCATCAAAAATATCTAAGTGCTTCTAGAGTAGTCATCTACAATAGTAAGGAAGAAGCGATACCCTTGATGTGTGGGGGTTGGACAAGGTCCTCACACATCCATATGAAACAACTTAAAGCAAGAATTTGTTTTAATGCAATTAGAGGAAAATGGAAGACGAGTTTGCTTAGATTGGATGCAAATATTGCAATCTTTATTAAATGAAACATGTTTATCTTTTAGAAAGGTCAAGTGTCTCAAAACAGGAAGTGGGGCATGCCTAATCTATTATGTAAAAGCCACATATCATCATGTCTATGTATCTCAACATTAATAGAATTAATAGCAGTTTGTTTCTTCTTAAGAGTTATCATGTATAATCCTTCTTCTAGCTTACCAATTCCCTTCTTATTGCCACTTTGAAGGTCCTGCACCAAACAATGAGTGGTTTATGTGATGCTGATTGGGGGTTGTGTGGCATAACACAGCGATATGTGACAGAATACTTGCTTAAGCTATGAGGTTCTCTTGTGCATTGGAAAACAAAGAAGCAGGCAACCGTCTCTAAGTCATCGGCTGAAGCATAGTATTAGGCTCTTTCATCAGCTTCCTCAAAAATAGTGTGGATGGAGGGCTTGTTGAGGGAGCTTGGCATGCCACAACGGAAGCTTGTGGCAGTCTATTGTGACAGCAAAGCCGCCATTCACATTGCCACGAATCCAGTCTTCCATGAACGAACAAAACATATCGAGATCGATTGTCATTTCGTTTGTGAAAAGGTACAGTCAAAGCTGATTTGTTTGGAGCATGTTAAGTCCTCAGATCAGGAGGCTGCTATTCTAACTAAGGTAGTAACAAAATAAACTCAAAATTGTATTCTTCGCAAGTTGGGTGCTGTGAATAAATATGAGCCCCAACTTGAGGGTGAGTATTAGAATAATGTGTAATAATATAGTTAATGTAGTTGAGTAGGTTGTAGAGGTTAGTAGTTGTATTATATATGTTATACGATGGACTTATCTCAAGTTCCTATATATATGTGTTGTACATATTATATGGATTTTAAGAAATACAAATAAAGAGGGCAGTTTGCCTTTATGCCCAATTGATCCTCCAAGGTCTTGTAGCCCTACAATTTACACCTTAACCCTTTTGAGAATTGAAATCATATTTATTTATCTTTTTCTCAAAAAATTAATTAGATTCAAGAAAAACAAGATATTTAATTCACATTTATGTGAATTTGGTAAAAAAAAAATAAAAAAATAATATTCTTGAGCTGAAAAAGGATTATCGTTTTAAAACCCATAACAAGTTACCCTCCTATGAACACAAGAACAATTGGGTGTGTTTAGTTGAGCTTTTCATGGGTCCAATCGAGCTTTTGGCAGCTCCAATATGACTTATGAAGGTTTTGGCTTTTTGTTCATGTTTGGGAGCACTTTTTTTCAATTGGGCTTATCACAAAAAAGTGGCTTTTGCAATAAGCTCAAAAAGCCAGCTTATAGAGCTTCTGCTTTAGGCATAAGAGTTGGTAAATATTTATTTACCATTATTTAATTGAACCACCCTCATTATTATGTCTTCTGATATATCCGAATTTCTCTCCCCTCTTTGATCAAATACTCCACCCGACTCCCATCTTTGCCTGTTCTTCTTATTTCTCGGCAATTCCTAAAGATCATCCATTTTCTAATTGTCACTGTTGATCAGGTAATCTTTCCAGCGTGTCGGCGTTGTGGGTGATCAGATGCCATGGTCTGGTTTGTCTGTTTGGGTGTGAAGTTTCCGGCCGTCTGTGTGTGTCTCTCTCTCGCCGTCTAAAGAAGTTGACCTATGAAGCTCTATCGTTAGTCTGGCAGAGTATTCTAGTGTGCACTAGTGTTGTTGTCGATAGAGGGCCGACCGATCTCTTCATGCAAGCTGCAATGTACTTAGTTGGCCTTTGTCGTCGATATGCTCTGCTCATCGGATTTCTCTGTTGTTGGCGGCATATCTTTGGCAATGGTTCAAGTGTGCGGGCTCTTCTCCGTTGACAGTGCTTGGTAATGCTTCCGGCGACACAACTCTGGAATAGAGGAAGCCGACGGTGTTTGTGGTTGATGGAAGGCGATGGTGATTGTTGATGAAGAAGATGACAGTGAGGATGATGGAAAGTCACCAACGGCGATGGTGGTAATGAAGGAATGCTACCGGTGACATAAAGAAAAAGAGGAAGGTGGACAAAGGAAGGAAGAAGATCAAGGTTCTGATCTTCCTTGCTCTTGCTCTGCTTTATGAGCAAGGAAAAAGTGAAAGTGACGATGACGGTAATGATGAACGAAGAAGAAGATGGTGGGATGGTGATAAAGGAAGGATAAGAAGCCAACTCCCAATTTCCTTTATGTCTCTACTTTCGGCTATTTCAATGATGAAGAAGCTGATATAATGCTCCCTGGTTCAGTTCTGTCGGGAGGAAGAAGAAGCCTGGGTTTTGACCTTTGGGTTCTTATCTGTAATTTTCTTTTACCCTTGTCTTCATTTACTTATAATTTTTATAAATTATAGGGACCTTTTTTATAATTTTATCCAATATTAATTATGAACTTCTAAAATAGCCAATTTCTTCCAAAAACATTTTCAATATAAGATTAAGCACACAGTGGCATTAAAAAATTAAGAAAAAATTGCACAAAATAATTAATAAATTATGATCATTTTTTCTCTTATTTCAATTAATTCGATACAATTGTTCCTAACTAAAATTAATGTTTAATCATGTAATAGTGTCCCAGAAAATGTATTAAAATCCCAATTTATTATAATTTAATTATTTATTTTACCATTGTCAAATGTGATTAAATATATTTTTTTCAATTTTCATATATTCTACAATTTTTTATTTTAAATATCTCAAAAATCACTTATGCAAAAGCCAAACCAAACACATTTCATTTTTATAAAAACACTTATCAAATCGTCAATCCAAACATAAATAACTTACACAATTTAACTTTTACCCAATCTGACTTATCCATAAATCACTTTTTAAATAAGTCACTTTTCTCACCGCTCATCCAAACACATAATTTTTACCCAATCCGACTTATCCATAAGTCATTTTTCTCACCGCTCATCCAAACACATCTAATATGTCACTTTCTGCAGTAAACAAGCATATGCACCTGTAAAATGAAAATTACATATTAATCCACCTCATAAAAACACGAAACATGCATGTCTGTTAAAAAAAATAAAGTCTCATAGCATGTAGTTCACGAAAAAAAATGTCTGTGAAATGAATGACTTTCTTTTTGAGAGTTTTGAATAAGACACCTCGTATATTTTAAAACTGTATGCATTGCGTAAGACTCTACTCGAGTCACACGTATATAAAAGGAAATTTGAACAATATAAAAGATGGTGATTTATCTTACTTACATGTTAAGGGTTAATGACAACTTTAATTAGAATTAAGATTGCATGTGCACTAAGCTAGTCATATATAATAATTAAGCTCACCTGTAGAGCTCACTTTAACTGATATTCATATATATATTTAATATAATAATTATGATTAGGGAATGAACGAGAAAGATCGTATTATTCCAAACTTGAAGAGTTATTATGCACTTTTGATCCCTGTCCTTTTCACCCAACTGGTTCTTTCTCTTTTTATTACTCAGCATCGGCAGGTTTCCTTTTCATATTTTTTTTTTGGTTTCGAGTCTTCTTTTTTTTTTTTTTAGCATAAAGCTAACCACACATGCATTTAGCTTCTGCGCTTCAAAATTATCCAGTTCACTTCCCACTCACTACACCCGTTACATCATGATCTTTAATTATGTTGGACTTAAAATAGCATGATTAATATTCTAAGTATCAACTTATTAAACAATTTTTATGTTTATTGAACCTGGGACATTTTTCAATGAATTACACAAGATCTAAAAAAACAAGAATAAATTTAACAAGGATAATAGAGAAAGCCAACGTTGCTACGATGTGGCCTGGGCAAATTTACGGATTAATCTAATATTTTATCCAATTCTTAATATAAGATATATTTACTTCATTTGATTAGATTAAGAAAGTTAGTTGGATTAGTTAATATGACTTATATTTTCTAAAACACCATAGATATTTTCCTTAATTCTCTCATTCCCTCTCATTCTTAATTATTGTTGATCAATATGAGTAAATAAAACAAAGATTGATAAATATAAAAATTATGTTTTATATTTAATTAGAATCATAATTAACCCCCTAAATATATAAAAATCGGACGAGTAATATATTTGGCCTAAGTCCAAATCCAAATTCTCTATAGTAGTCTCTACACACAGCATTAACATTTTAACTACTCCTTCTAGTTTTTTTTTTATAAATAATTTTATTTCTTTTAGGATTGGTCCTTAATATAAGTAACTTTTATTTCGGGTCACAAAATTTGAACTACATTTTCATTTTCTACCATCATTAAATATATATTTTTATATTAATTATCTACTATTTACTACTAATTCTCTTTTATCTAATCATTTATTATATATTTAATCTCATATTTTTTACTCATTCTCTCTTCTATGCTCTTTTCATAAATAGAGATATATTTAGAAGAAATATAATATTTTTGACATATTTATTATTTTTAACTAATCTTAACTGTCAGTTTATCTTACACAATTAAAAAAAAAGGTGCTCATAAAAAGAACCAGAGGGAGTAACCATCATTTTGCAATAAAACCAAACTAAAAAATAATTCGTTTTATAAATTTATCCAGTACAAGGTAAAATTACTTAAGATAATATAAGCTAATCCAAACCATCACTAAAGAGTCTCTACTAAGCAAGGTTATCAAACCCAGACCGGTCACTGAACCGGTTGGGATACTGGGTCAAGGGTCAGTGGGTTAGACCGGAGTCAACTCGGGACTAAACCGGTAATAAATAAAAAATTGAGAAATAATTTTAAATTTTCAATACATTGAAGACTGAATCACTGCTTCACTAGCAAAATAAGCATATATTCATACACTTGAATTTATATTCAATAATGACTAATGACAAAATATTAATATATTATCATAATAAAATATCAAAAATAGGTATATGATAACAAAATATTCTCACCTATATGATGAACATATTCCCACCTACATCATAACAAAATATTTCCACCTTCAATCACTAAAGTAACTAAACTAATAATCATCGTCACGATAATCTTCATCCACATCATTCAACTCCCTAGGTGGATCTTGGAGTCAATACGGTGAATCTTGGAGTCAATACGCCATGGACAAAGATGAAGCAGAATACTGAACAGTGATGAAAAGAAGGAAGAAGACGGATCACACGTGAGAGAGCGATTTCGCGTACGTGGGAAGCTTAAGCATTTTTCACTTTTTCAAGTTTCAACACTTCACTCATTCACGGGCTTTCAAGTTTAATTGATTTGTTTTGGCTTTTGTGACTTTTATTTAATAATTAATTGTTTTAATCATTTCAGTTGCATGGTCCCACTTTTAAATTATGATAGTTTGCCTTTACTTTTCATTTGCATATAATGAATAAAAAGCCATATGAAATTACGTTTTCATTAGACATGGGAGGAAAAAAAAATTAAGCAACCCGCCCAACTCGTCAGACCGGGCGGGTTACTACCGGTTCAATACCGAGTCACCCGGGTTGGACGGTTCACTACCGGTTCATCTGGGTGACTCCGGTTTCTGATCATTTTTGGACCGGTTTCCGGCCGGTTCGCCGGTTTCCGGTCCGAACCGGCCGGTCCGGTCCGGCTTTAATAACCATGCTACTAAGTGAGTGTTTGGGTAAGCATCAAATAGCAGTTTTAAAAATTATTTTACGTAAATGGAGATAAAACTTTTCTTACTATTTACCCCATAAATTATAAAAGTTATTATTCAAACTAGACATACACTAAATCAAGGTTCATATTTATTATCTAATTGACTCCTCGGATAGATTAAGGAAATTAATTAAATTATTTTAAAATATTTTTATTTTTCTCTAAAATAAATTTTTTTATTTATAAATTGATATATAATATATGATATAATTAACTAATTTATTTAATTTTTGTAATCTTTTCAGTAAGCTCTTGCCCCTCTAATGTCTTTTTTTTTTTTTTTGGGTCATATCCCGTCCCTCTTGTTTATTACTACTACCTCATTCAAAAAATGGGCCCATAATTTTTTTAAGAAGATAAAAAGAGTAAATACTATTCATTGCAGACACAATAGGATATTTACTATTTAGACAGTTTATGATAAGAATGTGTGAGAAAAAAAAAACTGAAAGGAGACAAAAGTTCCAGCAGTGTGGGAAATATTCTGCGCTGAGCTACAATTATGACAGATCATTCGAAAAATACTCTTATGTCCCCTCATTTTGTGAATTGTGAACCCGACCTTTTCCTTTGTATAGACTACATATTTTAAAATGAGTTTGCGACTTTCTGAATAATAATAATAATAATTCCTATAATAAATCAATAGAATCCAGCTTTATAAAATGCTCGAAAAATAAAAGAAGCCGAAAAGGAAGGATAAGATTGGTGAGAAATGAAAGGTCGAATCAGTTTTATTTATTTAAAAAAAACAGAGAGAGAGAGAGAATAAAAATGGGAATAGGAAAGGAAGGGAGATCGATGTTCAGTCATATCAAAAGAACAAAGATAGAGACTACAAGTTGGATCCTAAAAGAAAAAGGGTATACATGAGAAACAGAAAATCCTTTGGTCTCTTTGGTGTCTCTGTCATAACCACCTGCATAGTTCCTCTGTTATAACTGTTTCAGATTTCTTTCTTCCCATTTCATGTTTAGTGATATACTGATGATTCAGGCCTCATATTTTACTTCTACTTTTAGTCCATACCTGATCGTTTTTGTAATATGTGTCTGTAATCTTCTTTTGGAAGAATCATATTATTTTTTAACAGGAAATGGGGAAAATTATTATGAGATTACATAGGATCCTAAATAATTGCCTATTGACTTGATATTTATTAGATTAACAGTAAAATCTGTTTTTCTAATATGATTTTCGTCGTACGAGATAAATATGTGGTAATGTGAGATGAGTTTTTTTTTTCTCAATTTGTGTGAATGTTATTGTTGAACGCCAACTTAAACAAGCACCTATTATTTCTGACAAACCTTGTCTATATAATAACATTCATGATTTTAAGCATGTTTGATATTATGATTGAGGATCTTAAAAATGTTTCTGCATGTTAGTTAAAACAACACTCATCTTATATACTTACCTTATATACTGTAAATCATGATTGAAAATCTACTTTTAAAAACTTCAATTGTTATCCCAAACAAATACTTTATCCAAATAATATAACATCCACGGTTAAGACTTGTTCAAAAGAGTTGAATTCCTTTTTTATAACCTTCTAATGCTAATTTTGGATCATATAACCAAGCACATGAGTAACTCAATAGTTTGGATCATGCTTTGTGACCACAATGCCCTCCGAATGTTTTTTTTAACATTCGATATTTTAAACTAATTAGTTTTTAGTGTATGAAGTATTTTTTCTTAAAAAAAAGTTTTAAAAAATCCTTTTATATGGGGATGAGCATTCGGTGGTCATATCTAGTATAGAATGTGGATCCACTGCTCTCCTCATTGGTTTTTCTTAACAAAGTGGGAGTCAAACATTAAACTGCTTATTTTATGATATACTATTTTTAATCATAAATATAAAACATAGTTGATTTTTTTGGGAAGATTAAAGAAATTAATTAAATTATTTTAAAATATTTATATTTATTTTTTCTAAACTAATTTGTCTGACTTGGGTATATAATTTAATCATACATAACATATGATATAATTAAGTAACATATTTAACTTATTTAATATCTAAAAAAATTAATTAGGTGTTATATTTATGACCGGAGATAGTGATTAGTCAATCATTAGGGCAATAGATAAATTAAAGAAGCAATGTTTTAATTGGGTATATGGCAGAAAGGCGCCATTCAACATTCACAGGGGATTAAAAATAATGTTTTAATTGGTTGCCTTAATTTTTTTCAATAAAATATTGTTTAAATTATACCAATGAAGACTAAGCTAGAAAGTATGTAAATTCTAAAGGCTGAATTATGAATTTTAAAATGTAAAAACTGAATTAAAAGTGGAGTGAAATAAATATCAAAATATATTTTTTTATATAAAATCGGGTTGTATATGCTGTTAAATCCTAAAATCCCAACTCGAATGATCATTTCACTCGATCTGAGTAAGACAAGACATGAAGACAGATCAAATGTTTGAAAATCCAGTTTAAATTGTCATTTCATAGTATTGTAAATTCACAATATCATTATTGTCCAGAAAAAAAAATCATAATATCATATTTAGTTATTGAATACAAAATACGTTATTTTTCTTTTAAATATGGCTTGAAAAAAATGTGGGTTTTTTGGGGAAGCGTGATGAATCAATGTGCTTTAACTTTAATCCTCAGATGTTTTTTCTGCTTCTTCCCTTTATTCCTTGGGGCTAACCTCTCTTAAAGCAAAGAATGCTTCTTATGGAGGCACAATAAAATTAGTGTTTCTTTATAAGAACTTCTCTTACATTATTATATTAAATAATTTAAACATTTTTAAAAAAAATAAATTTTTACATTAATTATTCAATTTATTTTGATCCTCCAGGACATATTTCAATAGAATCTCTGCGTCAATAGAATTTTGACAGAATTAAACATGCATAACCGAAAGTTTCTGAATGTTATATATTTTCAATAAAATTACATTGCACGGCCAAAAAAATCTTCTCGAATGTCTTTAATTTTCCCCCAAAGAATGTTTGCCTTTTTAACGTTTCATTTGCAACTAATATTTAATATCCTTTTTTTACCATGATTAATATCTTTGAGTCTATGTCAGTTAAATATAAACTAATTTTGATGTTGAATTTGTATGAAAGTGATGAATTTTTTAAAGTTATCCACAAAACTCTTGAAAAATATATAACAGTCATATAATTAAAAAAATAAAAATATAATCTTATCTTTAATTTTATACCATAGATTGATATTATGTAAAGAGTGAACCTGAGAATCTATATGAAATCATGATTGTTCGTTATCAGACTATTTTTTTTTTCACTTAATTGATGTTGTACTTTTCAAGCCAACAAAAAAAAAAGTTGGGAACCATTATACTCTCTCCGTCCTACAATATATATCATTTTAACTAATTCACATAAAATAAGAAATAACAGTTAACTTAATAAATATGTCATAAATTAAAAAAATTTGTCACTTTTATCTTTATTGAAAAATGTGTTTGAAAATTTAATAAATTGAAAACAAGCATTAATTAAAAAGAAAAAACTGATAAATAAATATTAATTATCTTATAAATAATTTATATTATGAATCAAATTATTTTTTTAAAAATGTCTTATATTATAAATCAGAAAAATAGAATAATAACGAGGTTGAAAAGTGATAATAAAACTTTTGTCATTCAGACAAGGCAATGCAAAGCAACTAGATCTCTTATTGCCCGTTTGGTACACTAGAATTGGTTTTGATGGATATGGATATGGAAATGGAAATGGAAATGGATATGGATATGGAAATGGAAATGTGGTTTAAAAGTGTGTTTGGTATGTACATGGAATTCAAATATTATTTTTATTTAATATTTATATTTAAAATGTAAAACTACCAATATGCTAATCTAAGAAAGTGGAATGAGATAAAACCATTGTTACTAAACCCGGACCGGACAGATTTTTTTTTAATAAAAAATTATTTTTATTTTTTTTTAAAAAATTCATATTAATAAGACTAAAATATTCAACTTCTCACCTGTTTAACCCTGATTTAGCTCCAGTCTGACCCACTAACCTTTGACCTAGTACTTTGACTGCTCCAGTTAGGTTTTTTTTAATAAAAAATTATTTTTATTTTTAAAAAAAAAAGAAATTTCATATTAATAAGCCTAAAATATTCAATTTTTCACCGGTTTGGCCCTGGTTTAGCTTCGGTTTAACTCCGATCTGACCCACTAACCCTTAACCCAGTACCCTGACCTAGATTTAGGTACATGGAATTGCAAATCTTTGCTTTTTAGGTGGAAGCCAATTTTATGGAATTGGAGAGATTTGGCTTCCACATGGAATTGAAAAAATTTCCAATTCCATCATACCAAACAAACTTAAGCATGGAATTGATTTCCAATTCCAATTCCATACCCCCCAATTCCATCATACCAAACATGCCCTTAGAGTTCTAGGTCTTTTCTTTTCCCTTCTTTCTCTATTTCCAATGCTTTTTTTTAGGGTTTGGTTTTGATTGAGTACTTTGGTTTCTCCTTTTCTTCATTTCTTGTGGCTTTGTCTCAGTTTTAATAATAAGAACAAAAATGCAATACTACCCCTACTACTCATATCATTCCAATCCCCAATGTGAAAAGAAGAGACATTAGTGGGATGCATTGTCCAAACACTCCGTTCTAAGTTTTGAAAACCTAACCATCCGTACATCTTGCTTCATAAGTCTGCGTTCAGCAAAACTAGCCTTGTCCCTAGGAACTGAGTCATGTTTATTAAATATTTATATTTCACATTCAAATCTCTCTCTGTTTTGAAAATTTTGGCTTTCGGATAATTTTGTGTGGGAAGTTTAAAAAATGAGATAATTTTATCTGGATTGTTATCTCAATTAATTTTTATTATTAGTTAATTAAATATGCTGAGATGACAGTCTACATATCATTCATGTTATTTTTGTTAAGATACAAGTTCACCCTTAAAGATTTAAATCTAACTTTAAAAGAAAAAAAAGAGGTAGATGACACGTAGACTTATGGGGTAAATTTGCACCTTAAAAAAATAGCATGGATAACATATAAATTACCAGCTTAGCATATTTGATTATCTAATGGTCAAAATTAAATGAGATAAATGTCAAAGTAAAAATGCCTCCTTTTTTTTAACTTTCAAAATAAAATTACTTTTAGGTGAAAACTTTCAGGATAAAATTATCACATAACCCATTTTTTTTGTTTGCCCGGCATAGTCTCATCAATTAAATGTTTAGGAATAATACAAGAAAATACCACTTAGGCTTCTAAATCTAAAATTCAATTTATTTCCTAATTAAAAAATCATTTTAATAGAAAATAATTTATTTAAGATTTTAAAATTTAAGTGATTTTTTTTCTTCTCTAAATGCTTTACCATTTAAACCATATCCCCTATTCATTCTTAGTGAGATAATTAAATAACTCTATCTTTTTATGGATTTGAAACTGAAATTCTTAAACCTGTAAAAAAAATATGTACCTTTTTAATTTTGTCCAGTCTCAACACTTGGACGCTATGAAGAGTATAAGGTTAGAGGGTGAATCCAATCCTAAAATATAAGTCTACTAAAGATATAATCCCTTAACTTATAAACCACATCTTACTTGTTAGGCTTCATAATATAAGACTTATAATATTAATTTGATGAAAATAAACTCAAAGAAAGAGCACAATCCCAATATGCTAGCTATAAAATGAAAATCCTTTGACTTATTAAACCCTAAACCACATTTGTGAGGCTTCAAAATTGAGCTTTCAATCAAAACACTAATATGATGGGCATAACATGTTTGGGAAATAACAAAGCTTGTTTGGAATAATGATTGGAGTTTTTAAAAACAGTTTTTTAATCGTGATTTACGATATACAAAGTAAGTATGTGAAAGAGATTTTGTCTCAATTTATGCAAATAAACATTTTTGGGGTCTCAAACAAATACAGAACCATGGTTTTAAAAACCATTTTCCACAAGTCAAGACAAAACTCCTCTTTCATATTTATCTCATAAAATCATAAAAACTATTCTTCAAAAACTAATTTAATCATACACTTAGTTTTTGGGAGAACCTTATGTTAAAAATTAACTATTGAAATTGTGAAGTCACTTAAGACTTGGAAGACTTTTAAGAAAATGACCCACATGGCACGTACTAATTTTGTTTTTTCCAAGCACATACTAATTTGGTAGTTGCTACATGTTAGGATGTGATGCATATATATTAGCAAAAAAAGAAGAAGAAGAGAGAAAAAGGATGTAATGTATATGCTGAATCTGGGATGTCAATCTAGTTTGAAACAAAACTAATGGATGTGGAATTTACAATCTACATATATTAATTTTAAATTGGGGCTCATTGAGTATGTTGGGTCAGGTGATCGTTGGGAATTTAAACAAAAATATTGGCGTTTTGTTATTGTCCTTATGTCTAGGCCTTATGTGGGTGGTCCCTCCAATAGTGTAACCCAAAGAAAGGGCAAAGTTGGGTGGATTTGCTTAACCTTAAGGGAACACCCTAATCATTACTAGTTTTAACCCCTAAATCCTCTTTTATCACACTTCATCTCATTTAAATTTAGTTTCTTTTTTTTTTTGGATAAAATTTAAATTTAGTTTCAAGCATGTAGAGATGGGGCATTCAATCCTATGATCTCAGGTAAATGCAAGATTTTTCCATTTTTTAATTTTTTTTTACTATTTGACCGTTCCTTTAATTTTGAATTGACATGATGACGCTTTAGTGACATTTGTGATAGTTGGCAAAAAAAAAAAAAGACATTTGTGATCAATAATAAGTCACATAATATTTTTCCAAAAATTTAAATCCAGAAGAATTATTTTTGGCCAAAATCTAGAAGAATTAAAGTACACAATTTTTGCAACTCAAATTTTGATGATGATGGTGAATTTGAAGAAAAGAAAGGCAAAGGGGAGACAAAAAAAAAAAGTTGTAGCAGGAGTGTGATTGTGTGAAGGATTGAAAGCTTTGATGCAAAGTAGTTGTCATGTGCGAGGAACAGAGGATTAAGCGTGGGAGGGGAATGGAAATTAAATATAAAAAAAATGTGGGTAATATGAATATTCAGCTTATTTTCATTCTTCGTGATTAGGATAGGAATCTCAGTAAAGAGTACAATTTTTTTTTTTAAGAGTGAAAATTAGAAGAGCATGTAGCTGAATAGTTCTTTTCAATAAAGAAGAAAACGTTCAATGCACACTTTTCTTTTCGTTTTTTAACCTCAGTAAACTATATGCTATAAATACTTGTGTTAGTAAATTTTAAACTTTCATCAAATTTGTTTAGTGAACACGAGTAAACTCCGCCAACAACAGAGATTATCTCATTAATATGATTCCGCCCAAGTTTTTCTAGTCTTTTATAAAATATGTACTGACAGAAAAATTATGTGTTGAGCGAATAGGGAATATTTGATTCACAAGATTTAAAATAAAAAAAAAGTTTATATACTTCCAATAATTTTCTTAATGGTAAAAAACATTTTTTTCCTAAAAAAAACTATGCGCTTTTTCTTCTTGTTCTGGGGATTCTCTTTTTAGGGGCAAGATTTAAACCGTGAATGTACTGAAGAAGGCTTTAAAAGAAAGAAAAGAAACAGAGATGGGTGGTATTGGAAGGTTAAAGCAAATAGGCTGATTTGCAAATATATAACCCCAAATAAATTATTAAGTACATCACTTTGCAAATCAGCCTATTTGCTTTAACCTTCTAATACCACCTATATATATATATATATATAATATTATATTCACTTTTACAGGGGGAGGAAAGCGACGTTGAACACCTATCTATACCCAACATCATTCCTTCAACTTTACGTATAAAATTTGCACGTGTTCTCTTCACCATACTCCCAATCCTCCATTCCCTAAAGCAACTTGTTTTCATATCAATATATTATTTTAATCATGATTATGATAATTAAGTACATCAAAGCATTTGACTCGTAAAAAAAAAAATCATGAATCAGTCAGTGTCTTGACCAATTTAGACATATTTTGTCTCATTTTCTATTTTTGTTTTGAAAATTGTCATACTTTTTCTTAACAACACAATTGTTTGATATCAGGTGTTAGATTATGGGATTTGGGTATTGTTGGGTTTTAGTTGAAGATATCCATTGCAATGTTATTTTTTTTTAATAGTTTGGTCCAGGTTTCATCTTTCCAAATTTAAAGTGTAAAGGATTTTTGTCTTTTCTAACGAGTATGCTTCTTAAAATTTAAATCTGTGTTCATCTCCTTTCAAGAGTGGGCTGCTTACCACTTCAACCAACAATTTATTGACATTACAATGTGATTTTTTTTCATCAATAATGTTTGAATCCTTGATCTTATTTATTTACACGCAATCAAAATCATTCTATTTGACTTGATGATGTTTTCAAAATTAATTGTCATTGTGCAAAAGCAGTGCCTCTTTTCATCCATTAACCTTTTTTCCCACTATATTTCCAAATCCCTAATAATCATGAAATGGAATTGAAATAATGGTAAACTAGACTTCTTCCTAGAAGTAGATTACATTAATCAAACATAAACAAAAGCGTAAGAAACCAGGCACATGAGGGAAAGATAAGAACAAGGCTACTTTTTCTTAGTACTGGATGATCCACCACCCCAAATGGATTGCCAAAAGACGGGCCAATTCTTTTGGGCCTCATTCCAGCCCAAAAGTGAGCCCTCCCTAAGTGGGTCCCAGCTGGAGGACACAATCCCATAGCTCACTCCCAACAGAGCAGACCCAAAGAAGAAGAAGGACACAATGAAGGGCACCCAAGTAGGTACATCAATCTTCAAACCAACCTTGAGGTAATAGAAGAATGGGAAGAACATCAACCCTGTTGCCAGAGGAATCCCCACTGAGAATCCCATCCTGCTTATCATCCTGTTCGTCACTACTTCAGGTATCACACCTTGCTCTCTCGCCAATTCTTCTTCCTCTTCACCATCGTCGCCGTCGTCGCCGTCGGAGTCGGAGCCTCTTTTCATCTTGTTCTTTTTCTCGTTCTTCTTCGGCGAAGGTCCGAATCCTTTTGGGCTCCTCAAGGTAGCGCATAGTGGTGTAAGTCGTGAGAATCGAGATGATTCTGGCTTTTGAAACGGGAATCGTGGCTTCACATTGATTTCGTATTGATTGATAACTTCCTGGAGAGAATCACGGACAGAATTGAGCGATTGAAATAAAACCTAATTCTTAAATTTAGAAATAAAATCGGAAATGAAAGTTAAAAATTACTACGTCTGAAGCGGAAACCTTGTGAAACAAGTGTGGATTGGAAAAAGTTGATGCAGATGAGGCCATAGGCTTGTATGGAAGGTGTTGTTAGGCGAAGATGAAGGAAAGAGAAGACATGAGAGAAGAAGCTGTTTTGAAATGCTCTACTCAACGCACGATGATGGAGTCATGGAAATGAAGTTCGCAAAGATTGCGAAAAGGATAAGGTCCCTCCTAAAATGCATCCCAGGACTCCAGACCTCGAAACGATGACGTCTTATATATATATATATATATATATACTTGCCATAATTTATTTTTTTTACATTACACATATGACAGGCAGTTTCTACCGTTACTTTTTAATGCAAGATCCAATTAATTTTTTTGGGAAGGATTAAGATAGTTAAATTAATTATGTTAAAATGTTTAGATTTATTATTTTACTTCAAACTAATCTAATATTCTCTCTAATCTTTAATAGAAGATAACAACTAACAATTCTCATAAATTAATAAAAATAGTTAAAAGCATTAAAACTATCTTAAAATGTAAGTGACTTTCGATATTGCCCTTACTAATTACACTAAATCTAAAAATCATATTAATTATTATTTTCTCCCACTATTCTTATTAATTAAGGATATACATTAAAAAATAAATTAAAT
Source organism: Albizia julibrissin (assembly GCA_037074505.1). NCBI lineage: Eukaryota > Viridiplantae > Streptophyta > Magnoliopsida > Fabales > Fabaceae > Albizia > Albizia julibrissin. Next base: position 37,818,413 of record CM073488.1, on the reverse strand, counting down.
ACTCCTTAAAAACTTACAAACGCCTTATAAAAAGGATAAAAAAACTTATTGGTTGATATCTTACAATAAGAACCAGAAAGAATATATAATACATAAATATATTATAATTAAATAATTTATTTAACCTTCTTAATTTTTTTTAAAAAATTGAACTGCCTATAAAAAGACCAGAAATCGTATTTAATGCTCGGGCAGTTTGGCAAACAAGAAATGTATCCATTTTCTCGTTCGCATGTTTGTGGTTGCACACATGATAAATATTAACACTATCCCCAATATTAGTCTTATAATGTAACATGAGGACACTCTTTAAGTTTTTTTTTTTCAAAAAAATTAACAGTATCTAAAATGGAATGAAATTTATATAATAATTACTTGTAATCAAGCTGCAGAAAATGCCAGGGCAGATGACTCATGCCTGATTTTGTTTCACAATTGTGAGAATCCTAGCCACGAAATGGTGAGGACCATATTATATGACATTTTGCCAAAAACAAAAATTCAAAATAAAAATTGCATTTTCACCTGTTGCTATCTTTTAATGCTTATTATTATTTTTTATTTACTCAAGGTTTCGAGGCAATAAGTTGCTTATTAATTTTTTTTATTAAGGTTAAGTTAATATTACTCTATACTGACTTTTTAAAATGAAATATGTATAATTAAAATTATATATGTTTATTTTACATACCCTAAAAAAAAGGTGTGTATTTAAATCAAAGGTTAAAGGTCTTTTTGTTTTGAAAGTATTTATCAAGAGTTATTTTTGTCTCGGAAATATTTTTGTAAGCAATTTTGTTCCGAAATTTTTAATTTTAGAGTAATTTTGTCCTGGCTGTTAACCCCATTAAGTTTGACCGTTAGTTGATTAAATTAGGAGCAAATTTGCTCTAAAATGAAAACTTTCAGAATAAATTTGCATCTCAACAAAAGTGATATAGACGATAAAATTACTTTGAAAGTTTTGATTTGAGAGCAAATGTGCTCTGATTTAGTCAACTAACGATCAAATTTAACGAGTTTAATAGTCAGGACAAAATTACTCTAAAATTAAAACTTCCAACATAAAATTACTTCTAAAAATACTTCAGAAAAAAAAAATCACCTACTAATATACTTTCGACACGAAAATCGCCTCCACCCACTTAAATCAAACGTAGAGGCTGTTTGAATTAGCTTATGAAAGTTCTATAAGTGTTTATAAATTGTGATTCACAGAATACGAAATAACTTTTACGGTTTACGAGGTGTTTTTACGGTCCATGATGTGCTTTTACAGTCTATGAGATAAATATGTGAAAAAATTTATCTCAATTTATATAAATCGGACTTATATAATAAACCTATACAGAAAAACTGTCCCAAACAGCCTCTTAATTTCTTAATTTCTTGGTCGCGGTAGATGGCGATGTGCGAGGAAATATACACTTCAAATGCATTGGTGGCTACGATCGTCTCTGTACGAGGCACAAAAAGCAAGAGGCCAAGAAATTCACTTCGAAGCTTTCTCGGCTCTTTGCGAATGAAAAACTCGTTGCAGTGATTCATTTCAAAGCAGAATTTTATGGTAAATGGCAATGCGATCGTATGATTATGCCTTTAGCTTCATTCTCACTTGCCCTCCTCCTTTACCGTCATCAAGTTGCTCTGTCTTCTAACTGTGTCATTGTCGCCGGTGTAAAAACTCGATATATCTTTGAATTTTTTCTTCCGATCTTCAAGCTTTCTAATACAGCAAGAAAAAGTATTATGATTCTTCATGGTTTTTGTCATTTCATATTCTTCAGCAGTAGTATTTTGGGTAGTTTTATTTTTCCAGTTGAACTGTTGAACGTCAAAGAAGGAGAACGAAGCTGGACTGGTTAAGTTTTATTGTGTGCTTTGAGTAGAACACATTGTTGTACGTTCCTTGGAAACTAATGAAGTTGGCTGAAAGAAAATAAGTGTCGGGAACTCTGTAGTTGCAGAATCAGAATCAGAATCAGAATCTGCAAGTTCTCTTTCCTTGGTTGATCTAAGTGTTAATTGCTATATCAAGTCCTTAGTTAAAGATCTAGAATATACAGATAAATTTTTCTCTTTAGTTATTATGATTTATGATACGGTTTCTCAGTTATCTCTATTTACAGGTCCTAAATTCCGTAGGAATATGAAAGGGTTGGTGGAAAGGCATAAAAGATGGAACCCATTGCGTCCAACTTATGGAGCCTTTTGGGGGATGGGCGTGGGCGTGGGCTGTGGTATTGGTTGGGGTCCTGGTTTTGGCTCTGAAGCCATTGGCTATGTTGGAGCTGGTTGTGGCATTGGATTTAGTGTTGGATTCACTCTGGCTGGCCTTGGTGTTGGCCTTCCAGTCAACTTCCTCTTCCAAGTTCCTTATAATGGTAAACCCTTTATATTCTTAAACCACTTAACTCAAAAAAATTGTTCAAATTTTTTTAAGCTTCTACAATCATCAAAACCTGTATTTTGCAAAAGGCACACAGAACTTGTATGGTTTACTGTTATCTTACATTTCCTGGTATCTTGGCTTTTGCAAAGTTTAAAATATCATCCAAAACAGTTCAATCCTATGTCTTTCTTTTAATATCTTTGGTGCTAAAAAGCATCTTAGACACTAGACTACCAAACTATGAATCACAAGCATCTTGTATAATTCCTGACATCAGATAATACTACCAGAACAATAATGATAGTGTACTATGCAATTCCAAAGTGTCTTTACACTACAAATTTAATAGTCGTTAGTTGTCATTCTCCCAATTTAATGTTCCTAGTCTTTTAACCCTTGGACATGTTTTTTGGAATCCAGCTACTATGGCAACAAGAGACGCTGCATTGAAGTTGGTAGGGTTGAGCAGTCTTCTTTCAAAAAAACATTTTGCAGGCAATGGCTGGCCGGGAATTGCACCTCATATTTCTGAACCGCAAAGAGAAGCAAGCGAGAGATTCTCTAACTTTGAGCAACAACATTTATCAGTCAAGGGCACTGATTTTTTTGAGATGAAAAATAGCCTCCCAGTGCTTGTTGCGTCTGCTTGTGAAAGTGTTCGAGCATTGAATACTCAGTTGTTCAGCTCTCACAGAGGTATTATTGACAACCTTTTTTTTTTTTTGTATTGATTAATTGACAAGTTTTACTTGTATGATTCATCTTTTACTGTTTCCCTTTCTTTTTCTTTTCAAAGTTTCTATTGTTGAGCAGTTGAGCTTATAGCATTTCCGTTGAACATAAATAATTTTGTTTTAGTCCAATATTTTCTCTTCGGTATGATATTCATTCATCCATTTGCTAGCTATACTTAAAATTACATCAATGCCGATCCTTCCAAATAATCCCTTAAATGAAAATCTTCCATTCATGTAAATGTTGAATTTATGGTTTGATAATGTAAAGAAGATCAAGTTTATATTACATACAAGATCCCCTTCATCCCTAGAAAAGGTATGATTTTCAAAAAAGAAAGGAGGCGATTCCACCCAACATGATTAGATTATGTATTTTAGACATATGCTTGAGGATAAAATTTTAGGAAAGATCCAGCCTTCGTATTTTTATCTGGTAATTTTTTCAGTTGCTGATTTAGTGGGACAAGAGACGTATTTTGTTTCGATTCTTTTCCCAATTTATTTCCCATTGTATTCTCAGATGATGTCATAATTAGAGTAAGAAGCAGATGCAGTGCTAGTGTTCTGCTCTGGTCTTTCTTCCATCTCTACTTTATTCTTTCTCTTTTTCTTCAAGGTATCAGAGAAAATTCTGATCCGACCTGATTCAATTTGGTTATGGCTCGATTGTTGAAGGTCTTGATAGTCAGAGTTCCATGACCATGCAGCGCATCTTCTGCCACGAGCCCCCTCGAGCATCCAAAAAACCATCTCTGGTTCTTATCACACCATACTGTATAAACGGCCATAACTACCTCCAGTGGTTATCAAGACTGATGTCTGCTCGTGATCGAGGCAAGGCATATAAGCTTACTAGATCTGCTGCTGTGTCTAGCGTTGATGATTCCAAATATGATATCTGGGAGGCTGAAAACAGCTTGTTGCAATCTTGGTTGATCAATTCAATGACAATAGATATTGGGAAGAATTTCTTGCTGTACAAGATTGCTCATGATGCGTGGACAGGAGAAAAGACATCCTATTCTCCAGTAAAAAAGAAAGCAATTCTATTTGACATTGAATGTTTTCTCCATGATTTCAGGCAAGGCAACCTCGATGTAACCCAATATTATAATGTCCTTGTAAGGCATTGGCAACTGTTGGATCTTTACGATATCCATCAATGGTACTGTGAAACTGATGCCCGGTATTACAATGCACTCAAAGAAGAAAAGAGAGTGTATAAATTCTTGATTGGCCTCAACCCAATCTTTGAGAAAATTAGAAATCACATCCTGAGCCTGGATCCATTACCTACTCTTGAAGAGGCATTTTTTGAAGTTAAAAGGGAAGAAAGTAGAAATAAACTCACACCCAATACTTACACTGCTTATGATGTCCTTGAATCATCAGCCTTGGTAGCAAAAGGTGCTCATTCTAATGGCTACAAATTGAAAAATTCTGTAAGTCCATGGTGTGCACATTGTCACACAAAAAAAGTATACGGGAAACTTCGTGGGAGACCAGCAAACATGAAGGGTAAATCAAGATTGAGGAATGCGTATATGTGGTGACATTTGAAGAAAAGCCTTAGCCTTAATAAATACTCCTGCAAGGAACAATTTGGGATGCTGCACAGAATGACTGAGAACCAACTCTAGCAAACATCTGAAAATGACATTGGCGCTGTTCTCGTTGATCAGACACAGGTAACTCATCACTGTCTTACACACCAAAGTGCATAACAACACTTGGGTGTTAATTTTGCCACCTCTGACCATATGACTAGTAACTCCTCTTTCCTTGAAATTTTTACTTGATGTAATATGGTTTGACTGTAAAACTGGCTTAGGGATACCCTTCCAAAGTGTTTGGTTGAGTACAGCTCAGTTGTCAGAAACTTTAATTTTCAGAAATACTTTGTTGGTTCGTTAGCTAACTTGCAATCTGTTTTAAACTAGTAAACTGGCAAAGGACCCCAATTGTGTTGCTAAGTTTTTCACTGGCAATAGGTTGTAAGTAGATTTTCACAATAAAGTACAACACAAATTGAAACATGTAACATAAACCACTATGAGGCCATATTAAAGACTTCCCTTAACTCAAAGGATGTCATTGTCATCAAAGTTCTTCCTTTAGATGCTAACCATGAATGGCCATTGCACCAATTTGATGTAGACAATGCCTTTCTGATTGTTGACTTGGAGGTAAGCTAGGAGAAACGTGATACCTACAAGCCATGTTTCTAGAAGGGTAGTCCTCTTGTTGATCCTAAGAGATATTCAATGCTAGCTGGGAATCTCATAATGTATTCCATATTAGAACTGACATTCGATTTCTTATTAATGTTGTTAGACAAAAAATGAATAGACTTGCTGAAGAACATTTGAAAGCTGAGCACAGAATTCTCTCTTCTCAAGACGATATCTAGGTTATATATTCTTTAGGAAATGAGAGACTTGTTGATGGGTATACAAATGATTCAGTTGGCTCTACAAGAGACAAGATCTACAATTGGGCACTATACCTATGTAGGGGATAATCTTTCATTTAGAAGCAAGAAATAGTTTGTTGTTATAAAAAATAGTGCTAAAGTTGAATATACAACCCAATCTCATAGTACTTGTAAAGGCTTATGGCCTTCTCAGAGAACTTAGAATACATATAAAAAACCTATGAAAGCTATATCCAACACTATGGCTGTCATCAACACTGTAAACATTCCTTCTTATAATGATAGGACTAAACAGGTGAAATGAGATCGAAACATCATTATAGAAACCTTATGGTTTAGGGTTTGGAGTGAAGTTTGAATATTTGAATAGTGAGCTTGGAAAAATCAGCATCTACCCTCCATGAAGACTGAGTGTTAGTTGTCATAAGAAGTATTCCGTATTCCTTTGCAGTTAATTCTAAAGTATTGTTTCTTGATGTGGTTTATTATTTTTCTCCTTTATTTTGGTGTACCCCTTATATCATCATACCACTTAATTTGTTTTTCAGCTGTTGATTTAGTGGGATCACATACTGATTTGTTCCGACGCTTTTCCCTATTTATTTCTGATTGTAGTCTCAGATATATCATAATGAAAACTGGATGCCACCCTACGTGCCCTGATCTTTCCTCCATCTCTTTTCTCTATTTTATTTCCCTTTTCTTCATGCAAGAAGTTCAGCAGTTGTAGTAGTAAACAAAACTGAAACATTTGCATCTTCTAATTTACAGGAAAAGATGAATAGCTATACAAAATTATGAGGTAGCTTTCCCATTGGAGGTTTACATATTGGGACAGCCATGGATCTTGTACTGATAGGACCAGAAGATCCTTGTTGGTTCTGTTCTTGAGGTAAATCACCATATCTCTATGTCTCCACCCTCCTGTGGGGGGAGAAATTCGAGAATGTATTATATTTGTCAAAAGATGATTCTCTATATATGCTTCCGAGCAAAAAAAAAAAAAAAAGAAAAAGAAAGAACGAAAAGAACTTGTTATATATTTCGTATGAAATTTTGCTGCCAAAGTAATTTCTGAACTTGAGTTGGAAAAATCCTTACTTTTTTTAAAAAAATGTACATTATTAGAACCACCAAATTATACACTTATTTACTCAAACCCGAGTAGATGCTATTTCAGAATAAAGGAAATCCTTTTTTCGTGTAAAACATGGATAAATTCCTTTGGTTGGTGTTCTTGTCTTGAGTCATTTTGGAGTTGAATTCATGGTTTATCATGAACGTCGATGATCTTATTTTGGATATAAAAAATGAAAATTCTTGGAAGAAAACACAAATGATAATCATTCAAGTAGAAATCTTTTTTATTGGATTTTAATGATTTTTTTAAGGGTTTTTAGAATGAAGATAACTGTCAATGCAATTATGAATGTGATTATTCTAACTATATTTAGTACCATACATATAATGATCATAATCATGATCGTTACTCTTAGATACATTATTCATATAGCTGAAATTTTTATAACTATAAAAAAAAACATTTTAGTTCACTTATAAAAGAATGATCATTATCAATCTCAAAAATTTAATTTTCAATATCAAAATATATGGAATAATTGTTCCTATTACTATCCCTAACTAAAAAAATGTCATCAGATATGAAATTCCGAATGTACAAAAATATCCACAAGTTTTTATCTAAAGCGCACCTAGTTCTATATACCTTTTAAAGTGCAAACGTATCCATAAGTTTATAAAATTGGAGAAAAAATGTTAGCACTGTTAGAAGATGCTAATCTCCATTTAGTATGATTTGAAAGAACCAAAATGCCCCCAAATAAAAAAATCCTCTCTCCCAATTCATTTCCAGAACCATCTCCAAGTCCGATCAATTAGATCAAAACATCAAAAACTTCCTGATCTTGGTGATTCTCAATGGTGTCACAATTGATAAACTGAAACTCCAGGTGAGTTCAAGCAGTCTTCCTCATAAAAATCACTTGCTAGCATGGGTATGATTCTCAAGTCTCAATGGTGTTGTCGCAATTGATAAACTGAAAAACCAGGTTTTTTTTTTTTAATAAAAAAAACAGAATCTTCAAAATGAAAACGGCAACCTGAAGATGAATTAGTAGCTTTCTCTATCATTTGTTCTCTACCATGCCATCGATCTCATCGCCCCCAACAAAGACAAAGTCGTCCTCCTCCTCCTCCTCCCTGATGGGGTCCAACGTTACAACGAAAGTGGAAGACCCTCCATATGCACCCAAACCATGTTTATGGGTAATTTTGTAGCTTTGAAAAACACTGGGTGCATTTTGAGTAAAAGCTCGTAAGTATTTTTCCAAAGCCGTTTAAAAAAATGTTTTCATATAAAATGAGAGAAGATTATTTATTTGCTCATGGTCACATTATGTATTCCCCCCTAACTAAATATTGTTAACAAGAAATATCATACTTCTTCTCGTCTTTAATATAAGATCTAGTTAAATTTTTTAAAAAAATATATTAAAGAAGCTAAATAAATTATATAATCATAGAATATGTTACCCATAATTAGATTAGATAGGTATTAATTTATAAGTTAAGCAAATTAGTTTGATGAAAAATTATAAATATAAATCCTTTAATGTAATTTATTTAGATTTTTTAATCTCTAAAAAAAGATTAACTGATTTTTATATTAAAGATAAGGGGCAGTATTTCAAATTCTAAATGGTTTTAAATTTTTTTCTTGGGTCCTTGATAAAGCTAAAGGTAGTAAGGTACAATAGGCAGCAGGAGCCCCGAGGAAGCCATTTAAATTGGATCACTAGCTGGCCATCTTGGCGTGCAGGCCTTGACCAGATTCCATTTGTATTTATGAAGCCGTAGTTTCTGTTCCTCCTTTATGCCTTGAAATAACACTTTAAACTAACACATTAATTTACCAACAACCAGCATTTATTTCTCATTTATACTGATTAAACGAAATTCAGCTTACAAAAATAGAAAAGTAAAGAGAAAAAAAATAACAAGTCCATAAATATATTTGAAAATTTTATGCATTTTTAATTCTTAGCTTATTTTCCTTATCCACATAATCCAAGGAAATATTCTTTCCATCCAAACAAAGAAAAGGAAAAATCGGTGAAAAAAATTTCTGCTTAGAAAGGATTTAAATTCAAGTATTGTTGCTTTCTATGTACAAAATCACATCAGTTCCTTCCAACTAATAAAATTTCAAGACAGGAACGTTTTACAGATTTTCCTAACCAAAAAAAAAAAAAAAACTCTGGAAATCTCATGCAATGGCAACTGTCCAAAGAAGACGACGTTACACAAAAATGGGACAAGAAGCATCACCACCTGAAAAATGGAACGCTCAATTCAATCTTTAGTACAGTGATTAACTGTCCAAAAGGTTTTGCTGTCTGAAGAATATCAACATTTGTACGACATTACAAGCCTTGAGAGAATGTGGTTAACACATGTTCGAACAGGGAGCAACCCACGTTTGATCGAACCAGAATAGAATTGTATTGAAGCATTGAAGTCAAACGAGATACCAATGACAGAACATAGGAAAAAGCAAAAAGCACAATCACATATTCTAAGTTTAATATAGTTTAATTAAAGTGAAATTCTTGAAATACATGTGCAACAACAATGATAACCACAAATATGGTGCTCAGAAATTAAACCTTAATTCCCCCCCGAGTATCTGCATGATGAACCATTATATAACATATCACCACCTGAGGAATTCTATTTATTTATATAGCTTCCCTTTGGTAAGGGAAGGGAAAGAGGCGGGTGATTTCAAAGGTTTGCTTCAGGGAAAGTCAATATGGCACAGGACAAGCATACTCCTTGCTAGTAACTATAAAAGATCCAACGAAATCAACATCGGCATCCACCCGAATCCCTTCCGGTTACCAAGGAAAAGTGTGACGAAAAAGATGAGAATGTGACTTACCTATCTCTTCCTCTCTCTCTTACATTTCCCTCCAGTCAGTCACTGAAAGGGATTCATACTATCAGGATTACAGCTAGAGTCTTTTTTGGATCTATACTCAACAGAAGGGGAGCTTGAGTTCTTCCAGAGCCAGTCGGTTGAAAAAGTCGTCTGCGGGGACTGATGATATTCCTGTTTCAAACAACCAGCCAAACTAAGCTGATCGCCATAGAAATGTTGCTTTGATCTCACAGCGTTTAAATTCAGCGGCTCAGTATCCCGAACAGTCCCCAACTGGAAGCAGCTGCTACCAATGGTAGAACTATTTCTTGACTCCGAGACAATGTCCGAGGGAACTTGTGAAATATGAGGCCACATGGTGTCTGAGGTAGAGTCAAAACTGAGATAGCTCGTGCTTCCCAATCCTTTCTGTAAGAAGTTGTGCTCGTCCACTTCAGAATTCAGTCCGAACCTGTGGAGTCCTCAGTTAACATAAATATGCTGTATTTTTCCCCCAAGTTATTAAGCAAGATAAGAAAACAGTATAATAAAAACTAGTTATATCTTCTATGAAACTACTTAACTCAAAACTACACCACTATTGCATCCCAACCCACTATCTGAGCTATGCTCTCTACATATGGCATATGGCAGAAACATAAGATTTATATCTTCCATGCATCAAATATTTAAGTTGCCGAAAAATAGGAAACATGATTTAGTTCAAATTGCCAATTTCATCTCTACCCACCGTGTTCGCCTTCACATTCAATCTTTTCTAAATTTAAAACCAAAAAGCTTTTGCCACCAACACCGGATGCATTTCTGAAACATCCACAAAGCAGAGACACAGGCTTCTATTTACATAGATGAGGAACTATGACAGGCTTAAGGACTTCCAATATATTCTATTTTTCAATGTGTCAATATGTTCTGCTTTAATTAAAAAAGGTAGCTCACTGATGGCCAAAAAATTTAAAACCATATCAGATAAATCAAAAGAATAGCCATGTTTACAATAACCTTCAACAATATCTCCCAATTTTAATAGACAGGATGCTAAGGTGTGAACTGAGTTTCTGTACAAGAGTTGTTACACTTTGAAATCGCTTAAAACAGTATCTCATCACCATTAATGTGTATTGTGGAAAGCATAAAATAATCCACTCACATCCAGAGTTTTGCTTCCACTGTATCAAAAATTAACACAAGACCTCCTGCTATTTAGTTTATGAATACACAATCATCCATTAAGACTTTGATTTATCAAAGCCATCCCCTGATACTGCATTCCTTTTCAACCTTTGAAAAGGTAGAATCCTCGGGCATTTTCTCCAGTGTGTTGATCAAATAATAAAAGCACATCTACTACATCTTTTGAATTAAAAAACCCTAGAACACCAAATTATGATATCAGATTCATATGAGGAAAACTTCAACCAGTTGTTGGCAGATAGGATAATACAGTTTACCACAAGTCTGTTCTGAGAAAGGTCAGCCCCCAATGATCACTTTTGGACTCAGTGTGAGCACCATAAACAGTCAAGCTCAAAAATCAACCCAGATACACTATTCCCAAAACATGGCGAGCTTTCATTCAAATACACTACGTCGAAGGAAGGCAAGGATGAAACTTGTATTTTAAGGTTATAAACCTAACGACAAAATCTGAAAAAAGGCTAGATAAAAATTGCTAAGATTCTAGCTCATTCAAATGCGTCTTATCAACTAAACAAACCCAACTGTAAAAACATGCAAGCCCACAAAATCCTCCTAATTCTCCATCCCAAACATCAAAATGATTTACATGTTAGGTAACTTAGTATCTTAGCTACTCCATCAATCATACAACACATATCAAAGAAGGTAGCTTTGTATGCAAAACAACTAACCGCAACCAGAAGTTACTTCAGACATAATAAATCCAAGTATCCAACTATTAGAAGAAGCAAAAGAAAAAATGGAAAATACCTGTAATCCTTCTTGCTAATCTCACTAGGAAGAGACTGTATCTGAAACTGTGGGACGTTATTTTCAAGGTTCAAACCCTCACGAGCACCATTTCCGTGCAAGGGCAAGCTCTGGAAGCTTCCAGAGCCACTTCTGCTCCCAGCAGCAGCAACGTCCGATGCCAAATTGGACGAAGACTGAGAAGCAGCTTGTTGCGATTCCACAGGCTTTCTTGAACGGTAACGACGGCGTATCATGTGCCGTTCACAGTATTTGGAGTCCGGATGCGCATCTCTCGAGCATCTCCACTTTTTCCCATCCGTCCTTCGACACCTCCCCGGCTCTGGGTCGATCTTCTTCCCGTAATAAGAGCAATAACCCACTGAATCCAAAAAAAAAAAAAACGAAGGAATCAAACATGATACTTCTAAAATCCAGCCTATGGTGTGTAATACGTATAAGCCAGTGATTTCAGATGCAACACCACACTTCAGATTAGGTGTTTGAAGGCTTACAAGACGGGTGATGAACGAGCTTCGGCGGCATCAATTCAAGGCTCTTGCGAATGGGGATGAGGAGGTCGAGCGGAACGGCCAGTCCAGCCTTGAGGTACTTGAAGATGAGAGCTTGGTGTTCAAGCTCCTGCCATTGCGCCACCGTGAACGGTGGTTGGACCGCCGTCCACATCTGCGGAGAGTTCATTTCGATCTCCTTGTTCTTCTTGTAGTACGTCGTTATGCTTACTGCTTTCAAGTTTGAGCACATAATAAGAGTACGATTCAACAAAGAAACCAGCCAAAAAATTAAAAACAAGATTTAGAGAAAAGAGTTTCACAGAGAGAGGGAGAGCGAAGACAGAGGCGGTTACCTCGGAGTGGGAGAGAGCCAGAAGCAGTGCGGCCATGATTGATTGGAAGAGATGAAGGTAGCCGAACAAGAAGGACCCGATAGAGATGCGAGAGTGAGACCTTTTTTTCGCTTGCTTCCTTCGTTTCTCTCTCGTTCTTGTATTTTTTATTTGTCCTTTCCCCTACAAGAGACACTCACCGCACCGAAAGTCGGTTCTTTCTACGGCGAACTGGATTTAAAATTTTTTTTTTTTCCAAATGAGATATTGATCTAGCGAGATATTTTGCACATTTGCATCGAAAAAAACCAAAAACGCCAACATTAATGTTTCAATCCATCCAAATGAACTCTCTGATCTCTATTGATCGTGTTGCATCCCTTGGCAGAATCTCTAGTGAATTAATATTTGCATATTCAATCTTCATAAATTTTTATTAAATAGTGGATATTTATAATATATGAAATAAGTATATAAAAAAAATTTTTATTTCAATTTATATAAATAAACATTTTAAAAGTCTAAACATAATCTCAAATAAGTAAATAAGCCTCTTTCATTAAGCACTTTTCTTTATAGGCGACAAGTTACAAAGAAAAATAAGTATTACTTGCTCTAATAATTAACTATGACATATTTACTTAATTTGATTAAATTAAAAAATTTATTTAAGGTGGTTAATATGACGTGCATTTTTTAAAACACTTCAATCATCTTCCTTAATTTTATTATGTCGTTTCCTCTTTGATTATTGTTGAGAGAGTCTCTATAAATTAAGAAAAGATTGACAAATATAAAAAAATATCTTTTATATTTAGTATTAAGATCAACTCTCTAAATATATCGTCTATTATTAAAAATATGAGGGACTATATCACAAGGTGAAGTGGTGAACCCAAAGAAGCCTCTAACAATACTCTTTTTTTTAAAAAAAAAATTAGTAAAGGGCTTCTCATTTTGAGACTTGGAGAGCAAAATGTTTTTGTTTCTCTTGGGAAACGTATTTTTTGAAATTTAAATTTATATTCTCTCTTTTTTGAGGTGATGCCGCTTACAACTTTAACAAACAACTTGTTAGTTGACTAAAGAATACTTTTATGGGTCAGCACTAATAATATGGCAGACACATTCTGCAAATTTACAGCAATTGGATTTTTTTTTTGTCAAAACATAAAATGGAGTTTAATAGGAATGTATTAGTTAATTGCTTTCTCTAATCTTAATATAAAACATATTTACCTATTTTAATTAGATTATGGAAGTTGGTTGATTAAATTAATACAATATGTATTTTCTAAACTACTATAATCATCTTCCTTAATTTTTTCTCTTTCTTAATTTTTGTTGAAGGATTATCAATAGGGGTAAATTAGAAGAAAAAAATGATAAATATAAAAATTATGTCTTATATTTAGAACCTAACTTCTAAAATATATTTTATATTAAGAATTTATGAGTAATTTGCACGTGTCAGCTGTTAGGAAGATTTACTTTAAGTCGCCCTACCTGTACTGATGTCTCTCTCTCTTTTTTTTTGGCTATGCAAGATATTCATCAAAGTGAGCTCGATGACTAATCCTTTAAATACTATTAAACCTAAGATAGAAACGATCCTCTCAAACAAATTTTCTTCATGCTAGTGCCTCAAAGCTAATAGGTTTAAGGTAAACCCATTTAAAATGTCAATTTTCTCTATGGGCTCAAGCCTTTCCTTGGAAAAAGGGAAAAAAAAGAGGTGGGAAAATTTCAGCTAGGGCAGATATAGTAAATTAATTTCAGTCAATTTCTAAAAATTTCAAAAATTACATTTTACCCATGTTTAAAATAAAATTAATTTTTATAAGTAAAAAGATAATAATATCTTTATTTTATTTATCTTATAAATTGTTATATTTGTCTTATAAATACCCTTATTTATTTTATAAATTTTTATATTTATCTTATAAATAGCCAAAATATTTTTAAGCCCCTAGGTTCCCTAGAATCCCTTTATTTGTCTGGTAAATATTATTATTTATCTTGTAAATACTCATATTTGTCTTATAAATTTTTATATTTGTTTTGTAAATAGCCAAAATATTTTTAACTCTCTAATTTTGTTTTGAATTTGTTTATTTATCTTGTAAATGCACATATTTGTCTTGTGAATTTTCATATTTATTTTATAAATTGGTAAAATATTTCTAATCCCCTATGTTCTTTAGAATCACTTTATTTGTCTTATAAATCTCTTTATTTATCTTGTAAATACTTTTTAAAAAAAATAAAAGAAGAGCATCATTGATTTTTTACCAACAAAAATTAATTTCGTTTTAATTATAGGGTGAGTGAAGTTTCAGAAAATTTTGGATTGATTAGAATTAATTTGTTATAGAGGAGTCTGACTGAAATTTTCTCCAAAAAAAATATGTGCTTATTTTAAGTATTATCACAAATACATTCATGTAAATAGGGATAAAATTTCTTTTATATCTGTTTTTGAATGTTCCACTTGCCATTATAAACAAACCCTGTGTAAGTTTTAGGTCAGATTCAAGTATTTAGTTTTACTATGCAGCTAAAGCTTATTTAGTTATCAACAATTTCACTTATTCATATTATGAACAATTTGTAAAATAAAACAATCGGCTGTGAATTTCATAAGAGATTAATTAATATTGCTTGAGATTAAAAAAAAAAAAATCGGATTGGGCAGGCTGGCGGCCTATTTAGGTCCGTTGAAATTGAACCTCCTTCATCCCATTCCCCCCACGTCAGCAATCCCTGGGTTTTTGTGAAAATAATATAAATCCAGGGGCTACAGAAACAAATAGAGGTGTCTTCATGGATTATATTGTAAATACACTATAATAAAAAAAAAATGTTGGCAACTTCGGTTTGCAGGCTTCCCAGTCCAACACACAGCAGAAGCCAACGAGCCCTCTCTCGCGCTCGCTATCCTCCCCTCCCGAGCCATGAGCCTCTTCGGGATAGGCAGGTGAGCTAAAAATCTTTCAGATTTATTTTTTTTAAGAAAATTTATGCTTTGAACAAGTATGATTTTTCATTCGCGTGTGATCTACGCCAACTTAGCCTTTTGATTCTGCATTTAATGAATCCTCTTAAGAAAGATTCTCTGTGATATGATCGATTTCGTTTTCCGTTCTATATGAAAAATTCCATATCGTCAGGATTTTTTGAGTTATTGTGGATTCAATTAATTTCAATTATCTGATAGTTTCTACGTCGTAGTTGCTAATTTGCTTACAGTTTCTTCGAAACTTAGAAAGAAAATTACCTTTATTAATTGGAATTTATCCTGAGGTTCAGCAACATTTAATATGAAATTTTCTTCAAATGATCAAACGTAATAAAGCCAATGAATAAGTTTTCATTAGAACATAGAGAATGCTAGTTACTGGCTGTACTTTTATATATGGGATACGTACTTGCAACAAAATCCTTTGTAAATTGTTAGAAATCTGAGTTGATTAGCCTTTCCAAGGCATGCACTCATGTTACAAAAATACTACTGTCCATGTGTACGCTATTGAGTATTGGTTTGTGTGCAACTCTGCATTACCCTGGTACTTCTGTCACTGATGTAAAGTTTTAAAGAATATCAATAAAAGCTTAGTTTGAATCGTTTATCTTCCATCCTTATATGGATTTTTTTTTTCCTTGACAAATTTTTCTGCAACAGAAACCAAAGAACATTTCGCCCAAAAAAGAGTGCACCTTCAGGGAGTAAGGTTGGTTCCGTCTATTGAAAGCATACTTTGCGGATCTCTTTGATTGGATATTTAATTGGATATGGTATATAAGAATTAAAAATAAAAAGAGTAAGTATAAAATCGTGAATACATGATTGTGGACTGTTTGAGTCTGTTCAGTTTCGAAAAGAGGATATACTTTGCATAAGCAAGATATTTTAATTTATTATGATGGCCCTGCATAAAGACTTTAACTGGGTTTATTTTGAAAATGCAGTATTATGGTTTAAATGTAATCATGATGCCAACTATTTTGGTTGTTGTTTTGCGGGAGCACAGCTTAGAGAGCACATTGATGCCACATTAGGTAGTGGAAATCTGAGGGAAGCAGTAAAGCTACCTCCTGGGGAGGATTTAAATGAGTGGCTTGCTGTCAATAGTAACTCTCATTCTCTTATTCCTTTTTTTTTTTTGGCTCTGTTGAGAGTAGGCCATTATTGTAATTTCTTCTTGCCTCTCATTCTGCAGTTTTCCCCAAACTTATCTTTATCATGTTCCTGTTCAATTTCAAAATGCAATAATCTGTGTTTTTTTAACTGGTCCATATTGCAGCTGTGGATTTCTTCAACCAGGTGAATCTGCTTTATGGCACCCTTTCAGAGTTTTGTACCCCTGAGAATTGCCGGACAATGTCTGCTGGACCCAAGTATGGCATGCTTATAAAAATGCAGTTAACCGAATAGTCATTTCCCTCAATTCTTTATTCCCCTTTCTAATCATGAGTTAGTAGGTCACACGGTTGACTGTAAAAATGGATTTTAAATAAGATGATTGTGTTGTTCAGTTGATATAATTTTGCAATAAGTTGTTAAAAACTAAGTAGGCATCTCATGAAGAGTTTGACTTTAAGTTTCTTTGCTTAATTGTTATCATCAACTTCTCATTAAGATTTTCTTGCGCAATGTTATATTATTATGAGAAATTTCATGATAATTGAGGATATGGATGTATGAAATTTATCACTAGTTGGTGTCTTGGTGATATCTTGGTTATTTTTGCATTTCTTTCCTATATTGTAAATACTCTATTTGGGGGGATAAAAGGATGAATTCTGCACTGTGATGCTAAAGCCTTGATTTCCCTTGGTTATGTTGTGTTCATATCCTTTTACTGGCATTATTTTTCTGCAATATCATGCAAGTACATATATTTAGCCCGTCTAAACCTTTTAGGCTGGAGATTCTTGGTAACTATTGGTTTTCATAGTTCAGACAAGGAAAAATAATTAAACCTCAAGAAAATTTGGATTTTTTAAAGTAGTTGGGCAAGGTGAGGCATCATACAAATATGATTAGTTTTGCACACAGAAGGAGTATTATGTTCAGAGGAGGTTCAAAGGTGATGGTTGATATATTTCATGGTTCTGGTGCTCAAGAAGATTTAACAGTGACTTTTTGACTATGAAGTGGGCTTACTGGAAGTAGTTCAAAACGCTACATTTACATTTACCTTTCATGTAACTCTCAGTTTATCCTTTTGTCTGATAACTTTCAGGTACGAGTATAGATGGGCAGATGGTGTACAAATTAAGAAACCTATTGAGGTTTCGGCCCCAAAATACGTAGAATATCTAATGGACTGGATTGAGTGTCAGCTTGATGATGAATCCATATTCCCACAGAAGATTGGTAAAGTTTTATATCTATTTACTTCCATTTGATAGTAGACTCTTGTAATATTCATCTGTGTGTTGAAAAATGTCAAATTTTGTAGGCGCACCATTTCCTCCCAACTTCATTGATGTTGTGAAGACTATATTCAAGCGATTGTTCCGTGTGTACGCTCACATATATCATTCACACTTTCAGAAAATTGTGAGCCTCAAAGAAGAGGCGCACCTTAACACATGCTTCAAGCATTTTATACTCTTCACATGTGTAAGTATTATCTTTTTCACTGAATATTTATGTGATGTGCTTAAGTATCCTTTTTCTCTCTCTCTCTCTCTCTCTATTTGTCCTTCTTAGAATTGAGGATTTGAGGTTAACCCTACGGTCACTATGTCCTTGATTTTTTAGGATTATCAGAAACTTTTTTTTTTTTTAATTCAGTATGCTATGTTAAATCGATCGGCAACAATTTATCTTCATTTGTTGTTTAGTGATTGCTACAGGGTTTCATCAATGGTCCAATTTTGTTGAAATGTTGATATAAAAAAAGTTTCTTATTTTGTGCAGGAATTTGAGCTAATTGACAAGAAGGAGCTTGCTCCACTTCAAGAACTTATCGAATCCATTGTTGTTCCATACTGAGAAAAAGTGAAAAGGTATCTACTGTGCTGTGAAAAATCAAGTATCAGTGAACAATAACCTAATTTGGGCTATCATATATTAGTCTGCCACAGGGTCGTATGCTTATGTATGTGAGTAGTCCACCTCTACAATAAAAATATAATAATATGAGCACTGACTAATTAAACTTGAAAAGTTGATATCAGAATGTAGCTCATTGATAACAAAAAGTAATTATGTTGATATCTGTACGACTTTAGAGACATCTCAATTTATCCTTGTCGCCCCTGACCTTGTTTCTTTGGGTGTCTGTAACACTATTGATACATGTATGCATTAAGTATTATCTTTTGACTGTGCAAGTGTGTCCTGTGATGGTTGATGGGGAGAAAAATCTTACGTGCGGTGGTAGGGAAGAGATAAATGATCACCTTGTCCAAGGAAACAAATATGAAAGCTAGGTACTTATTGTTAAAAAGACAACGTCTATTTGTTGAAGTAATGGAATATAGTAGGAACTATTTCCAAGAGTGATGAGGAGTGTTGCGTTATATAAACATTTTTTTCAGCCAACATGTTTATAAACTATTAAGCTAATATGGCTACTTAAACATGAATATAGAATTGGTCTAATAATGTAAGATTCTGTTATATCATTTTGGGGTTTAAATTCAAATTACATAGGAGATACTTATGTTAGGAGTAGTAGTCACGAATCCTAAACCAGATACTGGATAATAATATTAAAAAAAATGGCTACTTGAATTATTTAAATTAAATTTTTTTATTGCTGAAGTGTTCTTTTACTAAAAACAATCTTATTTAGTGCATGTTTTGATTAATGGTAGATAAGTAACTTTTTTTGTAATCTGATTTTTGTAAAAGTCAAATAGGATAAAAGTTGTAAATATGATTTGTGTTTGGATTAAAGATGGCAGAAATGATTTTTTTTTTCTAACCTTAAACTTGTTTGGATTAGTGTTTGAAAAGCTGGTTTAGATGGAAAATGAGAGCATGAATATGATTGAATACTCTATATATATATATATATATATATATATATATATATATATATATATATATATATATATATATTGTGATAATTGAAGTAAAAAATTAAAATTAAAATTTGAAAAGATGTTTAAATAAATTTATTTTACTAATTATGAAAATAAATCCATCATCAATAAACTGATATAATTGGATCTAATCTCAATAAACTTCAAATATGTCGATGTTGTTGCTTATAAACATAGGCGGTGCTTTATGAATTTAAAAAGGAAGCATATAATTATTGATTAACAAATTTTTTTAATAGAAGTGAGATTAATTAGAGATTTGCTTCTTAGCTGAAATAATAAACAGTTTCAATGTGAAATAGAAAGGTAGGCACCAGAGTACCGAAAATAGACGAGAGGTACAAGAAAAGGAAAGCATCCTTTCAAAAGCTATCTTGTACAAAGAGCAAGAACTATGGCATTTGGCCACCATCCTAGCCAAGCTTTGTAAGAGGCAGAGTAGCAAGCAATTCTACAACTCAAAGATTAAATTCCCATTGGTTTACAGGAAAGACTCCAAACGACCAGGAAACTTAAGACAACATTCATGTTATGTTCCTCTTATGAGAAACAGAGTAAAACCAGAACAGTTTTTGGCAAAAAAAAATTTGATAACCCTTCATTTTCGTTTCCCCTTCTTCAGTTTGCACTTCACAACAACCACATAAACAATAAAAAAAACACAGGCTGAGGACAAGAGGACATCAGGCAACAACTTACTTCCACCAAACACCGCCACATTCCGATGAAAGCCAAGCTAAGATCAGGAGAGAATGAAGACATGCGACAACACAAAAAGCTGAAAGCCGGACAAATCACCACTCAACACAACAAACAATAGAGCTGGGACAAAGACCGCCCACCGGCGAACCACCCATGACAGCGACGGTTCTGACTCAGAGATCGACATGGAGAGCTCAGACATACACCTGTGGAAGAGAGGCGTCAAAGGAAGGACACAAATCACAGCTGTTGCATGCCAATGACAGGTAAGGAGAAAATAAATGCCGCAACGATCTTCTGTCCACTACAATGAATTTGAAGCCACCGTGAAGAAGAGAAAAATCAGAAGCTCAGATTTTGGACTTCTACTGAAAGCCATGTTCGGCCTAAAAGCCAAGTGGACGCCAACGTGAACCCAAACAGCCTCTACCAGCCCACTATGCGGTACCCCCTCCTCACCGCTATCCCAAACATACCCTTTGGTTGAGGGGAAAAAGCAATCTTATTTGGAGAGTCAGGGCGTTGTAGTTGTAGTCTTGTTGCTCAATACTATCAACCTCCTCACTTATTTAAAGTCGTCTTTCTATGAGTTTGTTCGTTCTAACCTCCTGTGGATATAATGTGACAAGGCCACATCGCCTAAGGAGGACTCAACTTTAATTCTCATAGTGAGGAATTCATCCCCTTATATATTAATGTTTTCTAAATTAAATAATTAAATTTTTAAATAATAGGCATGTTGAAGAAATTATTTTACCACAGAATATGTGAATTAAAAACTAAGCAAATGTTTTCGTACAAAATGAATGAATTAATGTTAATAATTAAATAAATGAAAATAAAATTTTAAACCATTGATCTTTTTTAAAAAAAAAAATCTTGTATTAAAAGTGAAAAGAATGAATCTTTAAGAGATCACCTCAAATCACCATAAACTGGCTCGATAAATTCACAGCCTGTCAAAACAGAACACCTCTCTCTCTCTCTATTTATATATATATGATTCGATGTTAAAAAAAATGCCCTTCGAGGTTAAAAGGGGATCATACTTAGAGTGAAAGAAATTATATACTGCAGCATGTACATGAGACAATGTTTTTTTCATGGGCCTCTCCGGGAATTTTTTTAACCAGTGGCAACAAATGCATCTAATCAACGAAACCCACCATCCCCGCTGAGATGCCTCTAATCCTGTTTGCTCCCAGAACATCTCTCACTTCTCTTCCCAACCCCCCCCCCTTTTTTTCTTCCTGTTTTGGTACAAAGGGGATCTCCCACATCCAATCTTTCAAAACAATTTTCAGCAAGTCCCACTAAAAGTGATATAATTTTTGCCATCAGTTTTTGTGACCAATCTAGTAGAAACATCTCAACAGGTTAGGAAGTATCGTTAATTTCTTCATGCTCCCTCCATAAGGTCCCCATTGACGATAAGAGGGGCTGCTCCATCACAACGGTTTAGCATATTGGGGACACTACAAGGATCAAAATGACACAACTAACAATCAACATGAAGTAAAAGGTTGCGATAATAGTAGCAGTAGTAATTAACAGGAGTAAGAGATTACCTCATTAATCACAAGTAGACGCCTTGTCCCAAACGCACCACAATATAAAAAATTTACAAGAACAGAAAGCTCCCAAAATCCTACATGCTGGCTCGCTCTGAAATGCATCAACAAATTAGCCACTTTGTCAAGGTACATGAAGGAGGGGTAAAAACACAGGAAAAATGATATACAACAGACATTATATACATCACATCAAAAAGGACAAGAAAATCGGCTACAACAAATTATACGGCATGCAACAACAATATCAATTATCTATAATTTCATGACTTTGTCAGAGGACAGAGTCGTGTCCATACCATTGCTGGTTTTTCCTGTACTCAGTGAGCACAGGATAGATGTTCTCAAAGGCAGTGTAAATTTCATCCCTCACCTACAGATATAGAAATAAAACAATGTCAATTCCACAAACAAGGAAAAGGCAAAATAGAGAACAAAATGAGAATGCCTCAAATATGTTACCTTAGCTCCTGTTAGGACTATTTTCCCCGATACAAATATGAGAAGCACTATCTTAGGCTGCTTCATTCTATAAATGAGACCAGGAAACAGCTCTGGTTCATACTAACCACCAGGGAAAAAGGAAGATTAGTGAAATTACAGTGACACCAGAAAATCAACACCATCCAAATAAAGACAAAACTGAAGATGACGCTTTTGAGAAGGCGCACAAGTTCATTTCAGGACTTACACTTGAGAAAGCACCATGAGAATATGCAAGACCCTCGAGCCGTATGGGGAACTTGACATCACAAGAGCCAACAATGTTCTGAATCTTAAAATCCTAAAGCACGATCCAAAAAAACAACAAAAATCACTTATATAGCACATAATGACAATTTGACAAGAGACTGGCACTTTCTCTTTATTTTAATAACGACAGGAAAATAGTTCTATGAAGAACAATAAAGAGAAAGTTTAAATGGTACCTTAAATGTGGCCGGGAAACCAAGCTTTTGGATGATGCGAGCATACTGAAAGAGGGGGGAGTAGACAATTTAGAAAGTACTGCCACTCAAAAGAAAACATGTCACTCAAATCCCAATTGAGAAAATTTTGCGTTGAAAAGAGTTGCATGTGTTTCATGATCAAAAAGATAAAAAGTTCAAACTTCAAAGAAAAATTTTGCATTTAAAAAAGTTGCACCCAATTGGGCTTATATGATACTTCAATTTGACCTGATGGTACCCATTACCAAATAATTGTTTAAAAATTAATCAAAAGAAAAGGTTATGGTCACAGATCACAGCACATTCGACCATTTAACTAAAATTAAACTTTATACAGATTCACTTAATGCCTTGCAACTGTTGTTAATGGATGGGGGTTCTGATCTTCTGTTGGAGGTTAGGTCCCTCATATTTTTGGATTGGGACCTAGAGATTAATCATTCTTATGGGAAAAGCACACAATGTGCCAATTTATTAGCTAGGAGGGCTTATGATATAAGCCTTGATTTTGTAACTCTTGTGAATCCACTAGTGTTTTGTGTTGAACAGCTTAGTATGGATAGAGAAAATATCCTTTAGCCTCAAGGTGGGGCGGGATGATATGTAATTATCATGCGCGATGCTTGCCTTCAGTAATTGGGGGAAAAAAAACCTTTCTCAACACATCAAGGAGCTTCTTCTAATCCAAATATGGCAAGAATAAGCTGAAAAGTCAAAACCAAGCTACCATGAAGGGCAAGGATTCCCAACCTACTAGGTCTCCACTTGAAAAGCACACTAATGTATACATGACAAATGAGAATAGTGAAGAACAAGATATACCTTTCTTGCTGCCAATTTAGACTGTTGCTCACTTTTAGCACCTGTACAAACCTAATCATACCATTCAAATTTAGATGGCGTAAGAAATATGCACACTCAAGGCTCAACAGCTACAAACAGAAGAGGCGAGACTTATGAGAACACTCTGAAAGCATCAAAATAATTCATGCACAATAGAAGCCCATCCCCTGATCAAATTCAGGTACTTGTTTATAACAAATGAAATCAACACCAGCACAATACAGTTACAAACAAAAGTTCCACTACAATTGTCATGTAAATCACGTGTTAAAAACAACAATAACAACACAATCTTATAAAAAAACAAATTGTACCAATCGCCAGAAAGGACAATACCATCTTGCCAGATGCAAAGATGAGAGCAGTGGTTTTAGGTTCCCTGATCCTCATGATCACAGCTGCAAAACGCTGCAAAGGATCACATCACAATATCATGAGCAGATATACCTAGGATTGCATGCATACTTTTTCAGACAACAAATATGTAAAGAGAACTAATTGATATTGAGGTGATTTTAATATAACAACTTAGATAAACCAAGATAAACCAAGCGTCTTTGGGTCAGATGAAGTACTGCAGTTTAAGAGAAACAACCCATAATTTACTTTGAAGGAAACGAAAATAATTTGCACAGCTCAAATTTTGCCAACTTGAGGTACTTACCTTTGGATTATACTCTGCATTTCGTGCATGAAGGGCAATGTCTTTAAGGTTCAACTTACAGTCCAAATTGACTGTTGAAACAATATTCCTGGAAGTAGAGAATGGATACAATTATCATAATGTTCCATTGTATATTAAAACAACTCATTCTCATATAATTTTAGAATTTTCATCAAAAAAAATTTTGAGCATATGTTTTGAATCCATCTTAAAAGACCATATACAGAGATATCCAAGTGAAACAAGAGTCCAGCAGGGTAATCTAAATCCCACTTCATGCTTGAAATTGCTTTTTTGAGCTATGGACAGCTTGATCAGGAATGGTAATAACATCACGTCAAGAAAGAACCAAAAAGAAAACTTAACTTCAACAGCATATGCATACAATACTATATACTGCATTCAGCAACATTTCCTTTTTCCTTATTTAACATTCAAGTTGAAAGAGACTCTTGTTAGGCATCACATGATGCACCACATATGAATGAAATCAGGATCATATAATTAAAATGTGTTCTGTTACTGAGTTAATATTTTTTTCGCCAGCACTCCTGTTACTGGTGTTACAGGCATTAAGATATATTATCTCTGTAATTACTTTATGCCAAACAGCTAGCCAGTTTTTTTTTTTTTTTTTTTGGTATTTGTTATATTGGTCCCACATTTATGGGACTAGAGCCTAATCCTGAAAGCCTTGTATCACTATTTATTATCATTAATTCTGGGACTCTCAGGAGAATAAGAGAGCACAGAGTTAACCAAACATTTTATTAAAGAACTGCTAATGACATCAAAGTTGGGCATAAATAGATTAAGTGTTGGGGGTTGAAAGACGAGAGAGGATTCAATGAACATGATCACATGAATCGTCAGTGAACTTACAAAAACCACACAACTTATCAAAACGTATGTTTATCTCGTGCAATCCATCAGACAGCACAGCAAAGTGGAAACATTTAAAAACAACGTCTACTCACTGAAGGGTAGGCACAATTCCAGAAGGGTGCTTCTTTAGATCTACTGGTTGGCTCCCTTCCAATCCTTGTTCAGCCATTCCTATATGAGATACTATATCTGCTTCAAGCAATAGACCACAAACAGGAAGCCTATCAACACGCAACAATATTTCAGACTAATTAGTGCTGATAAACTTTTTTTTACTAAAATTAATATCAGGCTTTATTGTTGTAATATCAGGAACCAAAACATATTTTAAGTTAAATTGATAGATTTAATTAAAAAATTAACGTTGTTATACTACTAGTAGACAAGTGTAAAGTATGGCCCGCCATACAGTGAACAAGGCCTTCAAAGTACGAGAATCTTTCCTAATGAGATGTGCTCCCAATAAAAAATCAATGCAATGTGTGGTCATATGTCCTCACAACCCCTTAGCTTGAATTAGAGGTAGGATTTATATGACAGTTCTTTTTTTTTTTCCTATCATTAGTTTGCTTGCTTTATTTTAGTGACATTGTTTCTAACATGACAGATTTTTGTCAAATAAACTGCCTTTCTAAGGTGGTAGTTGTCATCATTTTCCGCTTATTTAATTATCTGATGATATAACTAATTTAAATTTAATTTTAGAATGGATGAAAATAACCCAATATAGGCTCAGGCTGGGTCAACTAGAGACTGGTCTGGGTGGGTTTAAACTTTAAAAAAGGCACAACTACTAACAGTTTCAAAATTGACATGCCAATTGTCATATGCTCTAATATCTTCCCTGTCATCTAACAAAAAAAACGCATCTATTTTCTTCCCCGTCTTCATTCCTCGTCATCTTTTGGAGGAATGAATCTAGCCTTAAATTTCCCTAAACCAGTCCCTCCGTTGACATTGAGACAAAACCACAAAATTTACTGCAAGCTTTGGACAAGAATTCATGTTTCATTGCTATCTATCTATTGGGAACTATAGTCTGAGAAAGACGGAGAATATTCCCCTTCAACGAGTTTTGTTATTTTGTAACCTTGACACAAATTGAGTTGGGTGGGCAGGGTATGGGACTTGAATCTCGAGTAAAAGATACATCTAATTTAGAAGTTACATAAATATTGAAGCCGTAAATCAAATATAAATGATTTTAGCATAAAAATTATACGAATCTTAAATTTTTCTAATCCTGTTAACTGTAAAGATATAACACTACTAACGATTCATTTTTCTCTTAGCAATTGAAACCTTTACAAACTAGGGAAACCAGGGCTAAAAACATATATTCGTGAATCTTTTAAATGAAAACGATAATAAGAAAAGAAACCAGAAAGCGCAAATTCAATGGATCGTGCTCTCAAAACAGCTAGGTTTCTTTCCCTTCTAATAATATGACCAAGCATGCGGGAATGTAAAAGGCTCACGATAATTAAACACCCATGATATCAGGAATTTTTCTCGAATTTTTTTCTCATACCAATAGCATGGCACAACAACGTAGATGTTAAATGTACGAAAAATTTGTAGTTAATCCAAGAAATAAGAAGATCCATCTCACACAGCGTCAAATGCCCCCACATAAAACGATCAATTGACACTAGAAGTGGAAGCAAAAAGAAACGAGAAGAGAATAAAAGGGATGAAAGCTCGAAGCCTCGTGTACTT
The DNA here is from genome assembly GCA_037074505.1 of Albizia julibrissin. Classification (NCBI taxonomy): domain Eukaryota; kingdom Viridiplantae; phylum Streptophyta; class Magnoliopsida; order Fabales; family Fabaceae; genus Albizia; species Albizia julibrissin. Next base: position 37,791,717 of record CM073488.1, on the reverse strand, counting down.
AGAGGCAATCAGAAAACAAAATCCATCAAAATCTCGGAATCAACGGTGCCCACGCAAAATGGGAGCAAAATTACCGTTCGAAGGTGGTGTCTGTGCAACGAGAAACAGGTTCAGCTACGACGGCGAACAGTATAAACACCGACGACAAAGATCGATGTCTCGGGAGAGACAAGTCAGGTCGGTTGCTGAGAGAGATTTGAGCGAATGGATTGGGGTTTGAGGGTTTGGGGTCGTCGGTTTTTATAGGACACAGAGTCAATATAAATACAAAAAATAAAAAAGATAAAAACAAAAAATAATCTCGCGTTTTATACAGGTTAGGTATAACGATTTCACCTTTAAAATTATTTTTTAATTTTAATTTAAATATAAGAAATGAGTATTGTCTTAATTTATATATATAAATATTTTAAAAATTATTTTAAATAAAAATTTATAAATATTTATACACATAAGTTAAGATAATATTTTTTTTATATAATTAACTTATATATAATAAATTAAAATTTAAAAATTAATTTTAAAAATTTCAATTATTATTCTAAATATTTTAAAACCACTTGAATTAGATGGATTGGGGGCTGATGAGATTGGATGAATCTAGATCCTTGCTTTTGGGCGCGGGGCACAGTTGGACGATCTGGCTATTCATACAATCTTTTGTATATAATTTTTAAAATCGTAAAAAGATTGAAGATTTTCTATACAATATCAAAGTTAATGATTTAAAGATAAAATGACATGGATAGCATAATTAACAAGTAACAGAATTATTAAAAATTAAAAAATAAAAATAAAAATAGATTTATTCATAAATATGTTGTGTATGTGATCGATAACATTAATTTGAGAGGTGACAGAAAAAAAAAAAAAGGGATAATGCTAGCTCATATAAAAGATCAGTTCATAGAGAGGGGGGGGGGAAAGTTAGATAAATTAATGGCTTATGTTACTTAATCTTTCTGTAACGTTGATCATCATTAGATTATATATATCAATTTATAAATAAGATAGATTAATTTTGAAACAAATTGTAAATATAAATTACTTAATCTCTCAAATTAGCCGTCACATACTAGAAGCCAAGTTAGTATCAAGTTAAGTAGTTATTAACTTATTATATAGATATAATTATAAAACAAAATAATTTTGATAAATATAATATTTATATGGATTTCTTTATCCCATTATTTTCTATTATCACTCTATCATCTCCTATAATTATGAAATCGGTTTAATCATAAATTGAAAAATGGTGCATGTAAATAGAAACATTAGGTATTAGTAGTCGGTAACTTGAATGAGAATTAATAATCTTTCTTTCTTACTATCCAAATCTCTACTTTTTCTTTCATCCTTTTATTATCTGGTACTTAATATAACAGATAACTAATTAAATTAAAGATATTAAAAAAGTAGATTATTTTTCAAATATTTATATTTATTATTTTTTAAATTAAATTGTCAAATTTATAAACCAATATATATAGTTTTTTTTATTACACTGGCAAGTTATACAGAGGATAAACTTGTATACAATATAACAATAGGCATAAGTATTTAAGATAGATAATGTCACATATGTTATATTTAAATAATTTATTTAAATTATTTAATATATTTAAATTAGTTAACTTTTTTATGTTATAAATAAAGTTTATGTGAGTTGGGTCCGGAAGGTTCACTAGAGTCCAGATATACCTCCCCAAGTTCAAAGATGATTTATAATAATATTTATAAATTATCTACAATAAAATCCTCATATCAGTAAGATTTAAACTCATAATTTTCTTTTAGTTATCGGCGAACTTTTAAATTAGTTAACTTTATTTTTATCCCAAACAGCAATTAGTGTTATCTTTCCCTACCCTTTATAACAATAAATGAGATAAGTGTGCTTTCTAAAACGTCAACGTCAAGGGGTCAACCTCCCGGCAACAATGTTGACCACAAGCTGAGTTCAAACATTTTTAAAACTCTAAAAACCAGAAGAGTGGGGATCACAAAATAAATTATAACTATGATAAAAAATAAACATGGGAGTGTACAATTGTATTATTCGAATTGCAACGCCACTATTTGTTGTTATTTCAATGGGAGCAAAGGGGTTCATGCCCATGTCCTCAAACGCGGAGAAGGTGATATGTTATAAAGAGGCTGTTTGGATTAGTTTATGGAAGTTCTATAAGTGCTTATGAATTGTGATTCACATAATACGAAGTAAGTTTTACGGTCTACGAGGCAGCTTTTACGGTCTACGATGTACTTTTAAGATCTACGAGATAAATATGTGGAGGAGATTTATCTCGATTTATGTGAATCAGGCTTATATAATAAGCCCGATCTATAAAAACTTTACCAAACAGCCCCAAAGTGTCTGTTTAGATTAATGGTGGATAAATGATTTTTTTAATGTGGCTTTTTTTATAAATGTGATTTGTGTTTTGATTGACGGTGGGAGAAGTGGCTTCTTTTTTAAATCCAGTGAAAAAAAAAGCAGAAGCTATTTTAATGAATTTTTAGGAAAATCAGTTTTTCTTAAGCCCAGTGAATTTTACTTTATTATAAAACTTGTCTACATATGCCAAATGAGCGTTTATCCTCTAAATGGTTGTTTTTCCCTCCAAATATGTTGCTAGACAGACCCAAAGCATGTGGGATCTCAACCATTAAACAGTTTAAGGGGAAATTTTCCTATTCATCAAGATTTTCACCCTTGAGTTTTGAATTAAAATTTATGAGTTAAAGTCGAATTTTGTGTAATAAATTATCACATAGAAATAACGTTGAGCTGGAAATTTTCAAATCATAGTGATTTTATTATAGTTGTTATCCCAATTAAGTTTGACTTTTAGTTGATTAAATATGTTGACAGTCTATATGTTATCTACATCATTTTTTGTCAATATGCAAATTTGCCTCAAAAGTTTCTAAATTATAGTAATGTCACTCTTACCATTATTTAGGTTAAAGTTAGACTATTATTTGACTGAATATACTGAGCTGACAACATGAACAATATTGAAGAAGAAGAAGTTGTAGTCTTAAAGATAGAGGAAGAAGAGCTCATGTTCGCTAAAAAGCAATAAAGAAAAAAATTCAATCACCGAATACATAATACACAACAAGATTGCTGAGAATAAAACCACAAAAAACCCTTTGCTGGCATACCCCAATGATATCGAGATAAGCATGTAGCTCGTTAATTTTCTCTTTATCGCACTATATATTTTTACCTTTTTATTTTCTCTAATCCTTCGGATGGAATGCATTTTTTTTTGCTTGTTTTTAAATCTAACTTACAAAAAATGAAATTGATAACATACGGACCTATTAGATAAGCATATTTGGTTAACTAATTAGCAAAATTAACATGAATAACAACTGAGGTGAAATTACTACGGTCTGAAAATTTTCAGTGTAACGTTGCTTTTTAGTGAAAACTCATGAATTAAATTTGTACCTAAATCTAAAACAAAAATGACATGAATGATATGTGAACTGTCGGCATAACATATTTAGTTAACTAGTAGTTAAACTTAACGCGATAATGGCCAAAGTGAATTGCTGCAATTTGGAAACATCCGGGATGATATTGTTCCTCAAAAAATTTCCGGGACATCATTGCTATTATATAACAACTTCCGAAAACAAAGATGAACCTCAACCTTAAATTTAACAACCCAAGATTTTCAAAATAAATGAATTTAATTGTAAAGACATTAAATTGTCCCAGTGTGATCAAACGGAAGAAAAAAGGGTAAACATAACAAAGTGCTCGTGTAAAAGGCTATTGGCACACAACTAAGACATTTCATACAAGCCTAAAGGAGTGCAGTGCACATTATACATGACAGGGACTACCGATGAATGTTGCATATAGTTAAGCTTTCTGTATGCTCTAGGATTTATATCGCGTATTGAAGAAAAAGTTGCACGCTTTATATATGAACAAGATAAAGGATGGATATTGCAAATAACTAAAACCCTACGTATACACTAAAGGTGTGTTGCAAACGTGAAAGAAAAGTTGCTCAAATGGACCACAGAAAATATTGGCCGCATTCAAAAAAAATATTTTGCACATACTTAAAAATACGGTGTAAACATTGGGAAAAAAAGTTAAGGTATGCTCGTTACGTGTGCGTGTGGGATAGAAGTAATGTAATAATATTGCACATGGGCAAAGCCTTTTGTATACGCTTAGTTTTTTATGACTCAGTGTTTGTTTGAAATCTTAAAAAATAAATTTTTAATTATGATTTACGGTATATGAAGTAAGTATGTGAGAAAAGTGTTATTTTGATTTACGCGAATAAGTATTTGTTACAGTCCCAATCATGATTCCAAACAAACACTAAATCATACTTTGAGTCATGTCTTTAAAAGAAGTTTGCAAACAACTAAAACCTTATGCAGACAGGGTTTAGTTCTGTTAACTCTTCTTATCAACGCTGTTCCCGACTTGACAAATATTAGTTTCAAATCCGAAATAATTTGAGAATACTTTGAGTTTATACCAGCTCTTCTTGCTAACTTAGCACCTGTTTTGGTTAGCGATAGAAACTGTTTTTCTGACATGATTAACAAAGTATGAGGTAAATATATGATAGGGGTTTTATTTCAACTTGCGTAAACATGTTTTTCTAACGCTAACCCAAACAGGCTCTAAGAATATCGGAGACACCACATGCCCCCTACTGATCGTTGTCCTTTCTCCCCGATCTTGCCCTATTATTAGGATATTAATCACATTCTCAAGTAATGTGAGTTTACTCATGACCTCCAAAGTAATCTTGTTCCTGTCAATAAGGAATTATTTAGCATTGATTTTGAAGCTCGGCTCAAAACAAGTTTGCTTAAAACCTATCTTGCTATATGAAGTTGGTAAGTCATTTTTGCAACTGTATGCTGGAAATTATGGGTTTGTCGCAATAGAACAATCTTATCCTCCGACCATGTGTAGGTTCTTGCCTTATTGGACGGCACTCTTACTACCATTGACTCTCTACGCGTGGATATAGGAATCTCCCCACTCTTGTTTTTATTTTTTTGATAAAAAAAAGGCTATGTGTACAAGGCTACAGCAAAATGAAATTTGAAGGGGAGAGATATTACATTGTTTGGGATAGCGGCTACTTATTTTATAAGTGCGATTCACGTAAGTCGAGACAAAACTCATCTCACAAACTTATCTTGTATACCGTAAATCACAATTAAAAACACTTTTAAATGTTTTAATCGCTATTCCAAACACCTACCGACAACTTATGTTAGCAATCAGAGTTTCCAAAAGTTGAACCTTTAACTTTCATGTTCTATGACAATAACTTTACCACTATGTCACGACCCATCCTCTTCTTTCTTTAAAAAAAAACAAAACAACCAAATCATTTACCCAAATTAAAAAGTATACTATAAATACATTGATATTCAGTGATAAAATATCCTTGTATTTGAGTTTAAATGCTTGTTTATGAAATTCCCAAACCCTAGTTTCAAAAACATTTTTCGTAAGTTAAAACAAAATTTTTTTCACATATTTACTTCGTAATCGTAAAAGCATTTCTAAAAAATTAAAATAAACATACAATGAATCTTTTATGAAAGATTGCTCAAAAAATGTGGACAAACTATATGCCAGTTTGAATTAGTGATAGAGATTATTTTTCTGATATGATTTACATTATACGAGATAAGTATATAAAAAAAGTTTTATGTCAATTTATACATAGACGTATGTTTATATCGCTGATTTTTTTTATAACGCTAATTGAAAGAGGTGAACATTGGTTAACTTTACTTAATGTGTGTTTAGAATTAGCTTTTGAGAATAACTTTTATGATTTACGAGGTAAGTATGTGAGATAAATTTTATTTCGATTTACGTAAACCATGGTTTTATGTGTTTCCAAACACACGCTTAACTGTCTACAGCCGTACAGTCTGGCACTAGTGAAAAGCTGCCGAAGTGAAAATCCCACAGAAATGAGTGCAATGACCATGAGGCCAGTGCAGACAACCCCGACCCAAACTGGCCAAACATCCCACTCCCAAGGATATACCCGTCATTTCAATAAGAAGCTATTTTAATACCCAGCAAGTACCAACAAATAACAATCATACGTGGGACCCTCTCTCCTTCTGACCACTGAGCCTTCTGAAAGAACCAAAGCAAAATTCAAAAATCAAGTTTTTTCTCAGCACATCAAGACATCGCCGTCTCAGGATCCGATTTCAATCATCACGTGGAGATCCAACCCGGAAAGTAAACGGGTCCTGTCAGAGGACGCCACATCAATTCAAAAAAACGAAAGGGCACGGCGCTAACATGACCCCACCGGCACGGACAAATCATATCTATCCACGTGTCCCACGCTTTACAAGTCCACAGCCATCCTTACTTACGTGGGATCTCTCCTGTGAATCTCTTCTTCCTCAAATTCCCAGTCCTCCCGTCACTCGTTCTTCGCTCTTGCGTTCCTGGATCCGGCGGAGAGTTCGAAGATTCGAAGTCACAGCGAGGATTGAGAATTCTGAAAAAAGATTCCGCTGATACAATTGGATAATTTTGAAGTCAAGCTCGTTATCCCACTGAAATTTCCCTGGACAATGGAGCATGGAATCGCCGGTTCTGTGATCCGGCGGTTCTGATATTGATCATAACCGATCGGGACACTTAGCTAAAATTGATCTTGCGGAAGCGGAGATTTCATCTCAAGCTTTCGGTTTCATGACATATTCCGTTGGACTTTTCTTGTTTTGCAATATCAGATAAATTGTTGGAATTATTGGCTTTTGTTTTCGGAAGTTCTTTTGTTGGAAAAGTGTGAGTTTCATCTTCATCTTTGGTTGGAAGGATGTCGTCGAAGGTTGTGTATGAAGGCTGGATGGTACGTTATGGCCGAAGAAAGATCGGCCGATCGTTCATCCACATGAGATACTTCGTGCTTGAGTCCCGTCTTCTTGCGTACTACAAGAGGAAACCACAGGATAATCGGGTAATTTCACCATTTTTCTGATAGTTTGTTCTTCGAATTTTTAGCTGTTCTGTTAATTTTGCCGAAGTTTCGATTGATGGTACTTTCCGCTCTCTACTTTCGAGAGTAATGCTTTTCGGGATTTTCACATAAGAAATGACAACTTGTTTGAATCTTTGCATGTATGCAGATAGAAAATGGATACTTTTTTTTTTATTTGCTTTTTTGGTTTTGGTTTTAATTTTAAGAACACGATGATAATGATGGCCTCTCAACTGTTCAAAGGTATATTTTCAAAACGTTCTTCTTCCTGTCAAATATTTCCTGGGACGGGAGAGTGTTGGAGAAGCTGGCCACAATGTTAGGGACTAATTCTCTGACTCTGCTTTATTAGGTTCCAATCAAAACACTGTTGATTGATGGCAACTGTAGGGTGGAGGATAGAGGCTTGAAGACCCATCATGGGCATGTGAGTTATCCAAACGTTTCTAATATTTATCTTTCTGGTACATATACATGCTGCAGGAGCCTGATGGCCTCAAAGTGTTGGTGGACGCCTGGATAGCGTGCTCCAAAAGTAATTGTTTGCTTTGCATGATTTTATACTTGTCCTACGGTTCCTGTATTCTATAGAAGAGTAATGCTTATGGGGAAATATAATGTGCGAAGTGGAAACTAGAGCGATGCGGAGACAATGTAAACGGATATGTTATGTAAAGTGCATGCAAGGGAAATTACTCAAATACTAAATGGTACGTAGGTAGGCAACGGAGAAATATGAGCTTCAACATAAAATGAAGTTCTGAGTAGAGAACTTTGTCTGACATGGTTAACTCACAGAATCTGTTATCTCAGCCTAATCACAACTTCATCTTAAATTAAAGAAAGAAGAAATTCCATTATATGAAAAAGAATTGCAAACCAGCAGGATGAGACATTTTCCCTAAATGTAGCTGCAAATAGGGAAAGATCAACATCGATATTAATTATTACCTCTGATGCCAAAGGACATCATATGTGGGGCATTGCCACAAAGATTTCTCTCCTTACTCTTCCCACGACCTTTGAGCCTGATAAGGAAATGCTCCATGCTCTGATGGCATATGCTTATTATTCACCAAATACACCAAAAAGCCTATTCCAAGCATAGCTGCTTTCAGATGACGAGGCAAAAGTAACTGTAATTCTTTTAGGCCTGTGAACTAGCAACATCTTATCCTATTAATAATAATCCCATTGGGTTTTGTTACTCAGATGAAATATGTGACTACTTGGAAATATGCATGAATTATCATGTTAGATCAAAATAACTTGATAAGCTGGCTACTATACTGGCATCTGAGCAGGATTCCCTTTGGTTTGCATTTTGTTTCTGCATGCAGTGGATTAGTCTTACTGCAGCTGTTTTCTGAACAGCGTAGCCTGTGTTTTGGTAGCAATTCTCTTTTTATGTAATGTCATTTTCTCAGAAACCATTTTTACTCCAAGTGTTATCAGACAAACAATAATTTTGTTTCCCGATCCCTCTAATTTTGACCCTTTGCATATATTTCTCTTTTGCGCAGATGGTTTATGTTTTGTCTGTTTACAACATGAAAGACAAGTACCATCGGATGACAGTGAGTTTATTTTTCCACTATTCATTTAACCAGCATACTTTTGCTGTCATTTGTGTTATGCAAATGTTTATTAGTTGGTTTCTAATTGCAGATGGCGGCATTTAACATTCAAGAGGCATTAACTTGGAAGGAAAAAATTGAATATGTAATTGATCAGGTCTGTTTCATCAAATTGCATAATCTTAATGTGCTTTCTAAATTTGAAACAATATTCATATTTCTACCTGTTGGTTAGGTTTTATATCCCCCTTAGATATATTGGCTTTCAAATTCAAAGAAATTTCTTAATGCCTGACTGAAATTATGGTTTGTTGTTTTAATTTGTATATTTTTTAGATCCATCTTGTTAGGATATGCTTTTCAATTCATATAGAATCTCACTCTTGAGCGTATAATTTGTGTAGCATCAGGGAGCACAACCTGCAAATGGAAACAAATATGTTTCTTTTGAGTACAAATCTGGGATGGATGATGGGAACGCAACTTCTTTCTCAGACCATGAAAGCCCGTGAGTATTTTTGAGGTTTTCTCTTAAATAATGAAGAAGGGTGCAACTTCAAATGACTAGCTGCAGTTTGACTATTCGTGGCATATGTTGTGATTTAAATTATGTCGATCTCGTTTAGATTTGGTTGTCTCAATTTGATATTCATTCTTTGGAGATGCAACATGAGAGGACATTTGATACATGATTGAAAATGATTTAGTTGTCTTCTTTTCTTTTCTTTCTTTTTTTTTAAATATCTCCATTATTAAGTTATTTGTGGGATTTATATTAGTATCCTTCTACGAGTTCATGATATCAATTATATTTTATATCTTTTCTGGTTCAGTGTTCAGGAGGATGATCTAATGGCACATCCCGATTTGTTAAGGAGGACAACAATTGGAAATGGTCTAATTAATTTGCACGTTGACTTATTGGATTAGATTTATTTTGCTGGAATCTGTATTTAAACTTTTTATTTTGCGATATACAGGTCCTCCAGAATCAGTTTTTGACTGGACACGGGAAATAGACTCTGATTTGTCAAATCAAAATAGCAATAACCAAGCATTTTCAAGAAAACATTGGCGTCTTTTACAATGCCAAAATGGTTAGCTACATTTGGTTACAGTGTTTCAATGATTAGCTGTATGCTGCTTCAATGACTGACTATTCATTTATTAACAAATTGATTGATGTCTTTGCCTTTTGGGTTGGCAGGACTTCGCATCTTTGAAGAACTTCTTGAAGTTGATTACCTTGTATGAAACTCTATCTGTCTTACTTTCATTGAATTATTGGATTTTACCATGTCATTGGATTTCTTGGTTGAACACAATCATCATCAATTTACTCTATATGCAGCCCAGGAGCTGTAGTAGAGCAATGAAGGCAGTCGGAGTTGTGGAGGCCACATGCGAAGAAATTTTTGAGCTTGTGATGAGCATGGATGGATCACGGTTTGAGTAGGTGTTCTGCATATTTATGTCCAGTTATTTTCATGGTTGCTGCAGTTTGACAAATTGTGGTATTCCTTTATTTTTTTGGAGAAATACTGCCATGTTTATCACGGGAGAGTGATTATTGATTGTAGCACAATAGCATCTGGTGTTGCTTCTAAACTTTCTAATTTCTAACCGTCACTAAATGTTGAGACTGAGAGATGGTTGAAGGAGAGACAATGTGTTGATGAACAATTCAGCTATATAATTTGCATATTTTGAACAATTTTACTAGGTTGGCTGTTCCAGTTTTTTTTTTTTAATTTCTAAGTAGCTACTGCACTGGGAAAAGTTGTATGGATAGTCATCTTATTACTGGCATTTTCTGTTTTAAATATGATGCTTTCTCACATATTTCCCTCGATATCGTTATTAATTTCCTCAAATAATTTTTTATGTTGCTTAGAAATGCTTAAGTTTTGAAGCCTTGTACCTTATGCCAGTATTGACAGTACAACTATACTTATGTCAATAAAATGAATGAAAGTATATTTTTTTTCTTTTTTGTTACTCAGCTCCAGATGTTTTATGTCCCATAGTTTTTACGTTGAGAAATGTTGTATTCTCATGATTGTTGGGCACCTGTAGGTGGGATTGCAGTTTCCAACATGGTAGCTTAGTCGAGGAGGTGGATGGGCACACAGCAGTTCTTTATCATAGACTTCAGCTGGATTGGTTTCCAATGTAAATATAATCTACGTTGTTTGTTCTTTGTGCACAAACTACAATACTACTTGAATTTCATCCCTCCCAATGCTGAATCACATAATTGTAGTACTTTTTGATAATTTTCTTAACACAAAATGTAATCTTAAAACATATATGCTCTTGGATGCCAAACAAGTTAAACATATGAAGAGATAATGGATATCTTTATTACTGATTAAATGAAGTCAATTCATAGTAATACAAGAATGACAAATATTTTCTATTTCTGGGATAAGCTTGATTTTTTCCTTCTGAATTTAAACCGGGACTGAAAACCTAAATTTAATTTAGGCCCAAACATTTGTCATTTTGATTAGCTTTATTGCTAATTGTTTCAATTCTGGACGATTATATCTGTGTATTTCCCCTCAAAGTATTAGTTATTGTTAATGCTAAAAATATGATTTAGGATTGCTATTTTCTTACAAGGTAACATTGTTTGCTGTATCACTTGTATGCTCAATGTCTTTATGACGGCAGGTTTGTATGGCCCCGTGATCTTTGCTATGTACGCTATTGGCGCCGAAATGATGATGGAAGTTATGGTAGGTAACTTGCTATTTTTATTTAAAACTGCTGTCTATTCTGAAAGTTTGCACTAATGTTTCTTCTCTTTGTAGTTGTCTTATTTCGTTCTAGGGAGCATATGAACTGTGGTCCACAACCAGGATACGTCCGAGCTCATATTGAGAGTAAGATTACTCTCTCTCTCTCACACACACACACTCGAAGAGTCTATATATCATGAAACATGGGTGTTTCGGTCTTGTTACTGTAATTTTCATGCATATGCTGGGCCCATGATACATGTTGACCAAGGGTGACCAATCAAACTGTATTTATTTTGTTTTGAGCCAATAATTCAATCAATGATTTGGGCCCCATCCAATAAATATTTTTAGAATTTTCCAAGAAGGTCATTCCTTTTAGTTTAGGAACATGGGTTGTTCATTCTCTTGTGGCTTCAACCGAAGTGACGAAGATTTTATATTTGTTTGGGGTGGGGTTTCCATTTGAAGTAACACTTGATTATTGTGATGACCTGATGACTTGTGATTTAAATGTGATTAATAGAACGAACTTAGAATTTGGTACCTAAAATAATTTATACTTCTTTTTTGGAAAAAAATAAGTTGTCTCCTTTGGGTGATTCGTAACATGCAAGATCCTACTTGAAATGTATGCCAAATTGTTTTCTAGGCTTAAGAACTGTTTACTTCAGGTGGAGGATTTAATATTTCCCCTTTAAAATCTCGAAATGGGAGGCCAAGGACTCAAGTTCAGCATCTTATGCAGATTGATCTTAAGGGATGGGGTGTGGGTTACATGTCATCTTTTCAGCAACATTGTCTCCTTCAGATGTTAAATAGTGTTGCAGGTGAGTTATTTCCAATAATATGTGCGCTTTGAAATTTCCTTGTGGATGGTTAATGCCATTTCTTTCCTCATCATATTTTCACCTGCTGACGAGTTATTTCTCACGTTATGTATGCTTTAGTGTTATTGGTTTCTTTCATCTCTTTTTTGCAGAAGGTTTGAGGATTTAGTGATAAAATTGTTGGCAGTAGTTTTTCGCTGTGGAATTGAATTTGTGGACGTCATGCTAAGGAACTCTGGTTGATTTGGATTGATAATAGGTTTCTGTTTTCTATGAAAGCATGAATTCCTTCCTTATCACAAGAATGTATCTGCAGATGTTTTTGTCTATAGTCAATAGTAGTGGTTTAATTCTAAGACTTGGATGAGTTAAAGTTCCCATTGCCCCTATATTCTCATGGTAATGTTATCTTGGATATGTTGCCTGTCACCATCTGTAAGAAGTCATCGGGGGCATGATTTGATTCTACATTTCCACTATATGATCTGTCAACTTGCAAATATTGTGTGTCCTACACACTATTGATGTGGTCTTTTCTTTTCTTTCTGCCTTTTGAACAGGTTTACGTGAGTTGTTTTCCCAAACAGATGAAAGGAATGCTCCTCCACGAATCCCTGTTATGGTTAATATGTCCTCAACGTCCATTTCTTCAAAAAACACCCCCAAGGCCCATGATTCTTCTGTTCATCCAACCTCTGTGGATCAAATGAATGCTGCCAGTAGAAATTCTGTTATGTTGGATGAATACTCTGATGAAGATGAAGATCTTCAAATAACAGAGTCTGAACAAGAGGTTGTTTTTGTATTCCCACCATTCTCACCTCTATAATTTTGGCACAAGCTTCATGAATTCTTAACATGTCTCTTTTAATATTTCAGGCATACACAAGTGGGATTGAGAACGATTTAAAAAAAACAGGTGGCTTCTTATTATAAGTATAATTTCATTTTTGGAATTATTATAATGATAAACATGTACGCCTGCACAGAGACAAACCAACAGCAGGGAATGGAGGAAATCTAATCATATATTTTATTTTTAAACTGAAGCTGCTGTGGAAGAAGAACCAGCAACTGAACTTGACTTGTCTTGCTTTTCGGGTAATTTACGTCGTGATGATCGTGATAACGCACGTGATTGCTGGAAAATTTCGGATGGAAATAACTTCAGAGTTCGAAGCAAGCACTTTTGTTTTGACAAGTCAAAGGTCCTTTCCTGTTTTACCTTTTGACTTGAAATCTATTACTATGTTGATATGTTCTTATTTCTTTGTGGCAAATTATATAGATTCCTGCAGGTAAGCACCTGATGGATCTTGTCGCTGTTGATTGGTTCAAGGACACAAAAAGAATGGATCATGTGGCTAGGCGCCAGGGATGTGCAGTACAGGTGAGTATCGAGAAACTGCCTGACAAACTATTGCTCCTTGTTTTTGGCTTCCAAATGATCTTTTAAAGAAAGGTTTTATTTTATAACTACCTTGGCTTGCTTAGTTGATAGCCTTGCAAATTTGTACTAGGGCCATTTATTATTTTTAACCTTATGTAAGGTGGCATATGTAAGATGCGAAAGTTTCTTTTGATATTCATCAGAAATCACTTTACATGTGGATTTTGGATGCCAATAATTTATGGATGAATTTTGAACATCATCTGTATTATGTTACTTGACAGAGATTATCAGAAGTCTAAATTATAGATCTGCTGTAGGCTTCATGTGTATATTTGCACAGATTTTCAGCATTTCTTTTTCTCATTTTTAAATGATTTATTGAGTTGATTGATTGTTTATTATTTTGGAGGCTTTCATTCATTGTTCTCTTTTGGTATTTATGTAGGTTGCATCGGAAAAAGGATTGTTCTCGATTATCGTTAATGTTCAAGTGAGTCTCTTCTTCTAAGACAACTTCAAAGTTTGACAATATAAATTTTTGAAGTAAACGAACCCATTGTTTGACTTGTAGGTGCCTGGATCAACACACTATAGTATGGTATTCTATTTTGTGACAAAGGCGTTGGTCCCTGGATCTCTCTTGCAACGCTTTGTTGATGGTGATGATGAGTTCCGTAATAGCAGATTGAAGCTCATTCCATCAGTGGCAAAGGTATTTGTAACTTTTGTCATTGGTATATAGGAAAATTCTTGGTTTGGACTCTAGTGCTGTTGAGTCCATCATAATCATCGCTGACGTGTTTGCTCACAGAAGCATTCAGATGTCTATCTGCATGCATATTTTGAAGTGCCTTTCTTTTGTGCCTGGTTTGTGTAAATGCCCGTATGTATATGCTGTGTTTGTACGCGACCATCTGTAGATCATTTTTCTATATTTCTGAAGTGGTGGCGCCCCACCACCCCCCCTCGTGGGGGGCGGGGGGGGGGGCTCTCCTTTCTGGTGCCTTTATGGAGGCATTTGAGATTTTGGTGGTCCTTACTTGAAAAATACCAGTTCAATCCCCGGATGGTGTGGGAGGCTGTCTTTATGTCTTTTTCGGTTTTGCATCAATTCCCTCTTTTATCTCATTCAGTAATTTGATGTTTTTCTTTCTCAGTTTTTTAAAACAATTTTTAATTTTTTTCTTATTAGTTATAGATTTTTTTTGGGGAAACTAATAGTTATAATTTATCTTATGGAAATCTTCATTTTTCCTTGTACCTTGTTAGCTAGAACTACTTTCTGACTTTAAAGACTAAAAACGGTACACCCTGATTTTCTGACCAAAATATGCAGGGCTCATGGATTGTGCGCCAAAGTGTTGGGAGTACTCCTTGTTTACTGGGAAAGGCTGTTGATTGCAACTATATCCGTGGTCCTAAGTATTTAGAAGTAAATATTCATTCAATCTCTTATAAATTATTCTCTTTCTCTGATTATAATGAATGGTGACGCTGTCTTCCTTTTCTGCTATGATTGATAAATCATTGGTTTCAACTTGTAGATTGATGTTGATATTGGTTCTTCTACTGTTGCCAATGGAGTGTTGGGGCTCGTGGTTGGGGTAATTACTACATTGGTGGTTGATATGGCTTTTCTTGTACAGGTATGTTTCTTTAAGTTCTTGTAAATTTTACATTAGTCTTGCACATCTAAGCAACAGTAAGCTGCCATTTGACCTAGAGCTTACTAGGCTCAAATCCTAAAAACAGCCTCCACTTGTGGGGGAGTAAGACTGCTGCATGTATCACTCCCTGGACCCAACCTGGTGGAAACCTTATGCACTGGGCTGTCCTTCGTTTCATATTAGCAATATTATTGCACGTCTAAGCAAGTAATGACAATTAAAAAGCCGCAATTGGATCAAACCTAATTCTGCTTGAATAGGATGAATGAGTTGTGTTGGTGCGAAATTTCATTTTTGGAATGTTAAAATGTCATTATTCTGCAAATCACTGCCCTCATAGCATGCATGATTGTGTGCACAAGAGATATGACTGAAAATGGTCCATGGTACTCTCCTGTGCTTGCTAGAAAACCTTTACTCATGATTCTCAATATGATCCTTTGTCGAAAACATTAGTTCTTCCCCCTAAACGTCCTTTGCTTTGATATTGCTTAACCAAGCTTTCTCCTAACTTACTAAACTTCTATTTAATGACTTTTGTTGGAGGTAATTTTGAATTTTTAATTGGATTCCTTAAAAGTATAATAGCTAGTTTTAACTTGATTCCTTAGTTTATGTAAATCTGTTAATATGTTCTTATAATAAGGACCGGAGGAAGTCATTCCCGGGCACTTGACAAGTTTCATCCGTGCATTCAGGGGTAGCCTGTGAGGTGCTGACTTAGCTATTGATATAAGTTATTATATTTTCAGGCAAATACTACGGAAGAATTGCCAGAGCGGCTTATTGGGGCTGTTCGCATTTCCCATTTAGAGCTCTCAACTGCCGTAGTCCCTCAACTGGATTCAGATTCATCATGATTCACCAACAAGACGTTTCTATTTGCACAAAATCATTTGTTTCCAATATCAATGTGTACCATTTCTAATTCAATTCTTTTTTGGGATTTAGGTAGGTTTAGTGTAATCCAATTGGGTTTTGCCATGAAACGATGAAAGGAAAAGAAAGTCTCTCTCTCTGTTCATTGGATTATATTTAGAAGATTTAGTTCTTCATATTTTTATAACATTTTCAATTATTAATAGTAGTGTATTAAATTATTTTTCAATTTAACACAAGAAGTGTCTGATTTAATATATAAATTGGGAAAATTAATCTCTTGCCTTTATAATTTTGATTCGATTATAACTCAATTCTCACATTTTGATTTGGTGCAATTTATTTTATAGTTTTGATTCGGTTGTAATTCAGTCTCTCTAAGTATAGGGACTAAATTGTTGTAAGTTAGAGTTGAGAGATTGAGTTACAATCAAGACAAAACTATAGGACTGAGTTACACCAAATCAAAGTATAAGGACTGTGTTACAATTTAGTAGAAATTATAGAGATCAAAAGATTAATTTTTTCTTGTAAATTTCATGTACTGGTCTGGACTTCTGGCGATGTTTTGTTCACAAGATCCCTTTTTTCTTTACCAGATTAGAAACGTAAACAATTTTAACAAATGACTATTTATAAGCTGACTAACGTAGGGACACATGGCTTCTTGGTAACTTCTGTGATTCAGGTCTATCAATGAAGTATTTAATCTGATAACCACCATCGCCATTTTAAACCTGTTTTTGGAGTCTTTAGAAACTTGTGAACGTAAATGATAACCAGCTTCCTGGCTTTCCTTTATTACCTGTTGTATTTTCCCACTTCCACGCTGCTTACTTGGTGGGATACTTGCAATTTTAACTACCTCCCCATATTTATATTCCTATATCTGGTGGCATAATCATCAAACTTCCCCATATGTCAACAAGTAAAACTGTTTTTTTTAATAATATGGCTAATGCATTTGGATCTCAACCCCAGAATGTTATTATAGCTGTGAACAATTTCCATTTATGTGAAAAACGTTCAGAACATTCCCAAACATTTCTCTAAACATTGCATATTAAAAGATAGACACACAAACAGAGGCAAAGTGCCTAAAGCAATTTCTGGTTTGTATAATCCTTGAAAGCATCCAAAGCAGCCTGAGAACTAGCTGGGAATCCATGCTGAAACTTCTCACTCAGTGTCTCAGCTCTCCTCTTCATTTCTTTATCACCCATCAGCCTCTCTATCCCCTTCACTATATCATCCTTCTTCACCTCTGCCAGATTATCACATACTTTGTACCCTACCTTAAGATGCTGCACCACCAACTTGGCATCATGGTATTGGTCGCCCCTTATGGGCCACACCAAAAATGGAACCCCACGCCCTAGAGCCTCCACTGTAGAGTTCCATCCACAGTGAGATAAGAACCCACCCGTTGATGGGTGGCTCAGTATCAACAGCTGTGGGGCCCACCCGCGTATAATCATGCCCCTTTGTCCGACCCGAGTATCCAACCCATGTGGGAAATACCCTTCTGATTCGGGTTCTCCGGACCCGGGTTTCCCTCCCACCATTTCAGGAGGAGGACCCATCCTGCCCGCCCCGGGTTGAAGCACCCATATAAATGGCTGGTCCGATGACTCCAAAGCTTCGGCTAGTCGGGGGTATTCCTCCATTGTGGGACCAACCTCGGTTCCAAATGAGACGTATAGTACCGAGCCTCGTGGCTTTGAATCCAACCATTGGATCACTTCATCTTCCGTGATACTGGATCGGCGGGTCGTTCGAAACTCCCGGTCGTGCAGGATGGAGCCGGCCGATTTCCAATATTGCTCGGGGAGAAGCGGGCCGACTCCCCAGACCGGTTTTCCGATTTTGTTCGCCACGTAGTCGATGAAAGGAGCCTCCAGATCGCGACACGTGTTGAACAGCAACGCGATGGCTTCGCGTACTTCTTCCACCCACTGTGGTTTCCCGCCGGGAAAGGGCGGCGGCGGTCCCATGTGTCCTGGTCCTCCGGGAGGGGGTGGTCCCATGTGTGCTGGTCCACCGGGAGGGGGAGGAAAAGAAGAGCCGGCACCTGCTGGCGGAGGCGGTGGCGGGCCGTGAGGTCCCTGTTGAAGATCTGAAAGTGTTAGAGCCATTTCTTCGGGTAACCCAGGAAGTAATCGGATCTCATCGGGTTTTAGGTCTTCCGGGTGGGCTTTCCAAATTGCATACTCCAAGGCGGCCGAGCACGCGCCGGAAGTGAAGAACGCCACCGTTGGCACTCGGATTTTGGTGAAAGCCTTGACGGTCCAACTCATCATGACGTCGACGATGGCAACAACGGGTCTTGCTGAGTTATCAAGACGGGTAGAGAGAAGGTTTTGAAGATGTTGAGAATAGTAGTCATGAATTTTGTGCATGGATTCAAATGGGTGGGAACCCGGTTCCGGCGGAGGGATGGAGGCGGCCGGAACTTGCTCGACGTGAAGCAGAGAGCAATGGTGGAGAGAAGAGGGAAGGTATGAGGAGAGGTGGGAGGAAATGACGAGAGTGACCTCGACATTTCTGGAAACAAGATGTTTGCATAGCTCAATGGTGGGGAGAAGATGGCCTTGGCCAACGAAGGGTACCACCCAAATGTCGACCGACATGATGTTGCAAAGTTCAGTGCGATGAATTGTGATACTGACTGAGAAAGAGAATTTTTATAGGAGGGAGATGAAGAAGGAAGAAGGGTTTTTACTGGTAGGAGCGTAACTGCAAGAATTTAGAAACTTGTTGACTGTTAGGTAAGAGGAAAAGCGAATTGTAATGGATCCTCATGGTCTCATATTGTGTTATTTGCTTGCTTTGCTTTGGTTACTTGCATGACAAGGAAAAAGTGGTTGCAAGCAGCAACTTTATGAGCTTCTTGACATCCTCGGATGAGCGGTGAGCCTGTCACATGAGATCAAAGCGACCGCTGCCTCACACTTAAAAAAAAGTGTGTTTGGGATGGTTTTTAAAGTCCCAAAAATCTTATACAGATAAATTGAGACAACATTTATATTATATATTTATCTTGTATATTATAAATTATAATAAAAAAAACTGTTTTTAAAGACTCCAATCACTATTTTAAACAAGCAATTTTTCTCCTTCCACTAAATTGTAATCTGATTTTATTTTTTTAATATTAAAAATATAATTAAATTATTTTAAAATACTTATATTTATTATTTTTTACTTTAAACTATTTTATCTAATTTATAACCTGATATATAATTTAAAGATGCATAGTATATAATATAATCAAGTAACCTAATAACTTATTTGGGATAGTTTATACTTATATATAAGCTCGATTCACATAAATCAAGATAAAACTCATCTACATATTTACTTCGTAGACCATAAAAGTTATCTTATATAGTATAAATCACGATTGAAAAACACTTTTGGAGGTTCAAATCGCTATTTCAAACACCCCATTATTTAGTTTTCTCGATCTTTTTAAAAAAATTAACTCCCCCTTATATTTATATTTAGAACAAATGGGAGTACACGTTAGGGAACTTCACGTCTAATATCGTTTATTGGTCTATATAAATTAGGGCCACTTATAAAATCAACAAAAAAGGTTCACTTGTATTTTATTTTCTAATTTTTGAATTAAATATAAACTGAGAGAATCATATATCTACATGGCAAACCAACGTCTAAGAATCCATTTAGTATACTTTATACAATAGAGAAGGCTTATCAAAAAGGGGGGAAGATCAAATTCAAAACAAAAATTAAGAGAATATACAAAATAAAGGCAAGCATGAGGGCGTCATCATTTTTTTTTAATAAACAAATTTGGGGATTAAAATATTATGAATGAAAATGCTTATATGCAAAGAGTTATCTCTCATTTAGATTTGGCAATAGCCAATAAGTTTAATTTTTTAATATACAATACTTAAGCTTATTTTTCAAAGAAAAATTCAGTACAATAATTCTGAAGCTTCTGCCATGCATTATTAGCAAGATTAATAGGCTAAGCTTGTTAGGTTCTGTACGAGTCACTACCTGTCTTCACGCACCTTTTACAACACGCGCCTTCAACGCCCTCAGTCTTCACGCTCCATTCCAAGTCCCGACCTATAAAATGATGGCATTTTCTGAGACAGACTTCATGGGAACCAAAAAGGCTTTTCCCTTATCCCTCCAACCATGAGCACTGTATCCATGAGAAATGGGTCCAGGGGGTCAATGGACTCTACGCAAAAGAATTTAAAACAAAAAAGCAAAAATATAATGGACCTAGAGTATGTGAGAATTATCCCAAAAACAACACAAAAAAGAAATCATGTCAACCTATTGGACAAAGGCCTGGACTGTTAGTGGGCTAGGAAAAAGGACCCGAAATAGTGTAGTAAGGACTGACAGTATATTCCACCGGACGATATATATATATATATGTTGCCTGCAATATGATATGTTAAAGAATAATGCAGTGGTACTAATAAATGATAATTGAGATGATTCATATTTCGACCAAAGGAAATCGTTTCTTTAACACAGTTTGACTCCATGTTTTGTAAATTAACCAACAGTTAGATCAGATGTGACTTGGGTAATGAGCAATGTACAATATGACTTGTGAATAAATTGAAGTGTATCTATCGCATGAAACATATGGAACTGCTTACCCATTACCCAGTTGCTGGAATCTCAAGCTGACGGAAGGATTTCAAGGGCTACTTCCTTAAGGGATGGCATATTATCCTGCTCATGTACACAAATAACTTTATTCCTCACACTTCTGAGGACCTTCCAGGGTCCTGGATAGCACCTGTTTAGAATATACCAAATTTGTGATAAATTAGTAACATGTACATTGAAAAGAAGAGATAATTAAGTCTGGAATATGAATCATTTTGCTAGAAAATCGACCTATCATGACAGAATTTCTACTTTCTCTTCTGGAAGGATCACAAGGATTCTCAATAGCATTGCAATATTTAACATTAGCAACCTACTAGAGATCAAACGCAATTTAAGTAGCTAAGAGACCTGAAGAGTGTTCCTCCATTGCGGCCCTTGAAATTATGAATGTAATAAACGGTTTCCATCACAGGCAGAAGGGTCTTATTGAGTGCAGCAAGTTTTGGATAGAAGAATGGTGGATAATCTTTGATGCATTCAAGGATAATCAAGTTTCTTACACTCAACTAAACCAAATGATGCCAGTTACCAAGTACCTCCTCGCCCCATTCCTTTTTCCTTTGTTTAATCATTTTGAGTTGAAAAAGGGATGGAGTAGGGACTAAACCCAAATACAAGAGGTTCGTCAGCACTCAAGTCCAGAGGAAATATCACATAAGCCAACGATCTTGAAATTCAGATCTTCTATATTCATATTATTCTGTATCACTCAGTTCGAACGCATAAATACATGAATATAAAGATCTAATTTGAAGACCTTGGTCTATTACCTTTAGTTATCAACAAAAGAAGATATTTTACCGGGGGGAAAATTTAATGGAGACTGGATAGGAGTAGTGTAGACCAGTTCGAATATAAATGGGCATTATAATTTGTCAAAGGATACACCCTGATCTTATACGATCAAGTTCTCCATTAAAAATTATCAGTTTCCTTGTAGTGTTCAAGACCGCCTCTTTGTAAAGTTCTTCCACAACAAGCATTTCTGAAACAGAATGGAATGGCAGTCATGAGGCATTCTTTACTAGTATCAACAAAAACTGAACGAAGTTTGGATCTACCATTGACATTAAAATACGGATAAGCTACCAAGAAAACTTCATCTTCTGGCTTCACTCTATCCACCATTTTCACTTTCTCAAAAATACCAAAATCTTGAAAAAACGATGGCTTGGTCAGATAGTCCAACTTAAAAGAAGCTCCAGCAAAGACTGATTGTCTGGCAAATTTAACTTCGCTAGCCTCTGGAAAAAACTGATTTTGACAAGTTTGTATTCATCATTTCACACAGGAAATATGAAGCTTAGGTAGGACGAGCTTTTATATGACCATCTCAACAGAACAAGACAGACTTTTGAAAGGTTGCAATTGCATTGTGGTTTATAGATACACGAAGGAAAGAAAGACAAGAGCTATTTGAACCAATGAAAGTAGTGATACCCTAACGATAAAATCTATGTAGAGACCATAATGGGCTCTGAGCAGTGGTCTAAGGGTCAAGTTAAACTAGAATAAACTTTCAAGTTAAAGTGATGAAAATGCAAGGAGCAGAGTTTTTTATATGTAGAAAAAAGGCATTGTCGTTTAATAAGGAATGACAGTGAGCACAATGAAGAATGCTTCTCAGAATCTAGAAGATTACTATTCTTGTTCGCGACGCTTTCTCTGGTCTGATGAAGCGGTCACAAAATTCTCGAATCAATTGCATACTCTCAGTCATCTCTATTCCACCTTCACCATCACCTGGTATTGTCAAATGAGAGAGTCAGAAAACTTTATTTGCAAATAAATGGAGGCAGCGGAAAAAATGGGACTTCAATAGAACTTGATTAAATAGCAAAAAGGAGACAGGAATATCGTAGGTGAGAAGAACCTGGCACAGACTGAAGCCCAGCTGTGGGGAATTCAATCTCCTGTATAAGATTGTCGTTCGTTACTACCTTATAATACTTTCTCCTTTCGTTTGTGCATCTATCACTCTTGATTCATAATGAAATTAACCTTATATAACTCACCATTAGCTGTTTGTTATTCTTCATGGCCAGTTCAACTGCTCCTCTAGCCTGTTGGTTGAATTATAAATACAGACACAAAGTTTTAGTGATCCAATGGCATTTCTCTCTCTCTCTCTCTCTCACATATAAATTCTAACCTTAACTTCATTATGCAAAACCTAGACATTTGACAAAATTTAATAGTGACCCTGTGTGGTTAGGCTTAATTTTAGTCCTATAAGGGATCGAATGATCTTATCAGTTGAATAAAATCACTTATCCGCAATTCATTTTCGAGAACTAAGATGTTATATGAATATAATACTATGGAACCCAAATTGTCAGTTTATTTGATATTTTATACGACTGTGGTGTTCAAACTTACCTGTTCCAGAAGTTCCGTGTAATCGTTGGGGAAAGGCACAGCAGTCTTCTCAACAGAGGCACTACCATCTCCAGACACAGAAAAAGAAGCTAATCTACTAAATCTAGGTATCCTAGAAGTAGTAACTCGTCGCATTCTAATAAACTCATCAAGCTTCGGTGAAGTCGCTCCCAAATTGATAGTCTACATATTCAAACAATCAATCAGGGAAAAACAATTACATGAATCTAAGAAGCTTCGCTACCTAGGAGGATCACATATATGTTTGTACTCTAAGCAAATTAGAGATTTCATTAATTTTTCTTAATAACTACTCTTGGAATCAGGTTACAATGTTGAGCAACGCGGGTTTTAAGGGAACGGGGGAGGGAAAGAGGAGGAACAAGGCTTACCTTGAGACCTGGAATTGAGAGGGAAGAAACTGGAATCGGAGAAATGGAAGAAATGGTGGCAGTGGATGAAGCCATTTTCATCGTGAACCTCTCGTTCCCCCGCTACCGCCAATAAGGATTCTGAAACGAAGCGGTGTGACAGTAACGGTATGATCCGATTACAAAATTATTTTTTGTTGGCAAAAAAAAGAAAACTATTATTTTTTTTTCTTTTCTGATCAATTTAAATTAGTATCTTACGATTTACCCCCATAAATAAAAAAATTATTCTCTCATAATCTAAATCTAACTATCTCTTCTTTTAATATGGTTATTCGATTACGTCGCATTTGAGTATTACTGAATTGAGTGAGAAGTAGCTCTCTGAAGGGTTTGTTTGGTACGAGGGGGAGCGGTGGGGAAATGGGTGGGAAAAAAAATTTATTTAAAAAAAATTGAGAGAGTAGGATTAAAATTTTTTAATAAATTTTAATTATTTTATCTTACTCTTTTCTTTATTAAAATATTGTGACTCAATTTTTTCAATTTTTTTAAATCTAATTCATAAAAAATTTCATCCCTTGGCCTTCAAATCCTTTTTATCAACCAAACATACACTAAAACATTTTTGACATTAACTTTTAACCAAATTTTTAAGAAAAAATTGTTCATAAATACCTATTTAACAAATTAATTGTTAAATGGACTTGTGTTCAAACAATATTTCTCATATGCAGAAGATATTTCCTTGTGTTCAATATATCTTTCCTATGTGATTTTTTGTTGTGTTCAAACAATATTCTCTATGTGTAAAAGATATTCCCTTATATTCAAACAATCTTCTCCATATATAAAAAATTTTCCTTCAAATGATTTCAGATCCTTTTTACAAATAAATTTCTAATAAAATATTTATGGATAATATTCCCAACTTTTAACCTGTGTCTAATATAATACTCCTCCTTTCTAAATGTAAGATTTTTAGTTCTAATATTAATATTTAGTGTCAGGGAAATAATAATTTTATTATCAATGAAAGTAAAAATACACATTGTGAGATGTCCCTTGTGCCTCCTAATAATTTAAAAAAAAATAATTTCATCAAAAATAATTTCAATGTTATAATAATTTTATAACATTTTTTTATGTTTATTTTGTTTGATTTTAATAAGTTGCGTGAAAAAAAAGTTTATCTTGTCCTGAATAAAAACTAAATACATCCGGCCCTCAATGCAAGGTCAAATTAAATTACGCTTTCTCCATATACTTTTATGCTATGTTTGGCTCGATGAAGGGGAGGGGAGGGGAGGAAAGGGTTTGAGAGGGATTTTCTTTTACCTTGTTTGGGTTGACAAAAAGAGAGGGAAGGTGAGGGATTTTAATAGTATTATGTTTGGTATAGGAGGGGAGGGGAGGAGAAATATTTTTTATATGGACAATTTTACTCTTATTTCATTTAATTTGTAATTAATAACTTTCTAACATATTCAATAAAATATAATTATATAAGGAATTTAATACATAAAATTATAATTTTATAATTATAAAAATTAAATAAATATAATTATAAATGGCATTTACTATATAAAATTATAATTTTGTAATTAAATAATGAAAAGGATATTGTGAGAATATTTTAAAATGGTATGAACATATTAGTCAATTTAAGCTCAAACATTAACCTTTCCCTCCAAATCCCCCCAATTTTGGAGGGGAGGGAAGGGAGAATTTTAGAAAATTGTCCCTTCCATCCTAACATTTTTAGTTATCTAAACAAGGGGAGGGGAGCAAAATCCCCCCATTTCCCTCCCCTCCCCTCATACCAAACACATCCTTATGATCGAATTTGCACTTTTTACATGCCACAAAGGTCAAACTAAATACTTGTAGCGTTGCGTTGTCTTCGCCGGAGGTGGGCTTCGACGTTGCTGCTTCTGTTCCACCAGAGGCGTCTTCCTGTGTTGCAACTAGCTGTTCCTATGCTGCAGCGATCGTATAAACTCCAACGAGCTGCTGTTTCTCCGGCTGCTGGGCTTTGACAGTGCTGCTCTTTGTAGCGTCGACATAGTCATCACCGGAGGTGACTCGCTGGGATTCAAAGTTGCAGCAACTGATCCACCGAAGGTACTACACGTCACCATTGAAAAAACAGAGCCATGAGAGGTAGAAGCAGAGAACGAAATGATGAAAGAGAACGAGACATATCACCTATGATCCCGACTGAAGATAAGTACCGGAAACTGCCAAGCCAATGTCAAACAGGTGAGTTTTCCAGTCCTGAGCCTGATATTCAGGATATTGAAATCTTGGTAACCATGGTACCGGAAACTATAGAGTTGGGTAACAATCAGGAAATCCAAGATGGGGTTACAATTAAAGAAAAAGTCCCACGTAAAAAAGGTTCGTATACGGGACAAGAATCTCTAGCGCGAAGAGAGGACGAGTGGATGCAGGAAGAGGCAGCTATACAACTTAAGCGTCCCAAGGTGCCCTCTTATAGGGATATCCTAAAGCCAAAATTGACAACTGAGACAGAACGAGACATTATAAATAGAAAAGAAAAACCATGGGATGGGAATCTTTATACGAGTAATGAAAAAGAAATGCAGGAAGGGGTGATGGTCACTGATACGATAACAGGAATGATGATAGAATTCTCTGAAAAAGAAAAAAAGAAGACTGGAAAGCAAATGGTCCTAGTCTCTGATTATAAAATTACTGGGAGGCACGATGGGTTATATGCAAATGCGAATGAAGGTTCAAGCAATGTGGGGAAAGACCGGGTGAGTGGAACTTTCTAATATTGGGAATAGATGCATGGTTGCTTTGTTTAATGACAGAGATGATTACTTCTTTGCATTGGACGGAGGACCTGGTTAATCCAAAATCACTACCTCACAGTTCAGACGTGGAAGCGAACTTTTAATCCATGAAATGAGAAAATTCAGCGAGTCGCCGTATGGGTTAGATTACCAGGACTTCCAGGAGATTATTATAATCGGAAGTTCTTCTACAATTTAGGAAATGACACAGGAGATGTCGACAGTGTGAATGAAAACAGAGTATAACGGCTGAAAGAGTTGGTGGTCGACAGAGGGAGTAGGTGGGAGCATACCATTTTTGACTACTGCCTTAATTTTCCCTTATTTAATTGTTGTTTTTCCTTTCCTCTAGCAATATAAATAAATAGGTGCACAATATCATTGTAAAATCATCAAAGAGTGAAATAAACATTGAGTGTTTAGATTATATACTAGTTTGGTATCAGAGCAAAAGAGTTCTAGAGGAGGGAATCGCTAGAAAAATCAACGGAGAACGAGGAATCGAAGTGTCTGATGATCGGAAAATTTAGCCATCTTCGAAAGTCCTATCTCCGATCAGTTTTTGGGAAAACAAACCCCCGCCATCTTGTTCAAAAGGCCGAAAAACCTTAGAAAAGTGCTGGACATCGTCGAAAACGACCACCACAAGTTCGCCAAAAAACTTCTCATCGTCGCCGGAATCTGTAGGTTGAAGACGATGCCACGTCAGCATCCCATGTCATCGACAGCTGTACAGTCAACACTATGTCATCCTAATCAGAGGCTGCCACGTGTCCTTAGTGCCATATCAACCGACCAGTCATCTGTACTTTCAGAAATTACAATTTTGCCCTAAATTTTGGTTAAAATTACGGTTTCTGACCCAAATCTTTCAGAAAGTGTACATTTGGTCCAAATTTTTGCCAAAATTACAGTTTTGCACCAATACTTTCTGTAATTACAGTTTTTGCCCCCAAACTTTGCCAAAATTACATTTTTACCTTTCCTTCCTAAAAAACCTACTCCTATCCCTATATCTTTCCGCCCTATACCTAATAATTGTGTACTTTAAGCCCTAACTTTACAAATATACCCTCAAAATGCATCCAAGACGCAGGAACACGCATAAGATTGAGATGGAAGAAATGAAACAACGGCTATAGGAGCTGGAAGCTACTGTAGAAATGCAGCAAGCTTTGCTAGAAACTAGCAGAGAACCCCCAGAAGGTGATTTGGATAGCAGTAGTTCGTCATCCACTGATTATCGCCGCCATCCTTGATAACCATCATTCCGCCCTAATGACATTATGGTAGATGTACCCAAATTTGAAGGAAGGCTCCAGCCAGACAAATTCATTGATTGGCTTCAAACTGTCGAACAAGTTTTTGAATACAAGGAGATTCTTGATGAGCAGAAGGTTAAAATTGTTGCTATCAAACTGAAGAAACATGCTTCCATATGGTGGAAAATCTCAAGAAAAGGCGTGAAAGAGAAGGAAAAGG
Organism: Albizia julibrissin; assembly: GCA_037074505.1. Lineage (NCBI taxonomy): Eukaryota > Viridiplantae > Streptophyta > Magnoliopsida > Fabales > Fabaceae > Albizia > Albizia julibrissin. The sequence goes on along the minus strand of CM073488.1, from coordinate 37,763,880 downwards.
CAAGATCAGAACGTGGGACAAGATGCGACGAGAGCTCTCACGTAAGTTTCTTCCTGAAAATTATTATCAAGATAACTTTCTTCAATTACATAATCTCTGTAAAAAGTCTATGTCTGTGGAAGAATATACTAGGGAATTTGAAAATCTCATGATAAAGTGTGATATTCAAGAGAAGGAGGAGCATACAATAACCCGTTATCTTGGAGGGTTGAATACCAATATTGCCCATCTAGTGCAGCTCCAACAATACTGGACTCTGGACGACGTTATCTGTCCAGCTATCCGTATTGAGAAGCAAATGCCCAAAAGGTCCTCTTTTCAGCCTTCTGACTTTTATGAGACTTCGTCCTCCAGGAGTTATTCTGATAACCACAAGATACAGATCTAACAGTCTAGCTCTTCAAGCAAGCCTCTACTAAGGACCACCAAGGAAGTTAGCTCTAAGACAATTAAGTGCTTCAAATGCCAAGGGTTCAGTCATATCGCTTCAGAGTGTCCTAATAGCAGAGTTGTTACCATTATTGAAAGGGAAGCTTTTACATTATCTGAAGAAGAAGAGAAGCTCATGCATGATAAAGAGCCAGTGTTTGATGAGGAACCGATTTTTGATGAAGAAGTCATTCCTCCTGATCACGGTGTAATGCTTATGATTAGAAGAAGCTTGCATACAACAACAGTAAAGGAAGAGCCTTGGCTACATCACAATATTTTCCATACTCGTTGCACTTCTCAAAGAAAAGTTTGTGATGTCATCATTGACAACGGGAGTTGTGAAAATATAGCCTCTAACTACATGGTCGAGAAGTTGAAACTTTCAACTCACAACCATCCGTGCCCTTACAAGCTTCAATGGCTTAATGAAGGAGATGAGGTAAAAGTTTCTAAACGATGCCTTGTTGATTTTTCTATTGGTAAAAGGTATCATGATGAAGCTTGGTGTGATGTTGTTCCTATGGTTTCCTGTCATCTTCTTCTTGGGAGGCCTTGGCAATATGATCGATGCGCTCTGTATAATGGTCAGACAAACACATATTCCTTCCAGAAGGATGATGAGAAAATTCAGCTCGCACCCTTACCACCTGATAAATTCAAGCCACTGGTATCTCTAGTCGAAAAGTCACAACTAAAGGTGACAAAATCCGAACTCCATACTTCGAGTTCTATTATGGTGCTTGACACAAATAGCAAGTCCACCACACCGATAAGAGTTATGCCCTTACTATACAAATTTTCAACTAAAGAGATACCACCTGGGTTGCCACCTGATAAGCAAGATTACAGTACAGACGCAGACCAAAGGTCCAAAGAAATCAAGAAAATCCGTGATAATCTATCTCTGTATCTTGATGATGATGTTAATTCTAACTTGAGGATGAGTCTTGTCCAACCCCAGGAGAATGACACAGGAGATGTCGACAGTGTGAATGAAAACAAAGTATAACAACTGAAAGGGTTGGTGGTCGACAGAGGGAGTAGGTGGGAGCATACCATTTTTTACTACTGCCTTAATTTTCCCTTATTTAATTGTTGGTTTTTCCTTTCCTCTAGCAATATAAATAGGTGCCTAATATCATTGTAAAATCATCAAAGAGTGAAATAAACATTGAGTGTTTGGATTCTATACCAGGAAACAAAATCGGGAAAGTGATCAAAGTTGATGAAATGATGTTGCTACGAGCACGCACAATGTAAGCAAGAATGTGCGTGGAAGTAGACTTGAATGCTCCGTTGCTTCCGTCGTATTTGGTTGATGGCAACAAACTCAAGATTGAGTATGAGGGATTGCATCAAATATGCTTCTCATATGGTAAATTTGGCCATGTGGCTGAACAATGTTACCTCAAATCAGCTCGTGATTGTCAGATTCCTGAGAAGACAAAGGGGTTGGAACAAGGTGAGAATGTGATGAATATAGATCCAGATTCTTCTAATCATCCAAAAAACATCAATGGTGGGTAGACGGTAGTCTAAGATGCTAGAAGATTTCGGCTGAATGCGAATCCAGATGGAAAAGGAAATGAACGGTTGAAAAAAGGCAACAACAACGGTCAGCAAGCGGGATCCTCGAGATTCTCCGTTTTGGTGGTGGAAGATAATAGGGTCGACGCAGAGGTAATAGAAAGGGACGGCAGATTTCATGTACAAGAGATCTCTAAAGTTGACTTAAGGAAAGAGAATCAAAGCAAATCCTTGTGTCGGTTGAAATTAAGTCCAGAAAAGGAAGAGACTAAAGTAGAAAAAAGTGGCTCAATGAGGGGATTAAAAGCTAGTAGGATAACCAAGGGAAACAAAAAAGAAGGAACTGCAGGGGATGTCAGGGGGTTTGAGAAGGAGAAAGTCATAAGTGAAAAGGAAGAAAGAGAACAACAACAAGAAAAAATTTGAATTTCGAAGTTGAAAGATGGAGCAAAAATAGCCCAAATGGAAGATAAACAAAATGGGCCAATGGAGAAACAAATTGGGCCATTGAAGACCATTATGGTGACTAAAAGAGGATGCATGGAGAAAAGCATTTTGAGACCAGATAATGAAGGATCAAACAAAACAAACCAAATAAATAATAACATCCTGGTTGGAAAAATTTTAGAAAATGTTCTACAGAGCCTACCAAGTGAAGACATGGCACTTGATGAGCAAGAACCTCTAAACCCACAGGAGTCAAGTCAAGTCTTGGGCCTTCCATACGTTGAAAATATGTTGGAAAAACAAGTTTGCATGGGAGATGAACAAGGAGTTCCGAAAGGAGCGTTGTATAATGAGAAATAGTTGCTTTAATCTTGTGAGTATTCCTTTATCTCTTATTGTTTTTTAATGATTGTTGTCTGGAATGCTATAAGGGCATCCGGTAAGTCTTTCGGTTTGGCCTTGAAGGAACTAACAAAAAAAAGCAAGCCGAGTATTGTGGTACTTGTAGAAACCATATGTAGTAGGGATGCAACTCAGAAAGTGATCAAGCGGCTGGGGTTCAAGTATCAAATTCTAGAAGAGGCTTATGGGTTTTTAAGTGGTATTTGGATTATGTGGAATGAAGATGCGAAAAAAATTAATGCTATGAAGCAACATCATCAATTCATACATTGTATGGTCACAGGAATAGGTAATCGACAATGGTGCTTCACCGCTATCTATGGAAGTCCTAAAGATGTAGAAAGGAAGATTTTGTGGGAATAATTATGGGAAATATCCAGAAGAACTAATCTCCCTTGGTTATTAGCAGGGGACTTTAATGATATAAAGGGACTTGAAGAACAGAGAGGATGAGCCATGATAAATGAAAATAAATGCTGAAGATTTCAAGACAACATAGAAAGATGCAAGCTTATTGATTTGGGATTAGAAGGGCCTAGATATACATGGAGATGACCGATAACCCAATGTTCAAGCCATCTGTACAAGAGACTAGATCGTGGCCTTTGCAATGTGGCTTGGAGAAATGAATTCAATGAGGCAATGGTTAAAGTGGGTGCAAGAATCCAATCTGACCACCACCCCCTAATTATTTATTTATATAGGACAAACACAGGAAGAGAAAATCACCCCTTTCGTTTTGAGGCTACCGGGTTAAAGCAGCAGGAGTTCAAAAAGTTTCTCAGCAAGAATTGGACTAATCAGGATACTACTAGTGAAGCTCTTGAAAACTTGAAGCCAAGAATTCTAGACTAAAATGAAAATGTCTTTGGTCACATTTTGAAGAAAAAGAAGGAGATTATCAAGAGATTAATAGGGATACAAGTGTTGCTGCAAGAAAGAAGTAGCATATATCTTGAAAATCTGGAAAGGCAACTCAGAGAAGAACTAGCGTAAATTTTGGACAGAGAAGAGATTCTTTGGTTTCAAAAAGCCCGTACGCGTTAGCTAAATGATGGAGATAGAAATACCTCTTACTACCATGCAAAAACTACTATTCAAAGGAGAAGGAACTGTGTGAATATGTTGAAAGACAATGAAGATAAGTGGTGTGAAGGAGAAAGAGAGGTTGGAGAACTTGTTAACTCCTTCTTTAAGGAATTATTTACAGAAGAAGATAAAAATAGAAGTTGGAGTAATACATCCCATTCGTGGCCAAACATCAACAGAAAGGAGTGGGACCAAGTTGGAGAAAATATATCTGTTGATGAAATCAAGAATATGATATTCCATATTGGAGGGTTAAAAGCCCCAGGTCCAGATGGCCATCCTGTGATTTTCTTCCAAAGAAAATGGGATGTACTGGGAGAAAGTGTCATTAATTCTGTTCAGGCTATGTGGAACAAATCGGAGGAAATCAAAGCAGTGAACAACAGTCTTATAATATTGATTCCCAAAGTGGAAAGTGTAACGACCCTTTCTCACAAACAACAATTATCCACATTTATACAAAATCAGTGATAATTTTTTTTTCGATACATATCAGAGTTCAATCCAATACATATCAGAGTTCAGGACACAAACTCGCCCACAAACTCTTCCACCACATATCGGAGTTTAGGGCACAAACTCGCCCACAAACTCACTACAAATAAATTTATTATTTTGATCTCACATCACAATTAACCCATGGGTCACAAAATGATTTCCAACATAGATATCCAAACAGTAAATATGACATTTTAAAAACATGTGGGCCCTATAATGGCAATATAGAAATTAATACAACACCAATACCAAAAGAGGCCTACAAGATTCTCAAAGTCTATGCCTCTGGTTGCTTCCCTTGGCCTCTATCCAGATTAGAGGTATCACCTGAAAATTTATTTATAATGACGGGGTGAGACATAAAGTCTCAGTAACCAAAATCAATTTACAAAATATGCAGGAAAAGATTGTAAGTCAGATGAGCAGGTTTAACTGACATAATAATAATAATAATAATAATATTCTCATAATTTAACATTTAACATGATATAATCAATAAATAAAACCATCCCAGCTCATCCATCCTGCTCCTCCTTATCTCCTTTGGACTGGTACAGCCTATCAGTGCTAGTATACCCGGCCAAAGGTTAGTTAGTCACATCAAGAATACTGCCCCCTCCCATGCCACCACCAATATACCGTAACAGGGAGGTGTCCGCCCAAACACTCAGCTCCAAAATCCGGGCCAGGATTGAGAGAGCCGATGGACACACAATTCACCATATCTCTTCCACACAACCCAACATATCCCGTAATATAAAAATAATAAATTAATACAGCTTTCGAAAACAATTACAAGAATTCTAAATTCTTATACAACATTCCATTTCAGACAACATATCCACCATAACAGTAACAATTTAATAATAATTTTCACTTATGTAAATTAGAAAATACACTGCTTCACTGAAATAAATTCATATTCAAATATAAATATAATCTTACAAAGCACATATAAGTAATATAGATAAAAGGAAGGTTTATAAAATACCTTACAGTCCAAAACAAGCATATAAAATAAATTAACCTCGGTTACCTCGATTCCAAGCTTAATCTTAATTTGGATAGTAAAACCCGTGCAATCACCGATCACAAGAAAAATCTACATTATTAATGTAGATATCAATTAACCAAAAATAACAATAAAATAATTAATTTACATAATTTAACTCCTACAACCCAATTTTCTCTACAACTATTATCCTCATTTATTCCAATTTCCTTAAAAAAATCCTTAAATAACCTTTAATATACCTATAGTTACAAAATCTCCAATACCAACTTCCTAAATAATTAAATCTCTTTTTCATAATTTATATGGATATAATATAATTATTAAACAATTCCTCAAATATCCACATGATTAAAATCATATCAAATTATAATTCAAATATTAAGTCCTAATTTATATTTTTCACATAACTCAGATCCAACAAAAATAACCCGATTAAAACATCAATAATACCTCCAATAATCTAAATAAAATATTTAAACTAATTTTTATCGGTAAAAACACCCTATAGGGATTAATTTATACCCTATTTATAAAAGAAATTAATTATAAAATCACATGACAACTAAATAATAAATCTAAACCGATTAAAATTAACTATTAATTATTCTCTACATTTCTACAGTCAAATATTGACAAAACTCAAAACTTGCCTAAAATTATATCCCCAAAATATTCTCTAACTAGCATAAAATCACTATCATAGGAAAGATAAAATTATTTAGAACATTTTTCATAAAAGAAGCTTTGTAATTAAAAGAGAGTTTATATACCTTATTGATCTCCAAAGAACCGAAAATACCCTTATCAGAACCTCACTCTCCTTCATTTTTCCTTAACACTTCACGCCGGAAGTGTTAAGGGGGAGGGGTATTTATAATATACCCCCTCCTGCGTGAAGTGTTAAGGGGGAGGGGTATTTATAATATACCCCCTCCTTAATCAATTGGCGCCTAATGGCGCCAATTAAACTTTTTTAATTGTAGATAAGGGGTTGATCCCCTTATCTACTTGTTGGTAGCCGCCGTATGGTGCCTACCAACTTTATATATTATATATTATTTATAATATAATATTATATATTGTAATAATATTATTATATTATAATATATTATTATATATATAATTTTTAATTTTTAATTTTTTTAGGATGTCACAGAAAGACCAGAACAAGTTACACAATTGAGACCAATCTCACTGTGTAATGTAATCTATAAATGTCTTTTAAAAATATTGGTGAAAAGGCTAAAGAGGATAGTAACAATGCTTGTGTCTCTATTTCAAGTAGGCTTTGTACCAGGGAGAAACATTCAGGATAATATTATCATCGTCAATGAATTAATTCACCTAATGAGGAAAAAAAAGAGGAAATAGAGGCTATATGGCAATCAAGGTGGACCTTCAAAAAGCTTATGATTGCATTAGTTGGGACTATATGGAGAACGTTTTGGAGGAGATTGATTGCCCGAATCATGTGCAGAAAATAATTATGAGCTGTGTTCACACATCCAACACAAATATCTTGTGGAATTGAGAAAAATTGGAAGGCTTCAATACCTCAAGAGGACTAAGGCAAGGGGACCATATTTCGCCTTATCTCTTTGTGCTTGGCATGAAAAAACTTACCCATATGATTTTTGATAGAGTGAGAGAAAGAAAATAGAGAGGTATCAAAGCAAGAAATAAATGGCCAAATATCTCTCATATGATGTTTGCAGATGATCTTGTTCTCTCTGCATAAGCGTTCAGGGATCAGATAGATAATATCATCAATTGTTTACATGAGTTTGGTCTTATGTCAGGACACACTGTTAGCCAGGAGAAATCCTATATCTACTTTTCCCCCAATGTTAAACAACACATTAGGACAGAAATATGCAATAGAAGCCAATTCAAACAAGTGGAGGAACTTGGTAGATACCTCAGAGCGAAGATCTCCTTTCCTCATCATAGAAAGGATAAATACAAGACAATTGTGGAAAGAGTTTGCAAAAGACTAAATAGTTGGCAGGCATCGAGCCTATCTCTTGTTAGGCGTATCACTCTATTGAATTTAGTGACTAGTTTAATGGCATTATATCTAATGCAACATGCTAAAATTCCTAGAGGAATTATTGAAGAAGTTGAATGTGTTCAGAGAAGTTTCATATGGGGAGACAAAAATAGAGTGAAAAAAAAGACATGCACTGGCGTGACACCAATTATGTAAATCAAAGAAGGAGGGTGGCATGGGAATCAAAGACCTGGGAACAATGAATGAAGCTTTTCTCTGTAAACTTATCTAGAGAATGAGAACGGAGCTTGAGAGTTTATGGGTTCAGGTTCTATTGGGGAAATATGGTAGAGGAAGGGGACTCCAAGAAAAAATTCCTGCCAATGGTTGTGATTCTAAGCTTTGGAAGGAATTAGTTAAAGTTTGGGATACGGTCAACGAGAACCTTGAACAAAATGAGGAGAATGTAAGCCAAAATGGTTTGATATGGAAGCTTTTTGCGAATGGGGAGTTCACAATTGCTAGTATGTATAGAAGATTGCTTGGCACTACTACAACCAGAGACCAATTTAAATGGAAAAGAGTATGGAAATTACAAGTTCCTGAGAGAGTTCGTGTGTTCATCTGGATTGTGGCCCATAACCGACTGGCCACTAATATGGTTACAAAAAAATGGGACGAGTGAAACGGTCAATGTGCTATTTGCCAACTTCAACCAGAAACGCAGCTCCACGTCTTATGGAACTGTTCTTTAGCGAAAAAAATTTGGAAGATCCTTGTGCCCATAAATAAATGGAACAAATTTTTCTCGAAAAATTGGTCCACTTAGTTCAAGAATAATATCAGGTTCAGCAGTGTTTACGTTAACCAGGTAGATTGGCTGGAGATCTTTGCGGTTGGGTGGTGGTTCCTGTAGAAATGGAGAAATGCAACCATACATGACCCTAATTTTGAGGTGCCTTTTAATGCAGTGGATAGAATCAAGAACCTGCTGAATCATTATCACACGAAGTGGGATGGGGATACCATGACACCGATCATGAATAGAATTGAAATGGTTTGTCTGAAACCATCGATAAAGGGGGGTGCAAACTCAACACAGATGGAAGTTGGTCAGTCAACAGAGATATAGCGTGTGGGGGTGGAATCAAAGGTGATGAGGGAGAGTGGATCAGAGTTTTCTCACTAAAACTTAATCACTGTGTACGTGCCTGCTGAAACTGAAGTTAGAGTGATATTGGAAGGTCTGAAGATATGTTGGGATCTTGGCTTTAGGAAAATTGAAGTCGAATCAAATGCTCGGACTGTCATTAAGGCAATTCAACAGAATGATCTTATAAGCGGATGCCACAAATCATTGAAGGAAATTAGAAATCTTCTACAATAGGAATGACTGGTCTCTATTCGTCATACTTATAGAGAAAGTAACCGATGGTTGATTTGCTTGCAGCTCTAAGTAAAGATTTGGTAGATTGCAGAAAAGAATGGATTACTCCTCCTACGGAGATTAAGAATATTTTGAGAGAAGATGTTCAGGGACATTATTTCCCGCATAGAATTTCTGAATAGTTTTTTTGGTGTTTGCCCTTTTGTGTTACAAAAAAAAAATGTGAAGCCAATTGAGAGGGGGTGTTCTAATAAAATATAAGGTTAAGCTTTAATTTTATTTTAAAAGTTTTTATTTAAGAGCGGTGAGTTTCTGAGAATTTCTTGAGGGGCAATATTTGCTGGAAATATGAAAAACAAAGCAACGTTGGCTTAACTTGGACTGTTAGATGTCCCACATGGCAACCCCATGCATGCCACCTCATCACGTTACTTGCCAACTCAGCGTCTCCACCAAACACTTCCTGTTACCTCCCTCCTTTGCATCTCCAGAATCCCTGCACCACAAAACCCCACAGAAAGAAATGAATCATAACAAAAAATGGCTCTGCTTTCTTGGATTTCTTCGTCCCCCAATTTTTTCCTTGTTCAATCTTCATCTTCTTGCTCCTACATTTTTAGGTTTTGTTTCACTTATTCCTCCAGCTACAGTAAAATAACGAGATAAAAAAAAGTACAAGGAATATGCTTCTTCTTCTTCATGGAAATGACAGCCACAATGTTTTTTTTTTAAAAAAAAAAATAATGTTGAAGATGGGGCTTACAGTACAGGAGAGAGAAAGTGTTGGATAACAATGAAGCCCAACATCTTCAGCAGTCTTTAACCTAGAGATTAAAGATGCACTCCGTAAAACTAGAGCAATTTAATTAATTACGTTCTCAGGTTTCCAGTAGTAACAATTAATATGATGATACAAGTCAAAATGCCAAACAAAGTGAACATCTTATCATTGTACCACACATGTCGCCTCTTTGCTTCCCCAATTTTCCTTCCCTCCTGGACTCTTGGGATTGTTTGATTCTATTTTTTATTTTTATTTTTCTCAAAATAAATTTATAAAATTATTTTTGGAAATAAATTTTGAAAATAATTTTTTGAAAATAATTATTTTAAAAAATTTATTTTTAAAATGATATGACAGTGTCGTTCTTGTGGTGACTCGCCAATAGTCATCATTGATAGAAAAACAAAAACAAACATAAAATAACCAAAAACTGTTTTTTTTTAAGAACAACTTATTGAAAATAAGATTTTTTTTTTGTTTTAAAAAACTGTTTTTAAAAATAAAATCAAACGAACCCTTTGATTTTGCAAGGTCCTTCACAGATGAACAAAGCAAGGAGTATGCTCCATTGACGGAGAACCCGATGCGGTCTCTGGGTTTTGGAAAACCCAATGCCCTCCATCTCAGTGGCCATTGAAGTGGTGCAAGCTGGGTTTGGCTTTGAAATCTACGCCTACAAACTGGACCACTCACCAATTTTTACTTTTATTTAAGTTGAGTTGGGAATAACTTAAAATTATTTTATAAATGCGATATAGGTAAATTGGGATAAAACTTTTCTCACATATTTATTTTATACACCATAAATCACAATTAAAAAATATTTTTAAAGGTTTCAATCACTATTACAAACACCCACTTAGTTTCAAAGTTAATATTTTAAACAGTAGAGACAACATTACTACATTTTTTATATTTTTGGTGTAATATTGCTCTTTAAAAAACTTTTAAACACTCACCACTCCTAAGAAAATAAAAACTTAATAAAAAGAAAAAAAATTATAAGTATCTAATTAAAAACTTTTATCACTTATCTGAATCGGCTTTATTATATAAGCCCGATTCACGTAAATCGAGATAAATCTCCTCCACATATTTATCTCGTAGACCGTGAAAGCACTTCGTAGACCGTAAAAACACCTCGTAAACCGTAAAAGCTACCTCATAGACCGTAAAAGTTACCTCATAGACCGTAAATTACAATTCATAAACACTTATAAAATTTTCATAAGCTATTTCAAACATGCTCATATAATAATGAGCCTAATTACAAATAGGATGAAACTATAAGACTCTAACTCTAAAAGACTAAAACGTTCTTCTTTGATAAACTTTAATTTTAATACCTATTTCACCCAACTTTTTCTCATAACCGACAAAAACTACAAGAGATATACACATACAGAGCCACCAAATTTTCCCAATCGATCTTTGTTATTGTCTTTTTTATAAGTCGATCTTTATAAATTTGAGGTGAAAGTATGAAAAATGCAAGAGTTCTGAATAAAAAAAAATGAGCAAGATAAGAGAGAAATACAGAATAATTCTTATTTACTTTCAGGATACGTACTAAATATATAAAACATGTTTTTTATTTATATGTACAATTTTACAACTAATAAATCCAATTATGTTAAATGTCAAGCAGTGGAACGACATAAGTAAGATTTATATTCCATGAATTCATAGTGGTTGGTGAGTTACGAGAGTAATGAAACAGTAGTGGTGGAAGTTACTTGAAAAAGTTAAAAGGGAGGGGGAGATGGACATCCACAAACTATAACATTCATAACAATTTTTTTTTTGGCCTTCATCATAACAAAATTAAATTATTAGAAGCCATGAATATCGAATTTTCAGATCTAATTAGATTAAATGCGAAATTGACAGGGTTAACCGCTTAATGCACACGATAATGTGAGTGTGAATGTTATATTAATTATTAATAAACAACTTGTTGGCAAAAATGTATTAATGTCGTAATCAAGGCGTCAGTAATATTGACGTTAATCTCAGTTCTTTGAAGGTATAAATCTGGCGTCATCGTATCGTCACATATTACATCAGAGGGCAATATTGGGAGGAAAATGGCCTCGTCGGTTAGTCGGTGATTGATATATATATATAAATAATTATTTAACGCAGTTTTTATGGGAAAAAAAGTAATGTTATACATTTATTAATTAACGTGTCCACATGTGTGCATGTCAAAGCGCCACACTACTACATACAACACAATAACCTAATTGTGACCAATCCAAAGTATGAAAAATATATTATTTGTGATTTTACAATTTCAAATTTTTTTTTTCATTCTCCGTAAAATATTTATGGCTGAGGAAATAAATTAAAGCGAAAGTCTTGTCAAAAACTCAATTAGGACACCTACCCTCTTAGTGCCTAAAAAATAATAGCTCTTTTCTTCGCTGGGAAAGAGTAACTTGCACTGCAAAATATATAGTTTACCATATATGTACATACCTTTCCTTTCCTTACCATATATTTTATTTGTTTTTGGCCGGCTTAGTTAAGGCTTATACATATATATAAGTCTCAGTTTCAAGAGGTAAGCATATATAGCTAGCTAGAGAGAAGAGGGAGAGAAAAATAATGGGGAAGAGGAGCAAGGTTCTGGTAGTGGGAGGCACAGGTTACATAGGGAAGAGAATAGTGAAGGCGAGTCTTGAAGAGGGCCATGAGACTTATGTTCTTCAACGTCCTGAGATAGGCCTTGATATTGATAAGCTTCAGATGCTTTTATCCTTCAAGAAGCAAGGTGCTCGTCTCGTTCCGGCCTCCTTCTCCGATCACCAGAGCCTCGTCGACGCCGTCAAGATGGTCGACATCGTCATCTGCACCATGTCCGGCGTTCACTTCCGCAGCCATAACTTGCTTGTTCAGCTCAAGCTTGTTGAGGCCATCAAAGAAGCTGGCAACGTCAAGGTACATATATACATATCACTTCTATATTTGGGGACTGGAGGTAGTATATGATTAAATAGAAAGAGTTTAAATCTATAATCTATATATTTTTGTTTTATTAGATTATAATTATAGAGTTATATTTCAATGGGTAAGGCTCATAGTTAAGAGTGGCTCACTCAAATTTAATAATGAAGTCCATACTATTTTATGTGGATCAATTTGGGAAAAAACAAGAAATGATGATCTCACCTAATCCAAGTGGGATAAATATTGAGAGTATTAGTGCTATTTTTGCTGATTAATTAGGGCGACATTTTCAAGATCATTACGTATATGCTTAGCCAGCTGGTTGAAATAAGAGATGAAAGTTTTCTTTGTTAAACTTGATGGAGTTTGAATGTTTAATTAAAAATGTTATAGAATTCATAATTAATTAATCAAATTTTTAAACTTAATTTGGCAACATCAAGTTACCTGTACCACCAACATGAACATGACATGCAGGTGGCTAGATATTCTCCAAGTTAGTTTACCCATGGCCTTAAAATTTATATATATTTAGAAAAGATCTACAGCTGCTCAGCATTACAATAATCTATATATTTATAAAATATTAGAACGATAATTTTTTTTTTTTTTAAAAAAGAAGTATCACCCTCCTCTCTTCTGAAACCCAAAATTGGGTAACTAAACATATAAACATGTGGTAGGGACAAATTCGTTGGCTTTTCGTGTGTGAATTTCCTTTTAACACAAATTTCAACAGTAGGTATTTTTTTTTTCAATGTAAAATATTTATTTCAATTTCTTAATAAAGAAAACTTTAAGAAAGTGACAGTGCGCGTCAGAAAATTCCATTTCACATAAAATTTATGATTGGGGTAGGTATCTGTAAATATCATTATTAAATAAAACAAAACTGCACATACATAATTACATACATATATTAAGAAAGTGACAGTGCGCGTCAGAAAATTCCATTTCACATAAAATTTATGATTGGGGTAGGTATCTGTAAATATCATTATTAAATAAAACAAAACTGCACATACATAATTACATACATATATTAAGAAAGTGACAGTGCGCGTCAGAAAATTCCATTTCACATAAAATTTATGATCGTGGTAGGTATCCGTAAATATAAAGGTTTTGAAACCGGACAGGTTATTGAACTGGTAGAGATACTAGATTAAGGGTTAGTGGGTCAGATCGGAATCAAACTGAAGCTAAACTGATAAGAAATTGAATATTTTAGATTTATTTATATAAAATTTTAAAAAAATTAAAAAAATTGATTTTTTTAAATGTCAAATCAGACTGGTCACCAAACAGACCCGATTTGACCACTGGGTCGTCAGTTCCTGGGCAGGACTAGCCGGTCCAATCTAACTTCTTAAACCTGGGTAAATAACTAAATATCATCATTAAATAAAACAAAACTGCGCGCGCGCATATAATATATATATATATATATATATTAAGAAAGTGACAGTGCGCGTCAGAAAATTCCATTTCACATAAAATTTATGATCGGGGTAGGTATTTGTAAATCTCATCATTAAATAAAACAAAACTGTATATGTGTATGTATTCTCCCTCCATCAGTTACTTTTATCCTATATTTATTTAATTTGATTAGATTAATGAAGTTAGTTGAGTTAGTTAATATAATATATATTTTTTAAAATATTCTAATAATATTTTCTTAATTTTTTTATTCCCTCTCATTCTTGATTATTGTTGAGAGAACTTCAATAGAAGTAAATTAATAAGAGATGTATGAAAAAGATGAAAAATATGTTTTATATTTAAAACTAAAATCATTTTTCTAGGTATGTCATATATTTATTTATGAGCAAAGAGAGTATATATTTGTCACAAACTGATATAAATCCTTTTACACATAAGCTATTTCTGCAATTGGATCGTGCAACACCACAAGAGAGTGCTCATCTAAAATAATAATCACAGTCATGAAGTGTTAAAGTATTAATTAATTAAGGATTTAATAATATTTTTGGGGGCCAGAGATTTTTGCCGTCAGAATTTGGGATGGACCCAGCACGCATGGGGAATGCAATAGAACCAGGAAGGGTGACTTTTGACGAGAAAATGCAAGTTAGAAAAGCCATTGAGGAAGCCAACATCCCTTTCACCTACTTCTCCGCCAACTGCTTCGCCGGTTACTTCGTCGGCAACCTCTCTCAGATGGGCACCCTCCTCCCTCCCGCCACCGACAACGTCACCCTCTACGGAGATGGCAACGTCAAAGGTAATTAACAACCTAACAGGACACATACATTTATTGTTGTCATTTACATTTACATAGAAAGAAAATATATCAAATTAAGTTATAATATCTCAACACAAGAATATATTAAATATCAATATAATATCTCGGCATTTTTGTCATTTATAGAGAGAGGGTAGGGTTTTTCAATAATAATGCTGCAACATATTTGTGCATGCAGTTGTGTTTGTGGACGAAGATGATGTGGCGAGGTACACGATAAAAACAATAGATGACCCTCGAACATTGAACAAGACAGTGTACCTAAGACCACCAGACAACATTTTGTCCCAACGACAATTGGTTGAGAAATGGGAGAAACTCTCTGGAAAGCAACTTCACAAGTCCAGCTTATCTGAACACGACCTTCTCTCCTCCATGAAAGGTAAATTAAACATGCACCTACCAAACATATTCATATATAGTGTGTGTGTGTATAAAACCTTGATGATGGATTCATTAATATCTAAATTTAAGGTTGAGTTTAGCAAAAACAGCTAATTCCTTATAACATGACAAACCGATATGTTTAAATTCATGATGAATGAGGTGTCTATATATTAAATACTCTACAGTGTTTTAAATATGATTGCCTTAACAGAAAAATACATGTGCTTAGAAAAATAAAATCTATATTTTATATCAACACACACATATATGGATCATTGATTAATGCTGGAAAAAAATAGTGTTGCGTTAGCATGTTGAATTTTTACATATAGGTATAGGTTGATGTTGTCTATATATCAAAATGATTTAATAAGTCAATTAATAGGAACTAATTTAATTGTATATGTCTTCAATTCAATGTCTAACGTGATTCTGGTAATATGTTATAGTACAATATAATTAATTAGTGTGTGTGTGTATTGGGCAGGTTTGGATTATGCACAGCAAGTAGGAGTGGGGCATTTCTACCATATATTTTATGAAGGATGTTTGACCAACTTTGAGATCGGAGAAGAAGCATCCCAGCTTTATCCGGAGGTGAACTACACGCGCATGGACGACTACCTTAGGATATTTCTATAGCCTAGTGCATATTATATTATATATATATATATATATATATATATATATATATGCATGCATCAAAAGCATTATATTATATATTAATCATTCTCAGTTCTTATATTTACTCACAAACTTTTATTTGGTCGTGAGGTTTATTGGTTTTTGTAATAATGTTTGTTTTGCTTTGAGGACCAACTTTGCTTCATTCCCCATTTTGGTCGTGTTTCACGTTGACCCATCAATTAATAAAATATTCACTTCATTATGCTTTGTCCACTTAATTTCCAGGCCCACACGTGAAATTTGATTAGATCAGATCTCCTTCTTTATTTAAGTTTAAAGGCCCAGTTTGGTACGTGGCACTGAATTTCGATGGATTGGGACTGAGACTGGGATTGGGATTAGGACTGGGACTGGGACTGGGATTGATGCTTTAAAAATATGTTTGGTACGAAGTAATAGTTGGAGAGAATAATTTCATTAACCTTATTTAATAAATAGTCACTAATTATGTCATTAGCGAGAAAAAAAAACAGAGAGACTGATTATGCAATGTTTTGAAACCCGAACCGGTCGTTGAATCGGTCAGGGTACTCGGTTAAGGGTCAGTGGGTTAGATCGGAGTCAAACCGGAGCTAAATCGGGGCCAAATAGGTGAAAAATTGAATATTATAGGCTTATTAATATGAAATTTTAAAAGAAAATAAAAAAAATTATTTTTTAAAAAAAATGGTGGATTGGACCAATTTTCAGACCGGATTGGTTTTACGGCGATTGGCCGGTTCCCGGTCCGAACCGGTCGGTTCGGTCCGAGTTTCAAAACCCTATGATTATGTGAGAGTAATGGATTCTTGGTTAAAATTAAGGGTTATTTTTGTCCAAAAAATATTTTAATTAAGGATATTTTTGTGTCTACAATTTTGCAGTCCAGGGATTGAAAACACAATACCAGGGGGGAGGTGGCTTTGCAGCAATCCCACTTTCGTGGTACTCCCAATCCCTAGTTATCTGTAGTCCCTCATACCAAACGATATATTTTGACTCAATCCCTGATCCAATCTCTATCCCTACCCCACAATGCCTCATACCAAACAGGGCCAAAGTGGCACAAGCACTCACTTAATAAGGTTGTGAGAGGATCAAATTAGCAACTTAAGTTTCATAACACTAAGTTATTGGCCCACCACTATATGTGGACTTTATCTTGTGACCTACCTTTGGCTGATTCAAAATTTCTTATTTCTTAAATAATACATCTATCTGACTAAATCAATTAGATTCGAGTATTGTTGAACCAATTGACGTTAGTCTCCCAAAAACATTTTCTTCTAAAATGTGTTTTATAACAAGAATAATGGAAGTATCATCAGTAGGTAGCCATAGCCAGTTAGCCACGCAAGAGAAACCAATACATTATAGATTTAATTTAGATTAATGAAATTGAGTCTATTACTTACTGTCCAATTATATATATATAATCAATCCTTTTTATAAGTAACTTTCTCTCTTTTAGGGTTGGTCTTTTTTAATTTATAAGTATTTTTTTTTGTGTCTCAAAATTTAAACTAATTTTTTCTTTTCTACCTTATTAAATACACATATTTATATTAATTATCCCCCACTCACCACTAATTCTCTTTCATTTATTACCCATTCTCTCTCATATTTTATACTCACATTTTTTTTATATTTGTTATTCATTATCCTTCCTATGCTCTTTTCATAAATAAGGGTATATTTAGAAGAAACATGATATTTTTGACACATTTATTATTTTGAACTAATTTTAACCACTAGTTTATTTTACACAATAAGAATAAAATTTAATTATAAAAAAAACCCGAGGAGTGTTTGTGCGTGTGTATTAATTTAATAATTTCACTTACTTTTTTTTTCCAACAATAATTTCACTTACATATGCATATATAGTATACACATAAATATCAAGAATAGTTTTCATCCGGAAACTAATTGGCACCTTCTAGACTTAATTGATCACCGTTCCAAGTTTGAAACTTCGGTACGTAACAAAATTTCAAAGATAATTAAGGTTTGTTGAAAAAACGGTCTCCACATATAACAATTAATAATATTTAATTTGCATCATCTTGAGACAAGCAAGCATTTATACACATATATATATACAGAGCTAGCTAGGTATAGTGTAGAGTAAGAAAGAAAAGAGAAATAATTGATGGGGAAGAGCAAGGTTCTGGTGGTGGGAGGCACAGGGTATTTAGGAAGGAGAATAGTGAAGGCAAGTATTGAAGAGGGCCATGAGACTTATGTTCTTCAACGTCTTGAGATAGGCCTTGACATTGACAAACTTCAGATGCTCTTGTCCTTTAAGAAGCAAGGTGCTCGTCTTGTTCCGGCCTCCTTCTCCGATCACCGGAGCCTCATCGACGCCGTCAAGAAAGTGGACGTCGTCATCTGCGCCATATCCGGCGTTCACTTCAGGAGCCACAACTTGCTGATGCAGCTCAAGCTCGTTGAGGCCATCAAAGACGCCGGCAACGTCAAGGTACGTAATATAATATGACCATCCACCGATATGAACACGTCACTTTTAATTAATTTCATAGCTAAGATTCGTTTAATTTTAAATAATTAAATTGGATCTCTGTATGTCCAAGAGAGTGTGGCAGAAGAAGAAGAATATGTGACTATTATATAAGGTTGATAACTCGTTGTGGCATTCATTTCACCTTTAGGGATTGGTTTTAGAATTGTAGGCAAAAATTATAATAAAAGCTTGTGCACAAAAGTTTTTAACGTGAATAATAGAATACACAAAAGTTGGTGAGATTATTGTTTAAAAAATTTATTGGTTAAAACTTAGAAGGACATGAATTGGAATATTTGTATTTTTTTTTTTTGAATGAAACCATACAAAGCACCAGCATATTTTGGCTATAAAAACATAACAAATACTTCTAGTTAATATATTTTTAAAATTTTATCATCATCATTTCTTGTCAAAAACTTTAGGGTTAAAGGATTAGAAATATATTTTATAAAATTAAAGAACCAAAATGAAACGAAATGGTGTTTGAAGTAATTAAACAACTACTGATGCGTTTTGACAAATAAAATATACGTATAATTAATTCAGGAAAAGTCCGCTTTGACCTCATAAATTTTTATATAGAGAAAAATACCGTTACCATATAAATTTCTTGTTTTTTTTGCCAATATATAAATTTCATACATAGAGCACCGTTATGCTGGTTTTGGTCCTTTTTACTAATAGAATTTATAAGGTGAGATTTTTTTTTGGGGCAGGAGCGCCTAATGTACCTTTCTTGTTACTCCTTAATTTTGGGATCTTTTAAACTTATAAATATTTAAAAAATCACATAAAATTAAAAATTATTTTATTTTTTTATTTATAAGATATTAAAATATCAAATACTTCATTTAGAATATAATAATCTAAAAAACTATGAAAAATATATTTAAGAATGTCTCCAGAATTAAGGGATCTCCAGGGGTAGTAGGAAAAGCGCCCTCCCCCCCCCCCCCCCTTTTTTTTCCCAATTTTAAATTGGACAAACGTCCATTAAAATGTAAATCGTAAATTGAATTTTGACCTTTTAACTTTTTTTTTTTGTTTTTGTTTAAAATGTTCATATGACTATTGATGCAGAGGTTGTTGCCGTCAGAGTTTGGAATCGACCCATCACGCATGGCACATGCGTTAGAACCTGGCCGAGTTTCATTTGACGAGAAAATGACAGTGAGACAAGCCATTGAAGAAGCCAACATCCCTTTCACTTACGTCTCTGCCAATTGCTTCGCCGGCTACTTCGCCGGAAACCTCTCTCAGATGGGCTCCCTCCTCCCTCCCACCGACCACGTCACTCTCTACGGAGATGGCAACGTTAAAGGTAACTGAACCAATCTTCACAAAAACCTCACATTCATGCACTTTTCAAATATATATATATATATAAGAGACCATCAATTAGGGTTACGTTGCGACATTATCCTGTGCAGCTGTTTTTGTGGACGAAGATGATGTCGCGACCTACATAATCAAAACCATCGACGATCCTCGCACTCTGAACAAGACACTCTACGTAAGACCACCAGACAACATCCTGTCCCAACGAGAGCTCATTCACAAGTGGGAAAAACTCCTGGGAAGGGAACTTGATAAGTCTAGCTTATCAGAACATGACCTTCTTGCTTCCATGGAAGGTAAAAACCCCAATTAACATAACGCTGATTCATCAACATTAACGTTAAACTAAGATTAGTCCGTACAGTCTGGGTTAACGAGCATTATAATTAAATCCTCTGTTTCGTGAAAGAGCAGGTTTGGACTATGCTACGCAAGTGGGAATTGGGCATTTTTACCATATCTATTATGAAGGTTGTTTGACCAATTTCGAAATCGGAGAAGATGGAGAAGAAGCATCAGAGCTTTATCCGGAGGTGAACTACACGCGCATGGATGAATACCTTAGGATCTATCTCTAGGGTTAAACAAAAACTCTGGTTAAATTAAATAAAAGAAGAATTTCTATGAGATTCTAATAAATGAATTTAATTACTAAAAAGTTCTAATGACAAATAATCAACATAAACTAGTTTTCTCTATTAGAATTTGTCGTTACATCCTCTTTCTCAGTTGTTACCGGATTTTTAAGTGATTAAATTTCTTTTTTAAAGCCTTATAATGATTTCCCCCTTGAATAAAACAATATCAGAGAATATGACACATGAATAAAATGTGTTTCCTCTGAGTGACTGTTATGGTAAAAAATAATAGTGCAACTAATGAAATTAAATTTCCTTTAGAGCAGAAGAGACAATTTTATATCTTCATATTTATACTCAAGAGCGACTCCCAAAGAAAAGAAAAAAAATAATCATGAAGAATATATAATCTTGTAATAGGCACAAGACGGTTGAAACTTCTTTTTTTACAATCTGTATGAAAGTACCTTGGAATCCATTTCAGCCGCACCTGCTGATACAAAGTCATAGCTGCCTTTGATGTTTAAGTCAAAGTGTATTGAACCTTCTTCAACCTTAGGCTTTTGATCCTTGTGGTCTTCTCCGCCTGCTTCCTGGTAAATTCCGAAAGCCGATGAACTGTGAGCCTTCTTGTAGAAATCATTCATGTCCATGATGTTTTCTTTGTTGTCTCTGTTCATATTCTCCATGAAATTGGACAAAGCAGAGTTGAAATCTGTCAACTGAGCTCTTGCTGCTTCTAGGCTGTTGTTTGGTCCATTCATGTCAAGGGAAAGGCTCTTCTGTGCTTTCTCAAGCATGGCTTGCAAATACTTCCCTTGAGCCTCTATTCTCATCTGCAATTTCTTCTGTACCTATTGGTAACAGTAAAAAAATTTTCAACCAAAAAGTGAAAATTAACAGCAAATTCATATTCATCTCAGTAAAACTACGCTAAGTGAATGTAATAAACACCTCAAGCTGCTCTTCCAATTGCTTCTGGACTTCGATCCCACGCTTCACTGCCTCTGCTAATGGGATTTCCCTGATTGGTTTTTGCCAAATAGTTAGTAACTACATTGTTACATTCTAAAAAATGGGGCTTTGAAATGGATTGTGTATCTACATTTACGGGTTTGGTTTCTTTTAGAATATTTTATCTCCTTTTCTTTTCAGTATTTCATCTCCACCATTAGATTAAGAAAATGGAGGGTTTAGATTTCATGAAATTGTTATTTTAAACATAAATAAATAAATTTAAACTATTAAAATTTTATCCACATAATTCATAATTGCAATACAAACAAAATTTAAAAAAATTAAATTATAAAACACTATAATAATAGTTTAAGAAAATATTAAATCTAAACTATTTATTTTTTAATTTGAGGGTGGAGATGAGATTCTAAGAACAAGAAAAAAGAAAAAGGATTCTCACATAAGCTCTACAAATACTCAAAGTATAATAATTTTTGTAAGCAATGGTTGGCCTAACGTACTTATCCTCAGCGGATCAAATCTATCAAAACATCTCTCTAAATTCAGGGTTCTCTGTTTATATACTGACTCAAGGGACTTTTTTTAAGTTCTCAGAACAGGTATCTTAAATTATAACCTCAAGTTTTCAGAATATGTTAACAGATTCTCAGAGCAGAATAGTAGCAAGTAGTTCTATAAACTGCCTCGTGACATGCAATTTGGGTTAGACTTCAACTTACTCTGTTTGGTTATTGCCGATGTGATTGGTGTTAGGCCCCGAAGAACGATCACTAAAATGTACATATGCACCTACTACAAAGTAAGGAGGAAAAATAAACAGAAACAAGGAATGTTACAATAGGAACCTCTTCCAAAATTTATATAGATAGAACTGTAAAGAGGGCCATACTATTATTGGTCTCTTTGTGTTGTTCTTCAGTGTTTTGCTTCCTTGCCAGCTGTCCAAGTCTATATTTCTGTATATGGACAAACTTTGTTAAATAACTCCTATGCTTTTAAATGGAAAGAAAAAAAAAGAGCAACATCGAAGGATGTAAGGCAAAAGTGCGAAAGAAGCAGCATATAAAGAACAAAGCTAGCAAGAGAACAATATCATTCTATTTTAAAACGTTTCAAATTGCTGATTTTGACTCATAAATTCATTTCAATTGACTTCTTCATATATTTTTTACTTCTTATAGTTCACATCCTTTTACACTTACTCAATGATGATTTTCTGAGGCAGAAGAAAGAGTAAAGAGTCTGATTACCTGCAAATGACTCTTCAAATGATACAAAGTCAAGCCTTTCAAGCCCATCAACCTCAACACAGACTTGGGAGTCGCTTCTGAAAATAAAGTAAACCATTTTTCAAACCAAAGTCTATTAACAAGAGAGAACTTATGGTGCACTAAGCCATTTGAACAGAGTTTGAGAATTCCAGACTACGGATTACACGCACTGAAACAAACCAGAGGTCAAAAGCTTCATGAAGTAGTTTCGTAGTTTCATTACAATTTCAGGCTTCCTTTCCTCTGCTATACATAGATTTCAGGACAAAAATCTAGAGATAGTCACACACAAAAAGAAGGAAACAAAATACAAATATTGAAATTACGAAGTGTTATATGGATGAAGATATACGTAAAGAACATGTCACATTTTGTACATAAAAGATATATATAGTGTGTGTGTGTGTGTGTGTGTGTATTCTAGAGGAAATATGAAGATCCCCTAATAAACAATCTTTTTCCCTTGTCTCCTCACTGAATAGTCAATTGCAACCTAACTTTTAAGCTTCAGTTATATGACAACTTTTGAGAGCGATGAAAAATTGAAAGATCAAAAGAAGAATACGTACTGTCGGGGCCACCAAGCTTGGTGACGGCATCCACAAATCGATCATGAAGATCAGCTGTCCATCTCAGCCTTGGCTTTGGATCTCTGGTCATCACCACCGCATTCTCAAACCCAAAATTCCCTCCTCCTTCATAACCCCTCTCCATCACTCCCACCTCAACAACACCCTTCGATTTTCCCTATCTATATCTCTTTCTACACAATCAATCCCAATCCGAACCCGAATCCAAATCCGACTCGCTGATTTTTGCTTTATATTTCAGCTAAACAGCTCATCCATTGGATCATCAGGTTCCAAAAGATCATTATAACAAACAAACAAAAGAAGAAGAAGAAGAACAGTACTATCACTGTCACAGAATTCTACTAGTTTAATAAAAGCTACAGCAAAATCTCAGCAAAGTGATGCGAAATTGAAAATTGAAACCTAATTGGAATCGCACATAGACGATAGAAGTCAGAGAGGATTCAGAAACAAAAGCGTGAATGCTCTGCTATGTGGGTTTTTTATAGAATTAAGCATTATTCATTGTACAGTATGTTGTTTTGACCCAAAAATAAAAAATAAAAAAAATTGTACAGTTTGTTGAAACAGAACATGTTGGAGCGAAGCTCGGCGACGAATCTGAAGCAACATCATGGCAAACCCATTATTCAATTCCGCGCTCAGAGGAACTCCTGTGTCATCCGCGAGCGACCATACTTAGTACGTTTTTCCACCGTTAGATTTGAAATAGTCACTGGAAGTGGTGTGATCTAACGGGAGAAATGTAGGTTTCAGGAGGCGGGAAATAGAGGGAGTTGTAGGAGGGAAAAAATAAGTGACACGTAGATGCCAGCGTGGAATATGCGGCGCCGAATGGGGAGAACAGAATATTCGGCCCAATGAGGTTGGGCCCAACGACAAGAGCTGGTGGACCCTACGAAGAAGATGCGTTTCAATTTGTCCGTGAGAGAAATGACAGAAGGATATTCGCGTAATAAATGTTGGCTCCGTGATAAGCACCTATATAATTGAAATTATTTTTAATGTATAATTGAAATTGAGATATTTTTATTTGTTTACATTTTACTTCTCCTAGTGAAAATTATATAGATTAAAAATCTTTACAAAATCTAGACATTCTTCAATTGAGCCACTGACTGACCCCTCAGTAATGCGTTGATGCGTGTGGTTATCATTTTTTCAGGGGTAAGTTGTAAAAATATTCATGATTTTTTTTTAAAGTACACTTAATATCATAAATTTTTTTAGGTATAAAAATATCTATTGATTTCTCAGAATCGGGTAAAAATACCCACACCGTTAATTGCTTTGTAGAAGTTTGTAACACAGTGTGTGCATTTTTGCCTCATTTTAAAAAATTTATAAATGCACCTAAAAAAAAGTTTTATAGTGTTTGGTGTACTTTTGAGAAATTTTTATGAATATTTTTTACCTCAACAAATAATAACATGAGTCCCATAAAATAGATATTTATATCAATTAACAGTGTGAGTATTTTTATTTCATTTTAAAAAAATTATAAATATTTTTATATTAAAAAAATTACAATATTAAATGCGCTTTTAAAAAAATTCATAGGTATTACACCTTGACCCTTCTTTTTACTAAAAGTTCAATTCCCTATATTTACTCCTCATTATTACAACTTCATTTTCATTTTCATTCTCGTTTTCGTTTTCGGTACTCTCTCCACTGCTTGATAAGAAATATTTATTTAATTTAATTAGATTAAAAAAATTAATTAAATTAGTTAATATGATATATATTTTTTAAAACATTATAATCAATCTTCCTTAATTCTCTCATTTCTCCTCCACCTTGATTATAGTTGAGGGAGTATCAGCAGAAGTAAATTAAAAAAATATTAATAAGTATGAAAATTATGTATTATATCAACTTATAGGAATAAATACAATAATAATTAATAAATACATCATATAAATTATGTAACAAATAGTAGCAGCGAAGATTTTACATTATAAACACCTCTAGTCATACTTAAATGATTTGAAGCCATAATCCATATAATCATGATCTACCATAGGAAACCGAAAACATAGAATAATATAATACAATTAGTAAAAAATGAATACAATTATAGCACGTTTGGTTTGATTATATGAGAGAGAATTACATGTAATTCTGATGTAATAACACGATTACAACGTTTGGTTAGGCTTATGTAATGTAAATAGGATTACATTTTGTAATTCTGATTACATCAAGTTTATGTAATGTAAATATGATTATATTTTGCAATCCTGATTACATCATTTGATATAATCAGGATTACACTACTAGGACTAATGAATGAGGATGCAGACATCCTGTAATCCAGTGAAAATGACACTATTGTCATTATAATTTTTTAAATTGACTAAAGTGTTCACCTATAAATGCGGTTAAATATTAAATAATTTTAATTACCACCATTAAATATTAAAAAAATTAATAATTTAGAAATTTAAGAAATATTCCCCCATTCAAAAATTTAAAAAAATATATATTCTACCATTAAAAAATATTAAAATATCTCATAAAATAATATTTCCATCATTAAATATTAAAAAATTAACATGAATTCAATCTATACACTGTATAATATTTCCATCATTAAATATTAAAAAATTACTATAAATCCAACGTGTACACTACACGGAATGAATAAAATTATCATGAACCCAACGTATGTATTATTATGTGTAAAAAGAGATAATTTTGTCACTTACTATATTATTCACATATATTATTATGTTCGGTGTAATCTAACCAAACGTTTTTATAAATATGCATAATCTTTTCCTAATGACGAACCAAACAAATTATGTAATTATCATTACATTACGTTCCATTACATTACTTCCAATTCCGTGAACCAAACATACACTTAGTGTATGAGAATAGCTATCACCCATGAGGGCCCTCATCAAGCAAGTACATATTTTTTTATGTTAGTGCTCTAAGCCCGGCCTACGCTATTTATAACATCCAATCAAACTTTGTAATAGCTTATCATTTAGGCATGTATCAGTAAACTAAATCTTTATCCAAATCACGTGCGAGATATAATCAAAAGATATTTTATTTAAAATATATTAAACTGATAATGAATAAAGCAATCCAATAATATTCAAAATAATTACATAATATCTAGAATTTTTAATTTGATCAAAATAATAAACTCGTATACCTTTTATATGATCAATCAATGAATATATCTATATATAATCTGAATAAATAAAAAGATATAATATTATCATTTTAATAAAATATCTAACACTCCAGATTTGTATTGTATTAAGGAGGTGAATTATCATGTTTTAAACAAAATAACTTAATGGATCAGGTTTGGCATTGAAGCCAACGCTTTACGTCTTTGCATTTTTTACTTCCTTGGTATATAAGCCAATGTTTATCTTTGTTCCCCGGACTGAGATAGTTTTGGAACAATCCAAGAATAAAACAAATTAATTAAATTAACTAATATATAAAATACATCCATAAAGCTATTTAAAAAAAATTAATAAAATCAAGAAGTATAACAAGAAAAACCACTTTTTTTTCCAAAAGAAGGGGAAAATTTTTCTTATACATCAAATTATTAAAAAATGAAATATAATTTTTTTCCACAAAAAATAGCAAATATATAATTTTTTATTTCTCGGTCAAAAGATACGAAATGTATAATTTAAATTGGAAGAATTAGTAAATTGTTATAGCAAGATGACAATGTACAGCAAGAAATGACAATATTATGGACCTTAGAGAGAGAAAGAGGTGTACTGAGCACTGTGAAGGCACATGATGCACAGAAATTCTGTGCACCCACGGAATCTAAGAACGAATAACAATGTGTTTGGTAGTGCTACATTAATGGTGGCAATGTTTAAAATTAAAACAGCGTCCAAAGGGCAAATGATGTTTGTATGAACGTTGAGGTGTGAGAGAATATTTAATAAAACTAAGAAACAAGGCAACCTTTGAATCCTTTCCTAAGGGCAATTTCATTCAGATTCCTTCCTATGAACACAAGCTTATTTATCCTCTTCTCCTCAGGTCCCCACGTTTTGCCCGGGCACCCATCCATCATGGAATGCACTCCCTACATGACAAAGATGATATTTTGAGATAGTCACACAAAAGAAATATAATTTAAGTTTATATTTGAAGTCTATGTCCTGTCCTTACACTCACAATTTCTTTTATTTTTTCCCGAATGAGTGACTTTTTTTTTAATAGTTGAAGTTTATGTGAGTTAGGTCTCAAAAGCTTATTTGAATTACAACAAACATCTCAAATCAAAGAATGCTCATAACGATATTTACATACTACTAATAAACTAAATCTTCATATCGGTATGGTAGAGGAAGATCGAAGTGAACACTCGGAGGAATTATTGAGAAGAACCTCTTGATCAACAATCTATCCAAGGATTTGGTTATTGATAGAACATAATAGCATCGTGCATTTCATGTAATTGACCTCATTTAGTAGGATAAGATCTGTTGTTGTTGGTCGTAGAATTGGAACTCAAGCTTTTGTAAGGTATGAGTCAATTTTTTCCCACTTAATATCTAGGCATAAGTACATTCATCATATATTTGAAGCGTCAAACAAAATAGTTACAGGGTCCTTTTCTCTCTATATTTCTTTGCTTATACTTTTGAGAATATAAAGGATTGAGATTATTTCTGTTCCCCCATATCAGATCAGACAAAAAAATTGCAAAAAGGAAATGGAGGCAAGAGAAGATGATGAGAACCTGTAATACATATCTTTGATCAGAGCCATCCACTGACAAGACCCCTTTCATTCTGTATAGATCCTCTCCTTTTTCTTCCATCAATCTCTCCAGCCAATCATCAAGCTGCATCATTCAATGACAAGTAATGGTAGAGCACAATTAGCTGCTAGAAATCACATTGTCAAACAATTTTAGAACATTCGAAGGTCGTCATAGAAAATTTCTTAGGTATCATAAGGTGTTTGTACATGTAAATGACTAGGGTTTAATTTCAATAGTCTTATGAACATATGTAATCTAATTATTGATTATAATGCATCATATCAATATCTATATATTTATACATTCATAAAATTTTTTAGGGGAAAAGGAATTAAAATTACCTCATCAAGATCGAGGGTTCCTTCAGAAACAATACTGACACTGGAGACGGCAGAATCATGCTCATGGTCATGATAATGTCCTTTGTGTTCTGTGGTTACATTCACAATGACTCAGTTCTGAATTGCATGTTTGTAACTAAAAAAGGATCCAGAACTAAAGATCAGTGAAATACAACTACTCTTAAAGAGTGGGGAAAAAGCTGAGTTTGCTTTTCTTCTCACTCATCCAGAGCTCTAATAACTAGGATTGAACCAGATGGAGGAAGAAGGAAGTGAAAAGACTAGAAAGCGAAATTCAGATAAATCACAAAGATAACTCAAAGTACACAGGACTCATAAGAAGAAGGCACGGAGAGAGATATCTGCTACATCCCTCGGTAATTTAAGAAGGGGGGAAAATCAATATAATGAAATAACGTGAGAGTCGCGTCAATTAAATACATGGGATCCATCTATCTTCCATCTGAAAATCTTTCAACTTATACTATGGCCAACTTTTAGAATGTTTCAAATAATAAAATAAACATACAATGAGAAAAAGGGTTCAGAGAGACTACCATGCCCAGACTCATGATGATCACTTGAAGAAGATGAACAATCTCCGTGAACCTCAGATTCAATTCTACAATATTAAAGTATTTGATTGAGTGACAGAAGAAATTTGAAGAAAAACTACATATCACTAAATATACAACATTTATTTAAAGTATTACAAAGAAATGAGAGGAAGGAAACTTAAACTAAAAAAGCTCTAAAAGAAACGAAAATAAATAAATAAATACCTCTCAAGATCATATCCTCCCACACCCAAAACAAAGTCCATGTCAACAGATCCAAATTTAGCTTGCTTAATTTGTGCCATCCCATTAATATGCTGACAACAATAATACTTGATGAGACAAACACATTCCATTTCTATGACAAAGGTTGACCTTTCTAGTCTCTATACATCATCTTTTTGGACAGCATCAAACTATGTTCCCAGTTTAATTAAAGAAAAATGACATCCTCACAATCCATATAGAACAAAACTTACCTTAATTTTCTTGGTCAAAGCTTCCAACTCAGACTCAGTCACTAAATCTATCTGCCAAAGACAATTTTAAAATAACATAAAATTTAAATAATGTAAAACAATATTGAGGAGTGCCCACAAGACAAAAAGATTAGTTTCTCAGCCCTTAACAAGGACTTAGAAAGTAGAAAGTACAGGAGCACAAAGCCTTTCAGCTAGAAAATCACCTTGTTCAAAATAATACGGTCTGCATATGCAATTTGTTCCACTGCCTCATTAACAACAAACCTTGGTTTGACTTCATTTAAATGCTGCATGATATGTTTGGAGTCAACCAAAGTCACAACTCCATCCAGTTTTACATAGCGAGAAACCAGTTCATCACTGCAAAATGTTTCAATAACAGGAGCTGGCTTGGCAAGACCTGCAAAAGCAGATTAAATTGTATGATCCAGCAAACAGTTTAATACACCAAACAGATGCAATAACTAAAAGAACACAAATTTTTATCACACCCTAAACTGGCATGCCCTGGGCAGTATATGATAAGTGAGTAAGTCTATCCACTTAACTGAGTAACAGAAGTGGTTAGTAACTAATCGGCATTTATTCCTAAGGGCAAGTATCACCTCAGAACAAGTTATTTGAACTTCACAAACAGTTCATATACCTGTGGTTTCTATAACAATATGATCAAACTGATCTCGTTTTTTTCTAGCCAGTTCCAGCAGCATTTTAACTAGATCCCCACGTACAGTGCAGCATAGGCAGCCATTATTAACCATGACAATGTCTTCACTCACAGAAGAATGACTAGCAACCAATGATCCGTCAATATCCACCTCGCCAAACTGCATTTATAACAACAGTGAGACAAACTCACAAAAATCAGCACCCCATTTAAAAAAAGGGAAGGCAGGCCCCCCCGAACACTTCATTCCCACATACTCCTTTTTTTTTTGTTGGGCTACATCATGACCTCGTATACTCCACTTAAAAGTTAAGTCACAAATTGCTCCATATCATCATCATGTCGATGGCCGACGAGTCTTATTACAAAATATATTGCATTGCCGAATGCCCCAATGAATATATCATAACATTGTTTGAGCTAATGAATAATTCCAGCTCAAGTCAATATCACTATATCTATAAAAGATTCTCATACTGGATGTTAATATTCGGTAGTAGTGTTGAATACTCAATTTCTCCCAAGTTTTAATTCAAAATAGAGTGGAATTTTCGAAAGTGAATGCTGTATATCAAGTAAAAAAAAGCAAGAGAAGTTGATAAACAGAGAACCGACAGCAAGCAAACAAGGAATTCTACAGGCAGGTAGAATTCAATACCTCGTTTTCAATGACAGCTATCCGCTTGCCATGTTGGGAAGTCAGAATATGATTTAGGAGAGTCGTCTGCATAACAGAGGATCAGGTTTGAATACATTCCATTCCAGGGATGGTAAAAATAAAATTACACAAAAACAGTCAAATCTGAATATTATCTCTAAACTACCCATCAAAACGTAAAAAAAAAAAAAAATACAGTACATCATCAAGAGCAACTAGAAAAATTAAAATTATTTGATATTCCTATAATAGGGATACTACAACCAAAAATAAAATTGAAAACTGGGGGGGGGGGGACAAACGAACCTTTCCAGAACCAAGAAAACCTGTAATGACAGTAGCTGGAACACGATCATCACGGGCAAGCGCAGCAGCACCAGCTTCATCGAGATTGTAATTTGGAGCACAGACCATGCCCCTGCAACCTCCGGGATAAGAGTTTTGACTTTTTCGAGCATCAAATTCGCGGGAAACGAATGAATGAATGCTTCTAATGAATTGAGAAAGCGGCCGAGAATGTTGAACAGAAGGTTGAAGAAGTTGGAAGAGGGTTTTAGCAGGAGCTCTCAAGGTGCAGTACTTGGTCGCCATTCTAGTAGGAAATGGTTAAACAAGAGACAAGGGTTTAGCCTTTGCTTTTAAACCTCCGACTTTATATATGGAGGGTGAATGCTCTTAGCGGCATGAATGTTAACTTTCATTTTTAGTTCATACTCCTCTAATGCTTAATATAGATGTAACTGCGGAGTTGATTGTGTTGATAAGTGTGAGAATTATTTTTCATGTCCAAAAAAAAATTATTTTACATATTTATCAATTTTTTTTAAAATTAACCCTATTGTCATATAAAATATTGATTGAATTATTGATTTTATTCTCAATATTTTTAAATTATTAGTTTTAGTCATGTAGTTTCATAAAAAAATTTAGTTCAAGTATAGAAATTAAAACTAATAATTTGATGAAATTATAACAATAGTATTAATCCAAGATATTTTCTTGACTTTATTGCGTTTCAATTTGAAACACACTGGCAAAGGGAATTATAAATAAATAATATATAAAATCTAAATATCATTCAATAATTTAAGAAAAATATATGCAATAATTTTCTGAGAGAATTCTAAAAAAATACCATTTAAACTTCAAAATTCAAAATAAGTAATTTAACAATAAAATAATTTATTAATTGCATTATCATTCTTGTTAATTCCATTAACGAACTTATTAACGGGATTTTGAAGTTTTGAAAGATATTTTTTTTGACATTCTCCCTAATTTTCTTCATAGAAAAATATTATAGATTCGTTCACGTGATAGATTATTCAATTGTTAAATTTTCCGTATTTTAAATACACTTCTGGTAATTTTTTTTTATGTACCCATGACACAATGTTTAATGAATATTGATTATATATTTTTGTACTTCTTTTTACATGACGTCTTTAATAATTATTTTTATTAACAATTTACCAGTTAAATAAATTTGAATTCATTGTATGCTCCAACTATATACACATAGCCTTTGATTTACTGAAATAAGTTTGACCTTCTCAAACCGCAAATACTATTCGACCAGTAACAATTCATGTTTCCTTTTGAATAAAATTGCAAAAAGTAATCATACTTACGCTCATAACAAATAGTTTTAAAAAAAACTAACAAAACAAAACAAGAACTAAAGCCTAAACATATAATTTAATGGATAATTAAATGAATTCCACCCATTGTTCTCTAATTTCTACCCTTATTCCGTCTGTTAGAGACTACAGTCCATCCATCTTCGACTTCAGCTGCAGCCTTGGGAGTGGACTCCGTAACTGGCATTTGCATTTCTACTACCATAATAGAATTACTACTAGGTTTATTTTCATTCCCCTCACCATCCGCATCGTCGTCCTCATCATTATTTTGCACCTAACAAGGCAAATATGTCAAAAGTTGTAACATCGGTCAAAATCAAGCAGGTCATAATCAGATTGTTTCTGTTCAAATGTCATGGAAGATGCCCATGAAGATAAATCTTTCACAAGGGAGAGAGCAATGCCATTTCTTTCCTAATTTTTATTCCTCATGCAAAAAGATCATTACTTTCATCAGGTTAAGCAACGTAATTCATGTATTTTTCACATTTAAATTAAATGTATCAATTCTTTACTTGTTTTGAATAAATTGTCGTTCTATCAGTGATATCTGCCGTGGAAAACAGGAATGCAAATAGCAAAGCTACCCACAAGAATGAAAGAAATGGGACAAATCATTCAAGCAACTGAGATTCGAATTTCAAGATTTTCAGATTACACAAAGATAGCCACTAGAATAGTATAAAATGCCAGCTTTAAATCATACAAGAGTTTCTAATCTTCATTCTTACATATTTTATATTAGTAAAGGCCACATCTTTCAGTTTTCAGCAAAATTACGAATAAATACTGCGTTACCCCCGCAATATATTGTCATCTTTTTATAATAGAAGGCACCAAATTCAAGAACCATGTCAAATGATAACTCGTTGCTCCTACCTCCCAACATACTCCATCAGGCATCAAGTTGTAAAAGCTAAATCTGTTATATACATCCCAACAAATGAATATATTTTACATAAGCAATATAATTCTAAACAGTACTTCTGCTTTAAAAACATGCTGTTATAATAAACCTGTATAGCATGAGGGCGAGCAGCTTGTCTGAGATTTGCTTCCCTTAGAATCTCAATGGACCTAAAATTACCTTCAAGACACTCTTCATGCAGAATCATCAGTCTCTCAGCCACCTGTAAAACCATCAACATGAAAATGATGGGATAAAAGAAAAAAGAACAGCTATTGCATACCACGAATGCATGTATGTAAGTGACTCAACACAGTCAAATAAAAATTTATTGACAACCCCGCCCCCCCAAAAAAAAAAGCAGGCATCTTAGCAATAATTCAAGATTAATGAGTAGCCCATTGAAATACAAGAGTTCTTGCAGGAATTTGGCCAATGAAAATAAAATAAAACACCCATGAACTTGACATACATCTAAAAATAAGAATTTGAGCCTTCCTAAAAATGAAGTTAGACATAACATGGTATTCATTACTAATAAACTCCAATAAAGAAGGGTCCTAACAACCCAATAGGCCATTATAGGTCATACGATCATTTAGGCAAAACCCACAAAGTTGATTATGAGACTCATTCTTAGAAGACCATGATCTATTATATGCAGGAATAAGGACGAAAGCCCTGTCAGCACAAGTGTGTTTTCACATTCGACTGTTGGCAATATAATGAAATAAAAATTAGTTGATCTCATGGTGCTCATTATTGAAATTAATAAAAGATTATGACAACAAATAATTACTGATATGAGAACCTGAAAGCAAATATAACACAAAAATACCTCTTCAACACTGCCATCCTCAACCTCCATGTTGAGAGAAAGCAACCCTTCATCGAGCATGTTTTCCAAGTCATCAATATACAAAGGCTCTGGGGAACAAAAAGGGTATAAAAATCAGTAAATAAATACAAGAGTGAATACCGCATCCAAGAAACTAAGATGCTTTCTCTAAATCATCACTTCTCTCTGAATCAAACCACAATCAACTTCAATCTAACTTTCAACAGAGTGTGTGTGTGTGTGTGTGTGTGTGTGTGTAATTCTACATCTCCATCTCTTAATATTTCTTAATTATGAACAGATTCTACCAAATCTTACTAAAAGAAAGAAAACATAACCTCTAGATTGGGTGAACCAGGAAAGTATGTCACTGCCAAGTCTTTCGGCCTTCTGGCGAGACTCTCGGCCTCCCCATTCATTCTCAACAGCCACACGGAGAGCTGACCAGCGATAGAGAACTAGACCTATCGCTTCGTTGAAAATAGGGATTGTATCTGCTGGTAATCTTCTCTCCATCTTTTTTTCTCTGAATACTATGTCAATGCAAAAACTCGTGCAGGAGCAATCTGCCGCAGTCCTGATTTTGGCAAACGTATCAAATAAATAAATAACTAATTTTCATTATGAAAACATATGCTAGGTTATTTTGCGTGTTATAATCGTTATTTTCCATGATAATTTTCCAGTTAATATAATCTTTTTCCTGATTTTAAAATTGGGGCATCTTTGCAAGATACGCAGACCAAGAGAGGGGAAAAGTACGACGACATCACAGGGAGGATCTTACCAGAAATTTGCCGTCACTGCCTATCAAAAGCTACGTATAAACAGAAAAATCAAGGACGAAGGACGAAGAACAAGAGCGGAGAGAGTGACTGAGGGAGGTCTAAAGGGTGACATCCAACCCTAGAAACAACACATGCAGATGGGCTGACAAGATTGGAATCAGGCCCAGATGATTTTTACGGGCTTGGGCTCTATCTCTTTTATCTGGGGCCTTTTCTATAATATAATCTCTTTATATCCATGTGAACATATTGGAAGTGCACAACAGTGTTTGAAATATGATTGCTTTTCATAGAAAAATACATATGCTTAACAAAATAAATATTGGAAGTGTAACTCATTGTAATCGAAAACACTACTTAGAGATTATACACGAATTCGAAGAACAAAATTGATAGAGATAAATCACAATATCGGAAACACAGTCAAATTGAAACATGAGAACTCAAGGTTAAACAATGTAATTAAAAAATAATTATGAAAGGGGAGTGTAAAAGAGAGGCAAGGGGGAGGGGATTACATTAATAATGTTATCAAAATTACAACTACCTACTTATTCCAAAGGTATAACCCACCCCACCGGTACAGTCTATTCTCGAATATTACACATCCTATGATAGTGCCTCATGTCAATTATACATAGAGGGGATAGGTAGAGCTTTGATACCATGCATGCATAAAGAAGTATAAAGTCCTACTTGACTCTGGTTCTAATGCCAATTGTAACATCAATGAGTAAGCAAAGAGATTTTAGGACATTTCTTTCATCCCTCTAGGCCCAACGTCTTCACTGGCACATATAACATCTTAGTACCTCGCTCTCTATTATTTTGCTCACTTTGGAGCCATTATCCCTCACCGTTTTAAACCACCTCAAGAAATAAGGTATCTAAATTGTCTTTCTTTTCCCTCTCAGTCAATATAAGACTTCACAAATATACTAGTTTTGCTTCTTGTTTTTCGTAAAACACCCGCGTTTTATCCCACATTCAACTTGAGTGCTTCCAAAGAGCCTACAAAGAAAATGGGCAATTTCAAATTCCCTATATTAGAGAACACTAGCACTCTAATTGGTATAGTTACAAGAAGAATTGTAGCTTCCCCCTATCACGATGGCCGCTAAACCAGTGATGTTTTCCCCAGTCAGGGTATGGACCATTTCTTGTTACTGCATTTAATAGCGGCAGGCAATTTGATTCAAAAATTACAGCTCCCAAATCACGGTCTCTGCATCTGAGAAGAGCCAATTGCATTGCTTGAGCTTCACTTTCGATGGCTAATTTTGCATCTAAAGATTTATAGTATAAATCAATGACTTCACCTTCTAAATTACGTAATACATAGCCCAATCCACTCTTTCCTGTTGTTAAGCAGCATGGCATAGATCACACCAACATCCATTGCTTACAAATTGGTCAAGCCTCTCTTGTATATTATCATCTTCCAGTTAGCGATTTGACTATGTGAACCTCAAGCCTTTTGATCTTAGATCTTCTATCTCACAACTTGACATAAAGTCTTGAAAGCCCTCAAAAGATTTCAAAGATCGAATTCTACCTCCCACCTTCTCAAAATCATATAGTAACTCGTTAAAGTCACCCACAAAAAGCTATGGGATTGTCTCACCAGGATACAGACTCTTTAGCTTCCTCCACCATGTACTTCTTTGCTATTCTTTTGAAGGACCATAAACTAGAGTCAAATAACCATGAGAGGGCATCAATCCTGCTTTAATCTTGAGATGAATAATATTAGGATCAGCCTGCAACACCTCAACTTGCACTACATCATTCCACCATACCACTAAACCGCCCCAAATACCCACCGGTTCAACATAAAATCTGTTGTTCAGCTGTACACTCTTACGGCACTTTTCCACTTTAGTTATATTCACTCTGGTTTTCATAAAAAAACACTAGAGAGGATTTATATTTCTTACAAGATTTCTGTCTATCAAGGGGGACCTTAACCCTTGACAGTTCCAACTTAGAAGACTTATGGCGACTTAGTGGCCATTTGAGGCTGGCTACCGTGTCCTTCAGATGTGAAAACAAAATTTTGAGAGATAGAAACCCCAACCACTTCTTAACATTAAACTCATTGACTTCCATAATTGGAATCTCAAAAAGCCTAGAGCTCTGACTCTTCCCTCTGCTGTTAGTGTTTTTATTTTTTCTGCTTTTCTATTTTAGCCGCTACTTCTTTCCCCTTGGAAAATGTTACATAGCCCAAAAGTGTGACTGATCTGTCTTATGCTTCTTCTTACCCTCGTTTTCCTCCAATTCTTCCATAGCCCTCTTCAGATTAACCTTCTCAAACCTCTGAACCAGTGCTTTCTCATAAGTAAGTTGCAGAACAGGTTGCTTCAAAATTAGATCTGGAAAACAGGCCGGGCTTAAGAGCCTTAAAAGTGAAAGTGGCCTAAAAATACCTCCCTGTAGGGTCACTGGCCAACCCTTTTAGGCCCATATATATTTTTTATTTTTTTAAATTTTTTATATGATAATATTATTATTATTTTTTATATTTTGTTAATGTTGTAAATATTTAATTGTTATTATCTTTTTTAGAATTAAGTTTAATAATAATATTTTGTATTAAAAATCGTAAAAATTAAAAAATTATAAAAGATATTTCTTATTTTATAAGTATTCTTATCAATTTTATATTTTTTTACTTATTTTCTGGTGATTGTTTTGTTTATATCTTGTGTTGTTTATTTTGTTAACTACTTACACTTTTCTAAACATATTTATAAGAAGTATTTTTAATTTTGTTAAGTCTTCTCATTAATTATTTGTAATTGTGGTATGTAGACAATATTTTACCTTTGTTTATGACTTAATGACTGTTTTTATTTGTTGCATGATGCATACCGTTTACAACATAATTTTGACAATATTTATATGTTAAATTAAGACTTTCATTATTGTAATTTAAAAAAAACTGAAAAAAGTAAAAATTGTTAAAATAACTTTAACCCTTGCTGTTATGCTCACCAGCCCGGCCTCAAAAGAGACTGTTTTTCTTTAGCTGGGCCTAAAAGAACCAACATTTTTTATCAACTCTACTTCTTATGCTTTGTGTGAAATTGTGAGTTATTTGTAGGTACTATTTGCTCTACATCTTATGCTTTGTATGAGACTGTGATTTATTTGTGACACTATTTTACCTTTTATTATGAATTAGTAGCTGTATTTATTTATTATATGAGACATGTAGTTAAATCTTATGAAAAGAGCTTCCGGCCTTAAGGGCCGACCCTAACCCGCATGCTCTCAAGTCGGGTCTTAAAAACAACAATTTTTCTTACCTCAGACCTTGGCTCGTCAAAGGCAGACCCTAATTCCCCACCCTACTCAAAACGCTAGTGAATTTACGCAATGGAACATTCACTCTTCCTACCTCTTTCTCCTCAGGTAACTCTACTATATAAGGTTCTGATACTGCTGGTAATGGTTTGTCCTCTGCAGCTGTAAACAAAGCTTTGTGATAGTCACCAGAAAGTCTCGTAAACCATTGACTTGGCCTTGCCGTAGGAATATTTAGGTGTTTGACTTGGACCATTTCTACCTCAGTTTTGCTAAAGCATAGAGCCAATCTCTCGAATCAAGCTATTTTCCTCTAAAGGAATTGCTTTATTCTTAACTGGACTTGTAACATCTTCATAATCCATATCAATCTCCAGCCCTCCCATAACTTTATTAGCTGAAACATCTTCTGGAAACTTCACAGTGTCTTTCCATTCCCTCCTCAATATTGGGCCCATACCCTTCTCCCCCACACGAGAAATATCCTCTTCCACACTCTTTCTGGATGACGAGCTCTACCTTGCCGAAATCATCTAAACTGATGCGTACTCGCCTTCACGAATCATCACCACCGTGGCGATAGTTTTCACTGGATTTGTCCTAAGATCCGCCGTAAACATAGGCTTCGAAGGGTCTTTTTCTGATGTGACTTTATCATTGTCACAGATTCAATAATCATGGCCAACACGGCCGCAGCTATAACAAAATCCTTGAAGTTTCTCCTATTTAAAAGCTACCCATACCTTCTCCAATTCTGGCCTTGGGACCCAGACTCCAGCAATCAACGATTTAGTGAGATCAACTTCAACTCTGATTCTTGCAAAATCTCGAAACAGCAAGTCATCAATCTTAAGATCTTCAAAGCAAATCACCTCTCCCACCACACTACCAATCTTAACGATATTCTTCCTCGTCATAATTTTTGGGGGCAAATCATGTGCCTGTACCCAGTAAACACTTTTGCTAGACAGAACCTCCTTCACTGTTAAAACTGGCGACCATGGACGTAAATTAAGTAGAAGACCATCCACAGCCCATGGACTGTCCCTCAGAATGTGATCATGTTCTTGTTTATCCTTAAACTGAAACGTGTATACATTATCATCTAAGAACCTGATCTCCAGCTTGCCCTCAACGTTCCAACCTCTGGCTAAAGATTTCCTAAAAGTAGTTCTATTGATTGGGCGGTTCAACACCAGCTTGCCAACAAGACCAAAACCCCCAATCTTCGATTCTTCATCTTCCCAATCCAGAGCACATTCATTTAGATCCTTCATTGTAACCTCTATTATATAACCAGACAATAGTAGATGCGATTGGAAATTCACCGACTCAGCTAGAAACCCACAGATCTAGGAACACGAAGCAAGGAAAAATGCGAAGAGATAGAGAATGAATTAGAAAGTACGAAAGCAATACCAAACACGAAGGAAGTGCTGACGAAGAGAGTGATCTCTGCAACAGAGAGGAAACAATCTTCGCCGGAGTGCAACGCTCCGATTCAAGTTAGCAGGCGCTCCGACGGAGGAGAAATCTAGAAGCTCTCATAGAGGAGAGAAAAGGTGCCCTCACGTGGAGGGAATCCTACTGGTCACAATAAGCCGAACTTTCATTTCATTAATTGAAAAAATAAAACTGAATTGTAAACCAGTGATGTTTAATACATAAAAGTAGACATTTGTCCAAAAAAAAATACATAAAAGTAGACAACATTTCAAGTTTAAATAATGTTTTGGAATATATCTCATATTCTCAAATGCAAATCACCAACCATCACGAAACTCTATGTTTTTTGCGCAAAAATATATAATAATTGTCTTTAGATATTTGAATATATCAACCCTTCAAAAACCACACAAGTTATATATATATTTGTTTGTTTCAATGAGAAAATCTTTTAATAAGAGGAAAAATAGGGCAAGTCAAGTGAGGAAAAAGAGGAAGGCGAACATTAAAAACTTTCCCCTTAACTCCCAAACTAACCAAAATAATATTAAAACTCATCCCCTCCACTTTAATGAATACACCCTCCTCTGTAATCAATACAAACAATCCAACATTAAATCCCTCACCTCCATTGAATCAAACAGATCCTATATATTAATAAAACATATTGAGTTAGAGGTGAAAAACATTAATATAGCGAAACTAAAGGGAGTAGAGACTAGAGAGGAAGAACAACGGTTTACTAGTTGCAATGACACAGTTTGCTATAGAGCAAGAATAAGGATGAAGAGGACTGTAAAGAGAGTACAAGAAATGGGAAGGAAGAAAAGAGGAAAGAAAGAGACTGATGATAGCTAAATCATGGACGAGAAACATCCATTTTCATTTTTTCAACTACTTTCATAACCAGCATCTCCAACTTTGCACATTGGGAAATTTTAGGTGGTACATCTTGAGTTATCTTATGGTCATTCTAAATTCAACTCAAACTCAATGGTCTTCTTTCATAATTGTCCCCAACTTTATATGCAAGAACAAGAAGCATCATTAGTGGGAAAAAAAAAGGATCTGACATGTTACAACATCAATAATAAAGCTTGTGCCTAATGAAATGATCATAATAATAATGCTAGTTGTACAAGTATGATGAAAAATAATTTTAAGAAATGCTAGGGCCTAGGGTGCAGTACAACAAGTGAAGAGGATATTGTCAAACTCAGCTAAAAATGCCCTTGCCAAGGCAGCTCTAGAAGAAAAATGGGTTGAATTGGATAGGTTAGAAAAATTTTAACATCAGTGAAAATGAATTAGGATGAATGCTTATCATCTTCAGTGTCGCCTGATTTCTGACTATTTTTCAACTGAATATAATTTGAGAAAGAAAACTTGGGCGGGAGAGTGAGAAGATGTTCATCTCCACCGAGCTTTCTATATGCCACCCCTAGGGCAAATCCCAAAGCCCTTGCCACCGGAACAGCGACTGCATTTCCGACCTGACAGTACCTGAAAATAATTGTATTGAGAAAGAAAGAAGTAACACAATAAAAATTTATTCTTAGTTTATTTATAAGAGTGGAAAAGGATTCTTTTTAGTCATTTCTGAACAATATCCATTCACTTGTTTAAATTTTCAAGAGCAGAAAATAATATTTCAATATGACCCTAAACACAAGTTAACCAACGATATTGAGGTAGATCCATGCATGATATGCTCGATATCTGATATGTTAACATGTTTTTTCATGCTTGACTTTGTAAATTTAGAACTCCATTGATTTACTATACACTACCTCAGGTACATAATACTAGTATAAGATTCACTTTATAGTTTGATTTCTTTATTAAAGTGGGTCTTATACTAAAAACCGGAGGGAGGGATAGAAGTAACTGATAATAGAGCATGATCCAATTATATGGTATTTATCAAAATCATAGTTTCATACCTCTTGCTAACAGTCCCACAGAACTGATAGTAATCAGGAAAACCTTGTAACCTTGCACATTCTCTTAAAGTGAGCATTCGATCTTGTTCAGGATGTAATACTGTCTGCAAATGTTGGAAAGAAAAAGCTATAAGAAACCTACCTGAAGTTATATCTGAAATCAAATGGCGAAGTAATACCATGGCGCGATAATTGGGGCAGGTCAGGACAGTGGAAACGTTCTCATCCCACCACAATCGTGAAAATGGCCTACATGTATAATAAATATTGATTAAAAATTCAAAGACCAAGAAAAATAATCTTACAAGGCCATTAAATGAAAAACAGCTCAGCTCACCTCTTGGATTTCCCTTGTTCAAAAGTAAAGCAAAAATCTGGGACCTAAGCAAAAAAATCAGAGCAAGAGAGCAAGATAACAATTAAGTCAATCTAATTCGATTTTAGCAAGAACTAGAAACTTGAACATGAATTTTCCCATTTAATCACGCGTTTAGAGTAGTGTGGGACAGTTATGCTAAAATAAATATGTTACATCACCAATGGGGTGGATTTTTACTAGATCTACTGACCCATGTACTTTCACAATATGAATATTCCTACTTTTCTATAAGCCATATAACTTCAACCATCACAAATGACCACAAATAAGAAGAACATTTTTATATATTATGCACAATCAACCAGGTTACTATCACATAATCATGTAATATCTGATAGGACAGATCTTAATATAGTTTCTTCTTCAAAATTCAAAGGTTAAAACTTCCATGGAAAACACAGCATTATTTAAGAGAATACTTGTATAGGATAGGAGACTTCATCAATGATGAACATGTGTGCCTTTATGATGAAAACAATGACTTAAAATAAAATGTTTATTTACACAATTATTTCCTATAGCTTGGGTCCATTTTTAAAGTCTCTAATAATGAAAAAAATTATGTAATTAAATCCCTATAGCTTCAAAAAAATTTCAACCAAATTCCCAGGTTTATGCACAGTCCAAATTATGTAAAAGCAATGATGGCATTGTGTAAATTTTTGACAAAGAATAAGTATTCATT
Source organism: Albizia julibrissin (assembly GCA_037074505.1). Taxonomy (NCBI): domain Eukaryota; kingdom Viridiplantae; phylum Streptophyta; class Magnoliopsida; order Fabales; family Fabaceae; genus Albizia; species Albizia julibrissin. The sequence continues at coordinate 37,721,339 of CM073488.1, read as the reverse complement.
CTGTCACGACAAATATGAAGGCAACTAAATAATATGAACGCAGTCCTCCCCAACTGAGGGCAACAAAAGATTTACCAATAGCTTTCCAGATGGTAAGAGCACTGGCTTCTCAGTTGGGTCCCTCCTAGCCACATTATCAGCTCCTACAACTACACCTGGTAGATTACGGAAGTTTGCCCCCTACAAAAGATGTAAATTCAAGGGTAAAGAGGATACATACACGCATACAGTCAGTGGTAAAGAGGAAATGAGCAAAAAAGTTGAAGAGAACATTTTGTCCATAATGCCCAACCTTAACTTTTGGAATTTGACAAATACGCAAGTAGTTATCTTCATCCATATAGCAGCATCGGTGATCATAAAGTAAAGGCGCTTCCCGTGGTGTCCTATCTAACGTTGACCCTGTCATCTCTATTCAAAGATGAAAAGCAGAAGATATAAAATGAGGATAAAATCTTCAGGTTAAGAAGTACATGAAGCAACTGTCTGGGAGCTTAGAAACACTAAATTGAGTTTTAGAATCAAATACAACGAAATTTCAAATATGAATCCTAAGATTGAAGATGAATAAGAGCTGGAACTATACAAGATAAAGGAAAAGTAATATAACTTCACAACTAAAAGCTGAATATTTTGTTTTATCATTCAAATACAATCAACTGGATCAATATATTAACTACACCATTCAGACCAAGTGGTGTCACTAACTATCTAGAAAGCAGATCTCCAAATTCAGGATTGAGAGCTCTACAATCAGCCAATTGTATTTGTTAAAATATCTAAAGACCCCCACTAACTAAGATAAAATATAGGAATGCTTTCGTTGTTTATTTGCAAGCACACATTCTTCGTTACACATCACAGGTTCAGCAAAGATGGTTGGGCAAGCTAAGTTACATGATAAAATAATGCTTGGTTCCAATGTGAAATCAAAGGGAAGGCAGTATTACCATATTTAGATGACCGTATGTATCTCTGAAAGTCGGTTGCTGGAGGATTCTGGTATGGCAGTTCTTCATTATTGTCACAGTATTTGACCTATGAAACTATAACATTAAATTCACTGAAAGATGCTAAACAGGAAAAAGAAAAAGAAAAAGAAAGGGGGGGATGAAGAGTACAGCTGGCAGATCGGAGATGGCATCTTGAATAACAATAGCTTTTTCCAGCCCACGAGGTTGGCCTTCATCTAAAGCAACAGTATTGCGCTGCACATAAAGTGAAAAAATAATTCATCATAACAGAGAACATTTCTCATTTCTTTTGAGAATAATGTTCAATACCTCAAATTCTGGTGGAGGCCAATATTTAACAATAACTTCATGTGTTGGCAATGGAAATTGGGGTAAAACCTGCTAGAGAATAGAGAATCAGTGAAAGAAGAAAATTATATGTTCCAACCCATGAAAGAGAAGCAAGTTTGCTCATGTATAAAACATTGAAGGTAGAATAACTAGAGACAATATACGAGTTTAGAAAAATGGTGCTCATATCCACTCAATGTTTATATTTAGTTATGGTTTAAATAGTCAAATATAATACCAAATTGAAATAATTGACTCCCCTCCCCAATTTGGGATGGGGGTTGGGGGAAAAAAGGAACTGACCTCACTTGGATAAGCACCCCACAAAAAAACACGCAATCGAAATTGTGGGAGACCATAACATCCAGCAGCAACTAATCCAAGTCTTGCTTGATAATTCATATGTACCAAGCGACTTAATGCATATCTTCCAAGAGAACCCTTGTCAAATTTCAATATGTCAACAACATTCTCCATCAATACATACTTTGGCTTCAAGAATTCTACTATGTCCATGAAGACTACTATCTGATGGTTTCTTTCATCATCCAACGGTGATGTAGCATTTCTAAAGCGATTATACCCACTGATTCCTTGACAAGGAGGACCCCCACAAATAACATCAATAGCACCCTGCAATAATTTAAAAAAGTTAAGAGTTCTACTTGAAATGCAGAGACACCTCACGCTAATATCAAAACTTCATGCTTCATGATACCACTTACCGGAAGTGGCAAAATTTTCAATTCCATTCCCTTTCTCACAAAATCCTTTATGCTCTCCCGACAATTTCTAGGAATACAAGTTCAATTAGTGATACATAGAGTAAATAAAAATTATTAATTAGAGAAAAGAGAAATACCTCAAGTCTTCCATGGGTTCCCAGGTATCTTCACTTGGGCCATAACCCTTCCAGCGCACCTATGAAATAATCAAGAAAATGTAATTGAAACTGCCAATGAATCGGAACATGATTCAAACATTTTGCTCAGAACCAAACCATCCAGTTTGATCTATTGGACTAGGAACCAAACCATGGTTCGGTTCGGTTATGCCACATAATTCTATCATGATGCCTTGTAAGTTGTAAATGCTCAAGGCCAACAAAACCAACTGTTCTAAACAGAACCGAGCTGAACCTGGCCCAGTTTGCCAGTGGTTTTGCTTGTGGCTTTGACAGTGGTTTTTCAAACAGAAAACCAAGCTGGACCAAGCAGAAAACCATTCAGTGGTTTTGCTTGCATGCACTGGTTTTTCTCCCAAAAATTGCAGTCAGAGGATTCAAACACTTCCCAAAGCTGTTATTTAATATACACTGAACACCATTTCATATCTTATCTATCACAGAAGATAATTTCAAACTAATAATCATATATTCATATATTATTTATTAAAATAATACATAATATATTATTTAATACCATGTCATTCATATTTTCATGAGAATAGTTCTTTTCAATAGTGGCAGAGAGTGGTAAAGGAGATTGGGAAGGTAAAAAGAATCCTACGAACAGATATTAAACTACTTTAGGTTGCATGTCTTTTTTGACTACGGTAATTACTATCTATTTGACCATCTTGATTTTTGAGGAAATTTTCATGCATATCTGTGTGAACTTGTCATAACTGGAGGCAGACAAGGGCTGTATATGAATTCTTTCTTTAATAATGGTCAAACAAATAACTGAATTATTTCACAAAAAGCATTTGACAAGTGGAGAAAAAGATTTATCCTCAAGCTGACACTGAATTGATTACCTTAAAATACAGGCCAAGTTTTCCCGTTTCATTTGGATCACCGTAGTATAAATCAACAAGCCTAGAAACTTCAAATTCATCAGGAGGAATATCATCAGCTTGAGGCTCACTATGCATCTTTTCTTCTGATCTTCTTGATCGTAATAGAACTGTTTTTTCCGCATCATTGACCTTGTACCGTTTGCAGAGTTTTTCCCACTCCTTCAGTAGTTCCAGAAAGTCCTCAGCAGATTCATTTCTCACCTATATAATGAATAAATATTGCAACTAAAGTTAAGATAAAAATATTTTCAAAGTAGTAGGAGATATAGTCTTTTCATACATGTGTTTCTGGATGATTTAATTTCAAGCTTTCACAGGCAGACCCATCGCTATCAACAGCCCATTTCTGGCAAAAGGGACAAAAGATCAATTTGGTAGGTTATATAAATCATTGAATTCACATGTATGAAGAAATGCATTAGAAATAAAATTTTCATGTGCAGTACCGTCACAAGGTTAACAGAAGAAACTTTGGCACCCAAGCACAATCCAGTTGACATACCACCACAACCAGAGAAAAGATCTAGTAACGCTAATTCTTCCTTCTCTGATTCAGAACTAGATATACTACTCTTGTTAGTAGTAGAGGTCAATTTTGGGAGAGTCTCATGAGCAACAGCTGATGGTACCTCACCACACTTTACATCACTGTCTGAAGCAATATTCATGCGGTGTTTAGATAAGGCATGAAAAATAAAACACACATATGCGTGCAAATTACATCAAAACATCTCAAATGGCATTATTTTTAATAAACATATAAAGCCACCATTGTTTTTAATCATATGGTTCACTGCAGCTAAAATTAACCATCAATAGCCCGCCCCATACCTCCAACATAAAAAGTACAAAACAGTATATCAAGAATTGTGACCAGCACATTGTTTCACTTGCGCCAAAAAAGTCAGAGTTCTAACATGAAAATTTGAATGCACATGATAGCGTTTGAAACTATTCAAACAAATTGCAAGACTCAGTACTGAGTTCTTAAGGCATGAGATCTTAAGTCTGGCAATAAATATGAGTCAAGAATTATCTCAAGATACTAAAATGGGAAATATTTGATTGAATAACTACGCACATATTCAATCAAAATCAATATTGAGTTTCAATTACAGGGTTCCTCAACCACCATGTTGCGAAGAAGATCATCCAAAACATGAAATGTGTGTGTACCTAAGTGCGCGCATGAGAGATGGGGGGAAGCACATTGAAAATTAAGGTAAAGGTAGACTTGGGTTACATGTATGAAATTAATCATTACAGAGTATAAGTTGTTTATCATGAAATACAAACAATGTATCTAGATAAAGGTGGAAAACGGAAAAAAGAAATGGTAGTGTGCATTTTGGAATTTTGTGGTTTGGACTGCTTGCAACAAGCTGCTTTATGGTTTTAAAGTTTGCATTGTAAGTGCCTTGTGGTTCAAACTTGTTGGAGAATGCCATTCTTGAATTAGATTAACAAGTCTAGTAACTCCGCCAAGAGGGAGGCTTTGCGCTTTCCTCTTGATTGAGTTGTTTCCCCTGCCTTTCAAAATAGACATTAAAGGAAACAGCATCACCGCATGTTATATTCAGCAACATTTAAATTTGTGTCATGATCATTAAATAGCTTTTTCTAATACTAGTTTTAATTTATTCTAGAGGACATTATCTTGTCAAGTTTTTGTCATTTTATATTTCTATTATAATTGGATGATTAAGTTTAAAATTTTCATCTATCTGTTAGTTGTTAGGCTTTTGTTTAAATTTTGACCTTGTATTTTGATCCCATGTTTTAGCGTTTTGAACTCAGGGTGTGGGGAAATAGGGATTCGATTATTCTTTCACATGCCAACCCGAGGGCATAGAGAAGAAATCGTAGAAATAAGAGGCCATGTGCTTCTCACATGGTCTTATAAAGTCCAATGAGGTTAGAAGTTAACATTTCCAGTTTTTCTTTTCAACAAATAAGGGGTGTTTTGTTATATGTCACAGTTAAATTGCTTAAATTATAATTAGGCCTTACTTCAAGAGGGTGAAATACCAATAGCATCCTTGTCTCAATCATGACTCACCTGTTGATATGGATCGAAATGTGGAGTAATCCACACAATACTCCATATTATAATAGAAGTCAGATGGTAAAATAGAAGTCAACTTCAAACCAACCTGCATAAGTTACAAAAAAAAGTTTAGTGTCATTATGCCAAGTCATGAAAACATAAAAAATAATATGACAAAAATAGAAGAAGATTTGTCATACCCTAGGTTTAATGTATGTAACATTGACTTTTGCAACAATGCAATCTATCAAGTTATCATTCATTAATGATGAATAGAACAAGCGTCTCCTGTCATGGAAACCACCTTTGTCTTGGACAACCTGAATATCAAAATGAAATCAGCAAATTATTGGGAGCATTGTGACACAGCTAAGTCAGTACCAAGACAAACTTACGGTATCTTCAATTCTGTAAAACCATTGAACTCGGAAATAATTTTCTCCATCAGTTGTTTGGAAAAATTCAACAATCTTGCCAACATGGTTTTTTTCACCTTCACCCTGTAAGTTTCACTTCAAATATAAGTATGATTTGCAATGACACTAGGCATGTATGAAATAACTTATCCTCGTTAAGCAGTTAAGCTTCATCCATTGTATGGTTGGCTGGTTAACCACCATACCACATGGAGGTAAACTATAACTTTTCTTTTGAAAGCAAAGATGACAGGCAACAAAACACAATATACCACCTCAACAATGTACTTTCTAAAAATTCACTCTGACTAGAGGTTGTCAGAGGCACTAGTTCCTCATGATTGGCAAATAAATTAAATACGGTCTTCTGTAACATTTAAGTTGAAAAAGGTACGTGCCAATTTTGTTGAGGCATTCATTGTATTGCAACATACAGTACATTATTTGTGCCAAATATGTCAAATCAATGTCTCAAATCCTCCTTAAAACAACTGAATAGTCACCTTCACCCAGGATTTTTGCCATAAATCACTCATCCACCACATAAAAATATCCTTTAATAAGTAAATTGAAAACCAGCAGGGTGAGGCCAAGACTAGCTCCTAGAAGTTAATCATTAACTTCCTTCCAATTCAACCAAAAGCCCGGGAAGGGCCATTGACTGACTACAATCACAAGAATTTCCCATCAAAAGAAAAGCAAGGAAAAATACGGTGAGAAAAGCATTAATTGGCTTTAGAATCAATAACAAACTATTATAATTAAAGACGTAAATTTAGAATATGTGGGAAGTCACATCCAAAAAACATGGTTAAAGGGTTTTGATGTGACTAAAAATAAACGAAAATTTAAAATACATTTAGATTTAGTACAGGATGAGCTTAGCCTCAATTTTAAAGAGTGCATGAGATGAAGTTCCAATCAGATGATTTGTTGCTGGTTGCGCAAGATCAAGTCAAGGAACAAATACATTGTTAGGGAAAAGGGGATTCAAAGAAGGATGCGAAGCCACTTAATTTATGGTGGCAAATAAAAGAGGTATAAATTGTATATGAATGATGGAACAGAAATATTGTGAGTGATCTAGAGTTCATTAAAGCGACTAAGGCTAATACTTGAGTTAAGACTTGTTTATTCAAGTTGTGGCTAATCTGGTCAGACCACAAAATTGATCTTACCTATCAAATGCAGCAAGAATGAACAAGAGAAAGATGAAAAGGGAATGCACGATTTTTAGAACAACACACTTACTTTTATGAATGCACAATCACCAAGACTATAAACGCAATTATCAATTCTAGCTTGGGCATAATGGCGTTCTACATTGATGATGGTCTCATCTTCTTCATCCTCACTGTGAAATTATCAACATCAAAAGAAACAGATATTGAAAATAAATTAAAATTTGAGTAATCTGAGAAAGGTTAGGCAAAAAAAGCTCTATAGAGGAGAGTCAGTGAATTGATTAATACTCACTTTATTTTGGTTCTTTTGCCTTTAAATTTTTTATCCTGTAAGTGACACATTCAGCACAAAATATTTATAAACAATACATTGATAACTTAATGGAAATTAAACTGCAATATATTTTGTCTATCTAGCACAAGTGAAAAGAGATTCATGCGTGGAAATGACATATAACAAAAGAGAGTATTTTTCTAAGTCTCATGGCAGGCAAATCATATTAAAAGAACCATGTCAACAACCTTCAATTCATAGCGCCATCCCCATAGTTTGAGAGCTTCATCTTCAGGTATTGGATCGCCAATGAAGGAAGCAATGCTACAGTCATTCTCTCTTTTATTTCTTAAAGAAGCAGAGGTCTTAAATTTTTTCCTCCGTGGGTTTTCATCTAACTCAGGCAAGGCAGGTGAGTCATAATTTGTTATGTATTTTACATCATCAGATGGGGGCGTGGTCAACTCTGAAAACCTGTTCATGCAATTTTTATTGGGAATACTATGAGTCGGACTAGTTTCCACTGAGGTGGTTGCAGCTTTTGAATGCTGTTCATTTGGTGAATTAGACGATTTGATAGAAGCATATTTTGCACTTAAACTTCTCTTTTTTTGTTGAATTCCTTCTGAGGTTTCCTGTTGTTGCAGAACAGTCTTCAAGGGTTGCTTCTCACTAGAAGATGAAAGTCTTGGAGATCTTCTAAAGGTCAACCCACCCAACAGTTTCACATCAAGTGAGTTTTCCATAGATGCCTCACTACCATGTTGTCTTGTTGGTTGGTTGAGTCTGGGGAACTTCCGCAAGTCCTTTGCACCAGAGCAATTTGAATGACAATGTTTGAGAGACACATCACCCTTGTTACCGTTCTTGCTGCAGGAAACTAATTGGAAACTGGATTGATTGTTTAACCCGTCTCCAAGGTAGCCATTTTCAGTTTCAGGGGACTTCAACAACTTCTGTGATGACATATTTGGGCATAATTTTTCACATTCAGATTGTGTTGATGCGAGTCTTGGAGATCTCCTCAGGAACCTTTCCCTATTTGCAATTGTTTTTAGGTCTGCTGGGTCATCACTGCAAGAACATGAAGGATTAATTGGTCTTGACTTAAAACAAAATTGCCAGTTAGAACAGAAAAGTGAACTGCCAAACATGCTTTTCAGTTTTCACTCACTTCAATTGTAAATCTTGACCCCTACATCTTTGCCACTGCATAACTCAAGAATCAATACACAGAATTTTGAGTATAAAATGTCAATAAAACTGAAGATCTGTCAATGTAGAAATTTGAAGGAAAACAGAGCTGTGAATTGGGTGATCAAATTAAAATGGATGGACAAGTGAAAATAATGCATACTACGTGACCAAGTTATTAAAACACGTAAATTGAAGGAACGGCCGAAGCACTTAAGATTGAAAAGATCGGAGTCGGGTAAAACAAGACTGATAGAGACGAGAAAAAACAAAAAAGAAAACCATGAAGCTTCACTAGTAAGTCATGGGCACAGTGGCACTGAATACAACGCTGATAATGTGACACAGGTACAACGGACTCCGGATAGGATTCTTCTCTTTAAAGTGTCCTTTTTTATATAAAGAGGGAATTTTTGGAAGCGGTGAAAAAAAGAAGCCACCCCTAATTTGGAAAATAATTGACAGGATACCTTTTGACCTGGAATAATTGACAGTATACATACACAAAAATAGGGGAAATATGTTTTCTCTTTTTTGTCATACGCAATTAGTAATATAAAAAAATACTAATAAAATAAAAATAACAACAATAATTAAGTTTAAACAAGACTTGCATTTTGAGATTCAAGAGCCAAGTTTTTGCTTCATGATCAGACACGACGATAGCATTTCTGCGTGAGGCATACTCGTAGACGAAAACAGGCCTTATCTCTTTAACCAAATCAAATAACCAATCATCAATTAATCAAATAAAAAAATTATATGGAAGATTATAAATAAAGGAAAAGAAATGCCAAATTTCCCTAAATAGAGCGATGAACATGACCCAGCAAGAAAGAGGAAAATAAGAAAAATAGCATTTCCAGAAAGAAAAATCTTTTAATTTTCAGTGACACACCTCATGAATGTCATAGTTAGATTTAGTTGCATGATTTTGAGAGCCAATAATAATAGCCGGAGCAGAAAATCTCGGAGACCGTCTCAAAAGCTTCACATCCGACTTCGTCGACTGAAGCTTTTCCAAACGGCTCAGAGCCTTAGCGGAGCCCATTTTACCGGATGAACCCGAATCCGAACGGACTAAGCTTGTCTGAACAGCTACATTGTCTGAATTGAGCCTCGGAGATCTCCTCAGGCCATTAGCATGCATTAATCGCACCTGCTTCGGCAGCTTTCTGGGCGTATTCCGATCCATTACACTGAGCTCCGATGAACTCGAGGCAGAAACAGAGAATGCGTCAATTGGAGTGAACCTCGGCGACCTTCTTAATCTGAGCTGAACAGAATTTTCCGGTGTAACGATCTTCAAGGGAATAGGCTGGGTTCTGCCGGAAAATTCTACAAGAGCTAAGGATGGGGATCGTGATTTGGATGTGGAAACAGACTTAGATTTCTCTGAATGTCTCATCGATTTAGTTTTCCGATGGAAGCCTCTGAGGTGCCACGTTTCAGATCTGAGTTCTGAGGCATTCCGACGAATCAGCGACGATCTACCCGAAGAGAAAAAAAAGCAACTCCCTCTCGAGAGGGAACCCGCTCCTGATAAAGCAGAAGAAGCTCAGTGCAAGGGAACAAGTTGCAAGTGTTATACGATGCGTTCGTGTATATCACTAGATAGAAAGATGCACTGCCACGTGGACTTCTAAAAATGGAAAAACAATTATGCAAATAAATCGTTGAATCTATTTTTTTTGTGAGCCAGAAAATCTTTGAATCTATTTGACTCATTGCAATGAATCCTCCTCGCGTCTTCTAGTTCTGAATATAAAAACCAACTTAGCTAAAACGGAAAAATCTTTATGAAAATTAAAAAAATTGGTTAAATTAATTGATAATGCATGTATAATTTATATACACATAAGTGTATGCTCTTGTGATTAAATTTTTATGTTTCATGTTCATGTTTGAATTAAAAAATTACACATGTATTATATATTATTGCTTATGTTTCTTTCCCATTTTACCGGATGTCCAGGAAGGTACATTCCCCCAGTTTTTGATACAAAAATTAACAACAACAATCAAATGTTTATGATAAATTATTATGAGGTTCAATCAATGAATGTAATCATTGAAAAATTCAACAAGCATATATGTAAGTTTTAGTGTGAAAAATGATAATAAATTCATTTGAGTTCACTTGCCATCAAAATTTATGGTGATTATATTCATTGATGGAGACTTTTATAGTAAATTTCCCCATATATTTATTGGCTCTGCAAACACAGCTTTTCTAAAAGAAGGGGGGAGGCAATTACCAATGATGTAAGATAATATAAGGACATACTTAAAAAATTGTCATTAACACTGCATGAGAATCGTAAAACCAGATATAAATAAAAACAAATGATTATCTAACAAACAACACAATAGAAAAAATAGAGTAGTAGTTCAAAATTGATACTCCCTCCAATTCTAAATGTTAAAAAAATGTATGAAAACTAAAAAATTGGTTAAATTAATTAATAATTTATATATAAGTGTATACTCTTATGATTAAATATTTATGTTTCATGTTCATGTTTGAATTAAAAAACTATACATGCGTCCAACCCTGTTTCTTTCCGATTTTATTGGATGTTCTCGTAGGTACATTCCCCCGGTTTCTTTGATTTTTGCACAGAGATTTTTCTTGCCAGAATTTTTGTACAGAAATTAAGCATAGCATTCAATGTATTAAAATGTTTAGGAGAGGTTATTATGAGATTCCAATCAAAAAATATAATCATTAAAATATTCAACAACAAATGAGCTGCGTAACATTACAAATTTTAGTATGAAAAGTTTGTCATAAAAATTTGATAAAATTATATTGAAGTCCTAAATAATAAATAAAAAAAGAAATGATTTTTTAAAATCATAAAATAAAAAATTAGTCCTAATTAATTGCTAATGGAGCCCCTCAAGTTGTCAATTAACAACTTGAGGGACTCCATTAACAACTTTTTTGAACCAATTTTTCATTTTACGATTTCAATGGATAATTTCTTTATATTTTTAGTTGTTTGAAACTACAGTATAATTTTCTTTAAAAATTTCTAATGATTATGGTTTGCACTGATTTATTATGATTATGCTCTCTTGCCACACCTTTATTTAATAAAAAATTGGCAATTTAACACGTGATGCAAAATAATATAAGGATGTATTTTTTAAAAAAATTATCATTAATATTGCATTAGAATTGTAAAACCAAATATAAATAGAAACAAATTTTATCATATAGATAATATAAAATAAACAACAAAGAAATAGTTCAAAAGTGATACTCCCTCCAATTCAAAATGTAAAAACTAAATAATAACTAGTTACAGCTATTTGCACTTACCTACATATGAGATTTGAATGACCAAATTCGTAGAAAAGTTGGTTAAAATTTGTTAATGTCAATAACAATAAATATGAAAAAATATGTTTTATTTTTAAATCACCTATATTTATAATTCCTTAAGATTATGCGAATAAAAGAGTGGATGAGTAGGAAAAAGATGTGTGTCACTCAGGCAGTAATATAAATATGTCATGAATCATGAATGGAATTCAAAATATAAAAAAAAAGAGGTCAAAAATCAAATATCCTTTAAGTGTATTTATAAATAGGATTAGGTCATTCCTAAATATTGGATCTTGTATATAGGGCTGGATGGAGTAATTTACAGAAATTAAAGAAAATAGTTAGATCAATTGTTAGTTATTTGAAAAAAAAAATTGTGTGGGATAAATTTTGAACCGTTGACTTTCTAGAAGAGATGTAGGATGATGAAGTGAAAAAAGAGAGTGCAGGGAGTTACGTTGCATAAGATCGGAGCTTTGGAGCGGGAAAATTAAATCCAAACTTGCTCCCGGGCCCTGGCAGTACGAGAGATCAGAGAGTTTACCAGTCTGACATGGCATAGACTCATTCATGTTTCGTGTGACTAATTCACCCTTTTCCAACCCACTCACGGATTTTGGGGCTGTTTGAGAAATAAAAAGTCATTTTGACATTTGTAGATTTGTTCCGGAATACAGTAATATTTATTGGGTTTAAAGAAGAAATTATTTTTCATATAAGTTCATTGAAATAGTTTCTAATTTTTTTTATTGGATTTAAAAAAAAATTCACTTCTCTCACCGCCAATCTAAATACAAAATCACATTTATAATATGATTTTTTTTAATTTGACTTCTACAAAAACTACATTAAAAAAAATTAATTCTCCACCGCTAATCTAAACAGACAATTTATCAGTAACATTTCTACAAAGCCCCATGATCTTCAAGACACTCTTTTGTGATGTTAATTTAAGATATATTTAAGGATTTGATTTTTATTATAAATGTTTGATATGTTTTGTATATTTATAAATATTTTTCTAATTTATCTTTAATAATACCACCTCAACAGTAATTTAGGAGATAAGATATGGGAATTAAAAAATATAAGAAAGATGTTTTAGAAAATATAGTCATATTAAATAAATTAACTAATTTTTTAATTAATTAAATTAAATTAATATATCTTATATTAGATATTAGAGTGAGTATATCCGTAAAGATGAAACAAAGGGGAAATTTCCTTAAAATATCCTTTAGATAGGGCAAACTCATACTTGTTTGGATGAACTTTTGTAAAGTTTATAAGTGTTTATGTACGTAAGTCGAGACAATACCCATCTCACATACTTACCTCATATACCATAAATTGCGATTGAAAAGCTAATTTTTGAAAACATTAATCACTATTCTAAAAGAGCACAATGATATCCTAATTGGAGAAATCTCAAATCAGTCTGCTGTCCAAAAAGTAATTTAAAAATGTTGGTGTCACTTATAAATATAAATATTCTTATAAAATATCTTTCAAATATGCCAAACTCATAATGGTGATCAAATCTGAGAAATCTCAAATCAGTTCACTGTCTAAATTATAATGTTGGTGCTGCTTATGAACCCCTTTCAGATATGCTTGTAAAGTACCCTTCAGATATGTCAAACTTATAATAGTGATCCCAATTTGAAAAATCTCAAATCAGTCTATTGTCTAAAAGATAATTTAAAAATGTCGTTGCTACTTGTAAACCCCTTTTCAGATATTCTTATAAAATACCCTTCAGATATGCCAAACTCATAATGGTGATCCTAATTTGAGAATCTCAAATCACTCCACAGTCCAAAAAGTAATTACTAATGTCAGTGCTGCTTATAAATCCCTTTCTACAAATTCAACACTTAGAAAAATCTCAAAAAATTTTGTTTATAATAAGAAAAAGATAAATAAGGGAGTCTAATATTACAAATCTCAAATCAAATATGAGGAAATAATCTAAGATTAGCAAATATTTTCAAATTACCAATTTGCATCTTAGTTATTTAGGAAACTCGAATTTTCAATATAGATACTTATGTTATTAATTATGGTTCATAAGTTGTTATTCTCTATATATAGGTAATTAATGACGACTGACAGCATTTGGAGAGCTCATGTTGTAAATAAGGACACTGAAGTTATTAATTGTTGTTCTTAAACTATTATTCTCTATATCCAAGTAGTTAATGACGCATGATATGTATGATTTTGAAACATTACCTATAAGATTGTTCATATTCTATGAACTCAAGTTGTCAATATAAATACTAAAGTTGTTAATTAAAATTTTTAAATTATTATTCTGTACACTAAGTAGTTAAAAGAATATGTATAATAATTTGGAAATATTTGGAGATCTTATATAACATAGCATATTGGTCATTTCAAAACATTTATTAATTCTAAATTCCTCCCCCATGTCTAACTTGGGAGTTGAGATATTAGATTCCCTTATTATCTTTTTCCTATTTTAAATGATTTTTTTAGGATTTTCTCAAAAATCAAAGTGAAAAGGAACAAATTAAAGTGAAAAAGGCATGCTTCAGCGAACTTACATCACGAGTTTCACTATTTCATATTAGCAATTTACAACACCATTTTGGATTGGCATATCTCAATGACATTATAATGGAATTTTTTCAGTGTATAAAAAAATGGAATTTCCCCCCCCAAAAAAAAAAGGTTATACCCGTGTGCTATATTTAAAAGATTTTTTTACCCCTCAACAAATTCGGACGTGTGTTTTTAATGTGAGATTCATCTCGTAGCTAGACCAAGTTAGTTTGAACCGGGCTGAACATTGGGCCTAACAATCTAGTCCAGTGGGTATTTCAAACTAAACATTGAACTAGGACAAGGCTTAGACCCAATGTCCCCATCAACCTCGTAACACCTGTGTGCTGCAGAAATGTGATAATAACACAAGTACCCCACATAATCAATTAATCATGAAAAATCCCCACATGACACTAAATTCTTAAATTGATGTACAATAGTAATACTAAAAGTAACACGTCACACTCGTGGCGTGAAAAGAAGTATACCTTGATTGCTTGATTACCTGCGACGATCCTGGGAAATTAGAAATTAATGTTATTAAGCGCACAACTCTTCCTGAAGTTTTCTCTACCACCACTAGCGTAATTAAATATTTTATTTATTAGCGGCTGCAAAAAAAATTAAAAAGAAAACTTTATTCATAGACTATCTGGGGGGTTCTGTTAAGTGTGGTAAGTGGGGGTGTGTGGAAGTGGACCCATATATTTGTCAGATGTTTGATATGGACCATCATATGAACGAGTTTTCGGAAAGCAATCCTGAAATTGTGATCAATGATTTAGAAAATTTGCAGCATTCATAGTGTTGTTGGGTGTGTGTGTTTTTAGATTAGAGGTTAAAACTATTTTTCTGATAGGATTTATAATAGATAAAATAAATATGTGAGGGGATTTTATTTTAACTTATATAAACATAATTTTAAAATATTAACTCCAACATGCTTATAAAGGAGAAATTAGGGATATATCCCCATTTTAAAAATTAATTGTAAAATATAATCTAGGAAAAGGTGAAGTTATGAGGTCCTTTAGATCCTAAGTCATCTTTCCCAATTAATTTCTTAAATGAGTATTTATCCATAATTTTCCCATATATGTATATACACGACTTCCATTGTTTTAACTCAAAATTAAGGAACCATGTTGAAAAATTATTAAGAGCATAACACACAAAAATGAAAGAAGACAAAATTATTCTACTCTTCTTTGGTCGTCCGCCATCAAAGAGGTGGCATTTATCAAAGATACAGGTTATATAGTATGTATGCTACTTTGATAGTGACTATATGTTAGTGGCATGAAAGCTTTCCAATGAGTATAAAGTTGCATTTTTTTTATTTTACTAAGGTTATTAAACCTGGATCAGTGACTAAATCAGTAAAGGTATTGGGTTAAAGGTCAATAAATTAGATCAGAATTAAACCGAAGTTAGACCGGTGAAAAAGTGAATATTTTAAAGTTATTTATATGAAATTAATTTTAAAAAGGTTGAACCAATCTACCGAACCGATTTCCAACCCAAACCAACCGGTCCGGTAGGCTAATTATAATAACATTGGATTTTACATATATTCTCAAATTGGTAATGTCTGTCCTTCTAAAACAGTTTTAAAAAAATAATTAAAGTTACATTCTTTATACATAAAATGCAGGGTTAAGGAAACAATTTTACTCCCAAAGTTTTTTAAGGGATAATTTTGTCTTGATCGTTATCTTTATTAATTTTAACTGTTAGTTGATCAAACATGTTGAAGTGGTAGTCCACATGTCATCCACATAATTTTTTGTTAAAATACAATTTTTTCCTAAAAGTTCACGTGTCATTTATTTCATTTTTTTAAATTTATATTTAAAGCTTCATGGAAATATTTGTACTCTAGCAAAAATTACGTAGATGACATGTGGACTATCATCTCAACATATTTGATCAATTAACGGTTAAAATTAACTAAGATAATGGTCAAGACAAAATTACTCTCATATTAAAACTTCCAAAGTAAAATTGTCCTCCCCAAAAAACTTCCGAGCAAAATTATCCTTTGATAAAAACTTTTAGGATAAAATTAATCATTGATCATAAAATGTAAATACAGTTGTCCATCCTTGTCATAAAACAAGCAGGCTTATTTGATGACACATTTGAAGGGGCAAGCATAAACAAATTCTCTATGATATAAACAATGAAATTATACCATCTCCCCGGGTCCCAGAACATAAGATCAATTAATTTTGTTTAAAGAGATTAAGAAAGTTAAATAAGATATTTAATCATATCATATGTTGCCTATAATTAAATTATATATCAATTTATAAGTCAGAAAAGTTAATTTAGAAAAAAAACTTTAAATATAAATATTTTAAAATAATTTAATTAACTTTCTTAATTTATCCAAAAATATTAACTAAATCTTATATTTAAAATATTTAAAATGTAAGAGAGCATTTGATATTGGTAAGAATAAAAGAGGCCATTGTCATTACAAAGCTATAAAGGACGAAAGTCATGAAAGAAAAAAGAAAACAAACTTAAAAAAACGTCGTGCTCTTCATCACTCATTATTTTTGACTCTGGCCTAATAATTAAAAAAAAAAAAAAGGTCGCAACGGCGAGTTGAAGAAAGGCATGTTGAATTGGGAGATTGAGTTTATGGATATGGTTTGATAAAAAGAAAAAGTTTAAAGGGCTGATTTGTATGAGGGGAATCGAGGAAAAAAAAGAAGAAATAAACGGAGAGAAAATTGTTTAGAATTGAATTTTTTAAAAAATAAAAGAATGGGGTTAAAAATTTTAAATCAATATTTTTTATTTGTTTATTATATATTTTTTCTTTATTAAAATTTTACAACTCAATTTTTTCAAAAATTTTAAATTTAAATTTTCCTTTTCCTTCCTTTCCGTCCAAATTCCTAATACAAAACAGGCACTGAGATATAGTCAAGGTACTGAAAACCGGACTAAAGACTGAACCGATTGAGGTACTGGGTTAAGGGTCATTGGGTCAGACCGGGGTCAACCCTGGGGTCAGACCGGGGTCAATTAAAAAAAATATAATTTAAATTTTCATGCATACTATTTAAAAAACTATATAAGAGTTTTTTTTTCAACAAATAGTCTAATATAACCTCTTAAACTTAATATCTACACAAATATCATTAAGTACATAAAGATTTTTCTCCAACCAATGTCAAAAGTATTTCACAATCCTTTTAAAACTCCTTATAAATAAAAAAATTTTAGAAAAATAATTTTTTCTTAAAAAAAAGCTAAAATAACGTCGTTTGGAGTATATAAAAGTTAAAAAAAAAAAAAAGATAGACTGGATCACCCTGGTCCACACCGATTTTCTCCGGTTCACACCGATTCAACCCGATTCTGATTTTTTTTGCCTGTTCAGACCAGACCACCGACCGATTTACTGGTTTCCGGTCGGTCCGGTTCAATTTTTAATATGGACAAGTTTGCGGATTGCTGGGCTGATGTTTTCGGCTAATTTTAATGTGGATGAGGTCAACCTAAATGAATTTCCTTGTCGAATTACAATAGAAACCCCAAGTCAAGAATTAAAGTGCAAATACAGGACTTAATCATTATTCTTATCTCTCACACAACATTTGATATTACAACAACACAACGTCACAAGAAATAAGAATTGCAATTTTTATTGTTGCTTGAAAGACTTTTTATTTTTATGGTAATTATTTGTTATTAGCATTTTTTAATTTAATAATGCTTTGCAAAATAAATGTTACCTCTTATAAAATCTTGCACTATATACAAACTATATCTTAATAGCTTAGAGGTAATATTAAATTAGACAAATTATCTCCCTCCAAATCGAAGTCTAGGATGGTTGGGTGTTGGAGCATGAATTTAAGCTACACCCTCTTTTGTTTTAAACATAAAACCTAATTAACTAATTTATGAAAAAAAATAACTCATTCGAATAAACACAAGATAAAATATACATTCTTAAGTCTGACTTATAAATATTATAAAGGAACTAACTATTCCTAATTCGTAATCTAGGGTTTAACTGAGTTTTTTTAGCAAGTTTTTGAATAATATTTACAAGTCGAATGTAAGGATTTAAAATTTGTTCCGTGTGTCTTTTTACATACGAATTATATGTAATCTGTGGTATAATAAAATACAGTTGTAGGTCCATTAAAAAAAGAAAGAATAGTAGACGGCTCGGCCTAACAAGGGGACAAAAGGCGGCCGTTGGACGGATTAGTAGGGGTGGCCCTATGGTGTTTCGCTTTAGGCCTTCCCAACTTTCTTTCCTTAGGCCTTTGTGCTATTTCACCAAACCATATCATGACTTTTTAATTAATAGTTTCTTTTTTGTTTTTTTTTTCCTTGTTGCAAATGCAAGTTTCAGAAATTCCAGTCCTTCTCATCAGGTGCTAGGAAAAAATCCACCAATATTATCCATGTAGATATTGTTTCTTTTCTAAATGTTTATGGTTCTTTTAAAGTTAAAGTTGGATATGTTGCTGAGCTTAGTTCAATTGGTACTCTTAGGTCATGTCCTTCTTTTTCGGTGTTTGTGTAAATACTTCATTGGACATCATTTTAACTTTAGTAATGCATTTTTTGTTCAAAAAAAAAAAACTTTAGTAATGCATTTTGATTTTTTATTAAGAAAAGAAAATAAATTCCAATCCATATGAATATGCTAAATTCTAGTCAATGCTGGCCGTATGTGTTAAGACGGTATCGTGACTAGTACTAAAACTCCTTCAAAAAATCTAAGATGTGAGAGGATTAATCACTGTTACCGACAGTGGATACTCTAATCTACCTAAAAGTAGTTGGTTTGCTAATGAATAATATATTTTTTGAAAATTTATTAATTTTCCATTTAATTACAAGAGGTTAATAGCATAGTTATTAAATTGGATCAGCCGGTTTGAGTCGAAAACTGGCGCACTGACCACCTAATCGGTCCGATCCGGCCAGTTTGTCCTGCTCATAATTTTTTTTTAAAAAAATATTTAATTTGTTTTTTATTTTATTTTTCATAATTTCATATTAATAACCTTAAATCTTCACTTCCTCATTGATCTAGCCATGAGTTAGTTCTAATTTGACTATAATATGACCGATTGACCATTGATTTATTACCTCGACCGGTTTAATGACCAGATTTAATATTTTTTGGTTTTGTGTTATTTTAATTTGCATCATAATCTTTTTTTTCCCCTTCATGAAACCAAACCAGTCCTCAAATCATGCCAAAATTGAAAATTAGATGCAACATATGAAAAGATAAAATTCTGAGTATGACGTAATATATGTTGGGGCAGGATGTGAACTGAACCAAAGGTGAGGTTGCTTTCAAAAAATCTGAACCCACAATTACTCTCTCTATTTGTCCATATCATATATAACACCACCCGTCCAGTTAATGTCAACTCACACGGCCATATAAAGCTACAAAATTTTGTTAACATGCTTTTGTTATGTTCTCGGGACAATCACTTTTTTTTTAAAATATAATATAACAAGAAATTTATTATTATATTTACATGTGATAATTCATAGTTTGAAGAGGTTATTGTTTGCATAAAAAATTTAAAGAAATATATGATCAGTAGCATATCACGTTTTGTAAGAGCAAAAATGTGAGTGTTTAGCCAACTCTAAAACTATGATTTTATAAATTATTTTTTATAAATCGAGATAAAACATATCTCATATACTTATTTTATAAATTATAAAAATTATTTTTTTAAAACTAATGACGGAAAATGTTATATACTCGAGCCCAATAATTTAAGAAGTTTTCAAAATTAAATTTTAAATCTTAGTGAAATTAGTATTTGTATATGATCCAAATTTCATGAAAAAAGTAACTTACTCCTTTTCTCTTGCTA
The DNA here is from genome assembly GCA_037074505.1 of Albizia julibrissin. Lineage (NCBI taxonomy): Eukaryota > Viridiplantae > Streptophyta > Magnoliopsida > Fabales > Fabaceae > Albizia > Albizia julibrissin. The sequence goes on along the minus strand of CM073488.1, from coordinate 37,701,333 downwards.
TATCTGTTTTTTAATGCACAAGATTCAGCTTAAATATCCAGGTGTGTCGCTCGATGTAACCGTCATTATATACTCACATTCTTCGTTCAATCACATGATAGAATTGATATTAATAATACTTATAATATCACTAACATGTAATGAATTGCCTATGAGATTCATATTAATGACTAAACTTGTTAAACAAATTTATAAGGATTCGTTGTTGAGCTTAATAATTACGTAATATTGACTTCTTTTTTTTAAAAAAAATTACTCAGGGGCAACCAGTGTAAAAAACTTCATATCTATACCGGTTGTTCTTATTAACTAGGGTAGAAAGGTCTTTAAAGCCTAAAATTACACAAACCTTGATCATTCGTGCTTTCAATTATAGTATAGAATATTTTGTTTTTCGATTGCTTAGTCAACTAGTGCAAAAAGTCCTAAAAAAAATTTATATACTAGCTATATAATAATATCTACAGAAATTACAAAATTAGTGTAAAAAATCTTTTTTTTAATAGTTGTAAAAATGAATCTAGATCTACATGTTTACTAATCAAATTTTCTTTTTCCTTTTTTTTTTTTTTGGGTGCCATCTACCTTGCAACTTTTCACAAGCTAGCCAGACGACAAAATATGTTAAATAATGTATTTCCACCCGATGTTTCAAGTAACACACGGACACTTGTCTCATCTCAATTAGCCTTTAAAAAATATACAGCTTCGAGAAAAAAAAATATAAATATTTATATGAATCCCTAGCTCTAGTTTACAACATCAAGGATGCACAGCATATTTTATCTAGTAGTAGTACTTACACAAACGGAATCATAATTAATAATAATAATAATAATACAATAATATTTTAAGTGCTTGTTGTCTATTATGACTATTTTATCCACTTATTGCCAGACAGTGATGTTCATTCTGGCCTCTCAGAAGCAAACTGTCATGCTCTGAACGGATATTTTTTTTACCGTTTCGTGCGTTAGCCTCTCGCAAATTTTGTTAGTTACGTTTTAAATTATTAGAGTATTATTTAATTATTTGGTATATGTTAAACTGTCTGCATAAAAGGTCTCTCTCACTCTCTCTCTTTTCTTTTTAATACAAGGTATCCCTTCTTATTTGTTTTATTGTTGTAAGTTTTTGCACGCATCTTGGAAGCAAGAAATTAACTCTTATCCCTTGTTTCTTTCCAAAAGCGCTATTACGTTTTATCCTCATTGTTTATTATTATGTCTGTATTTGCTGAGAATATAAATTTATTATAAAAAGTCGGAGAAGTAACTCAAGAAGCAATCAATTGATTAATTCTAAAAAGCAATCAAACAAGTAGTATAATAGATGAAGTGTAAAATTAACTATGCACAATAATGGATTCCTTGAACCTAAATGGCTATTTTTGAAGAATAAATATTAATTGGAAAAATGTATATATCAAAGAGATCTACAATAACCAAGAAACAAAAAATCGGACCAGGTAATGAACCGGTCACAGCACTGGTTTAAGGGTTAATGGTTCAACCGGGATCGGACCGGTCATATTAAAATATTATAATTTATTAAAGGTAATATATATATTAATATATTTTTAAATTTCCATAGATTAAAATAAAGTTCTTTAGACAAAAAATGCTTAAAATATATTAATATTAGTTATGGTTCCTATATTTATATAATGACATCTCTTTTTCTATAATTAATTAATTATTATATCCTCTCAAAATCATTTTTTTAGATTTGTTCTTTTTCTACTTACTTTTCTCTTCATCTTGATCTTCAAACTTTCATTTTTCTTTAAAAAATAATGCCCAATAGTAGGTAGAGAAATAAAAAAAGTATTATATAAAAAAAAAAAGCAAACCGATCAAACCACCGGTTCGACCGGTTTATGCCATGAACCGAACCGGATCACCGGCCGGTCCGGTCCGGTTTTTTTTTTCAGTGACAATAACACACACATAACATGACTACAATAACTAATAGCACTTGTTAATGACCATACAAATTATGAGCTGTTTAAATTGCTTTAGAATCACTACATATTATTTATGTTTACTTTCAACAAAGGTGTTGCTCCTTCGGAACTACAACAGAAACCTTGCATCGTTATTTTAAACTTGAGAGTAGCATTTCAACACATAATATTTTAATTAGAGAGCCTAGTGACGTATAATTTAAGGATAAAAATACACTTTAACCTTAAATAATAATTTATTATTTGTTCAAAAGCAGTACCGGTAATTTATCAACATTTTGGTGTCCTTTCAATTCAAATGTCGTATCTTTCCGTTATCATAGTTTCTGTCTAGGCATGAAAAAAGAGGTCATGCCCTTTATTCTCTTTCGAAGCACTAACTATTATTTTTGACCCTCATTATTTAGTACGTTAACATCAATATGATGATGCATGCTAGTTGACGCATAATGATTTCAACTTTCAGGATAAAATTTCAATTTTATTTCCTTAGTCACTTTATAATTAGTATTTTGTCAATTACAAAACGAGTCATATTATTTTTTTAAATAAACATTTGCATAAGATTTCAAAATTATATATATGTATATATATTTTGCCCAGAAAAATTAAAATTATATTTCATCTCTTTTTTTAAATATAATATATTCCATCTCTGATATATGTAGCAATATAGCCGAGTAGCCCCAAAAAAACAAAACAATATACTGATTGTATATTTGGTTTGGTTTATATGACTGTATAAGTCTGATTTACGTAAATCGAGATAAAACTCCTCCACATATTTATCTCGTATATAGTAAAAATTATCTCATAGACCGTGAATCACGATTGAAAAGCATTTACAGAACTTTCAATCGCTATTTTAAACATACTTAAGCTGGACCTACATTTTATCCTTAATACCTTACGAGAAAAAATGGGGAGAAACCACTCAATTATAAGATTTAATGTTTTAAAGTACCTGAAATTTGTTTAAGGTCCTATGCAACATATTTTTAGTGGATGTGACTCTTATTTAGTTGTGTGTAATAAATCTTTGTTTTAATTACGATAGAACCACTAGGATCTAGTGTTTTTTTTTTGGATCATATTATTAAATATGCAAGCATATGATTTATCTAATTCCACTTGACAAAAGGTCCACTTGAGGGGTTGTACAACTTATTTTTAACCATGAACAAAACAATAAGTAGCTGTATGTATGTTTAAATATATGTTGGACATAAATAAATAAAAAATGGTCCACGCTAAAAAATTTAGGTTCTTGAGTACCATCATGCAATAAATTTTGCAATGAAAAATTTTTTAGAAAATGTTTTTCTAGAAATAACAAATATTGATCCTTGTTATTGGCAAATTATATACTCTATGAGTAATGTTTTTAATTTTCTTGGGCAAAAGAAAGAGGAATTTGGGATTTTATGGATTAATGGTTAATTTTGTCCCGTAAGTTATCACTGGGGGCAATTTTAACCTAAAAAATAAGTAATTTTACTCTGGTCGTTATCTCAATTAATTTTGACCATTATTAGACTAAAATATGCTGAGTTGACAATTCACATGATATTTATGTAATTTTTGTTAAAATTCAAATTTATTCCGAAAGCTTATATGTCATCATCCACTTCAATTTTTTTAAAATTAGATTTAAAACTTTTAGGGTAAATTTATACTTTAACAAAAATAACATGAATCATATATGAATTACCAGCTCTACATATTTAATCAACTAATAATTAACATTAAAAAGAATAACGGTGAAGACAAAATTATTTTCATTTTTACACTTTTTAGACAAAATTATTTTTTATGACACCTCTTAAATAAGATTTTATTGAGTTATTTGCTTTGAAAAGAAAAGGTAGGAATCATTTTAACCAACTGACCGTGGTTACAGTGAAATACCCCGATTTCACGTGGAGCCCACCGTACACAGAACAAGTAGATACTATATAACGGTAGTATGTATAATATTATGAGCTACGATTCTACGAACCCTTTTCCTCATAACGCCTCCGTCACCACAATATTAAAACCCCAAAAAGAGACAGAGAGTGAGAGAAAGAGGCAACAGAGCATTATACCCAAAATACCATACATTTATCACTCAACCACGCCCTTGAAAGTTGAAACCTTCGTTAACCCCACCTTTAACCCCCTGTGCTCTCTCTCAACAACTCTCTCTCTCTCTCTCCATTTTCACAGAGCAAGGTCAGAAGAGAAGGTCTCGTTTTTTCTTCCTCTCCTGATGAAGGAAGTTACTGTTGAGGCTGAAGGGTCTAAGGACACTTCAAAGCGAAGTGTTGGTGATGGGAACGTGAGAGGAAAAGCAAGTATGGGATCTTCGTCGCCGGACATGCACAATACGGCCCTGAAGATTCTCCGAGCAAGGGAATCTTATAACGGCTACGACCAAGAACAAGAAAAGCCCTCCAAAATCGAACTCCTTGGCTGGTATTTGTACGAGTTTTGCTCTTATTTTGTTCAAACCGTCCTCGTACCTGTCGTTTTCCCTCTCATTATCAGCCAGCTTCAGCAACTTCCTCAAGATTGGGCCAAAAACCACTCTGGATTTTCATGTTCCGACAAGGAGATCACACTGTAAGTTGTTTTTTCCTTTTCTCTCTTTAGATTTGCCAAATTTCGACACACGTTTCGGTTCTTGTTTGGTTCTTTTAGTTGTTGCATCTGAGAAATTTCCATGGAAAAATGCTTTCAAAAGGGTTTCAGAGGAAATGGGTACCTGTTAATCTCAGTCTCAGAGCAGAAAGGAAAGTTTTTTTTTTTTTTTGGGGGTTTTTTGAATTTGAAATCTCAAGAGAGAGGCATGAGGACCGTGCATAGGGTTCCATCATGGTTCGCCATCATCAAAAGCAGTGTTTTTCTTTTCCCTTTCTTTTTTCCCCCCCTCTTTTTCATATATATGAATATATAAATTATTTGCATGTGTTTTTCTGGGGTGTTGCAGCTATCTCCTTTTCATACTTACCTCCCTCCCACTACACTCCACAATTGAAGATTCCTTTTTCAAGATAGAATCAGTAGTAGTAAACTCACGCACCTGCATCGAATTTCCTCCAACATTTATTAACCACTCTATATATCTTTGATGTGCATACAAGCTATGATATCTCATGTGTCCTTAGCCAAAACCTAGAGGGCAAATTTCTTTATAAAAAAAAAACCTAAGGTCTTCCTAGGAAGTTTCAACATGTCTGTCGGATTCGGCCCCAAAAGTCACCACATTTGAAATTTTTTATACGCTTAAGATGAGACGTTGGATTAATTAACTATGTATCTATCTCTCCCGTTTATATATATATATCTTCTCCATTATTGTTGTCATCTAGTTTTAATATGTTACAGTGAGCTGACTCGGAAGAGTTGTACAACTGACAACGTGAATGAAACGGTTCCTCTGTATATTACTATTTGTTTTTCCCTCTGCAAACTAGCCGTTCCACTGAGATTTAACTCTTAATTTTTCATGTTGTTTACAAATTACAACGTTAATTCAGCTATGGCCTAAGGTTAATTAAAAGAAGTATCATAGGAGTTAAGTTGGTCCAGATTTATCGATGAACCTCGTAGAAAACTAAAACTCTGCTCTATGATTAGAATATCATGTCCAACTTCTGCAACATAAGCTTTTGAAAGTTTTGTTTAAATTACAGTAGAATTAGTATATATATGTGTTTGTATATGTGTATATCTATATATATGGTGTTTTTTATGTTCATTGCAGTTATAGTAAGCTCACACTGAAAACCATAAGGACGAGTGGTTCAGGATTCTCTTCACTGGAGTGGACATCAATAGGTTGGGCTACAGGTCTGGCAATGGCTGCTCCGATTCTGGGCTTGATCTCCTTCCATCTCGATGGCCATTTTCCCGCGCTTATCACGGCGGCTGCCACGGGAGTCGGCGTTTTCTTCTGTCTACCGGCCGGATTCTTCAAGGTCACGGCCATCTTCATCCCTTACATTGCATTCATTGTGGCTGCGAGCACGGTCACGATCGCCTCCCACACCCAACACCTCGGCCACATGATCCGCGCCTTCACCGGACCTTCCCTTAAGAAAACAGAATTCCACGTCAGACAAGGAGTCTCCGGCTGGCTCTCCCTCTGCGCCACCGCAGCCGGCAGCTTCGGCGCTGCCATCATCGCCGCCTTCACTTACCACATGCTCCGGGAGCCGAAAGACCACGAGTTCATAAGCCTGTGGGTAGTATCCATCTTCAGTGGCCTCATATGGCTTGTGGGGATAATCCATGCCATCACAGCCATAAACAGGACCTCAGATTCCATGATCTCAATCTCTTCAAAGTTCCATCCTTTTTCCATTTTCAAATATCCTCAAGGAATCGGAGCCATTGTTAGTGTCTTCCTCTCTTCATTCGCTACCATGTGCATCTTCATCTCCGGCGTCATCTTCGTCGTCGGCGATCTCTGCATCAAACCACTTCACTTACTCGCTTTCTGGTTAATGTACTTCTGCTTCCCTCTGATTTCTCTGCCTCTTCTTCAACCTCTCCAACAAATAATCAAAGCCAGCGCCGTGAAAATGCAAATCCTCGGATTCCTCCTCTCAATCCTATCTTCGGGTTTCGCCTTCTATTTCTCGGGTTCTCACTGGAAATGGAGGCATCTTCTGCTATTTGGAGCGATACAGAGCACATCAAGTGGAATTCTCTATGCATTTGGGAAAGTCCTGGTTCTGGACTGTGCACCATCTGGTAAAGAAGGAGCATTCTCAATCTGGTTCTCTTGGATCAGGGCCGTCGGGTTGTGCGTAGGATTCGCGGTCGGGTCGAGCGTTCCGGGCCACGTTCGAGCATCATTCGGAGCCGCGTTTTGCGCCGCGCTGGTGGGGATAGGTGTTCTGCTTTTCGGGAATGTTAATGATGTCGCCGGAGCTGAAGCTGCAGGGCTTGTGGTGGTGGATGATAGAAGTGAGAGAAACTCGCATGTCTCTAAGGAAGCAATGCACGTTTGAAGAGAAAACTCCATGGATTGATGACGATGAAGATCATGAAGAAACGAAGGAATAAAAAGGTTTATTCTTTATGAAGCAAATGACGACGACGACGATGATGGTGCTTTGCGAGGTCGTGATGGTGGTGGAGGGAGGATATATTTATAAGGTTTCGTTTCAGGATGATGATTGATTTAGATTGTACGTACTTAATTCGACAATTGTTGTTATTATCAAATTATTATTATTATGGTTTGTGTATGTTGAGGATTTTGGGTCGGTCAGGGTGTCTTGTGTTTGTTTATACTTTATGTTTACACATTAATCATCTCACTAACGAGATTAGAGTGTGTGTTCTTCTTTTTGAATTTATTACTAGTTGTCTAAATTTAATTTAAGTAATTTGAATTTCATAGTTTTTTTTTTTGGCCAGAAAATTTGAATTTCATGCTTCGTATTCTATATTTTTCCTCATTATTCTTCAACCCTCTCCGTCCAGCTTGAAGATTCCAACTTCTCAAGCCTCAATGTCTCATCATCACTCTCTTGCCGCTAATTTTATATTATTTTTTGTTTTGTTTTATTGACCATAATTTTATCTTTGGGTCAAGATGTATTCAAGAACTGCGTATCTCAATCTTTTTCGAAGGTTAATTTTGCGGAATTAGTTAAAGGGAATAAATTCATCCCAATCATTAAAAACTAATGTTGATCATCAATATTTTAAACCCATAAGACAAAAATGATACATTTTAGTTACTTCTAATATAAAATTATTCTTTGAAAAACTTTTAGATACTCAAGTGGTTACCTCCAAGATAAAAGTGCATATTAACCCTTCATCTTTTGGTTATCTAGAAGCTAATGAGTAATTAGTTTTGTGTACGGTATTTCATTTTATACAAACAAAAAGAAAAAGAATTTAAACCTATTGATTAAAAAAAAACAAAAAGAAACTTTAAAAAACGTCAAGTCGTCAAGTAGTGGGTGAATCTTAAATTGCCCGGCATGAGTGGTCAACATTTGTCCATCTATTTCTCCGACAAACAACAATAATGACCCAGTTGACTTGGTCAACTGTGTCTTTTCTTTGCTTTTCCTTCCTATCATATTACCTGTATATGGTAAAATATTGAATGGGAAATTTATTTATTTATTATTTTTTTAATAAACTGGCAAGTTAGACAACTTGGTTAAATATTTAGTATTCACACGCACAAACTTTCCCACGTCAATTGATGCTATTTAATAAAATAAAGTAAATAATTCGGCTTGCCGGATCTTCAAACTTCACTTTATACCGGCTAGGATCTTTTTTTTCGCAGATCTTGCTAGTTTGAATATTGAAATGACAAGGAAAAGTTTGATGATCAAAAGAAAATACTTCTCATCCTTTATATAACTCGATTTTAATTACTCACTAAATTAAAAATAAACTAGTTAAAATGATGAAGTTATTTTAAATTTGCATCGCTTCTTATTTTTATCCCTAACAAACATTATCTTTAAATACTTTGGTATTACTTTTGGCCAAAAAAAAAAATACATTCGAATATGATTAGGATGATATCCACATAATAACTTATTAAATTCTTCGTTAAGTGATGAGAAATTATCAAGATTCTGAAATCCGGATTGGTCACTGAATTGGTCAAGATACTGGGTCAAAGGTCAGTTGATCAGATCGGAATCAAACTGAAATAAACTTGAGATTATATAGGTGAGAAAATGAAAATTTCAGAGTTATTTTATATGAAATTATGAATAAAATATATAAAAAAAGGTCAAACCGCACAAAACCCGATCGAATCAGGGTCAACTACCGTATCGGACCGGTTAGCCGGTTTCTAGCTCAAACATGCTGGTCCGGTACGGTTTTCAAAGCTTGGGAAATTATTTATATTAAGGACAATGATTTCCTTTTAAAAGGTGCATGATATACAGTGATTTTTTTAAAATAAAAATCATAATTCATTTGGATTAGGTATATCTGTTGTTTTTTTTTTTTTGTAATTCTTCATTCAGCATAAAGAATTCATGCACCCATCACATATATGAAGAATTGAATTGGCAAAATCTTACTCAAACCAAGAGTTAATGAGGTGTTTGTCTGCTGTTTGATTTGAGTTGAGCCAAACAGCTTCAACGATTAAATATATCTGTTTAATGTTCTCTATATTACAAAAAATAATACCTATAAAATAATATTACTACTCTCTAGTGCTTTGTCTATCTGTGTGGAGGCTGATGGGGAATCAAGACAAAATATAATCACAAAAAGTTGAATTATGTCTGAAGAATCTTTGTTACCAGCCACTGCAAAAGCTGTTCCGTTTGGACTCTTATCTAAAACAACCAAGAGCCCCATCAATTAATTAATGCTAATCTTTTGTATTAAATATCAATTAGTCTCTCTTTGTTTCTTAGACTCTCAATGGGCCAGGTTAACAAAGCAATGGGTTTTGTCAAGTTTGTTTATTAAAGTAATCTGGTCCTTCTAGCATTAATTGAAACCATGTTATCACCTAACAAATTATACTAAATTAATTAAAATTATTAATAAGTACATAAGGAAACATCTAAACTTCACTCTTGAAATTTGATATAAATTTATGCTGATTTTAATAACCTTTCTCCTTTCAAAATAACTAGATATTTAAAAGTCTTCTTTTGAAATTTTAATTTTTTTCTAGAACCAGAAGAGGAAAAAAAATAAAAAATAAAAGAAGAGGCTTCAAAACAATCTTACAATAAAAAATATAAAGGATATTTTATTAACAATGGCTGTATATGTAACCTTTCTAATGAATAAATTGAGATGAGTTATTTCATTTCTCTGCCCTGTATTGGCAAAGTAATAACTCGTGTAAGGATCGTTTGTATTTTTTATTTGTAAGTTTTTAGAGTTCAGAGAGAGCACACAGGATGTTTATAATATCCACATAATCAGTATATTACTATTCATATAACGATTAATGGGAAAATTAGAATGAAGGACTTAAAAGAAGAAATATTTATAGAGAATGACTATAAAAATTGTATTTATTTAAAATGACAAAATAAAAAAATATAAAATTAAAAATACTAAAATGTTCTAAATAAAATCTTCAGCATTCCCTCCAACATTTTCTCCCACATTTTATTTTTTATACAAAATTTTAAGTTTCACTAAACTAAACAACATTTTTCTCAATTTTATTTTTTCACAACTTGCAAATATATCTATTGGAAAAATTAATTTATATAATTATATAATTTTAACAAAACTCAAGAGTGAAGTAGTAAATATATCAAGTTTCTTGGTTTAACATATATGACAATTTAGTGATTTTAAATTTATATTATGATGTTCGGTTTTTCTAATTAATTACAATTTTTATGATTATTTATAATAAATATTTTTTCCCAAGGAAATTTATTTTAATTTTCCCATTATTATTTTAAAAAACATCATAAAATAGTTTATTTCCATATGTTTTCAGGAGGTTAATTCCATAATTTACTCACATCAGAAGTCCCACTGAATTCTTGGGCTTCTGGGTTACCACTTTGAATCTTTTTGAGCTCGGAGTAATTGTATGGCCCAACCTCTCACTTGGATGCCATTTTGAATCGGGCCTCGGAAATAAAGGTTTTTCTTTTTTTCTATAAAAAGACAAAAATAATGGTTTCTAATAATGGTAAAATATACAAAAAACCCTCAAATTTTGTAAAATAAATATTTTTAATGATAATGAGAATATAAAAAACCGTAATAAAAATGAAAAATTATACAAAACCTATAATAATACAAAGCCCCCTTGGTATTCTTCTTCATTCATGGTGAAAAATAATTCATGTTGAATGAGCTCTTACCGTTCATTTAATTTAAACAATTTAAATCTTATTTGAGAAAAATGCTTTAAAGTGAATTTAGGCTGAGGGAGGGGTGATTAATAATAGCTGGACCAAGTTGAAAACTTGGTGTGTTATGTAGGGAAATGAGAGTTGCAGGAAAGAGAGGAATCAATGGTGTAATAATGAAAAGTTGGGTATAAATATTTGCAAGCTTAAGGAATATAATATTACTATCTCCACTTCTAAATATAAGACTTAGTTGATTTTTTTAAAAATTAAGGAAACTAAATAAGTTATTTAATTATATCATGTGTTATATATAATTAAATTATATATTAATTTATAAGTCAAATAAATTAGTTTTTAAAAAATAATAAATATAAATGCATTAAAATAATTTAATTAACTTTTTTAATATCTCCAACAAAAAAATCAACTTGATCTCATATTTATAATAGGATCTAATATAAGATTAGAGCCAGTCATGCCATACGTGTGTTGCATCACGTTCACATACAAATTCACAGCCTATGAAGTGGAGCCTAACCAAACTGGTTGCTTCACGCAATTGTTTTTGGGAGGATGACACGAAAACACTCTTTTAAAAACTTGTATGTTTTAAATTACCCTAAATTCACAAGGGCTCTCTAAAATTAAGTTTTAATATGAAATGACCATATTAATCTTCAGCTCATCATTACCAAAAATTGTTATTTAAGTGATGTAGTCATAGATCTCCTAAATCACCCTATTTCCGGCAGTTCTCTGTTATGAAGAGTAAACCATGGGCAATATGATTATTTCACAACAAAACTTAACTCCAGTGGATGTTTTCAGTAACTAATGACATTTAGGCTATTTTGTGGTTCTAATTTAAAATATGTAGACTTGGGAGGTCTTTTGATAGCTTGTTTAGATAAGAGTTTAAAAGATTTATAAATGATTATACATGTAAATCGAGACAACACTCCTTTCACATATTTATTTTATATACCGTAAATCACCATTAAAAAATTATTTTTAAAGACTCAAATTACGATTCCAAACTTTATCATTCACTGTTTCCTTTTTTACTCTCTTATATTTTAAACATGTGGTGAGGAACTTATTACCTTCAACCAACTAATACCACATTTGAATATTAACTTTTACTCTCTTATCTACACGTCACTCTTATTGCCATTATTTTCTCCCATTCGAACATGGTCTAGCTTTGCCCGTTTGAGTGGATATATTATGATGTGATGTGATTAGCATGTGTTAGAGTATCGTATATAAGACTTCAAATTGACTTTTTAAGAAAACTAATTTTACCATTTGAGTAACTCAGAATTAACTTCTGTAAATGAAATATCAGCCCAAAACTGAGTTTTCCAATGACAACAAAAATTGCTTTTAATAAACTGCTGGTCCAACCATACAATGATGTCGCAGAGTTGTTGTTTTTTCCCCTCCTTTCCCTTTTTAAACAAACCACGGCTAATTGAAATTGAAACTAATCAGAAGTTTATTGCAATCTATTTACAATTCGATTTCAGATCCCATGGGTTTTTAAACATTACTTTTTATAATCATAAATATAAGATCAGGTTGACTTTTTTTTAGAGAGATTAAGGAAGTTAAATAAGCTACATAATCATAACATATGTTGTGTATTATCCAAGGTTATTAAACCTATACCAGTGATTAAACCGGTCGAGATACTGGGTCAAAGATCAGTGGATCAGATTGGAATTAAACCGGAGCTAACCCGAGGCTAAATTGCGCGAAGAAGTGAATATTTTATGATTATTTATATGAAATTCTGAACAAAAATAAAAAAATACGAATTAATTTAATTTTTTAATTTTAAAAAGGTTGAACCGGGAAAACTAGTCCAACCTGCCATACTAGACTAGACCAATTGAACCATCGGTTGGCCGATTCCCGAGCTAAATAGGCCGATTCGGTCTTGTTCTGATAACACTGTTATGATCATATTATATATTAATTTATAAGTTATGCAAAAAAGTTTTGAAAAAAATAATAAATATATATATTTAAAAGTAATTTAATTATATATATATATATATATATATATATATAAGTTAACTAAGTCTTATACTTCCTTCAATCCATAATATAAGGTACTTTAACTATATCATAAGAAATAATAAATGATAGTTAAGTCATTTAATATATCTCAAAATGTAACTGTTTTCCACTCTTACTCTTCTTGAGAAATGTGTTTAATTGTATTTGGAGTGTTATTTTAGAGAAAGGAGGATATAATAAGTGAGGTAAAGTTGGAAAGTTGGCATTAATTATAAGAGTAAAACAGAAAAAAAGAACATTAATTAAAGAGGAGGTAACTAATATTTTAGTTCATGCCATCCTTGTAAAAGTATCATAAATTATGGATCTGAAGAAGTATTTAAAACGAAAGGTAGTATAATTTTATTTTACCTAAATTTCAGACTATCCATTTCATAGAATTCAAGGGAGTGACACGATAAGGGCATGAGAGGAACAGCTAAGATATTGAATGAGGGAAAAAATAATTTCCAGTTGTGACGAGTTCCACACTTGTCGCCTTTAAATTGCACTTAACCATTTTTTTTTTTAAAAAAAGAAGACTTCATCTCAACGCATTCATAGCTTATGCACAAGTCGGTTATTAATGTAAGAACTCGCCTTAAAACAATACAAAAATTATGAAGCATTGCCGCGCGTGAAATTTAATATTCATATCAATTATTAAACATAATCATAATTTTATTTTCTAATTTAAAATCTATAAAGTACGTATCTCCGGATATAATTTTATTTTACTTTTTTAAACCGTTTCTTGCCTCTAAGACCTTTTTAAACGTTGTGCGTCTCTTGGTCATGACCAAAAAAGAGCAAAGGAAAAAAAAAACAAAGAAAAGAACCAAGCAACTCTCCAGAATAAAGGGTCACTCATCATAATTAATAGTGGGTAGCATATAATTGAGGATGTTTATAATAGCGGTTAGAACTTTTAATCGTGATTTATGATATACGAGGTAGCTTTTACGATCTACGAAATAACTTTTACGGTCTATGAGGTAAATACGTTGAAGAGTTTTATCTCGACTTATGTAAATCAGATTTATACATAAATATAAGCTCAACCAAACATCCTCGTTATATAATCATTTGGTTCCGTCTACGACCAACATTTTGCTGATAAATGGTGTTGTTATAAAAGACTTTTATTTGTCTTATATATTTGTGTGTATTGATTAAAAGAAGACTTCTATTTTTGCTGGGAGTCCAAGAAGATTTCTATCCATAATTCCATATTAATATCAAATTATTAAATTTTGATTAATTTAAATCAATATATTGATAATTAATAAATTATTTATAAAAATAATAGGGTTAAAGGGTAATTTTGCCTTAAAAATTTATATGTCATCTATTTCATTTTTTAAAAAAATCAGATTTAAAATTTACAAGGCAAATTTGCACCATAAAAAAAAATGACATTGATGACATGTGAACTGTCAGTTCAGCATATTTGATCAGTTAACGGTCAAAATAAATTGAGATAACGGTCAGGAAAAAATTACCCATGAGTAAAAACTTTTGAGATAAAATTGTCACTTAACCCTAAATATTATAAATTTATGTCAAACACTCACACAATACTAGCTCTGGTCTTAAATTTAAGAGATAACATAGAGGTTTGTTAAATATAATACCTCAATCTATTTTAGATCTCAAAATTATATTTTTTAAAAATTATTCTTATTCAAGTATCATCGAGCTTAATTAAAAATAACTCTCCTAAATAAGTTGTTTTGCCTTCTACTTAACCCATTTCACTAAAACTAACAGTTGTTGACTTTGAATTGTTTTTATTAATTACAAGGGAATTTTACATCAAGAGAGTAATTTAATATTGTAAAAAGTATTTTATTGACTGCAGTTGAATAATAATAATATTAATTAATTAAAAATATAAAATTTATCATTCCATCATAGGCAGAAGCTGTCATAGGATTTTCGAACGAAAAAAAAGAGAGAAACAGATGGGATGCTCTCTGCTTGTTTTCCATGACTTGTCGTTTTTCTGAGTTCCAATCATTTGACATTATCTGGTGAAACCAAAAAACAAAATCACATGATAATATGACATTGTAAATTATTTATTCTGAAAATGTAAATAATAATCTTAGAAAGCGTTGATGATAACTTCATCAGGGAAATTTGTCAAATATAAAGAAATTCAGGAAAAAAAGACTAAAAACTGTGTTTCTTGGGAGGTGTCATACTTGGACAAGCTAAAGAGTATGGCGGACCGAGCATTGCCTACAGACGTTACTGAATAAAGAGTAGTTGACTGCATCACTTCCTCCAAACAATGGGATATGAGCAAGTTTGACCACCTACTATGAGGACATCTATGTGCAGCTATCGGATGTGTTAATATTTGTCAGTTAAATGGGAAGGATTTCCCGATATGGAGATTGTATTCTAATGGGAATTTCTCTTTGAGCTCTGCTTACAAACACCTAGAGGGTAGCCCACAACATCATGCTAGATATTGGTGGAGATATGTCCGAAAGATGAAGGTCCCACAGAGGTATTGTACTTTTCTGGTGGTTGTGCTTTCATGAGCACCTAATGACAAACTTGTTACAGTTCCATCATGGTAGTCATCCCATGTGCACTTGTGGAATATGCCTTATTTCACGCGAGTCAATACTCCACGTCCTATGGGATTGCCCGATCATTTTTGAATTCTGGAATGGCTTCTTATCGCCGAGATGACGTGATATGTTCTTTAACATGTTGGATAGGAATGACTGGCTTGCATGGTGTCTGGGGCGAAAGGACATAGTACATGAATTCGAGTTTCGTCTTTAGTTTATGGTCATATGCCGGTATATCTAGTTGCCTCGAAATGATCGCTGCTTCAATGACATTACTTGGAGTAGTAAGGCTATTTTAACCCATTCTCGTGCCTGCTTAGTATGGGGTAATACAAGTCCGTTCTAAAATCAAAATGAGAAGGGGAGGCGTCCCCATTGGAAGCCATCACCACCTGATTGGGTGAAGGTCAATATTGATGGATTTAAGAATGACAACTCTGGGATGTGCACTTGTGAAAGTGTATGGTGAGATCATAATGGAGAGTTTTGCAGGGGTTTATGTACAGGATTAAGCAAGGGACGGTGGTCTCCGTTGAAGCTTGGAGTATATTGTGGGAACTTAAACTTGCATGGGATAAAGGATACATGTGAATCTTAGTTGAGTGAGATTGTAGGGAAGTCATAGAACTTATTCAAGCAACGGTGTCTCAGGAACACTTTGATTTTCACCTTATTAAGGAGGTCCACATGCTGTTGGACCGAGACTGGGAAGTGGAAATGTTATGGTATACTTGAGATGTTAACACAGTTGCATATGTCATGATAAAGGAAGTGTGAAAAATGACGATGGATATCCATATTATTGAGTCGCCTCCTGAAATTATTAGGAGCTTATTATTTACTAATGAAAAGAGATCGAGATTGTTGTTTGACTCAGGAAGATATTTCCTAAGGAGTTTGTAGTATATCATGGACTATAAAAAGAAAAATACCAAATTATATGTTTGTGCACATTTATGAGAAGATAATTTTGTTTACCCCTTTTCTTGTTCCTTCTAAAAAAAAATATTTGGTATGTTTGTATAGCCTTTATAAGTGATTTTCAATCGTGATTTACGGAATACGAGATAACTTTTACGGTTTACGAAGTAAATATATGGAGGGGTTTTATCTCGATTTACGTAAATTGAGTTTATGTATAACCATAAGCCCAACCAATTATAAAAGAATCTGGTGGAATTTTTAATCAGCTTTAAGTTTCTTTTTGGCCCGAAAATCAACTTTAATATGAGGCAAAGAGATTATGCAGCTTGCGGCTTTTCATAATTTGCATTCTTTCCCATTTTAACTCATCACATAGAGCAGTGGAAACAAAATTTTAGATCTTTTAAATTATTGCAAAGCATTGTTTTCTCAGAATCATTTCAAAGGCTAATTTCAAAAAGTTTAAAAAAAATATTATCAACCATAAATTTTAAAGAAATATTACAAACAAATAATTTGATAATATATTTCACATCAAAGTTTGCCTTTGATAGATATATATTCACTCTATTCTTTTTTATAAAAGAATTTTTTACGAGCCGGAATTAATATGTTGTTTCCCAAAATTCTCTTTAAAGAAAAGGGTGCTGTCAATTAATTGCTAAAAAAGAGAGCACATGTGGGAGTGAGAAAAACTATTTAATGAAGGTTTTTCATAAAAGCATTAGATAATATTAAAATATCTTTGAGTGCTAGTTTGGTTTAAATAATTGAAAATAATATAATAGAATGTAATGGTAATTACATAATTTATTTGGTTCAAAGATAATGTATATGTATAAAAATATTAAGTTGAATTACATCAAAAATAAAAATATACGAGAATATTATAGCAAGAGATAAAATTACCCTTTTCTACACATGTAATAATGTACACACTGGTTTATGATAATTTTTTCATTCAGTGCAGTGTGCACGCTATATTCATAGTAATTTTTTAATATTTAATAATGGAAATATTATGTAGCATATATGTTGAATTCACATTAATTTTTTAATATTTAATAATGAGAATATTATTTAACGAGATATTTTAATATTTTTTAACGATGTAATATAATTTTTTAAATTTTTGAATGGGAGAGTATTTCTTAAATTTTTATATTATTAATTATTTTTTAAATATTTAATGGTGGTAATTAAAATTATTTAATATTTAACTGCATTTATGGGTAGATATTTTGGTCAATTTAAAAAATTATAATGACAATAGTGTCATTTTCACTGGATTATAGGATGTCTGCATCATAATTCATCAATCATAGCAATGTAATCTTGATTACATTAAATTGTGTAATCAAAATTACAAAATGTAATCATTTTTACATTATATAAGTCTAACCAAACGCTGTAATCGCGCTATTACATCAGAATTACATATAATAATCTTCTCTTATGTAATCGAATCAAATAAACTATTATTATTTTTTATTTATATAAGAAAAATTGATAAAGAACCCGTATTTAAAAATTTCACTGATGAGAAGGGCCTAATTTCAAGTAGTTTATGAAATCCTACATAATACTAGCACTTTCTATATATAAAAATATATTAAGTTCTTCTTATCAATAAAATTTCTAGCTTTTCACCAATTTTCCCATTATATAAAGTAGATAATTTTATCATATAAAAAAGAAAAACAAAGGTATCCAAAATTTTGGATGTATGAATATTTTGTTTTATAGAGAGGACAAACATGGCTCAGTTTTTTTTTCCTTTTTCCCAATACTTACCATTTGTATTCTTTTGTCACACTCATTAAATGCATACTCGGTTGGATCTCACAATTTCATATTTAAAAATGGCTTAAAGGAAGAATTTGATGTCAGTAGGCTACAAGATCATAATGCTAAATAGTGACAATTAAATAAATGATGGGGCCCAAAAGGAAAAGTTTGCTAATCACGGGAGAATCTAAACTAATTTCAAAGGCCTATGAAGGCCACCCTATCATGTACTCATGTGATGTGACCATCAATGGGCCATTTCTTTTGTTTAATTTTATTTATTTAAAATAACAAAAATTAAAACATTCTTTAATGTGTTTACTTTGGAATCATGCGCTTGAAAAAGATGAAAAGAATGAAACCTTTTAAAATAGTCACAGGCTTAAATATAAAATAAAATTAATTTTTTAAGAGATTAAAAA
Source organism: Albizia julibrissin (assembly GCA_037074505.1). Taxonomy (NCBI): domain Eukaryota; kingdom Viridiplantae; phylum Streptophyta; class Magnoliopsida; order Fabales; family Fabaceae; genus Albizia; species Albizia julibrissin. The sequence goes on along the minus strand of CM073488.1, from coordinate 37,682,756 downwards.
AATTAATTAAATTGTTTTAAAATATTTATATTTATTAATTTTTTTAAATTATTTTATTTAACTTATAAATTAATATATAATTTAAGGATACACATTATATAACATGATTAAATAACTTATTTAATTAAAAAAAAACAGTAAAAGGAAAGTGACCAATTGTTTGCCATTAAGCCAGCAGCTTCCAACGAATCTTTCATAAAAGCCATTTATCACATTCATATCACCTTTCCTTGTTTCACACCAATGCACACTATTCCAGTGTCCATATGACCATATGTATAAATTATTATAAGGCATCGCACATATTTTATTTAGTACTTGTTTGTTATTATTTTTATCAATCGAGTTTATTATATAAGTCCGATTCATATAAATCGAGATAAATCTCCTCCACATATTTATCTCGTAGACCGTGAAAGCACATCGTAGACCGTAAAAACACCTCGTAGACCGTAAAAGTTACTTCGTATTCCGTGAATTACAATTCATAAACACTTATGAAATTTTCAACCATTATTCCAAACAAGCTCTTAGAATGAGAAACAGCTTTAAATTCTATTAACTCTGTCTTTAGGATTAATTACTTTCTAACTTTATCTTTATTAATAATTAATAAATAAAAAATAGTAAAAAAAATAAATTATGATAAAATCGTACATTTATATAATAAATTTAATAAAATGATTTGTATTAAGGACAAAAAATATGAGTGGTAGAGGAGTACATAGGGTTTAGTTGAAAGTTTTACCATGTTCTTGGAAGTAAGGTCTCAATATATTTTACCTCTAAATTTATAATATTTTTTTAAGCTATCACTATTTATTGCAAATATTAGAAGAGAGATTCCATCAATGGCTCACTTTCAATATAAATGATTAAAAATAATATATTAAGTAGGAAAAATCAATAAAAAGTCCCTATCTAAATATTTTATAGGCTAAAAAGATTTGAATTCAAGTATTAATGCCTTTTCTGGGCCCAAAAAAAAAAAAGTATTAGAACCTTTTATTTATGAAATCCTGCATCACCTATGTACTTTTATGTATAAAAACATGTTAGGCGGTTATGGTGAATAAAATTTCTAAACAAAAATTTTCCACCTATTTTTCATATTAAACAAATCAACACATTTTTTTTATAAATAACTAAATTAATTAATTTTCTTAATATATGTCTCGCTAATACTTATAAGATTGAAGGGGTGTGTACACGTGGTACATTTTAAAACAATCATTTGTGCTCTTTACCATTTAGAATGAGCCGCAATATGTTGATATATTTTTGTACTTTAATATAATGATGATAAAATTATTATAATGCTATATATTTTTAATATAAGATCTCCTTCATTCATATTAGACTGGAGGTAGCAAATCTATAAATGATAAAATCATTATTATAAGTCAAATTACTGCCATTTTTTCACAATCCCCAAGTTGGCAGCGCATAACTGCAATAAATAGGCCACACTCATTGCACCATATATACATGCTCTGCTTTGCCAACTATTATAAAAGATTCATTTTTTTGCCAGTGAATTTTTGTAAATTCAATTTAATTTTCTATCTTGACAGTGAATAAATTCTACAATGAATAAAATTGATACGCCAATATGAACACATTTCAATAATTAATGTGAATTTTAATCAAAATTAATGAATTTTAATCAAAATTAATGAATTTTAAAAATATATAGTAACTCATATTTATTTTTGTGTGTGTCTATATATATATAATAAAATTATGCTTAGATTAAATTTTCGCATAACTATTTAGTATTAGTTTAAATTCAATGAGTATTTTCATACTTAAATAAAAATAACTCATCTCATAGGCTCAGTAAATTTTTTAGTCAATAATAAGAGTGGTAAACATAATGCAAAGCCAATGATCTATTGCCGTTAATGCTGCGATTTTGCCATCCCATTACACCCCACATTCTCCGCCGCGTGAAAAGAAAACATATAAAAAAAGTCCCTTTTTAAAAAATTTAGCCTTTTAATGTAAGACAGAGACATAACGTAGACAATCAAATGACGAACAATATCAGACAAAAAATTAAGACCTTCAACCACGACCAAATTTACGTTTCTCTAACACCGAAAAATTGTCACCATTATCATCACTACTAATTTAATCTCTTTTTTATAAAATTAAAAATTAAATTATTAGCTAGAGAATCTTTTTAAACCTTAATTTTAAACGATATTCTATTTTAGATTTTTAACTTTAAAATTAACACCGTCAAATTTACTAACAAAAAATACTAAGTCGGCAATTAAATTACCGATTCGCAAGTTTAAAATGCTAACATGTCTTCTTAAAGATTGATTTTAAAATTAAAATAAAAAGTAATTATATTAATAAGAGCTAAAATTTGAACATGTCAATGTTTTAAACTTATTGATTCGTCATTTTTTTTATTAGTGAAGTTAACAATATTAACTTAAAAAAACTAAAAACATTTTTTTTAAAATCAAATGATTAAAATGAAACCTCGTATAATAGTATAAATTTAAAGAATGTAAAATATATTTAACCTTATTTTTAATAAATGACATAACAATTTTTTATAGTAAAAAACGTAACTATTCATCACATGAAACGCATCATCACCTAAGCCAACTTTCTCTCTCCCCGCCCCGCCTCTCAAAAGTCGTCTTCACTCTTCTTCACTGGCACATGCAAACCTCGCCTACTATTGCTCTCCAAATCAGAATCAAACAAAGGCTAACTTCAATTTTTTATTTTTTATACTATTATAGTTTATTACTGTGAAGTCCAAACAGCGAAGAACCCACTTTTTGTCCTGTAATAAACGATTCGGTTTTTGCTGCGAAATCTGTTATTCACTTATTCCTTTGCCTTCTCTTTCTCTATCTCTATCTTCTATTCCCTGTCTTCTTCTCCTCTCGTCTCTGCCATGGCTACTCTGGCGGACATTGGAGTCTCTGCTCTCATCAATATTCTCAGTGCTTTTGCGTTCTTGCTTGCTTTTGCTCTGCTCAGGATTCAACCCATCAATGACAGAGTTTACTTCCCCAAATGGTATATCAATGGAGAAAGGAGCAGCCCCCGGAGCTCTCGTAATTTTGTGGGGAAATTTGTGAATCTCAATGTCTGGACTTATTTCACGTTCTTGAACTGGATGCCTCAGGCTATGAGAATGAGCGAATCCGAGATTATCTCCCATGCTGGCCTTGACTCTGCTGTTTTTCTCAGAATTTATACTTTGGGGTTGCTCTCTTTTAGCTCTTGTGTATAATTTTAGAGTTCTTTGATATTACACCCGCTGTTAAATATGAGTTTCGTTGTAGCCGAGGTGAATTGTTGTTTATGTGCTATGTTCATCTGCTGACTCTATGGTAAAATATCCTGAGGCTGTGCCGAATTGTGAATCTTTGTGATGCTTTTTATGCCGATGAAGCTCGCTTTGTATGCATTGGCTTAATCTCTTAATCTCTAACGTGTTTATGGTATTTTCCTTTTCACTGGGAATTTGAATTGATGCGCTGTTGTGCAGCCACAACGTTTGGAAATTTTCATAAACAAAATTTTCCCATTTAACGCTAAGTCACTTGGTCATTGTGTTGTTTTTATTTATTTTCACTCTTTTGCTGATTCTAGCTCCTTTTGAGTTTTCTACAGACACTACTCTGGTTTTGTGTGTTGAGTCCTTGTCCCTTCAAACTATAAACTATCCTTCGTCTGAACAGTTTCAGTGGTTTGGACCATTTTTCCAAAATAATAATTCAAGGATTACTATCATCAGTATAAGTAGTACCGTCGAACCTGCGGAGGATCACACTGGCCGATTATTCAGCCTTTGTGACTGTAAATACATTAGAGACCATGATTCATGATGATCCTTAGAACTTCTTGTTGCTCTAATTTCTGTTAGTATTGAAAGTGCTATACTGTCTCGTTGCTCTATTTTCTATTGGTATCAGAACTATTGTACTGTGTTGCTGCAAGAATTTTGACTAATTTTTCTTTCTTTGTCTTGCAGCTTAAAGATTTTTATTCCAACAGCAATTGTAGCTCTCCTCATTCTTATCCCAGTCAATGTATCAAGTGGGACGTTACTTTTCTTGAAGAAAGAACTGGTTGTGAGCGATATTGACAAACTCTCAATATCAAATGTTCCCGCTAAATCTATAAGGTACTTTTATTTTGTTTCCTCTTAACAAAGAATGAAAACAAAAATTCAAAATATTCTGCTTTGAGGTTCAAGTTGGTGCTTCCTTCTCATGATGGACTTTGCAAGTCACTGTTGGAAGATAAAACTATTTTACGAAAAATCTGATTGAAGCATATCCTGAAATGTCTCAGTATAAAAGGGAGTGGTATAGAGCTGAAGGGCCAAGTATAATTATTTTTGAAAATGAAGTCTCAACATTCTAGTCAATCAAATGTGAAGATAATTCTCAATATCTATGATGTCATAGTAGTCCTTTGACTGCCTTGCTTTGCCTAGTACATATCTAAGGATGTGCTCTGCATATATCCCTATGAACAAGCAATGTGAATTTTTTTTCCTCCTTAATCTTCAGGAGTTCATCTATTACCATGAACTTTTCAACCAAAATATGTAAATAAACCTGGTAAGATGTGTTATCTGAATCAAATAAACCTAGCTCCTATAAGAATCGTGTACTCGTCCTCTTTTGAAGTTTATGGAAATCCTACTCTGAATTTTGCACATGAATAAAACATTCAATATGCAGTAGCAGATAATCCACCAATTTTTCTCAGAAGACGGGCTTTCAGTGTCTAATATCACCTCTGAATTTTTATACACTCTAATGATACATCAATTGTCTAACAGTTTCAATTAATTTCAGATTTTTTGTTCACATAGCTTTGGAGTATCTGTTCACAATTTGGATTTGCTTCCTTCTATATAAAGAATATGATACCGTAGCATCAATGAGATTGCGGTTCTTGGCATCACAACGCAGGAGTGTAGAGCAATTCACAGTGAGTAGAAAGTTTTAACTCAACTTATAACGGAGTGGACTTAAATTAAGAATGTTACTGGTTGCAACTTTAACATGCATATATTGAAGTTCCTATGACTCTCAATTACAGCGAGGCATATTTTTTCAAGTCTTAAGATTCATGTGCTTGTTGCAGGTTGTTGTCAGGAATATCCCTCATGTATCTGGTCGTTCAGTATCTGATGCTGTGGATAACTTCTTTCAGAAGAATCACCCAAATCATTATATTGGTCACCAGGTAATTAATATCCTAAAAGTTGGCTTGGGGGCATAATTTCCATATGCAACGATGAATGATAAGTTAATAAAATTCATGTATTTCAATCCAGCTTTTTTTATTGCATTATATCCTATTTCTAGATTGTAATTTGCCCATTTGTTGTTCAGGCTGTCTACAATGGCAACAAATTCGCTAGACTTGCAAGGAGAAGAGATAGGCTTCAAAATTGGCTGGACTATTACCAGCTTAAGTTTGAAAGGCATCCAGATAAGAGGCCAACTGTGAAGGTAAGTCCTTGTTGTGAACTTCAAGCTTTTCTTCAAGTCACTCAATATCAATTGTTCATGAAGACCAGCGTTTGATGATCTTAATGCTTCTGATTTTGTAGACGGGATTCTTCGGGCTTTGTGGTGGAAAAGTTGATGGTATTGAGTACTACAGAAGGCTGATAAAGGATCTTGATAAAAAAGTAAGTGATGCTTGTTTCTTTCTTTAGTAATTTGTTAAATCTTCGTAATTTCTCCTCCTATTTACAATTCTTTTTTTTTTCCTATTTAGTGTCTTGTGCCATTCCTTTTGATGCTTGAATTTATCCCCTTCTTCTGTTGAGCTACCCTCATGTATCTACATTCCTCACTCTTGATTTGAGTAGATGACATTGGAGCGCCAGAAAATTATAAAAGATCCAAAATCTATTTTACCAGTCGCTTTTCTCTCATTTGATTCTCGTTGGGGAGCAGCAGTGTGTGCAGAGACACGACAACATAAGAATCCCACATTGTGGTTGACAAATTGGGCTCCAGAACCTCGTGATGTGTATTGGCGAAACTTGGCCATACCATTTTTCTCTTTAACTGTTCGAAAACTCATAATATCAACGTCAGTGTTTACCTTGGTATTCTTCTACATGATTCCCATTGCTTTTGTGCAATCACTTGCAAATTTGGAGGGTCTTGAAAGAGTTGCTCCTTTCCTCAGACCAGTAATAGAATTGTAAGTCAATTTGGTCTATTTTGAAAACATGTCAGAGAAGCTCATTATGATTCCATTGTTACATTTCCGATCTCTTTCTATGCATAATCTTTATCTGTAAATTTTGGTGCAATAGTTTGTCTGGAATCTCAATGCTATGCTGTATGTGCACCATTATGGCATTAAACTTTTATTACATCTTAGCATAAAAAGGCTATTCTTTCTGTAGCTCATATTCTTTCAATTACTAAACAAGTTTCTTTAGTATTCTCAGTTATTAATTAATCCATATTTTGGAATATCCTCACCTTCTTTTTTTTCCTTTGTATTTTTATATTGTGTTATTCTAAATTTTATCATTTTTATGTTACTGCCCTTTCTGTTACTAAAAAACATGATGAACCGACGGGAGTACTTTTTCCATGTATCTTAACTGTATCCTTCTATAACTCTTGTTGAGAAATTTACTTTGCCTTTACTTTCCCCTAGCCACCTGATTCACAGATAGGGTTAGTAATCAGATTATAATATTCAATTATACAGTCAAACGAGGCTCAGTTAGTTTATAAAGTTGTCCCTGATACTGATGCTTGGAATTGACCAGTTCACATACTCCTTTGGACTGAACTTGTTGAGATATTCTGACTCCTCAGGTTTTTTCATCATGATTCATAGTCTGCAGGCTATAATTAACTTGTTCTTAACCTTACGAGGTTTTGGTTGCATTTGGCAGGAAATTCATCAAGTCCTTTCTTCAAGGTTTTCTTCCTGGTCTGGCTCTTAAAATATTTCTGTATATCCTTCCGACAGTTCTTTTGATCATGTCAAAAATCGAGGGGCATATCGCATTGTCCACGCTAGAGCGGAGGGCTGCTGCAAAATATTACTATTTTATGCTTGTGAATGTGTTCTTAGGAAGCATAGTGACTGGCACTGCATTTGAGCAATTGCATGCTTTCCTTCACCAATCACCCACTCAGTAAATCTTCTTTACCATTATCTCTTTATTCCAAGCATGTTTGAATATGAATCTTTACCATGTAATGGAGTTTTATGTGACTAATTTTTGTGCATGGTGTGATTGATTATAGAATTCCTAGAACTATTGGAGTTTCCATTCCAATGAAGGCTACCTTCTTTATGACATACATCATGGTTGATGGCTGGGCTGGAATTGCTGGTGAGATTCTCAGATTGAAGCCATTGGTTATATATCATCTCAAGAACATGTTCTTAGTTAAAACAGAAAGAGACAGAGAGAAGGCTATGGACCCTGGGAGCGTTGACTTCAAGGAGACGATTCCGAGTCTACAGCTATACTTCCTTCTCGGAATTGTGTATGCCGTGGTCACTCCAATCCTCCTTCCTTTCATTCTAGTCTTCTTTGCCCTAGCATATTTGGTATACCGTCATCAGGTCGGTTAATTGTTTTTTTTTTCTAGAAGAATTAAAATAGAATATGCACACTTAGTCACTCATCGCAAAATAGTCTTTATAAGTAGAAGATTACTTGTAACTGTTTGGATATTTGAGAAGTAAAGAATGAACCAGGAAGGTGTAGTCTTTATAAGTAGGTTTTCATCATATGTTCTCTTTGGTATCAGACATTCAATATAATTTTTTGGGGTTAATACCTTTGTTAGTCCTTTTAGTTTGATTATATTTTAGTTTTGTCCCCTGTAGTTTCTAATCATTAGTTTTGGTCCCTATATTTTTATATAGATTTGGTCTGTGTTTAACAACTGATCTCTATACTTTTAACGAGTTTTGGTTTTAGTCCCTATATTTAAACTCATATCAAGTCCTTATGAAAACCAATATCAGTGTGATGTGGCATATCACCTGTATATAATGCTCTATTTGATGCTAAACTATGCAGATAATTAATGTCTACAGTCAACAATATGAAAGTGCTGCTGCATTTTGGCCACATGTTCATAGCCGCATCATAGCGAGCTTGCTAATATCTCAGCTTCTTCTGTTGGGTCTGCTGAGTACAAAAGAAGCAGCCAAGTCTACACCTTTGCTTGTAATCTTACCAATACTAACGGTAGTATTCCACAAGTATTGTAAGAATCGTTTTGAGCCGGCATTTAGGACATATCCACTTGAGGTAAGACCTGGACCCTGCAAAAAGGAAAATGTTCATGAGATCCTTTTCTTTAAGTCGTCTTCTGGTTTTGCTTTGGAGGCGAAAAAGTTATTAGGCATATCATATTACAAAAACTAGATATTTTGCTTGATCTACTTGTCTTCTATACATAATGATCCACCTATTAAAGTTAACACAACCTACATAATATGGATGCCAACAAGAAAAGGTATGTAAGCATGTCAAAATAGTCCTGTATAAGTAATATAATCACTAAAAAGTCCTATAAGCGAGTAACATACAACATGTTGTCATTTCTTGCACCAAATCTTGCTATTGTGTGCTGTTCTGTTCACTTGTTGTGAGACTTTTTAATGATTAGGTTGCTTATGTGGCATTGCGCATTAGTTCTCTCCAATTTTTTTGATGGAGTTCTGATTCTTTCCATTTAAGGTGGAAAAATGATTCATTAGGGGGAAAAATCCTAGTTTAGTCCTAAATCAATCAAAAAATGATTCCTTTTCCATGTCTTTTACATTTACCTGTCCACATCTCATAAAATGTGTATGACTGTGACGCACTATTTTCCTTTTCCTGGCACCGAAAATCCGTTTCTCTGATTTTTACAGGAGGCAATGGCAAAGGATATATTGGAGAAAACTGCAGAGCCTAATCTGAACATCAAGGCATATCTGGCCGACGCGTATTTGCATCCGATTTTCCGGTCATTTGAGGTAGAAGAAGAGCTTGTTCAGGTCAGAGTAGACAAATACCAAACTCATGAAGCCGCTTCGCCATCAAGTGAGCTCAGTTCTCCTTCCCCTCATCATGTTCATCAATCCTCTCCTCCTCACCATGACTATTCAGCATCACCACCTCAGTCTTATCCTCACTATGACTATTCTGCATCACCACCACAATCTTACTATTATCGCCCGCCCTCTCCTCCGCACTATATTTATCACCATCAAGTTGAACCTTGAAGCTAATCAATCCCAATCTTCTACATTCATATATATATATATATATATATATATATATATATATATATATTGCATTTGGAGAGAGACTGAGAGACAAAAGAGATGATAAGCATAGAGATTGGATTTGGATGTGGGTCTTTTATACAGTCACATTCCATTATATTGCTTTCTCTTCAACTGAATGAATGTGGAAGATCAGGTCTGAAGGCAAAGCAACTCAGTGCTTCAAAGAAGTCTAACTCATCATTACTTAGTTGTGTTCCGGTTTTTATTCATTGTAATTGCTCTTGTTATTGTTATTTTTTCTTAATGTAAATGGTATAGCTCCCTTTTTTATGTGGGATTTTTTTTATTGGGGTTGAAAATTTGGCAGAAGTAAGGATGGTCTTACTTGATCAAGCCCATTCTAAAAGAAGTGGTGTTTATTGTGTTTCTTGTAATGTTGAACAATTAAGGAATGTTGATAGCAATTAGCAAGCGTGCGTTTTTTTCAAGGGCTTTGTTTGTAAATATATATTCTCCAACTTAAAATGTAGCAACTAGATAACTAATTTAAATGTCAAGAAAATTGGTTATTTATAACATGACTTGGTTTCTTTAAAACACATCTTTTAATACATTAGAAACTGTCCTCATGGAAACTCCTTTATATATAAAAAGAATAATTTTAAAAAATTAAAAATTTAGGAGTAAAATGGATTAAGGTTTTATTTTTCAAGTTTTTCTTTTTTTTTTATGAGGCTCATAACAAAGAAATTAAATTCTATTTGAATGGTATGAGAATTTGGAGGCCTCAGATTTTATTAAGGGAAAAAGATTAAAAATAAAAAAAATACTACTTGAACTTCAAAATTCCAAATCAGCGATTTTCTAAAAACCTATCAATTGTTATATTCTTTTTGTCAATCACATTATTCTTATAGCCTGTTAGTTTGATTACATGAGAGAGGATTACACGTAATCATGATGTAATGTCAAGATTACATCGTTTGGTTAGGCTTATGTAATGTAAAAAAGATTACATTTTGTAATTCGGATTATATCATTTGATATAATCAGGATTACACTATTAAGACTGATGAATGAGGATGCAGACATCTTATAATCCAGTAAAAATGACACTATTGCCATTATAATTTTTAAATTGAGCAAAGTATACACCCATAAATGCTGTTAAATACTAAACAATTTTAATTACCACCATTAAATATAAAAATAAATAAATAAAAATATAAAAATTTAAGAAATATTCCCCCATTCAAAAATTTTAAAAATCATATTCCACCGTTAAAAAATATCTCTTTAAATAATAGTTCTATCATTAAATATTAAAAAATTAACATGAACCCAACCTATACATTGCTTAATATTTCTACCATTAAATATTAAAAAAATATTATGAACCTAGCATGTACACTGCACAAAATGAAAAAAATTATTATGAACTTAACATGTACATTATTATATGTGTAGAATGTGGTAATTTTGTTCATTGTTATATTATTCTCATATATTCTTATGTTCAATGTAATTCAAACAAACATTTTTATGCATATGCATCATTTTTTCCTAATGACGAATCAAATAAATTATGTAATCATCATTACATTACATTCCACTACATTACTATAGTCAATAAAACCAATTTGAAATTTTGAAGTTTAAATGATATTTATTTGAAATTTTTTATTTTGTTAATCCATAATTTATTTATTTTTAATTAAATATTTAATTTTTAGAATTTAATAATTATAAGATAAATATTATTATGTGACCGCTTTTTTTTTAAAAAAAATAACACTCCTCTGATCCTTAATATAAGGAATATTTAGGTAGTTGATCTTGGTCCTAAATATAATATATAATTTTTATATTTATTAATGTTTTCTTAATTTGCCCCTATTAAGACTCCCTCAACCATAGTAAAAAAAAAAGGAATGAGGGATTTAAGAGGATGACTCAGATATTTTAAAAAATAAATGTTATACTAAATGATTTAATTAATTTTTTAATATAATTAAATTAAATAAATATATCTTATATAACAAACATTATGTAAAATCAGAACCGAGCTGGCCGAGTCCAGGTTTATTTCCATTTGTAACTGCCAAACGTCGCTGCACGGATAAAGTTATTGTAAAATTCGCGCTCTCTTATCTGCGCTTTTCCCGGTTTCACCTGTTCCGTTTCGAACCGTTTTCATGGCGATCTCTATCACCACCGCCACGCGCCCCAATGCTTACTGTGTTTTCTTTCACAGTCATAGCCAACCAAAATTCTATCTTCCAGCTCATTTCAGACAACTCCTGACAGAGTCTTCGTCGATTCTCCAACCCTTCCTGTTAATGTCCTTCGACGTTCGTAAGAACGATCCTTCTCGCAAAACCCAATCATACCCATCACATTTCCAGCACTCAAGTCCAGGTTCCTCCATATGGGTACCCATGAAAATCTCATTAGCAGAGAAATTTCGACAAAATCAGACGAAGCTGAGAGCCAGAACACTTCCACAGTGAGCCAAACTGTGCGTCTATACTCTTTATACTTCGATAGTTGATTACATTACTGGGGTTTAAATTTTAATTGTTTTTTATTTTCTTCAATCGAGTCTGTTTCAGGTGTTTGGGGTTCTTCACTTGATCATCTCTCTCGGGCTTTTTTTCGCGATCGATATGTTTTTGAAGAAACTCTTCTCTGCTGCCTCTATTCAGTTCCCGAGCGCTTTATTTGGGATGTTCTGTATATTTTCTGCTTTGGTGGTTCTTGATTGTACCGTGCCTTCTGTTGCTATGGCCTTGATGAGGTTCTTTGAACCGGCGTTTATGTTCATTCATAGATGGCTCCCGTTGTTCTACGTTCCATCGTTGGTTGTCTTGCCGCTATCTATTAAAGATATTCCAGCTGCTTCAGGCATCAAGATTGGCTTTATCATAGGTAGCTGCTTGCTTTTTCCTGCTTAGCCAGGCCTTCTCCTAATTTGTTCCATCGTCTGTAGATTCCTAGGTGAAAATCTAGTGTTTTAATTTAGTTCAATCACTATTTACTGGAATTTCTATCATGGCTTACATATATAGTATTATAAAAGTTGCAATTTCGTGCCTCTAGTTTTGATTGAATCATTGTTGTTTTCCAACATTAAGAAATCGTGTAGTTCTTATATCGTAATTTTAAGATGAAGGATTTTAATGCTACAGTAAATTCAGTTATGTAGACTCATTTTCAACTTTTAGGCTCGCTGGATGATGGATTGATGGGTAGCCCAGGTGAGATCATTAGTCTAGTCATTAGTGATCTTCCTTTCATAATCCTTTTTCTCATAAATTTGAGCAAAATTTAGAGTGATCTTAATTACTTGCCATCTATCAAGTCCAAGGGGCTCAAATTACATCCATGGTTTAAAACAGAGAAGATGGGACCTAATTGAGTTATTTCTAAATTCTGAAGGATAACATAGACTCAGTAAGAAATGGAGGGATCAAATTTCAAGATTTACAATACAAGAAGAACTAAAAAGTGTCCTATTATAGCGATTTAGCTGTTTGACAACTAGTTAAGCTTTTTTCCATATTTAAAGATCCATCTTCTTTTAAAAACTTGCACCCCCTCTTTGATGTGTTTATGTTGGACTAATTGTTTTCTTTCAATTTCATGTTGGTATCTGTTTGTATTGTGCAGTTGGAGGATGGCTGGCTACCCTTTGTGTTACTGGTTTCACAGCTCTTGCTATAAGAAAAGCTGTGAAAACAGAAATGATGGATGCTGAGCCTATGGAAAAGCCATCTCCATTTTCTTCCATTGAAGTGTGGGCTTGGACTGCGATTCTGCTTATATCACTTATTGTTGCATTTTTTAACCCTACAGCATTTGGAACTCATGCTAGAACGTGCCTTCCATTCTTACTTGCTTCCAATGTGTTGGGCTACATGCTTGGTTCTGGGTAAAATTTTTCTTTTTTCATTAGTTTACATAAGCTGCACTATTTTTTTTGGGGTTCATTTGAGGATAAATATCAAACCCAAAATCAAATATTCTCATGTCACAAGCTACAAGCATTTAGGCAAAGAACCATTATTTTTATGAACTGCTTCTTTAATGAAGTTTATCCTTTTTCTTTAAACTCTTCATTCCCAGGCTTCCACCAAGTGTGAAGAAGGTCTTCCATCCAATTATTTGTTGTACGCTATCTGCAGATCTGATAGCATTGGCTTTTGGATATCTTTCCAAGTTAGGCTTTGAACCTGTTCTAGGTATGGTTGAAAATTAACCATCTAATTCACTACATCTTGAGTTGTTCTGTCAATTGGCTGCCATCTTCCTGCAGGAATGCATTTTGATTTCATCAATACTAGTTTGAAACACTGATTTCAACTGTCGGTATTTAAGCATTTGACATCAGATGCCAAATTGAGTACCAAATCATTTGTATCTAATTCATTAAACTTCTTGCAGTTCATCAAATATCAAACTTCTTGATAATGAGCTAGGCTTAACTCTTAAAAACCCAAATCAGCGTCCCCCTTCTTTCTCTCTCATGGACGACGTGGTTCTTTTCCCCAGCCAATTCTTCTATTCAAACGTTAATTTGATTTATCTTTCTTTGTACACAGGATATTATCTTACAAATGCATCCTCTAATCCAGGAGCTGGTGACATTCTAAATGCATTTTTGGATTCTGTTATTCTCTCATTTGCTTTCTCTATGTTCAAACAAAGAAAGGTATCTAATTTTCTCAGTAAATAAATCCCAAAAATGAAGTAAATGACTCAATATTTTCTCTTCACCATGCTAGCCATTTTCGATTGTTGGCTGTTTTGTACCTCAACAGTGTTTAATAGTAAACTATGGTGCTATCTTGAATCTGCCTAAGCAGTATTTTGCCTTGCCTAAAGAAATGTGAATACGACCTGTGGTTATTAGCAGCCTTTCCTAATACTCGCCCATTGTGCACGTTACCAATCATAACAATGACAAGAATAATAAAAAGAAGCCTGATATAAATACAAATACAAAATAATCGCATAGTCATTAAGCATTAATTGATTTATCTATCATTCAGCTTATAAAAAGGCATGCTGCTGAGATTTTCACCTCTGTCATAGTCTCAACAGTATTCTCACTGTACTCAACTGCTCTCGTTGGACGTCTGGTTGGGCTAGAGCCATCTTTAACATTGTCAATACTACCCAGATGTATAACGCTCGCGTTGGCCCTTAGCATTATATCGTTTTTTGAAGGTAAAATCTTGTATATTCACAGCAACTAAATTTAAATTCTGAAACATGAACTATTATTTATGTGCACTTGGGTCCTATTTAAAAAAATTTGCAATACTTGCAGGTGCCATTTCATCTCTCACAGCAGCTGTGGTTGTTATAACTGGTCTAGTTGGAGCCAATTTTGTGCAAACAACACTTGATAAACTTCGTTTTCGTGATCCAATTACTCGAGGAATAGCAACTGCATCTAGGTATCACTTATTTGACCAAGAAAATCTATCTAAGCCATCCATTGTCATAGCAATCTGTATTTCCAGTCCCCATTAGCAGCATTCTAGGTATCTTTTTATTTTCTTCTCAATGCACTTTGGCTTATTTGCCTGTTGTTAAATTGTTGAATTGTGACAGTGCTCATGGACTTGGAACAGCAGCATTATCTGCCAAGGAACCTGAGGCACTCCCATTTTGTGCAATTGCTTATGCTCTGAATGGTATCTTTGGCACAACACTTTGCTCTATCCCACCTGTCAGAGAAAGCTTGCTCGCAATTGTTGGCTGACACTCTGAGCACGTGCGTGTGCGTGTGTTATGGAAGAACATACAATTCCTTGATAGAATTTTTTTATTCCTTAATATGCCATCAGATATCCCATTGTATAGCCATAGGAAGAATCTCAACTTAAAATGTTATGTGGATGGCATTGTTAGAGCCGAATTTGGAGTCAAGTACAATGAAAAAGTTTTCAATTTTCTATTACAACTAATAGAATGTCTAGATCTTATTGTTATTAGCTAAGAGAGTATATGTAAAGAAAAATGGCAGCTAATGGGTAGGATAATTTTGTCAGTGTTGTTGACATGTCAAACTTGAATATGGGGTAGCACAATGGAGGAATTTATGTGTGAAATGAATTGGAATAAACTTAAATGGTGAAAGTTGAAACTTGTCATTTCTTCTCATTTAACGCTCACCATTAGTTTAGTGCTTGTTTGGTACTAACTCACTGTGAAAATTACTTTTGTAATTTTTGATACAGTTACTCTCCGATTACTTTAATCAAAGTGTAACTAACTCGAACAGATTTCCAAACATGCAAAATAAATAAATAAATAAATAAAAATAGGGCAGGCATATACATGAGATTTGAAAATTACGGATCTAACTTTTAACGTTTAGAAAGTAATAGTATAGGATTGATTATTATAAGAACTAAATTAAAACGTTAGAAAAATTAAAGGTTGTAATGCATAAATATTATTAATAATAAATCTAAAATATTTTGATAATTTATTTTTATAATATATAATTTTTTCTTTCCCCGATTCCTAACAAATAAATAAATCAATAAATAAATTCTAAATTTATTTCTGTTCTTTCACTGATGTTAAAAACTCGTTCCGCGGCTTAACTGCTTAAGCCCTAACGTAGATACGCTATCCATCCTCCGCTAGGAACCGTTTCGGAGTTTGGCTGTTATTTCCTTCGGGGGTGATCATCTCATTGGCAGCTGTTTACACTGTTGCTCGTTGAGTTTTCTTCATCCCTTTGATTTTCTGCTCACTTTTCCATTCCATGTAATTGTTGTTTGTATGTATAATTTATCCAGATTTGTTCGTAAAGTGGGAAGAAGGAAAGCAAACAAGAAAATGTTCTTCCATATAGTTTTGGAGCGGAATATGCAATTGCATCCTCGTTACTTTGGTCGTAACCTTCGTGATAATCTTGTTTCCAAGCTTATGAAAGATGTGGAAGGAACTTGCAGGTTAGTTTTAGATTCTTTCTTTCTTTTTTGATTCACCTTAAATTATGTGGTAGGAAAATCAAAAAGGAAAGGGAACTTTGCTTCAATGTCTTGTGGTATGGATCTCATCTTAATGGCCCTGACGTTCCTGAAATCAAAAGCATTTGAAAACGAATAATTATTTGCATTGGAGTATTAGCTTTTTATTATTGATTAAGAATGAAGTAGTTAAGAATGAAGCTAAACGAGAGAAAAGTTATTTCTGTGAACTTTTAATTTAGAGGTTTCATATTTTGAATTTTATACAGTGGTCGGCATGGATTTGTAGTGGCAGTCACCGGAATAGAAAATATTGGGAAAGGGTTAATTCGCGATGGAACTGGGTTTGTGACATTTCCTGTAAAGTACCAGTGTGTTGTCTTCAGACCATTTAAGGGGGAAATTTTAGAAGCAGTTGTTACTATGGTGAACAAGGTAGATACTCTGACTGTGTATGGGGTAATTTCACACATGGTGGGCAAATAACGGTTTTCAACTGTTCACTGAGTGACTGTTGACCTTTTGGACTGTACAGATGGGATTTTTTGCTGAGGCTGGACCTGTTCAAATTTTTGTTTCAAACCATGTAAGGCCTATGTACTTTATATAAAATTTTCTTTGTTATCTGTATCTTAAGCTGCTCTTCTTTCTTAATGAAAATTATGTCATGTGTAATCATACATTAGTTGTACCTTTGGAATGGCATGAGTTATTGGTCATGTCAATATTAGTTTTGAGAATGAGGTTTTGGTTGAAATGAATTGGATGTAGAGTTCATAACTGGAAATGCTTCAAGTTTTAAGCCCTTTTTGCTTCTGTTACAATTCTGTTGTGTTTTTTTATTTTAGTTGATTCCGGATGATATGGAGTTCCAATCTGGAGACATGCCAAATTATACTACTTCAGATGGATCGGTATGTGTTCATGACTTCTCTCTCTCTCTCTCACACACACACACAGGGTTTCCCCCCTCTTTTTTTTTTACTTAATATTGTAATATATGCTTTGGTATTGACCACTTGGTCTCTTGCAGGTTAAGATTCAGAAAGATAGTGAAGTCAGACTAAAGATTATTGGTACTCGAGTGGATGCGACTGAAATTGTATGCCTTTATTGCCTATTGTATTGTCTGTGATGGATGTTGAGTTAAGCAGATAAATATATGCTAAATGTTTCACTGGGAAACATGAATTACTAAAATATTAGAATTTCTAATGGCAGATATTTGTTTTGAAATTATATGAGCTTTGGATTTTTCTATAAAAGACCTCAGAAGTCACAACAGAGGCTTTCATCAGAGGTTTTGAAAACTTTAGCCTTCTGCTCATTTGCAAATTAGAGTCTTAAATCTTGGGTGCTGCATAATTACTTTAGCGTTGAGATACAGAAAACACCCTCCAACCTTGTCTGAAATAATGAGCAGACAACACGCTCTTTCTGTAAGAAACTCTAATTAATGTTTTCTGATTTGCTTCCCCTGCTACAATCGTTTTGCAAGCTGTATGTCTAAAAGCCTAAAAAATTTGTCTGTGCCAGTTTTCAGTCTTCTAAATGACAAGTGCAAAACTTCTAGTTACTTCTGCCTTATGATATGGGAATTTATATCAAGCTTTATGTTCCATTGTGGTTTTCTGAAACTAATTTATCTAACTTAATGCGTGGCTTTTTCTTTGGCAGTTCTGCATTGGTACCATAAAAGATGATTTCCTGGGCGTGATCAACGACCCTGCAACAATCTAGATGCACCTGCTCTGCCTTCTGTGGCACTCTTCTAGCATATATAATTATCATAGGGTGGATTGTTACACCTGGAATCTGATCTTTATTGTACTATAGATATAGATTCCTATTTTAGGTATAGGCTATCACCAGATCAATTATCTTGCAAGCCTATCTTACTGCTTGCTGTATGCATTGAGCTGGATGTTGATCAGTACAAAGTTTTGCACAGGTTGAATTTGAAGTACATGTGCAACCATAGACCAACCAAAATTTTGGGTGGTGCTTCAATATTGCAATCACTGCATTATTTTTTACCCTTTTGTTGTTTCATTTTGGGTGCTAAATTTTTTTGGCCAACGTCTTGGGTACTAAATGGGTGCTTAGATTTTGTGCCAGAAAAAGAAAAAAAAAAAAGAATCATGAAAATGCGCTACTACACAATTTTTGTCACTTGCGTAGGTGTTTCATACTTTTGGAAAACAGTATTTCTACATCGGTTTGCCAGCAATATAGTTTTCTTTTACGGTGAGTTTGGATTAGCAGCAGTAGGAGTAGTTTTTCTTTAATCTGATTTTTGCAAGTATAAGATTTATTCTCCATCTCTGATTCTGGAGTTCAAACTTATGAGATTATAATGTCAAATTTAAAAATATTTCATATTAGAAATTATATGAATTTATAAAAAAGATGAAAAATTAAAAATATTAATAGATCAATAATATGAAACCTATTGCAAATTAGGTGATGAATGAATAATGTGACTTGTCCCTAAAATTTCAAGCAACGCGTGAGAAAATGTGTTTAATTACTTACAAGGTTAAAAGGTAGTTTTGTTCTAGAAGTTTTCTCGGAGAGGCAATTTTTTCTCAAAATTTTTCAAGAGACAATTTTACCCCGGAAGTATAAAAAAAAGGGAGCAATTTTGCTCTTAGTGTTATCCCAGTTAATTTTAATTATTAGTTAATCAAATATGCTGAGTTGATAGTCTTCATCCTTTATTTTTGTTAAAGTTCAAATTTGCCTCAAAAGTCTGTATGTCATCTATTTTTTTTTTCAAAGTTAAATTTAAGACTTTTGGACCAAATTTGCATATTAGCAAAAATGGCATAGATGACACTTAGACTCAATTCAATATATTTGGTCAATTAATGATTAAAATTAATTGAGGTAACGATCAGAATAAAATTACTTTCAGGATAAATTTGCTTCTTTTTTTACATTTCAAGGATAAAATTGCTTCCAAAAAATTTCCGGGACAAAATTATCTCTTAACCCTTATTTCTAAAATAGTGAGGTTCATTTTTAAGTCACATAAAAATGTCTAATTCCGTTTTTTTAATAATTATAGCCCTTGGGATTAGTTAATAATATTTCTAAAGACCATCTAATCTAAATCTAAAATGTAAAAATCACGGATGCTTAGGTGGAATGATGATGAAGACGAGTGCAGCTTAATAGTGGTGGAAATTGGAGCAGATTTTCGTATCCCACCACGTGTTCGAATGGCATTTTCTCGTTCTTCTTCTTCCAATTTTATGGAGGACGTACGTATCGTTTGTCTGAGTTGGAAGCCCTGGAGGAGGGTTTGCATGCAGCACCATTTCGCTGTATCTTCCTCCTTCCTCGCCTCCAACGTCTTCCTCTGCCTCCTTTTAACCTTCTTCTTCTCTTGGTTCTCTGGTTCACCGTTTCGCCTCTGAACCTGGGTTCTGTTTCCCCCTGGAATCCAGGTCTGGTTTAATTTGATGTTTCTTTGATCTGCGTGAGTATTTCTCGTCCATTTTGTCAACAGTGAAGCTGAATCAAATCGGTATCGTGTGAATCCGAGTTCGGAATCGTCTCATTTCGTATTAATCTTAGTATCCTATTTAGATGGATCAGAATGGATTTATATTTGTTCTGTTTTCCTTCATTTCATTGATAGGATTTACTTTACGTTTTGTGTGATTGCATTATCTATTAGCTCGATGCATTTGACGCTTAGAGATGACATCAATCGTTTGCCTGTTCTGATGATGAACAAAACCCATTTGTTGTTCTTCTTTCTGTCTCTGTTCACCTGTGAATATTTTCAATGCATCTTTTGCATATAGATAATAATGATCTTTAGGTGTTTGATATCAATTCTCCCATATATATATTTCATGTAGAAGTAGAATCCTGCAAGTCATAAATATATTGTACCAGACAATCAACTCCTAGGAATTGCAATTTTATTTTTTCTTTTCCTTATTTATTTTCTATTACTGACTTGGATTCTAGAGATCCTACTGATACTCCATTGCTATTTTGGAAAAAGGTTCCACTTTCAGAACCGCCTATGGAAACTGCTGAAAAGATGCCTGTTCAAGGATTCCCTATAGGAATTGCTGAAGCAATTGACCTACCAGATAATAATGGATACATTAAAGCTTCACCCAATTTCTTTAGAAATAGAAAAGTGGAACCTGAAGTTCCGGCTCAAGTAGAAGAAGAACCTCATGTCGTTGCTCGTGTAGAACAACAGCCTGATGTCCCTCCTGCTCATGCAGAACAGCCAGTCCCTTCTCTTGTAGAAAAGCCAATCACTGCTCAGGTAGAAGGCAGGAGAATTCCTAGAACTTTTAGCTGCTTGAATGGGAAAAAAGGCGACATCGATACTACTACGCCGATTGAGTCTGTCAAAGAAGCTGTTTCCAGGTTTGGAGGAAGCATAGATTGGAAAGCCCATCGCGCTCAGAATATCCAGAAGGTATTAATATCTGGCTTCTTGTTGCTAGAATTTAATTTATGCTTATATTTCTTTTTTAGTTTTTCCATTTTATGATTAGCGTGTTACAGCATTCGCTTAGAGCTCCATGGGTCTTCATGCACTATATGGAAAGAAACCTTCTGCTTTTCTGGTTGCCTTGTGAAAATAAGGCAAATACGATTAGGAAAGAATTTGAGACAATCACTGTATCACTTACGTTGTTAGATATTAATCAATCTGATGATTGTGTTGGTCAAATTTTGATCCCCATTGTTCGCACTTTCATGTGTAGTAACAGTGCTTCTTTGGCCACTAAGCAAACATATTCTTTATGCCAAATATAATAGAAAACCGTTACTAGAATCACTGTTACATGCATACATTGAGGCTTTGACAGTTAAAACTTGAAAGTAACTGTTAATTTTATTTTTCTGGTATCACAGAGATCCAAGAGTATGGGGGTAGAACTTGAAACATCAGAGGAGATTGCCGAGCTGAGGAGACAAGACAAGTTCCAGCTACCTGAGGATTTGTGCAGCACTAACAGACTTATAGAAGAACTAATACAAAACTTGGAGAAGGCACAAAAAGAAGAGCATGAAGCAACCCAAGCCTCAGAAGCTGCGAGGCTCAAAGCTGAAGAGTTGGAGCAGGAAATTGCTAATGAATCCATGCACGTAGCTGCACTTTCAGATTTAAATTCCGCTAACGAGGAACTAAAGAGATTGCATGATGAGCATGCTTGTTTGGTGATTCAAAAGGATGTAGCTGTTAAAATGGCCGAAGAGGCTGTTGCTGCCTCCAAAAAAATTGAGCAGTCACTGAAATATTTGACTTTTGAGTTGGAATCATTGAAGTTGGCACAAACAGCAGTAGGTAAGGATTGCTGCAACTGGATACTGGAACTTCAACACGCACAAGAGAAGCTCCAGAAACTCAACCATCAAGCCTTAGCAATGAAGGATCTCAAATCTAAACTGGACGCATCTTCTTCTTTATTGCTTGATTTGAAATCTGAATTAGCAGCATATATGGAATCCAAATTAAAACAGGAGGATGAAGAACCAAAAAAGGTAATTGAGGAAGTGAAAATCAACATAGAGAAAGCATCTGCTGAACTTGACTCAGTTATTACAACTATTAGGCGAAGTGAGGAAACAGTCTCTCTTGCAGTTGCAACTCTCAAAGCTGAACTGGAGATAAAGTCTCAAATAGCTTCAGCTGAGATTAAAAAGAAAGGAGCCAGAGAGATGATTGGACTTGATAAGAAACTGGAGCAGGCAGCACAAGAGGCTGATTATGCTAAATCCCTTGCTCATGCAGCTGAAATAGAGCTGTGTGAAGCGAAGGAAGAGGCTGAACAAGCCAAGGCCAAAGCAAATGCAGTGGAAAGCGGGTTACTGGCAGCACAGACGAAGTTAGAGGATGCCAAGTACTATGAGAAGGTGGCTATAGAAGCAGTTAAAGCATTGCAAGATAGTGAATCAGCTGAAAACACTAATGACATAGATTCTCCCTCTGAGGTAACACTTGTAGAACTGAAAGAATATTATGAACTCAGAAAGCGTGCACTTGAGGCAGAGAAGTCAGCTGATTCGAGGGTAGTAGCTGCTAATTCTCAAGTAGAGATGGCCAAAGACTCCGAGTTGAATAGCTTAAAAAAGTTGAAGGAAGCGAATCAAGAGTTGGCTGCAAGAAAAGAATCCTTGAAGATGGCAACTGAGAAAGCTGAGAAGGCTCAAGAAGGAAAATTGGGGGTAGAACAGGAGTTACGAAAGTGGAAGGCTGACCAAGAGCAGAAAAGGAATGCTGATAAATCTGACCAAACTAATGTGCTTTCAAATAATATTGTAACTGGATCAGCCCTAGAAACAGAGGGCAAAAAGCAGAAGAAGAAGAAGAAGAAGAAATTTTTCAGAAAAATTGCAATGTTCTTTTCCAGAAGAAAGTCCCGTCACAACAGGTGCATGTAATCTTTGAGTCAAAACCAATGCACCCAAGTCTTACATAATTCCCCATATTTTGTAAAGTACTTCTCTCAATGAGCTTAAAGTTCTTGTATGGTTCATAACCTCATGGAATTGTGACTCTTTTGGAGATGGTTTAAGCCTCAAAGACTATTAATTGTGAGGCATAGAATAAGATTGTCATCAGTTTGGCTGTGAGAACAGAATAAGAATATTCTTTATGATGAATAGGCTAGAATTACTCTATTATTTAAACATCACCCTTCTAGAGATTATTCTCTTTCATTTCAACCCCTTCCCCATTTTTTTCTTTTTGCTGCTATAAAACTAAACCTTTCCAATCTTCTGGAATATTTCACCCAGAGTATTATCAATTTCATGAATAACGGCCAAACACTAGACAAATCAACAGGAAATACAAAAATGAAGAAATGGAAAACACAATAGAATACATGATTGCGGTGGGTGTTTCAGAGCCTGCCTTGTTCAATATGTATAATGGCGGGTTCTCTCTAGGCTTGTGCTGCTCCTACTGGAGTCTTAGCCCTGCCGGCTATTATTTGTTCATATAAATCTCTAATCTTCAAACCAATTATGGTCTGGAAAAGACCTGTCCCATTGTTGCTTCCCGGGAAATCAGCATGTTTCAACATCTGTTGTGTGACCTCTCCATAGAATTTTGTTGACAGGTTACTGAGATGGCTCTCAAGGTAAATCAGTTCATCTAGTTTGTCAAATTGCCCATCCATCTCCAACGCGGATACCTGTCCCATGTGAAAAAAACAAAGTTAAAATCACAAGGTCATCTTCTGGGACTCAAGATCTTGTATAATACTCCCTTCAGTTTTTAATATAAGGTATATTTAAAGAGTTTATCTTAGTCCTAAGTATAAGACATAGGTTTCATATTTGTCAATTTTTTCCTAATTTACCCCTATTGATGCTCCCTTAACAATAATCAAAGAGGATAGGGTAAAAGGGAATTAAGGAAGATGATCAAGGTATTTTAGAAAATACATGTCATGTTAACTAACTTCTTTAATCTAATGAAATTAGGTAAATATGTTTTCTGTTAAGGACCAGACTCACCGGAGGAAGTAAAACGCTTCAGCATGCTGGTAAAATTCTAACTGAATAATCCTATATATATATATGACTTTGAGACCAGTTAATTCTTCTTTAATTTGAACTTGTCATAATATTACAGACATGAAAATAGAAGATTTAAAGTTGTTGGCAGCACCTCATGGCCATAGTAAGTCTCTGGTCCATAGGAGAATTTAATGCCAGGATAAGAGCAAGTTAGCTTCCTGCCACATGGTATCCAAGAAATGGTAGAACCTTCATCAAACAAGTAAGAAGGGCTAAAATGCTTAACTCCTTCTTTCTGTATTAACCTCACTCTTAATATCTTTCCTTCATTATCATCTGGAATGAGCTGTGTTGGCAACACTTCTATCACTGAATCTGCATATTGCTTCTGAGGATCTGCATGCGAAGCAAGTAGTGCGCAAGTTAAAACATGCATAATGCTCTATTGCTTACACACATAATACAAGTATACAAAAATATTACTAACACCGGTCCTTAATATAAGATCTATTTAATTAATTTAAGTAAATTAAGGAACTTAGTTAAATTAGTTATATGTTAAAAATGTGTGTTAGTTTCCCTAAAATACCCTCTTAAATTATTTGTAATGAAACTACCCCTTGGTTATGGTATGATTCAACCATAATCAAAATAATGAACTTTAAATATGTGTTTTTACTTATTCAATGACTGATCTGATTTGAAAGACATTTTAATCAAATTGGTAGACCAAACCGAAAATTATTAAGTAGTAAAATTTATACATTTGATATGCTTATAGGTCCTTCCTTTTTGCCTTTCAAGAGTAAACCTAAATTATAAATTTAGACTGCCAGATGTTGAAGGCTTGATAGAATCTATTACCAATATAAGCTTCAAAATCAGGCTTCCGAGCTTCAATGCTAGCTTTGATGCTTTCAAGGCTGTGCCCTCGCTCTGCCATGTCTCTCTGTAATAATTGTCAGAGCACAGCAAGGAAGACTTAGATGAAAGAGACCTTTAAAAAGTTTGTACAAATTTGAGGAATTCATATGATGAGCCCTTTTTTCTTTTTTTGTGCTTGCCTGAATTTTCCATGCGAGTTTCACTTCATTGCTGATGTCCAAGTAGATACTGAAATCCAACAGTTCTCTCACCCGAGGATCAAACCTTCAATATGAAAACAAGAGTATTTATAAACTAAACTGATGATGAGAAAATGAAACAAAAAAAAAACCTTAGTTTTTGAGAAAATGCTTACATTGGATGCAAACCTTCAATGACCAAGATTTTGGGAGGCTTAACGAGCTCAGGAGGATCCAAGAGACCAGTGACATGATTATAAATAGGTTTCTCCACATAAACTCCATCCTTAAGTGCCTTAACTTGTTCATACATGAGATCAAAATCATTGGCTCTTGGATCAAGTGCTGTGACCCCTTTCTCTTTCCTTCCATTTCTGTCCAATGAATGATAATCATCTAAGCAAATAACTGTTGTGGTGTCACTAATTAGAGTGTTGGAATCTGGATTCCCTCCTTTTGGAGGTTCTGCTGTTCCTCCAAACACACTTGTTAGTCTCCTCATGAATGTGCTCTTTCCACAGCCTGAATCTGCAGCTAGACCAATCACCACCGTCGGATCATGATCACCTGCTACTGTACCACATGTTATCACACATGGGCTGCTTCTTCTTCTCCCGAAGATAACTAACTGCTGTTTCTGAGGAAAATAACCCAAATGTGATTCTGATGAAGATGAGATGTAGCATTTTGTGTTGAGAGATTGTGTTGTTGTGTACACTGTGCAAGCTGCCATTGTTGTTGTTTGTTGTTTTTTTCTGTCTCTCTCTCTCTTCACAGAGAGAAGCTGAGAGAAGTTTGAGGTTGGTTCTGAAGATTTTGATGATGGGATGGGACATATTTGAAGAACAAGTTTGGAGCACAAATAAAACGAGAGGTGGGATTGAAACCAAAGGCTGTTTGGCAGAAAATAAAAGAGAAAAATGGTGGGAAATGGTGATGGAAAAAAAAGCTGAGTTGTGATCTTCTTCTGTGTGTTTTCTCTTTTCTGTGACTACCCCTTGTTTTGGGCAAAGTGGAGTTTTACTGTAATTCTAAAAAGGAGCCTATGTGGATGTAATGAATCATCAGGCCAGGGTTAAACATGTCTTTTCACAAGATATTTATTTGTTCAGCAGATTAAGAAAAATGAAGAAATAGAAATAGACCAGATATTTTTGTGATCATAACAGGAACTGAAGGCTGACGGTTAAGAAAGTGGAGGTTGGATTTTAGACATGCCACGTGTCATGAACATGTTGGCTGCTTGAAGATGAGGGGTTCGATGAAAGACCACATTCCAGCAAAGTAGTCACAAAAGTTTAAAAATTGACATCAGCGAAAAAGGATGATGTTAATAAGGTTCTTCAAGGATATGCTTAAATTCTTTCTTCTTCTTTTAGCAAGTGCCAAGAAGTCAAATACTGTTGACAGTAGACAACATATATATATATATATATATATTAAAGCATAAAAAATCTGCTTCCACCATTCTAGGTTCTAATGGCCAACGGTTTGGGGCAAAACAATCAATCACACCATTTGACAATTATTTGAATTTAGAAACGAGTTCAACTCAAACACAGAACCTTGTTAATTCTAATTTAAAAACGAACCATTTAGTGTTCCTTCAGAGCTGGAGGAATCAGGAATGTATACGGTTTTATTTTCTTAAAAAAAATCAGTTGTTTAGTTTATTGAGTTGAAAGAATATTTACTCCACTTCTATGTTTTTTTTGTTAGGAGGTTTTTTTTTAATCTCTAGGAGTATTCATATATATATATATATATATATGAAAAAATTTTAAAAAAATACCTTTTAAACTTTAAAATCTCAAATCAATGATTTAACAAAAATCTGAGTTGTCAATCTCATTATTTTTATTTTTATTATCAATAAAATAAATTTAAAATTTTAAAGTTCAAGTGGTCTTTTTTTAAGATTTTTCTTTTTTATATATATATATATATATATATAAAGTGTTATGAGCCAAGTTTTATTTTGACTTTTGTTTGTGCATGACGCAATGGCTTGCATTTATTTAGTTTCCATGGTCCTTTAAGCCATTAATCAAATAGTTTTGATACAATATGTTCACTTTTCGTCTTCATTACTGTATTATTTTGCAACTGCGGATTATTGTTGTTGTTGTTGTTGTTGTTTTAAAACTGGGCACGCCTGGCTAAAGACGATAGAGTTAGGCGTCATTTAAATTAATTAATTAATATGATGAGCTATATACCACAAACCAATTAATTAATTAATTTCGTTTTCAAGAAAAGTTGAATGACGGTTACGATATGATGAGCTATATAGACAATGGTATGTCATGAATCAAAGTTGCAAATTCTGCTTCTATGAGCTTAATTAGTATTAGCAGTGTCATGAATGATAAAATAAATAACACTTCCTTTCCCTTAAAAAAAAAAAAACTCTTTCACATTCTTAATATAAAATACATTTATTTAATTTGATTAGATTAAAGAAATTAGTTAAATTAGTTAATATAACAAGTATTTTCTAAAAAACTTAGTTATTTTTTTTTAAATTCCCTCATTTCCTCTCATTCTTGATTATTGTTAAGGGATAATTAACAAATATAAAAAAAAAGTATGTCAATATAATAATAAAGATGAATGAATTAAGTGTAGGGGAATACAACTCAATAACTAATTTGGGAATACTCCTCTAGTATTTAATATAAGACATATTTAAAGAGTTGATCTTGATGCTAAATATAAGACATAATTTTTATATTTATTAGTCTTTTACTAATTTATCCTTATTGATGCTCCCTCAACCATAATCAAGAAGGAAAGGAAAAGAGAAAATTAAGGAAGATGACTAGGGTGTTTTAAAAATCACATATCATACTAACTAATTTAATCAACCTCATTAATTTAATCAAATTAAATAAATATGTCTTATATAAAAAATATGAATGAAACCTTTTGATACAGGTAAGCAGTAAACCAAGCAAATTTTTCTTTCCTTATCATCACCATCATCATCATGAGATTATGGAACTAATACAAAACAGTGAATCCCAAATACAGTTGAAACAGAACAAATAAAGCAACATGCTGATATAATAAACTGAAACATAAGACAGATTCATCTTACATTAAATGTCCCCGAATTAGAGTGAGTGAAAAATAGTAGTCGTAGTATTATTATTCAGGGACGACTAACATAAGGTATAGAGTAATAGTAGGATTATATTTTCCTCCGATGACTGCTACTCTGTGTGTAGAGTAATGTTCCACTCAACAACTTCCTTCACTACTAACAGCAAACTATAGAAGACAGAAATGCTCGTTTAATCAAAGCATAATTCAGAATATAAAAGAGGCCTATTGAGCAGTAATTAGCAACCAGTAACCTATGAATTTTCAGGTTCAGACACAGTCACAGTCTCTTTCATCTCAGGCAACGAAACAAAGGCATATCCCTTTAAATGTCTCCTTAGAGAGTAATATGCTCTGTGAAGCCAGCCAGCCTCACGCATTGGCATTGCCCTTAGAAAGAGGGGCACAAAGCAAGAGGATGCACCAAACAAGTTGGGGCACAGCTTTAGTGAAGATGTCCACCTCTTAGACCTCAAGCTCTCTGAACATGATCATTTTAATAACTGGGAAAAATATTTCATATTAACATCTTTCATAACATTATATACTTTTAATTCATCTCTCAATTATTTGACGTGAGACTTAAAGCATATTTGGAATGACTTATAAACATGTCATCGTGCGGTTAAAAAGGTCAATTGGGCTTATGGGGTGTTTTGGCTTTTTGCTTATGTTTGAGACAACTTTTAAGTAATTGAGATTTTAAGGGAAAATTGGTTTTCTTTTTCCCAATAAGCAAGAAATCAAAGCTAATAGCGAGCTTTCACAATTGAGGCTAGTTAAACAATAAGGGAAAATACCGTTATTATTCAACAAATCTCAATAATTATCTAGTCTATTTCTCTCTCTCCTCCCTTGTCAGAGCTTTTCCACTCTCAAGCCGCTATGTCTTTCACCTCTTATCTCTTTGTTCTTGGCGATTCGCAGAGCTAATCCAATGGATTGTGTCGTCCTTTTTCGCACTCTATTTTCAGCCTCTCAAACCTTTTTGGTGGTCAATTTTCACACTCTATTGGGGATTTTAATTTCTCAGCCTCTTTCTCAAATTCATTAAAGGTTTTTTAGTCTTCACAAATTTAGAATATATTACCCAAATATCCCATAGGACTTCATTATAAATTGAAGATTTCAAAAAATCGTTAGATCGTATTTTTTATTTTATTTGAGACTTAATGTACAATTTTCCCTTTTATTTCTTGCTTAGGCTTGTATTTTTTTCAAGTCTCACAGGGTTATAGCGGAAGACACTCTGAAAGAATCTCGCTTTTTAGTGCACTACCTCTCAAATCAAACTTGGCTCTGATATTATAGAATACACACAGATTATTATATAAAAAAACAAAATAGGATGCACTACTCAAGCTACTTAATATATAGACCTTATATTAGTATTCTAATAGCCCTCTCGTCTACAAACCAACCATAAGGCTCAGACTTTTGTGTGGGCCCCATGGCTCAACTCCCAACTTAGAACGGGCAGGCCAGCAAACGTATCGCTAACTCAACTAGGTGTGTGTTTGGAAACACGTAAAATCATGGTTTTAAACCATGTTTTATGTAAATCGAGATAAAACTCTTCTCACATACTTACCTCATAAATCGTAAAATTTATTCTCAAAAGCTAATTTCAAACACACATAGGTGACGCCTGAGCTGTGTGCCATCACCTTACATGGATTCCAAGCTCGTGTTACCAACGTGATGTGAGAATTTTTGGTATTCTTCAATTTTATCGACCTATTCCTTCTTTTAAGAGATTTTAAGATACATTTTTACCGCAATTTTCTTTGCTTTTGTGCTATCAATTTACGACTTCACGTTATTATGCCATCAAAATCACCCCATTCACCTACCACAAAGCTAGAGCCAATTAGTTTACTATTGATTTTTTTTTAATGAGAAAGTTTAAAATCTGCCTCTCCCCACATAATAATAACAAAGTTCAACAATACCTCAAAATAATATATTTAACAAATATGAAGAGATGGGATGGTAAAAGTTACAGGATCTTACAAAATATCCAATCCCAGGTTTGCATCTCCTGACTTATGGCTAGTAGTATAAGAGATCACAACTACCCAGAAATGCAGCATTGTATACATTTTCTAAGTTTTCTTTTAGCAATTCTAATTCCTGGCCACCGTGTCAGGAATTCTTCATGTAATCCTTTTATTTTGTTTAATATATTTTTTAATCTTTTCATGGAACCAAAACTAACACTACAAAACAGTGGGTCAAGGTGCCAACAAGACAAGTCCATTTGAATGTGACCTTTTAGCAGTATACGATACTATGTAATGCACTCTCTCCAAACCTTTCTAACCTTTGAAGTCCACGGGAAAACGTTGACTTATTAGCTACTTTTTTGTTTGTCTAATGTTGACAAATTTTTTAATGTAGGTTTTTAGGCGTGTTGACCCCACTGGCCTACGGAAAATCACCAGGTGACGAATTAATTTGTTGTGACAGCACTTGATCCCTTTGAAATGCATTTCTATTTCTCATCATATGAGCATGAGAAGCAATATTTGAAAATTACCTCAAGACACAGTATTATTTTTCATTTTTGTTTTTTCAGACCACAACCACAAGAAATATTTAAGTCGTCGCCAACCTTTTTGACAAGGAGAAAGCTGGTAAGACATGTTTTCTTTCCCGAATTACGTTATTTATTTATTTTTTTTAAAAAAAAAGTTATCGCATTATTCATCCGTTTCCTTGCTCAGTTGCTCTTATACTGCTTGCTGAATACCGTGATTTAACTATGCCAATGTGAATTTATTTTATATACTAAACAACTAATATATATATAATTTTAAATAGCATAATTCTATAACTCTCACTTATCAAAAACCAATGAAAAAATTATGGACAAGATAATTTGTAAATGGACACTATCCACATCAAATTTGAATGATCCAGATCTCATTACAAAAATGAGAGCCCAGTGGGCTCCACGAGGGTGATCCGGGGTCGCACGAAGATTAGATTTAAAGATAAAGAAATACGGCAAAATAACAGGATCCTTGAATTCACTCTCGCAATATATATTTCATTAATTGAAAAAAAAAAAAATTGGGATGTCACTATGCTGACCAAAAGGGGGGAAAAAAGGAAGGGGAGGAAGATTGGAGTTACAAAGACACACTAAACACACTGATCGAAAAAGCCATAGATAGGAAGATATTAAAAGTGGGAGACACTGTTGGAGGAGAAAGAACAAGAATATACTAGCCACTTAATAAGTGACTGATGATGATCTAGCAGTCACTGCGAGCCTTGGAGAAAATCTCACTTATTTCCCCTGAAATACAAGTAGACTTTCTGCATACAGAAAATAGATCATTATGAACATTATTAAAAATGATTTCTTAACAATATATAAGCAAATAAAGTTGCTGGGGTATAGGACAATTATCATTTGTCCCGAAAACAAGAAACAAAATAAAACAGGCAATGCAAAACCAATGCAAACGTCGGGTTCCTCACCTGAAGCACCCACAAACTTAGGAGAGTCTCCAAGCAAAACAAGCCGAATCCAACCAAATAGAATATCTGCAATAATATCAATCAAAATTGGCACAAACAAATGTAAAACTATATTTCTTTAAACTGTACTAAAGGTTTTATTACTGACTTAACCAAGCAATAGATTAACTATACTCCATATACCAAAAATCAGGGGAAATTTGAAAACCCTTTTCACTGCATAACCCATTAACTGGATCAATTTCACAATCCTAAATTACAAATTACCCTACATTCTATTCCGACTGAAAGCTGTGGTGGGGAGGGGCCAAGTCACTAGAATAGAATGACTGTGCCAAAGGGCCGCGCTAGAACAAGGCCAACATTTGTCCTAACCCCTAACTTTGTGAAGGAAGATTCTAGGATTCTCATTTCGGTTGATTTCATGTGGTTTAGTGTTGTGATCTTTTTGGAAACAGATTTAGTGATTCAAGAGCATAGGACTTGTAACCTAGGCATTTGATTTATCCATGATGCATGGATATCTGCAAGAATATCAGTCAAATTGGCATAAACAAAAGTGGTTGAAATTGATTTTCCCATCAGAACTTCAGCATTAGATAAAGTAGGGGACCTTTCACTGCTTTGCTATGTCTCGGTTTATATAAAACAAAAATCATCTTGTTGGTTCTGTCAAAAGGCTAACAGTCTTCAATTTTAAAATATAAAAGTAATAGCTTATTCTTATTTTGACCAATACCCCCATTAGTAAGTGCACCTGATTTGTCTCGGTACAATTTTCTAGATTAATGCATCAGTTAAGACACAAGCTTCCCTTTATTTTATGCAATATCTTTGAACAACAATAAACATGTACATAACATTAGTTACAGACGTTCAGAGCTCAAAATATTGAGATGCACATAATTCAAATGATGCATCAAATAAAACTTACCCCAACCAATACATGGTCTGAGAAGACATCAATTGCTGCAAGAATACCCCTGAAAATTTAAAAGCATTAATTCAATTTAAACAGAAAAGGAATATATGCCGCTATAATACATTACATATAAATAAGCAAAAGGGTGACCATAAGGTAATACCACAAAGTGGCATTCAAATTCTGTTAGAATCAAGGGGGAATCGAAGAATGGAGAAGGAAGTAAGAAGGAGAGAGAGAGAGCCTTAGGCCAGTATCTGGAACCCGAGTCTGACAAGCAGGAAAATTTCATTCATAATTCCACCCCTAACTCATCATTGAGTACTAGGCATAACTGACGCTAACTACCTATTTTCCTAACTGCATGCCCACGATCTACAACTAAACAAAGACATCACTATGACACGAAGACGCACACGTTAGCAAACAACAGAAACAGACTTAACACGTAAAAAGCAACATGGGTTTACTGTTTTGCCCCACAATTCCTCCTAGTATAAACTAGTAGAGGGTGTGGTCCCCTATCATTACCCTCCCCTAGCAGAAGCACCTTGTCCTCAAGGTGGAAATCTGGAAATTGAGCCTTTAATGAATCATAAAGCTCCCAACTGGATTCTTCCTTAGGTCTGCCTTGCCATTGGATAAGCAACACGACATCTTTGTTGTCCTTGTGGATGATCTGTCTAGTGTCTAGAACTTGCTCCGGTTGCACTTGGAGCTCCCAATCGTCGTTAATGGGCAGTGGAGGTGCGGGATGAATAGGGTGGTAGCCATGTGCCGCTTTCAAGAGTGATACATGAAACGCAGGGTGCACACGGGTCCCTGGAGGCAGTTGTAATTCATATGCCACTGGGCCAAACTTTCTCAGGATGGGATATGGGCCAAAGAAACGAGGGGAGAGCTTCTCATAACGTTGTCTGGCGAGAGTTTGCTGCCGGTATGGCTACAAACGCAAGAATACTAAATCTCCTGGTTTGAAATCCTCGTCTCTATGCTTTAAGTTAGCATGATGTTGCATGGCAGATTGTGCTGTTGTAAGATTGTCTCTGATAGTATTCAGGATTGCATCCCTTTCTTGGAAGTACTCTTCCAACTCCGCAATTTTTGTGGAACCAGCTGTATAGGGGAGGAGCGTGGGTGCAATTCTGCCATAAACAATTTGGAACGGAGTTATACCTGTAGCAATATGAAACCCTATATTGTATGACAACTCTGCCCAGTGTAAGATCTAACCCCATTGTTTGGGATGCTCCTGGGAAAAGCAGTGGAGGTAGGTCTCAAGGCATCTGTTAACCACCTCGGTTTCGCCATCTGATTGAGGATGATATGCAGAACTCATACGCAGCTGTGTTCCGCTTAATTTGAAGAGCTCTTGCCAAAATGCACTCAGGAAGAGAGGGTCTCTATCCGAGACTATGGACTTCGAGAAGCCATGCAGCCGGATAATTTCTTTGCAGAAGAGGGCAGCAACTGATTTTGCTGTTAGCGGCCGTGAGATTCCAATAAAGTACGCATATTTGCTGAAGCGATCCACCACCACAAATATAGTTTCCATACCTTGAGATTTTGGCAAGCCAGTAATGAAATCCATGGAGATATCTTCCCATATTTGCTCCGGAATGGGTAATGGCTATAGTAGTCCTGCTGGAGATTGTGTAATATACTTGTTCTTTTGACAAGTGGAGCATTGCTGCACCCATTGTTGAATGTCTTCCTTCATATTTCTCTAATGGAAATGCTGCTACAAGCGTTTCAATGTTTTTAGAACGCCCCCATGCCCACCTAATGGAGAAGAGTGAGCTTCGGAAAGCAATTTTTGGCTCAAGTCAGATGGAGATGGGATCACTAGCCACCCTTTAAAATAGAGTTTCCCTGCTGCTAGAGAATAATGAGGTACTGAGCGCAGATCATCTTTTAATGAGCTAATGACTGAGAGTGTAAAATCATTCTGAAGCAGCTCTTGCTCCAAGTCATCAAAGTCTGTTGCTTTAGGAATGCTAATCGAAAACAGGTCAGCCGAACAGGGAAAACAGGATAGAGCATCGGCCCCCCTGATTGGTTGAGCCCGCCCTATAGCGTATGACAAAGTCAAAAGGCAGTAACTTTACCATTAGCCGTTATTGTTCCGATGTGGTGATTGCTGTTCAAAAAGGTATTTAAGGCTGCAGTGATCCGTTAGTACCTCAAACTTGCGGCCCAACAAGTAATGCTTCCATTTTTGCAAGGAACAAACAAGTGCGAGGAGTTCTCTATCATAGACGGACTTGTACCTGTTGGAATATGACAGGCCTTTGCTGTAGTAAGCAATGGGATGTCCATTTTGCTGCAACACTGCACCGATTCCGATAGAGGAAGCATCACACTTAATGACAAATGGCTTGGAGAAGTCTGGAAGTTGGAGCACAGGTACTTGTACAAGAGCATTCTTCAAATCAGCAAAGGCTCGTTTGGATGCTTCTGTCCATTGGAATGAATCCTTCTTGGTCATATCTATAAGTGGTTTTGCAATAAGACCATAATGACGTACAAAGCGTCTCTAATATCCTGTTAATCCCAAAAACCCCCGTAGTTCAGAAATGGATTGGGGCATAAGCCAATTTGTTACTGTCAAGACTTTGGCCGGATCTACGGCCACTCCGTCCCGCGATACAATATGTCCAAGAAAAGAAATTTCCAATTGAGCAAAGTCACATTTCTTGGAATTGGCAAAGTAGTGCTGTTGTTGTAGAATTTGTAGAACAATTCTGAGGTGAGTGTGATGATCTTGCAAATTTTAACTATACACCAGTATGTCATCAAAGATACCAGTATGAATCTGTGAAGGTGGGGACGGAACAGGTCATTCATTGCAGCTTAGAATGTTGATGGGGCATTAGTAAGCCCGAAAGGCATGATTACAAACTCGTAATGCCCGGAATGAGTTCGAAAGGCTGTTTTATGAATGTCATCTGGAGCTACTCGAATCTGGTGGTATCCCGAACGCAAGTCAATTTTGGAAAAATAAGTGGCTCCATGCAACTCATCGATAAGTTCATCAATATTCGGAATTGGATACTTATCTCGTATCGCAATTTTGTCAAGTTCTCTGTAATCCACGCAGAAACGCTAGGAACCATCTTTTTTTGGAACCAATAGGACCGGGCTTGCAAATGGGCTCACACTTGAACGGATGAATCCTTTGTTCTGTAATTCAATGATTTGCCTTTCTATCTCATCCTTTTGAGAATAAGGATATCTGTAGGGTCTGATATTCGGAGGGGTCGATCCTAGGAGAAGAGGGATGGAATGTGATGAGACCGGAGTGGTGGTAATTGTTCTAGGTCTTTGAACACTTCAGGGAACAACTCCAGCATAGAGTAAAGATCTGACAGCCTCTGAATTTTTTGCTCCTTTTCAGGTGCAAAGCCTTGTTAAGAGAAAGATTGTAATGCTGCAATAGACGAGTGAGGTTGAGGGGTCCCTTGTAACTTGAACCTCTTACTATTAGACCAAAAGATCATGTACATTTTCTGCCAATTGGCCTCTATCGTATTGAGTGACGCGAGCCACTTAATACCCAACACCATATCTGATCCTCCAATAGCAAACGAGAAGAAATCTTCTCTAATGACCAAGCTTTGCACTTGCACCTCCAATTGTTTACGAATCACATTACAGGGAATTAAATTCTGGTTTCCCACTTGTACCACAAAAGAAGGGAGTGAGTGTACCTGTAGTTGAAGTTCTGCTACCACTTTCTCTGAAATAAAATTATGGGTCAAACCACTGTCAATAAGAATGAGGATCGGCTTTGTTTTTATGGTTCCCTACACTTTCATGGTTGTGATTGAAGGACTACCTAGAAGGGCGTGTAATGAAATTTCTACGAACTCTCCCTCTGGTTATTGGCTTTCAGAGGAGCTGGTCTGTTCATACACTTCTCCGTCCTCAGAAACTTCCATTAATTTGAACGAAGAATTGCTACATTGATGCCCCGGCTCGAATTTCTCGTCGTATCTGAAGCAGAGCCCCTTATCACGCCGTAACTGCCGTTCGTATTCGCCAGCAGAATTATGGGCGTCGCATTAGGTGTCGTTGCCGGTGCTGTTATCTGTCTGGAAAATGTTGAGGATGAAGCAGCTTGCAATGAAAATCCCGTTTCAGTCCCTTAATTCAATTTGGAGAATGCCGTGCTTTTGTTTTCTCGATTATTGAATGTATTTTCACTGCGTAACGTAAAAGCACGCTGCGAATATCTTGGGTAGTTATGACTCTGCGCCTTCTCTTCAAATTCCAAGGCGAGACTCGTGGCTTTGAAGACCATCCACGGTTTTTGAATCTTAACATTAGATTGCAGTTCGGCTTTCAGCCTATTTATAAAGACGCCCAACAAGCAATGCTCGGGCCATCCCTTCACTCGCGCTGATCTCCTGACGAACTCTTGTTGGTAGTCATGGACAGATCCGGTTTGTTTGAAGCTGCATAGATACACATCGGGGTTTTGGAATTCTGCCAAGCTAAACTGCTCTTGGAAGACCTCAACCATTTCCTCCCAATATCTAATTGTTCTGTTAGAGGTGACCCAGGTAAACACGTTTAAGGCATCGCCCTCTAGATTGATGGCTGCAACATCAACTTTGAGGTCCTCGGAAGTATGGTAGTATCTAACAAACTTTTCGGCTTTCATTATACAGGCTCTAGGATCTCCGCCATCATACTTAGGGAATTCGACCTTAGTATAGGGCCTCCGCGTCGGGTTTTGCAACCACCATGACGTCTCCGAAGGAATTTCTTCCCCATCGTCACCAGACCGGGTTTCATGCGGGTTCTGGGTGTTTTTGTCTTTTCTTAACGTGGTGATTTCTGTATCCAGTCTCCCGACTTTCGCCAGAAGCAGAGCCATTTGTTATGCCATGAACTCTTGAAATTCTGGCGGTGTTGTGGGGTATGCAGCTTCCAGTGGTGGCATTGGTAAAAAGGGTGGGTTTGAAGGATTCGAACACGAGTTGGTAGAACTCTGTTCCTGAGTACCAGAACGGGTGGTCACCATATTCCACTGGTTGAGAACGGAGGGGCTTTGATACCAGAATGTTAAAATCAAGGGGGAATCAAAGAATGGAGAAGGAAGTAAGAAGGAGAGAGAGCCTTAGGCCAGTATCTGGAACCCGAGACTGACAAGCAGGAAAATTTCATTCATAATTCCACCCCTCACTTAGTAAATTACTCGTCATTAAATACTAGGCATAACTAACGCTAACTACCTATTTTCCTAACTGCATGCCCACAATCTACAACTAAACAAAGACATCACTATGACACGAAGACGCACATGTTAGCAGGCAACAGAAACAGACTTAACATGTAAAAAGCAACATGGGTTTACTGTTTTGCCCCACGATTCCTCCTAGTGTAAACTAGTAGAGGGTGTGGTCCCCTATCAAATTCATTTAAATTTTAGCAGCAAGTAGTTTGAAATATTTTTTAAATCAATATTATTTAAATAGTAGAGGGTTTAAATCAAGTAAACAATTAAGCTGAACCCTTTTAATCACAAAGGCCCACCAACATGATTTAGCATTTCATGCCCCCCCCCTTCTTTCTTCTTTTCTTTTCCTGAGCCTCTTGCGCCATACTTCGTTATGAAATCACACTCAATCAGATAGTTACTAACAACTTGGAACTTAAATTGAGGAAGCTTGAAAATAAGATTTGTAGTTGGTAGAATAGAACTTACGTTAAAGACTTTCCATGGAAAACAACTGGAGGAGCAATAGCAGCATAGACACAAAACGCAATATGCAGCTGCATCATGTCAAGGTAATTAATAGAAGGATTAATACATTACTCACTCACTAGTGTGACAGCATTAAGTAATAGATTGACATACCATGTAAATCAG
This sequence comes from Albizia julibrissin, assembly GCA_037074505.1. Lineage (NCBI taxonomy): Eukaryota > Viridiplantae > Streptophyta > Magnoliopsida > Fabales > Fabaceae > Albizia > Albizia julibrissin. Next base: position 37,644,521 of record CM073488.1, on the reverse strand, counting down.
GAAAAACCACCCAAACTTGAATGCACTATCTGTCCTGCGTAACAGAAAGAATCATGCCATCAACATGAAGTATTCTTGTTCTCTAAGTTAAAGCCAATGCTATACGAGCTTCTTTATTTTGATATTTTTCTTTCCATCTTTACAAATTTCATCATATATAATGGATGGCTATAAATTTATCACTATTTTCTCCACCTGTTTCTAAAGGGGAAAGAGGTATCAATAGACAAATAATAGTCCTAAATCCTTGACGCATTTACTAAGCTAAAATGATAGTAAGGAAAAGGCAGCAACACTGGGGTAGTGGAGTTTACCTCACAGCGTTGTAGAGGGGCCTGTACCAAAGCACATATGACAAGGGAACTCCAAGTAAAGTGTAGATCACAGCAAGGAAAAAAATTTTAACCCCTGCACATTGAAAAACGCTCACCTGAGGATCCAAATCACAGCACAAACCAGAGATCTAGCAAGTACCCAAATATGGTAAAAGCATTGAGAGAAAGAAAGTAAGCTCACCACCGCCTCTAATCCAACACACAGTCACAGCAACTATATTAAAAACCAGGCAGAGAACAATTCCTGAAAGAAATCATTACATAGTCAGTAAAAAAATCAAAATGAGAGAAAAAATGTACAGTGGAATATTATTGAGTAAAATATAAAAGTATAAACAAAACAAAAGGATCACAAAGAACAACATAAAATGACAAGGGAAATTTCAAAGTGGAGAACATTGTAACATTGCACCCCAGAAATGATCATTTAATGGAAAAGGAGAGCCTTGAACAATTTATCAGAAATAGAGAAGCACATTGCAAATGATAATGTTACCAGATAACTAGTCAAAGATTTCATAGAAAAAGAACAAGAACTCTAATGCTGCAACTCAAGTCGAAACTTATACTATGAAAAGGCTGTCGAGTTTCAACCAAGTTGAAAAATTCAGGGACACAATTCAAACATAATTGCAACTAATCGTTTCATGAACTGGCGTCTCATTGACAATGACAAAACTAATTAATTAAGTCCCCATACCTAACCAACTTGCAAAGGCCAAATACTGCATCCTTTGAGCATGAGCTGGTATCTCATTGGCAATATCATGATGAATGATTGGGAAAAATGGAGGCCAATTCTTATCATCAACGGTAACGCCAGCTGATAAGTATATTTTGGAAGAAAAATTAAAAACTAAAATAAAATAAGCTATCAACCCAGCCATCAACACAATTTCAGAAAAGTAATAAGACAGTTAATTGAAAAGGTTGTGTGTCATAGTCTTATCAGTAACCTTGAGAAAGAGCTTCTTCCCTCCTTTTTATATCCTGCAGAAACATTTCAAAATAGTCAAGAAGTAGTCGTATTTAAATACCAATATATACACAAAGGGAACAGCTGAACCTAAGCAAGGACTCACAAATGTAGGCAGTAAGACAAAGGAAACATTAGACAATAAATTCAAAAATAAAAATGATATAATTATAATCCAGAAAATGTCAACTATCAAAACAAAAAAGGACTCACCTTTTCTTTCCTTTTTAGATCTGCTTCCCAAGATGCTAGTTCTTGCTCTTTCTTCTTGGTGTCCTATGGATGCACCATAAATAAAAAGGGGGGAGGATAGATCAGCCTCGCAGGGAAAAAAAGAAAAGAAAAGAACCACAAAAATTCTTCAAATTAGCAAACATCATTACATTTTTGTTATCTAATGGAATATCAACTGTAGCATCATGTCTTTGACCAAAACCCAGTGGTTCAGATGTCAGTGGTGGAATGCGTGATTTTGACCCAGGAGCAGCCGCACCTTTCTGCAATATTTTCCCAACAAAATAAGACGTAAACCACATACCATAACCATAAATAGACTAAATTATTCAATGCCAACTGCCAAGGCTTCCAGAACACAGGGTAGGTGCTTAATACCATACCATAACCAAACCTTTTTTTGCCATCGAAACGGCATGTTATCAAAATATTAAACATGGACAGTAATTCCCTATCAGATGAAAATTATAACAGAGTTACATCATATTCAATTGAACCAAATGTTTCTGGATAGCCTAATTTGATCAGTAAGCAATTTAACTGAGCTGCACCCAATCTTCATCACTCACGCTACTCAGGCGAACAGTATTATTCAATCCTTCTATGTATTATCATAGCATTATTTATTTAAGGAACATACAAGACTGACAGAAATATTTTCTGTTTTTTATCATTGGGATTAATTCCAAATTTCTACGCAAATATTATCTGCAAACCCTCTTCCATCTCACATGTTTTCTCTTTCTTCTTTTGATAAAGCAGCCAGATTGAAAGGGTAGAAAATCGTCTTGACGTCTTCATAATATTATCAATGATGAAATAGGAGCAGAATCACCGCCATCTGCCCATCCACTGCTCAGCTAAGCAGCGAGGTATCAGTTCACGCACCCCCTAGTTCAGTATGTTCATACACCCAATCGAGTGGCTCCGAAAACGCCATAGTTTTAAAATCATACACACTATATTTACTGATCCAATGCCTCTAGAAACAACTATATAGAGTTTTCCTTCATGAATTTCCGCAGAATCGGTGCACGCTCTTCCTCAACCATGTCCGCGGGCAAACAAGAGAATGAAATTTATAAAAGCCAAAGCAAGTGATGCTCTGAGTATAAAGTTATATTGTGTTTCACCGATCGAAATCAGAGAACTGGTTACCCAGTCGATCTCTATAATTAGAAAAAACAGAGCCCCGCCATAATTTCTAGCTGAAAGTTTCATAAAGACCAAAAAGCCACTTAGGCACTTCCTTAATGATTCGCATACACCATAAAATCCAACCTCAGAGATTAGAGTCAATATAATACTAGATCTGAGGAATACCCAAAAAAAAATAGTACGTGTAAATCCACAATTGGAAGAGAGAAGAGAAAATTTACCGAAAATGGATTAACCTCTTCTTCTTCGAAAGGGTTGGGATCGTGGTTGCGATTCATGGTTGTCCCTTAGATTTTGCAGAGAAAATGTGCGAGAAGATGGCCAAATTTACCGACTGAGGAAGATATTTATGGGTGCGAGAGAGAGTTAAACTATGTTTTGCGGCACTTTTTAGCGTAGCTAGAGGGATACCGTTTTAGAAGGGAATACTGAAATGGAACTATACAATTTGCCCTTCGATTTTCCTCAGATTTACGTGTTTGGTCCTTCAACCTCTTAAAGATGCTTTGTTGCTTTCCCGCATGTAGCAATCATTTAACGGTCGACACTTGCAATCGTTCAGGTTCATGTTCGCTTTCTTGGACAGATAAATTTGAAACCCGGGAGGCTATATGGCTATATCTCATTTTATACTTTATTATATATTTATTTAATTTAATTAATAAAATCAATTAATATGATATATATATTTTTTAAAATATTCTAGTTATTTTTTGTAATTCTTTCTTTCTATCTCTTTCTCAATTATTGTTGAGAGAATATTAATAAAAATAAATTAAAAAAAATTATTAACCCCCTAAACACATAATATATTTTAAGAATGGAAGGGAGTATAAATAACGATATGGATTTTAATTTATGGTATATCGATCTGGTAAAAAAATATTTAATGGAATATCAAAAATATTTATAAAAAAGTGATTTATAAAATGTGAGTTCTTTTTTTTTTCTTTGATATTAAAAAATGCGGGTTCTTCATATCTTAGTCTAGAAGAAATGAAGTCCAAGAGACATAAATTATTGAATCGTGTCAGAAACATGGTAAATATTCTATGATTTTTTTTATAAAAAGACAAATTCATTAAAAACATATTAAAATAAAAAATAATTACAATACGCTTGAGCTGCAATACATCAAAAAGAAAAAAAAGCAAATCAAGCAGCTTAAGACAATAAAGGAATAAAGCAAACAAACAAAACTAATTGTAACGGAAAACAGCACAATTGAAAAACTAGAAAATAGAGCGCTAAATAGCCTCGGTATATAAGAAGGTTCATAGCCACAAAAGAGAGCCATCAAAGATTTCCAACAACGCAGATGGAGACTGAGAAATAGTTAAGCAAGAGCAATATTCTATTATTTGTGTGTGTGTGATTTCCAGGAAAGAAATTAGTTTTGCTTCTTTCACCATGTGGAAGAGGCAACAAGTTCACAACTCTTACCTTAACGCATATGGAGAGCCAAAGTCGAGAATTCTTTAGCATTTCGTTAAAAATAAACAGCAGAATTACAAATATGAGTTGCATAGTTTACTCTTAAATACAAATACATCACCAAATGATTATACAAGCATGACTTTTTTAATGGAGAAGTGTGTGATAACACCCTGAATTAAATTAAGAAAACATACTAGAATTGATCTTAAGTACTACTTCCAATCTTAAATATAAGACCTAATTGATTTTAAAAAAGATAAATAAATTACTTAATCATATTATATGTTGTGCATAATTTAATTATATATCAGCTTATAAGTTAAACAAGTTAGTTTAAAAAATGATAAAATATATATATATATTTAAAGTAATTTAATTAGTTTTCTTAATCTCTAAAAAAAAGTTAATTAAATCTAAGGAGGTAGTATGCCAATATGAACTGAATTTCTTATAAAGTTGGAAATTAATGAAGTCATTATCTGATTATGTGAGAGTAACATAGCATGTTGAAGTGTCAGTGGAAACAATGTGTACTATAGATATGTATCTGGAGTGAGTATATCACTATATTAAGGATAATACTTTTCAATGGAAGAAAAGTATTTATATTTTATTTTTTTATTCCGATTAATTTATATAATTTATAAATTGATATATAATTTAATAATATATAACATATAGTATGAATAAGTAACTTATTTAGTTTTTTTAATTTTTTTAAAAAAAATCAATGAGACCTTATATAAGACTGGAAGAGTTATCCGAATAAGTTGATAGTCAGTCAGCGAAATGCATCTAAGGCCCTGTTTTGGTATCATGAAAGTGGGAGGGTGAAAAGTGGAACCCAATATTTATATGTTTGATAGGGTTTAAAGCATTATTTAGGAAAATGACTTCCATAAAAAATGATAGAAATGACTTCTACCAACCCCCTCCCTCCATCGAACTAGTTTCACTTCCATGGAAGTAGAATTTTGTCCCTCTTATATTTTATCAAATTATAAACTTTTCTCTCTAGCTTCCTTCCTTTCTCTTCAACCTCACTCGACAACCTCCATCTGAAACTTGTTTTTTTCAACAATTTTCTTCAATTTTCCACTCGACCACCATAGAACACATCCATTTTTTTAAAAATCATCTTCAACCTTACACTCGATAATCATCTCATTTTTTTTAGTCCCCACATCATCTTCAACCTCTCGCTTTAGATAACCAGATCTGACACAGTTTTATCCACGCCATTGAACATGTTGAACCTACCACGCGTTGCCGCTAAGCTTGTCGAACTTACCCCCTGACCGCTGAGCCATCGAACCTGCCCCACACCGTCGTCGAACATGCCCCACATAGCTGTCAAACCTTCCCCAATGGCATCGTCAAACCTGCCCCCTCCATCACCCCTCTCTCTCTAATAGCTATCGGTGATGTTGTTTCAACAGGGCAGTTTGTTTAGGCTATATTTTTCTTTTCTGAAGGCAAGGGTATTTTAGCCTTTTCTCAGGAAAAAAATACACATATTGATTAAAAATAATATCTTACTTCTATTAGCATATCAAACATACTTTAGAAATTACTTCAACTCACAATTCCACTTCTACCTCCACTTTCAATTATACTTCTATTTTCATAAAAAAAAAAAACCCTTTCCATTGTACTAAACAAGGCATAATATTGATGCAAACAAGTTCAAATCTGTCGGTTAAAAAAAAGTGCTAATTTAATACAATCACTTTATTGATTTTAATGGTGAAATTAAATAACCACCTTATTAATAGCAGGGTTATTAAATGCGCAATAAAAAAAATACTAATCTAATCACCACTTTATTAACTTCAATTCACCAACAGTTTAACTGTGTAAGCCGGAGATATTTTGAATTTTAGAAAAGATAATTGTATCAAAAGGGGTAGTTATAAACTCCAAACTGGATATCGAATAATAATATATAGAAAGAACCTGAGACAAAATTAATTAACTGTTTTACTAATAACCGTGTCATTAAATAACTAACAAAATTTAGATATATGTGGCACCTTTTTTACTCAGAAAAAAGTATGGAATGTTTTTTACTCACAAAAAAAGTAATAAAAATGTTTTCTTATAAATTGTTTGAGTCAGCGGTGGTAGAAATATTTTTTTTATTTGATTTTTACAAAAGTTAAATAGGATAAAAGTCATATTGTAAATATGATATGTGTTTTGATTAGCGATGACAGAAGTAACTTTTTTAAAAAAGTCATATTTTTTAGTTTATTCTCAAAAATTGCTTTCGGAAAAAAACTTAATTATCAAAATATCAATCCAAATATCCTAAGCCAAATACCACAATTTTTTTTTTTTTAAAAAAGTCACATTTGGCATCAGAGGGTGCCATAGCAAATAGTCTCTTAAAGGATGGAGCGCGCCCAAATGCTCCACGCAAATAAATGAATAATATTACTCATACTTAAAATCAGAAAATCGGGTTGAGTCTGTCGGGTCGGTCATTTTAAATCACGGGCCGAGCTTAAAAAATGGAGCCTAAAAAAAAGTCAGGCTTAAAAAGGCCAGTTCTATAGGGCCGAGGGCCCTGCAGGGTCAAGGGTCGGTCCGTTAGGCCCTTTAACTATTTTTTTAATTTCCCTACCCTTCCTACCCGTGATGACTCTTTCCTGAGAACATTAAAATTGTCAAATTTACATATGATGATAATTTACTAATTCTTGATATTTTTACCCCTTAAGCAGAGTCTACTATTTAAAGTGAAATACAATCAAAATTCTTTGAAATTGATGATAGTAGCGAAGAAGACAAAAACGATAGTCATCGTAATCACGTTACTTAAAGTGTTTAGCTTTTTGTTTTCTTATGCTTTATATGAGAAAATGAGTTACTTGTGGCCAATATTTTTTTTACCTTTAATTATAAATTAACAACTGTATTTATTTTACATGAGGCATGTAGACGTATAGTTAAATTTTATAAAAGTAACTTTCGACCCTATAGGCCGGCCCTGACCTGTATACTCTCGAGATGAACTTTGAAAAACAATAATTTTTCTTCCCCCAACCCTGTAAGGTGGGAGCAACCTTAATTCCTACCTCTAACCGTACTACCATCTTTTTTTTAAAAGGGCGGGGGGGAATCTGGCCAACGAAAAACCCTAACCTGGCCTGGAAAAGTACTAAAACCCAAACATCAACGCTGTTCTATTTGGCGCTGGTTCACGCGGCTCTGGGATCTGCTAGAGTTGCCTTCAGTTTCAGCTTCAACCATGGGGGGTAAGAAACAGCATGATGCCACCAGAGTCAGCGAGCCAGTAGCCGAGGAATCCCCAGACTGCTCGGCAATCAAAGCAGAGAAGAAGAAAATGAAGAAGAAGAAAGACAAGCAAAACGAAGATAGTCCCAAAAGAAAGCTCGAGGAAGTTGAGGTCCAGGATAGCACCGAACCAAAAACGAAGAAGAGTAAGAAGGAAAAGATATCGAAAAAAAGCGCGGAGGAAACCATAGCCGTCGAGACAAATGACGCCGAGAACAGCGGAGAGGATGAGTCAGTGAGAGATGGGCATGTGGTTGTTACTGGAAAGAATATTAAGGATGAGAAGTATGCGCCCACAACGACATTTCCCGCATCGGGGCTTCCAAAGGAAGTCTTGGAGTGCTGCAAAAGTTTTGAAAAGCCATCCCCTATTCAGTCCCGAGCGTGGCCTTTCTTGTTGAATGGTCGTGATTTAATTGGCATTGCGGCTACTGGGTCAGGTATCAGTCTTAGCATTTTGGTTTAGAAGATGAACGCGTGACTTAGTTTTGCTTCTGACTTTGATTTCTGCAATCAGGAAAAACTTTAGCTTTTGGAATACCAGCAATGATGCATGTTTTGGGCAAGCGCAAGGGTAAAGCGTCGAAGGGTCGGAATCCTCTCTGCCTTGTGCTCTCCCCCACGAGGGAATTGGCTCAACAAGTATGTATATGTTAATCTACAGGGTATTATTTGACCTTGGCACATCTAGGGAGGGTTCTTTCTGCAAGTAGCCAAATATGAAGGCAGAGATAGTAGCTATTATAAATAATAGTATTATTTGTTTCAAGCCATTTCATCCTTGACACCCCAATTTGAGGGTCATTAAGAAGTGGGGTTAGGTTGGTTAATGATTGGCTTAGGAGGCCATCCCGAGCCATTCCAGTCCCTTTTTGAAAGAATCTCCCAAACAATGGCACAGCCTATTTAACCATCCCACTCCACCCTAAAAAAACTCTCAAACACTACCTTAGAATGTTGCAATTAGACGGACCTACAGTTTATTTTCTCTTTTAAACTCCATACTCTGCAATTTTCCCTTAATCTTGCCATTCCACAAGACCTATATTTTCCACGTCTGTGGATTTGATTGACTAAAAGAGTATTTAGCTGACAGTTTCCTTTGACTGCTTACAGATTTCAGATGTTATGTGTGATGCTGGGACTTCTTGTGGTCTGGAATCTATTTGTTTGTATGGTGGAATCTCCAAAGGGCCTCAAATATCTTCGTTAAAATCTGGCATTGTAAGTTGTTCAGATCTTCCCTTTTCTATGAATAGCTGATGCCACTTGTAGAGTTGTAGTCACACGGCCTTTTGCCTTCTCCATAAATTATGTTTCCATATATGGTATGGTGACCCTTTATGTGTTTTTGATTGACATGCTGATGTCCAACCAGATGCAAGGAATAGAAAGAAGGGGGTAGAGAAGGAAAAGGATGGAGACATAAAAGAAATAGGGGTGGGGGGAAGGGCGATGAGAGACGGATAATGAGCCTAGAGAATTTTATTAAAAGAATACAATTTTTTTTTTTTTTTTTTTTTTTTGCATTTAGTAAGCAATCCATGGATATGAAATCTCCATAATTGTTGGTTGTTATGCAAAAATGATGGCATCTATGCTTCTAGGCATCTTGGAGGCCACCAGTCATTTGGGATACCAAATTTTCAAACATAGGCCTCTTGGATACCAAGAGATATCTGAGATACTAAGTTGAAGACGACAGGGTACAACGTGGTCCTACATTGAACTTGTCATAGTCTGTTTTTGGAAGCTTGTTCCCTCCTTTTTAACACATTCTTTTTTATTAATTATTGATTATTGATTATTGATTATTGATACCTCTTATAGGACATTGTCATTGGAACTCCTGGTCGTATAAAGGATCTGATTGAAATGGGTGTTCTTTCTTTGAAAGAGGTTTCATTTGTGGTATGTACTTCTGAAAATTGTTGGTGGTCAGTTTATCCTTTCTTAATGATTTTGTTGATAAATAAAAAATTTGTTCTATCATGTCTCATTTTTTTGAGGCTATTGTTGGAATTTGGATTTTTACTGTGAGAATTTATTTTTCCTAGGTGCTTGATGAAGCAGATCGAATGCTTGATATGGGATTTGAACAAGTAGTTCGCTCCATACTGGGTCAGACTTGCTCTGGTATGAGATATTTTATCAATTACAGCTTCTTTTTCCACCCATAACTTACATTATAATTTCCTTTTCTGGTTCATCTCTTGTATTTTTCTTACATCTCTGGTTTTTATCCTCTGTGTGTTTGGATTAGCTTTTGGAGAATAGCTTTTATAATTTATGAAGTAAGTGTGTGGGAAGAGTTTTGTCTCGATTTACGCAAACCATGGTTTGGAAGGTTTCCAAACGCACACAAGCTTAACGAATCTAAAACTATATTACCCTCTCCAGTCCTTAATATAAGACGTATTTACCTAATTTGATTAGATTAAAGAAGTTTGTTAAGTTAATATGACATGTATTTTCTAAAACACTCTAGTCATCTTCCTTGATTCCCTCTTTCCATCTCCTCTTTAGTTATAGTTGAGGGAGCATCAATAGGGGTAAATTTAGGAAAAATTGACAAATATGAAAATTATGTCTTATGTTTAGGGCCAAGATTAACTCCCAAAATATGTCTTATATTAAGGATCTGAGGAGTATTAATATTTTTATACAAAATTAAATCCATAAAGCCTTGGGTGACTACATTTTAAATTATTTATACTATTTCTAATGATAATTTCAAATGATTTTGATGAAATTTCTCTGAATTCTTTGGTTTTGATTCTCCAGTGAATTTAATCATTTATTAATTTTTGGTTTTCTTTTACAATAATTTTACAATATTTTAACTTCTCTAACAAAAAGATTATGATCCGCTGCAGTTCGTCAGATGGTTATGTTCAGTGCTACATGGCCTCTAGCAGTCCATAACTTAGCTCAAGAGTTTATGGATCCTAACCCTGTGAAAGTATGTATCTTTATTTTTCAACGGCCTTTTTATTACCTTCCTTTTCAATGGTCTTCAACCTTTCATTTTTATAGAACTTTGAAGTTAGTGAAACTTGTGACAGGTTGTTATAGGATCAGAGGACTTAGCTGCCAATCATGATGTTATGCAGATAGTTGAGGTGAAAATTACTTGAAATCTCTAATTTCATAGGTTTTTTATGTGTCCATGTAGTATAATTAATTATCTATATAAATTTTTACTCAAATAGGTCTTGGATGATCGTTCACGAGATAAACGCCTGGCTGCTTTGCTAGAAAAGTACCACAAATCGCAGAGGTATTTACCTCAACTATTTTTTTATGGTGAAAAAAACGAATATTACCGTTTATTTCACTTATATTAAAGGTAATAAATTTCAAACGAGCAAGCAGGGAATTTATGAGATTATGAGCACCATAAACATACTTCAAACTGAGTTGAAATGGCGAAGAATGAAGCATTTTTGGATTTAGAATGCCAATAACTTCTTACAAAACTGAAGTGTAATAGAACTATGATCAGCTGAGAAAGCAATGTACACACACAAATAGGAACAATTAACATTTAACCTATCACAAACAGAAAATAACAAACAATATGATGCAGTGAAGTGTAGGACTTCAGAAGAGGATTGGATTATAACTTGGAGATAGAACCAAGATATTTATAAAGGTTTTGCTTCAAAGCAGGGACCTTCGATGTTTCCACCGAAAAGAAATTCAGAATATAAGATCACATCTTTAGCAACTGATTACAAGCCCTTCCCAAGTCTTTCATAAAACAAGCCCTCCAAGAGCTAGCTTGTTAGGGAATAATTGGCTCGCGTAGGTCATGGGTTTAGCACTTACTGTATGACTGTAATACTGTAGCATGAAAGGATAATGCCATTTTTAAACATTATTAATATTAATTCCTTTCAATGTTGGCTCTGCCTTGTGTTTCTTACAGTTTGTACCTTTTATTAGGAATAGAGTATTGGTTTTTGTCTTGTACAAATTGGAAGCCACGCGAGTTGAAAAGATGCTTCATCAAGGGTGAACCTCTATCGTTTCTTCCCCCTCCCTTTTTTCCTCCAAAGAAAAAAAAAATTTAAATTAGAAGTTAAGCTGTTGTGGATGGCAACTATAAAAGGTGCTCATATTCTATTAAACAACATCTCAGGGGTTGGAAGGTTGTCTCGATACATGGGGACAAGTCGCAATATGAACGTACAAAAGCGCTATCATTATTCAAGAATGGAAGTTGTCCTTTGATGGTATGCTGCTTCACATCATTTTTTATTTTACCACTTCGTTTACACAAAGTTTAATCAGATATAGTTTATGAACTCAAACAACATTGCTATATATTTATCTTTTTGGTACTTTCCTTCAATTGATTATCCATTTTGTTATGTGGATATTTATTTGATGTCATAATTTGATGGGCAGATTGCCACTGATGTGGCTGCACGGGGATTGGATATTCCTGATGTTGAAGTTGTGATCAACTACAGTTTTCCTTTAACTACAGAAGATTATGTTCATAGAATTGGTAGGACAGGACGAGCTGGGAAGAAAGGTGTTTCCCATACGTTTTTCACACAGCAGAATAAGGTAGTATTTCTTGTTATTCTCCCCTTCATTTCAAATTTTCAATAATATAATTTGCATTTTTCCGTTTCTAAAGTTAAGCTTTTGGTGGTAATATTTCAGGGACTTTCTGGGGAGCTAGTGAATGTTTTAAGAGAAGCAAATCAAATTGTGCCTGATGCTCTCCTGAAGTTTGGCACGCATGTAAAGAAAAAGGTGAATTTTCTTTTGGAAAATTATAGTTAATGATCAATAACTTTATATTGATGATAGCTGGGGGTTTTTGAAACTTCAAATTCTTTACAAGGATTATAAAAATAAGTTATGACTGATGTTTCTTGAAGTTACTCTTTAAAAATAAGTTAATTATCATTTTCCCCCATTTTTTTCACTCATGTCTATGCGTTCTCATAATTCCCATTGGTTTTTTTTTTTGGGTGGTTGTGTTGATTGTAAATATACCATTGTCTGCTCTGTTTATTAGGAGTCCAAGCTGTACGGATCTCACTTTAAGGAGATTTCTGCTGATGCTCCGAAGTCAAAGAAGATCACTTTTGACGATTCTGACGAAGATTAAATGTGATGGCTTTTTTGTTTTGTTAGGTAAATTCAATTATTTATCCTTGCGAAAGCAAAGATGAAAACATGTATTGATCGAAAATAGTGAATGAGCTGATAGTTCTGTCTCGATACCTAATATTCATATCATTCATATATGTTTTTATTTTCAGTTCATATTTTTTTAAAGAAAAAACAGGTTTTATTTATCTAATTCTTCAGTTTCATTTCGTCCATTTGTGAAGGCGTTAAGCTCTCACCGTGTAAGCTTCAAATTTTACCTATGTAGAATTCCTTTTTGTAAAACGTGGTTGTGTTTACTTTGTTGCAACCCTGGAATATTCAATGCATATATTTTGAGTGTGATTGGTCTCTAAATGGGTTTAAATTCAAGAATATGCACACGACTTGCCTACCAACGATAATTTTTCTTGGAAATTTTAGGTGTGTTTTTTTAAAGTAAAAATGCTGGCAATGCTATCATTTTTCAATGTAATTTTGTTATGATGGACTTAGAAAAGGAATAGGAATAAATATAATTAAAATGATCAAAATGTCCTCATTTAAAGAGTTATGGAAATGTCACATACTTGGGGCATGCCAAATACATGTCAATATGAGGAGGAAAGAATCCTAGGAGGAATATTTTCCAAAAGTACTAAATTTTTTCATTATTTTTTTAAATTTTCCTTCTTTGTATTTTCTCCATCCTATTTCCCCTTCACTTTTCTCTCTATCTAAACACAGCCTAAATCCCTTATTCGATTAGGATTTTAAAATCTAAAGGTTCATGTAAAACACATGCATAAAAACTATCACACAAAATTATTAGTCCCGTGAGTAGCATCTGCACATATTCTCACATTCCAAGGTACAACATATTGATATTGATATAGCAAAATTGGAAGCACTTATGTTCATGATAATGTTATTAATTCTGGATACAAATACTTTAGTTGTCATGCTTCACCAAGATTCCCTACCTTGGAGGCCAGAGAGTAGCGACAAGTATTAACTATTTGAGAGAAGTAGACTGCCTATTGCTATTAGTATCCTTATCAGTTTTTTTTAAAAAAAGTCTCTCCCCTAACTTCTCACTCCATTTAATATTTTAGTTAGATCATATTTTAATGGGTGAGATTTAATATTGTAATTGTAGATTTTTAATATTATATTTAGGGCAAAGGAGAAAAAATACCCAAGATGATTTGCAAAAGGAGCATCCAGCACCATGAAAATTTGTTTGGTTCAAAAATGCCTATGTACATTACAAAAGGGTTCAAAAATACCACCACCGTTAAATCCTCTAACGCCGTTAATTAATTTTCATAGGCAATGGAGCAAAAATGCCCATGATCATATGCAAAAGGAGTAAAAGGCACCATGAATTTTTTTTTTGTTTAAAAATACCTATGTACATTACTGTCCATCCGGCTCGAGATACTGATATATCCTAAAATTCCAAATTGATGATTCCATTGAGTTATTACTCATTCAAAATTTGTTCTAAACTCATCTTGTTAGTTATCTCAACTTAAAATTGCTAATTGACCAAAATGCACCTGAGGACCTAGTCTAAGCCCCTTTGTACCCGGTCTAACTGTGCTTTACCAAAAATTATGACATGAGCTAATCATACACAATTTCACATGTAGAATCTAATTTTGATCTCAGATTTTTCAAAATCATGCTCCAATTATAAAATACCCCTAGTAGCCATTATGTTAAGGTTTTAGGGGTAAAATTGTTATTTCATTCCTTAAAGCCTTCACACTTCATAATTCACATATTCTCTACACAATTTTTTATTCTCAACTCAATGGAATCATCAAAAACACTAAAATCAAGTCCAATTTTATTCCTAAAACCCTAACATAGTGACTGTCAAGGGTATTTTTGTAACTTGAGGATGATTTTGACAAATATGAGGTTAAAATTGGATTCTACATGTGAAATTGTGTAGTATGAGCTCAGGTCACAATTTTTGGTAAAGTACAGATAAACCGGGTACAAAGGGGCTTATACCGGGTCCTCAAGGGCATTTTAGTCAATTAGCAATTTTAAGTTGAGATAACTAATAAGATGAGTTTAGAACAAATTTTGAATGAGCAATAACTCAATGGAATCATCAATTTGAAATTTTAGGATATATCATTATCCCAAGCCGGATAGACAATAATGTACATAGGTATTTTTAAACAAAAAAAATTTCATGGTGCATGTTGCTCATTTTGCAAATGATCATGGGTATTTTTACTCCATTGCCTATGAAAAATTGTAAATCATCATGGGTATTTTTGCTCCTTCGCCCTTATATTTAATATAATAATATTAATTTAATACATAACATTAAATCTCATCCATTAAAATATGATCAAATAATTAAAATATTAAATTAAAAAGAAGTGGAGAGAAATATTAGTCTTTTCCCCAGTTGCAAAGGTTGAGATGGCGCCATGTGGCTTCCCAAAACACCCCCTCCAATTCTCCTCATTTAATTTCACTTCCCAATTCAAACACGGATGTTTAAGACATTGTCATGTCTTAAATATGAATATCTCTCACAACAAAAGTGACTGGTGCTAGACCCAATTTCTGATACCTACCAGTTTCAGTGTTCAGCACAATGATGAGTACTGGGAGTTATTTACCACTGTGGACCATTTAGATCTAACTTTGGTGATTTAGATTGAATCTTTTGTTATTTTTACGTTTTCAAAAAAATATTTTAATGTGTAAAAAATTTAAAATAAAATTAATCTCTTAACTACAAATTTTTCAACAAAAAAAATATTTTTTATTTAAAATTATTAATTAAAAATATTAAATATGAACCATTAAAATTTTATTTAAACTGTATAAATCTCACCAACAAATAGGTCTCAATGCTCATCAGTGTAACTGGTTCCTTTCCGTTGCTACCCATTATTGAAAGTGAAAGTTAGAAACAAGAACTCCAATTACATAGTTTGTGTTTGTGTGGGCCACACTATTTGTTATTAAGGAAGAAGATGGCCAAGCTGAAATCAAACAAGATCATGAAGCTTCTTGCAACCAATTAGCATTAACTAGGAGGTAGGACAACATTGCCCAATTCATCAAGTTAATTAAGTTCTCTCAATCACGCTAAGAATGACCAGACATGGTCTCACTTATTATGGAAACACACTTCACAAGCCAACAAACATATATACTATACATGCAAATACACACAGATTTATTAGACAGTGAAAGAACTTCCCATGAATCCAATTGAGTTAAAAAGTTGACCAATACAAATCCGCGTGAGTTCCACGCTCTTCAATTCGCGTGAATGGATGCTTGTGTCATGGCCGGTGGGTTTACTCCAATCATGGGCCTCTCTCTCTCTCTCTCTCTCTTGTCCTTTACCTCTCCAATTCTATCTCCTCCATCTCAATTCTCCTCACACAAGTTGTCATGCACAATGAAGCTGAAACATACCAACTTTTATTAAAACTATAAATGCTCATCTATAGTTCTATACTAAATAATTATTCCCACTTGCATTCATATTAGTGGATACCAATTAACGCAGAATATTCAATAATTTATCACAAAATAATATCTCGTTCTTAATATAAAACATATTTAAAAAGTTAATCTTAATTTTAAATATTAGATTTTTTTTATATTTACCAATAATTTCTTAATAATTTCTTAATTTATTCATATTGATACTCGTTCAACAATAATAAAAAAAAGAAGATTGAGGAAGATGATTAGGGTGTTTTAAAAAATATATATAATATTAATTAATTTTTTAATCTAATTAAATTAAATAAATATATCTTATACTAAGTATATGTGAAAGTACTAGTAGAATAACACATATACAAACAAAAGTGTGTAGTGTTTGAAACAAGTATGCGAGGAAATTAATAATATTTTTATTTATAAGTGATCTCATTAATTTTTTTTATTTAAAGATATTATTTTACTTTTAATTTATTATCGTATAAATTTGTTTTCATAGAGTTTTAATATATATTAAATAGGAATAAAATTATTAAATTTTAAGATAAATTTAATAAAATTTAAGGTTTTTCTTAATTCTGATGAAAAATATTTTAAATGGATTACAATTATAATTAGAGGAGTAAGCTATTTTATTGATGTGATTTTTTATACATGTTTTATACTACATAAATTAAAATTATTATTATTTTTAAGATCAATTATTAATTTAATTGTGTGTATACATTTAGTGGTACATGGTTTCACTCGTTGAATGCTGCTGTCGTGGATTTTCTTAAACAAAAATCTTCCATGCATTACCCTTTCCTTCGTCATTTCCTTTGTCATTTACAGTGTTTTAATATTCGTTAACAGCCACTATCGTCTTACAACACGCATACAAAAAGACACACAAATCTTACTCAGCAAACCAAACTCCTCTCGCCAATTCCAGTAAATAAATCAACCTTCTCGCTCTTCTTCCCCTCCTCACCTTCTCTCTCCCTCTCTCTCTCTCTGGGTTTCAGAGAAACCAAAACCAATCTTCAGGGTAACAGCAAAAGGATCAAAAAGACGACGCCTTTTTTAGTGGATATTGGATTTTGAGTTCGAAACAATGGTGGGTATATTCTCAAGGTTCTCTATCGGAAAAAGTATTCACCGTCGCACGCAAAGCGCCCTCGTAAGAATTTCTCTCCCTCTCCATATTTGCCCAATTCCATAAATAGTTTATGTTTCATTCAGTAACGTAATAAGCCTTCTTTTGACTATTCTAATTCCTTGAACAAATTCTCAAGAGGTCACTGTTTGCCCACCGTTTGACCTTTTGCCAGTAGAATTTATAGCGTTTGGTGATTGTTTTATACCAAAGAATACGATATTAGTATAATAGTTTTAGCTAAAGTAGCTTGTTCTGATCGGTTGACTTGCTTGTATTAAACTGGTTCCAAAGTTTTATGAAAGTAGTGATTATTGGGATTATCATCTATATCTTTATGTTTCTTTGGACATTTGAATTTAGGTATATAGCTCTAGCTTTAAGGTTTATACTGTGCAGGATCAGAGGGAAATGTTACCTCCAATTTCAGAGGTAGCCATTTCAACAGGTTCAGTCACTGCAGGTTCTCATGGGATTGAAGTAGCGGTAGAGTTCAAGCCTGTTGAACACCCAGTTGAACCTCTTGACAATGATAGACCAATTCAGTGCCCATTGCCAGAACCTTCAATTCTTCATGTAAGATGAATAATATCCTTATTATTTGTTTTGTTCTTCATGTTCTTTTCTTCACACAAGCACAGATTCCACCTACCTCCTTGTGTGTTACTTACCTAAATTTGTTAAGTTAAATCTCACAACTAAGTTATTGAAATACTGTTACTCTATTACATGGACTTGATCAATCAAAGATAGGTAGACCAGCAAAGATAAATTGACTAATCTGAATCTAAAGCTGGACCACGAGTTGCATCTCTAGGATGTTCCTCAAATTGTCGGGTGTTTGAATTTGTTTATTTTAAGTGATTTTGTACTGTACGAGATAAATATGTTAGTGGGTGTTTGGATTAGCATAAAAGAACTTTTTTTTTTAATTGATTATGGATTTTCCAACCACATGTTTGATTCTGATGTTGGGATATCCGAAGTGTAACTTTGCAATTCAACTTCATGACTGATCTAATTTGGCAACTCTTAATAGTTTTGTATTGACTCTGTGCTCAGGATCCCTCCATTTAACAAAAAAACATTGTTGAATGAACCCAGATCTTGAAATCTTTACATATCTATTTATAACCCATTCAAGAATGTATCTACTTTTGAGGCAGAATTCTTAGATTTTACCATTTTAAAATTCTGAAATAAGTTGGATTCTCATTGATTATTAGGATGGAAGAATATGGAAAGAGAGAGCATCAGCAACATCCATGAGGATAAGATCTGACTTGCCAGTTATGAAGGAAGGGGTAACCCTAGAATCTGATATTGCAGGGACAAAGTTAAGGACTTCTCAACCTAAACGAACAATTTTACCATCCATGAGTGCCCCTGAACGTGACATTTTAAAACTTCTTGAAGAGTGTAATGCTTCTGGGATCTAGCCTCCTACTATATTTTAGTAAACATGGTCCTTTGAGAGGGCCATGATCAGAACTTTTTTTTTTTCCTTTCAGGTATTGTAAATAGGATTGGTCCAAACTTCTATTTGCGCTTTTAGCAATATCTATAATCTTGATGCATAATAGAAAAGTCTAGTGACTCTAATCAGTAGTGAATTTTATCAATTGTTTTGAGCGATCATGCATGTTACTTATTATTACACATCACTTGCACTTGTTGCTGAGTAATAAGACCGTTTTGTGTCAATGAAGAAATGTTCATTCTTCCCCTTATTATTATTTTGAAAATTAAACATAATATGACAGCATTTGAAAAGGTTTCTTTTCCAACATTTAAAATTTTGATATCATCATTTTTTTGGGGTCAACGGGGGTTAGGATTAAATGATTAAAAAGATACTTTATAAAATTAACGGAACGAAATGAAACTTTGCATAAAATTAAAGGATTAAATGTGTAGTTTTATCTTCTTTTGTTTTTTTTTTTAAATTTTTACCCTCATTATTTTTTTGATATTATTATCGGGTATTGGATTTAAGTTCGTACCCTCATTATTATTTGTTACCATATTAGACCATTTTGCATCCTACTCCATTCAAAAAGCAAAGAATAGTATATCAGTTCTTCAAAAGGATACAAATAATATAAACTAGTTAAAATGCAAATAATTTCAATACCAACGGAAAAAGACACACTACTATTCAAGTTGCAAGAGTCCTATGCAGAAAGTTAAGATCCATTTTTGTTCAAGAAGTTAAATAAAAAATTTAATAAACCTGTAAGTACTTTTTTCTCCCAATGAAAATACCAAGTCTATTCCTTGAATATCTACAACGGCGCGATCCAAAAGAAGCAGAAGACAAATCGAGGGTATTGGGCCATCATGGGCTTAAACGGCCCAATTACATCAGCGGGCTGACGCCCAAGTAACAGTTCAAACAAAGCTGGGAAAAGAGTCGGAAACATAATAAGCGTTTCTTGGAGCTCAAGAAAAGTAGAAACCAAAGAAAGCCAGAATACAACAGAATTGTTCGGTTAACAACAAACCAAAGGCCTCACTTCAGAGTTCTTCCATTTCTCTTTGAATCGTCATGGATCCTCTGCAATACTTGGAATCTCTGCGCAATACGCACCCACAGCTCTCTAATTGGTGTAATACGCTTGCAGATCTGTACCAGAGGAAGCTCTGGCACCAGCTCACTCAGGCGCTCGAAGGCTTCGTTACACTTTCTGTTTTCCAGGTCTGTTCCCAATGCTGTTACTTGTTTCTATACTCCGGCGCAATTGCTGAGCAAGTCTATCGTGTTCTTTGAATGAGGACTACGGTTTTTTTTTTTTATTATTCGGTTGGTTGGTAGTATTATTATTGTTTGTTTATGAGTACGAACTATAGCCAGCATCTAGGATCGATGAATCTTGGAAAAGAGGTGTATCATAAACTTGCTTTGAAATTGAAATCTCTCTTGCTTGTGTGAAAATTAGGCTCTTAAAACACATATTTGGACTTGGAATTTGAACGTTATTTTAATTTTAGTTGATTCTAATAGCCAAGTATTAAGCCTGCCCATGCAGAGCTATAGAGGCCAGCCTTGTTTTTCTTATCTTCAGAAAAGGTGAATAGAATGTTTCTTAGAAATTGAATCCAACTCTTTGCAAAATAGCTTCAATAAAAATTGCCCCTCCTTGATTATCTTCTGCAGTATGGGTTTGGTGCATGTGATTGATAAGTCAAATACCATCAATGTCAGAAGTCAATGCATAAAACGGCAGCTCTTATCAAACCAATATAATTGTTTAAGATGATTGAGCTATCATTATAAATTCGATTGTTACTCCTTCTTCCGATTTCCTTTTATCTGAGTGGAAGACCAGTTTTATTTACTATATTAATGAAACTAGTAAAAGCTGTAATTCGAGCACAATTCTATTTATATCATGCACTGCTTGAGATAAGGGTGTGGTTTTTGCTAGATAGGCTTATTATGAATAAGGGATATTTACTGCAAACTATTACGCTGTTCTTTTCATCACATTCTTGAATGGCTATTGACTGGAAGCTACAAGAATTGTCCAGATTTGTCTGGCAAGGATAATGTTATGGTATGTAGAGGATTTAAATAAAGCAACGGGAAGCTGCCTCTGGAAAATCGTTCTTGCTTGCTGAACATATGCCATATTAGAATAAATTTGATTGCTGGAAGAATCAAGAGAACAAAACATTCCATCCTCAAGGTAGGTTGACTGAAGTAACAAGAACCCACTCATGACAAAACTTGTGGGGATAATAGCGCTAACTTATTATAATTTATTCAGCGTCACCTTTTGATCCACTAATCCTTGTTCTATTACTTAAAAATGCATGTATTATATTGTATGTTCTGAACAATTTATTTTCCCCTCTTCTAACAGCATTTTTATCAACTACTGGTATTATAAAATATTTGGTTTGTTTTGCATATTATAATAATTTATAATGCATTTGTTTGACAAATTAGTCTTATCGAATTTCAGGATGGTGATGCTATGATACAGTTATATCATAATTTCATTGCAGACTTTGAGACTAAAATCAATCTTCTCCAGCTTTCTCATTTTGTTGTAAGATCTTCTCGTCAGTACCCTACGAAAGAAGCTTCCATTGGTTTTCTTGAAGGAATCATTGAGAAGCTTCAAGCTACTAGAGAGCAACGGATAGAAGAGCCTATTGTCTTCATTACGATGGAAATAGCCTTTCTTAAACTTGAAGAAGGTGACCCAAAGGAATGCAAAAAACTTATAGAACATGGAAAGGGCATACTTGACAGTGTGACAGACGTTGATCCATCTGTTTATGCAATCTATTACTCGGTATTATCTCAGTGTCATAGATCTTGCCAGGAATATGATGAGTTCCACAAAAGTTCTATGCTCTATCTGGCACACGCAGAATCGCTTTCTCTCCCTGATTCATTCAAGCAGGTACGTCATTTGACATGCCTCCACTGTTTTTACCTGTTCAATTTCCCAACTCTTGTATGTTCACCTCAGTATACTGCTTCTTGACTTGAGTTGTACAGTAGTTTTGATGTTGTCACTCTGCATTCTACTAATGACTTCACCGCTTTCTAACGCGTCTTCCTCATACTCTCAACATTATGAATATAATTTTTGACGACACTCTTTATCTTCGTTCTCCAGGTAAAATAATTTGGATTAGTCTATACTATATAGAAAAGCTAATATTTTTTGCATTTCATAAATTTTAAGCTGAATTTATTCTGTGTCGTACAATTTGATTGACTGTACTGGCACTATTTTCATCTATAAAAGGAGGTGAAAGTGGAGGTCATGAATGATGCTTCTTTTCCTAGAGTTGAGAAGCTTAAAAAAGGCTAATGCTTTTGCCTTTGATGATTTTTAAACTGAATTTAGTCCGTGTTTTTATAATTTTATTGGGCGTTCTGGTATTTTTTTTCCCGTATTTAAGAAAAGTTTGAGGCAAAGTTCATGGGAGGTTAACTCGTCCGTTGTTTGTTTTCTTTTTATTTTTATTTTTATTCTTTTGGTTAGGGTTTGGCATATGATATGGGCCTTGCTGTTCTGCTGGGAGATAACATTTACAACATTGGAGAGCTACTTGCACATCCTATAGTAAGTACGGTCTAAAACATTTTTTTTTTCTTTTTTGGAATTACGTTTGGGGTATTCATATGATTACTAAATTGGTTAATGACATCTTATATATCTTTCATAGATTAAGAGTATTGTGGGCACAAACGGGGAATGGCTTTACCATATCCTTAAGGCATTCAATTCCGGGGATTTGTTTCACTATAAAAAACTTCGCCGGGTGTATAAAACTGCTATAGAGGGTCAACCAGCACTTGTTCAGAATGAGGAGAGGTTGTTGGAAAAAATAAAGATTCTCTGCTTGATGGAGATTATATTCAGGTATATAAGTGGCGACAAGATGGCTTGTCACTTGTGGAATGAATTTGATTCATAGCAGATAGCACCTTTATTTTATTCCTGAAGCAAAATAATTGTGAATTTGTGATTACTTGCAGTCAACCTCCTGAAGCTCGGACGATTCCTTTGAGTGTTATTGCACAGCGTACAGAACTTCCTTTAGAGGATGTGGAGAATCTCCTCATGAGGAGCTTTTCAGTCAGTCTTATTCAGAACTTTTGTAGAAAGCATCACATACAAGTGGAAGCATTTTTTTTCTTTTTATATATTTTTATTTTGACCATATTCATGTTTTAAAGGGAGTTGTCTCCCATTAATAATTCATCCATATTAATACATTTTCAACTTCTGTATTTAAATAACTGTACATAACTTAGCGCATGCGAGCAATAGGCAACTTCCATTTTCTTCCCTGTATTGTCTATGTGTTTCATAGATTTTTCAGTTGGTCCGTGCATTCCTCAAAGAAAGCAATTGGACATCTTTTTAATGCTGATTTAATTTCTGCAACTGAGTGTACTATCCTTTTGATTTCTTCAACATGCTGTTTAAGAGGAGGGCATCCATTTGCATTAGGTGGTTGGTCTGTCATTCATTGTTTTCTTTGAAAAAAAAGGCATGTTTATGTGTGAAGCTTGTTTATCCAATATAACACTAAAAAATTTTTTGCAGGCTCATTTGATTGAGGGTGTAATTGATCAAGTTGGTGGTACGGTGCATGTTTCTTGGCTGCGGCCAAGAGTTCTGGAGACCCCACAGCTCGAATCTTTACACGAGCGGATAGAAGGTTGGAAGGATAAAGTGGGCGTTGCATTGGGATCCATCTTGGACAAAAATCCTTATCTAAAAGGTCTTCTCTGATCATTGTAACAATTTCTCAAGGGAACGGAAGATGAAGAAAACTTGCTGAGTCAGGTGTGCAATACAGCCAACTTAAATGTTACATGTTTGGTGTTGTCTGCTGTTCTTGAATCACTAACTGGAAAGGCAACCTCTTGTACGCTCAAGAATTGTTGGTTCTATGGTTGCATGCCTAGAGACATTCACCAATTAAATATAGGCTCTTTACATGCTTTATTGATTTTGAATTGTGTATCCGAATTTTTTTTCCCCATATACACCCATTTTGAATTGTGTATCCGTAACCCCTCGCCCGCCTAACGAAGTGCATTTTTCTTTGTGCCAAGAATTGTTGGTTCTAGTTGTTGATCTATGCTTCTCTATGTCAATCCTACTTTGAAACTTTAACATGAATTTCAAGAATCCCACCCCCCCCCCCAAAAAAAAATTAAATTTTTTTTAATTGGACCAAAAGGGACTGTTGGGTGACAAGGTTTTAATGATTCTAAAGGAACTTGACGTACCCTCTCTTATATCGAGGAGGGGGGGGGGGGGGGAAGAAACTTGACGTAGAAAACAATGCTCATTTATTTTCAACTTCCTCGGGAAGCAATTGATTGTTTCATAGTACATCACATGCACAACTTCGAGCAACCCCACCATCCTCACAACCTGTCTTTATGTCATTTTCTGAAGATTTTATTGTCGTATCGATTTGAAGTTTTCCGGAGGAAAGTTCTCTGCCTTTGTTTGTCAAATCGATTGGAGGGGATTGGAGATATAACGCATCGTGGGAGACTTTAAATACAGTGAAAATTTTTTTATATGTTTGAAAATATGTTAAGTATAATTTTACTTTTGGGTCTAACATCCGATTTTTCCTGAAATAATTTTAGGTTGCTTTTTTTTAAAAAGTCACCGTGCTGCCTTTTGAGAGAGAATAGAAATATAGAAAAAAAAAACAGAGGGTATCATAATTACTTTCTATGCTTTTATTAAAAAAAATGAATAAAATTTTGTAAAACACTCAATAATTTTAAGAAAAATAAAATAATATTCAATAATCATATTTAATTAATCTCTAAAATAAAATTTATATTTAGCAATTTGTTTGAGAAATAATAGGAAAAATTTTTAGTTAAGAAATTTAGTGTATTTTTCTTCTTTTTCAATAATAATTGAACTTTTTTATTTTATAAAATTCTGTTTACACTTTTTCTTTTAGAATATTAGGAAATAAAATTAGGATCCCTTGATTCCCGCTATCCTATCATATTCCTTGATTCTAGCCTTAAGTTATTATGATTGTAATCCTCTCCATAATTCTTCTTAATTCCTCTCTTTATGAGGGCTCTCCATTTGAGCCTATATATATTGTAAGATATGATCATTAGAATATATGAGAGAAAACATTGTCTCTGAAAACATGGTATCACAGCCAGGTTGAAAAACGGCAAAGACATTTCGGTGAGGCACAGTGAAAACACGGTAGAGAGAGAGTGACGTAGGGTCCATGCACACCCAGATCTCGTGAACGGAGGCGAGTGGGTGCACACCGCCGGCATGGGAAGAACCGCACGGCGCCGATCGGAGGATCCCAGGAAGCCCAGCGCGATTGGAGCGGCGCGTGACCTCCACGCCCCACTACAGCACCGGCGCGTGAATCCCACGCGCCGTCGTCTACGGTGTTTTCCGGCGGCCGGTTGTCCAGAAACATGAATCCCTCAAAATTCCCTCCTTTGTTCGGTTCTGTCCCTACAAATGTGTCTAAAACCGGAATACATCCCGCTGCACTCATGTCCGGTACAAATTCCATAATGACTTCCTCAAACAGCAACTCATCTTCATCCACTATCATCAGTACCTTAACGCCATTAGAACTTCCAGAACCTCAAAGTATGGTTATTAACCATAGGTTTAATGGAAGGAATTACCTACAATGGTCCCAAAGTGTATTGAGGTATATCCGTGGAAAAAGGAAGGAGAAGTACATCAATGGGGCAGCCCCACAACCAGCCCCAGATGATCCAAACTTTGATACGTGGTTTGCTGAAAACAACCAAGTTATGATGTGGCTTTGTAACTCCATGACTGTTGATATTAGTGAAGGCTATCTCCTGGCAAACACTGTAAAAGAAATTTGGGATGCAGCCAGAAGAACCTATTCCTCTCTGGATAATACTGCTGCCTTGATCCATTTGAAGCTACAACTTCGAGATATGAGACAAGGCAATCTGACAGTAACCGAATACTATAATGCGCTTGTAAAACTCTGGCAACAACAAGACTTGTTTGAAGTACACCCATGGAAAAATGTGGAAGATGCACAATTATATAAGAAGATAGTGGAAGAAGGGAGAGTCTATGATTTTCTCCTTGGCCTTAATGATTCATTTGAGGAGATACGGGGCAGAATCATGGGGATCAAACCCCTACCACACCTATTTGATGTCGTCAATCATGTGCAGTTCGAAGAAAGCAGGAAACTCCTAAATCGAAATAGCCCAAATCCGATTGAGAGCTCAGCCCTAGCAGTACGAGGACCACAAGAGGAACGGAAAAACAAGTGGTGCAATTATTGTAAGAAAAAGGGTCACATCAAGGACGAATGTTGGAAACTACACGGTAAGCCATCATCTAGCAAACCACAGGGACATCTTACCTCAACTGAACAGAAAGTTGAAGATACTCCATTAAGCGGGGAGGAACTGCAGATGCTTCGTCGACTACTTGAGAAACAAAATAAGTCTAACTCCTTGCCTAGTGTTAACTTGGTCCAATCAGGTAATTCTATTGTAGCCCTCAATACTATACAGACTAGCGATGATACATGGATAGTCGATTCAGGAGCCACAGATCATATGACTGGTAATCGAACCTTATTTACAACTCTTAAACTGTGTTCTGAGACCCTTCGAGTCAAAGTCGCTAATGGGGTGTTCACCAAAGTCGAAGGAATTGGCACAGTCACACTATCTAATTCACTACGACTTCACAATGTTCTATTTGTTCCGGCACTTACCTGTAATCTAATATCTTTGAGTAAGTTAACGAAAGGACGTGTATGCCGTGTGATATTTGATGATGATGTGTGTCTGTTTCAGGATTTAAACTCGGGACGGACGACTGAGACTTCTAAAGAGTGGGATGAACTTTTCTACCTAGAGAGATCAGACAAGGAGAATAAAGCAATGTGGAATGCACAACAAAGTCTAATTAGCTCAAGCTCTCATGACAAAGATATACTTTTATGGCATTGTCGCTCAGGATATCCTAGTTTTGATTATATGATATATGTGTTTCCAATTGTGAAACTTGCCAATTGGCTAAACAAACACGATCCACCTACCCAAAACAGTCCTACCTACCCACTACTCCATTCCAACTAATCCATAGTGACATATGGGGGCCAGTAAGAACAAAAACCCGGACAAATGAGAAATGGTTTGTTACGTTCATTGATGATCACACCAGAACCACATGTGTTTACTTGATGAAAGAGAAATCTGAAGTGGCTCAAATTTTCCAACGCTTTCACACCTTTGTAAAGAATCAGTTTCAATCCTCCATCTAAGTCCTCCGAAGTGACAATGGTAGGGAATACCTAAGTAGTACATTTAAAGAATTTCTTGATCAGCAAGGAATTCACCATCAAACATCATGTCCCTACACACCTCAACAAAATGGGGTCGCGGAACGAAAGAACCGCCACCTACTAGAGGTAACTAGAACTTTGCTGATGGAAAGAAATGTGCCCATGACCTTCTGGGGAGATGCAGTACTAACTGCAGCCTATCTCATCAACCGAATGCCCTCTAAAGTCCTCAAGTATACAACTCCTGTCCAAACACTTCTCACCACCTTTCCCAATTGTTCTCTTATAAACTCACTACCTCAAAAAGTGTTCGGGTGTATTGTCTTTGTCCATAATCTCAATGGAAGTAAGTTTGATGCTCGTTCCCAGAAATGCATCTTCTTGGGATACTCCTCCACACAAAAAGGGTACAAATGTTATTGTCCAACTTCAAAGAAGCTGTATGTCTCCAAAGATACAGTATTCTATGAGGAGGATGCCTACTATCCGAAATTACCCATTCAGGGGGAGTACTCAGATATTGAATGGCTAATCTCACATGAACCAAATTCCAATACTCTACATGATACCCTAGAAACTTCCAAAACCATTGATGCTAACCCAGGAACTTCTGAGTCATTGCCTGACTTTCTTGATGCCAATAATACCTTGCCACCACCCGATTCCTTATCTTCTACATCTCCTAATACCCACCCAAATGAGTTGGAAACACATGTTGAAATTGTGACTGGGATAGATGTAGAAGATAGATCAGAAGGAGGTCAGGAGGTAGAAAGGAACGTCAATCCCACTCAGAGGAACGACCATGAATCTGACTCGAGGATAGATCCTGAAGAGATGGGCTGGCCTATTGCACTGAGAAAAGGGGTAAGGTCTTGCACTCAGCATCCAATTCAACGATTTGTTTCATATGGTAATCTATCTACCAAGATGCAGAACTTTGTTGTAAATAGTGCACAAATTGAAATCCCAAAGACCTTCCAACAAGCTATGACTGATCCAAAGTGGAAACAGGCTGCGGAAGAAGAGTTAAAAGCCCTTGAGGAAAACAAAACATGGGAAGTTGTATCTTGCCCTCCAGGAAAGAAGACTGTGGGATGTAAGTGGATCTTTACCCCAAAGTTCAATCCTGATGGTAGCATCAACAAGTACAAAGCAAGACTAGTCGCAAAAGGATATACACAAACCTATGGAATTGATTATCAAGAAACCTTTGCCCTGGTAGCCAAATTCAATACAATCCAAGTACTCTTATCAATTGCAGCTAACTTGGATTGGCCACTATATCAACTAGACATAAAGAATGCATTTTTGAATGGTGACTTGGAGGAAGAGGTCTATATGGAGGTTCCAGATGGGGTCCTAGCTCCTAACGGCGCAGTCTGCAAACTTAACAAATCATTGTATGGACTAAAGCAATCCCCAAGGGCATGGTTTGGCCGATTCAACAAAGCAATAAGGAAACTAGGGTACAACCAAGGGCAAGCAGATGACACGTTGTTTGTCAAACATAACGATGGAAAAGTTATTATCCTGATCGTCTACGTAGATGATATAGTCATTACTGGAAATGATGAAGACTCTATTACCTAACTAAAGAGGGATTTGTCTACTGAATTCCAGGTTAAGGATCTTGGTCAAATGAGATATTTCTTGGGTATGGAAGTGGCAAGAACTAAGAAGGGCATCAATGTGTCACAACGGAAGTATACTCTAGACCTGTTACATGAGACTGGAATGTTAGGGGCATAACCCGAAGGAACACCGATGGAAGAAGGGTGTCATCTCGAGATTAAAGAGAAGGGTGTCCCAGTTAACTCAGAACAATACCGGCGCCTTGTGGGGAAGCTGATATACCTAATCCACACACGTCCAGATATCAACTATGCAGTTGGAACAGTAAGTCAGTTCATGCACCAACCACAGGTAGAGCATATGATAGCTGTATATAGAATCCTGAGTTATCTAAAATTCAATCCAGGGAGAGGAATCTTCTTCAAGAAAGGCACGACCAGAAACTTAGAAATCTACACTGATGCAGACCATGCAAGAGATAGGGAAACTAGAAGGTCAATATTAGGATATTGCACATATGTGTGGGGAAATTTGGTAACCTGGCAAAGTAAGAAGCAAACTGTAGTGTCAAAAAGTAGTGCAGAAGCAGAACTAAGAGCTGTGAATGATGGAACATGTGAAGGACTCTGGATTATCAGGTTACTAAAAGAATTGGGAATTCCATATGAGGGCCCAATGCAAGTCTGGTGTGACAACCAATCCAGCATTGAGATGACGAGAAACACTGCCCATCATGATCGAACAAAGCATGTTGAAATAGACAGGCACTTTATTAAAGAGAAAGTGGAAGCGGGCATTATGACTTTGACCTACATACGATCTGACCTACATACGATCTGAAGATCAAATTGCTGATGTAATGACTAAACCTCTGGGTAGAGCCAAATTTGAAGAATTTCGATGCAAGCTGGGAATGATTGACATATATTCTTCAGCTTGAGGGGGAGTGTTAGAATATTAGGAAATAAAATTAGGATCCCTTGATTCCCGCTATCCTATTATATCCCTTGATTCTAGCCTTAAGTTATTATGATTGTTATCCTCTCCATAATTCCTCTTAATTCCTCTCTTTATGAGGGCTCTCCATTTGAGCCTATATATATTGTAAGCTATGATCATTAGAATATATGAGAGAAAACATTGTCTCTGAAAACATTTCACATCAATTATAATAATATATACAAATTATATATATATATATATATTCAATAAGGTTTATGTTCTTTTTAGTCATTTTCTATCTAAATGAGCTTTTCAAATGCTAATCGAAACATGTTCAAGGTTAAAAAAATGTCACTTCTGCCACCACCAATCCAAACACAAATCACATTTACAATCTGACTTCTGCAAAAGTCAGATTAAAAAAAAAATTTGTTTCTCCACCGCTAATCCAAACAGACACTTAGAAGCTGATTAACCAGAACGAAATTGCGTATAATTTTTAATTTTTACACATGCATCCCATTAGAACTTTAATGTGTATTGCGGATCAAAAACAGAAATTAGTCGTATAATTATCAAACAAATTACTCCCAACGCTCAGTTAATTAGACTTCACCCAGTTCCAATTCCAATGGTCTGGAACACATTTTCTGCTCATTACTTTGTGCTCATCAATCAATACACACCGTTAAATTGATTTGAGACCATACATATTTAATTAAATTTTTCTATTTTAAATGAATTTTTATTTTAATATATATAAATTAAAAATAAAAATAATCTTATAACTATCACTTCTCATAAAAATAAATTTATCATTTTTAAAAATTCACAAATTAAAAACTTTAAATTTAGACTTTTTAAACTAAATTTAAACAATTGGGACCTCGTCTCAATAATGAGAAATTTGATGCTTTGACAAACACCGACTGCATATCCCCTTTTGTACACTCATCCACAAATAGGGATTATGATGCTACAAAAAGGTCAAATCGATCTTCATGATCTTTTCCCCTTTATTTGTCTCAACTGAAGAAGGGAAACAAGGAAGGTCACAACCAGCCAATACGAACTTTGCTTCCTTATTGTGGTCTTTTGGCATGGTAAGCTGCAGCATATACACGCACCACTTATCTACCAAGAACCATTACACTTCAAAATACATTAAACAAATAATACAGAGAACTAACTATTCCACAACACCCCCCAACCTTTTCCTAATAGAAGGCACTAGGTTTGTCTCATATAGGGAGAGGAGCTCATGTCTGTACTGTAAAATGAATCCGCTGGTGGACCATAGTAATTCTCTTCCTTTTCCTCATCCCACTTGAGAACCTCCCTGATAAACTTGAATGCCTCATCGACGGTAACCCGGTCCCTTGCCCGGGTTTGCCAGACGAAAAGTTTTCGGCCCGTGAGGGAAGCATAAAGATCCTTGAATTTCATGGCAACATAGAAATATGCCTGATGGGCTAGTGACTGATTGCTGTCATGAGCACGCACAGGACAGAAATCACTGAACCATTCACAAGCACTTAGACTCGCCCTACTTAGTAATTTCTCAAAAATATCATACTTGTTTAGAATCAATATAAATGGGGTGTCTCTAAAACAAGGGTGTTTGACCATGGTCTCAAATAGCTCCCTACTTTGTGTCATCTTGTTCTGAAGAAGTGTTCCACTGCCACTGCTGTCTGGGGCAATGCACACTTGATCATAGTCACTAAGGGAAGCGCAAAAGACCACAGCTCTAACATCTTCAAACATTTCAACCCACTTGCAGCCCTCATTCATCCCCTTGGCATTCACCCTTATAAGTTGGTACCTGAGACAGAAAATATACAGAATTTCATATGCAATCAATTTTTGATGCAGCTGCATTTTATGAACACAATGGCAGGCAATAATAAAAGACCCATTTGTTTCTATGCTTTGCTGAGTATCAGTTTGAAACACCGTTTTTTTTATTCAGGTTCATATTTGTAGATTTTCTCGAGTGTGGTAATGCAGTAAAATGATACGACAGGTTGGAACTAGATTTGTGCATCCAGCATTATCAAACTTGTGGAAATGGAAGGAAATAAACTTTTGAACCTCTTCAGAAACTTTGGACTTGGAGAAGATGCTTGAACAATACATAGAATAGCCATATAACTCACTTGGTTAGAGGTGGGGCCTGGGATTCTAGATTATCTGTGTAAGTTTCAGACATTGGGCTTCGATCATCGAGTGAAAATTCCATGAAAGCCAATCCATTTCCACGAGTAACCCCTTCTGCGTATAATATGTCTCTCTCAGAAGGTTCATATTCATTGCTAGATATCTCAACAGCCTGAAGGAAACAAAGCAAATCATCAAGCTAACTAATCACGGAAGAAGGGGAATGATAAAATTAACTAGACCAGACAACTTCATGTACAACTGAAAAAAGTGAAACGGTTTCAAAAGTAAGAAATAACCCGGCTTAAGAAGTACTCAGCAACATCTGGTAGGAAGTGAAGTTCATCTTTTCTTTTATAGGTTTCTTGTATAGCTGGATCCTTCCACACTTCATCAACTAATGGCGCATACTCCCGTGTAGCTGCAGGGAAGAATGCATCTAAATCCCCGGTGGCTATAATATCTAGAAGCCAGTCAGAAAAATGCTTCAGCCTTGGGTTGAGGGAATATATGCATTGACTAGTTTCAGCGGCTTCATTGTCCCTACCTGAATAAAGATTGAAATCAAATAACTTGCCAGGAGCATTCAGATGCTATCAAGATTTGCCTTACTGTGAAAATTGAACAGATACTATAATCAGACACATTAACAACAGAAAATATAGGCATATCAGCCATGTCAAGTAGAAAGTTTGTACATAGATCTTGTCTCAATAGAGGAAATTCGAACATGTAAAAACTGAATCATAGACCATAGAGCCCTAACAACAACAACAATAAAATAAAAGATTTGCCACAAGTTGACTAAGAAGCTAATACATGAACAACAAAAATTGAAGAATATTTAACACTGCATGAAATTTTACCTAGTTTCATAGTTTGGCCAGAAGAAGCTACAGCCTCCTCCTCAAAGCGCTCTCTTGCATCAAGTAATATGCTAAGATATTTATACATGTTACTTTGGATCATTAGCTTGACATCTTCCAGTTCTTCTGCAGTAAATCTGTTCCCGTACAAAAATTTGGCCTGCTCTTCAATTACAAAAGCAAATGTCACAGAGCATGGAATAAAAAGGGGGCAAAATAGCCCTCAAAGTAATTAAACATACTTGTTAGTAGTTAGGCCTATTTTTATATCAGATCTCCTTAGTCCTTACTCATGAGACATGAGGATAGGGTTGCAAGAAAGACTATACCTGCTTAAAGATAGTGCTAGTACCAGACCCTTGAAGTCCAAGAAGAAAAAGCTTATGGACTTTTTTTGGTTCAAGATAAGTTGGAACTGTAGTATAATTACTAGTCTCATATCTTGGTCCATGGGGTTGACCATGCGGAAAAGGCAAAGAGAACAGGGTGCAGACAAATCTTGTTGATGCCTGTCTAGGAAAAAGCAGAATACCGGTTTCATTAATATTCCAAATCCTTACTTCAGAAGTTTTCAGGAAGAAATATTCAAGTAAATACCCTTTCCCAGATGTTTCCCCTGATATTGTTTTGACCTTCCTCTTCGTAACGACCATCATCATAAACCCAAAAGTGAGTATCACGTGGACACTGCACGTTTGCCAGCTGAACATTCAAAGAACAAGGTTAATGGTACAGATTTTAATAGAATTAATGATTAGGAAGTCTTTTTATCAACGGCCATCAAAGGTCATATGGTAGGAGTAAAAATAGATTTGACAGTGGAATGATGAGCGAAATTAGGCAATAATCTAGACATGGTAACTGATTTTATCCTGCACCAATTGTCATCAAAGGTTCACATGATAGGAATAGAAATAGAATGAAGAGAGAAAGGAGTGAATATACAAAGAAAAGGTGCATGATGAAAAGAATAAAACTTGTTTGACATAATACAAAATATTACCTTCAGAACCCTCAGTTCAAGTTTTGTAATCTCTCTTCCATTGATGTAAACTTCAGTGCTCCCATTGCTCGCATTAGAGCCAAGTTTCCCACTGAAGTTCAAGTTTGAACTTATTATTTTGTCAGGTTTTCCTCCTTCCTATTCAAACCAAGAACGACAAACATCAAAATCATTATTCATTGATAGAAATTTGAAATATAGTACTTTATATAAAGCAAATTTAAGCACACATTATCAGCTTTAAAGCAGAAATGTAAGATTTTATCACCTTTCCCCACAGACCAGATTCTTTATCATACCAATATCTACCAGGATTTAGCTTCGGTGGAGGTAAGGGGCACCTGAGTAATTCTGCCATCTCTTCTGGCTTCAAAGGGAATCCATTGACAACTAAGTGCTCAGGCCGAAGCTGATTGGCAGAGCATTCTTTCTCTGCTTTCATAATTTGCTTGACTTCTAACGGACTCAGTAATCGAGACAATACCCTTGAATATTTACCCAACTTCAGACGCTTTGATTCATCAATGGGCTGACCAATGCATGTTACGCATTTGCGCCCTTCTGGCATTGATCCCATGGCCCTGAGCACACAATTGCCACAATACTTGGCATCACAAACCAGACATGACTCCTTATATTCCCATTTCCCTTTTCCACATCTATAACAAACTTTTATTTTCTTTTTCTTCCTTTCTTTAGAAACCCCAACATATTCTGGATAAACTGGCTTCACAACCTCTGCTTCTTTCCTCTGAGATCTCTCAATGGTGTTAAAAGTGACAACAGGAGCCCTCTTTGCTTCTTGAATAACTTGTTTGGGAGGATTATTTGGTGGGTTATGTACTGAACTAGGGGATGCTGAAGGCGACGCGGAAGAAAGATCTGCATTCTGCAAGACAGACACTACGGATTCAGAGCTTGCTGACATTCTTGGACTTTGATTAGGAGAACTTGTGACACCAACAATACGAGACACTGGCAAAGGGATTGGTTCAATAACAGGAGGCCAGTTATCAACCGATCTTTGTGAGTCAGAAAGCCGTTTCGCTTGAGAATTCGCATTTAGGGGCTTAACTCTTGGCACTTCATAGGAAAAGGCCGGACCCTTGTATTCCATGGCCATGGAGTAGTCAAGATCAGAAGCATCATTAGGTATAGAAGCACCAGGAGGAAGCATCTTCTTCACCAAATTCCCCCAGTTCTCTCCATCATTTTGATCCATTTGTTCACAATTGCCAACAAATCAGCCGCCGCCACTTACACTTTGTAAATTCTTCAACGCCAACAATAATCTAGAGGGTAGAAGAGACTTAAAGTTCTTTCTAAAACTTCACATCCCAAGCTCTCGTAACTTGACAGAAAATGTTCAAGAACAAGAGGTTGAATCACAATATAAAGGGGATTCAGGAGACGTGGCTCACATAGAGTGTATCACAGGCATTGAGCAGCCGCAATCAACACTTGAAAGCCTTCTTAGTTGAATGGCTAAATTACAAACAATAAAACAAGTCAGGCAAGTCAAAGGAAATTAGTATAAATTCAAGGGATGATGTTCTTAGCATGACTTTCAAACAATCGGGTAAAGCTCACAAAAACCCAATCAGTCATGGTCAAAACCAGACAAACCAACCACGAGAGGCGTCATCACTAATTTCCAAATTCTACATACTTACAACAAAAATGACTGGTCATAGTATTAGCTTGAGAGTTGGAAAAAATAAGAGTCAAACAACTTCTAGATAACAATCAAGCATTTACCAACTCAGGTTAGAGTATAAATTTCAAGTTCGAAGAAGAAAACGGAGAATAACTTTGGGGAAAATGACTTTTAACTATAAAAGAAGAAAGTAGCGAGAGGGAGATCAATGTACCAAAAGAAAGGGACGAAATGAAAACGAATCTGCGCTTTAAAACGAAGGAGCTCTTGCTTTTTCCTGCTTCGTTGCTTTGAAGAAGCAAAAGTTACCTCCTGAAAACCCACCACCATAGATGAATGAGAGTGTTGAACAGAGAGAGAAAGAGAGAGAGTGAAGCTCGGAGAGAAAACAGAAGAGGGCGGTGAAAAATCAGAGCGTCGCACTGCAGAGGGGAGGTTGCTTGAGAGTGGCTTTCTAGTGATGGGACCCACAAAGCTCCCCCACCATTGGCAATCTCAGTGAGTCTATTTCTTCTCCATATTCTTTTTAGACCGTTCGTGATGGCGAAGACCTACACGGACTCGTGGGGCTGTGAGAGACCTCACTGTGTCACACGCGCCTTTTGCTCTGCGCTCTGCTACATACGAAGCGCACGACAGTGATATTTAATATTCACCCCTCCTCTCTTCACGCGCCTTCCCCACTCTCTCCCACACGCTCTTTCTTTCTTCCTTTGCCGTGCAGGCTCCGCAATTGCAATCCATCCTATAAGGGCTCCGATTTTCAACAATATTAATTAAAATTTTTTGAAATTTAAAAATGATTTGATTTAAATAAATAACCAACAAACGGTTGGTTTATATGCTAGATGCTTCATTTTCATTCATAGGATGACTTAAGTTTAAATCCTTTATAAGATGAGCCTTGAGAAGAGTTATTTCATTTACTCAATTAAAAAAGTTATAGATAAAGTGTACTGTTTAAATTAAATTTAACAAAATAATTTATACAATTTATAATGTAAGCATATAAGAAGAGTTAGAAAAAAAGGCTTGTAAAATTATGATTTTTGAAACTATAGTTTTATTGTTCCCTAACCATGAAAAAAAATGTTGTAAGAGAGGGGTACGATCAATCTAATTTAATAAGGCGTTAATAGAACCTAAGCATTACTAATAAATAGTTGTGTTAAAAATATTAGAAAAAAAGAAAAAAAAATACCACTTAATGCTCTTATAGGCAATAAAACTTATTTAAAATTTTACAATTCAAGTGGTATTTTATTATCTTTTTTATAAAAAATTACATCGACATTAGGTACAAATGTATTTTCCTTGTTACTTTAACTTTATAAAAAATTTATTTTTCCCCCCTTTAACTTGTCTTTTTAATCATTTAACCTTAAATTTTAAATACTGACAAATATTTATAAATGCTGATATGTTCAGTTTAATTTTTAAAATAATAATGATTGGCATTTAGCACAAAAAATCTAGGAAAAAATATTTTAAAATTGTAAAATTCAAGATTACCAAAAATTGATAAAGTAATAATGAGACCTAATAAGTAATTCATAACTCATTTTATGAGAAATATCTTGTTTGAAATTTTACAATTTCAAAGTTTTTTTTTCTATCATTCTTTCAAAAATTTATCCTTTTAGATTAATAATTTTTAGGGTTAAATGACTGAAAAAATATTTTATAAAATTGAATTACCAAATATAAATCTTGTATTAAGTTGAGGAGTAAAGATAAATTGTTACTTCCTCCGATCCTTGATATAAGATATATTTATCTAATTTGATTAAATTAAGTAGGTTAGTTAATTTAGTTAATGTGA
This sequence comes from Albizia julibrissin, assembly GCA_037074505.1. Lineage (NCBI taxonomy): Eukaryota > Viridiplantae > Streptophyta > Magnoliopsida > Fabales > Fabaceae > Albizia > Albizia julibrissin. The sequence goes on along the minus strand of CM073488.1, from coordinate 37,607,471 downwards.
CATATATTTTCTAAAACACTCAAGTTGTATTACTTAATCATTCTCTTTTTTATTTAACTATTGTTGAGAGAGCATTAATAAAAATAAATTAGGAAAAAAATTTGATAAATATAAAAATTATGTCTTATATATATTACTAATATCAATTTCTCAAATATATCTTACAAAGAACTAAAGGGAGAAAGACTAGAGAATAACGCAGGAGGGACACTACATTCTTTTTAAGCTGGTTAGATAAATCAAAACTATATGAATAAAAGTAATTATGTCAAGAAAGGAATAATAATTCTTAGATGCAATTTTCTTTGATCCAATATCCATAACCCTATCATGTTACTGCCTTCCTCATTTATTACATGTCTCAATTTTTAAATTTATTTTATTCCCATATATAATTTTCAATATACATTTTTATGTATAGTTAAATGCATATTTTAAAAAATACTCTCTATATAAGATATCACTCTGAAATATTTAGTTTTTAAAAATACGTGGCAAGAATAAAAGCTGAAGTAGTAGCCCTTGATATTGATTTCCAATCCGGTATCTAGATGTTAGTTTCCTGTTAGGCCCAACACCTTATTGTATAATTCTTCAGCAATATCTAATACTCTAATTTTATTTATCGTTTAAAATGTTAAATATATTACAAATAAGGATAAGGTGTGGTCAAAGTCAAAAAAATAACATTAGAGTCTGAATACACCCTAAACAAGATTAAAATGTTAAACACAACTAAAAAATAACGCCAAACTATTGGGCATTCATTTATTCAATAATTTTTTTTCCATCCATTTATTCAATAGTAAAATAGAATACAAAATTTTTACAGGAAAAATTATTTATAAATACTTTATTGAAACTTATCTGGAACCTTCACGTACAAATAATATTTCTTTGTGTAAAAGATCTTCTCTTTTGTTTAAAAAATTTTTCTCGTATTTAATATATCTTCTTTATTTATATACGAACAATCTTCTCTTATGTGTAAATATTTTTCTTTAAATCTCATTTAATAAATAAATTTTTAACGAGGTCTTTATAAGTAATTCTCAATATAATTATAAATATAATTAAAGAAAAAGGAGCATTTCTATAAACGGGCGCGTGACATTGCTCTTTAGTCCACTGTCGCTATTCTGACGACTCATCACAAAGACTTGCATCTCGTTGACAATTTTTAAAGCATGCACATAAAGTAAACCGCTTTCCTAATAAAAACAAAATCAAGATTCTTTTGTTTTGAGTGTTCATTTAAATTTAATTAAGTTGAAAATCCTAAGAATACATCCAATCATTGAATTTTTTTAAAAAAACTATACTCATAATTGTATATTTTTTTTAGGACTTTAAAATCGTCTGACTACTGGTCAGATTTGAATTTATACTTTTAAAAAGCATGGGGCGTCAAACCAATTTTTTTGCTGGCAATTGTAGTTATTTAAATTTACTTGTTTATTTATTTAAGTTGTGATATTTTAATTATATATTTCATAAATACTAAATTGAAATTATTAAGATTTAGTTTGAAAAGAAAGACTCGGACTGAAAAAGACGGGGGACCATCATGCAAGAAGGGAAGTACGGACCCACATGTGGTGGTGGGCCCACCCAATAAGGAAAGGACAGTTTTGTACCCTACGGTGTGGGCTTCTCGCACTCCCACTTACAATTATGGGCCCTGCCCTCTTCTATCCTTATTTACCTACCCAAATTATCAATTTACATACGTCACCCTTCTTAATTTTTAAAAATTCTTTTTTTTTACCCAAAAAAAAAACATTTCTTTTTATTTTAATTGAAAAGGAGGTCAAAACGGCTTTGTGAGGATGGAACCATCCCCTTCCATATGTAAGGGGTTACTTTACCGCTAGGGTAATATATAAATGTATTGTTACGTTATTAAGTATTTTAATTTTAATTCTTTTTTTTTTAAGAGATAGAATAGAGAAACCTGGTTGTATTGTAATATGCTTCTTTGTGGGTGTTGGCAACCATACATGTAAGGCTATAATAAGAGATTTGACAGCTAAGGCTAAGTGCTTACAAATTCATGCGACAATGATTAATGAGATTACTTTGAGTAGGTTGGTATTATTCCAATTACACTCTTTCTAATTGTTAATGGGAGATTTTATGATGCCCCATCAAGTTATAAGAAACATACTAAAATTATATGTATAAAAATAAAATCATATATATATATGTTACTATAATTAACAACTTTTATATTCATCTTGTCTTATCTATAATGTAGAGAAAACATATTCTTTTTTCTATTTATAGTTACTTCATTAAAATTTTTATATGAATATACTTCCTCTGTTACTTAATATAAGGTTTATTTATGTAGTTGATTTTCATCTTAAATATAAGATATAATTTTTATATTTATCAATATTTTTTTAATTAATTCCTATTAATTGATGTTTCCTCAACAACAATTAAATGAGGAGAGAGAATAAACAGATTAAAGAAGATGACTATATGTTTTAGAAAATATATATCATATTAATTAATTTAAATAATTTTTTTAATATAATCAAATTAGGTAAAGATGACTTATATTAAGGATTAGAGGGAATATAATTTCACCCTTAATATATTATTATGTTAACTTTATACTCTTAATATAGGATGTATATTAATTAAACAAGGGTAGAATTAGAAAATTATTGAATTTTAAAACAAATTTTACTTTAATTAAGATAAAATATATTAAAAGTGGTTTATAAATATGATACAAACATAATTTTGGCTTGTTCTATAAAATTCTTGCTAAATGATAGGATGTGGATGTTGATAACATCTTTGACTAAGAGTAGATGCTAGTATATCACTCTGGCAACACACACACACACACTAGCTAGCACAACACTAAATCAAGTGGGATTAGAGTAATTAGTATTCTTATGTAATGCGTTGAAATATGAAGATCACAAAGCTGCAACCATGTTTCAATTATTGTCCACCTTCTTCCACACGCGTGATTTTGCTGAATCAGCTTTTTCTTATTTCCTCCTGTAACAAATATATGATAAAGTTTTTTTTTTGAGAGAGATTAAAAAAATTAATTAAATTAGGTTAAAGTATATATTTGATTTTAATTTTTATGTTTACTCTAAGGTTTAATTTAGTCTTTTAAATTTATAAAGTGTACTTTTGGTCTCTTAACATTGTTAGTCTCATATAACAGAAAATGCTGATGGAATAATTACACAAAATATTCATAAATTTTTAAAAATATAAAAGAAAATTCTTGTATATTCTAACCGAACAATTAAGAAATAATAATTAAATAACCAGCTCCATCTTCTTCATGTCAATACACACTTCTCAGCCTCCTTCTTGAATGGCTTCCACTTTGATGTTGCTGTTATATATGTGATACCCTTCTTCTCTATCATTCTCTCTGCCACTCATTAGTCCACACCGACCTCCTCATTCTTCTTATTTCATTCACTGTTCCCTTTCGTGTTTTCTTCTTCCTTCATGACAACCTCTTGAAACTGTAATTAAAATTGCTTTACTTTGCTCTTTCTCTCCCCTTTTGTTTCTATTCACTGAGATCTGTATTCTTTTTAACTTCTCTCGTCTCTTGCTTTGTCTCTACCTCCTTTGTTCTTGCCAGAATTATCGTCTCTTTGTGATGTCAAGTTCATACGTGATACTTTCTTCTGACACGTATAGTGTTTTTGTGGCTGAATATCTTTATATACCCATCTCTCCCTCCCTCGATGTGTGTGTGTGAACGCAATTCAGCTATTTCCTGTAACTTCTTTTTGCTCCAATCCTTGTCATCTCTATCGATTCTTTCTCCAACGTTGGTGTCTTGGGATTCATTCAAATTGAAAAAAAGAAAAGAAAAGAAAAGAAAGTAAGAAAATGGATGAAAGATTGGAGTGGAGAAGTCATCAATGGAGAAGAGTAAGGACTGTGCACCAGTGGGAAGAGGACGGCGGGATATTAAATTACTAAAATTTATTTTTATGTTTTTAAAATTGAAGATTTTTTTTTAAGTAACTGCATAGCCAGTATTTTTCATTACATGAAACTAACGGTGTTAGTGTTAGGGTTAAGGGCCTAAAAATACACATCTGGTGAATGTTGACCTGAGAGAGACCATGGGTAGAACAGGGGGAATACAGTGGTGAGGCGAAGCGAAGAGAGATCTGGCGAAGGGAAGTAAGACGGTGGGATCAAGCAGTGATTCGGGAGTCTCAGATGCGGGTAAGGGCGCTGGGTTTAAGAAACTTGTGAAAATGATCGACTCTTGGCAATTGAAGGTCTCTAGTTCTAACCATAGTGAAGAAGAAGAAATAGAGAGACTAAAATTGAAAAGTGTGATAGGGAGGAGGGGAGAGAGTGAAGATTGGAGAGTGAAGAAGGGGATAGGTTGGAATGAGATTTTAATAATGGGAGGGAGTGGCAAATTACGAGCATTACAAGCAAATAGGCGTCTTTATTAATAATAGAGATACCTATTTTACCAATAAATTAGTTTATGTGTGCCTATTGAAAATGGATGCATGAACTAAGCCAATAATTACGCATCCCTATTTTTTTTATAGAGATACCTGTTTGACTTTAAAATTTAAAATTAAATTTTAAAAATTTAGTTTATACATCCCTATTTAAAATAGATATGCGTAAACTATTATAAATATATGTCTATATTCGTAACAGGGATGCCTAAAGTTTTTTAAATTTCTATTCCCGCCAAAATGTAAGTCTTTTATCGCTAATAACTTTATTTTAGACGTTTCAATTAACTTTTGGGTAGCCTAAAATTTCCCTTACTAGTCCTTAATTTTAATTGAGATGCTTTAAACCGCATAATATTTCAAAATTATAACTTATAATTACTGAAATATAGTATTATATATTTTACTTCCCTTTTTTTAAAAAAAACATTTTTTAAGTAGTAATATACGTTTTCTGTAGCAGTGGTTATTTCTCAAACATGCATGTAATTGTTGGCATCGAACAATGACCCAAGTCACGTGATGCAAGGTGATTTTTTTTTCAGAAAAATAAATAAAATACAGACTAAATATCACTTGTACTTGTTAAGTATTAATAACATATTTTAACTAACCTTAAAATTAAGCTTGCTATTTTGTAAAAAAAAAAAAGTTTCCTCAAGTACTGCTTTCATTAACAACCGGATATCAATGCAAAAAAAAATCTACATGAGCAATATAATCAAAACAAGAAAGGACCGTATTTAGCAACCAAATCTGAACAAATATTTTGTTGCAACAGAGAATAAGAGAAATAATGATGGACTTGTACTCAGTTTGTATTGATATTTACACTTTGTATTTAGCAATCAATATGAACCAATATTTTGTTATTACAACAGAGAATAAGAGAAAGAATGATGGACTTGTTCAACTATATGAACATTTACATTTGATCTTAGCCAAAAAGCCAATAAAGAAGGTATCGTATTGACATTCACACCAACCACCGAATCAACCAAACAATATTTCCTCCACCGTGTCAATAACACTCGTCAGATGCGAATGAGTCTCCAGCTTTGATTCAGAAACTAGAACCAAATAACAAAAGTGAGCCATGGAAAATTAATTAGATCAATCTTCATCCTAATAAGCCAGATGAACTATTTGATTGGCTGGTTAATTAAAATGCACTTTAGCTATGAGACAAACTTATATGAATGCGATCTTCCAAGTTCTTTTGGTTTAATTTGGATTAAATCATTTAATTTATACACGCATACGTACATATGTATTCTTGCTCTATGACAGAGTAGTGCATTACAATTAACATACGGTTACTCTAACAAATTAAAGATCATTAACAGTCCTTATTAGAAGAGAAATTAAATTAGCACTTAAGTATATATATATAATACCTCGAACGTAATCATGAATGAGGGATTCGATCTCGTGCCCAAGAATTTGGCCTACCTGTATGTCCACATTTAATTTGTTTTTGGTCAGAATTCAGAAAAAGGTATCACATTATCAAAGCCAAATTTCCTAGAAGGAATAACTAACTATAACTAACGTAACTAACTAACTAACTACTAACCACAAAAATAATAGGCTGCTCAGTAGAAGGCGAAGCCTTATTTTCAAGATACTCCTTGATTGGAGTAGCAACTACGGATTCATTTCCATCCAAGCACCCTTAAATAATCCATAGTGTGAAACAGCAGTCAATTGCATTGGTTAATTAATTAATAACTAAATAAAAAAAAAAGCAAAAATGCTAAGACAATCATCAATTAATCATAATTATTAATTACCTACTATCCTAGAGGTTGCATGGAGATTAGCCAATAATAAACTTGGGTCGGTGATTTTTTGACTAAGGACTATATTATTGTTCTCAGCATCTCTGATCTCTTCATGTTCGAAAAACCTGTCTGCAATAGTGTACGTATACCATCAATGCCTCCAAACGTACGTAACACATATATTTATTAAACATAGTGATCGATGAGATCAGATTGAGAAAGAAAATTAATTATTCACCTAACATAGCTGTAAAGGGTTTAAGTTCAGCTGCAACAATCAACCTGGGGTTGAACTTATAATAACCAGTGTCTCCAAAATTGATATAGATCGCTTGTACGTATCCACAAAAATTGAGATCGCTCATTAAAACTGATCGCAGTGGCTGAAAAAGATAACACTATATACGCTTGAACAAAACTTAATAATAAGGAAAAGATTTTAAAAAAAATATAATGCGTTTGAAATTAAATCACTAGCCTAGATACGCACGTACGTACCACCATGCAAGTCGCAGCAAGAATTCCAGTGTCATTCTTGTTTTCAGGCTGATCCGCCAATAACTCCTGCAAGAACATACACAATCTTTGGATTTCGTTTCCATTGTTGTATTGAATACAAAGAACATTGAAAATAATTAAGTACGACCTCGGGGTCGAGTTCTTGAAGTGGAAGCTCATTGAAAAAGAAAATGAAGCTCTTTGGTTCTTGATACCCCCTCGTGAGAGCCATGGCCTTCAATTCGTAACAGCTTTTAATTTTCTTGGAGAGAGAGAGAGAGGCGCGCGATACTTCGATTCTATTCTTCTTCTTCTGTTCTATCCAAGTAAAAATTCCCTCACGCCTCTTTTATAGCGTACGTGGGAATTAAAGAAAATAATTATACTGATCTAGGATTTTTCAGTTTAAGACTTTAAGTAATATATTTTTTTAATCTTTTTCCCTAATTATTATGATGTCCAAAGAAGGGTGTAATATAAACTAGTTATTTCAATGGAAAATTTAATTTTTCATAAAAAAAAGTCATGTTAAAACCAAAGAACTCATTTCTTTAATTTTTTAATCTCCCTCCAATGTCAAAATGCGATACTTAATAATAATAATAATAAGATAAATCATCTCTCCAATTAATATTTCCACCATTGAATTATGTTTTGATGGTTTAGATTTGATATTCTATAAAAAAATATTATAATATTAAATATAACAAGAATTTTTATGATTTATTTAAATTAATTTATTTATTATTTAATATTATAATAATATTTAAAAGATAAATCTCAACCATAAGAACTTGATTCAATAGTCTCCATTTGATAAAATATTAAAGGCTACACTAGGACACTACCGTCAAGATGATTGTGGCCATGTTTTTGAATAATGGAAATTTTTCATTTTCCCAATCATAGGAATTGTGAATCATAATTTTTAAAAATTGAATTAAAACCATTTTAAAGATTTTCTGAGCATATTTGAATTCATACAGACTATCTTTCGCAAGATTATCTTGCTTTTGCTGTGGAGACCAAAATTTGCCAATTATTTAGGCTCCATTATAATTCTGGAGCAAACATCCTTCGTGAACATCTATTTTTTTTTTTTTTGCCTTCGTGTCTATCTATTTTATGTACTAGTGTTGTTATTAGCTATCTGGAATTATGGTCCATGGATGCTTTTCTTTGTTTTTTCAAGCTAAAAGTGCACATTTTTTTCCTCTAAATTGAGATTTAGTTGATATTATGAAGACAGAAATTTTGATGTGAAGCTTAAGAAATTGAATTATTGATGGTATTGTCCTGAACTTCACCCGCTTATCAATAGAATTTCAAACAAGTGTATGATGCAAAATTTCAAATTATTAAAATTAATTTCACGGATGACCAGAAAGGAAAATGGCCAGATCCATTATTGGACTTTGAGACGTAAAAATCAGTGAAGTAAATATAGAAACTTGATAATAAAATATACACATAATGTCAAAGTGAAAGTTAAAAAAAAAAGGATGTATGGAAAATATCGCTGATATGGATATTAATGAAGGCCTATATGGACTTTTAAAATAAAGGAAAGATTATAAAAAATAAAATATCATGGAGTAAATATTTTGTTCTGAATCCTGAAGAAAACAAACGCCTACTTTATCTGTTGTAATATTCTTCTTTTTACTTTTTTGGTACAATTTTTATTACAATTATTTGATGTAATATTTGACTCACTGACTTTACACACTGAGGCACCCAGAAACAAGAACTGATGAACTCTGAATGCTTTTCTTTTGGAGTAGCGATTCTCAACCGTACTTTACAGAATACAAAATAAGTTATGTGGTAAGAGTTGTCTCAATTTATATGTCCAAATTCATAAATATTTTTCTAATCGTGATAAATAAGCTAAACAAACAAGCATATAAATACCAGGTGATGATTAAAAACTAGTAGACAAAAGCCCTCAAATCTGGGAATCTGACCATTTTTTTTAATGTTGGTTATTAATTTAATATATTCCTACCAACTGTCTTTGTATGAGGAAAAATGAAATAAATCACTCCACCAAAATTAAGAAAATTAATCCACGTCCAGAATATATTTTCCATACAATATAACATCCACATATCATATAATAATCCTAAGATGTATTATGTAATCATTTTTTTTCGCATAGCTCATCATTTTTTTGGCAAAAAGATTTTGTAATCATTTTCTCTCGCCTAGCTCATCAATTTTTTAGAAAATTTCAGAAAAAGAACTTGAAAATTAGTAAAGGATAGAGAAATGCACTAACCTCAAAAGTTATATTAAAGTATTTATATTCAAAAATAAATTATATTACTTTATATAATCCAATAATATATAATATATCTTATGATTAAGTAATTTATTTAGCATATTTAATCTTTCTCTAAAAAAAAGTTAACTTTTATATTAAAAAGAGGAGGAAGTAATATATTGAGGTGAGTGAGAATCATCACCAGCCACGGGATACTCTCAAGTGAAAGTAATTATTAGGCAAAAAATAATGTAACTAACAAGGATATTCTAATCTGTACAAAGCCCCAGCAATGTTTAAGCGGGGCAGATGTATAAGCACAGATATCCTAGAATATCACTATTTACTATGCCCAAAGTAAAGGATATACAGCTTCTACGCCCGCCTTGCCTCAATACAAAATGGAAGCACCAAAGAGAGGCTATCAAAAAGGTTAATGGGGAATGACACACAGATCCTAAGAAAAAGAAATAATTACAAGATTCCCATGCGTGTCATTTCTCCAAAGTTAACTGGGTCTACTCGGGCAATATATTGACCGTACCAGCAGAAGAGTGGTCAACTTTCTTTGCCTTCTTTGGTCTCTTGGGTTTCTGGACCGCTGGATCAGTATTTTGAAAATTCCTTGCCCTTGATGCGATGTGCTTGTAAGACGCAGCTTTTCTCTGCAAGTTTGCAACACAAATTCACCATAAAACTTGCATCCATTGCAGGACAAGCAGAGTGGAAGTCGATTGCACAATCTAGTTAACCATTAATTCCTAATTAACGCCTCATGCATCAAACCCTTCCCCAGCCAACGCGAAACAGCAAAACTTCCTATGTAAATTGCTCATCATGCACCCACTTGAAATAAGATTTGAGCACCAGCAGCATCAACACTCATAAATTATATTATCAGGTTACCTTTTTATGAATGGGCTCTGATCCCTCTGGGTCAAGAGAAATATCATTATCTGGGCCCTGTGCTCCAGAGTTTGTGAGATCTTCCAGATACGCATCACCTTCTTCATTTACCCGTATACCCTTCACAGTTTGTTTCCTCTTCTGCTTATCCTTTACCTGGAAGTATAAAACGAGGTGAGATATAATTAATCATCAGGATCTCTCAAAATTCTTCTTCTGCCTTCCCATTCTGGTGGTCCAAAATAATTAACATTTGTGTCAATGTTTTCTGGGGACCAGATTCAAACCAACCTGAGGAGCAATTCCCTTGAATTTCCGCTCCAGTTGCGCATCATCCAGAAGCAAAGATAGAACATCCTCATGAGCAAAAGTATCATCATTAGAATTACCAGTCATTACGAGGTTCTGTACAGTGCTTTTTTGACTGGCTCTAAGAAGAATCTTCTCTTCAATTGTCTCTTTACATATAAGTCTGTAAACAGTTACCTACAAGATTTAAAATGAAATAAAATTAGTTGAACCAAAATGAACTGCGTATTACCACACTCTAGAAAAATAAATAAATTCAAAGCTTTTGTGTTTGCGTAAAGAGAGGCAAGATCACAGGAAGTGAAGCAAGGTGAAAGAGCAACTGTGGCACATATGCAAGCAAAGAATGTACAAAGAGATAGCATTTGATTGGTGCGTTTATTTATGTAAAGGAGCGTGCATGATGTTCTTTTCAGTAATATACAGGTTGGATCTAACAAACTGTACATTTTAATTTCTTTGTACTTAGGAAAGGTGCATGATCGGGCCAATTAATTCAATAATCCAAAACCACTGACATGGTTAACCTTAAAAAGTTAGCATGTATAGTACTCTTTCTACATTAACAAAACAGAAGGGAAAAGGTTGAATTTTCCTTCTTCGATATGGAGCAGCCATATCAATTGGTCTCAAACATTAGTGCAACACTCATTTAATCATTATCAAAAGCATATAGGCATGGAGGGTGAACGAGGAAGAGAAAGCTAACATCTTTTGTTTGACCCAACCGATGAGCTCTGTCCATTGCCTGCTGATCCCATGTGGGGTTCCAATCATTCTCATAAAAGATTACTGTGTCAGCAGCCGTCAAGGTGATACCCAATGCACCAGCTCTTGTACTAAGTAAGAACACAAAAACATCATTCCTGCAACCATAAAATTACCAATATCGTAAGTGTAATTAAGAGTGCACATGATTTAATTAATTTCATTTGGAAGTCGTTATGTTAAGAAAGTTATTTGGAGCTAATTTGGAGAGATTGATGTCCGAGGTATCAGTTGCTAAATCGGTAGCATCAAATAAATGTGATTCTTCTTGAACCATCTATCCTACATCCGGCCTTCACGGTCATATTTAACTTGAATTCCCTTTTATTTTTCTATTTTATCCATTATATTCCTCGATCTGTCAAGCTTCAATAAGCAACTGCGTAAAAGTAAGGTCTGATAACCTCACTAGGATAGGGTATCCCTGCAAGATGGCAAGACGTTACCTCTGCTGGAAGTCTCTAACCAAGTCTCTGCGATCATGAGGAGGTGTCGATCCATCAAGTCTAAAATATTTATACTTTCTATAGTTCATGTAGTCCTGCAAGTTCCAAACTCCAACAAAGGTGAAACGGTAAGCACCAAGACAATTGCACAATACCATGCAGCCATATTAGTCATTCTCAAACCTTATGGTAATTGAAGATTTCCACTTTCAAACCTAAAAACATTATATTCAACTCTTTTTGTTGTTTTAGTTGGATGAGGAAAAAAAAGGTTCTTTTAGAAAAAAACCATGGTTTTCCCCCCCAAAAAAAAAAAAAGACTCAAACATTGAATAAAAACGCAGAATCCCATTTTATATCAAAAACATGGTTTTGGGTGTTTAAAACTATGGTTTTACACAAGCTACCCCCCTTTTATTGTCCTTTTCTCTTTCCTGTCTTTATTATTGATGTTGGAGGGAGAGGGGAGAATAGATGGGGCGAAAAAAATGATGTAACAAACACATATTGATGGTGAGGAGAGAGGAGGTGGGACCCACTAATAATTGAGTTTTTCCAGTTTTTCCATAATTTTTTAAAAAAATTTCTATAAAAGTTAATGTATTTTTTAATAATTAGACCATTAAAAAAATGATACTATCATTTTATTAAAATTATTTTTTTCCTAAAATTTATTCTACTTAAAATCTATTTGTTAAAATTATTTTTATTATTTTATAAAAATTAATCCAAACACACTAGAACGATTTTACATTACCATCACAATAAAGAACTTATACATCGAGTGGCCCATGTGACAAGGACATAAGACTAGACTTTTAGATATGATTAGAGTCAAAAAGTTTAACATGGTACCTCAAGAATATTCATCATCTTAGTCATCTGAGCAAACAAGAGAACACGATGGTTTTCAGCCCGCAAGCGTTGTAATAATATATCAAGCGTTTGAAGCTTCCCAGAGCTCTATATGAAAACTATGCCTTAGATAATCATTTCAACAAGAAAGTTGAAGGAACTCAATAAAAAATAAAGAAAATACAGGGCACTTACAGTGAGTAATTTCGCTAGGTCTAAATTTTGCACAGGGGGAGACGAACCTAAAATTTTGTAGGTTAACTGAAGAGCAGGCTGTGCAGCTGGTAGTTCCGAATCAATCTCTTGAATTAAATGATGGGGAGGACCATCTGGCTTTCTAGGTCCATTAAACTCAGATGTACGCGCAAATCCCACAAGCAACCTCATAACCCAAGCGTTATGCAACTCTTCAAGTGTTCTATAAGAGAAGCTTCGGTCTGAGCAGTGGGCGACAATCTAAAAAGGAGAATATATAGAAGAAACGCAGACATTAATTAATGATCATTTTGCAAAATCAAGCTTGAGGATTAGATAGTAAGGAAACGTAGCATACTGGTGGAGCTCTAGTCCGAGGGATATATGAATATGCTGATTGAATAAGTCTTGCATTTGATATAATCCTATCTTGATATGGGACAACCAATGCCTCAAAAGGGGCATGGCTGGGGCCAGTAGCAAATCTTCTTTGAAAAATCCTATTCTCAGATTTTGTTGGCACCAATAACATTCGGGTAACAGCCCTCACTTTTCCTCTTTCAAGGTAACCGTTTTCAGGATCATTATCTATAGTCTCCGTTATCAAGTCAACAACTTCATTGATAAATTTCTGTTCCCATCTCACCATAGAAAACAGTACTTGCTCCATAAAAGAACCAGTAGCTGAAAACATCACTTCTTGCGGGGACAAATCCATCAAACGGGCAAAACTAAAAGTTCCACTTTTGATAAATGACGCATTTGATTCAGAGAAAATTGATTGAAAAACATTCTCCGGGCTATAAATATTAAAATGTCTTTGAAAAAATTCTCTGCTAACACCTCGAGCAATTCTTGAACTGAGCAATTTAGAACCTCGCATGATTTCTTGATGGACAAGTTTTGGCATCTGAAAAAATAAGGAAAACAACTAACGGATCGATGTGGCGCGTAGTGATTCACGTTTAACCAGTAACTTGGATATTTTAGATTTTAGAATAAACATAACAAGAGAAAGGCCCACCCATTTGGCCCGCAAATGTGACACATAATTTAGAATCAATTTAAAATTAGCTTACATATCAGATTTATAGATCAAATCAGATTCAGAATATGTGCTTATTCACAGAAAAACATAGATCAAGAACAAAATTCCCAGAAAAATCTCTATTAGAAATTAAAACTTAGTGACATGGCATTTATCTACTCTCTATCACTTTTCTTCCTTCTATTTCAATTCCTCTTAACCTCAAGTTAAATAGGTCTTATATTTAAAACTGGAGATAATATTTTTTATTAAAATAATAACATTCCAATAAGAATAGAATTAATGTCATCAATTCTAAAGTTAAACAGACACAAAAATAATTTGGAATAGTTTACACCCAGGTTCTCAGATCTGGACTAGACCGGCCGGTAGAACAGTCCAGTCCAGTGACCCGGTCCAGTCTAATTTTTTTAAATAATAATTTTTTTAAATTTTTATATTAATAATCCTAAAATCTTCAATTTCTCACCGTTTTAGTCCTGGGTTAACTCCGGTTTGACCCATTGACCTTTGACCAAATACCCCGACCGATTCAATAACTGGTCTGAGTTTAATTACCATAGTTTAAACAACATAAGCTTGATGTCACCAAACATGCTATAACAATAACTTGCTTGTCATATAAAATTTAGGAAAAATTATAGTCAGATCCCAAATAAGAGATAAAATGAAAAAATGATCTCTTTAAATTTCAAAATAAAAAAACAGTCCCATTGACATCTTCAGGAGTGGGTCACTGACAAATCTAAGGGCTTTATTGACAAGTTCTTGAAACTATTTTTTTATTTTGAGATTTTAAGGGACCATTTTTTCATCTTGCCCATTGTTTAGGACCTAATAAGTAATAACTATAATTTTCCCTGAAATTTAAGAGAACAGTGTCAGACAGAAAAAGGAAAATGAAAGGGGGAGGGGATGGAGAAGAAAGAATGATGAGATTAAATTCCTCAGAACAGAAAGGTTTAAATGCCGTACCTTGTATGATATTGGATTGTGACCCCCACAATAGTATACATCCTCCAACTCCCCAAATGGAGGAGGCAGAAGGGAATTTGGAATCTCTGCAAAGTTATAGAATGTGGTTCCCTCACTCCTCCCAATCGACTCTGGATGGTTGCAAATCTGATATGTTTAAAGAGTATTATTTATAATAGGAAATAGAGAGAGAAAAAGAGGAACCTTAGATGCTAAAAGGAAAATATCTTGTCTTCATTAACATACTGATGAGTGCAAAATTTATGAGAGAAAGAGAACCTCCAATGAATGAACAGCCTACCTTTCTTAGTTGCATAACAATATTCATTAAATTTAGCATTCTGTAATCGTTGAGCTGCCCACGATTACTATCAAACAACCCAGCAAGAGATATTTTATTCTTGGTTGCTTGATAGAGAGCTTCTTGCTGAGAACTCAACTTGCAGTGCACTGTAACCTCTATTTTCCTAGTCAGTTCGGATACTACATCTTTTTTAAATCGTCGCAGCATGAAAGGCTTTAGAATAGAATGCTGTAAGGATAAGAACAAACCAAATAATAAGTCAAAAGGTTCGGGGGCAAAAAGTTAATGGATCCAGGTTCCTGCTTATCTTGAGATGAGTACGATATATTTGATTTTTTAAAATTGATTATTTGTAAATAAAAATTTATTTTAAAAAAAAATATTATTTAAAAAATTATCTTTATTTTAGATTCTATACTCATTAAAATATGTTTTTATTTAAAAATAACTAATCTAAAAAAATTAAATCTGTCAAGATTGGAGGAGAGGGAAGCTCGTTCTAAAGTTAACAGGGGTATCAACAAAAATAGCTCAAACATCAAGAACAAGTCAATAATTACAAATGAGAATAATATAGAAAAAATATGAGCTGAATTCCTATATTTCCACAACAGTACAAGATACAACAATAAATTTCAAAGATCATCTTACTACAGATATTAAACAAGAAATGCAAACTTACCAATCTGTTAAGTTGATGTTCATTCAAAGTACCTCCATGTTCTGCATGGTTCTCAATTCTAGCATGTGATCATAAAAGACTGTTAGACCACAGTTACAATGGAAAAAAAGTTCAACTAACTAATTAAAATGAACAGAAAATACCCTTTTGAAAACCATTGATTAAACTGTTCATGGCTATCGAATAAAGTTGGCATAATGAAGTGCAGAAGAGCCCACAATTCTGCCATATTATTCTGAATTGGTGTGCCAGTCAGCAGCAGGCGATTCCGACAATTAAAACTGAGGAGTGTCTTCCATCTTATACTGCCAGATCACAGATATTGAATTATTTACGCATGAGAATATTATTAAAATTAGTTTTAAATGCAGTAATCACCGTACACACATGACAGTGCAACGTCAAATATTTTATTCATCACAAGCAAACTAATATAAAACAAATTATACGCGTTCAGCAATGCAACCCAAATAAACAACTAATCACAGTGTTCTTTTAAGGAAATATATGTTATAGAATCATAATAATGAAAGTTATAGTTGAGATTAGTTAGTGAAGTTAATTAATGGATTAGTTGAGTTAGTTAATCCTAGGCTTATAAATACGAGGGGTTGGGGAGATTGTAATTAGGTTATGAGAAAAATAATGGGTTGAGAGGTATGAAACTTCTCTCCTAATTCTCTCGTCTCCCCTCTCTGATCTATCTTTCTCCCTCTTCCTCTCTCATTCCCACACTTATTCTGTAACAAAATATTCAGCAGAAACTAACAATGACGATATATGTCATTCACTCAAGCACCTCGGATTCATAATATAGTTAGAACCTGTTTGAACTTTTAATTGCTTGAGCTTCATCTAATACCATGTACTGCCATTTCACACGCCGAAAATACTTCTCATCAGATACTAGTAGCTGGTAGTTTGTGATGAGAATGTGGAATTTCGCTTCCCTGGTAAACAAGAAACAAATATTAACTATACTCAACAACAACAACAAAGCCTTAACTATAGTCATCTGAGAGATCAAAAGACTAGAAAGATGAGTTAAACAGAGAATAAGATATATGACAAGGTTCAGAATATTGTATTAACCAGTTAACCTCACATCACAACTCCCAAACATAAAAGCCAAGAAGATGCCTATCTATGCAGATGAACAATGCATTATGCTACCAAACTAACAACGCACAAAGAACATAGTCGTCCTCTCTTCCTTCTGGAGGCCACACTCACCCAACCATGTAATAGAACATTTCACTTTCCCTACAGCTTGGACAAGGAATTTTTGAATGACAGATTTCAGCATTCTCCAAGTTACTCAATTAAAAAATTCAGACAAATTAAAATCCACTTGTCTGAGATTTGCTCATGGCCATTTGTGCCATTTCGAAAATTCACTCTCATATAAGATATTAAATAAAAGAGATTTGGTGAAACTGAATACCGCGGAAATAAGGCCGAACAACTCTACCTGGAAAAGTCAGACCAATTAAAATCTGGTTGAAGTTTTCTCAAAATATGTCATCTGTGCCATTTGGAAAATTTACTACTACGATAATAAACAAGAGAGACATTGTGAAGATGAATGCAGATATAATTCTTCTAACAAGAGAAAAAACCTTTGCTTAGTTTATAGTTTCTTCCTTTAAGAAGCAAATCAACTGAGTCTCTAAGGAGCTTATCTTATCACCATAATCTATCTTTCAGTTACTGAACTACAGAAACATCCCACACCCTGGGGCAGGCAGTGTAGGAAGGAAATCAAGTAACCAGTTTAAATAACTAGTGAATGTACAAGGCATGAAATGAAGATTACCTACGATAAAGATCCTTTGGCTTAATACTTTTCCTAAGTACTGTCCGCTCATGAACCTTGCCCCAGTAAGGAAGAGCTTTCATTTCAGGGCAGAAGCGCTCGAGTTCTTCATTCCAGTTGTTCAATACTGATGTAGGTGCAACAATCAAAAACGGTCCCCATATATTTTTCTCCTGCATGGGAAAATTGTCAAATTAAAGTCATCAGAATGCTCAAAAACACATGATTGACTGGTTACCTCAGCTAAATGGGCTAAAAAAGCCATGGCTTGAATGGTCTTTCCAAGTCCCATTTCGTCAGCAAGTATACCATTCAGACCCTGCTCATAACAATTAACTAACCACTGAAGACCTTTTAGCTGATGTTCTTTAAGACAGCCTTTAAACATTTCTGGTGTCCGAACTGTTGATACCACAGGCATGGTTGAGCTGCAACAGAACATCAGTCAATTCACTTAAGGCCATGTTTGGATGGAGGGAAAATTGGGAGGAAAATAGAGGGGAGGGAATAAGGAAAACTCCCAAAATAGTAAATTCCCTTCTAGTATTCTTTCCTCCCTAATTTTCTTCCCATCCAAAAATATAATAAAACTCAACATTATCGCTTAATATCATAATCTCCAATGCAGTCTGGATAAAAATTAACACAGAAACATGCAAATACACACACACACACACATGTCCATATATGTGTACATGTGTCTGTCTGTTTGCCAAACAATGGGGAGGACAAAGAGAACTCACGGGGTTTGCAGATCAATGTTACTTGCTCCTGCAACTTCCTGTGAAAGTGCATCAGTTTCACCAGCCTGACGCAGCCTCGAGCATTCACTATCAAAAGCACTCGTCAACTTTCTCTGCTTAGAGACAGCTTCTTGAGCAGCCTTCAAAGCTTCCTTCTTCAGTTCAGCCTCTTGAGGATCTTCCTCCTTGCTAGGCCCAGCATCTGAAGAGCCAAGTTCAGCATCTTGATCATATGCCTTTTCATCTACTATAGGTGAAACATCAGAGGACAGTAAGTTCGACTTGTTCTGCATAAAGTGACTGTATAACTCAGTTTGCTGTATGAGGAAATTCAGCCGTTGCTGCTGCCTCTTTGCTTCTCTAAGCTCCTGTTCACGCTTCAAAGCTTCTGCAGCTTCTTTCTCCTCTTTTTTCCGAAATTCTGCCTATAATGAATGAAAACAGCGATTAAAAGCGCATCCAAGTCCACTCCAATGTACAGTAAAATTTACAAAAGCATGACAATCTTCAATTTCAAATTACAATTCCAATTACCAGATCAGTGCCCACCAAATAAACCATTTTTTCAAACATAACACAGTGCAATAACAAATGAACAAAGTCCAATTCTTCTTATCTGAGCCTCAACACCTACCTCACTCAGGCACCACATTAAATTCACAACTTGAAGGGTGCACAACATGACCGATTAAAATACGCAATATTTAGTGTTCACCAGGAAGGAGGGTCCTAAGAATTGCAGGTATGATTATTTTCCACTGAACATGTATCATTATCACACATAAAGAAGTTTCTTAAACCAATATAATGTTGTTTTAGTTTTTGATAAGAAGAGCTATTATAGTATATTCAGAAGGGAAATGATAGTACCATCTCCTTATCTGCTCGTTTCCAGAACAGCAAAACATCCTTAGCTAGTTTCCGGGTGCGAATGGTTACACTCTTCTTGAATTTAAGTGATCTACTCACTTTCATTGTGACCTGAAAAAGAAGAATAGCCATACAAGTAAATATCAGATCACGGGATTCAGAGTTAAAATTGATTGATTGATTATACATATAAGAAGCCAATCCATAATAAAACAGAAGAAATATGCGCAAATGGTAGGAGATGGAGCATGCCTCTCTTTGACAATTCTCTGAGAACCTCTTGGCATCAGCAAGTTGCTTTCGATGGAAACCAGTAAAAAACCTATGATGCTTTGGTATGTCTCTTCTTACAATATTTACCCAGACTTTTCCAATTCTTTCCATTTCCTCCTTCTCAATCAAAGAAGGGTCTTTCTTTACCTTTTTCCTCTTAGGTAGGCTTCTTTCAATGATCTGCAGCAATGAAGAAATAACGATCAACAAAAGAGGGGGAGTAGGAATTGAAGAGAAAGGTCTCCTATAATGTTATAATACCCATGCATACCTCATATGTCTCACATTTCTCTTTAACCTTCACATAATAAACCTGCAATACACCACCCTCTGACAAAATAGATCGCTTAATATTTCCAGCAGCTCCCTCTGGGATGGAAGAATTCAAACCAACATCAGATACTTTGAGACTAAATTGATGAGGTGAATTAGAAGCTGACATGGCCTTCAATCGTGCCTGAAGTGAATCATATTGAGGTAAGGGTTGCCCCATGCCTGCTCGGTTTCCAGTCACACCTCTCTTATCAGAAGCCATCATTGCAGCCAAGGATCCCAAATCCAAGGTACCTTTCAAGTAAAATTCCTCAATTCCGATATCTGAGAAACTTGGAAGGTTCAGCATTGCTGCTAACTTATCATAAGTAGGAGGAATTTTGTAAGTAACGCCATCTCCAAGATCTAACGAAGTGGGCTCATAGACAGGTCTGCAAGTAAGAGAAAACGATGGTGATCGATGATGTTATATTATACAACATTTAAGTCATAAATAACACTGCATATTCCAAATGTCCCAACACTACCCAGGCTACAGGGAAGAAAAATTAAACCTGTTAGGTCCATATTGCTTTCTGAATTCTGCATCACGGTAGTTTACAGGTTTCTGAGGATTAACATCATTAGGACACTCAGATGTAGTAGCCTCCGGAGCATGTATTCCTCCTCGGTGGTCATTCACTAACTTCCGCACTTTCAAACCAGTGTTACTTTTAAGAAGTTGAGCACTAACACGATTTTGGGAAGGACTAGATGAGATATCTTTATAACTCCTCTTGTATTTTTGAATATGTTCCCCAAGCATTGATCGGTATTGCTCCTCTGTCACCTGCATTCCACAAAAATTACCCTTGTCTTCATCGTCACTGTTTTGAGACCACTTCCTCTTCTTCAGAAAATTTACCTCACGCATACTCCCATTGCTGTGATTTGCGATTGCCCCACCTATTCATGGAAGTATTCCAAAAAGACAGGGTACAAATATATATGATTTAAAACTCTGGTTCTCCAAAATTCATTATACAGGGGAGAAGACTTGTAGAATAGAACTATAATATTTGCATGTTTAAAATGCAAGTAGGTGAAGAATCTTTGAAGACCAACGAAAAGAAAAAAAATAATGCCTACCTTGGCTGTCTCTGCTCTCATCCTGGCTAATATTCTCATAATAATCAGAATCATCATCTTCTTGTGGAAGTTGAAAATTCATCAAAGACTACAAAACAATGCAACAAGAACGACAAAAAAATAAAATAAAGAGAATAAGCTTAAAGAAGTATAAAAAGCTAACAACAATTTGAGTCAGTTATTCAAAACTCTAGAAACCCACCAAAATCTATAAAATTTAAAAATAAACAAGTTTGGAACATAAAATTAAACCTCTAGTTTTAAGAAGGCAGTTCAGCAAACAGAGTACGAGGGCGAGAGCGACAAACCTCGAGATTGAAAAGATTAGAGTACGAAAACGAGTCCTCGGGTTGCCTTCTGTGATCCATGGGTTATGACGTGATTACAACATTGTGAGGGTAAACTCGAACGGAGAAACCCAAATTGTATGGAAAGTCATGAAGGAAGAGATCGGCAGAAGGAGAAAGGCCTGAATAAGCCCTAATGAGTATTGTTACAAACAGTAAGGAAGGAGGAATAGGAGAGTCGAGAAAGAAGGAAGGAAACAGAAAGAGAGAAGGTCACGTTTGGAGAGAGGAAATCAGATTCTGGTCGTTGCAGAAGTTTAAGGCCGCAGCCCAACATCACAATATCACAAGGGACGTGCATGCGTAACCATCATGCAATAACAGAAAAGCAAGGGGGAAAGACGAGAAAGGTATGGACGTCCCCGTTGTAAAGACTCAAATGCCCTTAGTTACAATTTATTTATTATCTTCTCAATATTCCTCAAAAATTCTGATAAAGCCTTTAATCTTTTTAAATTGATTTTTACTTAAAATATAGTTCTTGGGTTTATATATAACTCTCTTATTTAAAAGTGAGAAACTTATTTAAGTCCATTTAAAATATCCGAATCCAAACTTAGGCTTGTACTTTTGACAAATCTCTAATTAAATTATGATATTTTATTAGGGATTTTTGAATATTATTAAAATATTATAATGCTCTTCTAATTAAAATTATGAGAGAGCATCCCACCATATGATTTTTTTTTATAACGAATATTATTATCTGCAAAAATCTGATTTGTTTTATCTTTAAAATCTTTCTTTTAATATCAAGAGAGAAATCAATTTGATACAAGTAGCAGCGAAAGCATCAATAAACATAAGATCCATTTGACTATTCTTGAGATATGGAAGCCAATGTATTCATTTTTTATGACTATTTTCATTATCTAAACCCTAAACAATAATTATCCCATCTTCTTCTGCCTCTTATTTGGATAAGATTTACCAAACAATTTTTGCTTTTTTTAAAAAAAAAATTCAAAACCTTTACTTTGACAAGGACGATGAATCTTCTTCTCATATCTTTATTCTTCTACGTGTTGGCTTCTTATAAAGCTTGATTTTGGTAAGTTTGTGGGGCTATCTTGGAAGAGAAAAAGAGAGAGAAGGGGATAATAACAGTGGAAGGACATATTAATAAAATCAATAAATTCATAAATCCTTAATAAGATATTTTGGACTGATTAGGGATTTGATAAAAATGTAGACTTGAATATGGATGTGGGTATTTTAAATGAATTAAAATAATATTTTTCCTATTTAAAAACTTATATCTTATATACTTAGGATCCATTCCCAAATGCAACATATAAGTTTGACTGGAAAAATAAAAGAATGTTTAATAACAATAGCTATTTAAATAAATAGGAATAAGAAAATCAATCATATGTAAATTAAGAAAATATATTTTTTAAAATCAATCATATGTTAATTAAGAAAATATTTTTTTTAAAATCAACCAAATACAACAAGCTTCATGTAAAACTGAATTTTTTTTTCCGTGAATATAAGGGTAGAACTTGTATGTGAATAATGGGATGTGGATTTTGACGATAAGGCTAAATTAATAATTTTACAAATCATTTATAAAATCCACTTAATAGGTCAAGCTTTTATACTTGTAAGCTTGCCTTATGAATATACACTAGTACAGGACATGTGACGAAAAAGATCTTTTACACTTGACATAAAACAGATGTAAAAATAATAGGTGTATTCTAAATAACGTGTAGAAAGTTTACTTTCTACATATGACCTCGAACGTCAGGTGTAGAAAGTCATATTTTCTACACCTGACGTGGGATGTCAAGTATAGAAAGTGTGGAAAAGGGGATTTTCTACACCTGATATCAAAAGTCACGTGTAGAAAGTGTGGAAAGTAGGACTTTCACACTTGACGTGGGAGGTCACATGTAGAAAGTCCTACTTTTTAAACATGACATCTCATGTCAGGTGTAGAAACTCTTGAGAGAAAAAAATTAATTTTTTATTTTTCTATAAATTCGTTTACATAATAATAAACAACAAAACACCTGA
Source organism: Albizia julibrissin (assembly GCA_037074505.1). NCBI lineage: Eukaryota > Viridiplantae > Streptophyta > Magnoliopsida > Fabales > Fabaceae > Albizia > Albizia julibrissin. The sequence continues at coordinate 37,584,479 of CM073488.1, read as the reverse complement.
TAAAAAAATAATTACAACAAAATTAATCTGAAATATCAAATTCCAATCCAAAATATTAACAAAGCAATATGAATGTAGGTACACAAATTTAGCCTCACTTTTACAATGAAATTTGTACAATTAAAATCAAATCCAATACGAAAAGTGACAATGAAATTTAACATGTCGAATATCAAATAGTTATTAACATTACATGTTTAACATTACACTCACAAGTTTGTTATCTCTAAAAAATAAGTTGCCCAACGTGTGCGAACATCATCAATATCCTCTTCAGAAAATGCATCCGTAATGTCAAACATCTATAGATTTTAAAATAAAAAATCACATCAATTTAATAACTACAAAATGAACTTAATAAAACAAATATAATTAAATACAATTACCTATGCAGTAAATTCTTTACTACCCAAGAGGATGATGTTTAACATGTGCCTTATCACAAAATATCCACAAGCCTTATTCCCCTTTTGACAATGACACTATAAAAGAACATGCATTATATTATATGAATTATCTGAACAAAATAACTATGTTCATAGAAGGATTGAAACAATTTACATTTGGTTGTATCCAGATAGTCTCTTTAAGCTCGTGTGTATGATTTTTCTTAACCACTCTTTGGTATGTTTCCATTACCCAGTGGAAAAATATATACAAGATGATAGATTATATAAAAAACTTACATATTGCAAATAAAATGTCATTATCAAAGTATACTTACGTATCCATCATTTTCTTCAAATCCTTTCCCGGATTATAATGTAATGAACATAAAAGAACGACGACGTTCTGCTTTGGACATATAACCACTAACTGCCAATGAGTACTGCAAAAAGATGTATGAATTATGTATATTCAAAAAAAAGAGGTATCAATTACAAACTTTTTCTTACTTGTGAACATATGGCCCTAGATAGCACTCTTTCCCATCTTCACAAAGCCTTTGCCGAATGTATGACTCTCTTATCGTGGAAGTGTTCCCTTTTTCTGAATATGAATCAGGCAAATGAATCCAAACTTGTCACCGTTTCCTGATAAAGTATAAAGGCGATGGAGGTACCTACAATACTTAAAGCATGTTAGATTCAAAAGTTGAATACTTAGTAATATTGTTAAAAATATACCCACGTCATAAACAAGTGGACGTGCGGTATGGTAATCTGATCCTTCATTAACATCCGCACCACATCCTCCTGCTTGATATGCACGAACATGTCCCTCTTACCCACAACGTCTGGATCCATCGTCAATACTTCAGTTGAGAAGGATCCGTCAAATGCCAGCATACATAGACATTGAAGCGGCTTCACCTAGGTTTGGGTTTGCGTTTGGGGCTGGCGTTGTGGAATCACTTCATTAGATGGGGTAATTTTCTAAATAAACAAAAATTAATAAGAAAGAGTTAGTAATAATTGCAAGTTATAAATTTGTAATATGAAAAAATTAAAACACATCAAGAAGAAAAATATTTTCATACTTCAGCACGAACCACAACTGGAACTACTCAGACAAGTCTCTTTGGCCACCTAACGAATGTTTTGAGGGCTTCACCCACAATCTTCACCTCATCATTAGGAAATGGAACAGACGCATCTGGAATTTTTACCTCTCCAACCACCACTCTCACTTTATCATCTTACATTTGCTCGTGGTGAACGATTGACCCTAAGTTTTGTATTGCGTCAAGTGCTACTAAACATCTATCAGGGTCTTCTAAATATAACTCACAAGGTTCACTTTTTTTTTGGACTCCAAAATCCTCTTATTTACGCCCAAAAACACAACTCTCATTTGTGCTTTGAACTGCAGGAGAACTTGTAGCATGGATAGTTGTGTCCTGTCATGAGCTTAGGATGCTCATCATTTCTTCCTTCAGTTGTAACATCTGGGCGGCCGTCTACTTCCTTTCATTCTCCAATATCAATTGCATATGCTTTCGTTCATTCTCTAGTATCAATTCCATCTCTTCATTAGTCACTATTCCCATAGAGGCATAACGTGTATATACTCCAAAGTAGTCTTTTATGCCTACTTCTCGTCCAACACCCCTAACACGACCATCATGGTCCAGTGTCCCCGTAACAACCGTCAAGATATCATTCATTCCCTATGGAAGGAAGGTTCCCTGGGCACGTTCTAGTTGAAGTTGATCATGTAATATATAAATAACAAACATGATTGACATGTTACTATAAAACAGATAAAATAATAAGGATTGATGCTAAGTTACTTACAATCCTTTCGGCAACCACGCGTGCCTTCTCACTCGTATACTCTCTTGTCTTCCTTCGGCGTGCGACCCTCCATTTTTCTTTACGAGATATTGGAGATGGTGGAGATATAATAGTAGATGGATCAGATTGAGCCTCTTCTTGTCTCCTCTTCTGCTTCTCTTTCATCATTTCTTCTTCAAGCTTTTTATACCCCCCACGAGATAATTTATGCGGGCAATAATTCTTTCTACCACTCGCTATAGCTTTTTCCCTTATTATCTTTGAATAAGAAACCAACAAATCAATAATCAAATAAATCAAATGAGAATAAAGTAACTAACTAAGTGAATATAAACTAACCAAGGCTTCTGGTGTAGTTTTCATCCTATAAAAGTATATTATCTACACCGGTTGGACCACCAACCGGTGTAGAAAGCAATTATCAACACCTGTTGGACCCCCAACCGGTGTAGATAATGTTCTTTCTACACCAGTTGAGGGTTCAACTAGTGTAGAAAGTGATTAAAAAAATTCATTTTTGCTTTTTATTTTTTTTCAAAAAAAAAAATTAAAATTAAATTAAATGCATTTATGTTAAAGAAAAAATATTTTGAAATTTACTTTCTATACGTGTTGTCTTGTAGAAAGTTCTTTCATCTTCTTATATTTATGAAAATGCCACCGGTCACACTTTCTACACGTGTCATATTTGGTTAAGTGTAAAAAATGGGTGTAAAATCTATATTTTGTACTAGTGATATAAATAAATTATTTATCTAAATAGGCCTAACAATATATTTAAACTTGAGCCTGACCTAGACTTAAGGGAAGTTAGGTCGTAAGCCTCTAACATATGTGATATGATTTTTTTAAATTATTTAATTATAATATGTGTAATATTAAATTATATATCAATTTATAAATTTATAAAAAGATAAATATGAAGAGATAAATATAAGAGATAAAATAAAAAAATAAAACATATTACATTTATAAATTAAATTCATCCCCAAACTAAATTCCATATTTAGGAATGAGGAGACAAAGATGGAATTTTTTTTTTTAAAAAAATAACTCAGCGTAATTTTCGTGGTCTAGAAGTCACTACATGCACAAACAAAAGTCATTCTTCATGTGCTGGCCATCGTTTACCACGTGGCGAGATATGAGAGGCGTTCTGAGTCGCGAGGAGAATCTGGTGGGACCAACCCTCTCCCAAACGTTATCCTATCCAGAAATCTCCTGCTACACCTTTTCTGGCTGGAAATGCTCTTTGAAATCTCATGGATTATATTCAAATCCTCTTCAACATACTCAATTCAGGCTTTTTCGCTTCAGTCCCCATAGTCACTTCATCTTGTGCTTCCCACAGTTTTTCCCATTGCTATTCCATGAAGTGGGATCAATATTCTGCTGCCACTGATTATTTTTAGCACAAAAGATTCCTTTTTTTTTTCTGTTCATCTTCAATCTCGAGTTGATTCTTGCTGCAATTGAAATGATGGGTCATTCATATGTGCTGGAATAATGATGGGGTTCTCGTTTTCCAGTTTCATCAGTGATCCCTGGTTTATCATGGTGTGGATGAAAGGATGAGTGGGACATCTGTCCTTACCCAAACCCGTCTTTTATCACCGCCAACGAATCCACCCCAAAACATTGAATTCAATTTCAGGCTCAACGAGCAGAAATGCCTGTCTCTGCTGAAAAAATGCAACAGCATCGAAGAATTTAGGCAAGTTCATGCTCAAATCCTCAAACTGGGCTTGTTCTGGGATTCTTTCTGTGCGAGCAATCTTGTCGCTACATGTGCCCTAACCAATTGGGGCAGTCTGGAGTATGCTTGTTCAATCTTCCGTCAAATTGAGGAGCCTGGTAGTTTTGACTTCAACACCATGATCAGAGCCTATGTAAAGAATATGAATCAAGAAGAAGCTTTGCTTCTTTATGAAGAGATGCTTGAGGGAGGGGTTGAGCCTGACAACTTCACTCACCCACCTCTTCTCAAGGCATGTTCTCTTCTAGGAGCTCTCCAAGAAGGAAAGCAAATTCATGGACATGCTTTTAAGGTGGGTCTTGAAGATGATACATTTGTACAGAACAGTTTGATCAGCATGTATGCGAAATGTAGGCAAATAGATCATGCACGTGCTGTGTTTGAGAAACTGGGTGAAAAGAGTATAGCTTCATGGAGTGCTTTAATTGGAGCTCATGCAAGTGTTGAAATGTGGCACGAGTGCTTGGTGTTGTTTAGTGATATGAGCAATGAGGGATGCTGGAGAGCTGAAGAAAGCACATTAGTCAGTGTGCTCTCTGCATGTACCCATTTGGGTGCTCTTGATCTTGGAAGGCGCATTCATGGAATTCTGTTAAGAAACATCAGCGAGCTCAATGTCATTGTTCAGACTTCATTGATTGACGTGTATGCCAAGTGCGGATGCCTCGAGAAAGCGCTTTGTCTGTTCCAAAACATGGCCGAGAAGAATCGGTTCTCTTACACTGTGATGATCTCTGGGCTTGCAATGCATGGACATGGCAGGGAAGCTCTGAGAGTTTTTTGGGAAATGCAGGAACAAGGTTTGGCACCCGACGATGTTGTCTATGTCGGTGTACTTAGTGCTTGCAGCCATGCTGGTCTAGTCAATGAGGGTCTAAAGTATTTCAATCTCATGCAATCTGAGCATGGGATTGAACCAACAGTTCAGCACTATAGCTGCATGGTGGATCTCATGGGGCGAGCAGGGATGCTCAAGGAAGCCTATGAACTCGTAAAGAGCATGCCAATTACACCAAATGATGTGGTGTGGAGGAGCCTTCTTAGTGCCTGCAAAGTTCACCTTGATTTAGAACTAGGTGAGATTACTGCTCAGAAACTTTTCCAGATGAACTCAAGAAATCCCAGTGACTATTTGGTGCTATCAAATATATATGCACAAGCTAAAAGGTGGCATGACGTGGCAAGAATCAGAAAAGAAATGGCTGAAAAGGGCTTGATTCAAACACCTGGGTTTAGCTTGGTTGAAGCAAAGAGAAAGGTCCACAAGTTTGTTTCACAGGACAAGTCTCGGCCCCAATGTGAGAGAATCTATGACATGATTCACCAAATGGAATGGCAGTTGAAATTCGAAGGCTATAAACCAGATACTTCACAAGTGTTGCTTGATGTAGATGAAGAGGAAAAGAGGGAGAGACTGAAATATCATAGTCAGAAGCTAGCAACTGCATTTGCATTAATACATACATCTAAAGGAGCTCCCATAAGAATATCAAGAAATCTTAGGATGTGTAGGGATTGTCATACCTACACCAAGTTCGTTTCGATGATTTATGAGCGAGAAATCACTGTAAGAGACCGTCATAGGTTCCATCATTTTAAAGATGGAACTTGCTCTTGTAGAGACTATTGGTAAATCTCTTTATATTCACATTTGAGGAGCTGTGATTCTTGGGTAGATTTCCTATTTACACTTCTCATGTTATATTCTTCACAGATGATTCTCAATCCCTTCACATGAGAATATAGATTGGGGAATTGTTGAGCATATTGTTTGCAAATGGTGTTATAATTTCAGGACATACAGGGAGGTCAAACAGAAGAGCAAGAGAAAATAAGGTCGGAACATAGTTTTGACTGAAGTTATTTATCACAATTCTATTTCAAGTTTCAGAAATGGTTCACACATCAGAACATTTAAAGATCTTAGGCCACGAATTGGAACATTCAGAACAGAACTTGTAGGGAGAACAAAGACAATTGGATGAAGAGTTCCTTTCTCATTGTACATTATTCAAGAATAATATAACAGATGCAAGTTTACTATCCCGTCATCCTTTTCGTCACACACAAAAGAAACTAATTCACCTAGTCTACAACACATGTTCCTTGCAAATATCTTGCAGTCACTTGTAATATTCAATCCATGGCAATCTGCTCATTCTATATGAATTGCAGACACAGCTGATGTGATTTCATTGGTTCGTGGATCGGCATTCTCCAAAGAAACTCCATGTGGATCTTCTGTAACAAGCAATGCAAGCACATTGAGTGAACTCCAAGCTTTTGTCACGTTAGTGCTTGAACCTCCCAAGGTGACAGCGAAGACAGCATCATATCCTCCTGCTCCCGGAACTCCTGCCAGCAAAACTCCTTCCATGTTCATAGTAGCATCAAGAAGTCGTGTCTGTGATTCTGGTTCAATCTGTATATTTTACAACTCATGAGACTGTTGGACTCATAATTCTTATTACATTGCTAAACTAGTCAACCAGGAAAGCAAATGTGAGTGTATCTTCTCTGTGATTACAAATAGACTAGACATTATAAAAGTTATAATTCTTCGAGTCGGAATATTTATGCACAAAAAACACGAACACAATTCAAACCCCATGTAACTTTCTTGAATCTTAATTGATTCAATATTTTGGCAATACACAATTAACATGTCAGTTATACTATAATAAGATTTAAAACTCCCACCCACACGCATCATTTTCAAAGGGATTCCACCAACTAGCCATGGAAAGGAAAATTTCAAAATGAAAAGTTCCTGGTTTAATCAACCCCAACAAGAAGATCATCAAATATTAAACCCACCCATTTCTTAATGAAATAAAAAGAGGCGCAATAAATCAAGGGTTATTTTTAAATAGTGCCAAGTCTCACTACTTTTCTAAAAACAAAAGAATGAGTTCACATCAGTCACGGTCAGATTATTACACCTGGATATAAAAATTTGCAAGGAAATCAACGTCATGTAACCAGGAGACAATAAACGTGCACTGATTTAGTAGAATGAACTTACAGGAACACCAGCAGCCTCACCCATTGTGCGCATATGATATCTAATCTGAAGCATCGCATCTTTTGCTCCTAGCAGTGCTTTAAAAACTTCTTTGTTAGGTTCGGAAGCGTGTTCAATCCACTGCTCATGTAATTTGCATTTTGAACCATTAACTTGAGTTGAAACAAGAATTTATGTTTTGATTTCCGACTCTTTTTATTAACACAGTTGCAAATGAGCTCAGGAAATACCTTGTCTGATCTGAGCATGCTGCATTTATTAATTACGCATTTATATGCATCCCATTGTTCCTTTGCCAGTCTGCTTAACAATTTCAGTTGCATTTCCAGCACTGAGTTTGCTTCTGACAGCCTTCTCCATATTTCCTGAGATTTATGAGGGTCCGACTTTTGCCATTTTTTGACGGAACCTACCATTGAAGGCGTGGATGAACCACCGGTTCCTGGTTCTCCTAGTAACTGAAGAGAATGTTATTCAGTACAAGATATTCCATATGCTTCAGACTGTGGTTATTGGCCAAAAATATTCTTTTGCGTATTATTCTGATAATTATTACAAGGCAGAAAATAAGGGATATACACAATCAGGGAAATCTTATGGTGTTAATTACAGAATAATTATCATAAGGGATAAATATTTCCATGTATTATTCAGATTTTCACACTCCCCCTCAAATGAACAGCTGCCATCTAATCAGCAAGTGTTATATGAAATACAAGAGTTTAGGACACATTTGGTAGCCAAAGGCCAGAAGGGTGAATTACAGAGAGATGAAGGCATACATGGAACAGAAGGCTTAGAAAAACCAAGAGGAATATTCAACGAGAGATTTAAAATTCATTATCTGATATGCGATTCATTACTATCCTTTTCATTTCCATTCACAGAAGGTTTTAGTTAACCCTGCTATATTAGGAATTAAAAGTAAAAGTACGTAACAATATATAACCCTTATCCCTCAGACATACACAAGAACCAACATATGTGACATTGAAGTTGCTTACGAGAGTCATCAAGGGTGGTAATGAAAAATCAGTCCTCTCATGGTCCCATTTGCCTTTCAAAACATTAGCGCTAGCTTCCAATAGAAACCCCGCATTTGCTGAAACCTGCAATGTCAATAACATAAGTCAACAAAGTTAATGTTGTTAGCGGAACATATTTACTATTTTCAAAATAACGTTAGGCCATTAAATAAATAAAACTAATGACACATTCATTCTGAAAAGTTTTTCCCTAAAAATGAGCAGTCTAAAATAATGGGGTTAATGGCAATAATTGGTTCTGAGAATTGGATTCCTTCCAAAACTATATCTAACCAATGCATAGAAATAATGAGTGGTCTAAATTTATGGTGCTGATAACGTGAATACATTCTGCAAAAACAACTCATCCATCTGGATTTATTTTACCTCAACAAAAAAGCCCTACAGAAGGAATTAAAAGTGGCATAGAACAAATACTGACTAGAAATCTAGAAGACATAGTTGTGACCTTCCCTTGTACCAACATGTTTATCATCAATCATTAGCATTGCAAGTGTTCACAGAGCATTCAATAGAGTTGTATCAATGGCCTCTCTTAAGGTGTTTGGCACATGGATTAGGGAGTTTACTTGGCTGATATTTATAAGCCAGTGCCCAGAGGGACTGGCTAACTCTTCTATCTCCATTTCTTTTGCTGCTTGGTTTTAGGAGGATGCCTTAATCCCCCTTCTCTACATAATCTTTCTCTCCATCTAATTTGATATCTTCTTTTTCTCTTAATAGAATTCAGATAACTGTAGTGATCACTGTACTCAATAAGGACAGCTGATGTGGGCCAGAGTCAGACAAACCCAGGAGGTTAATTTATGCATTTCCATCTTTACTTGAGGCACATTCATAACTTCCGCAGAGTCAGTCTAGATACTATTCTATCAATATATGTGAGGAACTTCGACAAATAAGTATTGCTGTTCAATACACAGCACCACTTGAAATGCACCAGCAGAGAAAGACACGTGCAAACAAAAGGGGAGAAGGGAAAGACCTGAGCAGAAGAGATCACTTCTGGTGAAAACCGCACATAGCGTTGACTGCCATAAACAGCTGAACTAACATCAAACCCACTGCCGACTTTTCCTTGTGCAATACAATGAGCAGTTTGAGCTATTTTATGCACCACATCAAGAGCTTCAGTATCATTCCTTTCCTGAGGATCTTTGGATGAGGAGAGCCTTGCAACTCCAAAGTAATGAAGTAAAGCAGCAACTACAGCAGTTGTCATTGCTGCAGACGAGCCCAATCCAGTTTTGGCTACTTCAGGCCTGCAGTTTCCTCCACTAGCATCCTCAGTATTCAAGGTTATTGAGGAAAATGGTGGAAGGGTGGCCAATGATTCAGGTGTCAAAGGAAGCCCGCATCTTTCAAGCTGCAGAAGAATTTACAGGAAAATTAATTTATTAATTTAATATTTTTTATTTTATTCACTGTTCAAGGCATGGAAGTTGAAAAAAAAAAGGTAAAGAAAAAGCCTTGCAAGAGGAAGAAGGGCGTAAGATAAAAGGCTCTACATAGAAAAGGGGGGAATTAACTTTTATTCCCTGAACGTTTCTTTAATTATCGATTCAGTCCTTAAACTTTAACTTTTCATAACTCGAACAACTCAGTCCTTATAATTTCCAGACTTGGAATAACTTGGTCCTTGTAATTCCTTGACTCAATAAACTATAATGACTTGAGTTGTAACGAGTCAAAGTTTAGGGATTGAATTGATAATTGAGAGAAATTTCAGACATTAAAAGTTATATTTCCCCCTAAAAAAAACTTACAAAAGACAACGGTTGGTTGTTGTTATCAACAGTGAAATAATAGACATCAATTTATTTTTAAAACAAAGTAATGTAAGCTGCACTAGAGATGGTCAAGAGATGCTCATAGAAGATTATGTAAAGAAAACATAAATAAGGGTACACTACCAGGTTCCTGTATGAATAGAAATCATTACCACCCAAAATTGTAATATCAAGACCTGCAAAACTAATCCAGTTAGAAAATTAGATGATTGAAGCTGCTTTCTTTTAGCAACAGTAAAGAACAAAAACCATATGTCACACCATTACCTTGTAAAAGTAGTTTGTGCAACAACTCCATGTTATTCTTGTCAAATGTTGCATGTGCAGCAGCCAAAGAATATAGCACAGCATTCTCCACAAAAGGATTCCTTGCTTCACTGAAATAATGAACCAATCAATAATCATAAGCCCACAGTATGTCATCCAAATCTGCAGTCAAGCCATTACTAGTATCTAGTGCGGCCAAAAACAAGAACAACATTATTTAACCTTAGAGCCTTTACAATCCTTGTACTATGATAAATGCATCACTTGCTATTAATAAGGTCTGGAATTCAATTTCCAGCATTGTAAATGAATGAATTTCAATAAGGGCAAAGAAAAGGCTGAATGAAGGCAAAAGCGACACATGCAACTTGCCTTGAAGAAACACATTGGATTTTAAGACTTTTGAGAGCCAGCTTGTACATGCATTCTCTGGAAAGCTGGGGAGATGTTAATTTCACATCTGTCCATGCCTGAATGAAATGCGACGGACAAAAATCACGTACTATGCTTTTGAAAAGAAAAAGAAAATAAATTGGTTAAAGAATGAAAAATCATTCGGGCCAATGAAGACATCAAATAAAACTATCAAAATAGAGAGAGGTTTTTACATTTTCAAAATTGACGCTACTAAAATGTAGTGTCTTATCAGTTCTAAGATGAAAGTGATTCCAGCTTTTACTCTAAATAAATATGTAAGCATGCTATATCTGCAAGAAGTGCTTATGCATTGACATTGCTCATGGGCACCTTCCTTTCTATTTTAACATCAACCAGGATGTTTGGCACATCACTCTAGAAGCTATTATCTTGTGCTGTGTGCAGACATTAAATTGATGCTTGCGTTTTGTTCTCCCATCGGGTTCCTTTAAAATAAACATCAATTGTATGTACAGATAGATCTGTTTCTTATTCGAACACTTGCTACCTTAACTTTGATCAAAGCAAGCGTCATGAAAAAATTTCCAGCCATAACAAAACTGCAATAACAGTACACTACTAAGAATCTAGGAAGCAGCAAAATATTTGTCAAATTCAGATCATTTCACAAAGAACAATATGTACGATAAGAACCCACCCACGCCCAGCAATCAGGTTTTATTTCCTCATTAAGTGGTTTCACGATTGCATAAAACCGGGCATTTGTACTGAGTGTAAGACCCGAGTTTGGTCTCTCTAATATGAGATAACCCCCGGTCATCAACACCTTCCCTGGAGCAGAAGCAACCCTGAGTCAATAAAGTCAGCACTAACAAGTTAGAGTACTTATACCTTCTTTTCTTTCATCAAATGAATATGGGTGAGAGAAATCTGAACACTGATCACAAATCACACTATTAACTCAAGCAACGACAACAATCAAAGCTAAAATTTCATTTAGCTTTTACTTGTTTACAGCTGAAATCCCAGTCTAATTTCATGCTTAGTATGATTAATTTCTTTCAAATCATTACTCAGTGCGCGTGAACAGACTGGAGATGCAAATTCTTGGCGATATGGATGGGGAATGAACTTACACAGCCATAGGGCTCCCAATACACATCCCAGGAACAACTGGAACTAAAACACCAAAATCTCTGGAAATTAGAAGGAAAAAAGCTTCAGCGGTTAATGCCGAAAGTTCAGAGGTGATGCCGATCTCAGTAGGACAGTAACTGGACTGCAGTGTTCGTTCTTGCCTCTTGGTGGTGGTGGAGAATGGAGATGGCTTGAGCCTTAAAAATTTAACGACATATTATAATTAAAATCGAAGAAAAGGCAGGGTTCGATCCTGGCGGTTTGTTAGGGGAGAGTTGTATGACGAACACTAAAACCTTCAAGAAAATCTATGGGCTTTAAAAAAAAAAAAAGGAAGAAAAGGAAAGATTTAAATTTAACTCATGAAAAAGAATTTTTGGGCAAATAATTCTTGAAAATGTAATTAATTTCTGAAAAATATTAATAAACTCCAAAAGTTGCTGAAGAGTTTGAAATAGTAGCACAAGTTCTCAAGGTCTCTGTGATACTTATCATTAACTATGTGATTAATTTCTAAATATGACATAGCATCTGTTTAAATTAATGATATAAAATTACATTCATGTAAGCTAAGATAAAACACTTCTCACATTCTTATCTCATATATCATAAATAACATTAAAAAAATAGTTTCTACAACTAATTCAAACATACATATAAAATACATAAAATTTTGCCCAATTTTAACACAGATCTTAAATATAGTAAAGATTACATGTTAGATTGGGGGGAGCTTTATTTATTTATTTATTTATTTTTTGTACGCAACAACAGCTAAAAATCCTATTAGCGATGCTGGTCTATAAATTTGCAAGTCGAAGCCTTCATTTAATGCTCTTTTTGCTAGAAAACCTACCGTAAGATTATTTTTCCTGTCTGTAACTTGGAACTCAACTTGCCAATTATTCCGTTTAATCATGTTCTTAATCTCTAAAATCACTTCCCACTCATCATATGTTTATGGAACTTTAGCTTATTTAGGACAAGTGTATTGCTTCAGCCAAGTCACTCCTTAAGATTATATTCTTTGCACCCCAATCACAAATTCTCTTGAGTCCCATCAAGCATCCCCATAGCTCAGCTTGAGATTGTCTCCATCCTCCAAACGAAGAAGAAAACCTTCGGTCAAGGATTTAAAATGGATACAATCATTTTAATCTTGCCATAAGAGCCACCAGATAATAAAGAAAAGTCCTTTCCAATCATATTGGGTAATGCCCACCTTGTTTTTCATATTTAGCTTTAGCCAATCCTGAAAATGCTTCCTTGCACCTATCACAGACCACATTCTCATGCAGCCCTCTCTTCCATTTCAAGTTGTTTGTAACAAGTCTTTCATCTTTAGCTAAAACTTTTAATTTCCATAGTGTCATATGGCCTACATGACACCCAACTGCGTGGGCCCACATCAATTCTCATGGTTGAGTGTCATATAGGCTAACTTTGTAGTAAAAGCACATTTCTTGTCCCATTTCCACCTAACTTTGGCAGCCCTATCTCTGCTTAAGATTTATTGTTTTCCTTCAAGTACATAGTGGCAATTGTTTCTAATACCCCTCCATGTGTTGGATCCTAGCTTTTGAGGATTAAGATTATCTTTGGCTAGATGGAGTGGACGGATTTTAATAGAGGGGAGAGAATGAGAAGGTTTGAGAGGAATTTTTTTTTATCTTGTTTGGATTGACAAAAAAAGAGTAGAGGGGAGGGATTTTGATATTGCCTTATTTGATATAGGAGGGGAAGGGAGGGGAAACATTTTTATATAGACAACTTTACCCTTATTTCATTTTATAACTTTCTAACATATTTAATAAAATATAATTCTAAATGATATTCAATACATAAAAGTATAATTTTATAATTATAAAATGTATGACAGTTTTGGATAAAGAATGGAAAGGACACTGTGAGAGTATTATAAAATAGTAGGGACATATTAGTCAATATATATCTAAATATTAACATTTCCCTTCAAATTCCTCTAATTTTGGAGGGGAGGGTTAGGAGGGGAGAGGAGAAAAAATTTTAAAAATTTTTCCCTCCCCTCCTAAAAATTTTAACAATTCAAACAAGTGGAGGGGAGCAAAAACCCCTCATTCCCCTCCTCTTCCCTCATATCGAACAGACCCTAATGGTTAGGATAAGGTCATCGCCATGCCCATATTTACTCCTCAACACCTCCACCTAAGGGTGCGTTTGGTTGGGGAGTTTTTCTAGATTAAGTGAGGTTAAGTTAGGGTTGAAGATCAAAAAACCTCATTCAGTCAAAAGGAGAGGAGGTGAGAGGAAGTGAAATTTTTGTCTTATGTTGCTCTCTCTCCTCTTTTCTCAAATCTTTAAATTTAGGGTTTTTCTTAAATGATAGAAAATTTATGATCTATTATGACCAAATTGTCCATGATAATTTTTTTATATTTTTCACATTTAACCCTGTAACATAAAAACCAAACATTTTTCTTTGCTGGCCATTATAAACAAACATATCAGCTAACTAGTTGGAGCAGACTTTAACAATATACATCAGTTTACTAAGCTTCAAAATAACAACAACAACAAACATTTTTTTCAGTTATATTTTGAATTAAAAGTTAGTATTTAGATATGGTACAGGATCAACAATCCAAATTAGGAATGCTCAATTTTCAAATAATAGAAATATATGCCTTCCTCATCCTCACGTCATCAATTATTTATGTTGCCGTGCAACCCAAAATATAACAGTTATCATATATCATAGCACAGGAGGAGGTACATCAAACAATAAATAAATATCAAGATGGAAAATTATTATATTTTTTTCATCAATAAAGTTGTTTCTGGTTCAATGTTTATGTATATTATAGTGCTCTCATAACACAGTAGAATAAGGGTAAATATATAGATAAAAATAAAATGATATATTTATATACTTATAATAAGTTCCTTTCACCTCCTTTTTTTTTTAAGCAAACAAGGTTCATACTTCCTCTAATTTAATTTTAATAAACCTCACCTCACCTCACTTCTATTAAATTAAACACACCTTAAAGAGAGTCTCACTTCATGATTAAACCCCCAACCTAATTTCTTCACAAAGGCCTTATTTTGTTGTTTTTCGTGATTAGGGGATTTTTAATTATTTAACATTTTTGAGTGATTTTGTGGCATACAAAATAAACATGTAATAAAAATTTGTCTCGTAAAACATAAAGTAATTTTTGATAAGATTATCAAACACATTTTAAATAGATTGATTGAGTTGAATAATTAAGGAGTTATGTTAAAATAAATGTACAAATGAGTTAAATTGTCCGATTTGGCCAACCATTTAACTCATGGTTAAATAGGTTAACCTATATATGGGGTCATAATGTCTTGGTTTAAAACTTCCCCCCACACACATATATATCCATTCACCTTTATTTGGCTACATATTGAGAATTAACTTAATAAACAATGTGATCTTGCTACGTTTAGAAGAATATTAAATCTGGTCACGGAGGTTATGTTGCGTGTGTTCAACATGGATTAGATTAAAGATTTTAAAATGTTCCAGCAAGAAATTAGTGTAGATTGGTGGGTTAGCTCAAATAAATAACCAACCAATTCGGCTCTTTGTAAAAATATGTTTTTTTTTTCATCGCCTTGGGATTATATGTTAATTCCGTCCATTTTGCAAATCAAATGATAAAACCCTAGGCTTATATTAAGTTGGTATGAATATTTTTACATATATTTTTAAAGTTACGGAAGTGTAATATAATTTAATCCGAATTGTAACATGGTTTTTTTTGTTTATTTTAAAATAGATTACAATTTGAAACAACAAAAAAAACTTACTTTTGTAGTTAATATCCATTAATTAGGGAATGTTACTACCTTTAATTTTTAATATAAGACAATTTTTTTTTTTTGTTGGCATTCTATTAGATGCACGCTGGGATTGAATTCAGTTAAGGAAGCATGGAGGCCTTATACCATACCAAGTGCGCTGGCTTAATATGAGACTAGTTAAAGATTGTATTTGGTGTTAAATATAATATCTAAATTCATTTTATCTTACAAATGTATAATTATTTTTTCTCCTAAAATATCCCTAAGCTCTCTTTTTTCCCAAAATATGGGAACTAGTCGAAGTTGGTATTTGGAAGTTACATGTTACAAAAGACCACTAAAACGATATCATCTAATCAAGCAAATGGTCCCGCATAAAAGTATGGCAACGGGGATGAGGAACAGGTAGAATTACTTCCTTGCTAGTCAATAGATGGGCTTCCTTCGCTTGATAATTAACACATTTGATTGTCACAGGGCACATACCAAAGCTTGATGCAGTGATTTATTAGGACTAATGGGGCCCATCCTTAATCACCAAATGACACGTATACATATTATAATATTTAAAAAAAATCAATTTATATTTATTATAAATAACTAATTAATTTTTAATCAATTTAAATTAGTCAACTAGTAGTATTATTACAGAGGACATGGAGGACAAGACGTAGTATTTAAAGTATGTTAGTAATTTATTTAATGTTTAAAGATCATAAAGCATGAACGAATATTAACTAAAATATAAGTATAAGACTGTAGGTTAGATTAGACCCTTGAGATTAAAACCCTATCTTTTTTCCAATCATTATCTTTTTTTTTTTTTTTGCCCTGAATCATTCTCTTTTAAATTTTAATGCAATATTATGAAAACCCAATTTTAAAATCATTCTCTTTTAGAATAACATCTCGCTGGATCTTCCATAATGTTTATCAATATTCTGTTCATTGGACATGAAAAGATTCATTAACCTATTTGGAGATTGATTTGACGTAGAAACATGCACTCTCATTATGACATATTCATGTATCATTTTCAAACTTGCTTAATTAATGAAACAATAAATATATAGTAGTTAATATTTTTTTTTCTTGGAACTTCACTGTATAAATATTAAATAGACCCGCGACAGTTTGGATTCTTCATTCCCTGCGTTGGACGGGCCAAACTTTGATTCAACAACCCTGTTTTTCTTTGTTGCTGGAAGAGTCGTGAGCCCTAGCGTTGGATCTTAGAATTGATAAATTGAAGAGAAAATGCAGGTCTCTGGTGCTATCAGCGACGTATTGGTGGCACTCCCACCGTCGGGAGGTATCCGGCTGCCTGAATTTCGACATCTGCATGCCTTTTCCGACGCCAAAAGTTTCCTCTCCGCCGGATTTCTCAAAGTAAGCTTTCAGTCTCTTCACCTGCATGCTCTTAATTTTTCTCTGCATTTCTTATCGCTTTCTTATTCGGTGGATTTTGTTACCGCAGCCTGTGTTGGAAAATTTTTCGTATTTAGTCTGGAACATTCGTATACTCTGTCTGGAAAATTGTCGCCTAGATTAGAGGGCCAGCTGAAAAATTTTATCGCAGTTAGCTGCTTATGACTTGGGAGTTTCAATTTTTCACTGAGAAGATGTTGGGAGTCTTAGAAAATTTTTATGTTCTCTCCCTCATATTTTCAGCGAAGCTGAACTTAGTCTCTCCCATTGTTTCGGCTGTGTTTGGCCAGACTACTACCCGAAATGTGACCCCAAAATTTTGGTTATTTGAAATTCTGGATTTCTCTGGGGATGACGAGTGCGAAACTAGTTTTGTTGGGAACACAAACACACACCCCAAGGGCATACTCCAACCCTCAGTTATCTTCATTAGGATGCACAATACTAATAACTCCCTTACCCAATTGATGGAAGACGGTATTGGAAATAAAGGGGCTCCTAATTCCTAAGCTATAAATGCCAAACGACGTTTTTTTTTTCCTTTGGTTATGAACGTTTTAATTATGGGAGGCTCATGATATAGTAACAAGTGCATTTATAAACTACTTTGCTTTTTTTTTTTTTATAACGATGATTTGGTTGAATAGGCTTTACTCAATCCTACTTCCATTTTCCAGTTAATGATCTATTTGGCCAAATAATACTTCCTCTTCTTTCGGAGTATTATTAGAGTAGGTTTCTGATTTGGCTGTTATTAATCATAATTGTATATGGGAGGGTATATTATGTATAACGGCTTGTTAATTACGTTAGGCAGAGTCGTTAGGCCTATAAATTTATGGAAATCAATGTATTAACAGTAGCTGACAGTTAATAGATTCAGTTCATTTGATTGTTGTCTCTCTGTTTCCTCGTTCCATATTCTCTATTATTTCCTTCTCACCTCTCTTCTCCTCTTTTCGTATTACAATCTCGTAACAGGCTCATGCTGCATGGATTGTGAACACCCTAGGTTAAGTTCCATCACTAATATTTTGATCACATTGATATACCTAGAAGAGGTCACTCAGTTTGGTCATTGAAATTTTTTTTCAACCTGCTTGTCGTTCGTGAATGGTTTTTTCTCATCTTGTTACACATTATTACCTTACTGTAATTAGTATCTTCAATAGAGGGGATAAAAGCACATCACCCCGAGGATAAGGCCCACAGCTGAAGGTCAATTAGATTAAAGCTGAAGCAAGAAATTCTAGTGAATATTGCATATTCATTAATTGTACTATAATGTCACACATATCAGAGATTTCTACCTAGTTAAACTTCAACTCGTATCTCCTATTTTGTTGTTTGTACATTCTTATGGGCTGGAAAGCTAAACTTAGCTTTTGGTATTTAATTTGCTGTGTGCGCTATTCTTAGACAAACACTTTAAAGGTATTCTTTTCTGTTGTAGAGCGGTCCTTCAATTTCAAATTCCAAGCTTTACAAATTATACAACTGTCGATCTAGAGGCTTAGTCCTGAAAGCAGCGGCTAATTCAAATGATAATTCAGTGCCTGTTGCTCCTCTTCAATTTGAGTCACCAGTTGGTCAGCTTTTGGCACAAATTTTGCAAACTCATCCTCATCTACTGCCAGCCGCCATTGAACAGCAACTTGAGAACCTTCAAACTGATGAAGATGCCCAGAAAGAAGAATCTTCGGCTCAAGATATTCTTTACAAGTAAGTCCTTTAGACATGGTATGAAAATAATCTTGTATCCCATTGATCAGCAGGTAATAACTTCATTGATTGAACAGTTTGCTCGCCTGATGGCTGGGCAAGAAGCTAATGATGAGCTTTATCTGGCATAGAATGAACCTCAACTGAATTTATTTTTCATAATCTGATAAATAAAACTTATTGAATAAGAGTTATACTTGCTGAATGATGTAGCAACAGAACGTACACAAAGTAATGATGGAAATGTATTGTAGTAATTTGGATCAACATATTAAGTTGACAAAAGAAAAACCCCTGCTTAGATTGTATCATTTTTTTTAACATAGTGGCTCTTTTGCTTTTTGGCTTCCCCTTCTGTATGTTGGTACAACCTGCCATCCAGTGTTATAAGCATTTTTTCTTCATTGGCAGCCTTTCCCCCATTGTTTTTAGCTACTTTTGCTGGTAGGGAAATTGCCAACAAAAGTGTTCTTACTTAAAGATATGAAGGTACCTTGATAAACCTTGATTTTGTTGAATCTGAATTTCAGGAGGATAGCTGAAATAAGAGAGAAAGAGAGGCGTGCAACATTGGAAGAGATAATATACTGCTCTATTGTTCAGAAATTTGTTGAAAACAGCATTTCAATGATCCCAAAAGTATCATCAACCCCTGATCCTACTGGTCAAGTGGATTTCTGGCCGAATCAAGAGCAGAAACTAGAAGCTGTTCATTCCCCAGAGGCATTTGAGATGATACAAAGCCACCTATCTCTCGTACTAGGGGAAAGGGTTGTGGGTCCCCTTGAGACAGCTGTTCAGATCAGTAAAATAAAACTCGGCAAGTTGTATGCTGCTTCGATAATGTATGGTTACTTCCTTAAACGAGTCGATGAACGGTTTCAACTTGAGAGGACAATGAAAACCCTTCCTGAGGATTTTGGTAAAGCAGATGATGTGAGCTTCGAAGAACCATCGCCAGCAAACAGGCTCTGGGATCCCGATTCGTTGATCAGAATCCCTGCATATGAAGACAACAGTGATAGCATTATCGAGGGCGAATATTACATAGACACGGGTGAAGCCAAATCACAGAGACTCAGATCTTATGTAATGTACTTGGACGCAGAGACCCTGCAGAGGTATGCAACCATACGTTCTAAGGAAGCCATAACCTTGATTGAAAAACAGACTCAGGCCCTTTTTGGGAGGCCAGACATCAGAGTCACTGAGGATGGTTCTATTGAAACCCCCAATGATGAAATGCTTTCCATCACTTTCACTGGTCTGACCATGCTAGTTTTGGAGGCCGTCGCGTTTGGATCATTTCTATGGGATGCTGAAAACTATGTTGAATCCAAATACCATTTTGTCAGTAACTAGAATACTATGTTGTGGATATTTCGACTGCATGTTGTAGATTGTAAAGCTTATTAATGTAAATGTAACATATATGGAGCATGTCTATTTTATGATCCTCCTGAACTCGAGAAGATTGAAGGGTGTATAGCAAATAAAAAGGTGGGAAAGTTCATAAAAGGCAATCACATCATTATAAGATTTGTAATAAAGGTTCGGGAAAATTATTTTGCAGCCGCCTATACGTTCATTTAAATTTTATGTGATAGCACTTTTATTTAAATTTTAATTTGGTATTGGTGTGTTTTTCTTTTTGAACTAAATTATTAATTTTGCTCTATTTACACCGTTACCTCTTGCAACTTTGCTTTATTAACAATGTTATCCTTCATACATCCAGCCCAGGAGTAAAAGATACTAATGGAGCAAAATTAAAGCAGGTAAAAAAACACACAAATAGCAAATTAAAAATTGAATAAAAGTATTATTAGTAAACAGATAGAAAGAGAATATAATTTTCTTGTAAAACTTAATGTAGCTAATAAATGACTAGGTATGGATTCATTGGATTTTGTGTAAGCCTAAAGTTGACCCAGAAAGGGGCTCGAGCAAAACAACCTGCATAAGATTAGTATGCTTTTTCGGTATACACAGAAGACAACCACAAAGAGGGTGCTTCAAGCCCTAAGTTGAGTGTTGCAGCTGATCAACAATTTACTCCGAATGATGGAGCAAGAAGCTAATAAACCTTATATGGTATAGAATCAAGTAAATTAATTGGTCATAATTTAATAAATAAAATTTAGTGAATATGTGTTACTTATGAGATGATGATTCAAGCAGAGATAAAATGAAATATTAAAAATACATAAAGCTTTAAAAATATGAAATCAAACCAATAAATCTAAATAACAATCATCCATCATGATAAGAATTTATTTTTTTAAAAAAAATTCTAATACATTCGTGGGGATGAGAAGTTTTAATAAGAACATACCATGAGGAGAACTTACGACGAGAAGTGTGAAAAACCAAATAGGAGTAATATGTTTCATATCGAGTTAGGTAACTATTAAATATTAATTTTTAAAAAAAATAAAAAAAAAATAAGAAAATGATCCTAAAATCAAATTGAATAAGTGATTTAAAATATTTGTTAACTATTAAATATAAATTTAAAACAATAACATAATATATCTTCAAATGAAATTTAAAACCATTTGAAATTGCAATTACTATATTTTTAAAAAATAAAAACATTAGTAAACTATTAAATATTGATTTTTTAAAATTTAAGATAAAAATATAATGAATCTTTAAAATCAAATTTAAAACAATTTAAAATTGCAATTTTTTTTCAAATCAAGTTAAATAAGTAATTTAAAATATTAATAAATTAGTAAAATATTAAGTATTGATTCTCAAATCAAATTGAAAACAATTTAAAATGGTAAATCTATTTTATATCAAATAAAATAGGGAAATTTTCAGAAAAATATAGTCAAAATTAAGAAAGGATAAAATAGTGTGATAAATTTCAAAAATCACATATCAGAGCAACCGTAGGAATATGAGATTTAAAATCTTGAAAAAATGACGAAAATGCCCTCAGTTTAGTGACAGGAAAAATAAATACAAAGGGCGCAAGAGTGGGAGAAAAGAGAGTGAAGCCAACGCCACAAAGTGACGATCCTGAAAGAGGAAAAGTGATGAAAATGAGAGCTAAGCGACGGGTAAGTAAAATTGAGACACAAATTTTTTTTGTGTTGTGCTTCTTCAATGTTTATGAAAAATTAGTTGTAGTTTGTGATTTGGGTTAATCATATTGGAGGTTTCGTTTTATGGGTAAGGGGGCTCTTAGGTGAAGATTGAGAAAAAATAGGGGCTTTAAGGTAATGAGACAATGCTGATGGTTGTGTGGTCAATTTCATTGTGTTTGGTTACATTATTATTGAAGATTGTGCCTTTTTTTGTTGTTTGACATTCGCTATTGATTATGGGATGAACGATAATGGGTGTTGCGTCAGTAGAAAATTCCGCCAGCCGTCATAGTAAGGTTGGGGGAGGGTGTTGTTATTAGTAAAGATGAAGATGTAGAAAGCTATTGTCTTAGTGTTAATAGTAAACGAAGGCTGATGATATGAGGGGAGTGTTGTTATTAGTAAACATGGAGATGTTAAAATAAATTGTGTTGTTGTTAATAGCAGATACAGGGGTAATGATATGTGGGTGTTGTTAACAGTGAATATGGAGATGTTAAAACATATAGCGTGGTTGTTAATAGTAGGTGGTAGACGATGATACGAGAAGTTACTTGGTTTAATAAACATTGTGTCACAAGCTTATTGAACTGACATTATAAAGAGTGGTGTAATGTTTTTTTAAGGCAAGTATGCAAAATGACATGTAAGGAAGGGTCATCATCTTTGAATGTAATTATCCAGACTGTTATCATACAACATTTGATAAATACAGTAAGTTGGGAAAGCATAAAGTCATGTCGTTAATGTTGAATAATGTGTTGTTAATATAGAGATATGTTTTGTTATTGGGCATCAAACTCGTTACTTTCCCAATTTTGTTCTACGAAGATGTTAAACAAGGAAGTGAAGTCGTTAATGTAGAATCTGGTATTGTTAATAAAGAGAGAGGTGTTGTTTTTCAGCATCTAACTTGTTACTTTCCCATTTTCTTCATACGAAGATGTAAAATAAGGAAGTGAAGTCGTTAATGTAGAATCTGTAGTTGTTAATAAAGGGAGAGGTTTTGTTTTTGGGCATCAAACTTATTACTTTCCTAATTTTTTCCTATGAAGATGTTAATCAAGGAAGTGAAGTCGTTAATGTAGAATCTGATGTTGTTAATAAAAAGAGATGTGTTGTTTTTGAGCATCCAACTTGTTACTTTCCCAAACTTATAATTTTGGCCCCTCTCCATATGAAGTTGTTAAACAAGAAAGGCACATCGTTAATATACAAGTTAGTGTTGTTAATAGAGAGATGTGTTGTTATTGGACATTCAAGTTGTTACTATCCCTTTTTTCCTTTGAAGTTGTTAACCAAGAAAGAAAAGTCGTTAATTTAGTAGTAGATGTTGTTAATGGACAGGGAGATATTTTTCTCAGCTAACGCCTTCCAACTCCAAAGTCCAAAGCATGTCGTCGAGGCTCCGTCAAGTGACCGTCGTTCCTTCCAATCGCAGCGCCGAGCCTTTTGCCCCCTTCCCCTCCTAGGTTAGTCGTTTCTCAGTTACCACCTTCCAACTCCGAAGCACGCCACCGGAGCTCTGTCAAGTGATTGTCATTCCCTTCCAATTGCCGTTCCTAGCCCTTCACCCTCTTCCTCATTTTCTTTGTTTTTTAAACTAAACTGAGGGTATTTGCGTCTTTACCTCAGGATTTTAAATCCCAGATTCCTACGACTGTTTTGTTTTGGGATTTTTGGAATTGACCACACCATTTTTTCCTTTCCTAATTTTGACTGTATTTTTTTTAATTTTTCTCAATAAAATAAGTAACAAAAAATATTACTATCCTATTAACTATTAATGTTCAAATCAAACTTTAAATAATATGAATTCTGGAATCAAATTTAAAACAACTTCAAAATTGAAAATTTGTTTCAAATTAAAATAAATAAGTAATTAAAAACAATAATTAGTTTCAAATGAAAATTAAATTTAAAACATTATTTTTTGGTTAATTTAAAACATTATTTTAAAATCATATCATCGTCGGAATCCATATCAATAATAATGATGTTTGGAATAGCGATTGGAACCTCGAAAATTGTTTTTCAGTCGTGATTTATGGTATACGAGGTAGGTTTTACGGTCTACGAAGTAGCTTTTATGATCTACGAGATAAATATGTAGAGGGGTTTTTTCTCAATTTACGTAAATCAAGTTTATACATAAACATAAACTAAACCAAACAAGTTGAATAAATCCACAAAAACCATAACACTAAGGCCCTGTTTGTTATGAAGCACTAGGGGTAGGGGCAGGGATTGGACCATGGATTATACTAGAATATATCGTTTGGTATGAGGGACTACGGATAACTAGGGATTGAAAGTACCACGAAAAAGGGATTGTTGCAAAGCCACCTCCACTGGTATTGCATTTTTAATCCCAGAATTGTAAATATCAGATACAAAAATATCCTTATTTATAATATTTTTTGGACATAAATGCCCTCTATTAGTTTTAATCTGAATCCGAGACTTTGTTTTTTGTTATTTTTTTAATAATAAAGATATTTTAACATTTTTCATAATTTATGGAGGATTATAAAATAAAATTAATTCAAATATTCCATCTAAATATCACAGTATATCAAACGTAATTTTAATTCCTCAGTCCGAGTCTCAATTCCAGTACCAGCCTCAATCCCAATTTATCAAAATACAATACCTCTTACCAAACAAGGCATAAGTTCATAGACGGTGGTCACAGGCGAAACTAGAAAAATTCATCGACAGTGAAGGTTGAAAGGGGTTTCGTTCTTCGATAGTTCGATCAAACTGCCTTCTCTTGTGCTTATTCTGCGTTCTTCATTTTCTCTCAGAAACATGGGTTACGAAAACGATCTGTACGCCCCTCTATCTCTTATGAATTCGGTTTAGGGTTTGGTTTCTGAGGTTGGATTTTGCTCATTTTTCTTCTCTTTTCTTATGTATTAGGTATCGTGATGAGGATGGAGAACCCTTGATGGACTATGATGACGTGCAATCCGATCGCGAGCTCTCGCCTGAACCCCAACAGCAAGGTCTATTCGACGATTTGGAGGAAGACGTCGATGATTGGCGCGGGCGAGAACGATCTCAGACTCCTGTTTACGATAATGATTCGTCCATGTCAAAGGCGAAGCCTAGAAAGAGGCTTATCAAGAAAGGTGACACTGGGAGCCAGTCTGTGGCTCCAGAGCTTGCTGACGAGGATGAGGAAGACGATGGTAATATTCCGGCAAGTTTCGTGAGGGATGGGTCTGAGGAGGAGGAAGGAAGAAAGAGGAAGGGGAAGGATGGTGGCAGTGGGAAGAAGGAGAAGAGGCACAAAGGGGAGAAGAGGATGGGGAGCAGTGGTAAAGGCGGCTCTAAATCTGGGCTGCCGAAGAAAGCTTTTGCGGCTAAGGCCGGAAAGGATCATGATGGCGATGTCAAGGAGATGTGGGATACAATTGCTGGCGGTGACTCTGAGGTATTGCAATGCTGAATTTTGCTTGATTAACTTAAATCTCTACTAGAATTTGAGTTACTCATTCAAATGTTGTCTTTTGAGTTTGATCATTATAGGATGATCACGAGGGTGTCAGGACAGTCGATGATGATAATTTCATAGATGACACAGGGGTGGAGCCTGCTATATACGGTAGTGATAATGAAGCTCGTTCTCCTAGTAGATATGCCCAGGTAGGTGATATAATCTCTTCACAATATTTTTCATTTACCAGTTCCACTGTGTTTGATTGTTGAGGCAGACTTTTGTTGGAAATATTTGTAGTTTAGTTTCGTTGTTTTTCCTTGTCCTTTCTTCAAATTCAATTTTATTAAATGAAAAATTTTCCTGATGCCTGTATCTGGCTATGTTACTAGGCAGAGGAAGGTGAGGAGGATGATGAGATCAAGGAACTTTTCAAGATGGGTAAGAGGAAGAAGAAGAATGAGAGAAGCCCTGCAGAGATAGCTTTGCTAGTTGAGAATGTCATGGCTGAACTTGAGGTTACAGCTGAAGAGGATGCTGAATTAAATAGACAGGGGAAGCCTGCCATAAATAAGCTGAAGAAGTTGCCTCTTTTAACTGAAGTCCTTGCAAAGTATGCAACTGCTCGACTGTTTCATATTTGCATGCAGTGGTGTTCTGTTTGTGTTTCTTGTCTTCTCTTTATATTGGTTCTCATTTTAAATTTTAAACTATTTTCAGGAAACAACTTCAACAGGAGTTTTTAGATCATGGAGTGCTAACCTTATTGAAGAATTGGCTTGAACCCCTCCCAGACGGAAGCTTGCCAAACATAAATATCCGCACGGCAATTTTGAATATTTTGAATGATGTAAGAGTTTTCCCCTTATAATATTTAAAA
The DNA here is from genome assembly GCA_037074505.1 of Albizia julibrissin. Classification (NCBI taxonomy): domain Eukaryota; kingdom Viridiplantae; phylum Streptophyta; class Magnoliopsida; order Fabales; family Fabaceae; genus Albizia; species Albizia julibrissin. The sequence goes on along the minus strand of CM073488.1, from coordinate 37,558,460 downwards.
TGCAGTAATCATTGACTGATAACATCTAGCCCCTGATACATTGTGATATCTGACTTACAATATGTTGGTTATTATGCAGTTTCCTATAGACCTTGAGCAGTATGATAGAAGAGAACAGCTGAAGAAGAGTGGTCTCGGAAAGGTGAGGTTACTTGTGCCTAGCATTTCAAGTATATGAACCAACTCTCCCACCTGCTTTTTTTTTTATTTTGAAAAATTGGAAAAGGTGGCAATCATTTAGGCCTTGTAAATGGATATAACTGACTCATGTATGTTCTTGACAGGTCATTATGTTTTTGTCAAAATCTGATGAAGAAATCAGTGTAAATAGGAAACTAGCTAAGGAGCTGGTTGATAAATGGGTAAGTAATACTTGCCTAATAGGGCTTGCTACATGTATATATTTTTCCTCCTCTTCCCAGCTGTTGAGTGTTCATGTTCTTGTTATTATGTGTCAATAAGTTTCCAGAGTAGAAAACTAGGGTGTCAATCAAGTTGATTTTGTAGTCAAGCATGTTATGTGGCATTGAATTCCCCTCGCCGTCAAAGATTTTGTGTTGGTGGTCATCCCTCCAAGGAGATCTCCCTGTGCCTTTTGAGTGGGTATTGTTTGCCCCTCAGTAGACGCTACCCTCATGATTATCCATATGTTAACAATGGCAGATCAGTGCCATGGGTTTTGGTGGGGGTGAGCATGGGGATAATAGAAAGACTCCTAATAATGCTAAACTCCTAAGCTATAGATAAATGATAAGTTCAACAGGAACTAACGATATTTATGTAACTGTTGCATTGTGATTGCAGAGCCGACCTATATTTAACAAGAGTACAAGATTCGAAGACATGAGAAATGTCGAAGAAGACAGGATTCCTTTCAGAAGGCCTTCAGTGAAGAAGTATTTTTTTCTACAAGTTTTCCCTCCTTTTTATTGCTTGGTCACCTGCAATGTTTTTACATCTCACCATGAGTGTTTTTTGTTAATCTCATGTAGGCCTGTAAATAAAGCGTCAGGGATTGAATCCAGAGATGGTGATCTTGAATTAGAATTTTCACAGTTAAGTCTAGGGTAGCATTTTTGTTTTTCTTGTAGAATAGTGGGACCACGTCACTAATGCATTTTTTGGATAAAAATTCAAATGTGATGCAGGAGAAAGTCTGGACAACCATCTTCTAGACAACTTACCACTAGACCAGAAGCAACACCATTGGATTTTGTGGTGCGGCCCCCATCTAAAGTTGACCCAGAAGAGATTAGGGCCCGCGCAAAACAAGCTGCACAAGATCAACACCGAATGAAGGTATGCACTTTTCTCGCATTCACACTTTTGGATCTCTCAGTAATAGCCAATATTGAAAGGGGAATAAATTGACCTGAATGAATTAATTAATTACAGATGAACAAGAAGCTACAAAATTTGAGGTTACCGAAAAAGAAGCAGCTTCAAGCCACAAAGTTGAGTGTCGAAGGTCGAGGAATGACCAAGTATCTGTAAATTTGACCTCATTGGCACCAGATGGGTCTGGCCATTCTGCAAGCCTTTTATATTGTACCATTTTTACGGATGGATCTGTCCATTCCGCAAGCCCTTTATAATGTATCATTTTTAGTTGTCAACAGAGAAATGTTACTCATGAATTGATGAGGCACATTTATAGTTGATAGTGAAAGCACTATTTTTTCACTACATGCCTCCTGGAATAATAGCGTGTATGTTTATTGTTCGTGTTATACAAGGGACAGATGTTTTCTCTGGGTTATCTGTTATGCAAGTTATTGATGACCAACAACTCGTCTGACGTGGTCATTTAGCTCTGACAAAGGGGACTATTTTTGTGAATGTAGAGTTATTTCTTGCATGTTGCTCGTACTCGAATTCAAATCTTGTTTCACCCAGAACATATTGGCAACTAAGGGCAGCTCTTAATTGAATTCGCAAGCAAACCTGCACGTCCAAATGGTTTATCAGCTCCTTCTGACACGTTAGAGAGTATTATTATTTATTGGTCTGTAGTTAACGTTGTGGTGGCATGTTCCAATTCACGAAGCAATTTTCCTTTTTGCCCTAGCATGTTCCAATTTAACGAAGCAATTTTCATTGTCATCACTCCAGTTCTTATTATAAGTTCACTTGCAGAAATTTTTGGTTTCAAATATACCTCCACTTAAGGGTTTAATGATTGTTTTCTAATTTTATTAGACACAGGCGAAAATGATTTGCAATTGCAGAGGAAAAAAATTAATAAGGGTAAGCTCAAATATTTTTTTTAATTTAAGGTATATTTAATAACTTCAACTATGTGAGAATTAGTTAAAATGGATTTATAATAGGGGAGGATAAATTGAAATTATGAAGAAAACAAAATGAATACATTAACTGGATTGGTAAAAAGTAGCATTTATCTCTTATTTTTTAAATAAAAAATTAGCAAGAATAAAATATTAAAAAAATACTATATATTTTGAAAAGTAACCAGCCAAAATTGATCAGAAAACAACAGGTGCAGCACGAGTGAAAGGGCACCATTAAGGAAGATAATGTATTATCTAAACTAGCATTCATTGGAAGAACTTTCAGAGAGAATCTTTGAGGGTCATCAGATTGCTTGAAGCTGAAAGTCTTTTAGGAAAGACTTCACCCAAGCATGATACAAGTCTCACTATACATACAAGGATATAATCCAGCAAGGTTTGACTATTAAACCGAGCCGAATTAGAAATGGAGAATGCTACAACAAGAAAAACAGATCCTAAGACTCAAACATTAGTGGTAAGTTCTAAAATACAATTTGAACTTGCAAGCTATCTTAATAAAGGACTTCCTGTCGCTATTTGGTTAGTTGACATTCCTCAAAAGCAACAATCAGCATGTAGCTAAATCTAATGACCACCCTTCACATCCTCCTCTTGCTCAGTCTGTTGATGTTCATCTCTCACATTTTCATCATTCCGGCTAGACCCAAGATCTTCTTTTCCAGGCAACTCCCCCAGTCTCTCCTAAAGAATGATTATATTATAAATCATGTGAGATATCACATTCAGACTACGCAAAATGTGTTCATAAAAACTGAATCATCTTTTACTGGTTGAAGCAGCGTCCAGCCTAGTTCATTGTTATGGCCCTATCTTTCGTAGGGTAACACATGGTGCAAGCAGTAGCTGCTTATCAAATTGCAATATCAAACCATCAAGATTTCAACAGTACCTTGAGTGCAGCATTCTCTGAGAGCAACTGCTCACACTCGCTCTTGATTCGACTCAATTCTGAACGGAGGGAAGCATTTTCTTCTTTCAAACCATCAGCTCGTTGAGCTAGTTCCTCGCATTCAGCCTGAATTCAAGCACATACAGGAATTATAGACACTAGAAAAGTAAAATGTGCAACAAGAAGTAGGATGGCTTCTTGGGTACTCTGCAATGACCTGCTTGCGTAACCTGGATCTGCGAGCAGATTCCCTATTAGATTGCTTCCGCCTCTGTCTTTTAAGCTCTCTTTCATCCTTCAGGTCAAGCAGGAAAAATAAAGATTATAAAAAAGCTGTAAAGAAACCCCATACCACATAAGAAAATATTTATAAGCAGGTTAGTGACAAATATTATAGGGGCAATGACACCTAAGCTGGAGTCAAAAGATTCTAAGACATACCATCCAATTAAAAAGGAGAGCCATTAAACTTCTAATTATGATCTAGTTCAGTGAACAGCCATGATACTTTAACAAGGAAATAATCGCAATCATATCTGTAGTTAAATTAACCTGTAACAAATGTTGTGACTGAACACCATCATGTGATCCAGCAGTAGCCATCCCCTCAGCAACTGCAGTAGAGGGAACCTTTCCATGTAGCCCAGGAATAGTTGAAGTTGGTGCTCCCCAATAATCTATTCCTATATTTAGGTTTGTTGTGGGACCAGGAACCACCCCAGGAGCACCAGCAACAGAGATAGGCATAGGTTGGTTAACAACATCTCTATGATGTGAATTAACTCCCCCATTTTGGGGAGCATACACTGCATTTAAGCAAAAAGGGTGAACTTCAGCCATAACATGCACACTTTTTGGGCTCACAAATTGCAACACAATAATAGAAACTACTTTAAACAAGAAACCATGCCAGACCTTGCAAAGAATTCCGCCTCCCCCCTGTTCTGTACTCAAGGTCCTACAAAAATCACAATACTTATGATAGTTTCCTGGCAGTCGAAGAGAAAAACACGCGAATAAATCATTTAAAATGTCCCTTCTATATCTAGAAAACAATAGAAACCTTTCCCAAGAATCAACCTAAATTGTCCTAGGATTAGATTGCAATGCAAGAGGGTGAGAATCAGCACAATGATAAGGTTACTGCCATATGACATGGAGGTCACGGATTCAAATCCTGGAAACAACCTCTCCAAATGTTAGGGTAAGACTGCGTACATCTATCCCTCCCAAACCTCAAGGGAGCCTTGTGCACCGAGCCTCCCTTTATTATATTGCAATGCAAGCCAACACTGCTTGCTTCAAACTACCATAATGTTGTATATGAACGTGTGATTTTCCAGAGTTGTAACTTAAAGCCATTAAAATATTATTTACCTTAAATAAACAGTAGATCTTTTTAGAACCATACATAGCCTACTGTTGCTGTCAGGATAGCAACCCTCCATTCATTTGGGTCTTCATTCTTATATCACTCAAAACAATATTGCTAGATAAAAACGAAAGAAAATATGCTCCAGAGTTTATTTGCTAGTCTCATACTCTTCCCGGTTTATACCTACTGAAAAAAGTCTATCAACATATCTTAACCATATGGTAGCAAACAAACAACTGATACACCACTTACATCCTCTGAATTTGCATCACTTCCTTCACTGGTATCTTCATTTGAACTCTCCCCACTGCAAATCCAAGTTGGACCTATCAGCAAATATATCCAGTATGCAATGGAAAATTTGATGGTTGGGAAGGGTAAATGAGAAACACTAGAGTGATGGAGGGAAAATTCATCTTTTTCTCAAAAAAAAAAAATCTCCGAGTGACATTATTTCACGGTTGTATATTGCACCCAGGTATAAGCAAAATTCAACAACTGGATTGATTACCACATAACATTGTACCTTTTCGGATGAATTCCATTAGTAGACATCCTTGGTGTTTTACTAGATTCATTATTCTTCCCAGCAAACATATTCAAACCACCCAAGTTTCCTTTTGATCTTTTTATTGGCAATTTTTCCTTCACCTCAGGAATCTTAGCATCACTTCCCATGCTGGCAGGTATATTTCCCTGCATTTAAACTCAGGTCAAATTTCCCTTAAACAAAAACATGTCCTGTGCAAAAGAGAAAAATTAGAGGCAGAGACAGGAGAGAAAGAGGGAGGGAGGCAGAGAATGCAGGATTAAAAACTCACAGCCTCAGAAATACCATTAGAAGCAGGCATGGCAAATGGACTGAAAGGATAAGATCCCTGTACAAATTCATAGCAATTGTCAAGTGTAACAACTTCTGAATTAGAGATTATAATTCCATAAAATAACTTCAAGAAAGCATAATATACAAAACGATACCGGAGGTATAGATGGGTGGGCATATATTCCTCCAGGGGGATACATTGCAACATAGGGATGTGGTGGGGGTGGAGTACCATAGGGAGGCATAATATGCTGCGAGAAAGAATTTAATCAACGAACCATGAAAAATAACTGAAAATCCATCCCAGATAGTCTGACGTGTCAGTAAAAAGACGTATACTTGCAGGTGCATAACAGAAGAAAGGATGACATTAAGAGCTAAACGAACCATTCATCACTATATGACCAAAATCTAAATTATTTATGCCGCAGGCATGTGTATGAAACATACCTGGACACCCCACACATACGGGTGGGCATGGGGATTTGATGCCAAGTAGCCGTGTGGAGGTATAGGAGAATATGCCTGCAAAATGAAGCCGCAAGAAGAACTCAACCTTAATCAAGACAAGATGCGCCAAAAAAGCTTTTAATTATAAACCTGAAAGCTAGACCAGTCAGGATTAGTGGTTCCAGTGCTGGTGGTTGAAGGATGCTCCTGGATAAACAAAAAATTTTTGGTGTCACGTAGGAAGAACTGACAAATCATCAATGCCATAATAGATAAAAAATGAGAAATCAGGCTGGACCTGTGACGTAGCAGGAGGTGTCTTAGGCTCCTTGTCATTTGAAGCTTTATCCATCTTACTGCTACCCATGCTTTAATACCAGCACCTTACGAAATTTTGCACTAAACCATCCTGCGCTATAAACCTCACTTCAGTTACAAGAAAGCTTGAGACGCATTGATCTCCAATCAAACTAAGTTCCACATGGAAAAGTTAAGCCCTTTAGACAATTAAAGCACATGCTTGAACTTCTACCCTGAATTGCTCAATATAGACGCAAGTTAATACTAACGCCAATGAATATAGCCATCTTATGCTACCTCCGAAGCAAGCATATTTTAAACTGATTTTGTTCACGTCTACAATAAAAGTAGTTCAGTAATCTGCATCAACTGGGGCTACTAGACCCCAGTCAGAACCTAAAAGAACTAGCTTATACTAACAGTACTGAGTGAAATTCATACACAATAATAGCAATATAAATACTTCAACTCAAGAGGGAAAACGACTTTAATCACCACTCAGAATTGGGATTCTTCGAAGCAGAAACGAAACCGAGCGGAAAGAGCAAAACTTCAGATTTGAAAATATAGAATGGAAATAATCGTCGTTCGGGATGACAAAATTAGTGATAAGGTAACACAGAGCTGTGTCAGGTCACAAATTAGGCTATTGTTCTTGTTTGGGGATGAGCTTGTTCAGATTTTAACGAGCAGAAACACACCGGTTGCCCCCACGGTGTCACCGTCCAGAAAGTTTTGGTTCCGATTTCCACCACAGGTGAAATCCCCGTTTTCTACCCGGGCCTGCAAATTTCTCACGCGCCACATCTACTCATCCGGTCTTTAGTATAAATATTTTAAAGAAGCTCATTAAATTCTATTTGTCTAATTTAATTGGTGTGATTTATAAACAGTATATATATTTTTTAATATAAGACATATTTATTTAATTTAATTAAATTAATAATATTAGTTAAATTAGTTAATATGCTATATATTTTTTCAAATACTTTAGTCATATTTTTTAATTCTCTTATTCTCTCTTATTCTTTATTATTGTTGAGAGAGCATCAATAGGGGTAAATGAGGAAAACACTGATAAATATGAAAAATAATGTATTATATTTAGGACTAAGATTAACTCCTTAAATATGTTTTATATTAAGGACTTGATGAGTATAATTTAATCATAAACAACATATGATATGATTAAGTAATTTATTTAGTTTCATTAATCTCTCCAACAAAAAGTCAACTAAATTTTATATTTAAGAGTAGTATAAGAGCTTGCTGACTTTTGTTGGAGAGATTATGAGAGCTAAATACGTTAGATTAAAATATTTATATTTCTCAATTTTTTTCAAACATTTTACCTGACTTATAAACTAATATATAATTCAATATAATACACAAAATGTGCTGTCATTAAGTACTGTATTTTACTTTCTTAATTTCTTTAAAAAAAAGTTAACTAGCTTTTATATTAAAGACTAGAGATAATATTTTACATTATTAATTACTAGTAGTATCTCTATTCCTTAATATAAGACTAAAGAAACTAAATAAATTACATAATCAAAGTATATGTTTTGTATCATTAAATTATATATCAAACTATAAGTCGGATAAATTAGTTTAAAGGAAAATGATCAATATAAATATTTCAAAGTAATTTATTTAACTTTCTTAGTATCTAAAAAAAAGTTAACTGAGTTTTATATTAAGAATATAAGAAATAATCTTTATAAAAAAAAGAATATAAGGAATAGTTCTTTTATTTACTTTAAGGTTAAGGCGCAAAAATACACATAGATTTTTTTTTAAAGTGCACCAACACCAAATATTTTTTTTAAGGGTGAAAGTAACTATATGGTTATGCCAAAAACACACATTCACTGTAAAAAATGACCTTTTTTTTTGTTTTTTTTTATTTTTACTTTTGAGGCTGATATGGACGATGAGAAAAAAGAAAAACTTAAAAAAATTCATGATTGGTATTTATTTTCTTCTCTCTCTTTGTGACTCTGTTCCTAATCCTCTATTCTTTGTTAGACTCTGGCTTTTGTGTTGCATTCTTCTGCAGCGACCATGGAAGCTTTTCAAACAATTGCATGCTGAATAGTTTCATGGACCATATCTTGCATTATGTGATTCTTGTATCGTACCATGGACCATATCAATTTGATATGAGAATATTATCATTCTGGCAGGAGGTTAAGTCACAAAACACACCATCAAAACCATAGACATGTTGAGAATGATGAATCTTGGGTTCCAGTTGTAGGACAAAACTCATGACTTCTCTAATAAATCATATATAGAGTACATGAATTTTCATATACCAATCAGCGGAAGACTTACAAAAATTATCTCTCGCTATAGCTAATCTCTGATCAAATTGAGAACTCGTGAATCCTATTAAAAGAGACTGCAAAACATAAGATGAAGATAGAAAGTAGATTGTCAGGTCTCTTTCTGACTGGCTGTAGGGCACAACGATGGCAACTGGGTTAAGAGCCGTCGCTAGTCAGGAACCTCAAATGAGCAGACTAGGTTTTCCTTACGCTCGTCTCATTTGGCCGTAAACTCAAGTGTGTCTTTTCCACCATAAAAAAAATCACATTAATAGCCAATAACCCTAATCCTGAATTAGGCCTAAATATGACTTACGGGCCACACTCAGAATATTTTAATTAATTACCTAAATAATAATAACTAATAATTATTATTATATATTAAAATATCTAACATTCTCCCACTTGGCCCGTAACTACATGTCAGTTGCTCTGTCCAGATTAATTAAGGCTATGCTGCTAGAATCATGGCGATAAGTCCCCTTAGTCGATTATTATCGTCTATGTATTACGTAACAACACCCTTACTTAATGGGTTAAAACTTCATGAATAAACCTTAAATGTTTATTCGGTTCCTACTTAAATGTTTGTCAATCTCGATAATTAGGTATCAATATGAGACAACAAACTTCAACTTGAATTTCATCATTTGACAATATGTTATTCAGATCACTCAACGTGATCCAACTCACAAATAAGGTATTTGATCCTTTAATGTCTCTAAATGCATGCAATTCATTCAAGGATCAATACTTTATGTGTTTATGACCTATTGACTTCATGGACGTTATACAACACCCTTAATGGGTTTAAATAAATTTAAAACCACATGATGAAATTATTTAACCGGCAATCTTATAACTTGCCTCGAAGAATGATTAGATTAAGCAATTCATGGTGGAACTAAGCAATCAGTGACTACTTAGCAATCTTGTATTCCTCCATGTTGCATTTCGTTCAATAAACGTAAAGATGCATCATAATATTAACTATTTTATAGTTAACACATCATACGAAATTAAACAAAGCTAATCATTTTCCTATATGTAGAGCATGAGGCTTAATGTACATTTTCCAATGTACTTCATGACTTGCAGCTTTTCAATTATTGTTCAAGCAAGAATATGTACGATAATCCTCCTAAAGTTTTCTTTCAATGGCGTTGCCTGTTTGTGTGCACATTCAAGCAAGCCTATACTTGAGAAATTAAATCAGAAGGAATTCAATGACATATATTAGAGGCATATAGACAATCTAATTATATTTTCATAGCAACTACTATCTATCCATAAATGTTCAAATACTTGTGATCGTAGGTTACTTATGACATTCTCAAGTGTTTTTTAGAACAATCCCTTTATGTATTCTAGAAGAATACTACATTTATCCTCGTCATATTACAAACTTGAATAATGATGATTTTGTTATGTGCAACACCTTATGTCAAAATTCACAAGTAATGAATGAATCATCATTTTGTTCAATATAGATTATTCAACTCTCACTAATCTAGTGATACAAGCAATATTATGATACGTTCAACTTTATTATGTATGTGATTGCATCATAACATATTTATCACTAATGTGAGAAATGCTTGTGAGGACGATTTCTCAGTTTTGCTAACTAAATTATCCTCATAGTTTGTGTGATCCTTTCTTTTAATTCACATACACCTCTCCTTGTAACTATAATGGAAAAATGCTAATGGAATCTAGGGTTACTCTTATTGTTTATACTCTAGTCAAATTACTTGAAATACATGATGTATAGTTGGTAGCAGTTGCCAAATTTAAATTATCATTTGGTCTCAACCCAATCTGTTTACAGTTGAAGTTGTATAATAAGAGCACCATCTATCAATTTAAAATACCCCTTGTTTGTTTCGGGATTCTTTTCCTAATAATTGATAGAGTCCTTAATGTTGATGCTTCTTATTTCAAGCTTGACCAATTGAGAATTTCAAAATCTCATGATGTTTCACATTTACCTCAACGAGGAGAGTATCATGTAAAACCAATGTTCCATCATAATTAGAGGTTACAATCCGTTATGTGTGATCATCCTAAATGAATTTGACCACTCCCACTAATCATGTCATTTCTTAATAATTTAGCATTTCAAAATTACTACACAACTTTTGAAATGACATGAACAACTTAATAGAATTTCTAAGATCTTTCTGCGTCTTCACCAAAATGTGCAGTCTTAGTCCTTAGAATGTTTTCCTTCCACTGTCTTCCATCTATAAGACAATTCTATATAAACTGAGCTTCCAACTTTCAGATTTCAAAAAGGTTTAAACACGATTTTGTTGGACACTCATCTAAGATATATAATTGTCTTGAGTGCATTCCTTAAGAGGAAAACATATAGGTTAAGTTACCGCATATGTCATGTACCTATCATGTCATCCATCTCTTCTAATTGACTTCACTATATTAATCTGTTTACCAGATTAAATTATCCACTTCTGCTTTATATTCTCTAAAAGTGTCAAAAGACATTTCTTAACTATAAAGCAAATAGTATTCAAGTATTGTGAAGAGTCAACTATAATCAGGATGAAGTATTTCATCTGTTAGAACAAAAACAATGACAACCACTGCCTCTAATCAAGCCTCTAACTATAGACAGATTAAACTTTATATGTCTATTTCTATATGGCCTTTGGGTTAGTAGTTTGATAGTTCTCATTTAAAATCTCATACTTTTCCACAAGGAAGCAAGACTTATATATACGCATTTCCAATGAATACTTGATATCCATACATTTATTCATGAAAAAGAGTAATGACTTATGAGATAATAAACTGAGGATATGTCACACCCTCATTAGTGGAGACATTTTACCCTATTACGGAGAATTACTTCATAGTCACCAAAACAATGCAATAACATTTATGAAAATTTCTAAATTTGTCCTTCAGCCTATCAACAACCATTGACTTTGTTCCATTCTTTATATACTTGTAATAACCAGCTCTTAATTGAGATTACTTTATTGAGACAATAATATTATCTCATTTTTCATGCTAGTATTATAAATACTATAACTTTTCTTAATGTCAATTTTATCCCAATGGTACGAGTTCTCCTTATAGGCTTGATTGTTTCTAATAAATTATATCAAACTAAATAATTGAACAGATAGCAATCATGCTGCAAAGTCAAAATAAAGGTAAATCATGCTTACAAAGTTTACTATAAGAGGCAAGCAACCATCACATATAAGCGTATGTTTACCAATGTAAATCATACAATTATAAATTCATATCACTAAAGTCTACCTGTGGGTAAAGATATTAGCATAGCATGAATTTACCTCGAATTGGTGAAATTGGAATGCAATTATATCCCCTAATACCTGTGAGCTACTAAGAAAATATAATGTCATTCAATTCCACCCTAATTAAAACTATGATTATAATTATCTACCTGTGGACAAATATTAATTATAACCATACATTTAATTACAATTGATGTCTTAAATATTTGTGTGATGTATCTTGTTCATTAGAACAAGATAAAATGTATGTACCTAGTGAGGATGCTGTGGCTACTCCTCGATTCTACATACTCATCACAAATACATCATACCATTGTGTGTACTAATTGTACATATAATCATAATTTGATATAGTAAGACCTTATTTGATTAAATATGTATACAACATGTGTATAAGGATGATGTAGCTATTCCTTAAACGGAGTATGTATGCTAATCAATGATATCAAATATGTACAATTTAAATGCCCCATATACACACACACACAAAGTCAATAGGAATCCTAATAAATTAATTTAATCAATTAAATCATGAATGTGAATAAAATAATATTTATTCACCTTCAAGAGATTGATATTCCAAAATCCATATACAGATTATTTTGCATGTTGCAAGAACGCGTTGTAACTACAACTCTAGTATGCAAGTGAATCATAATATCAATCACGTGCAATTAAATTCTATATATGCACAGCTATATGGAGGACTTAACCAATTAATTTAATCAACATAAGTGACTAAATACAATCCTCCCACTTTGATTAAATTAATATTACTCATTTAATAAAGTTGATATGTTCAAACACGCAAGTGATTATCCACACATACAATAGAGGATGCTGTGGCTATTCCCCAAGATGCATGGTAATCACAAATACTAACCTTGTGCATTTAAATTCCAAATATGCACAAATATTTAATGAAATTCTATTTAATAGATTAATTTAATCAACAAAATGTGACTAAATAATCAACAAAAATAAATTCTCCCACTATTTCATGCATTTAAAATAAATCCAATATATACACATCCTAATGGAGGGATTAATTAATTAATTTGTTCAACAAAGTCCCTAAATAATTAATTAAAATCCTCCCACTGTTTTATGTATCCAAAATTGTTTAAAAATTAATTTTGGCACTTTTCAACTTAAATTAAGCTTTGCAAAATTTGAATGGTTAGATAATTGACTAAAGTTAATTTTCCAAATGTTTAGACAATTAAATAACTCATAAAATAATTTCACAAATTTTTCAGTATGTGAAAATTTCCAAGATTAATCCTTTTCATTAATTTAAACAATTTAATGTGATATAGTCAAAATTGTACATAAAACAAAAGTCAGTTTGATGATTGGAACTGAGCAAAACATTTATTTATCCAAAAACACCTTTTTTTTTAACCTCAAAATCATAGCCCAGGGAAATCAAAATGTAACAGGGCCAAAATTGCTCAAACATCACTGTTCATGTAATTGACAATTTTATTTAAGAAATTCAAAAACCCAAAAATGGAGGTCCACTTATAAAATATTTCCAAAATTCCATAAATGAGATTGTAAATAAGGCCCAAATTGTGTTTCTGGAAATTAGAACAACATGACCCAGATTACCAAGAATACAACAGAGCCCATAAGAAAATTTTCCAGAATTGAAATAAAACAAAAAAGGACCTAGAATGATTGTTTATATGTCACTATTCCAAATAATACATATAGGCTCAAAACAGTGATAAAAGAATTTTAAAATGTCAACAACAAAAAAACCATTCCAAGAGGCCCCCTAACGAAAACATTTTGAAAATTCCATAAAATTAAAACAATAAATAAGTGTAAGCCAGAGTTCTTTAAGTCCCAAAATGCAATAAATTCAAAAGGAAACCACAAAAGCCTTGGTCCAGATTCAGAATTAAATTAGAACCAAATAATTAAAATTTGTGAGCCCAATAATTTCGAGTCCAAATCGTGTCTGGCCCTCTTTCTTCTATATAGTAAAATGCATAGTTTCACTACAGAGCCAGATGATGCCATTTCACGTAAACAAGAGGAGACATTCTATAAGGCAAAACGGTGTGTTTCACTTGTCTTCTTCACACATCTGGGTTAACCTACCCGACCCGAATCCTATGCTTGAATTGACTAGTTCCACCGCTCTAACTTTATGCGACGTTTCCCGGTGGTGCTTTTTGGTTCCGTTATCAATGATTCTCACTCCCGCATGAATAGAAAATCAAGGTAGACAAAAAATGAAGAATAATTTCAGAAAATTTGCCTCAAATCATAATAATTTTACATAAACAGGTTTGGATGTCAGTGGCTTTAATGGTGAAACACACAGAAATCAATCCCAAGAACTTTTTCTTTTTTTTTATAACTTGCTTTTGTGAAAAGGCAATTAATCACGAAATGAAATTGTTTGGTTTAAAGGCTCGAAAACCAAAACGCGAGCGAGTTCTTTTACAGTAAGATCAAACGGGGATTCCATAATTCGATAATAAATATAAGCAATTTAATAATAAATTGCGAATGAAGATGAATTAACTTGTAACAATAATATAATTCATCAATTTTAAAAAATTCGATATCCAATCTAAATTTTGGAACCGTATAAAATTATTGCGATATAACAATTAATTCCATATTTTCTCGATCAAAAAGTAGAAGGCAGAGGATCAGAGAACCTGACTCTGATACCACATGTAGGACAAAACTCATAACTTCTTTAATAAATCATAAATAGAGTACATGAATTTTCATATACCAATCAGCGGAAGACTTATAAGAATTACCTCTCACCATAGCTAATCTCTAATCAGATTGAGAACTCGTGAATCCTGTTGAAAGAGACTGCAAAACATAAGATGAAGACAGAAGGTAGATTGTCAAGTCTCTTTCTGACTGGTTGTAGGGCACAACGATGGCAACTGGGTTAAGAGCCGTCGCTAGTCAGGAACCTCAGATGAGCAGACTAGGTTTTCCTTACGCTCGTCTCATTTGGCCGTAAACTCAAGTGTGTCTTTTCCACCATCAAAAAAATCACATTAATAGCCAATAACCCTAATCCTGAATTGGGCCTAAATCTGACTTACGGGTCACACTCAGAATATTTTAATTAATTACCTAAATAATAATAACTAATAATTATTATTATATATTAAAATATCTAACACCAGTATGTGTTAATTGGCTTCACCAAAAATAGTTGAATAACTTGTTCATGATTAGTGTGTGTGTATGAGCCTTTCTAAGGCTGTGTTTGGTTCAAGAAGAGGGGAGGGGAGGGGAGGTTTATTTAAGTTAGGTTAGGGGAGGTTATAATTTTGTTTGGTTCAAGAAGAGGGGAGGGGAGATGAGGTTTCTTGTTTGGTTTAGAAGGGGAGGTGATGAGAGTTAATTATATGTGGACAAAAATACCCTTCTACATATTTGTAAAATTATTAATAATTATTATTTATAAAATTATTATTCTAACAATTATATACACTTGTTTCAAAAACTTGTCATCTCTTTTCCTCTGTTTTCACATATAAAAAGTGGGGGAAAACATTTTTTTCAATAGCCATGGAACATACAAAATTCCCCTGAAGCACTGTCATTACCATAAAAAATTCCGGTTCATGTGTTACTAATATGTGCTTAATAAATGTTCTGAATGCAATCCATATCTCAACCACCTTATCCCATACCAGATTTGCAAGCAAATATGATAGATATCTCAAGGAAAAAAATTATAATTAGTAGTCAAAACATTCCATCTACCTCTACTCATAATTTTAGAAGATAAGAAAATAGATTGACAACCCAAAATTCAATGCCTGCATTGCCTACGAACAAATTGTTGACACCACCTACCTCAAGTTCAACGTAGACCTCAGGCAGCGATCTAACTGCACCAAGAACTTGCCCCACCAATCTGTCAGCACAGGTTAAAGTGGGATCCATTATTGTGCCAACACCAATCAAACCTCCAGGCACAACAAATTGAAGCTCATTTTGCTCAACATACAATGAAACTATTCTCGAGTATATAAGAGTGTATTTGATATTCCAATTCTCATCTTTAACGACTATTCCAAGTCGAACTTCAATGAATTGGTTTACTTTCAAAACACCTCGCAATGAACACATAATCAGATTGCATTTGAAACCTGGCTTCAGAATCTGCTCACAAATCCTCTATCAAAGACATCACACATCATGTTAAATTACCATCACAAACTCAAGTTGGCATGAAGATGAACAAAAAGAACATTTGACTATTCAAGCTTGGTATTGAATCATTACATATTTCATAATAATATCATGAAGATTCCACGTAAAGAAAAGAGTTTTGCTACAAAAAGAAAGAAGCGAATAAATAAGCAACACCATATCTCTCATTTACAAACTATCCATATATTTAGAATTGTAAAGCACACTAAATGGACAACAAGTCCATTCATACTGTAAACACATTTTTCACAACGCTTAGGTCAAATAGAATCAAACACTCAGTGAAAACTAGGATACAACAAGTATTTGAGAAATACATAAACTATTCCCAAAAAATAATTGCGATAGTATAAAACAATGCATATAGAATAGGATTAGAAAATGTATAACATCAAGCATATTATATATCAAAGAGACTTACCCTGAGAATGCTTCCACTAGCTACACCTCCTTTTATGTCATCAACCTCAAACCCAGGCTTATTGACATCAAAGGATTGAATTACAATCATATTGGGTGGAGAGACAAAGTTCCTTTCAGGAATTGAAGAATTATTAAATGTTGCAGACGCAATTTGAATCTTGGAGTCGCATCCTCTTATTTCTTCAAGCTCAGACTGAACCTTCTGGCATTTTCTGTTCAGAACTTGAAGCGTTAGTTTTAAAGTGTCATTCTCATCTCTCTTACGTTTCAACTCCGATTGAAGTGTTTCTTCCTGAACAAAACAAAATCCATATATATATCCCCATGAATTTAATTCTCAGTTTAATTCTATCCAGAAACAAGAAGAATTGAGCATGAAAAACGATCAATTGAAGGTACAAAAACGGATCAAACAAAGCAAATTAAGATAGGGGATTAAACTTAGTTAATACCTTTACATCCATTGGAGGAAGTAGAAGGATCTTAATTCAAGCACAAGGAGAAGAATATGTGTTTAGTGTAAATTTAAGACTGGAATAATGAAGCAGGCCTTGATTATTTAACTGAGAGTAGAATCGCCGCGATCTACAGGACATATGGACAAGCCCGACCTTCAACCAGCAACTGATGGCTGCTGCAGAAGCAGGCAGCGACGGGAGGAGCAGCCGGAGATGTTGCTCAACTACTGAACGCGCGAAGGAGATGAGGGAAAAAGGGTTTTAACTGGCAAAGGCAGTTTGGGAATTTTGAAAAATTTCCATGTGCAAATTAGTCAGAGTTGGACACAAATATTCTCTCCCTAGAAAAAACCTTAAATTTGGAGGTTTTGAAAGGGAGGGAAGGTGGCCACTAAAAGACAAAAATCCTCCCATCCCCTCCCCTCCCCTACTTCCAACCAAACACCTTTTTTTAATCTCTAACCCTCCCCTCCCCTAACCTCCCCTCCAAAAACCCCTAACCAAATCAAGCCTAAGTTTCTATATGTTTTAGCATATGACAAAGAAGCTTTATAAGAGTCAAAGCCACAAGACAAGATTACTGAGATTCACAGTACCCTCCCCTATCTTCGCTTTTCCCATTTATCTGGTGAGACCTTTACCAGAGCCATTGATGACTGATGAAGGAGGACGTTTGTTTCCATGGTTGATTAGGGGTATTTTAGGTAATTCACAATTTTATTTTAGTTTTTTTATTTTTTAAATTAGTCTTAGTTGGTATTGGTGGATTTTTTTTTCTCCACTACTAATTAGGATAAAATTTAGCTGAGTCATTGTCCATGTCAGCCTTAAAAATAAAAATAAAAAGTCAAACTTAACAATCAATGTATGTTTTTACCCCACTTTTATAACCACATAATTACTTTTGACCCAAAAAAAAAAACATTTGTGTATGGTTCCTGTTTTTTTTCCTTCAAATGTATAATTCAGTTTTGTTTTTTTTCCAAACCATTCAATTAAGACACTTCCAACATGTTTTGTTGAGGTTAAAAAAATCTTAAATTTAATTAAATATACCTTAAAATTAAATAATTTATTAAGTTTATTCCTATATAATTCTATATGTGTGTATTAAAAAATAGTAATATATAGAACAATAAATTATGGATAAAATCATGCATTCATGAAATAAATTTAATGAAACGACTTATAGTAAAAAAAAAAACTTTCTAGAGGAATGGAGGGTTGTGAATTAAGATTTCTTTGACCCTAAAAAATCCCTTATCCATTAAAAATAAATAGTCTTTTCACATTATTTATAAATTATAATAGTACAATTTGTCATAATTTTTTAGAAAATAGGGGAAAAGTCCCCATTAGAAAAAAATTTCTAAGAAGAACCCATGCGAGAGCAATGTTGCTTTATGCGTGCAAATTTCACACAGCAACATTGCTTTCTATGTATAAAAAGTTTTCAAACTATTCCCAGCAATAAAAGTTTCAATAGGAGGCTTTTTCTCAATCTTCCCTTTTTTTATAATATTGATATTAATCATTTAGCAAAAAAAGAAAAATAAAAAGGTGCTGTGTATCATATTTTAAGTAAGGATTAATACAAAGTTTGTTCCTTATACTACGTCTCTATTTTAGTTTTGATCCCTATATTCTTAAATTATAGATTTTGGTTTCTCAAGAAGCAAAATAGTTAAAAATATGGAGAATAACAATTTAAACAAAGAAAAACTTTAGAAACCAAGACTAAAACCAAAGTAAGCTATAAATATCAAACATTTTAAATAATTAAATCAACATGCTCCGGTCATTTTTGTTTTTATCAAAAGAAAAAAAAGGAGAGATGGGCAATAATATAGGCGTTGTCAATGGCATGGAAATAATCAATGGTTAAGATGTAATTTTAACAATAAAATTTTACTTGAGGAGTATCTGACACAAATAAATTTTATAAGAAGCAAAAATAATAATGAACAATTAAAAAATGTACAAATTTAACAAAACCGTTAAATTTGACCTAATGACATTAAATTATAAAAGAATAAAACATCTAACTGCATTAAGTCAAATTTAACAGTTTTGTTAAATTTGTACCCCTTTTAATTATTTATTGTTATTTTTTACAATTCTAAAATTTATTTGAGTTAGACATCCCTAAGACAAAACTTTGTTATTAAAATTACACCTTAACCCATATATAATTCTAGATTGGTGAAATGTTGTCTGAACAAGTAATTACTCCCTTCTGTCTTTTTTATTAGCTTTTGTTAACTTCTTTGGTTTAATTCCTTGAAGAAAGGGAGGGATAGAAAAGGTTTTTTTTTTTATAAAAAAAAAGTCACAAATATTTAAATAATTTTCATAAGAGATCTTGAATTAAGGACCCATAGGTATGATTAGGAAGACCATGTTAAAAGTTTTTTAGTTTTTAATTTTTAAATAATGAATTTATTTTTTAAAAAAACAAGTGGCACTGAAAAATTTTAGCTATGATATAGATAAAAATAAAAAAATAGAAGAATAAAATAAAATAGAATCTGAACCATCTTTTTTTGGCCCCCCAAAAATAAAGAATCATATAATTTTAATATAAGTGGTTCCATTGCACTAAGTGCCTATTTGAGTTAGCGTTTACGAAGAACATTCAAACAAATCAAGACAAAACTCCTTTCACATAATTACATCGTATACTATAAATCACGTTGGAAAAATAGTTTATAGGCTGTCTCAAACTGGCACTAAGATAAGCATGGAATCCATTATGACAGATACATACAATCCAGCTTCGTTTGACTATCAAACAAGCCAAAATTAGAATTGGGGAAATAATAACAACTTACAACAGGAAACTGCAGAATGCAGATAGATACAGTGAAACTTAATATTGATGGTCAGCTCTAAAATCAAATTTGATATACAAAGCTATCTAAAACAATAACTTGCCATTGTTACTCGGTTAGTTTATATTCCTGAAAAGCCAACTCAGGCATGCAGCTCAACTCTTCTGATCCCCCTTCACAGCCTCCTCCTGCCCAGTCTGTTGAGATTCGTTACTTGCATTTTCATCATTCTGGCCTGACCTAAAATCTTCTTTCTCAGGAAGTTCCCCAAGTCTCTCCTGTAGAATCATCATTATGTTATAAATTATGAGATTGTGCAAAAATGTGTTCAGGTCGGAATAACAGAATCCCACGAGAGTAGAAGTGATTTTGAAGAATAGATTTTGTGAAAAAGGTGATATTGACGTGAAAATGTTTGGACAGTTGTTATCAGAACCACTTTTTCATGCTTAAATTACTAAAATGGACATAAGTTAATGTGATAATTACAAAGGAAAAAGGAAGGTTTGCAGCTGAATAGAGGGTTGCCTCTGACACTGTTATTATTTTTCTCAAAAGCTATAATCACCTTAGCTTCATGGAAAAACATGTTTTGGCCTTAAAACCATGGTTTTTTGGGGTATAATAGACTTTGGGTAGTTTGTTGTAAACCCATGGTTTACATTAGAAAAGTGCTATTTTGGAATCAATCCATACACCCACTAGGTTTAGTTATATCCAAATGCTATAATCTATTGCTTTCACCATATATATTGTTGGTTGTCACTTGGTGCAGGCAGCTAAAACCAAAAACAAAAATCAAACCACATTAATTTTTCAAAATCACCTTGAGTGCAGCATTCTCAGAGAGCAACTGTTCGTGCTCGCTCTTAATCCGACTCACTTCTGACCGGAGAGTAGCATTTTCTTCTTTCAAGGCCTCGGCACGCTGCGCTAGTTCATCGCACTCTGCCTGAAAACAGCAAGCATAGAGAGGAATTACACACAAGAAAAGTATAATCATACAACCACAGGTAGGGTGGCTTCTGGAGTACTCTGAAATGACCTGCTTGCGCAACCTGGATCTGCGAGCAGATTCTCTATTAGACTGCTTCCGTCTTTGTCTTTTAATTTCTCGTTCATCCTACAAGTCAAGCAGGAAAAAGGAAATATTATATAAGAGCTGTAAAGAAACGGATAATGCATATGTAAATCTTATAAATCAGGTCAGTCAAACTATTAAAAGTAATAATGCAAGTCAAAAAAGACCAAGTTATGTCCCAAGATAAAAGCTTGGGAAAAGGCCACAGGTAGTCGAACCTAAAACTCCACATTATCAATTAATTATCTACACCAGAAACGAAAAGCAATAGAAAAGTAACATAGAAAGACACCAAGAAAAAAAATTTCATCCTAATCGAGACCATGTTGGCCACAGAAGTAATCTAGAACAACATGAGGAACGTGAACAATGACAAGAGCAGAACAAGAAAAAGAAGAGCCAAGTGATTCAAAGGAAAAAAGTTCCAAAATAACTTAAAGAAGATGCGAATTGGATAAGTGCTACACAAAAACCTTGTTCCAGTAAGTGCAGATCAATTCTACTAAAAAGAAGGCTATATGCCCTTCATGTCACCGCCACAACCAATTAACAAGAACATACTTTTGCAGTTAGCAAGAAATTCCCTTTTCCACAAGAAAAATGTGTAAAATCGTCTTATCTCCTCCCTTTGTTGTCAGCTTGAGGTGCACCCCACCTATGTGCAACAAAGTCTACAAAATCGTAACTGCTCAAAGGAAAGACCCAAAGTGTTGACCATATGATGACTTGTTTGTAATTATTATTTCATTTTTCTAAAATTTGGCTGGCAAGAACAATATGATAATTACTTCAAAGAAAAATGACTTGCTATAAAGAGCTACCACATGGTTTAACAGTGCAAGTTAAGCAGGAGTCAACGGATCCCAACACTTCAGCTCCTATTAGAAAGAAAAGCTATTAAACTTTCTAAACATGACCCAGTTCAGTGAATAGCCATGATGTTTTAACTAGTACATAGCCACCATCATGTTTTTTGTCATATTAACCTGAAGCCAAAGTTGCGACTGAACACTATCCCGTGATCCAGTACTAACCATTCCCCCAGCAACTGCAGTAGAAGGAACCTTTCCGTGCATTGCAGGAATTGCAGAAGAAGTTGATGCTCCCCAGTAATCCATTCCGATATTTAGGTTTGTTGTGGGACCAGGAACACCAGCGGCAGAGATAGGCATAGGTTGATTAATCCCCTTATGATGTGTGTTAACTCCCCCGTTTTGAGGAGCAAGAACTGAACTTCCATTTTGAAGTGGTTCAGCTGTAATTCAGCAAAAAAGGTGAACTTCAACTGGAAGTAACAAAATTATGGGTTCACAAATAGTAGTACATTGATAGAAATTACTCCAGAAAAGCAAAACATAGCCATGTCAGACCTTCCAAGGAATTATGCCTGCCTCCTGATTTGAACTCAGAGTCCTACAAAAATCACAATAATTATGATTATTTCCTGGCAGTTGTAGAGGAAAAAACACCAACAAGGTATTTAAATTGCCCTTCTTTTTCAAGCACACACAATATAAACCTTCTACAAATCAACCTAAGTTATCCTAGATTCCTAGGATTAAATTGCAAGGAGGTCCACATTACTTCAAACTATAATAATGCTATGCATGAACATGCAATCATTCAGAGTTGTACAACTGTGGCATTAAAATATTATTTGCATAAAGTAAACTGTAGTTCTTTTAAAAACCGTACATGGCCTAACTATTGCCGCCAGTATAGCAATCCTACAGAAATTAAATTTAGGCATTATATTAAGAGTTGCCATTAGTTGAGTCTTCATCCTTACATCACCCAAAACAAATATTGAAAGATAAAAACACAAGAAAAAGTAACCTTAGAGTTTTTTTTTTCACTTTTTTAGTCATCTCATACTCCATCGAGTTTATAATGACTGAAAATCAGTTTCATTGTCAACATATGTTAACCATATAGTAATATATACACAGGATGCAAACACTTACATCTTGAGAATTTGCATCGCTTCCTTCACTTGTATCTTCGCTTGCACTCTCACCACTGCAAATCCAGAGTTTGACAATCAACAAAATTATCCAGTGTGCAATTGCAAATGGCAAGCCAATGCACTCAGCGGGTTCAGACAACAATCCACTGGTAGCCTTACTAATAAGTTTGCTATTGTCAACAGGACAATACATCCACCAGATTGATAAAAAGAACAAACATGATAACTAGGATTCTCTGGCATACGAAGGTAAATTAAATTATATACAATAAACTCAAATAAAATTCTAAAAGAAAGCTTCCCAACTATTTCATAACCCACAATGAGAACACAATCAAATTAAACATAAAAGGGGTAACAAAATGTTCAGGGAGTTATTATTGCTTTTATTCCCAATTATCTTATATCCATATGACTGATCGCAACTAACCACACAACAATAGGAAAGTAGTTAAAAACTCAAAGTCACTTGACATCACAGTTCAGAAAACACAGGGCTTGAAGACTACATGCAGATTGCTCATAAAGGTGGTTTGCACTCAACAGGGAGTTGCTTCGTCCAGACAAATCTAAAAAAAATTGCTTCGACACCATCCTCAAATGAAAAAAACATTGGCCACATCTTGTGTCAATTTTTGAGAAGAACTGTTTATAATCACACTTCATGATCTGGGTGCAAGTGTTACCAAATAATACAGACACCATGTTAATGGTCAGTTAATTACCATTCCGATTCATGAATAAGGAATCTGCTCTTGTGAATATCACACTAAAACAAGTCCTACAGTAAAGTTGTATATTACTCCCCCAACACACAATTCTCCGCAATAAAAGGGTTTTAACACATAGCCTCCAGCTCGTTCTTGGGCAAAAAAGATCTCCAATAATACTATCGAGAAGTTTGAACTCTATTCTTCTATGCTTTTTAAACATTAAGATTTCTTGATTGACTTAAATAGGCATGTGCTTCTGAATGTCAGACCCCCACATTTCCTTTCAAATTTTCATGGTTCTACCCCCCTTTCAAATCAATATGTTCATTCCCATTCCCTTTTCTTAGCTTATACTTTTCTTTAATGTTTAAGAAATATTGAAATACTTAAATTGTAGAACAAAGAAAGCAAGAAAGAAAAGAGGCATAATTTGACATCCCAACTGTTCCCCATACGACATTGTACCTTTTTGAATGAATTCCATTAGCAGAAGTCCCTGGGTTTTTGCTAAGTTCATTATTCTTCCCTGTGATCATATTCAAATTGCCCAAACTTCCTTTTGATCTTTTCACCGGCAATTTTTCCTTCACCTCAGGAGGCCTAGCATCACCTTCTATGCTGCCAGGTGTATTTCCCTGAATTTAAACTCCCATGTTAAATTTTCCTTACTTGAACAAGGACAGGAGCTATACAGAAAAGGAAAACCAGAGACATGGAGACACACACACACAGAATGCAGGACTAAAGAACTCACTGAAGCCTCAGCAATACCATTGGAAGTAGGCATGGCAAAAGGACTAAAAGGATAAGATCCCTGTACAAATTCATGGCAACTATCAAATAATAATGACTGATTAGAGATTATAATTCTTTACAATAACTTCAAGAAAGCATAATTTACAAACTGTGACAGGAGGCATTGTTGGATGAGTATATATGCCGCCAGGGGGATACATTGCAACATAAGGATGTGGCGGAGTACCATAGGGAGGCATAATAGGCTGCAAGAAAGAATTAAATCAATGAACCAAGGAAAACGATGGAGAATTTGTGCCACATATTTTCATGTATTCGTAGAGGTATTAGCTAGTTCATGACACATGTATGAAAAGATATGATCATCGCCTGCATGGCATGCAAGCAAATTTAATAAATGGAGAAATATCCTTGTACATATGAAAACAAAGTTATCAAAAAGTCTTTCTTTAAGGATCCTATAAAAATGAAAAATACAAGATACACCAGAACCTTGTAAAGTAAAAAACATTCAGATCTAAGGACTAGAAGCAAGGATGATTAAAAAACAGAGAAAAGTTTAGGAAAAGATGAAGCTCCAGCATAGAAATCCTACAAAACCGAAAATGGATTATTTAAAGCGCGAATAATTTCTGTGAAGGGGAAAACCTCCATATGCTGTGGTATCAGCTAAAATACCTATGAAAAACTTTTTTGTTTTGTTTTTGTTTTTTGTTTTTTGTTTTTTTTTGGGGGGGGGGGGAATACATTTGAAAGAAGAAAGAAGCACTAGAAGCCTTTACTTCAAATGCAAAAAGAACAAAAAGGATCATCAAGGATGCAAAAATTAAAAAGAAGGAACTCACGTATTATATCATTTTTCACACATGAATGTAATCATGCCGCATAAAAACACATCAGTTCATTTCTCCTTCCAGCTTATTGGGGGGAAAGCGCTTGAAAATTATTATATAATCCTTACAACCATTTAGCCATCAGTTACCGCTCAAGTAACCAATAAGGTGCGGTTTGGTCCAGTTAGATTTTGGGTTTAACCATTGACGAGCAATGACAGAAATACTAACAGTAATAAGAGCAGAAGCAATGATATGAATATCAACATTACAAGTTGCTAAAAGTGCTCTAGACGTCTACAATTCAACTCAGGGATTGAGACTCAATGTATATTATGTTATCTCACAAATGAAATCGATCAATCAAAATTTCTGTGATAAATACCTGGACGCCCCACATATATGGATGGGCTTGCGGACTTGATGCCAAGTATCCATGTGGAGGTATAGGAGAATATGTCTGTAAAATAAAACAGTGTGGCGAAGTCAAGAACAGTCAAAACAAGGTATGCCAACAAAAGCCTTTAATTATAAACCTGAAAGCTAGACCAGTCAGGATTTATTGCTCCACTGCTGGTGGTTGAAGGCTGCTCCTGAATGAACAAAATTTTTTGGCGTCACAGAGAACTGTAAACCACCACTGGGATTATAGATAAAACAAAAGAAACCCGGCCACACCTGTGACGTAGCAGGAGTCTTAGGCTCCTTGTCATTAGAAGCTTTGTCCGTCTTACGGCTACCCATGCTTTAATACTAGTACCTCACAAAATTTTGTACCAAACCATCCTGCGCCAGAAACACAAAGTTACAGCGAAGCTTAAGAGACGTTGATCTCCTACAAAACTAGTTACGCCATTGAAAAGTTAAGCCTTTCAGACAAAACACTTCAAGCGCATGCTTCAATCTTCAATTACTCTACAAAAGAGTCATGACCTTGATATTGAACGAAGGATCTATTGACGGCAAATGAACCAACAGATTACTCCCTTTTTAATTCCCTGATGATGCAAATTATCCAAGATCCAGTTTCTCTAGCTATCCTACGCTACCAAGCTAGCACATTACAGAAAAGTTCCGTTCACCTCTACATTAACAGTAGTGCAATAATCTTGTATCAATTCAACCTAGGTGGCAACAGCAGACCCTAAACAAACTAGGTGAAATTAACTACGGAGTGAAATTATCACACAGAAACAGCAATACAAATAACTCAATTCGAGCAAGGAAAATCTGAAATCACCGCTCATAAATTGAAATTCCTCCAGACAGAAGCAAAATCTGATCCCCCAGGATAATGAGAGCAACCAAAAAGGAGGGATTGAGACTTGAAAGGAAAATGGAAAATAATTAATTTGTGAATCCAGAAATTTATTTTGACTATATATAGAAAGAAGATATCTCCATTTTTCTATCACAAAATTAGTTGATGAGGAGATACAGAACCGAATTAGATCAAGAATTAAGGTGCGTTGTGTTTGGTTTAAGTTTGCTGGGATGTTCGCGGAGAGAAACACAGAGAGGTCGTCGTACGGTGTCACTGTCCAGTAAGTTTTTGGTTCCAATTTTCCACATGTGGTGAAATCCCCATTCTCTCCCCGCGCCGGCACTGCTTTTCCCTTTTAACGTTATGCCATTGTTAAATATTTAAACGCATGTAATAAAGAAAACCACGAGCGCAAAGCATATTACACAGAGGATCATCTTGTTTATTATTATTATTATTGTTTTTTCCAACGGATCATCTTGTTTAGATGTAGTAATCCAACCAAATATGACGGTCTCTCCTTTTTTTACTTTAATTTGATTAGATTAAAAAAATTAATTAAATTAATTAATATAATATATATTTTTTAAAATACTTAAATTATGTTTTTAATTTTATCATTTTTCCTCCTCCATAATTATTATTGAGACTATAAAAATTATATGATCCAAAATTACTAAATATATTTTATATTAAGAATCAGAATTAGCAAAATTTTATATGATGAGTTTAGTAGCTGATTGAGGTATTGAGCTGCTATTTTTTTTAATTTAATCATGTTAAAATATATTTATCTAATTTGATTATATTAAAGAAATTAATTAAAATAATTAATATGATAGATTTTTTTAAAACATCCTAATTATTTTTATTAATTTTTTTTATCTTTTGAGTACTTAATTATGATTAATAAAACACTAATAAAAGTGAATTAGAAAATATTGACAAGCCTAAAACCTGTGTCTTATATTTAAAAGACGAGTTTTTATGTGCTTGTTTGTTATCACTTATTTGAATTGGGTTTATTATATAAGCCTGATTCACGTAAATCGAGACAAATCTCCTCCACATGTTTATCTCGTAGACCGTAAATATTACTTCGTATTCCATGAATTACAATTCATAAGCACTTATAAAATTTTCAACCGCTATTCCAAACAAGCTGAGTTTTTTTAACTAGGAAAAAGTTTAACCCGACGTCGTATCGAAATCGATAATACCCCTCCTTCATTTGCTCTTATTTCATTTGCTCTTATTTCTACTTCGTTTGCTTGGCATGCTTTGTTCCGCTCGCGCGAACGATGGAGGAAGGATCAGAGCAAGAAAAAGAAGCTCTTCGTCTCAAAGCCATGGCTGAATCCAAATACGAAAGTTCCAACTTCAGCTCCGCTTTGAAATATGCCAAGCGAGCCCAACGCCTTGCTCCTGACCTCGATGGTATCTCCGAAATGGTCACTTCCTTAGACATCCTCAGTGTGGCCTCCAAATCGCCTACTCCAGACTGGTACAAGATACTCCAGGTCGAGCCCTTTGCTCACTCCAACGTCATTCGGAAGCAGTACAAGAAGCTTGCTTTGATTCTTCACCCGGACAAGAATCCCCATGCGGCTTCCGAGGAGGCGTTCAAGCTCGTTGGTGAGGCGTTCCGATTTCTTTCTGATAAAATTCGGAGGAAGGAGTTTGATATGAAGCTGAGGATTCGGATTCAGGATGAGGCGACAGAGAGTTCAGAGCAGCAGTTGGAGACCTTCTGGACGGCGTGCCGCACTTGTCGACTTCTGCATCAGTTTGAGAGGAAGTATGTGGGTCATAATTTGGTTTGCCCTGGTTGTAAAAAGAGTTTCAAGGCTGTGGAGGTTGAGAATGGTAACGAGTCTGAGGAGGAGGCGGAGATGAGGGCTAGGAATAGAAGTAGGAAGTTGAAAGTTGCGAGCCTGACGAAGAAGGTTGATACTGTTGGTAAATCACGGACCGTGAAGGGGAAAGTGAGCGGTGCAGTGAATGAACCTGTGACCACCAAGGATGGTAGATTGAAGGATAAAGTTGGAGGCATTGAAGTGAGAAATGGGGAATTAGAGAGTGAAGGAGCTGTTGGTAAATGGAGTGGGGGAAGACTGAGAAGTGGAGGCTGGAAGAGGAAAATGAGCACTGTTGGGGATGTGTTGGCAAGGTCCAAACCGAAGAAAATTAGAACTCGCGAGGAAACGATGACATTAGTGGAAATGCAGTCTGAAATCAAGAAAAAGGCTCAGAAAAAGAGGAAGATGACATTGAGGGTAAAGGAAAAGGAGGGGGATAGAACAGAGAAGGGGAAAGAGCAGGAGGAATTACTGAAGTCTTTAAAAAGTTCTTGGGGTTCGGTTGCTGTCAAACCAAGAAGTTTGAAGAGCGGGAAGCTAGCAGTTGAGGAGAAGCAAGCATATCTTGCTAAGAGTAAAGAATTGAGAATTGAGAAGCACAGTAACTCTAGCGTATGGGACAAGGAAAATATGGCAGTAGAGGATTCAGATTTTTATGATTTTGATAAAGATAGAGTAGAGAGAAGCTTTAAGAAGGGCCAGGTGTGGGCTGTGTATGATGATGATGATGGAATGCCAAGGAATTATGCTTTGATTGATGAAGTTGTATCAGTGAATCCTTTTGAAGTAAGAATAAGTTGGCTAGATCTACAAAACAGTGGGGATGAAAAGTTAATTGGTTGGGACAAAAGGGGGTTTCATATATCTTGTGGGAGATTTAAAGTTGCCAGGAAGACTTCCATAAATTCTGTAAATATCTTTTCCCATGTTGTAGATTGTGAACGGGCAGCTCGTGAAGTTTACATAATTTATCCAAAGAAGGGGTCTGTTTGGGCACTTTATAATGAGGCAGCCCCTGGTGTGGAGGGAAGAAGTGTTGTAGTTCAGAGCAAGGGGTGCTATGATATCGTCGTATTTTTGACGAGTTATAGTGAAATAACTGGATTAAGCATGGCATATCTGGGGAAAGTCAAAGGTTACAAAACAATATTCAAGAGACAAGAAATGGGGAGTCATGCTATTAGATATCTTGAAAGAGATTATTTCTGGTCAGTTTCACATCAAATTCCTGCACGGAAACTTTCTGGCATTGAAACTCCTGAACTTTTAAGAGACTCTTGGGAACTTGATCCTGCTTCACTTCCTTCAGATTTACTTGGGCTTAATTAGACTGTAAGAATTTTGATAGATTGTTGAGCTTCGGATTTACAAGCTATTAGGAGGCATAATTTTTTCACTGAAAGCCTGGCTGCTTTGTATAGCTTTACTTGATTGGATATGCTGATTCAGGACATATTCATCCTTTTTTCTGTTTCTTCTTAACTCACAGTGCACTTGTTCAAAATTTTCCTGTTCATAATCTACTTAGTGTGCTTTAACAATGCTATTTTAGTCGCCCTGGTGGGTTGTTGGATGTATGGACCTATTCATACATTTGATGCAATTCATCATCTGACATACTGTTCTGGAACACCCAAAAAAAAAAAAAATTCTGGCTCCTGGAACTCCTATTTCACAATGTTTTGTGTCTTGTTGTCAAACTCTAAGTCAGTAGATCAGTCCATGTATAAGCAGACACACATTTTTATTCATTTAACTTGTTTACATATGGCCTAATAGTAATGTTTACTGATCTTTTATGCTGAGAACTTTTAAAACAGTTGTTTTGTGTTTTGGAATTTGAAGTCTTACAAGCATGGTTGATGGGACTTTGTCTGTGGTCAGCCTAGTTGTCTAAGCTTCCTAGTCTTTTGGTTCTTCAAGACACAACTGTTTACTTGAAATCTTGAGGAAGGAATGCTTTAATTATTTTCCCATGTATTACTAATTGAGCTAACCAGTTGAATTTGCTACTCCTCTGGCTGGGTGTTAGCGCCCACCTGAGAAGGGTGAACTTACTCAGATATCGTTCCTTGTTTTTCTTGCTAGAATCTTAAAAAGACTCAAGTTACGATTGCATTTGAGATACTCTTAGTCTAAGCTTGAAGAAGTTCTATATCGCCGTTTTGTGAGTTGTCCCTTTAATTGCGGTAGTCCAATTCTGTTTTTACTTTTTATTACCTGCCCGTGTTTTCCAATGATTATTGTGCGCATTTTTTGTTTTGGTAATTTTTCCTTCCACTTTGAAGCACAAAGGCTTGAGTCTGATACACTGAAACTGCAATTTTCTTGATTGTGTGCAATTAATTTCTTGGTGTTGAGGAATCTACAGATATCTTAATATTAGCCGGGTAACTGCTTTAATGTTCGTTTGGAAAAGCGATTGGACTCTTTAAAAGCAACTTTTTAATCGTGATTTACAGTATACGAGGAAACGTAAGAGGAGTATTGTCTCGACTTACATGTATAAGCACTTATAAGCCTTTCATATAATCCAAACATGCTTTTAGCAACTGTTCCTTGGCAAATTTCTACTTGTATTGTATTTTTAGGTCATTTCTTGATTGTGCTAAATTATTGAGTTATTGCTTGTTACTGGAGAAATCTAATCAGATCTTCAGGTGTATGCCTCAGTATCTGTTTTTCTGTCATTTAATCACTTCTTGCATATATTGCGGTTTTTTGTTCTTGGGAAATCATGGGAGATATAAAGCTGGGATTGCTAAGAATTCATTCTACAGAAAACATATGAACTTCTAAGGTTGAGATTGATTAACTGTTATGTATCCCTTATACAACTTATTGTGTTGTATTGATGTGTATTTTTTCTGGATCAAACGATAAGTTGTACACCACTCACGCACCTGAAGTATTCATTCTCTTGGTGGATATAGTATTCTTTTCAATTTCCTTGTTGAATGAGAATTTGTTGTTCAATGTTGATCATGTGCTATGATAACCAACTAGCTCAACTCTATAGTTCATGTTTGGTGGACAACTCTCTGCAATAGTGGAGAGAAATACTTAGTTACATACTCCCTCTAGTCCTTAATATAAGACATATTTACCTAATTGGATTAAATTAAGAAAGTTAGTTAAATTAGTTAATATTATATGTATTTTCTAAAATATCTTAATCATCTTCTTTAATTCCCTCATTCCCTCTACTTTGTCATTATTGTTGAGGGAGCATCAACATGGGAAAATTAGGAAAAGATTGACAAATATGAAAATTATGTCTTATATGTAAGATTAAGATCAACTCTCTAAATATGTCTTATATTAAGGACCGGAGGGAATATATCATACTAGCTGACCCTACAACAGGTCTTTTTACTCTAGGTGGGGTCGGCTAACTAGCTGATTGTATAATGAACCAATAAAACCTCCCCAGTGCTCTATGACTCCTGGTTTGCAACAGCAAGTGCCATAACTGAGGTCCAATAAACCAATTATCTTTGATTTAGATTCACACTGACAATTAATTCTTCAGTTGCAGCTCACATTCCATGTTGTTTGGAACGATTTGCAGACCCGGATTGCTTTACACTAACACAAAATTCAGAATATCTTTGCCCCTAGGATAGGGGCCTGAGATTTGAAAGGTGTTGCCTCAATAGTCAATACCCGTAATGTTGAAATATTATATACATGTGTGGTCTTGAATGTCCTATTTTGAGAGATTTAAGATTTGTAAGAGTTCCTGCATGTAATATTATATACATGGAAATGAGCTGTATACATGATTTTGTGTGTGTGTTATTGTCGCTTCATGGGATCTATCTTTAGATGACAAATGAAAAAAAAAAAAAAAACCAGAATTATGCTACAGGGTTGACAAGATTATAGAGTATAAGACATATTTTATCATGTTATAGATCTTTATCTGGATTTCCGTCCTTGCTAGCTAACACATGATGAGTAAAATGTTGATGGAAGAGGGATGCATGGATTTGATGGACAAATAAAATAGAATGAGACTCTTTGTTTCATAAAAAGACAATGATACTAATAAACAATGATAATGTCCTACAGAGTTTCAAAGCATAAAAAACATACATAATTATCAAAATATTTAAAACTTATAAGAAATAGTTTGGTTCGGAGACAAGGTGAAATTATACAAGAGAGCTAGTATTTCCTATCATATGACGGAAGATTGAAATTGAGAACTTGTGAAAAGATTGATGAAACATTTTTTAACGTGTATGATTGATAAAGATGTGACTCTAATTCATGGGTCAATGTTAGATGCGAGCTCCATCCTTGCTACCACATGAGTAAAATGTTGATGCAAGACAGATTAGATACATGGATTTTTTTTTTTTTTTTTTTTTGAGTAACACCCTAAAGAGTGTGGGCCAAGATCAAATCCGGATAAAGAAATTTAAAAACTTTATGCCTTACCACTGGCTAGAGTGCTTGACTAGATACATGGATTTTGATGTACAAATAAAAAGACATAATCTCTCTCTCTAACATGTTTCATAATATAACATTTTTTTAAAGTATTAATTGTTTTTTTATTTAGCATTCCTAACTAATTATTACCTCTAGTTTCTAATGTAAAATCTAGTTAGGAAGTTAGATTTAGTCCTAAATATAAAATATCCAAGTCACTTTGTCCCTCATGTTTATCATTTATTTTTTAAATTATCCCTATTGATTACATATGTCAAAGAAGTTAGCATCAAAGAGTGGTTTCAATTATTGATTTATCATTCTATTGAACAAAAGCATGAAACCCTTTTGTGTTTCTCTTTTTTTCAAAAAAATAAAATAAAATAAATAGCTGTTTGTTTCTTCTTGGTCTTGCAAAAGCATGAGCACTTTGTTATCACACAATTTGTGCTCGTTTGGAACAGCGATTGGAGTCTTTAAAAGTAACTTTTCAATTGTGATTTTATAGTTTATAATATACAAGGTACTATGAGAAAAGTGTTGTCTCAATTTATGTGTTTAAACACTTATAAGCCTTTCATAAATGATATCTAACATGCACTTAATAACACACTAAATAAAGGAAAAGGCTGCTAGTAAAGTATTTTCTCAATCTTTTAAATTTTTCATGCTTCATTCCATTTCATACTTTTCCTTTTTGTTTACTTCATATTATCATCCAAATATATTCTCCTATTCTTTTTGCACTTTTCACCTTTTAGTTAGCCCCATTCTGAGATGAATTTTATGAATTCTTATCATTTAAGCAAGTTATTGAAAGTTCAAACTCTAGTCATCGTGTATGCATCAATCTAGTTAGGAGAGGCATGTCCTTTGCTATCAATACCTCTAGAGTGATTAGACTCTGATGGAAAATACTCCTTAATCCTTATACCTCCCAAAAAAATATTTTTTTTGTACTTGTATCTAACCGTATAGAAAGCATTAATGTTATTATTAGTGAATGCAATATTAACCACCCATTCAAAGATATTATTGATGATACTCTTAGTGGTTAATAGATACTGACAAGTTTTACTATCCCATGGTCATAGAGAGAATCTCTTTTGGGCTGTTCACTTGACCAAATCCTCACATCAGATTAGATATGAAGTTTCTAATCGATATTTTAAATACCTACTAAAAGTTAGTTTTCTATGTATTTCTTTTTTGAAGTAATTTTATCCCATATTTTGCTCCAAAAAGAATAATAAATTTGATGTTAAAATTTGGTTTAGAATAATGATGACAAAAGTAACTTTTTTTCAATCTGACTTTTACAAACGTAAGATAGAGTAGAAGTTAAATTGGATAATGTGATTTATGTTTGGACTAACTTTTAAAAAATAAGGTGAGACCCAGTTTTTTTTTCATGAGGTATTTAATTTCTTATCTTTTTATGATAGAAACTTATTCTCTCTCCAATAAAAAAAAATCAAAAGTATAAAATTTTGATTTATAACTTAAAATAGCTTTTTGTTTAAAAGTCCAATTAAAAATTAACAACTGATCCAAACATCACTGAAGCGAAAAAGTTGCTTTCGGCTTTTGGCCCATACGAGCTCCTAAACACACTTTGATCTCCAACTAGAGATGGGGATTGGGGAAGGGGCCAGCTCATTATGACCTATCTAACCGCCATATATATTCTTTTCTTACATGATTTTGCGAAAATGTTTGAATTTTTTTTTTCCAAAATTTAAGATACTTACGTTAACATATTTAAAGTATTATAATTTTCTCTGAAAAATTTTCAAAACTACAAAGATTTTATTGAGGAGATGAATTACAATTTATTTTTTAAAACTTTCAATTTGGTATACATCGTCAAGGGGCTGTATACCCATTAGGCTCATTAATTCGTTGGTCTTTTTCTGAGCAAAAAATTCTTTGGTTTATTTTCATATTTTTGTCTATATGTGTGTGTATCTTAAAAACGATTGTATTATTGTATACATCCTCATTAAAATAAAAGCATATAAATAAATAAATAAATTATTAAGCGAGGACGAATGTTAAGTTTAATATTTATTGTACTCAAACTAACCTACGTAGCTCATATCCACTCTTAATATATGTAGTTACATGAATGTAGACGTATGCTTCCGATTATACCCCTCACTTTACGGCTAAATTACCTTACGTGTTCAAGCACGCCTCCTCAATATTTGAACGGACAATAATACCCACCTACTACCATCTGTTTTACCCACTCAACCTTATTCGAAAACCAACCCCACCCTTTATTCTATTTATAATAAATGCCTAAACAAACTATTAATATTTTAATTTCATCTATGTGATTCGTCTCGTCACACACCCTCCAAAAGTGGTTACTATGTTACTTCAGCCCACAAGCTTGGTATCTCAATTCTCACGCATAATATATCCAACAAATTGTTTAATAAACAATAAAACAAACCGAACCTCTAACCACTCTTTTTATATTTACATTCATCTAAATTTAAGTATATATTAGCGAATCCTGAATCAAGGGTGGCTCTAGATAAAGCTTGAAGTTAGACATGCTTTATGTTTTAAAAAAAAATTCCAATCTTCTCTACTCAATTTTTAAAACATATCGAGTGTATAATCATTAAAATAAAATTCAGTCGATATACAAAAACCACAAGTGGGTGATCAATCAAATGATATTGTTTACTAAGTTAATTAACAAATCGTAATAAGAATTGAATTTTTCTGTGCGTCTTAGTTGGGTTAATGATTCCGTGACATGATAATAATATTTTTGACTTTGATTTTAATATTTGGTTATTGGTAATTATTAGGTATCATGGTGTTTTAATTTAGTGTTTTTTTTTCGTTTGTATTAATAAGTGGAGGCTAATTCCAGACATACGAGAAATGAATAAGAATGATTTGAAGCCTAGGTGGTGACATGTGTCACTTTAAGTATTTAAATGGATAAGACTTTTTGCCACCTTGTAATACACGTGGAGCTGTGTTTGAGAAGAGACCGAGTGATAAGTTCACAAAGAAACCATCCAAGATGATAATTTCCATTTTATGGATTTATGTGTGCATATAATATTATTCAGAAAAATTAGAATATACATTGAATTGAAATCTTACTTTGAAGATGGCAAAAAAGAAATCTTACATTGAAGTCCAAAACAAACCCCGACATTTGGATTATTGTATCATAATCAACAAATAATAGTTAATTTATTAAATGTTTTAAATTAAATTTTTTTTAATTAATTTTATCCATATTAAATTAGAATTCAGATGAGAGAGAATATATAAAAAGTCACATTTAAACATTAATTATATAAAAAAAATTGACAAATAAACATTAATTACTATCCAAGTTACTTATATTATAGACCAATATATTATTTTAGAAATAACTTATATTACAAACCAGAGAAAATATAAGCTCTTATATAATTAGAAACGAAAATAGTATTTCATACAAACCTTTAACAAACGATTTTTTTTAAAAAAAACACTCATTTAATTCTTAATGTAAAATATATTTATTTAATTTAAGCTAAAGTAAAAATGATAAATAAATTACTTAATTATAACATATCATGATCTCTCTAAAATATTTATGTTTAACATTATATTATATATCAATTTATAAATTTAAGTTAGAAAAATTAGCTAATTTAGAGAAAGATTGAAAAAAAAAAATTTAAAACCAAAATTTACCCCAAACTGAATCTTATATTTGGAGTGATTTACTAAGTTATGGTTAAAATGAGGGGCAAACAATATAATATGTCCCAGACATTTTGAAAACTAACCTAGTTGCCAGCGTTGAAAACTTGAAGTGCCCAAACTTTTTTTCCTCAAATATATATATATAGTATAATATTATAGAATATATAACAATTGGAAACAAAGTGAAGAGTTGAAAAATTAATTTATGGTGGGGCCTATAGATGGTGCATGATTATAATGAAGAAGAATAGTGACTTGTAGGTGAAGCCTCCCCAAGCATGATATTATTGAAACACATCAATCATGTATCCTTATCGTTCCTTGTCCTTAACTTCTCCTTCCTTTATTAAAACGTTGGGTGTTATCCAATCCGATCACTATCATCATGATTAATAATTTTTTTAAATATAAATAATCCATTAACAAACCATAGTCCATAGGTACATATTCTTTCATATTTTAGATAAAATTCACCGCTTAATATAATTATTGCTATTGTTGCCGGTATCTTTAATATAATATAATTGTGCTTTATCAACGACGGATGTGGGAAATGGATTCTCTAAGGAACAAATATTTTTTCTTATTCTTAATATAAGATATATTTACCTAATCAACTATAAGATATATTTATCTAATTTGATTAATTAAAAAATTAGTTAATATAATATATGTATTTTCTAAAATACCATAGTTATTTTTCTTAATTCCTCAATTCACTCTCTCTCATAATTATTATTAAGGGTATCAATAAGGATAAATTAGAAAAAGATTGATAAATATAAAAATTATTTTTTTATATTTACAACTAAAATTAATTCTCCAAATATATTTTATATTAAGTATGTGTTTAGATTAGCTTTTGATAATAGCTTTTACGATTTACGAGGTAAATATGTGAGAAGAGTTTTATCTCGATTTACGCAAACTATGATTTGAAACCACGGTTTCATGGTTTTCTAAACATACCATAAGTACCACGAGAGTAAATGCACTACTGCCACATAAATATATAGGTGACTGAGGGCTATTAGAAAAAAATTGTTGAAAATTTTACAAAGAGACTTGAACAATTATTATTTTTTTTGGGTTACATGTACAAAGACTTGAACATTAAACATGAAAATAATTTATGTTCAAGAGCTAAAATCTCAATATTTTTTTAAAAATCAATTTTTATGTCAATCTTCGAAGTTGAGGTTTTTAGGCTGATGGAAAGAAGTAATCACAATTTTCTCCGAAAAAGTGTTACTTTTTTCTTTATCAAAACGTTTGATATAAAAAATAATTTCATCACATATATTTCAATTAATTCAAATCGAGTTAATTAAGCATCATCTATCATAATAAAGACAATAAAACTTTGACTTAAGTGCATATATACCTTAAAACTTAAAAAAAATTCAAAACGGCTGATCAATCTAACATATAACCCAGCAAATTACTAGTAAAAGTTATTGTATTAATCAATACTTACTTATGTTATACTTTATGTACCCCGTAACATACTCACCCGCCCAACGGCGTTACTGTAAATTTGAA
This sequence comes from Albizia julibrissin, assembly GCA_037074505.1. NCBI lineage: Eukaryota > Viridiplantae > Streptophyta > Magnoliopsida > Fabales > Fabaceae > Albizia > Albizia julibrissin. Next base: position 37,520,578 of record CM073488.1, on the reverse strand, counting down.
AAAAAAAAAAAAAAATATAGTAAGATCAAAGCCCTAAGAATTAAAACATATATATATAAGTATATATTATACACACATCGTACGTATAGAAATTCGTATGATCATCGTATATCATCCTGTGGATATATATAGACTTGGACACAAAGCAAAGAGGTGTGAAGGGGGGAGAGATAGAGAGAGAGAGAGATCAGAGACATTACTACATACTACGATGTCGCTCTTACGTTGTTTTGGGACATTCCCCAAAACTGGAATGTTTCCATTTTTATCTCTTCTTCTTCTCTCATCCTTCGCCGTCGCCACCGCCGCCTTCAATAACCTAACCACCCTTCCCTTCCACGCCGCCTACTCTCCCCTCTTCGGAGACTCCAACGTTGTCCGCTCCTCTGATGGCCACCGTGTCCGCCTCCTCCTCGACCGCTACACAGGTCCCCTACCCCAAAACTTCATACAATTTAATTAATTAATATGCACTTCTCTGTTTTTCTTTGTTCGCCATCTCTGATACAAAATCTGATACCAAATATATTAAAAATATTTATTTACATGTTAAAAATAAAATAGGTTCGGGTTTCATCTCCTCCGATATGTATCAGTATGGATTCTTCAGCGCCAACATCAAGTTGCCTTCCGATTATACAGCAGGCGTTTGTGTCGCTTTTTATGTGAGTGTTTATATATATCGAAAATTCAAGCTTTTTTTTTTATTATTGAAACAGTTTTTCATGATATGTGTGTGTGTGTGTAATTAAATGCAGACGTCAAACGGCGATGTGTTCGAGAAGACGCATGACGAGTTGGATTTTGAGTTCTTAGGGAATATCGGAGGGAAGCCGTGGAGGTTTCAGACGAACTTGTACGGCAACGGCAGCACCCACCGCGGCCGAGAAGAACGGTACCGTTTGTGGTTCGATCCTACCAAGCAGTTTCACCGATACAGCATCCTCTGGTCTCCCACCAACATTATGTATGTCCCCTCCTTCTCTATTTTTTTCAAAAATTTTTTACCTGCTTTTATTTTTTTAATTAATATTAATATAAAAAAAATAAGAAAATACCACTTCAACTTCAAAATTCTAAATTAATTTTCTTGCCTCCAAAAGTAGTATAACAATTGATAATTTATTTTAATAAGAAATTACTAATTTATGATTTTAAAGTTTAAATGGTATTTTATTTGTTTTTTTCCAATTAATATCTATAATGAAATTTAACAAAATTTTCTGGAAAAAATAAATTTAATTTATTGCCTAAATATACCTAAAATTTATTTGAAGACTAAAACCTAGTTATTTTTAGCGACTACAACCCTTCTTCATATGTAACCTAATGAAAATATTTGCATATAAATAAAGACATCTTACATATAACTAAAAAAGAATTGCACCTACTTAATTAATAACTTGGTTATTTAAAATAGGTGAGAAATCTTGAAATAAGGAATTTATTAGTGACTTCCTCAAAATTTACAAGAGTGCTCGTTCATTATAAGAATAAAAGCCCATAAAAACGTGTTCAAGCTAGAATTGATGTAGAGCGATAATATAATGGACCCTATCAAGTCATGATGGTGCAAGATTGAAATTTAAAAAGTATATTTATACCAACAAATGTTATGTTTCTATTAAAAAAGGTGTAGCAATTTATAAATAAATTAAATTACATGATTTAGTGATAAAATTATAAACTGTACATGATTTGCATATTATGGAGAGTAAAAATTTGTTTCAATTATTTATGGCATGAGGATATATGGCTTAGGAAATAAGGAGACAATACGTAGATGGGTATTTATAAGAAATTAAGGTGCCTGATTTAATGAAAGAAAAAGTATGAAATTAGCTTAGGAATGAAGATTTCATACTCATAATAATTGAAATATTAATTTGATTTGACTTGAGATTTTCTAAAGCTTGTGAACCACAAAAGGTGGCATATATCACTTTTCATTACTGAAAGCATCGTCTTATCTACGTTAATGTGATGCTTTACGCATGATTGATTGATTTTTATTTTAAAAAAATAGCCCCCACAATTTATTTCCAACTTGATTTTATTTTCCGTATAAACCAAATAAATTCAAATTATCTTTTCTCACATAATTTTGTAGTAAGTTGCATGATAAAAAATCAATTTAAAAAAAATCTTTGAACCATTTCTTTGATTATAATTTTATAATTAATAAAACAAAAGAAGTAGGTCAAAGTGGTATTGTTGAAAGGAGGCCACATAAAGTATTATATGAAACGTAAAAGAGGCGGAGGAATTAGTTGATGAAGCATGTGATGAGGTTGAATTAATTCTTTAATTAATTTGATTAAATAAATGATAACAATTTTTGTTAGATTACCAAACTAACCTAGCTAGCTTGTAGATTCCTATATACTTTGTTCCCATATAATTCCACCTAATTGGATTCTAAAGCAGCTGGCGGCCCCCTTTTTTAAGAAAACTAATCAATGATAATCTTAATTAATTAAAATTGATCATGGATTGATATATTTTTGTGAATTTCCTTTTTATAAATTTTTCTTTCATTATTACATTTTTTCCCCAAGTGGTTTCACAAAAATTTCAATTTGTCCCTCTGACTTTTCAAAGTTTTCAGGAGAGATGTTTAAATCATACAAGGTCCATATATATTTAAAATCAATACAAACCTGTTCAAACCATTTTTTTAAAAAACTATGAGTTTGATTTTCATTCTTTTTATATAAAATATATAATTAAATAATATACATGTATATAAGAACATTAATCCATAAATAAATATAATTACAAATAATTTATGAGTATTAATATGTGTATATGGATTTAAATTTGCAGATTCTACATAGATGAAGTTCCAATAAGAGAAGTGGTACGAAATGAAGCAATGGGAAAAGAATATCCTTCAAAGCCAATGTCCTTATATGCCACTATATGGGACGCTTCAAGTTGGGCTACTTCTGGTGGTAAATACAAAGTCAACTATAAGTATGCCCCTTTTGTTGCTGAATTCAAAGACCTAGCCCTCCACGGCTGCTCCGTCGACCCGATCCAAGAGGTTCCCGACATCGATGAAGTCTGTTCCGACGACCACGCCTACCTCATCGCCCAAGACTATGCCACCATCACCCCCTTACGCCGCCTCGCCATGCGTCGGTTTCGCCAGCGTTACATGTACTACTCTTATTGCTACGATACATTGAGGTACCCTGTGCCATTGCCTGAGTGTGTCATTGATCCGACGGAGCAACAACGGTTTAAGGAGACCGGTAGGTTGAAGTTTGGTGGCAGTCACCGTCATCATTCTAGGCGGAGAAGCCGTAATGTAACTCCGGTGGATGATAGTGATGATGCTGACTGATGATTGACCACATATGTACATAATTAGTGTACTGTTGCATTTTTTTTATATAGGAATAATAAAATCGTTTTGATTAAATATGGTTGATTATTGAATATTTGATTGGTGTGTGATCATGTATTTAAATGCTTATGGTACAAGTGTGTTAATTTGGGGCAGATATTAATCAGCAAATTGGTTTATAATAGCTTGGTATTTTTCAATTGAAAATAATGTGATAATATTAAATTATTCAATCTAGTATATATTAAATAACAATATCTATTAACCAGAACAATGACGTATATTAGAATTAAAATATATCAATGATAGATGAACATTTTTCAGTCAGCATCCATGCTATCTTGGTGTCTTTTCTGAGCACTGTATTGTTCCCTTATGTTTCAAAGCGTGTTAATTAAAACCAAAGCAACCGTCCAATTGGTTGAAACGAATAATTAATTACGAGTAATTATTATAATTTTGAAATGACATATAACCTACCTGTGAATTCGTGGCTTCATTGGCCTCTCTTTTTTGGGCCGAAGTTAATTTCATCGGCCTATTCAGTATTCAGTGGCTTGATAAATTAATTTTTCAATAGTAATAATAATAATGTGAATTTGACAATTACTAATTGACAATTAGACGGGCCAATTCAGTATTGTCTCGTTTCACTCACACACACACGTAATACATATAATAAGTACGTTGATTTTTTTTATTAATATGATCCCAACAATATCCTCTTCCAATAACTGCATTGTGCTTTTTTTTTTACGTAAGGTTATCAAATCGGGATAAAAATCGTGAATCAAAAAACCTATTTTTAAAATTATGAATCAAAATGTATCATAAATTGTAAGATTTATGAGTAATTTTAAATATGACATTAATATAATTTTCACATAAGAAAACATGAAAAGTTGTACATAATAGTATTTTAAAGGCAAATAACATTCCAGGAAAAATGATAAATAAAATATAGAGGTTTAATTGAGATAAGTGTGAGGGAATAAGTAATAATCATATAAACAAAAGGAAATTCTCAAATAAATGTGGACAAAATGAGAAAATGAAAATGAAAAATGTTTTTTTTTTAAGTCAAGTCTCACTGAATCCAACTCCATCTATACACAACCTAGTTCATCTAGAATAAAAAGAATCATTGGCATCGTGCAATTCCTAGGTTTCTAACTTGTATCCCTCTTAGAATCATAAAATATATTGACAGATTCATATATTTTTCACCTGTTTTTGAATTGAATCATGAGATATGATTCAAGATTTATGAAATTCTAAATAACATGTTGCTACCCCTCAACGGGCAAGCAGTTTAATCCATTTCACTATATGCTAGTCTATTCCCTATGTTAACACCCTCATCTTATTAATATATAGAGGTAGTATTTAGGTATTTTTACCTCTAAATATTAAATTTAATTCACTAAATAACATGGTTACTTTTGAAAAGGGTCACAAATTCTCTGCCTATTAAGTATTAACTACAAACAATCAACTTATTTACATTTATTATATCCTGCAAATTAATTAAAAGGATTTTACAATTAGAATTGCCCCGAAGGAGTATGTTTTTTCTTTCTACGCAACAAGCAAAATCAAAATATATCCGAAGATAGAGATATGGATCAGTATACTACCTCTAATCTTTAAATATAAAATTCACTCTAATAAAAAAAAGTTGAATTACAATGTGGTTCTTAATACAATATGGATCTTATATTAAAAAATAGAGAAAGTAATTATGATCCGTTGATTGAGATGTGTGGTGCTCCAGCTAATTAAATTATCAACTGCTTGTGCGTTGAACATTCGAGTGCTATATATGAGTTGATCTTGTCAATCTGATTATTATTGACTTCTAGCTGTGCTGTGTGATAGTCATGTGGAGATATTGATTGTGTGAGAAGACGGGTAGATTTGAGCAAGTTGATAGTGAAATAATTTCATTTAATTTTTTCATTTGCCCTTTAAATACATGGTTAGCTTTACCTAAGTATAAAATTTAATCTTTATCATGTTGAATAGTTAGTGTGTGACTGGGACAACCTTCTGCAAGTTCAACAGTACATAGCAAAAATTCTCACCTAATTGTTTAAATAAATAAATGCTCAAAATGGTTCCTTCCTTCCTAGAACACGACACATAGGCAACGAGGTTATTTGTCCAATGAAACACTTTTGCCTAATTCCTAAAACACTATTGGTCAACCACCACCTCAATTTTCTACTTCCCTCAGATTTCCTAAGGTTAAGTTTTTGCTGGAAAAAAATTAGTCAACGGTGTGAACTTGAAGAATTTAAAATGTCACCACCCAACTTGCTTCTGAATTTGAACAAAATTTAATCTTCTTAGTACTTGACATGTGTATATTAAATCAAAAAGGTTACGTTCAATGGATCTAAAAAATAGTAATGATTATGGTAAATGCTTGAATAACGACTCCAAGAGACATGAATTTAAATATTTGATGCCAATTTGAGATGAATTTCAAGAGCGACTTCAATGTAAAACTAAGCATATTATTAGATTACTTGTATAAGTCTAGATTATTTTATAAAAATTAAAAAAAAATTATTTTTAAGGACAAAAATGTGTTTTATAGAACAAACCTGGCCTGACTTGATATCAACTCTAACTTAACTGAGTTCAAGTATCAGCTAAAAATAAATTGTATGCACAATTAAGCCGAGCATCCAAGTGAAATTAAAACAGAACTAGTTTATTTATATTGTCATTCATGAAAGAAAAATTTTCAATCTTTTAGTGATATAATTTCCCCTTTAAATTTTAAAAATAATTTATTTTGTGAAATGTGTGTGCGCGCGTGAGAGAGCGATTTTTTTTTTTTTGACCTGTTTTTTTTTTTTTTGACCTGGTATGAGAGAGAGATTTAATTCTTAGTAATTGGATCAACTTCAGATTAGATCAATTCCCAACCCTAAGAAGAAGGCGTGTAAGAAATTGAAGAATCTGTATAATATGTGATAGACTTCAGATTAGACTAGTAATTGGATCACTAGTGATAGACTTGACCCGTTCATCTGACCCAAAAAAAAAAAGAGTTGACCCGTTCATGAGCCCAGTTCAACTTTCATATATTAACATGTCATCGTTGCTCAAAAAAAGAAAAAACATGTCATCGAGGTTGCAACTTTCAAAGGAAATGAAAGTGAATACTTTTTCCTCCTAACAATGCATAATCATCTTATGAAAATATTTATAGCCATTCCAAGTTTTAGAACATAAATTATTTTGTTTAAATTTTAGGACTTGACTTAATTAGAAATCGACAATCTCTTTATCTCAAGTTTTACTTTTGTCCCTTGCATAAATCATAGTTTTGTCAATCACGCAATTATAGGATGTTTAGATTTGACATTGATCAGTATCAGTAGTTTTACTTTTTTATATATTTAAAATCGAATATGTAATAATATAATTCACTTTTCAAAGACTAAAAACAGAGGGATTATTATTCTATTACCACTGAAAAAAAAAAGAAAATTGCGCGCGAGAGAGCAAGAAGGCTGAATCACAGAGAAAGTGGTATAATCAGTGTAATTAAAAAAAAAAATCTAACCGATAACGAATGATTAGTACAAAAAAAAAAAATCCTATATGAGCACAAGGCTGCTTCCAGAATTACTTACAAGAAAGTGCTACCAGGAAGGGAAAAACATGAGCACACAGTACTCATCAGGTGCTCATCAAGGGAATTGAAATGATCCCCCAATTTGATTCCCACTCCCAGAGGGAGGATCAATGGCAACCCAAAGCAGAGAAATAGAGATTGAAATCAAACCAGACCACACATACACAATGGTTGGTGTTCTTCCTCTTCTTCCCATAAGCCCTTTTGCAAATGGATACAAATGAGCCAAAACCCAGAAGCTGAAGAAAACACCTCCAAGCAAACTGCTCCAATCTGGATTCTCACTGTACACTGTTCTTATCAATGCAACAGAAATGCCTATCAAGTTCACCATCATGATTGTCACTGGTGGTATCATCAGAGATGTCCACTTGATTATGTATAAATCACCAAACTCATCATCTTCATCATCTCCTGCAGATTTTGATGTTAATGTGAATGAAATTTCTATTCCAGCCAGTACTTTAAGCAGGCCCTGAAGCACAGCAGCAAGATGAGCACTTGTGCCTCCTATCAGCCAGAACTGTTCATTCCTCCACCATTCTTCAAGCTCGATGCCGGACCATTTGATCTCGAGGGCAGCGAGGAAAACGAGGGTCAGTGTGATACCTAAGAGGTAGACTAAGAAGGTTACTTCAAGGCTCTGGACAATGAACTGGCCAGTGATGAGGGAAAGAGCAGGAAGGAAGCAGTAAACAATGAGGAAGATTGAAGTGAAGGGGTAGATTCCGACATTGAGGTAAGCAATCCTCTGAAGAAACTTCATCCTTGAGCTGCTCAAGAGGGCATTGTTTCGAGAAAAGAAGATCTCAACCGAACCAGTAGCCCATCGAAGGACTTGGTGTAGCCTATCAGTGAGATTTATAGGAGCAGTTCCACGGAAGGCATCTCTCTTGGTCACACAGTAAATAGACCTCCATCCCCTATTGTGCATTCTATAACCTGTCACAACATCTTCTGTAACAGAACCATAAATCCACCCAATTCTCTGGCCCCATTCTGTCTTGTCTTCATACCAGCATGAGATGACATTGATAGCTTCTGCAACAGTGGATGCATCGAGAGGATTACGAGGACGGGTTAAAGCACCGGGTGGTCTTCCATTTTTTATGGCTGGGTTATCAGCAAGGGGACGTCCTTGGAATTCTGCGATTTTAATTGAGTCAACAAGAAGACTTGAGTTGCCAAATGTCTTAGGGATAAGAGCAACGCCCATTTCTTCATCATCATTGTATAGAGACTGATTCTCACTGGAATCAACTTCAGGGGCAGATGCAACTGTTGAGGAGGATTTCCTACGACCAAACCAACTGGTCTTCTCTTTCGTTAGTGGTGGATCAAAGCCATAAAGTGCAGTCCTTCGAAACAAGCATCCCGTGCCGACGTATACAGGACCTTGAAGGCCATCAAGAGCTCGCATGTTGACATCAAAGAAGACTGTGTTATGATTGGCATACCGATCAGAAGGATCAATTCCTTCAAACCTCTGTGGAAACTGAACATAGCAAATCTTCTCCCCTCCAGCGTCCATCATGAAGCACATACCTTCCCTCATTGCCTGGGAATTATAGATATAGTGATCACAGTCAAGGTTAAGAATGAAAGCACCATTGGACATAACAGCTGAGGCTCGAACCAGGGCATTCATGGCCCCAGCCTTCTTGTTGTGATCATAGCCAGGTCGTTTTTCACGAGAAACATAGACTAGCATGGGAAGACGAATATCAACTTCAGTGAAATCAAGGCCATTCGACTCTGGTGTTGTTCCTGTAAGTGGATCTTCACTTGGTGGTTTCAACATTACCTGCATTTCGAAAGAGGCCAATTACATTAGCACGTTCAAGTATGAGCATTATTGTAGTCACAGCTGGGAAAAAGCACTTCAAGGATTTCTAGCCAAAATGTTAAGAGAACGGGATAACTATCAGTTGCATATATAAAATGTAAAACAGTTTAAAACAAAAGAAAAGGATAATAGAAACCTCAAAGATTGATAATGACCTGTATGATACTAGCATGATCACCCCTTGAGTGTTCTGGTGCAGAAGTTGTCCAGGTGCCAGGCCAGTGAGTACCATCAGCCATCCAAGTAGCTTTAGGAAGCTTCAAAGATAATGGTTCTTCATTTCCATCCTCTCTCCAACGTTTCATTGCTTTGATCTCCTCTCTAGCATTAAGAGCATCAGAACGTCTTCTAATTGAATCAGAGAGACTATTGACCCGAACCTTGAACTCATCGTACTCTCTCTTCATCTGCCGGCGATCTCTGACAAAGTCAGAGCGCACCTTGTTCTTATAAGGATCTCTTCTCATATTAAAATAAGATTCTGGATTCCTCGGCTCAATGTCATGCTTCCGACAAAAAGGAACCCACAAGTTGGCAAAACTGGCAGCCTCAGCCATGGCCTCAAAGGTTAGAAGTGCACCTCCATCATCAGAGACATAACACGAAAGCTTTTCAACAGGATAGTCAGCAGCAAGAATGGAAAGAATAGTGTTAGCAGTAACAAGTACAGGTTCTTTTTCCGGATCCGCTGTTGACACAAAAATATCAATTCCTGGAAGATCAGATTTGCCAGTAGGATTGCTGGGGTTAGGAGTTTCAAACTTCTCTTTTAGAACATCGAGATCAGCAAAACGGTTTATGGGGCAGAGCTTGGGAAGTTGATCGAGTAGCCAAGAAAAGGCAAACCAAATTTCACAAACCACAGACATGCCCCACAACCACATGGCATCATCATTGGGGTTTTCAACCCTCCATTTTAGGAATAAAGCAAGAACCGCCATCCGAACAAAAATTAAGAGCCTGAAAGGTTTAGAAAAAGCGAGAATAAATTTAAAAATTGTTCGTCTCAGATACAGAGTGATCAAATCTAACAAGAAAGAACACTACAATAACTAGAGTGAAAAGGTGAGAATGGTGAAAAAGAAGACGAGAAATGCAGAAAGTTAGGGTAACTACATGTGATTCATTGTCTCAAGATTTTTGTTTTTAAAAATGAAAAAAGTGATCCATTGGCTTGAAACAGAATGTGTCCTCTGTTACCTAATTAAAGCAGTTTAGTATGTACATATAATAAAAAATAACAACTTCAGTTGTTCGAGCATTTGTGCATAGCCAACAAATTGAATGAAGCTAACCAGTAACTGCACCTTCATTGCTCAGATAATAAATTTCCATGAGATAATTAGGCTTCTATACAACATTTTCATACCAATAAGCTCTCATTTTTCTGTATTCTTTTATCAGAAGTTGTCCAAGAAAAAATCTCATACCATCACTAGGGGGGAGCATGCATCAGATCAGAAAACTTTTCAGGAAAAAAATTCCAATCCCATTAATTGACATCGACAAACGACTTCAAAGGGAAAAAAATATAGGAATACAGAAAGGAAATCGTAGATCATACCTATATGGACTGAGAATTGCAGCGGAGATGTTCAATTTTCGGGTCAGAGGCTTCCACTGCTTTTCTTGGAATACTTTAGGATCGCCAGGCATCCACTCAGAGGTGGAATCATTATCTGGCTCTTTAGGCCACATAGCATTGCCATATCCATAGCTTCCCTTAGTTTCATACAACCATTGGTTATGATCAAATTCATTGGTTTGGCTCTTCATCAATGCCCCTGATTTAGATTTCATCGACGACGACCTCCCCTCCATCTTTGAAAGCTCAAGAGAAGGCGACAGCGGTTCAGCTTGCTGATTAGCCACAGTTAGAGGCTGCTTGTAAGGTTCTTTGCATCCAGGACAAATATCATCACCAGTTCTCACAGCATCTCTATAACAATCTGCACAAATCTTGTAGTCACAATAGCAGGGCAATATCTCCAATCCTCTCTCATCAGTCATGACCCTGGCATCACAACCAGGCACTGCACAAGGCGATCCTTTTGCACCAGCCATCTGAGGATGACTCGTTTCGGATTCAATCACCTTGTCCTTCAAGTGGGCTCGTGTGACCTGATTAAAACCACCAGTGAACATAGAACTTGATGCATATTGGTCTTCGACTCTCCGAGAAGATGATCTTTCCATGGTGATTTTCATCGGCTGGTTATCAGGGGTAGGAGGTAAGTGAACCGTGTAGGTGGCAAGGTTCCCGCTATTCCCATTCTCACTTTCCGCATCAAGATCATTGCTCAATTGGGTAATTTTTCGCACAGTTGATGAACCTCTCAAGAACTGAGACTTCGAGGCCATCGTAATATCCAGTTATCCTCCTCTACAGGACCTGGAATTTCATTATCCAACAGAACCCACGACTACTATATCAGCGGAGAGTGATTATAAAAGGAGGAAGCGATTAGAATAGTTCAAACTTCACGAAAATTTAAAACATGAGTAATACTAATAAACAATACAAAACCCAAAGGAAGTTTCTTCGAGGTCTTACCAACTCAAAGACAACCAAACAAGTTTCAAATTTGTCCCAAAGCAAGTAGTAGTAAGCGCGTGTCTCTGACTGACAGTGTCAGATTTCGCCGTCTTCCCACTCACCCTTTCTCCGACCAGGTCCAACCCGGATCAAAAAAAATTTCCAAAACCTTGATTAAATCTTGCAGCCAAACCCCGTTTAACAATTCCAACGGAGACAATGACGCTTGGCCCAAAAAATAAAAAATCAATGCCGGCAGCGTAAAACCGTCTAGGATATCGATATTTATGAGCTTGATGAGAATCAACAGCTCGCAATGACGACAATGGGTGTGAAAAAAAACTACATAGGATGGAAGAGGAAGAAGAGGGAGTCTCTGTTGTTGAGGGAAAAAAAAGAGTTGAGAAAAGAGAACAGGGAATGAGACTTGAAGGAAGAAGATTCTTCGGATTTGAATAGCGAAAGAGAGCGTTAATTCCCAAAACGCAAAAAGGTAAATCGAAAAAAGCGATGAGGCTGACGTGGATTCAATCCCCAAGCGGCTCATTGCGCGGCGATTGAGGGATTTTTGTGTGCTGGAAGGAAGGAAGGTTTTTGTTTGGTTTTCTTGCATTTCATTTGGGCTTCTCTTCTGTTTTTGGGTGAAAATATCAAAATCCACGTTTCAGCAGTGAATTCGAACACTACGGGGCATTGTATTTGAACGAAAATCAGATTTAGTCATCAATCATAAATATAATACCAATTAAAATCATTTAATTTCAATGCATCTAAAATAAACGGTGAGATTAATAATAAAGGTATGTCAACGTATTAATACATGGTAAAATTGAGATTTTATTTTGATTCTTTAAAATATTAAAAGAAAATTAGAGCATTTAATTTAAAAGAGCAATAAGGTGATTTTTTTCCACCAAAAAAGGGTGCTTGAATTATTTAAAGTTGTAAACAGTTAAGCCATAGTGTTTTTCATTCTAATCTTGTGTGTGTATTTTTTGAAATTTATCTCGTATATCTTTTAAAATTTATTTGATATGTGAAGATAACAAATACAAAGAATTCGATTATTTATATATGCGCTAAAGAAAACAAATAGATTAATAGTAGGTTTTTATTTTAAATAAATATATACTGAATATTTATATATATTTTTGAAGTTTTTTTTAATCTAGATAAAAATAGGGATTATGTTGCTTCTGTTTGGAATTGTGATGGCTAGTATTGATGATAGCTGGCGCCAGAGAGTGTTAGGACGCGGGGGTTGCAGTCCCGTGTGACGCAGCCTCGCGAAATGCTGTTATTTAACGTTAACGTCATTCTTATCCTAAAAGACTTCTCTAGCTCTTCTTTTATTTTTTTTAATTATTAATTGACCCCTTCTTTTCCAATACGTTTTGTTTGTTTGTTTTAGCTAGAGCCGGTAATACGGGTCCAACCCGCGGGCTCAACCCGCGAGCCCGCGGGTTAGGACAGGGTTAGGGTTGGGAAAATCCCAACCCGCAAAAATGCGGGCCGCACAGGCCCGCACCGCATAACCCGCGGGTTGATGCGGGCCAGCCCGCGGGTTGGCGGGTTGGCCAGCCAAAAAAAAAGAAAATTTTATATATAATAATCTCATAAAACCTATAAATTGTCTACTCCAATCTTAGTACCTCTCAATCCAAATAGAAAAAATTTTAGCATTTTTCCTTCTTCTTTAAACAAAATTATTATATCTTGGTTATTTGAGGATAATTTGATGTTTTTTTGTATAAACTTTAACAGATTTGATAACTTTATTCTTTGAATTATGGATTATATTTTTAAAATTTTATAAGAAAAATGATTGATGGTAAGAAAGTAAATTTAATAACTCATATATATGTATATCATATTTTCGGTCTTCTAAAAAAAATTTAAAAAAAAATTGCGGGCCCGCGGGCTGGCCCGCAACCCGCACCCTGCGGGTTAGGGTTGGCACTTTGCCAGCCCGCAAAAGTGCGGGCTGCACGGTGCGGGTTGGTGCGGGCCAACCCGCAACCCGCGGGTTGGCCCGTTTTACCAGCTCTAGTTTTAGTTTATATTTATATATAAATCCGATTCACATAAGTTAAGATAAAATTCGTTCACATATTTACTTTATAAACTGTAAAAATTACATTATAGACCGTAAAAACTAAATCATATACCATAAATCATGATTAAAAAACACGACTGAAAATTCCAATAATTATTCCAAACATATACATGTGAATGAAAAAAAAAAACTTCATCACGTCTGTTACTTAATTCTGTGCGTGTGTTTTGTGGGTGGCCCGTTTGGGTTGTACATATACGAGAGTGTTTGGAATAACGATTGGAACCTCTAAAAGTGTTTTTCAATCGTTATTTATGATATTAGAAATAGGTTTTACGAAATTTATGTGAAATAATTTTATCTCAATTTATATAAATTAGACTTATAAATAAATACAAGTTAACCAAAAACAAAACATGGCCATATTGAATATTATACTATTACTATGTATATGGCAGAAAATAAACTTTACTTGACAGTTACCAATACCAATAATTTATAGGATTAAGTTGTAAAAATAACAATAATTATTTCTCAAAGTGTATTTAACATAACTAACTATTTTAAGGTGTAAAAATATACATTATGAATTTTTAGAGTGCAAAAGTAGACATTATGAATTTTTTTAGAGCAAAAATAGCAATTTTTGCACCCAAAATAGATAACGAAATTGTTATTCTTGCTCCAAAAAAAATCATAATGTCTATTTTTACGTCTTAAAATAGTTAGTTGTATTTTATGCATTTTAGGAAATAGTTGTTTGTTAAATCTGTACCTTAACCCTAATTTATATTTGGGCTATGAGGTTGCTAACTTGGTTAAGACATGCTCTGGATTCGAAAAGTATTTATTTAAATATTTATAAATTATTCATTAACAAATTTTTTATGTTTACAGTGAGATTTGAATTCATAAATTTATGAAGTTATAAATAAATTTCTTACTAATTAGACTTGTATTTGTTAACATAGACATGTATCTTAGTAAAAAGGACTTTAACCACTTAAAAGTCTCGGATTTGAATCAATGTAAAAGTATAAAATGTATTTTAAAGAATTACTCTCAATTGGACCTAATAATATTTGGATATGACTAAATAGCTATATAAAAAAATTGATGAAATAAAATACTATATCCCATCTTAAATATAAAATATAGTTAATTTAGTTTTTTGAAAAATTAAAAAAATTATATAAATTATTTAATCACATCATATATTATATATCATTAAATTATATATTAACTTAAAAATTAGGTAAAATAGTTTAGAATAAAATAAAACAATTTATTTAACACTTTTAATATCTTAAAAAAAATCAACGGTAGTACTGAATAAGTAAAGGTGGTGGTACATTTTTGGCTAGGGAGTCGCGTATCTGGATGTGTTTTACGTATTGACTTCGTCATGGACAAATACGGAACATATTTGAAATATTGCCAGGGTTAAGGGTTTAGTATTAAGAAGGCAACATTTTTTCAGGATTTTGATTAACATTAAGAATTTAACTATTGGGTTATCTCTAATAAAAAGAGTTAGTCTATGATAATATAGTAAATCAAAATTTGAATCTTTATTAGAAGAGGTGCTTATATAATAGTGTTTGAAATATAATTACTTATAATAAGAGAATGCATATGCTTAGGGAAAAAAAAAAGAACCCAAAGAATTTAAAGTATCAATAATTACATTGATTAAACTTACATGCTGGAGGAATAATGTTTGTTTGAGACCTCAAAGTACTTATTTACATAAATGGAGATAAAATTTATCTCACATATTTATTTCATATACCGTAAAAGTTTATTTGGAACAGTAATTAAAGTCTTTAAAAATAGTTTTCAATCGTGAATTACGATATACGAGATAACTATGTGAGAGAAATTTTATCTCAACTTACGTAAATAAGCATTTTAGAAATTTCAAAAGTTATTTCAAATAAGTATTAAATAACGATTGAAAAGCTGATTTTAAATGATACTATCATTATTTCAAAATAAATATAATCATCAAATAAAGGGACAGAAAGAAAACCAAAACACAATGAAATGACTCTAATATAATTTGACTTCACTGACATGGATCCGAGTTAGTGAATAATAAGGAGCATTAGTTTATGGCAAAACAACTAAGGAATATTACATTTTTATAATGAAAAAGAGACGGGGAACAAGACGATGAAATCGATTGGAGGTCAGATGAAGGCAACGGAGGCTAAAAAGGGAGGGGTGACCGTAGGATTCACATGGTGAAGGTGTAAGACTGTAAGCGCACATTTCTTGATGGGCTCGAACCTCGAAGATGGATGGGCGCATGTTGTTGGGCATGGGTCCCACGACCTCCTCGTGGGCTCCACCACCACTCCTTTACGGGCCTGACCCCGTGAAGTGCTGCTCCTGCCTCGCCGTAATTACTGCATCTCTATACTCTTCATTTTATTGTTTAAAAATTACTGGTTCTTATTTATGATATAGGGTAATTCTAGAAGGGAGGTATGGTAAAAAATATAAGTCAAATTCAATTTAATTAATACTCTTTTTTTATTTGACTTTTATAATTAATACTCTTTTTTTTTAACTTTGTCCTCTTATTATATCTCATATATCTTTCTCTCTAAAATAATATTCCTAATGTAATTAAATATATTTTTTAAGAAATATAAAAGTGAAAAAATTTATATTTTATGATATATTAATTGAATTAGTTATTTTTTTTTTATTTTTTTATACTATAATTAAAATATCGTATATTATAGATAGGAAAGAATATGTGTTTTTAAATTTTACGCCCAAGTCCTAACCTAATCCTTCATGTGAAGAGGAAGGAGGCTTACCCTCACACGTGTCAAAAGCAGGGCTCAAACACTGGGACCTTATATAAGTATGACGGGTAGCGTGGCCTCTAATTTTTAATTTCTTTAATATTAAAAAAAATAAGCCCTAGGTTACTTAGATAAGTGCTCCCTCTTGCCTAAAATATAAGAAATCTGATGATAGAAAAAAATTTTGATAAAAAATATAAAAGACTAACAAGGTAATTAATTATTATTATTCACTTATACCTGAGAGGAGAAGGATGTGACAGATAATAAATACACATTTAAAAATTATATAATTTAATAAAAATAAAATATAAAAATGTTATCAAGTTAAGATGCATTAAATGGTTTTGTATGAATTAGCCAACTTCTCATATTCTGAACGAAAAAGAGAATAGGAAGGAGAATAGATGAAGATGGTGAGCATGAGAGGCTTTATAATAATAAGCTTGCAAGGCTCATGATTGGGAAAAAGAAAACATTCCCCACTCATCCAACCATGTGAATGGTGGTTTCTTCATTTTTTTTTTAATTATTATTATGTGTTGATGTGGGGTGCGTGACATGAGGGTGAGGGGTCAAAATGCTTGCAATTAATAAATAATAATTGGATGCCACTCATATCATAAATTCCATAGTTGCATAGATTTGGGATTTGATTAAAAATCATATATACGTGTCTTTGTGTCTATGTGGTGTTGGGGAATTGTCATATTCATCAATCATCACTAATGTGGACACCACAATGCCAATATATGGAAATATGGTAGGAATTGATGTCCCCACTCTCACACCCACCTTTCATCAATTTCAATAACAGTGAATCCCCTTAGTTATGACTCAAAATCAAATGCCCATATTTGCCCCCATTGTAAGAGAACAAGCCACTTGGGTTTCACACTTTCACGAACTCAAGACCAAATTGGCAACAACAATGTGTTGGGCATCATTAGGTTTGTGAACATGTCATCAATTTCAGCTTCCAAAGTTGGAACTTATTCAATCTTTAAATCATCCATTCCAATATCATCTCTCCCTCATCCCACATCTTCCTATTAAAACAAGAGAATATGGCCTACCCCTCCTTCTACCGGTTTTTCTCCACAGCAGCTTAAAAACTACGACCTTCTAAAGTTTTTTTTAAAAAAATGTTTGTATATCTTAATGAGTTATATTGTGGTAGATTTCTTAAAGACATTTTTTGTGTTTGCATAAATTTAAATTTGAGACTTCCAATTTAAACGACTAAATCCCTTTTCGCCAGATTTAATGTCTTTAAGAGTAAGAATGTAAAATAAATGGTTTTAATATCTAAAGCTAAAGTATAATTTTGGTCCTTTTTATCTGAGTTAGGTTCCAGTTTAGTATTTTAAATTTATAAAATGTAACTTTAGTCCTTTTGACCTAACAATGTTAATTCTGCGGAAAATGCTAACAAAACATATTTAAATTTTAATTATTTAATATAAAGAATTTTATATTAAAATATAATAGAGACAAAAAGATGCCTCTTCACCCTCCGATCAATCGGAACCATTGAGGGAGGAGGAGGAAAGACACGGGAGACCGATGAGGTGCTCGGTGAGTAGCAATAATTTTTGAAAATCAAGCCCTCATATCTCTAGATTATAGTAGTGATAACTTTTGAGTTTTGATGGAGAAAATTTTAAGGTGGTTACCAAAACATTCAAACAAGAGCTTTCCCTTCCTTTGTTCGGTAAAAACCAACATCCAAGTTCAGCTTAAGTTGGTCTTAGTTTAAATTGCGTAGTCACAGTTGTATCAGCTATAATCGTGGGACTGGTGTGTTGTAATGTAATTAAATTCGGACTGGTTATTAGATCGGTTGAGATATTAGATTAAGAGTTAGTGGGTCAGACTGGACCTAACCGAGACAAAAACGATAAGAAATTAAAGATTTCAGAATTATTAATATAAAATTAAAAAAAAATCAATTTATTTTTTTTAAAAAGTCAAACCAAGTTGCTTCCCAAACCGGACGATCGTATATATAGGTTTGATTACCTGGGTGTGTTGCATCATTGGGGGAAACGGCATTGTCGAACAAGGAGGAGGTGTCATGGGGAGAAGAGTGGAAGAGACATTTTTTGTATCTATTATATTTTAATTTTTAAACATAAAAATCTGTATACTAAATAATTAAAAATTAAATATGTTTTGTCAACATTTTCAGTTAATGGTGTTAGGTTAAAAGGATTAAAACTATATTTATAAATTTAAGGGAATAAATCAAAACTTAATACAAATATAAAAGACCAAAACTATACTTAAGTCAATATCTAAATATTTGAAGATCCGCACAGATCCATGAGTTGCACACATTGCTTTAATATAATATAAATATATAGCATGTTTGGATAATCTCCATAAATACTTTTTAATCATAATTTATGAAATACGAGATAATTTTTATTATTTATGAGGTAGTTTTTACAGCCTAAAAAATAAATATGTGAAGGAGATTTATCTCAATTTACTTGAATCAGACTTATACATAAATTTGTATAAGTCCTATTCAAACTAAACAAACTTATAATGATGAGTTTCATCCCTTGAGAGTTGCTCGCTTTCCAAATACGACTAAAAACTCAACAAACGCTCGCGTAAGTATTAATTTTATAGCATTTATACTACCACCAATTGGGCCAACGTTGAACGAGAAATCACAGGGCCATGTTTTACCACGCATCATATATTTTTTATTTTCTACTTATAACATCACTGAAAACGAAACTGCCAAATTGGTTTATTTTCATTTTCCCATGTCAATATTAAATGACGTGTGATTACTTTTATATATCAATGGGCACGAATCAAACCAACCAAGTAAAAAGATGGGTCGGAAACTTACAACAGCCTGCCCTATTATATTCATTTGACTTTCCACATTTTTTGCTAATTAAATCGTATGATATGCCCTTCTCCAAGAACTAATTGTAACATTCCTATCATAGTCAGCCAGTCAACTCATTTCTCTTTAAAAAAAAAGGCCCAACGTTATTTTATGTGCAAATGTTCTTATTTCGCACGCACGCTCGCTTAAATTATTCACATTTTACTTTAAAACATTCAACTTTTTATTTTTGAAAATTAATAAATAAATTTAATTATGTACTGTTTTTTTCTTACCAGTTGAGCTCTAAGGTTATTTTTTTTGGATAATAAGTTGAGCTCTTAGTTTTTAATCAATTCTATAGTTGATGTCATTGTACTGTATATTACGAGGAATTCGGGTTAGCCCTAATTTTTTTTAATTTTTTTTTTACTTTTTTTTTCTTTCACCAACTCATATCTTTTTTTTTATATACATTTGTATTAGGAAACTAATTTTATTTTTATTTTTTTTCATCTACTCAAATCACAAAAATATATAAATATATCTCTTTTAAATTTAATAATAGTAGAATAAATAAATATAATATAAAAATAAAAGTATTAAACGAAAAGATGATAAATTAGTTAAACACAATATTAAAAGAAAGATAATTAGAGTATTTGAATTTATTTTATAAAAATTTTTTAAAAAAAATTAAAAGAGAAGGTTGGCCTATAGGCGAAGAGGGCTAGCATTTAATCAGCCGGACACGTCAATTTTGACAGATTGACGGACACAACCCGTTTTCCCGGTTGGTTATAGTGTTGGTTATAGGACTGTGACCAATGTAAACACACAATACGTCACGGTATGTCATCAAGTTCACACTGTGACATCGCCTACCCTCCATCAATGTCAAACTCAAATTAATCAAATTTTAATATTTCCCCATCGAAAGACAAGAAGAAGTCAATTTTATCTCAAGAACAAATCGTCACTAACAAAAGTATTCCAATGTCACAAGTTTGTAAGATTCTAAAATGAATTATTCTTTCAAATAAAAATTTAATGTAAATAAATAATACCATATACTTTTATGCCCTCACATATTCTTTCATTTTTATGTGCTTATCTTTTATTCCTGAGATCGTTTAATTTTTTTACGGCAAAAAAAAGATCGTTTAATTTCAATGCTCTTATAAATGAATAAGGCCCATGCAGATTTTTAACTTGGGAGAAGTGTTTGCACGCTTTCCTTGATCACTCTGATGCAGAAACTCCTCTTGAGTATCTTTTGCCTTTTGAAAAAATCACGTACTCGTATTATTTTTTTAAGGAGAAACTTTGTTTGTAAAGTATTTCATAATTCATTTAATACCTTAAAGTATTTTATAATTTATCTAATGTATTTTTAAATAATTTAAACACTTGCAGGCACGTAAACATATCAATGTCAAATTTAAGCCTGTATCCTCATTTCAGCGTGGCTGATGATGCCACCATTAAGATAACTGGCAGTTGACAAAATTCGTTTAGTTAAGAACAAAATTAAAAACTTAAAAAACAAATGACAAACTTATAATTATGTGAAATCGATGAACATGGATAACAAAGTACAATTGACCCAAACCCAACAGAGGAACTTTTAATTGGGCCTGGAAACAGATATGGTCTGAGAGTTCGAAGAGGAGTTCATAAGCCCAAAATAAAATTCTATCGGCTCCATGATTTGCAGCTTCAGCGAGCTCGAAGAAGAGGCCATGTCGCCTTCCTCGTCTTCTCTGCTGAATCCTCAAGCTCACAAAATCCTCTATCCTCTTCCCATTTTCCCTTCTTCTGCTTCTCCACGCAATTTTGGTTCTTGGCGAACCGCAAAGTTTCAGAGGAAGCTTCCTTCTCTACAACTAGCTTTTCAGTCCTCCAATGAGGTACAGGTTGACGACTTAGAAGAACATGTTATTGGAGATTGTGTCGTCTTCGAAGAAGGCATATTCGAAGACCGAATTCTTCAGGAAGAACCGAACATAGATGATTCCGTCTCAGATAATTCGAAACCAAAATCGAAGAAAAATGCCCCAGAGATTGTACCTGAGAATTTGGTGCCCGACCGGTGGAGAGAAGCTCAGGCGGAGATCAACATCACGAAGAAGGAGAGGCGCAAGATTGCTCAGGAAATTGAATTCAGTAGCAGGGTCGTGAAGAAGAAACAAGGGATGATTCCCCTGAGGCAAATGAATCTGGAAGAATATAAGGCTTATAAGGAGGCCAAATTGGCTCAGCTGAAGCCCTTACTTCTTGACAACCCTTCGAGTTTTCCGGTGAAGGAGGAGGTTCCCGATGGAAAAGAAGTTGATGTAAGTAATGAGTCTACTAGGGAACGTGTAAAGCCTAAGAATCCCAGGTGGGCAGTTTACGGTAGGGGTTGGGAGGACGTTTCAGAGTTTTTCAGTAGTGAGAGGTACGATCCTAGGGAAAAGAATACCGAAGGTCAAGGTGCCCATCTCTTTCAATCTTTCCTTTAAGCATTTTTGTTTAATTCGACTGCTGGTTTGTGATTGTGGGGAATGATCTAATAGAAGTTATTTTATGCTTGAATGAATAGGCCGTCGTAAATTGTTTACGAAGGAGGAGAAGGTTTTATTGAATAAGAAGATACCAGATTTGACGGCAGCTACTTCTGTGAGTTTTCCATGTCTAATTCTCTTCCCTGACTAAGTTTTCTAATCAGTTTATTATTTTGTGGTGTTTTATTTGAATTACTAGAAAATTTCATATTGTCTTGATTATAATTCTTACTGCTCTGGATTTCTTAAGAATAAGTGCCGCAGTTGTAAGGTTTTATTGTTAAAACCTTGATAAAGGAGCCAGGAAAAGAATTATGCTTCTTTGCTTATATGTAGTTCTTTTGGTCAATCAGTTTAGTGGCTTTTTCCCTCCTTTTGTAACCAAAACCGATCATTTTCAGGAGAAATGGCTGCCTCTACACACTCTTGCTGCATCTGGAGAATTTTACCTTGTAGATTCGTTGTTGAAACATAATGTTGATATTAATGCTGCTGATAAGGTATATAATTGCCATTTTCCATGTAGGGAGGTTAAACATGCTAATGTTCTTGTTATGATATATGATTTTGTGGTTTACTTGTTTTCAGGATGGTTTGACTGCTCTTCACAAGGCCATAATTGGTAAAAAGCAGGCCATAACCAACTACCTTCTGAGAAATTCAGCTAATCCATTCATACTCGATAAAGTGAGTACACAACACCACTTGCATCGTTCACTCTGTCCTAAGCCACTTGGGGAGGGATATTACTAGTGAGCGCTTGAGATAGTTTCCATGGAAGCTCGTATTCAAACCTCTGTGCTGTCATTGTCCCTTACAAAAATATCGTAGTAATGGTGTTATTGGATTGTTTCAAGGAGATATTAATACATAGTTTTATTCTCAGCCCTGGTTATGAGATATCTATTTGGCCCTCACTAACACTTTAGTGGATTGGAAACAGGAGGGGGCAACCTTGATGCACTATACTGTACAGACAGCTTCCAGCCAGACAATTAAAATTCTCCTACTATATAATGTTGATATAAATCTTCAGGACAATGTAAGTTTAATTATATTTCCTACTTAGTTTAGCATCTCTGTCTTTTTCATTTGCATGAGCTATTTGAGAACTTAAATGATTTGCTCTCTCAGGATGGGTGGACACCCTTACATGTCGCTGTTCAAGCACGAAGAACTGATGTAGTGAGGCTTCTACTTGTTAAAGGTGCTGATAAAACAATAAAAAACAAGGTAACTGTCTGTGATTATCCTAAATCATTGTTTGCAAAATATCCCTAGGTCTTTCATCAATTGGAGTTTTTATGGTGACTCTAGAGAGAGAGAGATGAAGAGAATAAAGGGGGAGTGAGTGAAAATTGAGAAAGCAAGTTCCATACATCTATTCTTCTTGTCATTCTTTCTCTGCTTCGGAGTTCTGAAACATCCCACTGATTTCACTCTTAATAGAGGATCTAAGTTAATGAAAGCTTTGTGTTTATCCCAGGATGGTTTAACTCCACTTGACCTTTGCCTTTATTCTGGTCAAGACTTGAGGACATATGAGCTAATCAAGTTATTGAAGCAGTTTCCAAGGCGTTAGGATGAGACAAGAAAAGGGGATTGGAAAAAATACAAACGCTTGTCGTCAGATTTGAAGATAAGAAACAGACCAAAAGTAAGCTTTGTCAAGTTTTGCATGACAGTGAAGATCACTCCAGCTTGTACATCATGTGATAATGAGCCAATATAAGTATTAATATTAGCTCTACAGATTCAAAAAGTGATGTGCCCATGGAAGCCTACATTTTGAGACTCCTTAGAATGGAAGAGAATTTGTACCTACAATGTGCTACATATAGTTGGCTGTAATATACGAGTTGAAGTGTAAAATGCTTTTATTGTTCGGTGGCATTGACGACTTGTATGTATGTTCAGCAAACCACAAAATTATGGTTTCAGAAACTTTTTTAAATTTATTTTCGTAAGTTGAGATAAAACTTTTTTCATATACTTATTACGTAAATTGGAAAAACTAATCCAAACATGTAGTTAGAGCAATATTTGACCGTGTTTATTGGTTCTATTTTATTTTATTTTCTATGTATGGTTTATAATATTTTGATGGGTTGGTTAGCATAGCGATTATTTTAGGTAGTTTTGGATTGTGAATTTGAAATTATGCGCAAATATTTACTTTCATTGTCAATAAAATAATAAACAAACAATGAAAAGTCGTTGGCATAAATTAAACAATTTAAAAATTTTATTGTCAAATTTAAATAACAAAAATAAAGTATTTACACTTGCTTGGGAGATACAATGCAAATTGTTTTTTTCCTCATTATCTTTCTTGATTTCACAGTATTTCAGCGTCTCCAATATTTAGTAACTTCATTAGAATGGAAATTTTAGAGAAAGTGACAATTTTTCCATAATAATAATAATAATAATAAATAATCAACTTTACTATTTTTTTTTAATATATATAAATCACTCGAGTGATATTTTTATTAGCAATATCAGACACTACCATCAGAAATTGTCTACTTTTCATTTGTGACGATACTAATCAATATATCCAGCTGCAGAAAATCCAAAGATGAAAAGGCTACAAACTGGAAGATAAAATTATGTCATTCATCATCAGCTGCAGGGAATAATACAAATGAAGCATCAAATATGTAAAGAGATAAAGTTCCCCCAATAAACCTTATCAGAAAGAAGAGAAACAAAACAGAGAGGACACATAATTTTTCCTACAACTGTCATTCCTGACTTGTCTTGGTTTTGTACATTGCTGCACATCAGTATTGAAGATTGCTAGCCAGCAAGGCTGGTCCTCTGTACAACAAATCATGAAACCACCATTTCTATTTTCTTCCATGTCTTCCCACACAACACTGCCAACAGAAACATCTCATCCTACGGCAACACCTTGGTCTTGAACAATTTGGGTAGCACACAGTCGTTGAACCTTCTTCTCCACAACAGAAGCAGCAGCTTGGTCTCCAGCATTTTGTGCCCAAACAGTTTGACAACCTGGGTAATTTGCAACAATTAAAACACTTACAGCAGCTTAATTTGGGTAAGTGGCAACACTTGGAGCAGCTTAATTTGGGTAAGTGGCAACACTTGGAGCAGCAGCTTATTTCGGGTAAGTGGCAACACTTGGAGCAGCTTATTTCGGGTAAGTGGCAACACTTGGAGCAGCTTATTTCGGGTAAGCGGCAACACTTGGAGCAGCTTATTTTGGGTAAGCAGCAACACTTGGAGCAGCTTATTTCGGATAACTGGCAACATTTGAAGCAACTTGGTTTTCTGCAGCATGCAAAACAATTAAAGGAGCAGCAACACTTGGAGCAGCTTATTTCGGATAACTGGCAACATTTGGAGCAACTTGGTTTTCTGCAGCATGCAAAACAATTAAAGGAGCAGCAACATTTTGTGCAGCAGCAATCTGAGCAATCTGGGCATTTCAATCTGCAGCAGCTCATCCAGCAGCATCTGCAGGTGGAACTGTGGGTAGATCTTGATTTCAGATCGATGTTTTGTCGGATTTTTTTAAGGCGCTTCTCTGTTGTCATGTTCTCCATTTCTTGAACAAATTTGCAGAGATGGCGAATGTAATCGGGGTAAAGCTCCAAGTTGCAATGCCCACCTCCTTTAATCCACAATGGTTCATATGGTTCCCTTGCCATTTTCCACAATCCATTGCCATGTAACCAATTGACAACATCATCTTCTGTGCCCTGCACACACACACACATGGCACACACCAAATAAATATTTAATCACAGCATATTCAAGTTGGACTGAGAAAATATGACATACATGCAAGAAACTTAAATTTACAAAAGAAAATGAAGATCATAAATCTACATGGTCATTTGGTGGAAACCATAATGTAGAACTAGAACTACCAATTGAAGCACTAATAAATTATAGACCAAATATCACCCTCAATCAAAATATATCAAAAGAACAAGTTTTCCTTACAGTTAGAAACACGAGGAATCTTCAATACACAATAGAATATTTCTCTGTTGATATATTGACATTTTGGTTCGAGGACAATAGTGGTCCTCATCTTACACTTATTTATGATTAAGAGGGTATCTTATTCCCTTCTCTATAAGTCAGAAAAACTCTCCTTGTTTTTGTTTGTTCTGTGGATTGAACATTTGTCTGGGTTGTTGATTGCTCAGTTTTTACTTTTCACCTTCAATTACCAATGATCAGGGGTACATTTTTACAATCACGCTTCCTCTGTTAAACTCTGAATAATTTGATAACAATGTTCATAAGAATTCCATGCATGAAGATTTGAACACAGCATACGAAATGTGAGTTTCACAGCCTTGTGTTGCATTTTCCCCAACACTCTGTTTTCCTCCTCTCTCATAATCTTTCACCATAATTCACACCCTCCAAACCATACCATAACATGTCTCCATCAGCATTGTCACTGTTTGCCCAAGCATATTCAACATAGAGAATTTATTGATAAAATGAGGACAAATGTTTTGAAGATTTGTCATCAAATAGCCTAATTTCAGAAGATAATAGCTTGTGATGCACCAGACGACAAATGCAGAGCAAGATAAACTCTGTGAATCATAAGAGCATCATATACTCACATGTATCACCAGTACTGGGCACTTCACCTTCTTTATTTTGTTTATGTTCTGCACAAGTCAGGAAACGACGGTTTAAGGATCATAGCAGATGATGCGAAAAATCAAAAGCAAACATTTACAGTAAAAATTTGATATTCCTCGAGTATAAGGTTAGACACAGTAATGTTCTCATAAATTATTACCTTGTATATATCAAAGCAAAGTGTGAACTTGACATGGCAGAGCACACGGAGTCCAGAAAGAATGCCGCTGTGTAGAACGACGCCTCTCAACCTCGGCAATTTAGATGCCAAGTGCAGAGTTGGCCCGCTTCCCACTGATTGGCCATACAAGATCAGGTCTTCTTGGCTCACTCCATATTGGGTCTCAAGGCATTCATATATTGCCTCAATGTCAGCATATGTATTGGATTCACTAGGCTGTAGATTTTGAAAAGAGACTAGTTTTACAATCAATGACATTCATTAAATTTCTTATCAAGAAACAATAGATAAAACTATATTCCTTAGTTCCTTAATATAAGACATATTTACCTAATTTGATTAGATTAAGGAAGTTGGTTTAGTTAGTTAATATAACATGTATTTTCTAAAACACCCTAGTCATCTTTCTTGATTTCCTTTTTTTTTTAGAGATTAAATAAGCTAAATAAGTAGTATATGTTGCACATCATTAAATTATACATCAGTTTATAAAATCAACCAAATTAGTTTGAAGAAGAACGATAAATATAAATTCTTTAATGTAACTTGATTAACTTCCTTGATCTCTAAAAAAAAAGTCAATTGGCTCTTCAATTAAGGATCAGAGGTAGTATTAATGTAACATCCAAGGAAAAGAAAGTTAAACCAAAAGGCTACCTTGCCAGTAGAAGCCCCATATCCAGAATAGTCATATCTGCAAAATTCAGAGGGAAATATCAGCTTCACGTTTAATCCATAAATTGGCAGAACAACCAAATTGGATTAAATTGCATCAAACTTGTTTAGATTCGAGAAAACTTGAGTGAAAATGAAACAACGAATTAAACTCGATTGAATTTATTCACCCGGAGAAAAGATAAAAGGATCAAATAAGTTTCAAATAGGATGTGTTTCTTTTTTTTGTTTTTACCCAAAATAAAGGAGCAGAAGAAAATGAACACAAAACACCAAAGACAGGGCCACGAAATGTCCACATCTAAGCAGCGCTAAAAACTTTGTTTACTTTATACAGAGTAGATGGGGGGCCAAATAAATCCAGAAACAAAAAAAAAACAAAAAATAAAAAAGGGAGGCTCTTTAGTCTTTATGGACTGACGAGGAGCTACAAAACAACTAAACTTTTTTGTTGTTAACTTAGCTTCTTTTTTTTTTTTTTTTCCTTTTCATTGTTAGGAAAAAACGCACTTGTTTTAACTTTCTCGGTTACTCGCTCTGATTGAAAAGTTGGAAAAGGCATTGACATATGCATTTCTGGTACAGTGATTCATCAGATCTAATAATAATAAGCCCAGGATAAGTCATTAATCAAGAAACATATTCCTATTACTTAATCCTTCATGGTTTCAAATCCAAGCAAGACAAAACCAACAACAACCCCAATTAAAAACAAACATAGATCATACTTATTGCAGTACAGTCCCCTAATAATACAAAGTAAGGGTCAACGATAACGTGATGTCTGTCTCTGAACATAAGTGTGAGAGAGAAGATAACCCATTTCTAAAATCACGAGACTAATGACCTAAAAAACAGTTTTTTATGCTTGTTTGATGAAGAAATAGTAAAAAACCACTAACCCCATGAGATTAACTCTAAGATTGACCTTGAGTTGCACGAAGAGGTCGTAGAGTTGACCCAAATCAGCAGCATTGCCATGAGAGTAAAGCAGAGTGAGGCGAGCGTAAGGGTTCCTGAGATAAAAAGCTACAATCTTGCTACCATGTTTCGTGTCGACCAACAAAACGTCCAAGGAATTGTCGTCGGCGTGAGGAATGGACACCGACGGCGACGAGGGAGACACCACCGTGAGCTTGCCGTCATCTCGCTTCTTGAGCTGGTACGTCGGGGGAGACGGCGGAAAGAAAGCAAATTTCGCCGCTAACTGAGACAATATACACCCCATTCACTCTCTCTCTCCACCACCCCCCAGAAGAAGAAGAAAGAGATGAGAGAAACCCAAAAACTCATTTGATGGTCAAAGAGATTCTGAATGCATTGGAACTTGTCAATACCAACAACTATCAAGTAAAAGGGCCCATGAAAAGTCTCATAGACTCTAAGCTTCTGGGTTTTTTTCTGGGCATGTAAGAATGAAAAAGAAAAGAAAAAAAGAAGATTTGGGTAGAGCTTGTTCAGCCAGATTAGTGAAAAAAAAAATATGAAATCTTTAGGAGCTTTTCAATATCAATAACTAGCAGAGGGAAGGTAAGGGCCTGTGAATCTCAAAGCCTTCTGGGTTTTGCTGGATTTGTGATGATGATAAGGAAAAAAAAAGAAGACAAGTACGGATTGCATAGGTAGTGAAGAGTAACAAGTTGAGCCTAAAGATGAAATTTTTTTCACTCCCAAAAAATTTGCAGTGCAGGAGCGTTATAGGGAAAAGGGGGAGAGAGAGAGAGAGAGAGTGATTGCAGGGAAGTGTGGTGTAGTGTGGTGTAGTGTGGTGTAGTGTAGTGTAGTGAGGTGGGTGGTGGCAACAAAATAAGGAAGAGAGAAAGGAAAGGACACAAGTCTTAATTTCAATACATGGTTTAATTTATGTGCATGACTTCATTGTTGTCAGTTATACAGAGAAGCAGGTCATATGGTAAGCTCTGGGACTTTACAAAACTATTCCTTTTCTTATTTTATTTTTTAATTTAATTTTCTGTCACTCTGTGTAATTTGTAAGGAGGATTCATTCATGTCATGCATGCTCCCTAGAGTATCATATCCTTCCCCACCTATTGACACATGTCCCATTCTTTTTATCCAAATCGATCTCCTTCTTCTATACTAATAACAATTTTAAGTGTTGCTTTGGAATACGGATTAGGCTTATTAAAAATAGTTTTTCAGTCGTGATTTATCATAGACGAAGTAAGTATGTGGGTGTTTAGAATAATGATTGAAACTTTCAATAAAATAAATATATGAGATAAATTTTAGTTCAATTTACGTGAAAAACACTTATAAAATAATTTTAAACTCATCTGTGAGAAGAGTGTCATCTTGACTTACTTACATAAATACTTATAAGGCTTTCATAAGTGATATCAAATATATGCTCGTTTACAATAGTGATTGGAGTCTTTAAAAATAATTTTTTCATTATAATTTATAATATACGAAATAAATATGTGAGAGAAATATTATCTTAATTTAGATATATAAACAAACTTTTAAACGCTTATCATTAGCAATACAGCTTATCTTTTGGACGCGTTATGGTCCGTAAAATACTCATTTGCATAGTCTTTTTGGGACATCTAATAATATTTAGTTTATTTAACTCACGTACCTATTACATGTGAGTTATATCTCAAAAGAGAATTTCAGAATTCTCAATTACATTTTGAAGTTTAGGTTGTAAGCTTGTTTTTTTTAAAAAAAAAATTATTATACATTTTTTTCAAGAGAATTACCATAAGATTTTAAAGAAACAGTTCTGATAACAAAAAAATCTCAATGACAAATGAATAACATATACATATAATCGTTTTTTAGAATGCCCATCAGTTATTACATGGGAGTGATATATCTTATGATAATTATAGAATGTTTTAAGATGATTTTAGAATGTTTTATCACATTTCAAAATTCATATGCTTTTTCTCTTGAATGATAGTCTCTGGATCCTTAACACGTGATTTTTTTGTTTTTGTCAGAATCATGATTTTTTACATTTTTGGAATCGCCAGAAAAAAATCGCCATCATACTTAAAATTTTTATGAGGATTTTACAACGCCCTAAACTACATACCACCCTTGAATTTTGAGCATGTTTTATGTCAAACATCACAAATTGTTGAGGGAGTTTTGAGTTTGAACTCACAGTCTCACCCTTAAAAAAAGACGTAAAGGACGAGTTTGATATTATTACATTACAAAACTCTAATGAGACATATGATAATAAGAACAATATATTATTATAATAATAGCAAGGTCATATGTAAGGATGACACCTACAAATGGAGAAATAATCATCCCAAAAAAGACACTCATATGTATAAATGCAAAAATTGCGTGTGAAGTGTGAAGAAGAAGAAGAGCATATAACATTGTTAAAAGAAAGAGAGAGAGTATGAAAGGAGAATTGGCGTCTAATGAAGTGCCATCAAATTCAAGATTAGTGGCTGCGTATGATTAATAATGATTCAAATGAGACATAATGATGCATTAAAGAAGAATGGTTTATGAAAAGAGGGAAAAAAGGGAAGCAGATAATGGGAAATGAGGATGGAAAAAGCAATAAGGGATTAAATACGAATGATGAATAATTAAGCATTGGGGTGATGATCGTTGAAAAACTTGGGAATTTTCGTCCTTTAGTGCAATTCTGGACAAACTGACTGTGACACATAATCAATTTATGGTCATTTTCAATGGATTCTTCATTTTTTTATTTTTATTTTTAATATACCAAAATGACTACCACGACAAGAAAGCGAAAGGGAAAGCGCCACTGGAAAAAAGAAAAAATAGAGTCTGTGTGTGAAATTATATATACTTGGCAGTGAGACGTACATACAATTATTTGGAGTCTACTGTTCAGTCCAAAAACAAATAGGGAAAATGAAATTCAAAATTCGAAAACGCCAGTTATAATTGATCGTGAAAGAATAAAGGAAAATTTTTAGAAAAATACGTTGAAATATATAAAAAGATAAATTAGAGCTACAAAATTGTAAAATCTCATGTTATAATGATATCAATACAGTGGAGGAATCTGAAATTATGAAATATCAACGAAAAAATGCCCTTGCCCTTGACCATTTATCTTCTTTTCCCTTTCTTTCAATTCGGAATAACAACACGTCTTTTTATTAACAATATCATATTTTACATTAACAACTCTACTTTTTTTCTTTCACAACTTCATATCTCAAAAACCAACATATTCTTAGAGACGAGTTTGAAATTGAGATACGAAGTTGTGAAATAAAAAAGTGCAGTTGTTACTTGTTAATATAGAGACATGTGTTGTTATTAGCTCTAAAACTTGTTAATTTCAAACTTATTATTGACATATGTTGTTTTTGAGATACGAAATTATGAAACAATAAAATGAAGTTGTTAATGTAAAATATGGTGTTGTTAACATAGAGATAAGTGTTGTTATTGGCCCCTGAAATTTGTAAATTTCAAACTTATCCCTTAAATGTGTTAGTTTTTTAGATACAAAGTTGTGAAATAAGAAAATGAAATTGTGAATATAAAATATAGTGTTGTTAATATAGAGATATGTTTTGTTATTGGCATGTGAAACTTATTAAATTCAAACTTATCCCTTCCATGTGTTGATTTTTGAGATACGAAGTTGTAAAAGAAGAAAGTAAAGTTGTTAATTTCAAATATTGTGTTGTTAATATATAGACAGGTGTTGTTATTGGCCCCTAAAACTTATAAATTTCAAACTTATCCTTGGACATGTGTTGGTTTCTGAGATATGGAGTTGTGAAAGAAGAAAATGAAGATATTAATGTAAAACACGGTGTTGTTAATAATAAAAAAAAGGGTGTTATTATTGACCCCTCAAACTTGTTAGTTTCAAATTTATCCCCAAGCATGTGTTGGTTTTTGAGATAAGAATTTGTGAAAGTAAAAAGTGAAGTTGTTAATGTAAAATATTGTGTTATTAATAAAAATACATGTGTTGTTATTGGCCCCTGAAATTTATGAATTTTAAACTTATTCTTGGGCAAGTATTGGTTTTTGAAATATAAAATTGTGAAAAAAGAAAGCGGAGTTGTTAATGTAAAATACGGTATTATTAATAAAGAAACAAGTGTTGTTATTTTGAACTGAGAGAGAGGGAGAACAAGATGAAGGGTTCAAGGGTAGGAACGTCTTTTCGTCGATATTTCATAATCCTAAATTCCTTCATTATAGGCTTGTTTGGTTTGGATCGGGTTTATGCATAAGCCGGATTCATATAAATCGAGATAAAACTCCTCTATATATTTACTTCGTAGATCGTAAAGCTACCTCGTAGACCGTTAAAGCTACATCGTAAACAGTAAAAGCTAACTCGTATTCAGTAAATCACGATTGAAAAACACTTATAGAGACTATCCAAACATTTAATATACTAACACCATATTGATATTAGATCTTTTGATTTCATAGCTCTGATCCGTCCTTTTTTATATTCCAACGGATTTTTGTAGAATTTTCGCAAGAAATAAAATTCATGAGGAAATCTAACTTCATACCAATATCGGTTCAGTTGGTTAAACAATCTCATACGTAATAGAGAGCAATTTATTATCCTTATCGGCCTTCTCCTCAGCACTTAATTATTGATGTGGTCATTATCACGAGTCAATGGGATTCAGTTTGCTGGCAATAATAATAATAATAATAATAATAGTAATAGTAATAGTAATAATAATAATGGGATTCAGTTTACATTAAAAAAAATATACTAACATCAATGCAAAATATGAATATATAAAATTGACAAGCTATTACATCATTCACCATATATGAATAATGCGATTTATTTCAAATTATATGCATGCCATTTCTTTTGATTATCTGGGTAATTTTTATTCTTTTTATACTTATCGTATATTTTAATAGGATGAATGTTAAAGAGATGGGTAGAAAGTTGACATTTTTCGGCTGATCATTTTGACCGTGGTTCTGAAAGAAAAATTCCTAAAATAATTAATTTCTCAAATTTAATGTATGTTTGGGAAATAATATAATCAATTAAAAAATATTATACTTTAGGAAGCAAAAAATCCTGTAACATGTTCGTTTATAATAACGTTAAATTATTTAAAATAAGATAATTAAAATATATGTGCTCACTTCTGGTTAATTAAATTATAAATGGACTGTTTCTAAAATTCACGGGAAGAAATTCAATTAACCCACAAATGACCAAATTTATTTTAATCAACTGAAAATATTTTGAAATTTCACTGTAATTATAAGGATTAAAATGAAAATAAGTCATGTGGGTAAAAATATAATAATAGCCATTGCTTTATTTTTTTAAAAAAAATGTTTAATCATTGCCGGTAACTGCCAGGTTAAAGTTGCCTCAATGGCCAAGCACCAGAAATTAATTTGTGTTGTTTATATGTTAATTTTACTTATTTATGAAGAGTTATACACTTATAAATGAGACTTGTTCAATTTGTATTGTTTATATGTATGATCAACTTGTTCATGAAGAGTTAGACACTTGTAAATAGGAGTTGTTCATGATCTTATATTTTCTCATTAAGTGTTAACCTGTTAATTTGTATGGTTCATAAATTTATTTTACTTATTCATGAAAAATTTAACACTTACAAATGAATAATACAAATTTAGCAAGACCCATTTATATGTGTACAACTATTGATAAACAAATAAAATCCTTAAACGAACAATAAAAGCAATGTTTATTGTTGTATTTTTATCCATAAAATTTATTTTCATTAGGTGCAGTGAATTTTTCAAATTTGTAGGGTAAAAGTTGGTCTTATGGTAGTTAAGTGAAATTTTCTATTTATATTTTACAAAAAGGATAATCATAAAATTTTAGAAATTATGACGTTGTGTTTCTTTTGGCACTATCATGAAAAGAGGCGCGTGGAATTATTCCCCGCTGTCACGTTGCTTTCACAGCGTTTGGTTGATTACCCAACAATCAGCGTTTTTTTGGGGCTTCAACAATCAGATTTTGGTTTTGAAAAAAAAAAAAAAAAATCAGATTTTGGTTATATAGAGGTACTTAGGACACATTTGGATTATTGGTGGTGGAGGTGGTTTTTTTTAATTTGATTTTTTATAAATATAGGATAGAATAAAAATTAAATTGTGTAATATAATTTATATTTAAAATTATTTATAAAAAATTCAGGTTAATAAATTGAAACTTGTGTTAGATGATTAATGTAAAACTAAGTTTAGATGTAAAAAAAATTAATAAAATGGTTATATAGATTTATCAAGTTATTCACACTAATTAAATTTATGATAGAGATTTTTCCCTATTTTTTTAAAAATTTTATTATTTATTTTTCCTTTAAATACGTTCATAAATAAGGATATAATTTGAAAACAAAGATTATTAAATTTTAAATAACCTTATATAATTAAGACCAAAATTTTCATTTACCAGTAGACTCATAAGTTATAATAAGGATCAGAATATTATTTTAATAAAAGGTAGGACCTAATATTTTTTTCTTTATTAAATATTTAATTTATTGTCTCCTCGTAATAGAAACTTCTTCTCCTTCTAAGGTGGAAAAGCAAGAAGCATGAAATTTTGACTTATGGCTTAAAACAACTCTCTCTTCAAAGGGCTTGTTTGGGAATTGGGAAGGCGGTAAGGGATTAAAAAAGCACGTTATGAAAGGTAAAAGTATGGTGAGAGTAAAATGAGGTATTTAAGTTGATATTTTTTTAAATGGCCTTTTAGGCTAAAAGCTACTTTTAAAAAGAAATCACTTAGGCCTGTTGTTCACAATGCAGAAGACCTTTTCTACCGTCAATCCAAACATAAATCATATTTACAATATAAATCTTATCTTATCTTAAGTCTACAAAAGTTATATTAAAAAAAAGTAACTTTTTCCACAGTTCATAATACAAACGAGTCCAAAAGCTCAATTGGGGAAAAAAAACTGATCTAAATATTACAAAAAGCTAAAAAGTGGTTTTTGGCTATTGAGATGCATTCTTGAACCTCTAATCGTGATCTCAAACACATCTTTATTTATTTTAGAAGTATCACTTTGTATAAACTCTATCGAATAAAAAGATAACAGCCTAAATTATTTTAATTCTAATTGATTGATGAGTCTAATTCAAATATCTATTTAACAGATATTAAGCTCTTACCATTTGATTCAATGATTATCATGTATGAATTGTAACTGTAAATTTTCCAACTTCTTATAAATTTTTGGAGAAAATTAGTGAAAAGTTTATTTTTGTAAATTTTAGTGCACAAAGGCCTCGTATTCTAATTCAGTTCTTGTTTATCAATAAAATCTTTCAGCTTTCTCAGTGTGATTTAAACCTAAGACGTGAGAAAACTGTTTTTTTTTTAACTAACCAACACGACACTCCAATATTAACTCATCAGTAAAATCTTGAAACATAGACCTTTTCACATATTAATATATTATTACAGTTTCATTTTATATATTTATATTTTGACTTGCTACTGGACTATTAAAAAAACGCATACTCTTGTCTTGAACAAAAATATAGGAGTAATATATTTTTCTTCGCACTTCATTGAATGAGTGAGTCCAAAATATATTACATTCAATGTGTGAAATAAATTATTATACCCTTATTCATAATTAATTGGTTCTGCAGTCTGCCCATGCCACATGGTACTGTAAAAGCAAAATTTTAAAATATAAAAACGTGCAGAGTACTATAAGCCTCATGCCCATAATTTTTTAATAGTGGAGGGTCTTTTAAATTTGTTATCATTTTAGTTTTATTTTTTTAAAATAAAATAATTCATATTTTTAAATTAAATTATAAGAATTAATGTTTTACATAAAATAAAATTTGAGAAGCAAAAACCTATATTTTAAAAGTTGAAAGATCAAAGACAAACTCAATAAACCAGAAATTGTATTAATTAATTTTCTTTAGCCAATTCTGGCAGTTCATGCAGGTAGTTTTATTTTGCTATATCTTTTATTATTTTATATCGTCTCTCTCGTGATCTCATTTGGCTCGTATTTGCCCTTTCAATTAAAAACGGGTTAACAGATAATTTTGTTTTAAAAATTTTGTGTGGGTCAATTTTACTTCAAAAATATAAAAAATGAGAGTAATTTTACCTTAGTCGTTATTCTAATTACTTTTGATCGTTACCTGATCAAATATATTGTGCTGACAATCTATATGTTATCAACTTTATTTCTGTTAAGAATGAAAGTCTATTCTAGAAGTTTTAGATTTAATTTAAAAAAAAAGAGAAGTACATGGCATATTGACTTCTATAGTAAATTTGCACCTTGATAAAAATAATATGTGTACGATTCAGCTTAATATATTTGATCAACTAACGATCAAAATTAATTAGTATAATGGTTAAGAAAAATTACACTATTTTTGACACTTCCAAAAAAAATTTGCCACCAGAAAACCGTTTGAGGCAAAGTTACCTCTAATTAATAACTTTCAGAATAAAATTATCCTTTAATTCATTAAAAAAACATTATAAACAAGTTATTGATTGATTTAGTAAGTAACCTCACTCTTTTAAAATGTGGAACACAAGTTTAAACATTGAGAAATGCATTTGTTGATAGAAGTCAAAACCATTTGCTCCCCAAATTTCAAAAGGGAATATACTCTTAAACAAGTAAAAAAAAAAACTTTAGAGTCAGTTTTAATTATATAATTTGTTTAATGGGACTATATGATGTCTCAAGTATTATATTTGAAAACTATTGAGTCTAACTGAAGTTATATTTTAAATTCACATATACACTATCCTCTTTGGAAAAATGATTTAATTAAAAAGGGAATAAATATGAATTATTTTACTATTATTTATACGGGATGATATTATTCTCATGAAAAGCATCAAGTGATCACCCTCGGATATTGGAAATCTAATGTTGGAAAATGTCGCCAAGGGCCATCCTCTCATCGTGTTCCACGTGTATTAGCTTCAACTTTTGGACTCATTCACGGATTCTTCTTTTGGCCAATCAACTTCATAAATTATTCACGTAACGCATATCCGGGAATTCATCTTAGCATTCCATATTTAATAATTAATCCATCAATCTGTGTTCCTCTTTTTTGGGCCTTATAACTTTTATTTGATTTAGTTTATGTTTATATATAAGTTTGATTTATATAAATCGAAATAAAACTGTTTCATATATTTACCTCAGATATCATAAAAATTATTTTATAGATAATAAAAACTACTTTATATATCATAAATTATGATTAAAAATACTTTTAAATTATTCCTTCAGTATACCAAAAGTGTCCAAATCTGCGATAAAGTGAATGGCTTTTCAGTCTTCAGCTCACCAAGGTACGATTACAATCCATCCGGCGTATTAGCGATTTAACTAGATTTTAATCAAAAAGTAAAGAAGTAATTATTAAAATAATATAAATAAAATACTCTAACTCCTTTCTATTTTTTTTAATTATAATTTTTTTATTTTAAAAAAATACACTTTCGCTTCAAACGGTTAACTTCGTTGCGAATATTTCAAAAGGCTTCTAAAAATATATTTTTTATTAAAATTTATTTACTAATTTATCCTTTATAGCATATCAAATCCCAAATTTATTTTTGAACATTTGAAAAATATAATATATTTTTATTCATTTAAAATATTATTCATATATTATATTTAAATTGTATTATTTATGCTATATGATAACAAAAAATATGTGTTTGAAATATGTTTTTATCCATTTAAAAAACTCAAAATAAATACATTTCAAGAAATATGATAAAAAATAAATTTATAAAATTATATAATATGATCAAAATTAATAAAATTTAAAAATATTATAATTTTGAAAATATATAATAGATTTATTTTCTGATTGTATAATTTCTTCAAGGAAAATATAAATGTTTAAATAATTCTTATATTAAATATAGGTATTTTGGTCAAAAATGTTTAAAAGTCAAATTTAACGGTCCACTAAGAGTTGACTGGATGGAAAATAAATCTTTAATATATAAGAGAGTTTTATGCAATATACATTTTAATTATAAGGAAGGTTTATATATATGAGTTTTTAAAATAAAAAGGAAGTCCATGTAATTAAGATTAAACAAAACTTTTGGGGCTTCATTAACAACTCATTTTGACCAATTTTTTATTTTACGATTTCGATGGACCATTTTTTCGTATTTTTAGTTGCTTGGGAGTACAGTGTAATTTTCCCAATAATTTTTTAGTAGCCCCTATATTTGGTAAGTTGCACTCTAAAGTATTTTTTCAGTAACATTCCATATTTAAAACTAAATTTGAGTGCATCCAACACTCAGTATCTTAAATTTAGGTTGTTTATTGCAATTAGAAAAACATTTTAGAGGCTATTTGTTACAACTAAAACAATAATTTAGGTGTTAAATGTGATTTAGAGGCTGCTTGTTGTAACTAAAATAGTTTAGGATACAATTTACCAGATACTGAGTATTATTAAAAAATTATATTATGCTATATAGTGCATAAACAATTATTTTAAAATATTAGTTGCTACTAAAAAAAATACTTTAGAACCTTAAATATCATTTTATAAAAAAAATAAATTAATCATCCCTTTCATTTTACATCCAAAACGGTATAGTTTTAGACCAGGAAAGGCCAAGGACGAGAGGAGTATAGGTGAAAGCTGGATCCCCCATCACATATCTTAAAAGTCAAACTTACAACATTTTACTTTAGTAAATATTCAAAGAGGTATTTGGTTTGGTGCAGAGAAACCTAAATATCAAACGAGTCTTACTTCCTACACTTTCTAGTATATGTTATATAAGATTTATAATAAATGTCATATTATCCATGGATAATATGATTTGTTATTGATTCATGTTATCATTCTTCACATGTATAACATAAATTATATTATTCTTCATGCAAATTACGTCAACACTTAACACTCCATGAGTCCCTGGCATGCATTTTTTTAGCCAGAAAATTAGTATTTTAATATGTTCTCATGTTAAAAATAGCATTAAAAGTTAAGCCCCAGTTACATGACATTGAATGAATACGCCTAACGAAAAGAAAAACAACAATAAACCCAGACGTTCCTTACCAAAAAAAAAAGAAAAAAGAATCGCTCAATATATAAATGAAACAAAATATTAAAAAACATAATAAAAAGTAAGAAGTACAAATGGCGTGACGAGCCCCAAGCCCCCAATCCTCTTTAAGACTCGATGTCCTTAAAAAGAGGAAGAGAAAATAAATAAACAAGTGTTGTAAAAAAGTGAAAAAAAATGTTTTTTTTTTTTAAAGGCCAAGGATAGAAAATCCCATCAAATGATGTCGTGGATGAAGTGAGGTTATCTATTCACATAAATTTACTTAAACATATAGGCCGGTTATATAGCAATTTTAGTATCTTTAATCAACTTCCACCATTTACATAAGAAATGGACTTTAACTAAGGAGGCTAAAGACCTATTTGATTTTTTTTATTTTAAAAAAATAAGTTTTGAAAATAAAAAGGTAATTAAAAAAATCTGTTTAAATATTTATTTTTTAAAATTTTTTTTTAAAGTAATGTAGTGGTGGTCGTTAGAGCTGTTCAAATACCGAGTCGGGACCGGGATCATCTTGTCCCGGTCCCAGTTTGATACTAGGACCGAGAACTTGATCCTGATCCCAATTCCGGTCCCAGTCCTAGTACAACTAGGACTTTCCCGAGATCAAACGGGGATTCCCGATTTGGAGAAAACAATGTGTTTTTCCCCCTCAAAACAAACACCTGAAATCAGCTGTTCAACACCACCAAAACACCACAATTCATGTTTTACAGTTCTCCACAAATGTATCTATAATATTCTTATCACAATCCTGAGCTTGAGATGCCGACAGAACTTGAGTCAGAGACACCGATGGAAGAGGAGCTGCTATGCTGAGTGGCTAAGTGCCGATTGCTGAGTCTGAGAGAAGGAGAAGCCGAGAAGGAGAACTTGCAAGTCGCGACAGCTAGCCCTAGTAGAGAATTTGAGAATTGAGATGACTGGCTGATTGGGTCTAAGATAAAACTCGACAAACAGAGAGAGAGAGAGAGAGAGAGAGAGAGAGAGAGAGAGAGAGAGAGAGAGAGAGAGAGAGAGAGAGAGAGAGAGAGAGAGAGAGAGAGAGAGAGAGAGAGAGAGAGAGAGAGAGAGAGAGAGAGAGAGAGAGAGAGAGAGAGAGAGAGGATTGAGTTTGGTTTTTTCTTAAGTATAGACAAGTGGACATTTGGACCCATATTTTTTTAAAAAATTATATATATAAGATACCGGGACCGGGATTCCCGAAGCTTTGACTGGATCCCGTCCTAGTCCCGGTATCTTAAACTCCCGATCCTGGTGAGGCTGGGGTTTTTTAGTTCCCATCTTGTCGGGATCAAGACCGAAAAACCGGGACCACATAAACACCCCTAGTGGTCGTTGCCATTAGTGACGTAGTGGTAGTCACCATCACTAATAATGTGATATCGATAATGAATAGATGATGGTTTCAATAAATAAATAAATAAATGAATAAACACCTAAAAATTGTTTTTATTTTTTTAGTTTCTAAAAACAATTTTCTGAAAAAAAATTTCTAAATAAGTTTTTTTAGTTTTTAAAAAATAATATTAAAACTATTTTTGGAAACAAAGTCAAACAAGTCCTATTTTTCCCGGTTATTTTGTTGTGTCGTAATCCAAACAAATGAAAGTAAAAAATTACACTTATAAAGCATTTTTGAAAATTGGCTCTATCATTAATTCATGCACTTATAAGTTAGAATTTCGAAGAGATTTCTAGCTATATAATAGTCCATTTCCATTAGCAGTGTTTTTTTTAACCATCATCAGAAGTGTTGTTAACGAGATAAAGTATATCATACATATAGGCAGTTTTGTTCTAAGTTCGGGCGGATTTGAATTAGCATTGAAAAAGTGTATCCATGTGAGTTAAGATAAAACTGTTTTAGCATATTTACTTTATAGATTATAAATCTAATTGAAAAAGTAACTTCTACAGTTGATACAACATGTATGAAATATTTTCTTAAAAAATTAAATGAATATGGTACATTAGACGGAAGTAGAGCATACATGTATAGTGGAGTAATTGTTTAGACGAGATAACCCAATCACTTTATTACCATAAGCAGTGTCATTAATGTTAACGTTGAGATGCATTGAACATCCTTAGCCATGTGGGGACCACCCCCACTTGCAAGAAGCATAACTTATTATTATTGCGAAACTTGAGATTTTTGATTTGATTAATGATAATAATGTGGTTGGGTTTTAAAAAAGGGGAATCTTATGGGAGAACGAACAACACAAAGCAACATAAAGAGAAACATAAAAGAGCTGCTTAGGGAAACATAAACACAACTGTACATCATTCTTGGGCTGCTCTATGATCAGCTTGCAAATCCCTTGTTCAGCGGTGCATGCATGTATGTATTTAAATCAGGAATATTTTATGAATGACTTGAAATGACATAAATATTAAAAAGGATTCAAAGGGTTTTGAAAAAGAACACAGTTTTGGTTTCCTTTTAATATGTATTTAGAATAATTATTGGAGTCATAAAAAATAATTTTTCAATTATGATTTATGGTATATGAGCTAAATATGAGAGGAATATTGTCTCGACTTACATATATGAACATTTATAAACTCTTTAAAAACTTTCCTAAACAATCTTGTTGGTAGTTGAACTGTTGAAGGGACCGGTGAAGAGATTTGGGGTTTTTTTTAATTAAAAAAAAAATTAAAGGTACAAGCACTTATTTATTAGTAGGATTTTTTTTACCTGAGTATATTAGTAGGATTAAACCTTAGACTCCCCAGTTCCCACTCACATAATAACTTCCTTATCATTACTTTTTTTTTTTTTGGCCTATGGTATCTCCCGCCAACTAATCCCCTCATGATAAAAGTCATTCTAAATTGAGATAAGATTCTTCTTATATATTTACCTCATATATTATATATCATTATTAAAAAATTACTTTAAAAGGCTTTAATTACTATTTCAAACAAATACTATAATATCATTAGTTTATTAGGTTAATGTCCAATTTTGTGATAGAAATTTTTGCGTGAAAACTTTTATGGTAAAATTTGGACCTTAATCCATTGGTTATTTTACTAGAGATTAGAGGTTTTGAATCAGTGACCAAACTGTGCCTTTATATGGTATCGTTTTTTTTTTTATTACAATAGTGTTTTAAAATAGTGAAAGCATTAAAATGAAGTAATTGAAATTGTAGGAAAAGTGGGGGCATGTAGATGTAGGCGTGTGGGCATGTAGTGTATGAGATAAAGAGAAAAGGAAATCTCTGCTTTATGAAAAAGGCTATTACTCATCATGTGGGGAGGTAAATGACTAAAAAGGAGAGACAAAGTGAAGGAGGAGGGAGGAGAATAACCCTAGAGTGATGAGAGATAGAGAGACCGATGAGAGCGAAAAGGGGAGAGAGCGAGATCGTAGTCATGAGCGAAGGAATAACCCCGATGATACCTGAATCAGCCTGAGCAAACATGATCCCAATGACGAACAACAACTAAGGGCCTTCATTCCTCTCAAGCTTATTGAGAAGGAAGAATTGCCAACGCACCCTGATGACAAGCTTATCCTGGGATGCAGGGGATGGAATTACCACTCGATTTTGGAGAGACCATTGGCTAGGCGATGGAGGGCCAATTAAATTCTTATCGTTTGCTAATATTCTGGAATCAGAATTAGAAAAACCTGTTTGTGATTTTGTGGATGAGCAGGGCCAATGGAAATGGGAGAATTTTGAGCATCAGATACCATAAGCTCTTAACTTGCAAATAGCCAGAATTTCACCATCACAAAGTCAGAACCCAACAGATAATTGTTACTGGAATCTTACTTCCAATGGGGTTTTCACGATCTCATCAGCTTACCATACAAGTCAACTATTCAATTGGGATGAGCAAGCGCCATTTTGGACCTAGATATCGAAATGGCTAGGGTTTCCGCGTACGTGTACCTTCCTCTGACTTGAGGTTAAGAACCGACTACTTACTAATGTAGAGAGGCTATGCAGGGGTATGTCACACGACGAACTATGTGGTATTTGTCAAGAGGAAATAGAAGATTTTAACCATGTCTTCCGACAATGTCCTACTGCACATAATTGCTGGCTGAAAGTAATCCCTCATAATCAAGCAATGGAATTTTTCTCCCAACCTTTCAAAGAATGGCTTCTTTAGAACCTACATCCTCGCAGGAAAATCCTCACACTGGAGACTCTTCTTTAGAACCATTTGTTGGAAGTTGTGGAACCATAGGAATGCATGTTTATTTTTCAATGAGTCTATGCCAAAAGATTGTATTATTTCTTATGTTTGTTCTTTAGTCTCTCACATAGCCTCAACGTGAGGCTTGCTAAGAATTATTGACTCCAACATTTAAGTCGAGGGCACCTTCAATGCTTTTGACTAAGTGTTTGTTTGGAATAGTAATTAGAGCTTTCAAAAACAGTTTTTTCAATTATGATTTATGATATATAACGTAAGTATGTGAGATGAGTTTTATCTCGATTTATGTAAATAAACACTTTTAAAGATTCTAAAAATGATCTCAAACAACAAACACATAACTATATATATTCGTTAATATATATCCATTCCA
Organism: Albizia julibrissin; assembly: GCA_037074505.1. Lineage (NCBI taxonomy): Eukaryota > Viridiplantae > Streptophyta > Magnoliopsida > Fabales > Fabaceae > Albizia > Albizia julibrissin. Next base: position 37,476,771 of record CM073488.1, on the reverse strand, counting down.
CTCAAAAAAAGGCTATTACTCATTAACATGGAAAGTGAACTCTATACTATAATAGTAGTAGGATATCGATCTGGGTAACTTAAAAAAAAAAAAAGAAAAAGAGGGGAAAAAAAAAGTAGTAGGATATCGATGAGAGAGAGAGAGGAATCCCAAATCCAAAGGAAAGAAACAAATGAGTGGTTGCGTAACGCCTCATTCCATGATTTCCCTTGGAATTCCCACTCCACCTCATGGTCCTCATCCTTGTGTGGCTTCTCTTTCCTTTACTATTGATGGATTAAAATTTCAATAGTATAAATTTAACATTTTAATTATAAAAAAATATTACCATAACTTATAGTATATAATCATTAAAATTGTATATCAACAATTCCTCGTTGTAATAAAAACAACAGGAAGGAAGTTTACTCTATAATAATATTTATTTCTTTTAAAATTAAAATTGTGATAATATTTTTATAAAATATTAAAATTTATAATTCAGTGGTGATGAGAGGAAAAGAAGGGTAGAGGTGAAGTAAGGGAAGAGAGAGAATTAAAATCCGAGTTACATAGACCAAGCGATCACACACATCCAATAGTCAAATATAAATCAGGAGAATCACGACGAGATCATAAGTAATGAACTTAATTATAGAAAAGTCTCAATAATAAGTAAGACGTTGTCATTTTCTATTATAAAACTTATAATTGTCAGCTCTTCAGTTATTATTAGAACTTATTGATAATTAAATCCCTTCCTTAGGGCCTCATTGTAATTCTCCCTATAAATTATTGTTAACTAAGAGGTCCTACTAAATAGCTTTATCATGTGTTCTCTTCGATCTTTTACCCATTTTTAGAGTTTCCATGTTGTTGAATCTGCCCTCCTCAATATCACTTTGATTTTTTTTCCATGTATGTTTATTATAGATATTATCTTTTCTTATATGAATAAACATCATATCACACTAACCTACTCATCTGGACTAATTGACCAAAAGCCCATGTAATTTATTGTAATACTTATGGACTATTTTAACTTCGCCTTATGGGCTTAAGACAATACAACCCAAAAACATTAATACACTTCCAACACACCATCATCAAGCAGCAATGTTTAGTATAATCCTTTATTAAAAAAAAAAAAATCAGTATAGCCCATTCTTTCATATCTATTTAACATTTTAATTTTGCTGGTATTTATAGTTATCAATCAAATAATCGAATTTTTTAAAATTATTATTCTCTTAAAATAAAGACACGAAAGTCATTTCTTGACATCATTTACCCCCAACATGTTTTTCAGTTTTGTAAATATTAAGATTTTCCCTGGCCTCACCATGTCGAGTGTTTTTGGAGTGGAGTCAAACAGATTTTTTTTTTGGTTATATTTAACGTACCATCCTGACTTGGCAGTTAACCATAAATAAAGCTACTCAACTGATGCTTGCCATGTTCATAAGAAAAAAATATAAAAGTTTCTGGCAAATCTAGAGTGGTTTTGAATTTGTCTTATATTAATTAATGATAACTGAGGAGATTAATAGTAAAAGATTCAAATTCTTAAGAAAATTGACCAAATTCATGTTTAAATTAAGCCCGCACAGTTTGACACCATCAATGTCCAACAAAATCACACTCTTAACAGATTCCTCCACTAGGATTTAAGAAACAAGTCAAATTTGAACTAAAAAAATTCAAGAAAATAACTTTACCTTTTATTCAGCTAGGGGGTTAAAAAAAAAAAAAAGAGCCTAATCCCCAAGTGTTGTATATGCTTCAATGTTACAGATAACTCGGACGGAAATGTACAATGAGCAGCTTAACTAAACTTAGAAAAAACAATGAATGAAACCCTGGTGCAAGATATGCACAGTAAAAGATTTAAAAAAAAAAAAAGAGAAGAAGAAGAAGATAAAGATATATAACTGACTGGAAATTTCCATCAAGCTAATCCGTGGGTGTAGTATAAAAGATGCTTCTGCCATAAAAAAAATTTAGTTAAGTTAGTTAGAACTATCGGCTATGAGTTTTAGAGAGAGTATAACACACTAATATACATTACTATGAGAAAATACAAAATCTAATTTGGATGAAAAAGAAAGAAGAAGAAAAAGAGAGGATAAATAGTAACATGGGGCTTATAAATTATAATAGGGACTTTACAAACAAAGATACAGTGATCCTGTATTATAAAGCAGTTTCCTTGAAGCCTAATTTGAAAATAATACCTGATTGTATAAACAGATTGGAGCTGACTCTTTATGGCTGTGACAGAGACACATTTGGAGTTGATGCTTCTAATCCTTGTTGACTGTATACAGCAGATTTTAAAACATTATATTGCTCACTCACTGAATTATACATGGCTTGTGTATATGCCTCTTTAGCCTGCACCATAAAATTAACCACATATCAATGTCAACCTCTCCTTGAAGAGACCAACTCTGCAAGTTCGCCACTTAAATACCTCATTGAGCATCCCATTCTACTCAATGTGGGACTTAGTATCTCATACTACCAAATCTCCATCAGAATATAAAGACACAAAATTTGTAACCTCAGGTAGAATGATTATCGTCTATAATGACAGTGATTAGGGAAAATTTAACTAACCATTTCAGGACTTTGACAAGAAGCAGCAGTTTCAGAAAAGCTGATCTCTGGAGCCACTGATAATCCAACGCCATGGAAGGAGATAACTCTTTTCTCTCCAATTTCTTTCTCTACCTGCAAAACTAAATAGTCTCAGTAATACAAACAAAAACAATGATGAAATATCAGTGCTGGGACCCTTAAAAGCCATGGATGACCTACCTGAGGAGGAGGTGGCATTATATCATAACACAGTAATGCCAACGGATACATATGACCTGCTACACCCGAATTTTCAACCAGCCTTCTCATATTATCCACTGAAGAAGCATCAAACTGTGCCTGAATGTTTCACATCAGTATGTAAAGACCATAAAATTGGTAACATTCCTTACCTTAAACAATACTCCCACCCGTCGTTAATATAACGCATATTTATCTAATTCGATTAAATTTAGTTAATATGACAAAACATCCTAGTTATTTTCCTTAATTCCTCTATTCCCTTTCCTCATTGACTATGGTCAAGGAAGCATCAAAGGCGTAAATTAAAAAAAGACTGGTAAATATAAAAACTATGTCTTATATTAAAGACTAGAGGAGTATGAGTATGAGGTACACCACAATAGAATCTTCTATTTCACACCCTACCGGAGTCCATTCTGCTGTGAGGGGATCCGGCCGGTCTCTGCCGCCACTTGGCGCAATCCAAATTATCTGCGAGCCACTCCTGTACCAACAGGTAGCATATTATAAACACTACTGACACATATTTGAAAAGTTATTAGAAGAAAAGAAGGGGCATGTAAACTTGTGAAGAACATCCTATTCAAGTAGTTTTAAGTTATTTTTGTAACATTCTAATTTTCGTTCCTAGGACACTTAGGGAACTAACTAAAAATATTAAGGACTAAATATAGAGGACTCAAATAGTAGCTGTGTACCTTAAAAGCATGGCCATTTCCTTCAAACTTCGTGTATTTGCTTTTCTTTTCATTTCTACGAGTTCTGGAACATCGTTCATGTGCTTTTTAGAGTAAACACAAATCAGATTCCTAAAGAACAAAAATCAAAAGTCAACATAAGTTTTAACTTCATTCATCTATGGACACATATGAGCATGATTCTTAATGCAGAGATGTTAAAACCTGCCCATACTGAAGGGTTTGCACAGAGGATCAGTTATAACTCTATCTCCTGCTACATAAGTCTGTAAGACAAAACACAGAATTTGATAACTTGAACATTATAAACGTCCATTATTTCAAATAGGGAGAGAATAAAAATAGTAGAACATTTACCAAGTTTTCAGCAATATACGGAAATGACTTTTCAATTAGCAATGCGATAATTGCAGGATCCGCTTCAGTTTGGTGATTTGACATCAAGATAATATTGTGTCCCTGCATTAATTGAGTTTCTCAGAATTGTCCTCTACAATTATAAATGTTTAGAATTGACGAAAGGAGGGAGATGTAATAAACAAAGAGAAGGTAGATATAATTCCTTAAAAGAAACAAAAATGATCACATGATATAAAATCAGATGTCAAAAATTAGCACCTGTTTAAGTTTCTCTTCCATTTCACAGAAAAGGGAAACGTTGCCAATGTATGAATTTCTGCACCAAGGCAAAAATATCATGTTTAAAAAATTGAGTAACCCCGAATCAAATTGATTCTAATACATTTTCCTGTTTCATATTTCTATATCTATATTATGGCGCAGTATCCGAAAATATGAGATATATGAGGACAATTTATGCATGAAATTTTGATAAATTTATGAACTAACCTGAAATCAATTAAAGGACGAATATAATTTTGACCAAATAGATAGTAGTCAAAAGGCTCTCGTTTTGCCTTATGATGTGAATTAAAAACAAAAGGATCCTGGGGGAAACAAAAAATAATGTTATAAGCTTAATATTGGTATGAAATAATAAATTTGGTAAACTAATTAAATGTTGTTATGTGTCAAGTCCTACTGAAACATGTCTTGAAAACAAAAAATGACGTAGTCATTTAATCACAATCCTAGAATGCAATCTTACCACGACATCCATAAATATGCGGTCTAAGAAAATAGTCATATTTGATAATAAAATCTCTTCAGCTCGAGGATCCCCACTTCGAGAAACCTGAAACAAGTTTTTTTTTTTCCCCCAAAGTCAACACAGCAATTGAAAGAATATCAAAAACATTAATCCTGAATTACTGTGTTTTACTTTAATGATTACTGTGCCCACATAAGTACTCTCTCCCTTCATTGGGTGTTCACTGACGTGTGATGGCTCTTCCCTGATTGCCGATATCCCAGTCAGAAGAGTCCTTCATATTCATTTTCTTTTGACCGTGCTCTGTCTTATACTTCACATCGTGGTTTGATGGATTACAAATTCATATCATTTAGCATGAAGAGAGGTATTTCTATTTAAGTCTTCCATTGCAACTATGACATTGTAAGATTCCATATGTTCATTTGATTATTATTTTCATATGGTTTGTCTTATTTATGTATGTCTTAAAATTTACAGATATTAAAAAGATTAGTTAAAGTTAGTTATTTGTAATATATGTGTATTGATTTTCCAAAATACCTCTTTAATCATTATCTTTGGCGATAAATATATACAATCAATATAAATAACTTAAATGAAAAAATTTATAAATTAGAGAGAGAGAATTGAGATTTTATATTTATGATCAAAATAATTGGGACGATGGAGTACGTAAGTGCATATCCAAGGAATATAAGCTTACTGCATTTTTGTAGCTGTGATACACTTGTTCCATGGCTGAAGCAACATTAGAAGGAAGAAATCCTCCTTCTACTTCCTTCCTTAATCCGGACAGAAGCTCTGAAATTTTACAATTGACAGTTTAAGGATTTATGTATTTAAACAAACGTATTTGATAAACTCACAAACATAAACTATATGTAGTATAAATATAACAATAAAATCATAAGCAGAAACAGAGTCAGTTTGTTATTCCGAATTAGTAAATTAATGAACTATGTTGGCGTAGTCAAACTTCATAAGCCTAGTTTCCTGGTCTACCCAATCCGAAATTTAAAAAAGAACGGCAAAAATGTCTAGAGATTCGACAGTATGTGCTCCTAACACACAAAAAGAAAAAAAAAGGAAATTCTATATTCTCTCTCTCTCAGACACACACACACACACAGAGGTTTAGCTACTAGTGATACAACAATAAACTCAGATAAGCAGAAACATAGAAAAATCTCCTTCCCTGATCAATAAACCAGGAATTCATTTTCTTGTAAGTTAAGCATTCAAACTTGATAGAAAAACCTTGTTCAGAGCGAGCATTGAGGAAAGTTCTGGATGAAGAAACAGGAGGAGCAAGGTTGTTGGGAGAGTGATTCTCCATGAGAAGGCGTTCCTGAGCTCTGACCTTGGAAAGCGAAGAAGAGGAGGAAGAAGAACAAGAACAAGAACAAGAAGCAGAAGTCCTGGAAGAAGCAGATCGCAGAGGCAGTGGGGGAAATAAATAGTCAGAAGAGGAGGAGGAGGAGGAGGAGAAGAGGGAAGAGAGAGAAGGCGGCGAGGAAAGAGAAAGGAAGGACATGGTCATATTTGAGGGGCAAAAAAGTAAGGTAGCGTGCGTTACAGGGAGACAACAAGTCATGGGCCTGAAGCTAATAGAAACGAAGACCAGAGGGGGGAGGAGGAGGAGGCTACTGGGGCGGAGCTCTGTAATTGTTCCGTTTGAGGATTGGAAGGACACGTGGTGCGCTCTCAGCGGTTGGCGCGGTTTGGATAAATTTGTTATCACTTTTGAGTTTGTAGTTCCTTAAGAGATCACTATGTCTATGCATGACACAACGTATATGATATATATCAGGGGAATTTAGGTGCCCATTTCATTCACGTTATTGTTATTCATAAATTAGATATAATATTGCGGAAATTAGTCAGATGTTTACCATTCATTAACTTGGTCTACAATTCAGGTCCCCAAAAAAAAAAAACCTCGGTCTACAAAATAAAGCATAGACTTTTAATTTTGTCATATCATTTGAACCCATATGATACTATTCTCTCTTATTTTTATTATAAGATACCAACTAACAAGTATTCTTAGTCTTTTTTATAAGGCATTTGCAAGTTTCTAAGAAGTATTTAATTTGTTTTTTCAGGTTTGCCCATATTTAATAAGGGTAGTGGGAAAGAGTAATGATTAATATATATTTGAGTTTAGTATAATTAGAAAGGGTAATATTAAAAATTACTTGAATTTTAGGACAACTTTAATGCGTTTAACTATTTTTATTGATTTGTGAGAATTGAAAGTTGATACCTTATAATAAAGATAAGAGGGAGTAGTCTATAACTTTAGAAAAATCAACATAACATTAAATAACGGCGACATAAAAAATTATAATAAATGTCACTTACGATACTTTTTTTTGACCATGATCACATATCATATGATACCTTGTACTAGTAAAAAGAATAGAAATTTCTTCATCATATGCCTTATGGAGAGGCCTAAGGGAGTACATCCATGTCCACATAAGATCTGCATTCATTCATTGAAATATTCTTTTGTTTTGGATAGCATTCATTGAGAATAATTTTAATTTTAATTAAAAAAATAACTAACCCTTTATTTTATCTTCGAGTATACGGAGTACTATATTTTGTAGACATTTGAGTATTTGATGACTCACTCAAGGCGCGTGCAATATTGGATAGGGTTCACTATTTGTTAAGGAGGGTGAATTGGGTGGGGAGTAATCAAAGCACAGAAGAATGAAGGAAGAGGGACGGGATGAAGACAAGTTGTGGCTATCAGATGCAGACATCTATCACGGTGGTCATCTGCTTCCAACTTAAAAGGTGGCACACTAAATATTTTGATCAGGATATGGTTGTAATAATGGCGCCTCGCCCCAATAGTGTGTGTGTGTGTGTGTGTAAGGCATGTGCTGTGCCATGAGCCCTGAGCCCTGAAGTCACAAGTTACAACCCCAAATATCCTATGGATAAGTACAGTTCGAGCTTTGGGGAAAAAGCAGAAGAAAGCAATGGCTTGTTGAAAACTCCACCTCTTGCAATTTCCCATGATAACTGGTCGCGTTACTTAACTTCTGTTTGACCCTTTTATTCAAAACAAAACAAAAACTTTTCCCATCTTCAGGATTGATTAACACGAAATAAAACAATAAAGCCAATAAGCTATTCAAAAATTCATTTCATTCGTTGCAATGTAAAATTACAACATAGCTGAAAAATTCCCCGAAAATGTTCAGCACAAGGCTATTGATAAAGTAACTCCGTTGAGGAAGAAAGGAGAGAGAGCGGGGAGCTAATACATAAACAAGATGCCAGGGTGCTACTTTTGATTTTTTCTAATAATCTATGTGATTCATTGCACATAACGAGAGTCACAGCCACAACTTAACCAAGGAAGTTCATGATCACCAAATGGAGTACCAAATTGCACAGAACAAAATCTGCGAATGCACGCTCTGGTGCCAGATCCTGCAATCATGCATACTCACCATATGAACAAGCCAATCTATGGAAGACTGAGACAAAATATCACTTATTTTATCACATCTCAGGGAATGATTCATAAAGTTAAAAGAGCAGATATTATACCTTGAATTCCTTGTTCTCCTTGTTTACTTGGATCCGGAGACAAACTGGACCCAAATAAAAACACAATGACAATTAGAAGAAAAGGTAATAACAAACAAATCCATACCTCTACAATTGATTTGGGAGTCTCATAGGCCCAGTTTGGTACATGGCATTGAATTTTGATGAATTGAGATTGGGACTAGGACTGAAATTGATGCTTTAAAAATATGTTTGATACGAAGTAATAGTTGGATGAAATAATTTTATTAATCTTATTTAATAAATAGCCACTAATTATAAAAAGACCCAAATATCCATGTTCTTATTTCCGGGTTTTCGTCTGTACTATGTGAGTGTTGTTCTCAGGCTATGACGGGATTAACATCTTCTATGCCTGGTGATTGGAGGGAAAACAAGTTGTGTAAGGGAATATTTGCAGTGTCGGGAATCATGGTCACGCTTGTCACCTATGGTGTTTTGCAGGTTTCTTCTATCGACATCATCATCTTCTCCTCAATCTACTTGCTTTTTTTCTCATTCTGCAGGTTTAAGTTCATGAATCTGAATTCTTTCACAGAAATGCTCGTTTCCTTATGCCTTTAGATTCGAATCATAGTATTATACTCGATTATCAATTGAATTTGCTGATTCTAATGTCTCTCACATTGAATTTGAGTGTTTTTTTAGTGCATTTTGTCTGAATCCAATAATTTAATGAATCGTATTGGTTATCCATCTATTTCGTATGCTAATGAGTGTTTGCGTCGTTGGCAAGAAAAAAAAAAGAGAGTGATTATGTGAGGGATGGATTCTAGGTTAAAATCAGGGGGATTATTTTTGTCCGAAAAATATTTTAATCAAAAATATTTTTGCTTTTATAATTTTACAGTCCAAGGATTGAAAACACAATACCAGGGGAGAGGTGGCTTTGCAGCAATCCCACTTTCGTAGTACTCCCAATCCCTGGTTATTTGTAGTCCCTCATACCAAACGATATATTCTGGTTCAATCCCTGATCCAATCTCAGTCCCTACCCCCAATGCTTCATCCCAAACAAGGCCGTAGTGTTCAAAGATATGTGTATATACAAATAGGCTTAATTTTCTGGTATGAATGTCAATACTAGACATTTGGCACTTACCAGCAAGAACTGCAGTCCCAATGCAAGAAAGTACTCCTGAAAGGAAGGAGTTGAACGGGAATGATCCCACCAAAGCCATGTAAACTACCTGTTTTTACAGCAAAAAAAGAAAGTAGGCTTCAGCAGTGTCAACTATGGGGCAAACTCAGTTCCCAAGTTGGCAATGTTAATCAATCAATCTTGCTTGCTTATTTATACAAGCAGTTTATGAGGAGTAAACCAACAAATATAAAATAGTGTCTGAAGCTTAGGAGGAAACTAATATCAACCTCCACAGTAATGTGTCCTGGTCTCCTGGTGCCCAGAAAGCATACAAAGTCTCCTCTAACAGTAATTCGACAAGACTATTTTTTTTAGCTATCTCTCCGCATGTATAATATCACAATTTAACCTAAATTTGTATTCTCATGAGCCAACTTCACCAACTCATGTCTCGATACAAGGAATGAGATGGGTGGATGGCATATAAAATTCAACAAACACATAACTTAATCAAACTATGAAATGTTTGCACTCTGCAAAGAAACTGAAATCACACCTCCCTATAATACTTCCAGAGAAAAATGAAAGGCACTACATTTTGAATTTTCATTTCATGAAGATAGAGAAGCTATTCAAGGGGTGGGCATCATATGAGAAACACAGGGCTGACATAACCTAGCCCTTTAGTGCCCCAGATGCAAAATGGTGACTAATATAGATTCCTGACATCCAAGTTCATGTATAATCCTGATCTCGGCAGCCGATTAATGTTAACCATATTCTGAAACAGAAATTTCCGCCAGCTTTCCCCAATCCCAGTGAAGATTTAGTGGTAAGGCGTTGACAGACTAAGGTAATGTACCTTGATTCTCAAGTTCTTTATATTTCACCATAATTTATTTCAATACAAAAAATGTGGTAGAAAATTTTGAAACGTAGACACCTTTAGAAGCAAAGGCTTTGCCGATCTGGCTGGCAACACAATCACAAGAAACATATATCATTAGCGATATGCCGGTCCTAAATTGCACCAGACATAGTACAGCTCGGTTTAATTTTCAAAGAGAACGAACATTATTAACATATTCAACCTCTCGGAATCCCGAACAACATAAAACAGAGAAGAAAAAAAGGATCAGTTCAGAAACATCAATATCTAATCTCACTGTTATCTGCGCAACAATGGCCACCACAATTCACGTCAGGAAACAAGCACAATTTCGCCATTTCACATATTTAAAACCCATAAACGACATTAAAGAGAACAGATCTAAAAATAAAGCGAGGTACACGAATTGACATGCAATCAACCAGATTGCGACTCGGAAAGTACCTGGATCAGAGCTGTGAACACTGCGAACATGACATACAAATCAATGATCTGTAGATAGGGAATGAATTGGGTAAGAAATCTTAAATTATTGAGAGCGGAATCAAAGGCAGAAGGCGGGAGAGAGAGGACAGAACCTTGAGATTAGTGGGAGTGGCGGAATAAGCAGACCAAAGAGCGCGAAGAAGGTCTTGAGCATCCTTGCTAGTTGACCTCGCCATCCTTGAACTGGCGCTACTCTTCTCTGCTCTTAGAATGCTACTTTCTACAGATCCGATTAGCAATCGATGACGAAGATTGCAGAACCCTCAAATCTTTTGAGTCGAACCAGGTCACACCATTCGCAGAGTCGTCGTCTTCGCTTTAGAGGTAGTGTCGTCTTTTTCTTTCCAAGAGGCTAGCAGCCAACCACATTGGTCGCAATCGAAATCCAGGCCCAACTTAGCCCGCATTTAGCCCAAACTTGAAAGTTCTACAGTTTTAGGGGGTACGAGGGAAGGGTGAGGTAGGTGAGTTGACGGAAATTTTTTTTAAATCGGATTTATAAAAATTAAAGTAGTTGAGTTGAAATTTTTTAATTAATTTTTTTTATTTTATATTTTTTTATTAAAATTTTATAATCCCAATTCTTTAAATTCTTTAAATTCAATTCATAAAAATATTCCTTTTCATCTCCTTCCTCCCTTCTACATCCTTCGTACCATACAGGCTATTAAAGAGTAGTTCTGTGGACACCTGAGAAAGTCTAAAATGAGGCTTGCTCAATAATTTAATTTTTATTAATTTTTTTATTCTCATTATATATAGAAAACTAGAAAAGTAGGAGGTAGGAACAGACTTTCTATTGGTTGATAGGTGCCAATACATTTTCAGGAAATCTTTTTGGACCAGTACCAAATGAAAGAACTATATATTTAATGCATTTATGTGTAATATTTTGTATTTTTATTACCAACCTCTCAATCCAAAATTAAACTACTCAAGGTAGAAAGAATTAAAATTAAACTATCACATACTTTGTTAATAATAACATGATAGGCATATGATTTATATAGGAAACCATGCAACAGTGTTAGAAAATAATAGAGTCGTCAGTTTATCATGGATAATGCATGCTATATCTACTTCAAACAATTATAAGAAATTTAAAATTATTTAAGGGTTAAGGTGTGAAAATAGTACTCATGATTTTTTTTTAAAAGTACACCCAACACCATAAATTTTTTTTAGGTGTAAAAATGTTCAAGAACTTCTTAAAATGGGGCAAAAATGTCCACACCGTTAATTGGTACAAACATCATTTTTATAGAATCCATATTATTAGTTTTTGAGGTACAAAAATACCTATAAATTTTTTAAAAAATGCACCCAACACCATAACTTTTTTTTGGTGCAAAAATACCCATAAACTTCTCAAAATTGGGTAAAAATGCACACATCATTAACTAATACAAACTTCTGTTTGTTAGACCCACATTATGATTTTTTAATGATTATTTATTTTTTTTTAAAAAAAACTCCCCACCCCTCTCTCTTCTCCCCACACCTCTTCCTCTGATCTCTCGTGAGACTCTTGCTACTTCGACGATTCATTCTTCATCGCTCTTAATTTCTCCATGAAACGTCATCTTTCTTCGTCTCACGCTTTTTTACCAACTTAGACCTAGTCCTCTAAAGAATAACCCTGTTTTTTCATTTAGTCAAGTTAATAGAGCATTAAAAGAAAGAAACTCTAAAGTCACTGACTGCAAATCACCCATTAGTGTCATGTCACTTGTTGCCAATATATTCAAGAGTTTGATTATTTGAATTCAAATAAAAAAAATTGTTGTATAGTGTTATGAGTCCCACGTTGAAAAATCTCACAAGTAGAGTATGATTTATAAATTTAAGGGGTTCTCCCTCTTAATAGGCTAGTATTTTAAGATATGTTTTCCCTTGGGCTTGTGATCATCACACTGGTACTTTCATTGAATGCACATTAGAAGCCACTTGGTGGAGAGCTTGAAAGTGATGAAGAGTAAATCGTCGGAGTGATAAGGGTCTTATGGGAGATTAGAGAGAGAGGGGGGTGGATTTTTTTAAAAAAATTAAATAATCATTAAAAAAACAATAATGTGGATCCCACAACACATAAGTTTGTACCGTGTGCATTTTTGCCCCATTTTGAGAAGTTCATGAGCACTTTTGCACCCAACAAAAGTTTATGGTGTTAGGTACACTTTTGAGAAAAGTTCATGGGCATTTTTGTATCTAAAAAAACACTAATGCGAGTCTCACAAAACAAACGTTTGTACTAATTAATGGTGTGATCATTTTTTCCTCATTTTAAGAAGTTTATAGGTATTTTTATACATTAACCCATTATTTAACTATACTTTACTTTTTTTATTAAAAATATCATTTAAATTTTAAAATTTTATATAAGTGATTTCTTAATAAAATGAGTTATCAATTATTCTCATGGTTAATACTTCTATGCTTGTAGGCAATAAAATTGACTTAATATTTTAAAATTCAAATGATTTTTTTTATTAGGAATATAAATTGTAATCCATCAAGAAAAATTATGGAACTCTCATGATTCGGTCTAATCGTGCCCACCTCGGTCTATACTTTATGGGCCCCGGCCCGCGTGCCATGAAGAAGAAAGAAAAATAAAAATAAGTGCAATTCTGCAAAAAAATTTAGAGAATTGACTAAATTGGAAATATAAGAACCAATTAATCACCAAACCGATTTGGTGGCTTTGATTATCTGGACTTTTGGACGCAACTTGCGGCACGTCACATTCAATGCCCCATATACAAAATGTGGTCTCCTTTTTGCTAAATATTTGCTCATCCTCTTAATTTCTGGACGAAAAAGATTTACAGATTTACTATTATTATTTTTTTTGGGGGGGGGGGGACCTATCTGCCATTATTTTGATTCTGAGCATGAAAAATACATTTCACTTGGGAACATTCTAAATAAATTTGAAAAACTTTAAAAATCTGTATGAAAATGACATATAGGTCTTAAAGGATTAATATAAAATTTTAAAATATTGTGTTTTTTTTATTAAAATGCCCATCAAATTTTTTTCTTTTTTTAAAAAAAGAATCCTTATTGGCGCCAAAGTTCGGCCGGCTAGCATCACCCCGCTTGAGAAACCTCTGCGGCTGGAGCTTTGGTGATAACTTGAGTAATGAGATTAACTATTTTAATAGGGACTGACTACTTGAGCTGTATAAATCTTATCCGATATTGTTAACAAGTTGAATAAAAATAGTGATAATTGGAGATCCGATGTTGTTAACAAGTTGAATAAAAATAGTGATAATTGGAGTATAATGATTGACAAATTACGCTCCTAAGGTTATTAATAGCTACACTCAAATTGTCATTGCTTTTATTTAATTTGTCAATGACGTTTGATATGATTTAAGGAGCTTAAGTGATCAATCATTATACTCAAGTAGTCATCAGAGCTTCGGCGACCAAAAAGCTTTAAGCTTCATTTTAATAAAAACACAATATTTCAAATTTAAAATCTATTTATCATTTCTATACGTTAACAAATTTTTTTTAGAATTTTTAAAATTGAAAAGGTATTTATTCGGAATTTTTATAGACAAGAGGAAGGACATATGTTTATCAAAAACAAGGGAAGGACATGTGAATATTATTGTAAATAATTTTAAATGCCAGGAGGCAGGAGCTTCATTGGATCGGTGTGTTCGGGGACTTGTGAGTTAAGAGCCGGATCGAACCTCAGCCTCAGCTCGGTAATGGCGTCGTTTTCGTTTTTTCCGGCCATTTCTGCTTCTTCCACAGCTCAGACGAGAGCTGTCTTTCCAGCTCGACCGACCTTGCAATTGAAGAGGCGGTTAGCAATCCTTCTCACCATATTCAGTGTTAACGCACCTCACTGTATTGTTTTCTCAGGCGTCCTGCGTTTTCTTTCCTCTTGCATGTTGATTCCTTTCCGTTCTTGCGTGTTTGGTTGATGAACTTGACTGTAAACTGTAATCGTTGATAGGTGTTGTGTCTTTTCCTGATATTTATTGTGTTTTAGACTGTATGGCGCACTGAATTAGCGGTTTTCCCCCCCATTTGGCCGTCGCTGATAATTATGTTAATATAAAGACTCTTCAATTGATAGAGTCGGTTCCGAATTCAGCCTGGTGATAATGTTTATAGCAGTAGTGCTAGTTTGAGTCATCATTTCAGGCTCTGGTCACAACTGTTCGAAGATTAATTTGGCCCACAATGAGGGAAATTGCATGGTAGTGCCTGTGGAGGATGAGACATAGTTATGCTATGAGATATGTATAAGTTATTAATGACATTAACGGAGTTATTTTCTCCAGAACTGACTTATTTGACAAGCTTCAATTATTTAGCTTGGCCTAGAAGTGGACGACTGGCCATAATGAAGAGAAGCACTCGTGTTAAAAGTGGTTACATTTGTATTGCGCAATCTAGTGTGCGTATAACCCGTATATTCCGGATTATCCTGCAGAGAGCCCATTATTCCTATGTGAATCTCTTTGTTCTAGAACTCTATGTTGCTTATTGCACTACTTTGCATTAAAATCAGGTGGCCTCAGCATCAGGATACTATATATGATGCCGACTATCTAGAAAAAAAGTGATTGAACAATATTTTTCCTCTTGCTTTTCAGATCTTGTCTACAGTATCATCTCTGGCCAGATTTCTATATGTTTGCGTTCGTATATAATAGTCAATGTATTTCTTTCTGCAGGTTTGCGGTTAGAAGCAGTTATGCTGAAGCAGGTGTCAGGGATGATTATAGTTCTGCCCCTATAGATGTTGTGGCTGATGTTAAAAATGAACGGGTATGTGGACCCATCTAACTGACCTGAAATAGTTTGAAAGTATAAAAAAATGTTGATTTCGCGAACTTCTTTGGCTATAGAATTCAAGCTTAAGTGCTTTTCTTAGTAGGTTGTAGTCATAGGAGGCAGTGGATTTGTTGGTTCTGCCATATGCAAGGCAGCCGTATCCAAGGGCATAGAGGTCATAAGCCTAAGCAGGTATCTGAATTGTGTAACCGATTGGCTACATCTATTTATCTGTTTCTGTCCCTACTTCTTTAGGCTCTTGCTTTTCTTGTGTCTATGTTTTGTGTTTTTGAATGCATAGGATATAGATAGAATCAAGGTGCAGTAAGTCTAGTAAATGGGAATATAAAATTGATGTGGAGTTAAATACAAGACATTATGAAGGGGTAAAAAGAGTGAGTATCTCCTCAAAATGTAAAATGCCTACATCCATTTTAAGAGGAGTGACACTTACAATGAGAAATGGATGACCAGTACCATGAGCATATTCATCACTGCTTGAACCTTGAATCTCTAGTTCTTTACTGTATTAACCCTTTCAACGCAAAGGAAATTAGATACAAGTATTGTTATACACCCGGCCTTCTTTCCTACAGGCCATCAACTTTCACACTAAATTGGCCCCCTTTGTACCTGTTCAGTTCATATAGCATATGCAGAGTTTAAACTTCTAACAATAGGCATGCAGTTCATATACATTCATATAATTATATGCATGCATGTCTGTATGGACACACACATGCACAGAAAATATACACTCTTCTCTTTACCTTTAGTAAAATAAAATTTGTATCTGGTTTTTAATGTTACAGGTCAGGGCGTCCTACTTATCCAAGCAGCTGGATAGACCAGGTTACTTGGGTTTCAGGCATGTTAACTGTAGTTTTATGACAGAGCTGTTGATTATGATTTTTTTAGTCAATGTATATCAAGATTTTTGTGAAAACATTCTAAGAAAATAAAGATTAGGGTGAGGAGGGGGAGTGAACACATAATGTAAAGTTCAATACAAAATGATTTTATAGGAAGTATTTATTCATTTTTACCTAGTTATGTTGTATACAAATTTGCCTCGCCACTTTATTTACTAATGCCTTCATGTTTAAATATTTTTCTCTTGCATTTTCCATCACCTATGTGGTTGTCTTCTAGTTGTCAAAAGAGTTTATTTAATGACTCCAAACTGAAACATCTGGTGCCAATATTTGTTCATTTACATTTGACTAAATAACATAATAATTGTAGATCGTATCTATAGGAGTTTAGAGATTAATTATGAATCACCAAGCTGATTATTCATTGATCAAAATACTGAATACACACGCACTAATCAGGGTAGTTGAGATTTTAATGGAAATAAAATCTGACCTAATAAAATCTAATATGATATATTTACAACTAGCTCACATAATTTAAACTAATAAATCAGAGAATCTGTCCTAATATATTGACTTATAATATATTAATTATTAATTATTAATTCCTACACTCCCCCTCAAGTTATAGTATAGATGTCGATCATCTCCAACTTGCCAACTAGGAATTCAAATTTGTCGTTGGCAAGTCCTTTAGTAAGGATGTCTACTGTCTGCTGTCTGCTGCCGTGACGGTATATATCTGAGATCGATTATCCCATCATTTATCTTCTCACAAATGAAGTATTTATCAATCTCCACATGTTTCATTCTATCATGTTGGATAGGATTGTGGCATATGTTGATGGCTGCCATGTTGTCAGAATAAATCTTTATAGGCAGGTTCACACTCAGTTTAAGCTCTTCAAGCACTCTTTTAACCCAGATACCTTCACATATGCCAAGTGCTATGGCTCAAAACTCAACCTCAACACTACTTCTAGCTACTACATTATGTTTCTTATTGCGCCAGGTAACCAGATTGCCCCACACAAATGTGCAATATCCAGAGGTAGATTTTCTATCTTCCCGGTCACCTGCCCAATCAGCATTAGTGAACATTCTAACATTTCTCTCATTAGTTTTCTTGAATAAAAGTCCTCATCCTGGTGAGCTTTATAGGTACCTAAGAATTCTGTATACTTCATTCAAGTGTTTTCGTTTGGGGTCATGGGAATGTTGACTTACCATACTGACGGCAAATGCAATGTCAGGGCGTGTATGTGATAGGTAAATCAACTTTCCTACCATACGCTGGTATCTTCCTACATCCACATCTTTACCTAGGTCTTCATTGTCATCGATCTTTTCAACCTTGACTGGAGTACTACTAGGTCTATAGCCCAACATACTTGTTTCCTTGAGAAGGTCAACAATGTATTTCCTCTGTGAAATGTAGATTCCTTTGGCAGAACGAGCAACCTCCATTCCAAGGAAATACTTCATCTCACCTAGGTCTTTGACTTGAAATTCTTGGTTTAGGGCCGTCTGTATCCTGTTTATCTCATCTTCATTGTCTCCAGTGAGAACTATGTCATCAACATATATTGCAAGGATCGTAATTCTCCCGTTTATTCGCTTAAAGAAGAGAGTATGATCACTTTGTCCTTGTGTATAGCCCTGTGTCTTCAATACTCGAGTAAACCGCTCAAACCAGGCTCTTGGGGATTGCTTTAGTCCATATAGTGACTTTTTCAATTTACATACCTGATCTCCCTTTTTCCCTGGGAACCCTGGAGGCATTTTCATATAAACTTCTTCCTTCAGATCCTCGTTAAGGAAGGCGTTTTTTATGTCTATTTGATGTAGTGACCAATCTAAATTCACGGCCAGTGAGAGTAATATCCGTATAGTGTTTAGTTTTGCTATTGGAGCAAATGTTTCATTATAGTCCACGCCATATACATGTGAGAACCCTTTTGCAACCAGTCTTGCTTTGTATTTTTCAAGGGTTCCATCAGCCTTGTATTTAGGCGTGAACACCCACTTGCAGCCTACTGGTTTTTTTCCTTTAGGTTTATCCACTATGACCCACGTATTATTAGTTTCTAAGGCTTTCATTTTTCCATGACTACCTGTCTCCATTCTGGACTCGCTAGTGCTTTGTCTATATTGTGAGGGATTCTGACATTGTCAAGATGAGATGAAAAAGCGCTATATTTGGAAGAAAGAGCATGATATGACATATACTTCTCAATTGGATGTCTGGTGCATGTTCTGGGTTGCTTTCTGATTGCAATTGGAAGGTCGAGGTCACTTTGAGTCTCTTGGCTCACAGGTTGTAGTCTTCCTGGATTTGCTTGTGGTTCGGACTCATGGAGTGTGCAAGTCGTTTGAGGGGCAATCTCTGTTTTGTGTTTGTGTGTATAGACTTTTAAGGTGTTGCAAGTGTCTCCCCCTCAATTAGTATTTTCCTTATGTGGGCCAGTGACTGTGTTGGCTGGTTTGGGTGCTTGTATGGGTTTAGGTTCAAATTCAGGTGTGTACTCATGGAAGTGGGTCGGCTCTTATTGGTATGTAGGTTGGAATTCATTTTGAGGACTGTTCTCCCCCTGAATTTCAGGCTGAGAATAAAATGGGATATTTTCGTAAAAAATAATATCACAGGTAATGTAGAGCCGTTTAATGAGTGGATCATAACATTTGTACCCTTTTTGTGTTGCTGAGTACCCTAGAAAGATGCACCTAACGGATTGAGAATTTAATTTGCTGGTATGGTGAAGGTAGACATAGGAGAGACAGCCGAAGACCTGTAATGGTAAGGTGTTTTCAAGGTAGGGTCGATTGTAGTGTTCGTGAAGGACTTGGAGGGGAGTACGATAAGATAGTGGTTTGCTGGGAGTACGATAAGATAGTGGTTTGCCGTTGATAAGGAAGGCGGCTGTAAGAATTGCATCATCCCAATAGTATTTAGAGGTGTTATTATTGAACACGATGGCCCGGGTAGTTTCTAGGATGTGTCTGTTTTTCCTTTCAGCCACACCGTTTTGTTGGGGATTATGGGGACAAGTACTTTTATGGATAATGCCATGAGCGGTGAGGAATTCGGAAAGGGATTGATTGAAATATTCAGTGCCGTTGTTTGTATGAAGGATTTGGATGATAGTTTGAAACTGATTTTGGATCATGGTGTGAAAATTGACAAAGGTGTTGAACACATCAGTTTTTTCTTTTAGTAGATAAACCCAACATAGCCAGGTATGATCATCAATAAAGCTTATGAACCACTTTGAGTGGGACCTATTTGAAGTGAGAGAAGGGCCCCACAAATCACTGTGAATAGTAGTGAATGGTTGAGATGCGATGTAAGGATTACTCGAAAAAGAGGTTCGGTGATGTTTAGCGCGTTCACACGAATCATAGTGAAATTTAGTAGAGATTTGATTTGAATAAACAGATGGAAACAACTTTGTCATAAAATGAAAATTTGGGTGTCCTAACTCCTAAATGTTTGTGCCATAATTCAAAATCACTAATCCTAGAGGAAGACACCTTATTGCAAAGTTTGACACCTTTATTGACACAATTAACTAGATAATAAAGCCCTTCAAACTTCTTAGCAACTCCAATCGTCGTCCCTATCAGCAAATCCTGGAAAATGCAATCAGTGGCAGAGAAGTTAGCATGGCAATGCAGATCTTTTGCTAGTTTACCCACAGACAACAAATTGCATTTTAGATTTGGGACATGTAGAATAGCATGAAGATTTATTTTATTAGATATCTTCATACTTCCAATACCAGCAACTGGTGAATGAGAGGCATCACAATTCTTATCGAAAGTCGTTTCTTGGTCCGCAGATAATTAAAGAATAATGTGATGTCATCGGTCATGTGATCAGATGCACCGAAATCAATAATCCAACAATTACGAGAAGATATATCTTCAACAGTAGTAAAGGCAACAAAATAATTACCTCGCTTTGCTATAGTGGCACATGGCTGTTTCGTAGTACCTTCTAAAGCAGTGAGTCGTTCAAGAATCAGACTCAAGGTGTCAGGTGGTGGAGGTTCATTGTCATTCAATGCAGTAGTCTCAGCCACATAGCCACGACCTCTCCCTCTCTTAGGTTTCCAGTTGGCCGGTTTACCATGAATCTCCCAACAGGTATCCTTTGTGTGTCTAACCTTCTTGCAGTGATCACACGTTGGCCTGGGTTTAGGATTTCGTTGTTCACTTGTTTTGGTGACGAGTACGGAAGCCTTAGGTTGTTCATGGGTCCCTCGAAGTATTACTTTCTTACGGGTTTGTTCATCACGAAGAATAGTAAACGCAGTATGAACAAACAGAAGCGGATTTTGAGCAAGTATCCTGCCTCGAACATCATCAAAGGTTGGATTCAGGCCTGCCAATAATTCAAACAAACGTTCTCTGGAGACGCGTTTCTGGTATGTTGCGGTGTGAGTAGGGCAGCATTCAACCTTGTCGTTGATAAGGTCAATTTCTTGCCATAATGACGTCTTCTCCAAATAATATTCACTTAGAGGAAGATAATTTTGTTTAAGATCCCAAACCTTTCGCTTTAAGTCGAAGATCAATAAGTCATTCGCCCCATCCCCAAATGCTTTGGTGACTACCTCTCAGATGTCATGTGTCGTGGGAAGGAACATGAAGCTTTTGCGGAGACAAGGTGATATTGCGTTGATGAGCCAGGAGGAGACTATTGCATTTTTGGACTGCCACTTTTGATGGGCTAGTTCGTCGGTTAGAGGAGGAGCAGCGATGGTCTCTGTACGAATGCCAAGGTGACCCTTACCATCAACAGCAAGGCGAATTGAATTAGCCCATTCTCGAAAGTTTTCCCCGTCGCCTACGATTCTCTACAGAATGATTAGAACCGCCGGAACTTCAAGGTTAGCAGTGGGGCGGTGGGCGTCATGACTGAGGGAGTCGACCGTCGAAGAAAAGGAAGGTGTTAGAGGGTTGGGTATCTCGCTCGACGACGCAGGCTGTTGTGACGAGGCCATGAGTAGCGCCTGAGGTAGACACGGACGAGGTGCGGAGGCGTAACAATGAATCGAAGGGACCGTAGCGGTGGAGTCACGACTAAATGGATGCGCATACTCGGCTGCTTGCTTCGGACACAGACTCTCGCTCAAGGTGCGGCGGATTCTGGTCGGGCTGAACTCTTGCTCACGGTGCAACTGATGCTGGCGACGATGAGGGACGGAGCTGGATAGGAAATCGAACGTGAGTTGCGGCAGAGAAGCTCGTGTTCCTGGTCGCCCACGTCAGACTGATCACTGGCTCGCGGATGCTTGTGGGTAGCTCTCAATCTCACAGTTGCTCGTGTTTAACAACTCACAGTCGCTTGTGTGTCTCTCTCTCAATTGATTGAAGTTGATGCCTCTCTCTCTCAGTTGATCGAAGCTGATGCAGAACGCTCAGGAGCTTGGCTATGCTCTAATTCCTAAAATAATCTGATACCATGTAGGAGTTTAGAGATTAATTATGAATCACCAAGCTGATTATTCATTGATTAGAATGTTGAATACACACACACACACTAATCAGGGTAGTTGAGATTTTAATGGAAATAAAATCTGACCTAATAAAATCTAATTTGATATATTTACAATTAACCCACATAATTAAAACTAACGAATCAGAGAATCTCTCCTAATATATTGACTTATAGTATATTAATTATTAATTCCTACACTATCCTATTTAAAGTAACTTAGCAACTGGTGAAGTATGTCAGCCTGAGGATAGGCATGCCTGATGTGATCTAATATAGAGTTTTAGAGAAAGTCTAATTTTTAACAAGTTCCTACCATCTCCTTTGACCACATAGTTGTCTACTGTGTGAGTATTTAAACTGCAAAGGAATAGTGTGAACTGCAATTTATGAGATATCCGGGATCATATATCAAGTACTATGATACTGTTTGTTTGGCATCATAAACTGTGCACGCACGTTTTGGTCTCATTTGGGAGTTCTGAATGATATACTTCATACTTGTAGGAGATGTTTTTTATGTCAACTGGGATGAAGTACTTGTTGGAGCTACCGCTGTGGTTTCAACCCTTGGGGGTATTGGTAGTGACGAACAGATGAAAAGGATTAACGGTGAGGCTAATGTAGTTGCTGTGAATGCTGCAAAGGAATACGGTGAGGAATCATTTATTATTATTTTTCTGTTAAATTTTCTCGTAATATTACTTATCTGTTTGTTCATATTTGTTGTGTTCCATATAGAATTGTAAGTTTTTAGAGAAATGTCTATAACATACCTTTTTAAACAATCATGGATTGATACGGAGCTGCTCATTTTGGTTTATAAGCTGTGTCAAAAAGAGCTGTGGGTTCTGCCTCTGCCCTTTTCAAGTTAATTTTAGACCAAATCACTGGCAAGTGGCCATGTTTCTGGATGAGAAGTGATAAAGTGTGGAAAGAGAATATTAGAAGTGGTATGGTCAACAGTGATACTGAGAATTATATGCAAATTATGAGCAAAGCATCACTTAAGGCTAAATATTGGAAATGATTGGAATCCATGGAAGAATTATTTTAGGCGCTTGAAAAATAAAATAATGAGAACCCTAGGAAGTAAAAGTAAGAAAACAACACTTCTATTGCTTTTGCTTTAAATTTTTAATTATCCTTTCGTTTTTTGTGTATTCTATTTTTACTGTTGCCCATAAGTAATTGTATTGTGTTGGTGAGAATTAGTAATTGCATTAGGGCTTAACTTTCAATTGATTATTAAATCCAAATTCAGACTCTCCCTCAACCCTTGCCTCCTTCCCCACTTTCTACTCCTCCCCGCTCTCTCTACCATCTTGTGCTGGTTCCTATTCGTTTTAGCACAATGGAATGATGCCCATTTTAAAAGTATCGAGTCCATTCTCAACCAAGTGTGGTCTGGGGCATGCTTTTGTATGAAATGCATTTCACAAATTTTGTTTTTATTAAAAAAATGTAAATCTTCTAATTTTATTTATAAAATCCAAAATTAGTGGCTAGATGCTCTTTTTTAATGGTGTTTTTACCAGGTAATAAGCTCTGCTCGTAAAATTTTTGTAAATCTTGACAAAAGTTTTCATCTTTGGTTAAAGCCTGTTTTCCTGGAGGTGAACAAAGACCTTCTGTTATGCAGGTTTTAATATGCATCTTAGACTATAGACGCCAGAAGGCATTGGATGCTTCTTAATTCTCACCTTTTTTCCCTTAAAATATATTTTTTGCCTTGCAGGGATTCCCAAATTCATCTTAATCTCAGTTCATGATTACAACTTACCTTCATTTTTACTTTCATCTGGGTACTTCACTGGAAAGAGGAAAGCAGAGTCTGAGGTTCTCTCCAAATACCCCAATTCAGGTTATTATTCTAGCCCTTTATAATCTCGAACTTCATGAAATATGCCTATCATGTCACAGCATTGCAAAATATTGGTGCCGGAGTTTTGGAAACAAGGACCCCAGGTACCCCTGTGAGGAATTTTCCTCATTAGAAGATTTGATAGCTTTTTGATTAGAAGAGAAGCAAAAATCATTGTGGTTTGGATGTTGAAAATCCGCATTTTTTACATTTCCCTTGAAAGAAAATGCTTATGAAACCAGCTGTGGCTTTCATTTGTTTGTTTTTTTAGGGGTATAAAGCCTAATGGACTTGGGTAACTAATCACTTGCCACAACCTATTGCTATTTGTATCAACCATCAAATACTGAGCACGTATTGTATGAACTGGATTGCTTTTCATTGACCTGCATCCTTGACAGTTCCCTTGAACCCCAAATCTTCAGGTGTGGTACTAAGACCGGCCTTCATATATGGGAAGAGGAGAGTGGATGGTTTTGAGATTCCCTTGGACTTGGTGGGAGAGCCAGCAGAGAGAATTCTACGAGCGTTAGAGAACTTCACCAAACCTCTAAACTCTCTTCCTGCATCTGATCTGCTGTTAGCCCCACCTGTTAGTGTTGATGATGTTGCACTTGCAGTTATCAATGCTGTCAAAGATGACGACGAATTTGGCATTCTCACAATTGATCAGATCAAGGAGGCTGCACAAAAAGTGAGGGCTTGATCCTAATGCAGGAATAGGTAAATGAAGTCAAGATTGCCAAGTGTTGCAGCCATCATACAAGTAGGAAAAATGAGGCAATTTTTTTTTTCTCTCGTTTAAACTTCGTTATGATATACTAACAATACCATGATCTAAATATGAGTTTCACATGTACAATGCTACAGATTTGAGTTCTAACTGTTATATACATATATAGTGGCTCCGAATTTATGTGAAAATCCATGTTTGTATGCAACTTTCCTAGACTCCATGGAAAATTGTGGCCCCGCTTTTTTTTTGTTTTTTTTTTTGGTCTATGTTTGCCGGTTTGGGATTATGATTATCCCATTTCTAGTGCTTTACCATACATAATCTCTTTTGAATGCTGGAGGAGGGTCATTTGATTGTGTACCTGAGGCAGGCTTGATACTTTAAGCTGTTCATTTGACACTTGAGCGCGGTATTAACACAGATGAGGATACCCGAACGGGGAAAACTAATACAATTTTATTCGCAGTCTATCATTAAAATTTAAAATGCAATACAACCTCAATAAATCAGAAGCTTGTTAAAAATGGTTTCTCTCGCATCCATTACGTGAGCACAATATTCTCTTTGAAATAATTTCCAGTTGCTCACAAAATGATTTGGTCACGTTCCCTCGAGTCTCCAGCCAGCTTCGTTTTCCCCGCAAGTAAAAGGTACAGCGAATTTATTTATTTATTTATTTTATATTATGCATCTATTATCATGGGAGAGAATATTAAAAAATACTTTTCTTTTCTTTCTTTTGCCAACTAAAAAATACTTTTCTTAGATTAAAGGGAAAGCACTAATGGTTATGCCATTAGGCTATAAAATTATTGGCAAAATATTTAAAATATGGTGAAAAAATAAATTGAGAGATGAAAATAATAGAAAATATATTAAAAGGGTTTTGTCTGCAACGATCATTATTTTAAGGGATTCAGCTTTCGTCCTCTGCATTGCCATCCGTTGCGCGTCCGCTGCCCCCAAAACGGCTTCGTTTTGTCGTTCAATCTGGGCCATCCGTCTCTAATAACGAAATGGACGGTGATAAGATATTATTAAGTAAAACGACGTCGTTTTACTTAACTGATCTTGCCCGTTCATTTCAAGATTCAATCTCATTCGTCCAACACTTTCTTCATTAATCAATCTGAAACTTAATCTTGATGATGAACAAGAGGAGATGATGGATCGCTTCCGTCGGCGCTTCCCTTAGCTTCTCTTTCCCCGATCTTGGAAGTTCTAATTTGTTCGGTTTTGGTCATATAAGCGTTCGTATTTTGTTTCCTGAAGGAGATTTTACATTAGAAGAAGGAGAAATCGTCGGATCTTGGTGGTTCCGGCGACATATTTTGTGTCCTTTCATGGAGGCGGATGGTTCCAGGCTCTGCCCTGTGTTACTCTTGGCGTTCTGTGTTGCCGGGATTTGGGATGATTATATCTACCAAGGCTTTCTTCAGGAAACTTTGTAAGCATATCATTTACCTTTTTTGATATCCTTTTCCGGTTCTATAAATGTTGATTTGATTGTTTTAATTATATGTTCGATCTCCTGTTGTTTTCATTTTGAATTGGGTTGAATTTATTGACAGAATCATCAACAATATCTGCCCATCCCTTTTTTAAGTTATCTTAGAAATGCTTGAACTGCCCATTTTGATTTGAGAATGATTTAAATGCTTGATAGTGATCAGTGCATATTTGCCTTTGCGATAGTTTTGTGCAATGCCATTGTGATAATTTTTTTCCGTTTCATTGAGGTCGAGCAAGCGATTTGGTCCAGATGGACAAAGGTTTGAGAACCTTTCATTTCTGCTAGATTTGGTCCAGATGGTCGTATATAAGTAAGCTTCAATGCTAGCTACAACTTTTTTTTGTTTCTCTACAAATACCATTGTGGATTTGACCTAAGCATGTTTTATTTGCTGGAATCTGAAGTTGTGGGTGTCGCTTGTATGCATTATACAACTATTTTGATTACCTTAACAGTTTTAAGTTGTGTGTGTGTTTGTACAATAAGCTGCGCATTTTTTATTTCCACTTAGTATTCATCAACTTTTGACAATGTGAAATGGTGGTGCTTTCTCAATGGTTCTGATGTTTAAGTGTTTTATTGAAGATCAGGAACTATTTAGAAAAGCATGGCAAAACAATTTAGTATATATGTAAAGAAAGAAAATGAGAAGGCTAGGGTGGGTTGGAATTTGACATGGTTATTGTTAAGGTAGCTTATAATTTTCAGTATTCTCATTGCTTTCTTGTGTTTGTTATAGACCAGCTCAAAGACAATCAACAAGCTGGCACATCCAAACCCGCCACTGGGATATGTGCTTTGCTTCCTAAACCTTGCATTTGATGGATTCACAAATGCAACTGAAGATTCCTTAAAAGCAAGGTAAAGGAATATATAGTTCTACCTTTTTTATTTGGCATATGTTAATTCCCATGCAAATGATGAAATTTACATTTTGCAATTTCCTTTCCACTCCAAGATGCCCTCCATTCTATCATTCAATACAAAACTACATTTTGTTAATAATTATTTCACTTAGTTGTGATTAGTGCTTTAAAGTGTTTATGGACTTGGTGGCTTCATTTGCTCTGCTAACTAATAATAAATGTCAGTAGTGTTAGTTGCATGTCCAATGTCCAATTCAGTGATCCAATTTTGCTAATGAAAGAAATTTTGTAATAGTTACCAATAAGTGGCTTGGCTGTTTTTACATTTTGCATGCTTTATTTGCATGGGAATTAACATGCCTTAGCATGCATGTTTTTTCCTTTTGCATGCTTTATTTCCAGTGTCCAATTTCGTTGTGATTAATGCTTTAAAGTGATCCAATTTTCCCCCTTTACATGCTTTATTTTGCATGTCCAGTGTCCAATTCAGTGATCCAATTTTATGGACTTGGTGACTACAAATGTGTGTTGTGATAATCTTTTCTATTCATATACAAACTTTTGACTGTTTTTTCACTTTGTTTCATAACAGATTACAATGAGCTTCCTTCACCAAAATAGAAAGCAATACAAGAGTACAGAATAATGAATTTGCAATACTAGAATAGAGAGCAGGCCAAAGGAACACCATGATGAGCTTCTTTGACAAAAAAAGAGAGGAGCCCAAAGGAAGTCTAAAGCCGGACAAAGTAGTAGAGACTTCATGTAGAAGGATCTAAGGCACTCATGGAACCTGTATTTACAAGACAATGTAATATTGTAATGTCAATGAATATATAGTGAGACAATGATATGTAAAACAATTCAGATTTCAATAAAAGTGACTACACGTTTTCAATGATATTATTGTCATTCTTTATGATTACCTGCATTGTATGTTTGACTGAAATCCAATGCTTCAAGCGATGTGATGTCAGAGTCAAGTGGTGCCTACAATCAAGAAATATAAAAGAATGTCTTAATATACATTTCCTATATAAACAAAGTAGTTGATAATGATGCACACCCGTCATATGACGTACCATTAATAAATTTGTAAAAGTCATTTGACTTGGTTGAGAGTTATCCAACATGACATGATTATCTTGTGCTTGAAATTCATTACAGTGTCCCTAAAACACATTTGCCACCCAAAAAAAATTAATAAATATATAACAAACATCTCAAATAACTTGAATAGAGAAAAACTATACATGTGAAGGTTGGGGAGGCTTTCTAGAGGCTTTTCTTCCCCGTCTTTTTTGACTGATTTCAATAGAACTCTTAATCCGTTTACTTATATTTCTACCATATCTCTTTTTCAAGCCAATAAATTTGCCTCCACCATTACCTCTATCACAATTACTATCGTTTGATATATATTTGATGTGAAGTTCAGCCACTTTCTTGCTTAGTTCCAACGCACCTTCATGAACAAGAGAGAATGCCTCTGGACTTTCTGATGCATCATTAGCTAATTTAACAAGTATGGGACATAATTGTCTATACCTATTTGATCTTTGTAATTTAGGATCAACTTCAATTTATTTTTCGTTGATATCATACACGACACCACATCGTGCTTTCCTTGTCCACCTCTTAACTATATATTTCTTGGGGAGTAATTTGACATCACGTTCATGCAATACCCTCAAGGCATGACAACATAATATGCCCACTCGTTCAAACTTTTTACAATTGCATGTAATTGTTTCTGTGGATGGATCATATGTCAAGCTATGTTCCCGTTTGCTACCATCCATGGTAATCACATAATCAAATACGACAGCATCATCATTCTCATATATGGTGACCTTTCTTTCTTTTCTTTCTTTAATACATGTAGCATCACGAAGATCACATTCCCGTTGGAACAAGTAAAAAATGGGGCGAGTATACACATCAGAAAGTTTACGAAGCATATTTGAACTATGTGATATCAACCTTGGCAATTTGTCAAGTGACTCAAAATCACTTTTTAGTTCATTGTAGCGCTTATCCTCCAGGGCTTGTTCAAACTGTTGGAAGAATCGATTGATATCCAATTTAATATGGGTGCAACTCTTGACAGATGCATTGACACTTTCACTTATTTGTGTGCTTCTCATGCCAAGTGTCCTTGAATTCTTCATATAGCATGCTGCCCACTTCTCTTTGATTTGGTACATAGATATCAACCATGAGTTTTTTGTTATATCCTGTCTTGATAATAATTCTTGCCAATGTTCTTCGAACTCAATTTCATCCCAACAATTATACATACAATGGTTAAAATTACTAACCATTGAGTTTGGGAGGTGCTTCATTGCATTTCTTGAAATATGCCAGGTGCACAGAGCATGCTTTGTATCTGGCATCACCTCTTGTAATGCTCGTGACATAGCAGCGACTTGGTCAGTGAAAACGGAGAGTGGCTTTGCATTTTTTTGTGTACACAAAAAAGTCTCAAAGAGCCATTTGAAACTCTCAACAATCTCATCATATAACAATGCCACTCCAAATATTACTCCTCCTCTGTAATGGTTGAAGCCAGGAAAAATTGCAAGAGGTCTATGATTACAATTCGTACAATAAGTTGTATCAAGAGAAATAACTTCTCCAAAGCAAGCGTAGTCGACCAGCATACGCGCATCAGCCCAGAATACGTTTGTCACTTGCTCATCTAAGTCCATTTGGTGAGCATGGAAAAATGATGGGTTTTCTGCTAATTTTTTCTTAAAATACTGAAATATACATCCAGCATCACCATATTTCATAGCTCGTTGCCTTCTTGAGTTAAGATAATTCTTGACATCAATTCTTGTAAATCCCAAATTGGTTCGACCTCCTGCATATTGGCTTTGCAAATTAAACGCTGATTTTTGACTAATTCCAGCTTTTTTAGCATTTTCTAATTCATAACATTGAGCTGGTAATGGTTCTCGAAATGATGCAAATAAGTGAACAGCTTCAGGTGCCTGAAGAGGATAATTATGCTCCAAGCAAACTTCATTTATTTTGTATTTTCCATCCATTTGCTTAACTTTCATTCTAGCATTGCAACATGTTCTTGTCTCATCCTCGGGCCTCTTATTTGACATCTCTTCTTTATCTGACTTTCTCACCCCTTCTTTACATCACACATATAGATAAGAGGTGTATACAGACATATCTTTTCTACTCTTGTTAAAGCTTTGTTTTCGAACACCAAAACCTGTTTTCCTACCATATGCCTTCCAAAATTCTCATGCTTCTTCTAAATTGTCAAATTCAAGATTAAGTCTGGGAGTTAAATCTATATCCATGGTATAGAACTCCTGCAAAATTAAATACGATTATAAATTGTGATCTCAAGATTAACAAACATGTACATATACAAATAAAAACAATTATAAACAAGTTCTTATGGAGGATTCTTAGTTCTTATAACTCAACTAAGAAAATTTGCGTTTTGGACAACAAAAAAGACAAAGTTCTCATGCAAAACCAATGCTTGATATAAGGATATGTCAAATTCAAAACATCCGTAACATATAACTAGAAGTTTTCAAGTCTTAAGGCCTAAAAGTTACCCATTTGAAAGCTCTTCACCCATATGTATACATGCAATCCAAATATTATTATAGCACCCTCTTGATTTTTTGTAGTATCATCACCAAACAATCCAACTATAGCATCAATTAGAACTTTTTATTGATTAAATACATGTTATATGCTTCACAAATTTATTTTTTGCAAAACGAGTAACTATATGAATACATTTATTTTTTACATTTGAAATTTTTTTCTCTTATTCCATTCTTCCCTATCTATACCATTTGATTATACATTGATAAATCATAAATGTAAAAACTAGATTATAAATCATACAAACAAAATATTATTACTTTACTCACCAACCTATTCTCACAAAATAGTGCTTATTGATTGTCTTCTCTAATAATATAATACATTACATTATCTTCCACAATAGCATAACACAGCACAACATGAGGTATTTCACAGTGCGCAGAAACTCTGTATTTCCCTTTCCTTTCCCACCGCGGACGAAGATGAAGAAATATCCAACAGGGAAAAAATGGGCGTCTGATTTGTTCAAAAAGGTGCTGTGGTGGAGGCAAAATCATTGGACGGCTGAGATTGAGTCACAAATTAAACGGTCGAGATCAAATCATCAAAACAACGTCGTTTCATTTATGAGGCTTCGATCACCGTTCATTTAACAGACGCATAACGGACGGCCCAGATTAAAGGAGAAAACAACGTCGTTTTCCGCAAAGGACGCGCAGCGCACTGAAGATGTAAAGGACGTAAGTTGAACGCTATTTTAAGAGGCCCCAAATATCTCCCAAGTTTATGGTATTGTCTTCGTTTTCCACGTGTGGATTATCAACAAACTTGCATGAATTATTGTTATGACAGAGTTATTTGTTGGAAATTGAAAGGGGTGAAAAGAAAAATGAAAATACAAAGGCGATTTTTTTTCCATTGACTTTATAGCCTAATAACGGAAAAACTTCAAAATAAATGAATAGTCTTGAATTTTGTACCGCTTGTAACCTTATTAGTAAAAAAAAGGGGGAAAGGAAAATCATTCATAGGTCCCCAAAAAAAACCCACAACAAAGTCCCATAGAAATTCCAAATTTAAAAAAGTCCCTAAAGACTTTTGTGTGATTAATTACCAATATGGAATGATTATATTGCTTTTAGTATAATTCAACACAAAGTTTTGGCAGGAAAAAATTCAAATGGGAGTGTCTTTAAAACATTGGATGTTAGGAGTTTTTGTGTTTTGTCCCTTGCATTTCGCATCCTTCCGTCATCCAAACCCCCAGCGTGCTTCGCTCCTCCGCAACTTCATGAAAACCAAACAGAGGAAGATTCACGACTAATCCCACTGCTTAGGTCATCCACTGCTTCGTCACTTGTCGTATTGGCGTCCGGCGATCGTCTGACCACCACCAGCGAGACCGTCCTCTGCCTAAATCGCCCTTCCCTCTATGATTTTAGTATATGTTAATTTTTCCCCTTGTCTGGCTGAGAGTGCAAGGGAGTATTTTGTTTTGATTCTCCTTCTCCTCCTTCCTAGACGTGTTATACCCTGAACCCTTAGCCTCTTTCTCTCTCCGCCGCTTCATCACTTATGCTATTGGAGTCCAACTACCATCTAAGCACCACCGGCGTTGCCATCCTCTGCCTAAATCGCCCTTCCCTCTCCTCCTCTTTACTGGACGTGTTATACCCTGAAGGTTGAAGCTTGGTAATATAGTTGGGCCTTCCTCTTCCGAATTGCATCCACAAACAATGTTAACTTACTCGGTCAGTGTTCGAATTCAATCTAATGTTGAAATTCCGTTCAATTTATTCAATCATTAATTTATTCCTTATATTTTTTAGGAAATAAAGAGGATATATGACATATTGATGTCAAGGGTGGTGTTTATGGTGCAAGAGGAACTGGTTTCCCTTCAATCAAGGCTATTGAAAGGGGGAAAATTGATGAGGGGGTATAAAATTTTGAAGATGAACACTCTTCATCAGAAAGTGAAGATGAACAACCTTCTTCAGAAAGTGGAGATGATGGGTCATATATAGAAAAAAGAGACGATGTGGACCTTGGGTCAACAAATGAAGATGAAGGGGCAGAGGAAGAAAATGCAAGGGTTGGTGCGAGCAAGTCGGAAAGTGAAGAGGATGGGTTAAGCAAAGAAAGTAAACAAGGATAGGAAGTGGAGTCTAAAAAAAAGAATGGAAGGAAGGTGAGGACAAAGGTGAGTCACATGAAGTTGAATCTAAAGAGGAGGAAGAGATACAATTGAGGACATCTACAAGGGTAAAAAACTCGCTATTGTCTCTCCTTGGGTGACAACCATGGGAAAGAAGAGAACAAAAGATGACAAGGACAAGGAATCTTTATACTATTTGTGCACAATAAGATGTAACAAAGAAGAGGCCCAAGTGTAAGTGATTAAACTTCTTTAATATATATCACATTACCATCTTACTTGCAACCAATTGTCGTGCCAATTTTCTCTCAATGCTCATGTATTAAAACAGACAAGGAGTGCTTCCTCTCTTTTAACATCCATGTATTGAACGACTTTGCAGGATTAGTGATTATGTTATCCCACCTCTTAAAAGGAAATTTGCTAAGAGCCCATCAGTCAACATCCCCATTACTCTCCACCTATTGTGCCAATTATGGATTGAACAATCTTAACTTTCTTATTGCATCAGTAAAGTCCTCATCCAGCCTTGTATATGCAATTGCATCAAGGAGATTGAGTGAAGTCTCCTTGCTATTCCCCGACTTATGTGTCCGACCTCTATTGATTTTTAGGAACTCGGCACTATAATTTTCCTTCAAATGCCGGTAGCAAAAAGCATGTCTCTCGCTGCCAAATAATTCTTTTACAGCACCAATAATGGCATTATTCCGATTTGACACAATTGTTATCATTATTGACCCTGTTATCTATTTCACATTGCATAGAAACTAAGCTCATTCATAATATGTTTCACCGCTAACAATTGCATATGTTAAGGGAAACATTTCATTTTCTGCATCGTATGCACAAGCTGATAACATTATTCCCTTATAAGGGTCGCTTAGATGACATCCATTTATATAAAGTATGGGCTGACAACTATCCCTAAAACATTTAACCGAGCAACCATAAGTAACAAATATCCTCTCAAATCTATTGTTAGATGACCCTTCATATTTTGCAACAGTGTCGGAATCACTTTCTATGAGTCTATCACATATCCAAAGAATTACCATGTAAGAGTCTTCTACTCGACCATGTATTTCTCTCAATGCTCTATCTTTGACCCTGTATGCTTAAGGGTAATTCAATCACACCCCATACTCTTTGTACAAGTCTGATCGAATTTCATTAGTAGTCTTGTAAATATTACAGCTCAAATCATCTATTACAATTGATGATGTCAAGCTGGACCTGGGTGGATGACAAACAATTAGGTTGTCATGTGCATGGTGAATATGTTCATTTTTGTATGTTTTGATGGTTAGAAACTCAGTGTCTTGATGTTCTCCCGATGAATATGCACCCATGTACTAAGGACAACCATCAACATTGCACTTTACAATTATCTTTTGTTGATTGTTCTTCACAAATTGGTATGAAAATTTATGGGAAATCCTATATTTGTATAACGTTTGCCGAAGGGTCACAGTATTCCAAAAGATTTGTCTTTCTTCAATAATCAAATCCTTCCATTTGCTATGATTCATTTTCGGGTTGGTTGTTGGCACCATTTGAGTACAACATGCTAATGATAGGACCTCTTAACTTTCATTTAACAAAGGAGGTGAAAACATGGACAATTCACCTACACCTCTAAATAATTGATCAATCCTGCAAGAAATGATGAGTTAGAGTGCTAGTAATGACAATGTATGAGCCATCATTCATAACTTATCTAGCAAGAAATTATTTTTCTTAAAACAACTCAACTTACACTTCTTACTCTTCCATTTGACCATTCATTGTTGGTTCTATATTGTCATTATCACCATATTCTTCATTAAATTTTATTAAATATTCACCCCTTTATCGTCTACAAGATCAACAAATGTTGATGTATCAAGGGTAGCTTTGAATTTCAAACAAATTTCATTACTTTTGGTTCTAATTATAGATTATATGATTCTTTGAAATTCCTCATACGTTGTGCCTTCTTTTATGCATATTGTTATTACCAAACCATCAACATATTGCATTTCATTTTCTCTACCATTTAAAAACTCCTCCACATGAAATAAACAGAATAGATTCTTCCCCGAACTAGTTCCCATCTTTCATGACAATATTAACAATTGCCTCAACAATATTAACAACTACGAATGCACGTATTAACAACATTTTTTTATATCATATCAACATTTTGTAATCAAACAAACCACCATCACATTCAATCATTTTCACTTAAAACTAATCAATCATTCTGTTACCTTGCCTAAAAACAGAGCAATTCCTCTATTATATTGCCCAAAAATAGAATACAGGTTCTGTAGTAGCAACTACAACAACAATATTTACAATTGTAACTGCACGTATTAACAACACATTTTTAACATCATATCATTTTTTTCTCACCAAACAAACCACCATCACATTCAATCATTCCCACTTAAAACATAGCACTCCCTCTGGAACCTTATCGAATAATTGAGCACAATAAAATTCACACAACACAACCACTGTGAAGCTCTAACTTTAATGGTTAAGATCATATCTTTAACAAAATAATTTATCTACCTCATAGCACATAGTCCTCTATTGAGCTCAAGCTCTAACCTTTAACCAACCCCAGAATTTCAATACACCTAATATACACAGCGGAAAAAAAAATTGAAGTCACTGTTCAACATCTCTAACAGTAGATGAATGTTGAAAGTCTAACTTTTGCCTAGGATATGGTCACCACACTCAATCCCTTCAACGTTGCAACAGAAACCATTGTAGCATTCGTTCGTTTTCTCTTTCTCGTTAATGAGAAAAACGAGTCATTCTACCTCCTCTTGTGCCTTTTCCTTGTTTTATTCTTTGGAGGTAAGTTAGTCATTTCACATTGATAATTAATCACACAAAAGTCTCTAAAGATTTTTATAAATTTGGAATTTGTATGAGGATTTTGTTGTGGTTTTTTTGGTTACTTGGAACCTGTGAGTGGTTTTCCTAAAAAAAGAAAAATAGATGATATAATGGATAGGCAATTATCAACATATTTTTTTTTTCGTATGCCCAATACTCTCGGCGCAAGACTGTTGTTTTTAATAAAGTCAGAAAAAAAAAAAAAAGCACCAAGCCAACTCGGAATTTTTGAAATTTCTTTGTGCGGAGGCGGATGCTCTTAGATTTGAAAATCTTCTATTAATATTGGGGGATTGTCTTCCTGATTCTCCTTCAGTGTGTCATTGTTTTGCATATGGCTTGGAATAAGATTAAATTAAATTATTTAATTAATTAACAATTAATGCAGCACTGGTAAATGCTTTTCCCTGAATCTTTTCATTATATTTTTGTCGTTAAATAACACGATGATGAGTTCATGATGAACTCATCCTCTAGTAAAATAAAATCAT
This sequence comes from Albizia julibrissin, assembly GCA_037074505.1. Lineage (NCBI taxonomy): Eukaryota > Viridiplantae > Streptophyta > Magnoliopsida > Fabales > Fabaceae > Albizia > Albizia julibrissin. Next base: position 37,440,791 of record CM073488.1, on the reverse strand, counting down.
ATTTTGGACTTTTTATTTGGACAGAGTTTTAGACTTGAATTCTGGAAACCAGCCTTTTAAGTTATAGTATTTTTCTTGTAATTCAATTTTGTATATAGAGCCCACATCTCTCAATTTCGCTTCCGTAATTAAATATCTGTCCATATTAATACCGCGCATCGGATTTTATTCTACTTTAATATTCCATGATCTTTTTTTTGTCATAGATAATATTCCATAATCTTTAAGAAAACCTTAAATTAAATTCCAAATTTAGTTTATTCTTATAAAAAATCAATGTAACTTGCTTTACGAGGAAATCGCACATAAATGTCATAAAAAGAAAGAAATCGTATATAAAAGAGTAAGATACGAAAATGAAATAATATTTTTTAGCTTTTTTAAAAAAAGGATAATAAATTATTCATTTTTAATTACAAAGACTGGTATATATGGTAATTAAATTTTGTTAAAGTAAAAGAGGCATCTCGTCTACTTTTTCCTATTTTATTCTCTTTTTATACCAAACAAAGCATTATTTAATTTAAAATAATAGGTATCTCTAATTTATGATTTTTGAATGGTGCGGGAGTCCAAGAACCTCATTATCAATTATTGGTGAAAATCACGAGTTGATAAATTGGCTAATACAATAATCCATTTGTCTCTATTAATCATACTTTTTAAGATATCAGCTTATCCCAAACTCGTGCATAAGTATTATATTTCTTGAGAAGCTAGAGCCTGTTTAGTTTAACGTTATTGCATACCTACAATATTAATTATAATTATATTATTAAGAGAATAGTGTTTGGTTGTTATTTAGTATGGTAATAGGGTTTACTATGGTAATGATGATTATAAAAATTTTGGTAATTCTTATTCATACCCCCATGAATACTCATTACCACCTCATTACATGGTTAAAAAAGTCTAATTTACTCTTTAATTTCACTTGTCTCATTTCACCTGCTACATCACTCTACAACCACCGCTACCACTACCTCCTCTTCCTTCACCATCGTTGCGGCCACCCTAGATCACTACCCCTACCACCTTATCCTCCACCGCCGCCGCCATCACTACCTCCACCATTTGCCACCGCAGACACTACCTCTTCTACCACGGCTGTCGTCGCCACCTCACGCCGCTACCGCCACCTCTACCATTGCCGCATCCACTACCTCCTCTTGCACCATTGTCGCTATCACCGCCTGCCATCGTCGCCACCTTATCACCGTTACTGTCGCCTCCACGACTACAACCATTGCCATCAGACGATCCTCAACGAAATAGTATGACGGTTATGATGAGGTAAGACTCTTAACTATTTTTTAGGCAAAGATTTTATTAAGGGTAAAATAGACTTTATGTGACTTATTAATTTTAAATAATTATTAAAAAATAAATTATTGCACCTCACTTTAAAATTAAATAAAACACTAGCCCAATAATTAATATCGCATTGCATAACATTACACTGTACTGCAGAGTGTAATAGGATCGAACCAAACGTGCGTTACAATTTAGATAGTTGAAACGTGGAGTGGTTCATTCAATATTTTCTTGTATAATTTAATGAAAGTTATACCTAATTTTTAAGTAAATATATTATATTTAATATGAACCTTTTTTTGAGTGGATTAATATGAACATTTTTTATTGTGTTTATCCTCTCCAATAACATGTAGCCTTGCAGTTTCTTTCTTTTTCTTTTTTCATTTTTTCGATACCGAGAATTCTAATGAATTAATGTGTCATTTTTATAATGTTGGAATTTATTATTTCATAACTTAACATAATTCTAAATTTTCAGACCACAACAATATATATTATATAATATCATCATATGTAAGGTGTTTTACCATTTCGTGCCTGAATGGTTAAGTGGTAAAAGTCCCCGAAGCTAAAAGGTGGTTATGAAACTTTTTTTTGTTTTTGTTTTTGTCAACAAAAGGTGATTATGAAACTCATTGTCACATCTTGGATAATTTTTATGAAATTTCGATCAATAGGGGTTTTAGTTCTGTGTAGCACCTTTAGCACAAAAGATAGATGGGATACTTTTGAGTTCAAAAACTCTCCATAGAGTTTCAATAACGATAATTTGTCAAATCTATCTTTCTGCTCCCTTCATTTCTATTTATTTCTTATTTAACTTATAACATGTTTTAGTGAATATTTGTAATTCACATAATTTTTAATAGCATTAAATATTAAAATAAAATTTTATTTAAATATTCAAGTCATTTTTTTGCCATCAAATATTCAAGACATTTGTGAAAATATATTCAATATAAATAATAATTACATATATTTTTTATTTTAAAAATTGACTAATAATTTTTAGGGAAAAAGTCCTATTTTACCTTAGAAGTTTTTGCGATGAAGCAATTTTGCCATAGAAGTTTTTCTGGTGCAATGTCGTCTAGAAGTTTCAAAATCGTAGCAATTTTGCCATGACTATTATTCCATTTAATTCGACCATTAGTTGACCAAATATATTGAGCTAGTAGTCCATGTGTTACTCACATCATTTTTGTTTTAAGTTCATTGTTAAATATAGGGGTGTTCAAAGTTTTCTCATCCCCGTCTCAGGCAAATTGGGACAGGAAAATCCTGTCTTGAAAACTTTCAAGACAGGGAAAATTTGAGATCTGGAATGAGACTTCCCAATCTCATCCCATCCCGAATATAATATATATAATACCTAAATAGCTGTCGGGACTCGGCTGAACCATAGAACCAGTGATTCATGAACCCTAAAATCCGGAATTGCCTTGATTGTTCCATCTTTACTCTCTTCGTCGCTCTGCCTGACCGCCTCCACCTCTCCTCCTCTTCACTGGACAGTGAAGCCGAGAGGGAGAAACAGAGGAAGCAATATCCTCTATTCCCGATATTTCTTCTAACTTTTCTGTTTTAGCTTGATTTGGAGTTGTATTATTAGGCACTTAAAATGTTTAGATTTAACAAATCCTTACAAGTAAAGTATCTTCCCGTAAGTTTCCTTTTTTTGTGTTTGCATTTACTTATATTTGAATACACTGGTCTGCTTAGTTTTAAGGGAGTTTGCCTTTAAAATAGTTTAAAAGAAAAAATCAAAGCTGGAAAGTTTCATGTTGAATAATGCAAAACACTTAAAGGACTATTTTGGGAAATCCCGATCCTGATCAGGACGGGAATTTCTTGGGATCAGGATTGGGACCAATTTCCCATCTGAACCCTTCTTTGGGATAGAACTGGAAATTGAATTTTCCAATCCCGTCTTATTTCGAGAACACCCCTACTTAAATATGATTATGAAAATGTAAATAATTTTATGAAATTCATTCTTTTTTTTAATTACACATATCCATCTAAGTATAATCAAATTTCTTAAAGTTAGTACATAAAAGGTTTCCTAACATAAATTACCATTAATCTTCAGTTCTTATTACATATGACAATTACGATAATACATTTAATCGCCGCTAATTCAAAGAGAATTTATTTTACTCTATATATATGTAGATGAAAAAACTAGAAATGAAAGCATTGTTGTCAAATTGTTGAGTTCACCCACCAAGTTTATGGTTTTTATATTTCTATCTTATAAAATTATATTAACTGGCTCTTAAATTTATGCTAATTTTTTTATTTGATCATACTCATTGGTTTTATATATGAATTTTATAGAATTTTTTTGTTGAATATGATAAAATTATGAATGCTATTGAATTTAAATGCTATAAATTTAATTATTTGAATTTTAAAAAATATTTAAATCAATATGATGTCCTTTTTATATTTTAATTATTTAATTATACACTATTAGTAGTTATTTTTTTGGTCAAATCATACAAAACCTTCCTGAACGTTAGGTCAATTGCATATGACACATTGACATTTTAAAGTTTAAATTTAACCCATTAATCTTTTATTTTTTTTTATTACTAAACCCCTGCATTGACTAACTATCATCTTTTTAACGAATATTACCATGTCAGATTAACAAATGATATGTGGCATCTTACATTTCATCCTATGTAAATTATTTATTTCATAAAACTTTTTGAACTTTGACCAATTATAAATAACCCTCAAAACTTTGATAAGGTATAAATAACCTCCCGAAATTTTAAAATTTTAATTTAACTCCCTTAAAATTTTGCTTTATAATATTAAACCACATGTTATTACTTTTATACTTTTAATAAAATTATTAATATTATTATTATTATGTTTCAATTAAAATAGATTTTTTGTAACAAAAATTAGAATAATGATATTTAAAAAAATTAAAAAAACAAATGTTGAACTTCTGATTCAAGAAAAAAAAATGCACTACAAATAAAGAGTTAAATAGGGTAAAAGTCATCCTCTAACACAAATGTAATATTTAAACTATCAATGCTCAATTATCCCAAAAATATATTTAACACTAATGATTATATTTTTATACTATCAATACTCAATTATCCCAAGAAAATAAGTAAATATTATATAAATGATAACATTTTATTTTTATATTTTTTAAGTATTATTCTTCTAGTTTTGTCAAACAAAAAAGCTATTTTAATTGATAAATTATAGTAATAATCTTAACAAATTTATTAAAATGTAAAATTAATGACAATGGGTTTAATATTATAAATTAAAATTTTAAGGGAGTTTTAATTTTGAATTTTTAGGGTTTTTTGTAAATGATTAAAGTTTAGAGAGTTATCTGTAATTAGTTAAATTTTAGAAGATTTTATGAAATTAGTAGTTTACATAGGGAGAAATACTTACATACTCCATGATTACCACGTCATATGAACTCTGTCTAATAAAAATATAACAACTCAAATCATTTTAATCCTAGTTGGCTTGTGACTCATCTAAACAAATTTAAATTTTATTTTTTTTTTAAATACACATCTTAATTTAAAAAAAACTAAAACAAAATGATGAACTCATATTTTATTGAAAACAAAATAAAATCTAAATTTTTTCATGTGAGTTACTTGTCAAATAGGATTAAAATGATTTGAGTTGTTATGTTTTCATTTGACAGAGTTCATATGATGTAGTACTTTGGACTTGGAGTATGTGAATATTTCTCTTTCATAAGATGACACGTGTCATATATTAATTTGACATAGCAATTTCATTAAAAAGATAAAGGCTAGTTAACAGTAAGGTGTTAATTATTAAAAAAAAAGAATTAAGGTACAAAAATACTCATAAACTTCTCAAAATATGGTAAAAATGCTAACACCATTAATTGGTGCAAACATATGTTTTGTGGGACTCACATTATTATTTTTTTAGGTGTAAAAATACCCATAAACTTTTCTCAAAAGTGCACTTAACACTATAAACTTTTTTGGGTGCAAAAGTGACCATGAACTTCTCAAAATAGGGTAAAAATGCACACATCATGAACTGATACAAACTTCTGTTTTATGGGACTCACATTATTATTTTTAATGACTATTTAATTTTTTTAAACAACTCTCCACCCCTCTCTCTCTTTCCTACCCCTCTTTCTCTGATCTCCCGTGAAACCCTCGCTACTCCAACGATTCAATCTTCGTCGCTCTCAAACTCTCTACCAAGTTTTATGCTTATAGTATGTATTCAATGAAAACACTAAAGGAGAGCATATCTTAAAGGACTAGCTTATTGGGAGGGAGAGCCCCTTAAATTTATAAACCCCACTCTACTTGTGAGATTTCTCGATGTGGGACTCATAACACTATGCAACAATTTGTTCATTTAAATTCAAATAATCACACTCTTAAAGATATTAGGAATATGTGTTAGTCGTCTAGCTTAACCGCAAGCGCACGGATCCTCACAAGTAGTATAATAATATCGTTCACACGAGAACTAAGGCAAAAATGAGTTAATTATCACACTTATGTTCTTAATTAGGTTAAGTGAGAGTAATTTAAAAGAAATTTTATATATAAGAATTAATTGATTAAAAGAGAATTTATTCAATAACTTTAAGACGAGAGGAACTTATGATTACTTATCCATATTGTACTTCATAAGACTAACTTAACTCTTAAATTGATAATGAAAACATGTGCTTGTCAGATGTTCAAATTAATTGATAAAGCTTTCTCAAGTCAAAACCAATTTTATATTTTCAATTAACATGTGCAATATCTTGTCTTAGTTAACGAAAATACTCATTAAGCTCTATCCTCAATTAGACAATGCTAAGCTAATAGATATATCTCTATTCTATTAATAAACCATCTATTTAATCCCCAAACTTCAAGTCTAGCATGATTTTATCTAAGTCCTACAATTAAATTAGCTTTCTCAAGCATCACTCAATTGAACCCAACAATCTAAGTGGTGGCCAATCACCCAGAAGCATTAAGCACAAGATAAAATCAACACATAAATTTCATTAATCGATAAAAGAAATAAATAAATAATTCTTAATCCATCTAATAGTTTAAAGCAATCATATAATGTGAAATTTAGCTACTCATAGTCATAACTAAAACCAAATCAAATCAATAATAATCAAAATAAGAGTTAACTGAAAGGAAAGAGAAGAAATTAATAAAACCAAAAGATTGAGCCTCAAATCTCTTCTAAGCTTCAATTCCCTCCAATTCTCCATAGCGTCCTCTGATCCAATACACAATGACGCTCCTGGTCTTCAAATTAGTTACCTCCACAGTCCTTTCGTCCTCCTGTGAAGATGATGACAAAACCTGAATGCCTCTCCTGCTCTCTCTGTATTCAAATGCTTTTCCTTCCCCTTTCCTGAAGAAGCTTAACTCCTATATATAGGTCAGGTTCCTAGATCCTCATGCAATATTTTTCTAGCAAAATAAAATCAAACAAAAAGATAAAAAATAGATAATGATAATAATAAATAAAGATGATGATAATAATAATAATAATAAATGAAATATATTTTTATTTTTATCTTAAATTATTATTTTTATTATTAATATCATTATTTTTATCTTTAATATCAAAATCATTATTTTTATCTTAAACCTTGATATTTATAATGAAATCTCTTTAAATTGATATTTATCAAAATCTCACTCAAATCCCTTTAATTTAACTTAGATAACTCCCAAATATATTAAAATATATCTTAAAATTATCTGAAAATAGGTAGTCATCAATAGGTGATGGGACATTGATGGGTGATTTGCGGTCATTGATTTTGGTACTTTTTTCTTTTGATGCTCTATTAGCTTGATTAAATGAAGAAGTAGGATTATTCTCTAGAGGACTAGGCCTAAGTTGGTAAAAAAGCATGAGGTGAAGAGAAATGATGCTCTATGGAGAGATTAAGAGCGACGAAGAGTGAATCGTCAAAGTAGGGAGGTCTCACAGGAGATCAGAGGAAGAGGGGTGGGGAAGAGAAGGATGGGGGGTGGAGAGCTTTTTATAAAAATTAAATAATCATTAAAAAAAATAATATGGGTCCCATAAAATAGAAGTTTGTACCAGTTAACGGTGTGTACATTTTTGCCATATTTTAAGAAGTTCATGGGCACTTTTGTACCTAAAAAAATTTACGGGGTTTGGTGCACTTTTGATAAAAGTTCATGGGTATTTTTGAACCTCAAAAAATAATAATATGGGTCCCAAAAAATAGACATTTATACCAATTAACGGTGTTGACATTTTTGCCACATTTTGAGAAGTTTATTGGCATTTTTGTACTTAAAAAAGTTTATGGTGTTGGGTGCACTTTTGAGAAAATTTCATGGGTATTTTTGCACCTTAACCCTGTTAGAATCCATGTTTTGATGATAACAAAATAGTGATAAATTGTTTTGCAAGGAAATGATCAAGTTTTATCAAGCACAAGATACTAAGTTTTCTAAACAAAGATTTGCATAATCACACGTTGAGATAAGCTAAGAAAGCATTGATGCACTCGAGCTCTTAGCATTGCACTTGAGTTCAGGTTAATGAACTCAAGTTTAGCAGATACGCTTGAGTCCAATTAGTATTTTCCTGTGTAAATTATGTTGAAGACTTAACTGATATTTGAATTTTGTATATGGTAGGAACTATTGCACTCGAGTTTACAATAATGCATTCGAGTTTTGAGAAGCTTTGCACTCGAGTACTGAGAGTTCTGACATAAGAGTTTATACTAGAGAGTCTTGATGTTGTGAAACAAATGTTACACTCGAGTTTGAACTATAGCACTCGAGTTATGTGAAGACATTGCACTCGAGTTCTGGGGAAAGTGTTTATACCCGAGAGATTTGCAATTGTGAAGAAAATTAAGTGCACTTGAGTTCTCAACTTCATTGCACTTGAGTTCAGAGAGTTCAAGCATGAGAGTTTGTACCTGAGAAGACTTGGGAAAGGAAGATAAGAGGTACACTCGAGTTCTCCATCATGCACCCGAGTTTTAAATTAATTTACACTCGAGTTTGTAAGTTGTACTCCCACGAGTTTGTTTTCAGAGAGGTTTTGAAATTCTCAAAGAAGTGAAGCACTTGAGTTTGTCTATACAATTGAGTTCTCACTTTGCACTCTCGAGAGTTTTGGTCAAAAATATTTCAGAATCAAGGATAACATGAAGCACTTGAGTTTACCAAGCAACACTCGATTTTTAAGGAGATTTGTGCTTAAGTCCATAAATGCACTCCCAAGAGTTTCAACCAAAAAACCTTACAGGAACATGAAAATATTTGGTGCCCTCGAGTTCATGTTAGTGTACTCAAGTTTTTATGGATTTTGCACTCAAATTTTGAATTTGCTCTCTCGTGAGTTCCTGGCCGAGACAACCTGAAGACATTGAAGTTTTACTATGCACTCGAGTTTGGTATGATGAATGTGACATCCTTAAAAATAAAAATAATTAAATAATTAAATAATAATAAAATATTATAATATAAATGTAACGGCACGGTGTCTCCCGTTTCCCACTCGGGGTCCCTAGGGTCCTTAGCGGTGCCAAGTGGCTACTAGGTTACTCATAAGGCTTGTACTTACCCCCAGGTTGAGCCTTCGAGCCCTGGGGAGACGTATTAAATCCCTGTGGGAAGGGGATAGTTCCTGGCTGGGAAAAGACCTCAGTGAGGTGACTCAGTCCGGCACCGCTAGGGACCCCGAGTGGGAGACGAGAGACGCCGTGCCATTACAATGAACTCGAGTTCATATGTTGACAGAAGCTAAGTGAACTTCAACGATCAATTTGAATATGTTTATATGTTTTCCAATCCTTGTATTTTCTTATGTTATCATTCTTAAACATTGTTTAATGTTTGTTTCAAGTGTGAGACATGATTTCAACGATCGGATTAGCAAAACGAATAAAGAATTCAAAAATAGCAGTCACAATGATGTGAGCTTGCTGTCACCACACATGGGTCAACAAATATCACGAGTAACTGCGCACACCTTGATAGCCTGTGTAAAGAATTCAAATGCACATTCTGCTCTACAACGGATACTCTGCAACGTTCGTTTCCCAAACAACGATATAAAAAGTTTTCTAAAGATGAACAAAAAAAAAAAAGAACAGAGAACACATGCGAAAGAGCTTACAATTTTACAAGTATTTGAAAATCCGTTGTATTCATATTATGTGCATCAGTGATTATCTTATTTGCTCTGTAGGAGAGTTTTAGTAAACACTCTCATTGTAATCTTCATCTCAAGGTAAATGGACCTTGAAGAGTAGAGTTTCCTTACGGGTGAAGTTGAGAGAATTCTTTAGAAGACTTTCTGCTCGTAAGACTTGCAAGGTGCAAGCGGGAGAGAACGTTGCTGCTCGTAAGACTTGCATAAGTAAGTGAGAGAGAAAATTCATTTGAATTTCTTTTCTCGTAAGACTTGCCGCGAGGAGGAGAGAAAGTTCTAAGTGTAGAACGTTTCTGCTCGTAGTCCCTAGATGACAGTTGTTGTACGGTGCGTTCCAAGAGCCGATTGAATCTTGGAGGATTAATGAAAGGCTTAGTAGGTATTGACCTCTGGGGACTGGACGTAGGCCAGGGATTGAGGCTGAACCAATATAAATCTCTGTGTGCAATTCCTATCATCTCTACACTCTTTTCGTTTAGTTCAATTTAGCCGTATCAGCCGAAGAATTTGACATCACCTAATTCACCCCCTCTTAGGTGAAGCTTGCTTCTTACAAACCCTAAAAAAAGGTGTGAGAAGCTAAATTTGAGCTTTGAAATGTCAGGGTTGAAATGATATAGTACTCCTGAAATATATAAGTATTTCTCTTTACATAGGATGACATATGTCATTTATTAATCTGATATGACACTTTCTTTAAAAAGATAAATGCTAGTTAACAGTAGGATGTTAATAATAATAAATAAATAAAAAGGGTTAGGTAAGCTAAATTTGAGTTTTGAAATGTCAGGGGTTATATACAACTGACCCAAAATTCAAGAAAGTTTTATATAATTTTATCTTATTTTTTAAATAAAAGTAAACTCTTACAAGTAAAGTTTAATGTAGTTTTATATAATTTTTTCTTATTTTTTAAATAAAAATAAACTCTAACAAGTTCACGATATCAATTTCCAATTCTAATCTACGATATGAGTTTAGATACTTATTACGAGTTTGTTTAAATTTATACTAGTAAGTTTACTAATTTTGAATGAATGAATATAAGAGGTAAAACTTAAAAATGGTAAAAAATCCTCCTTACAAAATTTACTACTTTAGGCGGTTTTCCCTTTAGATTTTATCCCATACAACAAACATATGTTTTTTTTTTTTTGGGAACTTAGGTTAGATAATGGACGGTTGAGATGTGAGGAGTGATTAAACTCAAAATCTCTTGTGCCGTACAAAGTAACTCAACACAAGATGAGGATTGAGGCGGTGAGTGAGAGATGACGTGTCCTGGGGTTAGCGATATGGAGGCCTCATATGTAACGTCAGTCGACTCCTAAGCATTCCTTATCGTTCAAGCGAAAGCGACTTGCTCTGATCCCCCCAAGTGTGTATGCGAGTGATCAATCTTAGACCGCCGACTTAAGCCATGTCCGTGGTCAGCCCTATTTTACGGCGGCGTATGCCTTCCTCATGCCTTGTTCTCTCGAGCTAGGGTTTTTCCTTTCATCGACCTCCGCTAGACCCTTCCTCCTGGAAATCGCCCAACTCCGTTCAAAATCTTATCTTTTTGGTAAACTATATAGGTAACTTTGTGTTTTTGTGTTTGTTCAGGTAATTTCAGTCTCATCTTATTCCCTGCTCTTGATGGACTAATCTTCTCCCCGATCTTATTTTGTTGAGGCCCTGTTTCTAGGGTTTGGTTTTGGAACAAAATGTGGATTTTTTACGACATTATCGTCGTTGACTTTTCATTTGGGGATTGGATCTGGTAGATCGGGGTTGATTTTAATTGTTACATGGTTTTCAGCTGACTCGGTTGTCCTTCGTCGTTTTTCTGTTGATTTTAGTGTGCTTGTGCTTGATTTTGTGGAATTTCGTGCGAATGATATTTGGGTGGTTGACAAGTTGATTGTTTTTTTTAGTTTTTGGTTAAAATTACTTGCAACGATTTTATATGTAATTCGGAACTATGACTAGTTGGTGCGAAACGTTTATTCTAATTATCTTGAGTAATTTGTTTATGTTATATGCATAAACATAATTTCCTTTATCTCAATCTAATGTAAATTTTTTATCTATTCTTCTCCAATAGATGATATTAAACTCTAAGGTCCTACTGTTTTTAGCACGCAAATTACTATTTTACTGGGTTGTCTGATTTGTTCCCCTAAATAATTATGGTTGATGCTATCAGTTTTATCTGGGTTGATTTGGAAGATTTGGCTTATGTTTTATTGGCTGTCTGAGATCTAACCCGTCATCTTGATTGATCTTTTTTAGGGTTTTTGGAGGGGTTTCTAATTTGAGTGACCCTATTGTTACTTCATTTTCTGTAGCAGTTTGGGATGAGATGAAAGTTTGAGTTCTATTATAAAACATCATCATCGGGAGCAGATCTACTTTATTTAAATTAAATTGAAGTCACAGAGATGAGAAACATGTGCGGTATGAGTAGTAACTGCGGTGCTCGGTATGAATTACTCGTTTATTTATCTTTAGTTAATGTATGCTTTTGGTTTTCTGATGCATTAGCTGAGAAGTGAACTACTATCAGTTTATAGTTTAAGTACAAGTTTGGTGGTTATATTGTTTAGTCCTTGTATGATGTTGAAGACTAGGAGTTTGCATCATAGAATAAATTCAACCATATTTGGACAAGTTTGAAACTGATTATCCCAATTATGTTAGTTATGCGTAAAAAGAAATTAATTGTGAAAGGATAATATTGCCGCTGTTCAGGAAGCATAGATAGTGTTGGAGCGAGGAATTTGCTTGTAGTAGATATCTGTGCCTATGAATTGTAAGGCCATTCCAGGCTACTAGTTATGTGATGTGAATTGTTTTGATAAAACATTTTTTCTTACTCTTGCAGTGTTTCTTAAGTTGAACATTTTTTAATTTTTCCCCTTGTCATATTGGTAATAGCTGGCTTAGTCAATTGTTAATTCCTTTCTGAACTCAATCCTTATTTATCTCCATTACCTCTTCTTTTATGAAAGCATTTACTTATATATCATCTCAATAATCTTGTATGTTTTATATTTCCGGGGATGCTAGGCCATTTCTGATGTCATGGTCCGTACCGCTACTGCCGCTGTTTCTTTAGAACTGAGCACGGCCTAGAGTTCTATTCCAGTGCTATTGGAGCTTGTAGATTCCATTTTGTGCATAAGAATTGATCTAGTAGATAGAAATGGAAGCAAACATCGCAAAGGAATCGGATAGAGTTGTGCTTAATCAGAAGCGGAAGCGGGCTACCCGATGTGCTGCATATCTAAGTGAAGCTTCCCATGAAGTCTTATCGCACTGCCCATTCATAACATTGCCAATGAAAAAGCTTGTGAAGCAGAGGAGGCTGGATGGGTATAAAAACAAGCTGACAAGCAATGAGACTCATTTTAGACAATCTTTACTTAGATGCTATTTGAACTTTAAGAAAAGTGGGAGGCCTGAACGTTTGCTGTTTTATCAGAATAATGAATGGAATGACTACCCTCAGGACATTGTTGACTTGATCAGGAAAGATTTTGAGGTAAAGAATGCTGCCATAGAGATTGAGTTTGATGACCGTCAAATTGTGTTAGATTTTTTGCACATGTATCAAATGGACTTGAAAACTGGTTTGCAACAACCTATTGCCTGGATTGATGAGGCTGGGTGCTGCTTCTTTCCTGAAGTTCATGCTACTTCTGATGATGAACCATATGAGGGTGGGAAAATTTATGATCCTTGTGAATCTAACGAGTCTTACGAATCTAATGAGATAAAGTTGCATTTAGAAATTGAAATAAATGGAGTTGGCGAAACTAACATGAGGGAATGTAGTGGGGAATCTAATGCTCTCGTTAAGCATATTCATATTAATGCCAAGCCTGCCAGCAATCAATATGATGTAGACATTGAAGATAGCAGTAATAATCCAGATAATGGAAATGTTGGTGAATCTGTTGAGAAAAATCTAGAGTTAGGTTTAGATAATTATACCAAATCTGTAAATGGAAAGATGGACATAAATACTGTACAGAAGTTGTTTCTTAAGGGAATGAGTAGTCTTGGAAGTACAAGCATAGTTGACATATACAGCTGCTCAAGCACTTTATTGCCAGCTCGACTGGAACTATTTCAGAAGCAAGTCGAAATTACAGAAAAGTGTCGTGGGAGTGCAAATGTTCAATATGCATGGCTTGCTTCTTCAAGAGCAGAATTGTCTACGATTTTGAAGTATGGGGTCAGGCATTCAATGTATGGCATTGGTGTGCATCTTGCAGCTGCTGATTGCCCATTCAGCAGGTTTGATTTTCTAGTCGCTATCTTTAATCAATTCAAAGTTCAAAATACTATAATATGATGGTGAACTTTTATGGTGAGTAAATTTGTTCGGAAGGGCTGTGCAATGGGCTGCCCGCCCATTTATTTCTTAATGGACACGGGCTAGCTCATGCTCATTAAAGCTTGTGACAAATGGGCTGGGTTAAACATGTGCGGGCTTGAAGGGGATGGGGAGGCCCGCTAGTGCATTTTTTTTCCGAAGAAAAAGAAATTCAATCTAGATAATCATGATCATGAGATATAATTATTGATTCATGGTATATGTATAATTCACTCGTCAAAAAATGAGATATATATAATTATATATCTCATGACTCCTTTGAAAATTGTTCCTTTTAGAATTAATGTTATAGGTCATAGTACACACACACACACACGGGCTGACACGGGCAGCCTGATGATGTGTGCCGGTAGCCCATCCCGTTCAGTGCACAAGCCTGCCCATTTAAGCCCGCCTGTTACAGGCCTTTTTTGGACGGGCCAAAATGGGCAATTTTCCATTGGGCCAGTGTAGGCTCAACAGGCTGAGGGCAAGTTGCTGAGCCCCATGGAGCGACTAGCTTCCTTTGTCTAGTTATGTTTTCCAGAGTAATCTTTGTATTTGGTTGGCAAGTATTGGTTGCTAAGATATTTACCATAACATGTAGGGAGACCCCTATACCGGGTTCTATGCAATTCATTTACATGTTTAACAGTTTTTATACCTCAATTATTTCCAATTTGTTGTGGTTTTTTTATTATTGTTAATCCTATATTCAGATCTATAGGAAAATTTGTACTTGATGTGTTTTCCTTATTGTCAACATGATTGTACGTGACTAGATCTGTGTTTAACATTGACTTACAGGTCAAATTATTGTGATGTTGACGAAAATGGAGTACGGCACATGGTGTTATGTCGTGTGATATTGGGGAACATGGAACTTCTTTGTCCTGGCGGTACACAACATCATCCCAGCAGTAATGATTACGATAGTGGGGTGGATGATATTGAAAGCCCCAAATGCTTTACAGTGTGGACTATGAACATGAATACTCACATATATCCAGAGTTTATCGTTAGTTTCAAGGTTTCTTCTGATTTTGAAGGTGATATGTTATTTCTTTAGTTTTTTTTGGGGTCTGTTATTTGTTTATGTTTAATTGGAACAGATAAGAGTTTGGATGTTTTGTCAGATATTCTTCGATACAAGAGTTTGCATGTTTTGTCAGATATTCTTCAATATATACTCGGTACTTTATTAGTTAAAGTGAAGTTTGTTAATATCTAGTTGTCTACAATTTACTGGTCAATTATTTTCGTATGGATTGGAAAAATTATTTTAAACTCTGTTTACTAGGAAATGGGACATCCTTTGGTTGTTGGGTTGTTAGTTTTCTTCTATTGAAGAGATGTTTGTCACTTCAACTTGGGGGTTCAACGATATAGACTGTTATATCTGTAGTCAAGTTGTTTCGTGCTAAGGCTTTCTTCTAAAGACTTGTACTACTGGATCACCAACACTTGATCTGCTTCTGCAGGCAAATGTTTTGAAATTGAGAGCAAGCCTAATATATCTGGGGTTACTGCTGCTGCTGCTCTTCAAGGTCGTCAAGGCTTTGTACATACAGAGTCTTCTACAGTTGATATGGTATGTGACTTGGCATTGGAACCTTGCTTCTGGTGCTTTGCTGAACTTTGTAGTATTGTCACCTCTACCTTAGGCATGACTGTGAAAACCTTGGCTCTACTGAAAATTGAAAGATGAGTTTTTTGGGCAACAAAAGGATTACACAGCACCCGTGAGGGAATATAATATTAAATTTTTATTTGGAGATAATCTTCCGGTTGGTTGATTTCTGCTGTTATGGTAGGATTACACCAGCACCCTCAGGGAACATAATATTGAATTTGAATTTTTATTCAGAGTTACTCTTTTTGCTGGTTGATTTCTGCTTTTATGGTTTAATGACAAACACTTCTCTTGTTATTTCTTAGGCCGTGATTTCTTTTTGATGATGATATATTTTTATTCAGTTACTCTTTACTGGTTGATTTCTGCTTTTGTGGTTCAATGATACACACTTTTTTCTTATTAATATTCTTTTTTTATAACTCTAGGCTGTGTTTCTTGTCAATACTGATGTAGTTCCTTCAATGACTATTGCATTCACATACTTTATATTTCATTTGATTTCTCTAATATGCACGGTCTATCACTTGGTTGACGCCTCTCTTGTATAAAAGTTTTGAATATTCTGATGATTAGCTACATGAGGTACCTCAGGGGAAGACTGCAAGTGCATCTGCTAGCACATCAAGAGCTCCAAAGTCCCCTTGGATGCCATTCCCTATGCTTTTTGATGCTATTTCTAACAAGGTTCCTCCCAAGGATATGGAGCTCGTCAATGTATATTATGAACAATTCAGGGTACGTTAAATAGTTCAAATTGCATGCTCATTGCTATTCTGATTGAAATGTCTCCAACATGTCATGCTTTCTATTTTTTTTTTGTTATAATCATCAGGCAAAGAAGATTGTCCGGGATGATTTTGTGAAGAAGCTGAGGGTGATAGTAGGAGATAATCTGTTGAGAACTACAATAACAGACCTTCAATGCAAGGTAGGTTTGTATTAGAATTACTTAGCTTTACAATCTTACACATGGTTTTTTATGGTATGAATTTATTGAATTCGGGTTCCCCTGCACTGCCATGAAATCCAGTAGGAGAGATGTTGATACAACCAGTTGAGGCCTACAATGATGTGGAAAATGGGATTGAAGAGGGGAAGAGAGAGGAATGAGAAGAACAGAGAGAGAGGAGGGATTTAGTAACTGAATAATATTTTACTGGATTAAGATTCAACAAAAGCCTATGTTTAGGCCCATGTGACTTGTTTATATACCCTTTAGGCCTCTAACTAATTCATACCTACCTAGGCTAACTAACTAAACTGTCTGACATTTATTTTCATTATTTATATAACATACAATTACAAATAATGGAATCCACACCACTGTGTCTACATTACTCTGCAATTTTCGGGAACCCTTTCCAAGTTTATTGACTCCATTGTTTGCTGTTTATCATAATTTGCATATTTACATGCCAACCTCTCTTAACAGATTTTTTATTTTAGATGAACCATCTGTTTCTTGTTTTAGAGGACCCCAAATTAAAAGTTTCCCTTACTGGATGCAGATACCATTCAAATCTTCAAGCGAATCGATGAAGAGCAACACCACTGCGGTCAAGCCTGAGGCTGCCTCTGACTGAGGTTAGAGATCTGTGACTTTGGCGTGATGCCTTTGGAGTGCTGTATCATTTGCATTATGCGTCGACATGAAGCTGTGAATATTATGTTTACTTGTCTCCAGTAGTCTAGCTTTTAGGCTTGAGACTTATTTTCGTTGCTTTCTGTTTACTCTAGTACCTGAAGTTGATTGATACTGTGATCGTTAGAATTTATTTTAAGTTGTGATAAGGACACTATTTGTTGAATTTTTCACCTTTAAGGAGCTGTGGTAATTGGCAACTCAACATTAGAATTTGCCTTGCATTTTCACAATTGTTTTCTAGCGTTCAATTTGAATTGGCCTCTCAATTTGGTTGGTTTAGTTGGGTTCAACTAAGTATACCATTAAAGATGTCCTTTTCTTTTGAACTTGGTATGTGAAAAATTGAGAAACCATTTGATTTATCATTGATCTGAAACTGGTTTTTGAAGTTGTTTTGATGTCACTCTAGAGTCTTTTCGTGAATGAGTTTGAATATTTGGCGTTCAATTAGCTTCAAAAAGATGAGCGTTTGTTTGTTGTGTAGATTTATTGATGTTATTTTACCATGATTTATTGATATTAGTAAATTATTAAATGTATCCGAGGCGGCTTGTTAATTAACTGCGGTATGACTGAGTACAGTTAAGTTAATTTGTTGGACTTTCTTGAACATGCCCTATTTGCAGGTAAAATATTACTAGTCGAAATAATCTGATGTTAATCTTTTTTTTTTCAAGTTCTCATTTAAAATTTGAGGTATCTAGATGAGATAGAGTTGACTAATTTAGAGAGATTAATGAAATTATTTTATAATATTTATTATTGTTATTTTTTTCTCTAAACTATTTTGCATTTATAAATCTGATATATTATTTAAGGATTTATAACTTATGATATGATTAAATAACTAATTTAATTTTTTTAATTTAAAAAAAAAAGTTAACTCTGTCTTATATTTAGGATCAATTGGAGGGAGTAATTGTTTTTCGCTATTTATGATATGCTCATTTTGATATTTTTTTATAAACAATTTTTTTTTTCTTGGGGCTGATTTTTTTTAACAACTCTCTTTGTGTGTTCTAAACTGTAAAATATTTTTTTCTATCGCTATTAATTATATATTTTTTATTAGTTGTCACCCACTCACCATTGATTTTATTTCATTTAACCATTTATTACAAATTCTTTCTTTATATTTATATTCTTTTATATTTGTTACTCATTTCATAAATATGGATATATTTAAAAAATATATATCATTTTTGACACATTTATTATTTTTAACTAATCTTAACTGTTTGTTTGTTTTACATAGAGTAATTCGTTTATTGACTTAAGTTTCAATTTTTTTTTCTCTAAACAAACAAAATTATCTCTCTTTTGTTCTAAAGATATCTTACCCCTAAAAAGAGTAATTCATTTATCTGTTTACCTTCTAAAATTACAACATATTGTCTGTTATGTCGCACCAAAAAATATAAATTAAAGGGTTTTCTTCCATTTTTTATTAGAACTATCGTCGACATGAAGATGATGATGATCATAGTCCAAAACAACCTATTAAAAAAAAGAGGATGGTAGCCTCCTCCTCCAGAAAGATCTTTTAAAGACATGTCTTTAGTTAAATTGATGATTGAGACAGGACATTTAGATCTTGTCAAGAAGTTCTTTCCAGAACCAGAACTTGCAATTCCAGCCTTCCCTCCAATGACTGTTCAACCAATTCCGTGCATAGGGATGATTAGAAATCCTTATGACCAGGAGTTTTCTCTGTGAGAGAAGAACAATTGAAAATACTAAGGTCTCTTCTCAACCTTATACTACTCCAAACACAGTTGACTCTCAAGGCCATTTCAAACCAGCCTCTACAGCTGATGAAGTATTGAATTGACATACTCAATATGTTGTTTGTCAAAATGCAGCATTAACCAGAATTGATTCCTAATTTTATTCCTTAGCAATCAAGATAGATGATCTGACTTTCCAAATGAGACAGATGTCTGAAGAAGTTTGAAAACTTTATACTTTTCAAACAAAACAAGCTCAGAAACTGGATGAAAAGTTAAGAAGATTTATCGCCACAGGATATGTGGGACCATAATTCAAACAGAAAGAAAGAGAATTATCATTCATACAAAAGGATTTGCAAAGAATAGAACTAGATATGGCTATCACCTACAATTTATCCTGAAGGAGTTGATTATAATAAAGCATTTCGGATGAACTATCCTTTATTTCAATAAATCCAACAACCACTTCAACTTAAACACATTCCAAGATTTTCTCCTAAAATACTAGAAAGACCTGTCTCTCGTTGGTCTTCTTACTGAACTTATGAAATAGGAACATTTTCAGGATCAGAAAAGCCTGTTCATATAGGTATTAAAGTAAGTGAGCCTGTTGTCTCTCAAATTACTCTACAACCAACCACCTCTCCTGACAAAAAAAAAAAAGCAAATTGAAATCCAAATTCCTGAGCCTTCTGAAACTTCTAAACTTACCATTTAACCATTGACCCAACAAAACACAAACCTTCCAGATTCCACTATGGCAATACTTCATAATCCCTTTGAACCACTTTAGGACTCATCTAGTTCACAATCAGATAATTCTTCTGTTTCTACTTATGATGATGATTTAGAAGAAAATTTTGCTGATATTTCTAGAATTGCAATGGTCTAACCAAATGAGGAAGATCAAGAATTTGAAGAATCGAATGTGGAACATCCACCTGATCCTTTTTAGCAACATGATTTTTCTTACAAGCCATCAGTTGGCCCCTAGTTCACCTTTGATGATATTCCACAGTATAAATGGCGAGTCAAACTCCATGAGTTTGGAGCATGGATTTATTTGCAGTTAAATGAACAGTGAGTAACTCTTCAACAAGTTCTCCGAGAATTTTTTTCAAGATTTATTGGAACATTAAGAGACTGGTTTCAACACCTTAGTGAATATGAGAAATTACAAGCAACTCAAGTATAAATTGCTAGTATTCTCCTTGGCATAATTCACAAGGAGTTCATTGGATATTTCAACAACAACAACAACAAAGCCTTTATCCCACTAGGTGGGGTCGGCTACATAGATCGCACGATGCCATTGTGCTCTGTCAAAAACCATAGATTTCGATATATTATTAATTAGAAGGTCTCTCTCTATGACCTCATTGAGTGTTCGTTTCGGCCTTCCTCGACCTCGTCTAAGAGGACTCCATCCTGCTTGATCCACCCTTCTCACCGAAGCACTTAAAAGCCTACACTGAACATGTCCAAACCACCTCAAACGATTTTCTACTATTTTTTCTTCAATAGGAGCCACTCCTACTCGTTCACGTATATGAGTATTACGAATATTGTCTTTTCTTGTATGGCTACTCATCCATCTCAACATCTTCATCTCAGCGACTCCCATTTTATGCTCATGTTGTCCCTTTAAAGCCCAATATTCATTACCATATAACATTGCTGGTCTTATAGCAGTCCAATAGAACTTTCCTTTTACCTTATTAGGTACTTTTCACAGATAACTCCAGTAGCTTTTCTCCATTTATACCATCCGGCCTGAATTCTGTGATCGACATCTCCATCAATTTCACAATCTTGTATAATTGATCACAAATATCTAAATTTTGTCACTTGTGGGATGACTTGCCCTCCCAATTTAACTTCCACTTCCCTTTGGCTTTGTCCTTTATCAAACTTGCAATGCATATATTTAGTTTTGTTCCTACTAAGACAAAAGCCCCTTAATTTCAAAGTCCGTCTCCATATCTCAAGTTTAGAATTAATATCTTCTCTGGATTCGGCCAACAGAACTATATCATCTGTAAAAAGCATGCATGTAGGGATCTCCTCATTTATAGGCTTAGTTAGAACATCTATCACTAGGTTGAACAAATAAGGACTCAACGTTGATCCCTGATGTAGTCCAATCTTTATAGAAAAGTCCTTTGTAACACCTTCAGGCGTTCTAACATTGGTTGTAACCCCCTCATACATGTTCTGAATGACTTTGATATAAGCAACCCTCACCTCCTTCTTTTCCAAGGCTTTCCATAGTACATTTCTTGGCACCCTGTTATACATTTTTTCCAAATCAATGAAGACCATATGCAAATCTCTTCCTTTGCTCCTATACTTTTCCATTAGCCCTCTTAATAAATAAATCGCTTCTGTTGTAGACCTTCCTGGCATGAATCCAAACTGGTTTTCAGTGATATCCGTCTCCAACCTTAATCTGTGTTCAATCAATTTTTCCCACAATTTCATTGTATGACTCATTAGCTTAATTCCTCTATAGTTTGCACAATTCTGGATATTCCTTTTATTCTTATAAATAGGAACCAAAGTACTTTTTCTCCACTCATCCGGCATTTTCTTGGTTCGTAAGATTTCATTAAATAATTTGTGAGCCATAACACACCCTCTTCGCCCAAACATTTCCAAACTTCAATAGGAATATCATCAGGTCCGACAGTTTTACCATTTTCCATTTTCTTAAGAGCTTCCTTAACCTCGCCAATTCGAATCCTGCGGTAAAATGACAAATTGAGATCACTTCCTCGAGTCGTCAAATCTTTTGTGTCACAATACGACCCTTCCCCACCATCATTGAACATCTTATAAAAGTAGGCTTCCCACCTATCCTTAATATCTCCATCAGTAACCAAAACTTTTCCTTCTTCGTCCTTTATACACCTCACTTGGTCCAAGTCTCTCGATTTTTTCTCCTTGTTCTTTGTGATCTTGTAAATCTTGCGCTCTCTCGCCTTTATTCATAACTTCTTATAAAACTCTTTATATGCTTTATTACGAGCCTCACTCACGGTCTTTTTAGTCTCCTTTTTAGCCATGCGATACTTTCCCAATTTTTAGCATTATTACATAAGTATATGGCTCTAAAACAATCTTTCTTATATTTGGTTTTCTCTTGAACACTTTCATCCCACCATTAAGTCTCTTTGTCTTGTCGACCAAGACCTTTTGATTCTCCCAAAGTTGCTTTAGCAACCTGTTGGACTTTTTTAGACATATTTTCCCACATAACATTAGCATTACTCTAAAACTCCCACTCTCCTTCCTCCAGGAGAGTTCTCTTAAAAATCTCCCTTTTTCTCTCCCTTCAATTGCCACCACCTGACCCTTGGGTTTAAAACTTGATGGCGCTTTTGTTTTACATACTTAATATTCACATCAAGGACCAAAATCCTATGTTGTGCTGTCAAACCATCCTCCGAGATCGCTTTGCAGTTAGTACGAAAACGTCTATCAGAATTCCTTACCAAAAAAGAAGTCAATATGTGTCCTTACGGCTCCACTCTTGTATGTTATTAAATGCTCATCTCGCTTCTTGAAGCAAGTGTTAACAATCTTGAGGTTATATGTAAGGGAGAAATCAATAATAAATTGACCTTCATTATTGAGCATCTCAAATCCAAAACCACCATGAGCCCTTGCATGAGGTCATGTCTCCTTACCAATATGTCCGTTAAGATCTCCCCCAATAAAAATCTTTTCGGTTAGTGGGATACTTTGAATTAATCCCTCAAAATCTTCCCATAATTTTTCCTTAAGATGTGCAGCTGCCCCTACTTGAGGTGCTTATGCACTGATAATGTTTATAGTATCCTTCCCAACAATCATTCTTAAGGAGATAATTCTATCATCAATCCTCCTAACGTCCACCACATTCTTCCTCCATTCCTTATCAGCGATGATACAAACACGATTCCTTCCATTGACCTTTCCTATGTACCAGAGCTTACAACCATTAATTTCCCGAGACTTTTCTCCTGCCCATTTAGTTTCCTGGAGACACAGGATATTAATCTTTCGATCTTTCATTACTCCCACCACCTCCCAAGATTTTTCGCTTAGAGTCCCAATGTTCCAAGTGCCAAATCTGATCTTGTTCTCATGAACTAGCTTCTTTAACTGCTTCCGTTCAGAAGAGAGTGGTAGCACTTACTCATTTAACACTACATCCGGACGACGATGTAGCGACTCTCGCTCACTTCTCACTGTACTCGAGCCATACAGCGTGTTACTTACATGCAATGACCTAGCATTAGCACAATTTCTTCATTGATCCATGTTTATAAGAGATTCGACAGGGTTTTACGTTGGCTGTTGGGGCCTAACACAACCCTCCTTCTTTACCCGGGCTTGGGACCGGCTATAAACATAGGCGGGGTTTCATTGGATATTTCAACATAATTGAAAAAAGGGAAAAACAAAAATTCTTTGAAATGAAATGCTGCTCTCTTGACAAAAAAGATTTGCAGAAGCATTATTAGAGAATGATTGCTAAATATTACCTGTTGAATGGAGGAAATGATGTCAACCTTCGGCATACCTTTATCTCATCCATTCCTGATGAAATCTAGTCAGAGCTACATAAAAGTATTAATACTCTTCGAAGAGATATCTCATAAATCTCTATCGGAGAAATTTATCAATTAACTCTTACAACTGTTGATAAGCTTTGTGAACGACATAAGTACTTCAAAGATATGCTTAAAGGCACGACAAAATTGAAATATTCCTATAAGAAGCCATATTTGAAAATCAATTGTAAAGATCATAAGGCTTGCCATTGTCCTACAAAGAAGAAGTCTCATTATCGTCACTATACTAAATTCTTAGATAAGATATTTTCTTCTAGAAGAAGATCAAGAAGAAAAGCTAGGTTCTTTAAGCCTATGAAATCCTTTACTAAGGGATCAAGATGTTTTATCTGTAGCAGGAAAAGACATTTTGTAAAAAATTGTCCTAATAAGACCATGAAAGATATCAAGATGATCTAGTAACTCCACAGCATTTTGATGATCACAGACAAGGAAGCAGATATTAAAGACTTCCTTGGAGAACAACCTTTTAGAGATAAATATACTCAATATGTTGTTCCACTCTATGAAGAAGAAGAGAATTCAGATTTCTCCAATCCTGACTCTGAATATAGTGTTGAGTCAGAAGAAAATTCCAACCGTATGGATCCATCAACCTCATCAGCCCAGCCTTACCTCCAAGCCAAAATATCCATTCAAAAGACTCATCCTTCCCAAATCCATCAAAATCTTTTATTGGATCTCTTGGATCTTTAAAATCAAATCCCAAAGAAAATCTAAACATCTCTATTCCAAATATAAAGGTCCAAGTTCTTGCTGATAAATACTCCAAATCTATTTCTGTCATTGCCTTCATTGACACAAGATCATGCAACACAGTGATGAAACCCCATATCCTTCCTCCTGAAGAGTGGGTTCCTCATGATCAATATTTCTTCACTGCTGATGCAAAACTTTTCAAAATCAACCTTATCTTCTAGGAAAAGATATCCTATTAGGTTTTGATGCGTTCTACCACACTCAAAATCTCAAGATTATAACTAAAGGGATAAAATGGAAAGAAAATTTCAGCCCTTATACAGAGATTCATAGTCTGTTTGAACTTCAACAAGCTCCTCCTTAGTATTCAGATGTTAAAAGTCAATTGCTTCGTGCAAACAATCATGATCAGTTCCCACATTCTTCTCCATTATGGAAAAATCAGGAGTTTTTTGTCAGATTACCTTTCAAAGAGAACGAAGATCTTAATCCCACAAATGCCTCTTATCCTGGAATAAATCCTGATGATTTAAAGTTAGCCAGAGATGAATGTTCAGCCTTGCTAAAACAATGATTTATTGAGTCTACAAAATTTGTTTGGCCTAGCTAAGCTTTTTATGTTGAAAAGATATCATAAATCAAATGAGATAAAAAGAGACTTATCATTGATTACAAACCCTTAAATCATTTCCTTTAAGATGACAAGTTTCCATTATCAAAGCCCAATACTTTGTTTGTCTATCAAAGTATTTTCAAAGTTTGACCTCAAAGAAGGATTTTGGCAATTGGGTATACACTCTGAAGACAGGCCCAAGACTGCTTTCTATATACCTAATGCTTAATACTAGTTTATGTCATTTGGTCTTAAAGTCACCCCATCCTTATTCCAAAAGGCCATGATTAGAATCGTTAAGCCTATTTTTCATAATGCCCTTATCTATATTGATGATATTCTTCTATTTTTAGATACTGAAGAATCTAAGACTCTCTTAGCCCAATTCTCTAAAATCATATAATAAGATGGCATTATGTTTTCTTCCAAGAAAAGTGAAGTTGGTGCCAAAGATTTTGAATTCTTAGGCATGCATTTCAAAGATAGCCAATACAGTCCAGAACCTTATTGCACATGAATTATTAAATTTTCCTGACAACAATCTCTCTCCCAAACAAGTCCAATAATTTCTTGGAATTGTAAATTATCTTAGGGATTTCATTCTTCAGGTGTCTCATCACACTAGCTAGTTGTTCAAGCTATTAAAAAAGAATCCTTCATAATGGGAAAAGAACAGACAGAAGTTGTCAAATTCCTCAAAAGAATCACTCAAAATTCTCCACCATTGAAGATCCCAAATTAAGGAGAAAGAATCTTACAAACAGATGCCAATGATTATTTTTGGGGAGCGATGCTTCTTGAAGAAGTAAATGGCAAAAGATATTATTATGGACATGCCAGTGGACAGTCCAGAGAACCAGAAAAACATTATCATGCAACGTACAAAAAAAATCTTTACTGTTAAGCAAAGAATTGAAAAATTTTATTTTCATCTAAGTCCCTACTACTTTATTATAGAAATGGACAATACATATTTTCCAAAGATGTTTGATCCAAAGAAAAAGATCTTACCAATGCTCAATTACTGAGATGGAAAGATTGGTTCTCCCGCTATAAATTCACAGTTCATCATTTGAAAGGTTATCATAACATCATTGTAGACTTTCTGTCCAGACCTTAGAAAATTTCTACTCCTCCAATAATCCTTTATTCAAAGCCCTTATACATTTTTACTATCTCAAAAAGCCTTCATGCCAGAACCATGACTCATTTCGCAAAAGCCTCTCTTTTCCTACCTAGCACTCGTCTTAAGTTCTTAACAGCAAAGAAGACTTCATCCACTATACCAAAAAGAACTTATTCCATTGGCTTCACCTTCTTTTTGTGAAAATAACCTTTTTCCAGTAGCCCAACATTTCAGCCTTGATACTTCTTATGCCACCTTCCCTTTCATTCAAGATCCTATTCCTGAATACCTACTCTAGTATATTTGGTCATTGACCATTCTTTTTACCAGTTCTATAGCTCTTACACCTTTTCCTGTATACTACTATCTTTGTGATGAAAAACATGAAAATTCTTACCTTATTCAACTCCTTGGACTCTTTGCCCCTCTACCCTACTGGAGAGGAACATTGTATAATAAAATAGATGAATGTGATTATTAGAACATTGGAAAAAGGATACAAAATTTTTTTTCTTGTATTTCCTTTCTTAACAGGTCTTATTCCCTTAGCTCTAATGGAGATGTCTACTTCAACAGTCATGCCAACCCTTAGCATTCTTTGTTCAACTGGGTCAGACAAGATGTCAAAGAATTTCAAGATATAGGTGACTACTTGGCTCAAGACAATCAACAGGAGAAGAAAGAATGCAAACTCCTCGGACCAATTCCTTCTACAAGATATGGTTATGAAGAGTTGTATGCTCTACAACTTTATTACTCCTCCTATTCTGCTTATCCCTCTGAAGCATCAAATGTTTCTTTTGAACCAGACCCTACAGATCCTATCTTTCAAGACTCACAAGATCCTATCTCCTTACTGTACACAGGATCTAGCCCAATAAGCCCAAGACCAAAAAGCTCTAGAATCTCTAGAATTTTCTCCAAAGACTTATTCAAACTCACTTTACTATGCTCGTAAAATGCTTATGACACGGACAACGACAACTTATCCGCTGATGATGATCATGAACCAATAATAAAGTAGTGAGTCACCAAGACAAAGTGTCAGAAGAGCATCTACTTTGTAAAAAGCTACTTTCATCAGTTGTTTGTATTATAGGCTTGCTTTATTACAGTGTGCTAAATCATTATCTTTATAGGTGTCCAACTTTATTAGTCAAAAGTCTGTATTATTTATTGCTTTGAGTCACGAGTTGTCTTGATAAGACCCACATGTTTATATACTCAATAAGTGTGTTTTGTCGTTCTCTAGTATGTTGGTCTATATAAATAGTGTGTTAGAATTGGATGACACTCAAGAGGAGGGTGAATTGGGTATATTAAAAACTTTCAAATCCTTTTTGCATCTTATTAACTCAATATGTATGAAAGTATAAAATCATAAGCAATTATATAAATCATATATGCTGGAAATATAAGAGCTTAGGGAAGATAAGATGCAAACTATAATTTATCCTGGTTCGGTCAAATCTACGATAACCTATGTCCAGTCCACAGGATCCTCTTGAGATTTCAATTTATTATATCTCTCAAGTTTAACTGGGTACTTGAGAACCACTACAATTCCATAAATTTAGTTGGGTACTTGTGAAGCCTGTTACAAATCTCTTACGGAGTTACTCCCCCTTACACATTGTAAGGTTGCAACTGAGTTACTTCCCCTTACGAAAAGTCTTACGAGTAAAACAATTCCGAAGACCTTTCTCTCCCGCTTACTTATGCAAGTCTTACGAACAACAACATTGTCTCCTGCTTACACCCATGTAAGTCTTATGGGCAACAACGTTCTCTATTGCTTGCATCTTGTAAGTCTTATGAGCAGAAAGTCTTACCAAGAATTCTCTCTACAGCTTCCGTAAATAAATAACCTTCTCAAGGTCCCTCTACCTTATGATCAATTCAGAGATACAATTGAAAGGGTTTTACATAAACTCTCGCAGAGTGGATATGATACTCACTAAAGTACAATACATAAAATCACCCTCTCAAAGGTAAATGATATAGAAAACAGAGAATAACATAGAGTGTTTGGGTTAAGGTGGATGACTCATGATATTAGCATGTTGACGTCGTAGTATATGTACATGTCCATCTCTTCTTTGAATGCCTCCATATTTATAGTTGAAATGTGATAGCCGTTGTTAGCATTTCAACATATCCATTAGAGCAGCGCAGCTTCTTTTAACCGTTTTCCATATTTGAAAAACTAGTTGTTGGATCGGTGGACACTCCACTTCATAAAATAACTTTTCTTCTTTTAGCACTATCTTCTTCATTGTTTTTCCTGAAATAATGTTTAGAACACTAATACAATGAAGTGTTAATCATAAGAATAATAAATCAATGAATAACATATGCTTATCATGCTTTCTGGTCTCATCACCCGAGTGATTCATTTTGAAAAATGGCAGAGAGTTCAGAGTCCATATTACTCTAGTGATCCCTTCTAATTTCTACCAGAGAATTTAACTGGATAAAAAGACTCATTGCACAATTCATCACTCGAGTGATCCATTTGAAAATATGGAAGAGAGTCTTTCTTGAAATTCACAAGTTAATTTACCTTATCATTCGAGTAGTCACTTTAGTGATTCAGGGACATCATTCAAGTGACCACTCGAGTGCTCCCTTCCAAAACTAGGCAGAGAGTTTTGAACACAATTATGACTCCATTACTCGAGTGATTTAGGGCCACCACTCAAGTGATCCCTCTCAGAATTTGGCAGAGACTTCTTTTGAGACAGAACTTCAATTATTTCTTCATCACTCGAGTGTTCACTCGAGTGATTACCCTGCAAGCTTCAGTAAACTTGTTTAATGATTCAAAAACCTTTTGTTTATCATTAAATCATCAGTAACATCTTTTGTTATCATCAAAACATAGAATCTAACATAATGTTCCTCTTCACTTCAGGATCATCGAGAGTTACATTCACTTCTATGAATATAAGAGTGTTTTCCAGATGACTTCCTTCTAAACTTCTCTCTTATCTTCTGAAAACCTGAGTTCTTAGCATGATGCCTTCGTCTCTATAAAGATTCAAGTATGCTCTGCACTTGCCTCTTCAAGAGGAACCTGTGCATCAAAATGAATCCGATCATGATCTTGTGAGAGTACTGAAAAACAATCAACTGATAAGGCCAGCTTATGTTTGAAACTGAAAGGTTTTGGAGTCCTAAAGTGTTCTTGAGCCAAGATGAGATGAGAGAGCTCAAGACTTATCTGGACTAAAATTTCACTTCAGGGTCAACATACTTCTGGACCAGTTCAATTTATTATTTCTTAGTTCATCCTAGTATCTTATAAGATAGATCTAGGTCTCAATGACTTTATTGGTGTTTGTATTTGAGATCTTATCTTATTCAGTTAAGACACCACACACTCATAAGGATCTGCCATGGGATTTTGAAAAATAAGTTCCGTTTAATTGATGTAAAATTTAGATTTTGTATTGATATTATATCCCGTAATTTACAATGCTTCGCCACAATTTGACATATCGAATGAAACATCGACTATCACTATTTGCCTTCATTTCCTTCTAATTTTGTTTTTGTTGAGCAAAAAAAATAAATAAATGTCTTTTTGGTCATTAAGTTCAGCAATATGTAAGATAAAAATTACATTATACTGAAGATAGCATCCGAGAATTATGTTATACTTCTACGTTAGTCCAATAATGTTGAATTTTTCGCCGATAATTTTGTACTCATTCTTTGGTCAAGTTTGGGTCATAGATTAGAATCCGTTTTAGCCACATGTGCTTTTTTTTTTTGTAAGATTTTTGCTCTGCATATTAGCAATAGCAAAAATCAATAACCAAATAGAGTATGATAGTTTTTTTCTTTGGACGATAAAAGGAATATGATGGAATTTTATCCCAGTAAATTGATTTTTTTAAGAAAATAAAATGATTTTATACCTATTCATTTGCAAAACTAGATATTAGATGGTCCTTTTTTTATTTGATCAAATTTTTCCCTTTCAAGCGTGGAAGGGCAAAGGGTTTTCTTTTTTCCCCAATAAGTGCAATTTATGAAATTTAAATTTATGTTCTTCTCATTATGGGGTGAGGTCGTTTATCATCTTATCAAACATTTTGTTTTTAGGGTTAAAGTGCACATAGCACTTGAAACTATTTTTCAAGTTGCACCCAACATTGTAGCTTTTTGATAGTGTAATTTTGACCCTAATATAATAAAAATGGTGCAACTATCACCGTAAATTTGACTAGATGAGGTGGATGCAGCTGCATATAGATCCAACATCAAAGGACATGAATGGCATAGTGGAATTGGAAAGTCAAGGAGGTTGAAACACGCCGCAAGAACCCGTTGGTGTGTGAAACCAGCTCTGCCATTGACGGGGTTTGCGCCAAATCGAAATTGCCGCCGCCGGAACTTGAAACTCTTTATTAGCCATTAGATCAATCCAGATTTAAAGTGGCAAGGAGCATATAGGGTAGGTGCTCTGTTATTTAAGAGCAAGTTTTTGGCATCTAGAAGAAAACTCCAGAAGATAACAGGTCTATTCTTGGTATATCCAAATAAGATGTCATACAAGTCAAATGAACTACGCGTGTTTTGGTTAGTGGTAAAACCTCATTTTCCAACATAATTTACGATGTACGAGGTAAGTATGTGAGATAGGTTTTATCTCGATTCGCGTAGACGTGCTTTTTGAACGCGAACTCAAACAGGCACAAGAAATCCATCCACAAAATCACTAAAAAAAGTGAAGTTCTCATAAAACTTCAAGGATCAAAATATACTTCAAAATAAGCGTTTCCATCCTTGGTTTTTCTATTCAAATGCAGAAATGTGAGCAGAGGCATTGGTGAATGAATGATGATGGGAGTGGCAAGAGACGCTAACTGTGAACGTGTAATTAAGGGGGAGAAAAAGGAAGTTAAGTTCCTTTAGTTTGGGGTGATAATTGCACCATTTTTATTATATTACGATATGTTTGGTTCAATGGAAGTGAGGTTGGGTGAGATTCATTAAAGTTAAGTTACGAGAAGTATGAGTTTTGTTTGGTTTAAAATGAGAAAAGTTGAGGTGTGGTTTCTTATTTGACTTAAAAGGATAGGTAAAGAAAGTTAATTATAAGTTGACAAATATACCATTTTCTCTTTATCTATATATTTTCCTTCTTCTTTTACGATTGTTTTTTTAAATAAAATGATGATTTCTTAATTTATTAATAGAATTCTTCATGAAGCGTAATCTGAATTCTCAGTTAAATTGCTCATTAGTACTTATTCCCGCAATGAGGACCACATATCTTCAGAAAAGAAGAATTGCAGTGTGTATAGAAAATTCCCTTAAGAGACGAGAAGAACATAGTACCTCGGTGAGAAAAAAATGTTTTTATATTTAGGGATAGATGTAAAATAACAAAAAAAATCATGGGCAATTTAGTCAAAATAAGTTACAAATTTTCTCTCACCTAAGAGAAACCCCAAATTTGGAGGTTTAAGAAAGGAGGAGATGAAGCACTACAAGACAAAAAATTTTCACCTTCCCTTCTTCCAACCAAATAAGGTATTTTAATCTTCAACCCTCATCTAACCTCACCTAACCTAGAAAAACCCCCAACTAAACACACCCATAAGATTAAAATTGCCCCACTAAATACTTTTTAGGGTGCCAAATGCCCCTTAAAAAATAATTCAGGGTGTTTAGGCATATCTTAGCCCTTGTTGTTAATCAAAAAATTAAAGGCCGGTTTGATTGTGTTTTTAAAAACGAACAAAAAAATTGCTTGGAAAACTGTTTTCAATGACTTGTTTAAAAAAAAGACCAAAAAGTTGTTTTAAAAACTAGAAAATAAGAACAATTTTTTGTTGTTTTCTATTTTTTTTTTCTATTTTTTATTTTTTGAGGCTGCTATTTATTTATCATCGACATCACACTATCGATGACAACAACTGACACGTCACCACTAACAACGATTGCCGCCACATCACTTCAAAATAAATTTTCATATTTTTTTAGTTTCAAAATTTATTTTTAAAAAATTTATAAAACTGTTTTGAGAATGAAATAAATAGATAATAGAATCAAAATAAGGTAAAAAATGCTTGTATATTTCAATCTCCTCATAGACTATCCACATAAATTGATATAATAGGACTGAGTTTTAGTGGATCCATTGGACTTATTGGATATTCATGTCTCAATTAGGAGACCAAATATGAGGAATACTTATATATTTTAGGAGCATTATCTTATATATGTTCTGATTAATTAAAATACAACAATCCATCTTATTTTAATCCCACATGGCTGATGAGTCATCTTAAGAAATTCAAATTTTATGATTTTAAAAAATAACAACTCAAGAGAGGGAATTATGTTTCTTGCTTTTCTAAATTATGAAACTTATATTTTTTTAAAATCATAAAATTTAATTTTTTTTTAGATGACTCGTTAGCCATGTGAGATTAAAATGAGATAATTTATTCTATTTTCATTAGTCAGAATATAGATAAGGGACGCTCCTAAAATATATAAGTATTTCTCTCCAAATATATGACAATGAAACAAAGTCCTAATAATTGACATGCAAAAGGAAAGGACGGAAAATAATGTTAAATTGACTATTCTCCACCCCTTTTTTTTCTAAAAAAAAAATGAGTTGGATAACTAATTTTTGCACAAAATGGCTTGCACAAGATCGTAAATTTCTTCTTCATCGTCTTTGAAGGGTGTTGCATAAATTCTTTACTTTTCCTTCTAATTAACTAAATTGTTTTGATCAATACAAATAATATAAACCATGAGTCACATACCTATAGAACGCAGATAATGATAACTTAAATTTTTTTTTTAAAAAACAAGAATATTCGAAGTCAATTTTGTAATTGAGAAAAACAATAAAGGATGCCGTAGTCATTATGCTAATATGTTGGTCCCATATCCCACAAACCCTTCCACTAAAAGGGGATAATATGGAAGGGAAAATTCATTAAATTCTCTCATTTATTCTTTTTTTTTAAGTATGGCTGGTGAAACTTGAGTATTGTCGGATTTGATTGGTTTCGAAAGTATTTTCTGCATTCGCTCAAACTCAAACTTGAAATTTCGTACTCAAGTAGTCAAAACCTTTTTTATTAAAGCTTTTTTAGGAAACCCTGAAAAGCATATTTTTAAGCAATTTTTCGTAAGTCAAGACAAAACTCATCTTATATATTTACATCAAACGTCGTAAAAACACTTTTAAAAAGCTAAAACAAACAGGTGCTAGGACCAAAACAGCTACTGGTTCTCTCATCCGTTCTATTTATATTAATGACAAAGAAATATGGGTTTATACCATCTTTGGTCTCTTAAATTTTGTCCTCATTTGGTTTTGGTTTCTCAAGTTTCATTTCATTTAAAACATTGGTCCGTATAACTTCATAAAAACCTGAACCATTTTGTCCTTATAGAAACCAAAACCTATAGTTTAAAATTTAAGGGATTAAAAATTATATTAACTCCATAAATATAGAGCAAATTCCCTCATATATGACAGATATTAAATTCAAATGAGTGAAACCAGCCCCACGTTTTTGCATTAAGAAATGGTGAATTGAAGTGCACTTCAATCAATAAAATGTTACTATTTTGGAAAATTAAAAAAAAGAGTCACAAAATCCAAGGAGGGAAAAAAATTGGGGTGATGAAGTTGGTGGGTGGAAGCTTTTGCAGAGAGGTTGAGTTGTTTGTGAAAGACACAAATTTTCCAGATTGATTGAATGCCTTAAGAGAGACTTTGTAGGACCATCCATCTGTATCTGTATGTCTCCCTCAATTATTTATCCCTTTTTCCTAAAGAGAATAATTTTGTTGATTTTTTGTTGAAAGTTAAGCAAACCCTAAAAGAAAATTTATGTCAGATTCATTCAAGTATGCCCAACAAAGCCTTAATTTATGTTAATGCTTTCTTGTCAATATCTTTCATATAATCTCTCTTTCAACCTCTCTTATTATTTTATTCAATTTAATTTAGACCCATCGCTTAGATTAGATCTTACTAATTTAAAATTCCCCAAACAAAAAATATTTAAATAAAACTGAGTAATTATTTGATTTGATCAAAGCTTTCCCCTTTTAATTAAAAGGGTAAAATATTTTTGCATCTTTAAATAAGTGTGATTTTCAGAATTTAAACTTGTGTTCTCATCCATATAAAGTGAGGCCACTTATTACTTCAATCAACGACTTGTTGGTAAACTCTGAATGATTAATTAAGACTAGATCCATGTGTATTTAAATTTGTATGTATATCTAATATAAAAGGAAAAAAATGCAAAAGATCTATTTGCGTATGTGTTGCACAATTGCATCTCCTTCATCCATTATTATTTTTGCTAAATATATATTGAGTGTGCGTGTGTGGATGAAAAAGTTGGAATAAATTATCAAATAAAAAGAAGCTTTTACTACTTTTGAAGTCTTTAACGTGTGGGGTTGAATGAAGAAATAGGCAAGAAAGGAATTTTGGAAGGGAATATCATTGAACTGATATGCCTTGTGAGATCCAATTAAATACACTTTTTATTGATATTAAATGAGGAATACAATATATTTGATTCAGATTTTATCCCATGTGTCTGAAAAAGTTGTTCGATAATTATCTTATTTTCTGTTTAACCTAATTAATGTGCACAAGATTAATACCCTAAATCCAATTTCTACAAGGAGGAACTTAAGGCCCATTTGTTTAATCTTTAACATAAGAAAGTGATTTTGATTAAACTACACGAGATAATTGTTGGGAGAATTTTAAGCTAAATATGATGGACATAGGGGTTATAAGAAGAAAATTTGTTCTAACAACCATTGGTTCCAATGGAAGCGGTTTTATCTGTTTAAACATTAAATCTTGAATCCAAGTCTATGTAAATATAGAAAACGTCTTTAAAAAAATCACTCTATTTGACTTATTTAGATAGTCATATTGAAAGAAAAAAAAATTATCTTCCACTTATATTTTAACAAGTTAATTAAAATCATTTATTAACATTAACTAAAAAATATACTACTATTTTCTTTGAATAACCCATCAATTCAAGATTTCTCACAACTTTGCTCATGTTAATAAGCGTTGTTACAATAAAGTGCTTAATATTAAGTTGAATTATCCTTCAATAGCTAGCTAGATGGAAAAATAGAAAAGAAAAGAAAAGAAAAGGCAGAAGGAATTATAGAAATAAAAGAGAGAAAAGAGTTGGAGACAAATATTCAACCAAGTGATTCCAAGCCATAAAAAGATGGCTTTATGAGGCAAAGCCATGACTGATGAGAATCAAAGCTGTAACAATCAAATCCACTTTAGACATAAACCGCGTACCTTCCTTCCTTCAATCATTATTTCTCTTCTTCACTTTTATTCTCTCTTCTTATTTAATTAATTTACCTCTTTCACTCATTAACAATATAAAATATATATTTGCGTTGTGAACATATAATGTGACTTACCACTAAGTATTTGATTCTAAGAATATAATAATGTTAAATATATGGTATTAGAGTTTTACCATCCTTATGGTCCTACCCTATTTTATTTAAATTAGTCTGAACCCTTGATAAATCCTTCAAATTAAAAAAGAAGTAGATCCAGATACAAGATGCTCTCTGCAAAATACACACACATATATCTAAAGAAAGATTAATTAAACCGAGTTGGACATTAATTGAATGTTGACCCAAAGTTTGAATGTAAAGCAAAGAAGTGAGAAACTTTAAAGTTTTTTCTCAATCCTTAAATTCTTTTTGGTGAATTGTATTTAATAGACTGTCTGGTCATAGCCTGCAAAATGATAGCCTTCAATCATAAAATAATTTTTCTATTTGGTCCCCATCTCTACTCCTGAATAATTGCCTCATTATACACTTTCCCCATTCCTCCCACATCTCTTAAATATATATATATATATATATATATATATATATATATATATATATATATATATATATATATATCCTCTTCCTTCTTCATCTCCTTTTCCATATATATCCTCTCTTTCTGTGGTTCAAATATTGCAACGTATAATCTGTATTAATTTCACTCTCTTATTGCATTTTGGCCCACTTTGAATCTTCTATAATCTTGTAGTTTTTTAAAAGAAAAGTCTCATGAAAAATGAAATTATATATATTATACGTGTAGGATTAATTTTACCATATACATCGGTATAGCCGTGTAGACTTCCATGAATTATGTAATTCAGATAATGAAATATAGGTTAAAGTATACATTTGTTTTTCTAAGTTTGAATCAATTTTCAATTTAATCATTTGAATTTATAAAGTATATTTTCACTCGTTTGATCTTGATTGTTAATCTCAATAGTGAAAAATGTTAACAGAGTGAATTTAGGTTATAAGTGTTGATATGGATAATTCATTTCCCATATTGAAAGTGAAAAGAAAGTACCTAGCAGTGAAATAAAGGGGATGTCGGTTGGGGAGTTAAAATGTTAGATCATGTCAAAGCCACACTCCACTTTTAATAAAATTATTTTATTCATATTGAAGAGTCACAGTATGAATAATTTAATCACGTGTCTCCCATATATAATAAAATGGAATTAAAGTTTTTTTTGTCAGAAATTGGAATTAAAGTTTATCCTAAGCAAGCATATACATAAATAATTAAGAAGCTTTAAGAGGTGATGAAAATATATTAATTATGATGCTTCTTTATTCATTTACTTTGTTATTTGGGGTCCTAGCATCGATATCATCATACCTTGCTTTAATTTCCTTTTAAATGGAATCTAAAAATTGAATGATTATAGAAAATAGAAAATTTTAAATTCTCAATTATCATATATATCTTTGGTCTTTGGATGAGATTGTTTGTATCTATCTCTTTTGCCTCGTTCAAGATAATGTTTATTACAATTGAAAGAAAACCCTAACTAGTACTCTTGTTTATTATAGTATATGGGAATAATTACAATCAGGGAAATGAAATCGAAGTTCAAGCTCCTATAATTAACATAAAATACGACATAATTATCTAAAAAAGATTCGTTTAACTGTGACGACGACCAAGATTATTTTATCATGTTGTAGTACGAAACTCTTGTGGAGACAAAATTAGATGTTTCTACTACAAGGCACAAATATCCAACAATAATTAGCGCGCGCGCATATATATATATATATATATATATGGACATAAGCGTGTAAATATTCGAAACCCTAAACAAAATGTTCGTTCTCGATTGAGGAGTGGCAAATGGTTGACGTTAATTGATCTCATTACTTAATTAAAAAAAATCATTAACAATAATCCAAGCCATTAAATGATTCAGTGAAGATCATGGATCGTAACTTGAAAACAAAACAAGGATGTCAGAATTTTGCTATGCCCTCACTTGAAACATGGACATTAAAACCAGAAACACAACCAAGTTGATAGTATTATTAAATTTTTTGTATGTGTGTGTACGTTGTTTTCGATGTTGTCGGGAACCCGAGGTCGACTAAGAACACAATAATTTAAGCCATGTTTCTGCATAAACATCGCCCCCAAAAACGCATATTCAATTCCACCATTTTATGCTCTGTACTATGCGAATTAATTAGATGGTGGAGAAGAGTGAGACTTTGGACTCACTTTGTTTGACTTCAAATTCAAAGTGTTATTATTATTATTAAATTATTATTGGATGGATCCTCCAGCTGCCCATAGCATTTGTTTCTTGAGCTGTGTATTGGGATCGGATCAACTTGCGCCAACCCCTCAAAACCAACTTGGCTCGATTGAGAAATGTAATATCTATCTTGGTTAGGAAATAAAGTAAATAGAGAAACGTTATGCAAATTGTTGTTAACTCGTACAATTTCAGTCCCTATTATGAGTCAGTTTTGTTATAAAGAATGTGCAATATATCTTTATTGCAAGTCGTAAATTGAGGTATTTTAATGACTTTTTTTCAAGATTATTAATATTTAAAGGTTGTTGCAATTTTCCTTCTCAACTTCTTAGGATGTACATAATTCATGGTTTTAAATAAGAATAATTTTTATAAAAAAATCATTTTTAAACAAATTTAATGATTCAAGGCCCTCTTATTGGTTCAGGTGAAGGGTTGGATGTGACCAATATCAATATGAATAAGAGTGGTAGATTAAGGGATTTTGTAGTGTTGTGTCTATAAAAAGCAACAAAGAGCGATTGAAAACGCATTCTTTCTTTTTTCCTCTTTAAAATTTAGATAAATTTAGATGGCAGGCGTAACATCTGTAGAGTGTAGGGTTAAACCCCAAATTTAGTACCAAAAAGGGTACATCCAGTGCCACAAGACTAAAAGGTCTTTGGCAATCACATAAGCATTCTGGAAAAGGGAGAATGAGGATGTGATGAGCATATATAGTTCCAGGCCAAATTGTTAGGATGTCATGAATAGAGGCATGTGATGCTCTCTCTCTCTCTCTCTCTCTCATATAGAGCCCTACAACAGCATAAGCAAATAAATGAAGATGATAATTGGAGTGAAATGAACAAGTCATAGGATGTCAACCGACTTGGGGCCATGCACACCTTTCACTTGGTCCCATTAATTAATTTCTAACAGTGCCGATATATATATATATATATAAGTACGCAGATAAAATTGATGTCGTTTTCATTGGCATGGGGGTTTGTTTGATTATCTTTGTTTGTTGATCTCAAGGAAGAGAGAGTTTAAAGGGGTTTTGTGAGAAATGAGCCAAGTGTCCCTGATGTTTAAAAAAGTCTTCAATTATGGAATTAAACGAAGCTTAATGTCACTAATGATAAACGAAGAAACAAGGTCAAACTCACTGTTTTCAACATATAGATATATGTAGACAACCTCAGAAGCTACCGTGATTTGGGTGCCTTCCTATGCTCTAGTTAATGATTGTTTGACCGTTCCCACATACCGGCACTCCTTTGGTATTAACATAACATCTGGTTAACTTTTTTTTTTAATAAATTAAGTAAGCTAAAAAAATTGTTTTAAATTATTTTTATTTAATTTTTTATACCAAAAATAATGTGTGATATATAATTAAATGATACATAATCTATGTTATTATTAACTAACTTATTTAGCTTCCTTAATCTTTTTAAGAAAAGTTAATTAAGTCTTATATTAAAAGTCAAAAAGAGTACTATTTACGAGTATAAAGTAAGGAGAAGAATTTTTTTGTCCTATATATAAGTTTATAATTACGTCATTAATATATTTTTCCAAATGAATATACAAGTTTATTTTTTATTTATTATTATGTTGACTTTATTTTCATAAAGTGGTATACCTGGAAAGTTGTTAAATTTTAAGGTAAAATTAATGAATTTTAAGATTCTTTTAATTTGTGTGAAACATATTGAAAGTGACTTATAAATATGATGAGATAAATACTAACTAGATTGAACTCCCCCAATCGTATTTATAAGGCAATACTAACATATTTTATTGAAATTAAGAAAAACCTTAATCTCATTAATTCTATTTTAAAATTAAATAATTTTTTAACTTTATCTCTATTTAACAAGAAGGAAAAGTTTAAGGACAATGAATCTGGGACAAAATCTTACATTCATATAATAAATTTTAAAATGTGACTTATATTAAGCACAACAAAACTTTTTTCTCTATTCTATAAATAGGCCTAGATGGGTATTTAATAATGACTCTTTTTTCTTATAAATTATAAGTTATATTTAAGAATCTTATTTTGATTATAAATATAAGCTCTCATTTCTTTTTATCTCTTATATATTATTCCCTCCGGTCTTTTTTTTATGAGCGACTTTTTTTTTTAATTGTGGAAAATGAATTGATGATTAAGATTATTTAAAAACAAGAAATTGTCAAAATGTCATGTTTTTTTAAGTATGCCCCTATTTATAAAAAGAGCATAAAAGAGAGAATAAATAAAAAAAATATAAGAGAGAATAAATACAAAATTATTAAATTAAAAAGAATTAGTTGTGAGTGAAAGATAATTAATATAAAGATATATATTTAATAGAGGTAGATAAGTAAAAAATGGTTTAAATTTTAAAATATAAAAAAAAGTTACTTATATTAAAGACCACCATCAAAAAATATCAAAAATTACACCTTAGCGAGTAAACAGTTTTCCTTACAATAAATCAATCCTCGTGCATCAAGGTTCCCAAGCACCAACGCTTAGAGGATGTGTGTTCACATCTACTTCGAATAAACAAAAAAAAAAAGATGTCTTCGTATAAAATATGAATGACAAGACAATTATTATATATAGAGAGAGTGTAGAAACGCTGATGCTGATTCAATTGAAACTTGAAGCAGACACAAAGCCCAAGCCTCCTTTGGGCTTGCTCGCACACACACACACACAGATATGTGTGTGTGTGTGGCTGATAAAGATAACATTATACAAATATATATAGAGAGAGAGAACAAAAGTGAGTGAGATTTTTGTTGGTTGAGAGAGATTTCTAGGGTTTGTTACAGAAGAGGGTGAGGGGACCATGGCTTTATACACAAAAAGAAAGAGCAAAGTCTCATGGAAGGGTGACACACACATAAAGGAAAGGACACCAAAAGCAGAATAAGAAACCCATCTATCTATCTATATGTATGCATGTCTTCACAAGATAGAGAATTGTGAATATCTAATACAAGTTTCTGTGTTATTGTATATATGTTTAATTAATGCTACATCAAATACCGTGATTTATTAATTGTAGGCACATGGGTTGCATTTTGCACGAGGAATGAAATAAGCTGAAATCAAAATAAAAGAAAATGAATGACTAGGATTGGTTGGGGGAAAAAAATTAATGGCTCAGATCTGTCCCTAAATTGATAAAACACTTTTTTTTTTGGGGTTGCGTTACACATGCATGTAGTACAAAAGCTTGCATTAAACATTGAATGCCTACAAAAATAGGTGCATTTGAGGGAGGGAAGAAGGCAGAGAGAAAGGTAACAGAGATACTCCCTCTTCTTAATTTATGGGGCAGACACTAAACCATATGAAGTTCTAATAAGTAACATTAATATTGTGACGTCTTACTTACTTACAAGAGAGCTTATATGCCACTAAATTATAAAGTCACTTGCACATACAAAAATACTTGCTTTTCTTCCTTAGATATATAAGATGTTTCAGACATTTTTCATATAAATTAAAAAAAAAATTGTAAGATTGTTTTCTAATGTACTCCCTTTTCTTTCATTAGATTTCAAGTTTTCTCTTGGTAAATTTTAATAAGGATAATAATATTTAGGGAAAAAAATTCATTAGCAACCTGCAAGGTGACTTATATTATATATAGATAAGAAATTTCTTCCAAGAATGGATTCTATATTTTGGGTTGGAGGAAGTATATAAGACACCGGAGGGAGCATAATTACAAGACATACATACATATACATACATGTGTGTGTGTTTTGCCAACATAATTACGATATATATATTCTATATACATATAACCATGTTTTATTGGGTTAAAGTAAGGTTAGATGCATGGTACTAAAGGATAACGCATACCATTGTTCTCTTGGAGTTGCGTAAAAGGCATTTATTAAAAGCCTTTCCATTGCAATATGAGTCATCTTTCTTTCTTCTCTCTTTTTCTTTCTAAATGCCCAATAAGTGATGCTATCTTTTTTTTCATTTAAAGGATTAATAAAACAAGAAAAATCAAACCTTTTGTTCCTCTCAAGCTATATTATGCTTCTCCATAACTAAAATCTTTCCTTTCACCCTTTCTTCACTTTTCTCCTATCACATACACCTCTTTTGGGTCTTTGCATAAATTCTTAGAATAAATGCTAACAACCTTGCAAATTCAAAAGTCTTTTCTTAATAAAGAAAACAATGAAATTGTAGGTATTTATATTTTTTTTCTGCTGCCGAACTTAAATTCCCTGCACTAGTTATAACATCAGCTGTACAGCACCGTAGTTAGCTATTGAAGCAGTATACCTGAAAATTGTCATTTGTTTTGTACAGTTTAAATTTTTTATATAACTATTTTAAAAAAAATTTTGAACATTGCCTCAACGTAAGTAAGATACATATAATAAAAATGATTTTTTAAATGATTTTTTTAAAAAAAATGATTAAAGATTAAAAATAAATATGTGATTTATAAAATCTATGGGTTTGTTTTATTTATTTTTATTTTTTTATGTTCTCAAAATTGTTTTTTAAAAAATTTTTCATGATAGGTTTTGGGATGAAATTAATATTGTTCCAATAATTTTTTTAAAAAAAATCACAATAAAAATAAATAAAATCATATGGAAAGGTTAATTTGAAAACAAGTTCTGAGAAGTAATTAAATTTAATAAAAAAATGCATATTATTAGGTGGTATAGTGTGTTTTCTTGAAGAATTAGAGGGAAATTTAGCGTAAGGAATATAAAAAAGAGGTGTTTGTATGTAGGCCAAAAAGTCTCATTCATGCATCAAAATGTTTTGCAAAGTCCTTTTTAGAAAAATGAAATAGAATTCTTTGTTCCTTGAAGTGAATATTAATAATTTTAATTGGCACCCACTATGTTGTAGTAATTTTCTTTGATTGTTTTCAAATCTCAAAACATGACAACAATTACATGTAATGCTTTCGTAACCATGATCTAATACTGAACATTGAACCTTACTTTTTGTCATGTGACCCAAACTTAATTTGGAGTATAATTCAAAAAGAAAGTGATTTAATTTTCATTAAAGAGAACACCAAAAAAAAACATAATATATAAATCAATGTAATGAATGAAATCTTTTGACTGTACGTACGTGGATCAATTAACCCCAAGTTTAAGGTCAAAAAGTGAAATTAACTTTCACTTACGTTGGGAATCACGTTGGTGTGACTGACGTAATTAGAATAATAATATAATGACAATATATATTAGGAAGGAGCATTATTTGCTAATTATATAAAATCACCCAACAAAAAGTTCTCAAGCCTATAGTTAGGACATTCGATAGGTTTAGCTTTAATAATCAAGATCAAATCAACAACCACAAGTCGCTGTTATGTTAATTCTTTTTTACCAATTTTCCCTTTCATTATTCACCAAATTACCCTTTTCCTTCTTGATTATTTATTTAAAAACTTCCCTAGTTGGTAAGATATCCAAATTAAGCTTACCATAAATTCAAGAACAGCGAATATTTACTTGCTTTTAAAGTACAAATATTTTCTGACCTTCAAAAATGATCTGATATTTTCAGAAATTACAAAATAATAATTATCAATACACATACATTTGGCCAACAAAAATATCAATACAGATGCAACAATATTGTTCATTTTTCATAATTTTATTGCTATAGTCATACTAATTAGATGAAAAAATTAAATTAATTTAATAAAGAGCTATTAATCACTTAATTATCTAACATAATAAGTAAATATTTAGTAAAATACTATTACATATTTATTAAATTTTCTTAATTGAGAAAGGGATCTTCTTCAAAAGCTAATTATAGTAGTAGATCAAGAAATGTCAATGATCTCGCGTTTTGCTTAAATTAGATCGATTTTATAAGATTCTGACGAAATACCTTCTATATGTCAAGTTATCAACTACGTGTGCACACACACATCCAAACATTTAAAAAGGATAATAAAAAATTTGCATCAAATTTAACAAAAAAATATGTGTCTTATTAAAAGGAACTTTAGTTGTAAATTAAAATCTGATTAAAGATAGAACTGCACAATTCTTTATTTTATGGGAGTTTATTAAAAGCCACACACTGTACATGATGAGCTCCATTTATAGTTTATAAGTAGTATACGATTTTGTTATATATATTATTGATAGAGAAGAAATTTATGAAATTTTCACAAAATTTGAGTGGAAGAAACATAATGTACTCTAAATTTTCTTCCTTCTAGTATTTTTCTAATCATGTAACAATGACATGATATCCGAACATAAATTTTCTTGGAATTTCGGTAAACAAGCATTATCACAAGATTTACTAACCGAAATTAAAACATATTCTTCATAACATTCTTCTCATCATCATCAACAGAAATTAACGAAAACACATTCATGAAGTTTAATTTTTAGAGTAAGGGGACATATCACATTCCAAGATTATTTTTTAAATTATTATCTGTTACATTCAAATTATGGCATATAAACTTGTAGCAGTATTAATTATTAAAGGCTACATATATAAGTTTTATTCATCTCTAAGCAGTCGGGCACCGATAGTACTTTTATTTTAGCTACACATATAGACTGATTAATTGCAACTGGGACTGATTACCTACTCTGACTAGTTGCTTAATTATGCCATTATTTTGACACATTTTCATTCATAATAATTTTTACATGTGTGATTATTATATATGCATCTGATCAAACTTGAAAATCACATTGATTGCATTATATTATTTAGACCATCCAATATTTGAACTCTAACATTCGTACCAATTAATCATATAATTAATATTTGATAGGGTCCATGACCCACCAATATTGGCATTTCACGTGTGTGTTCCACGTGTGTGTGTGTGTGTGTTCGTTCCATCTCTTTATATTGATTTGCTTTAGTATAATGTGAAATAAGTTAA
This sequence comes from Albizia julibrissin, assembly GCA_037074505.1. NCBI lineage: Eukaryota > Viridiplantae > Streptophyta > Magnoliopsida > Fabales > Fabaceae > Albizia > Albizia julibrissin. The sequence continues at coordinate 37,396,258 of CM073488.1, read as the reverse complement.
AGAGTTTCAGTTTTTGTTTAATTTGGAGCCAAGTTCAGAGACTTATAAAAAATTAAGAGAATTTCATTTTTATTCACCTTCCCTCGTCTTTGTTTATAATTTTATGTGGTGTCTCCTTAATATATTTGAAAAAAAAAATGTGTATTATATGTATCATCTACTTTATTTATTTTATAAAGTTATTTAAAACTTCTAGAACAAATTTACATATTAACAAAAATGATCTAGATCACATGTAGATTGTCAACTCAAGTCAACTAACGGTCAAAATTAATTGGGTTAATAGTCAGGAAAAAATTGTCCATTAACCCTTTGTTATATTACATAAGTTTCTTCTATTTTCAGTACATATATAGATCCATCTCTCCTAATCAAACAAAAAAATAAAACTTCCTTTAAATTTATTAGAATTTATAGATATCTCCTTTGAGTTTAGATCAAATTGCACAAATCAGCTGTCTATTTTTAAAACCTAAGAGAAATCTTCCCTAGAACAAAAATGATAGTTGTGTAATTTACTCTTTTTCTAGGAGAAACTTATATACATGTTTTGAAAATAGATCAAATATCACTGTAATTTAAAAAAAACATATAGAAAAATCCATGTAAATCCCTTTTTTACTTTAAGGGTTGGTTTGTTCTAGCTAGTTTACACATATATACAAGAGATTAGTGTCGTTTATTTTCTTAATAAAATTAAAGAGATATCTGTATATATGCAATCTACTCTAGAATATAGATTAGTTGTGGCTTCTAAATATAGGGACTAAATGAATAGAATGGGGGTAAAATTTAACTTTTTTTTTATATTAAGAGAGATGTTGCAATTAGGGGGGAAAGGTCAAAGTGACCTTAGACCACATACTGACTAAATTTTATATATATTACCCTTTATATTTTCTATTGAGAGACCTATATTTTGTGAAGACAAAGTTTAGCCTCTAAGAGACACATCTTATCCATATTATATATGTACATGAGAATAAGGACGGAGAGGGGCAAAAGTGACAATTCGGAGGGTATCTATATATGACTATAAGCACCCACAAATATACCTTTGAGGTTATCTTGAGAGAAGATTCTGGGAAATAAGAGAGGGAAAATGACAATAATAAGAACATGAAGTGATGCTGATGGGTCCAAATATCAAAATCTAAAAGTTATGATTCAAAGAAGAGATAGAGGGAGGGAATGAGAGATGATATATATGATGTGATTTGCGGAGAGATTTAGGGCTTCATGATGGCCACAATGAGTGGTTTCTAATAATTGGCTCTATAATTAACCAAAAACACAAGCCCTAATTAATAATACTAGTAGTACTAGTTGGCAAAAAAAAAAAATACTAGTAGTACTAAAATGTTGAAAAAATTGTGATCACCAATCATGTGACAGTAAATTAAAATCCCACAAATAAAAATACCAGTAATTATATTGTTATGTGGAAAAGGAAGAGAGAGAGAGCCCTAGGTTTCAGTTCAGTGAGAAGGAGAGAGAGAGAAATTCTCTCTGTACGTGTGTGTGGGTTAGAAAGTTAAGAGTTGCGCTGCAGAGGGACAAATGCACACGTTAAAGGTTATGTAGTAAGTTTTTGTTGTGCTTTTTCTTCCTAAAAAAAACCTAAAGGAAAAAACAGCTAAAAAGAGAGTATATATTTGTGTAAAAAAAAAGTGGGGGGAATAACAAATAAAGTTTTAAAAAATCCTATAATTTGACCTTTTCCTTTTCATTTTTCCTTTGTTTATATATAATAATTTTCCCTTTTCCCTATCGTCTCTTTGCCCTTTCTCCTTTCCACATCCTTTTTATTACCCTACTCCTCTCTCCGACGACGTCCACAAAACAAAATTAAACCTCTCTCTCTCTCTCTCTCTCTCTCTCAAGTGTCATTTTCTCACATATACTTCACACAAAAGAAACAACCATTCACTTCATCCCCTTGTCATTTCCTTCTTTCTCTCTGCCTCCTCCTCCCATCCTAACTTGTTCTCTCCCTCTCTCTGCAAAACCAGAATTCATCAAACACATAAATACACACAATTTTGCAGAAAGATTGCTTGTTTTGGAGAAGATATAGAAGAATATGGAGCTATTTCCGGCACAGCCAGATTTGTCTTTGCAGATTAGTCCTCCCAACACGAAACCCTCACCAGGATGGAGAAATAGTGGCTCACATCAAGAGCATCAGCTTGATTTGGGGTTTTGGAAGAGAGCTTTGGAGACCAGAACCTCATTGCTCTCTTCAATGCCTAAAACTAGTACTGACTTTTTTGACCTTTCACTCTCCAATACTCCCAATAACCCTTCAGTTTCAGTTTCTTCCTCAGATCATCACCATCTTCATCTTTCTCACCGCTTCCAAAACGCTCCGTTTCAACAACACCCTCAAGACCTCGGATTTCTCAGACCCATCCGAGGAATCCCGGTGTACCAGAACCTTCCTCATCCTCATCCTCTTCCTCCTTTCTCGCAGGTTCAGAATATGGATGCTTCTATTATTTCTTCATCTACCATCAACAACACGACCACCTGCACAAGCTCTTCCTCGACCCCTTTTCCTTATCATAGTCGTAGTCATAGTCATAGTCAGGGTCTGATGAGGTCGAGGTTCTTGCCTCATCGTTTCCCTGCAAAGCGCAGCATGAGAGCTCCCAGGATGCGTTGGACTACCACCCTCCATGCTCGCTTTGTTCATGCCGTTGAGCTTTTGGGTGGCCACGAAAGTATATATCCTTCTTTTAATTACTTTTAATTTCCCCTTCTTCTTACACCCATGATTAATTTCACTTTCTTCTTCTTCTTCTTCTTAATCTTATAATTCCCTTTAATTTATTTGGACTTTTAGGGGCTACACCCAAATCCGTTCTGGAGCTAATGGATGTCAAGGATCTCACTTTAGCCCACGTTAAATCCCATTTACAGGTACTTAATTCAACTATTTTTCATCGATCTGTGAGTAAATTAAATCATCTTGATTTTCCCCTTAATTTCTTTCTTCACTATATTATGTGAAGCACTTAATTCTTATTTATGTTGGAAATTATCCAGTTAAAGGGGTCTCTCCTTACAATAAGAGTGTCTCCTATCGTATCATATCTCATCAGCTCTTTTTTTAAAAAAAAAAAAAGTTATATCTGTGAGCGCTCTGTATCTGCAAGCTCATAAACAGCTTTTTGCCTGGAAGATTGAACCCCTCCATGTTCAAGAAAAATTCAATACTCTCTCTCTCTCTGTGTGAATGAGAGAGAGAGAGAGAGAGAGAGAGAGATAGGTACTTATCGATTTCTGAAAACGAGTGAGACAAAGCCCCCAGAAATTTCAAAAATGAGTCGCAGCCAAGCCGAGTGACAAGTTAATTAATTAATATCTTCATCCACTTCTCAATATAAAATTACGAATCAGATTTATAAAAAAGAAAAGAAAAAAAATGATGATGAGAAAGTACAGAACACCATCATTTCTCAATGATCTCTTCCTCAGATGGGTTACCCTAACCATATACCTAACTTAACCATGGTTAGTCACATGGTTCCATGCATGTACGTACATACGTATATTCATACACACCAATACACATTTACCAGTGACCATAACCATAAATGCTTCTGCTTCACACCTAGTACTATGCACTGTCTCTCAATTTAAACCTCTCAGGTCACAGGCTCCTCCTTTTTCTTTTTTCTTTTTTGTTTTTTTGTTTTTTTGTTTTAATGGGGTTGCTTCTTTTCTGTGAACTTCTTCGGATTCTGCCAATCATCCTCGAGTAGTTACGTCGTACAATTTGAAAGCAGCAGATTTCTTTTCTTTTTTTTTTCTTTTTATCTCTCATGTATTGATATTGATGATCAATAAATTTAACATTTTCCAGATGTATCGGACGGTGAAAACCACAGATAGAACAGCAGCAGCTTCTTCTACAGGTTAATTAGATCTTTAATTAATTATAGCTGGCTAGTTTATTAACTAACTCTTGTATCTTCTAATTTGTTGATTGATCTGGCTTCATTTTGCTGTTTAATATAATCATGAAGGCCAATCAGACGGATATGATAATGGATCATCTGGGGATACTTCTGAAGAATTAATATTTGACATGAACAATCCTAGGCACGGAAGACAAAGTTTTCATCAAGAAAAGGAATATCATGGCCTCTGGAGCAACTCTTCCAGGTATTAATTAATAATAATAATGCTTTTAATTCATAGTTATAATTAATACATACATACATACATACATACATACATACATATTTACTTGTAATTTAATTGGCTAAGGAGATATATTTAATTTCCAACCGACGGTAATATTCATTTGGTGATCAAGTTGCATGTGCTGTGTTCCTTGTTTAGCTCCATATATGAAAACGTTTGTTTCTTTTATATTTTTTTCATTATAAAGTTGAGAGAGAGAGAGAACACTATGCATTCATGCATGTCTTTATATATATATATATATATATATATATATATATTCAAATGAGCATCTCTCTCTCTCTCTCTAAACACACGTAGATACAAACATAGTTAGGCTCAAAAAATCACAAAAAGAATAAAATGATGATATTCATGTTTTGCTTTAAACTGTGCTGTCTGTCCAAAACTCCATGATGGGGTAATAATTAATAATCTGAAATAGCTAGCGGGGGTGAAAAGGAAGTTAAAAAAAAGAAAGAAAGAAATCCTCCACAGATAGATCCTCCTCAACTCTTCTCTTCCTACTACTACTATACTACTATAAACTTATTCCAAGAAGACATGAGAGTTTGATATTTGCCAAAATCCACCTCAAAAATAGAGATATATCTCTTTCCTTATGATTTTGTGGGGCTCATACATAACCTTATTTACAATGGGACCCCCGAAAGCTTAGCGTCAAAGCTAAGCCCTTATTCTCTCCCATTCTTGGAAAACTCTTCCTCCCAAAGCTATATGCCCTTTCAAGTTTCGAACTTCCTTTGCATGTGCATGCCCTTATATATATGTGTGTGTGTGTGTGTTAGACAGTAAAAAAGATGGCTTTCTTTTATCAGTTTGCTTTCTGAGTAATTGGAAATATTCTCTCATTTGTTTTCGTAACAGAGAAGCTTGGTTGCATGGGAAGCCAAAGGAGACTGATTCTGTTGGAAACAACAATGTTAGTTCTCTTGAGGTATAATTCTTTACTCCCTCTCCCTCTCTCTCTATCTCTAACTCTCACTGGTCACCTTTATTTCCGAAGCTGTTGTGTTTGTTGGCAATTTTTATATATTTTTAAGCTAAAATCTTTATCTGTGATTGGAATTATTATATTAGAATAATGCAAACATGAAAGGGAGGTGAGAGGAAAAGGAAATACGTTTGATCTTTTTCCATCTAACCATGCACTACATTACATTATTGTTTTTATGGAGATGGGAAAAGGAAAAGGCTTTTTAAAAGCTGCTTTGTCCTTCCCCTATTTTCAAATTTGTGGGGAGACCTGTCTTTTTCACAGTTTTGCATTGGCTTTCATGAGAAGAAGAGAGAAGGAAGGGGGGGGGAAACAAAAGAAGAGGATTCTGCTTTAAAACCAACCAATTTAATTTATTAATATGTTGACCGTATTAATTAATCTTGACCCTATAGAAACCCTAGCTGCCAACTCCTTTTGACCCAATAATGGTGTATCATCATGTAGAAATTCTTAATTGGTATATATATGATGTTAATCAAAACTTCAAAAGATAACTAAATTATGGGTTTTATTATCTCAAACCCTTTATTGAATTTTAAGTATTGCTCACTATACGAGGAACTGAGATAACATACATGCACGGATAATAATTTTAAATTACCAAAAAATAATTGTAAGTAGTTTATACATACTGAGTGAGGGCAGATACTTGGAAATTTAGAAGGATTTTTTGTCTTTCTTTTTAATAATGTTCTTGAACTGTTTTTTTTTCTTGTTCTAATATTTATGCTTTTTTTGTTGAATTTACAGAAAGAGAGAGTATCAGAGGGAAGCTCATCGTCAAACATTTCAGGATCAAGCCCTAAGAAGCCTAATCTTGATTTGGAGTTCAGTTTGGGACAACCAATATGAGATATATATCTCTCTTCTTTGTTGTTCTGATATATATATATATATAGCAGTATTATTAATCATTTCGAAAAAGGAATAATTATATTTTTCTCTGAAAGAGATATCTAGCAAGCTGGCTATATCTATCTATAGGGCTGGAATGAGAATCAGGTACCTGCTGAGAAAACCAGAGAAAAAGGAAGCTCTAAAAGAATACGAAAGCGAAGAGGGGGGAAAAATAAAAGGGAAAAAAAGAAAAAGAAAAAGAAAAGCAAAAAGAGAGCTAAAGAAAGACAAGGAGACAAGAAAGACAGAAAGCAACAAAAGGAGAAGAGAGGGGAAAAAATAAAGAAAGAAAGAGAACTCTTTTGTGAGATCCAAATCAAACATATTTTATGTTTGTTGGTAAATATATGAAATCTAATTAGATTTGTGTGTTGTTTTGCAAAATCTGCGAGAGAAAGAGACAGGAGAGAGAGGGAGGGAGAGAGATTTACCTATATTATCTCTCAAAGTATGATGAAGCAATCAGCCAATCCTTGGTAATTGTAATGTCACTTTACATCTATGAAATACTTCAATTTTTTTTCCAAATATATATATATATATATATGAAAGGAAGCATGTTTTTTTATATATATATTGAATATAAATCTTGTGTGTATCTAAGGAAAGAGTAACATAAACGAAAGTAATTGTCAGTGGAATTTATATCATCATCTTATATGAATTCACTCAAATATTCTCTTTTCTATGATCTATCGCTCTCGAAATGTGTTATATATATATAGGTGAATGCAAGGAATTTGGAGTGATATTGATCAATCCTGATTCCTAGACACAGTCACATGCCTTACACACTTTCGGAGGAAAGGAAAGGAAAAACCTGAGAATATGGACTTAGAATAAAGTCACGAAAAAGAATTGGAACATAGTCAAGAGATGATTGAAATAATAGGGCAATGATAAATAATAAAGTGCAAGGGGAAAAAACAAAGAAATAAAAAAAGAAACTTTTATGTGTGTGTATGTGTGTTATTTTCTCATGCACAGGGAATTTGATTTTCCGAGGAAATTACTAACCCATGCCAAAATCAATAGGTCTCCTTTTCCATATCCATACCTAATAAAATCGTTGTCTAAAGCATATATTCTTTCCACTTTCCTATAAAACATTTGCGTATGAAATTGAACCATTTACTTCTATGTATATATGATTATTATTGCCAACTGCAAAGTCATTAGAGTATATTTTTGAGTTTGAGAGGTATCAAAACTGTGCACATGCCATTTGGATTTGAATTAATAGGCAATGATAATCTGAGGAAAAAACAGACACTTCTAGAACACAACATAGAAGTATGTGAAACAAGCAACCAATAAGCGAGCAAATATACAATGAACGTGTCAGGGAAGATGAGCATATATGTTAAAAAGACTTGTACTCCTCTAGTCGGGTTTACAAGTCTTCTAACATTTTTTACACCCATCAAATATAATTTTAAATATTATTAACTTTGTTATAAAATTCAACAATTTTCTAACTTTACTCCTATTTTATATATATATAGTATAACATCAAACAAAAATAAAATTAACACAATAATAAATGAAAAATTAAATTATACATTGTCTTAATCTAGTAATTGTCCGTCAAGGGAAGTGATCCAATTAACATGCCACATTTACTGGATCAAGTCCTCTTCTATAGTGGCTAGACCAAAGCATAAAAGGATAGATGATGATACGTTTCCTAATTAAAAAAATCTAAAAAATAAGTAAAGGATGAAATTATTAGTTGAAGTAACTATTGGCATTTTCTTTATTTAGAGTGGCAGTAGTGATAATTAAATAAATTAGCAAATGGAAGTGTTAAAATTGATAAGAATAAAACACTTTGTTAATAAAAATTAATTGATTTAGTTGGTATAGAGACTTTTTTTGTTCCTGAGAAATATAGCATCTCTGAACATACTGATTTTTTACTCCTATTTTATCCTTAATGAATCCTAATAAAAGCCAACTCCTCTAAACTCTTAATTAGATCACCCGGAAAAAATTAAAAAAATATATCTAAATTATAGACCTAGTTTGTCCTTGATATAAACTCTAGAATCCAACCTATTTAAAATGTTAGGTTGCTATAAAGAAGAAGAAAGTAAACGGCCACAGCAAATTATGAGTGATAGACCAAAAGATATTATCTTTTCTGAGTGGACACATAACACATACATACATAGAGGGAATCAATTAGGTGATTGTATGTAAGTATGGAGTACGTACTTTGAGGTAATGTGAAATGATAATACACAGAAGTAGGTAGTACGAATTATATTTAATTTGGTCCGATAGATACAGCAAGCAAACAAATTCTAAAAGGTCACACCACAATGCCTTGTGCTCATAAATAGTATTAGACTTGTGTGCCCAGCTTCAGCTTTTGTTCATGTCATTCATTCACTTCTCTTCATGTCCTTATATTTAATGTTACAACAACACCTTTAAAATCAACCATGAGCCCCAATTATTTTTAGGGAAAAAAACATGCATGGATCTTTATTGTAGGGAGAAAAATGAATGTGGGGTTGTTAACCACAACTCAATAAAGTGAATCAAACTCATATTCAAGAATATTATTATAAGTCTCCCATCAAGAATATTATCTTCAATGAAGGGTTTTAGAAGACATTAGGTTTGCCAACTGCAAAAATTAATAGCAAGTTTTTGAGGTGTAGTTCTCTTTATATCAGTGTTCATTATAAATGTAATTCCTGCTATCTTTATTAATTATAATGAATTTTAGTAGAAATATGTACACACATATGTGGTCCTTATTATAAATTACTAAATAAGATATTGATTATGTTCTTGTAAGGTTATCCCTATTTAAAATATCATGAATTTCACATTTTATGGCATCTTAGAGTTATATATAGATAAATTTAGAATTTTATTTCATTTTTAGACCGAGTTAAATGATTTAAACATCTCTCTCTTTTATTTTGATGAGGTAGTTAAAAATGTCTTATAATAAAGACAGGGGCTATTTTTCAATCATCGTATTTGTTACCCCAAAGAAACATTACATCTACTCAATTAGTAGTTACTTTATTGACGATTTTAAAATGGTCGTTAAATCATCATCTAACAATGACCCATAAAAGTGTCAGTAAAATTATAGTCAATAAATAACAACGATTAGACTCGCATTTTTCGAAGTGATTGGTCAAGATTTGATTTTATCCAGATTATTATATGTCAAAATCATGGGTTCTTTACAATACTATTTGGGAGTGACTCTTATTAAGTTGTATAGAGTGTGAACTTGATGAGGAAAATTTCAAACCAAATAATGATGAATGTATGGAAATGATTGATGATATGATATAATTAATTTAATTATAAAGAGGAATCAATAATTGGAGGGAAAGAAACATGAAGCAGAATTTTGTTTTAGTACAGTAAAAAAAGAACCCTACTGGTGACAGTTTCTCAGTTTATAGTCAAGTTTTCTTTTTTATCTTTCTCCACCTTTTAGTGCATTTCTTCCTCTCTTCAACCCTTCAAAGTAACCATTTTCATTCTAATTTTCCTCCTATCAAGGCATCTATTAATTTAGCCTTTTCCCCCATCACTTTGCACTTTAAAGTTTCTTTATTATGTATATAATTAATTACTATAAAATAACAAAATTTTTACCATTATGCTCTCATTAATTAGGGCACCCTTTAAGAGTTTTGTTCACCTCCCACTATACACGATTAGAGTGATACTATTTTCAGTGCTTAATATAAGGTATTGTTTGTACTACAAACAATATTTCATATTAAGGACGGGAAATAGTATATTATTTCTTCATCATGCTTATGTTTTCTTACCCTAATTATATATTTCAAATTTTACATGTGCTATAATTTAATTTAAAAAAGATGATAAGGATGTAATTAATATTTAATTACCCCGGTTCCTAGTCTTATTGAAAATCATATTAGGAATTTAAATACTCTGGAAAAAAAAGTCCATTAAGTGTCTGTGAAGTATAGAGAGAAACAATTATTAAATATAAGTGTACGTATAAGATCGAGTTACAACAACTTACTGTTTTAAGAAACATAGAGGCATGTTCCTTTTAGGAGGCATTGATTTAAACCTCACCCCAAAATGTGATCAAACGAACTTTATAATATTCAAGCAAAAAAAGGGAAATGAAAAATTAATAAAGAAGGGTTTTATTTAGGTTTGATTACTAAAAGCAGAGAGATTGTTGAGGGGCTAGTTGAGCATGTGGGATATGAAAAGAGGGATTGTTCAAAAGAAGCAACAACAAACGAGATGGTGTTAAATTTGAGGAAGATAAAGAAAAAGCTATATATATATATATATTCTCACACACAAACACACCTAAGTGCTTTAGCTTTTGTTCTCTGATCTTTTCTTTTCTTGCTTCTTTATTTCACCTTGCTTTTTTATTATTATTATTATTATTATTTTGGTTTTGCACGAATGCATGTCATGGGCTCGTCACGTTACGTACAGCTATTGCAGTGGGACACAATCTTTTTTTCTTTTCTCTTTTTTATAACAACAATAAGAAACAAAAAGAGATCTCCCTCCTCTCCATTAAAATTATTATTCAATCCCACTATGTCCCCCTATAAGTCACTTTTTTTAATATAAAATATATTTTGTTATTTAATTTTTTTTATTAAAATAAATATTATATTAAGAATTGGAGGTAATATAATTTTTTAAGATTGACCCTTTCTAAATTAAAGTTTGGTACAATTTTTTGCTTTCCTTGATCTCTATATTTAATTTATATTTTAAATAAGGTTAAATTTGAAAAAAATCATTTTCAAACAAATTTAATGACTTAACCGTATTTCTCATTGGTTTTAATGAAGTGATTGAATGTGACTTATAAGGGAGACTGGAGTGATATGAAATAAATTTCCACTAAGACTAGTGCCTATTGGTAAATAAAATGCTATTATTTGAATAAGAAAGCTTGTTTAACAATAGATTTGCTAATAGGTACGTATATCATCATCATCAACAACAAAGCCTATTTATTCATATAAAGGGAAACATAATTAAAGTACGTACCAGCATGCATGATGATGATCACACTTGGATTACGTTTTTCCTCTGTTATGAGATTTTAATTAAAGTTGGCTACACATATAATGTAAGTCCCACATATCATATATAGTTAAATTTTGTTTTTTTTTAAATAAAAGAAAAGCTAAATAAATAATCAATGATATGTGTATACTTCTCTTTGCCTTTTTTTTATCTCTTCTTTACAACAAAGGCCAACCTTATCACCTAATTTTTTTTAGCATACTTTATTAAATTGATCAACAATTGATCACCATATATTCCTGGCCGAATAAAAAATCTTCTTATTTTCGAATTGTATTCCCTCCTTCTGTAATATGCATATTCATTCATCTCGATCTGGAATTGAAATGATTATTAATTACAAAAGTATCATAGAAAAGATGAATTTAAGACCTCTCTGTGTATGTACACACTAAAAACTAAGTTCAGATTTGTGTCATGTAATAAAATAAGAGCTTATCATTGAAAAAGGAATTAAGGTAATTAATTTGGAAAAGAAAAGAAGAAAAAGCGAGAAACATTTGGTCCTAATTTTCTTTTTGACTTTTTTGAACACATTGTTCCATCATGGTGATAATTGAGAGGGCACTTTTTTAAACTTTTGGAAAAACTTGCCATGCTATGCAAGTGTGACAATTGGCAATGTCACCCTCATACACTGTACAATCATATCTCTCCATAATTAATCAATCCCTCCATTTTATATTAACCACCAAAAGCAAACTCATCAATTCATTCATGCATGTATCCGGTATCCGGTGCTACTAGTTACTAATTAATCTGGTTTGCAGGAATATAAACCTAGAAGGAGGAGAACCTTACTATCATTAAATAATTATCGTAATTATATACTAAGAGCTCGAATACGAAACTACTGATTAAGTTAGAACAACACATAGCCACTTGATCCAACACACACCATCAAACACAATAGTGGTATATTGAGTAGTACAGATAAGAAGGAGAGACAGCGAGGGAAAGCTTGAAAAGTGCACTGTGTCCACCTTCCCTTATAGTGTTATAGGCAAACCAATTTGTACAGTCTTGCAAGCAACCCCACATTCACTTCACTACTCTTGTTCATTTCTCTCTCTCTCACAATCTCACTCACACCAGAGAGAGATATAGAGAGAGAGAGACCCCTAATTATTTATTCATCATTACTAAATGATTATTCATTCCTCATTCCACGTGTCAGCATCTCGTCCAATGCTTGCATGGATCGATGCCGTCAGATCTGCCTTCTTCTGCCGTTTTCAGAGTGCTAAGAAGAAAACGACAACAGAGTTGACGCCCTTGTTTTCACCTTACAAGAGAGAGGGGGGGGGGTTTTACTATTTGAGTAGCTCGAGACGTTTTGCATGAAAAAGTTGCACTCTCTGATGGTCCTCCTTATGAGTTATGTCCCCTAGCTACCTCCCTCTAGCTATGGTCAGTAATGGAATTCTCATGGAATATATTTATATATATATAATTGATGATGTGAAAGAAAGAAAGCTTCATTAATATTTACCATGATATTAGGAGAAGAAAAGATGGAACATTGATGAGAAGTTACAGTGGAGGTGGGAATTATGAGACGGTCAACTTCTGCTGGAGGAGAAGGAGTGTGTGAAAATAAGGTAGGACTCACGAGTTTTGATGTAAAATGGCCCATTGATTTTGATGTTTCTTGAGAGAGCAGGTCGTTTTTGTCACGTTTTCGTCGTTCAACGCTCTTGTCATATACTTATGTGTTTATGATTCCAAAGAGAGACATGGTTGCACACTACAGTCAGTGAGTGACACGTGACAGCTCAATGTCTGCGACATGTGAGGTGTGTGTAGCGTATAGCAAGTTGGAATGAAGTCACTTATGTAAGGGCTCAAAAATCTAATGCGTATAATAACTTTATGGGAATGCTGAGAATGCAACCGAAAAACACCCAAAAGAGGAAGCTAAATTAGCATACTCCTCTCTAGTCTTATATTGGGTGGAGAGAGAATATTTTTTTTTATCCTATTTATAAATTACTTAATTAAAATTTTTAGGTGAATGTACAATTTAACATTTTATTTATTATTGTGTTGATTTTATTTTTATTAGTTTTTATGGTATAATAAATAGGGATATAGTTAAAAAATTGTTGAATTTCATAGTAAAGTTAATGGGATTTAAGTTTTTCCTTAATCTATATGAAAAATATTAAAATTGTCAGATAAATAGGACCAGAAGAATAGCTAGCTTAGTGTTAATGTGATACAAGACACACGATGTTCTCATTTTGAGATAAATTAAGATTGGTTTGATTATGTTTTACTTATACATGAGAGATTCAAGAGTAAATGATTAGTTAATATATAGGTGTTGGTCATAATGAAAGTGAGTCATGGCTATATTTAAGCATAAGATTTCAATATTAAGATTATTGATGTGTTTGGAATAGCTTAAAATTAGCTTATAAATGTTTTTTAAATAAGTTGAGACAAAACTTATTTCATATGCTTACCTCGTATACCGTAAATTATAATTAAAAAATTATTTTTAAAAGTTCCAATCGTTATTCCAAACAAATCATATATATAAATACAAAAAAAAAAGCTTTTAAGAAAGCTACCATCAATTGAGGTAAGCAATACTTGAAATTTTCTCTAATAATAATACTTCATATCAAGTAGTTACAATAAAAAAGGGAGTGAGGAAACTAATTTTGCTTGTTTTTGGTAGAAGAGAAGAGGATGGAAAATTAAAAGAGCATTGGGGATTAATAGACAGAGAAAACTTGTAGGAGACTTATAGAGAAATGATACTAAATTTTTTATTCAAGTTTTTGTGGAGGGTGTTGTTTGTGAATTGTGAATTTAAACAGGTACAATGGGTGCATGAGTTATGAAATAAAAGGAGATTAAACTGAGTGAGTGAAAGTATTATGAATTGAATTTGGGATATTTGGTGGTTATAGTAACGAATTTTGAAAGTGTTATATTTATGAATCCCGAGTGTTGGGTGAGAAGAGATGGAGAAGGAAGAGGGGAGAGAGAGAGAGGAGGCAAAATGATATGGCAATCCATTGCTTTATGATTGAGGCCACTCTCTCTCTCCCCCTCCTCGGGACTGTCGTTTTAACATTAGAAAGAGAGAGTGCAGCTTTGTCGTTTGAGGGGGTTTGGGGCAGGTCGGTCAGCCATTGTCGGTCATGAGAGAGAATCTTGTGATTGTGACCATACCTTCGCCCCCCCTACCCTACTCCTCTTTTCTTTTTCATTTCTTCTTATTCCATTTTTTTTCTTTTAAGGAAATAAATCTCTCACACACAGAGCACAACAGATTTGACTTTTCCTTTACTTTGTTGGGCTTTATCCTGGCCCATTCATCCATTTGCTCTCTCTCTCCCTCTCTATCATCTTCTCACTCTTATCTCATATTTGTCATCATCATTATTTGGTTTGTTTATTTCAAGTGTGACTTATTTTATAAATGTTTATCTATAAGATAATTTTTCTTTCACATTAATTACCTCGTATTCCATAAATCAAGAATAAAAAATATGTTTAAAGATTCCAATCACTATTTCAAATAAGTACATTATCATTTTTCTAGATTCAACAATATTGGGGTTTTATTTACAACAACTCCCAACTTTTTCCAATAAAAGTTGATATAGTTAGTAAGTAGTTATATTATAACTTATAGAGTTTAAATTTTAGTATCTTCTTGTTGCTGGTTTGAGTTAGGGTTACAGAATCACTTTTATATAAGTCGAGATAAAATTCATCTCACATACTTACCTTGTATACTATAAATCATGTTAAGAGATTAATTTATATTGTTAACTCAAACAGGTACTTAATAAGCGATAATATATTCATAAGATCTTTGAATTTGAAAATATACTCTATCTGAACTTGATGAGTTCTTAAAATCCAACTCACCTAACTGTTTTTTTAAAGCAACAACATTGAGTCTTAACCAAAATACTTTGCTTGCGCGCCTGCATATATATATGTGTATCTATCATCTCCACAATTTACAAAATTTGATTCTCTATTACATACAATTTTTCCTTTCACTGATATGATTGAAAATTAAGGATTGTTGTTTTACATGGGAAACAGATTTGAAGATTGAAAAGGGCGTAGGGTTAGAATGGTAAATTAAAAGAAGCGGGGGAAAGGAATGAATGAAAAAAGAGAGGAGTGTTGAACAAAATGGTGACGAGAGATGTCAGAAGAGGAGAAAGTGGGGTGGGGGGACAGAGTGACAGCGGGTGACTTTATCTTTATCCCAAAATTCTGACATCTGAAATCATTCATTCATTATTACTTCCTTTTTATTGCTTCCCCTCTTTCCTTCCCACCTCCTTTTTCTTTTATTACTATTTCCCCCCAACACCAAATGTCATGCTTCTGTTTTCTTTTCCCATTCTCTGTTTATATATATCCCTCCCTACATCATTAAATTTATATTATAAATATCAATATATATATGTAATATACTGTATAAAAAATATTCATTATTCTCTTGTATCAAACTCAACATAAATAAGAAGGGCTTGTTTTTGCTTTAACTACTTAAACACAGGTTATTAAATTTTAATGCTTATGAATATAGAAAATGTCATTGAGAGAATTACCTTTAATTACACCCAACAATATTTGAATATGTCTCAATCAAATAATCATATGAAAAATAGGTTTGCTTTAGTTTGACTGTATCAAGAAATTTGCTCATGTGCCCAAATTATAATACAAAAAATAAAAAATGAAAGTTTCTTAAAAGAAAAATAACAATATTATATCTAATGTCTCTTAAAACTTCCAAAAATACTAGTACTATATATATATATATATATATATATATATATATATATATATATATTTTACAACTATGTTTTAAATTTTTGAAGTATATAAACAACGTTAGGATTTCTAACTCATTTCAAAAGCATTTTATGAGTTCTTTCTGTTATTAATTTTTTTTTACCTGAATGATCCTTCAAAATTAAAATTAAAAAAAAGCATATGTGAATAAAATAAGATCTTCTCATTTTTGGGACATTATTGATCATAAATTTATTCATACGTGTAAGATAGAAATCTGGATAACTATCCAAAAACATAAAAAGAAAAAAAGATAGAGATCTGATTTGTCAATGGGCTCGATCTCCATCCTTCTGTCTTAACCTGTTTTGGGCCTCCTTCTATTTCCACATTGTTCCAAAAGCCCAATTTGTGAATTATATATGAGGCCCATGTTTTAGATCGGGCTTTGAGAGAAAACCAGAGTACAACTCTGGCCCAAGAATCCCGTTAATGCCCCCAGGTTTTTTCCCTTTTAAATACTGTATTTCGGGCAGGGCGAGCCGTCAATTACCCTCAGACATTTACCTAAACACCCAGGAGTTAGGATGTCTCCCCCAGTGCCTTTACTAACTCCAGGATCGAACCCCCTCCATGTTGTGACAGAGTCCAACCCCTTTGTCAGTTGAACTCAAAGACGAAGGAGGAAAGGAGATTTCGTCTTGCTCTTGGATGGTAGATGAATCCAACCCCTTTCTTAAAATTCTAGTATAAAAAAAATACTGTATTTGCATAAACAGCCTAAAAAAGTTAGTCCTGCCCTCTATATAAAATTATGTAAAATGATACAAAAATACCATTTGAATTACAAAAAATTTAAAACATTTATTAAATTAGTAAGAGGACAAATAAGTAATATGGTAAATAGGAATATAAGATTTTGAAGTTTGGGTGTTGACAACTTGAGTATAAGAATTAACAATTTAGATATAGAGATTAACAACTTGAACTCTCTCAGTTGTCACTTGTGTATACTTAAGTTGTTAATTGTTATTTTTAAGTTGTCATTGCCTAACTCAAGTTGTCAAGACCAAAACTTCAAAATCATATATTTCTACCCGATCACATATTTGTCTTTTTACTAATTTAGTAGACATTTTGGGATTTTTTTAAATTCAAATGGTATTTTTCAATTGTTTTCCATAAAATTTTTAATGCAAGAATGTGTATATATTCTATATATTATGTAAAAAAGTTTATATAGGGGGTTTGTAGAAGCCACCTTATTAGAGTGGCTTGTCATGATTGAGCTGTTTTGCTTACCTCAACTTAATTGCGTGCTTAATTATCTTTTGAGTACTCTAACGACTTGTTGGACTGAGTTAGATTAATCCAAACAAATTAAGAGTTAAAAAAAAATTAAAGGAGGTGATTGATGTCATTCCAAAACAGTGAGATTGAAGTTTGAAGATATGGTTCACTTTTCCAAATACGTGTATTAGGGTAAGATTGTGCATTGAAAAGATTCGTTGGTTGGGTAGTGAAAGTGAGATTAAACTATAGTGCCCGAGTATATGTGAGAATGTGGACGTGATTCTTATCATCACAACACAATCCATGTTGAGGGTCACCTGAAAATGACGTCGTCACCTCCTGCTGGTCTTTGCTTCCTCTCCAAAATCCCCAACAACACCCCCAAGCCTTTAGCATTCTCGCTTCTAAAGCCCTCTTTCGCAGTTCTCAGACCCAATTTATTATCGCTTCACTCTGTTTCTTCTTACAATTTTGCGCTCTTCCGGACATCATCCAAAGCTCTCCTCTCTTGCAAATGCTCTTCCACCTTCCCCGTTGCCACTAGGAGTTACGAGGTACTCTTTTGCTACTTGCTAACTTTGTTATTCTAGTTCGAGCTGAGATTTGTAGATTGAATCCACTTTGGTGTGCATGGGCCGTCTTCAAACTGGCTTGTAATCTGAGTATTCTGTTCTAATTGAGTGCTTTGTGCTGTGATGCCGTGTAATGAGTACTACATAAATATAGTGTGTGTGAATTTGATATGTATTAGAAAACAATTGCTTTTTTCCATCAAAATCAATCCATTATGTACTTATGTAGATATCTTGTGACGAATTGAGTTTTTCATAGTGAAATGTCTTTAACTAGGATTAGACTTTCTATTGATTGAACCCGTGTCTGTTTGTCCTTGCTACCCTTCCAGTCAATTTATAGAAGAGCATGCTGTTTGTAGACTCTGATTTGATTTTGACCTCATCTAGTGCTCGTTTTGCTAATAAATGCAGTTTTCTGATAGTTCTTCTGAGGTGGAGTTAAGAATACATATAGGAGGCCAAGATGTCCAAAATCCTAGAGATATATCAGTGGATGCAAATCTTACGTCTTTAGCTATCAGAGTGCAGCGCCCTGGATCTCTAATCACACTTATAGAGACTAATAATCTTTTTGACAAGATAAAACCTGATGAAACAATATGGTTTGTGCAATTGAAAGTTATCAATTTGCGCATCAGGTTTTAGCCTTTGATTCTTTTGGTTGAAATGTCTACTTTGTTTAGGTACATTGATGATGATCAACTGATTGTGAGCCTAAAGAAACACGATCCTGATTTGAAATGGCCTGACATCACTGAATCATGGGAATCACTTGCAGCAGGATCTACGCAACTTCTGAAGGGAACATCAATCTACCTTGTCGGTGATTCAACCGATATCAACCAGAAAGTGGCTCGAGAGCTTGCTACTGGTCTTGGGTATATATATGCATTTCGGACTGTGACAGTCAATCTTCAATTATCTGTACACCATTGAACGCCTTACGTGAAGCTTCTTTCATTCCAAATGCATTATTCCAAAAATGCTTGCAACTTTCAATTATGCCTATAATTGACGTGAAATTCTCATCAAACAGCTTTTGATTTTGATGCTTGATATCTTTTCAGGTACACGCCACTCTGTACGAAAGAGTTACTGGAAACATGTTTCAAGCAAACCATTGATTCATGTAAGTGTGATTCCTAAGCCTTTCCTTTTCCATTCATACTTGTGGATTCTGAGAACCAATGATAGAAACATTAACACTCTGCACTCTAATATATCATGATCTCCAATATTCTGTCCTTACAGCTAGAGCTCTAGGATCATTCATTGGCATTTGGTAGTGCAAGAAATAATGGTTTTATGAGTTTTGTTACTTTTAAGAAAAAGAATGGATGATGGTTTAATGTGCATGTATTATCTAATCATGCCATTCTAGTTGCTTTAATGTTCATGTATTTAAAGCCATGATATGAATATCTTAAAGGACAAGGTAGGATTCTCACAATCTCCTTGAATCTTCCATTTGTCTGTCATTATCCTTGCTGCAAGCTGTTCTATATATTTTCGACGATAATTTTCCTTAGTCCAGAAAGGGGAGGGGCCTAGGGGAACATCTCACTGTAATAATGTATCCTGGCTTCAACTGGTATATACAGCTGAGTACTTGAAGTGACGTGAACACCATATTTTACAGTGAATTAATAAATGTAAACAATTCCAGGGGTGCTTGGGGAAGGTATTGACTCTGTAGCAGAAGCAGAAAGTGCTGTACTTGAAAGCTTAAGCAGGCAAGTCTATGGCTTTATATATATATATATATTCTGGATAAGTTAGCAATTGGAGAACAGAAGCATTTATTTCCATATTTGTGTGATCTCCAGTCATGTGCGGTCCGTAGTTGCAACATTAGGAGGGCAACAGGGTGCTGCTGGACAAGCTGATAAATGGAGGCATCTTTATGCTGGGTTTACTGTCTGGTTATCACAGACTGAAGCACTGGGTGAGTTTGTTATTCCATTCTGTTAATTACTATTTACTGGATACATGTCTCTGCTCCATGTGTATCTTGAGGTTTTCCATATTTTAAACTTTGCACCATTCTTGAACATTCAGTTTTATTTAGGACTGTCAACGATCATCTGCAAAATCTACTTTTCCTTCAATTATTCAATCTCTGCCCCATAACTTTTCTTTTTCTCAGGGTCCATATCAGTTGATCCATCCACTCATTTTTGTTTTTTGGATTGGTCAGCATTACAAAGCTACATTTAATGTGTTTTTGATCCATAATCTCTTTGTCTAACCTTGTACTAGCTCATTCTTTCTAATGTTTACCTCACATAAAAACATGCTTGATGCAATAAAACACTCTAGCGTTGCAAGTATAAAGTTCTATGGCATAGTTATAAAGCTTACTTTCCAACTACTAGATAGGATAATCGATTTAAATGGATTTGGTTGACTTTGTTATTATCAATTCTCCTTAGGTGACAGGCTAGGAACTGAGTTATGGCTAATTAATAGGTAGTAGGTGCTACGAAATGAGATAAATCCTCTTGAGCCTTGGCTTGATAAAAATGCAGATGAAGATTCTGCAAGGAAGGAAACTCACCAAAACATGAAAGATGGCAAGCTTGCATACACAAATGCAGATGTGGTTGTTAAGCTTCAGGGTTGGGATCCTGCTCATGCCAAAAGTGTGGCGCAAGCGTGTTTGAGTGCCCTAAAACAGTTAATTCTCTCAGACAAAAAGCTTCCAGGTACTTATTATCTGAGACGTTTCTGCTTTCTGGTAGATCCATTAAGTTCTGTTCATTTCAGATGTCAAAATTGTAAAAACCAGTGATGGATGTTTGGGTTGATGCTTTGACTTTAAAAAAAATGGCGTGTAATTCTGAGGGATGAAAATGAGAATATTGAAAATAGGAGTGTTGAAAATGATGATTAGATGGTTTGGCACCTGAAGTGAGAGTGTAAGGAGTTCAAAACTCTGGAGAAAAATGTGTATATTAACTGGATAAAATTATAATTATAAATAATATATTTTCATTGCCTCTACTCTCATTCATGAAGGTGGGCCTTGGCGCAACTGGTGGGTGCGCTGGCTTTCCACTCCCAGGTCCAAGGTTCGAGCCCTGGAAACAGCCTCTTGGTAATAATGCCATGGTAAGGCTGCGTACATATAGGGTCTCCTTCCCCTAAGTCCACATTGTGTGGGAGCCGCTTGGCACTGGGGTCCGCCGCCTCTACTCTCATTCATGCCAAGCAAGAGGGATAAAATTATAACTTTTTACCATCCTTTTTCCTTCCATATCATAGTATCATGTACTACCGAGTGAGAGTTAAGATGACATCCTTTTATCCATCTTCATTCCCTTATCTAATTTTGTGTATGGATAAATAACTCAAGCTCTTCTGATTGTGAGGCCACTTTTAGCATCTTATGTTTATGGCGTAGTGTTCGCTATCAAGATGAAATTCTCAGTCCATAGTTGATTAAATACGTGAAACCAAATTCTTAGCCTAATCACTTATTCTTGCATATCTGTCCTATCTGTTCTTTCAGCCTCCTTTCTCATACTGTATCATTTATTTTATAAACTTCAGTCTTGACCAGTGAATTGGAAAACCTGAGGAGACATTTGTGCCCCCAAGAATGTCATCTTTCTCTAGAAGTGGTTTCTTGGAAATTGGAGCTTCTTGGTTTGTGAATAATAACTCACTTGGTTTTCTTGTTTGTCTTTCATTCTGCAATCTAAGGAAATAAGTGACTTCAATAGCTGCCAATTGGCACTCTCCCCCCTTCTTAAAGCTAAATTTGGGATAATAGTTGGAGTCTGCATCACTGTCAGATGAAACTTTTTTTTTATTTTTTATAAAATGATCGATTATATAAAATCAGAAATAATACAACTTTTATGTACTTGATTCTGAATTAAACATATTATGAGACGTGTTTAGCCTATGACTGATTTCACTCACTTGTGGCTTTCTTGAAGGTAAGAAAAGCCTTTACATAAGATTGGGATGTCGTGGTGATTGGCCAAACATCAAGCCTCCAGGTTGGGATCCATCAACGGAAGGTGATGCAACTTCTTGACACCCTGTAATTATGTTGATATAAGTAATCACATTATAAGATTCATTGATGTGCGCTAACTTGTTTCCAACAAAGGTTCTGTTACTTTAATAATTGTAGAGTTTTGGCGTTTGAATCTGTCCTCATCCTACTCGACACAAGACAGAAGCTATATATAAAGACCAATTGATCAGAATCTTGTCATCTGTAGGCTGTTCATATTGTGAATCAGACAAAGCTGGTTAACAGTTGAGAAGAAAAGCACGGTTAATTTCTGAGTGCCTATTTGTTTTAACTTTTTACAAGTGTTTTTACGATTTACGAAGTAAGTGTGTGAAAAGAGTTTTAATTTAACTTACGGAAAAAGGACTTCTGAAACTTCCCAAACAGGTACTAATGCCAGGTGCTTAACTAATTAATCATCTTCAACCCAGTTTGTGTCAATAGTGAGCAAGAGGCTATAGGTTCAGGCCCTTGTTCTCTTGGGTGTGTTTAAAATGAGAGAGAGAGAAAGTACAAAGTAAGGAAATTTACCTCGACGGAAATAATTGTGGAGTATGAATTTCCAAATCCAAAAATTGGTGTCTTCCCACCTTATCAGAACCCACACCAATTAAAGCAATTGTTGAAATTAATCCAAATACTTGTGCAGTACAATGTGTAAGAGTTAAATTTGCAGTCTTGCAAGAGATTGGTGGAGGAATTTGGTTCCATATATTCTTAAGGACTTGTTTCGAATTTTGTGGAAGACTGCACTTTGCTAGCCGATCAGCGCTGACGTTTCTTTTTAGCTCCAAAAATTGAGCACTTGTAGTTGTAACCCTATTACCCCTTTGGGAATAGTTGAGATTAATTATTAGCGGAAGATCAACTACTACCTCCACTTTTAATAGATAGTTGTTTTTTTTATTAGAAATAACGAGATTAAATAAGTTACATTAAAAAAATTTATATTTATCGTTTTTCTTTAAATTTATTTGCCTTATGTATAAATTGATATATAATGGGAGAATTACATTTACGTCTCGCCCAAGAAAAAAAATAAAAAATTGGTCTTATGAAGATGCCAATCGCGCTGTTAGACTTATCAATTTATACCTCTGGAGTTGTCAATGAGACCATTTTTTCATTTTTTTTTCTTGGGTGGAACTTAAATGTAATTCTATCATATATAATCTAATGATATACAACATACGTTATGATTAACTAACTTATTTATCTTCTTTATTTTTTGTTTTAAAAAGTTAATTAACTCTCATGTTAAGTACCGAAAGGAGTATTAAACAAGTCAATTGCCCCTCTCCTCCCCCTCCCTGTTCTAAAGGTACAAAAATCATTTAAACGCAAGGGTAATGCAATGAATATTAAACATCAATAGCTGTAATTAAAACATCATTCTATTCACTTTGCTTGTTATTAATGATATACTCAATTCGTTCCTAAATATAAGATATAATTTTTTTTTGAAAATATTAAGAAAGCTAATTAAATTACTTTAAAATATTTATATTTATCATTTTTTTCTTAAAGCTATTTTGTTTGACTTATAAACCCATATATAATCTAAAGATACACATCATACGATATGATTAAGTAACTTATTTAACTTCCTTAATTTTTTAAAAATATCAACTTTATCTTATATTTAAAATATTGAGAGTGCCATTGAATTACAGTGGATCGTATGTTTTCTTATGTCCACGCTTCATTTTAACAGTCACCCAGAGAGCCCCCGGCCCCTGTAAAAAGTGAAAACACTGTCGACACTGATTAAAGGCTCCTCCCTTTCTGACCAAACTCAACGGTTAAATTTATAAATTAAGATTTGTAGCAACATCATACCAATAAATTCTCGCTCTTTTCTGCTATCATCTGTACTACATTTCTATCTAAGCATCTTTATGACGCTGCAAATATCAGATTACATTCATAACTATTAAAATATCAAACATTTCCCCCCAAAAATAGAGAGACACTATAATAGCAATTGGCATACTATTTTTACAATCTTCCATGAAAAGAGATAAATTTCTATTAAATTTATTTTCGTAGTTCAAGGTACAGAGACCTGTTGCTACAAGAAAGAATGAATGAAGTTACAAAGCAGGAAGCAGCAGGGAGGCATTAAAATCAGTGAACAACGGAGAGACCCACATTCCTAGGAAGAAGAAGACGACCTGTACGACTGATGAGGGATCAAAATAAAAACAAAAAACAAAAAATTTACAGTGGGAGTGGAGTGACTAAGCCAGTCCTAACTAGTCCTAGCTTTTGCGGGATAGGTAATCGGGCCCAAGTTGGAAAAACACCTGGGCCCAACAACCCCACAGAGAGAGATCACCACAGTGCAGCAGCCCAAATTGTAGGGCCCGCACCAAAGAATGCAATATCCTTATCCTACGTGGTTAATTAACGTCATCATCTCCGTCTTGCCGCTGCTTCCAGAATCAAATATCAAATCCTTCGGATTTCCCGTGTTATTAGAATATGCCCATTTAGCTAAAATCAAGTTAGCAGGGTCAGACACTGGCATCCCCATCTCGCTCTATAAGCTCAGGAATGAAGGGCCTCGCACTTTGAGCCGCTTTGGTCCAATCCCAACCTCCGTGGGAGACGATGGTTCCATTATACTCTGTTGCAGCCAATTACTCTTTTGGTGATCTCCTTGTCCGCTTGAGTCCTCCTTTCCCAGTTTCTTGTACCTTATGGAAATTGGAATGCCATTATTAACCTTCGTATATCTTTCCCTCGTACAGCTTTCGCCATCAATTTTGTGATTTGCTGGCTGCCTCCACTTGTTGCAACTTGATTCACTGCTTTTGCTGCTGTACCCTATTAGTTGCCCACTTCTTCCTTCATCACAGTTTTTCTTCAATCGTTTTAGTCCCTGCTCATATTCATATAGATGATCATTAGTCCCATTCAAATGCAAACCAAGACTCACTCCATTCATTAGTCCCTGCCCATGTACAGCCTGATTCATTCATCAAATTCCACACAACACACACGACCTATTTAGTCATTAAATTAAATTATATAATTCAGTTAACAAATATATAAAGTGTAATGATCCAGGACTTGTTCACAGACAGACTCATTGAAGAGTCAGCAGGCACACACTAATGGGACATCCAATGTGCCAAAATATTGTCAATACCTGGTGGTCAGAATGTTTGGGACCCATCCCATCGTTACCATTTCTCCTCTCTGCCTTCAAATAAGAAGGCCGCTTTACCCTAAATATCTCTGAATCAGAATCATCACTGTCAATATGCGCCATCGATTTCATCTCTAATCGATAAAGATCACCACCCTGAGGTTTAATCGAGCTGTCGTGATTCCGTGTAGGGGATGCTAAAGATTCACATACACTGTTGGACACTCCTTCACAAAGCTCTTCAGAATTAATAATGCCCGAGTTTGCACGCCCCTCATCCTGATTTCGGGATAAGAATAAAAAATGTCAGAATTAAAGTATACTACTTCAGATCCAAATCACAGGGAGGATCAAAGATGTAAGGATTAGCTACCAGAATGGAAACACAATAGACTTACGTTTTTAGAAGTAGAAGAATAACTCTCAAGAGGATCAGAAAGAGAGCAAAGAGCAGAAGCAGCAGAAACGAAGGAAACATCATACACTTCGGATTTGTGATATTCTGACCCTGAGCAATGCCTCAAAGCCCATTGACTTTGAATAGCACACTCTTGAATATTCATCAACTGATCTGAGCCTGAGTGAGAAGATTCAACATCAGGATCAAATTTTATCTCGCAATAAGGGGTATGTCCATCGGCTTCAGCTCTCTGAAACATATTTGACATGGGATATGAATACATGTTATTGTCAGCCTTGATCTGCTTAATTATCTCATCCGATATACCATCTTCCTGCTCAAACCTCTTGGCCGCAGCTTCCATATCTTCAATATCCTCCCTCAAGTAAAGAGTGCGTTTGTTTCCACAGGTGAAGTCAAGAGATTTGATATCTGGATTATTAGAATTTTAAAAACCCTTTAAAATGATAATATTGAAACGTAAGGCAGCACATACTACAAACAATCGTTGAAAAGTTATTAATGATTATTAATGGTTTTCTCTTTTCCCTGCTAAAGAATACAGAAGAAGCAATTGATAAATGAGACAACCAAACACATCACATGTGATCAAGTTCAAAAAATTGAACAAAGCAAAGCATACCATGGCGAAGACACACAGGATGCATGTGACAGTCACAGTCAACATATGCTACATAGCAATCACGTTTGCAGAGACTACAGAGAATTGAGCCATGGGAGTGTGAAGAAACATTTGTGCACGCCCCTGATTTAATTAAGAACCAGCGAGCACAATGCTGGAAGCGCATCAAATTAACAAAAGAGATCTTGATGCTATTATGAAACATCGAGTCTGCAGAAGGAAAATCTGAATCTTCAAGTTCTAAACTTGTATAGAGGAGCATTGCTTCTTTGCATAAAAGTTCTTCGAGAGGTAGCAGCGGAACCCTGTTTAGATGTGCATATCGCCTGCTGGCAATGGCCCCTAATGGAAACCAATCACCAATAGCAAAATTCACTGCTTCTCCACAGTTAAAACCTGAAAAATCAAGGACACCACATAAAGATACATTAATAGGTTGGGAGCAAGGAATGAGCGAATGACTTCTAGAAACTTGATTGTGCAAGTGCAAAATCTTACCATGACTAAAACCAGCATGATACGCTCTAGGAAAGGTTACAATAAACTCTCCCGGTTTTTGAACAGCTTTGTAGACCGGCACTTCATGTTCCAACAAAATATTTGGAGGAAACAGAGTTGTTTTCCCCAGAAGAACATCAAAGGCTCCATCTTCCCCTTCACTTGACAGAATATCATTAGTATACACATGTTCTCTTACCACCCTTTCAAATTCCAAAGCTGCATGACCTGGAATTCCGTACCAAGTTTTTGATGCCCCACAATGATGATAATTAATACTGCCGAAATTATATAAATCTCATTAAATAAAAATTGTAAAGCAAAAATTCTTGGTGAGCTGAATTTGTCAAATAGCTAGCACTTACCTGTACAAATAGTGATCCTCAACATGCCAAGCAAACATACTAAACAGCATTCCAATGTAAAGCATGGGTTCTGTTACTCCCTGAAATGAGCTTGATTATGTCATGTGGGAAAGAAGTGTACCAAATCAGTTTGATAAAAGGAAAATAAATACCATACCGGAATTACTGTTTCCAAGAGCCGCAAAATGGATTTGGGCAGCCGAGAAAGCTTCTGGAACTCATGGAGAAAGGTGCTTATGAGTTGGTTAATAGAAATCCCAAATAAAGCAACTCAGATGAATGAGCAGATAACTTTCATATTCAAAGAGGTACTATAATAAACACCTTCAAATTCCATTTGCTGCTCCCAAGTTGATCATTGGGAGAAGAGGAAAAGGCACTACCATCTACATCACACGCATATTCTACAGTTTCCATCTTTCCACAGCTAATTTCGTGCCAAAACTCTTTTTCCAAAAATGAGGCAGGAAGACATCCAGCACTGCAATATCTACGTGCAAAAACCTTGTTCGCCATTTTTTCAAAATCGCGAAATGTATAATTTCTGAATGAATTAAAATGTATTAAAAAGTTAAATAGATAAGCTAACTGAAGTTAGAAACATATATAAACAGAAAACTCACCTTCCGCTCATGAAAAATGTGACTTTGTCTTCAGTATCCCACTCAGAAAGGCGAAGTGGCTGTACTCTGGTCGCAAACTTAAATCCTGCTTTCTCCTTCATTAACACAACTCCAGCAGGAACGGAAGCACTCAAAGGAGAAATAATCTTGCATATACCTGAAATTGATCATCCATTCAAATGGAGAAAGGTTAGGTCACCATTCTATCACTCTATTGGTTCATGATATATCAGATGTCTGATTTCTGAAGATTTATGGAATAGTTTAGGCATCCCCAGTGCGAAGTGACATACAATCCAATTCCTCTATCAGCATGTGGCCACCCATGAGGAACTAGTCAAGGCCAAAATATACAGCATACATAGAGAATAAAAAGTTTGGAAATCTTCAAATACGTAATCACAAGCTTGATTTTAGAGGGGGGAAATTAAAAAGTCAAATCAAAGGACTACCTCTGTAATGAACACCAGAAAAGCACATGATAGTAAATCACAATTTTATCAGTAAGCCAGGAACTCCAAAAGGTTTACAGTTGCAGTTTGCAGCATGCTCTATCCTTATCTACGATGATAAGGTTCATTTTTCACACAAACCCCGGCAGGGGAAAAAAAACAGAGAGAGCAGGTCTTAAAAAGTGACAGTGCAATATGTTGCCTTGTGCGTCACTGAATACCCTTGTGCACTAAATGGATTCAGTATAGAACAGGATTCGATAGGTCGTACCATATCTTGAAGCCACAGGAATTATCTTTTGCAAATACACCAAAGGGTCCTCAAATTCCTCCTTAGTTGGGGAGAACACAGGACACTCGGGAATTTTTTCAGTCCATTCTAGATCACTCATGTCAAACTTATCCACCTTCCGCTTGGAAAAGGCTTCTGCATTACCATGCAATCTCATACCATATGATGACGAAGCCCTTAAAGCATCTCCTCCACTTCTTGTCATCATATTAGCAACACGTGTGTTGTTGGCAGTTGAAGATTTTGCTCGGTGAAGCCTTTTACGCTTCAAAGATTCTAATACTTTTCTAGCTTCCTTGGGCAAACAAACTCTTCCTTCCACCTGATAGATGAGTTATCATTTACCATAGATTAGACACCATCAATTGACATTCAGAGTAGAAGCTACATAAATGAAAAAAAAAATTAAATATTAAAAACACTAAATTATTATTGGCAACATGAAAGTGCAAATCACTCTAATCAGCACCATGGAAATTCTGAACTATCAGAGCAAGCAGGGCAGAAAACCTTGCCCTGTCGTTCTGTAAGAAATAAATCGCAATTGCAAAGCATAATTTCTTCTGCACATAATTTCTTCTGCATCAGCTCCCTCGGGTTGAGAAAAAAATTGTATATATTAGGAGGGTAAAAAAAGCACTTTGAAGACAAACAAGTTAAAATAAGTAACCACAAAAACAGGGGGGAACAAGAACAAAAAAGGGTCCGAATGATAGCGATATTCTTCTTTATGTTACAATTGGAGTCAATAATAGATGATCACCGCCTATCATCACCCCGCAATCAAAGTCATTCAACAGGTATCAGCAAACATTAAAAAGCATCTCTATCAAAAAATTAAACCGCCTCCTTCATAAAACTGACCAATAACCATTACGACAACAAAAAATTAATTCACCAACTGGAAGTCTACAACTTCACCGACTTGGAGACGTTCACCGAAAAACGTTACCATTTCATATAAAAGTTAGGACGCGGTCAAATGAAAACTTAACATAAAAAATTCAACAAAAGCATTCGCGGAAATTTGAACAGCCTACCCTTTACAAAATCATTATTTTTCTAACTTGACATAAACCAATCGAACAGAAAATATACAAAACAATGATCCAGGTAACAACGAATCATGAAATTTTTCCAGAAAATAAGTCAGAGGCCTTAGACCTTCAAAATTTCTTTTCTAGAAAAAGGAGGAAATGGAATTTTCAGCTCCAGTAATTCCTTTTTAAGAAATTCATATACGAGACCTGGGTAATTTATATGAAGAAAAAAAACGGCCGTCGCATAATGCACCTTAAGTATTGGTTTATAAAGTAAATTATATCAAATTATGAAATGGCTGAAATAATACAGTCAGGTTAATAGGTTTGATAAAAGATCACTCAGCCTAAGAAAATACCAAAAATCATGAAGAAACTGAAAGAGAAGTGTGACTATGGCGGAGATCTGAAAGATGAATAAGAAGAACATACATTCTGCAGAGACTTTAAAGCACTATTTATTAACGAACCGGATTACAAGGTGGAGGGGGAAAATACAGAAAGCATGATTGACCTACCATTTCATCGCGAGGGAGCTCCCTGTAGGCCTCAGTCTTCGCCCACTTGGTCGAAATCACAAAAACAATGACAAAACTGAATCCGAATCCCAGAGCCAAACCCTAGATCACGATCCTAGATTTTATAGATTAAAAGCGAGCCTTCTACAGCAACCAGACTCGCCACATTCTCGCAGAAAGCCGAGCACAAGGCTGAAACCAGACCACAGAGAGATCCCAAGCCTTCTAAGACATACAAAGCAAATTATGAGGATATACCAACGTTTCAATCAGAAAGTTGCAGCCACCTTCCTCAGGAGTCACGGGATAAGGTCGCCGGTAACGGAGGCGGTTTTCCGGCAGGAGAAGATGTTTGCCGGCGAGGAATAAAACGGGGGAGAAACAGTAGATGAAGAAAGAGAGGAAACGAATGCTTAGAAAACCGAAAAAGATGAAGCAAGGGATAATTTATAGTTTTATACTGTAAAATATTAACGCTTTATTAGCTCTGAAAACCAAAAAAACAATTTAACTTTTAAAATTTATTTCCCTACCCTGTGCTTTGAAACGGGGGAAAAAATGAATTAAGATAAAATGTGAGCCCTGTGGGTGGTTGTTACTTGTTAGGTGGTTCAACTAAAATACTTGCCGTCCAAAACGCGTTTCTTTGCCCTCTCGCGTTTCTCCGTTTCGGTTTTTATGACGGAATTACCGTTATTACTCGCAGGATTTATCGGCGGGTATAAGATTACATTATAAGGGTATTTTAGTAAATTAACGTAATGACGGTGTTATCGATGAAGACTGGTTCTGGTTTCCGTAGCGGTCAGAGAAAAGTCATACGAGCAGGAAAGAGGGGATACTAAGGTAGAACAAGACAGAGGTGGGTTATCTACAAAACGTTGAAATCCCACCGTCCATTCTGGAAGGCTCTGGAATCTGAAATCCTCTGGGCGTGTCCACTTTTTCGGTTAAACTACCGATCTGTACAGGATAACTCCCACCTACCTTCCAGTTAGTTAGGCTTATGCACGAAAATACCCCTTTACCCTCGTTCTGTCTCATGCCGTGGGCTGAAGAACCCAGGGCTTTTCTGACATTCGATGAGATGGTCACATGAGGGACACTGGGACACACAGGGAGGTCCCCTCCGTAATGAAAGTGAACTGCTACTTCGATGCGTGACCGAACGTAAAGACAATGGCCACACGTGGCACGGAATAAACCAATGGTATGGCAAATTTTTTTGTATTACGTAGGGTAATAATAAATTAAAAATCATGCAATCCAATGATAGAAAGAGTCAAATACTAGTGTTGAAATTGTATTAGAGCCCTCATTGTCGCTCTTTTGATTAATTTTCTAAAAAAATAAAGTTAGTCAAGAGTGATGGCTAAGACGGAAATAACTGGCGGTTATAACTGGGGCTCACGGGAAGACGATAGCAGCAAGAAGCCAAATGGGTAATGGAAGTTTCTCAACAACAAAAAAACCACCTACGGTTTAGTGGTAGGGGGTTTCTCTCTCCTCATGTGATTGGTTAGCGCGTGGCCTTTGAGCTTTTTGTTATTGTTACGCGGAGGTTGGGAGGCTAATGATTAGGTTTCTGTCTTAAATGGTCTATTCAGCGGCTTGGCTATGTAGGGTCAACTTCAACTTTAACTCATCCGCCATACAGCTGGTCTTTTGGGCGGTCTAACCGCTCACGGCTTGGCTGTTTCGGCTCAGTTGAAAGTTGAAACTATTATTTTCATTGCTCTTCTTGTTGTAAACATTTAGATTTTAGATCATATTTTATGTAAGAGAATTAATTGAAATTTTAATATTTGAGGGATTTAAAATCCACCTCAGCTTTTGTTTCGTGTTTAAATAGAAAAAAAAAAATCAAATTTTGATTGGCAAGGCATGAAGTGACAAAAGACTGCTTTTTTGAATTATTCGCGTAACTGTGTGCATTAAATGCACTGTACGTACTTAAGCTGTGGATAGGAGAGGCTTCCGGATAGATCTATCTGTCCAAAAGAAGGAAGAAATTTCAGGTCAAAGGCCAAAACACCAAGAAGGAAGAAATCAACGTCAAGAGTCAATCTTCAGGCTAGTAAAAATAAATAAATACATTAATTATTAATATACTATTGAAATATAAATTTATAAGCATACGTATTAAATATGCGTATTTAGACTAGTGCATAAAGCTAGCCTGGATTGGGTAGAGTGCCCTAAAATATAGGTAGAAATTAATGATTCAATAATAATATGTTGAGGGCTTAGTAGTTCAATAACACACAACTTTTTTAAAGTTTTCTTGCAAGGGATTGGTTTTGAGTTGGACCCTTCTATATGTAAGTTGGGTGTGAAAGTTATGTGGGAAAATTCTTATTAATGTAATTTAAAAAGTATACTTATCACTTTATCTTACAAAATATAAAGATATAGGGAATATTTGGAATAGCGATTGAAACCTTTAAAAATATTTTTTAATTATGATTTATGATATACGAGGTAAGTATTTGAAACAAGTTTTATCTCGACTTACATAAAAAATATTTATAAAATAATTTTAAACTCAACATTCCTTAATTTAATTCAAGATGGGAGGGGTTAGTGGGGAAAAATTATCAAGGGAAGGACGCTATGGACTTATGGTAAATGTGAGGGGCCAGGCTGGATGTGGTTTGGGGAAATCACAGGGTGAGAGCAGGAGTGCGGAGGAAGATTCTGTCTCTGGAACACTCTGGAATTGACAAAAAAACGGGAAGAAAAAAAAAAAAAAAAAAAAAAAAAAGAGGCTGGTGAACAGTGGGCATTCATCTGGAAAACCGAAAACCGTAATTTTTTTTTTTTTTATGAAAAGGCAAAATGAAATTGAAAGAGTCATATTCAGTAGAAGTAAAATATATGGAAAAAAAATAAGAAAATATCATTTAAAATTTAAAATTATAAATCATTTTTATTTTTTATAAAAGTAATAATATTGACTATAAGAGTATAACAATTAACAACCTACTCTCTCCGGTTTTTTTATAAACAATTTTTTTTCTGATTGCGCAAAACAAATTGACAGTTAAGATTAGTTAAAAACAATAAATGTGTCAAAAAAATGTCATATTTTTTCTAAATATGCCATTATTTACATATAAGAGAGAATGAGTAGAAAATATAAAAGAGAATAGGTAATAAATGACTAATGAAAGAGAATTGGTGGTGAGTTGAGATAATTAATATAAAATTATGTATTTAATAAGGATAGAAAATGAAAAGATAGTTTAAATTTTGAGACATAAAAATAAAGTTGTTTATATTAAGGACCAACCCTTAGAGAGAGATAATTACTTATAAAAAGGATCAGAGGGAGTATCATAGTAATAAATCACTTATTTAAGATTTTAAAGTTCAAGTAGTGCCTACTTATCTTTTTTCCTAAAATATAAAGGAGATGGAGTAATAAGTTTACAAGTAACAAAATTGAAATATAAAAGAGCAAAGGACATCTAAGCCCCTCTCCTCATGAGCGACTAATCCAGAGTTGCGAATCTAGAATAATAGTATGTTTGAATTAGTTTATTTAAGTTTTATAAGTGTTTATACACATAAGTTGAGACAACACTCATCTCACATACTTACCTTATATATCGTAAATTATGATTAAAAAATTACTTTTAAAAACTCTAATCGCTATCTCAAACAAGTACTAAAAAAGTTTGAAAGCATCAAATGATGATCGATGAACCATCTCCTTGTTTTTTTTTTCTAAAGTAAATTTGTGCAAAGGCATATTATTGAGGAAAATATCTGCATTGCATAATTTTTCACAAATTCCCCATAATTTGATTCACTACGACCATGTGATGAGAAACTCCAAAAGAATTATATGATGTTGAATAACTTCATGTGTGATTTCTATTATGAATAAAAAATTTCTTTGTAAAACGGCTAAAATTTTAGATGAAATGGAGTATACTCTCTTCGATTCAAAATATAAGTCAGCGTCATTTTTAACCATCTCACCGGAATAAAGAATGAAGAGCGGTTGAGTCACTAAATCTATCTTAGATTTAGGGGTGGAAATATGTTAGGCTTTACTTAAATAAGCCTGGATCTGCAACAAAAATTCAAAGACTAACCCTAGACCTAAGTTTGTATGTAGGCTTTTTTGTAGGTATACAAAGGCCTAAAGCCTGTTTAAAAGCATACTAAAAATGTAGGCCTTTAAAGCCTATGCCTCCAAATTCATATATAATCATTTATGCTTATTTACAATATTCCATTGCGCCTTAAAAGCCTGATATCCATTTTAATCATAATATTTGGCTTATTAAGGAAAAGAAAAGAATATTCATTCACAACAATTTTCTGAGAAAATATAAATAAGAAAAAATAATTGTCTATTGACTAATGAGATGTATTTTTTAAAATTGACCAAACATAACAAGCTGCATGTAAAACTATATTTTACCTCTCTTACTCTTCCCACATAAATTAGGACAAACTCCTCTTACCTAAATTATAATACTTCATTTAGCACTCAAATAAACTCAAAACAATTATTATGCTTTAATAGACAATACAAATCAAAGGAGAGGAAGTGAATTAACGTTGTCATCTCGAGCGATCAAAGATAAAAGAAGCTATATGAAAGTATGGGTTGAGTGTAATGACGATATGATGTGAAATTCAGAATTAAGATAAATTGGTACATTTATAAAATTATTTAGATCATATTATACATACCTATATAATAGTATAAATTAAAAAAATTAAATATGTCAGGCCTATAGGTTTGTAAGCCAAATCTTATGAAAATAGGCATGACTTGATTATCTAAATAAATCTAAACCTAAGTCTAGCCTCTTTACTAAACAGACCAGGTCAGGCTTTATGCAGGCTAGGCAGTAGGCCCCTGTTAGGGGCATGACCTATTTCCATCCCTATTTAGATTAAAAAAAATTCTAATTTTACATATATTAAATGGGGTTTTAAAAGATAGAAAAACCAGTGGTCACATTTAAGACAAATTTGGTAGACACTAAGACAAGCATTAATAATATATACTCCTTTAGTCATATTTATAAGATACTTTATCTGATTCATAATATATGTCACTTCTAAAAAAATAGCTTGATCAACAATATAAGTCGCTTGTAAGATAATTAATGCTTTTTTATCAGTTTTGTCCCTGTAATTAATATTCATTTTCCATTTACTCACTTATTAAATTTTCCAACACATTTTTCAACAAGAGTAAAAGTGGAAAAAATGTTCAATTTAGGATATATTTATTGAGTTAACTGTTATTTTTTGTTTATTGTGAATTAGTTAAAGTGCTTTATATTGTGGACCAGAGGAAGTACTTCCAACATTTTTCACACAGACTAAAGAAAACTTTAAACCTTATTAACTCTACTATAAAATTCAACAACTTTATAATATTACTCCTATTTAATATATATAATGCCTAAGGCTATGTTTGGCTCGATGGAGGGGAGGGTTTGAGAGTGATTTTATTTTACCTTGTTTGAGTTGATAAAAAGAAAGGGGAGGGGAGGGATTTTAACAGTATCATGTTTGGTATAGGAGGGGAGGGGAAATATTTTTATTTGGACAACTTTGCTCTTATTTCATTTAATTTGTAATTAATAACTTTCTAATGTATTTAATAAAATATAATTATATAATGAATTTAATACATAAAATTATAATTTTATAATTATAAAAATTAAATAAATATAATTATAAATGACATTTACTATATAAAATTATAATTTTATAATTAAATAATGAGAAGGATATTGTAAAAATATTTTAAAATGGCATGGACATATTAGTCAATTTGAGTTCAAACACTAACATTTCCCTCCAAATTCCCCCACTTTTAGAGGAGAGGGTTAGGAGAGGAGGGGAGGGAGAATTTTAGAAAATCTTCCCTCCCCTCTTAAAATTTTTAGTTATCTAAATAAGAGGAGTAAAATCCCCTCATTTCTCTCCCCTCCCCTCCCCTTCCCTCATACCAAACAGACGGTAAAGGAGGGAAATGAGTAGATATGAGTAAAGGAGTTAATGGGGGGAATGAAGGAAAGCAGAAAGGAGGGAAATGTATGGATCGGCAAGTTTTACAAATTGACAAGTGGTGAGGGGTCAATTTCCAAAGCAGCACCCTATTACCTGGGAGCTTCTTTAATCATCCCATCGTTACCTCTTTTCTCCTTAATGCTCCAACACTCCAACTCACAAACTGCCTCTTTCATTCCCCTCATTTTTGGAAACTCGAAAAAACTTTTCTTTATTGATTCAATCATATTCACCATTTCCTTAATACTTTTGGGATGTCTTCTCATATGGTTGTGGTAATTTACATGTATAGAGCATTTTTAGAAAAATAGTTTGATTTACAATATAAGTCACTTATAACATAATTAATGCTTATTTGTTAGTTTTATCCCTGTAATTAATACTCACTTTCAATTTGCTCACTCATTAAATTTGTAAACAAATTTTTCAATAAAGGTAAAAGTGAATTTTTTTTAAATTTAGGATATATTTATTGAATTAACTGTCATTTCTTATTTCTCGTAAATTAATTGAAATATCCTATATTGTAAACCAGAAAAAGTATATATGTGTGTATTTACAAAGCTAAATAATTAAGAAGTAAAAAGAAAAAGAAAAGAAAATAAGCAGTTGAGCATTAAACCAGAAGAAGTATATATGTGTGTATTTACTGGAGGGAGGAGCATTAATGAGCACATGCATTATCGTGGATGAAACGGCCAGTCAGTCTCGTTAATGGTATGTTTGGATAATTTTTATAAGTACTTTTTAATCGTGATTTACAGAATATGAGGTAGTTTTTACGGTCTACAATGTAACTTTTACGGTCTACGAAGTAAATATGTGAAAGAGTTTTATTTTGATTTACGTAAATCGGGCTTATGCATAAACATAAGCCCAATCAAATAAACTAAAGAAGGAATTTTCTATCCTAATTATGTAAGACAAATCATTAATTTTTTTATTACTCCCTTGGGTTTTTTTATAAGTAATTTTTTTAATTGTGCAAAACAAGTTTGTAGTTAAAATTAGTTAATAATAATAAATGTATAAAAAATATAATTTATTTTTTAAAAATACTCTTATTTATAAAAAGAGCATAAGAGAAATAATGAGTACAAAATATGAAAGAAATTCTTGCATGAACCGAGTTCACCATGTCATATGCGCACTATCCAATAAAATCATACTACATCACTCATTAAATCCTATGCGGGGAGAGAGGAAATAACAAAGACATTTTCAAATGACATAAATGAGGAAAGAGAAGAGAAATTAAATATATAAGTGCTTGTTTGTTATCACTTATTTGAATCGGGCTTATTATATAAGCCCGATTCACATAAATCGAGACAATTCTCCTCCACATATTTATCTCGTAGATCGTGAAAGCACCTCGTAAACCGTAAAAGTTACTTCGTATTCCGTGAATTACAATTCATAAGCACTTATGAAATTTTCAACCGCTATTCCAAACAAGCTCTAAGATTAATGAGAGTGATACGATATAATTTTATTGGGTAGTACATATTTGACGTGATACAGCCGCTTTATGCAAGAATTTCTCAAAAAATAATTATAAAATATAAAAAAGAATGAAGAGTAATAAATGATTGAATGAAAGAGAATTGTATATGTATGTGTGTGTGTGTATAGGTAAAAAAATGAAATAACATTTTAAAGTTTGAGACACGAAAATAGTTATTTATATTGAAGATCAATCTTAAGAAAAAGAAAATTTTTTATAAATAAGATCGGGCGAGTATTTATAACAAGGATTGGAGTAGCACTTGGTTTTGACCCAATTCACATCCTTTAGTCCAGTTACAAGACTCCCTTTCACCTTCATATTTGTCATAAATATAAGATCACTTATAAGTGCCGATTTAGATTGATGGTAGAAACGATTTTTTTAACGTGATTTATAATTTACGAGATAAGTATATAAGTGTCTGTTTGAATTAGTGGTAGAAACTGATTTTCCAACGTGATTTATAGTATACAAGGTAAGTTTGTGATAAAAGTTTTATTTTAACTTGTGTGAATAAACTTTTCCATCACCAACCTAAACAGATTCAAAAAAAAATTTTGTTTCAATTTATATAAAAATGTTTTACAAACATCAACTCAAACAAACTCTAAAACGTGCGATCCATCATTTATTAACCCTTTTTGAACATATCACTATTTAAATTACGTAAAAGTGGTGAATAATAAATAGAGTCTGCATAATATCTCTCTTTTTTGTTTGGTCAATAAAACTGAATAGAAATAGATTTCAAAACTAAAATCAAAACCTTCGTAAATGAGGGAATCAATCATTCAAATGTCCCTCTGTATATATACCCGTCACGTCTTGATTGGCGGACTATTGCTAAAGGCATATTTTCTTATTTAATTAATTTAAAATAATTATTTATTTTTATCTACCGTTTGGCACGAACTCGCCGCTCGCGCATAACCCGATTTGTATGTATAAAAAGAATTATTTAGTATTTATTTAGAATAGTGATGGAAGTTCTAAAACTTACTTATATAAATACTTTTGAAATCCCCAATCATAATTTTAAACATATCTTTAATCATATATTATTATTATTATTATAAAATACATTGTACAGCTTTATCTTACCTACTATTCTCTCATCTATTATATTATTATACATTAATTAAATATAAATAAACAAAAGAATAGTTATCCAAATAAATTATTAGAAGCACCAAACCTCAAGTGGATTGAACCACATATTCATATTACTATTAGAATCTAG
Organism: Albizia julibrissin; assembly: GCA_037074505.1. Taxonomy (NCBI): domain Eukaryota; kingdom Viridiplantae; phylum Streptophyta; class Magnoliopsida; order Fabales; family Fabaceae; genus Albizia; species Albizia julibrissin. Next base: position 37,357,613 of record CM073488.1, on the reverse strand, counting down.
TTTGGTTGTGTTTGGTATCTCAGATGTCAGGCTTTTTCCCAAAAAGCCCCAACATGTTAATTCTGGCAATGTACGGAATAAGAGTTTCCAAAAGAAATTATAAATTAACGCAAGTATTTGTGTGATGATTGATTTAATTGTTTTTATTATCTCATTCATATAGCTTAATTTTAATATAAAAGCATCTAATTATTAAAACAATGGTGTTATTAGTTAATTAGGAGCATATATGGATGCATCAAGGGGAAGGGTTTTCGTAAGAAATCTGGTTAGTTTGGGTGTCATGTGCGTGGACATGGCGTCACATAGAGAGGTTGAGATTGGACAGTGCTTAAAAAAGGCATGAAAATTATGGCAAAGAATCAAATTTCAAGCTTGTAATCTCTTCCTTAATTTAGAATTTAATTATGCTTAGATGTATGTAAAAAATGGTGGCAAAAAAAAATGTGTAAAAATTAATTATTTTTAATATATAATACTGCTTTTTTTTTTTGTGCATTGTCCCGTAAGTCAACTTTTTTTTTTTTGGTCAATAGGCTACTCTTCCCTCTGAAAGGGGCCAGCCTGGTCTTAATCCGGATTAGTCTGGGACCGTTGATGTGCCTGAAAAATGACCTGCCCTGGGATAACGGATGTACTACTAAAAAAACAGAGGCTACTCTTAATTAATCTTCAAGTCTAACCTAATAATATTAAACTGGGCCAAATATATAAAGCTCTCACCAGGTGAATTTAAGAAGGTATATATATACACAATCTAAATTACATGCTAATAATTTTATACCCTCTCTGAATCTTATCCAATAATATTATATAAGAAAAATTATTTAAAAAAACCTAAAAATCCAAATCTTTGAGCAGGTGTTACATGCGAATGTCTTTTGTTTTGTGCGAAGTTATAAAGATAAGTTGCACCTAGGTCGTTAAACAAATTTCATGTGACTCTGGACAATAAAAAAGTAAAATATAGGGAATCAAAATGGTTAAATCTTGATGATATAAGATAATTATAATATTCATACGTAATATACAACATGACTCTTGTTTATTGAAACAATTCCGCATCCACAGTTAGATATAATTAAAATTGGCGAATGAATTAAGTTAGAACATGCCAATTATTTAAAGTGGGGAAAGGAGGTAGTGATGGTGAATAGAAAGCAAAGTGTCACCAATCAACAACAAAGGATAGGTGCTGCTTAAATTAGAGGCACCACTAATGATGCCTCCATTGGTAGGGCTTTCATGTTGATGGATAATATATATATTTGTCCCATCATCTTTAAAATAAATATCACAATGAAAAAGATATACATAAATGTTGCTAATATATAACTCCTGACCAATAAAATTTTGCATGTAGTATTACAGGATAAAAAGATAGCTCATATATAATCATTGCATCAATGGCAAATGTTATAATATTTGGCTGTTACCTCATCATTTGGTCGAAAGCGAATATAGTAAAATTCTTTAAAAATAAAATAATAATGTATGACGTGTCATGTTGATGCATATACAATTAAATAAAACACTATTTTTTTTTATTTTTTGTTAAAAAACTGATAAACAACAACTAGAGTGACAGGTGTATAACAATGTATATGCTTGTAGTTAAGACGAACTCTATTTTATCTGCTCATCCCAATCTGGTCACAGTTTTAATTCTAGAAATGATGTTAACATATCGCCCTCAAGGTCTCACCATACTATAAAGAGAAACTTTCGATTGGTCAATAACAAAAATAACACACTTTGGATCACTTATCAATTAATGGTAGTCGTACTATTGTTTTTTTTCATAACTCAAGTAACACTAGACTTCATTTATTACATGGGAATGTGATTTTTCTTCTAACAATCATAAATAATTGCTACATATTTCATTAAAATAATTAAAGGTGTTCCGGTGGTTGATTGGCCTTAGTCTGACTTGGCCATTTAATTCTTTTGTAAGTTGACATATGGCATTCATATATTTCAGTATAAAATACAATAAAAATAAATTATTATATTTTTACATTGCTTCCTCTTTTCTTTTCTTTTTTTTTTTTTTTGGTATCATGAGTTTGTTGGATGAATACAAAGATATTGATCGGATTAATAGATATTAAAGACCAACAACTTGACAATAATCTAAATAAAACAGTATTATTATTTAGTGAGTGTTTGGTTTTATGTAATAAACTACCAAAATCATGATTTTGTACGTAGGCATAGCAAATGAAAACCGGTTGATATACTTGCAAGGATATAACTTGAAGCCCATTGTGAATGTGCGTGAAGATTATTTTGATAAGTAATCATGTAAATATTTTTTTATCCTAAGATATTTTTTTATCTTAATTCTTTGAAAAAGTAGCTCACTTAATTTTTTTTTTGTAAACATATAATTTCAAAATTTTAATATAAGTCACTTTGGATTATTTCATTAAAAAGCACAGAAAATGATTTTCATCGTTAAAATTGTTTAGAAATTTATTTGATCTTCATTTTCACGTCTAAGAAATACTATTATTTAAAAAAAAAACACTCAATATCTTCATATTATGAAATGAAAAAGGATTTATCAGAAAAAATATAATAAAAAAGGACACATTTAAAATAAAATAATTAATGCTTCACACACTTTTGCATAATACAACAAAAAAATTTGCACACAAGTCCTTTGGAAAATTAGTGTAATAAAATCGAAATGTAAAAAGACAGAAATGCCCTTAATAAAACACACCAATAGCTGACCCTTGATTTAAACTCCCCCTCTCCCCATGGCTGGAGCTCTCTATCATCGCTGTCACCATTGGATAAACAAAACTCACCATCGCCTGATCGCCGTCGTCATCAAAACCTCTTCGTTGTGGGTGGCTTATTGAAGCTTTTACTTGTCACTAGTGTAGCTTTTCCTTATCACCGGTGAAGCTTTTTCTCGTTGCAGTGAAGGTGTAAGTCTTCACTATTAGTTTGCGAAGTCATTTCTCAATCTCATTTGTATTTGGTGTACGAAGTCAGAATGTGTTGTTAATAGGGGCAGCGATAACTGTTAAAACAAGCCCTTGAATTTGTCAGGAGACGCACATGATCTTGTCACTGTATTCCCCTAAAATTGTTAATATATATTTATATTATGTGTAGACATATTTGTAGAATACCTTTATTATTGTAATTTAGTCCAAACATAATATGAATTTTGAAGTTGTTCGTAACCTGATTGCACTTTAACCACATTATGTAAACATAGATAAATACACTAAACAAGTGCAAGGGATTGCACTGGCAACTCTATAGGCGTATATTGACAAGTCCATGAGTATTCATTTATAAGTTTATGAGTGGTAATTGACAAGTCCATACAACTGTATTGACCGATGAGACAGCTGACAATGACAACTCTCATATTTGCCCAAATAATATCATATGAGACATTGTCTAAATAATATGTCCACCTAATTAATAATAAATTATAATAACAAATGTATTAAGGGGAATACAGTGACAAGTTCATGGGCGTCAACTAACAAGTCCATGAGCTTATTTTAACAACTATAATTGCTCCTATAAACAACACATTCTGATTTCTTGCACCAAATGCAAATGAGATTGAGAAATAACTTTGTAAATCGATGGTGATGACAAACACCTTCACTGCGACGAGGAAAAGCTTCATCGACAATGAGGAAAAGCTACGCCAGCGGCAAGTAAAAGCTTCAACGAGCCACCTATGACAAAGAGGTTTTGATGATGACGATGGTTAGGAAATGGTGAGTGTTGTTTATCCAATGGTGACGACTACGATAACAATGAAGATAAAGAGGGGGAGAGAAGGGAGTTTGAATGGGGATCAACTTTTGGTGTATTTTACTAAGGGCATTTTGGTCTTTTCACTTTTCAATTTTATTGTACTCATATCCCACGGGACTTGCCTATAAATTAAAGATTTCAAGGGACATTTGTGTCGTATTTTATCAAACTTGAGACCTTAGTGCAAATTTCTCTAAATACTACCTAAACATATATGAGGTAGATAAGGGGACTGCTTTAATTCTAAAGACTTAAACACTGTCTCTTAATTTATAATTTTTTTTCCAATGTATTCCTGTTGAGTGTACATAATAAGGGATCGATTTTTTTATGAGATGATTATAATTCCAATGTACTAATTAAAGACGATTTTTTTGAGAAACAAACACATTTATTACAAATAATTTTATTCGATCAACATGAGTGTAAGAGCTATATGACTCTTCATAAATATTAAAAAAATTACTAATGTGCGTTTGGATTAGTTTTTGGAAAATATCTTTTATGATTTACGAGATAAGTATATGAGAATAGTTTTGTCTCAACTTACGAAAAGAAGCTTCTAAAACCACAGTTTCATGGCTTCTCGAACACTCATATACTGGTGAATAACTTGTATTTTTTTTCAGCAAAGAAATTAATTATAACAAAATCAACGAAAATTACACAGTCTTAGAAGTTAAAAGGAAACAAACAATAAAATAAAAGTATAAAATACACTCCAGACAAAGAAATAAGAGGTAGAAACACAATCCAGTAAAAGTTCTTCAATGTGGAGATGACATAAAATACGATCACAAGAAACATCCTAAACGTTGGATGCCAAGAGGGCTTACAACTGAGGAAGTCGAGAAACCCAATCCAAAGGGTAAGATCATCTAATAAAGCTTTAGCAATCAACATTGCTGCCAAATGTGCTTCCATGGGAATCCATAAACAAGAATGGTTCCTAATGAATTTCCTTGAGACAATAGAGTACTCAAGGACATCAACAATCATATTAATAGCAAAGAAAGCACAATCAGTATGACAATAGAGGATATAATCACAACCCCAACCCAATAGTGAACAGTGTTGACATACCCATTGAACATGCATATGTCTAGCCTAAAGATGAACATTGTTGACATTCCTACTGAACAAGCATATGTCTAGCCAACTAAGAACAATGTGTACATGCTCATTGAACAGACTAAAGTTGATGATTCTTGAAAAGGCAATTATCAACCATACATTACAATTCATGCCAACAAAATACCTTTCCTCCCTCTTATAGTTAAATCCCTCAAAACAATTAGAACTATTTTTAGACAAGGACAACATGGCCCAATTTTTGGTTCGATAATTATCTCGTCCTACTCTTCTCCACCTAACATCAGTCCTCACTAATATGTTCTTATAATTTGTTCTTCGCTGAGGATAACTATGAAGAAACTCCCAATATTGCCTGAATAACCAATTCTCAACTGGTATAAAACCTTCTAGGCAATCATCAATTCACACCATATTAAATCCATCAACAAATTGAGTCACATTATCATACTCAAAACACAAATGCAAAGCATTAGTAGAAAAGGTTTGAACATTGAACAATTCACTAACCTTAGTGCACATGGATTGAAGAAGGAAGGAAGAATTATCAGAAATCTCAATAAATCTTGTAGCAAATCCAAGGTGGAGATATATGTGATTGGGGTTATGCTTCTTGAACATTTGACAATAAAAATGGTTCTGAAAACTAATAATAATAGTTTTACACAATTTTGTTGAATAAACCTTTGGTTTCCTTGAATCAACTAAAAAACCCCAAATTCCACCTATCGATTTACCTGGCGACGTTATCCAATCCTTTGAAATGTCATCAGAGCACCCCCACTTCGATCCATACAACATCACCGAGAGCCTTGGAGGCACCCATCGGATATCATAATAGGATGCCGTCACACTAAATCGATGACTGCGAGCCTCTAGACGTCCATCCACCCTGCCTCTTCGACTACCGCCATCTGAGAACCCATTTGATACATAGACATTGAAACGTCATTTCACAATAAAACACTCAAAAGGCTCCACCGGAAAGGGAGAAGAGACCCTAAAGGGTAGAGGCTCAAGCGGACCCATGACTCTGTAGCTTGACGAAGCAAGAGAAAAAACCCTAGAGGAGGAAACAAAACCCTGGCAGGAGGGAGAGAGCGACACTAAAGTCAAATTGTGAATAACTTGTATTCATGGCTAGGCGTTGGACAATATGCTTATTCTTGGGCATGATGAGGAGGATAATGTACTTGAAAGATAGAGGACGATAGATATGATGCCCATAGAAATGCCAAAACCATAATTATATTCTTTCAACTGTGCACTCAGACACACTACTTCCAAACTCAGCAAACAGGTCAACTCTGACCCCCCTCCCCTCTCTTCATATATATATATATTTAGGCAAGTTGCTATCATTTTATTCATTAGGTAACATATACCATCAAGTAATTAAACATCCAATAATGGGAAATTGACTTCACTCCCATGTGCATATACTCAGCTATTTTAATGTCTTCAATTAAAAATGAATTCCCAGCCCAATTAATAAATGATTATGGGTTAAAAATACAGTGGGGTACGGTAAAGTAGAAATTGGAAATCCCTGAAAACTCCACAAGAGGGAATAATTAAGTAAGGGGGTGTATCGTTTTCAGGGTAGGAAAAGTGACAAGCCTGGACTTCAAAAATTAAAAAGAGAAGTGATCTTTTAATATGCCTTGTTGTATGATATATATGAATCCACTTGTATTTTGCACATTATGCAGGACAAGCAACAATTTTTTATTTAAAAAAAACATTAGAAGAAAGGGACTACGATTTGACTACGTCTGCCAGGGCACAACAGCTAACAACACGGACACGTATAAAGCTTTTATTTAGTACCCAAACCAGTGTTCTTTTCCGCTATACAAATTCAAGTCACTGATTAATTAATTAATTCATTTTTGAGTAAAATGTTCTAATTATTCCTTTATTTTAAAAACTCAAATGTACCCTCTTTTAAGTTAAAATGTATATTAGATAAACCTTTTTTATATTTTGAGATTCTATTTCCATCCATCTAAATTGTTGGTTGACAATTAATTTTAACTTTTGAATTTTTGTTTTACTAAAATGTCCTTCTCAAACATTAGAATTATTTAAACACACACACATATATATGGGCCATATCTATTGAAATTTATTTATTTGTAGTTTCTTAAATGACTAAAAATATATATCAAACACATTTTTTCTATCAAATATAATAAACTATACAGGTTTGAGAGATTGTATAAATCATTCAAATTTAAAGTTTCATTTTTTTTCTAGAAATATATAAAAAAAATTACTCAAATATTTAAAAGTTTGTGATATTTACAAGATGTCAATTAAAATTTGGGATTTAGTATTATGTGTAAAATATTAAAATAAATTTTATTTTTCATATAAATTTTAATTAAAAATATATTTTTATAATTTTTTGGAATTTTCTTAACAGAGCTAATGATTTAGAGTTTTAGACTTAAGTGTATATTTTCAAAATAAAGTGGAAGTATGTGTTATTAAGATAAAACATAAAAAGGTGGTTAGAAGTACCTTATCTATAGGATATAAGAGGACATCTCCTAGGAATTATATGTGCTTTTTGCCAGCTTCACAAACAAAATTTGTATTAGCGAGTGGCGAGGACACAACAATCAATATGTTTAGATTAACTTATTATAGAGTTTATAAGTGTTTCTCATAAAAATCGAGACAAAACTCATCTTACATACTTATTTTATATATCGTAAATCACGATTGAAAATTTATTTTTAAATAATCCAATCGTTATTCTAAATAAATCCAATATTAAACAGAGGTTTGAAGAGAAAAGAATATTCAGTGATGAGAGTTGGGTTTATGGCTTTGAGTGGTGAAAGAGGCAACCACATAAGGCAGCCCGGAAAAAGTAAAAGTGGAACTCAACTTTTGCACTTTTTAATATTTGTGGCTTCATAATGTAATTAACTATGTTTGGTCTCCACACTTTGTTTGTGAGAGCCACGTTGTTCACATACTCTCACAACACCCCCATCATTGCCTGCCCCGTCTGATACTCTTTTTTTTTTTTTTGCTTGGGCACTGCCTCACACTTTGCTGCTTTACTGACCCCCACTTCTTTTTTATTCTGCAGAGTCGGTCATTTGCGTTTTGCATGGTGGTGTTATTCGGTGGTGGGCTTTTTGGGCCCAAATTATGAGGTCCATTTTCCATCAGGAATTGTGCCACGTCGGATTCCAACCGTCGTTTTTGCTCTGCTCTTTGTTGTCGTTTCCCCCATTCACTTTCTCTTCATATTTTTTCATTCCTTGATTCCTCGTTCCTCTCGTGGCTGAGCCAAGTGAGGAGGATTTCCAAACCTTTTTAAAGAATATCACAGGATTCGAATTTTGTGGATAAAACATAATATTTTTAGAGAGCCACCCCACTCAAAACTAGTAATACCTTAATGAATATTAGATTATTCTTTCTATATTTAATATAAGACATATTTATCTAATTTAATTATATTAAGGAGGTTAATTAATATAACATGTATTTTTTCTTAGTAATCTTCTTAAATTCTCTCATTCTTTTTCCTCCCTGATTATTGTTGAGGATAGAGCTGTTAATATGGGCCGGACCACCAGGTTGAGACTATATGAGTTTAGACAAAAAAGAATCGCATTAATGCCATAACCTCTAGGCTGGAGGGTTAGCCACCTCAACCCATATTATTTTCTTTTTTAAAAAAAAATTATATTGCTTATTTTCAAACAATATACTGACATTTTTTTACAAACATAAACCATTAAGAAAAATTAAAATACATAACAAAATTATAAATTGATAATAAAATATCAAATTTAAAGTTTCATACATTACAAATTAAGCATCCATCACAAGTCCATACAATATAAAATAAACATAAATCCAAAAATAATCATTAACATTTAATACAATTAATAATTAGTTCATATTATGGATTACACAAGCACTGAGAAGTCACATATTTTTTTAAAAAAATAAATAAAAATGATATAACCCGCCAATCTGATGGTCCAACCAGCCGCGGGCTGAGTTCATATGGGTTCGGGCAAAAAAAACCGCATTAAAACAATCCCACTTTTGCAAAATCTAAATTAGCCTTTTTTTTGGGTTGGACAGGTTTAGCATACGGGTAAAACCCATATTATTAGTTCTAGTTGAGACGGCATCACTAGGGATAAATTAAGAAAAGATTAATAAATATGAAAGCTACATCTTATATTTAGGACTAAGATCAACTCTCTAAACGCCTTATATTGAGGACTAGAGGGAATATGTATTAAGGTCAAGAGAATATGTAGGTAATTATAATTAAAATAAATTGTAGTTGAAGTACACGTGGTTAATATATACTAATGTGTGTGTGTATAGTAGTATAAAGGAAATGGTCTTTAATCAGATTGCAATTGTGCTTGTGGCATGAATGTGATTAGTGGAGTTTGAAAAGGAGGGATGTTGACTTTGAATAGGAATTGGTTAAGAATGTTGTTAAGTTGAACATGGTCAGACATTAGTCCAAATGCTCTCAATTTCAGAAAGTAACTATGTTATTATGTTTGGCAATCACTAGTGTCCCTCTATCTATGCAAATTGTAATGACTTGGACCCATTCATCGTTTCTTTTTTTTTTTAAGGTGCATTTCAGTTTTTATGCTCGTCAACCACATATATTATTCTATTAATATTAATTATATTTGAGTTATTGTCAAAAATTAAATGTAAGCATTTTTTTTTCATTAAATTACGAGGGGCTAGTATTTCCATTAAATCTAACACTCGTTTGTCATTTATGTTTTTTTTTATAAGAAGTTAAATGTGAGTGGTCTAAAATTAGAAGTAAAATCGAACCAATGAAGCTCTCGTGTTATCAAATATCAAGGAGTGAGGCCAATTGATGCAAGTGCATTTATGTTGAATGAGTCAAAATCAAAACGCCAACTTCTGAAACGCTGCCCTTAATTAAATATTATGGCAGTGAATTGTGGTTGGACCACTCCATTGCTAAAGCCTAAAACCATAGAGTTAGAGCTCTACTCATTGCCGTGCAGGGAATCTTCTTCTTTCGATGACGTTTTTTTCCGTTGGAGTTGTTGAGATTCAATCCAATTTATCTCATTTATGTTCGGGAACAGAAAAAGAAATAAAGAAAGAATCTTGGTCAAACTTTAATTTCCGCCTTTTTATGGGTTTCATTCTTTTCTTTATTTCCTTTCAGCTCCCTGTCTCCCAGTTAACTCCATATTTAGAGTTTAGACCCCCCACATTTGAGGCCCTTAAGCCTCAAACTAGCAAGTAAAACACATTGATGAGTGTTTGGTAGTTTTTGAAATCATGATTTTAGAAGTTATTTTTTATAAATTGGAATAAAACTTCTCTCACATACCATTTATCTATTAAATCGTAAAAACTATTCTCTAAAAACTAATTCAAACACACACTAATTCATATGTTAACACGTGGTCCCAAATCAAAAGACAATCGCTTCATTTTCCTAAACTTGGTGAACGCTTTAGCCAATTAGACTTTGACAAGTCACTGTATGTCGTCATTAAAAATATATAAAAATAATAAAGTAAACTTTCTTACACTCTCATCAGATCAAATAAGAAATAATTACATATAAAAAATAATGCTTAATCAAGTGATATTTAACTATTGAAATTGTATATTTTTCACCAAAACTGAATTATATACTACTATTAATTTATTATCGCTAGAAACCATGTTAAACAAATTTACAAAACCAGTAGCAATTGGCTGTAACTTAAGCTGTAATCTCATATTGTTCCAAAAAAAAAAAAAAAAGGAGGAAGAACCTCGCAAGTCTTCTTACAATGTTGGGTGGGCTTTAGATTTTGGACTAATTTGCCTTATCAGGAGCAGCCCATCACAAAGGGACCCAGCATGTAGGACCATGAAGTGGAATAAACCTTGTAAGATTTAATTATCTTTTATAGATGTTTCTGCATGTTTAGAGATTTTTTTTAATAGAAAAATGGATGGAAGAGAATGAAAACTAAAATTTTATTCTGGATTTTTTTAATTAAATTATGAATTTTAATTTAAAAGAGGACCTTTTAATTAAAAATAGAATAAAAATAAATTTCTTAAACTATTTTTTTTTCTTTTATTGATTCAAATGTACTCTAAATGTTGAATGACTATGATTGAATTGCTTGATTATATTTTTTAGAGAAGTTATCAAAGTAAACCATGCTAAAAGGGATGTTAGATTCTTGGGCAAAATAATGGTGTTAGACTGTTATGTTTGTTTTAAATTTTAGTTGTGGCCCTCATGAGAAAACTGGCCTTTGGAAACATCGATCAAGGTTGAATGTAATATTATTCTAAGCTAGTGCATGATATTAGTATGTTATTAGGTCTAGAAAACAATCATGAATTTTCAAATCGCCGACAAATAAACGTTCCCAGATGATGTTCATTTAAGTATTAGTTACAGATATTTGAGGGTTTTTTTTTTAAAAATTTTGTTTTTCAGTACTCATCATATCAATTATGGACCCCTTTTTTTTTTGTATATCAAACTTTGCCTTTTCTATACGTTTATATTTTTTGTTCACTTCCCTTTTCATTTCAATTTTTATTCATTCAAATAAAACTTTTGAGTTGTGACCTACCAAACACAAGAAAATAATGATATTTGCAGGATGAACATGCAAGCTGCAACCAAAGCATTTAAGTACAGACTATAAGTAAAGTTATTGAATATGTACAAAGTGTATGTTCCAACCAATTTAGAACACAGAAATAATCACAATCACATGATATTATTTCTTTGACTGACTCCCTTTCTTTTGTTTCTTTATTTCTCTTTTGACCCTTTCCAAGTCTTTTAGAATTAGCTCCATTATATGATCTGTCTGTAATTCACCAAAAGAGAATTAGCTCCTTTATGATTTTGAAATATTCAAAGTATAGTAGTATAAGTGATTAAAATCAAACAAACAAAAGAAGCTACGAGAGAATATGAAAACAAACAAACAAAAAGACGATACTAATAGTCAAATATTGCTGCCCTCCTCTTTTGGGCAGGACATTATATAAAGATAACGGATGAACGGATATTGTCACGCGAAAACTACATTATTAATAATAATTTAACATAATTTTGAAATTTATCAACGCAGTTTTTTATCATTAAAAAAGTTCACACTACAATATTTGATCGGAGAATTGGATATCTTTTTTCATACATGTCAAAAGTTCATATATTACATTAACATAGAGTTTATATAGTGATATAAGACTTTATTAAGTCCTTGGTCATATTTAGTATGAAACAATAGGAGGGAAGGATCAAAATTAAGTCAGGGATTAAGTTAAATTATATTATTTAATATAAAAAACTAAAGATAATATGTAATTAAGAATACTACAAAAGTGAAATTATTACAAATTTACCTTTTCCGCTATTGCGTTCGTCGCTCTCTCTCTATCAAATAGATTTTTGTTGAAATTCTACAAGTTTCTACCCCACATTGAGATCTTCAATCCCTTCTCTATTTCTTTTCCCCTACAATGTCTTGGCTAACATATGAGATTCATATCTGGTCAAAATCGATGAATTCGATGCCGTTGGGCGTTGGGGTTGCAGTTTGCGAAGTCCTAGGGAGAAGACATGCATTTTACTTTTTTTTGTTAGATATGGCTCCTACGATTTTTTACTCCCATGGCATACTGAACAAAATTTGATTTATTATAAAGGCATTTTAGTCTTTATATAATGAATGATTAATTATAAAATTAAATTAATTTAAGAAATATTTTCAAATATTACTATATACCAAATTAATTTTAAAACCATATTCTCACTTTCAGTCCCAATTTAAATCTTTGTTTCAGTGTCAGTTACAATCCATCAAAATTCAATAATATGTATTAAATAAGACATTTTAACTTGAGTTTGAGATCTATAGAAAATATAAGCACTGAAAGGGGAGCCCCGAACGGAATACCATTTAATATTATTGAAAAAAAAATTCATATATGCTTCAACCTGTTATGAATATTGATTATGTGGATGTCCATTAATCCTCATCTAAGCTAATTTACTCTCCCAGTCAGCTACGCATATAAGATCAGATGTCACTATTCATCAATGATTAATGTACTATTCATCACTGTAGCATTTTACTGTATAGGCACTGTTCATACGCGTTTTACTGTAACAGCACTGTAGCATACGCGGTTTACTGTAGCATACTGTAGCAGTTACTGTTCATACGCGTATTTCACTATTCATACGCGTTTTTTGCCTATAAATAGGAGCCTTGGGCTGAGAATTTTGTACACACAACTGAATGAGAATTTCCCTCTGATTTCTCTCTTCTTAATCTCTTATTCTCTCTGATTATCCATATTTTTATAACACGTTATCAGCACGAAGCTCTGCTAAAGGTATGATATTCTTATAGTTTCTTTGATAATTTATACTTTATTTTTATAATATCTTTATTTCATAGATCTGGGATAATCTGAGCCATTATATGGAATTAAGAAATATATCTTTACTGATTGTTATGAACATCGGATTCCATGGCTAGGATTGGAGATCACTATTGTTGTTATATATTATATATATCATTTACAAGTTTATTTATATTATTATTATGATTATGGCCAGAAGCCATCTACATCCAATTTATGAAATTATATGACCAGAAGTCATATTATTTGAATTTTTATGATATGGCCAGAAGCTATATCTCTATGATCTCCTATTATATGGCCAGAAGCCATATCTATATGATTCCTTATTATATGACTAGAAGCCATATATATCACAGCCAGAAGCTATGTATAACTTTTATTTATCCTGAAGATAAAAAGTCAGATGCTATATATATTTAATTTCTCATCATAAGATTAATTGGCTTGAAGCCATAATACGAATTAGTCTAAAGCCATGAGACTATTTGGCCTGAAGCCATAAGAACTAAATGGCCCGAAGCCATAAAGTTTTAATTTTTGTTGCAATATCTTACTTTATGAATTATTTATTGTCTTTATGAATTTCCTGTTACTATATTGTATTTTTATATTTTATATTTTATGAATGCCCGCTTTTATTATATTATTCTGAATAAAGTTAAATTTTGTAATATATAAATTTATGACTCTTGTTATTACCAAAAAGGAACTATTTATCTTAAATGCCTGATCCATAATTTTCCTACACCACCATTTACATAAAGGCCTCAAAATTCAATATTTGGCCATGAAAGACCCACTTGTTCTTTGGAACAATTTAAAATAAATGTATGATCACCAGAAGATGGTCATCCTTCCAAAAGCTTGTATAAATGGATACATCCAATTTGCTCCTGCAGTAGCAATATTGTGAAAAAAAAAGGTTTAAGAAATATGTTAAATTAATTTCTTGCATCCTTGTGGCTGAAAAAAAAAGAATGAGCTTTTATTAAAAAAAAAAGCATGAATCCCGTCCAATAGGCTTAACTCCATTCCCAGAAGTGAATGTAGTAATAAATGAATTTATTTGTGGTCGTGGACGTGGCTATAGCCGTAAACATGACAATGGTCGAAATCATGGTGGTTCAAATTCCTACCAGAAGTAGGGAAAAGGTTGATAAGAATCATAAAAGCGAAAATAGTGGGCAAAATAAAAATGTTGTAAATCCATGTTATTGTTATGGTGGTAAGGGTCATTAGTCTCATACCTGTTATATACCAAGACACCTAGTTGATATTTACCAAGAATCAATAAAAATAATGGTAAATGATCAACAACTGAAGTAAATAATGTAGATCAGGCTAAGAATTCTGAGTATAAAATATGGATATTACTTATTTGGATGTTGCTGATCTTTATCTATTTGAACTTTTATCAAATATATTTATCTTAATTATGTTTTTATGTTTTCTTTAATGAAGAATGAATCATACTGGCATCAATCCTGAAGATTTATGTCTCATTGATAGCGCAACAACCAACACCATACTCAGAAATGATAAATATTTTTCTTCCTTGGTGATGCAAAAAGCTAATGTTCAGACTATATCTGGTAGTATAAATTTGATCGAAGGCTCCGGAAGAGCTAATATTTTGTTACCGGAAGGAACAAAATTATGTATTGATAATGCAATTTATTCTACCAAGTCTGGAAGAAACTTGTTAAGTTTCAAAGATATCCGCAAAAATGGATATCATATAGAAACAACAACTAAAAATAATAAAGAATATCTTGTTGTTACAAAAATAATTGCTGGTAGAAAATGCATATTAGAAAAGTGTCCTTCTTTTTCTTCTGGCTTATATTATACATTTATAAACACAATTGAAACACATGTTATTGAGAACCAGAAGTTCACTAATATAGACCAGAAGTCTACTAATGTAAACCAGAAGTTTACTAATAAATTTAATGTTTGGCATGACCGGTTAGGCCATCCCGGTTCAATTATGATGCGACAAATAATTGAGAATTCATGTGGACATACCCTGAAGTGTAAACAAATACCACAATCCCATGATTTCTCATGTGCTGCATGTTCCAAGGGAAAATTAATTATTCGCCCCTCACCAAGCAAAGTAGAGAGTGAGTCTCTCACATTTCTAGAACGGATACAGGGAGATATTTGTGGGCCAATACACCCACCATGTGGACCATTTAGGTACTATATGGTTTTAATTGATGCATCAACTAAATGGTCACATGTGTGTTTATTATCTTCTCGTAACCTGGCGTTTGCGAGATTACTTGCTCAATTGATTAGATTAAGAGCACATTACCCTGATTATCCTATCAAGAAAATACGTCTTGATAATGCTGGTGAATTTACTTCAAAAGCTTTTAATGAATATTGTATGTCCCTTGGAATTGATATTGAACATCCTGTAGCTCATGTTCATACACAGAATGAACTTGCAGAATCATTGATTAAAAGGTTGCAACTAATTGCAAGACCTTTACTTATGAAATCTAATCTCCCAATTTCTGCTTGGGGCCATGCCATTTTGCATGCATCAATGTTAATTCGCATCAGGCCAACAAGTTATTTAAAGATTTCCCCTTTACAAATGGTTTTTGGTCAGGAACCTAATATTTCCCATATAAGGACTTTTGGGTGTGCGGTATATGTGCCAGTAGCACCACCACAACGCACTAAAATGGGTCCTCAAAGAAGGATGGGAATATATGTTGGGTATGAATCTCATTCAATCATAAAATATTTAGAACCATCTACAGGAGACTTATTTACGGCACGATTTGCCGATTGTCATTTTGATGAATCACTTTTCCCAACATTAGGGGGAGAGAATAAGCAATTGGGTAAGGAAATTAGCTGGAATGAATTATCATTGGCTCATTTTGATCCTCGTACAAATCAATGTGAACTGGAAGTTCAAAAGATAATTCATTTACAGAATTTAGCTAATCAAATGCCAGAAGCATTTACTGACCCTAAGAAAGTGACAAAGTCACATATCCCAGCTGCTAATGTTCCTGTTAAAATTGATGTCCCTGAAGGACAATCTACTATAAATGAATCTAAAGCACGCATGAAGCGTGGCAGACCCATCGGTTCCAAAGATAAAAATCCTCGGAAAAGAAAAGGAGCAAAGAATATAGATGGTCAAATTGAGGATAATCAAGAAAATTTAATAGCTCCAGAAGAGCCATCTCCTGAAGAGTTATTATCTCCAACAGATATATCTCTAGAAGAGAATATTGTAGTCCCAGAAGAGACCCAGGTACCTGATATATGTGAAAATAATGAGATTTCAATAAATTATGTTATGAATGGAATCCGATGGGATCGAAATGAAGTCAACGTTGACGACATTTTTGCTTATCATATAGCAAAAGATGTAATGAATAATATTGAGGATCATGAGCCAAAATCCATTAGCGAGTGCCAACAAAGAAAAGATTGGCTTATATGGAAAGATGCTATTAATGCAGAATTAAAATCATTAGAAAAACGAAAAGTATTAGGACCTGTAGTCCTTACACCAAAAGATGTAAAACCAGTTGGATGCAAATGGGTTTTTGTACGAAAAAGAAATGAAAAGGGCGAAATAACAAGATATAAGGCACGTCTTGTAGCCCAAGGCTTTACACAAAGACCCGGCATTGATTTTGAAGAAACGTATTCACCTGTAGTGGATGCGACTACTTTTCGTTATTTAATTAGCCTAGCAGTAAAAGAAGGGCTTAATCTGCATTTAATGGATGTCGTGACTGCCTATTTATATGGGTCACTTGACAATGATATTTATATGAAAGTCCCTGAAGGACTTAAGGTGCCAGAAGCATCTAATTCAAATTCTCAAGAACAATACTCAATTAAATTAAATAAATCCCTGTATGGCCTGAAGCAATCAGGGCGCATGTGGTATAATCGTCTTAATGAATATCTGTTGAAAGAAGGATACAAAAACGATCCAATATGCCCATGTATTTTTATAAAAAGATCTAACAGTGAATTTGCTATAATTGCTGTTTATGTTGATGATATCAACATTATTGGAACTCCTGAAGAGCTTCAAAAGGCAATTCATTGTTTGAAGAAAGAATTTGAGATGAAGGATTTGGGAAGAACAAAATTCTGTATTGGATTACAGATTGAGTATCTAAAAAATGGGATCTTTATATATCAAAAAACTTATACAAAAAGGGTCCTAAAGAGATTTTATATGGATAAATCTCATCCGTTGTGCACACCAATGATTGTAAGGTCTCTAATGCCAGATAAAGATCCATTCCGACCAAGAGTAATCAGCAAAGAAGGTGATGAAGAACTACTTGGTCCAGAAGTATCATATCTTAGTGCTATTGGAGCACTAATGTATCTTGCTAATCACACACGTCCTGATATATCCTTTGCTGTTAATTTATTAGCAAGATATAGTTCTTCACCAACACGAAGGCATTGGAATGGAATAAAACATATTTTTCGTTACCTCAGAGGTACTATAGACATGGGGTTATACTACTCAAATGTATCTAAGCATGAACTGGTAGGATATGCAGATGCTGGATTCTTATCTGATCCACACGAAGGTAAATCACAAACCGGCTATTTGTTCACATGTGGAGGTACATCTATTTCATGGCGATCAATGAAACATACTATATCAGCCACATCATCAAACCATGCAGAAATTCTAGCAATACATGAAGCAAGTCGAGAATGTGTATGGTTGAGGTCAGTAATACATCATATACGAACAACTTGTCATTTATCTTTGGGCAAAATGGCACCAACAGTTCTATATGAAGATAATACTGCATGCATTACTCAACTTAAAGAAGGCTATATCAAGGGAGACAGAACGAAGCATATTTCACCAAAATTCTTCTTTACTCGTGACCTTCAAAAGGATGGTGAAATAGATGTCCAGCAAATTTGTTCAAGTGAAAATCTAGCAGATTTATTCACAAAGTCACTTCCAGGTACAATCTTTGAAAAACTTGTCTATGACATTGGCCTTCGGAGATTCAGAGATATCAATTGATGTTGTGAAGAGGGGGAGTCGATACACGCTGTACTCTTTTTCCCTTATCTAGGTTTTGTCCCACTGGGTTTTCCTAGAAAGGTTTTTAATGAGGCAGCACTGGACAGTGTATCAATGAATGATGTACTCTTTTCTTTGACTAGGTTTTTATCCCACTGGGTTTTTCCTAGTTAAAGTTTTTAACGAGGCACATTCATAATGAACATCCAAGGGGGAGTGTTATGAATATTGATTATGTGGATGTCCATTAACCCTCATCTAAGCTAATTTACTCTCCCAGTCAGCTACGCATATAAGATCAGATGTCACTATTCATCAATGATTAATGTACTATTCATCACTGTAGCATTTTACTGTATAGGCACTGTTCATACGCGTTTTACTGTAACAGCACTGTAGCATACGCGGTTTACTGTAGCATACTATAGCAGTTACTGTTCATACGCGTATTTCACTATTCATACGCGTTTTTTGCCTATAAATAGGAGCCTTGGGCTGAGAATTTTGTACACACAACTGAATGAGAATTTCCCTCTGATTTCTCTCTTCTTAATCTCTTATTCTCTCTGATTATCCATATTTTTATAACACAACCAACACTATTATTATTTGATTTATTTCCCACATCCGGTTATCTCATGGGGGGGGAACAAAGGCTCATAGCAACCAAAAAAAAAAGTAAAAAAAAAAAAGGCTAAATGGTGGGCCCCATCAGGGCATAGATTTTGATCAATTTAGTTGACCCAACCCAACGGTGAATGCGGCCCTTAAGTCCAATTGTCCAAAGACAACGTGGGAACTCGTCACGCGTTTCCCGCCTTTTTTAACGTTCAGTTTCGTTATCTCTGACACATTAATTGCAACGCCTCATTATATTAATAATATTCCCAAAATAATCACTAATTATGAATTCTGAATCGCCTTCTTCCTCCGTATGGTGTTGACGATCCATCACATTATATAATCTATCAATAATTCTAACGTCAGGTATTTTGAAAGAAAGAAATTAAACATCAGAAAAAATTTGAATCAATCTATCTATCTTATCTCATCACATAAATTTAAAGAGAGAAATTGCTCTTACTGGTTCTTCGGTTGCAGACAAACTCTCGTATGAATCTCTTCGTTCTGATCCTTGTTCCTCGGGACATTCCATTTCGGATCTCACATTTTTGGGCAAGCCTCTGGTATTTCGTGCTTCTTGGATCTTTCAAAGTTTACACACACTCCATTTTTTTTTAAATTCTCTGTGTCTTCTTCACATTAGCATTAATGTTTAGATAATTGAGAAATATTGACGGAATTTTCTGAATACTGTCATTGAAGAAGTGAGAAATTGGATCTTGATATTTCTGAATACTGGTCATTGAAGAAGTTAATATGAGCAACAAGAAAACGGTGAAGTTGGATGACGAGCAAATCGCCGAGTTACGCGAGATTTTCCGTTCATTCGATCGGAACAACGATGGTAGCCTCACTCAATTGGAGCTCAGCTCGCTGCTCCGATCGCTTGGTCTGAAACCAAGCCCCGAACAGCTGGAAGGATTCATGCAGAAGGCAGACACAAACAACAACGGCCTTGTGGAGTTCTCGGAGTTCGTGTCTCTGGTGGCGCCGGATCTTCTGCCGGCGAAGTCGCCGTACACGGAAGAACAGCTGAAGCAGCTGTTCAGAATGTTTGACAGAGACGGAAATGGGTTCATCACGGCGGCGGAGTTGGCTCACTCTATGGCGAAGCTAGGGCACGCTCTCACGGCAGAAGAATTGACCGGGATGATCAAGGAGGCTGATTCTGATGGAGATGGAAGGATCAGTTTTCAAGAGTTCTCACAGGCCATTACTTCAGCTGCTTTTGATAATTCCTGGGCTTGACGAATTCATCTTCTTAATGGTATTGGCTCTTTCCTTTTACATTTCACACACGGATCACGCCACAGAACACATTAATATGTAGACTTCATGTGTGATTCAACTCAAACCATCATGTTCTTGTTAAATTGATGTTGGATAGTTGGCTATGCAGAATATTAATTAAACACTGAAGTGATTAACAATTCATATCTATATATGATCATAAAATCTAAGGAAGAAGGTGTTAATATCAAGGCGAATCATATTTGTATGTGGGCATTGAGTTAGTTAAATTTATTTGGTATAGAACTCTGATCCTATTGGTAATGTGAGTCAGTTTCCTTGCAGCATGGGCAACTAAACTCAGAGAGCAGAGTAAAATGAAGGCAATACAGTTTGATCAGGAGGGATCCGAACATGTTGCGAGATGAGTGATTTTTGAACTTTTCATGTAGATGAGAAGGTGCTATTACGAGGCTGGTCTATGGGATTGAGTTGGAAAGTTTTCTATGTTATTTGGTTCTGTCATCTGTGCCGTTTTCCAATCTGAAAACATCAACTTTCATGACTCTGTAGGCATTTGATTTTCAAAATTTGGTCACATGTCAAATGACAGTTTGTTGTAAATTGGTGGTTGTTCAAAGATTTAGAAAGAGGCTACCTTTCACATTTGTTCCATCCCGTTACAACTCGATTAGAACGTCATCCAGATGATTATTTGTTTTGGTTTATATAGAAATTTTTTTTTTAAAAAACCATTTTGAATGAATTTTTGTTTTATCATATAATAAATAAATTATTATGGGGATCATGATGAAACCACTAGGCACTAGCATAGTACTCCTTTTTTAAGTATTAATTTTGAAAGGAACTTTTTTTTTTCTCTTAAACCGAACGCTTTGTCTTCAAATCCAATCCCAGCCATTTTATTCAAGTAAATCTCTTCTATTTTCTCAAAAGAATTTGATTTGATTTAAACATAAGATCTCAATCATTTTCACTCCTCATATTTATTATTTGTTCCCACACTACCTCTATTAAGGTTGCATACATCAAAGTGTGCAACCAATAAGTATAATTTTTAATGGAAATGATTAAAATAAGAGATTTTTTTCAAAAAATTAAAACACATTTTTATACAAATGACTAACCTGACTAATCTTTTTTCTATATGAGTTAGTTATTTAACTCTTATCAATAGGAGAGAGTATTTTTTCCCCCATTTTTCCATTGATTATCCGTATATATTTAAAGGTATTATAAACTATAAAGATAATGAATGAATATTAATAAAAGAACAGCTCAATAAATTAGAGAGGAAAGCACATAATCACAATCTAGTATCTCCACAATTTCACATAGGTTTTGGATCCCATCATAACCCACCCCACTCCACCCAAAAGAAAAAAAAAATATTGTCCTTGTATGGAGCGCACGAGACTTCCACGTAAAATCATGATGCTATTCAAGAGTTGGTTCTCTATTTTATGATGACGAAATCTTTTGTTCTTATTGTTAATCAATCCTATTACCTGAAGTCTAACCAGGGGAAGTGGTTTATAGGATCCCTTCAAACGCTCTATTGTATTGTGCGAGGACTCGTCTTAGCGTGCTTGGAAGCCGTAGCAACTAGACATCCAGATAAAAGGAATGTAGTTGGGTGTGGATATCAAACGCAGAGAAGACTCAAGTTAGAAACTTAGAATGATTGGTTTGCCCTTTTGTCCAACAAAAAAAAAGGCTCATCAAAACAAAGATAAACAACCTGGCCACTGACAACAGTACCCAAAATATCAGAAGACCAAGCCATGTCATTGTTCCAAAATTTGAAACTTTCTAATCAAAATGTTACATAGGAAAAGTACCAAAAATGCAAGAGTCATTGTGAAAAATATGATAACGAAGATTAAGCTTTCTTCTTTTTGGATTTAAGCATCACATATCCTATGAATATGCTTATGAAGCACAGAAGCGCCACACCAGCAGACACAGGTATTAGGATGGCATACTCCTGAGGCAGGAAATACTTGTGGATGAAGTGATTGCTATCTACAAATGGCTGAAAACCCAAAGAAAAATCGTTAATAAGTGATAAGTCAGCATAATTTTTTTGAAGATTACTTGTCAAGGTACATACCAGGATAATGACCCAGAAAGTATAATAAGTGAATATAGTTATGCTGATAAAGGATAATATAAAGCCAACTGCTCTATCAGCTAATTCCATGCTGATGGGCTATGTTATCACTTCCTGTTAACACCATAAGACAAAAATGACTCCCTTTATTTGCATTAGCAAAATATTCATAATTATTGCAAATCAAACATTGTCAGACATCCACCAAAAATTGCTAATACCTAATACAAACAATGATTACAACCAGCTGCATGAGATTATAACCTTGGAAATGCATGTTCTTTTGTTTTTTTACACAAAATTGAAATGAAGGTCTATTTAGAGCAATGAAATTTGGGTGAGAGTAACAATTTCCAAATCTCTCTATTCTAGTATAGCTGGTCCTGCAGACCTATACATTCGAATCAGTCCTTGATACTCAAATCAGCCAGATACTGAGAAGACACTTCTGGTCACATATTAAACATTAGCGCACGGTCCAGGTCTAATACTCCAATCATAATTTAGCATTCTAGAACTAACACAAACAAGAAATAAAGAATACAAAGATAAACCTATCTTGGCAGTTGGCACACATACAGCAGAACAGATTGAAAAATTAATACCTGGGGACATTGCCTTCAGAACGGGCAAGTCTCATTAACACAAACAAATGCCAATGATAAAATGCATCACAAACCTCCATTTATGTATATAGATTAATATTTTGCTTTTGGAAGTTTAAAGCAATCAATTACAGTTTCAGCGAGAGTAGGTAACCAATTAGACTAAGACAGATTCAACAGTGACTGCTTTAGGGGGTGATGTTGATGATGGAAAAGGGTAAAAATCTGATTTCAAACATTATCAAGAAGCATTATAAGTTACGGACAACAGTTAAATTTCAAAAGAAGGATGTCCCTGTAAGAAAGAAAGTCAAGCACATATTCAAATTCAAGGAAGAAGAGACAACAACATTTCAGATTCCAGCTATTAGTAATTGGGACCAGAGAAGGGGAGCAGGGTAACCGAGTCAAAGAGGGATCAAAACTCAAAAGGCTTTTCTACAGCTACAAGCAGGCAGCATACGACATAGCAACGAAGGTTCTGATGAACGATGGCAGTGCAGCTAGGGCTGAGTTAGGAGCAACGATTCCTCAATCAATTCATTTAATATAAGGGGGGAAATCTCAGTAATTCGCGTCACCTCCTCTAATCTATCAGAGACTATTTCCTGTTCATGCAATTCATAGAATAACCCTAATAAGTTTCTAGAATTTTGATAGCAATTTCTCTAGTTCTCTGATATAACCAGTGAATCTGAAGTCACTATGGCTCTCTCGAGTTCTAAACATGAGATTGATTATGAGAAATTCAGTAATTATACCACGAGATCCTTGCAGCGGCGAAAGAGATGCTTACCTAGATGAAAAGGCCGATGATTAATACAAGGCGTTGCCGTTGATAATGAGAAAACAGAATCCAGCAATCGGAGGAAGAAACATGCACAGAGGAGATCGGAATTATGTAAATGCAAGGGAAAGTGCAGGGGCACGAAATGAATATTTGACGATATGCAATCAGCAAAAACTTCGTCCAAAACCCACTGGCCAATTACGTATAGAGATTAACAAGAATTTTATTTATTAAGTCTTTGTAATTCAGAGTTTATATGAAAAAAATGAATTATTAATAGCTTCTAAGTTACTAAAATTGCTTGAAAAAAAAAACCTCCTCAGTATGAATTACAAAATTGAATAACTTTGTTATGAATAATATATTAAAATATATTAAATAGATGTTCATCTCCCTAATATTTCTCTTATCTTCCAATTATCTCTCCCTATTTATTTTCCTACGATTATGTAATTTCATTTATTATTATAGGTTATAAAGTTATAACTATAAATAGGAGACATATGTTATGTATTGTATAGACTTTAACTTGAAGAGTGAATACGAATTACTCTTCTCATATTCTCTCTTAACTTTCTCTTTATTTATAATACGTTAATAGTACAAGGCTCTAGTTAGGGTATGATATTTTTAATATCTTTTTATTTAGATTCTTCTCCACTATTTTCTTTTTTTCTTCTTCTACTCTCATGTGACCTGAAGTCACTATTTTTTAATAAAACTTGAAGTTTCAATTGATATCTTTTTTTCTCCTTCTCATGATGACATGATGTCACCATATTTGCGGTCTCCCTAAAGGATTACCTCATATTTATACCTTATTTATTCATTTACATTATTGTACTATTGGATTAAGGGATAGAATGAGAATACATTTTTCTCCCATGACCTATCACCTGCTTCATTTAGATTTGAAGAACCCAAAAATTATAGCTTTTATTTGTGTTGAAATATTTGAATTTTATTCTTAATCGACTCTGTTTTTTTTCTTTTCATCTGTTTTTATTTTTTTATTTTGAGATTATATGGCCAGAAGCAATATAACTTTATCTTTTATTACATGGTTAGAAGCCGTATTTATTATATTAGTGTGAACTATGTTAAATCTTGTAAAATTTGAATTTGTGGCTTTTGTCATTATCAGAAAGAGCTATTTATCTTGTTTGATCCATGATTTTTCAATGCCATCATTTACATGAAGGTCTCAAAACTAAATATATGACCATAAAGACCCATTTATCCTTTGTAACAATTTTAAAGAAATGTAAGACCACTAAAAGATGGTTATCTTTATAGAGGATTATTATGAATAAATGTATTTAATTTTCTCCTACAGTGGCAATACCGTAAACAAATTTTAAGAAATATGTTGAATTAATTTTTTTGCTTCCATGTGGCCAAACAAAATAATAAATGTTGAAAAATCATGAATTCCGTCCAACAGGCTCAACGACATTCCTAAGAGTGAATGTAGTGATGAATGAATCTAATTGTGGTCGTGGGCATAGCCGCAATCATAATCATGATGGTTTGAATTCCTACCCAAAGAGGAAGAATATTAAAATAAATTATGTTGTAAAGCTAATAATTCTGAGTATGGTGACATGAACACTACTCATTTATGTGTTGCTTATTTCTTAGTATAAATTATCTTCATCTATTTGAACTACTATAATTTAGTGTGTTTGAAGTTGTTATTATAATGTGTATTTCCCTTTTTAATTATATTTTCTCTCTTTTTTTACATGTTCCTTTTAATGAAGAATGACTCTTAGTGATGTCAATCGTGAAGATTTATATTTCGTTGATAGTACAACAACCCACACCATACTTAAAAACGATAAATATTTTTTTTCTTTAGTAATGCGAGAAGCTAATATTCAAACTATATCCGGAAGTATAAATATGATTGAAGGCTCTAGAAGAGCTAATATTTTGTTACATCAAAGAACAAAATTATGCATTGATAATGCATTTTATTCTACAAGTCTAAAAGAAACTTGTTGAATTTTAAAGATATCCGCAAAATGGATATCATATAGAAACAACAACTAAAAATAATCATGAATATTTTGCTATCACAAATATAGTTTTCTGGTATAAAATTCATATTAGAAAGTTTTCCTACATTTTATTCTGGCTTGTATTATACATTTATAAGTACAATTGAAACACATACTATTGAAAAACTAGAAGTTCACCAATGCAGATCATAAGTTTACCAATGCAAACCAGCAATTTGTCAATGCAAACCAACAATTTGCCAATATAAACCAGAAGTTTACTAATGAATTTAATATTTGGCATGATCAGTTATGCCATCTCAGGTCAAGTATGATGTAACAAATAATTGAGAATTCATTTGAATATACCCTAAAGTGCAAACAAATATCACAATCCCATAATCTCTCATGTGCTGCATGTTCCAAAGGAAAATTAATTATTCGGCCTTCACCAAGTAAAGTAGAAAGTGAGTCTCTCACATTTTTAGAACGAATACAGGGAGATATTTGTGGACCGATACACCCACCATACGGACCATTTAGGTACTATATGGTTTTAATTTATGCATCAACTAAATGGTCACATGTTTGCTTATTATCTTCTCGCAACCTGGCGTTTGCAAGATTACTTGCTCAATTAATTAGATTAAGAGCACATTACCCTGATTATCCTATCAAGAACATACGTCTTGATAATGCTGGTGAATTTACTCCACTAGTGTTTAATGAAAATACAAATGAAAATATTGTATGTACTTTGGGATTGATATTGAACATCCCGTAGCTTATGTTTATACACAAAATGGACTTGCAGAATCATTAATTAACATTTACAATTAATCGCAAAACCAATACTTATGATATCAAATCTCCCTGTTTCTACTTGGGGATATGCAATTTTGCATGCAGCAATATTGATTCGTATCAGGCCAACAAATTATTTAAACCCCTTTATAAATGGTTTTTAGTCACGAACCTAATATTTCTCATTTAAGGATTTTTTGATGTGCTGTATATATTCCAATTACTCCACTACAACGTATCAAGATAGGTCCTAAAAAAAATAGATAGGAATATATGTTAGGTATGAATCTCCTTCAATAATAAAATATCTAGAACTATCTATCGGAATCTGTTTATGGCTCGAATTGTCGATTGTCATTTTGACAAATTATCTTTTCCAACATTAGAGGGAGAAAATAAGTAGTTGGAAAAAAATTAGTTGAAATGAATTATCATTATCTCACCTTGATCCTCGTATAAAAGAATGTGAACCAGAAGTTCAAAAAATAGTTCATTTACAAAGTTTTGCTAATCAATTGCCAGACGCATTTATTGACCCAAAGAAAGTAACAAAATCATATGTTCCAACTACTAATACTAATATCAAAATAGATGTCCTTGTTGGACAACCTATTGTAAATGAATCTAAAGCATGTATGAAGCGCGGCAGGCCCATCGGTTCCAAAAATAAAAATTCTCAAAAAAAGAGAAGCTAAAAGTATAGATGATCAAGTTGAGGACAATCAATAAAGATTAGTTGTTCTAGAAGAGCCATTAGACAACACCAATATCCTAATTCTAAAAGATACTCATGTATATGACATATGTGAAAATAATGAGATCTCAATAAATTATGTTATGAATGGAATATGATGGGACCGAAATAAAGTCAACATTGATAATATTTTTGCCTACAATGGTAATGAAAACAAAGAAAGGATCGGCCAGCATGGAAAGACGCAATTGAGGCAGAGTTAAAATTATTAGAAAAACAAAAAGGTTTTGGACTCGTAGTTCTTACACTTGAAGATGTAAAACCGATTGGATGCAAATGGGTTTTTGTGATAAAGAGAAATGAAAAAGGTGAAATCACAATATATAAGGCACATCTTTTTGCCCAAGGGTTTATATAAAGACCGTATTAATTTCAAAGAAACATAATCACCGGTGGTGGATGCAACTACATTTAGATATTTGATTAGCCTAACAATACGCGAATGACTTAATCTACGTCTAATGGATGTCGTTACTGCCTATTTATATGGCTCACTTGACAATGATATTTATATGAAACACCCTGATAGCCCGTTTAGTTCGATTACATGAGAGATGATTACATGTAATCCTGATGTAATAGCACGATTACAACGTTTGGTTAGATTTATGTAATATAAAGAGTATTACATTTTGTAATTTGATGTAATCAGGATTACATTTCTAGGACTGATGAATGAGGATGTAGACATCTTGTAATCCAGTGAAAATGATACTATTGCCATTATAATTTTTTAAATTGACTAAAATACCCACCCATAAATGCGGTTAGATATTAAATAATTTTAATTACCATAATTAAATATTAAAAAATAATTAATAATATATAAATTTAAAAAATATTCCCCCATTCAAAAATTTTAAAAAAATTATATTCCATCATTAAAAAATATTAAAATATCTCATTAAATAATATCCTATCATTAAATATTAAAAAATTAACATAAAATCCAATTTATACATTGTATAATATTTCCACCATTAAATATTAAAAAATTACTATAAACCCACCGTGTACGCTGCACGAAATAAAAAATTTATCATGAATCCAACGTGTACATTACTATATGTGTAGAAAGGGATAATTTTGTCACTTATTATATTATTCTCATATATTCTCATGTTTGATGTAATTCAACCAAACGTTTTTATATATACGCATCATCTTTCTCTAATGACGAACCAAACAAATTATATAATCAACATTATATTACATTCCATTACATTACTTCCAATTCCGTAAACCAAATGGACACTAAAGGACTTAAGTTGCTAGATGCATACAATTTAAGTTATCGAGAACAATACCAAATAAAGTTAAATAAGTCCTTATATGGATTAAAGCAATCTAGGCGTATGTGGTATAATCGATTTAGTGAATATCTATTAAATGAAATATATAAAAATGATCCAATTTGTCATGCATCTTTACGAAAAGATATGAAAATTAGTTTGCTATAATTGTCATTTATGTTGATGATATAAATGTCATTGGAACTCCTAAAGAGCTTGAAAAGATAATTAATTACTTAAAAAAATAATTTAAAATGATGGATTTATGAAAAATAAAATTTTGAATTGGATTGCAAATTGAATATTTGAAAAATGGAATATTTCTATATCAAGAAACTTATACAAGAAAAGTTCTAGAGCGTTTTTACATGGATAAATCACATCCACTATGTACTTCGATGTTAGTAAGATCTTTGGAAGTTGATAAAGACCCTTTTAAACCTCGAGAAATTAGTGAAGAATGTGATGAAGAACTACTTGGTTCAGAAGTACCATATCTTAGTGCGATTAAAGCACTAATGTATCTTGCTAATCACACTCGACTCAACATATCATTTGCTGTGAACTTATTAGTAAGATATGGTTTTTTACTAATACGAAGATATTGGAATGGAGTTAAATACATTCTTAGATATCTTAGAGGCACAATGGATATGGGGTTATTCTACTCAAATGTACCTAAGTATGAACTTTTTGGCTATGCAGATGCTGGCTTTTTGTCTGATCCATATGATGGTGAATCACAAACAATGTATTTATTGGTGGCACAACTATTTCATGGAAATCTATGAAATAAACTATATCAGCCACATCATCTAATCATGCGAAAATTCTAGTAATGCATGAAGCGAGTCAAAAATGTATATGATTAAGATCAATAATACGTTAAATAAGAACCACTTGTGGTTTATCTCCTAGTAAAATGACCCCCAACAATCATATATGATAATAATACTGCATATATTACCCAACTAAAAGAAGGGTAATCAAGGGAGATAGAACAAAACATATTTCACCAAAATTCTTCTTCACTCGTGACTTTCAAAAGGATGGTGAAATTGATATCCAGCAAATCCGTTCCAATAAAAATCTAGCAGTTTATTTACCAAGTCACTTCCTACTGCAACCTTTGAAAGGCTCATTCGTGACATCGAACTTCGTAAACTTAGAGATATCAACTAATGTTGTTAAGAGGGGAATTGATACATGTTGTACTTTTTTCCCCTTGTCTATGATTTTTCTATTGAGTTTTCCTAACAAGGTTTTTAATGAGGCAGTACTATTAAGTGTATCACTAAACAATGTACTTTTTTTCTTATACTAAATTTTGGTCCCACTGGATTTTTCTTAATTGAAGTTTTTTTGGGCACATGTTTAGTCATGAACATTTAAGGGGGAGTGTTATGAATAATGTATTAAATATATTAAATAGATGTCCACCTCCCTAATATTTCTCTCATTTTCCTATTATCTCTCCCCATTTATTTTTCTACGATTATGTAATCTCATTTATTTTAGGTTACAGAGTTATATGCCTATAAATAGAAGGTATATGTTATGTATTGTGCAAACCTTGAAGAGTGAATAAGAATTATTCTCATCCTCCTCCTCTCATATTCTCTCGTATCTTTCTCTTTATTTATAACAAACTTAACTTTTTTTAATAAATTAAAAATATATAAGGGAAAAACAAACACAAAATACCACTTCAACTTTAAAATCTCAAATAAGTTTTGTCGCCAATAAGATTAGAGGGATTAATTACAAGAGTATAACAATTAACAACTTATTTTAATAATAAATCACTTATATGAGATTTTAAAGTTTAAGTGATATTCTTTTTCCCAATATATAAAGTATGTATATTATTATATAGGGAAAATTTCTGAAAGCTATTTTAAAATTTAGGTCCAAAAGAACCTAATGAGCAATGATCCATTCCAATAAATTACCCTCTGCACAGCGTGGAAGTTTGGAAGATAAATCACGTATAACTGAATAGGAGTTGTGCCCTCAGAAAATGAATATATTTGTGTAATTAAATTTTGCAATGAGAGATTTTTTTTAAACCATTTTTTCCATTAGGTTTGAAAATATAAAATAAAATAAAGTGTATTTTTCTTCGTAAATTATAACTTAGAAGTGTATTTGAATCCTTGTTTCCGTGGAGCAATTTAAAGTTGAACCAAAATTTGATTTTTTGAAGGGAAGGTCTTCTAAGTGCCGGTTTGGATTAGTGGTGGAAGAAATAATTTTTTTATTTAACTTTTACAAACTTAAGATAGAATAAAAGTCATATTGTAAATGTGATTTGTGTTTGGATTGATAGTGACCGAAGTGTCTTTTTTTAAAACTTAAACTTGTTTGAATTGTTATTTGAAAAGCAAGTTTATATGAAAAATGACTAAAAATGGCATGAATCTTATTGAATACTACACATACATATGTATAAATACATATATGTGTGTGTGTGTGTGTGTGTCTATATATATATGTATATTAGAAAATGACTGAAAAGAGTATGAATCTTATTGAATACCCCACACACACATATGTATAGACACATATACATATGTAAAGGTGTGTGTGTATTATTTGTATATATTGTGATAACTAAAGAGAAAAATTAAAATTAAAATTTGATAAAATAAATAAAATAAATTATTATTGAAAAAATAAAAAACATTAAAGCACTTAATTATACACACACTATGTTCAACGCATAGTATTGCTATGTTTGGAATAGCTTTTCATAAGTTTATAAGTGCTCACGTAAGTCGAAATAAAACTCATCTCACGTACTTATCTCGTATACTGTAAGTCACGATTGAAAAGCTGTTTTTAAAGGTTCTAATTGCTATTCCAAATAAGTTAATATATATAATGAAATTCACAACCCATAATGTTGTGTACTATGTTTCTGGCAAAAAAAAAAAAAGATGTGTACTATGTTCTAATCGCTATTCCAAACAAGTTACACACACACATATAATGAAATTCACAACGCATAATGCTGTGTGCTATGTTTCTGGCAAAAAAAAAAATGATGTGTGCTATGTCCAATGCTCACTGTCAGAAGGCCTGTTTGAGAAAGCGGTAGAAGAGTATGTTTACATAAGTTGAGACAAAACTCCTCTCACAAACTTATCTCGTATACCATAAATCACGTTGGAAAAATAACTTTTACTATTAATTTAAATAGGTACTAAATTTTTTGGTTTTTCCTCAGAAACCACTTTTAAACGAAAAGCCCAATTGATCAAGATGTGAACCCAAACACTATATAAAGTAGCTTCTCTTCTCCCATTGGGCCTTTTCTTAACACATTGAGTTTTTTTTTTTTTTGCCCTCTCTAAAACAGACTCTAAGATTTCTCTCTCTTTCTTTCTATTTTTATTATCCCCTAACTAGCTCCTAAGAAGCAAAAGTCAGTGTCTCAGTTCAATGATACTAAGCACTCTTTAAAATTTTTTAAAGTATGAGATTATGAGTTCAGTCTTTATGTTATAAAGCATCATTTTGAGTGAGACGTATTCATCAATCTACCTTTGCTAATTCATATGCCAGTACTAGAACCCTTCACTTGTCCCCCTACCTACGCATAACAAAAATTAGAAATTGCATATCCTCTCATCTTATGCCACATGCTGGCAGGCAATATGAACCATAACATCATTACATCCACCAACCGGGCTTTTTTTTTTTGGGTGAAACTATCAATTTCTTTATAAGATCAGCCAGCAATACAAAGACCTATTACTTTCAGACCTATTTATATGTCTGTGTGAGAGAGAAGATAAATGTGAAATGCGGCAGCAAAAATTAAACAATAACACAAAACTTGATCACAATATTGGATTTCATTCAGCCCTTCCAGAAAACCACAATAAGAGCATATTAGTACTATTCCTCCTATTCTTAATATAAGACATATTTGGCTAGTTGATTTTATTTCTAAATATAAGATATAATTTTCATATTTGTTAATATTTTCATAATTTACCTTTATTGATTCTCTTCAACTATAATTAAGGTGGAAAGGGAAAAAATAATTAAAAAAGATGACTAGAGTGTTTTAGAAAATACATACTATATTAACTAAATCTATTAGAGGATGTTTGAAATAGCGGTTGAAACTTTCAATCGTACTTTTCAATCGTGATTTATGGTATATGAGGTAGCTTTTACGGTCTACGAGGTAAATATGTGGAGGAGTTTTATCTCGATTTATGTGAATCGGGCTTATACATAAATATAAGCCCAACTAAACATCCTCTAATCTAATCAAATTAAGGATATGATGGAGGGAGGGTGTGCTTAAATGGTCCAGCTGGGCCGAACCAGAAGTGGCAATCTTACAATGGGCTTTGTCCGAACATTTTGTTCAATCCCCATTCATGGACACCAAGAAAGACGAAGCCGAATGTGGGAGGAGAAAAAGGCAAAAACGTGTCTTTCCTATTTTGTTTCTGTAATTTTGTTTTTATATACTGAAACTAATGTAAGGTTAATGACGATCAGCCAAGTCACAAGCACTAAAATGATAATTGAACAAACAAACAACCAAAATAAAAAATTCTTACAATTTCACTAAAGTTTATATTTTTCCCCATAATTTATCTAAATAAAAAAGTCCAAACGAATAAAGAAAAAAAGGGTAAAAGAAAGATAAAGGGCGAAAAGGAATAGAACGAAGGATAAACAAACATTGGATTCCAATGAAATTAAAGAACAAAAGTGAATGCGTTAATCGCAACGTGGCACTAAAAAAGGGGGTAAAAGTAAAACAAACAAAAAATCGTATGCTTTTATATATTTATTTTTACTTTTTCGGCCACAACGTATAGTTGTAACAAAATAATGCTATTAAATTAAACAAATCACAAGTTGACTCTCTCACGCGCACTCACTTCGCAGTTTCTCTTTTGTTCTTCTCCCTCATTCCTCAGCCGCTCTATGCGTATCTGCGACTATGCAGAGACAATCTCTCGGCTCGCCTTCCTCCAAGCTCCACCTCCATGGAAGCCCCAAGGAGGCCCCACTCTCACCACAAGAACCCCGGCGCCGCCTTGAAGTCGACGATGACAACAACAAGGCTCATCGCTTATCACTATCGCCTTCTCCGGCACCGAACAAGTTCATCCACCTCATCCCCGTTCTCACACTCCTCTGCTTCTTCATCCTTTACCTCTTCTCTCACAGTCCTTCTCAATCAGGTACTATTTCTACTTTTACACTACGCCTTATCATCAATCTTCCATTATTCCCCTCTCACTATTTCATTTCCTTGCCCTTTTTTGTTTCAGACTTGGCTCAGTTCAACGGATTCAAGCGCTCCTCCAGTCATTTCGGTATGACGCATTTGCAGAAACCAGAGGCGGATTTGATTTTTGTTTTTCGGAATTTATCTAGCCATGTTTTTTTGGACTGATATCGTTTTTGTCTGTCGTCCGTAGATTCGGTGGTGGAGATGAACGACATTCAGAAGTACATGAAGGAGGAGAGAGCCGAAGTTTTGGCGATTCGGAGCCTGCGTAATTTGCGAGAGATCGGGAAACCGTCTCAGAAATCCCGGCCTCACAGGAAATTCGCTGATTTCTAGTCCCGATTACTCGCCGCTTTTCATTCAATATTCTTATTCGTGTATATCCGAATTGCTTGTCAAAATTTTTTGTTGCTACTTTCATTTTTGTACAGGCATTTCGAGTTCGGAATTGATATCCCCTGAATAATCATAATAGCATAATAATTATCATAATTCTGCGTCTCTTGTTCTAGCTGCCCGGCCAAACAACGGTGAACGGTGAGTGTGGGATTAGAATGTGAGTTCCGGCGACGGCGTAAGATAGAAGAGGTGAGGGTCGTGGTGCGCCCAATGTTGGAATACAGCTGGACTTTGGGACCGTTAACTCATCTCGATTTGCGGGTGAAATGCCAGCTGTAAATGGCCATGTTCATAGGAATAGTACCTTATTCACACTGAAATTGATTTTCTCAGCTGGCCAAAACAAAAGAAATCGATTCTTTTTCTCAGTATTTAATGCAATTTTTCTTGCTTACTTTGGGTATTTCAGTATTTGAGAGAGAGGAGAGGAATGTCATTTCATATGCTAGATTTGGCTGATAACAATCCAATGCATCTATTTATTTTTATTCTTTTGCTGAGATTCACGGGAAGGGTTAAATTGTTAGCTGTTTACACGTGTCGCACAAGAGTGTCGGTGGGACTTGATCAAATTCTAGTAGCATAATGGTTACATCATTGAGGTTATGTTTGGGCTGATTGGGTAAACGTCGTCGTAGCAGTTAGCACCAAGAAATCAATGATAATGGTCAATATCAATGAATCAGCCATCTAACTGTAGCTGATTTGAGTGAGAGGGATCAAAACTTGATAACATTCTAATGAAAGAACTATTCTATTTAAATCGGAAGTTTTACAATGTTATTTATAAATAATGAACATTGTATTGTGTATTTAATCTAAATGATGAAGATGATGGGGGAAGTGGGAAGTGGATGATGTTTGTGTCGTGTGTGATACGTGGAAGGTGGGGAGCGATATTATTAATTTATTATGATGGTTTAGGTGATGGTGGGGTGGCTTATCCAAGCGATGATAAATTAGAGGGCCCCGCACAAACGGCACAAAACGGAGGGTATTTTTGCTGTCGTTTCTCATTGTTGATGATGCTGCACCACGTAAGCATGCCGTTTCACCGTTAAACGCCGCCCACCCTGACGCTAAGCTGACATTCATATTATCCTCCGTCATCATCAACACCGATATATCCTCTCCTTGATAACCTTATCTGCATTATCGACAAATTAAAAACTAACATGGTAATATGTAATAAATGTAACAGGTTGCCTTAAAAGATTAAATAATTCATTTTTTTAAAATTAAAAAATAAGAAAAATTCAAGGAACTAAAACTATCAGTCAAATATTTTTATTTTATGAAAAAATGCCTTTTTAATTATTTTCATTGAAAATAAAATTTAATTAATACTCCTATTATTTTACTAAAAATACGACTTTTACTTACAGAAAACAATTACCGATTACCAAAAATGTTTTTAAAAATTTACCTTCTATCCAATCAAGGCGTGCTCCTGGCAGGAAAAAACATGCTATTAATGTTACAATTGGTCACGGAGCTAAATTAAAAAACATGATAAGAGAGACTTGAGGTATGAAACATCTACAGTGTGTGTGTCATTTTCACAAGAGATAAAATCATAAACGTTATTATGGGAGGTTAAGAGAACATTCTGACAGTGGTGACCAATTAACTTATAAAAGCAATCTACTAAAAATATGTTTAGTTGGGCGATTGAAATATTTATAAGTATTTATGTACGTAAGTTGAGACAATACTCTTTTCATATATTTATGTCGTATATCGTAAATCATGATTAAAAAATTATTTTTAAAAATTTCAATCGCTATTCAAAACAAACACTACCTCTACATTACGTATAAGTCAAAATCAAGAAAATACGCGTGGCAACGCCTGATGGAATTGCAAAGTTGACACTTTATTAGTATTTTGGTATTATTAATTAAAATAACAATTTTGTTGCTGGTGTAGGTTTTGGGGAGCTATTCCATGATAGCAAATTTAATTTCCTTAGCCACTAAGTATCCCAATTTAATAACGATACTTATATTTTACAGGTGCGTTGAGTTGAATCCACAATATAAAAAACTCATATATAAATATTATACATACCTTAGCAATTAATTCTACTAATATTTGTTTTTTTAGTAGCATATAGGGATGTTTAGATGAGTTTAAAATTATTTTATAAGTATTTTTCACATAAGTAGAGATAAAACTCTTTTTATATATATATATTATATACCGTAAATCACGATTGAAAAATACTGTTAAAGGTTTTAATCGCTATTCCAAACAAATATCGTATATTTATTCTCCTACAATTAAGTAACAAGTGCACATACAATCTACTAATATGAAGTTTCAGTTATCCTTAAAAATTTGTATAAATGTATGTCAAATTATAGCTATAATTTTTTTGGAAAGTAAAAATTCAGAAAACTTTGAAGAGGTTATTTTAGAAAAAATAAATATTAAGCTAGATTATGATGACTCTTAAACTTAAATATTGGTTTATTGACTTTATAACCTAATCTTATATGACCGAATGAACTATTAAGTCAAGCTCACAGGGCAACCAAAAAAAAAAAAGAAGAAGAAAACAAAATTTATGTAAGAGGGAGGCATTATATCATATATACAATTTCTCCAATGCATAAGGTCCAATGATGAAGCTTCCTTTAATAAAAGTGACTCTGTTTTGAAGCGTTACGCTTAATTTATGATGGAGACACGTGAATAAAACAATCAGATGCAAAGTGATCAAGAGCAAAACAGGTGGCCCCCACACAACTGAAAAAGACCTCCTTGGGTCCCACCATCACGGGGGACCATGGCACTTTTCGACCACGACAATTAAGCTCGTGAACGTGAAGTTGCGACCTCCTCCCTCTCTCACATGTGATCGAACGCTTATAGCCCTGTAGTACCATACGGTAAAAAATGTGGCAAAAAAAAAAAAAAAAAAAAAAACTAAAAAAATATCATTTAAATTTCAAAATCCCGTTAATAAGTTCGGTAATGAGATTAACAAGAATGATAATACAATTAACAAATCATTTTATTGTTAAATTATCTATTTAAGATTTTAAAGTTTAAATGGTATTTTTTTAGAATTTTTTTTAAAAAAGGGGGTTTATAGTATAAAGTAAAATTAATACGAAAACTTGTATTTTTTATTTGCCACATGCACCAAACGTATGTCATTGCAAAAAAAAAAAAAAAAATTGTGCCAGGCATCTATTTAAAGTTTTATTTTTGTCCTTACACATGTTTGCTTGGAATAGCGATTGGAATCTTTAAAATCAAATTTTCAATTATGATTTATAGTATACAAGATAAGTATGTGAGATGAATTTTGTCTTAATTTACGTGAAAAATACTTATAAACTAAAATTAAACTATCTCAAACAAGCTATTATGGTCTAATCCAGATGATGTTTGGAATAGCGATTGAAACTTCCAATCGTGCTTTTCAATTGTGATTTACGGTATACAAGGTAGCTTTTACGGTCTACGAGATAAATATGTGGATGAGTTTTATCTCGATTTACGTAAATCGGGCTTATGCATAAGTATAAGCCCAACCAAACATCCTCCACTTTTAGAATCTTAGAGACATGTTTTAGTCCTAGCGAACCTTTACGGCCTGACTCACCTAGGTTTTTTTTTTTGTTAGGTATAGATATCCTTGTATCAAAGGTAATAATATATGAGGTATTTCAGACACTAAATATGAACAATTCTCTTAATAAGGATTTAAACATTGGTTTGACATGTTGTGAGAGACAATTCTTTTCTACTAAATCTAACCTATATTAGTAACTTACCTAAACCTTTTTGTTATAACAAAATGGTATAACACATTTAACCCACAAATTGGTCCTAAACACCAAATTTTACATTAGGTGGTATTTGAATTCAATAATAATGTGTATGTTTTATCTTTGGTTGTAGATGACAAAGATAATGAGGACAAATCAGGAATACAACTCATGTCAAAGTCAAAGCAAGATCTAAATGTTATTTTTGATGATTGATGAATGATATATTTTGATCTAAGATGCCACTTAAGCGTTGCGCTGCTCTTTAACTAAGCATAAAAACTATTGATGATCCTCGTCGTTCTCATCATCAATATCAAGTTTAATAAATCTTGCTGAAATTCCAATCATCATCATAGCT
This sequence comes from Albizia julibrissin, assembly GCA_037074505.1. Classification (NCBI taxonomy): domain Eukaryota; kingdom Viridiplantae; phylum Streptophyta; class Magnoliopsida; order Fabales; family Fabaceae; genus Albizia; species Albizia julibrissin. The sequence goes on along the minus strand of CM073488.1, from coordinate 37,319,178 downwards.
AAAACCAGCCTAGTGGCACACATCTCGTCTGACATCAGGAGAGAGGTGTAAGGATGTGTTATTCCACTGCTTCCTCTTGCAGAACTTGAGCTTCACTTAATTCATATAGCAGTTAAGCTCAATGCTTAGATGTGTTCCTTTGTAGAAGAATCCATTATTGAATTTAGACTTTCAGTTCTTTTAGTAACATTTGGGCATTAGCAGGGTTTGAATTTTACAAACAAATGGGAAAAGCAGAAAAAGTTGTTAAGGCAGATCATTATCATCCAGTTTATCTTTGTTCATAATTGCAGGCATGTTCAATAAACTGGCGAACCTGATTTAAATTCAATCTCAAGCAAAAGAAAGGGGAAAAAAACAAAACCAAAATATCGGTCTGAAGGTATCTAATAGAAATAATTCGCAGAATATATGTACAAGAAGCAAATTAAAGGATCAAACCCTGAGCAGGAGGGGGCTTTGAAGAATGCTGCTGCTCACTCGCCGCTGCTGATGCTTTTGGAGACTCTGATAGAACCTGTGCATACTGATCCTCTACTTTTCGATGTTCTTCCTGTTCTGCATTCTCCACTTTCTCTTTTGTCTTTTGTCCCACTTCTCCGGCTGCCTTAGCAACCTTGTTAAATGCACCGGTTACCCAGGAAGTCCCAGTAAGCACGTATCGGTTCTTCATTATAGCAGAACCAGCAGTACTGACTTTCTGTTCTGCAGCAGCAAATGCTGATTTGGTCTTCTCTGAAACCTGATACTTTTGATCCACTTCACGGACTCTATCACTCACAACTGAAGCACCAACACTTATTTTCTCAGAAAGCCCAATTTTCTGGTCAAAAGATGCAACTTTAGCGGAGGCTGTGGATGTCAACTGGTGCTTCTCATCGAAAGTCCTTGCTTTGTTGACAGCATCTTTTCCTAAGATGAAGCCCTTGGCCAGCATGCTTGAGACCACATCCTCTGCCTTCCGTAGAGCAGATTCACCACCAACAGGAGTTTTTGTGCCTGTTTCCTGCAAAAGATTGCACAGTTCTCAGTCTGAACATTCTAGTTAGTTTAGTGTAGAGGTTCTCTGCAAGGCTTACAGATGATGCAAGGGCAGCAGGTGGAAGCTTGTAATCTGGATCCAATGTTACTGTAACTGATAGATCAACTATTGTCGCTCCCTGACATGCATGAAACTCTGTCAAACTTGGTTAAACATTGTAATTTACACAAATCAATGCACTAAAAGGAATAATTACTAGAGTTTGAGAAAATTGTGATAAATATTCGGAAGTAGGCAATAGCTAGCAAGGCACGTGCAGCACAAACCCAGATGAGCTTATGCTAGCATGTTAGACTCTACAAATTCATAAGTTTCTTTGGCGCACAAATTCGTCATTAGATATTTAATAATTATGTTATGTAAGTATGCAACCCACAGTCTGATAGGAAGAGGACAAGAACCTAAAGCAGGGGGGGAATTTTCCAGCATCCAGCCTCACAGGAACCAACAAAATATGTCCAGTAACCATAAGAGCATAAAACCTATAGTTCCAGACTTCAGAGAGGATGGTGCCGGTTCTTCCTGTGAAGCTCCAACTACAAATTTTTATCTTCCAAGGTAAAGGACATCTGGGAATTTTATATCAATAGTTCTGTTTGACAAGAAAGAGGTTTTCCCTGATTAAAACCTTTAATAATGACATTGAAAACTTGTGGATAATTATGTTATATCATCAGTATTAGCAGCACTACCATAACCTTTCCTAGTTAGAGCTGTAAATAAACAGCAGAGCATGTCCATTGTTTGTGATTGCTTAAAATAATGACTCAGCTTGAACATGGAAACAGGCTCCAAACCTTACAAAATATTCAAAATGGACAAAGATGTTTGTAAAAAGTACAAAAAATTCAAGGGATCAGATAAAATGTAAATTGAATGGTACATGGCGATTTAATATTCTCCACCATGTATCATCACCATGCATATAATAAGCAACTTTTGACAAGATTCATATTACCACAGGACTGTGATTAACAGGGTTGCATGGAAGACCCTCGACAGAACGAAACTTTTGAAAGCCATTCTAGAGTTTCTCAGTTCTAACCACGTGGGAGCCTCCAAAGATTTATATTCCTTGTATTTCAATGATAAAACACATCTCAATTATTCAGGCAAAATACTCTATGTCAACTCATAGTAACACCTTTTGGGCATTGACAAACAGTCTTCAAGTATAAAATACAACAAAATAATACTTCCTCGTTCCTTATTATAAGAAACAACTACCACTTATAACTTGTTGCTATTTGTAAGAGACATTTAGAGAATGTCTCAAATTTTTTCTGTTGATTTCCCATTTTCCCCTCATTTAATTACTCATATTAATATCATTGCATTTATTGCATTCACTCACACCCTCTCCCCATCACACATTCTCTCTCTTCCACATCTCTCTTTTTTCTACTTTTCTTATTCTCTCTCTTATTCCCTATCTCCTCATAAATAAGGGTATTTCAGTCAAAAAGGGTTACAATTTTGACACACTTATTCTTAACCGTCACTTTGAACTGCGAGGTTCAGTTAAATGTTTCTTATAATAAGGAATGGAGGGAGCACATATTAAATGATGATCGACAAGTTACCGATAGTAGTACTGCAGTCTCAGCTCCAGTCAAATCCTTGAAGGTGACATGGGCAATTTGAGACCGTTCATCATGACTGTATCAACACAGAAGCTTATCATTTGTATAAAAAGTAATTAGGATGAAAATACAGTAAAGTAATAATTCAGGATGTATAACACTGAACACACCAACTGACCTCTGCATTTCAACATATTCAATGTCACCAGAAAATGAGAAGAACTCTTTTATGTCTCTCTCTGTTGCTCCCAAGGAAACATTACTCACTTTAACAGTTGTTAGCTGAAAAGAATAACATACATATGTAGCAAAATCTTGATAAAAGTCCAGCTCTATATAAGATATAGCATTTTGAAGACCCAAACTAAAGGGAAAAGGCAAACAAAATTACTCATCTATACTTTGTTACTACTTTGAGAAGCACTTCAAGATGGTGTCTCCCATTAGTTTCTTGGAAAAAGAAATACATATGAATATTATTATGTTACAAGTGCTTTCAAGTTGTCAACTCATTATTACAACTTGTAAATAGTGTTTATAACTGCTACTTCTAATGCATTATCTTTATGTGGTTTGCTATATAAAATATACATAAGAGAGGACATGACATACGAGAGGTTTAAAACCCAATAAAATATGTAAAATGTAGAATATCAAACAAACCAGGAGATTAAACAAGTGTAATTAGTTCTGATGTATTACATTATTCTCAGCCACCCCCTTAAACCAACTCAAATTGACAAAGGAGGGAAAAAACCTTAACCCACAAGGTCGATGTAAGAATCAAAATTTCAAACATATGCTGATCAGAAACAACTGTTGTTTACCCACATCACGTGGTCATATTTCAATTAGACAGACAAAAGAGAAATGCATACTTGTTTTTAAGCTTCAGTTTTGGCACAGAACATAACCTAAGTCATTGTTTAAAATTATAAGGTTTTATTTTTTTATCCACCAATTACCACACCTTGTTATCTGATCAATGAAATTATATATAACATAGACCATTCAATTACTCTACAATCAGATACTTGGTAAAATGAGTTCATCTAACACTACTAGTTGTTCAACATTTAATCTTTATGTATTATTTCCAAGTAATATTGTTGCTTGTCCTTGAATAATATATATGTGTATGCGCGCGCGCGTAAAGTTTGCATTGTGATCCTCATGATGTATTAATGTTTAGGTAATCCTTTGAACAACTTTTGTAGGAAATGATAGGATTGTGTGGAATCCACTTGCACTTCCACGTATTTTTCAGCTTTTCAGCCCTTTTCCAAGACGGAAACATAAAATTCAGTATTGCCATCAAAGCACAAAATATTCAGATTTCCAGATTTCATAGTGTTGTAAGTGTTTAACATATCAGAATATCAGATTATAGCAGATATTATAAGCAACATTCACATCTACGACACCTGCAGGTTTTGGCATTTTCCCATTGCAGGAGTTCACTATAAGCACCTCAATCAGCGAATAAAGTCCAAACTTTTCAAAGTTCAACGGGAAGAATTAAATAGAGACAGAAAAGAGGGACTTAGCCCTTAGATGGAAGCTCTATCTGTTATGTGTTAATAATAACTGAAGCTATTCTGTTGTAATTCTGTTAATAGTTGATACTTAGAATAATAGTGTAAACACTTCTGTCGGCCCGGTTCATAATGACTATAAGTACCCAGATAGTACCCTGAACACAGCGTCTAGTGTATTCATTCTTCTCCCCTACAATTCTTTCCCTTTAACACTATCTACAGTGTGAAAGAGGAAGATTTAAATTATTGGTAGGGTAGATAATGTTTAGCTTTGCCAAATCAGTCTGAAACGGTGTAAGGAGAGAAGAAGTTAGCTTTGTTCCAAGGTTGGTATCAAGATCGATTATCAACAGTGATGCAATTTACTCATAAATGAATTATAACCGAAATGAAATAAACTAGGGAAGCATTTCAAAGATTTAAGCAAGTAAATGACGTAAAGAAAGACAATAACGTCTCATAGTTTCCCGAAAGAGATCCCATTCGTAATTCTGAGAAATGTGAACAACTGATGGCAGAAAATGGACATTTCATAGACCGGCTTCACGGAAATGGAAGGTATGCTTATCATTATTTCCAAGTCAAGATCAGAACAGTTGCCAAATCAGAAGAACATACATTATAGCTGACATTTCATACAGCTTGCATTCTAACAAGCACAAAACCTTTCCAATCCACAAAAAAGATCATACTTCTAAAAATGTGACATACACCGAACAACAAGATCTTCAAACATGCGAAACATACCAACAGTACGTACAATGATGAGAATACTCACCGGCATCGTGACACGATTACAATGAAAGATCTCCGATGAGCAAGCAGAGCCGCAAAAATTGGCAGGCAAGTCGGAACTATGTCTGCAGCAGAGTCTAGGGAGAAGCGAGGTCAGCGAAGAAGAAGCAGAAAATGGCATCAAGAGGGGCGCTCTTCGATTTTTATTAGATGGGGAGAGTTTGAAACACGTGCCTGGGGTCAGATTCGCACGTGTGAGTAACGTGAAATGCAATCTTAACGAGAAGTTTTTTTTTTTTTGGGTTCCCAACTTCCCCACGCGGAGTTGGACTATTATTCCAGTTACAAACAATATAAACAACGTATGCTTTAAGATTTATTGAAATAAATTATGATTATTATCCAAGGATCAATTTAGTTCTTATACTCGAAGGGACAATAATATATAGATACAGTAACATGTTTAATTGACATTACAAATTTTAGAAAAAAATAATTAAATACTATTTAAACTTTAAAATTTCAAATTAGTTTTTTTACTATAAAAATAATGAGATTGTCAGAAAAAGTATAACAATTAACAATTCAGTTTTTTTGCAAAAATACTGATTTAGTATTTTAAAGTAAAAATGATATTTAGGTGTCTTTTTTTCTTAAAAGTTTCATAATTTATTTTTTTAGAAATAAATTCCTTCGACTAGCATTGATCTAAATGCTGAATCGACTGAGGTTTATTAATAGCTTGTTTGGTTTGACTTATGCGATTGTATAAGCCTGATACACATAAATCGAGACAAAACTCATCCACATATTTACCTCGTAGACCGTAAAAGCTACCGCATATTCAATGAATCATGATTGAAAAGCATTTATGGAACTTCCAATCGCTATTCCAAACATATTTTTAATTTATTTGACTCCCATTGTTCTTCTGGACGTTTGTAAGGTTTTAGGAACATTTTTATGTATTGGATTTAGATCAAGATAGGCAATGAAATTAAGCAAAAGTGATACTACTGTTTCATAATAAAATTCGGAAGGGGGGCATGAATGGCATTTCCAGAAGGCAACGTGTTATGAAAGTAACTGGATTGGGCAAACTCTAAATTGCACTTGTAACTGATCAAGAGGTGGTGCTCATCTGCCTGTATTGTTGGACTTAAAAAATATTGCATTACCAGAATAAACTTTTGAAGTCAATGCTACTTGGTATATGAAACAACACTAACTTATTTTAAATCTGACTCTAGAAAATTCGTTATATTCATTCATTATCATCACTCCGAAGATCCAATTCAGAAGTACATAGTTAAATGACCCCTTCCATTTGAGCTAACATGCATTGATATTAATAAAAGGAGGAAATTTTTGGTATACACAGTTTTATGGGATCTAATGTATTAGTGTTGGTATAATCGTACTTGGTATATATGTTAATGAGTGAGAGAGACAGAGTAAGCAAGAAAAATCTGAAAGCATTAATAGTTATGCAATGCATGAACACACGTTTTTGAAGGTGGGAGTGGATATCACGATCACGATTTGATGAAGCATGTCTGCGTGTTAAATAATTAATGATTGATGAGAAAGTTGGTGTGAGAGGAAGGTACAGTTTTTTTATTTTTGAACTAAATAGGCATGTACTAACAACATAAATTTACAAGTGAATTAAGGCCCGTTTAGTTGTTGTTTAATTCAATAGTATTGCATGCCTATAATAGTAATCATGATTGTATTATCAAGATAAAAGTGTTTGGTTGCTATTTAGCATAATAATAGAGTTTACCATGATAATAATGATTACCAAAAAATTGGTAATCCTCATTTATACCCGTCATCTTATGAATACTTATTACCATTACATTGCATTGTTGAAAAAGTTCAATTTACTCTTTAGTTTTATTTGTCTTTATTTCATTTGTCTCATTTCACATGTCACACAATGCCACAACCGTCGTTGCCACTACCCCCCCTCCTCCTCCATTGTTGTCGTCGCCACCCCACACCATCATCGTCAGCTCCACCATTGTGGCTACTACTACTACATCCTCCACCTCTACCGTTGTTGTTGTCGTTGCTGCCATCACTACCTCCTCCTCCTCCACCTCCATCATCACTACTCCCACTACCGCTACAACCTCCTCTTCCACCGCCACCTCCGCTACCTCCATCTTTGCTACTATCGCCACCGCTACCTCTTTCTCCTCTGCTACCTCCTTCACTACCTCCTCCTCCTCTACCATCGTCGTCGCCACCCTATTGTCGCCACTTCCACATCCACTATTGCCTTCGTCATCACCACTACGTCTTCATCCATTGCCATCCTCGCCTCCCCTTGCCACTACCACCTCTACCATTATCGTTATCGCCACCACTACCTTTTCCTCCTCCACCGTTGCCTCCACTATCTCCTCCTCCACCGCCGTCGTTGCCACCCCCGTTGCCGCCACCTGCACCTCCACTATTGTCTTCGCCGTCACCACTACCTCCTCATCCACCACCATCCCCCGCCACTGTCACTTCCACCGTTGCCGTCGTTGCCACCACCACCTCCTCCTCCACCAACGTCAGCGCCGCCACCCCCCACTACTACCACCTCCACTGTTGTCGCCACCACTACCTCTTCCTCCACTGTTGTAGCTGTCAACACCTGCCACCGCCACCGCCTCATCATTAATATTGTCGCTTCCACCACCACCAAATGATCCTCTATGAGATAACGTAACAGTTTTTATGTGGCAACACAATAACTCTTAAATATTTTTTCTACAAATATTATATTAAGGGTAAAATAGACTTTTTGTGATATATTAATTTTAAATAATTTTTAAAAAAAATAACCCATCGCACCTTACTTAAAAATCAAACCAAACATTAGTCTTAGCCCTGTAATTAATATTGCATTATATTACCATTACATCGCAATATAGTGCACTGTAGGATATAATGAGATCAAACCAAACAGACCCTAAGTCAACTGAACATGTTGGATACAAATAATCGAATTTGGGTTATTAAGATTTGAAAACTCCAGCCATTGGAACCACACAGTTACATGTAGTGAACTAAACACGGGGCTTGCTACTAATAGGAAAACTTTTATATCATTAGACAATAAGAATTTTAACGGATATAAGTTTTTGTTATTCGTGCATCATCACGTGACTTAATAGAAAACTACAGGTCTTAATTTATTTTCGGTGCTCTTCATTAGGAATATTTAGGGCAGAGTACATGTAATGTAGTGCAGTACCACCTCGTAGATGGTCGTGGATTCCCACAGGATCTTGCGGGATTAACCCTAAAATACAAAACAAAGTAAAAGCTACCCTAATATATTCAATTTTATTATTGATTTTCATTGACTGAGTCTTTGGTTGCCAATGCTGTGTTTTTTTTGGGCTTATTATTCCCGCTCGTGAATGCTGTTTCTTTTGAATGAAATTCCTTTACATTATTTTTTAAAAAAATCATTCTTGATGCTTTACATTCATAAAAGTTAAGACTATGAGGATATTTTTAAAGAGAAATCAATGGATTAGCCCCAAGTCATTACTTTTATGTTTGGACAGAGAAAAAAGTTAGGAGAAAATAGAAGAGTGGAATATAAAAAAGGAAAATTTCTAAAAAATAAAGGAAAAATTACTACTTTTGGGAGTTTTCCCCTCTAATGTTTTTCCCCCTTATTTTCCCTCCATCTAAATACAAGGTAAAAGTGAATCTTGTACATGATACTAGTATGATTTTAGGGAAATCCCATTAAAACCCTTTTGAAATACTTAAATTCCGAGTCACGTCTTTAGATTTAACAAATTTTAAACGGAAAAATATACTTAAATACCATTTGAACTTTAAAATTCTAAATCAACGATTTTTCAAAACACTGAGTTGTCAATTGTTATACTCTTTTTATCAATCTTATTACTTCTATAATCAATAAAACTAATTTAAGATTTTAAAATTTAAGTAATATTTAAGTATCTTTTTCCTAATTCTAAATTAAGACAACTAGCCCAAATTCATAATTTAATGATTTTACCTATATACCACCTTACTCCTTTGTTCTTTGTCTTCTACCTCTTGTCTCATTCTTCTCCGTCTGACCCCCTCCTCTCCTTAAGGCTTAAAGTTCCATTCCAAGTCTCAATTAAGTTTTCCTTCTTGTCTTGGTGATTAGTTGCGATTTCGGACAGTGGAAATTTTGCTTGATTCCTTAATTTTGTTTATGTACTTTCTACTGCTAACGGGAACAGTAAATAGTGATTGTAGTTCTCTTAAAAAAAAAAAGGATTTTAGTCAATTCAATTTACAGCATGTGAATTTGGGTTTGTAATTGTGACACACATCAAATTCAGATTCCTTGAGATCTAAAAATGGAGTGAAACTAAATGAATTTAGTAATGTGTTAAGGTGTATTTTTTCGCTAAGGAGTATGGAGTGGAATTTTTTTATGATCAATTTTATCTTAAAAATTTTCAAAACATAACGTTAAAAGATGTTATGTTTGATTGAAACTCGTTCGTGGCACTCAATGTCCAACTCATTGCCACCTCAGCATCTTCATCCTTCTCCCTCTTGCATCTTTCGTCATCTCTGATCAACCGCTTCTGTCGGCTGGGTTCATAATGACTCGGATTTTGATTTGATTTTTAATTTGCAAATTTGATTTATGGCTCAGGTTTTAGAAGTGTGCAAGCTCTAACAATGGCGGATCTGGTTTTTTAAAATTAAAGCCATCGTGATCCAACCTCCATGCCCAATTCCAATAAACCCAGATTTGGAAAATATGGAAAGTGTTGGAGGAGAGAGATTCAAGAAAAATACTCTGCTTTATATATATAGTGCTACAGATTCATTGCGTTTTTATTTCAACAGATGCATATTAATTGCTAAAGCAGCTTTAGAGCTTGTTTGGAATATCGGTTGAAAATTTCATAAGTGCTTATGAATTGTAATTCACAGAATACGAAGTAACTTTTACGGTCTACGAGATAAATATGTGGAGGAGATTTATCTCAATTTACATGAATCGGGCTTATATAATGAGCCCGATTCAAGATTGCTCAACCAAGCACTTAATATCCACCACCATGACTTCAACTTCTACACATTCCTCTCTTCTTTGTAAATTTCTTTCTTCTCCATAATTACCAGACCACCATGTTCTGTTTAGCTTTCGAATCTGACTAGATTTGGATTTTCTGAAGTTTTAAGTTTGTAAAGTGATAAGACAGACTATGAGAGGTGAGAGCCATGGCCGATGAGAATAAGAGAGAATCATAAAGTGAGGGAGAGAGGAGGGAGTGTGTACTTTTTTTAAAAGAAAATTGTTTGGTTGTAATATTTAGTGCCATGTGGATCATATATAAGCCATGTTTCTTACCACTGTACAATTGTCAACGCCAGCATGTCACTTTAACGGTCAATGTTAGGGTTCTGTTAGCTCAGGTCAAAATCACTCTTAAAAAAACTTCTAGATATGTAATGTTCCTTACCAAAAACTTTCAGGGATAAAAATACAATTTAACCCATTTAATATTTCTCTCTGCCATCCCTTTGTTATATATTCCTGATAGTTCACAAAAGCGGTGGTTTTGAAAAAATTTGATGAAGCCAGTATTGAGTGAACTAGAATTTTGCAAGCATAGTGTGGAATTGAAATCAAAGAATAGATAGCTAGATTAAAAAAAATACATATACTCATTTACATCTTTTAATGCCTCTATTACTTTCTCAAGCATATATATATATATATATGTGTGTGTATATATATATGTAAGAGCGCAATTCAAACATATTCAAATGAGATTAAAACAGAGAAAAAGAGAGAGAGAGGAATGGAGGAGGGAATGAGGTCAAAGGGCTTTATAAAAGAAAACAAAAAATTGTAATTGGATGTCTGCCCAAACAAATGATACAAAAGAGAGAGAAGGACCAAGAGGCTATATAGGTAAAATTAAAAATTTCTGAAATTATAAATTGAGTTACTTATCTTGATTTAGAATTTCTTAAATTTAGAGACCTAATTCAAAATTTAAATATTTCAAAAGGTTTTTAATAAGATTCTCTCCATAATTTTCTTTTGTCACACTTTAATAGGTGCTTGGGGATGCGTGCAGGAAAATAATCGGATAGGATTCTCAACCCCGTCTCTATTTTTTTCCTTGGTGGGTGTTATTCTGCAAATGATTTTGTTTTATTGTTAACTTACAAGTAAAATAAGAGAGGAACTAATCTATACGGTCAATTTTTTTATTATTTGATCAAGATATCTCTAAGCTATTTGGACTCAAAACTAATCAATATTGAGATTTACTGTATAAAGGATTTTTACATTAAATAATAAATATATTTCTCAAAATTTAAATTTATGTTTTTCTCCGCACATAGCTAAAACCGCTTATCACTTGTTGCTAGAGTGTAGATTTTAATTTCATAGTTTCTATTTTCAAAGTATGGGATGAGCACCCCTACTTATCTTGAGATGGATAAAAAAAAATCAATTTTAAAATGGGTTAAGATGTAATTTTATCCTATAAGTTGTTAAAAAAGGGCATATTGTTTTAGAAGTATTTTTAAGAGTAATGTCATTCCAATTATTATCCAAGTTAAATTTGATCGTTAGTTGATAAAATATATTAAACTAACAATCCATGTAATATCCACATCATTTTTGTTTTAGGTTTATGTATAAATTTGCTCAGAAATTTTCACTTAGGCATAATGTTGTCTCAGGAGTTTTTAAATTATAACAATTTTCACCCCAACTATTATCTAAATTAAATTTACTTGTTGGTCGGCCTAATATGCTTATTTGTCATATCTATATGTTATCCTATAAATAAGGCTTTTTTAAAAAAATGCATAACGGCTGAATGATTGGAGAAAATTAAAGAAGTGAAAGCATGTAATGAAAAAAGAAAATCGAAAAGGTAGCTGCTTATCTTGATGTTGTTGGACTGTGGGTTTGTCATCATGGAAAAGCTCCAAACAAGTCCTTCAACTTCATCAATTCACTCGTTTTGTGGGGACCTCATATGTGAATCTTGACCATCCTGGACTCCTTCAACTTAATTATTATTGCTTTATATATACGAGACATTTCATGTTAGTGAAGTTGAGTATATATATTATATATGTTCTTATGATAAGTAACAACCGTTTATTAATTCTTTTGAAAGAAAATAAAGGAAATTGAACCTTCTAGGAGGTATAAAAATAGGAGAGTAATGTAAACAATAAATAAATATTTTGAATTGTGTGATTTTTGTACAACATAAAGGCTCTTCTCGTTAAGTATAGTGGGCTAATGAATCGCAAGATACCATTATATTCTACAAACAACCAAATCTTTATATACTCTACCTTTTTTTAGGAGATTCTATACTGTTTGTTTAACCGTCTTTCACTATTGTTGGCATAATTCATATAAATACACTGTAATCTGAGTTACATCCAAGGACATTGTCTTTAAGAGTTATTCTGCAACCATTGGTTGATAGAAAATATCACTCCTTATGATAAAACGGACCCTTCTTGTAGGTACAGGATGAACAAAACATCAAAATATAAAATAACTAGCAAGCAGAGAGAATATGAGACAAAGAGAAAAGGCCAACAGCTTCAAAAGAGGAAGAGAGTGCTTGAGATTTCTGAGAGAGGTGCCTGAACTTCTTGCAGTCAATGCCTTTTATAGGCCACTCTTACACTTGAATATTAGGAAAAATTTTAAGACCATTAAAATCGTTGATGGAAATTCATTCTTCAGTTATAGACATTTAAAAATGATATAATCTGTTTTAAATATTGAGGGCAATGAAGACTTCGGTTTTGAACATTGAAAGACAACAAAGACTTTGGTTCTTGATTGCTGGTTAAAGCAAAATAACACCATATTTAACACTAGATTTCCACTGCGTTTGTTTCCTAGTGGTTCATCATTGTGCGCGTGAGCCCGCTCTTCATCTTAGCCCATTTATAGTCCAAAATCACAAAGTGTAATATATACACTTGTATTATCTCTTTCCCAAATAATGTGGGATTTTGTTCCATTTGACATATCTACTTTTATCTCATAACTCCAACAACTATCACATCTAATCGCCTTATTTAAACGTATCCAAACCACCTCAAACAATTTTCTGTCATTTTATCTTTCATAGATACACCACTCCAACTCTTATGTGAATATGTTTATTACGAATCTTATCCTTTCTATATGACTACACATCCAACTGAACATCCCCATCTCATCACTTTTATATTATAAATGTGTGATTTTTATAACTGTAGAAAATTCATCCTAATATATTCCAATTGAAATCTCGTTTTGGTTTTTTATAAATCTTTCGGTATTTGATATTATTGATTAATTCATATTCTAGTGAGGCTAACTCTAATTCCTAGCAATTTTTTCGAAATCAAATTTGTTATGCAGGCAAAAAGCCATATCATCAAGTAATAAGGATCAGAATGCTAGCATGAAAACCATTGAAAAAAAAAATCAGACCGGCCGATTGATGAAATAAACCGGTGAACTGGTCGAACCGGTTTGCCTCTTTTTTTTTAAATACATTTTTTATTCCTCTAACTACTATTTTGTATTATTTTTTAGGGAAAATGAAAGTTTGAAGACCAAGATGAAGAGAAAAGTAGGTAAAGAAAGAAAAAATCTAAAAAAAAAGATTTTGAGAGGATACAATAATTAATTAATTATAGGAAAGGAGATGTCATTAAATAAATATAGGCACCATAACTAATACTAATAGATTTTAAGCATTTTTTGTCTAAAGATCTTTATTTTTATCTATGAAAATTTAAAAATATATTAATATATATATTGCCACTAAGAAATTATAATATTTTAATATGACTGGTTCGACCACCTATCCGACCCCGGTTGAACCATTGACTCTTGAACCAGTACTGCGACCAGTTCATTGCCCGGTCCGATTTTTTGTTCCTTGATGAAAACCATGCAATTCTATTTTCATCGTTGGATGTATCATGTGTCAGTGTACAACAAAGATAGATAGTCTATAGATGCATTAGTATGTTTTAAATCAGCTACAAGTACTTTGGTTTTGTCACACGTTATGGACTTACGAGAACATGCCACTTATAAAAGAGTTTTTATAGACATGTTTAGGATTATGATTAATAATCTAAAAAGTGTTTATACACATAAGTCGAGACAAGCACTCTTCTCATATACTTATCTTGTATACTGTAAATCATAATTGAAAGCACTAATAAGGGTTAATTTAACCTAAGAGTATAAATTAAGTGTCGACTTGTAAGCATTCTTACTGCTTTTGAGAATAATTAGCTTGTTTGTTTAAAATATTTTATTTGGAAAGTTTAGGGCTAGTAAAAAGGGTTTAATAATTTAATCTTTTTTTTTCTTAAAAAAAAGAGAGAGTTCTTAATTTCCCCCACGAGAATGAAAAGTGGCGTCAGGACTAATCACAGTGGTGGGCAAGGGGGCACGACGACGAAGGATTACCTTGTGGCTTTGTTCTTGGTAATCTTGTTTAGTATATCTTGCATCCGGTAATTGAATATTTTTCTGTGGTTTCTTTAACATATTTGGTCAATTAACAGTAAATTTAACATTTATAATGGTTAGTGCATCATTGCTACAGTTTGGGAACTTCCAGAATAATATTGAACTACAGAAATTTTCGGGGCAACATTGTTCTTGAGTAAAAATTTCTTAAGACGAATTTGTATTTTAAGAAAAATAATGTGGATGACACTAGACTAGCCAATTTAGCATATTTGATCAATTAACTATTAAACTTAACATAAATAACAATATAAGCAACATTGCTATGATTTGAGAATTTTTTTAGAGACATTCTTCCTAAAAAAGACTTTTATAGGGCAACATTGCCATCCTTCCAAAATCATCCATTCTAATTCATTTGTCATTATGGATTTCATTTTAGAAATCAATAAATTATATTCTAGATTTGCCGGCCCTAGCCTTTATGATCTGTTCAGAGCATCTTGAACAATAGTCTTGGACCGTGAATAAAAATTCTTTTGATGCATATTTCTTACGTGCAAAACTCAAACTCAAACTAAAAAAGGCTTGTTTTTTCTTAAACAGAAAAAAGGCTTGTTTTTTAAATGATGAATTTCCTTTATGTTCTAATCAAAGCTTGCTAGTCTATACTTACTTTAACCAATCACAGGTTGTATTTGTCTCCAATATTATCAGAACTAATTAGACATAGTTCTTTCATATAGTACCCGGAGTTTAAAATAAATTATAATCCTCATGATTTATAACCATAGAGCATGTTATACATAGTCTCTTTCTTTATTCTTCTTTTTAATAACTTTTTTGGCCATCCACATGCCACACGCACTTTTGCTTGCTTTTGTAGATGCTATTACTAAGTGTTGGAATTTTGGGTCTAAATTCTATGGGTTATGAATAAGAAGTAGGTTGGAAGAGAAGAGGGAAAATAAATGAGAAAATGGTGTGTGGATAGAAGTCTCACATTGGATAAATTAAGAGAAGTAAGAGTGTATATAAAACTATACTTCAAACCTCTAAAATAGGCCCTTGGGCCAATCCACTTTTGTGGAGGGGTGAGGACGTATGTGAGCCTTGGTCTACCACACGCGCGCGTCGTCCGATCAGTCATAATTTTTTTATTATTTTTTGTTTGTCCAAATAATCCCTGAACTTTTGTTTAATTCTTTTTTTACCCCTTCGTGATTCTCCCAACGGTGGCTATAGCGAAACGTTGTGATCGAACTTGTGCTTCCATTTTGGTGCATCTTTCGGCTTCGTTCTGATGTGTCTGTTCGTCCGACACACCAGTTCGCCAGTAAGAGTCACCTTTCGCTTCTGTTCGTTACGTTATGGTATGTCTATTTGCATGACACCCCGATTCGCTCGCAAGAGTCGAGTCCATCTGATCAATTTCCTTCATCTATAAATAGGACGTGCTAGTGACAAGAAAAAATCAATCAATCTCAGAACACTCATTCCTCATATACTGCATAGTGCATTCAACAATCATCTCATATTCTATGTGATTCTAAAAGCAATCTCGTTGTGTTCGTTCGGGCTTCTGATTGATAGTGCCATCATTCTGAAGACGTAATCCGTTCTATCCTGGGAGACAATTGTTCGAGAACCTTGGGCATCCGTATAGGGGGAAAAATTGTCTTAAGGAGACAACGTACGTTGGGCTCGGATTTTATCAAAGTTTATTATCATTTTCGGCAGTCTTGTGAGTTTTTTTATAGTATACATAACTGTTGTGTATTTACAGATTATGCCATCTTAGTTATACAGATTCTTATTGAAATTTCTACATTGATAGTACATTCAACAACACTAAGTACTCCTCCCCTATTTTAGGATCAAATTTAACCAATCAAATATGTATTATAATAATAATGTGAAGTATATTCTATATGACCTTAATGCTCTTTTTTTTGCCATATTTTTTAATACTCTTTTTTTGATATTATCATCTAGTATCTGGTTTGAGATTTGTGGTTGTTATAGAAGTAGGATATATAGAGCGTGACTGATTATAATAAAAAATCACAATACTAGAAAACAAAATTTCTAGACGTAATTTAATAATATAATAAATTACAACTACTATATATAATAATAACTAATAAATAGGACAAAAATAAAAGAAATATTAGAATCTAATTTCATTCTAAATAATTTGTAAGTGAAATACTATAAGAGAAGAAAAAATACAAAATGCCTTATAGAAGAGAAAGTTATGTACAAAAAAAGGAGGGGGGTTTCCCTTTTATACACAAGGTCCCTCCTTCATCATAATAATCCCACCGATATGAGACTATTTTTCCATAGCCAACAAATCTTTACTTTGGAAAAATTCCCACATTCTTAATTTCTCCTAATTACAAATTGGTGCTTACAATTCAATAATCAATGTTCAACAATCTTGATCAGATCTAAACAATATTGAAATTTGGAAGAAGTCATCACTTTTGTCAGCATATCAACATGATTTTCACTTGTCTGTATCTTCTAGATCATGACTTCACCTTCTTCTAAAATTTCTTGTAAAATGAACATCAATATGCTTCGTCCTTACATGAAAAACTTAGTTCTTTGCTAATTGAATAGCACTTTGGCTATCACAAAATATTGTCATGCTTTCTTGACTAATATCAAGCTCTCCAAGCAACTGTTGACTAATTGAAGCCAAATTGCTTCCTTCACAACCTTTGTAACTGTCATGTACTCTGCCTTTGTGGTAGACAAAGCAACTGTTGACTGCAAAGTAGACTTCCAACTAACTGGTACGTTTGCAAGAGTGAACATATAATCAGTAGTTAATCTTCGTTTGTCCAAGTCACCTGTAAAATCTAAGTTACAATACTCAACTAAACATTGATCAGCTTCCTGCTCAAAGATCAATCTAACATTTACAGTATTACGAATATATCGTATAATTCATTTCATAGCTTGCAAATGTTCCTTTCCTAGATCATGCATATACATACTCATAACTCCAACAGTATGTGAAATATCAAGTCTTATACTAACCATTGCATACATCAAGCTACCAACAACATTTACGTATGGTACTCTTGATATATATTCTCATTTATCTTCATCATTTGGCAACATATCATTACTAAGCTTAACATGAGGGGCAAGTGAAATGCTAACTAACTTCGTTTTGTCATTTATACCAAATCGATATAGCACCCTCTTCAAATACTTCTTTTGAGTTAAAAAAAAGTTTCTTTAATTTCCTATCTCTTGTTATCTCCATTTGCATATATCCATTTGCAACCAATTGCTTTCTTATCCTTCGGGAGTTTGACCAATTTTCACGTACCATTCTGATGAAGGGATTGCATTTCTTCATTCATGGCATTCCTCCACCTATCCTTTTTTGAGCTTTGGACAGGCCATTTATAAGTTGAAGGAATATCATCAATTATAATTGAGGTTGCACAAGTCACTATTTCCATGAAACGAGTATGCTTTCTTATTATTCATTTTAGCTTACTAGATGCTATTGATTCATTTTGTTATTGAGGTTCATGAGTTGAAACCTCCCTCTCAACTAGCTCTTCTTTTGTAGGAAATTCTTCTTTTATTTCCCCATTTATTCCCTGTACTGGGGAAATCAACTTTCCTTTAAATTCCACCTACTTTGAAACACCATCAGTTTCTTTGGCATCTTCGACTGCTACCTTTCTCACTATGGTAGATTCATCAAAGGTAACACCCCAGCTGAATATAATCTTCTTTTTCTCTTTACACCATAAACTATATCCTTTGACTCCAAAAGTGATCCCAATAAAGATAGCTCTCTTTGCTCTCGGATCCAATTTTGACTCTTTCACGTGATAGTATGAAATTGAGCCAAAAATATTGATAAATATATATTTTGTAATTAAATAAGTATAGATTATGAAATATATTTGATTAAATTTACTAATATTTTATACTTATTTAATTATCTTTTATATATTTTATATCCTTTAATTAATTATAGGATAAAGGATATTTTGATATAAAATCTACTCATATCCTAAATTATTTTGCAGGAGATATTATAAGATTCAAGTGAGAACAAAATATCAATATAATATATCTATATTATATGATAATCGATAAAAAAGAGAGAGATAAATCAAGATATTGTGATAGAGATGCACGCAAGGAGGTAATATATACCTATATATATGCTAGGTGTAGTAAGAGTAAGGTGTGTTCTATTTTCCTGGTTGGTGACGGCAAGACAAGAGCTTTAATGAAGGGAAATTAAAATATGGAGATGCAGAAAAATGACAACACAAATGAAAATTCGGCATTGAGTTTTTGTTTCTCTGTTCTCTTCTCTTCTTTCTTTGTCTTTTTATATTTTCTTTGATTAGCTATTATTTTGGACATGAGAATGTTTAGTTTATGTAGTTAAACCTTAGTTTTGGATTATTTAATTTGTTTATGAATTAGTGGATGATAATTTTTTGGGAAAATTGCTTAAAAATACCTTAGGGGCAAATTAATTACCAAATGCTACCAGGAAAGATCTGTTACACACGATGAAAGATATTTTACACATAACCAGAAGATATTTTGCACACAACAGAAGATGTTTGCAAGTTTGTAGGGAAGATTTATGCACACACGAAATATTGGTTGCACACAACGGAAGATCTGTTACACATGATGGAAGATTGTTTGCACGTGTGATAACATTTGACAATTAATTTGCCCCCAAGGTATTTTTAAGTCATTTTCCCTAATTTTTTTCGTTAATTGCTTTAATATTCTATTTTTTGATTTAACTGTGTGCTTGATTATCCTGAAACAAGAGGCATTTGATTGCGAGATTATTTTGGCATTCTAAAAGAGCCTAGACATAGGGAATTTAGAATAGACCTTCAATTAAATTGTGTAGGACTAGTTTTTTGGACTTAATTTGCTTCTAGGATAGACATATACCTATCGGCTCTACATAGTCTCATTAGGCATACACTTAGATTAATCCAATTAAGTACTAACCGCCTAAGGAATTAAGGATTAACATAATTGAAATGTCTTTTAATGGGTTGAAAGACACTCTAAGGTAAATAAGAGTCATAAACTAACAAATATAACTTTAAATGCAATTAATGGAGTAATTAAACGCTAAGAAGTAATCAACGTTGTAATAATCCTAGTCACTGCTTAAGATATAGAATCACCATTAGCTTTCACAATATAGATTTGTTTTCTTCTTTTCTCTAGTTAGCTTGTATCCATAATTCAATTTGTGTTGACTCAACTTAAGTAAAAATGTAAAGTCATTGCTCAACTGCATTGTTGGTACTAAGTCCTCGTGGAAACGATATCTTACTCACTCTTTATTACTTGATACGTCCTGTGCACTTGTGGAGTTTTTATTTTGCCCCTATCAAACATGTGAAGAATCATAATCTTTAGTAGATTTTCCATACCATTGTTCCAACGGTGTCTTACCACCAATAGCAGCAGATGGTAGACGATTAATGAGGTGACATGCATATGTTATTGCCTTAGCCTAAAATTCTTTGCTCAAGCTAGCATTGGACAACATACACGGAACCTTCTCCAGCAAAGTCTAGTTCATGCATTATACCACTCCATTCTGTTGTGGTGTATGCCTGATGGTGGAGTGTCTGACGATGCCATCATCCTCATAAATCTTTTGAAAAGGATCATTCTTCTATTCTCTTCTATTATATGTATGAAGACATTTGATCCTCTTGCATGTTTGTGTTTCCATCATCGCCTTCCATTTGAGAAAAATTCCCAATACTTCATCTTTAGTCTACATCGTATACATCCAAACTCTTTGAGAGAAATCATCAACGAAAGTTACAAAATAATATTTTCCTCCTAATAAAGGTGTTTTAGAAAAATCCCACACATTAGAGTGAATATAATCTAAAATACCCTTCGTATTATGGATAGTTGTACCGAATTTAACCTTTGTCTGTTTCCCCTTTACACAATGCTCACAAAACTCCAAACTGCATTGCTTTAATCCTTTTAACAATCCTTGATCTGATAGAGCTTTCAAGGATTTTCCTTTAGCACGTCCCAAGCGCATGTGCCACAACCTGGTTGCTTCAATCTCCTTCTCATCATTGGATGTCACCACTGCTATCCCAATAATTGTTATACCTTGATAGTGGTATGTATTATTGTTATTTCGAATATCCTTCATTACCACTTATGTACCAAAAAATATATTCATTACTCAACTTTCTACAGTGATTTTGAACCTCTTTGCATATAGAGTTCCCATAGAAATAAGAATTTTCTTCAAATCCGATACATAACGAACACCTTTAATATTCTGATCAATCCATCATGGTTCCTTAATTGAATTGAACCAATGCTATATGCGGTAAGGGAAATGTTATTTGCTGTGTGTAGAGCCGAAAAATCAGGCCGGCTTGACCCTTTTAAGTCAAGGGCCGGGCTTACAAATTAGAGCCTTTAAAGGAAGTCATATCTAAAAAGGCAAGCCTTGTAGAGCTGATGGCTTAAAAGTTCCAGCCCGCTAAATTTGTTCCCATACTTATTTGGACAAGTTATAATATTATTTGGAAGAACAATCTGAGTTGGAAACTTATTTGGAAGAACCAATACTAAAGCCTGATAATTGGAAATAATTTGATGTCTTGAACTGGTGAAAGAATAATCAACAAAGATTTTTGATTCTTTTAAAGATGACAGCTAATATTCTAAGCATTCCAATCACTACAATAGCAAGTGAATCAGCTTTAAGTATTGGTTCGCGTGTTCTAACAAAATATAGAAGTTCCATTATTCCATCTAACATCCAAGCTCTTATTTGTACTCACAACTGGATGCATGGATTCACATATGATGGTAATTTACTAATTTATATGTATTTTGTATTTATTATAGAGTTATTTATCATTTTGGTTTATTATTTGTTGCAGATAAAGATTATGGATGTATTCATGATGCGAGATAATAAATTCTTGATATTTTTACCCCTCAAACAGAGCCTACTACTCAAAGTAGAACACAATCAAATGTCTTTGAAATTGATGATAGTGACAAACAAGATGAAAATGATAGTCGTCATACTCATATTGTTTAGAGTGTTTAGCTTATTGCCTTCTTATGTTTTGTGTGAGTTATTTGTGGACACTATTTTACCTTTGATTATGAATTAGTAACTGTATTTATTTATTGCATAAGGCGTGTAGTTAAATCTTGTGAAAATGGCTTCTGACCCTAGCCTACATGCTCTTGAGCTGGGCCTTGAAAGACAACAATTTTTCTTACCCCGAGCCTAAAAGGGCCAACCCTTTTAGCCCTGGCTCGTCAAGGGCCAGCCCTAATTCCCAGCTTTAGCTGTGTGAATAACTCCATATCCTTCTTCTTAGAAATTAGTTAACTAATCTCGGTTAGGATACATATGATGGCTACGGGCTAAGTCTAACAATCAAACATCCAATAGTTTTGATGACGTCATTGTAGATAGTGAGAAATCTGAATTTTCACCATCATAGTCTGCTACATTTGAGTCCATAACAACCGTCCTTATGTTAGATTTGTCCTTATTTTTCAATTTTGGACAATCCTTCTTCTAGTGGCCTTTTTCTCAACAAAATGCATATTCATCTATACTAGCTTTGGACCTCGATTTGGATCTCCTTTTCCTCGATCTCGTCTGGTTTTCAGAACATCCCTTCACGACTAATGCCTCTGATTCTCTACTTCGTTGTTTTCTCTCTTTCTTTGTTCATAACTATATAAGGAAAAACAAACTTCTCTAAAAGATACCATTTCTTTACCGTGAAGTAGAGTAGTCTCCAGGTGCTCGCACTCATCGAGAAGTGATCTCAAAAATATTAAGGCCAGGTCTTCATCTTCAAAGGTCACATCCATATTCTGCAAATCTGTTATCAACTTATTGAAGCCAATGATATGATTATTAATTGTGGTAGCAGGAATATAAGTGAAACGGAACAATCTTTTCTTCATGTGGAGTTTATTATGACTGTTTTTTTTTCAAAAATTTCTCCTCCAGTGCCTTTCATAATCTACATGCAGAAATTTCCTTTATGTGTAGATACTTCTGTTCTTTTGAAAGGTATGATCGAATGGTACCATAAGCAACATGATTGATGATCCTCCAATCTTCCTCCCCTATGTTGTTTGGTTTCATTTCTTTAATAGCAAAGTCTAGTCCTTGTTGCAAAAAGACATAAAAAACCTCACTTTGTCACATCTTAAAATGTCCCGATCTATAAAAAAATTTAACTACAAGCTTCGAATTGGACACAATTCTTGTCAGAAGCGAAGATACCAGCAATAAATTATTGACATTTGATGCATATTCTTTATTCTTTTTGTCCGTCATTTATGCTCCAGATACTATTTCATAATTGTCAATGCAAAAGCCCAAAGTAATTATTTTCGGATGTGGAAGTTTAGATTATATTGCAACCATATAACATATTCAGACAAAACCTTGACTCTAATACCAATTATTATCGAAGTGAGATATATATAGCGTAACCGATTATACTAAAAAATCACAATACTAGAAAACAAAGTCTCTAGACATAATTTAATAATCTAATAAATCACAACTACTATATCTAATAACAATTAATAAATAATAAATAGGATAATAATAAAAAATACCAGAATCTAATTTTACTCTAAATAATTTATAAGTGAAATACTATAAGAGATGAGTGAATACAAAATACCTTATAGAAAAGAAATGCAATTTGAGGTTGTTCCCTTTTATACATAAGGTCCCCCTTCATCATAATAATCCCACCTATGTGGGACTATTTTTCTATAGCCAACAGTGGCTGCCTGTCTGCCTCTCTCAACACAAGTGGTTTCTCTAAGACTCAAAGTGCTTGTTTGGTAGAGCGATCTTGAATCGGGCTTATTATATAAGCCCGATTCACGTAAATCAAGACAAATCTCCTCCACATATTTATCTCGTAGACCGTGAAAGCACCTCGTAGACCGTAAAAGCACCTCGTAGACCGTAAAAGTTACCTCGTAGACCGTAAAAGTTACTTCGTATAAAGAATTACAATTCATAAGCACTTATGAAATTTTCAACCGCTATTCCAAACAAGCTTAAACTTAAGATTTAAAGGGATTTAGCGAAGCCTTACCTCACTCGATCAACTCTATGTTGGGTTTTAATGCTCTTTCTATATCTTTTAAAACCTCAAACACTAACTTATCCCTCCTTTTCTGTTAAATAATAACAATATATCTTCCTTCGGTCCTTAATATAAGACATATTTATTTAATTTAATTAGATTAAAAAAGTTAGTTGAGTAAGTTTATATAACATGTATTTTCTAAAATATCATAGTCATCTTCTTTAATTCCTTTTTTCCTTGATTATTGTTGAGGGAGCGATATATGAATAAATTAAGAAAATATTAAAAAATATAAAAAATATATTTTATATTTAGAACTATGATCAGTTCCTCAAATATATCTTATATTATAGTACGGAGGAGTAATAATTATAAACTATAAATAATGAATTCAATAATTTAAAATGCAATAATTTCATTAAATATAAATATATGAATATTTTTTATATCTGAAATTATTTTGATATAATTTTTTTTCTGTAGAAAATAGGAATAAAGTCGCACGTTAAGAGCGTGATTTGAATTATTTTTTACCACTTTATTCAATATGATTTATTGATTTTATTTTATATTTTTATACGACAAGCGGCACGTAAGCGTCAAGAGAGAGAGAGAGAGAGAGAGAGAGAGAGAGACGATCAATGTCCCCAACCGATCCTTTATCTCTGACGGGTCCACATCAATTCGTCGTGATACCTTCTCCATTCTCAGGACCCGTCGTTTGGGAGCCTCTGTTACTGTTGTTAATAGCCCTAAATCACCTTGAGCTCATTGTTAGCCCTTTTTCTTTCTCAAGAAAATCGAATTCTTGATTTTCTCGAGAAAGTTTAGGGCCATAACAATCATATAATGAGCTTTCAGGATATCGAGGCCGGCCGGCCTTTCGCTCCCCGGCGAAACCTCGGCCATCCCAACCAAGATCCTACCCAGGCCGTGGCTTCCGGTGTCTTTCAGATCAACACAGCTGTTTCTTCGTTTCAGAGGCTCGTCAATACCCTTGGAACCCCTAAAGACACGCTAGAGCTACGCGAGAAATTGTGAGTGTGCAGCTTATGATTCTTCACATTTTGATTTTATTTGGGCATTTGCATAATTTATGCACCGCTAAATATTGTTTATTTGCGATAGTTTTGGTTGAACGAGTGGAAATTTTAATTTGCATTGATTGAATTTTGGGTTACTTCTTTCTACTGAGAATGATGGATGAGTTCAGTTACACTTCTTAGAGCAGTCTGAGCTACATATAACTTGTCAGCTAAGGAGTTCTTTGAAAATTCATCTTTAAATCGGGACGAGGTAGTTATGATATTGATATGAACGTGAGGTTGCTAATAATTTCTTGCTAACATTGTGTATTTATTATTTCCATTTGTGGTTGAGACCGGTGGAGGCTGTAATTTAATTGAACCCATCAATAATAAAACATTTGAAGTTGAAAAAGTTTTAGTGCACTCTATGGTATTGGAGTTTATACTTCTTTTTAAAGCGGTTTATGCATTATAGATGTTTATTACTGCACCTTTTTTTAACCTCTCTGACGGTTTTTTCTTTCATAAACATAAGCACTTTGTAGATTATTTTCTTGAATGCAGCTTTTCATAGTCGTTTCATAACCTAGGCTTTGGTTTTAGATTTATGAGAAGCTTAATAACCACTCTTTCATTTTTTGACTGTTTTTAAACTGCAGGCACAAGACAAGACAACAAATTGGGCAATTGGTGAAGGATACATCTGCGAAACTCAAGCGGGCTAGTGAAATAGATCACCGTGTTGAAGTTAGTGTAAGTTTGAATCTTTATATTGTATCATATATGCATAACCAAGAGAACTGTTTGATGGGTCTGTAAATAGTTATGATGCGGAGCATATACCTGTTATGATCAAATTTTGGAAGGTGCTTGGAAACTACTTATAATAATGAATTCTTGCTACCGCTTTGTAGTTGATGGCCTTCTATGTCTTTGTCATCGTTGCAGGCAAGTAAGAAGATAGCAGATGCTAAACTTGCAAAAGATTTTCAGGCAGTTTTGAAAGAATTTCAGAAGGCACAGCAGCTTGCAGCAACAAGGGAAACAACCTACACTCCTTTCGTTTCACAAGCAAGCCTTCCTTCCAGGTGACTGATTAACAGTGATTGAAGTTTGTAATAGTTAAAAGGGAAAGACCGTGCCCTCTGTTTTCTTGTATTTTTCTTCTTTTGCAGTTCGCATGTGGATGCAATTTTATGAGGTGAACTGATACTGTTCCCCAAGATAATTTTATTTAAAAAGTCTACTGTTTAGTGTTTACTTTGTCTGCACTTGTTTTTGGGTCAACACTTTCTCATCTAGTGGTTGTCAGTGCACTGATACTCCTCATCAACTGTTATTACTTATATGCACATATTACTCATGATATTGGCCTTTTTTTTTTGGTTTGCAGTTATACAGCCAGTGAGGAGGATGTTAGTTCTGATAGGGCTTCAGAACAGCGTGCTCTTCTTGTGGAATCCAGAAAGTAATTTCTTACATATTACTGATGGTAGATTGACAGTTTAGACATACATTTTGATCTCATTTTATTGCATTGCTTATTGTAGAGGCCTCTGTTTATTGTGTAATGCTACCTGGATCAAATATGAGTGTTTCTTATTTACAATATTTCACGGTTTTATTAAAAAGATTTCGTTACAAGGATGAAAAATCATTAATTCAAAATATCTTTCTTTTCGTTTTCCCATTCTTGTTGCTTGGAGTTGGCCTTGAAGACTGATGCTGGGATTTGCCTTGCATTGTTCATGTTGCAGGCAAGAGGTGTTATTATTGGATAATGAGATTTCCTTCAATGAAGCTATAATTGAGGAACGTGAGCATGGCATTCAAGAAATCCAACAGCAAATTGGTGAAGTAAATGAGATTTTTAAAGATCTTGCTGTGCTTGTTCATGAGCAAGGAGCCATGATCGGTAACTAAAATGGGATCTCTTTTTTACAGTTCTTATTGCACTCATATCTGTATTAGCTTAAGTATTTCATTGTCTGGACTGGCTACTGTCATTTGATGTCAAGGATTTCCATTTTGTAGATGATATTGGATCCAATATTGAAGCCTCCCATGCGGCAACTTCAGAAGGAAAATCTCAACTTTTGAAAGCTGCCAAGACCCAAAGATCAAATTCGTCTCTGGTGAACTATTAGCCTTTATCTTAAAAGTTTCATTTATTTATTTGATTTTAGATGTCTCCACCTGCTTCCATGTGATAATTTTACGCTCGGAACATTCCATTTAGACGTGCCTTCTGTGAGGTAAGTCTTCAACTAATCTGATTTGCTTAAGTTCAACTTACTGGATGGCCACGAGGACCAAAAGGACAAGGTTCAATATTTTAAGAATGAAAAGGAATGGGTTAACTGCAGCTTATTTCAATATTTTGGGGGAAGAGAGGTAGGTTTATGAAGTTCACAATTGTGGGAGAATTGTTGACTGTATATTATCTTTTTCCACAATTATCTCATTTCCTTTTTTAAAGCTTTGGGTATTTAGGATCGTTGATCTTGTACATCCTTGTTTGTCTTTTTTTCTAGACGTGCTTGCTATTGGTGATATTCGGGGTCGTGCTCCTCATCGTGATCATAGTTCTTGCTGCCTAGTCAAAGATTGTGGCAGTTCAAATTATGAAGCAGGCCTCTATCTTCTGAACAGTTGATGGCGTTCACTGATTTCGCAGAGTAATCTTTTGACTAGATTTCATGGTTGACTTGAGTTTGACGCATCTGATGTGGTAATCAACGTAAATATATAATATCTCACACCTATGGGATTCTGTATGGATTATGTGTTTGGGTTATAATGGTATGTCACCCTCCTCCTTGTGCTGGGGCTCTCGTTTTATTTGTTCGTTACAAAATAATATTTCATGGATGTCCCTTTCCCTGTATATAAATGCAACAGGTCTCTCGGCGATACGTTACCTTAATCCGCACGCACGCACGCACGCACATTTTTTAATTTTTTGTGGTGTTTGCATCTTGAAAACTTCAGGTTTGCTGGGGCTGGTCTAATTCTACTTGGAGATTAACTAATTTTTTGTACGACAAGAATATCAGAAAACTTTTCTTAATGGTCCGGACTGGAACTGGGAACTGGGGATCTATAAGCAGTTAATTATACCAACGAGGCTCCTACTACTTGGCTAAACTTTTTCAGTCTCATTGCAATTAGTCTTCCAAAATTTAAATAAAATTAATGTCCTTTTTATTTTCTCCAACTAAAAGCCTTCATATTGTACAAACCCCTGTCGGAGATTTCGACTGAAGTTGAGCAACATCGCCATTGACGACATGATTACCCTGTGCAATCATTTACTGAACCGACATTTTCATATCATCCAACCTAGTTCATGCAATAAAAAGAAAAAGGCAAGAGGGAAAAACATTAAATTCGTTCTTGGTGAATTGGAAATAATTCAAGAGTCTTCAACATTGTCACAGAAAGGCGGTGAAGTTAGACCGGTGGGTCCAACTCTTTTATAACAAAATTCAATATATTTTTCAAGTGAGGAATTCACTTCAACACTCTGCTTTCTTTCTTGATATAGCAAAAAAAGGGGGGGGGGTGGAGGAGGAAGCTATGCTTGCTTTCTACCTTTGTAGAGTCTGAGGTTAGAATGACATAATGAAGTCCAAACGATTACAATGGTTGATAATAAGGCTGCCATAAATGTAAAGGTAGAAACAAGTTGAGCATGGGCCTTTCTTCCACAAGGTATTCTCCAGACAATATCATCACCGTTCATATTAGTATCATCACTTGTAGCTTTGAAGAAACATCTCTGATTCTTCACATTTTCCTTTGTGCTGCAACGTACTATCACATCTGGGTTACCGAATTTAACAGTCGAATAGCCACTTTCATTTAAAGGCTGCAAAAAATAAGGGCAACAAACGATAACGTATTTAAAGCAAGTGAACTCAGAATGTTTTTTGAAGCTACTGCAACTAAACCTAAAAATCCAACCTGCAACTAATTGGTTAATTGAGAGACATAGTCACTACATGTGCTGCTTTGAAGCCATAACGGGGTTTACTCACTTGATATCGGGCGTGCAAGGGAAGTTCTAGATTGATGTCAGCTGACTGATGAAAAATGTTTGGATCAACATCTAAGTGGATTTCAACAGCAGAACGGTTGGACAAAAATGAAGGCAACTCTAGATTGGTATCTCCAAAGACAGCTACATCACGAAAAACTGCAATAAATAGCATCATTGACCATAAAAAATCAAAGGAGATGTTTCTGAAATTGAGATAATATGCATTTTTATATATGAAAGTACTTATAATGAGCATTTACCACCACGCTGAACAAGATGCTCCAGTTCGAATGGATCAGCAAAAACCCCAGAGGGAAGTCTTTCAATGATTATGAGCAGACATGAATAGCTTATTCGCTCAGATACAGAATTCGTAGGTTGAGTTTGGAATTTGATTGAAGTGGATAAATGACGATGGGAACCTTCGCCAGTAAGATTTCGCTGTAGATTTGACACTTCAAGAATAGATTTATAGTTATCTGGAAGCACTTCACAGATACCACACGGGATTTCTAGAGACATGAAAGTGTCAAAATCGATATCATCCAAGGAATTAAATCTCTCATAGTAGGACTGAGTCAGAAATTGATTGAAGTTACAAGAAGCCTTAGCGTCACGATTGATAGAGTTGGAATCTGCAGAGCCCCCCATCTGAAAATGCAAAACAATAGCATCAAAATTAAATTTATAAATTCGCACTTGGATACATCCAAAAAAAAAAACAAGAGGAGAAATGGGTTTAGTAACTGTTTGAGCAAGATATCCATTTAGCCACAATAAGACAAGATTAATGCAAAATGCGCTACTGGTCGGAATTTGATAAACAATGAATTCATCATCAGTGTCCAATCAATCAAGTTAAAAACATTACAACATTAGAAATAGCAAGAACAAGAGGAACTCCAGCAATTTTGGTTTGTCTCATAAGCCATACATTAGAGTACATAAACTTATACCATCACACAAATGATCTAATATTAGATTACAACTAGCTAATCGCAATCAAATTTCAGTATCTAGTTAATTTAAAATCGCGGCATCAAGCACCACCAGTACACTCTCCTTCCTGAATAACAAGGGCAGAATTGTTCAGCAACGAGAAGAACTGACCTCACTTGAAAGTGCTTGACCAAGCAAACAGCACACAGGGAACCATATTAATAAAATCCCTCTCAGCAAAGACATGCAGGGAATACATCGTAAAGCTTCCATAAAGAACCTGAACAACATAACAGATTTGAAGCATTGATAAATCAAAACCGAGTAAATGATTCGAAACCATAGCTGCAAATTTTTTATCAACTCATCTGCATCTCACACGTAAAGAGCAAAAGGCCGGCTGAATCTTACTTTTTTTTTTGTCCAAAAGTAAGATGACGAGAATTATTATTTACCTTCTAAAAGACCCATCAGAATTCTCAATGCCAAATAACATGATGAGAATTCAGATTACTATGGGTTGAGAACATAAGGGTAGGAAGAGAAAGAGAAAGAAATGTAACAGAAAATGTTCGCAAAGTTTCCTTATTTTCTCATATACCCATGGCATATAGGCAAGTAAGATAGATGATGGAGTTCAACATCACGAAGTTATGTTCTTCTCTTTTAAAGGTTTCCACTAAAATGCCGACAAGGTCAATGCTGAGCTAAACAAAATCGATAATCTGGTGCGATTTATGTGTATATACTAAATTCCAAGCTCCATTAACAAAATCGTTAGTCTAAGACACCCAGATACGACGACCCAATATACCTTTATCTTTAGCCCAGGAGTGGAATTGAAATTTGGCCGAAGATTATAACTCTCGAGTTGGAGCGGGAGCGGGGCCACCTTACTGACCGGAGCTTCAGATTTCAACTCTTGAGTCGAAATTGGGCGGCAGAGGAGTGGAGGATGCAGATTCAAGGCTGTGTAGGGTGGCTTTAAATGGACGGTGCAGATTTATCGAAATTGGACGGCTGAAGTTAATTTCTCATTCTAAAACGGTGTCGTAGAGCATCTCCCTCCGGCCCTCCCTGGCGCGTTATTACGTTTTCCTGTGCGGGCAAGGGGAGTGGAAGGGCGAACATGATGAGTAGTTCATCACCGGCACATTCATCGGTATCAACGACGGCGATTGTAGGTGGCGGAGGAGGTGGTGGCAGTAATTCAACTCTTTCTGCTGATGATTTCCATTTTCCGTGCGATCCTTTGTCAACGTATGAGCGAAAGGACGAGGCCATCCTAGGTTTCTTCAACATTCTGTTCTCTCCACAAAAAATTGAAAATTTATGGCTTGTATTATACGTTTCTTCATTTTATATTCTGATTTGTTCTGACTTATCGCTAAATTTGGAATTTTACCGATTCGATGAAGTTAGAAACGAGCCATTAATCTCGCCCTCTTTCTTTTCTAGCAGCATTTGCTCAAGTGATGAAATCCAGTCATTACGTTATTTCGTTAACATGACCAGCTAGTTGAAGGATGGGATAATCACGTTTACTTTTATTGTTCAATATGGATTCTTTGATTTCTTATTTTCCCTCTGACAATCTATTGAGGTTTAATCTTACCATGTAGTCTCAAATTGAGTTCTTGTTAAGATTAACATCTGAGGGATCTGTTTTTATCTTGCAGGTTCCATTTATCTTCCCTTCTCAATTTATGCTAAGGTCTTAAATTTGCCATGTATGAGCTTGGACCCTTTAAGATCACCAAGCAGTTTGAACAATTTCTTTTTATACCGATTTTCCATTTACATACCACAGCCTAAAAAGCTATGTAGAACAATTATTTTAATCTATATTCCTTGCTATCTCTAATGATTTGCATGGAGTGCTGGAATTGTCGTCTTCAGTTTTGGAGCCGAAGTATAACAACATTCTGCCTGTGTTTCCTAGATTAACCCGTGAAGCGTGCATTTAAAGAATCTGCTTTCTGTTTTTGCAGTTCTAAAAAAAGATCTCATGGCTACACTTGACAAGGAGGTGAAATCCTTGGATGATGATAATTGGAAGTTTGAAGGTCCTCGTTCTCGGATTCACCTTGTTTCAAGTGGAGGAGGTTAGTTTATCATCCCTGAACAATATACTTTGCTGGATTGCTCTAGCTATTTTGATTATGTCATGGCATTAAAACTAGATAAATGCAATGATTTTTTGTTATATGGTTGAAAGTGAGGCAAACATCCATAGTGGTGGATTTTTCAAGTAATGTGTTGGGTTTGGTCTTAAATGGATTGAAGTTAGGTAGATTCCAAAGTTCTGTCTGGTCAAAAACATACATGTTTGATTTGCATTTATCTGACAAGTCATAAACTTTATTCCTCTGATAAAGAGAAAAGGGGAAACACTGCTCAAATCTATCACACACACACACACTTGCCCATGTTCCATTTGCCCTTTTTTTAACCTATTTGCTAAGTTCTTTGGCATAGTTAGAATGACCTAAGTTTAATTGATATAACACCTTTTCAACTTAATTTGTCATTTTTTTTTAATTGCATGGGTCTAGATACCACACAAGCATATCTGTTCCTTTCATTGGCTGGGACATGCATAGGTTAATGTGTTTCCACTGAATATTCCATTACAGGGGGTTTTCTTCGCAAGCCCTCAGAGATTTCTAAGAATTGGAATTGACTCAACCAGAATAGTGAGAATTCTTTGGCCTCAAGGATCCAAATTATCGTGAAGTGCGGCGGATGAGAGCGGTTATGTTCTTATTTGTCGAAGAGTCCAAGGATTGGTATATGTGAACTCTGTTACATTCACCCTCCATGTTACCCTTACGTTCATGAGAACTGAATACCATATGTGTAGTTATTTATCGTTCAAATATGGTAAAGCTTATATACATATTTTTTTGGTTTTACGGTGTATCCTTGATGATCTTGATCCCCATCATATTGGAATCGTCCCACTTTTGAATGGAGTTTTAAATGCACCTCTAAGCATAACCACGCAAGTTTATGGCATGTTAAGTGTAAAATATAATCCTGTCACTTTCTTTTAACCGTTTTATATTTACCATCTCTAGCCCCAGTGTTTGTGATATCTACACCACTAATCCACCCGATGTGCATAAATTGCGGTGGTAACATATATTATGAGGCGGTGAGAGCATGTATGTGAGAGTTTGAGTTCTAATTGTAAATTAATCTGTTTGTTTTAGTTTTTCAGAAATGTTTTTATAATTCTTAAGATAAGTACGTGAGAGGGGTTTTATTTTAGTTTACAGAAAAGTGCATAAAAAAACACTCTTTTAATTTTGCCAAATGAGCACCGACCGCAAGCAAGTTTTCTAGATGTGTAAAAAAGCGAAGAAGCGAACAATTGAGATTAATTGTAAATTGTAAATAGCTGACTAATATGGATTCACCCAATCCAAATCCATACCATGGCCTTATCAGTACAAGATCATTTTTTCTTCTTGTGAGTGACAAAATATGGAAGCAAATCTACATGCTAAAGTGGTGAATGAAGAAGAGATCCTAAAATATATTTCAGCTTCATCCCTCAATAAAATTTGCCTTTGGTTAACCCCAACATAATCTGTGAAATTTTATCGAAATACCCAAGGGGGGCTGTTCGATCAAATTGCATAATCTTATCATAAAAAGCTAAATTTACTCGAGGGATTCCGTTTATTTCATGAACATGGTGGGAAATAAACGATTACCAACTTCCTAAGTTCTAATTTCAAACAAAAAGATTTGATCTTTCTTCTTCCTAAACCCAACCCAAAATATCATCCAAGAATTATTTGAAAATGGAAAAGAAGACTCCAGCATTGAGTGTGTACTTCAAGAATGCTTAAGATAATTGAGCAATTCTTTGCTAGAAGAAGGACAAGACTTGCTATTCACAAGAGGATGATCAAGAAGCTCACCAACTGTTGCCCTTTTCCTCCAATCCTTCTCTAGACATCTCTGCACAAAGCTTTTGAACTCAGGTGATGCCTTCTCTGGCATTTCAAGCTTCTCACCAGAACAAATCACACACATCAATGTAACCCAGTCTGTTTTTTGGCCTGCATCAGTAAAAGGAAAATGACCCAGAAGACATTCTAGCATCAAAACCCCTAATGACCACACATCCCCAGCAAACTCATCTGCATTTTCAACTCCCCATCTGTCAGGATCAACCCTTTCTGGGCTCATATAAGCACACGTTCCTGCACTACAATCTGATGCCTCAAACCTTCCTTTTACCACATGACTGACTCCAAAATCTGCAATTTTTACCTCCCCTTTGTCATTCACAAGCAAGTTTGAAGGTTTAATATCTCTGTGCACTATGTTCATGCTATGCAAATAGTTGAGTCCTTCCAAAACTCTCTTTGCCAAGACAGATATCACTTCCTCTGGTAGTGCCTTGTGTTCTCTCAGAACATCATGTAATGAGCCTCTTTCCATGTATTCCATAACAAAGCTAATACCGCCACCTCCATTTACCTGAAATTCACTGCAATTATTGTCAAAAACTTCATGGCACTTCACAATATATGGTGAATCCACTCTTCTGAGAATCTCTGCCTCACACTTAGCCTGCTGAGAGATATCAAGAGTATTCTGGTTTAACCTGAGGACTTTCAAAGCATACAAGGTCTGGTTCTTCTTGTGATGGACTTTATACACTGTACCACCATTGCCATGGCCGAGAACTGTGAGTTTCTCGAGGCTCAATCGGTTCTTGGTGGCCAGAGAGTTGCTACAAGAGATTGGGATTTGAGTTTGATGGCAGAAACCCGATCCTGGAATTGGAGGTGACGGTAAGGAAAGCCTTAAAGCTTCCTGGTGCCTCCTTTCTCTTACCAACGTCATTTACACACACCTGCACTTGAAAAAATAAAACCAATGTTGCCTTTCTGTGATGTTACTTTATGTACTTGTGAGGATACAAAATGAGGAAGCAAATTAAAGTGGGGTTTAAGTTTAAGGGACACACATTCTTGAGTGACAAGTGTTTGTGATCATTCCGAAATAGATGGGCAGGTGAGGTTTTATTGGTGATTTCTGAGCTTAGTGGCTGGGATTGTAGTTTGTTCTATGGCGAAGGTGTGTGATTTTTCTGCCATTTGTTAACTCTCCATTTCCTTTTAGTTTTTTCTTAATTATCTTACCATTAATAGCTATTAGCCCAAAATTACGTGGCTTCAGTGTGCACTTTGGGTCATTTTTATGGCCAGAAAGAAGCAAGATTATCTGCGCATATAGATTACTGACAATTGTTAATGTTCTTGACAATTATAGTTATCTATAAATTCTAAGATTTATTATAAAATTTTAAGAAAATTACCATTTTAAAGATTTTTTCCCTAATATAGGATCTTTAGGGATAATCTATCATATCAAGATTGATAACGACTTGATGGGGTTTGTATAGAAAATTGTTGAGCATGCGGCAACATCCAAAATTAGTGAGAATCCCTAAATCTTATTATTCGGATCACAATGCGAAATAAAAGGAAAAACCACGTACAAAAGGGTACAAAAGATATTGCTTAACAAACTAGAAATAAGTCAATTTTAAAGTCTTATTATTTGGAAGTTGCTTAACAAACTAGAAATAAAAATAGGGCTCAGTTTAATTCTAAACGCTACATGGGTCTCTCTGTAATGACACATGGATCTTCTCTTAAAAATTTTGATAATAAGAAGAGAATGCCATGTGAAATTAATAGAATTTTCAATATGATTTATATGAAATCTTTATAATATATAAATATTTGATATGATTGATCTCTCTATTTATAAATCAGTTTGCAAATAATGTGATATCAACCACAATTATGGTGATAAAGAAATTTGAATCATCAATCAATATTATTTTTTTAAGAAAATTGATTTGGCGAATGCAATCTATATTACTAAATGAAGTTCAAAATATCTAAAACAACATCATGTACTTTCTCCAGTTCACAATATCAGCCGTTTCTAAAAAATGACTTGATCTATAATATAAGTTACTTGGAGAGTCATTAATGCTTTTTTTTTTGTTAATTTTATCATTGTAATTAATATTTAAATATGCCTCATGTATTTCTCTCTTATTCAAAATTTCATTTAATATGGGTAAAATTGTAATTTTACTTCAATTTAAGACAAAATTAATGAGTTAACTACTCCCTCCGGTCTTATTTATAAGAGCTCAATAACTGAATTACACGTTTTAAGAAAGCAGTTAAAAATAATAAGTATGTCTAAAATAAATTTTATTTTCCAACTATGCCCTTATTTATAAGGCGTAAATAAGAGAAATAAAGTAAATATGAGTAATACCAACAATTTAATTAATGCAATACATATATGTAATGAAGAATAAAAATAAAAAGAACTCATTAAATGTTCAAACTCTTATTGGCTTCATCTAAAAATGATTAAGACAATTTAAATTTTAGGTTCTTATAAATATGACTGGATAGAGTACCATTTCTTGATTATAATGAATTGATTAAAATAACTTGTATTGTAGACCGAATGAAGTACTTATATATTGCCTATGTGCATTAGTATCATGTGTCAATGGGTTGCAATTGGCCATTTGGTAATGTGCCTACAATTCCATATGATAGAAATTAATTGATTTTAAAGACTTTCATGAACGTGAATGAAGAGGCATTACCATCAAACATATCCAGTTCTTGAAATTCTGAAGACTTTCATGAACAAGAATAAACAGTCATTACAAAACAAAGCAGCCAAGAGTAATGGCAAGTGTACGTTAGAGAGACAGAATTCCAGAGAGAACTTTCATGAGTTGTTCCAATTATAGTAAAAAATGGCTGTTTGTGCCAGGACAACAAATGAACAGGTACAAGAGAATTATAGGCCAAACTTACAACAGCTGATGCTACCATGAGATCATAACTTAGATTCAACATGAAGTCAAAAGATATATGTATGTAAATCTAAACAAGAAAATTAGACTAGGGTCTCATATGCACAAACTAGACCCAAAAAGACCACAAGATAAATCATCAGCTACTTTTCCAATGAGCGAGTGGCAATGGGGTTATCTTTTGGACATCTTATCCATATATATATTTTTTTAATTTTATATATTAGACATCCTGTGTTGTTTGAGCCCGGGGATACCTTGAAAAAGATGACAGATAATTCTATATTTTATAGAGGGCCATATCAAACTCTTTTTGAATCAGAAGAAAGGAGACCCATCTGCTCTGTAAGTTGATCCATATGTTCCGCTTTGTCCCATCCATTTTCCACTGGCTGCACCTCATTTCCCTTGGACGCATCAGCAGTATCAATCTCGATATCCTCAGGCAGCGGACTTTGCACCAAGTCATCCCAAAAAGAAGAGTTGCGTAAAAAGTCATCAATGTCTGTATCAGGTGAAATACTACCAAAATCAATGGGCATCTCCCCGCTTGCCCCCAATATGTTAGGATCCATGAATCCATCATTTCCTGTTTCAGGTGCCATATAATTCTCTTCAGGAATATCAAGAATACTTCCTCCCGCCATCTCTGGTATCTGAGAAAGCTCAGGCATGACATCTACCTCAGATACAGGGACAGTAGGTTTCTCAGAAGCACCAACCAGCACATTTACATCAGGGTATTGAGCAGCTGTAACTTTTTCAGAAGCTGCAGACTGTGGAGAAGATTGTATTTCAGATTTGCCAGCTGAGGGAGCATTCACTGAAGTTGGGGGGACCTCTTGAAGGGTTACTCCACAGCTCCGGTTTGAAGTGCTGCCACTATCCATTGCCCCTGATGATGTTGACCTATCGCCAATCAAGTAATTGTCTGAGTTATTACTGAAAGGTTCTAGCCAAGGGGTATCCAATTTCATGATCTGCCTTAGCATTGCTTTAGCAGCTTCATTCACCAAAGGTTGATACTTAACAATTTGTCCATCAGAAGCAGAAGCACACTCTGTTTCAGCAATACCATCCTGCTTAAGCCGTCGTTTCTTGTTGGCTTCTGTTATGCGCCTATTGCTCTCATTTTTCTGTTGTACAAACTGAGTCAAGAAGCCAGGGCTCTGGACAGCCTTTGCAAGGAATGACATCATTTGCTGCTGACGTTGTTCCATCCCCTTAAGGCGCTGAACCATTTGTTGCATCTGGTTATCAGTGGCCTGTTGCTGCTGTCTCAACCTCACAAGCTCCTGCATGAGCACATTCTTATCTCTTTTGAGCCTTTCAACTTCTTCCTCTAGACCAAACTTCCCAACCTCTACGCATGGCCCTACAGACGAACTCTGCCCATGAGATTGTTGTGCCTGTTTATGACTATGACCATGGGCAGGTTTTCGCCGGGTTATACTCTTAAGCAAGTGCTTCTGACCCCTCAAAAAGCCCTCATTAGCAAATTCCCACCGATCTGGATCGACCTTCCTGAAACCCTGTTTAAATATGTTGACAATAGAAAGAGATAGGAAGGAGGTAAATCACATGTTGGATTAAAAATAAAATTTCAGTCAGTATATACTAACATGAAAGTAGATGCATACTTAAATTACAAATTAACAGATAGAATGTGATGGATCCATAACTTTTAGGCCTAGAATGTTAAAGGGCAACAGCAAGGGAATGAAGACAAAAAATAGTACCAGGGAAAAGGCTGCATTATCCACTACTGTGGTGGCTAGAGGATTCTAGAGGGAATTGGG
This sequence comes from Albizia julibrissin, assembly GCA_037074505.1. Taxonomy (NCBI): domain Eukaryota; kingdom Viridiplantae; phylum Streptophyta; class Magnoliopsida; order Fabales; family Fabaceae; genus Albizia; species Albizia julibrissin. The sequence goes on along the minus strand of CM073488.1, from coordinate 37,280,914 downwards.
CAAAGTAACAAATTATCACAGGGGACGTAAATGGGTGAGCTAGAAGAGAGAGGCAGTTAGGTTTAATGAGTGGAAAAAAAGAAAATTTTGAGTATGAAGGAGATTCTGGCCTCTCAAATTAGAGGATGTGTTTTTCTGGTGTGTGAGTGTCTGTGTGTGAGTTTTCATTCATTGCAGCAACTCTGCTTAGACCTACACTCTGGCAGAGTCCTTGTTCTTGGAGTTATATTGAGTAGAGTTCCATTACTGGAGGTTTGTTTGGTATTTTTTTTTTATCATAATACTTTCACAGCCATTTCCCAAGCTTAAAACCCTGGATCCCCAGCTTAATACCTGGTTCCCAATAGAATAAGGAAAAAAGAAAATAAAAAAAGAGCATACATGGATATGGTGCAATGGTATATCTCAAGGATGCATGAAAGTCTAGCTATCAACATAAATGCGTTCATCTAACTCAAATCTGGCCATTTGGACCTGCTCTACAAGAGGGAGTATTTAATGTTTCAGAAGACAACATAAGCCAAAAGGCCCATCGTTCTACTTAATGTTTCAGAAAACTTCCATCAGCTTAATCACAAGTAATAACATGAAGCCTAAATCAAAAACCAGCATGGGAAAACTCAACAGTTATGCACAAACTTCATAAATTCCAGGTCAAACTCTGAATCACCAATGCAGGTTCAATGGTGATAGTAGAATTTAGGATGCTTTTGCTTTACCAACCCAACCGGCTTCCATCGTTCAGCTTTGTAGGTAATGACGTGCAATTTTTATGTCGGATATAATTTCCAAAATGAAAATCTTGAAAAGTTTATGTTTCAGCTTGTCATCAACAAGTCTCATGGCCAAGCAGATTGCAGATCATCCACATCTCCCAGCCACAAAGCTTAAACTCAAAACACTTAAAAGTACAATGTCACAAACAAACACCACATAAAGGATCTAGACCAGCATTACAAGTTACAACCTAACATAAAAGTGAAAACTGCTCTGAGTAAACATACATATAAGTAAAAGAGGGTCATAACCATATGCTGGGCCTTGGGAGAGGCCAAGACACAGAACTTAGTGTTCGTTCTAAGCTTATTTAAGGAATAACTCATTTCTTCACAACGAAGTAATGATACTCACTCATCATAAGCTAAGCCTTCTACTGATATTTGATCCACAACAAATTAAATTAAATGTAGCTTATACAGCGAGAACATATAGATTATGCAGGGTCAACTAACTACAAAAATATCCCAAAAAAAAGAGTAATTTATTCAACAGAGCTGAATTGCCAATAAAGCAAGCTTGCAAATAGCTAGCCTTGATTCATGCAAGACAGCAGTAAATGCAGCCCACACACCCTGCGTTTAAATAAAACAGTTATGGCTAATTCAGCATGAAAACACCACTGCCAAAATACATAATCCCATTAATTCCTCTAGTTCCAAGGAAAGTACTATGTTAACCTTGGAAATAGGATGTCTTAATGCTAAAGAATGCAGTTCTGAGCCACTAAGGCAGTCGATCATCTATTCCACAACACTGCTAAAATGTAGACAATCTTCCTCCATGCAATGATTGACAGATAGGGTATGCCATTTTCTACGAACCCTAAGCCTTGTGTCCCCACTAGCTAGAAAAGCAAGTTGAATCAATTTTCTTATTCAAAGCGTCAAAACTTGCATGATTATATAATACTCATCTAACCTAATCCTTGTAACAGGACAACTACAATCAAAAGTTCACGTGTCATGAAAATAATTAATTTCATCTTTGAATTCTGCGTCAACAAGAAAACCAATATCATTTTGCAAAAGAACATATCTTTCAGTTCAAGCAGGGCAACAAAGCAGTTTGAGAGAATCTTAGTTAGAGACCCTAAAACCTTCATAAAGCAGTTTGAACTTTGAAATGTCTCCCTTCTAGTTACGTGTATAATATGTTCAATGGCCATTTATTTAAATATAATACAGGAATAAATGCAAGTAAATGATAAACCTGAGAACAGCTTTCTTTGTCAAATTTACCTCTTCCAACCTCTCTACTTGACGAGAAAACGCAAGAGGAATAGATATCAAATTGGAATCTCTCACGTTATTTGATGTAAAGAAGAAAATGGAGGGGAAAAAAGACATCCTGTCCCAGCTCTGATTAAGCTTAAGTCTAAAGCAACTGCAAAAATTCTATTGGTCAAGGGCTTGAGGCTACTATGTACTTTATCTGGAAGTGAGCCAAGATGATAAAAGAGAAACAGTGATTCAGGCAATACCCAAAAACGAACAGAGAAAAAAGAACCACTCCTCACTCTTTGGAATTACAGCCACACTATCTCAACTAATGTATGAAATAATAAAACATATCACCAGATCAACTCATAACATTCAAACTAAATAAATAACTTTTCCACTATTCCCATCAGCAATTCTAACTTACAATGGTTACCGGCTCCAAAAACAACAATGATATAGAATGTCAGAAGTTGTCTAATCATTAATCTCTCACCTACACAGAATTCCATGCATGATTGGTTAGCTACAACAACCTTTTCACCTTCTTCCTTCTCTCTAGCCCCCTCATCAGCAGTTAAACCAAACTTGGCCCTCTCGTTACTCTTGTGCTATCCTTTATTTCATAAGCATTGAACACTCTTTAGTTCAACTGCTACCAGTCAACACACTTCGTAGTAATTTTATGAATTCCACGTCCAATGATTGAGTTCAAGGATAGCTCCATATAGGCCGCTATTTTCTGAGGTTTCTCTACAATCTGTTCATTTATTTCCCTTGCCCCCAGGTCCTAAATTCCTTCCTTTTCATTTTCTTGTTTTTATACTACTGATCACTGATCTGGACCGGATTTTTCTTGGCTTTAAAACAAAGCCTAAGCTCTAGCCTTCTGTTAATCTCAACATAAGACAATCTCTTTTTGGTGCTAGTACTGCCACTTCTGCTAGCAGCGATAATAGGGATGGTGACCTAGTTACTGAAGGTCTTACTCTCCTCATCCGCTGCCATTTCCAGATTCTTCCCAACCAGACTATAATTCCCGCTTTTGGGCTAATGATCTTGAGACTCAAACCTTTCATAATTGTGTTTCGTAATCGGTTACAATGTAATCCTAAAGAAAACTTACTTTCTTCTCATCCTACCTGTCAAAAAATTTACCATATTTGGGCCTGGTCTCATGAGCCAACAATCATTGTAGAGGGTAGAATGTATTTATGCCACAAAGAGAATGATTCCTATGCCACTATGGCAGTTTACCTATTCCACAACATTGTTATGACGTGAAGTGTAGACAATCATCTACCTCCATGCAATGATTGTAAGCAGCTACATAGTACTTTTATGAGTCCTAGCCTTAAGCTTCCACCAGCTAGAAAAGCAAGTTGAAATAAATAAATCTTAATATTAAAAAGCTTATACAATCCTCACTTAATCCTAGCAACAGAAGATCTAGAATCAATAGCTCATGGGTCATGAATATTTAACTGCACCTTCCAATTACATATTTCTTTGCAAAGAAATAGGTTAGTTGAATGGGTTGGCTCATAACCATAAGTTTGAGATTTCAAATCCCACCAATGAGAGGACCATGTTGGTGGGCAATCTATAGTACATTTGTAAGAACTCTTAAAGCTTGTAAGAACTCTTAAAGCCCGAAGGTATGCCCTGTGAGACCCAACTTATCTAAACTTTTGATAATAATAAAAAAAAAGAAATAGGTCATAATAGAGGGCCAATATTATAGTACAAAATCATACCGGTGAATTCATACTAGATATAATAGCAACTCATTAGAGCATCTCTGGAGACCCCAAAACCCTCTTCAAGCACTTTGAATTTTGAAAATATGTCTAATCAATTCCTTTGTATAGTATGTGCAACGGCCTTTTAAATATGATAAAGTAATAAACTTGCAATTAAGTAACTTATAAACCTGAGAATTGCTTTCTTTGTGAAATTTCCCTCTTCTGATCCATCTAGTTGCTGAGAAAATGCAGGAGAAATACATATCAAATTGGAATCTCACGAGCTATTTCATATATATAAACAAAATAATGCATCCTGTCCCAGCTCTCAGACTTAGTTGAAGTCTGAAGCAACTACATAACCTATTGGAGGATGAGGGCCTCAGGCTATCTACATCATCCAGATATGAACCAGGATGATAACAGAGACGTGGGGATTTGGGTAACACACATAAACAAAGGGAGGAGAAGAAAAAGGTTACTCCTTCTCGCTCATCAATAAACAGCCACACTAATCTCAGATAAGGTAATTATAAATCATAATCCACCGCATCAATCCAAAACATTCAATTCAAATTAACTAAATATTCCATGTTTAATTTCATCTCCATCATTCTCATGATTAATTATAACATCCATAAGGTTATTAGCGCCAAAAATAACACTACTACAGGGGAAAAAAACTCAGGTCGTCTAATCACTAATAGATAATAGCAACGACATGAAAATCAAAATGAGAGCTAAAGAGAAAAGAAGGCATACATATGTATTCAGCTGCCTAACAAAGCTGGAGAAGTTATTGTGCTTAAAGTACTTGGGCAAAAGGTCCCTGGCAAACTCGGGAGGGTTCCAAACCACAAAGCTATTGTTGGTTGAGCTCCAAGAAACGATCGCATCACTGGACGGGTCATCCACCATGTCATATGTCTTACTAAGAAACGGAGGAGGCGCGTTGGTATTGGGAATCGGAGCCGGAGCCGGAGCTGGCGTCTGCGTGCCGCTGCCGGAGCCGCTGTTATTAACTCCGTCCATTTCAAGAGTTGATTTACCAAAAGAACAAAATTTAAAATTTTTCAAAGAAGAGAAATCTAAAAAAAATGGTTATCTAAAATCTATTGCTTTAAAGGGGAAGCAATGCCGGCCATTGGTATGAAACTTAAACCCTAGTTGGAGGCAGGGATAGTTCAGAGAAGTGTTGGACTAGGAAAAGAAAGGGAAAAGATGAAGTGAGAGAGATAGATCGACGAAGCCAAGATTTTACAAAGATAATGGGGTTTAAACGGACTAGATGAGAAGTAGATTGTGCGTTTTATAGGTCAGACTCGAGGGACCGAGGATACGACCTGGGTATACCCATTGAGGATTTGAGGGACTGAAAAGAGGACGATGGATTACTTTTTTTTTTTTTTTTTCCCTTCCCTCATTTTGGGGCCAAAGACGTTGTATCACTTCTTAAAATTGGAAATATTTGTTTATTTTGGGTATGCCAACTCGAACCTGTGCCTTGTGGTTTAATGCATATAGCAACGAACTATGGAGCCACATTTGAATTTTTTTTGAGCTTTTGGAAATATTTAAATTGACTTTTATGTGTGAGTGTGTGGAGCGTGTTAAATTTTGAGAAAAAAATATAGAAAAAGAACTTTAATTTTTAAAATTTTAAATTAGACATTTTCTAAAAAATAAACTATAAATTATACATCAAATTCTGTCATTTTTTATCAATTCTTTATAAAAAAATTTGATTTAAGATTTTATAATTTTAAAATTTTTTTTTCATTTTTTCCCTTCAATATTTTACATGACTGTTTTAGAAGTCAATACTAATAGCAACGACATGCAATTAATCAATTTAATCTTTAATTTCCCTGTACTATAATCTCTATTACACCAACTTTATTTGTATAATTTCTTCTTTTATATAATTAATCATTTTATTAAGAAATAATCTTTAATATACAATTACCATTTGTTGGCAAGAAAATACAATATTATTACCAATATTTTTTGCCAGAAATATCATTACCAATTTTTTTTTTTTTTTTACCAGAAGTTATTCAAGAGTTGTTAGTTACTCTAAGTTAATTAATATTAATATATGAAGGCAAAAAAAAAATTAATATTAATATATATGTCTAGCTGACCCGTTTTGGCCATCAACTGAGAATATTCCCACCTGGTCTCTCGGGGGTATTTGGCGGGAGCGGGATAGGGAAGCAAGAATGAGCTCGTCGGCTATGGAGGATGAGGCCCCTGACGTGGTGTGCCAGCTAGAACACGTTCAAGGCTTGGTCGATGCTCTCGGCGCCGTTCGTTGGAAACGCCACCAGGTGGTTTATTCTCATCTCTATCCTTATTTTCCACTTGGGATTTCGTGCCCAAAATATTACAATTATATTTTTCTGTGTGAATTACTTAACTTATCACTGTTATCGTATATAGGACGCGGTGGTGGAGTTGTCTGAACACGGCATCATTTTGATTGTGGAAGAAAGCGGTTGTCTTCAGGCCAAGGTTTATCTGAAACGCGAGGTACCGACTTTGCTTGTGATATTTGCATTCTCACTGGTATATCATCATAATTACATGTTGGGATGGTCTTCTTAATTTCTCTGGGGAGTTCTGGTCGCAACATTCAAGTTAGATTCGATTGGCTTTCAGTTTTTTATCCTTTTTGCTAATGCAGTAATACCTAATTATTGGGGAATTTGGGTTTGAATGTGTCTGTACTTGTAGCTATTCGCTCGTTATGATTACAATGCACATGGACGGCGTCGTTTTGGTGTAAGCTTGGGACTTCTAGTGGATTGTTTAAACGCATTCTCGGTTCCTGGTCAGTCAAGCTTGATTGAAATTCAATACCCTGGTCCTGACATGCAGGTTCTTCTGAGGTAAGTGTATGGCCTTCGTTGATAATTTGTGTTTCTCTAACTTGGGGACATATAATGCCGACAGATTCGTCTTTCCTTGACAAAATTTATTAATAGAAATTTTCATTTTCATTGCTTGACATGAAATGGACTGATAAGAACTGAAAATTCACTGGTTACTGATTGCTAATTACAGTTCGATGGGCCTTTTTCTCTTATTTGATAAATTATTCAACGTTCATCATTCTGTAAAGCAAAGCAATCCCTGGGAAGAAATAAATAACACTTTATCAATTGAGAACTTCTGATGGGTTCTTTCATTCATTGTCTAATTGGTCGACTGGCAGTTTTCATAAACTTTGTTGAACACAATACTTGACTACTTTAGTTTCTTCAGTGCCACAAGCTTAAAACTTCACAATTTTGTGGAACAACCTGATCTGTGAATGAAATTTACCTTCTCCACTGTTTTAGGAAAGTAGATTCGCTGGATGTTAGCATTTATGCAGAGATCAGGACAAGGATTCCTGACACAATGCCATGGGACTACCACTTTGAACCTGCTGGAACAAATTCTCTGACCTTTACTGTTAGGGTATGCTGCGTAGTTCTCATATCACTACATCCCAGTTAGATGCTGCTTAACATTTCAAGTCTTGCCCCCGCAGATGCTGCTTTATTTGTGCAGCTTGTTTCCATCAAGTTTCCAAATTTTGTGTTTGCTTAATGAGATTAACAATAAGTGTTTTAATTGTCAATCCTATAATAAGGTGCTCTGCAATTGTACATGATAATAAATTACTTGTGACTTATGCAATAGGCCGTTTAGCAGCCTAAATTCTGCTTGTTAATAAAGTTCTTGGCTACACTAAGTGATGCGAGTTATATTTTCTATACTGTTTCTGAATTTATGGTTTTATGTATAGTTTTGAAAAAGCAAGCATTTTTTCTTGTATAGTTTGTTATGGAGAATGAACCACAACTTATCCTCCAATTATGATGTCAAAATCTAGTCTGCAGCACTGAAGGAAGCTATTGAGGATCTAGAGTGGCCTGGATCAAGCATCCAGATCATTCTACAGCCAGTTCCCCCTTCTGTTACCTTAAAAGGTGAAGGCCATGGAGACTTGCAGGTTTGAGTTGTTTTGAACTAATGAATCAGCATTTGCCTCTCTGGATCAATCATATAGTGACAGCTGTTGTCCTTCTCGCAGATAGACCTTATGTATTACGCAAATACTGAACTCTTGGGGGCATTTCAGTGTGATCATCGGGTTTCTTACAAGTAAAGTTTTGTATCATTACTTGAAGTAAATCATGTTTTTCCTACCATCATAATATCAATCATTTCTTTGAATTCATGTCAACAGGTACAAATACAAATTCCTCAGAGCAACAACAGCTAACATGCCAAGCAGTGTTACCAAAGAAAACAGAGGAAGCAAGCTAACCATAGGGAGAGGTGGACTTTTGAAAGTTCAGCATCTGGTTACAATTGGCAAATTGCCTTTCTCACATGCATATGTAGATTCTGCTGGTTATCAGCAGCCAGGCCGTATAGCTCATATTGAATTTTTTGTTAAACCAGAGGAAATCGAAGACTCGGAATGATTATTAGACAGTATCAGGAATATTACTCCCACCAGGCTTTGCAATGCACCTTGACTTTTTCAATGAGTTGCCGTGGAAATTAAGTACCGGTGTAATTAAGTTTTTTCTTTTAGTTTTAGTACGTGAACCATAAATTTCTTGTAATGAAAAAAGTTCTTTTTCCCCTTCTAGTAACTCTTGCAATGTTATAAATTATCTAGTTTGCAACAAATCCCTGCCCAAAGAGTGTAGTGTTATTATTGAACTAGACTCTTGCTTACATATGAGCCTGTAAGAGTAAAGTTTGGGTAAAATATTGACTCGCGTTATGTTTAGACTTAGTTGCCAATTTTTGACCCTGGAGAGTTATGGAGTTTAGGGTTAATACTCATTAGCTTGTGTTACCAAATTTGTATTGAAACAAATTTTTTATTCTTTTGCTTTCTGGTTTGAAAACTAATACCTTGATTTTAAATATAGGTTAATTTTTTTAGAAAGATTAAGGAAGCTAATTAAATTACTTTAAAGTATTGATATTTATCGTTTTTCAAACTAATTAGCCTAACTTATAGATTGATATATAATATAATCATACTTAACATATGATATGATTAAGTAACTTATTTAGCTTCCTTAATCTCTTTAAAAAAAGTCAATTAGGTATTATATTTAAAGCCGATGTAGTATATCATTATAGGTGCAGTTTACTATTCTGTCCATTCAAAGGCTTAGTTGGTAAATCATTTTGAGATTTTAAAATCTCAATGACTATTAAACTCCACAGATGCTTGATCTAACTAGGGTCTGTGGCATTAGGTTCTTGTGTAGGCTTGCTGAATTAAGAACAACAAGAATACTCATTTCTATCTATGATATCATAGGCGATGCTCTTGATAGTCAATATTCTTACTTCCAACATAAAATTGTTAACATATAGTATTAGCCTCCTCTTGAAAATAAGTAACCCTTCATAAGTCGACTATTAGTCTGTATATTTGTTTATTCCTTTTTGTTTGATTTTGGATCCTATCGTTTGTTTTATAAAAGAGCAGGAGAGAATATTTTTCTTGAATAACTTTTATTCAAAATCTCTCAAAAAATGAGTAGCTCGATAAAATTAATGAATACCCAAAAATTTTCTCGTATCACGTTTTTTTCTTCTTCTTTATGTTGGATGGAGGATGCTCTCTTCACTGTGTTTCTAACTTTCTATTCACTTCTTTAGTTTGTTGTTTTGTTTTGTTTGCCCAAAATTGTCTCTTGTTGTCCTCTGTATTTTTCGAAGTTTTCTTGTGACTCCAGAGTTTCCAATATTGTTCTCACAGAGTAGAAGTATATAAAGAAAACCACAAGTCAATAGTCCACATCGCCTATCCTCTGACACAAATCATAGGATATAAACACTTTGAACCTTAAGCTGATTGTCGAGCTTGGTAACACGAGCTTGTAACCCAAGTGGGGGTATTAGGATGAGACTAGTTAGATTTTTTTTTTTTTTCAATTAAGAGTGTTAAATATTTAAAAAATCATAAAAAATTAAAAACAACACCATTTGTGAGGCTGATTTCTTGTGGTTCGTAAACCAAAGGGCAATGTGTGAGGCTAGTTAGGTTTTTTTCATTAAAAATGTTAAATCTTTAAAAAATCATAAAAAATTAAAAATAATATCATTTTTTACTTATAAGATATCAAAATATCTCTCATTTTTTTATAGAATCTAATGATAAAAAAAAAAAAAAAATTTGGGAAGGAGGGATTTTTTGAGTGGCAGCCTGCCCCAAAATTCAAAGGTTACGGGTCGCTAATTACAGTTAAATAGGCCTTTTCACATTCTGAATTATACTTTATGAATGTTGTTACTGGGCTTTTGGAAATATGGAGACCTGTGAAAGAACAAGCATTTCTCGCTTGTTAGTGCAACTTACCTTTCATTTAAGGTATAAAACTCTAATGTGCAGCAGTGAAGCAAGTTACTGAGTGTCCTGGATCAAGCATACACATTATTCTCTTACCTTTAGACATGCTTTGTTTTCAAGTAATGATGTATTATTAGGCTGTATTCAGAAAAACTTTTCCCTACTGGTTATGCATTGTGCCTTGATGTTGAAATCAAGTACAGGAGTGATCAAGGCCATTTACTTTTAGTTTTACTGTGAATTTCTTGTGCAGCAAACATGTTGTGTCTTTTCCCTCTAGGATCGATCTCTTGACACTTGTAAATTATCTGGTTTGCACAGCAAATTCCTCCCCCAAAGACTGTAGTACTTCTTATTAATCTAAATTTGTGCTTATATATGAACTTATAAGTGTGAAGCTTGGGTAAAAATTGAAGATTATTTAAAAGCTCGGGAGAGTGATGAACAAACTCCACAAATGTATGGTTAATTTGCTGCTGCTCTTGCAATTTTTAATATTAGGTTGCTGCTAGTTTTTAATCACATGGGCAGTTTCATTATGGAAATACATGATATGACATTTCTTAGCAAAGAGGTATAGGTACATTGATGATCTTGCTTGCCAAGTGGGCATGTTTTGGTCAAAGAAAATCCAGTCTGTAAAGTTAATAAGCTCAAAGTGGGATCTTATATATTTTTTAATGTTCCCTGTTGTCTTCAATATAAGATTTGTTTATCTAATTTGAAAAGATTAAAGAAGCTAAATAAATTATTTAATTATAGCATATGTGATATGATCTTTTTTAAATACTTCTGTGTAACAAGTCATGTAAATTAATTTTAAAAAAAATGATAAATATAAAAAAATTATATTTACAACCAGAATTCATTTGTAATTTAGTCATATATTTAGGATAAGAGATAATATTATTTAACTTCTTCAGTTTTTCATACCATGTTTCTCGAACATTTATTGTATAAAAATTTATTTAACAACCTTCCTATTTTATTGTATTTTATTTTTTCCAAACAATTTGAAAACGCAGATCTGTGACGAAGAAGGCTTCTAGCATCGAAGAAGGTGTAAAATTTGTATATGATAATATTGAGTTTATATGTTGTCAACACTTGAGATTAGACGATAAGACGGTCTAGTGTCATTATTTTGTCTTTTTGAATGAAGTTAAAATTTAAATTACGTGAAGTCATTAAAAATATATTTCTAAAATATATCAAAAGTGAATTAGATAAAGTTTAAAAATATCCCTCTTTTTCATATTATGTTATGTTCTGTTAGATGGAAGATGTCTTTATGCACTGTGTATTTCTAGCAGATTATATAGAAAGAGGGAGATTCCAGTGAAAAGGACTCGATTTATCATAATTACATAATATCGAGATTTTGACTCTTACTGACTTATTATTGTTGTTGTTGTTGTTATTCGTATGATAAAGAAACCTTGCGGACTGACTAACTGATAAAATTTAATGGAGAGCCAGATTTTTCAACTTGATTTTGATTTTTGATTTGATTAGATGTGTGTGGTTGGGTTTAGAATGCATGTGGAAGTTTGTTTCGTGAGTAGAGTTTGATGAGGATTAAATGCTTCTGCTTGCCATTTAATTTTACCAAATACAAAAGTCGTACGTAATTGGCATCAACGTTTCTAACTTTCTTCTCTTCTAATGTCCTTAATTATCAAGCATGTGCTTCTTAATCATGCAACTGAATTTCCCATCTGAGATAATTAAAAACACTTTGGTGCAACTTTTTTTTTTTTACTAACCACCACACACATAATTACAGTTTGAATTAAGAAAGATAAAGAAGTAATATAGAATCAATATAGCTTGATGATAAATGAATCTTTATATTATTTCAGTTCTTGTATCATGCATTCTCCGACCAGAAGCTTTAACTTCATCATGTAAAAGATTTAATCTTCAACTAGAATAAGCATTATGTAAACTTTTATCTTTCAAAACTTGTTTCTGATTTTATAACTTTTCGCTTATATATATATATATATATCAACATATCATCTTAAGTCTTAATTATGTAGTTTCCTTTCATCATTTTATCCTTATCATATGGTCTCTAGTCCTAGAATAAGTCATACGGCAATGGTATCAATATTAATTAGAATTGATTGAGAGTGGCCATCTCGTTAAGGAAAGTCTTTTATCTTACATTTTATTTTCTTCTCTCAATTCTATTACATACCTTTCTCTTTAATTAATTCTCTAACATAACATTATCGGCCTCTTTTTCATCTTTTAATTTTATTATCGGGACATAACATGAAATGTTGGGATCGTCCAATAACTGTGTTTGCAAGTTGATGAAATTATAGATAGATATAACCATGAACACAACTAATATCCTTCACCTACATTTGACTTTTTGTGTGTGCGTGTGTGTGAGTGATCATGTTCTTGTGGAGTGAGTTTCATTGGGTGCATGCATGGAATATAATATATAGTACTATATGATATATTGGTGGGATACGTGGCTACATGTTTATCTATTATCTATAATATAAAATTCATAATATCCAGCATAATGTAAAACACCACATCAACTTTAAAATCATAAATTAGTTTTATTGTCTATAAAAGTATAGCAATTTATAACTTATTTTAGTAGGAAATAATTTAATTTGTGATTTTTAAGGTCAAATAATGGTATTTTCTTGTATTTTTTTCCTAATATATATAGAAAAAAATATGTTCCAATATTTTAAAATGAGAAATTTTTTAAAAAAATATTTCACTCGTTAATCTAATCTGATTCCTACTTTAGGTCTTTTCTTTAATAACTATTTTTTTTTGTTTATATTAAGATGTTTCATATTGACAAGGCAATTTATTTATTTCTTATTCCATTCCATCTATGTGCGAAATATTCTACTACTATTCTCATTATGTGATTTGATTGAAACTAAACTCCTGTTAGAAATCATTACAATCGATCCATACATGAATATATAAATGTCAACCAATATTAAATATCAGTTAAAAAACCAATACTAAATATAAAAATACAAGATAAGTCATTGTGAATTCTTTGAGACTCATATGATTATATAAATATAAACATAAAATCCACAGCATTCGTGAAAAATTCACCTAATTATATAAATATGTGATAACTTCAAAATTATATATGATTACATAAATATAAATATATAAATATATAAACAAAGTCTATAATCAAACATGGACTCCAGAATTATAATAACTCAGTATTCTTTTTAGACGGGACTTTTTTTTTCTTTCCAAATTTGAATCTAACTTTGGGGAAAAAACATCTTTGCTGTTAAAATGAAGTCCACGTTTTCACCTATTAGATTTTTTTAAATTATACAATTTTAGGTGATTGAATTATTATAAAATTTATAAATATATTTACAAAATACTGCAATATTGTTAATAAAAAATCCTAAATGTAACATACTACTTCTAAGTAAATATAAACTTATGATTAATTTGATCAATTCATTCATTTAGAAATGAAAAGAGTGCATCTACCAATTTTTATTATTATTGTTTTTACAAGAATGGAAACTATAGTTGTCAAAGTGCATTAAAGGAGGATGAATTTCTAGGTGAGCTATTATGCATTAAAGAATTCCAACCACTTTATTGGGTTTATGGATTGTAAGATTTCCAACTACTCTGCGATGCCTCTTTGCCTTTCCTTTCCATCACTCAACTGCTTTCTTTACATTCATTGTCAACGCCTCTTTACTCTTCTAATTAAGTTCATCATACTACTCATATATATCTACATTAATTCTTTTTATTTTTCTATAAAATTCATGGATTTTTCACTCAAATTATTGAATTTTGTAATCATATCTTGTTTCATCTTCCAATTTTAACAATCGACATTCCAATCAATTGACGCATAGTCCAAACTTTAGATTGTACTCTTACAAGTAATCTCCTCCCATTTATTCATTATTTCACTCCAAATAAGTATGACATTAGTCGGCCGCAAGTTGTCCCAGAGAGAGTGCCACTCATCACCTAGATTTGAGTTTGACGTTAAGATGTTTATGTGCATAATTATATAAAATTAAAAAAAGAAGAAGTATGACATGCATCAACTAAAACATAATCTAAATTAGTATAGTTCAGTGATTACTATTTGTCTGCACGATCAAGTTCTCTTCATTAAATTTTAGTAAATCGGAATGGAAAAGAGAGAGAGAGAGAGATGAGGCCTATCAGGTGAAATAAAAGAAAGTTTCTGGGCAACTCGCGATTCCTCTTTTTGCCAACAAGAAATTCGTTAAAAGGAAAATCAGGGTACAATGACAATAACAAAGCTAAAATTGCAAACTAACCCTAAATAACATGACAAAACATTGAAAGGAAAATAGAAAACAATACAACTATCAGCATATCAACTTCTTGAACATCCTTCCACGATAAACATTGCAATTGAAGTAGTGGTCGCATTACCCAATCTCATAAGCAAGACCTACCCTGGAAGCTTTGGCCTTTTAATAGTACTCGTATCAATTTGAAGGCATGTGATTTATTTCCAGACCTTTTAGATAATTTGATTATATCCAAAATTTTGGGAATAATTCAAGAATTTTCCTTCAGGCGCTATGAGGTTTTAGATGAAAAACCACCTTAATATTTAATGTTCTGCTACAAAATTCCCTATTGCTGAGGTTACTACAAAAGGATAATGTCCTCTTTGCCCGTCGTAGAAGACAAAAAGTTCGAAACATCAACTACGTACGATGATTCTACTAGCTATCGATTTGGCAATATATTATTAAATTAATATATAGTTTACACACACACACACATATCAATACACTTCTTATATTCTTCATATTCATTCTTGATGTGACAAACCAGCAGGGTGCAACATCTTGCTCATCAGGAATGGAGATATCCAGTATCCAGGTCCTATATATATATAAATATGTTACCACATGCATGAAAACTGGGCCACACATGTTAAATAATTTGTTTAATTACTTTTCAAGTGCACGTAGTTTATTTACCCTCATGGAAAAACTCATTAATTCTCATTTGAGACTATCTATCGTTGCCATTCATGCATATTAGAGTTTGCTTAATTTGAATTTTATCATCTGCAGTACAAGTTTTATTTATAGGCGAGTACTATATTTTTTATTTGGTAAAATGTGATAGCAATTGATGAATGGGTTTTTCAGTTTCCTGATCAGACAACCATTCGCGTGGAACATATATAGTTTAATTAATTAATTTTTTTTGCCAACATATAACAGATTATATTAAAAGCAATTTTAAACTATAAGGTCTCAAACACAAGAAACAACACAACAACTAAAATGAAATTACAATTGGAGTTGAACCATAAACAACAAAGAAGATTTAATAATCAAACAACTATAGGGTTTTCATTGCAGAGAGAACTGAAAATTGGATAAGAAGAAACTTTACAACTACTAATCGTCGATATAGCCTTCATTTGAGATGAAGGTCGAGATACCCAATCCAAAGGGTAAGGCCGACCTAATAAAACTTTGGTAATCCAATCAACTATCAAATTTGCTTTCATAGAAATCCATATGCAATCATGGTTCTTAATCAAATTCCTTAAGACCAGAAAATACTTAAAGAGACCAACACCAAACAAAATATCAATTAAAGCCCATACAGCTTGACAATACATGAGAAAATCATAACTTTAGCCAAAAGATGAACAATATTTCCATATACACTGAACCGATACATGTTTAGCATGAATAAGAACAGTGGTGGAATACATAGTGTACAAGCACATATTAAGCTAATGATAAACAATGTACATAAACACACTGAACAAATACAAGTTGATGATTTTAGAATTATTAACAGTTAAGGCTTTAGTAGAATTTTCACCCATAAAATAACTAGTTTGCCTCCCACAGACATAAACCTCAAACCATTCATAATTAATCTTAGAAAAGGACCCGAGAACCTTATTTTCAGCACAATACTACTCATCTATCATTTCTCTTCCCCACATAAATCCTTTCTGCATGACTTCCGGCAGGACAATGACAATTTGTTTAGATGGAATTAGCTTATAACATACATTGATCCGAGAATTAGTACAAAGAATCTCCCAGTAAAACCAAATGGACCAAACCACACCTAGATTCAACTCTTTTGGGAGATAAAAAACCCTCAAACTAGCACCCCCAACAAGAAAAGAGGCAACCTCATCGTTATAAAGAGTCGAATCCATATCAGTTTTGGTAGAAAAACATTTACTTGTTAATAGACCACTAACCTCAAGATCACCAATGGAAAAGCCACTCCTCTTAGTTAGCAATTTCTCCGCCAGTGTCGTCCTTCCAATCACGATTATGAAGTACCCCTATCTCAACCCATAGATCATTGTTGAAAGCCCTGGAGGCACCCATCAGAGATCAGCATATGAGGTTGCCATAACATTTCGAGAATCACAAGCTGCCACGCGTTGATCCCACCTACTTCCCTGCTTGTCGCCTTCAAAGAACATAGGCACGATCAGAACAGGCGGATGCCACACCATAGGGACACACTCGAAGAACTCCACCGGAAGAGGATAAGAGGCCCTTCGAGGAGAAGAAAACGGCATTTTGAGGGCGTCAAAAGGAACCCTAGAAGAGGGAAGAAACCCCTAGCAGAGAGGGAAAGCCTAGTAACCCCAGTTTAATTAGTTAATTAATTAATTTGAGTGATCTTTAAAAGTAAATTAAATCCTGCGTTAACATGAACCCATATCTCGCTCATATAATCAATTACTATAGCTATATTTGTAGGGTACTCTGTTTTCAAATGTAGCGAGCTAGTATTTTTTGTCAATGCATGGAACTTGAAGCATATAGTAGTATTATTTAATAAAAGCAAAGAGTACCTTGTTTTAATTAATTAGAAGCAAGAAGAGGAAGGTTAATTAATCACATTTGTAAGAAACAAAACTAGCGAATTGACTATAAACACTTCATATTTAATTTGGAGGGAATCTCTATTAATTTTAAAGTCACAAAGCAGTCATCACTGGAACGCAACTCTAGCTACAATCTTGGTCTACGTGATCAATCCTAACAAACTAATTTAAAGGAGACCCGGCACACACACACACACATATATACATACATACATATATTATTTCTCCTTTCCTAAATCCTAAATATATATAGGTAGCTAGTAGGATATAGTTAATGGATGTTATTTAGTCCTAAAAATAGAATTTTGATGCAGGTTATATATGTTTCATTTAATTTCCCCCCCGACATTATCTTCTTAATTTCATAGCTTTTTGTTAACTCTTTTATATACTACAGGTCTAAAAATACTAAAATATGTAGAATAAAATAACCGCAAAGCATTAATAAATTGTATATATTCACCTTTAATTCTCTACTATATATATTTGTCGTGGTTGTCATTTTTCTTTCGGTTATTAATTAAGAAAATCTCCATAATGTGGGATGATACAAATCCAGTGGGCTGGCTATACATAGTTAAGCTCAACAAATCACTCAGAAATTTAATGCAGAGAGAGAGAGAGAGAGAGAGATCTCCTAGAGAAAGAGTGTGTAAAAGGGGTGAGAAAGAAGAAGCACATAATTTATAAGTACTATAGCCTAATTAATTAATATCTCATGTGGTGGGTCGTTGTGAATAGTGGTTGGAGTGTCACAACCCATCACACAACACTACTGGAACATCCGGATCCACTTTTCTTTACTTTTTCTTAATATCATCACCAAATTCATGCACATCAATCTCTTAAAAGGAAAAAGAAGGGAAATTTTTTAATGGCATTGGGTGCCACAAATTAAACTTACATAGTATACTAGCTTAGTTACCATTTCCTTATTATATATTTTCACACTTTAATTTCATTATTATTGTAGCATGTATTTTCTTAATTAAAAATTCTTCATACTCTACATTAATCTTGATCGAGGCAAAACCATAAAAGTTCATATGTGAAAATGACCTAGCTATAAGCACATAATGTAATGCTCTCTCTGATTTTTTTATAATCAATTTTTTTTGGAGGTTGATCCTTAATATAAGTAATTTTTTTATTGTATCTTAAGATATAAACTGCTCTTTCTTTCTCTACCCTTATTAAATACATACCCTTATATTAATTATTCTCTACTCATTACTAATTATCTTTCATAATCATTTATTAGTTATTCTCTCTCTTATGCGATCTTTTTATAAATATGGGTATATTTAGAAGAAAGATGACATTTTTTACATATTTATTGTTTTTAAATAATCTTAACTGTCAGTTTGTTTTGCACAATTAGAAAAAAAATTGTTTATAAGAGGGATTGGAGGGAGTATAATTTAGGAACATAGCTTTATACACTAGGATTTTGGTTAATTTGTATATATTTGATAGCGGATCCCAGGGTCTGATAAAGAAGGAGAGTTATGCTAGGGTCTCAATCCCCGTAAACTCTATTAAATTTATGTATATGAACACAGTTTGGGTCAATAATTTAAGTTTAACTAGGCTCTTAGTAGTTTTTTTTAATTAGAGAATTAGTCCGTAGAGTTAATATTAATTTTGACCAATGCATCGGAAAGAGATTAAAGAGATTGTGGCCGATGTGACAATGAATGCACATGTTATTAGTGTGAAAATAATATTTAATAGCAGTATAGACTTTGATTAGAATTAACCAAAACAACTCTATAAACATTATAAATGCAAAGTTGCAAGGCTCTATAAACATTATAGGTGCGCGCGCGAGTTCTTTTCTCTTATATGTGAAGGAAGGAAAAGTAAATTATATATTTTTAATCTTTTAAAGGTTTGGAAACCCAATAAATTAAATGATCTAATATGGAGTATATAATCAAAACCCCAGAAACATTACACATTTTACTTGAGCCTACTCAAGCCAAAAGCAAAACATTCTTAAAATATGACACTCTCACTTGTACTGGCAAAAAAAAAAAAGACACTCTCACTTGTATATGTAGTGAAAGAGTCATATTTTTTTTATTCTTTCAAAGGTTTAAAACCCCAATAAATGATCTAACATATATGGAGTATAATCCAACCCCAGAAATCAACATTACACAAACAAGTGAAAGTGTCGTATTTTAAGAATGTTCTGCATTTGGCCTGAGTAGGGCTCAACTAAAACGACATGTGTAATGACGCATCCACCCTCCTACCCGATTCCTAACTTCCTTGATGGTTCCTTCATTACCCACATTCACTTCACAAACCCACCCCCTTGTCTTTAATTCCCTCCTCCTTCTTCTTCCTCTCTCACATTCACTATCTCTAGCTTCTACTTCTTCCTCATTTTTGCCATCAACCTTCTCTCTCTCTCTCTCTTCCCTTTCTGGGCCCAAAAGAAAAAAAAAAGCCAGCACCACCACCATGGATGATCCCAAGGAAGGAGATCCTCAGAGAAAAAAGCAGCAGCAAAAAGTTTCCTTGTTAAAGCTCTTCTCTTTCGCTGACTTTTATGATTATCTTCTCATGGCTCTTGGATCTATTGGCGCTCTTGTTCATGGGGCTTCAGTTCCTGTTTTCTTCATCTTTTTCGGAAAGTTGATCAACATCATTGGCTTGGCTTATCTTTTCCCTAAAGAAGCTTCTCACAAAGTTGCTCAGGTTTTTGTTTCCACTTTTATTAATATTATTATTCTCACCCACTTTTTTTTTTTTTTTTAACTCTTCTCCTTCTTTCTTCTTCTCCTTCATATAATAATATCCATTCTTATGGCCATTGTTTCTTCTTCTTTCACCCTTCACCTTTTCAGATTTCCTAATCTGGTTTAATTGCAGACACAACAACATGCCCCTTTTTCAAAAGTGAAACATTTTTTTTTGGGGGGGGGGGGTTTCTCCAATTCAATGGCTTTCAGTAAATTAATTCCTTCAGTTTCTCTTTGTCTGTGTTGTGTTGGTTGATATGAATGTTTGTTTAACATGGGGTGATATGTATACTTTGCAGTATTCATTGGATTTCGTGTACCTGAGTGTAGCAATACTATTTTCTTCTTGGACAGGTATAAATATAAGAACTTAATTAATAATATAATATATAATGCTAATTAATTGATGATTATATATGGGCATAAATTAATTAAAATAATGGATTTGGATTTTGGGGGGTGCATGCATGGATGCAGAGGTGGCATGTTGGATGCATACAGGAGAAAGGCAAGCTGCGAAAATGAGAATGGCGTATTTAAGGTCAATGCTGAGTCAAGATATTAGTCTGTTTGACACTGAGGCTTCCACCGGAGAGGTCATTTCTGCTATTACCAGTGACATTATTGTTGTCCAAGATGCTTTATCTGAGAAGGTATGTTTATATATGTGTGTGTGTGAAGAGGAAGAAGACTTTAAAACCATATAGAAGAGTACTCAATACTTTTAGTCTTAATGGCACCTCAAAATTTGGTCACAATTTAAGAAAATAAGAGGGAAAATGAATGAGGTTGAAGATGATGAAGAGGGTTAGGTTTGAAATATTTTGTCAAAAAGAGGATAAGTTGGACCCAAGAAAGAGAGGAGGGGTTTTCTGAATTCTGACACAAAAAAGCCTTTAAATCGGAAGGGAATTAATTGCAGTGGGGGCTGGCATGCATTTATAGGTTGGGTGGGGAAATTGGTTATGCTCTTTTAATTTCTAACTTGTTTCAGTTCTCACACTTTAACTGCTCACACACACTACTGCTCATCATTTGCATGGTTCAATACACTTGGCTTCAAATTCATCACCTACTACCCAATTTCTCACTACGAGCTTGTCGCTTTCAAATTCATGTGTTTTTTTTTTTTTGGTAATACTATCTCTTGGGTTTACTCTCACAACAATGTGGAAGTAATTTTATCCCAAAAAGTTGCAAAATCACTTTCAATTTCTCCAATAAAGAATAAGCAAACACTTCCTGAAAATTATATCTTCCAATATAAATATGCTCAACATTAATTAATGCTTTCAGCTCCAATCTTTACTATGTATATTTATTTATATGTAAAGTAAAAATTTCAATAATTTGGAGTATTTATGAGTCGTAAACATTAACTTATTGACGGAAAAAAAGCATCACTACCTCTCATCCTAATATAAAAGTTAGTTGGAATATTGAATTTGATCATCTGTTCATCAGGACAATCTCAAGGACTTCAATCCACTTCCCCCTATATTTATCATTTGTTTCCAATTATCCTTTTTAATTGCATATGTTAAAGAAATTTGCATCAAGAGTTAATTTCAATATAAATGATTTGAGAGGTAATTTTAAGAAAACTAACATATTTTTAATAAATAACTAATTTTCTTAATTTATCTAAATTAATTAAATAGATCTTCAAGTACACGAGGTATGCAATAGCTTATTTTTTAAATTTAATGGATTCAAATTACTTTTTCTCTTACCAAGACTTTTTTTTTTGAAAAAAAAAAAGCCTATGAATATTGCAGTTCTGATCTGACGACAGAAACAAAATTATTGAATTAGACCATGTATGTAAGGGATTAGGATATCATATCACATTTCGCTTTACATTCATTTGTCGTTTTTCCGTTTTAGTTAATTTCTTTCCGAATTTTACTACTACGTACTATATATATAATCCCTTTGACAACTGCGAAGTCAAATTGGGCTGTAATATTCAAATAAATCACACATGAACAATGGCGGGTTTAATTTGCAGGTAGGGAATTTCATCCACTACATTAGCAGATTCATATCGGGATTCATTATTGGATTCGTGAGAGTGTGGCAGATTAGTTTAGTGACACTCTCCATTGTCCCCTTAATCGCCCTCGCTGGAGGTCTCTACGCTTATGTCACAATTGGCCTAATCGCCAAAGCTCGAAAATCCTACGTCAGAGCTGGTGAAATAGCTGAAGAAGTAATTTCACTCCTGCCCCTCCCGTGTTCGACGAAATGCCTGACTTATATTGTGTGGATATATAATCAAGAGTGGTGCTTTGTTTTGTTTTTGTTTGTGGGTTTCAGGTGATAGGCAATGTTAGAACAGTACAGGCATTCGCAGGAGAAGAAAGAGCAGTAAGATCATACAAAACGGCCCTAATGAACACTTACAAGAATGGTCGAAAAACAGGATTAGCGAAGGGTTTAGGACTTGGTTCTATGCATTGTGTTCTATTTCTTTCATGGTCCCTGCTTGTTTGGTTCACTAGCGTCGTTGTTCACAAAGATATCGCCAATGGTGGAGAGTCCTTCACCACCATGCTCAACGTTGTCATCGCCGGCCTGTAAGCATACACGAGCTTTTAGATAATACTCATGATACTCCCCCGTTCCTTTTTATATAAAATACTATTTTTAACTATTCCCTGTTACTTTTTATAAGATATTGTTAGGAGATGTCTGAAAAGTATTTATAAACTCTTCATTTTATCCTTACTTAATTACAAAAGTTACTCATGCCACTAGTGTTGCATTTAATTCTTATGTTTGACTAAAAAACTCAATATAACATGTTTTCCCTCATCCACATAAATAAGGGTATTTTAAAAAAACAAATTTCATTTTATGCATATTTATTGAATCTAACTACTTTTAACTACTTTATCAAACAACTTAATTGAATTATTAGTATCTTATAAAAAAACGGAGGGAGTAGTATTTAATGTAGTTAAAAGAGTCACTTTAGTTCTTGGTGACACTGCAACGTTTTAAATTGAAATGATCTGTCTTACTCTTATTTACCAACACAAAATATTCATCCCCTAATCTGAATATTCATGATAGAAGGCAATAACATTTTATTCTTCATAGTCAAGAATTTCGGCCTGGAACGAGTCATCTGGTTTGCTCATTTACTTTTAGGTGATGATATCTGGAAGATGTAGCACGTAGACGTGAGTAAATCTCTGAAAATGGTTAATCCATGTGAAGGTTATATTTTGCTTTTCAGGTCACTTGGACAGGCAGCACCAGATATCACTGCATTTGCACGAGCAAAGGCAGCTGCTTATCCCATTTTTCAGATGATAGAGAGGGACACAGTGAGCAAAAGCAGCTCAAAAACTGGTTACAAATTAAACAAAGTAGAGGGTCACATTCAATTCAAAGGCGTTTGCTTCAGTTACCCATCTCGCCCTGAAGTAGTCATCTTCAACAACCTTAATATTGACATTCCTTCAGGCAAAGTTGTGGCCCTTGTTGGGGGAAGTGGTTCTGGAAAGAGCACTGTTATATCACTGATTGAACGCTTCTACGAACCCTTTTCTGGGCAGATCCTATTGGATGGGAATAACATCAAGGAACTTGATCTTAAATGGCTAAGGCGACAAATTGGGTTGGTTAATCAAGAACCTGCCCTTTTTGCTACAAGCATCAGGGAGAACATACTGTATGGAAAAGATGATGCCACTCTTGAAGAACTTCAACGAGCTGCGAAGCTTTCAGATGCTCAGTCTTTCATTAACAATCTTCCTGATAGATTAGAAACTCAGGCAAGACCCTATGAAATATATGCATATTTAACCTTCTATAGTACCAAAATGTCTTCACCCTTTGGTACTGATGTTACCTGGTACCTGCAGAGTATTTTTCATTTTCTATTTCTAGAATTATTTCTTCAGAGTTTTTGCTACATTATCAACTCTTAACTTCAGGGAAGTTAAATGGACTGCTAACTGGTGAAGGTAAAATCAATTCTTAGAAAGAAATTGGACAATGCATATCTAAAGTACAAACAAAATAAAGGCTGGCAAATAAAGATATGGGTTCCCCCCCCCCCCCTCAAGGGTTGATATTTACTGTGTTTTGCAGGTTGGTGAGAGAGGGATACAACTATCAGGAGGACAAAAGCAAAGGATTGCAATATCTCGTGCTTTGGTGAAGAATCCATCTATCCTTTTATTGGATGAAGCAACCAGTGCCCTGGATGCAGAGTCAGAGAAGAGTGTACAGGAGGCTCTTGATCGTGTCATGTTGGGTCGAACAACTGTGGTAGTAGCACACAGACTTTCTACAATCAGAAACGCAGATGTGATTGCGGTTGTTCAAGGAGGCAAGATTGTTGAAACTGGCAGCCATGATGAGCTCATCGCCAATCCAAATAGTGCATATGCATCCCTTGTTCAACTCCAAGAGGCAGCTTCTTTGCAAACACACCCTTCAGTGGGTCCTAGCTTAGGACAGATTTCAAGGTACTTGATTTTCATTGGACACTTCAAATATTTGCAACTATCTTAATCCATTGAAATAATTGATATACTTTTTTCTTTGTTCAAGTGGCATTAACGAAAAAATCTAATCTTTATTTGATCGTAGCGTAAGGTACTCAAGAGAATTATCCCGTACAACGACAAGCTTAGGTGGTAGTTTTCGATCAGATAAAGAATCTATTGGCTGTGTTGATGCTGACGAAGTGGATAGTGGCAAGACAAGGCGTGTTTCCTCAAGAAGATTATACTCCATGATAGGACCTGATTGGTACTATGGGGTTATAGGGACTTTCTGTGCATTTATTGCTGGAGCCCAGATGCCTCTTTTTGCTCTAGGAATATCTCATGCTCTGGTTTCATATTACATGGACTGGGAAACTACCTGCCGTGAGGTCAAGAAAATTGCCTTCCTCTTTTGTGGGGCAGCAGTTGTAACCGTCATTGTCCATGCCATTGAACACCTTTGTTTTGGAATCATGGGTGAGAGACTTACTCTTCGTGTCCGAGAAGCTTTGTTTTCTGGTAAGTGTGATCAATTGATCAATGCTTTGCCTACTTTCTCTTCTTCTGAATCTATTGTGAATTTCCATCTAATTGTTTTGAACATGATGGAAAACTCTCTTTTTCACTTATTCACCACTGTTCTACTGGCTGCAGCTATTTTGAAGAATGAAATTGGCTGGTTCGATGATACAGACAACACAAGTTCTATGCTTTCATCACGTCTAGAGACCGATGCAACTTTGTTGCGAACTATAGTTGTTGATCGGTCTACAATTCTCTTACAGAATGTTGGTCTGGTTGTTGCTTCATTTATTATTGCCTTCTTGTTGAACTGGAGAATAACCCTTGTTGTCGTTGCCACTTATCCTTTGGTCATTAGTGGTCACATTAGTGAGGTTGCCCTCTTCTCCAAATTTCAACATTAAAACTTAGCACCCATTTAAATATATCTTAACTTCCATTATTATTTCAGAAACTTTTCTTTCAAGGATACGGTGGCAACTTGAGCAAAGCATATCTAAAGGCCAACATGCTGGCTGGGGAGGCTGTGAGTAACATACGCACTGTTGCTGCATTTTGTTCTGAAGATAAAGTCCTAAAACTTTATGCCAGCGAGCTTGTTGATCCTTCCAAGCGTTCGTTAAAACGGGGTCAAATTGCAGGCATATTCTATGGCATTTCCCAGTTCTTTATTTTCTCATCTTATGGCCTTGCCTTGTGGTAGGAGTATGCCTTTAGCTTCATTATTCTCTTGCACCTCCAAATGGTATGCCTTGGAGCTTAGATTTGTTTCACCTTTCTACAGGTATGGTTCTGTACTGATGGAAAAGGAGCTTGCCAGCTTTAAATCAATCATGAAGTCGTTTATGGTTTTGATAGTAACAGCACTGGCCATGGGGGAGACTCTGGCTCTGGCTCCAGACCTCTTGAAGGGGAATCAAATGGTTGCATCAGTTTTTCATCTGATGGATAGAAAGTCAGGAGTAATGAGTGATACTGGAGAAGATCTAAAGACAGTAGAGGGAACTATTGAGCTTAAAAATGTCAATTTCAGCTACCCTTCAAGGCCAGATGTGATCATTTTTAAGGATTTTAATCTTAAAGTGCCTTCAGGCACTAGTCACGCCTTAGTGGGCCAAAGTGGTTCTGGTAAAAGTTCTGTTGTCTCCCTTATCCTCAGGTTTTATGATCCAACTTTTGGGAAGGTGATGATTGACGGTAAGATGTCGTGACTTTCTGTCGCAGCTCTTAAACCATTCAATTATTTACAAAACATAAAAGCAAAATAAATAAATAAAGAATTTAATTCCTAATAGGACCTTCTTAGAGAGTTTTTCTTGGTCATAAATTACCTCTCTCATTTATCATTTTCCTCCCTAACTACCCCTTATTAATACTCCCTCAACAAGGTGGTGGGTTCTACTTTTACACCAATGGTTGATAGTTGAAGCCAAAGACCATCCTAAATAAAGGTATTTTAGGAAAAAAACATGTCATATTTATTATAATTAACTGACTTAACTAATTTATTTAATCTAATCAAATTAGCTAAGTAGGTCCTGTACTACAAGCCTTTGTCATCATATTGATTGATTCTGTATCTTGGATGTTTATTGGCATTGTATTGTCTGATTTCTTATATACAAAGAAATGTCAAGCAATCATGTACCAAATGCCTCCTGAGAACCCATTTGCTCCTGCACTATGCTGACAATATTGAGTCAAATTCTTTTTTACACAGGGAAGGACATAAGGAGAGTGAATCTGAAATCACTGAGGAAACACATTGGTCTGGTGCAACAAGAACCAGCTCTATTTGCAACATCAATATTTGAAAACATTCTATATGGAAAGGAAGGAGCCTCAGAATCAGAAGTAATTGCAGCAGCTCAACTGGCAAACGCTCACAGCTTCATAAGTGGTCTTCCTGAGGGTTACTCGACCAACGTGGGCGAGCGAGGAGTTCAGCTATCGGGTGGCCAGAGACAGAGGATAGCCATAGCCAGAGCTGTTTTAAAGAACCCAGAAATATTGCTTCTTGATGAAGCTACAAGTGCACTTGATGTTGAATCAGAGCGTGTGGTTCAGCAAGCACTGGACAGGTTGATGCAGAACAGAACAACACTGATGGTGGCACATAGACTGTCCACAATAAGAAATGCAGATCAGATATCAGTTTTGCAGGATGGGAAGATTGTGGAACAAGGGTCTCATTCAAGTCTTATAGAGAACAAAATTGGAGCATACTTTAAATTAATCAACCTTCAACAGCAACAGAATCAACAATAACATAATAATGCAAGATGACATCAATCACAGAACACAGAACACTACTACTTCATGAGTTTTATACAGTTTTATATTATATATTTATTTTTTTATTTTACCACATTGATATGTGAATTGTTGGAGAACTCTGCTCTAAAAATAAGAATGTCAAAGCATAAAATGGTTGCTAAAGAACAAACGCCCCCCCCCCCTCCTTATTTGTTCTGCAAGAAAGTCATTCACATGATCATCGGTTGGGCCCCACGAAGGCGGTTTATTTATTTCCGGACATGTGTATTTCTAATGAGTAGGTTGTGCTGCATTTTTTTCACTTGTTTTCATGCTGAACAGATTCAAAGCTGCAGAAAGTTCAGAAATTAAAACTACTGTCCCTGTGTGAGCATTAATTACAGAAACGAACCCTTATATCAAACATATTGCCATCTCTACATGCACTAATAAAAATAAAAAAAAGGCTGTGGGGGTAATTTTGGTTATGAAGTTCGAGGACAATTTTATTTTGGAAGTTTTTTAGGGGATAATTTTGCCCTGAAAGTATAAGGAAGCAATTTTGTTAGAGTCGTTATCCCAATTAGTTTTAACCATTAGTTGACCAAATATGCTGAGGTAGCAGTCCCCATGTCATTTTTGTTAAAGTGTAAATTTATATTGGAAGTTTATGTGTCATCTACTTCATTTTTTTCAAAGTTATATTTAAATCTTTTAGGGCAAATTTACACCTTAACAAAAATGATGTGAATGACATGTAGACTGTCAGCTCAGCATATTTGGTCAATTAACAGTCAAACTTAGTTAGGATAACAGCCGAGATAAAATTGTTTTATTTATTAACTTTCATGGCAAAATTACCCTCAGAAAAACTTTTGGGACAAAATTGTCTTTTAATGAAAACTTTCGAGATAAAAATACCCCTTAATTTATTTTTCTCTCTCTTTCTCTATAAAACATCCATTTAATTACTTTTGTGAATGTAAAAGATCTGAATTGTTAAAAGAACATGCTATGGGATTAAGAAATTAAATGAAAGTTAAATCATTTAATATGTCTTAAACTGAATTATTTTTTTCAAATTTACCCTTATTTAATAATGAGTATTAAAAAATGTTTTACATTTTCTCTCTCTTATATTTTTAATAGGGGTAAAATTAGAAAACAATCATTAATAACTCTTAAAATGAACCTATATTTAGAGCAACATTTTTTTTGACAAACTAGATTTATAAGGACCAGAGTGGTACATAGGTGAAGAAGTTCTTCATTTCCAAACATATTTTTTTGGGTAAAGGTCTAATCTTGTTTATGTGTTCTCCAAGATGTTATTGTGCAAAAGGTCAAACCCAAAACATCACGTACACATTCACTTTCTCAAGGATTAATAGTAAACAGTTTTTACACCTTTTCATACCATCCTTTTTTTTAAAAAAAATATAGCAACATGCATTTTCCTTCCATTTAACTTGATATTATTTTTATGGGTTGGTTATCCACCTAAACGTAAATGTGAAAAAAATTGAGGTAAGAAAGTTGAAAAAACTCCACTATATCTCACTTCCACGTTTAACACAATTTAATGAAAGTTTAAGCTTCCTAGAGAGGTCAAAACCAAGGTGTTATTCTATAAAATACAAGTAAAATGTATAGCACTCGACTTACACCCCAAAAAAAACCCAAGTTTAATTGAGTTCGGTGAATGTTTGGTCGTACTATTATTATATGAGTATATGGGGATTTATAACAACCCACAAATAAATTGACCCCAGAACCTGTAAAGTAGTTCTATATTCTCCTCTTCAACTACAATATGTATGTTCTAATTCAACTCTTCTGACAATCCAACCCGGATTTGATCGATGTTTAGACCTGTCGAGTGGGTAATCCATATTCGGACCTCATATTTATTTTATATAATTATTGACTATAAAATTTATACTATATGTAATTGGAGTATTAGATTAAATATGAGTTTCAAGTAAACATTTATCTCCATTCCTGAACTAGTTTACTTGTAAATGTGAAAGTTTGAAACCTACTTATTTGGTGACGATAATTTTAGGTCAACCTTGGCAATTAATTAAATTATAGAATAAAAAAATATTATATAGTTAGAACAAGTTTCTTAAGGCTATGGGGATTTCAAATTTAAAAATGTAGTATTCTCTTCAATATAAGATAGAGTTGACTTTTTTTTAGAAAGATTAAGGAAGCTAAATAAGTTATTTAATTATATTATATGTTGTATATCCTTAAATTATATATCAATTCATAAGTTAGACAAAATAGTTTAAAAAAATGATGAATATAAATATTTTAAAATAATTTAATTATTTTTCTTAATATTTCCAAAAAAACTAACTCCATCTTAAATTTACCGAGGGAGTATCATATAGCTGATTTTTTTAAAAATATACGATATAGCTGCAGTGAAAATGACACACACACACACTTTTTCACTTCTTCTCATATTTAATAACAATTAGTCTCATTTTTTTCTATTTATTATTAGTTTAATTTCCTTAACTCTACACATATATAATAACCTAAACGATCATTTGAAACCCAAAATACCATAATGTTTACCAGCAATATATAAAATAGTTCCTCTGCTGATAAGTTGTTTGGACGAACCGTGAAATTTCGTGTTTTATCATATAGATCAACGATTGACATTTTTTCGCCAGCCACTGATTGGCATTATAGCTATATAAGTGATGACACAGTGACACGTACAATTTTAACTATTCTATTTCTATTGAATTAAGATTAATTTAATAGAAAGCTGAAGGCTCCAAAAAAATTTGGTATGGAAGTCTGGAGAGAATTTGCGATCTCTTGGCGTTCTAAGAAATTAAATTTCAATTATTATTGTATTATTATTATTCTAGCTAAAAAGGTGATGGAACAACTGTGCAATGAGGAGCAGTTGGAGATTGGTGAACTAATTATTGAGAATTATTTGTGAAAGAAATTAAATTAAAGCAGCCATTGATTATGTAATTGTCTAATTGAAAAATGGCCTGATGTTATAAATGAGTAATAACCAAGGTAATTAAACCCGGATCGGCCACTGAACGGCCCGAGGTATTGGGTCACAAGTCACTGGATCGGAATCAAATCGAAGCTAACTTGGGGCCAAACCAGTAATAAATTAAAAATTTTAGAGTTATTAATACAAAATTCTAAAGAAAAAAAATCAATTTTAAAAAAAAAAAAAAACTGAACCGGATCAGATCGGTTTACCGGCCGGTTTCCGGTCCGGATTTGAGTACTATGGTAATAACCTACAATTATGTTAAGAAATTTTAGCAAACTAATAGCATCAGGATATTAAATTCAAGTAGGAGCCAACATGTAGAGGCTGAAGAAGAATCGATATCTCTTCATCTCTCTCTCTCTCTCTGTGTTTTTTTTTTTTTGGGTTTTGAAAAATCATATACTATGATTATCTACCTAATCTGAATTTGAGTTAGATGAGGAAGCTCTTTCTATATGAAAGGTGAAGCTTCTTGATTCTTTTACCATCCAAGCCTTATGTGTGTGTGTGTAACGGCACGGCGTCTCCCGTCTCCCACTCGGGGTCCCTAGGGTCCCTAGCGGTGCCGGACTGGGGCTTCACCCCAGCCAGAGCTTCATCCTGCCCCCAGCAGGATTATCCCCCCCCATAAGGGGACCTCCCCAGGCCTCGAACGCTCAACCTGGGGGTAAGTAGAGCCTTAAGAGGAACCTGGTAGCCACTTGCACCGCGGTGCAAGTGGTTACCAGGTTCCTCTTAAGGCTCTACTTACCCCCAGGTTGAGCGTTCGAGGCCTGGGGAGGTCCCCTTATGGGGGGGGATAATCCTGCTGGGGGCAGGATGAAGCTCTGGCTGGGGTGAAGCCCCAGTCCGGCACCGCTAGGGACCCTAGGGACCCCGAGTGGGAGACGGGAGACGCCGTGCCGTTACAGTGTGTGTGTTTACCCTATTGTTTTTGGGTCTTGCACAATATCGTAACCCTATATATAAATATGCGAGGCATAGATCCTGTACGTACGTCCATGCTGATTTTTTCACAATATATAATATCAAAACCCCTATACATATAAATATAAATTTCTAGGAATGAAAATTATTCTGCAATATATATATATATGGGAGGCGTATATCGATCCTTATACGTACTTTCATGAGCATGTGGGGTCAGTACGCGGGGTTTCAAACACTGCGCAGACTCAAGTCTCGAAATTATCGAAAACATTTCAATTTCCTCGACCGGCAGGTCAAAGACACAATTCGTTGACCATAGAATGGAACATATATTTAGTTTAAAAGATTTATGCGTTTGTTATTAGTAGAAATTATGAGAGCAAAAAGCCTAATTTTAAAACTACACTGATCAGTATATATATTTGTTTTAAGGCTGCTTCTTCCGCATTGCCTAGCTAGGGTTTGGCTTTCGTATTCTAAGCATAGTCAACACACAATACATTACAAAAATAATTAAAATGACATCATTCCTTGAATATTCAGATGTCCCAAGCACCTATAAAGCCGAATGAAAGTGTTACCAAAGCCTCTGTTAAGCGTTTGAGTTGTATCTTATACCTTAACTTTCTCTTGAGAGAACATTAATTGTTGTTGCATAATGGGTAGGCCACCGTGTTGTGCGGAGACAGGTGTGAAGAAAGGGCCATGGACGCCTGAAGAAGATGAGAAGCTCATGGCTTATATCAGTAAACATGGCAGTGGAAGCTGGAGAACACTTCCAAAGCATGCCGGCCTCAACCGATGCGGCAAGAGCTGCCGGCTACGGTGGACCAATTATCTCAGGCCTGATATCCGGAGAGGCAAATTCACCGAAGAAGAAGAGAAAATGATCATCAACCTTCATTCTCTTCTTGGAAACAAGTAAGTTCATCATTAAAATTGGATATATAGATATTTGCTTTCTTTTCTTCTTTTTTTTTTTTTTTTTAATTAAGAGGGCAGGAACTAATAACCTGAGGTTATAAGCGAGAATGAACCGCAACCTCTAATTTAGAAGGGCTCTCATACTACTAGGGCACAAGGTCTTTAGTCTTTTGGTTAGATCTTTTGCTTTTTGATAATTGATTATATATATACAAGTAAACTTGGATTGATGGTGAGGTTATTTCAGGTGGTCGAAGATTGCGACGCATCTTCCAGGGAGGACTGACAATGAGATTAAGAATTTCTGGAACACTAATTTAAGGAAGAAGCTTCTACAGATGGGTATTGATCCTGAAACTCACAAGCCTAGAACTGACTTGAAGCATCTCCTTAATCTCTCCCAGTTGCTTGGCCTGGCTAATAATAATAATAACATCTTGATGAGTCTTCTGGGTTTACAGCATCCAGATTTGAGTCATCAGTTAGTCCAAATCCAACGTCTGCAGAATCTGTTGAGTAACGTGCAGAGTATTCTCCCACTCTTGGGTAATCACAACAGTTTGTTCAATAACCCAATAATGGAAGCAGATACAACAAATGGTACAAACAGTACTCTCCCCAACAAGAAAGAGTCTCTCTTGAGAGAGCAAGAATTACATGCAAGCCCTGCTTTATTTCCTTCAGCACCAAGTGAATCATGGACAGAATCATGGACAGACCAAGAAGGAGCATTATCAGATCAACAAGTTTTGGGTACTAATAATAGTATCATCAGCAGAACAACTTCACATGAAATAATGAATCAAGCTGATGAGAATCCATTTGGTGCAACAAGTTCAGGAAACTTCAACCAAATGGAAGGAAGGTCTAACCTGCAGTCTCCTCCATCCACAGTCTTTGATGCTTGGGACAAACTCTTGGCAGATGATGATGCAAGCGATTCTTATTGGAAAGAACTTTTAGAGTAAGCGCTCTCTCTCCCCCCCCCCCCTCCCTCCTGTTATTAATATAAAAATTAAGTTATCTGATTTATAATTGATAAGTAATTAAATGATACAGAATCTATGATTAACTAATTTTTTTTAAAAGTCAACGAGGAGAACCGGGCATATATGTGCTCATAGCCTTCATGCTCTTACAGCTTATGATCTTTGTTGTTGAGAGGTTATAACGATTGTTTTTCTTTTAATTTGTTTTGCAGTTTGACGTCCATTTCCACATCGCCGATTTAGTGGCAGAGGAATAATTCGTTGTGTTTTGAGATGAAGTTGATCGAGGAATAGTTGAATACAACATATGCACACACAAAGACACAAATAAAACATTCATTGTTTATTCATTCATTCAAATATTATATACACTCTTTTGGGTTTTATGGTTTGGATTCTTTTGTTGTACATAACACAAGGTATAAACATGTTGATTGTTTTGCATATTGTGTTTAGTTTGATGTTCCTTTTAATTAAGATGTAATGATTCTACCTTGCCATATTTGATTTTATTTCTTTTTCATTTTTTTGGGGACTAAACATGTGTTGTAATTAACCACAGTTAAGAAATTTTCTTCTATCTCTCTTCGTATGGGAAAATAATTAACAAGGATCCGTTTCTGGAACAGTAACAACTTCACATTGATTAACTTGTTTATTCTGACAAAACATTTATCCGTACGTTCTAGGATCACTTTTGTTAATCTTGACTCGCTAAACAAAACAAGGGTGAGTTCTGTCACAAAAAATTAAAAGAGTAAGTTCTTCCAGGTGGGGTTCGAAAAAATAGAAAACGACAATGTGAAGGCACATCACATGAAAACATTTACCTTTTTATATGTTTGCAGATACGAAGCTAATTAATAAATTTATATAAATATAAGGAATTTATATTTCATGACACGTACAACTTTCAATATATATGGTTAAACAACATAATTATGAGAGTTCGCGCGGATCTTATTAACTCCAGGACTCTCAAAATAGAAGTCCAACAAGAGACACACTTTATCATGTTGCTCTCCCACCCAAAAAAAAGAAAAAGTCCCTAGGCTCTCCTAATATTCTTCAAAAATGCTAGCAAATTCCAGCAAATATATTTTAAATTTGTTTTATTTCATTGAGATGATAGAAGAGTAAATTATACTAGGCCATCATCACTAGATTTGGTTGAATTCCATCATCTGATAACCTTATTTCAAATTTAGGCGCAGATTTTCAAAAGTTTGATTTGTGCTGCAAAATCTCTCTCTTCATTCTTCTAAGTAGGTGTAGGCTTAATTTATCCATAAGACTTAGTTACTAGTTAGAGAAAACACATATTGCACGAGAAATTATAACTTTAATAATGGAATAAAACTAAATATGCAAGGGTTCTATATTATCAGCATATCCACCCTTATTCTATAATAACATCTTGAAACTTAATTTTATATATATTCTATCTTCCACTTAACCAAATTAAAACAAATAAATCATTAAATAGAGTGCCAATGAGAGGCCTAGCTAATTGATGAGAAGTCAGCATGAGATTAAACATTACGCTTGGACCAATCAATATGATTTATATAGTAGAAAGAGTTTGCATACATATATATAGACTATTTACTAAAACTTTTTATGCACTCCATCATCTATCTAATACATAGAACAGAAATATTTGTTCTCCTTTCAATATACCCATGCATTCTTTTTTCGTTTTGTTGATTATTTTTCTGGTTGGTTGTCTAACTAAGCGCGAAAATAAGAGCACACATGAGGTAATTATATTGAAGTTGAAAAATCACCTCCACTAATCTATATCTCATCACCATTGTCATATGCATATTTTCTATAGTTGACAAATTAAACCTTGGTACGTCATGAATTGATGATGTAAAATCCACTTTGACCAGAATATAATCAAATCTCGTGCTGAATCGAGAAGTCAAAACCAAACTGAGATTCTATAAAATATTATAATAAATGTCAAAACACTCGATGTAGTAAAAGCCCGCGGGTCGTCAAATTTGGTGTATGCTTGGTTTGTAGTTACGATATGAGAATTTCAAATTTTAGATTGACTAGATAATCCTCATAGGTATTTATATATATTTCGTTTGACCAGATAATTTTTTATTATCTAGTTTTTACATGTGTTTGCTTTCCATTTTACCTTTCATCCTTCCTTCCGGTTCAACTAGAAAATTAAAGGAGAAATAACTTAGTACCGATACCGTTAATGATAATGGAACTAAAGAGGTTTATTGGTACGTAATTCCTAATTTCACATTGGGGGAGATGAGAACTTAATAAAGAGTAACACATACAAATAATTCATATGTGTTAATATATTATTATCTCATATTGATATTTAATATATTTTTGTGTTGAGAATTATATTGATATTTGATATATTCTATATATCTTAGAAGTATAAATCTGAAATATTATTATATTTAATTAGATTAGATTTTAGGATTAGTCTATTATGTGAGTTTCCTTTATTAACCAATGGATCAATATGATATTAAATTATTTTCCTTTTACTGTACCTCTTCACATGATACCTAACGGATCATTTTGATAGATAGTATCTAATTAAAGGATTATTCCTACTGTCTAGTGTCTACAAAACTTGTCCATAAGAAATATCAGTAAAGTTATAAGATAGTGCCTTCACTAGTCCTTTAACTTTGAATGGTTCATAAAACAACAATGGGTAAGCAATCCGGGAGAAGGCACCCTTAGCTTTTACCGTCCTAAGAAATTTGAATGAAATTTGGTGAAAAGGTAATCAACATTTTAATGCAATAAATACATTAAGGAGCAGTTAGAGATCGAGACAGCTGCATTATTGAGAATTATAAAATGGAAAGCAGCCATTGATACCAATGAACTTGAGAATGACGAACAACAAGAAAACGACAAAGTTGATTGCCACACTGATGACAAAATGGGTAGCCATTATATTATCCGAAGCATCCTTCTGGGTTTACTAAAAGCAATGGCCGACCATGATGCATGCTTTTGAAGATACATGATAAAAACTTGACACGTTTTTATAGAATATTTGAATGATGATGAGCTGCTGTTCAAAATTTGTGAATAATGCAACTTGTTTTAAATTTTATGATATAAATTGGTTGATAATATATAGATATATAGGTTGAAGAGAAGTTTAAAATAAACTCAATTCCTGATTATGTTAAAGATTTTCCAAAATTATACATATATATTACTCTAAAATTTGCAACTTATAATCAAATCAAGAAGTTTTTACACTTAATGCTGTGGAATTAATTAATATGCAGAGCCTGTGCTGAATAATGCTTGAGCCAAATCAGATAAAGAATCTTCCCTTAACCAAAATTAATATTACATACGATTAATTTATAAGGTGATAGAAGACTCTGACACGAAAAAATGTTATATTCGGTTTTCCATGCCGTTAGGTTTAATTTCCAATATTTGCATAAAAAATTCGTCACTATTACAGCGAACCCTAAACATCCATGGGCTTCAGCTTCAATGCTGCTTCAAAAGGTTGACTTTTCAATCTCATATCCCCGTTATATGGAAAATCTTCCAATGTTGACCACAAAAAACAAAAAATAATTCATGGAATTTAGAGAGGTATGCATTGAAATATTTTATATAAAATATATGTGCCCTAGGTTGCTTCCTTCACGTTTCGTCAAACAGAAAAAAGGAGGAGAAATGACATCATTTCATGACTTAGGTGCCTTAATAAACGCACTTATAAAACCAACACATCTCACCAGAGATCTGGTAAGCTTTTTTCTTGGACCTCTTCAGCTTTAAGAGGATATCTGTTCAGGTTTTTGTTGTTGTAATTGCTTTTATTGAGCTAGCCAGCTTTGTATAATGGGAAGACCACCATGTTGTGAGGAGAGTGGTGTGAAGAAAGGGCCATGGACGCCTGAAGAAGATGAGAAGCTTTTTAATTATATCAGCAAACATGGCAGTGGAAATTGGAAAACAGTTCCAAAGCATGAGGGCCTCAATAGATGCGGCAAAAGCTGCCGGCTACGGTGGACCAACTATCTCAGGCCTGATATCAAGAGAGGCAAATTCACTGAAGAAGATGAGAAATTGATCATCAACCTTCAGTCTATTCTAGGAAACAAGTAAGTGCATCATTAATTAAATATAGGGTTAATGTGTAAATTTGTCCTGAAAGTTTTGGCTAAAGAGTAATGTTGCTCTCGGAAGTTTTAAAATACAGTAATGTTACCTTATACCATTCACTACTATAGAAAACACTTTTAACGTCCCTTTTTTAGCCCTTTTAACGTCTAAAAATAGAGGGACGCCTATACCAGGGACTTTAAAAAATTAGGATACGGCGTCCTTTAAAAAAGGGACGTCTAAAGTTTTTTTTTTAAAACAAAACAAAACTTTAGACGTCCCTTTTGTTGTCTAAACTTTAGACGTCCTTTTTTTTTAAAAGGGACGTCTAAAGTTTTTTTTAAAAAAAAAATTCGCTTATATTTTTCACTATCTAACAATTATAACCTACAGAAACAAGATCGAACAGTTTTTCATAAATCAAAATGTCCTTACAGATTAATATTGGTGAAAGATAATAAATCAAAATGAATCTACAATGAAGATAAATCTAAATCTTAATACAACAAAATACATATACAATAATCTCAGTTCAAAACTTAGCCTATAAAAAGAAAAAGTAATTATCCATACATTTTAGCCACAGTAGGAGAGGGAGGATGGAGGCCAACGGCGGGAGAGGGAGGGAGGAGGAACCAACAGCATCAAAGATCGAGGAAGAACAATGGCGACGAGCTTCAACAATGGAGAGGAAGAGAGGAAGACGATAGATGATGGTGATGGAGATAGAGGAGGTCGACTTTCAAAAAAAGAACAACGATAATGAAAGGGAGTAAGAGAGAGAATTATGGTGGAAAATGAGCTTCAAGAGAGTGGTGGAAGATTCAGCTTCGAGAGAAAATGAGAGTTTTGAAATTTGCATCGAGGAAGCTAGCTTGCGGAGGTAGAGATAACCTTAAAAAGAGTGATTGATTTACGTTACCTTTAGACGTCCCTTTTTGAATTTGAGACGTCTAAAGTAAAAAAAAAAAAAGACTTTAGACATCCCTTAAAAATTAAAAAAATTAATTTTTTCTATTTTAGACGTCCATTTTTCAAAAAAGGCATCTAAATTCTAAAAAAAATTAAAAAAAATTAATTTTTTTTACTTTAGGCGTCCCTTTTTGAAAAGGGACGTCTAAAGTAGAAGTCCCTTTTTAAAAAGTGACGTCTAAAGTTACTTAATTCTTACTCACAATTACAAAAATGCCACCATCTTTATTTTTTACTTCCTTTTTTTAAAAAGGGACATAAAATCTACATTTTGTAGTAGTGATTAAAAAACTAATTAATGATAGATGACAATATTATTCCATTTTAACACTTTTGAAAGCGACATTAAACTTAAAAAAAATTACAAAGTGACATTGTTCCTGAGTAAAAACTTTAGAAGCAAGTTTACACCTTAACCCTTACATATATCAATCTTTGCTTTCTGATTGATTATATATACACATGGGTGGTTAATGCTGAAACTGGGATTGATGGTGTGGTTGTAGGTGGTCGAAGATTGCAACGCATCTTCCAGGGAGGACTGATAATGAAATTAAGAATTTCTAGAACACCAGCTTAAGGAAGAAGCTTCTGCAGATGGGTATTGATCCAGAAACTCACAAGCCTAGAACTGACTTTAAGCATCTCTTGAATCTCTCCCAGTTACTTGGCATGGCTAATAATAACAACAACTTGATGAGCCCTTGGAGCCAAGCAGCTCTTCTGGGTTTACAGCAACCAGATTTGAGTCAGCAGTTAGTCCAACTCCAACTTCGGCAGAATTTGTTGCAGCTCATAAATGGCAATTCATCTTTTGTCAATAACATGCAGAGCAGTCTCCCACTCTTGGGCAATCACAGTTCGATCAATAATAACCCAATAGAATTATGTGCGAGCCCTGCTCTGATTCCTTCGGCACCAAGTGAATCAAGGCAGGATATTTCAGAATCATGGACAGACCTAGAAGGAGCATCATCAGATCAACAAGTTTCGGGTATTAATAATACTAGTCTCAGCAGGACAACATCACATGACATAAATCAAGTAGAAAACCTACTTCCTACGCTTGATTCTTCAACCACCTTCAATCAAAGGGAGGTTAACGTTAGCCCTACTATTACATATAAAGTGTCAACCCAGCCAACAACTTCATCCACCATATATGATACTGATAATTGGGAGAAGCTCTTGGAAGATTATGATACAAACGATGCCTTCTGGAAAGAACTCTTAGAGTAAGCTCTCTCTCTCTTTCTCTATGTTTGAAAAATTACTGAAGGTTATCTTCTATTAGGGGTATGATTTATGTGGGCTCCATGTTATTCTCGCTTTTGTCTTCTTTTTCGAGGGATTTTGATTTTTTTTTTTATTATTTTGTGACAGAATGTGTAACAGAAAAACAAGAAAATGGGTGTGTAACGAAACAGAAAGAAAATGGGTAGTTAGAAGAGTCTAGTAGTTATTTAATTGGTTGTACATATAAAGTAAAGAGACCTGTACAGTGGGATGATCGAATACATCTTTTTCTCTCTTCAGTTTTTGTCCTGATATTGAGACACACTTCTTCCTCATCTCTACTTTCTTCTTCCGAGCGTTCTTGGCTCGTCTCTGTTCCTTATTCAGGAGTCTGATTGTTTCATGGTATCAAAGCTCGTCGTTGCTATGGCGACACCTACTTCTGTTTCCGGCGGCGCAACTACCGGTGTTTTTTTCGATCCATCTCAGAATCCTTCAAACCCTTATTACCTTCATCCGAACGAGAATCTGGCGCTTGTGTTGGTTACTCCGGTTCTGGCAGGGCCAAACTATCATACCTGGTCTCGAGCAATGAAGATGACTCTTCAATCGAAGAATAAGATGGTTTTTGTTGATGAAACTATTCTGGCACCGTCCGCTTCAGATCCAACCTATCCTGCTTGGTTACGGTGCAACACGATGGTGTGTACGTGGCTCACGAGATCACTCTCTGCCACAATAGCTCAAAGCATCTTGTGATTGGACAGAGCATATGACATCTGGGCTGATCTACCGGACCGATTTGCTCAAAGTGATATTTTTTGGGTTGCTGAACTGCAGGAAGAAATCTTCTCTTTCAGGCAAGGAGATTTATCGGTGAGTGAATATTATACGAAATTGAAAATACTCTGGGATGAGTATATGATTCTGAGGCTGATTACAAGATGCTCTTGTGATTTCACATGCTCTTGTGTTAAATACCGTGAACATGATTATACCTTGAGGTTCTTGAAAGGACTCAATGATAGATTTATGTCTGTTAAGTCTCAGATTATGTTGCTTGATCCATTGCCTACTGTAAATAAGGTTTTCTCGATGCTTTTGCAACAAGAGCGTGAAATGCATTCTGGAGTTGAACCAACTATCTTACTCAATAAAGGACCGCCACGTTCACTAGGCTCTTCTGGTTCTGGTTCTGGTTCAAAGAATCCTATGAGCAATAGTACTGTTGACACAAAATTTTGTACTTATTGCCACCAGCTTCGTCATACAATTGATACATGTTACCGCAAGCATGGATTTCCTCCTGGCTTCAAGTTCCGACATCAAGCTTCGTCATCAGCTAATCAATTTCAGTCTCAGGATTCGGTCTCTAATTCTGTAATAGAGCAAAAGAACACATCTGCTGGTCTTCTACCCACGCCATCTCCTCAATTCACACCAAAGCAATACCAAAAATTACTTGCTCTTGTTCAAACTACTTCAGTTACTCCTTCTCCTTCTACCTCTGTTCCGTCTGTTCATAATATTCATTATGTTTCTTCATCACATCAGAATCCAGGTAATTTGATTCCATTTCGTTTGTTTTCTCCTAAGAATTACTGGATAATTGATACTGGAGCTACAGACCATATCTGTCACTCTCTTGATTGTTTCTCTGATTATCACCACATTAATCCGATTCCCATCAAACTTCCTAACCATAGCCATATTGCTGCTACAATTTTTGGCACTGTGTGTCTTTTTGATTCTTTAATTCTCCATAATATGTTCTATATACCTGACTTTGCATGTAATATTCTATCTGTCTCCAAACTAACTCGTGATCTCCCTTGTTGCTTCACCTTTTTATCTTCTGTTTGTCATATTCAGGATCTTTCTCTCTGGAAGATGATTGGTACAGCTGAAGTTTTTGAAGGCCTATATTTCTTTAATCCTGTAAAACATGTCTCCACTATTGCCATGTCCATTACACCGACTCAGAAAGATCATACTACATCAAATCAACAACCACTACTTTCATCTGACATTTCCTTTGATTTGTGGCATCATAGGTTAGGTCACACTTCCCCTTATGCTTTAAAAGTTTTACATCAGCAATTTCCTTTTATTCCTTGTAATACAAGGCCATTTCCATGTGATGTATGCCATATAGCTAAACATAAAAGATTGACTTTTCCTGTAAGCACATCTTCGAGCAATAAATTTTTTTCCTTGATACACACTGATATTTGGGGTCCTTTTTCTGTCACATCTATTCGTGGTTTTAAATATTTCCTGACTATTGTTGATGATTTTAGTCGTTATACTTAGATTTTTCCTATGAAATCTAAATCTAAAGTTAGAGTTCATCTTCAGAACTTTATTGTTTTTGTTGACACTCAGCATAGTGCCAAAATTCAAGTTATAAGATCAGATAATGGTTTGGAGTTCTCTATGGAATCCTTTTATAAATCAAAGGGTATTATTCATCAAACTTCCTGTATTGAAACCCCTCAACAGAATGGTCTTGTGGAAAGAAAACATCAGCATGTTTTAAATGTGGCAAGAGCTCTTTTGTTTCAAGCCAATCTTCCCAAATTATATTGATGTTTTGCTATATCTCATGTTGTATTCCTTATTAACAGATTGCCTTCTCCAGTTATTAATCATTCTACTCCTTTTACCTTACTGTACAATGCTTCCCCTTCTTATTCTGATTTTAAAGTTTTTGGTTCATTGTGTTATGCTTCAACTATTTCAGCAAACAGATCTAAATTTGATTCTAGGGCCTCTAAATGTGTGTTTCTTGGATTTCCTGAGTATACTAAAGGCTATTTGCTCTTAAATCTTCATACTCATAAGGTTTTTATTTCTCGGGATTTTTTTTATGAGTCTTCTTTTCCTTACCATATTACTACATCACATAATGCAACACCTTCCTCTTTACCTCTTCCAGCTGAGGTTACTTCTGTTGATGAACCATCCTATCCTCTTTCATCTCCCAATATCTCCCCTGTCTCCATAATTCCTGATCTCGATCCTTTTTCTTCTTCTGTTTCCCCAGCTTCCTCTTCTGTTTCCCCAGCTCCTTCTCATATTCCTGCTTCTGTTCCTTCTATTTCTACACGTGTTTCTAGCCGGCCACATAAACCCCCTACGTACTTACATGATTATTATTGTTCGGCTTTCACTACTTCAGCTGCATCCTTTTCTTCTGGTGATAAGTATCCTTTCTCTACTAATCTTTCTTCTTCTTTTCTCCTTCCTATAAAATTTTTTGTCTTACTCTTTCTTGTGATGATATTCCCACTACCTATCGTCAAGCTTCTAAGTTTAAACCTTGGCGTGATGCTATGGATGCTGAGATTTCTGCTCTTGAACAGAATAAGACATGGATCCTGACCCCTTTGCCTAATGGAAAACATCACATTGGTTGCAAATGGATTTTTACTAAGAAATATAAGTCTGATGGAACTCTTGATAGGTACAAGGCTAGGTTAGTAGCTAAGGGGTTTACTCAAACAGAGGGTATTGACTATTTTGATACATTTTCTCCTGTTGCTAAGATGACTACAGTACGATTATTACTTGCTCTTGCTTCTGCTAATAATTGGCATCTTCAACAACTTGATGTCAATAATGCTTTTCTCCATGGTGATCTTCATGAGGAAGTATATATGGTTTTACCACCTGGTTTCTACTCTTCTGATTCCTCTCTGGTTTGTAAACTCCAAAAATCCCTTTATGGTCT
This sequence comes from Albizia julibrissin, assembly GCA_037074505.1. Classification (NCBI taxonomy): domain Eukaryota; kingdom Viridiplantae; phylum Streptophyta; class Magnoliopsida; order Fabales; family Fabaceae; genus Albizia; species Albizia julibrissin. The sequence goes on along the minus strand of CM073488.1, from coordinate 37,237,892 downwards.
TAAGCAAGCAAGTAGACAATGGTTTCAAAAGCTTTCTTCAGCCCTTATTTCTTATGGTTATGTTGAATCTAGGGCAGATTATTCTTTATTCATTAAGGCTTCTGGTTCTAGCTTTACATCACTCTTAGTGTATGTGGATGACATACTTTTTGCTGGCAATGATTTAGTTGAAATTGACAAAGTGAAGCATGATCTTGATTTGCATTTCAAGATCAAGGATCTTGGTTCAGTCCGTTACTTTCTTGGCCTTGAGATTGCTCGAAGCACGTCTGGAATTACCTTATGTCAGCGTAAGTTTGTTCTGGATTTGCTCACTGAAACAGGGTATATTGATTGCAAACCTGCTTCTACTCCAATGGACAAACTTGTTAAATTGAGTATTCATTATGGTACTACTTTATCTGATGTCACCTCTTATCGTCAACTTGTTGGGCGCCTTTTATATTTGACGACTACAAGGCCTGATATTTCATTTACCACCCAGCAATTGAGTCAGTTTATGGCTGCTCCTACTGATCTTCACCTTCAAGCTACACATAGGGTTCTTCGTTATTTGAAGTCCACTCCAGCCAAAGGTCTTTTCTTCCCTTCTGCATATGATTTTTCTCTCAAGGGATTTAGTGATAGTGATTGGGCTTCTTGCATTGATTCTAGGCGTTCTGTTACTAGATATTGTGTGTTCCTTGATAATGCTCTTATTTCTTGGAAATCTAAGAAGCAAAGTACTGTTTCTATGTCTTCTTGTGAAGCTAAGTATCGTGCTCTTGCTATGACCACTTGTGATATTCAATGGTTATTATATCTGTTACAAGATCTTCGTGTTTCTCGGTCTCGTGCTGCTATCTTATATTGTGACAACCAGTCTGCTCTCCAACTTGCTTCCAATCCTACCTTTCATGCTCGAACTAAACATATAGAACTAGACTGTCATCTTGTGAGGGATAAGGTTCAGGAGGGTATTCTTCACTTGTTGCCTATTCGTTCTCAGCATCAGCTTGCTGACATTTTCACTAAGCCACTTAGTCCTGGTCTGTTTCATTCTTTTGTATCCAAGCTGGGCATGATTGATATTCATGCTCCAGCTTGCGGGGGCTGACAGAATGTGTAACAGAAAAACAAGAAAATGGGTGTGTAACGAAACAGAAAGAAAATGGGTAGTTAGAAGAGTCTAATAATTATTTAATTGGTTGTACATATAAAGTAAAGAGACCTGTACAGTGGGATGGTCGAATACATCTTTTTCTCTCTTCAGTTTTTGTCCTGATATTGAGACACACTTCTTCCTCATCTCTACCTTCTTCTTCCGAGCGTTCTTGGCTCGTCTCTGTTCCTTATTCAGGAGTCTGATCGTTTCATTTTGCTTTGTGCAGTTTCACGTCCACTTCCGAATCGCCCATTCCGTGGTAGAGGATTTTGATGTCTTTTTCCTAATGATCATGGAAAATATGCACAGGAGGGATACAATAATACATTGATATATTCTTTATTTGTTCATTGATTCATTATGAAGATCGTTTGCCTCTTTAAGTGTTTACATTTGTTTACCATTAAAGTCACAAATAATTGCACAGTTGTCCGCTACAAAAATATGTTGATGGTTATGACTTGTTTAGTTGGCGTGTTGCTCTTGTTCATAAATATACATTTGTGCTTTATTACTGGATTTGATTACACTTATTTATTCTTTTTGCAGTAAAACAAATTTTGAAATAAAGGAAGAACCTTTTTTAATCACCCTTCTGTCCTCCGGGAACCATAAATACGAGGAATTTAGTCCGTATTGCTTGCAGTTAGAAATTGATTTACATGATATTTGCGGCATTAACTACAAAATTTCACAACTGAAACAATTCTTCTAAATAACTCTTTAAAGCCTAACATGAAGTGAAAAACATAAAGAAAAATGTTAATCGCTTACAAAAACGACAGTTAGATATAGGTTAACTATCGACATTTTTCTTTATAAAATTGCCACGATCGAAATGCTTTATAATACTGTTAGGTTTAAACGGAGTCGCTACCATATTCCATTGAAACTGAAGATATTCCCATGGAAACTAATGAGGAAATTTTCTGGGCAGTGCTGGAACCTTCTGAAGAAGTGTAGGCCTTGGATTAAGGTTTAGTCATCACTGTTTGGAAGAAGACTCAACCTCTATACACTCAAAGAAGGTTTCAAATTAATTTTGTGGGATACGTCTGAATTTGATCTGGTTGACACTCGCCAGACAATTATTTTGTGGTCAAATTCACCAACAAGGAACTGTGTAAGAACCATGCACCACAAAATGGTAGCTGTAAATTGGTGATTGGCATGCTACTAGAAAAAGCAAAGCAATTTGCGTTAGCAATATAATATACTAGTACTAGAGATGGGTAGCTTGCCTGAAATCTTCCTACGTTATTTATATCTGGCGGCTATATTAACTTATTAGATTAAAAAGTTTAATATATATATATATACCGTTAGAAGGAGTCATTTAATTAATTACAGCTTTATGTATATTTTTAAAATGAAAACATAACAAACCGACCTTCAATAGTTAGTGCAACCATGTGAGGAGGTTACGTTAATGAACGAGAACACACGTAACCTCCCCCCGAGTTTGTCACGTTTGTTTGTGTCATTGTCGAAAGTGACAAACACAGCGCAAATTCATTTTAATTTCTTATTTTAATGAAACCAGGATTGATATCAGTAATGAGATGCCTCTTCAATTTTATTATTCAATTTTCTTACGTGGTAGTTGATTATTTTTCTATTTGGTTTAAAGTGTTAAAAAATGAGGTGTGATTGAGTTGAAAAACTACGGCCATACATATCTCCCCATCTTCTGATCCGAAATTAAATATTGGATATACGATGATGTCACACTTTGAAGACAATTTAATCTAAATTTGAGCAATTTGATAGGTCAAAACGAAACTGAGATTCTATGAAACATTAAACATGTTTAAGGACCAAATTCTTCGATCCCGTGAGATGGCTGAAAGAGCTGTTGAGGGTAATTATTTGTTCTCATCTTTTGCGAAAACAATAATGCCTTTAACTAGTTTTTAATTTTTTTTAAAAAACAATAATAATTTAGTTTAATGATTCTCTATAAAAAATGAATTTTTTATATTTTTAAATGATAATATTGTGATTCATATGTCATTGAGCGTCCTTTCTCTTCTTTCTCTTAAGACCAATTGAGAGCCCATAATTTATCATTCAATAATAGTATACTATGCACTCATTTATTATCTTCATATTTACATAATATGGGCATGTATGAATTCGCAAGAACATTTAAATAAATTGAGGTAAAACTCTTCTCATATACTTACTTCATATATTATAAATATTTAAATAAAATGAGATAAAACTCATTTCACATATTTATTCCATACACCATAAATAACGCTACCATTATATCAAACAAAGACTAACTTCATCTAAAGAAACTCTCTCCCTAGTCACAACAGCACAGGACTGTTGCGTTTCAAACGCAAGAATCACTACTTCTCCCTCTATAGCCTAGCCTGTTTGGGATGACCCAAACCTAACTTTTTCTTTAAAAAAAAAACACGGTGGTATCTGACTTTTTAAAAATTAGAGTGTTTATGTTGGCATTTTAACAACTGAGCTTTTTTTTTTTTTCTAAAAACAGTTTTTGAGAAGAAACTCAAAAGTCTATTTTTTTAAAAAAAAAATCACTTCTACCACCTTTAATCCAAACATAAATCATATTTACAATATAAATTTTATCCTATCTTAAGTTTGTAAAAATCATATTAAAAAAAATCATTTCTACCGCTTTTAAAATAACGATTGAAAGCTCTATAAGTACTTTTCAATCGTGATTTACGGTCTACGAGATAACTTTTATGGTCTACGAGGTAGCTTTTACGGTCTACGAGTTGCTTTTACGGTCTACGAAATAAATATGTGAATGAGATTTATCTCGATTTATGTAAATCGGGCTTATTATGATTAACTTAAGTGAATCCAAACAAGCTATTAAGAAACCCAAACCAGCCCTATAAGATTCTGACTGTGACGGCACAAGTATACAGTGTTGTTTCACCATAAGGTATTTTGAGTGGACCCCAAACAAAAACAAAACCAGCACACTCGCTTTTCTAGTCAAGCCCCTACTCGGAAATATCTTTGTGCAAAGAATGATAAAGGTAAACACCACGTGATTAAATACAGTCCTCTGTCAATATATTCATCAGGATTCGCTTCACACAACTGTAGCTTTCACATCACATCAGTTTAAATACCAGGAAAGTTAGGAGAGAGCATCATGATGGCTTGGTTAGTCAACTCCATGACAACACAAATCGGTGAGAATTGTTCTATAGTGCAAAAATACCGGATGATAGACCAGTACTACAATTTTGCTTCAGTACCATAGGCAATTTTACTGAGAGGTGAGATGAAAATAGAGTTGGGGGTTAACCCAAGAAGCACAACGTTACATAGTGAATTCAGACTTCAAAATCAGTTGCACACGGGCCATGCAACTCCATGACCGACAATAAACACAAAACAGAATAAATAATCCAAGGCAGCAAAACTGGACTCACCCAAGAAGCTTATCGGATTATGCATAGAAGACCAGTAGATAGAAAACCAAGATACCAAGATGAGACTCGAGACTTAAATGTGACCAATGAGGAAACAACTCGATCTTAGACCAATCCTTTCACCAAAGAGCGATAAGAGTGGTTGCAAGAACTCATTTCAAACAAGAAACATGTGGAAAAAGGTATGGGGCCTGGCACTCTTGCTCAAGCAGGAATTGGTCTTGGAGTACAAAACTAGCAATGCTGGAAGAATCTCAAGTCGGAAGTATCCAGCTTGCAGGTGAGTGTTGAGATTTTGGCTGTTCCTTCTCTTCCATTAATTTACTTGTTGAATTCAAACAAACATATTCAGAGGAAAATCAGGACTTGAATTTCTACACAACCTAATCCTAAACACAAGTATCAATCAACAATGGCAGAAGTATGTTATTCTACATGGCCTTTACTTATTTTAGGTTAGCCCCTTTATCATGCAATTCTTCAAAGGACCAGTGATCTCCAGACTCAATCAGAACAAAAAAAATTACATTTTACTCGTCCACCTAATATTTAGCATAATATTAATCAGGAAGACACACAGGAAGAAATATCGCATGCAAAAATCAGGCATTTACACGCCTGATCCCTGACCACAACAACAGTTTTGTATTAATGAATTAAACACTCAATGTCAATTGGAAGAAACCATCATCATATATGATGGAAAGCAAGACCTGAATATTACATTTGACAAAGTTTCTCGGTGGAAAAATTCTGATCCAATGGCTAGCAATATAAAAATTCCAAGCGCAAAAGGTTAAGAGAGTTGTTAGGCTTAGGCAGCAACAACCACATGAAGAAGACCCCGATGTCTAGGAATGCTAAGAGCCAAAGAATAAGAAATTCAGAAAGTAGCAGGGATAAATCATAAGGAACGCCATCTCATCTGCTACATTAACGAAGCTTAGAACATGCTAGGGTGAAATTATTTCAATCGAATTTAACTAAATTGTGACATAATGCACTGACCCAAAAAATCATCCAATGATCTTCTAGTTTCCAAAAGAGAATGCTTTAAGCATCTAATGAATGAGCAGAAGGAAGCTTGTGCGATATGGAAAGATTTAGAGTTAAAAGTAAAAACAAAGGAAACGGAAGACACACAGCAACAATGAAACCTTTTATATGTCTTCAATTAGCCTGATTTATTTACAAGAACTAAACAAGAAGACACGATAGACAAATTATTTTCATAGCATGACTAAGGGTTATGATACACACACACAAGCAGCTATATGCAAGGAGAACAAATGCAGGACATAAACCAGTCCAAAGTCCAAGCATTTATAATTTTCATGCATATTTTGATATCATCCCAACAAAGGTCCGTGTCCAATCAATTATCAACCATTCTGAAAGGACAATTCATTAAGAAGATCAAGTTTTTTATCTCAGAAGGCTTAACAACTGGATGGTAATAATCCATGGCTCTACGTGATCAGAGGTACATGGGCCAACTGATGCAAAGGAGGAAAAAGTTTCTTTCCTTATCTTTACGATTAACAGCAAAAACTTTAGAAAGCCAACAAATAAAGAACTTGCATCTTCTTGCCTTGTTTATGCAAGTTAAATCTGTATGATCTGCGCTGATAACATATGATATACCATCCTTTATTCAGATAGATAAAAGGTGAATATAAAATGTAAACTATATTTTTTTCCCTGCAATTTATCATCTTCAAGGAGCACTCACTTCAGGAATCTCAAGATTAAACCAAGGAGAACCCTCAATTAAGCATTGTCAGTAAAAATGAAAATCATGAAGACAACCAATGCAAACAAAGCAAAAACCAAAATAACGATTAGATTGACAAAATGGTAACTATTTCATCTAACTAGAAAGGAAATGAAGTAAAACATATTTTTTTGCAAGTTGAGCCTCAAAGTACAACTTTCCTAGATCTTCAGGGTAATCGAGAAGTACCTATCTCCAGATCAATGGTGGACGGAATATACATGTTAAGGGGTTAAACTAGGCACAAACAACCAACTAATTTCACCACTGTACCAATGGCTATCTAAATAGAATGTGCAACTCTTGTCTATCCACAAATTGGCGCATGGGTCCATTGAGCAAATTCTGGTTGTCCAAAACCACCAACTCATGATAATGATAGAATGAGATACCCAGTGTTTAACATGAATCATCAGACTTGAACAGAATTCTCTTTCTCCTCCATATTGAAAGGTGACACTGGAAGGCTTCCTTCATCCTCATCACTACAAGTGTTGCTTATAATTTTTCTCATATCTTCGCCATTACTATGCATCTGACACTGATCCAAATCCGGACCCTTTACCGTTTGTTCTTTCTTTTTCTTGTACACTGTATCACAGAAGAAGTCTGTCAATACGGACTCGTAATTCGGCATTTTGGCATACCCCGGAAAGTAATTAATGTCGATAATGAGGTACCGATTTCCAAATCTCGAGTCCCGAATCACATCAAAGTTAAAAAGGTTCAACTTCAACGCATGCCTTAAACCACGAGCTATGTCGGTAATGAAGCTCTGCGGGGGCATCTCTGTGTCACCCAAATGCATCATCTCGTAATACTTATCATCAATCCTCTCGTTGGCGGCTAAATTCGAAATCTGAGAGAACGATAACAAGTCCTTTGAAAAATCCAGCTTATCCTCAACATCTGGCAAAGACTTCCTCTTGACGCACCTTACATAATTGCCAACCACGTACACCTTAAAAATGACACCACCATGGTTCACAAACTCCTGCAATACAATCGGCGGCTTCAGCTTGTTCAAGGCCTCGTGGTTGTAAACAAGCGCCATTTTATGCGATTTTGCGCTCCCATCTGCCACCAAAGGCTTCGCAATTACCGGAAACTTCAAACTCTCCCACGCAAGCGGATCAAGCAGAGTTTCCTTGTCGTAAATGACAATCTGCTTAGGAATCCCGAAGGTCTCATTCTGGTGCTCAATCTTCAACTCCGACACCACCTGCAGCATGGAAATCCGATTGTGTAGTCTCTCAATCGCGTCAGGCGAGTCGAGGATAACCGCATTTGGGTATTTCCGCTCAAAATCCCGCAGCTGAGCCTTCCAATCGTCTCCGTACAATTTGTGAAGAACACAATCGAAGGGACCCTGATCCACCAGCGGCCGGTCCGCATCGACCCGAACAAGGTCTATGCCGCGAGATTCAGCGAGGGTCACCAATGAGTTTTGTATGAAGCTCTGTTGCTTCTTGTGCGCGAGCGCGTATCCAATCCGGAATCTCCTTTCCGCCATTGATCGAACTAGTCTCAAAAATTGAGGTGGGAATGCAAATAGGTGAGTGCGAGAACACTCATAGAAGAAGAAAACAAATCACATTAGCAAACTCAAATTTCGTTGCGATAGGTTAGGGCTTTCAATCAAGGTTTCTCAACTGGGAGCTCCTTCGATGAAATAGAAAATTGAAGGACAGAGTAACGCAGAGAAGGGGAGAAAATTTTGAAAGGGAGAGAAAAGAGATATAAAAAGGGAGAGGTGTGGATATATATAGCTTAGACTAGGGTTAGGGAGGAGGGAGATCATAAAATAACCAGGCTTTTAGAAAAAAATAGAACAGTATGGTACACGTGGCTTATTCTTGGGCGGGATATGTGGATTCGCGCCGCTTTACGAAGCGCGTGAAAGAAAAGAGGTTTGGGATCAGCTGGGTGAGATTCGAGGGGAGATGAATTTCTGAGATAGCGTTTGTAAGAAATATTCTTTATTTAGTATAAATCATTTTTATTTTTAATAATCCTTTAATTTTGCATTTATACACTTAAATATTTAAATAAAAATAGAATATATCTATATATAAAGCTTTTATACAACCAAATCATTATGCTTTTATTGTTGGCAAAAAAAATCATGATGCTTTTATATTTATTATTTTTTATATTTTAAAATAGGTAATGTATATTCGTCACTGGTGAATATAAATTATTTAACTTGATATATTTTTTTTCCAAAGTCAAAATCAAAAGGAGTATAGAATTGGAAGGTAATTTGATTTTTTGGGGGGTAAACTAGAGAATCTAAAAGGAGCTTCTCATACAATTTTTTCACTGAAAATAATGAAGCACGCAAGTCATTGAAGTTTGAAAAGCAGATAAGGAAGAGAATTCAGAATTGGACCCCTCTGAACTGTCCTAAATGATTCAATCCTATCCTGAGATTATTCTCCTGTGTTATGACGTCAATCTGCAAATCAATTCCAATGTTAGTAATCAATTTTTTTTTTCTGGTAGGCCAATTGAAATTGAAATCTACTGAATTTTTTTCACTACTCAGTGTCATTAAAAAGTTTAATAGCTTACTTGATCAGTATTATTTTTTATTTTTTTATTTTGGCTTGGCCCATAGATAAGTCATGTCTATGAGTTGTTTCAATTTTAAAGCATATCCATGGCAATTTCGCATGTTTATCCAAAGAAGATAGGAACAGAAGTGTCATGACTTGGTTCTATTCATTGGGACAATTTTATAGGAGTGTCATGACAATTCCATTCACAGAAGTTTTCCAATTAATAAGGATGCCCCTGCTTTATAAATGCAAAGTGTTCATGTTAATCCTCTCATAGATAAGAAAAGCTTGATTTCGATGAGCCTGCTTATTCAGGTCTAAATGCTTATTAGATTAATAATGTTTACGTCTCTCTTCCCCTAAACTATTTTAATTTAATTTGGACTTCCAGAGAATTCTAAAGCATAAACATATATGGATTCAAACACTGTTATTAGCATGAAGGCTTCATTGGCAAGAAAAGGGGGAATTAACTTTTTCATCTTTATAGTTTTTACATAATTGTAACTTAGTCTAATCCTCACACCTTGATTTGATTTTAAATTCATCTCTAAATTTTGACTCACTACAACTTATTTCTATAGTTTTAATCATTTAATAATTACCAAAATAATGAAATCTTCATTTAAACCATATTAATTATTTCTTCCATTTCTAAATATAAGCTTCAAGTAATTATTTTTTGTTTATAAAAAAATAGTTAAAATCAATAAATATGCAAATAAAGTATACTTTTGGGTTAAGGGGCAATTTTGCTCCGGAAGTGTCAAAAAAGAAATAATTTTGTCATAACTATTATCCCAATTAATTTTAATCGTTACATGGCTAAATATACTGAGCTAACAGTACACATATCATACACGTCATTTTTTGTTAATGTGCAAATTTATTCTGAAAGTCTATTTGTCATCTACTTCATTTTTTTCCAAAGTTATATTTAAAACTTTTAGGAAAAATTTATACTTTAACAAAAATAATATGTGGACTGTCAGTTTAACATATTTGGTCAATTAATAATCTAAATTAATTGGGTTAACGGTCAAATAAAAATTATTCTGTTTTTTACATTGTCCTTTAACCCTATTTTCTTTTTTCAATTATACACTCCCTCATAAATATAATTCACATAGTCATTTGTAAAAAAAAATGCAATATATCCAATCAACAATGGTAACATTGGGAAAAAACAATAAATAGTGAGATAAAACTGAAACGGAGTTTATATTTTGAGATGTACCTATTCTTAAATTTAAAGCTTTTATTTAGATAGGGGGAGTATTAGGTAATAACATTTTTATGTATTTTCTCTTTTTTATTAAAACCTTGGTCCTTTTCCATCACTTTACAAATTTATAGTTCTTCAATGTCAATTTTCGTTTTAATGGTCTTTCGGCATCATTCATATTTTAAAAGTATGCAAGGTTATATACAGAAAATGACAATTCAATATATGATTACATAGTCACTAGTTAAACTTTCAAGTTTTGCTTATCTAAAGTTTTAATTTTTACACCTTTGAAAAGTTAGAGATTAATTTTGTAAAATAATTTAAGTCGTGAATGTCCCACTAATATTAGCAGCGTCATAGAAGCATGAAACCTACGTTGCTGGCGACCATTAAAGTCACAATCAGTTGGGACCATTATTTAATTTGTCTCCCATTTTTATAGATCTTTTTATTTGCTTTATTCCCAATCCTCAGATATTTTCTGCCTTTCTTTGTATTCATTCATCTTCTTCAACTTCAATCATTTTTTTTTTTGGTAAAAAAAAAAAAGGGAAGGAGGTTATTACAAAAATGAAAAGGTGGGAGGGTGGAAGCAAAAACAAATTGGGTGGTCGTATTCAATTTGGATTGGATTCTTCTCCTTTCATCCTAAAAAACCACGTGACTTTTATGCCCACTAAGTTTAATTTATATTATCAACTTTGAATCTTTTGAATAAAGATTCAGGTTAAGTAATATAAGGAGAGAAAAAATTGAATCACCTTTGCTCATAAAGGTAAAGGTAAACGAAAGTGGTTTTTCTCCATTCATCATTGTAACTTTGGACTATTTTTAAAAGCACAGGTTAATCTGTAAAGCTTAAATTTGATCTGAATGGTTAATAATTGCACCGGAAGCATATTAAAGGAAAACCAGATTCTAAATTTGATTCTCTTTTAAACTCCAATATAATTTCTTTTCAATTTTTCTTCACTTCCTCACTCCACACCCACTAAATTTATGGTTCCTTTAGATAAATTTCAACTATCAATATTCATTTTACCTTTCTATTTTATTAATATAAATTACTCTTTTCGGTCCTTAATATAAGATATATTTGAAAAGCTTATATTGATCCTAAATATAAGACATAATTTTTATTATTGTCAATCTTTTTTTTTTAATTCACCCCTATTGATGCTCCCTCAAATAATCAAGGAGGAGAGAGAATGAGGAAATTAAAAAAGATGATATGAGTATTTTAGAAAATACATATCATATTAACTAACTCAATTAACTTCTTTAATCTAATTAAATTAGGTATATATGTCTTATATTATTAGAATATTAAATCTAAGCCAATCATGAAACAGCAACTCATAATAAATCTTTAAAATTGAAAGAGTGTAACACTAATAAGGAAGAAGAACAAATCCCAAACCTATGAAATTGAAAAGGTGAAGGAGTAACAATAAGCCTCCTACTCATAGTACATTGGTAAGAGGCTCTTTGTATAGAATAGGATGATTAACGAATTTAATTTTAACCAATTAACGTCAGATATTAGCCAATTAGTATTAGTTACAATTTACAAACCTAACGAGGACCCATTCAAAACATATTCACAAAACCATTTTGCAATCATCCTAGAAGTATCTCGGATTTTGCTTCATGACTATGTTATCTTTGTCTTTTTAACTCATAAAATCTCTTTGGCAAAAAATAATTCGAAAAATTTCAGATGAGGACCATTATATTAAACTAATTTCCATTACATCCTAAAGAAACTAACAACCTGTTAGTTGAAGTGGTAAGGGATCTCAACCCTCCCTCCCCCATAAAGAGGAGAACATAAGTTCAAATCTCGAAAAATGTATTTATTGGGAGAGATGAGAATTCTTTGCCCTTTTATAAGTTTGCAGTGAAATTAATTTGTGAAGTAAAAAGACAAAAATAATTCTTTCAAAATCAAATGATAAACAACATAATTTGCAAGTAGTGAACACATAAACAAGTGAAATTAATTTCTTAACAAAAATACATTGGAGTATGTTCAAGTCATAATTTCATGTGAGAACTTTTTGCCTTCTGGTGGGACTGCAATAAAATTAATTTCAAAATCAAATGAGAAACAATCTGATTGACAAGTGGTGAGCACATCATGAACAAATAAAATAGTCCTATAAACAAATAAAATTAATTTCTTAACAAGAACAAGTTGGAGCATGTTTAAGTCATAATTTCTTAGTAAGAACATGTTCGAGTATGTTCAAGTCAAATTTCATTTTTAAGCAGCGAACATATCATGAACAAATGAAATATTCTTATAAACAAGTGAAATTCCACTTTTTCACCAAGTATCAACATGAAATTGTTCATTGGGCTATTCCACTTATTCATGAAACTATTCCACATGTTCTTTGCCTCTACCTAACCTTGCCTGATTCCGATTACAGCTCCCTCGTACCCTCCAAGATCTTCACAGCTCCTCTGGTAACTGTTTCATTCTATTTTCCATCTCAGAATTTCACCTCCTCACCGCGAATTATTCCCCACATTAGTAGTTATAACTTCATTGTCATCTTTCCCGCTGTATATACTTGTAAGTTTGGTTCTGTTCGTACTTTTTATCACTAAATAACATTGTTTTTTAATCGCTTGAGCACAAAACCAACATTTAGGTGAGTTTGGGATTTTAATCCGACGAGTGCTTCCTTCCATAATTCCAGACTTCCTGGTTTCAATGAATGCATCATGTGGAGAACAATGTAGCTAAGAAGGATCAATTTTGGGAACAATGCGCTCAAGCTCTTCTCTTTCTCCTCTTTCAGTACTCACATGCAAAATGACAGATTTAAAAATGCTAGGCATAGATCCCAATATTCATCAGCTTAACATGAAAAGAGAGTTACTCCAAGTGCAATTCATGAGACGAATAATCATCTAAGCTTTTAATAATACGCATCAGTTGAACTTTAATCTGTGATTTCTACTTCATTTTGTAGATAAAATGTTGCCTCTAATACATTTGGCCAGAGTTGCCTGTTATATTTATATATTGCCAATTGTGCTTAAAAGGCAAGTCACAAAGTTGATAACATCAACATATGTGGTACTATGCTCTATTTGTTTGTATCTATGTGTTGCAGAGATGACCTTGAGAGGTATACGAGTGAGTACGCATCAGTTGAACTTACTTGTCATGAAAGTTTAATAACAAAAGTTGAAGAAATTGCTTTCGAGTTTTTTCTACAACAGGATATATGATTCATCCAATTTCTTGAAAAGTTGGGGGATCTGTATGATTTCAGCTCTATCGCTACATTGTTTCTCATTGGAATTGTTTCAGTTGCGCCCACACTTATGGGCAAGAGCAAGTCATAGACTGGCTTTCTTGGGCCTTGTGGACTAGTGGTTCAGTGTCCTTCTGTTATTTTTCTCCGGGTCCTCGTGGCATGCACGTCATGCTCATCTCCCAATTTTGAAGTGGTGTATTGTTATTTTACTCTAGTCCTCAGTATCTTAAACTAATTAATTTTTAATATATAGAGTATTATTTAAAAAAAAACTTAAAATTAGGAGATGAGCATTACCTGCTCATCCAAAGGAAGAGGAGGAAATATTGATTCATTTTATTCCATCCTTTTTAATAACTTCTCTCGCGACCAACTTGCCCGTGGAAAATAACTACTATGTCCATAATTCCTAAATCCTAATGGAGTAGCACCCATCACAAATAATTCTTGGGGTGCTTTTGGGAATATTTCTTTTCATTCCATAAATTATTTCTTTAGTCTTATTTATAAATCATTCCCAATATATTTCATATAAACTAAAAAAGACTTTAAATCTTATTAACTCTATCATAAAATTTAACAACTTTCGCACTTTTTTATCCCAATGTAGTACTACCTTTAGTTTTATTTATAAATAACTTTCTCTTCCATAGACTTAATCCTATATATAAGCAACATTTTTACCTTGTCTAAAAATTTAATGCCCATTTTTCATTTTTACCCTCAATTAATTGCATGTCTTTCTCATCTCTTTTCCCCACTCATTCTCTCTCTCACTCACAATCTTCATAAATAAGGGTATGTTTGGAAAAAAAAATATTTTTTACATATTTATTATTTTTAACTAATTTTAACCAACAGTTCGTTTTACATTATTTAGATAGTGCTTATAAAAAAAACGGATGGAGCATAGGAGTACATTATCCCCTATAAGAACAAAGCCAACACAACATGATAATCAAAGAAGGTACATTGATATAGAAAATTTATTGAAATGTTTTATAAATAGGACAAAAGGATTTTATTATCTCTCTACCTTATAAATAGAACTCGAGAGGAGAAATTATAGATCTCACTTTTTAAATAATCCCTCAAGTGTGAGTTACTTTCTATGGTCATTTTTATAAGAGCCTAAATTTTAAATTACCTTAACCATTTTTATAAGATCCTACTTATGGTTGCAAAACATTTTAATGTACTCATTTTTACCATTTTTGCATCTAATTAATTATATTCTCTCTCCTCACTTTTTTCTCGTATTACACTCTTTTTCATACTTTCTCTCATTATTACTATATTTTTCTCTCATACCGATCCCCTCATAAATAAAGGTATGTTTGAAAAAATATATATATTTCCTACATATTTATTACTTTTAACTGATTCTGAATGTTTTTTAAATTAGGTAATTCGGTTATCATGCTCTTATAAAAAAAATTGGTGGGAGTTGTTAAGATTTTTTTTTTGTCACTTGAAAAGCAATTAATATTTTTTTTGTTAATTTTTCCTATGTAATTGGTGTTTAAATATTACTTATTATACTTCCTTCTCTCATTCAAAATATCATTTAATAGGGGTAAAATTACAAATTTTCTTTAATTTAAAATAAATTTAATGAGTAATGATGAATTGGTTAAAATAACTTACAGCGAAGAGTATTAGCTTATGTATGATTCGGCCATCTTTTTAAAATGGGTTGTTTCAGTATATGAGAGACATTAGGAAGACCAAAAGAGCTTTCTTATTCCTTGAATTCTGATTCCATCTTCCTTTCTTCGGAGATGCAACAAGGAACTTCTTAGTAAGTAGTAACCCACCTAACACGTCATAAAAGGAATCCAAAAAACTATCTATGCAAAGCCTTCCCCTCGTCATTCGCTTCTCTCCACCTGTATCAATCAAATTTGGGGATTTTGTTACAAAACGACGTTGTTTTGCTAATTAAGCAGCTCATCCGTCAGATTAATCGGAGGATGTAAAATGCACACCAGAAGAAACTTTTTTTCCACTGTTGGGGTCGACACAGCGCAATAAAGCTGAAAGAAAAGCCGAACATGAATGAACGACTCCTGTGCATAAACAATACACTCACTCAGAACAGATATTTTAATTTTGATGTCATTTCAAGTATTTGACTATTTGTTGCACTCTTTGAAATAAGAGAAATGTCAATCGTCCAATGTATTCTGATTATCCCCTGGACAGAACGCCAACGAAGCAAACCACCATGTGCCACTGCAACTGTCATGGTTTGGTAACCCCACCACATGAAGAGACTTTGCAAACCAACAAAAAGTACAGGACAACCAATGGGATTTTACTACTTATTGAAGTTATCCTTTTTACTAGAATTATTGACTAATTCAAACACAAGTTGTTTTCCTATGCAAATTAAGCGTAACCATGATTAATATCCGCCGCTATTTTATTTAATCATGAGCTGATTAGCTGTTTCAGTTGATTACATAATAAAGGCCCCGTTTGAATTGAAGTCACATGCATGAATAAAGATTAAGCCGTTGTTGACTAAATGAATTCATATCTGATTTTGTTTGCCAGGAAACTTTATAAATTAGTAGATTATTAGAATTTGACTACCGCGTTTCACTCACAATCCCGTTAGTCCAGACAACAATTAAGAACCAGATTTTGCCACTGCCTTGCTTGTTTTACTTACGTTCCCTCATCTTATCCGTTCCGCCTATTTGTCAAGAGCAACAGCATCCCCTAAATTGACCAGAGAGATCGTACAAATCAGCACTCAAATTCAAGCTCAGGTAAGATAGAATTTCAAAAGCTAGCATTTAGCAACATTATAAAAATTCAATGGGTATAATCCTCGACCTACGTCTTAATTCAAATACCATATATGTAAATTCGGAAGTAAAATTCAAATTTGTTTATTGAATCCATTCCACTGTTATAAGAGATATGGTAGGAGCATTTTCCTCATTTGACAACAAATAAATATCTCAACATGCATTTTCCTTCGAGATAATAGAATCTGAATTATATGCCAACGGAATAAGAAAATAGAAAACTTGAAAGGACAAAATGGAAATTTTTTTTATCAATAATGACAAGAAACCCTTTAAAACTTCTTAGATATTTATATTTTCTTACTTCTATATCCATTATATATGTAACAAAAATTAGTTGTGCCCTACAAAATTTACAACTCTATACCCGGAAAACTCGCTCAAAGGGATAATGTTTAACCGACATGTTATCTGCGAGCAGAGTTACAGTGCACCCTCCAATCCTCCATACAGAAACCAGAAACAGAAAAAGACACTCAAATTTCATTGTCGCTGCCTCTCCCTCTATTTATCCTTTCTTGGAGCTTCCAGTTAGATACACACATCACCAATTATTCTTCCCTCGGGTTATGTTCTTTGTGACTTACAAATATTATACAAACTGCCATTCACTTCATCTCAAATTTTCTGTTTAATATTCATGTCAAGCAGCTGTCACCTCCGTTGTGATTCTGTTTGCACTATCTTCTTCTTCCTCCTCCTGTTCCTCTGCCTCCCACATGAAGTGCGCATAGGACCCCAAAATCGAGCTACAAGAAAGAAACCGACGGTGTTATTATTGCGTGTTTGGTTTTCAAGAAAAAAAATTCTAAAGCCAATTTTATATGTATCAGATTTAAGATGAAAAGGTAAAATACCAGTCGTTAGGGGAGGCATTAACTGCGTGTTCGAAGTAAGATTTGGCTCTGCGTTCGTCTCTGTGTGTTTCCCATATGAGCTTCCCGTACAGAGAAAGCAATTCGCCATCTCCAGGATTCGCAAGGATTGCTCTTCCGTAATATTCCTCTGCTCTCTCAGCGTCTTTCTCCACCTGCGCCAGTAGATCATATGGTTATAACCCGTTCTGGATAATTTCATCCACAGATTATATATATATATATATATATATATATATATATGTAACATTCTTATGCAAATTGAGGATTCTAAAAGTTACCTCATAAAGAAATTTCCCGTAGTTCCCCAGCAGAAGTGCGTCTGTTGGGTTTGACTTGAGCATTTCCTCATAGTACGCACCGATTTTCACCCTATCACCATCGTTTCCACCGGTGACCGTCGCGATCCCGTCGTCACGCCCTCTTCCGACTCCGCCACCGAATCCGAACTCCTCCAGTTAGATTCCAATGTGAGGTCGAACTCTAGAATAGTTCGATTTACCTCCGATGTCGTACCATTCGCTTTCGGAGATGAATTCTTCGCCGGACAAAGTGGCCGGAAAAGAACGCGTTCCGGTTTGCTTCATCTTCCGGGAAACACCGAAACTCTCATTGGCAGATCGAGTAACGTCGCTTTCAGAAAACGCTCTGTTGATCGTCCTGGGAGGTGTATCTCTCTGGTCAGGGGAGTGGTAATTCAGCGAAATGGAGGAAGAACGACGGGGTATGCGATCACGGGGGAGGGAAGCATGACTCGACAGAGAAGAGTTGGGAGAACCGGGAAGGACCGGCTTCTGAACCGGACCAGATCCAGTTCTGAAGAGAGAAGCATTCAGAGCCTTCATGTGAAGCTGTAGTTGGATGAGAGAGAGTGAGAGAGGTTGAAGGAGGCAGTAGATGGAAGACCTACTGGACAAGTATATATGGGGAAATATGAGTGAATATGGGTCGTTGGATGGGTAGAGCGGGTTGACCAGGGAGAGGAGAAGATGAGGACACGTGGCGGAAAGTTCACGGGAGGAGGGAGGGGCGAGAAGACCGTGACGAAGCATTCACAGAAGGCCACGTGTAGCCGGGGCATTTATTATTGGGTGGAGTGAACATTCATCATTCAGGTGAACCTTGGACAGGTCAATGAACCTTGGGCTCTGGATTTTAATTTTTCTTTTATGTATGAGTGGCTTTTAAACCTCTAAAAATATTATTTATGTAAATTAAGATATAATTCATTTTATATATTAATTTTATATATAGAAAATTATAATTAAAAAATTATTTAAAAAAATTTTAATAACTATTTTAAACAAGCATAATTTATTTTTTAAAAATGATTATTTACATAAATCGAAATAAAATTTCTCTCATATATTTATTTTATATATCATAAATCATAATTAAAAAACTGTTTTAGAATACTCTAATCATTATTATAAATAAACACAGTTTAGTTATCGGCCAAAATTCAAGTGAACATGGGCAGCTTAAGGACCATTGATTCAGGTTTGTTTCAAATTGTGATTTAAATATTTAAAATCAGTTTTTTAATTATAATTTATTGTATATAAATAACCATATGAACAAAATTTTATTTCAATTTATATAAACATACTTATTATAAGTATCATGTACTCAATTTATGAACATTGAGGAAGTCAATTCATGAATTTGAGTCTAACAGTTTCTCATTCCTCATTATTCACATGGCACCATGCACCTCTTCTTACAGAGGAGATTGTGAGTTATGTTCCTCAAATAGTTAAAAATGATGTGGAAATGTGAGATTGGTGGGTGTTTAAATAGTTAAAATAAAGAAGTCATGAATTTGAGTGTTGGCGAGTGAGTGAAAGACTGTAAGTTGTTAGTTTACATAACAATGGGCGAGCAAAATGGTAAGGAGGGAGGTTTTCTATGTTCTCCCATGGTTTGTTGCCACAAACATAAGGCTCCCCATTTTCTGCTTTTTGGACTTTCTTCAGATTTTAAAAAGTTTGAATTTTTAATTGTTTTAAAATTTTTGCCAAAAAATATTTTTCATTATTACGTAACAGCAATTGCATCTTTTTATTGATAAACAATCTCTGTCGAATGTTTTACTTAATCCCGATTTTTTTTTTTTGACATTTTTTACAATAATTTATGACATCTGGTGAACGACGAATATTTTACTAAATCCAAATTTTTGCATCACTATAGTATATATGAAGTAAATTTGGGTCTATTTGGTACGGGGAGAGGAATATGGGGATTTTACTCATCTCCCCTTATTTATATAACTAAAATTTTTAGGGTGAAAGGGAAATTTTTTAAAATTCTCCCTCCCTCCCTTCCTAACCCTTCCCTTTAAAATTAATATTTTGGTTTATATTGACTAATATGTCTATATTATTTTAAAATATTCACATAATACTTTTTTCATTATTTAATTGTAAAATTATAATTTTATATAATATTTTTCATTTATAATTATATTTATTTAATTTTTATAATTATAAAATTATAATTTTATGTATTAAATGCTTTTTATAATTATATTTTATTAAATATGTTAGAAAATTATTAATTACAAATTAAATGAAATAAAAGTAAAGTTATCCATATAAAAATATTTTCTCTCTTCTCCCCTCCCATGCCAAACATAGTAATATTAAAATCCCCCTCCTTCTCTTTTTTTCAATGTAAACAAAATAAAATATCTCTCTATTAAAATCCTTCCCTTCTCTTATCCTCTATTAAGTCAAACACAGCCTTAATTTCATCAAGTTTTTTTTTTTTTTTTGATAAAACTAAGTTTAATATTTACTTTAAGCATTTTTTTTTTGCCAACGTACTTTAAGCATTGTTATAGTATTCTAGATCTTTCTATCTGATTATTTGTAATGCACTTAAAGTTTGTGAATACATATGCATCAAAATGAAGTTTGTGAATACAATTTACTTAAAGTGAGCTAACTATTTATTTATCACAGAAGTAAAGCCTTAAAGGTTTGCACGTGACTTGTTAGTTTGATTTGTAAGATATCTTGCAGGTTCATTCTTGCTAATACCTCATATCATTCTGTCTCATAAAAGATCTATAACACGTGTCATTATTTTGATGGACATAATCACAATAAAAGAGTTCCCATAAGATTATGAAAATTACGGTTAATTTGTGATCGCAGAAGGACCGCAATTAGCTTATGCATATTAAGGTCCTTTCCTTATTCAAATATTATATCAATAAAATATTTGATATATTATAACTCAGGTCAGAATATATATATATGAAGGCGACAAAAGAGGATTATGGTGTGGTTAACTTGGCCTCTTGGAATACATAAGTGGTTTTGTAGTCAAAAGAGGATTAAGTTGCGCAAAGGCAAAATTAAAACTCGGGAGATCTATGAGCTAGGGGGTTAAATTGCATTATCCTAGAACGAGAAGAATTATTTATAATTTAGTCTTATTTAAAATAGACAACACTATTTTTAATATAAAAGAATGGCTAAAACACAAAAGATTCCCTTAGATTTTGGGGGTGTTGCCAATAACCTCCCTCACCTTTAAAAGTTTAAAACTAAGAACCTAAATTTTCATATTTTGATTATTAACTACCATGTTGTTAAACTTAATGGTTCATGTCATTTCATTTTTTTTAATTGATAAAAATATGACACATGACTACAATAAACACTTTGACATTGTCATAAAATTTTAAAAATTTTAACCATATAACTAAGTATTTATTAATATAATAAATGAAAATGTCAATTAAACCCTAAGATGAAAGCATAGAGAAAGAGAAGCCTCCCTTTCTCAAAACGCTTTCCAGCCAGCATGCCTCAGTCTCTCTTGTTGCCAATAACCCAAATCCCTCCACCACCATAAGCGCACAATGATATACGAGAGACATCGGCACTCACAACGACGATGTTATTGATAACAACAACTATTGCTTCCTTATGTTAATTGTTAAACCTGGTGAGTCTACCTTTGGGAGCAACGTTAATGCATAAGTTTCTATTTGGAGAGCCACGTACCGTTGTTAACTATGGCATTCATTGTGCTATTTGGCGATGATGAGGAGAATACTATTTGTTTCTTTGGTGTCCATTGAACGGCTCAGGTTGAGTCTGATATTGCTGTGACCGAAAGAAGGCTTCTCATTATCATGGCGGCTTCATTGTGCTTTCCCAGATCCTCTTTTATCTTTTAAGACTGTCATTTAATAAATACTTTTTAAAATAATTAAAAATCCACGTCAATACCAAAGTGTCATTTGTTCTTCTAATGTGTCACATTACATGACACAAACTGTTAAGTTTAATGGGAGGGGATCTAACAATCAAAATATGAAAGTTTAAGGTCTTAGTTTTAAACTTTTGAAAGTGAGGGAGGTTGTTTGCAACACCTCTGAAGTTTAGGGAAGTTTTTCGTATTTTAACTTAAACGAATTATGAAAATCTCGGCCCGAGAGAGGGAGAGAGATGTAATTTCGTTTGCTTATCTTATTAGTTGGAAAATAAGACAAAAATAAAATGGCCCAAGGTATAAATAAGCCCACTAAGAATATGTAGTTCAGCCCAGCATCGTATGTATAAAGTCCAAAACTATACAAGGATCGCAACTCCATGCTTCTCTGTTCATGCCTTCATGGTTATTCATCTAACTTTTTAAATGTGAATTAAAATCTTATTCAGGCACGTTGAATGTATTTATTCCACTTTCCCTCATCTCTATATCCGATAATTCAACATTCTCCTTTTGAAGGAACTCGTTTGCCTGATAGTGGTATGAAGAGTTAAACATATTTGGATCGTCCGGATCTAATTTAAACGGTTTAGATTTGATTTTATTAAAATAGTGATTTTTTAAATAAAAAATCATTTTTTTAAAAAATTATAATTAAAAAATTATCTTTATTTTAAATTTTGTACCTATTAAAATAATTTTTTTAAAAAAAATTATATAGACTTCTTAAAAAAAACCAAATATAGGGCCTCTAAATAAGGTTTGGATGGTCCAGATATACTTACTTCTACCGGCTAACCCAATTGCTTAGAAAGAAACCAGTTCCTTGTTTTTTTTTTTTTTGCTAAGCATATGTATTCTCCTATTTAAGGTAATCCTATTCGAGGTACTAAATATGGGCACCTCTTCTTATGAAAATTCGAATCTTAATTCGCCACATTATGAAGGACTAACCCTTTTCTTTAGACTCAACCCGTTGGTTATACCGATTCCTCTTTGAGACATCCAGAACAGCATTTGGTTCCAAATTTAAAAAGCCAAAAAAAAAATACATTTGATCCTTTAATTTTAACTAATATTTTATTTTAATTTATTAATTTCTTCCAAGTCTTGTAATCCTATAATTGGTTAAATTAACTGCTCAATGACAAACACCACAACACCTGCTTGAGCTAAAAATGTGTACTTGGGCTATGTGAAATTCACTTGAGCTCCAAGTACTCCTTCGTCAACACGCAATATGACTTTTGTGACAAAGGAGCTTAAATCATTTGCTTTCACATTTTCCACGCGTACACAAGTGCCAGGATACTTTAAGAAAAAAAATATCTCCGTATAATATTCTGACTGTGACCACACACAATTATGAAGCATGCCTCCATCTATGTAACTTCAGAAACACCAGAAACATTGAACAAACCAATAATGGTACACGAATAACTGAACTTAGTTCCCTCACTATGTATTCTACATGGACCAGATTCAACGCATTCAATGTAAGATCTTCTTCACATATATAATAATCTCATCATCAAAAGAATGAGAAAAAAGACTAAGCCAATTAAGTATCATATAGGGATTATCCCCTGCCTTCTTCCTCCGATGATGGAGAATCTTCCACTTGAAAACGATCTCTTCATTACAATCGGACTCAATACACACTGCAATACCCTTCTTCTGCTGTTACATTTGCTGCTTTCTCCTCCTTGAGATCTCTTTGATGGACCTGCTTCATTCACAGAGCTTCCTTCTTCTTCTTCTTCTTCTTCTTCTTCAACTCTGTTGTCACTTTGAAATGAATGGTCCATAGAAACTGACCTTCTAAATGGCTCAACGAACCCTTCGTCTTTTATCTCAATCACACTATGCCTTCCCTGCAAATTCCCCAAGTCACTCATTGCACGCAATGTAGGCTTCGGAGCTCTGCTATGTTGTCTGGTTTCTTCACTTTCTTCTTCAACAGCTGAACCCACCTCTTCATTGTTCTCAATCCCAGGTTGATTTTCCTGAAAACTGGAATTCTCCGTCGTAGAATCAGAAACCAAAAGAGCCGAAGCGTTGAAGGTGAAAATGCTAGCACGACAGAGAGGGCAAGAGGAGTGAGATTTGAGCCACGTGTCAATACAAGGGATGTGAAAAGCATGGCTGCACTTAGGCAAGAGCCTGATAGTGTCATCATCTTTGAACTCACTGAGACAAACAGAGCAATCTGCTACAGAGACCAACCCATCTTCTTTCTTGTACTTACACACTGTGATGGACTTTATCAGAGCCTCGTCTAGACCCCTTGGTGACGCTTGCCATGGTTCGTGAAGGGAAGGATTGTGAAAGTGTTCAGCTTCATTTGAAGGGTCGTTATGATTCTGTGTATCTGAGGATTCTGGGTTGCCACAGTACTTGGAGATTATGGTATAGTAGCTCACAAGAAGCAGAGCACTGGCCAAGATTCCAATGACTGCTATAACCAGAGGTGAAAAATTAGGGCTTGAATTGTCTTCAGGAAATTCAAAGGGAGGAGGAGGAGGATACACTATGTAACACCACTGTGGACAGTAGAGACTACAGAATCCTTGAGAACAGTCTTTATTGTTCATGTATGGAACCCAGCTTCTGGGATTCCCAAGAGAAGCCATGGATGAAGAAGCTAAAGAACACTAAAGCATGATCAATAATCTGGTGAATTTTTAGTTTATCAGAGAATGTCAGAAAATAGAAAGAATAGAGTAGCAGAAGAAGAAGGATATCAGAAAGCCAGAAATAGTTAATTTAAAGCAGTAGAGGAATGAAGTGGTGGGTGAACTGTGAACTGTTTATTATTTATGCTGTTGGAGAGATTTTAGGGCAATGGAGGCATAAATTAAGAGGAAAAAAGAAGACAGAGAGACTTGACACAAGGTAAGTTTCTATCATGGGGAAAAGATGGCGTGGAAAAGCAGAGGCAAAGACAAAGAAAATGGGGTGGTAATGGACTTGCTTTAACTTTTTGTTTTTGGTTCTTTCCTCTTTTCTTTTTGATGTTGTTCATAATACCTTTTCTCTATTCTCTAGCTTATCTTTCTGGGTTACAACTAGCCCTATAATTTGTTGACTAAGTGGTAATTTGTTGAGTGGGGAATTGTTGAAGCAATCACAGCATGCGTTGTGATGGAGTTGATTTGCATGAGGTTTTAGTTTTTGAAGTTTGTAAGAAGTAAGAGAAAGGGATTTGCTCAAGAAATTCATTGCTGCACGTATAGGTTTGTGAAAAGAGTCAATTGGCCGTCAAGTTAGCTGTACCTGAAACAGAGACATGGACCATACTCTGTTTTAATAATTGTTATGAGTTTTTTTTTCTAATTTTTTATTTTGACATCTGAGGTTTTGTTGAGTTTCGGTTAACTATAAATTGTGGTTTTGAAGGACGATGTAATGAATTCCGTTAACAAGAAAGCCCTTGGTTATAAAATAAAATATATGTTTTTGGTGAAAGTAATGAATATTAAAATTTATATCATATCATATCATTAATCTTCCTTTGAGACTTTCAAGTGCAGGAGATGTATCATTCCACTTTTGTTAGTTTATTGTTTATTGATGCTTGTAGAGGACGTGTTTCATAATTTTCTTGCTTTGTTTGTTTGGAACTTTTTTGTCTCTCTGTTTATAGGGAAAATGTTTTTGAATATAGTTTTTTTTTTAACACTTCTAAGACAAGAAACTTCTATTATATTGTTTTACTTTGTTTCCATTCCAAAATAAATTGCTCAAAAGAAAATTATTTTTTTGAATGATTTTTTTAATATACACACATATGTGTATAAATCTATAAAGCTTCTCCAATGTTGGGGCGGGAAACATGATATAGATCATTTCTAAATAAGATATGCTTTTTGGTGTATCTACCCCATATGTCCATCTTATTTGTGGGCCTTCGTGGCCCCGAATGTCTATCCTATTCCACTTTGCATATATTCTTTTCATGATTATATTCAACTAGTTAAGTAATATATATATATAATTCCAATAATAATTATATTATTCTTAGATTTAACTTTCGTGACTAGGAATTATATTGAAGATTGAGTACCTAGTTGGTGAACAAACATACAGCCTTTAATCACTTGATAATCTAATAGTTTGTTTAGAATAATGATTGAAGTCGTTAAAAACAACTTTTCAGTCTTGATTTACGATATATAAGATAAATATGTGAGATGAGTGTTGTCTTAAATTATATATATAATCACTTTTAGGAGTTCTATAAGTGATACTAAATATAACATTAAATTATATGTAATGAGTCAGATTGGGTAGCATGAGAATACATTCGGTCGTTGAGGGAATAAAAAGTAAAGTAAAAATCAACTGTTAATTTAAAGAGAATTTTGAAATTATATATAGTTAATTATAGGAAGAAGATAATGACAGTTAGGTTCCAAATTATCAATTTAATAACAGTTAATCTCCTACAAATTTTGTTTGAAGAGTATTTTATAAAAATCAATTCAAACAGCTAGATGGGATCTCAGTTAAAAATTGAAAATTACAGTTGAAACATAAATGCCTGATTTGCAAATTCCTTAATAAATAATAGTTTAATTTTTATTTTCAATTGATTTTACAAGAAATTTTGTCGAGAACCTAATTATAAATAAATTGATTTTTCCATCCCTTAATTAATTATATCACTAATATATAATACCTAACAAACCATCTGCTCCGAAAAAAGCGGCAATCATCCACAGTCTACTTCTCTCGAACATCTTCGTCATGCATATGATTAATATAATCAACTAATCAAGTATATGTTTGGGGGAATGTATATATAATTAAGATACTAATATAGAAAAATAAATTCTTATGTACTGGATAAATTTGGGATTGATATGATCAAACCCACTTTTATACTTAACTCATGTGATAAAATCTTATAAACTCAAGAATTTAATTTTAAGGTTTTGGGTCATGTCTAAATTTCCCCTGACTTGTTAATCCAAAGCTGGTAATTACAACGTGACCATTTTCTCTTCCTTTTTTCAGTTGATCATCTTGAAATTGACACACACACACACATATTCGATATAATTATGTGGAAGCATTTGTTCTGATGATGCTTAATCAACGAATTAAAGTAGCTTAATTAATAATTAATGAACTTGATTCTCCACATAGAAAATGGTTTTGTTAATGCATCGGCCACATGCAGAAGAACATGGTGATGGAGGCTTTATCTGTACAAACAAATTTCATTAAACTCTGCTTATTATTACAATTACGACTGTTTTTTTCCTCTTTCCTTTTTGTGGGGAAAGTAGTAACTTGAGAACGACATGCCATGATAAGATTGTGCAGATAGAGGGAGTGTGCAGTTGAACTTTTTTTTTTTTTGGTCAAAGCAGTTGAACTTTAATAGCAACATAATCATATATATGCACAGAAGCCAATATATTCTTTAATACCCTTTTGAGTCTTTTCACAAACTCCAAACACTAAACAAAGACCCACTTCTTTCTTTCATGTCCCCATTCCTAATCCTACCACCCAAAAGAGATTCTGCGTTTTCGACTGTTTCTCCATACTCACAATTTTATTCCCTATGCTAACCTTGAAAAAGTAGTTCTCATGTGCGCCGCTTCCATTCTTTCCAACCAGTACAAAATGAAGCTGGCATAATAATTATTCATCAATAATGTTTTCATAAGGTTTCATCATGTACCTTATCAATTTGTCCAAAAAAATCATGTACCTTATCAGATAAGGCTCATTTAGATGATAAATATGAGTGTCCACGCACTTAGGATATAGTGTTATGGTTATGGAGGAAGCTATCTTATAAACAGGAGGCTGAAAAAAATGATGAATACTCATCTAGTCTTATTTATAAGGTAGAGAAAGAAAGTTTATTTTGTTCTTGTTTATAGGTCACATTATTAAATTTTTCACATAGATTTACTATTATACTCTTGATTTATTATTGTGTTGATTTTATTTTCATGGTATATATTTTATATTAGATAGGGGATAAAATTGAAATATTGTTAAATTTTAAAGCAAATTAATGATGTTTAACATTTTTCTTGGTCTGAAAGGAATGTCCCCATTGAAATCTTTCTCAATTTCCATTCCTCATGTAATATATCCACTATTAGATCAAGTTTTAATGATTCTGATTTATTCTATTTAACATGGTAGATTTCTATTATATTTAATTTTATAAAAATATTTTTATATATTATTAAATTTCAACTATTGAAACTTGATCTAATGGTAGATATATTAAATAAAAAAAATAGAGAGAAATTAAATATCAATGGAGACCATCTCCCGAGAGTGACTTAATTATAAATAAGACTAGGAGGATGAGATGGAGTTGGGATATATGGCATATTGGCATTTAAGATTCAAGACTTTGTGATGACTAGGAAAAAAAATCGACAAAACCGAATGCAAGTTTAGCAATACATAAATATAGCAAAGAATTATATGTAGTCAAATAATATGCAATAGTAACTTAGCAAATGGAAGAACAATGTTCAAGAAATTAAAAAAGTTTTTCCTTTTGCAAATATTTTTTTATATATGGATAGCAGCATGTGGATAGTGCCTAAGATTATTTGATATGATGTTAATTATGGGGAAATTTCCATTAAAATATCATATGAACTTGTTTAACCTAGAAATATCTACTGAAGATTGAAAAGGAATCTCGATTTTGAATCTTTGGGCAAAAGACCAAACTATTCTTCCCTTCACTCTTCTCTCCCCACTCCATTCTCTCTTCTTCTTCTTCATCTTTCGTTCATCTCCACAAGATCAAAGAAGAAGAAGAGTGAGATTTTATCTTTCATTCAGCTCTACAGGATCAAAGAAGAAGAAAATTGAACTTTCATCTTTTCATTCAGACTGCATTCTCTCCCCACTCCAATAGAGAAAGAGAAATAGAGGATAGAGACGACACACCGAAGATCCTTTCATCCTTACTCCGGTTGCCATCGAAGGTTGAAGAAACTAGTTTCTAGTGAGCTTTTTTAGTTTTTGGTGAAATTCTGCAGTTTCTGGCGAGTTTATGAGTTTCCCGGCAAGCTTATAAATTTTCCAGCAAATTTTTCAGTTTCCGGTGAATAGTAATGAGATTGATAAAATAAGTAATGATATTGAAAAAAACGTTAGACATGATTCACTAATATTTGTGGGTTTTAACAAAATTTGTAATGATATTCACAAGGGCAATAATGAGTTTGACAAAATTCCTAATGGTTTTCACAAGAGCGTTTCCTTATAGAAAATATGTTAGACAGGATTCACCAACATTTGTGGCTTTTGACAAAATTCGTAATAGGATTCACAAGAGTAATAATGAGTTTAACAAGATTCATAATGGTTTTTACAAGAAGTTCCCATCACGGATTTTGGTGAAATACCACAAATGTTGGTGAATCTTGACTTGTATGTTTTCATCAGCAAATTTTTTTTGTCAAAACCACTAAAATTCTTGTCAAAACTATTACTAAACTTATCAATCACATTATGAATTTTGATGAAATGTCACAAATGTTGGTGAATCTTGACTTACATATTTTATTCATCAAATTCTTTTGTCAAAATCATTACCATTCTTATTAAAACCATTACTAAACTTGTCAATCCCATTACGAATTTTGGTAAAATTCACAAATATTGGTGCATCCTGACTTATATATTTTCTTCATCAAACTCTTTTGTCAAAACTTTTACAATTCTTGACAAAACCATTATTAAACTTGTTAATCCCATTACAAATTTTGATGAAATGCCACAAATGTTGGTGAATCCTGACTTGCATGTTTTCATCAGCAAACTCTTTTGTCAAAACCATTACAATTCTTGTCAAAATCATTACTAAATTTGTCAATCTCATTATGAATTTTGGTGAAATGCCATAAATGTTAGTGAATCATGACTTATATGTTTTCATCAGCAAATTCTTTTGTCAAAATCATTACTAAACTTGTCAATCTCATTACTATCAATCTTCTTCTTCCTCAGCCTCCTGAATTTCTCCAAAATCATGACTACAAGTCCTTCTAATATGCAAACCTAGCACATAATTCGTCACAACCTTGCCATCACCTTCCTCCATTTTTTTCAGTGACATTTTTTCCTCCACCTTCGCTCGACCATCGTCGCCGGCAAGTTCCGATCACAACACCCAGTTCTGATGACAATGAGGAAAGGAAAGAGGACGGTGGTGGAAAGCACTGGAGAAGCTTCTAGAGCCTTCTATGAAGGAGCAGCCTTTTATGAAGCTTATTGAGCTGTTTCATTTATTCTCTGATGAGTCTGTTGTGTCTCTTGTATCTCTCTTTTTTAAATGGTTTGAAGGGCATTTTGGTCATTCATCTAAACTTCCAAAACCCAGATTCCCACCATATGTCTTATCTGTCTTTTGCAAGTTATAATGGACCTTTGTGGGTTAAGCAAATTCATATGGTATTTTAATAGAATTTCTCCTTAATTATATATGAAATGCATTTTAAGTTTTTTATTTTTTTAAAAAAAATACATTTTCCATTATATTTTGTATGTGGTTGTACTTGAATTAGTCTATTATTATACTAAATAAATTGATTTTTTTTTATTGAGATTCACCACAAGTTTATATACTATACTCCTAATATCCTTTTCATTATTTTCACAAGAGGACTTTTTATTAACACTCTAACAATTTCAAAAAGAACAAGTATTTGAAGTAAATACATCAGGGCGAGGATCGAGGTATACTAGTCTCTTTACATTTAGATTTTATTTAACAAAAGTAAAGATAAAAAATAAACATTTTTCCTAATTCTAAACAACCTACCAAATAAACTTATGGTGATCAATAATCAATTATATAATATAACATACCAACGCAACATTCTATTCCATTCTCATAGTTTCTAGGAACCATATTAAATAGCCTCTAGTTGGGATAGTGAGATTGGGATGTCCACACTCGATTATATTTCTGGATCGTGCTAAAATTGTTTCTTGTTATTCAAGAAAAAAAAATTATTCCAAAAGCATAAACTCGCTGGAATAGGAAGAGTCTTTGTAAATCAAGAAAAAGCTTATCCGATTTGAAAAGAATTTTGGGAAAATTAAATCATGAAAGAATCAAAAATTGGAAAAAATCGTCGTAGAATGGAAACTTGTAACCACACATTCCCACAAGCGCTGATTTGCGTAAGCAACAAAGCAAAACAGGCACAAACAGCAATTTTACTCCAATCTGCCTTTTGGTTACGCGCTTATTATATATTTGCTGAAGTCAATATAGAAAATGATTCAAAGTGGCATAAGTGTATCAATGTCAAAGATCAAATTTTATTAGCCATATTGTTGACATTAATAAATAATAGTGTAATTCATTAATGATAAAAATCCCATAGCAATCGACGTTAATCTCTTCATTTCGTTGCACATTGTTCTGCTGCCCCATGTAAACTTTCTTTCTTTATTTATTGTGTGATAGCACTAGCAATATGTAAGTTATATTAGACTTTGAGTTGTTTAGCTTGATTATCCAAGATTTATTGTCTATTAATTAATTAGTGGTGTTGGGAAAAACATCTTGAGGCGCTCTGATATATTTAGTGAGCCCAATGCATATATAATAATGATAAAAATTCATTAATCATTTACTCCTATATATTTCTTTGTAGATTTTCTAAAAAGTTTATAAAAGGAGGAAGGTTATGAACTGCAAGTCCTTAAAGTTATGCTAAACAAGTATTTAATAGGCGTAGGAAAACGTAAAGGTGTGTAAGGTGGCTAAGTAATGCTAAATCCTTTGTGTTACGTCGTCAGGGAGGCAATCAATTAAAAGCTATAAAGTTAAGCCTCTTGTGAAAGGTTGCCTTCGTTTTGTCGGTCATTTTTCACTTTTAAAAGAATTTCTTGCCCTAACCATCTTATGGAGCGGATATATAAAACTACGTATGTACATTATAAATATCGGAATAACAAATACTAGGCTGTATAAATCTTCTTGTAACTAATACAAATTCCAGCCTTTAATATAAGATTTATTTTATGTTTCAATTTTTTCACTAAATTGGATTTTACATTAAGAAGCAAATGAAGATAGTATATTCGATAGTAGCGCGGCTCAACAGCTCTCAAGCTTGACTCTAGTGTTGACATGCTTGTGTGCATGCATGTATTGTTGGCACTTTTTGAATATAAAGTCTTGAGAAAACTTGCTTAATTTATAATGGTGCTATTAGAGTATATAGAATTGTGTTTTCAATAACATAAATTAGTTTTGTTGTATTACATAACAAAATTCAGTTGCCAGTTGTTAAGTAAATTATGGTGACTTAGCATATATATGTACAGATATATACTACAGAAATTGAGATTAATTTTTCTCATTCTCTCAATTTTATCTCTGCTTTGACCGTGATATGGTATCAAAACTTATGTGTCATTGGCACTGTTTGCTTCCCTTTATCTTTCTTGCCTTTCTTTGATCTTCATCTTTCTCCATCAATCAACGTTTCCTTGGTTTATCCGGTCCTTTATCTCTCTTCTTCCTTCGAGATTCTTTCTGTATCCAGATTTTGTGTTACTTGATCATGGCTAATGGTAATTTGCCTAATTCTTCTCATTCTTTTTCCGAATTCTCCGGAAATTCGTCAAGAATGATGGCTCCAACGATGCTAGAGACGATTCAGAATGTTGCTAACCCTTTTTACCTTCATCCAAATGAAAATCTCTCACTCATCTTGGTTTCTCTGGTTCTCTCTGGCCCTAATTATCACTCTTGGGCCCATGCGATGAGGATGGCACTGATGTCAAAGAATAAAACTCAATTCATTGATCGATCGAGTCCAGTATGGTGCTCTCTTGGATTACACAATCTCTTTCTCCAACTATCGCACATAGTATTTTGTAGATTGATAAAGCTTACAATGTCTGGACTGATCTTGAGGATCATTATTCACAAAATGATGTGTTCCGTTTGGCTAACCTACAAGAGGAAATTCAGAGTTTAAAGCAAGGTGATCTGACAAGAAGTGATTATTTTACAAAGCTCACGATTCTATGGGATAAGTACCTTACTTTACGTCATGTTATTACATGTTCTTGTAATCCTCGTTGTTCATGTGGAGTTTCTGTTTTGTACA
The DNA here is from genome assembly GCA_037074505.1 of Albizia julibrissin. NCBI lineage: Eukaryota > Viridiplantae > Streptophyta > Magnoliopsida > Fabales > Fabaceae > Albizia > Albizia julibrissin. Next base: position 37,205,426 of record CM073488.1, on the reverse strand, counting down.
AGAATCATATGGAACAAGATTATGTGATACGTTTCTTGACAAGATTAATTGATAGATTTTCTGCTATAAAATCTCAAATCATGCTCATCGATCCATTGCCAAATATTAATCGTGTGTTTTCTCTTGTGACTCAACAAGAAAGAGAATTGGGTTTTAATGGTTCTGAACTTATTACCTTGCTTGCTAAATCCTCTACTCAACGATATCAGTCTCCTAGATACAAAAAATCTGGTACTCCTACAATGAAGCAATGTACATATATTAGGAAGTACAAGCATACAAATACGACCTGCTATAGGAAACATGGCTTTCCACTAGGGTTTAAGTTATGTAACTCCTCTGTCAATGCTATATCATCTACTAATATACAACATGGTAAAAATCCTACCAACATGGTAAATCTGTCATATAGTTTCACGCTAGAACAATATCAAAAGCTATTAGCTCTAGTTCAGACTGAAAATTCCACTCTATAACCTTCAGTATCTGTCAATAATATCTCCACTTCTGGTATGATTTAGCTTGTGTTATTTCTACCTTTTCCATCTCTTGGATTATTAATTTAGGGGCAACTAATCATGTGAACTCATATTTGACTATGTTTCCCTCCTATAATTCAATAAGTCCTACTATCATGAATCTACCTGATGGTTTTGAGTTTCAGCTACTTATAGTGGCACCATTTGTTTCTTAAATTCATATCATATTCAAGATGTTTTATATGTTCCAGGTTTCAAGTTCAATCTTATATCTGTTTCTAAACTCACTTCTACTATTCCTTATGATGTTTCTTTTTAGAAAACCAGATGTCACATAAGACTCCTGCCATCATTGAAGATGATTGGTTCAGCTAATGTGCTTGAAGGGTTATACCTCTTCAGATCCAATACAGATTCCATGCCTCATCTTATCAACCATGTCACTGCCACCACACAATGTTCTACACCTTTTGATCTTTGGCACTTTAGGTTAGGCCATTTATCCCATTCTAAGCTATATACTATTCATAAACAGTTTCCCAGTATAGATTTCAATTCTGATTTTACTTGTTGTGATGTTTGTCATTTTGCTAAACAAAGAATATTACCATTTCCTGTAAGTTATACCAAATCCAATAAGATTTTTCACTTAGGTCATATGGATATATGGAGTCCTTATCATTTACTTTCTGTGTATGATCATAAATATTTTCTTACGATTATTGATGATTTCTCTTGTTACACTTAGGTTTATCTTCTCAAGCATAAATCTGAAGTATGTACTATTGTTAAAACTTTGTCCAACTTGTTTTTATTCAATTTAATACTTCTATTCAAACTATACAGACCGATAATGGTCTTGAATTTGCTATGCAAGCGTTTTATAATGAGAAATGTATCATTCACCAAACATCATGTGTTGAGATACCTCAACAAAATAGTAAGGTAGAAAGAAAACATTAACACATACTCAATTTGGCAAGACCTTTATTGTTTCAAGCACACTTACCAAAGGTTTATTGGTCTTATTCTATTTCTCATGCAACTTTTATCATAAATCGTCTTCCTACTCCTCTTTTGAACAACGAGTGCTGTAACGACCCTTTCTCACAAACAACAATTATCCACATTTATACAAAATCAGTGATAATTTTTTTTTTTCCAATACATGTCATAGTTTAGTACACAAACTCGACCACAAACTCTTCCACAACATATCGGAGTTTAGGGCACAAACTCGCCCACAAGCTCACTGCAGATAAATTTATTATTCTGATATCACATCACAATTAACCCATGGGTCACAAAATGATTTCCAACATAGATATCCAAACAGTAAATATGGCATTTTAAAAACATGTGGGCCCTATAATGGCAATATAGAAATTAATACAACACCAATACCAAAAGAGGCCTACAAGAATTCTCTACGTCTATGCCTCTGGTTGCTTCCCTTGGCCTCTATCCAGATTAGAGGTATTGCCTGAAAAATTATTTATAATGACGGGGTGAGACATAAAGTCTCAGTAACCAAAGTAAATTTATAAAATATGCAGGAAAAGATTGTAAGTCAGAGAAGCAGGTTTAACTGACATAATAATAGTAATAATAATATTCTCATAATTTAACATTTAACATGATATAATCAATAAATAAAACCATCCCCACTCATCCATCCTGCTCCTCCTTATATCCTCTGGACTGGTACAGCCTATCAGTGCTAGTATACCCGGCCAAAGGTTAGCTAGTCACATCAAGAATACTGCCCCCTCCCATGCCACCACCAATATACCGTAACAGGGAGGTGTCCGCCCAAACACTCAGCTCCAAAATCCGGGCCAGGATTGAGAGAGCCGATGGGCACACAATTCACCATATCTCTTCCACACAACCCAACATATCCCGTAATAAAATAATAAATTAATACAGCTTTCAAAAACAATTACAATAATTCTAAATTCTTATACAACATTCATCTCAAACAACATATCCACCATAACAGTAACAATTCAATAATAATTTGAAAAATACACCGCTTCACTGAAATAAATTCATAGTCAAACATAAATATAATCTTGTAAAACACATACAAGTAATATAGATAAAAGTAAGGTTTATAAAATACCTTACATTCCAAAACAAGCATATAAAATAAATTAACCCAAGTTACCTCGATTCCAAGCTTAATCTTAATTTGGATAGTAAAACCCGTGCAATCACCGATCACAAGAAAAATCTACATTATTAATGTAGATACCAATTAACCAAAAATAACAATAAAATAATTAATTTACATAATTTAACTCCTACAACCCAATTTTCTCTACAACTATTATCCTCATTTATTCCAATTTCCTTAAAAGAAATCCTTAAATAACCTTTAATATACCCATAATTACAAAATCTCCAATACCAACTTCCTAAATAATTAAATCTCTCTTTCATAATATATATGGATATAATATAATTATTAAACAATTCCTCAAATACCCACATAATTAAAATCATATCAAATTATAATTCAAATATTAAGTCCTAATTTATATTTTTCATATAACTCAGATCTAACAAAAATAAACCGATTAAAACCTCAATAATACCTCCAATAATCCAAATAAAATATTTAAACTAATTTTTATCGGTAAAAACACCCTATAGGGATTAATTTAAACCCTATTTATAAAAGAAATTAATTATAAAATCACATGACCACTAAATAATAAATCTAAACCGATTAAAATAAACTATTAATTATTCTCTACATTTCTACAGTCTTATATTGATAAAACTCAAAACTTGCCTAAAATCATATCCCCAAAATATTCTCTAACTAGCATAAAATTACTATCATATGAAAGAGAAAATTATTTAGAACATTTTTCATAAAAGAAACTTTATGATTAGAAGAGAGTTTATATACCTTATTGATCTCCGAAGAACCGAAAATACCCCAATCAGAACCTCACTCTCTCTTCTTTTCCTGAAACACTTCACTTACGTGAAGTGTTTAGCTGAGGGGGTATTTATAATACCCCCTCTACTGCAGAATTTGTTGCTTTGGCGCCTGATGCGCCAAAGCAACATACATATATATATATGTTTTTGACAAAAAGGGGGGGTTTCCCCCTTTTGTCATGGTAGGCGCCGATTTCGGCGCCTACCTTTATATATATATATATTATATATATATAATATAATATTATATAATATAATATTATTATATTATATTATTATTTTAATAAAATATTATTTTATTATTTTATTAATTAATTAATTTAATTTAATTTTTTTTTTTTTTTAGAATGTCACAATTCTCCCCACCTAAATAGAATTTTGTCCCCAAAATTCCTAATACATATAAATGTCAAAACAAAAATTTTCACAACACAATTGACACTCCAATCACAATAAAACACAAGTTATCAACACAAAATTTAATCATAAGATTACACATTCGATTGCAACACAATACATCACAACCATAAATATTAACATTACTAAAATATAGAAGCATACTTAAGTAAATAAGTTCGGAAAATCACGTCGCATCCGCTCTTCGGTTTCCCAGGTAGCATCTCCGGGAGACATACCCTTCCAGAAAACTTTTAGGAGTCGAATGGTTCTATTCCGCAGCTGCTTGTCTTTCACATCTAATATCCTCTCTGGCTCAGACATATAGGTTAAATTCTCCCTCAACTCAATCTCTTCAGGTGCAATCACATGAGAAGGATCTGGATGATATTTCTTAAGTTGTGACACATGGAACACATTGTGAATACCTGACAAGTGTGGAGGTAATGCAATTTGATAAGCAACTGGGCCAATTCGTTCTAGAATTTCGTACGGTCCAATGAATCGGGGAGTCAACTTCTTGGCTTTAATAGATCTACCAATGCCAGTCACTGGAGTAACTTTAAGAAAAACATGATCACCAACTCCAAACTCTAAAGGTCTACGCCGCCTATCCGCATAGCTCTTTTGTCTGCTCTGAGCGGTCAACAACTTTTGGCGAATCATCTCAATATTCTTTGTAGTTTCATCTACTAAATCTGGTCCAATCACAGTTCTTTCGCTTAACTCAGTCCAACAGAGAGGCGATCTACACTTTCTGCCATATAATGCCTCAAAAGGTGCCATCTGAATACTTGAGTGATAACTGTTATTGTAAGCGAATTCTGTCAAAGGTAAATGATGATCCCAACTACCAGGTAACTCAATGGCACAAGCCCTCAACATATCCTCAAGGGTTTGAATTGTTCTCTCTGTTTGACCATCGGTCTGTGGGTGATAAGCCGTACTATACTTCAACCTAGTTCCCATAGCCTCCTGTAATGCCTTCCAAAAGTTTGATGTGAATCTCGGATCACGATCTGACACAATCTCTGTAGGCACACCGTGCAACCTAACAATCCAATCCACATACAATTGAGCTAATCTCTCCAGGCTATAACCAATATGGATCGGTAGAAAATGGGCCGATTTCGTTAATCTGTCCACAATGACCCATATGGCGTTATGATGTGCTGCAGTCTCAGGCAATCCCACGATGAAATCCATAGAAATGCTGTCCCACTTCCATTGAGGAATCTTTAAAGGTTGAAGTAGCCCTGGAGGTTTTTGATGCTCAATCTTCACCTTTTGACAAGTCAAACACTTCAGCACGAAGGTTGTCACATCACGTTTCATCTTAGGCCACCAATATCCTTGCTTTAAATCTCGATACATCTTAGTGATTCCTGGATGAATGGTATATTTACTCTGATGAGCCTCCTCCAGAATATTCTTCTTAATTTCCTCATTGTCTGGAACACAAATCCGCTTCTTGTACCTCAATATACCTGTATCTCCAATATCATAGTCAGGTACTTCACCATTTTCCAACTCCTTTCGGATCCGTAGCAATCGATTATCTTCTATTTGGGCCTTCTTCAAATCACCGTAAAAATCAAAATTTCCAACTACTGTACTCAAAATCACTTCTGACCTTGGTTCCAGATAAACTTCTGATAATCTTTCCAGGAGATTATGCTCAGTCACACACATATGAAACATGTGTATTGACTTCCGGCTTAAAGCGTCTGCAACTACATTCGCCTTCCCTGGATGATACTTTAACTCGTAGTCATAATCTTTCAAGAACTCCATCCATCTCCTCTGTCGATTGTTCAACTCTTTTTGATCCACGAGATACTTCAATGTTTTATGGTCACTGAAGATCTCAAATTGGGACCCATACAGATAATGCCTCCAGATCTTTAAAGCAAAAACAACGGCTGCAAGCTCTAAATCATGCGTCGGGTATTTTTCTTCATGGGGTCTTAACTGACGAGATGCATAAGCCACCACTTTACCATCTTGCATAAGCACACATCCCAAACCTTTAAATGATGCATCTGTGTACACCGTGTATGGTCTGTGTGGATCAGGGATAGTGAGAACAGGTGCAGTTGTTAACCGAGTTTTTAGCTCCTGAAAAGCTGCCTCGCACTTCTCATCCCAAATAAACGGTTGTTCTTTCTTAGTCAATCTGGTGAGTGGCGTGGCAATCCGAGAAAATCCCTCTATAAAACGACGATAATAGCCAGCTAATCCCATAAAACTGCGCACCTCTGTCACAGTCTTAGGTGGTTCCCACTTCAACACAGCATCTACCTTGCTGGGGTCAACTGCTACTCCCTTTTCTGAAACTACATGACCCAAAAACTTAACCTCTTTTAACCAGAATTCACATTTACTCAGCTTCGCATATAGCTTATGCTCTCTCAAAATTTGTAGTACTATTCGAAGATGTTTCTGATGCTCCTCTTTACTCTTTGAATAGATAAGAATGTCATCAATGAACACCACCACAAATTGATCCAAATATGGTCTGAAGATCCGATTCATGTAATCCATAAACACCGCTGGTGCATTTGTTACCCCAAAAGGCATAACAAGGAACTCATAATGACCATATCTAGTACGGAAAGCAGTCTTTGGAATATCTTCTGCTCGTACCCTCAACTGATGATATCCCGACCTCAGATCAATTTTTGAAAATACAGATGAACCTACGAGCTGATCTAACAAGTCATCTATCCTCGGCAATGGATACTTATTCTTAATAGTGACTTTATTTAGCTGCCGATAATCAATGCAAAGCCTCAAGCTGCCATCTTTCTTCTTCACGAACAAAACTGGTGCACCCCAGGGAGATACACTTGGACGGATAAAACCTTTTTCTAACAAATCTTCAATCTGCTTCTTCAATTCACCCAACTCCGAAGGTGACATCCGATAAGGAGCTTTAGAGATCGGCTCTGTCCCTGGTGCTAACTCAATGGCAAACTCAACTTCTCGTTTTGAAGGTAATCCGGTCAACTCTTCAGGGAACACATCAGGAAACTCTTTTACCACTTCGATCTGGTCAATATTTTCCTGAGATTCTACCTGAACTGAGAAAAACACCACGAAAGCTTCACACCCCTTCCTTACACTTTTCTCCACCTGGGCCGCTGACAACATAATCGAGCCTTGGGGTATTTCTCTAATTACTGTGCAAGTATTAAATTGCACAGTTTTATTCTTACATTGTAAGGTTACATCATTAGATGATAACCAATCCATACCCACAATCACATCTATACCCCGCAAAGGTAGACAAATCAAATCAATGGTCGTTTCACGACCCTCACATACAAACAACAATTTCCTACATACCATAACAGTTTTCACACATGCACCAGCAGGGGTAGACACAAACAGATCATAAGGTAGATCACTCATAACAAGCTTTAATTTTTCCACACAATCATAGGAAATGAAAGAATGGGTAGCACCAGAATCATATATAACAGATAAAGGATGTCCTTGAAGAAGAACATTACCTCGGATCAGATTTAGGGCGACCCTCGCCTCCTCAGCAGTCAAAGCAAACACTCGCCCGGGCATCGATGGTCTAGATGCCTGATCCTCTTTCCTTCCTTTAAAGCAATATCTCGCAATATGACCCTTCTCCCCACAATTAAAACAAGTCAAACACTCGCCATAATGTATTCTTCCACAACGAGTACAAGGAAGACGCTGAGTCACGCTAGGACTTGATGCTGTTGATCTTTGCTGGAAGCCTTGATTCACCCTGGTATTGTTGCTCCTGCTCTGATTTGTAAAAGGACGATTCCTCTGTTGGAAACTTCCCTGCTGAAAACTCCTTCTGCTTCCAGATGCACCAGAACTTGAAGGATAATTCCTCTTATTAATTCCCCCAGATATTCCCATATGACTGTTAAATCGGCCTTGAAAATCCCTTCTCATAGATCTCTCGGCATCTCTATATCTTCTACAGACTTCTCGAATTTTGGCAATCAGCTCTTCGAGGGTAGTGATGTCATAAGTGCCCATCCTCGCTTTGACACTATCATTACATTTCTCGAACATCTGTCGGGCCAACCAATTGTTGTGAGCCTTGTTGGTTCTATCTAACTGTGATACATATTTGGCCAACCCCATAAATTTAGATATATAAGTGTTTTCATCTATCTCCCCCTGCCGAAGAATGAAGAACTCAGCTTCTTTTTGATGCCTCATTGCAATGGGGAAATAAAAATCGAAGAACATTCTTTTAAACTCATCCCACTTAAGATCATGCCCATCAGCAGGCTTTACAGTGTTCCACCAATTCAACGTATCACCCTTTAGTAAAGTTTTCGCAGCAATCACCTTTTGATATTTATCGCATCGAATTGACTCAAATAGCATTTCCAGCCTATCAATCCAACTCTCCGCGTCTGTTGGCGATCCTCCCGAGAATGTCTCAGGATGGAAACGATCTAAATGCTTCCACACTGTGAACATATCTGGAGCTCTAAATTGCTCTGCTGACCCATCCGTCTCAGAGTATGGTGGATGCAGAACTAGCTTTTCAGAATGAACACTGTTTTGCTCCTATGTTTCAGCATTCACCTCTTGAGTCTTATCCTTGTTTGCTCCGCTCGGTCCTTCATTATCCCTGCCTTCCTCAAGCCTTTTCAATCGTTCCTCTGTTGCAATGGTCCATCCATACAGATGTCGCAACATTTCAGCCTCAGATAAATTCTCATGGGGCCTATTAGGTCTCTGTTGGCCCTGTTGACTATTGTCACCGATGTCTGTATGTCCAGTATTCACCATCTCTCCCCACCTATGGGTAAAACCACCCAAAGATGGTAAATAAAAATGAGAAACAGAACACAACATAAAAGGGAAGCAGGTGTGTAAAATCCTATATTGCCATACTCTAAATGTAATGCATGATAGGGCCAGGAAAATCGTAAACACATTGCTCTGATACCAAAAATGTAACGACCCTTTCTCACAAACAACAATTATCCACATTTATACAAAATCAGTGATAATTTTTTTTTTTCCAATACATGTCATAGTTTAGTACACAAACTCGACCACAAACTCTTCCACAACATATCGGAGTTTAGGGCACAAACTCGCCCACAAGCTCACTGCAGATAAATTTATTATTCTGATATCACATCACAATTAACCCATGGGTCACAAAATGATTTCCAACATAGATATCCAAACAGTAAATATGGCATTTTAAAAACATGTGGGCCCTATAATGGCAATATAGAAATTAATACAACACCAATACCAAAAGAGGCCTACAAGAATTCTCTACGTCTATGCCTCTGGTTGCTTCCCTTGGCCTCTATCCAGATTAGAGGTATTGCCTGAAAAATTATTTATAATGACGGGGTGAGACATAAAGTCTCAGTAACCAAAGTAAATTTATAAAATATGCAGGAAAAGATTGTAAGTCAGAGAAGCAGGTTTAACTGACATAATAATAGTAATAATAATATTCTCATAATTTAACATTTAACATGATATAATCAATAAATAAAACCATCCCCACTCATCCATCCTGCTCCTCCTTATATCCTCTGGACTGGTACAGCCTATCAGTGCTAGTATACCCGGCCAAAGGTTAGCTAGTCACATCAAGAATACTGCCCCCTCCCATGCCACCACCAATATACCGTAACAGGGAGGTGTCCGCCCAAACACTCAGCTCCAAAATCCGGGCCAGGATTGAGAGAGCCGATGGGCACACAATTCACCATATCTCTTCCACACAACCCAACATATCCCGTAATAAAATAATAAATTAATACAGCTTTCAAAAACAATTACAATAATTCTAAATTCTTATACAACATTCATCTCAAACAACATATCCACCATAACAGTAACAATTCAATAATAATTTGAAAAATACACCGCTTCACTGAAATAAATTCATAGTCAAACATAAATATAATCTTGTAAAACACATACAAGTAATATAGATAAAAGTAAGGTTTATAAAATACCTTACATTCCAAAACAAGCATATAAAATAAATTAACCCAAGTTACCTCGATTCCAAGCTTAATCTTAATTTGGATAGTAAAACCCGTGCAATCACCGATCACAAGAAAAATCTACATTATTAATGTAGATACCAATTAACCAAAAATAACAATAAAATAATTAATTTACATAATTTAACTCCTACAACCCAATTTTCTCTACAACTATTATCCTCATTTATTCCAATTTCCTTAAAAGAAATCCTTAAATAACCTTTAATATACCCATAATTACAAAATCTCCAATACCAACTTCCTAAATAATTAAATCTCTCTTTCATAATATATATGGATATAATATAATTATTAAACAATTCCTCAAATACCCACATAATTAAAATCATATCAAATTATAATTCAAATATTAAGTCCTAATTTATATTTTTCATATAACTCAGATCTAACAAAAATAAACCGATTAAAACCTCAATAATACCTCCAATAATCCAAATAAAATATTTAAACTAATTTTTATCGGTAAAAACACCCTATAGGGATTAATTTAAACCCTATTTATAAAAGAAATTAATTATAAAATCACATGACCACTAAATAATAAATCTAAACCGATTAAAATAAACTATTAATTATTCTCTACATTTCTACAGTCTTATATTGATAAAACTCAAAACTTGCCTAAAATCATATCCCCAAAATATTCTCTAACTAGCATAAAATTACTATCATATGAAAGAGAAAATTATTTAGAACATTTTTCATAAAAGAAACTTTATGATTAGAAGAGAGTTTATATACCTTATTGATCTCCGAAGAACCGAAAATACCCCAATCAGAACCTCACTCTCTCTTCTTTTCCTGAAACACTTCACTTACGTGAAGTGTTTAGCTGAGGGGGTATTTATAATACCCCCTCTACTGCAGAATTTGTTGCTTTGGCGCCTGATGCGCCAAAGCAACATACATATATATATATGTTTTTGACAAAAAGGGGGGTTTCCCCCTTTTGTCATGGTAGGCGCCGATTTCGGCGCCTACCTTTATATATATATATATTATATATATATAATATAATATTATATAATATAATATTATTATATTATATTATTATTTTAATAAAATATTATTTTATTATTTTATTAATTAATTAATTTAATTTAATTTTTTTTTTTTTTAGAATGTCACAAGTGCCCTTTTGAATTGTTATATCAGCAACCCCCTAATTTTAATGTTTTCAAGGTCTTTGGTTGTCTTTACTATACTTCCACTCTTAGTTCTCATCGCACTAAGTTTGACAAACGGGCTAATAAGTGTGTTTTTTTAGGATTTAAACCGGATACAAAGGGCTATATCACTCCAAACTTATTTACAAGACAGATTTTGGTTTCTAGGGTTCATTTTTATGAATTCATTTTCCCATTTTGTAGCATTGAATCCCCATCCTTACCTAATTCCATTTCTTTTACATAAGACTTTCCTGACCTAGACTACTCTGATTTCACTGTCCCTTATTCCTCGGCTGTACCTTTGACACCTTCTTCTCCTAATATGGATACTGGTGATTCCAATCTTAATATTGAGTCCACTTTGTTTGATGAGTTTGTTTCTTCCCAACCTTCTCTACCTACTCCTACCCCTTCTTCTGTCCTTAGACATTCTACTCACACCAAAAGACCACCTACATATTTGCAGGATTACCATTATTCTCTTTAATGCATATAAGTAGTTCCTACTTCTTTGGAGGTAGGTAGTTATCATCCTCTTTCTCATGTTTTATCTTATTCTAATCTTTCTCCTACTTCTCGTCATTTTTCCCTTTCACTTTTTATTGATATTATTCCTAAGACATATTCTCAAGCCATTAAATATGAGGGTTGGAGGCAAACTATTAAGGCTGAATTAGATGCTTACAGCTTAACAATACATGGATCTTAACTGATTTGCCACCTGAAAAATGCCCTAGGTGCAAATGGGATTTTGATAAGAAGTATAACTCGGATGGTAGCTTGAATCAATATAAAGAACGTTTGGTTGCATAGGGTTACACTCAAATTAAGGGTGTAGATTATAATGATACGTTTTCTCATGTTGCTAAGCTTACCATTGTTCACTTGTTACTTGCATTGGCTGCAGTTTTTAATTGGCACCTTAAGCAATTAGATGTTAACAATGCGTTTTTACATGGCGATCTCACTAAGGAGGTTTACATCCTCCCTCCTCCTGGTTTACCGGTTATTTCTCCTACTTAAGTCTGCAAGCTTCAGCATTCTCTGTATGGTCTAAAACAGGCCAGCAAGCAGTGTTTTTGTAAGCTTTCTGAGGCTCTTCTTTCTTGCAGGTATATTCAATTACAAGATGATCATTCCTTGTTTATCCGTAGTACTGCTACTTCCTTCACTACCATATTAGTATGTGTGGATGATATTATTATAAGTGGTACTGACTTGGTTGAAATCACTTGCATAAATACTTTTCTTGATACTTCTTTTAAAATCAAGGATTTAGGTGATCTTAAATATTTTTTGGATTTGGAGATTGCTAGAAGTTCTAAAGGCATTTCTTTATATAAGTGAAAGTTTGCTCTGGATATTCTGTCAGATTATGGTTTTCTTGACTATAAACCAGTTCCTACTCCTATGGCTAGGGATATTAAGCTTTCCAAAGATGTTGGCATACCATTGAATGATAGTTCTACTTATAGAACCTTGGTGGGTCGTCCATTATATCTTACCAATACCATCCTAGACCTTTCGTTTGTTGTCCAACAACTGAGCCAATTTGTCTAGCATCCTACTACAGTTCATCTCCAGGAAGCTCACAGGGTCCTTTGATATCTTAAGGGTTCTCCTGGTAAAGGCTTACTTTTTCCTACTCATTATGATATTAAACTTAATGCCTTCAATGTTTCGGATTGGGCTGGTTGTGTTGATACTAAGAAGCCTATTACTGGCTTTTGTGGATTTTTGGATTGGGCTTTAATTACTTGGAAATCTAAGAGGCAACAAACTATTTCTACTTCTTCAGAAGTAAAGTATCATGCTCTTGCTTCTACTACAAGTGAACTTCAATGGCTTTGTTATTTGCTTAAGGATTTTGGCATTCCTCTTACTTCTCCTGCTTCTTTATACTGTGATAGCCAATTGGCATGACATATTGCTGCCAATCCTAATTTTCATGAGCTAACCAAGCACATCGAAATTAATTGTCACATTGTTCGCAAAAAGATTAAGTTTGGTTTGATACATCTTCTTCCAATCAAGTCCCAAGACCAGCTTGCCGACATTTTCACCAAGCCACTAGCTCCTGCACCTTTTTTTACACTTCTTTTCAAGTTGGGAATGATTGATATCCATTCTCCAGCTTGAGGAGGATATTAAAGTATATAGAATTGTGTTTTCAATAACAGAAATTAGTTTTGTTGTATTGTGTAACAGAATTCAATTGCCAGTTGTTAAGTAAATTATGGTAATTTAGCATATATATGTAAAGATGTATACCATAGAAATGAAGATTCATTTTTCTCATTCTCTCCATTTTCTCTCTGCTTTGACCTTCATAGGCGCGTTCGGCCTGATGATGTATTATTGAGCAGAAACTTAATTTACCTTTCTGTTTCAATAACTTAATCTCAGATAACTCCATCTAATTAATTATAGTTGCTGCCGTAGTAATGACCATCAAAAATTTGAGTAAACTGCAATTTTACTGAGAAAAAAGGTAATATATTGATGGCAAAAAAAAAATTGCTATTTTGCAGAGTTCCAAGATACAAGTAGTAACTTGCAATTCGATGTGATTTTTCATCACAGTAATTTCAAGTAAGAAAAACATGAAGTGAAATGTGAATAGATCATGTTATGAAATGAGAGGGAATGTTGAATAAGTCAACTTGCATGCTGGAAAAGTATCGATGCTCATGGATTCTTTCTTCTAGTTATGTATCGCTGCCAAGTACTGCCAACCATATTAATTCTCTCCTACTGTACAAACTATTCCTTTTCATAAAGCTACACTCAAAGTCACATGAGACTCAAATAAACATCAAAATCCCAAATCTGAAACTACTCTCTCTTGCTTTAATTAGTACCTTTCAGAGACCCAAAGCAAGGCATCAATTTTTGTGGGACGCCTTGTTATCATCAAAAGGCCACTGAGTCATAGTTCTGTGATATCACCTACAAACTAAGACACTTTCAGAAAGGAAAAAAAATGGCAATGAGCAACAATGTGATTGGAGCCATCAACTTCATCGCCATTCTCCTCTCGATCCCGATCATCGCCGCCGGAATCTGGCTGACGACGGAGCCAGCTGATTCGTGCGTCAAGATTCTGCAATGGCCAGTGATCATACTGGGTGTACTCATACTATTAGTGGCTCTAGCTGGATTTATTGGAGCCTTTTGGAGAATCCCAAGACTCCTAATCTTATACCTCGTTGCTATGCTAATTCTGATAATTTTGCTGCTTTGCTTGGTGGTTTTCGTGTACATGGTTACGCTCAGAGGTCACGGCGATGTAGAACCTAATCGTGCTTACTTGGAATACAATCTGGATGACTTTTCTCTGTGGCTTCGTCGAAGAGTCAGAAGTTCCTTCAGGTGGGACCGCATCAGAAGGTGTCTTAGCTCCACAAGTATGTGCCCTGACTTGAACCAACGTTATAGAGTGGCTCAAGACTTCTTCAATGCACATCTATCCCCCATGGAGGTACGTATACCTGGATTCTTGTTATTAATTGAAAGTTTTATTGGAATACAAGAGTCCCCCATCCAAGAAAAATGATTAAAAGGTATATATTTAATAGGGAATCGCCGAAATTCACTTGAAATATTTTGCTTTAAAGACAAATTTAATATGGAATCTAAGAGCCATTTGATATAAGACACACAAAAAAATGAAAATCTTAAAGTCTGGGTCATTGAAATTCTATTTAAATGGTGTAAATCTCTGCACAGTGATTAGCTCTCTCCGAAATTGATTCCATTTAATTCAATTCATTCAAAGACGTACATAACAATGAGTTGAAGAGCTATTTATAGGCATAAGCCTAAATATTCTAGAAAACTAAAATGTAAGAAAGCATTAATGATAACATATAACAATAAAACATGATTTTGTCTAATCAGTAATCAAATTTCTTACAACTTTCAATTATTCTTTTCTTGTTTGTTTTCTGTTTTCATCACCGGCATGAGAGAATGCATGAAAGATTATAAAAAGAAAAAGTAGGAGGAATGATATTAGAATATAAAAGTCTCACATGGACTAATTTCTGGTATATGTATATATGATTTTGGGTTGATTGGGGTTGCAGGCAGGATGCTGTAAGCCGCCGACAAAATGTGGATACCAGTTTGTGAACCCAACGTATTGGATAAGTCCGATTAATAGTGGAGGTGATGAGGATTGCACAAAATGGAGTAATGACCAAACACAAGTTTGTTACGCTTGTGATGCTTGCAAGGCTGGTGTGTTGGCTGATTTGAGGAAGGAATGGAGAGGGGCGAATCTGATATTGATTATTACTTTGATTGGTTTGGTTGTTATTTATGTGATAGGGCTTTGTGCCTTTAGGAATGCCAAAACTGAGGAGCTTTTTCGCAAGTATAGGCAAGGCTACACCTGAACAGTAATCCCACCTTAATTATATATGTCCACATTAGTTCTTACTTGTCATGCCGTTATATGAATATATCTTTAGTTCTCATTTCTCAAATTATTTGATTTGATGTATATATATATATATATATATATATATATATATATATATGTTGGTTCACAAGTGTTGAAACATTGTAGAAAGAGCTTTCTTGAAGAGTGATGTCAGCGTATACAGAGTGCATAATTTAATATTACAGTGCAATCATTTGTATGCATATATAGATAAAAACCACCCAATATTGATATTTATGACCCAACGAGAAGCTGTGGGCCGAAGTTTTGGGCCCACATACAGCTTCCTGATATGGGGCTAAGGCCCATGGGTAGGGTAGGCAAGTGCAAGGCGTGCCAATGAAACCAAATCGAGGCTGAAACATTGTACCAAAAAAATAACAAGGCTGAAACAAGAAGAGAATTTTTTTATTTTTGACCGAAACATGAAAGGAATAAGAATTGGGATTTGGCATGAAAATGCAAAGGGCCTTATCTATATGTAATTTGTAAGTACTTCTATAAATATTTTTTAAACCTGAAAATATGTAATGACTTTAATCAACCCCAGGACTAAACTCGCCTTGAAAAATGCAAAGGACGGCTTAGGAGCAAGTAATATAGTTTTGGTGTAAGAAGAAAGTGGTAAAGGAAGGTGGTTGAAATAAACAAGAGTCCCTGAGATTGAAGAGAATGGTCCCTTATATATAAGTGAATAGTACATTGTGACAGACAAGCTTTTGATTAAACGCTGTGACAGAGGCCTTCGATTCTCTTCATTCACTATTCATTCGTTTTCACTTCACTGGACCAACACTCTCTTAAGGGACCGCCATGTGTTCTGCACTCACTTCAATTATTTTGTGTGTGCATTTTTTTAAAAAGATAATTCAATATTTCAATTTGTACAATAATATCAATTATCGCATATATGAGAAATGAAATATATGTTATCTATTATCATCACTTAATAATCATGCATGTTAGAACATGTTACTTAAAACAAGCTAATCCACTCCAGCTCAAAAAAAAAAAAAAAAAAAGCTAATCCACACACCCGCTAAGGTGGAAAGTTGACCTTAATCAGAAACATTATAATGATCAAAATTATTTGTGCTCCTAATTAATTGTGTGTGAAGCATCACCATGATTTATACGCATTATAGTTTTCATTTGGACAGATGTTAAGAAAGATTATTTTGTGAAGTGATAAGATTTCACGCAATTTTTTATTTTTTTTGGTCAAAAAGATTTCACGCAATTAATGAACTAGTATTTAAGCTATCACGGGACACAGTATAGTTTTCCTCCCCGAGGAGGAGTCGGCCAGGATAATAATTAACTGAGTTGATATAATTATTAATAGGATTTAATTCTGGGGATGTTGACCCATCAAAAAAGAAGTGTGGATACATGAATGGTGGTTGTCCAGTGAACCAGACCTCTGCCCACACTGCATGTGGCTCCCCTGTCGAAACCTCATGAATACATAATTAAATAAAACAAGGACAGAACGTTAACATAACTTAGAATAGGTTAATCTGTAAATTTGTTTTTGTAAGTTTTCATCGATGGAGGAGTAATGTTTCCCTTTTCTTAAATTTTTTTCAGATTTAATGTCATTTCAAAAATTTTAAAATGTAGTAATGTTATCTTATATAATTAAAAAATTAATGTTGATCATTAACTTTTAATTTTTTAATAGTAAATGATAATATTGCTCTATTTTAATATTCCTAAGACAATATTAAATCTAAATAAACTTTCAGGATGATATTGTTTTTCAGTGAAGACTTTTAAAATAAATTTATACATTAACAAAGAGTTATTTTAATAAAATGAGCTTTAACAACTTAAATATGAGATTTAAATATCGGGTATCGGGTCCATATGAATGAAAAAAAAAAATCTTTACTATAGTTACTCTCAGTTGAACTCAATAATGTTGGAATTTAACCCAATCAACTAACCATATAAACAAAACAGAGTTATGTGCGGTCAAAAGCTGAAGTCCCTTATCAAGATGGATTTTGTCTTGTGGGCCCCATGAAATAGTAATCGGCCCATGGAAATCTGAAAAGGTGCTTGGATCATCCTTATCCAGTTTAGAGAGTCAAGCATGAAAAAAGTGAGGGCACATTGTCCCTCTCGCTCCCTCATTTTATTATTATTATTATTACTTTTTCCCTCTTCCCTCATTTAAAACCATAAAAACAAACAGCCATAATGTCTAAAAACAAGAAAGCAAAAGTAACAAAAGCTACTGACAGAGTCCGAAACAAAACCAAAAAGTAACAAAAGAGAGTTTCATCCCATATTAACTTGCAATGTATATATATGTTGTGTTTATTCTCATTTGTCGTCTCAGGGATTTATTGCACAGTCTAGTCTCTCCCATTTTCCATTTCATTCCCACTTGTCCAATAATTCCCCCCTAACTCCTAATCTTCCGTCCTGTCTTCCTCACCAATTGCTATTATTTTTTCCCTGCATGAATTATGCGTTAGAAAAATTACCAAAACCACTTGATTAGTTAAAATTTTAAAATCATATATTAGATTATTAATTAATAGTACTTATTAAATTTAGAATTATCATCTTGATCATCATATTCTTTCTTTATATGAAGCTAATGGGAGTCTCGTGCCATACACGCAGTTTAAGAAATGAGATATGTTATTTACACCCTATAAAAATTGTAATCTGTTACAGTTTTTATATTATATATAGATAAATAAACAAATCATTCCAAATCAATTCTTAAAATAATAATAAAATCATTTCACTTCCTTTAACATTTTTTTCTTATCAATGCTATTAGTTTAAGCATGTTTGGATTAACTTAGAAAAGATTTATAAGTGTTTATACACGTAAGTTGAGATGACACCCTCTCACATACTTACATCATATACTATAAATCACGATTGAAAAACTATTTTTAAAAACTACAATCATTATTTAATTTCAATTTGAGTCATTGATTTACTTTTTTTTATTTTTTTTCAGCAGCAGCACTTTATTCTCGAAGTAAGTGCTACTTAATTCTTTTTGTATCTTCTTTTTTCTTTTTGTTTTTTTAGAAAGTGCGATCAAATCCAAATGTATACTAGTAAAGGCTTTATATATATATATATATATATATATAGTGGTGTTGTATAGCTGGCGCGCGCGCACGTGCGATCAAAGTTTTGGGGGCAGCAAAGGGTCAAAGAATTGAAAAGACACAGAACAACGCAAGCTAATTATAGAACATTCATGGGAGTTTGTGGTACATCTCGAGCCTCAGAAATTTCAAAAACTTACCTCGTACTTACCCTGTTGCCCATATTGTCCCCCAAAAAAAAAACTGATAAGAAAACCGAGTTATTAGACAAGCAATAAGAGATCCATTTGATTCCCACATCAACAAGTCAAGTGCATAATTTTAGAAACTAGGATTATTATTCAAGGCGCAATGAATGAATATACTCAGATTTTGTAACTAGTTGATTGGATCACATCGTGGATTAGGTGTATCAACTATAAACTTAAATGGGTTCATTCCTCTACTTAAAAAGGTTTCTTTCGGTTCTAAAAGTCAATGCCAACGCATGAACAAATTTGATTTTTTTTTTTAAAGATGTAATAATCTGCCAAAGGCGAGCAAAGAAGATGATGTTCAAAATTCTCGAAGACAAAACAAAGTTCAGCTGACAAAACACTAATCTCTCCACAATTTCTTTGAGCTTGCACAATATTCTCGAAGAAAGTATATTCATTATTTGAATAATTCTTATATAGGCACATTTCTACAACGCTACAACATTTAAGAAACAAAATATTGCGTGACTTTGAAGTTAATGGTATAACTTGCACGCGAGTTTCAGTGCTTTCATTTGCTGTGTCATTACTCATCAAGACTCCATTTTTAATTATTGTATTATTTTAAATAACCTAAGACACTAACATGATGAACATCACAACCTGGTTCAAAATTTCTACAAGGATATTAGTTTTATGTGTTGGAATATTTTATTTGTTAAAGTCATATTTTTATAAATTAAAAAATTTATGCAAAAGGATTATGTAGGGAGTTATAACATTAAAAGAAAGTGTTGTTCACACCTTAAAAATATTGTGTAATACTTTCTTCTTCATTTCTTCTTCTTATACTTTTTAAATATCCAACGCTTCTAATATTATGAATCATTTATGTTCATTTAATATTAACATATTTTCATCTAAGTTTACCAAAACTAAAACTTCTTCTCACTCCATCTCAGATTTAAACCTAACAGAACGACTAAAATTTTAGATTCCACATCTCCATATGCGACATGTAGAGAGTATTATTATAAACATATGCATAGTAGGTATTTGCCGATGACCTTAAACAGAGAGCCAACGAGAGAGTGACACAACAAAACTAAGGACCCACTTAAAATATGACGAAATATGATAATGAAGATGGTGTGAGCTAGATTGTGGG
This sequence comes from Albizia julibrissin, assembly GCA_037074505.1. NCBI lineage: Eukaryota > Viridiplantae > Streptophyta > Magnoliopsida > Fabales > Fabaceae > Albizia > Albizia julibrissin. Next base: position 37,185,482 of record CM073488.1, on the reverse strand, counting down.
CGTAAAAGAGGCCCTCTTTTTCCTTAACCCACATCATCATCATAATCCACATCATCATCATAATAATTTAGGGTTAGTATATCAGTGACATCACAGCTTAAGCAACTTGGTTAATTAAGTAGGTCCCACTTAATTAACTCGCACATAGCAAGTTGTGAAAACAATGGCTCAATCTTTTATTAAAGGCGTTCATATTTGATGAGCATAGCGTGATAGTGAAATTATGCAAACCCTATTAATTCATTGATGTAATGTAAGGAAATCTTTTAATCTTGATTAAAATAATAGATATTTGAAGATTCATGTCGGATTATTCGCTTTTACTATCAATTATCAATTAACCAAATGTTAACATAGATCAATCCAGTTTTATAGTCGTGAAAGATATGTGATTAAATGTGTTCAGGGTTTAGTCACATTCAAACTACTCTTTCAAAATTTATTTATCCTTCCATTTTAAGTAAAATATGATTAATATAATCTTTAATCCTTCAAATTTATAGCTATTTCAGTTTGATCCCTCAAATTTTAAAGTAGGAATTTTGGTCTCTCAAAAAGTAAAATGGCCCAAATTTTTATTTAACTATAGAAATTATTGTTTTAAACAAATTTAATCTTAAATGACTAAAATCAAAATGAGGGTAAAATTGAGAGACCAAAAATCATATTAACTCAATAAAACATATAGTATATTCCTTTTGTTCGAAAATAACTACTACTAATTTAAAATTTTACTAAAGATTTAATTATTTTAATCCCTAATAGACGTTCCTGATTTTATTAGGTGAAACAATATACAAGAGATATTTAAAAATTAATTAAGAAGAAAGTAACAAATTTACATCATGATTTTTTTAATGTTAAGGGACATGATCGATTCAAGTAAATTAAAATATGAAGGGTGTACACACACACTATAAAATATTAATTTTACAGTGTCATATTTTTTTTAATCGAAAATTTTACAATGCTGGATGTAGTAAATGTATATTAAAACATAAATAGAATATAGGATCTGACTGTGGAATTATGGAGGCGTCTATTTATAATTTATGTGAATTATTTATAGGGATCGATATGCAAATGAAGAGCAGGAATAGAAGGTGGAGAGTGAGGAATAAAACCACCCACCTTTAATTTGTCATTTTGTGTTGTAGTGTACTCTGATATGGCTCCCACTGCGCATGCATTCGCCCACTACAATAAATAAATAAGTAAATAAATAAAATAAATTTTTTTCTTCACCTTTTTTTTTGTTATTGAAAGAAATGAGTATAATAATTGATGAATCCTATTTAACATGAGGAACATAATTAGATTCCTTGTGTATCTATCTTTGTGACTCTGTACGTGTTTTATGGTAAAAAAAAATCTGTGTTTGTCCTATTATACAAATTGTGTAGTTATAGAAAGAACCATAATTAAATGCGTGTTTGAGAAGTGTAAAAAAGATTTTTTTTAAATATTTTTTTATAAATTAAGATAAAACTTATTTTATATATTTATCTTAAACATTCTAAAAACACTAAAACAAACTCCACTAACTCTGTCACAAAGCCCATAATGTCTTTTTTGGTAAGGAAATTAAAATACAATATTTATCAATAGAGGAAAGGTCCTTATTATAATTAAATCTAAAATGTTAATTAGGACTGAACTCATCATACTTATATTTGATAGCTTTATGAATGGATGTTTTTCAATGTACTGTTGAAGAATATAGAATTGCATTTTTAAAAGTGGTCATATATCCATAATCCTTTTAAAAAATCAGTAATTTGCAAAAAAATTCAATTTATTTTATATATGTTGCAGATATGATATATGTACAATCAATGCGCATTAAGGCAGGCCACACATCAACGAATCCATCATCCATTGAAACGGATAGATGCATAAAATCAGAAAATATGTTTTGTTAAAGATATAATATATATATATATATATATATATATATATATATATATATATATATATATATTAGATTCAAGGCAATGATTAATATTCATCTTGTATTCTCCACTTTCAGCGACTAAATCTAACATCTGCTTGCCAACAGAGATTCTTATAAAGCCCCAACACTACTTAATTGGAATATTTTGTCTTTCGATATTATATTTATGATGCTACGTCACTTCACATATGTTTCACTTATTTGCAGTTAGAGTAAATAAATGTCTATATAGAAGGTGAAAATAATTTTTTTTACTGTAAATTCTTCCCATCCCATTTACTATAAAAGATGAAACATTGTTACCAACTGAATCCTAAAGGTTAAGGTTTGTCTTTACATATAATAGATACCTGTGAGGGAAAGTGTGACTTGATTTGTGACAGTTTTTCAGTTGAGATTTGCTTGGTGTTTGTGACTAAGTCAACACTAATGCTTAGGTGCGCCTAAATAAACATCTACACCAGTGAGTCTACACACAGCATAATGAAATTATAATTTTCTTTTTCAATCAAAATAAAAGTTCAAACATTGACTATTATTAAAGGGGTAACATGAAAGGCAGAAGCCAATGTTGGTGTCCCACCATATACCATTGGGTGTCCCCAAAGAAACCGTCATGTGTTAGGGTCAAACTAAATGAATGATTACTTGAACATTATTACTAACATCACTCAGTACTCCCAAATATCTTAACAAAAGTCAAACATCAAAACCCCCAGCTCAACATCATCCTATAAAATTATATACCCATCTTCAGTGCCCCAATTCTAAGCAATCATTGTTCTTGATAAATACTACTCCAATTAACACATCTTCATATACAGCCAAACATAAGATCAAATAACTTAATATAATATTTATTAAAAAAAAAAAGAATTGAACTACAAACTATATCTTATATGTATTATTAAGGATCAAGAAGAATAATTATCTTCTACAGTTGTGTGTGCCCATTTGGATCACTATTGCACTTTAATGGATAAACTCATCTTACGTGTTTACCTCCCACAACACAAAGATTGAAATTAGTGCGCAATAGTCTTTTTTATTAAACCAGGCATTCATCCCTGGCAATGACCATGAGTAATAAGGATATGATGATATCAAGAGATGCTTACATACAAAATGTAAAATGTTTTAAAAAGAAATATCTCTAATTGAACCTTGATATTTAAATGTAACTCAAAGGATAAAACGGAGAGCCAAAATGGGCACATTGAATTGGGGTGGGCCAACGGGGGTAGCAGCATCAGTGCCTTAGTCCATTATCTACCCTGAGAGAGGCCGCAGAATGATGTGGCACCCATGCCTCCCCCTCTCCTTCTTCATTCATTTATTTATTTAAATAAGGGGAAATAATAATAAAAATTTTAAATTATAAAATCCTAAATCAGATTTATTATCAAGAGCTTAAGAGAATGAAGAAATTTGATAAAAAATTCACAATTCATTTTTTAAAAATACATAATTTAGAATTTTACGATTTTAAAATTTTTTTCTGATATATTTTTTATATTATTAATATTTATTTATTTTGGTCTATGATGCCTCGGACATTTGACTGCGAAACCTCGAACTTTCATGCCACGTGTTTCGCTCCTACCCTTCAACTAATCCACCGTTCCATCATAGTCACCCTTCTCATACCCCCACCCCCATTCGCTGCTCGACACGTCACGCCACGCGTCACTCCTCACCACCCCCAACGCCATTACTTATTTATTTCCATCTTTTTTCTTAATTCCATATTATTGAGTAGAATGACCATTCCACGTGTCGGCAGTGCCCTCTGGAAGAATCCACACATATGTGGAGTCCCGCGTTGGCAAAACAAAGGTAACTTTCACTTTCAAATGCACGGACCGCTCCGTTTTGTATTGGCGTAGGGTTTCGAGCTCCCTTTTATTTTTTAAAAAAAATAAAAAGGGAAAATGAATGTGCAGTCCTAAAGAAACAAAAAAACGAAGATTCAGTCTCAAAAAATCACATAATTACTGTCAGATCCCAAGGGACTGATTTTTAATAAATTGCAATTACACAATTACCCAAATGCCCTTATTTGACAACACCCACTCCATTGACATGCGTGTGGAATATTTTATTAAAATGAGTGTTATGGGTCCCTCAACCCATTTTAATTTTAATAAAATATTCCAACACCCACATTCTTCTTAATAAAATATTATAATTGCGTTAACAACCCCCACAGCAACCATTGACAACACCCACAGTGTGCATTGACAAGTCCGTGATGTTGTGTTAACAACCTCTACACTGTCCATTGACAACACTGACAGCCTCCATTGACAAGTCCTTCATAACAACCCTCACAGCCTTCATTGACAACCCCTACAGCCTATATTGACAACCTTGACAGCCTCCATTGACAAGTCCTTCATGTTGCGTTAACAACCCCCACAGCCTATATTGACAACCCCAACAGCCTCCATTGACAACCCCAACAGCCTATATTAACAACCCCAACAGCCTCCATTGACAACCCCGACAGCCTCCATTGACAACCCCAACTGCCTTCATTGACAACCCCTACAGCCTATATTGACAACCCCAATACCAAACATGAATTTACATCAATTTACATAGAGCTGAAGTTACAAATGAATTTACATCTACTTACAAACATACTGTATAGAAAAATCCCGCAAACTATCAGTGCAACTTTTCAATAAGAAATTATGTATATAAATGCTTTCTTTACAAACTAAAGTGAGCCATTTTGCTTAGAATTTGAGATAATCTGAATCTTCTCTTCTGCAAACTATCAGGCTGTTGGGGTTGTTAACATAGGCTGTTGGGGTTGTCAATATAGGCTGTTGGGGTTGTTAACGCAACATGAAGGACTTGTCAATGGAGGCTGTTGGGGTTGTTAATGGAGGCTGTAGGGGTTGTCAATGGAGGCTGTAGGGGTTGTCAATGGAGGCTGTTGGGGTTGTCAATATAAGCTGTGAGGGTTGTTAACGCAACATGAAGGACTTGTCAATGGAGTCTGTCAAGGTTGTCAATATAGGCTGCAGGGGTTGTCAATGAAGGCTGTGAGGGTTGTTATGAAGGACTTGTCAATGGAGACTGTCAGTGTTGTCAATGGACAGTGTAGAGGTTGTTAACACAACATCACGGACTTGTCAATGCACACTGTGGGTGTTGTCAATGGATGCTGTGGGGGTTGTTAACGCAATTATAATATTTTATTAAGAAGAATGTGGGTGTTGGAATATTTTATTAAAATTAAAATGGGTTCAGGGACCCATAACACTCATTTTAATAAAATATTCCACACATTTTAATATTCCACACGCATGTCAATGGAGTGGGTGTTGTCAAATAAGGGCATTTGGGTAATTGTGTAATTGCAATTTATTAAAAATCAGTCCCTTGGGACCTGACAGTAATTATGTGATTTTTTGGGACTGAATCTTCATTTTTTTGTTTCTTTGGGACTGCACATTCATTTTCCCAAACTTAAAAGCAAAAAGCATGGGTCAAAAGTACGACGTTAAAACGTGGTCGGTAATATATAATCCAAGTCTGTGATATAAAGAGATCACCAATGGGAGGAGCCCACACGTAAGGCATTGCCCAGTCACGTGTGTAACTTCTATTTCTCCACGTTCAGCGTGTGACAGTGTCTGATCCGAAGGGATGCCGTCTGCCTCATATGAAGTGTTTGTTTAAATTGACAGTAAATTATTTTTTAATATAATTTATAAAATAAATATTAAATAAGAATTTTATTTTAATTTATGTAAGTATATTTTTTTAATATTAATTCAAACATATCCCAACACGGTTAGGGAAAATAAAAAAGGTAAAGTGTGAGTTATAATTAAAATTAAAGGACCCATAATTAGAAAAGGCAGAAGTACTTAACAACCCTCGTGACAAGACATTAAACGTCCTTCCGTTGACTTAAACCTCCCCCTTCAACTCTAGCCTGTGTTTGATCGCCCTAGGAAAAACTACAGGACCCCTTGCGGTGGATAATAATATAAATCATGGCTTGATATATAATATAAGTTATTTAGAAGATAATTATTATTTATTTATTTTTTATATAATTAATAATATTTAAACAAGACTCTTTGTATTTTTTATCCCTCCTTCAATACCTCACTTAATATGAAAAAAAAATTGAAATTTTTCTTAATTTAAAATAAATTTAATGAAGTAACTATTGTTTCTTCACCCTCATGAATTATTTAAAGTGATGTATATATTGTGGAGTGGGGGAGTACATTGGATTTTTTTAAGAAAAATGCTTTTGGCTAATCTGCACGTGATGGGTAGTTTATAATACCATCAACTAGTGTTTAGCGCGCATTTTCTAAAATTCTATTAATAGCCATATGAGTTACAGACTCCTCAATTTTTTTAGTTTATGGTTACCCATCTTAACACAAATGTCTCATTTAAAATTTAAATTTAAGATTCAAAAAAATTTAATAAAACTTTATATAGTTAGACCAGCTATCTATTAGTACTACAGTGCGTTTGATATAACGATGTGAAATCCCAAAACGGAAATATGGAAAAAACAGAATTAATGATTTTCAAATTAAAAATATTATGTAAGAAAATAATTGGTAAGTTTTTGTCATTGGTGTAAAATAACTTGCACATTTCATGACGTGCAAAATATTTAGCTCGTTTGGATTAGCTTATGGAAGCTCTACAAGTTTTTATAAATCGTGATTCACAGAATACGAAGTAACTTTTACGGTTTACGAGGTAAATATGTGGAGGAGATTTATCTCAATTTACGTAAATTAGGCTTATAAAATAAACCCGATTATAAATAGAATTTTCAAACATGCAAATTATTGATTATGAAAAGGAATTGAAGGGAGACAAATGGAATCCTCGTTACCTTTTGGAGGGGAGACAAGTAAGTTTGTAAGAAAGAAACTTGAGAGCAAAATGGTGAGTAAATGAATATGTTTTGCAGAACAGCAAAATGGTGAGCAAAATTCCTTTCTGCATTAACAGTGTTGCCATAGTATTGATTGGACCCATCGGCAAATTTATTCACTCCAATATGAGAAAGTTCACATTCCCATTAAGTGACGCCACCCATTCATCACTAAGTCCTACTTTGCTTTTGCTTTTTATCATACAAGCCGCACATCCAAAGTTGGCCAAGATTCCCAAACACAGTATACCCCTATCCTATCATCATCTATCTCAGTCTCTGACCATTATCAACGCCGTTCAGTGATGGCCACTCGTGACCGTTGATTAAAATAAAATGTAGGCCCCGCTTTATGATAACCCACGTACTACGGAACCGCCATAACATAAATAAAATAAAAATGTATTTTTTACTTATGCGGGGCGGCTGACCAGCTCGCTATTTTCAAGAACCAAGACGTCTCGCTTTCCCGCACGCCAATAAATGATCGACGCGTGTGAATGAAGACAACCCGAACTCCACCCGCCCCATATAAACCGGCTTCCGCGGGTCCCACAATGTTGGGAAGCTTTTACTGCCTTCGCCACTACCAGCATTCTTGGCCACTCACCACATAATATCCCTTTTTATATATAATTACAAGTTTAGGTTATGGGATATGGAAATACTCATATACTTGTTAATGTAACACATAATTAATTAATTTAAATAAATTAAGAATTTTAATTTTTAATTATATAATACAGTATGATCTAAATTTTTTAAATATTATAGTCATTTCCTTTAATTCTCTTTCTTATCTCTTATTTAATTATTATTAAATAAATATTAATAGGTTAATTTAGAGGAAAATAGATTAAAAAATTGAAATGAAGTATATTGTATTTTTCATATAAAGGCTCTTTTATAGCTCAATTTTTTTATTAAATTAGATCTTATATTAAAAAATAGGGCTATGAGAGTTGCATATATAATCAATTTACAAAAAACAAAATTAATTATGATAGCTATTTAAAAAAAATGCGTTGAATTTTTAATATGTAATTATTTTCATTAAAAAAATTCCTAATAAACACCCTCTTTATAAGTACAATAATAAAAAAAAACAAGTTATAAATTTAAGAAACAATGTAAATTATATTTAGCATAAAAGTAAACCTTTTTAATAAACCGATATTTAATAAATTTCATGTTAAAATAAAAAAAATCATCGGTTTATGTTGTCAATAATCAAAATCAGATTATTTGAATTATTAGGAAGAATATTTTAAAAGAAAATTTTGCCAGTAAGCAGCAAACATCATAATACGAGTATTACTGCCATTCGGTTTCCAAATCACAAATTAGAGAGGGGGGATTATATATAGCTCCCCTCCCTCCTCAAACAAGCATGACAAAAATCAATAAAAATTCTTAATTGGCATGGTATTTGTGAGGGCAATCTTAATTGATATTTGTATTTACTATTTAGGGGCATAAATAAATAATTGCATCAAATAATAAAAGGCACTGGATTGGAAGCAGATGCATAATGTAATAAAAATTCTTAAGTTCAGCACTAGATATATTATTAAGGTCCACCCAGGCACCTAATTGAAAAGAGAGTAGTATTTAGTATTTACAACTCAACCCCAAAACTTAGGTATAATAACGTCTAAAAAACCCATCCTATGTATATTATTTTCCTTATCATATATATGGCTCCACAGAAAGGAGCTTTACTTGTTATTTTGCTTCGCCATTCTTTTTTCATCTTTCTCACATCACAACCGACTATTTCATAGATGCCTTATTTTCTACTTTCTTAACGCCTTTTCCCCTTCCTATTGCATTTTTCTATATACAATGCCAGAACCAGAAACCACTACCCACAGGACAAAACACTTTCCAGCATTTGCAGGACTGATGAAACGACGTCGTCGGACACCTGCATTGGTACGTAATAACATATCCACGCGAGGACCTGGTAGCAAATAACCTAAAATACCAAACTATCTTAGTATTCTATGATTAGTCCTCCCATGGGGGCTCTGTGGGGTATTCCCTTTCTTCTCTTGGCCGTTCTGTAATTCACCGAAGTCGGCGGCGGCGTTGACGGAGTGAAGCTCTGAACCGGAGACTTTCCGTTCTTCTGCCGACCGCTGTCGCTGCTGCTGTACGAATCCTCCGAGTCCGACGCCATTGTGGCGGCGGCGGCCGACTGCTTCTTCTTCCTCGGGAAACCCCTCGACGTCCCAACGATCTGTTGGAAAGAAGCCATGTTCAGATCCAATTATTCCAAAAAGCAAAACTTTATTTAGTATTATTTTTTTTGCAGTTTCTCTTTCCCAATTTGTTCCACAATAGCTTAACCAAAGGAAGACATTGTTCACTTTTCTTGTTCCATGACTGAGACAGTAAAGGCATTGTGAAATTTTAAGTAAAAAGTACCTTGCAACCCAGAGAACAGAAACGGTACGAATCCAGGAGGCTCCGTTCACAGACTTCGCAGGTGTTAGTGACGCCCTTTCCAGGCCTAGGCTGTGGCCTCTCGTTCAGGAACACTACCCTTGCACTGTTGATAATGTACGTCTGAACACCACTTATGTCCAAAACTTTCTGAATCTCTGAGACCCTAATCACATCATGGTACGAAGACCTCCTAATCTGTTAAAAAAAAAAAAAAACATCCAAGTTCGGTTTCCATCAATGAGAGTTACAGAACACGAGTTTTTGACCAAATGAATGCCAAATGGGAAGGGGAAATCAGGAAACTGTTGACAGTTAAGAGTTCAGAGTGGGAAATTATAAAACCAGGGCACAGTGATAGAAGGAAAGATGGGAGTTCACCAAAAATCCGGAAAAGGAGGAGAGTGGTGAAGACAACGACAATGAGCCAAAGAGATGAACAATGAATGTGAGAAAAGAGTAAAGTTTTTTTCTTTTTTGGTGTTGTGATTGAGTTATGGAGTGAGGAACGAACCTGAATGGCACGATGGTCCTTGTGGTAGGCGAGACAGAAAGAACAGAGAGCACCGTTCATGCAATCCAAGCAATACATATTGCATTCGCTCTTGTGGGAATCAGCATGCAACTTGCATTGAACAAAGAAGCTTTCTTTGAGCAGAGGCTTCAACCATGGCGGCCACCTATTGTCCTCATCGTCAGGACCTCCAGCACCCTTTTTCAAAAATCAACCAACAAAAAACAGAAATCACAGTCAGAGTCACACCCAGAAAACAGAACATCAAAAAACAGAGCATCATCAACACGACAACAAAAGAAACCCACAAAAAACACAATGAGAAATAGTTCTAAGCATTGACTAATACCATGATTCTCCTGTTCTTGGGCTTGATTTCCTTCACAAAGGTGTCTTTGTTTTCGATCGCCAGCTTGAAATAGCAGGGAAGACACAGAGTCTGATGAGCTAATGAGGAATGTGAGAGATTTTCAGAGAAATTTTGAAGCAGAGAACTTTTTAGAAGAGTGGAAGTGGTGAGAGAGGGAGGAGGCGGTAGAAGATGAAGGCGTTAAGACAGAGAAGAGAAGAAGGGGAAGGAGAGAGGGGTCGTTCTTATCCGCACAAAGTCCACAACCAAAGCCAACTCCGAACCTAACTCGGAAGCCGAACCAAGCAAATGCGTTGGGTGCAAGGAACCCACCTCCTCCTTTCCTTTTTATTTCGCTTTCATTTCTCATTACCCTTCTTTGGTCTTATCAATTTTGTTAATTTAATGGAACAAATTCCTCTGTTTCCATAATTATTTAAATCCTGAGATCTCAGACATTATTCGTGATTATCGCATTGCTAAAAAATATTACTCTAGTAGTATTTTATTTCGCCCTCTGTATTATCAAAACTAAACCAACAGCCAGCCTTTTTTTTTGGTTTTATTTCAGTGTAATTATCATTACATGAGGCTGTTCCTTACCCATGTCCCGTTCCAACTTGTTTGGTTTCTTAATATGCAAGTCACTAAAAATTTGATGGCCCAATTCGGCTAAGCCATTTTGAGTTTTGTCCTCAGTATGAATGCATGCTCTGACAATTTTGTGCATGGATCTCAGTTTTTCTTCAACTTCACGAGCAATTCGATTCGTCAATTGCTGCCAATGGCAGTTGAATTTATAATTTCCCATGATACTTTTATTTTTAATCCTAAATAATTAGTTCTATTCTAAAATTTCTTTTCCCATAATTCAAGCCTAATTCTAGGAAGTTCACAAAAGGGCTGATGATTTAAACATATATGAATACTTTCATTGATCTGATTTTAAAAAAAAAATTAAGGAAGTTAAATAAATTATTTAAAAATATTTATATTTGTTGTTGGCCAAACTAATTTACCTAACTTATAAATTAATATATAGTCTAATGATATATAATATATATTATAATTTAATTATTTTTTTAGCTTTATATCTAAACAAAAAACAACTAAATTTTATATTAAAGATGAGAGGGAATGGAAGACAAAAATAACATTTGCATGTTGGATTTCGCAGATAATGGAGGAAGAGATGTAGAAGAGGAGCTATAAATGTTTAGCGACATAATGGAAATGATGATTGAAGAATAATGAAAGGAGGACAAATAAAGGGAAGAAGAAAGTGCTATGAAATTATATGTGTCTCCTTGCTAACCCTAATCATGGGTTAGGTCGACTAATTGGTTACCCAAGAGAAGAAAAAGAAAAACAAAAGACTCTCAATTATTGGCCCAGTTTTTTGTGGGAATACAATAATTCACTTTATTTAGTAGTTTTTTTACCAATCAAAATTTGGGCATTTTTATTTTTATTTTTATTTCATCATGTATATCTCTAAGCCACTTTACACTTGAAGCTTCTTATATTTGAAACTTCTGATATTTAAACCAATAATATATATTTCTTAACATGCATGATTTTTATTATCTACAAAATTAAATTTTAATTTTAAGCGTTTGGTTGTTGTTGTAGTAGTTGCGTGGCTTTTATATATTCTCTGCCTTGTGAACTTTCCTGTTAATTGGTGTATGGAGTATGCTAATATTGATTATGTGTTACTATATCTAATACGTGATTACGTTTATATGTTTATCTTTTTTTTTTCATTTAATATAATTGATCATTTGATAAAAAGCAAATACGTATTTAGTCCATTCCATTCAACTTAAATGCATACCATTAACAGTATAAAGTTTATGTTAGGGCCTGTTTGAATTAGCGTTTGAGAAGTATGTTCATACAAGCCGAGACCAAACTCATCTCACATACTTATCTCATACATCATAAATCACGTTATAAAAATAACTTTTACCGCTAATCTAAATAAGCACTTAAATAGTGGCATGATACATTTTTAATCAAAACTAGAATATACAACCCATTTGGTCCAATATATAAATTACTTTCAATCACCTAACCAAAATCAATGAAGAAGGGCGGTTAACTCAATAAATGTTTTAAATTGAAATAAATTTCTGACTTTATTGGGTTAAGGTGTAATTGTGCTTTGAAAGTAACCACTCATAAGCCTTGAGTATCTGAAAGATTTTTTAGGAACAATTTTACCTTGAGAGTAGTTAAAATATAGGAATTTTGTCATTTTCCATTAAAAATGCTAACTATCAATATTAAATTTTTTAATAGTTAACGTTATTTTTTAATGGTTATGGCGAATTTGCTTCTTTTTTAATACTTTCATAGCAAAATTTCTCTTCAAAAAATTTATAAATACCCATCATTCTTGAGTGGTTACTTTGAGACAAAATCGCAATTAAACTCAACTTTATTCCTATTCAAATTTGTTTCACCTCTCTTCTATTTTATAACATCCAATGTATACTACAAATATACAGGGTAAGCCTACTACAAAAAAAAAAAAATCGCTCAATTTTCTATAGAACATTTTCGGTGGCTAGATTGCGAATTCTGTGACAAATTCTATCAAAAATTCAATGTCTTTTTGTAGTGAGGTTGGAAAACTTCAAATATTTCTACTTAGAGAAGCTATATATATTGTGAATAGAAAGGACTCAAAGGAGTATGTGGCGTATTTGTATTTCAATTTTGATTAGGGCACAAGACAACAAAACGTGAAATAATCTAGCTACATCCAAAATATAACATATTACTCACAAGTTAAATATATCAATTTGGCTTCTTGACATTAGAGTATATATTAGAATAGGTTCCTAGTGTGGTTAAACAATTGGCAATTACACGTAAGGAAAAGGTAAAAGTTAGATATCCAAATCCATATATACATCAAAGCACACGTGAATTTTAAGAATTGAATTGATGCTATGTGACTCTCAATTCATAGCGACTCATGATGCAACTAAACGACTTAAATTTATTTAATTTAATCAATTTGATGCTAGCATCCACAATATTCTCAACTGTAATAGAATGATTAGAGTTTTGAAGGATAAAACATACAAAAGGCACATACAAAGAACAAGATGATAATAAGAGGAAAATCTAATATTAAGAGCAAATGTTTCGTCCACTCGTTTAATACATGTGAGTTTATACAAAACAATAAGAATAGTAAACTTCATGAAAAATAAAATAGGAAAACATATTACAATTGATGACAATAATCACATACAGTAAATATAAAAAACTCATCAACTTAAATAGAATATAAAATTAATTATAATAATTATGAAATTATAGAAAAATTAATCAAATTACATTCAATTACATAAACTGTAAAAACTATATATGGTATATAAAGAACCTATCAGGTAAAAGGAAATAAACTTGTCTTCCTCTAGAAAATAAATTTGATTTTTTAAGTAAAAAAGGTAACAGCCACTCTTCACTCCAATTCAATATCATCTTTCGTCAATTTTTGATCTTTATCGTCTCCACGATTTTGTAGACATAAGAGGAAATCTAGTAGGTATGGAGACGCAAAAGTTCAAAAAAGACACGCAATGTAGTTATTTAGGCTAGGAAATTTTCTTTTCTTAATAAATGCGCAACAAAGTGGCAACTAATTTCTAATTATTCATGGTACAAGTCCCTAATTATTAGACTTTACTATGCCGAATCTAGACATGATTGCTTTCAAATTTTTACATCTCTGGGGCCAAAAGTTTATTCCTTCGTCAAATTAACCAAATACTTTCCTATAATATCAATGAAAATCCTTAACAAAAAAACAATGAGCAAATATAGAATTTGTATATTTCAATCAAATTCCTTCTTATTTTTTCTGCAGGGCCTAAATTAACTACAACCAGATTCACAGATTGTTGTATTTGAATACCAAGTTTTATCAGATTATTCATCATGCTCAGAATAAACAAAAAATAAAAGAAAAATTGGCATAAGATGACGGCAAATCCTATGAATCTCTAGGCTATCCCAATGCCTCTCTATGTGTTTTAAGAATTACAGAGACTTCTCAACAATGAAAAAGGTACATTTTGCATCATTTGTCAACAAAAACTTGCAACTTTGTTCTTTGCCTTTAATTTTCACATTCATCAACTTCAACAAAACTATACATCGTCCCCACACAACAAATCAAACTACCTTCCTCTTTCTTCTCCATTTCTGACAAATTAGTTAGAATGTGAACTCGAAACTATTCCTTTTTCCCCTCAGTGATGATATAATCAGAATACACCAACATGATGAGACTCCAACAACTCATGTCTTGTTTTCTTCTTCTTCAATTCATCTCTATTTTATAATCAATCAAAGGACAAGCACTGACTTAGTTTGTCATTATATATGATTTTTGGGCATTTAATTTTGTGTGGTAGTAAGTGGGAATCGAGGGAGATATTATTTTAAGTTTTATAGGGTGGTCCATGCATATGCTTTTGCCCTATCTGCTTAATTATACTTGCTCACTCTGAAACATAAACCAATGGACACGCTTTAAACAAACTTGATCATCAAAAACTACATTTAAAAAAATGAATTATGGAGTATGACTTTGTTGCCATCACCAGAGAAAAAATCGTATCTGTATATGTTTAATTTTTTTTATATTTAACATTAATAAACAGTGCTTTCACCGGATCGATCGTATAATTATGATACATTCCTCCCTGCACGCTGCAATATTATTTCGTATCTTGTTTCTTGTCTTGAAGAAGAAGATTTTCTATTTTTAGTTGATTCGAAGACCTTTTTTTTTTTTTTTCCACCAGTTGATTCGAAGACTTTGAAGCATCGATCAAAAAGATTAATTAATGAATTGAAAAGTGGCTTGACTGGACGCACCAATCGAGCTTGGTCTCCACGCGGAGGACACAATTATGAGAGAGCATCATATAATAGTCAATATAGTACTTTAGCCTGAACTTCTTATGAATTACTGTGTTTTTGTTTGTTTGGAAAGCGAGAAAATTCTGAGTACTTTACCACAAGTCTCCAGAAATATTTCAGAATTTTCAGAATTATTGAACTTTAAGGGATGTTTGGTACGTTTATTTGGAAGGGAAGGGAGGGGTGGGAAAAATTTTATGATTTGGATTTAAAAAAATTGGGTTAAAAATTTTTAGTTAATTTTTATTATTTTTTATTTTATATCTTATATTCATTAAAATTTTAAAACCATACTTCTCCAGTTTTTTAAAACTAACTCATAAAATTTTTTCCCCCCTCTATTTCCCTATTGCCAAATAGACCCTAAACGCTCTGTGGACCTGGCTACTAGGCATGCCCTTTGGAAATTTTTGTATGTTTGTATTCTAACAATAGATGCTCATCCGATTTTCCCTTTTTTTTTTTTTTCTATATGAGCTAGGTAAATAACCAAATCGTTGAGATTAAAAAATATTTTTAAAGTTAATGAAGCTCCTTAAATGTTATTTCTTCCTATATTTTTTATAAGCAACAACTACCCAAATCACTAAAACGGTGATTGCAATTAGTTAAAAACGATAAATATTTTAGAGATATAATTTTTTTTAAATATACCCTTATTTATAATGATGACGAATAAGAGAGGGAATGAGTGAGAAGAAAAATAAGGGAGACATAGAATTAATTGAGGTAAAAATAAAATATGTGCATTAATTTTTTAGATAAAGCAAAGTTGTTTATATATATAATTAAACCAAACTAATATTACTTATAAATAGGATCAGAGGGAGTGAGGGAGGAGTACTATGTTGTAATTTTTTATCCAAAAAAGATTCACATATTAAATGTTTGACATACTTCCTCCAATGCTTTATATTAGGCAAGGTTGTTAATACAAGTCATTTATTATCTTTTCATGCAAAACTTTAATGATTCGTTCTGTTAAGTCCCCGGAACCACATCCAAATACTCCCCCCAATCGATAGCATCAGTTCAACTAATTCATCAAAAATCAATAAATTATGACATTTAACTCATTAACTTCATCTTAAGTCAATTTTTTTTTTACATTACCTAAATATTAAATGATATATTTTGAAGGACTCAGAAAGATCATATTTAAGCATTGATTTTAGGGATAAATTTGATAAATAAGTATTGATTACTCTTCAAATAATTTATATTACGAAACAAAAAAATACGTTAGAAGTAACTTATATGATGAATTAGAGGGAATATAATATAAAACTTTTGGAAAGTATTTGGTATGAATTAAAACGGAAGGTGATGCAAATTGAAGACATTATTATTTTAAATGACTTATTCTAATATTGGCGATTAGTTAGATAAGCAACGATATATTGGAAAGAGCCTAGGATGTTTGGTCGGGCTTATGATTATGCATAAGCCCGATTCATGTAAATCGAGATAAAATTCTTCCACATATTTACCTCGTAAACCGTAAAAACTACCTCATATATCGTAAATTATGATTGAAAAGCACGATTGGAAGTTCCAACCGCTATTCCAAACATCCTTATGACTTATATTAATCACACTAACTTAGTACTGGTTTCTTATTTGCTTATCTAGGGTACATGACAATTGTGTTATTTTTCTTGTGTACTTTAGGTTTAGAGTTAGGGTTTATTTATTTGTGGGATTAGACTTTTTATGTTTTTGTGGATTTAATTGCACTCTTGTTTCTTTTACAAAGAAGTACTTCTTTTGTGAAAAAAAAGGGGCACAGTGAAAAAAGGCAATGTATTTTATGTTTAGGGAAAAAATACTCACATTTATCTCCCATAAGAAGGAATGGAGAGATAACTAAGCTACTGCCTTCTCTATTGTATACCTCCAATTCTATGAGAAGTTTTAGTCATTTTTTTTAATAAAAAGGCATTTGATTGGTATAAGTAGTATTAAATATAATTTTTTTATATATATGTTAATAAAAATTGTGCGAGTGAGCAGAAATTAATATGAAGCTGAAGTTTAATTAGTTGATAAAAATAATATTAAAAATCACTATAATTTTAAGATTAATGTAATGTTTTTAATGTAGTTAAACACTTAAAGAGGATGACATATGTGATATTTGTTTTCTAGATTTCCGTGTTTTGTTGAATGTAATGTTGAAAGCGATATGAATTTGAATTAATGAGACTTTTAAAAGATGATAATTAAAACGGAGAGAGAAAAGCAGCGAAAAAAGTGGATGAGGGTTGAAATGGTAAATGGCGCCTATGTTATGTACGTAAAGGTCAAAAGATACTGCTCTGAATTAAGAGTGGGCATTCAATTTTAAGTCAAAAATCAAAATAATCCAAAAAATAAATAAAACCAATTTAAAAAATTGAACCTAAATTAATTAATCAAATGAACTGATTTGAATTTTGACCAAAATATTTTAGTTCAGTTCGTTTAGTAACTGTATTAATCGATTTTTTTATTTATTATTTATAATATTATATATAAATAAAATTTTATAAAAGATTATTTTTTATCCTTAATATTAGATTTAGAGATAAAATATATAAAATAGATTAATTAGATTTAAAATATCTATAGATTTTTTTAATATTATTCAAAATCTACACCTAGTTAATTATAAAAATATGTATTTATAAAATAGTATATATTAAATATAAATATATTATAAATATTTTGGTTTTTTAGTTTTAACCGAAATATTTTTCTAATAACCTAATTGAACACTAAATTTTTAAAAAAATTAAAATAAAAATTTTATCAAAAACTGAATTAATTAAATAAAAAAACTAAATTAAATTCGGTTCGATTTCGATTATAATTTATTCACCCCTGCTCCAAATGAAACCCCTCACCTGAACACTACCATTGACCCAAGCTTTCGGTCTTTTCCTCTTTCTCTTCGTTGACCCTTTAAACTACGTCGTTTTGAGTTTCATGGCCCCTCCTTACAAATCAACTAATAATTCTTTTTTGTTTTTGGTCCTACCATTTACCAAGTACCAGTGTGCCACCAACTATCATAATTCAAATCATCCCTATCTATTCTCCAATAATTTTAAAAATAAACATATTAAGATGTCATCAAATGCTTTAGTCTTTAGATGTAGTTTAAATAAGAAATCAAAGAGAATGAAATAAGAATACTAAACCCAAATCTCGACCAACGCCTCTTATCATCGAAATAATAGCATGAGTTTTTCATTTAAAAATATGAATTATTATTATTTTTAATGATGAAATAAGATGCCACCAACTATGAATATGAAAACAAAATTTCAAGAGACAAAAAAAAAAAAAAAAAACGGGAGAGAAAAAGAAAGAGAAAAATATGAGTTGATAGATGACCGAGGCCAACTATGTTTACCATCTCTAATAATCAACAATCTTGGATAGTTCATATTAAAATGCAGATGAATAATTACCGACAAACAGTATTTTAAGCATATGATGATTTGATTAGCACTTCAGTTGTAGGGAGAAGATTAAGTTAATCATAGTTCATAGATATTATGTTGAAAAATAATCTACTTTAAAATTTTTTCTATAAGCTATTTTCTTTTTTCTTTTTTTGGGCCAATGTTCTACAATAAGCTGTTTCAAATAACATCAAAATAAACTCTTTCCAACATGTCTGCCACATGTTTAGCTTTAATTCTTCCAACAACTCCATCATACTAGCAACATCTTTCTCATTTTTAGTCTAACAAAAATCCTTTTTTTTTTTTTAAATTTTGATTAACCTTGAGCAGCTAATATTATTCAATAAGCATTGATTTGATATATGAGATTTCATTATTATATCACTTAAAAGTACTGATCATTACTCGAGGTAGGCATTTGCCATCGAGGGGCAATAATGTATATATACAAAAAAAAAATAAAAACAAGAACAAAAGCCTCCAACAAACCATATATGCAATACATTATTTAAAGGGTTGTCATCTAGTTTTCATCACAATGATGAGCATGTTACTGTAATGGCATTTGAATTAGACGGTTCAAATTTAATAGGAACGATTTAAATTTAATTTAAAAATTTTAATATGTATTTTTTAAAATGATAAATTTATTTTTTTAAGAAGTGATAATTATAATATTTTTATTTAAAATTTTAAATATATTAAAGTGAAAAATTTTTAAAATATATAATTAGATTAAATCTAGTTCATCTAAAATTAATTTAAATAATTCAAATTGGTGACAAACACAAAATGTGCTGCCTTATTTAAGTGAGTATATATATATATATATATATATAAACATACTTCCAAAAGAAAAATGAGTCAAGCAACCACCAAACTAGTTAGCTTAACTACTTTTAATTTCTGATTCAATATAGAAATAAAAACAAATATCGTCAAATTCATCAAAAGAAAATCCATGAGGATTATGAAAATTCAGCCTTTACTTTTGCATTTCGAGATGGCATTTCAACATCAAAGTATCATGATATGGCAAGATGTAATTAACAATAACAGTGAAATTGCCAAGGGCCTCACCGCCTAGTCCCAGATAGTGAAGCTTTAGTGTAAGTAGAAGATTATAAGTTCGATTTCCCCAGTAATTTCAAAGCTATTAATGCTTATCCTTCTAATAGAATTGATACTTTTTTTATTTTTAATATAAAATATATTTATACTAATTTAATTATGAGATTAAAAATACCAAATATAAGAAATAAAATTAAGAAAGACTTTACATTTAGAATATAAATTCACTGCAAATTAAATCTTACATTTACAATATAAGGCAGCAGTGAAAGCACGTATAGTAGAGAAGAGTTGAAAAAGTCAGAAAGAAGAAAGGGTAAGCGAAGTGAAATGTTGGGATGTGATTAAAGTGGGGAAAGTGGAGTGAAAGAGACGAGTTTCTACTTTCATAAAATCCAAAAAGGTGAAGCGTTGTGAAACACACTGCCCCTCCTAGATCCTTCCCCTCCTCATCTGCCACTTGCTTTATCATCATCATTCATCACCCTTCACCAAAATATTAAACAACACAACATAATTATAAATTTAAAAAAAAGGTTATTTTATTTGGTTCATATATTTTTAAATTGATTCTTATCCTATAAATTATGTACGTGTGTTGTGGAGGGAGGGTTGGCTCCAACGTCAGTTTCTATTTATATACAGAGAGAGAGAGAGAGGGAGGGAGATAGCGATGTTTAAATTATAAGTCTATGAGGGGGAAAAAAAAAGGAATGATAGTTAGGTATTTGTAAATAATGGAAAGAGGATGATAAATAAGGATGGAGATGAGATGAGAGGGATAGTGAAAGTGAAAATGAAAGTGAAAGTGAAACTGATAATTATTCAGCGAATGTGGGTTTGGTTTGGAGTTGCCATATTATGTGTCACCATCCCTCATGACTAAGACCCCACTCTGCAACTTGCAACTCTTCTCATCCACAACTTTCTCGCCTCCTTCCTTTTTTAATTTTTTTAATTTTTCCTCTTTTTTTAAAATTTCGGCTTCACCTCCTTCCTCCACATATTTCACCCATGTTATATATGGAGGGAGAATCTCATAAAAATGTATTTAAAAATAAAAAAAGGATAAATTAGTACAGTGAATTTATTAAATTTAAAATTTGTCAGGTGTCAGTATGGATGAAGAATCTAAAATTTTAAAATTTCAGTGAAAAGACAATTTTACTTTTCAGCTTTCCCTCCTTTTCAGTTCGGAATAACAACACCGGCTCTTGGTTAATAACAACGTAATCTAAAATACGGTGTTATTAATATAGAGAACGGTATTGTTATTGGCCAACTTGTGAATTTTAAATTCATCCTTAAAGTTGTTAATGAAAAAGACGATGTTGTTAATTAAGAGTCTAGTGTTGTTATTCTGAGTTGAGAGAGAGAGAGAGATAGCTGAAGGATAAAATTGTCTTTTCACTGAAATTTCAAAATTCAAGATTTCTACTGACACCTGACTGATTTAAAATTTGATAAAATCATTATACTGATTTATCTTTTTTCATTTTTTACTGTATTTTTTTAAATTTTCATATATATATATATATGCGCGCGCGCGCGCGCCAGAGAAAGATGGCATCCTATATACACTAAATACAATTAACTTGTTGCATCATACACGCAATTAACTTTTTCTTGTCATTTCTATTACCGAGTTTGGAGAGTAGTACAATTTACGAACTACATAGATTTCTCTTAAATTGTGAGTCTCATTCGAATGTGTAGGGCATTGTTGAGTGATTATCAGCCTCAGTCGCAAGCTCCATGTCTCTCCCTGTAACAGAAACAAACACTTAATACCAACAAGCTTTGTTCATAGTAAAAGATGTTAATAAAAGATCCAGGCCTATATGAAAACCTTGGACTTGAGTGATTTTGGAAGCAAAGTAATTATATTTTCTGCTATGAACGTTCATTCTACTTCTCCACTCCACACGCCCTCCTCAAGAATGGCTGCCTTTAAAGCTTACTTTATAGGAATGATAATGAACAAGTTCTAAAATGGAAATAGCACGTGATTATTATTTTTCGTGTCTGGGTCACACACTACAGTACCATGTGATCATAACTCCTTCTCTTGGCTTTCTCTAAAAAATGTCGAGACTTAAGACAGCTTTTATTCTCTGTCCCTTTCAGATGGCCAACACAATATCAAGTCATTAAACTCTGAATAACCAATGGATTGAGTTTTTGCATCACAATTCTGGGGTTTAAATTAATTTAATTTTCTTTTAATTTAATAATAGCTCTATAAAATATTAACTTCCCAAATTGAATTAGGCGATTTAGAGAAAGAAGGCGCGAGCGATCATTGGGAGACGTACGTTTTTTATTTGATGAGTCCGATCTGGTTTACGCCTTTTGGATTTGGATCAGGATTTATTCTAAGCCCGAGTTGTCTTCTATGTGTTTGGGTGAGCCCAAACATTGATATGGGCCTATATGTAATTGCTAAGTGCGAAGCCCAATAAATCAGAGTCACAGAATTTGCATTTTTTTCTTGGGGGGACGAACCCAAACATTGATATAGCCCTAAGTTTGATTGCCTACTTCCCTGGCTAGCAGACCCAATGAGCTCCTGTGTTCATCACATATTCGTCCTAGTTGAATCAGAATGTTGTTTGATTTTGTTATATATTTTGATAAGGATATGCATTTTTTTATCTCAAGATTGCATTACTTGTTGACAAGGGGTTAATTGAAGTTGATTTTTTTATTTTTTTTTTCCTCGGGGGATTAAGGCCATTTACTTTATATGACAAAATAAGTAGAAAGAAACAGCACAATTTATATGAATCAAGCTCTGAGAAGGTTACCTACATCAGAAACACTGGTCCAATAAATTGCCTTCTCTTGATTTGATAAAGGTTTCTCCTTCCAAACTTAGAGGGGGAAAAGTTCACACCTTTCTCAATAAATATATTTTTTAAGATTTAAATTTGTGTTATTCTACTTAGTAAGACATCTTACTGCCTAGCCCTATTCTCCTCTAAAATATGGGCGATGTACAGCCAATCAATTGCTGCCCCTATTTCGCCCTTCCACTTGTTTAGTGTCTTATTCAATACCTTTTGATCATTCTAAGTCAAAAAAAAAAAGAAAAAAAAAAGAGAAGCCCTTGATCATGGATCATTACGATTTATCGTTCACACGAACGAAAAAAATAAATACTTAATGCATAATTGTTTAGCTTTATATTATTTTTCTGAGATGCAAGACAAGTCAAAAGCTTGGATGAGAAAACTGGGAAACCATATTGACTCTTCTAAATGATAATATGAAAGTGATCAATCAAATCACTTGAGGCTAAATACAGCTTCGCTTATTCAAACAGTGTCGAAGGCATCTTCATGTCCCTCTCTATAGCCCAGCTGCCTTCCAACTTCTCGACTTGTTTTGATAGTTTCTCCCTCTTTTTTTTTTTTTTTGTATGAGTATAATACATATAGAAAAAGATGAAAGTAATAATACAAAATAGATTACAACTAAAAAACCATAAAAATAGAAAACAAATGTAAGAGAACAAATCAATTCTTTAGGATCTTTTGGATGCCAAGTGCGAGTCTCAGTTGTTTAGTAAGAACTTTCCTAAAACTACTATCCTCAAATAAAATCATAATACTGTACCTCAAAGGATCATTGATAATTTGTTGCTGGCGGAGGAAAAGAAGCAATTTACTTAGATGGTTTAAAAGATTAATCCACTTAATTTGATCTTTAGGAACAATTACAGAAAATTGATTAAACAAAGATCCTTAGAAAAAAATCTCACTTTGTAGTGACCGAAGTTTCAAATCCCTGGATTTTGATAGCTTGGAGAAACGAAGTAACCAAACAAAAGATGAGCAATTTTCTCGTTGAACACATGTTGAAAATGATAAGGAAATATGACGCGAATGCTTGTTCAAACACTAATTTTGTACCCTCCGATAATATTGAACTTCAGAAGATATCCTATTAATCATCACTTGTGGAGAAATATGCTCATTTGAAACTCGCTTTTTGTTACGAAAGAACCAAATGCAATACAAAACCCAACAAATGGTGAATGCCTTTTGGAAGTAAGTATAACCCATACAGCTTATTCCTACATTGAGTTTGTTTATCTGGAGATTTCTCTAGGATTCTCTGTGATTTAAATAGTTAATCTTGATCTAAATAGGTGGCATGTTTTTTATATTTATTATTATTGATGATCATTCAACAATAATAATGAAAAAGGAGTGGAAATGAGGAATTAAGAAAGATAAGTAGCTAAGTAAGGTGGTGTTTTAAAAAATACATGTTATTTAACTAATATAATTAATTTTTTTAATCTAATGAAATTAAGTAAATATATCTTATATTAATAATTAGGAGAAATATTTTATATAATCAGATCAATTAAGGCCGAGGTATGAATCTTTATGTCATTTTCGCCTAAATTAGAACACCTTGCGTACATCCTGGAATCTCCACTCATCCCTGTGTGAACGTGCCTTCTTAGGGTCTGTTTGGGAACACATTTAGCACCCAAAAAAAATCCATTTGCAATGAAAAAGCCCATTTGCCTTAAACATATATGTTTAGAAATGCATCAAAAAGCAATGTGCTTTATAGATGAAAAGAGTTTTTTTTAAGAAGCCCCATTAGCCAGCTTTTACCCACAGCTTCTCATCACTTCTGACTAGGAGTAGGGGTAGATGATCCAATTATGATCTAATTTATGTATCACATTCTGATTGAAATATATATTTATCATTTTTAATTAAGTGCTTTAGTGTATTTTTCTTGTTTTTCAATAATTATTAATTTTTTTCATTTTTAAAAATTTTATTCACATTTTTTAACATCAATTATAACAATATGTACACAAACAAAATATATATAGTATTCAACAATGTTCATGCCATTTTCAGTCATTTTTCATCCAAACGATCTTTTCAAAAGCTAATTCAAACAGGTTTACTTTAAAAAAAGCCACTTCTCCCACAGCTAATCCAAACACAAATCACATTTATAATCTGACTTTTTTTCAAACGGGCTTTTGCAAAAGCCTCATTAAAAAAACCACTTTTTCACCGGGTTCCCAAATACACACTTAATTTCAATAAAGTCATGAATTTGTGTGAATTAAAAAAATGACCCATCACTAAAAAGGGAAAAAAAAGAAAGACCTAAATTGAGCCCGCCGTTCCCTCAACTCCTCAATAACCCCCCAACTTTCAACCATCCCTTTCGCTTTTCTAATTTTAAGGGCAAATTATATTTAAGCAATCATATTTTACAAAATTTAGACGACATAGTTTTAAAAATTATAATAACACCAATAAATTATTGGTTGATGGGTAAACGACCATATCTTATAAGAAAGAAATCATACCGTTGTTCAATTGCTTAATCAGTTGTTCATTTTAAGTTTTAATTCTTTTATTCAAAAAATAAAAAATAAAAATTGAAGAGTGAACTTTTTTCCCAAAAAGGAAGAATATTAAATATGTAAAGTTTAAATCAAGGGTTAAGAGACAAAAATGCCCATGAACTTTTTCCAAATATGCATCCAACATCAAAAAATTTTCTATAGTACATAAATATCAAGGAACATTCAAAAAGAGCCCAAAAATACCAACTCCGTCGTAGCAAGTAAATGTCTGTTAGTTTAGTGGCTGGTAAACTAATTTCCAATTCGACTGGTTGGACGTGACAGGTAGAAAAACTTAACGCTCTCCTCTCTTCGACCATTAAAGCCGACGCAAAGCACCTTTGAACCAATTGGTTGAAAAGAAACCAAAGCAAATGCGACATGAAAAGGGTAGAAACAGAGATGGCTTCGTCATCTGGTTCGATATCCAGATGCAGAAGGTGAGTGGCTTTGGTTAGGTAATCGAGCTGTGAAGACAAGTATGAAGGGCTGAGGAGGTACTATTATCACGAGATAATAGCTCCTCGTTGGACGGCTCAGGCAAAAGGAAACCTTAGGAGGAGGTTTTATGGCTGCTGGAACTATTACCAGGTAACAACGTTATTATTATGAAGATAAACGATGTTTCAAAGGTGTAGTTTTATGGCTTAAGCAATGTTAATGAATTTTGACAGGATCGGGGTTGCGGCTATTTTGCTTGGCACGATTGTGAGTTTGGTGAAAGGGCAAACGTGGTCAAAACAAATTGTACGATGAGAATAGGCAGCTTCGAAGAGAGAAAGGTGGTCCTTGGCTAAGAGAAGAAATTGATTCAATGTATTGTGAATTGATGAAATTGAAACGCAAAAGGCAGAGGGAGGAAAGTGAAGTAAAAAAAGAGAGGTGAAATTTAAAATTGTGTTGGCTACATTTTTAATGACGTGGGTTTCGTTGCTTTGTTTGTATAGGGTAAGCTACTTTGTTTGTTCAACACTAAAAAGGGGGGAATAAAGTTGCTTTGTTTTTTCGACGGTGAAAAGGGGGGAATGAAATAACTCTATTAATACCTATACCGTACTCGTGAGAAGAAAAAAAATAAGGCTTTCATTCAGCTTGTTCACATGTACCGTGCTTGTGAGAAGAAATATGGCTACTCTATTTGATTATTGCCACTATGTAGTAGCTAACTAAATTTTTAGTGTTTTGTTGAAGATGTACCAAACAAATTCAAGTTATTATTTAACTAATCCTTCTTGTGGTTTGTTCTTTTTGTTGTTCAGATGAAATTTAAGTAGTAATCTAAAATAGGTAATAAATGGTAACAACATTATAATTAGATGTTTATCCGATTTAAAGGTTTGTAGAAGAACTATACTTGCAAACAAAAGAGTATATGGCACACATGAACCATACTTCCAAACAAGGCCCTGCTAACAAAAGGATAATTAATCCATAATACTCAGTTGAGTTACAAAATAGGAATATTGTCATAATGCCACATAACATCCCAAAACCAAGTCATTAAGCAGCTGAGTTACAAAATAGGAAGACTGTCATAATGCCGTATAACATACAAAAAACAAGTCATTAAGCAACTGCAGTATTCAAAACACTTCAGAATACTTAGCCGAGTTACAAAATACTAATACTAATATCATGATAATAAATTGTCATGGCAGCCTATATATCAATGTTCTTGGAGGTGGCCTTGGTCTTAGAAATCGTGCTTTGTCTCTTTGCTAATTAACAGTTGAGATGTCGTAACATATGGGTTGCCTTTCCACTTGAGACTTGGTGTCTTAACAGGAAGTTGACACGTCTTTAGGTTGAATTGAATCTGCCTGGAGCCCTCTGCTGCAGTAGAAGATGAACTTGCTATCCTTAACATTCTCAAATGCTTCTCATTTGGTATTAGGAAGTTCTTTTGGGGTTCTGCATAATTGTTCATATATTCTGCAACATTACCCTCTCGCATGATCCCTTGTGAACTTAGTCCAGGTTGTAAAATAAAAAACAAAACAGTAAGGCATATTGGTATGGTGATTCATAATTTGAAATAAGGAACAAGTGCTACGAACACTGTAAACAGACCTTCTTGTATCTTCATCTACCCTTATACCCATTCCATACTCAACTCTGGACTTATATGTACTTTGTTCCCTTCCTTTTATGGTCGGGTTTAGAGATTCAGTGGGCAATGAAGAATTTCTTCATTGTGATGCATTTTTAGATGAAATTGGTGGCGAATTTAGGGTACATTAGGATATAATTGTTGGCTGTGTTGATTGATCATGAATGTGAGGCTATGATAATTGTTCAGATACAATTTGTTGCTTACTCTTCTTCCTTAGAGGCTTGGGATCACTTAAAGATGGTGCCTGAAGCAGAAAAGAAACACATTTATTAGTAAATCTTATATGTATATATAAAAATAACATAACTTATTTCCTCTTTACACGTAGCACGATTTCTTTCTTCCTTTTTTGTAGAAACTACATCTATGATTGCCACCTCCTTTGGACACTTTCTAATTCTGAGGTGTTCCTTCTTGACCTGTCTGAATACTTCTAACTTGTACCCTATTATGCATTGCAACACCTTTCTTCTTCCTTCTTTCATGTTCTTCTAGGTAAGGCAGATTCTGGTGAGGGTTGCATCAAGAGATATTTATTTGGTCCCAAAATTGCTTCCCTCTCATAGGTTGGAACTTTGTCTTGTAGCTGGCAATATATGTGTCCTAGTGGTAGTAATAGGAAATATGTCATCGGAATGATTTTTGCATGGTATATAGCATATATTGCATGTTGACATGGGATTCCAGTTAAATCTCATGCCCTATAAGTACGCATCTCACTTATTAAGTATACTTTATGTCTATCTTGCCCCTTGCAAACCTCAAACCCCTTATCCTATTGAAATAAACTCTATAATTGGTAGCTAAATGTATATTGGCCTCAAACAATTCCATGGATCTCGGGCTATAGTCACATTTCCAGCCACTTATATTGTTTTCACTTATCGCCCATTTGGCCATCATCTTCAACTGTATCCCATCAATCATCCTAATCACGAGAAGATATCTATTCACATCTATCTAATAATTTAAACTCTCACTAATATTGTTGTTTACAACCTAAGACTTGCTTTTACATGCAAATTGTCGACTCTTACCTAAGTTTTGACATTATAAGTTGATGCTTCCTTAACTGCTCCTACACTTAGTGCAGTAAAAGTCTTCATATTGTCTATGAATTCTTCTTGGTACGTACTCCATGCATATGAAAAAAAAGTTCATCTTCAGCTCATTTCCTCTTCAATACTTGCTCCAGTTGGCTTAGATGTGTCTTGCACAAAACTGGTGTTTTGCATCTGGTAGAACCTTACTAACAACATGAGCCAATCCCTGTTAATATCACAGTAGTTAGTCAAGTTTTCTTAAGCATAGTACAAAACAAATATTATTCATTTACCTTTAGACATTAAAGTAGCAGTGGCTCCAGAACCGAAATCTAACGACCTCCGTAGCCATTCAAGGAACCAACCCCAGTGGAGATCATTTTTTTTCTTTTTGAGTTAACCCAAAAGCCAATGGGAAAAAAGAGTCATTGGCATCAACACCCACATCTGTAATCAAAATACCTTTTACTTTGCCTTTTAGGAAAGTACCATTGACCCCAATAAAAGGTTTCCATCCCTCTTTCTATCCAACATGGACATAACTTCTCAAATTAAAATTAAAGTACTCAAAAATAAGAAATTAAAGTAAAATGATTGGTTATTGAAAGATACATTCGATGCATTAAAACAAACATACATTTTTCTAAAGATACTTGCTTCTTGCTCCAATGCATCATTGCTTAATTCCACTCTAACATCTGAGCCTGGATCCGAGACCCTTAATTCATGGCAATATGCGTCCAATAAGGATGGAAACCTGCTTTTGTGTATACTAACATTAACCTTAAGCTCACGCTCAACCTTTTTTTTTCATCTCACTAATTTTAAATTGAAGTGTCTCTTGAACTTTGTCCTTAAAATGTTCCGATAGCCACTTTATAGAAGCTATGGGTTCTTAAACATCTTTACAGATCTATGCTCTTCTACCAATATCTTAATCATGAATCCTACTTGAACCACATAATTGAAGCATAAAGCTTAAATGGGCAACCCACCTCATAAACAACTTTAATCAATTTTTTTATCACTTTTTGTAACTTTGAGATTAACCCCATTTGTGATTGCATACCTGTTGAAAGCCCTCTTTAACTCATCCTTGTTCTCAAAGGTCATGCCATATATGAAGAAGGGCCTTGTAGCCAAGCCCACTAAGTCCTCACCCCCTTTCACTTCGTCCATAGGCCCATCATCATAATAGGGGCCTAATTTATCTTCATCATGGTCACTTCCTTTATCATCTGCTATTTGAAAATCTGAGTTCACACTTTTATCAGTGTCAGAACTCGCACTTTTACCCTTGTAACTTTTATCCTCACTATTAGAATCATCCTTAATGTCAGTTAGACCGACCACTATCACATACTACTTATTTCCCCTTCTCAATCTACCTTCCTTTTTCGCACATATATATGTCATGAGGAACAAAGTCCTCAAATCCATGATCATCATCTTTATCTATGCTTCAAACCCTTCAACCTCATCTAAGACTTCTATTTCATCAATAACCTCTTGTTCAAATCTGACATTACCTTCGGCACTTCCTCTCTCATCATCCCTCAAATTCCCTTCAGCTCCTTCAAGTTTATATTTAAGCCACCACCTATGTCTCTTTCATTTTCACGACCCCTTTGTCACTTTGGTTAACCCCTGCCTCACTTGTCAATCTAATACCTTCCATTACACTATTTTGTCTATTACGGAGTGTTGTTTTCATATGGTCCCACCTATTTCTAGCCACAATGCAAATTTCACTCACCTTTTTTAGCATTCAAGCTTGCTTTTCCTCAAGAGCCTCCACAATATTCTCTCTTCTGTTCACAACATTATCCTCGCCATTTGACACCATTCAAATTGAAACAAACAAAACCATAATCAAATTCAAGGGCTCCTATGGCGTTTCACTATACCACTATCAAGCATTATGGGACCCATTCAATTCTTACTAGAGATTCCGTCTCTAACAATCTTAGTTTGTAACCCTAGTAGTGGAATCTTCTCACATGCGAACACAAATCCCCTCCTCTTGATGTGCTTTCCCTCTCTCTCACTTTTTGGCTTTCCTGATCGAAACCCTTGATTCACTTTATCGCTTTTCTCTCAAACAATCTCAGGCTCCTGATCGCTCGACTTTGACCCTTGAGCGAGATCGTTGATGATTTTTCCCTTTTCAATCCAACATATGTTTTCCATTAAAACACCCTTTAACTAACATGTCTTCAACCCTTTCTAAACCCAGACCTTGATTGCCACGTAGGACGTTCTTTCATCACCAACTCATTGTCCACCTCACCCTCTTGGGTCAAAACTCTTCAAGAAAATAGTCAACATCTCTCACTGTGATCAAGCTGGCATTTTTGGGCTCTTTTTGAATGTTATTGGGCATTTATACAATATAGAAAAGTTTTTAGTCCTGGTTGCACATTAAAAAAAATTTATGGATATTTTTACCCCTTAACCCATAAGTCAATATTATCCCACTCAAGATCCTGTGAAGGAAGATGGAGTATAGAATCTTTAAATTAAGATGTCTTTCTCAATAGCTTATTTTTTTAATAAAAAAATGAACATGTTTTTCCAAAAAGGATGGCGATTCAATATAAATATAACTTGAATGAAATCAAAATATTGGGACCAAACTTTAATACTAATTTAAATAATTAAATTAGATAATGAAGTAATGAACAGAAATCGGTTCTCCCGTTATTAACCATTCTGCGCTGACCGTTCCTCTGAACCCCAGTTGGGCCCACATTAACCACGGTTAACTTAATTTGTTTTCTTCCTGCCCTCCCACCTTCCCTCATACAGAGTCTATATAAACCTTGATCACACAGGGCAACAAAAATCAAATCACTGCAAAATTTTTCTTTGTGAGAGAGCTCATACCAATCAACGCATATGGGGTTTTACCTGGAACAGGAAGAGCTTTGGAAATGTCCCAAGCATCCATCCAAACGACGCCGCATCGGAATTTGCCCCACCTGCCTTCGCGACCGTCTCGCCACTCTCTGCCCTCACTGCGCCACCGTCCGCCCCTGTTCTTGCTCCGCCGTCACAACTTCTTCTTCTCCCTCCTCCTCCTCCACTTCTTCGTCCGCCTCCGGAGGATTGAAGCGATCTCTGTCCGTCGCCATTCCGTTTCTCCGATCGAGGTCAAGGTTCCAAGGCGGCGACGGAGAGTTGGACCGTGACGGCGCCTCTGCGAAGTATTTTCCTGGTCTTACCAGAAGCCGGTCGACGAGGTGGTTTTGGTCGATGTTCAAGGCACCGAAGAGCGATCGTAGCGGAGTGCAAGAGCAGAATTGTCAGAGTGAATTGGTGGGAGACGATGTGAATAGTGTAGATGGAAAGGCGGCGACGCTGACGAAGTCGAGGTCGGTGGCAGTTAGCGGCGGTGGAGAAATCAGAGGAGCAAAGAAGTGGAGGGGATGGAATTTTCCGAGTCCAATGAAGGCATTCAGGCAATCCAACAGGACGTCCAAAATCCTTCAGGAGGGGGTGGCTTGTGCATAGATTTGAAATTAACTGAGAACTATTCAATATAATAATAATATATCGTTTCTCCTATTCTTAAATCTGAGGCCTAATCAATCGCCGAATTGTGCATCAAATTAATAGATCATGTATATTCATGGCAGAGCATGTACCCCGTGTATGAGATTAACTGATTAAATTCTCAGCAAATGTTTGTTACGAGTTATTATTACTTTGTATTTGTATAGTATGTGGTATTTACGTAGTCTTGAACAAGAATGATAAAATATGAAGACTTGTTCTTCTTTATAATGTATGAAAGGATCGGATTTGGCTTGGGTCCGTTGTGTTACGGGTCACTGCCAATTATTTTTTTAAAAATTATATCGTTTTGATGTAGTTTTATAAAAATGAGGGTTTTTTTTAATAAAAAATGGTATATATTATTTTTAAATATTTTTCTAGACTTATTAATATCTTAAAATTTTTTTTTAAGTAGCATGTAGTATCCTAAAATAATTTTTAGTGCTTTTAACCCTTAAATATTTTTTTCAGTTGTACCCAGTGTTTTAGGATACTGACTATAATTTTACCGTTAATGTATTTTTATTAGTAGTAATGAGCACACAAAATTTATGATATTGGTTTATTGATTTCCATCCACTTTAAAAAAAATTCCAATAACACAAAATATTTTAAAAATGAAAAAATATATTAATGGTAAAATTGTAGTTAATCTCTTAAAATACTGGGTATAACTGAAAAAATATTTTAAAGCACTAAAAATTATTTTAGGATACTGCATGCTATTTAAAAAACATTTTAAGATATTGATAAGTCTAGAAAAATATTTAAAAAATAATATATACCATTTGTTTTAAAAAAAAAACCCTATTTTTCTTAAAACTACACTAAAATGAAATAATTTTAAAGAAAAAGATATACAGAGCTCCGCAACACAGCGGACCCAAACCAAATCCGAAAGGATGACATATGATGAAATATATTTGGGTTAGGTGAAGAAAAGGCAAGAGTCGTAGGGAAAAAGGAGAACGAACAGAGATATTTGTTGCCAAACTCTTTTGTTCAAATTTTGCAGCATGTAAAATCAACTATCAAATTTGTGTTAAACTTATGAGTTCGTTTACTGAATTTACTAATTTTGCATTTAAAACTTATAAAATAGTGTTAATTTATTTTTAAACTTGGCCTATCTTTTTTATTTAATTATATTTAATGACTTCATATATAAATTTTATAGAAATTTATTTATTGGATATGATAAATTATGAATATTGATGAATTTAATTTTAATTATTTGGATTCGAAATACCGTATTTTCTATATTTTAATTATTTAATCATATAATTTTAATAATTATTTATTGATAGACATAAATTATTACAAGTGGTTTAAGTTAATGAGA
The DNA here is from genome assembly GCA_037074505.1 of Albizia julibrissin. Classification (NCBI taxonomy): domain Eukaryota; kingdom Viridiplantae; phylum Streptophyta; class Magnoliopsida; order Fabales; family Fabaceae; genus Albizia; species Albizia julibrissin. The sequence continues at coordinate 37,152,372 of CM073488.1, read as the reverse complement.
TGAATCTAGCTCCTGTTACGAGTTTATCTAAACTTGTAAGATTCACAACTTTAAATTGGATGTATTATTATTGATGAGTGAATTATAGGAAAGGACCAGAGTGTATGATTAGAGGGAAAATGTTTCAGTTTGCGAGACTTCGCTACCTTGCTTCATGCATTTGGTCCTAAAGGTTAATAAGTACCTATGTTACCTATATTTCCGTCTCCATCAATCAATATACCATTAATTCGAGCGTATTAAGATATTTATATATGAACGAAATAGGAGTACTACTTAAAGTACCCACTATTTTTTTCTTTTTTTTTTCCAACAAAGGAATTCACTTAACCATAAACATTAACAAGGTCTATATCAGAATAACTAATTAAATAACAATAAAAACAACGGGGAAGAAGAAAACAACAGAAACAGATATAGTAGAATAAAAGCAACATAATACAATAAAACATAAACACCAAGAAAGATCAGAATGAAACATTATCCAACTAAACTCCTCGCATGCCTTCAATCGGGTAACCCCATCAAATAAAGTTTTGGCAACCCAGATAGCTACCAAATTGGCTTCTCTAGGGATCTATTATGGCTGTACATGAAAAAAACAAGGAGAAAAAACCCGAACAGTTTAGAGCGAGACCGGGTCTAACCTGAAGTCCTGGTATCGGGCTAGGATCCACTACCAGTAAGCCTAGTCCTACCTGGATTATATTATATATATATATTATAGCCTTTAGGAAAAAAAAAATTCTTACCTCTTAAAATGACATTGTTGAGGGGCAATATATATTCTCAATTTCTGGCTTTCTGCCTTACCTTTCCAATTCAACCTCCCCGATTTGGCATTTTGCAATTTGCCTATTTCAAACCGATGAAACCCTAACATTGTTAGGGTTTTAGGAACTCTAGTCATCGTCTCTATCTCTGAGAATTAATCCGCGCTACCAGCTGCATCGGTGCCATTTCGTCGCTGCTCATGTCTCAACTCTCAAGATGGTTAGCTGAAGATTATGTCTTAAAGCCTGAAGATCGTCTATCCTCAAGTTCATACTTAAAGCTTCAAGATCGTCACTTTTTCGTCACAACACCAGGTAAGCCTCAAGTTCTCTTCTTTAAGCTTCAAGTTCTCTTATTCACTGTTTGTTGGTTACTTTTTGTCTTTTCCCTTGAGTTTGTTCTGTCGTTAGTTACTGCTATATTTTTTCCCTTGAGTTTGTACTTTTCATTTTTTTCCCGTGAGTTAGTTTCTGTCATTCTATTGTATTTTTTTCCTCAAATCTTTGGTGTCTGTTAATTGATGCTGCCTTTGTTGCTCTTATCTCTTACTCTTGTGTAAGTTTAGTATTTTGTTTGTTTGTAAGTTGATTTATTCACCTTTTTCCTCTATCTTAATTTAAGAAGTTTGGATATTGGACTTCACAGTTCACAGTATTCAGTTTCTACGATAGTCAACCATCACTTAGAACTAAGAACACAAACAAGCAAGAGTCCAAAATGAGTTTTTGCCCTCTGGCTAAAAGTTCTTTTGCATTAAAAAAGACACCAAAGATTTGAGAGAAAAAAACGTTGTGGTGAGGTTTGGGAAAAGATATAATTCAAATTGTGCTATGTTTTCTTTAAATAATAATATAATATTTGGTTCTGTTGATTCTTAGAAGGTGTGATTTTTGGTCTAGCATCGTTCTGTCACTTTTCACTGAACTGATATGATTAGCATTTTGCTTTATGTTTGCTGGAGTGCTTTATGTTTGTGCTTTGGTAGAAGATTTTTGGTACAAAGTATGTCATTTTTGGACTACTTTATGTTTGCTGGAGTGCTTTACGTTTTGATATGATTATCATTTTACAAAATATGACTAGCATTGTTCTGTCATTTTGCTTTATGTTTGCTAGAGTGCTGAAACTTTAACTGAACTGACATGATTAGCATTTGTTTTTCTTTTGCATGTGGACATGTTTGTATGAGTTCGATTTTGCTGTAGATTGGCCCTTGTTTTTAGTTTATATATACTGATATGATTAGCATTTGTTCATGTCTTGCAGGTATATTCTGAAATTGAAATGAAAGAGCAAGATTTTATGTCACCAACCCCTACTAAAGGGTTCTCAGTCACTCCCCAATCTAATGATAACTCACTAACTGAGTCCTTCCCTTTGATTATTTTGATGATGCTTGTTATCTAAGGGCTAAAGGGTAGGTTATTGATGGATTTGATATTTGATGCATGAATCTTCCTTATCCTGATCTTGAATATGGGCAGATGCAATGATGTGCAGGTTATCTTTAGAATATTTCGATGAATGATGAATATTGAAACATTGCTGAATTAATGAATAATGAATATTAATGATATGAAGGGTTTAATTTTAGGATTCAAGATCAGGATTTAAGATATTATTTATGATATGGGGATACATATTTGTTAGTTTTATTTTAGGTTCTGAAATTTTTTTTTGGTTTTTCATAAAAAAGGAAAGATGGACTAGGCTAGCTAGACCACTATGACGGTCCAGTCTGTCCAATCCTAGAGCCATCGGGTTTTTCTCCAGGTAGGACTGGGCTTCGGGCTAGCATGTCCAGTCTGAACAACCTTCTGGACCAGGCCACGGGCTAATGACTTGTTCGGCTCAGTCTGGTTCATGTATAGCCCTAAGATCTATCTATAAGACTGGTTTCGAATCAAATTCCTTAAGAAAAAGAATCTCAAGGAGAACATCACCTCTCTAAATGTGAGACAAGGCTTGTTGATGTACCAACCATCCATGTTCATTGAGCGAGGGTGCAAAATATTCTTGGATCGCAGAATCTGCATATGCCGATTTGACTCCATTTCTACTGAACCAGGCACCCCTTTGAGGTCCGTCTCATAGTCATCTCCAAACTCCAAAGTGGTACTTGATGAACTTGCGCCACCTTAACCTCTTTGCTCATGAGAACTATCCCTAATCGGCGATCTCTCTTGTGTCCATCATTGAGAAAGCATCTTGTCATTGCCGATCAGCCTTAGTGTGTGTTTGGATTAGCTTTTGGAGAATAATTTTTACGATTTAGAGATAAATATGGGAAAGAAGTTTTGTCTCGACTTGCGGAAAAGAACTTCTGAAACCATGATTTCAGAATTACCCAAATATGTACTAGCCCCAAACCACCGTCACTGCTTTATGAGTCGATCAACCGGGGGACTGATTTCTGTTCAAGTGCTGCATTATTATAAATTTTGCAACACAGCAACAGAAGGATGCATAAGTAAATAAATAAAACCAAACGATTTGAAATATATCAAACCAGAAGTGCATACACTTTAATAATTAATAATATTGAGGTTAAATAATCACAATGTATGTGTCCAAATACACACACACGTGACAAAGTCACGTCAGGCAGTTAATGCCGTTTTTATTAAACACAATATTCAAGAGCACTTATTTTAAGAAAAATCTTTAAAATATTTTTCAATGAGTATTTTTGGAACATATTATCATTACAAAAAAATATTAAATTAGTGACAAAAATTCTGTCATTAATTAGTTTAGTGACAGAAATTAACGACGGAACCATATGAGCTACATAATTTGTTCCGTCGATAAAAAGACCGTTACTAATTAATTAGTGATGGAATTTTGAATTTCGTTGCTAATTTGCGACAGATTAGTGATGGAAAATTCCATCACTAAATTTCATTGCAAAATATTTTCTTATGTATAATTTAAATTGCCACATGTTCTCACTACGAGCCTCCACATGTCCCTCTTCGGTTGCTGCTACATGCACCCATCGCTGGCCATATGTCCCCGTCAGCCACCGCCACCTCACCTCTGGCCGTCATGTGTCACCCTCCATCGCACGCCATATGTCCAAGTCACAAATTGGTTGCATTTTGTGGCTAGGTTGAGATTCGAAGCTATGACCTCTCACGTGTGTGCTAGTGCATTTGCCAATTGATCTAAGACGAACTTGTGAAATTTAAACACAAAATCACACACACACACACATTTCGCTTTGTAAATAAAAATAGAAATATAAAATTTAATATATTATTAAATATTTCAATTTATTTTTCTTATTTTATTTTATGTAAATATTCTATCTAAATTTTTATTATTAATATATTTTTTTATTCATTTTATCATATTTTTTTTCTATTTATAAAATTTTTATTTTTATTTGTATATAATATATTATTAAAAATTCAAATATATTATATTATAATTTCAATTTCAAAAATAAATATGAATTAATAATTTTTATTTATTTATTTTAATATTTATATTAAAAATTTGTAATAATTTAAAATTTAAATTATTTAACAAATTTATAATTATGAAAAAAATATAATTATTGAAAAATTTAACTATTAGTGACGAAAATTAGAAATGAATTAGCAACAGAAATTAGTGACCGAAAATTTCCTTTGCTAATTATGTCACAAAATATTTTTGATAGAAATTAGTGACGAATTAGCGACAGAAATTAGAAATGAAATTTTTCCATCACTAATTTTCGTCGCTAATTTTTATTGATGGAATGTAATTTCGTAACTAATCCGTCACTAATTTAGTGACGGAAAAATTCTGTCGCTAATTTTAGTGATGGAATTTGTGAGGGATTAGTGACGGAATAAAATTCCATCACTAATTTTCTGTTTTTTTTTGTAGTGTATACAAAATTCAGAAAACAGTGTATCCCTGATAAATTGAAATTAAAACACTTAGTTTCTTTTACCTCACACTCTGAGGCTAAGAACTAATCACATATATAAATTCCTGCAAACAAACGGTCAAAGGTGAGTTTTTTTTTTAAAGAGCGGTTTAGGAAAACTAAATTTCCAATCATTGAAAAATCTTAATTTTTTAGGCCGTAGTTGAAAAATCTCAGTTGATGTTATATATTTGAAAAATATAAGTTGATTTGATCTAGTTGATAATCTCCCTTGTAAACGGGGAAAATATAATATAAGTTGACACTTGACACTGTGTACCCCACAATGAACAATATTTCGCTGGCTCATCCCATATTCTTACCAAACTCGAAAATTGTATTAATTAGCCATTTGATTTTTAATCACTCCTTCGCATCTCTTGTATTTCTGATAATTATATACTTACGAGTTACGAAGGGATTATCTTACATATTTTATATTTATAACATTCAAGATAACTTTTTGTGGCTCCAACACATACACGCGCGTGTATACACACATATATTGTTCTTAGGGATAAATCAGAGATAATTTTAGATATTTTTGTAATAAAGTACCGAAATATCTACTTGAATTGTCATTATTGTGAACAAAAAAAATTTGCCGACTCTTTCGAAGCCTCCATTGGACAACTGATTTATAAGAGATTATATTGTTCATTCGAGAAAAGGATATTGCTTGACAAAACACAGGCAACATAACAAATTTATGAAAATGATGTTCATCTTCCTCTTTGATGCGAAAGAAGTTCCCAAATCCACACACACACACATATGGACAAAAGGCTACAGATGCTTGTTTTGGACTCATACATTGGAAAATAAGCCAAGTTATCATGATTTACGATGTCATTTTAATTAGGTTAGTGCCTTTAGTTTTAGTTTGAATATTACACAAGGAATTGAAGATAGTGGGTTGCTTTGAATTTGATCATCTTAATTTTGTGTTCTCACTTGGATTTTTATGTGACGCAATATGATAATCATATATTGAAAATCACACTCGTCAAACCCTTCAATACTGGAAAGTGATTGATAGCGTTAATTAGCCCTATATATATATATATATATATATATATATATATATATAATAGTTTCATTTTATCATAGAGACACTCCTCTTCTCTTCAATTCTCAAAAGAGTTTTTATTTGAATATTTTCCATTTTACCATCATTATGTAAGCAATGGCCGTTATTATATCTATGCTGGCACCCGTACCCTATATGAAAAGGAAAGAAATAATTAAATAAGTGGCATTCAAAGTTTCAATTAATCGAAAAGGATAAACCCACGAGCTTCTAAATACTAATTAATTAAATTGAGATTGAGGTTGGTCATGGTGGTACATGGTTGCTTTAAACTATTTTCATTCACAACTTTTTTCTTTTAATTTTGGATACGGATCGATTACACAAAAGTTTAGAATCAGACACGATCAATTCGTTAATTGTCGTTTATATGTGTGTAACTTTAACGATGGCGCTTGGTTTGAATTTTGTAGTCTCCTTCAACTTTGTACAGCCACACACACACATATTCTATAGCTTATAACACTACCCAAAAAAAAAAAAAAGACAATTTGTAGCGGTGCAATTGTAGCGGTTCATTTGTAGTGGGGTGATTGGGAATAGACTTTGTAGCGATATACAAGGCCTAACCGCTACAAATTTTGTATATTTGTAGCGGTTAAAGTATTATAACCGCTACAAATGTGGCGCAAGCTTGGCGCTAGATGGCGCGAAGCTAGCGTACCTATTATGGCGGTTACTACTAATAGACCCACTACAAATGTGGTGTCAAGATGGTGCGAAGGTGGCGCGCCTTTTGTGGCGATTATTTTATAACAGTTTTTGTTACGTTAACGGCTAGAGAATGCAAATAGCCGTCTATTTGTAACGGTTACTGTTACAAAGTTGAAGCCTTTATATCAACACGCCTTGTGAAAGATTGTACAGAGAAAAGGAAGTATGAAAGATCAGTGAACAATTTGCAGCATGAGGCTAAGCATTGGTTTGAAAGTAGTTGCCAACACATGAAAAAATGGAAATGGCATGTGATTGGTATCATGTTATGTATCACCGGTGATTTAACAAGGAAAACTCATACAACTAGAGCTTTCCTTGTTATATGGCCCATGATACGTAATATGATACCAAGCACATGAGATTTGCATTTTTTCATATGGTTGGTAACTACTTTCAAACCAATATTTAGCTCCATGTTGCAAATTCTTTAGATGATTGATAGTTAGTAGCGGTTAAACGCACAAACCGCTACAACGTGCACAGAATGCAAAGAGCTGCATCTTTGTAGCGGTTTTGGTAGCGGTTATATCTTATAACCGCTACAGGATGCAAATGGTCTCTAGTTTGGTAGCAGTTATTTTGTAACCGCTACAAATGTTGTGTACGGAGAATCTTAACGATTTGTATATGTGTAGCGGTTTTAGTGTGAAACCGTTACAGAAATTTACCGCATTAAATTATTACGTTACCCGATATTATTTTGTAGCGGAACAACCGCTACAAAATTCAGCAGTATTTAAACACAACGCCTCCTCCCTTTCTCTCATTTTGCTATTTTGTTTTCTGACACTTCTCTGGGATCTTTCCTTCAAATTCGAGATTTCTATATGGTTTCAGGAGATAAGGGGAATGGGAAGGAGTTTAAGCATCCCCCCAGACTACTTCTGTGTGGTAGCAGTAGCAGAGGAGGGGTTTGTGGCAGGAGTCAACGCGGAGGGAGGGGGACCGCGCTACAGCAGATAGCCCCACAACACAACAGACGGCCCCACAGGAGGAGACCGTACCACATGTCCCTTATGAGGGAGAGGGAGAGGGAGGTGAGCTCAATCTTAGCGACTAAAATGATAATGATGAGGTGTTCAACTTCCATATTCCTATTTGCGAGTTGGAGCGGTTCTTTGTAGTGTAATTGCTAAACTTCAATACAAGATCTCCTTCTTTTGATAGCAACAAAAAACATGATCTCTCTTCACTACAAAAAAAACTGACTTTCAGCAACCACTTTCAGCGATGACAATAGAAGTTACTGTTGAAAGTCTAACTATTGTTGCCATAAAAAGTCAAACTTTTAGTGGCAACAGTTAAAGTTGCCGTTGAAAGTCTGCCTTTCAACGGCGATAATGAAAAGTCACCACTGAAACTTAGACTTTTAGTGGCGACAATTAAGTCGCCTCTTAAAGTGACATTTTCAGCTCCGATAACAAATGTCGCTGCTAAAAACCATACTTTCAGCTGCTTAAAGGCAATTTTTAGCTGATTTTTCATATGGATTTTTTAAATCACCAAAAAATGTTATTTTTTAATATTTTTTGCTTAAATTTAATATTTAACATTTGAGGACACTAAATATGTTATTTATTATAAATAAAAATAAGATAATAATACATTTGCATGTGTGTGGGATCTCTCTACACACATTTCCTTCTCTTGCACACTTACATCATATTAAGATGAATGGATGAAAAGCAATTAGATTCAAACGAGAAGAATATAAATTAGTGAATAAAATTGACATAGCTAATTTAGAGGGTAAATATATATATATATATTTTGGACAAAGAGGGTAAATATATATATGAGAACAAGGGATAGTTAGGTAAAATCTAAACTTTCAAATGCAAAAACAAACATCATAAGTTAAGTTTAGAGAATATGTTTTTACAAGCACTATTTATATATATAGACACTTAATAAATTAAATAAATATAAAAAATTAATACGTTTTTAATTAATAATAGGATATTAATTATATTTTTATTTTGATTTATTCAAAAATAATTTTAAAGTATTATATCAGTATATATATATATACATGTTAATATATATATATATAGAAGGCGTGGACACAAAAAGAAGTGGTCTTGGGTTCAAGTCTTGGAGGAACCTTAAATGAGTAGACTTTCACACAAATGTTATGCAACGAGTTGGCTATATATGTGGCGTGCAGTGAGGTGGTGAGGGATAAGGTGACATGCATGTGGGCCTCGGTGATGACATGGACAGCGGCCGGCCGATGATGGGTGATTGTTGACCGCGGGCATAATTTTTAAAACCTTTAATGGCGACAAAAAATTTTGCCGCTAAACTTTCAGCCACAGTCTCAATAGAAACTTCTTGATGACGACTTTTTGTCGTTGCTGAAAACCTTCAGTTGTGACTTTTAGACTTTCAATGGTGACTTTTATTACTGCTGAAAGTCGTTTTTTTCAAGTGCTTTTAGTTACTGTAAGAAAATAAAAAGAAATAACTATTAAGAGAAGGAATAATATATTTGCTTGATCATATATATGTCCTCATATTGCCATGACCAAGTCAAAATGTTTATGGATATTTCTTTGTGTATGTGTATTCTCTTCACACTGTTTCAGTCATCAAAATGGAGCCCTTTGGGAAAAGTCAAAATGCTGACCCCACAAAATCAAAATTAATCAACATGTGATCTTGCTTTATACTAGATCCCCCCCCCCTTTTTGGTTGAATTTTCCCCTCTTCTTTTTGGACGCCGTTTCAGTCATAAAATGCAATAATTATATTGGCTCAGCGAGGCTGAGCTAGTTTGTTTTGCAGTGTGTTTGTTGATTGCGTGATGATTTATTAGTTCGACTTAATAAATTTATTGTCTCATAAAAATTATAGAGGATATACTCTTTGTTTCGAAATATAAACTTTCAGCTATCTAATTGCGAAAATAAAGATGGAATGACAAACTCATGGACATGTTAATATCAGCGAGTTAAAGAAAAAATGAATAATTTTAAGGAAATATGAATCAGAAATAAATATTACTTTTTTGGAAAGTATTTTTTTCATTGAAGAACCTGGGCTTGTTTTAATGATAAAATAATAAATTATATAATATAATAAACAGTACTCATATGGTCTTTAATGTAAAACTTATTTAACTTATTTGATTAGATTAAAGAAGTTATTTAATATGATATTTTTTTTTTCCAAAACACCATATAATCATTTTTCTTAATTCACTCCCTTCCTCTCTTACTTGATTATTGTTGAGAAAGTTTCAATATAAGTAATTTTGAAAAAAAAGATAAATATGATAAATAAATCTTACATTTAAAACTAAGATTAACTCTCTAATTAGGTAATATATTAAGGACCGGAAGAGTGTTTTTTATAAAATATAAAATTAAGTAGTTAACTTCATATCATAATATATATATATATATATATATATATATATATATATATATATATATATATTATCATCATCATTTATCCAGTTCAAGGTTCATAGTTGTCCTTTCCAATACAAGTGACTCTTCTCGAGATCCTAAAAATTCTAACGTGACCTTATATTGCCAGACTAATTCTAGGTTGATACTTGGTATCATAATTAGCTCGTTTGGATTAGCTTATAGAAACTCTATAAATGCTTATGAATCGTGATTCACAGAATACGAAGTAGCTTTTACGGTTTACGAGGTAAATATGTGGAGAAGATTTATCTCAATTTACATAAATCGGATTTATATAATAAACCCGATTCAACACCGCTCGGCCAAACATGCTAAATATCTCCTGATATAGTAATGTTTTTTTTTTTTTTTACTATGGGGTGTAAAGGAAGTAGAATAGTATATGAGAGTAGGAGACAATTATGATTGGGAAAAAATAAAGCAAAGTTCAAGACATAGAAGGCAGAATACTCGTAGGTCGTACCCACTCCCTCGGTGGGTGAAAAGGAAGACAGAACAGAACACAAAATATGTATGGGACAAAGAAACGTCCTCATGCAGTTAGGCTTAGCCCAATCTAATCCAAAGAAGGCTAACGTTAGGGCATTGTACCAAAGCTCTATTATTTAAGCATAAGTTATTTTGTTGGTTGAAACCGTAGTTGTTATTATTATTGCGATAATGGTACTGCCACACCACCTTTTATTTTCACCTTTCAGTTTTCACTGCTGGCCCCGCCGTCGCTTCCTGTTCGTTTGGCCTTGTTTTTATGCTAAAAGTTACTGACACCCTTTGGATCTGTCGGTTTCGTCTTCATCTTCATGTTGTTGCTGCCTTTCACTTTTTCTGCCAAACTTTGATTATGTGTATTAGTTTTTTTAAAATAATTTATTTAATTTTGTATATTGAAATTATCGTATAGGAGATGTTTGAAATAACGATTAAAATCTTTAAAAGTGCTTTTTAATTATGATTTACTGTATGCAATGTGATTTTTACGGTCTACGAGTTAGTTTTTATGGTCTACGAGGTAAATATGTAGAGGAGTTTTGTCTTATATAAATCGGACTTATACATAAGTATAAACTAAACCAAACATCCTCATAGACATAAAGGGAAACTCTCATTATATATAATTGATAGGTATACTTTGAAAAAATTAATATAAATTTAAAAAATAAAGTAAATTGAGATTTTATATTTAAAATTAAAATGAAACTAGTGACTTTTTTTTTTTTTAATAAATCACAATGATAGACACTAGTGGCTTGAGTTGTGGTAGGATTGAAATTACGACCTCCCATTTATAGTAAAATCTTTGACTGGTTGTTGTATTTTCGACTCCACAGTGAGTATTACACTATCCTCAATCACCCAATTCAAACCGTCATACATCCATTTCAATTATTCATCATTTCATGCTCAAAAGCCATCCAAATATATTATCAAATTAAAGATATTATACAAAACCCCACAAAATGGCTGGCACAATCAATCAATTGTGAGAGGTTTGGATTGATACATAGAGATGAACCAAGCCCAATAAGCCACCCTTCTCTTGGGTACTTGCAGGGTAATGGAATCCCAAGTATTTTGGGGTTGTTGAGAGGAATGATGATCGGATCAGGTAACCCAAATTTATTTCACCCAAAGAATACCCAATGGAAAAGCAAAGAGCCATAGATATCAGAAATAAATTGACTTTCAACATTCTGAGTTCGTGTCTTGGCGGCGACACTGTGCAACAACGGTTGTCTGGGATTGATTCCCAACTACTGTAATTTTTAAGTTTGGGCCTGGCCCTCATATGTACCCAAAAAAAACTTGACTTTCCACAACTGTTACAACTTGCAAAAATGTCGTCAATGACGTCTTATGAGTAATACATGTCCCTAAAAATGTTTGATCCTTTTTTTTTTTTTGAAAAAAAAGGTTTAAACCTTTGATATTGTTTGATTCTTCAATTAGATTATTGATTCCTTATTGTTCATAGTTCTATTAATACCTTCATTTTGGAAATAAATCATGACCATCGATAACATCCTCATCCGAATTTCTAAATGTTTGCTATTTACATAGCAAAAATAAAAATAATCTTATTGGTCTATATTACTTACACAGTAGTTTAGGATTCTTTATTCGTTATTGTATTTGCATTCTTCCAAACAAAACTAAACACCCATTCTAACAATATTTTTAACACTTAGTTTAATATAGATAATTCAAAATAAAGGGTTTATTGATAAAAGAATCATTCCGAGTTGTTTGCCTTATGTTACATTCTAACTTGTAGTAAATATTTTGCATTTGACTCATAGGTGACTAAGGTTCAATAATAAAAATAGATTAATATTTTATTGGTTTATAGAATTGCTTAAAAAAACATTGGTAAATGAACAAGTAATATTACTTTGTTAGGTTTAATTTCAGGGTAAATGTTAATATTATACTATTCTGGTCCTAAATATAAAATCTAATTAACTTTTTTTAGAGATTAAGAAAGCTAAAAAAGTTATTTAATCATATCATATATTGTGTCTTATTATATTATATATTAGTTTATAAGTTAGGTAAAATACTTTAGAGAGAAAAATGATAAATATAAATACTTTTAAACAATTTAATTAACTTTCTTAATATCTCTAAATAAGTCCAATGGATCTTATATTTAAGACTTTAGATAGTAATTTTTATCAATATTACTTACCCAAGTAATATGCATTCTTGAATTAGTTACATAATCAATTAAGTTTGCCATTTACATAGTAAAAATAAAAATAATCTTATACATCTTTGATCCTCAATGTAAGATATAATTGTGGAGTTGGTATTGATCTTAAATGTAAGATTCATTCTCTATATTTATCAATATTTTTCTAATTTTTCTTTAGTGATATTCCTTCAACAATAATCAAATAAAAGAGATGAGAATGGAATTGAGGAAGATGATTAAACTGTTTTAATAAAAAAAATGTCATATTAATTAATTTTCCTAATCTAATCAAATTATATAAATAAGTCTTATATTAACCATGGGAGGGAGTATTGTACAAGAAATATAAGAATAATTAAGCAAGTCAATATGAGATTCCATCCTCTTATTTTTACATTTTTATTATAATATTATAAAAAAATCACTCTAAATATTGGGGGCTCTACAAGGTAATAAGAAATCGGTAATTTTTTTGTCTTTCATTTTTTAGTGAAATGGAATTTAAATTTTTATACTATATAAGACTTACCTTTCAAAATGTGCGAATAAAATATTTTAGATCAAGAAGCGGCAGCATGGTTAAATTATTTTATAATTCATGAAAAAGTTAGCAGTACATTTTTTGGTCTTATGATTGGAAGTATCTTTTCTTAATCTAAGTAAGAGTTTCCTACTTCTCTTATACTGAGAGAATCATCAATTTATCTCCCTCCCTCCCTCTTTTCCTTTACCAAAACTAATAATATTAAACTCAACTAAGTTGCAATGTCACATAAGTGAAATTACAACAACCAAACACACAGAATGAGAAAGTAAGTCCCAAAATCTAGCTAACCAACTAGAGAAATAAATATATAAGATTTCTTCAATACAACAAGAATGTAATAATAGAGCTGAGACATCATCCACACCATTTATTATATAGGCTTTCAATTAGGACGAATGTTGAAATACTTGAACATAAGGGCAAGACCTTTCAATTGAAACTTTCGCAATTCTCCCGACTATCAAATCTGCTTCTATAGGAACACATCTGCAAGAGAGGTTCCTACCCAAATTCCTTGACACAAAAATGTACTCAAAGAGAATTACATTCAACATATATATAATCAGAGAAAGCACAATCAAAGAGACAATAGAAAAAGGAAACTCAACTCTAACCTGAGGATGAGTAGTAATGTTATACCTCTATTGAGCAGACCCATATCTAGTCCTATAATGAATAGTATTGATCAACACACTGAACATATAGATGTTTAGCCAATGGTAAACAATGCATGTAGTCATACTAAACATACAGGCCCATAATAATGATTTTCAATTGCCTTTCTATTGCATATTTCTCAGACAGAATACCCACAAAAAACTTTACCTCCCTTCCACATACAACTATCTTCGACCAAACATAACTAAATTTTGAAAGTGTCTTAAGAACTCTGTTTTTGGGGCTTAGATTAGGCAATCCGACTCTTTCCCGTTGATAAACCTTCCACACTAACTCTAGTAGGGCAAAGACAATTTGGGTAAGGTATATTGAATTATAATACACACATGCTAGTGAAAATATATAATAAACCACCTAATCATATGAGACTAACCAAGCCACAATAGGTGTCCAATCTTCTAAATAAACATCATAACTAAACATAGAGAAGCCAACACCTAAAGTGGTTGTCCTATTAATAGCAAATCTCAAACCCAATAAGACATCAGTAGGAAAGGATCGAACCTTTAGCGACCCACTAACCTTAGGAGCCAAAGATCGCAAAATTAATACATTTAACCGCATTTGTTCTGGTACCTTTGGTTTCCTCAGGGCGACTGAAAAGCCCCAACTCCCACTTATCTATTGATTCTTCATCACCTTATCTTCACCTGAGAAACCGTCGGCAGAGAAGCCACCCTACTCCATGGCTCTAACTTGTGTGACCTTTGTACTCCGATGTCTTGTGCACCACATCTCTATCGCAATTTTGTCCCCAGCTACCGGACAACCCCTACTCTCTCCCCTCAAATCTTGAATCAATATCGTCCTTGCACTAGAAAAGAGAGAGAGAGTCATCGCTTCAAACCACCCAGCAACCTCAAAGGCCATGGGGGTGTCCATCGGAGGTTGTTGTCGGATGGCGTTAAAAGAGTTTGAAGCTTGAACACCTCCTCGTATCCATCCACCCTACAATCCCGTGCGTCGCCGTCACAGGACTCGCTCCCAGCTAGCACATCTTCCTGCCACGACAAAGGGAGCCTGCTAATAAACTCCACTAGAAGGGGAGAGAAAATCCTATAAAGATGAAGGAGCAGTCAATACTCAAGCAGTATTATATTAGGCCGCATCTTGTCGGTGCGCTCATCCTATCAGAAGGAGAATTCTCTATATACTAAAGGCGAATTCTCTATATAGAGTACTAGTTGAATAATCAATTTCTCAATAACATAAATAATACATTTCAGATATATTAAAATTAATAATATTTTTTCTTCATGAAACTGGTTGGATCTCAAGATTCATTGGAGATAGGGCATACCTCTAAACTTAAAAAAACATTTAGAAAAATAATTATAGATCATCTATCAATAAAACCCTTATATTAATAAAATTTAAACTCACAACTTTAAAATTATGAATCAATCCATTTACCATTCGCCATGGCCTTTCCCCTTGTTTCTCTATCAATGGGAGTATATGTGAGGTGGGCCCCAGGCTCACGCGGGCCGCTGCTCAATTTTGAATACGCAACTTTCATACATACCACTGGAACCCACTATCCTCTCTCTTCGCTCTTCTTGCAGTGCGGCCTTCACCAATGCCCTTTCCGTCATTACCAAACTCTGCCGACTGCCATGTCCCCCCCCCCCCCAAAAAAAAAAAAACTCATTTTATTTTAGTCTATTTTTATATCGCATAAAGATTTACCGTACAGTTTCGTATAAAAAGATTTAATGACTTAAAAGTCTTTTTTGAGCTGTCAACATGTCATAATTTTAACTTCTTGTCACTTCTTTATATATAATATTGTCTTTGCAATTTGCATACAACTCAATTGTTATAATACTTTTTATTGATTGAATTGCTCATTTGAGACTCGTAATTCTCTAAAAAAATATATAGAGTATGATAAAAAAATCTGACTCGGGGAAAAAAAATATTTCCTTCAAAGGTGACTTTTTATTATTTAATTTAATTTAATTTTTATTTAATATTTATATAAAAATTTTTTTAAGAAATGCTTGATAATAAAAAGACACCTGAACACACTTGAAGTAGATATCATGTAGGAGATAATAAAATATTTCATTTAAAAATTAATTAATATTTATAGGACATAAACTCTTAAAAACCTTTACATGTTTGGCGCGCACACATACAAGATAGATAAACAAAATTTGAAGTTTATATTCTTGCGATTACTTCTCAACTATACCGTCTTCTATCAATTAATTGACAAAGCCAAATTATTGATAACATAGACTACTAGATTTAAAATGACGGTATAAAAGTAACCCAAATACATATAGTAATCATATACTTCTTATCTACATGGAGAACTCTTTTAAGCTTTAATCATATCACATGACTATATTAGTTATTAGTAACAATTGTGTTGATTTTATATGTTATTCTTTTACAATTGTCCTTGACATTAAGCAATGACCTATCCAAAAGAGACAACAAAGTTGAACAAAAGTATCAATAAATTGTTGGTTGAGGTGGTAAGCGGTCTCACCTCCATAAGAAGGAAGACACAAATTCAAACCTCAGGATGCGCACTTATTGGGAAAGACAAAAACTCAATGCACTCTAAGCTCAAAAAGAGGGATCTTTATCAAATAAAAAAAGAGTTGAATGCAAGTAATTGGTTGTGACTATTAATTTTCATATACGAAAAAAATTGAATATTAATTAAGGATATTTTGAGAGAAAAAGTTATGCAATAGAAAAAAAAATGGTTGGGCTTCTTATATGTATAGGACCAAAGAAGAGTAATGAAAAAGATAATTGGAGGAAGTAAAAAATATCCCATATACACTCGTGTCAATAATTAAGAATATTCGCCAAGCATGTAATGATTACAATCACCTCACAATATAGTGCCCAGCAACTGAATCACAAGATTTGAAGATGAAAGAAGTGCACATGGATAACCAATATGCATATATATATATATATATATATATTTCATCGAGTGTGGTGTGCACTATTACCAAGCTCAAGCTCAAATTAGCACACACTATGATTGGTGCAATTCATTAATGTTGGTAGGATGACAAATTATAATTATATTTTCCACTAGCTACAACGACATTAGAATTTTGTCACGCAATAATCAAGCTGATGATCAGAATATTAATAATATACAATGGGCAATATATTATACTACCATGTGCTGGATCAGTGGAATTATCTGAAACGGATTGCACATTCAACGGTCTTCCTTTTCTTTTCCGGTTCACCATTAAGTTATAGCACTTCCTTTTGTTTGTATCATTAATTGGCTATTATCTATAATTATCCTCCAATTATATACACGTTCATTCGTCAATCAAGTTGGCTTCCTCGATTTGGCTAAGTGTCAGGCTCATTAAAGCGATCTGTAACAAAGATTTTACCCTAATTTCGATATAACAAGAAAATCATCAGGCCAGTGAAAAAATACTAGGAAGAAAAAAAATTGAGAGATATATATATGTGCATCAAAACCCAAGTGGTCCAAAAGGATATATAGAAGTGAAATTAAGAGAGGCTAAGTGTGAAACGTACGCCATCATCAATATGAGTGCTTTTGCTTGATGTGAGAGAGGGGAAATGTGAAGAATGAAGCAGCTCTTCGATAAGCATGACGAGAAATAAATATAAAATCAAATCAACTATTTTTTTTTTTTGTGGTCAAAATCAAATCAACAATTGGGCGACAGCAAAAGCTCACGAACTAATAACTAGTGCGTCGGTGTCCACTGTATGCATGTATTTTGTCTCTGGAACAACATAAATAGTGGAAAATGTTTTAGGTCAGTCACGTTAATGGAATTCAGATATGTAAGATAAGAAATATATTTACAAGAATCACACATTGTCTTCTTTCTCTATTGGACTTTGGGTTTAGATACACCCTTAGGCCGGACAATTCAGTTAAAAAATAAGAAACCTTCCTAATTAAGTGATGAAAGATAAAACAGCATTTATTGTTGAAAGAGGGCAAGCAAGGAGTGATCAGGACTTCCTAATTAGTGAATACCCTAAACCTATAAATAAGCTGACAAGAAAAAATCTATAAATAAGAAGTGTCATCTTTAGTTGCTACTTGCTCCAATCATTGAGTTTTCTAACCCTTTCGTCTTATCTTCCTTTTTTTTTTTTTTTTTATGGTGATCTCTTATACCACTGTAATTTAGACTCAAGTCACAGAGCATTAAGGTTTGACCTGGATCCAAATAAAGATCCACCCGAGTATACAATATATTCTCTCTTTATTTTTTCCTTCATTCTCACATATCAAAATACGTAATTTTTAATCCTTTTGAGGATCAAGGTAACTTTGTCATACTAAACAAGCCTTAGTGATTAAGATAAATTATAAGAATTTTAGTATACATAAAATGAGGGTAAATTTGGGATAGCAAAGATTGTATAAAAAAATATTATTAAATAGAAGAATACTAGAAGTCTGAACCTAATTATTCCCTTCAGTGCGAATGATGTAAATGTTGTTTTTCTACAAGTCCTAGTGTACTGTCACTTTTTCCGCACAATGCACGCTTTAGGACCCCTCTAATGATCGAGTCCCATTCCCTATAAATACCCACCACTTCTTTGCTAACACCATGGTTGTGGGATTTCAACATTTTCCCATGGCAACTTCTAAGCTTATCAATGTTGCTTTCTTTCTGTTATTGGGTTTGGGCATTTGTGTTGCTGCGAGATCACTCCTTGATCTTGAGGCGGGTCTCAACTTAGGTGCCGGTGTTGTGCATCATGGTGGTGTCGTAGTCGGAGGTTATGGTGGTGGTGGAGGTTCCGGTGGAGGTGGAGGATATGGACGCGTAGGAGAGCATGGTGCAGGTGCTGGCTATGGAGGAGGCGCTGGAGGAGGTGAAGGTGGTGGTGCGGGATATGGTCCTGGAGGAGGAGGTGGTGGTGGAAGTGGCGGAGGAGGAGGCGGCGGTGCTGGAGCTGGTGGTTATGGAGGAGGTGCTGGTAAAGGAGGCGGTGAAGGCTACGGTGGAGGAGGAGCTCAAGGGGGTGGGTATGGGGGAGGAGGAGGTGGTGGTAGTGGTGGAGGTGGCGGCGGCACCGCCGCCGGGGGTGCTGGTGGTGGTTATGGAGGTGGCCAAGGCGGTGGAGCTGGCGGCGGTTCCGGAGGAGAACATGCAGGAGGATATGGAGGTGGGGGTGGAAGTGGAGGTGGCGGAGGAGAAGGTGCTGCTGGTGGAGGACATGGAGGTGGGTATGGTAGTGGAGGAGGAGCTGGTGGAGGATATGGTGGAGGAGCTGCCGGAGGTGGAGGTGGCGGCTCTGGAGGCGGTGGCGGTGGAGGGTATGGTGGTGGAGGTGCTCGCGGAGGTGGATACGGAGCTGGTGGTGGAAGTGGTGAAGGTGGTGGCCACGGTGGATATTATCCCTGAGATTGGATTACAACAATGGCGTCCAAAAGGAACAGCTCCTCTTATACATATATATAATAAGAAAGCTGTAATATGAAAATTTATAATAAGTAAATGGGTACGAGGGTGCTTATAAAGTAATTATTGAGTGGTAATGTTGTGTGCGAGCTTTGTTTTCAAGTGTATTAATTATGTACGCATCTCCAAATACTAATTGATGATTAGTTACATTACCAGTTTCAGTAATCGTGTTATATGGGGAAAACTAAGACAATTACGACAAACAAGTCTTCATTTAAGTTGCAATATTAACAGATGTGGGTACATTCGATTTCGACAAGTTCAATGACGAATATTTGCGTTACAATAAATGAACAAGAGACGTGTGGCATTCCAGGAAATTTGTTTTGTTGAGAAATGTTAATAATGTAATTGAAAAACTTGAAACTTACAGCTCAACTAATTAATGTATGATGAACTCAACAGAAATTAACTATAAACTGAATGCTGCCACTTAAGCCATCTCACCCAAATCCTTACTGTTCGCTTCTGCAAGTGTACGGGTCGTGTTAAGTAATAGAGTGATAAGTAAAGATCATTCCCATGAGGACTATGACGAAAATGAGCTAACTAATGCAACTATGTTCTTAACTAGGTTGAATCGAATCATTTGAAATGATTAAGGTAAATGAAGATTATTAATGAAACTAACAAAGCAAACAGTGAGAATTGGGAAATTGGGTTTGGTTTCAAAAGGTTATAAGCTTAGGATTACTTCTTCCCCATTGTATTTCATAAAACTATGCAATTATCCACTTATGTTGGTTAAATGAGTTTTATATGCTAGTCAAAGGTTCTAAAGCATCAACCAAGCTCTCTCAAGTCAAGATTGATTTTTAATCTTCATTAAAAATATTCAATCTCTTGTTTATAATTAATGAAAATCATCTTTCCAACACAATCCTTCAATAGACTATACTAGGTTGTTATATATATCTCTATTCTAACAACAAACCATCCATTTAATCATAAACTTTAAGTCTAGCATGATTTCTCTTAAGTTCTACAATCAAAATAGTTCTCTCAAGCATCTTCCAATTGAACTACTCTATTCATGTGGTGATCAAGCACAAGAAAGCATCAAATACAAAGAAAAATCATCATATATACTCAATAACCAACAAAAACAAGATAATCTAATAGCTTAAATCCATACAATGGGTAAAAGTAATCATAAATGAAAGTATTTAGCTACTCATAATCTTTAAATGCCAAAAATTCACCTTAACAAAGTAACCCATATCAGCAAATGAAAGAAAAGGGAATGAGAATGATAAAAACCACTGATTTTAGCTTCAATCTTCCTTAAAAATCCAACCCAAGGCTTCTAATCTTCAAAATACTCCCTTCCTAAGCTCTCCCTTGCATGCTCTGATGTTTCCCAATGCTCAGCTTCATGTTTTTCGGCGCTTCCCTCTAGGTTAAGTAATGTTTTTTCACTTCTGATATCAAATGCGCAACTGTACTTTTCAAGACTGGCTACGGCAAGTCTGTCAACTTCCTGTAGCCAGCTACACAGAGAGCAGATTTCTCTTCAGATTTTCGATTGGCTACGGCAAGTCTGTCAACTTGCCTGGGCCAGTTACACAGAGAGCAGAACAGAGATTTCTTGCCATGGCCAGTTAGTCAACTTGCTGAAGCCAGTTGTACAAACTCTTTTTAACTTGGCAATGCTTCACTTCCTTGTTTCTGGGTTCATGTAGGGCTTCAAAACTTGTCTCCATCCTTCTACAAAAGAGGGACGATTTATAAATTCTCAATTGAATCACAAAGATGTAATTATAATATCTTTGATATTTGCATGATACTTTGATATGCACATTTTCTTCTATACACTTCTTTATATGCACATTTTGAACCCAAAAATAGGTAAAAAGAGAAAAAAATGTGTTGGAATGTTATTAATTTCTAAGAGTTAACACTTACTCAAAGTCTCAAACTACTATCACCGATCCTTAACTATATATATATATATATATATATATATATATATATATATATATAATAAAAAAAGAAACATCACTAAAATGACGTCAATGAGAAATATAAGGGAAAATGTAATTTTTATACTTTTGAGTTACTTAAATTTAAAATTTCCAAAGGTTTATCAATTTTCATGCAGTAAAAAAATAATTCCTTTTGTTAGACTTGTTTTACCGCAGTAATAGTTTAGATTATGTGTACGTATAATTAGGATCGAGGCCAGTAGTTTCTTTTTATTTGTGTTGTCCTGACTAAGGAACAAAAAATCAGACCGGTCAATGAACCGGTCACAACACTGATTTAAGGGTTAATGGTTCAACCGGGGTCGAACCGGTGGTCAAACCGGTCATATTAAAATATTATAATTTATTAGTGGTAAAGATCTTTAGGTAAAAAATGCTTAAAATATATTAGTATTAGTTATGATGCCTATATTTATATAATGACATCTCCTTTCCTATAATTAATTAATTATTATATCCTCTCAAAATCATTTTTTTTAGATTTATTCTTTTTTTACTTACTTTTCTCTTCATCTTGGTCTTCAAACTTTCATTTTTCCCTAAAAAATAATGCTCAATAATAGATAGAAGAATAAAAAAATGTATTTTATTTAAAAAAAAAAAGGCAAACCGGTCGAACCACCGGTTTTTGCCCTGAACCGGACCGGATCACCGGTCGGACCGGTTGAACCGGCCGGTCCGGTCCGGTTTTTTTTTCAATGGTCCTGACTGACATGCTAACATTTGAAGGTAAATGAAAAGTTGCCATGCGTATCATGAAGAAATATTTCATATGATGCTTAATTTGATATCAACAAAATTAATAAAATGTTTTGTTCGCATGATACTAATTCAGATTTCAGATGGCATTTATAAGGTAGGATATATATATATAGAAGTCCACTATTCAAACTCTAGCTCTTGATGTTTATAATTTTTTTTTTAAGAAAAAACATGTGAAGTTTGATTGATTATGTTATAGAAATAATAAAAAACTATATATTTATAAATCATAAAAATACAAAATGATTTTTGGTCTTTTTTTCCTTAAAAAAATTAGGCCCTAATAAGTTTGCCTTCAAATGGTTCCAGTTTAACCAGATGCCTCAAACAGTAAATAAGTAAACTTGTGGCAATTGTTATAACAATAATAAAGTGGTAATGTATTTTTTTTTACTTTATTTATTCTCTTGCCAATTTTTCAAATAAAATAAGTAAAATACACTCTAGTTCACTAAATTTATTGCAGTATTTATTCCCCTTGTCAATTGTTATAACATATATTAGTTTATTCCTCTGAAGAAATCTAGTGAATCTATGACAATGAGATAAATACAGGCCCACAAAAAACATAAAAAAAACATGAGATAGTATAAATAATCATTGGACATTAGCCCAATAAATTCACAAATCATATTTTCCATTCAATTCTTAATATAAGATGTATTTAAAAAGTTGATCTTGATTTTAAATATAAGACATATTTTTTTATATTTATCGATATTTTTCTAATTTACTCCTATTAATACTTTCTCAATAATAATCAAAGAAGAGAGAGAAAGAGAGAATTGAGAAACATGACCAAAATGTTTTAGAAAATATATATCATATTAACAAACTTAAATAATTTTTTTAATGTAATCAAATTAAATAATTATATTTTATATTAAGAAAAAAAGTTACAAAGACAAAATAATGGACATCATCATATTTTCATAATGCAAAATAGTTAAACTAAAAAAGAATAATGGAAGACAACCCACATGCTGCCACTGCCAATGTGAAGTGGACATCAGAGAGTCGGTAGTGGGGATAGGAGTAGGCAACTAAAGATAAATAGAAAGAGAATAAGTTTAGGGTTTATTACGTTACGAGTTCATACGATAAAAGCCATGAAATGCGATAGAGTTATTATTGCAATATGCCACGGCTTGAGTTGGTCAGAATATATATTACACCATAACCTATGAAAAATATTTGAAATTCATGTTTCAAGAGTGGTACACCAAAAAGTTGAAGCTCATCAAAAGCGTACTCTATACATTGGTGAAATTCATTTCTATAGTACTTTGTCACAGGCATGATTAAAACGGACTACATGCATCAAAATAAATTATTGCATAAAATGCCTTCAGATCTTGTAAGGTCTCAAATCCAACTAATCTAAATTTTTTATGTATAAAAAAAATAAAATGAGAAATATACATTATCCTTGTGGAACAATATGAAATAGATATTACGTACACCTGCAGTTTTCCTTTTCTTTTAATCTGGCTCTACACTATATCATTTAAATCCTTGCACCTCGTTTTGTTTGTGATGTAGAATATTACACTCTTTGGTTTCAAACAACTGGCCTTTCTTATGGCAAATTGTCGGGCTCATTCACACCCATCTATAATTATGCTCATTCCCTTTAACTTCAATAGCAAAATAACAAAGCATGCCAGTCAAGAAAAGTTTTTACGCAGTGTTATGAAAAGAAAAGGCTTGATATATATATATATATATATATATATATATATATATATAATCATAGCCAAGTGGTCCAAATGAATATAGAGCCTAAATCAAGAGAGGATCATAATTTGATAGTGCAATTTGGCACTTTTATACTAACTTTCACAACACTGGCAAGTGGTGCTAAGTGTGAACCAGCTCTTTGATATAAGCATCATCAAAAATTAAGAGCAATTCAACTAAAAACATGGCGACAGCAAAAACTCACTAGTGGCTTATAAACCCATCCACCCCCCCGGCCAAAAAAGAAAAGAAAAGAAAGGCTTAATAGTGGGTCTAATATAGTGTTGATCCTTATTGTGAAAAATCTTTTAGGACAATTGTTCATAAAGATCTCATTAGAAATTTATTTGTTAAATTAGATCTAGGGAAGATTTCTACACATCCATAAGGAAGATATATTGAATACAGGGAAAATTTTTTTAATATAAGGGAAGATCTTCTGCATACAGGAAATATTGTTTGTACATGAAGGTCCCATTTGACAAATAAGTTTTCAATGAGGTCTTTTTCAGCTATTTTCCCAAATCATTTTGGTGTTTGTTTTCAGAAATGAGGCATAACTAAGAAAATTTTGGTTACATTTTTCTTTTTTAATAAAATCAACAATAAACCAATTCAAGTTGACGTACGTGACTGGTAGGGGTTCTTATCACTTAAATAAAGGTTGGGAATTTGTTAGTATCATGGGGAAAAAAACCGGACCGGACCGGCCGGTTCAACCGATCTGGCCGGTGATCCGGTCCGGTTCAGGGCAAAAACCGGTGAACCGGTCAAAACCGGTGGTTCGACCGGTTTGCCTTTTTTTTTTAAATAAAATATATTTTTTTATTCTTCTATCTACTATTGGGCATTATTTTTTAGGGAAAAATGAAATTTTGAAGACCAAGATGAAGAGAAAAGTAAGTAAAAAAAGAATAAATCTAAAAAAAATGATTTTGAGAGGATATAATAATTAATTAATTATAGGAAAAGAGATGTCATTATATAAATATAGGCATCATAACTAATACTAATATATTTTAAGCATTTTTTACCTAAAGATCTTTACCATTAATAAATTATAATATTTTAATATGACCGGTTTGACCACCGGTTCAACCCCGGTTGAACCATTAACCCTTAAACCAGTGCTGTGACCGGTTCATTGACCGGTCCGGTTTTTTGTTCCTTGGTTAGTATTCACACTCTCATGGGTAAATGCGGAGCACCAAGAAGGCTACTCTCTTTCTCTTATTGATAAAATAAAAAAATAAAAAAACATTGTGTAGGATCGATCATAAGCTGATCCACATATTTATATCTGTCCTTGTCCTACTAACTCAACTATCCAGATTACACTTATTGGGTCTAAGCCCAACAATACTAACACACAGTCCCTTACACAATATATCATATAATAATATCTAAGTATTCCATCACTCCCTTTTAAGTAGGAAGGCAAAAATATATCCACAGCTCCCAACTTGCGCAGAATTCAGTCTTGAGCATCTCTTGTGATTGCCTTGGTTAAAAAATTAGCTTGCTGTTCATTTGTTTTAACATCACTACTATAGAAAATACATATTACTACTCTAAAAGACATTATTTTTTAAAAAAAGGAAGTAAAAAATAGACGGAGTGACATTTTTATAATTCCAAATTATAATTTTGAGCATTAAGCGTCCCTATTAAAATTTAGAACGTGTAAAGTGATCTTTAGGCGTCCCAAAACTTAATTGGGACGCCTAAACCTTCCCTTTAAACGTCAAAACCACAATTTTTTAGCGAGTTGATGAAAATTGGGACCCTTTAGGCGTCCCTATTTAAAATAGGGATGCTTAAACTTCAAAGCTGATACTTTAGGCGTCCTTATTTTAAAATAGGGATGTCTAAAGATTTATAATTATGTCTAAGTATAATATAGAATATAATTTATTATTTAATATATTATATATATAAAAAGCGATATGGGTATAGGCATCCCTGTTATATAATAGGAACGCCTATACTTTCCAGTGTATGACTGACATGCACTTTGATTGACATGCAGGACGATCAGCTCCAATATTGTTCATGTATATGTCTGAATAAAACCAAAACCTAGATTATTTTAGGTTATACATATGTTGTTGGAAATTCACAGTCATACAGTATTGCAACTTTTGGGCAATAAATTACACAACATGATCTAAAAAATCCTGCACCGTGCTTCTCACGTGAACATTATATTATTGGGCATCCTCAGTAAAACTAGGCAAATGATCTTTTCTTCCAAAAGAAGCACTAGTCAGGCACCACACGTAAGTTATGGTCATACACATGTCGGGAATATAAAATTTCTTGAAAAGAGAACACATTGTATATATGAAATCAGTTGCTTGGTCTTTTGAGTGAAGAGAAATGCTTGATTGGTAATTTTCTTTGTGTTTAATTAGTTCACAGGATTGAAAGTCTGAAAGTAAAAACAACACTCTTGCAAGAGAATAGAAATAGGGACGCCTATACTTTCCCAATGCATGTCAGTCTTAAACTGACATGCATAAGGACTTGATTGACGTGTTGCAGAGGGAATAGGCATCCCTATTGTATAATAGGGATTCCTATAATAAGATAATAATAAGGCCCTTTAGACGTCCACATTATAGAAGTGGAACGTCTATATGCTGTTAATCACTCTGCAACGTCCTCTGCTTTCTTCTCTCTCTGTTTCTCATCAAATAGTCATTTTCTCTCCTCTCTCTCGGTTTCTCATCTATTTTGCTCTCTTCTCTCAATCCATTCACTTAAAACTCAACTCTTGTCTTCTTTCTCCATCTCTTATTCACTTAAAACCTGGCGCCTCTTCTTCTTTCTCTATCTCTCATTTCTCTCATGTTCTTCAAGCCATGTCGTTTTGTAACCGCCAGCTAGAGCTGGTAAAACAGGCCATCCCGCGGGCTGCACGGTGTGGGCCCGTGCAGCCCGTACTTTTGCGGGCTAGCAAAATGCCAACCCTAACCCGCAGGGTGCGGGCCAGCCCGCGGGCCCGCAATTTTTTTTCAATTTTTTTTTAATTTTTCTTAGAAGATCGAAAATATAAGATACATATATATGAGTTATTAAATTTACTTTCTTACCATCAATCATTTTTCTTATAAAATTTTAAAAATATAATCCATAATTCAAAGAATAAAGTTATCAAATCTGTTAAAGTTTATACAAAAAAAATCAAATTATCCTCAAATAACCAAGATATAATAATTTTGTTTAAAGAAGAAGGAAAATGCTAAGATTTTTTCTATTTGGATTAAGAGGTACTAAGATCGGAGTAGACAATTTATAGGTTTTATGAGATTATTATATATAAATTTTTCTTTTTTTTTGCGGGCCAACCCGCGGGTTATGCGGTGCGGGCCTGTGCGGCCCGTATTTTTACGGGTTGGGATTTTCCCAACCTTAACCCTGTCCTAACCCGCGGGCCCGCGGGTTGGACCCGTATTACCGGCTCTACCGCCAGCGGCATCACCAAATTCTCTGTGACAACGAGGAAAGAGATTCACCACCGTTGTCCTCCCCTTACCACTATCGTCCTCCCCTTACTACTGTGGATTGTCTTTCTTTACATCGTTGACCACAAGTTAGCTTGTGTTAGTAAAGTACTTGGAATATTTCAAGTTTTTTTCTTTCAAGTTTTCGATAGTCCTCATTAAGAATGTTATTGCATATGGTAGGTTTTAGAATATAACAAATATCTTTAAATTTAAGTAGCTAGCAGAGTGTTTTGATAGCCTTTTGTTACAAAAACAAAAGATTGTATCAGAATGTCCCAGTCATTTTTACTAAACCTACTGGAGTCCTTGAAAAAAATTGCTGAAAAGTGAGTTGGAAATATTGATCTAGACAATCGAAGATAGAAATCTCAATGGCTAATTAAGAGCTGGCACTTGAAACTTAAATGCCTTATTTGCATTTGAGACTTCTAATATTGCAATTCATTTTACAGAATTGTTTTCCAAAAACATAAATTTAGGTGTCCCTATTTTCCATTAGGGAAGCGTAAAGGTGGGACTTTAGGAGTCCCTATTTTCCATTAGGGACACCTAAAGTCCTCACTTTAGGCGTACCTAATGGAAAATAGGGATGCCTAAAATCCTGCTTTCAGGTGTCCCTTCCTTTAGGGACGTTATTTCTATTATTTACTACATCCCTCGCATAAGCATCTCCCCATAAAGGGATGTTAAAAGGCCCAAATTAGGGACGTTAAAAGTGCTTTATGTAGTAGTACATGTTGCAACTTGATCAACTTTGCTTGAACCTTTCCACGAATGAAATGACAATTGATCTTGATATGTTTGGTTCACTAGTAAAAGACTGGATTATTTGCTATGTGGATTATAACTTTACCATCACAATAGACATCCACCGGTTGCAATTGAGGCCGACCAAGCTCCTTAAGGAATCCTTCCAGCCATACGACCTCAAAAGTTGCTGACCCCAATGCCCTATATTCTGCTTCTGCAGATAAGTGTGACACTGTCGCCTTTTTCTTTGATTTCCAATGAACTAATGATCCTCCTAACTTGAGCAAGTATCCCATTACAGATTTCTTTGTCATACCACATACACCCCAATCAAAATCACAGTAGCAGCTCATAGTGGTGTCTCTTTATAAGCTAATCAAAATCCCCATTCCAAGACACCTCTTGATGCACCTTATCACATTAAGAACTACCGCCATATGAACCTTTATTAGCTGTTGCATTAACTGGCTTAAGACCCACACCGAGAAACATACATCAGGATATGTCACATTCAAATAAATGAGCCTACCAATTAACCTCCTAGATCTATCTGAATTTGTCAACAAATCAGAAGGTATATCCTTTCTCTCTTGGTAACCCATTAATTTAAAATTTTGTGGCATTGACATTCCAGAGGGCTTGCATCCACTCATTCCTAAATCAGCTAATAAGTCTAAAGCATATTTCCTTTGAGACATAATGATTCTTTCTTAAGACCTAACCATTTCTATCCCTAAGAAGTATTTCATCAATCCTAAATCCTTAATCTTAAAGTTGTTGTGCAGAAACTGCTTTAAAGAGTCATATACACCTCTTCCTCCAAATCTCCTTGCAAAAAAAGAGTTATGGACATCCATTTGATATATATCCCAATTATATATCGCTATCAGTTTCAAAGTTATACGAACAGATATCATTTTGGCTACAGGGGGAAAGGTATCATGATAATCAACTCTTTCCCTTTAGTTATACCATTTAGCTACTAACCTAGCTTTATATTTCTCAACCTCACCATCATACTTATATTTTATTTTATACACCCATTTGCATCCAATGGGTTTCTTACCTGGAGGCAAAGTAACAACATCCTAAGTTTTATTATTTTCAAGGGTTTCCATCTCAAGATTCATTGCCTTTACCTACTTACCATCTTGGACTGCTTCTTCATAACATTATGGTTCAGAAACTAAATCTAAATGATAAAGAAAACACATGTGAGAAGCAGATATCTTATCATATGATATGTAATCATCTATTGGATAAAGGCACTTTATGCTTTGTTCATGAGACCCCTTAGTTATCAAATTGCAGACGTAGTCCTTTTCCCAAATGGGCGGTTTTCTTACCCTGTTGGTTCGAGTTGCAGAGGCAGGAGAGTTAACAATTGTAGGTTTTGTATTGTGTACAGTCTCATTTATAGGTTCT
This sequence comes from Albizia julibrissin, assembly GCA_037074505.1. Taxonomy (NCBI): domain Eukaryota; kingdom Viridiplantae; phylum Streptophyta; class Magnoliopsida; order Fabales; family Fabaceae; genus Albizia; species Albizia julibrissin. The sequence goes on along the minus strand of CM073488.1, from coordinate 37,122,888 downwards.
ACATCATTTGCAGTTCCATCATATTCGGTTCTAATCTATTTAGTGTGATTTGAGTCATCAACAAGTATCTTAATCCTAGATTTATTAGTGTCATCAAACAAAAACATGTCACTCACCTCTTTTGATATTTCTCCCCTTTGATCTAAGGTTTGTTTTTTAAAAAGGAAACCTATCTTCTAAGAAAGTCACATCCCGACTCACTATAAGTTTTTTAGTTTTCAAATCTAGTAGAACATTTAGGTTAAAAAAAATCTAGTAGAACATAGCCTTTTTTATTGTTAGGATCCTAAGAAGGCATATGCTGTAATGTAAGGTTGGAACTTATCAGAAACATTCAAGTTTGTCGCATGGGCTAAGGATCTAAATGTTCTAAGGTTGTGAAAGGTTGGTTCTTACCCGTACACCTTTTCATAAGGTGTTTTAAAACCTAATACCTTTGAACACACTATATTCACTATATAGGCTGTCATGTGAATGAATTCCCCCCCAGTATTTAATAGGTACTCCAGACTGGATCATGAGGTTCCTACATATTTGTATAAGGGTTTGATGCTTACGCTCTACTATACCATTTTGTTGAGGGGTATAAGGGCATGTTGTTTCATGGATAATGCCTTTGCTACAGAGAAAGTAGCGCAATTCATTATTAACAATTCAGATCCATTATCACTTCTAATTCTTTTGACATGCAAAGAAAATTGTGTAGTAACATAAGCAATAAAGTTTTGGATTCGTTGAACAGTTTCAGATTTGGATTTTATGAAAAATATCCAAGTGCTTCGAGAGAAATCATCTACAATAGTTAAGAAATAGTGATGCCTTTAATGTGTATAGGACCACATATATCCACATGAAGCAATTCAAAGTACAAACAAGACTTAATGGCACTAGAGGTAAAAGGGATTCAGGTTTGCTTAGATTGTATGCAAATTTCATAATCTTTATTGAAGTGAACATATTTGTTCTTTACAAAATTCAAGTGTTTCAAAACAAGCAATGGCACATGTCCTAATATTCTATGCAAAAGAAACATATCAACAGAATTATGTATATCAGTATTCAATACATTCGCAATATCAATAGAATTAAAGTCTTTCCTCTAGCCTACTAATCCCCCTCTTCTTGCCATTTGGAAGGTCCTGTACCAAGCAATGGTCAGGGAAAAACACAATCATGCAGCCCAGTTCTTTAGTTAACCTTGGTACATATATAAGGTTGAATTGCAATTGAGAAGCATAAAGAACATTGGTAAGATAAATGTCTTCAAACAGTTTAATGTTGCTTATGTGTGTTACAGGGACTCTAACTCCATTTGGTATTTTTATTGCTTTTATGTTACTATCGTTAGTTCTATAAGAATCAAACAGAGACGTCTCCTGTTATATGGGTAGTAGCCCTAGAGTCTAAAACCCAATGACTACAACTAGAATTTAAGCAAGTTAAACCTGTGTTAGTACCAGTAAGAGCAAGTACTGTGGCCTCAAAATCTCATTTCAGGAGTTCTATTAGTCGCTCATATTGCTCTGCAGTGAGACTTGGTGAGGCAGTTTGTGATCCCTAGGTGTTCTGGATGCATGTTTCTGCTTCAGTGCCTGAAGCAATCCTAAGCTGGTTAGCAGTTTCATCACGGGGCATTTTGGACTTGTTCCCACAAAAATCTGGGGGTATCCAACAAATTCCCAATATATATCCTTATAGTAGCCTTTCTTGCCACAATGGGAACATTCAGAGCTTCCACTACCTTGGTCGCGCCCCCTGCCATGTCCACGGCCACGAATTTCCATTGCAACGCCCTCAACAGGACTATTGTATGCCGAATGAGGAAGGGATTTTTGCGCCTCATTTTCAGAGATCATGGCAAATGCCTTAATGACCAATGGGAGTGGGCTCATCAATAAAATTTCGCTTTGAGCCTCACTAAAAGAGTCATTTAATCCAAGAAGAAATTGAAGGAGTTTCTGACATTGAACCATTTCAGAATAGACGCAAGATGTATCGCACTTACAAGAAAGGATAGGAAATATGGTAGACTGCTCTTCCCAGAGCTCCTTCATCTTTGTGTAGTATTGTGAGACAGAAGATGAGTCTTGCCAGAGGTAGCTCAATTCACGGTGAAGAGCAAAAAGATGGGATCATGTGTGCTTGTCGAATTGTTCTTGGAGATCTTTCCAATCTAGATGCGTGTATTGATGGAAGATAATGCTATTTGCAAGATCTTTGGAAACCGAATTGAGGATCCAGGATAGGAACATCACGTTACATCGTTCCCACTGTTCTTGAAGGTCTTCATTCTGTCACTCCTTTGTGCAAGTCCCCTCTACAAATCCTAACTTGTGTTTCCCTCGTAAAGTGATTTGCATTACACGGCTCCATACGAGGTAGTTGTCACTCCCGGTCAAGACATGAGGGACAATGGTCATCCCCTGGGTTTCTGATGGATGAAGGAATAAAGGATGATTGAAGCTTAATCTGTCGACCCCGGTGGTGGAGGATAAAGAACCCTTAGGTGCAAACGCCATTGCGCCAGAGAAACGGAATGCGCCAGTAAATCAAGAAGGGAAGAGGAGTCGCGACGAAATCTGAGAATCACGATTTCTAGAAAGTGCTGGGAGGAAAGAAAAGGGAGGAGGGTGACGGCGTGGTCCTTGCCACTTGTGGGCCGGATTCGGATGGTGGCCTTCTTTGGGCTAGATCTTGAAATGGTGGAGGGCTTTCTTGGTAATCAGACCGATTAGGATAGCTCTTACACTTTCATGGGTAAATATGGAGCACCAAGAAGGCTACTCTCTTTCTCTTATTGATAAAATATAAAAATAAAAAAACATTGTGTAAGATCATAAGCTTATCCACATATTTATATATGTTCTTTTCCAACTAACTCAACTATCCAGATTACACTTATTGGGCCTAATCCCAACAATACTAACACACAGCCCCTTACACAATATACCATATAATAATATATAAGTATTCCATCAGAATTCAAATTAAATCTCAACTTTTTTATGTAGCAATCTTGTTTAGCTGGGTCTACCATTTGCCTTTTGCCCTCAATAACCAAAAGAGATTAGACTCTAATATCATCCTAGCACACTCCTTGTGCTTACCAAAAAAAGAAAAATCAACAATATATAGAAATTGGTACGAGGATGCACATAAAGTAATGAGTAATATAATGATCTGCGTTGTATGCTTAGGGGATTGTTCCGTTTATATTTACATGTTAATGTTGTCAAACAAAATCATGTAGAGTTTGCATACTAGGAAATTCTTTTATTTCGAGTGTGTATCATGGGAAACATATCGAATGTTAATACCTACAATGTTAATACCTACATTGCAACTAACGAGTTTTTATAGTTAGTCCTCTCCAATTGGCTAACTCTTAATAAAAATATGATTGTAACGAATATAAAATCATTGGAGAACCACATCTTAAAAATTAATTATTAGAGTTAGGGAACTTAATTATAACTTTATAAGGCCCTTCTTTCAAAAAAAAATTATTTGATGTGAGACTAGTGATAGTTATACATACAAAAGTTAACTATATATATAAACCAAATGCTAATGCTTCCGCGAAAATTTGGTTATGTAATGCAAATAATATGCCAATAAGAAAGGGAGCACACAACACTTGATAATATAAGCTGTAGATAATGGTTGAACGTCGAGGAGAGAGCACGATAGTCATTATAGCGATCGATCGACTTCTCCACAGCAACATAATTTTGAATCTCAGATAAATTCAGGCCAAGGAAAAAAGAAGATCTATAAGATAATATAAGTTTGGGACTTTCACCGAATAAATTCATTAATCATAGTACAGCGACATGTTTTCGTCCAAGTTACAAAGACAGATATGAAATTCATGTTTTTCATTTTACAATATAAAAGAAAGAATGGAAGACAACTAACATGCAATATAATGATGCAACCAATGTGAAGTAGACATTAATGCGTCGGTGGTGGGTTGGTAGAGATAAATAGAAAGGGAATAATAGCTTAGGGTTTATAGTTCACTTCGTTATGATTCATGTTTTCATATAAATGAAAGCCATGAAATGCAAGTTGCATGCCACGGTCCTATTCACATACTATCATGTGCTCAACAAATGGAATAATATGAAAAATATGCGATAATACTATTGTTGGTCTTTATAATTTTTATCTCATTTTAGCTCAAGTCCTCGGAATTTTAAAGCATGATTTTGGTCCTTTTAAGTTTTGTTTATTTGAAATGTTGTTGGTCACTATAAAAAGACTTGGACACAGAATTAACCATATTACATTTGTGTATGTGCCACTAACACCCATCTATAATTTTGTTCATTCCCCTAACCTTGCAATGGCAAAATCAGCAGCCAGTGAAGGAATTTTTACTCTGTATTATGGAAAGAAACAGATTGAGCGAGACATGCCAAGCGGTCCGAATGGATATAGAGCCTAGTTCAAAAGTGGCTCATATATAATTTGATAATTATAAATTTGGTATTTCTCTACCAACTTTCACGAACACTCACAAGTGGTGTTAACTGTGAGCCAGATCTCTATCATGAGAAATATATAAGAGCAAGTCAACAAAGCAAATGGGCAACAGCAAAAGCTCACCAACGTCTATATACCCAATAAGAAAGAAAACAGGCTCAAAAGCAGTGTAATAGAACCCGGAATGGACCGGGCGGTCTGGACCGCAAACCGGCCGGTAAGCTGGTTTGATCCGGTCATCAATCTGGTTTGGTATTTTTTTTTAATTGATGTTTTTTTTTAGAATTTCATTTTAATAATCCTAAAACTTTAATTTCACCGGTTTAATCCTGGATTAGCTCCGGTCTGACCCACTAACTCTTGACCTAATACCTCGGTCGGTCTAATAGCCAGTCCGGGTGTAGTTACCTTGCTTAGAAGTGCATCTACTAGTTTCAAACTGTAGATGATGTACTTACACATATCGAACTGCATTGTGTGGAAAATCTTTTAGTAGTGTTTATTTTCAGAATGGGGCATAGCTATAAAAAGTTTCATTACACTTATAATTGCAAAATCAACAATAAATACCTGAAGTTTCTACAAATATTTTTCTTTGGTGCAGCTTATTGAAAATTTCTTTTCTGCAAGTCCTATTGGACTGTCAGTTTTGTGGAACAAGTTTTGGTGCCTATCCAGCTCAACTGATATGCTCTAAACGGTTTAAATTTAATTTTTTTAAAATATAATTTTTAAATAAAAAATTATTTTTTAAAAAAATATTAATTAAGAGATTATCTTTATTTTAGTTTCTTTACATATTAAAATAATTTTTTAAAAATAAAAATAAAAACAAATTAAATCTATACCGACCATATTCTAGACAAGTGGAGCTCATGGTGCCCCAAATTAAACTAGTTTCCAGTTTTGTGCACAATACACGCTTTAAGACCCTTGCTCAGTCGCACTCTCATTCCCTATAAATACCCACAACCTCTATGCTAAAACCATAGTTGTGGGAATTCGAGGTTTTCCCATGGCAAGTTCTAAGCTTATTAGTGTTGCTTTATTTCTATTGTTTGGTTTGGGCATTTGCGTTGCTGCGAGATCACTCCTTGGTCTTGATGAGGGGGATCTCAAGTTTGGTGCAGATGTTGTGCATCATGCTGGTGTGGTAGTTGGAGGCTACGGCGGCAGTGGCGGTGGCTATGGAGGAGGTGCCGGGGGAGGTGAAGGAGGTGGTGCAGGATATGGAACTGGAGGAGGAGGCGGTGGTGGTGGAGGAAGTGGAGGAGGAGGAGGAGGAGGAGGCGTTGGAGCTGGTGGATATGGCGGAGGTTCTGGGAAAGGAGGCGGTGGAGGCTATGGTGGAGGAGGAGCTCAAGGGGGTGGATATGGAGGAGGAGGTGGTGGCGGCAGTGGTGGAGGTGGAGCTGGTGGATATGGAGGAGGTGCTGGAACAGGAGGCGGTGGAGGCTATGGCGGAGGAGGAGCTCACGGGGGTGGAGGTGGTAAAGGAGGTGGGGCTGGTGGTGGATATGGCGGAGGAAATGGGGGAGGATATGGAGGCGGGGAGGTGGCGGAGGAGGGGGAGCAGCTGGTGGAAGACATGGAGGTGGGTATGGCAGTGGAGGAGGAGCTGGCGGAGGATATGGTGGAGGATCTGCTGGCGGCGGCAGCTCAGGAGGTGGCGGTGGGTATGGAAGCGAAGGTGCTCATGGCGGTGGATATGGAGCCGGTGGTGGAAGGGGTGAAGGAGGTGGCCACGGTGGATATTATCCCTGAGATTACATTGCAAATAGTGTGTCCAACTTAAAATGAATAGCTGCCCTCGTACATGCAGCTCGTACTGATACTAGTAACTAATATGCTAATAACTATAGGAAAGGTGATATATATATATATATATGAAATTAAAGTTATAATGGGTATGAAGTTGAGGGTGCTCATAAAGTATTTCGTGGTATGATTTATGTTATATTGTCCAAATATTGATGATACTTGCATTACCTATTTCAGTATATTTGTGTTATATATGGAACTAGAACAACCCATCAGAATTATTCTCATTGAATAATGAATGCTACACCTCGACCAATCAGTTTATTATCCCTACATGTCACCTCGCCTAATTGAACTAACTATAACCTTAATGCCTCCGCTTCGGTTAGCTCTCACTCTATTCTTTCTCAAACTATTATCATTGGCTAACATGACACGCACTAAATTGGGCCTCTCATTTTTTTCATAACACTGGGCCTCTAATTTCGCACTAGAGATTTTGAATTTGGACATTTTACCTTACTCTACTTAGCGTCATTTTAAGTCAGCTCACTTTTTAGGTGTGTTTGATTGGAAGGGAGGTGAGGTGAAATTTTAAATTATATTTTATTTTCTCTCTTTATTTTACATTAAGAGTATGTTTGGTTTGAGGGGAATGAAGGGGAGAGAAGGGATTTTGCTTCCATCTCTCTAATTGGTATTGGAAATGTGGAATGAAGGAATTTTCCCTCCCCTCCCCTCCCCTCCAAATTTGGAGGATTTAGAGGGGAGGTTAATTTTTTTGTTTGATTTGTAAAAAATGCCCTTAGCTATTATATATATAATAAATAAAATCATGTAATATAATTTTGGATATTTATTAATATAATTATAGTTATATTTATTTAATTTTTATAATTATTAAATTATAATTTTTATTTATAATATATTTTATTAAAAATTATACGTAATTTTTTTAAAAATTAAATAAAAGGGTAAAATTGTCTAAACTAAAATTTTTTCCCTCCCCTCCCATAACTCCAAACGAGATAATATAAAAATATATCCCCTCCCTTTATTAAAATCCCTCCCCTCCGTCAAACCAAACAGACCCTTAAGGATTTTCTCCCCTCCCCTCAAATCAAACACACATTTAATGTTTCATTTGTTTATATCATTTTTTTTATCTCTTTTTCACTTGCAGGGGGTTCTTCTAGGTAACCGATAAAAGTAGGAAAATGTTTTTAGACTGAAAAGAATGTGATATGTGATTAATAAAAATGCTAAGCCAAACTCGAGAAAGGGGCCAGGAACAAACGTATTAGAGTGTGTTTGAATACAGCTTTTGAAAATAGTTCCTGGAGAAAAAGTGAAAAAATTGATTTTTTTTAATAGATTATTAGTGTGTTTGGATGTGGGACAAAAACATGGTTTTGGTGTCAAACTATGGTTTTGGTGTAAAATTATCCAAACACACTAAAATTTTGAAAACCTTAGTTTTGTTACAAAACCATGGTTTTGGGAGAATCACCCATAAGCTTGATTTTCATGCTTGTGGGACCCATATTCCTCTCTCTCTTTTATCTTCTTTTTTTTTTTGAAATTCCTATAAGAAAAAAAAGTGATTTTCAACCCAAACCATGGTTTTATAAAAATTTTGCCAAATATTAACAAAAATTCCAAAAGTGCTTTTTTACCAAAACCATGGTTTTGGAGAAGCTACTATGAGTGTGTTTGGAAACCCAAAAAAAAAGCACTTTTCTTACTAAACCATGGTTTCACTAAAAATTTGCCAAACACTCACATTTTTTAGATAATCTATTTTCACTCCCAAACCATGGTTTCACTCCCTAAAACCATGGTTTGCAACAATCCACATTTTTTAGCTTTTCCCTCTTTCTCTCTCTTTTTTTGTGGGTCCCACACTTGATTAGTGACACTTGATTAGATAATTTTTTTTTCAAGAGATTTGAAAAAATAATTAAATTATTTTAGAATATTTATATTTTAAGGATACACAATATATGATATGATTAAAAAAATTATTTTAGCTTCTTTAATCTTTTAAAAAAAATTAACTCTATCTTATATTTAAGATAGAAGGAGTACTTATTTAAATATAAAATATAGTATTATTTTAATTATACAATATATATATATATATATATATATATATATGATCTTCTTTTTATTGTTAGATAATTGATTAATTTTATAATTTTTAATTTTTCAGAATTTTATGTCATTTTTTACAGTTATTATGAAATTTATTATTAAATAATATATAAAATATAATCTTATCATTTATATGTAATTATCACAAAAGTTAATGTCTTTTTCAGTAATTTGACCATGAAAAAAGCTATTCTGATCATAATATCCAAACACTCTCATTTTATCAAAATCACTTTTTTCTCATAATCTATTCTCCATAATCTATTCTCAAAAATCACTTTTTTTCACTTTTTCTTCATAAGCTATTCTCAGAAGCTGTTTCCAAACACACCCTATTTCTTACTTTTATATGTGGGTCCTATTTGAATTTCACTCTCCTCCTTCCCTCTCTTCTCTCTCTCTCTCTCTCTTCCTTCCGTGTCTTTGTTTGCTATTTATTGGGGGGATGGGTTTTCTTTTCTTTTTTTTTAAATCACTGTTTCCTATTAAAATAAAATATGTCAAAATTTATTACTCTAGTTTTAAATTTAATAATATAAATTTATCACTTTTTTACATATTGAAAAATTAATTAAATAATTTTAAAATATTTATATTTTAATTTTTTTCTCAAACTAATTAGTTTGACTAATAAACTGATATATAATTTAAGGATACATAACATATGATATGATTAAGGGTCTGTAATTTAAGGATACATAAAGTGATATATAAGGGATCAAATTTGGTATTACACGCAAGAGCATTAGTTATGTAGTGTTTTCAGTGTTTTGTCGTACTTTTATTATTTTATTAAGTGAACTGTAATTTTATCTCTATTTTGACAGACTGAATTATTAACAAATAATAACTAAATGTTAATATATCATTTCCATAATGAGTTCAAGGTATCTAGAATTGTTGTTAGCACTAATGTATCTCTTGTTAGCCAAAGAAAGACAATGTCTAAAGGAGAACGACAAAAACATATTGTATTAACTGCATTGAAAAAATTGCTCCTTATATTAATTTTAGGTATTAAATAATTAATCGTGAACTTTAAATGTAAAATTTATTAATATATATATTTGAATGTATGTATGTCTCTTTTTTTTCAGAGTTTATAATTTCTTTGGTTTTTGTTATTCAATTATTTGTTAAATAATACCTAAAATATAATCTTATCCTATATATTTAATTATTATAAATGATTTTAGATTATACAGTTTATATATATATCTTTGATTTTTTGATGTTGGATAATTGATTAATGTTGTAATTTTTAAAATTTATGTGATGTTATGTTTTTTATATATTTATTAAGAAATTTACTATTAAATAAAACATAAAATATAATCTTATCAATTATATGTAATTATCACATAAACTAATGTCCTTTTCAGTAATTTTACCATAAAAAAAGTTATTCTGATCATAATATCCAAACACTCTTATTTTATTAAAATCACTTTTGTTCCATAATCTATTCTCTAAAATCATTTTTTTTCACTTTTTCTTCATAAACTATTTTCAAAAGCTATTTCCAAACACACCCTTAATTATATAAAGCTGGGAACATGGATGGAGAGAGCAGAGCACAATACAGCACACTCTAACAAGTTCTCCGAAACTAAGGTAATATAAATATTGGGACATTAGCCAATAAATTCACAAATCATCACATCAACATATTTTCGTCCAAGTTACAGAGACAAAGCTAGTAATGTGAAATTGTGAATATCATATTTTTTATCACACAAGATAATTAAAATAAGAAAGACAAGCCACATGGCACCAATGAGAAACAGAAATTTGTAGATAAATTATATTAAAAGGGGAAAGGGTTGATAGTTATCACTTTGTTACGAGTCCATGCTCTCATCACGTACGTAAGAATAATATGCAGAAAAGGAGAGCCTCACACACCATTGAATGACTTCAATATTGATCTTTTTGTTTCAAGCAATGTTGCCTTCCTTATGCCTACTTATCAGGTTATTCACCCGATCTATGACAACGTTCATTCCCTAATTTCAACAAATTCCCATAACGACTTGTAATAAGCTTATGAGTAGTGCTTTGTTTGTGTTATTGGGTTTGTGCATTTGTGTTGCTGATGCAAGATATGATGAATTCCATATATAGGAGGAGACTAAGGCCACGGTTGGTATCGTCCCTAAATAGAAAAAGTGTAGTGTTAAGAAAGAATTAAGTAGGATTTTTCGGCCAAGTAAATTAAAAAAGATAAGAAACATGTTGGAAGAATAAGCCAAATTTGGAAATTGGAATGTCACAAAACAATCAGTTGAAAGAGAGGTCGGGTCACGTGCCTAACTTTCCTATTCCGGCAGCGAGAGTCTGACGTGGCGCAACAACATGGACGAACATGTTTTTGGACCTACTTTTCCATTTGGGTTAATGCTATTTTCCCCCCTAAATTTCTTCTTATTTTGATTATGTTCTTTCAAATTTTAAATCATTGATTTTGATTCTGTAGAAGTACAATAATCCAAATTTTTATTAAGTTATAGGGACCATATTTTAAATAAAATGAAATTTAAAAAGTTAAAACTTATAATTTAAAATTTAAAAGATCAAAATTAAAATAAGAACAAACTTAAGCAAGTAAAGATTATATTAATATTTTCCATTCAGTGTAAATTTAAAATAGATATTTGATTTCAATGAAGAAACATGGGTGCTCTGATCTGCCTATGTACAAGGTGATTTTTTGATTTTTCTTAAAAAATATATTTTTTAAAAAAATATATTAGAATGGATTCCACCTTTGACTAATGCAAAGTACCTTTTTGAACTACTTGTGCTCCACTGCTCCAATGCGAAATATTACTAATGTAAAACCATTTTAAGCAAACTAATATGATTATATATAGTTTAATGCTAGAAAATAGTGTAATTTTTATTAAATAAAAATTATTTAATTTGAAGAGATGAATATAATTTATCAAATTTAAAATTTTATTCCTTAAATATATTTTCTTGTGAGAAAAATAAAATATAATTTTATTTAATCTAATTAAACCTATTTTCTTATGTATTACAGAAAATTCAAAACTTAGTTGTTTATGGATTATGAAAAACTGGGTTTTTTAAAGATGTTTAATATTTAATATTGATATATGCCTATGATAAAGAAATGTCTTCTATTTAAGTTAATAAAAACTAAAAAGTTACAAAGATTAAAGCATTTTTTAAGAAAATAAATATATGTGGGTGTAATTTTAAAATTTATTGAGTACCAAACAAAATTAAACTCAGATTCCCACTTTAGTTTATCTGATTAGAGGATATTTTGGTGGTGTGATTCTTTAATCCTAAGTTAAGAGGTCAAAAAAAAAAAAAAAGAATGGTAACAAATATTTTGGTCTCCAGGGTCAAGACCACCATTAGTCCATTAACTGAAGGGTACTTTAGTCAATTCACTCAGCTTCTTTTTCATAAATAAAGGATCTTTTTCAGATGGAGGTTGATCAGGAAGAAGAAACACACCGAGGCCTTCGTTTCTCCGGTTTCGCTTCTTCCTATTTCGTCCGTTTCTTGTATATATATTGTTGTTCAGGCGACCCAGCACTTCTCGGGATATTCTTCTCTCTTTTGATTTCATTCTTCCTCTCTGATGGCGTCCGAAAGCTCCACCGACAAGAACGTTATCTTTAGAAAACTGAAGGCGAAATCCGAAAATAAGGTTCTTTATGAAGCACATCTCTGGTTACCTGCCTTTTTCGCTTCTTTATTTTATTCTATTCAATGTATCCTTTTCTGAAAGTTTGAAATCGGATTGTTCTTGACTACGCGAGATCGGATTCAGATCTACGATGCGAGTTTTAATTTTGCTTGGTTGTTTTTCAGATGTGTTTCGATTGTAATGCAAAGAATCCAACTTGGGCGTCCGTCACTTATGGGATTTTTCTCTGCATCGATTGCTCGTCTGTTCACCGTAGTCTTGGCGTCCACATAAGTTTTGTGAGGCAAGTTGATTTTGTTGCTTTCTTATAATTTCTCTGAGAGGAGGAAGTGATGCTTTTTATTTATTAAATAAATTATGGGTGGGAGTTATTTGTTTGTTACAAGGAGGGAAGATGCTGCCGAATTCTATTGTGCCCAGATGGTAAATCTGGGATTCCATAGAGTTTATTTGCTTCTTTAGCTGACTATCTATTGGGATTGGTATGTGGGGCAGTGTTAAAGAGCCAATGCCTTTTACGTGTGGATGAGCAGAATGCGCTGATGAATTTTGTAATACATTGCTGAATTGTGTCAAATAATATTTTTGAAACTTGAATGGTAAATTGATTTGCACTCAGAAGTTGGCCATGAATTTTTTAAGGGGAAAATTATTTTTAATCCATGACGAATATAATTAAAATGCTGGCTGGATATTTTTGTTTCATGGAACTTTTAGAGGTCATCAGGCAGATGGCGGCAGTGTGCAAAGCATGGGTTTTTGTCGCTAGTTGGATAGCTACGTAGGGGTTTCCGTTGAAATCATGATAAGCTTGTATTTGTCACTGGCTCTAGGTAGGTTTTGAGTGGGATATGTTGAATATTATTTCTTTCAATTTGGTCTTTATAATAGGCGACATTCATTTGAGGTTAGTTGTGACGACCTTTATAGCCTATTGCCTTCATTTGCATAGGAAGCTTGATCTGTGATATGAAGCCATTCTTTGTAATATTCTTCAGTTGCCCACAAAGATTCCATATCTTTGTGTTTACTATTCATTCATGGGTCAGAAAATAAGGTTTATTAATAAGATGATGGCAGTACTTGAATAAGGAGTAAATACTGACCTTTGGATGGCTAGATTGAAATGACATGCACTTATAACACTAAATTTCTTTCATTGTGATTCTGAGCTTTTGTAACTGCAAGTCTTCTTTACCCAGCTATTTATGACATTATACTCCACAAACAAAATAAACGTAAATGGAGAAAGAAGCATAATAGAAGAAGGAAGTATATTAGTCCCCCTATAATCAGATGCATTTTTTATGTAGATCTACAAATTTGGATTCATGGACTCCTGAGCAACTAAAAATGATGAGCTTTGGAGGAAACAATCGTGCACAGGTTTTTTTTAAGCAACATGGTTGGACAGATGGTGGTAAAATAGAGGCCAAGTATACATCAAGAGCTGCAGAGTTGTATAGACAGATTCTTACAAAGGAAGTTGCTAAAAGTATGGCTGAGGAGGCTGATTTGCCAACATCACCTCTTGCTTCTCAGTCTGCACAAATTTCTAATGGACCTCCTGAAGTTAAAACCAAGGAAGAACCAAAAGAGAACACTGGCGGGAAGCCAGAAATTCCTGAAAGCTCTGCGTCACCAAGAGCTTCACATGCAATTGTTTCTTCTGTTGTAAAGAAGCCTGTTGGTACTAAAAAGGCTGGGAAGAGTGGGGGTCTTGGTGCCCGGAAGCTTACTAAAAAGGTATGTAAACTTTGAGCATCGTTTTAAGAGGCACATTCAATCAACTCTTGATCATTATTTCATTCTGTAGTATGCTTTGAAGATATAATTTTTTTTTAATCCTCCAATTTATAATGCAGCCAAGTGAGTCTCTCTATGACCAGAAGCCGGAAGAACCACCTGCTCCAGTTTCTTCTTCTGCAAATAGCAATTTGCTTGCTGGGCCACCCCCGGCGTCTCGGTTTGAGTATGCTGATGATGTCCAGTCTTCTGAGTCAAACTCTGGAGGGTCACATCAAATTAGTCACGTGGCTCCACCAAAGTCATCAAGCTTCTTTGCAGATTTTGGAATGGATAGTGGTTTTCCAAAGAAATATGGTTCAAATTCCTCAAAAGTGCAAGTAAGCAATATGCACTTGCTTATTCTTCAGTGTTAATTTTTCTAAGTTTTAAATAATACATAGATAACCTCCTTTTTTGTGGGTGGATCTTTAGGTTGCACACCTTGAGACAAATGCTTAGCCCTCCTGTTTGGTATTTTTCTATGTCTTGTCAGGTTGAAGAATCTGATGAAGCGAGAAGGAAGTTCTCAACTGCTAAATCTATTTCTTCATCCCAATTTTTTGGGGATCAGAACAGAGCAGCAGATGTGGATGCTCAAGTTACTTTGTCGAAGTTTTCAGTATGTGCATCTATTATCAATAACTCGCTGGTGCATTTTGTATTGTATATATTAAACATCTGGGCCAATGTTGGGTGGTTTCTTTGATAACAACATCAATATTCTGATTTCTTGAAGTCACGTTAACTGATTTATAAGCAAAAGCTATTCTAGAAAATAATCTCATCTTCTAATGGAATCGCAGTTATCTATGTTCCATAGTTGCGATAGTGGAAACCACCATATGATAGAATCATGTTGCCCTCTCTCATTCACTGAAGTTTCTTTATTATTTTTTCAAAAATTAGCTAAAGCTAGTTTCTTTACTGATACGATGAGAGTAAAAAGCTTCAAAATAACATTGAACTTAGCATGGTATTGACATTTTTATCCCCTCTTGAACCGAAGTTAGCATAGCATGGAAGAACTTTGCAACTAATTATCTTGTTAGGAAGTGCTGTTACAAGGTGATGTTGAATATTTGACTGTACTTGTCCTCTTGTTATTTCTAGGGTTCATCTTCCATCTCCAGTGCTGATCTTTTTGGCCATTCCGAATCCTCCATTGATGTCACTGCTAATGACCTCATAAATCGACTGTCCTTCCAGGTATAATTTTACAATTTTCTGCTTTGAGAAACGTCGTTTGAACTTTGTTTTGTATTTCTTTTTTTTTTTTTTTTTGCATTTTCAGTGAATTTATCCCACCCTCCATTTTTCATTTATTTTTTTGTCTTGTTTAACAGGCTCAGCAGGATATTTCTAACATTAAAAATATTGCTGGAGAGACTGGAAAGAAGCTCAGCTCACTGGCTTCCAATTTGTTAACGGACCTTCAAGACAGAATTCTTTAATTCTGTTTACCCTGTATTCAACCAGAGAAAATCTTTGGAGTTTGTAAACAATACCAGCCACTGCCAGTTATGTTTGAATGTAACAAAAGAGTTCAATCTTTAATTGTACAATTTTTTGGGTGACAAAATTAAGATACGGCTTTCAGGCTTGTGGAAGGTCATCTTTTTATATGTAGCACAGGTATTTTTGAGGTTGCCAATATGTTTAGATCTTTTTTGTAAGGCAAATCTTACGCGGGTTTGCAATTGCTCAACGGTGTCATGTGTATCAGTTAGAGGACGACTTAATCTTCTACAATTTTCACTTTTGATGTGCTCAACGGTGTCATGTTTGGTATGCTCCGGTGGTTTAAAATATAAGAATTAAACTTGTGAAGGTTTTTTTTTAAGCGGAATGGCTTCCTTGATCTCTATCTTCATGTTCTCTTTATTTAATGTATTTACTATTAAATCAAATTTTAATGGTTGATGTTTATTCTATTTGTGATTGTAGATTTTTATTATATTTGATATAATAAAATTTTCCTAATTATTAAAATTTAATATATAAAGAGGAAATGGACAAAAATCAATGTATGCAGACATTCCTCTTGTTATTTTTTGAGGTACATTGTTTTTATTTCATCATTTATTTATTTTTTTTAATTTTATCCCTAATTAATTATATATTTCTCTTTTCTATTTTTTCACTCATTCTTTCTCCCACTCACCCTCTCCATAAACAAGGGGTTTATCAGGAAAGTAATATTTTTTATCCACTTATTGTTTTTAACCAATTTCTGGCTCGTTTGGATTAGCTTATGGAAGCTTCATAAGTGCTTATAAATTGTGATTTACGGAATACGAAGTAACTTTTACGATTTACGAGGTTACTTTTACGGCCTACAAGGTAAATATGTGGTGGAGATTTAAATAAATCGGACTTATAAAATAAACCCGATTGGAAACAGAGTTTCCAAACATGCTCATTCATCTATTTGGGATCGCGCGATTTAGTTATTTGATGCTTAGATTGGCCTATTACTATTATTATATTAATAAAATTTTCAATGGCCTAAAATTACCCTTTTTTCTCTATTTGTTGGGGGTGGGGTGGGGTGGGGGTGGGGAGGATATATGGTCCCATACAAGCATCAAATTCCATCAAGCCTCGGATCCTTTAAAATTAAAAATTTCTAAGATAAACTTTTATAACGAAGATTTATAACATAGTTTCAGAACAAAAATCAATTGTTTACACTGCCCATGCAAAAACATTGCCTCGAAGTTCGAAGTTCTAGGCAGCCTTCCATACAACTATCAATCCATACCCCAGCCTCATTATCAACTCAACCTTCACAGCCATGAAGAGGATGGATAGAAGCAGAGGAAAAGTTAGAACTCTGAATAATATTAAAGCCCTTCCCGATCGAACAGTTCTGCTTTTAGGATTACGATATATATGAAGAGTGCGGTGATAGTTCACGCCAGAACTGAGCAAACTATCAACTTAAAACTCACTATTCATTTAAATCCTCTCAGAAATTCAAGCACCATAAAAAAAACAAAGTGAACTCAAAAGCTAATGGATTATACCAAATAATGTTAACCCAACATGGATTCTCAGCCAAAATAAGATTTTATAATTCATTTACACAAAAGTCCAACTCAAACAAAAATTAATATGGATTTCCAACCCAAAATAGGGTTAGTAATCCATTTACAATAAGAAAGCCTTTTAAAAAAACAAAAACGAAATCCAATACATCAGCTCAAATTTTTAAAAAAATTATATTCCGCTAATTTACTAATGCTTGCATTGCTTCCCTGATTCTATTATCACTAACTCGTATATTGTTGGCGAGAAAATGCAGAGGATCCTTGAAAACTTGACCATGATTTGCAGCACCAACCTTTCAAAAGTCAGTGAGTGGGAAAAAATGGCTTGGCCACTTGGGGTAGGCGCGTTTATACAAGCTGATACATGCAGTATCACTTTGTTGCAGGACCCCATTGAAAAGGCACTTCATTGTCCCTGGGCCAAAAACAAAGCCAGAAAATTGATGAATATCACATTATCAAATATATGCTTGGAAGAAGAAAAGGGTTCAAGCCTAGAACCTACGAAATGCACACCATAAAATACTCCCCACCCAAAAGAGAAGAGGACGCTAAAACCCTTGATTCACGGAATAACGGATGATTTTTCCATGAATATTCTTAATTACTCAATGTTGCTCATGGAACCTTGAAGCAAAAATGCGTACACCACTATAATTGGCACAAACCGCTCCTCAAAAGAACAATTACAAACTAGTCACGGCTTTGCAACAGTGGAAAAGATCTAATCATCTTAATTATACATTCAATTACATTTAACTTGTTCAATGAAATTTGTAAGCTCTTGCATAATCTTCAAAACACAAACTGCAGATATGCCAATTATTATGCCAAAAAACCAAAAGTAGATACAGAATGGGACAATGTGACAACTAAAGCAAGGATGTCATAATGAAAAGCACGGAATGCCCGAGTAACATCCCTTGACCGAGCATCATCTGTGCTATAATCTGTGATGACAACATTCTAAATTCTCAATAATGTTCTATGAAAAGATCTCTAATGTAAGAGACATACCGTGTGTACCAACAGGTTCTTTAATCCGCCCACGAAGACCGCATTTGGTATAAAGTTCCACAGGCTGCAATCACCATACATATTGAGAAAGTCATGTTAGTGAAAAGGCAAAACTATTTTCTTGGGGTGTTATGTGATATTGAGGGTGAGCCTTAGAGCAACAATAAAGGTTGCTGCCATGTAACTAAGAAGTCATGGGTTCAAATCCTAGAAACAGCCTCCCCACTTGAGGGGTAAAGCTACATACATCTGACTTTCCCCCAATTCCACTTGGTAGGAGTCTTGTGCATTGAACCACCCTAAGTTATGAGATAAATATAAAGAGAGAGACTCATCTGCACTAGAATTCAAGCAAAATCCAATTTTACATAAACTGGGTGAACATTTTCTTACCTTAAACCATCTGACGTCCTCTGGATTATAAAACATGTGTCTCACAGAAGCTTTACGTTTTGATACTCTTTGGGGGTAACTACACCACAAAAATGTAACACACTTCAAATATTAGAAATATGCATTGGCTAATCATTTCACAAACTACACAATAGATAATATGACCATTAATATCACTTTTTTCTTGGCAGAGCCAGTAATTTCAAGACATCAATCAGATGATCATAAAAAGAATATAGAGAAAACATACCCAGTCAAAATAACCCTCTTGAGAATGATCCTATCTGGATCAATGGTTTTCAGTGAACCAACAGCAGCAACTGCAAGCGTGGCAACTTGATCAGCTTTCTTCAGGACTATCACAGGAAGAGGAGGAAATGAAATTGGCGCATAAATTGAAGCAACAGAAAAACGGCCTGGATGAAGAAACCGCTCCATCTTGTTCTTGTCCGTATTTATGAACTCAGAAGAGAAGACTGGCCTGCAAAGAAATTAATCACCTCAACATCATTTCCTAAGGGGAAAAAAATTAAATGCCAGTGTCTCAGAAATAAAATACAATACCGGCCAATAAATTGGCGAAATCCAACATGAAATATCAACTCTTCCTTGGATTTGATGGGAGCCTCATATGTATCATGCTTCTTCACACTACAAAACTCAAATGACTTTAGTTCTTGGAAAATTCAGAAAGAATATAAGCATTAGTTCGACTGAAAATAAAGAATATAAACCTATAACTTCAATAGTTAATAGCAAAATAACACACACACACACACACACATGTATATTGAAATGTATGAAAATACCTGAAATGAAGAAGAGATATTTTTGACTCATGCTGCAACAAGCCACATGCTGTGATAGGGACTGATAGAGCTAGTTCACATAGCTTGGAAGCAACACCACAGGGTACTTCCATCATATGCAATCTAGCATATGAACCTACTGGAACAAAATTTTCTCCGTTTTGTTGATCCATTTCCAAAGCTTTGGCAAGGACATGTTTTTGAGTCTTTTTCAAATTGTCAAATGCAAAAATTCTACCATACTCTTGAGGCAGAGATTCCTAGTATAGTTGAAAAAAACATCAGGTTTTAGGCTTTCAAAGTCTAAATGGCTAACTATAAGTAATCTAAATGCAATATATATATAAATATATACTTTTGGATCCCATGAAGACGTCCTAAAGGACTTGAGTCCTCTATACTTGGCAAAACGCTTCCTAGCAGGAACATCCAATGGTGTATCTACTTCATCGGGAAATTCTGTAATAAGACATGCTGGATAAGAATGAGATCATCACATCTAAACAAAATAAGGAGGAGAATAAAATGAAAAACTAAACAAAGGTTTACATAAATGCATCTATTTGTCATGTGGCCCCTGTGACCAATAATACCAAAGATAAAGGAAGGAAAAAGCAAATCACCCTCATCAGCAGCATGTGCTTCTTTAATTTCCTTAAGTTCATCTTTTATCTTCTCTCTAGTCATGCTATCTTCTTCCTGCAATATAACGAAAATAGGTTATTTTTCACTGATCAACAAGAGATATATCATTAAAAAAATGTCATTTGACAGGTCTAAAAAAGTTAATGACACTGCCAGATGTTAGGACTACCATATTAAAGCTTAACAAATTGAAAAATGCGTAAAATCACATTTATACAAACACACTAAAAAGTCAATTAAATAAATAATGCATGTAGATTAAATTTGCAAGAATAACTGATGCAACAGCAATTTCAAAAAGGCTTAGGTTCCTCTGACACACTATATGCCTAGCTAGTTAAAAGCTCACCATCACTGAATCACTGTCCAACTCTTCCTCAGAATCTCCAAATTTCAGGGAAGCTTCATCACCGTCAAAGTCTGAGTACTTATTTATCTCCTGATCAGGAAACTCATTTTCCCCTTCATCCAACACCATGCCATCAACATCCTCATTGTCACTGTCTGATACCTCTTCATCAGTATCATTTACAATCCATGCAGCCTGAAAATTAAAATAAAAAATGCATTTCTATGATTAAATAAGAGATGTTTGGTAATCAGTAAATGACAAGGAAAAAAGGCATCGTGAAAAGTACTAAAGAGAGGAACAAGAGACACTCAAATAAGAGAACCCAAAAGGTACAGACCTGATAATCTGAAGTGCCACGAGGTAGAGTCCTCTTTCGTCTCTGCCTTTTATCTCTATCAGCTTCAGCCATTTCAGCCTCTGTTGGCCAGGTCTACTTGTAAGGAAAAATGTCAGAAACACAAAACAGTCCAAAACATCAGGACATTTTCTAACCAATAAATAAACCTGGGTTATTCTTATGGCAAATAACTTCAACAAATTTCCTCTCAGAAAATCCGAAAACTTGCTCATGGCCAAGAAGAGAAGACTACAAATAACAGATGGCCATTTTGGCTTGTTATCAAGGATGGCATTTTGTTTTTTTTAGGATTTGGCTTTTAACCCAAACTGAAGCTAACAAAATCCCCAATAGGGCAGGTTTACAAGGCTGACCAACTAAATTCAGAAGGATTAAGGAATTAGGAAGTTATTAAAGTCATAGGTTTGAAGGAAAAAACTGATGAAAAGTCCTAACAATTTTCCAAAATAACTTTAATAACACCTGATAGAAGTTGAGAAGAAATGAATTCTGGTTTACTAAAGCAATAAAACAATATTACTCCAAAAAACTGATGGCAGTGAACTACCAAAAGAAATTGTATTATACTCTTTCAATTATGCAAGGTTAAGGTCAAAACTACCAAAAACAGAGTTCGCTTAACAAGAGCAGTGACCAAAAAAAAAAAAACAAAGACTATGCCAAGGGCCTCATGACCTGAGTTTCACCCTTAAAAGTGATAAGTTGTGGGTTCGATTTTTCTAGCCCCTCAAGCAATAACTTGCCTTAAGTGCTCAAAAAAAAAACAAGGACTATTGTCACAAAATATAAATTAAACATATAATGATTAGCCAACACAACAATAGTTAAGCCTAGAATAAAATGTTAAAAAACTTAAAAATAATAGAAATGAGATTCATCATGCACCTGCTCTCCAGCAAGAGGGTCAGGAATATTCTCAACAAGCAAAGGCTCTTGTTTAAGGGGATCTGGAACCAGAGAACCAACGACCTGAAACATTAAAGGGAAGAAAGGGAAAGACATAAGCAAACCAAAAAAATTCAAAGCATAGAAAGCTAATGAGAAAAAAATATAAAAAAGCTACAAGATTTAAACAAAACAAAACAATCATAAAAGATGCAGGGCCACAAGGCATGTTAAAGAGTATGTAAGAAGAGCCAATACCTCTGTATTATCCACTTCATCTGAATCCATTAGGTCCTGCTTTTTCCTTGAATTTAAAGGAAAGGGATCCTTGAGAATTTCAATTTTACTCAACTGGAAATCCCCTGCGCCTGAAACATGAACCTGAGCCAAAACATAAATAAGTTTGACATCTGATAAATAAGGGAAATTTAAATTGCAAAATCATGGACATGCTGATTACCAGTTGGTTCACTGAAAAGATGTGACTTCGAAGATAACCAGTAAGAAGGAGAGTGCATTTCCCAGGATTCCCGTTATCAGATAACACATCTACCTATAATTCAAGATGAAAAATAAATAAAGTCAACATAAAAGACAGAACATTGATAACTCCAACGAACATATGAATTGGATTAAACTATGAAAAAGGTATAGATACTAATATAGCATATATCTTCTAACATCCTCCTTGTCTCAAAATATTGTCCCAACATGATGTTAAAAATCACCATCAGTATAGAATCAGCATACAATATAGGCAAGCTGCCCTCTTCGCAAGTCAAGATTGTGCCTTATTGCTAAAACTCTGAAGACTACGCAAAAGGCCCACCAAGATGCATATATAATAAATGTTTCTCAAATAAATTATATGGCTACTTTTTCTGTGTTAGTTCAGACTTCAGAGATCAATCAGAATCAGTTTGCACCTTCTGAGACATAAGGTAAGGCCGTTGAGTTCGCCAGTGAGGAACCTTAAGCCTCTGCTCTTTGAAAAGCCATAAGAACTGCAATTGTAATATTCAAATAGAAAGAAACATGTGGATTAGAACATCAAAATGAGCATATCACGTCATATGCTGTAAAATGTGTTTACAGGTAACATTGATATATTGTGGCCAAAACACTGGATGAAATAATTACCTTGTGCAGCTCATCCTTTGTATCAGCTGAATAAAATTTACAGTCGTCTGGAAATTCCGAGGCAAGACTAGATATACAACTCTTCTTTACCTCATGTCTATGTTTAATTTCAGTGGGCAGATCCTAAAGGTAAAGAAAATTTTCAACATAAATGCCTATTAATATAACCCAATTAAGTTCTCTGGGAAATAACAGTAAGATCACATAAGTTGTTTAGCAGATATCATCTACCCAGACTTACACGAATGAAGACAACGGTACTTGGCAAACCAAGGGACCTAAAGACAGAAAGACATTGATCTCCAAATGAATCGATGTAGTCACTTTCTGCATATAAAGAGTTTGTAGATGCCACAAAAGCCATCAGATCAGCAACCTATGAAATAAATAGAGTCAGAAAATACACAATGCTTCACACTTCAGGTGCCGCTGAAACCATGAAACAAAGAAAACAAGAAAAAAATTAATACCTTGGCCATTTCAAGACACAACCGTAGATCACCATGAGGTGCTTTTAGTACCTAGAGTATAGAATATTTGGTCAATATAAACATATTCTCCATAATACCTCTGAGAAAATGGCTTTCACTCAAATAATCAACTTGCATTTATTAATTGTATTCATAAAATACACTTTTACGCATGCATAGGCTTATGTTTAAACACATGCGAATGAATAGCTTCATAACTCTGCTGTTATATAAAGATTACAGGTTTACAACAAAGTAGACAAATTGAGCCTTTACATATGCAAATATGCAGTAAAATGTAAGACAAAGAACATGGAAAACTAGAGGTATGATAAGATGGCAATATGACATACAGTTACTCTTGTCCTATATTCTGGACTTGCAACTGTTCCTGATGCCACTGCAACTGCTTCTTTAGATAGTAATGATAAAAGATCTTCAGCAAATGAATCTAAATCCACAGAAGCAGAAAGCCCAAACAGAACCTGCCATCCATATAAGACAAGAACATTCAAGCAATGAACTCAAGACAGTTATGTGGAAATAAAGCAAAACAAAAAACCAAGATTCAATATCTGACAAATGTCACATTCGCTTCAACAAAAATACAGATTGACTCACTATTACTCTAGGAGGATTTCTTGATCCGCCAAGTTCTCTTCTTTCTTTCACAAGAGCTGCCCTTTTCTGGTCACGTATCTAAATATACAAACTATGTGAGACAAATATAACACAGATAAACAAATAAAGTGATAGAATAAGAGAGCAAGAGACAGATAGAAGAAAGATTACCATTTTACTTCTCTGTAATCGAGCTGCACGAGCTCCTTTGACATTGCTGCACTCTGTTTTTGCAATCAAGCTCTTTTCTAAAAAAATCCAATTTCGCAACGAAAAAATTAAAGATCTCTGTAAGTTAAGTAATAAATTGCAGACAAAAATACCACCATGATTTTACATCAAAAGTCAGAAACTTCAGGTGCAGAATCTAAAGTAAACTTGATTGGCAAGAAAAATCAAAACAAAATTCCTGAATTTTAGAAAGATGCGAGATCAACAACACACCTTCACAAAAGCTTCAACAAATGCTATTTAAAATAACATGCAACATTCAAATAACGTTTAATCGGGAAAACATGCGAGGCAGGGAGAGAAAACACAGTATGTAAACCTTTGAAAGAGGTTCTATGCTGGTGCCGAGAAGATTTAGAAGAGAAGCGGGACTTGTGACGCTTATTGACTTGATCTCGGGAACCTCCCATGGTGAACACAGCTGTGGAGTCCTAGTTATCCTGTTTGGAACCAGATTCATAACAAAATCAGCTAAATTTTTATTTATGTATTAAATTTCAATCTATTTGGCAAGTTCTCCTGTTTGACCTTACAAAAGAAAGTCCCAACAACATTCATGGAATTCAATTAAATTACATTGTTTGGATTGCATTGTAAGCCCAAAAAATTCAATTTACTTCAAAATCTGAAATATTATCCTTACAATGAGGAAAAAATTTCTACGATAAAAACATAAACAAACTAAAAGACATGTGCAGTAGAAGAGCCGCATACTGATGGTTAGACATATAAACAATGGAGAGCCCGTATGAAAAGGTTTTGGTAGCCACGACCATCACATTGTAACATAGGAAAATCAAAGAAAACAATCCAACACGTAGGGATTCAGGATGGAACACCAACCCAGTAGATACTCTCAGAGCAGAAAAACGGGCCCGAGAATGCTCAGAACTATGTGCAGCGCGATAAAACTCATAGATGAAAGAATAAAAGTAACTAACGATGAAAGAGGAAGGCAACCTTTCTTCGTTGGGAGGAGAAAACGGCAGTACCCAAGATAGCGGCAGACGACAGCGGGCGGCAGCGTGAACACGGTACGTGCGATGAAAAGCAGCAAAGACGAGGGTTTTTCGTTGGCGCGATCCCGTGGAAACGCCGAACGAGGGTTTATTTGCAAAATTAAAATTAAATTAAATTATATAAAAACACAGAAAAAAAACTTTAAAAATATAAAATTTTAAAGGGACAATTCCATTAAAATACCAAATAAACTTCCTTAACTAACAAATGTCTATTATAAGTTGGAAATAATAAATAAGGGTTTTGGAGGAAATCTGGAATTAGCAAGTTTAGGGGTAAAAATCAAAATACCATTCACACTAATACTCTCACACTCTTACCCAAATGAAACATATTCTCTGCACTCTGCTCTCCGTCAAATTCATCCTCTCCCTTGGGCAACCGTCTTGTACTTCCACTGCCGTCAATTGGAGCTTTTGGTCGGAAGCTCATCCTCCTAGCGTTAGTGACCAAAATCCCCTCACTCCAATATCACTCTCATCCCATTATTCTCAGGTCTTAGTACAAAATTTGGGTTCTCTGTTGTTCTCGGCTTCTCAAATCAAATAACACCAAAATCCTCTCGTTCTCGGCTTCTCCGATTCTCTCTTTTCCCGGCAATCAGCACTCGGCAGCTCACATATTTTTTGTTAGAAGAGTTATAGCATATAGGATGCCCTTTTTTGTAGATATTGTATAAGGAAAATAATATTTTCTATAGTGAGAATGACAAGAAAATATTAGGTATAGATGGAATCGTAATGTTCACTTGTCATTTGACTATGTGTATGGTAGTTGTTGTAATGCACAATCTGATTTTTATAAATTCCAATATTGTACTTGTCATTACCATTACTACTTTTATTAATGGTTACACTTTATTGTAAGTTATGTATACAAGGAGGAACAACTTCTTTTGGGGTCAAGACTTGTATGCCATAGGTATAGGTGGAATGAGTAATGTGAACATGTTATTTGCCTATATATGTCTTTGTTGCTGTCTTGATGGATCTGATTTTCGTAAATCACAGTATTGTACTCGTCATTACCATTACTACTTTTGTTAATGGTTACATCTGATTACCTGTACAATTGAGGGACATGTTATTTATTTTGACTTCAGGACTTGTTTGCATTAGGTTTAGTTGGAATGACTAATGTTGACAAGCCATTTGACCATTTACACAATAATTGATGTCATTAACATTTGTGGTTATTTGCCAACATTATCACTGAACTTGTGATTCCCATTATGAACCTTATCAAAACCATTAACACTCTTGTTATTCTCATTATTGAATTTGTTAGAGGCCACCACTTTGGAGCAATATCTTCACACATGTCTGAATCAGACATGCACTTGTTGTCATTCCCATTATGCATCTCGTCAAAACAATTGACACTTTTGTTATTCTCATTATTGAATTTGTTAGAGGCCACCACTTTAGAGCAATATATTCACACATGTCTGAATCAGACATGCACTTGTTGTTATTCCCATTATGCATCTCGTCAAAACAATTGACACTTTTGTTATTCTCATTATTAAATTTGTTAGAGGGCACCCCTTTAAGGAAACATATTTACACATGTCTGAATCAGACATGCACTTGTTGTCATTCCCATTATACATCTCGTTAAACCCATTAAAACTTTTGTTATTCTCATTACTGAATTTGTCAGAGGCCACCCCTTTAGGGCAACATCTTCATACATGCCTGAATCAGACATGCACTTGTTGTTATTCCCATTATGAATCTCGTCAAACCTATTAAGACTTTTATTATTCTCATTACTGAATTTGTCAGAGGCCACCCCTTTGGGGCAACATCAATATACCATTGAATCAGACATGCACTTGTTGTTATTCCCATTATGCATGTCGTTAAACTCATTAACACTTTTGTTTTTCCCATTACTTAATTGGCATGAGTCCATCAATCATGGTCATACCTTTCACACAATTCATCAGTAAGTCATTCAGTATTTTCCATTCCCATTATGAATTTTGTCAACATCATTACAATTTGTTAGTAAGTCATTCACTAACATTACATCACAAAAGACCATACCAATGTCAATCTTCGTACATTATATTCTTTCCTCTCCTCCTCAGTCAAACTCCTCCACGCCTTTGACAAGTTTAGTAATAGTAATGACAAGTGCAATAATGCCGTTAACAAAAAACAAAAAATGTTTATGACAGCAACTATCATGCAAATGGTCAAATGGCTTGTAGACATTACTCATTCAACATACACCTAATGCATACAAGTCATTCATCCCAAAGAACATGGTCCTGCCCATATACATTACTTACAATAAATTGTCACTATTTACAAAAATAGTAATGGTAATAACAAGTACAGTGTTGGCATTTACAAGAAACCAAATTTTACATGACAGCAACTATAATACACATAGTTAAATCCCAAGTAAACATTACGATTCCACATTCACCTATTGTTTTCTTGTTATTCCCGCTATAGAACATATTCTTCATGCGACTATGCCAACCTCTTTCGGATTGAACCCACAATTGCTGATAAGCATATTTTGGGGATGATGTTAGGGTGAGAGTGTTTGACCAATAACAAGTTGGAGGTTCGACACTGGAGGACAGACTGAAGCTCAATGTTTAAGGTCTTTATCGAGCTGAGATAGAGAAGACAAATTTCGACAAAGTAGATCAGCTACTCTCAGGGACAAAAATGAGCTAGGAGAATGAAGATGAGCTGAGAAAGATTGGACCTATGATTGCCAACACGTGCATTTTGGGGACGATGTTGAGGTAAGCAAGTTTGAGCAATAGCAAGCTGGAGATTTCACGCTAGAGGAGAGAACGAAGACTCAAATTTCAGCTACATCCTTCAATTCTGTTTTCTTTATATGATCTTAAGGGCATTTTGGTCCTTTTGTCAAAACATGCAAAAACCCAGATTCCTACATTATCCCTTCTATGTTCTTTCCAAGTTTTAATGGTATTTTATGAGTTTTAAAAGTTTATGTGGTATTTATATGTCATTTTCCCAATTTTAAATTAGATATGTTACAAAAATTTATAAGAAAATGAAAAAATTTAATAAATAATTTATAATTTATTTTAGTAAATATTTTATTTTAAATTTTGTAAATTTAAGATTTTTTTTGTCTCTTTTTTTTAAATTATATATATATTATATATTACTCCAGTAATAATTCTAATCAATAATCAATATGGGTGATGGATATTAGTCTAGTAGTTGATACTTGATAGATCTGTGCGTGTAGTGTGTATACTCAAGCCCCCATTATTTTTAAATATAAGAGTTAATTGATTTTTTATAAAAAATTATATAAATTACTTAATTATATTATATATAATATATATTAGATTATATATCAGTTTATAAGTTATAATAAATAATAAATATAAACATTTTAAAATAATTTTCTTAGTTTCCTTAATTTCTTCTTAATTTCTAAAAAAACATGTTTCATTGATATTTGTTCATTTTTTAAAAAAAATTTAAGATTCTTGTTTACCAGAATTCGTCTCTTCCACACTTGTTCTTCTTTTTTTTTTTCGAAGATTTGTGCGTGAACTACTTAACTTGAGAGTTACTTTCCAGAGGGAAGACAAATTTATGATTAGTTTTAAAATATAGCTGAAATACCCTGCACTCCAAATATTTTTTTTAAAAGGACGGATAAAAATCTTACTTCAAAAAAATCACGGATAAAAATACTAATAGTGCTATTATTTTTCCCAGTATCTTACTTCAAAAAAATCACAGATAAAAATCTTAATATTACCATCCGGTATACGGTTTGGGGTTCGTAGCTACTCCTTCCAATATAAATGACTCTTATAAAATTCGAACTCGAGACCTAAGGGATCTAGCGGAATCTTACAGCGCTAAACTAACTCTATATCGGTGGCCGTTATCTTAGTAGTACTAATTAATTTCATATTTTTAAGATATTCTCATTATCAACTACTTATCCAACATAAAGCCCCCATCCAATGATAGAGAGGATGATGTGTGTTGGAGAGGCAAACCGGATGGTACCTTCTCTATTAAAGCAGCTTATCAGTCCCTTTTGAAACCTAATAATGAGGTGGTTAATCCGCTTTAGTGACGGCAAGTTCCGGAAAAAATCAAAATTTTTCTTTGGCAAGTTAGCCATGAGAGAATAATGACAAACTCACTTAGAACCAAGAGAATGATACTATTTTCAAGAGAGTGCCTGATTCATTGTCATTGTGAGGAGAGTGTGATCCATACTTTGAGAGATTGTACACAAGCCAAAAAGATGTGGAAGCAATTTATCACACCTATCGCATATCATGCTTTCTTTTCTTCTGATTTGCAGGGGTTGGCTTAACTGGAATTCAAATTATCATCCAGGAAAAAAGAGATTCTCTAGGTGCCTTGGTCGAAGATCTTTGGACATATATGCTGGATCATATGGAAGTCTAGATATCCTTGTATCTTTGAATCCAAGCAATTCTCTACCACAGAACTTTTTCATCAGTGCATGTTTCATCTTATAGAGGAGACAACTCATGGAACACTCAATCACAATATCTTCCCGAGAATAATGACTACATACACACAATGGAGACTACCAGCATTTGGGGTGGTTCAGTTAGATGTGGATGCATCCATTAGGAATTTCAATCAAGCAGTATGTAAGGGGCGTCATACCGAACGAGCAAGGGAACTGGATTATGGGTTTCAAGAAGTCGTTGGGTTTCACAACCATAAAAGAAGCATAATTGCTGGCCATAAAGACAAGTTTAGAGGTGTGCAGGTGTCTTAAGGTAAGGGATATAATTCCTTAGAGGTGATTAATTGGTTGTTACGAGATAGTGGGGGTAATCAATGGTGGGCCAGTATTGTCAAGGATACAAGGGCTCAGTTTGGTACATGACACTGAATTTTGATGGATTGGGATTGAGACTGGGAATGATGCTTTAAAAATATGTTTGGCACGAAATAATAGTTGGAGGAAATAATTTCATTAATCTTATTTAATAAATAGTCATTAATTATATCATTATCAAGAAAAAAAACAGAAAGAGTGATTATGCAAGGTTTTGAAACTCAGACCAGTCATTGAACCGGTCAGGGTATTGAGTTAAGAACCAGTGGGTCAGATTGTAGTCAAACCGGAGCTAAATCGAGGCCAAACTGGTGAAAAATTGAATATTTTAAGTTTATTAATATGAAATTCTAAAGGAAAATTAAAAAATTGATTTTTTTAAAAAGGTAGTGGACTGGATCGATTTTACAGCGATTGGCCAGTTCCCTGTCCAGACTGGCCGGTCCGATTCGAGTTTCAGAACCTTGTGATTATGTGAGAGGGATGGATTCTTGATTAAAATCAGGGATTATTTTTGTCCAAAAAATATTTTAATCAAGGATGTTTTTGTCTCTACAATTTTACAGTCTAGGGATTGAAAACACAATACCAGGGGGAGGTGGCTTTGCAGCAATCCCATTTTTGTGGTACTCACAATCCCTAGTTATCTGTAGTCCATCATACCAAACGATATATTTTGGTTCAATCCCTACCCCACAATACCTCATATCAAACAGGGCCTAGAAGTCTTGTATATGGTGGGCCAGTATTCCTTAAAGGTAATCTTGTTTTATACAACATAGGGGCATATTTATTTAGTACCAAGGTTATTAAACTGGAATCGGTCGGGGTACTGGGTTAAGGATCAGTGGGTCAGATCAGAGCTAACCCGGGACCAAACCGGTGAGAAAATGAAGATTTTAGGCTTATTAATATGAAATTATAAAGAATTTTTTTTAAAAAAAATGATTTTATAAAATAAATAAAAATACTGGTTCACTACCCGGACCAGACCGGTTTCCTGCCCAGGTCGCCGGTTTTCAGGTCGGACCGGCCAGTCTGGTCCCGATTTAATAACCCAGTTTAGTACTATGATAGTAGACTTTTAAAATAATTGAATGTGCCGAATTTCATCAGGAAAATTACTGAATGTATCCAAAAAGAGTAATTGAAATTGAAATTATTTTAAAAAAAGCTGTAAAATTAAATAAAAGTAGAAAAAGAGATTTAAAAGAGGTTTCAACTTTCAACTGTATGTTTGATGTAATTGTTTTCAGAATAGATAAATGATATCTTTAATTCCCTCTTCCATGGCTGAAATTTGCAAGTGTCGTGAAAGGGCAAGCTTTTTGAGTTTAATAGAGAAACCTAACCTTTATATGGTCACTTGTAAAAATAGGGAAGCTAACAAGGTTGCATATTGGGTAGCCAAAGCTTCAAGAAAGGGGTCGTATCCGGTTGACTGGGTCACAAGACCTCCTTAAGATCTAATGAAGTTACTTTTATTGGATATGAATGTTATTACGTTAGATAATCATTGATGTTTTTGTTACGTGTTTGTTTCGTTTCTAATTTTCTAAACTTCTTTAGATGTATGGTATTTTATTAATGAAATTAGTATTGGGGGGGAGTTTGTTTGGGATGGCAGAACTCCACCCAAAAAGTGGCTCTTTTTTTTTCAAAAAAGCCTAGTGGTGTCGTTTTAAGGCATTTGGGTTCTCGTTTTTGCAACTAAACTTTTTTTTTTTCTAAGAGTAGCTTATGAGAAGAAGCTTAAAATTTTGGTTTTTTGAAGAAAAAAAAATTATTTATATTATCGTTAATCAAAACACAAATCATATTTACAATATGATTTTTATCATATCTTAAGTTTGTAAAATTCATATTGAAAAAAAGTTACTTCTATAACCGCTAATTCAAACGGGCCCTTAGTCTTTGTACTTTACCGTCATTTTATTTTTAGCACTTAAAGTTTTAAATAAATAGTTTTAGTTCCTCAAATTTATTCTATTTTAAACCTATAATCCTTATAGTTTGAAAAGGATGTGGACGGTGTCAATTGTAATATCCCAAAAAATTTTAAATAGTAATTAAATGTTTTTAGGATGTGATTTATTAAGTAATCTGAGGTTTAGAAAAGACTTAAAAATATTTTTATCTATATAAATCAATATATATAATAAAATAATATAGGGCCCACAATTATTTATATTCATCTTCCCTTTCTCTATATTCGTAATATATATTTAAATATATAATATTATAATAATATATAAATGGTAGCAGCAGCACGTGGGTTACTGCCCACCATTGTTGAAAAGAGAGAGAGGTGCAATAATGCACCCCAATCCTTCGCTCTCCCTTCTCTATGTAAACGCACAAGGTGCGTATCCAGCAAGAGGGAGAGCATGAGCGTGGAGAAGAAAGAAGGGGAGTTTTGAAGTTGAATTATTTGGTGTTAGTAAACTGGAAGCATTCAAATATTGGTAAAAATATGCTTGGAATGGAGGTAACCTTGGTTATTTTTTTTATATACTTGTCAATTATATATTTATATATGTATATATTAAACTGTTTAGGGATTTTTTTGTGCCTATGGAGAGTTTGATTTGCAATTGTATATTGGATTAAAAATTATATTAATGAGTTTTGACATTCTTAGAGTCTTTAGTATCACCTTTCTTTTAACCAAGTTAATGAACAGTGACACCTCCTTGGTTGTAAAAAGGAGGGGAGCCATAGTGTAATCATGACAAGCTAGGGACCTTGATAAGGTGACGCCTCATGATTTGGAAATTATGTGTAATGAATGTATTTCTGTTTGATTGTGTTAGTTATGGTTTCAGTCAATGGTTATAAGAGGATAGATAGGGTAATAAGAATGGTCTGTGCATCAATATTTGTTTGACATGTTATATATGTGATATCTCTTATGAAGAATATTTGGAAAATGAAATGATGCTCAATTGTTTTGGAATTCTTTTTGGGAGGAGGTTTTGATAACAAAATCGAGAACTTTGTGAAATGTTTTATATAAAGAAATATAATTAAATTATTGTGAGTTTGAACTGTATGTTCTCGATCTTGGTTTACATGTATATCTCTAAATAACCATTGGTTATAGATATCTTTGGATCTTATGGTTATTATATTTTTTTCAGGTGATTATTTTAGTAGGGAGAAAGGGAAGGCACACATGGAGTGAGTCTTGAAGGCTCTTTTATACTCCTAGAGCTCATGTTATATATTTGTATTTACCATGACCACAAGGCTTCTGCATTTTTATTAATTTTAAAATATTTTTGGGGAATTAATTTGACCTTGTGAAATTCGGATCTTACATCAAACAATGTTTTCAGAACCAAATCGTCTGGTTTATATAGAGCCGATAATATGAGCTTAACCTGCTAGCCCGCGGGTTAGGGCAGGGTTAGGGTTGGCCTGCACACTTTTTTTTTACATATAATAATTTTGACAAAACATATAATTTGTCCACTCCCACCTTGTTACCTTCCAATACAAAGAGAAAAAATCTTAGTCTCTCATCATATTCTTTAAACAAAATTATTATATCTTAATTGCTTGAGGATGATTTGATGTTTTTTGCCTATACATATTAGCAAATTTGATAACTTTATCTCTTAAATTATAAATTATATTTTTAAATTTTTATAAAATGAATGATTGATGCTATAAAGGTAAATTTAATGACTTATATATATATATACATGTCTCATACTTCCATCTGTAAAAAATAAGAAATTTTTTTAAAAGAAAAATACGAGCCTACAACCTACACACTGCAGGTTAGGATTGACATTTTTCCAATCTGCAAACGTGCGGGCCTGCGTGACCCGAAGGTTGGCCCGCATTCCTAACTCTTGATTTGGGCCAGAAACAAACCAATCGGTCTCGTCTGACAGGGTGGATCGGTTTGACCAATGTGACCTTTTTAAAATTAATAAAAAAATTAATTCACTTTTTTAAATTTTATTTAGAATTTCATATAAATAACCTTAAATCTTCATTTCCTCATCAGTCTAGCTTCAAGTTAACTTCAGTTTAACTCCAATCCAGCCTATTGACCTTTGATTCAATACCTTAACCGATTCCGTTGCGGTCCCCGGTTTAACAACCTCGGTGTTAAGTGCGATGATGTGGTACTAGCGCTGCCTTGATATGTGCCGTTCGATGGGAGCGACGATGAGGATTGGGTGCCCATCTTAAAAGATAAGATGCAGATCCAAGCCCCAGTGCAGATTCATGAATCATCCCTTCCGACTATCATATTCTAGTCTCATCATCATTCAGAAACGTCGAAGCTAACATATTCAGTGACGATCACAAAATTCCAAATGGCTCACACGTGTCTGACGCGGGAAACAGTACATCTCTCCCTCATCTGCTATATATACACATATGCATCAGTGCTGTGATATATACTGAAATCCATTCACACCACTGCACACTCTTCATTCACTACAATGGCCGCACCACGCATGCCTCGCGTTAAGCTTGGAAGCCAAGGCTTTGAGGTAATTTTCTTTCACTCTCTTAGTAATATCATAATATAAATGTAAATCTATTTTCCTTTCGCATAACCTTCCAATGGATAGGTTTCGAAGCTGGGTTTTGGCTGTATGGGACTAACTGGTGCCTACAATGAACCAACTAGCAACCAAGTTTGGCATTGAACATATAGACTTCTCTAGTTCCCAATTCAGCGTCAAGGGCACACCTGAATATGTGCGTTCATGTTGTGAAGCCAGCTTGAAACGCCTGGGTGTGGAACACATTGATCTTTATTATCAACACAGGGTGGACACATCAGTTCCTATAGAAGATACGGTTGGTCATTATTTCTGCCTCTATTATGGTTGTGTGTGTTACAGGTGGTATACATTTACTAATAATAGTGTGTTTGTAATGTTGTTTTAGGTAGGTGAACTGAAGAGATTAGTGCAAGAGGGAAAAATCAAGTATATTGGGTTATCAGAAGCCAGTCCTGATACAATTAGGAGAGCACATGTTGTTCATCCCATCACAGCTCTGCAAATAGAGTGGTCCCTTTGGACTCGTGACAGTGAAGAGGAGATAATCCCTCTCTGTAGAGAGCTTGGTATTGGAATTGTGCCATATAGCCCTATTGGGCGTGGCTTCTTTGGCGGCCGAGGAGTTTCAGGAACTCTGCCTCCTGATAGCAGCTTGGTATGCAACATGAACTGTGTCTCTTGGTAATTTGGATTTGCTCACATAAAGAACCATGTGTGTCTGATGGTTGATTCTGTTTTTTCACATATCAGAAGTTACATCCACGCTTCAAAGCAGAGAACTTGGAGAAGAACAAGAAGATATATGAACGAATAGAAGGCTTAGCTAAGAAGCATAAATGCAGCCCTGCGCAGTTAGCTTTAGCATGGGTACTCCACCAAGGCAATGACGTTGTGCCTATCCCTGGTGAGTCCTCTTTAAAAACTCACTTACAGAGGTAGTATGAAAGGATATGTGCACTACAAACAAGATCTTATATTAAGGAACGGGTACTATTCCTTATAGTAGCCGCAGCATGAGGTCTATGGCAGAGTTTTGTTTGTGTCGACTGTTTGTATATTATTGGAGTTATTTTGCATATTTTTCGTAAATTGTATGGATGTTTGCAGGAACAACAAAGATTAAGAACCTGGATCAAAATGTGGAGGCCTTAGCAGTGAAACTCTCAGATGAGGAGCTCAAAGAAATTTCTGAGATGGTTCCTATTGATGAAGTGGCAGGTGATCGTTACTCTGGTAAACTTGACAAAATGGGATGGAGGGTTGCCAACACACCTCCAAAGAATTTTGGGATCTCAACTTGAAGTACTTGGGAGAATGCTGCAGTTTGTGTACACTGAATGCAACCGTATCAGCAAATATCGACGAGTTATTGATAGATGCTGCAAAATTCTGTGTGTTGAACTTTAATGTTTTGGAATGATTTAAGATGAATAATGGCCTCGGTTGGACGAGGTCGTACTTTGTGACATACCCAATAGTATCAATCATGATATGAATCAAAATTGGATTTGGCTTTATACTCAGGACTTTCCTAAAAGAGATTTGACCAGCAGAAAATACTCAGCAGTGAGTAGAATATAAAAAAAAAATGAAATGAAAAACTAATCAACTAAAGACTCTGTGAGAAAGTTCAAGGATCGATGATGCTAATAATTTCAGGTGGCATCTGAAGTTGAAGATTGCATAGAAGAAAAATGCCTCGGTTTTAGCCATCTATAGCTGATATAATCTAAGTTCTAAAGGGGAATATATCTCTGTAAATGTGAGTAAATTGGCTACAAACTAATCACAATCTTTGAATTCAACTAGGATGTTCCTCGCTTCCTAAATCCAACATCAATAAATCTTGAGATCTTTTGGTTTCTGCAGCATCTGAGTGAAAAATATAAATATACAATCTTTTTTAATATATATATATATAGTACTTAACTATTTTATTTTATTTTATTTTTATTATTTGTGTTTGGACTAAAAATAATTATCAAAGGAAACAAATAAAATAATATTAGTAGTTTACATCTGAAGATAACCTTTTTCTTTTGCATCTCTGCATGTTTAGCCTTTCGACTATTGTCTCATGGGGTTTAAAGTACTCGTAGTGTTCACTACCAAGACACCTTTCATTGGTTCATATATATAAATGTGTTGATGAATTTTCACAAGCACAGGTCAAGGCGGTTTCAAGGCCCATTATTATTTTTTGGTGCCTACTTCAATGCCCATTATTGATTCTTAGAGAAAGACAATGTAGGCCTAATAGAAAACAAATTCATATTGGTTAAAAGCTCAGATTCAGAGGTTTGAAAGAATATTGCAAGGTTCTGATAGAAAATAACTGATAATGATTTTCTGGGGACTTCTTACCCACGATCTGTGATGATATGATGTGAAGGGCCAAGGCTCCAAATTTATTTATTTATTTTAAACAAAACATTCATAATAGCCCATAAATCTCAGGGGAAATGCGGGTCACCAGCTTACTCCAACATTTTTAAGTGTTTGTTTGGGAAACCCAAAAAACATTTCTTTTAAAATATTTTTGATAAAACTTCTTTTACATATTTACATTATAAATTATAAATTTACTTTCTAAAAAGTTAAAACAATCCCTTCTCAATACAATTTGTGATATATATGTCGTATAAGTACTTTGGGTGATAGGGACTTTTGCGCCCCTCTCAAATATGTCAAAACTTTTCTTAAATATTTGCCTAAAACAAAAATTCAACTACTCCAACGGAAGGTAAAATGTCCTTCTTTCATGAAAAATGGGAATATGTAGGACTTGATAGGTCTTGATTTTATTTAGAAACCATTTAATGTAGTTTAATTTATTGTCATTTTTGCTGTCCAATATAGCTTATTGTTAGGGGTGGAAACAGGTCAGGCGGCCTGTTAGGGGCCTACGGCCTAGCCTGGCCTGTCAGGCTAATAGGCCAGGCCAAAGCCATATAAAAAGCCTGTTTGCATTAAAAGGCCAGGCCAGGCCAAGGCCTACTGACAGGCCTGTCAGGCTGGCCTTGGCCTGTTAATGTTTTTTTTTTGTAAAAAAAAATATTAGTGTAATAATTTTTTTTGGTTGAAAATGAATTAAATTCGAATGAAAGGCTTCGCAACAAGTACGGTTTAAAGAAGAAACAAAAGGTATAAATTTTCCGTTGTTAAAATAATGTTATTTCTTATATATATTATTTGTTAAACTGTGTTATGCTCTAATACTATATATTTTATTAATTTTTTTTCAAGGTCTTCGAAGGAGAAGAAGAAATCATATTGAAGATTTGATATGAAAATTGGAGAATTTGTATTGAAAATTATTATATTGTATTTGATTTCACATTTTATGATGTATTTTGGATAATTAATTTATGTAATTGGGCCTTTTTTTGCCTATTTGAAATATACTAGTTTTTGGCTTGTGGCTTGTTAGCCTTTAAAAAAAAAAATCAAGCTTCTTTAACAGGCCACAGGCCAGACTCAGGCCATATAGTGCCTTAACAGGCCAAGCCTGTTAAGGCACAAGCCTGGTCTGGCCTGTTTCCACCCCTACTTATTGTCATTAGTTAATTAGTAATTATTATTTTTATTTGATTTCATATTGTGCATTAAATGAAACCGTTATAAGACTAAAGCAAAGAAGAAAGTTTGGAGGGGTGGTGAAAAAATAGGACAACATAATACTCAGCTATTGTTATAAATGGCCAATGATGTCTCCAGGCCACCAACAATCACCAACAAGCTTACTGCTTTCAAAGAAAGGGAAAATCTTTCTTGAGTTACCTGTACTTTCTTTTAACTTTTAATTTAACATCTGTATTTTTTTTTCTTATTAAATCTTTTAATTTTACTCTTTTAGTATCGTTGGCCCCTCCAATGCTTTAACTTTGTTCTACTAATTAATAAAGTAAAATTAAATCATTTAATAAGGCAAAAAAAAAACACACAGCTAACAAATTAAAATTTGGAGAGAGAAAAATATAGGAGTACCTTAAGAATTTTGTTCCCTTCAAATAAATTAAAAGATGCCATAATCTTTTGCTATATCGTTTCCTTCAACCTCATTCACCCAAAAAAAAAAAAAAAAAAAATTCCCTCTTAAAACGACACGACACGTCCTGTCGTCTCATCCAACGCAATCTCCTCCCTTTCTCGACACGTTTTGATTTGAGCCATAATTATCCTATCGTCCTTATCACTTTTCTAAGCCTTTCATTACCCATCATACACCTTCAATCCCTACCGTACTTTAGTCATGTTTGATTTAGCCTGCCACTATTTATAAATCTAATTTATATAAATTAAAATAAATTTTTTTTATATATTTATCTCATATATCATAACATTTAATTTATGTGTCGTAAATTATAATTAAAAAACACTTTTAGAGGTTCTAATCATTTTTTCAAATAATTTTCGCTCCTCTTATTCTTAAATCCTCTCTCACCTTTTTTTAAGCAAACAAAAGATTATTATATTGAAGCATGCACGATGGTTAAGAATATTCACCGGACACACACACATTACAAAGTCATATATATGAATAATGCTTATATAGTTTTATGAACATGCAATAGGTGATATTCCAGAAATATAGTTTTATGAACACACGATAGATTTTGTTGAGGGAGAAGACCAGTGAAAATGGACAATTCTGATGGGGTTCCGTGGGGCAAATGCTATAAATAAGGAAGCAAACATATTAAGCTGAGTAGTGAGATAAATATAGATTCTCTCTTATCGAGAAAATTTCTATGTGATCAGAATTGATAGTGAAGGATCGAGGAGATTCACATCTGTGTAAATCTTCCTTTGTTTTGCATGAAGATTTATCGTACATGAAAACATAAACTAAAGGGGGACAATTAACGGTAATAATAAAATGGGGGAAAAAAGCTGCATGGATTAATTAAGTGGATTATTCAACTATTTATTTATAGTCAAGATTTAGAGTTTTATTTAAACATTTTGTTTTGTATTTCAAAGAAATATTACATAAAATATTCACCATTAAATTATTATTGAAATTAGTTAATTAATTAAGTGAATAATAGATCCATACATGGAGGGAATGAGTTCTGAAAAAGAAAGCTAAGGCCAACTTGCCAAATGCCAGTGATAATCATCGTTCATAATTAATAAGGCAAGGCATGAACAACGTGCTCTTTTTTGTCATTGGTCGGCTCGCTTGTCTTCTTGCAGCCCCGTTCCTTGCATCATTGTCCTTCTATTTGATCCATAAATATGTATCGTTAAATAGCTTTCCAAAAATACATCACATTTTTGTTTTATCAATTGAATCAATAATCATCACCCATATATACCAATTTTCAATTTATAACATAAAATTAAAACTATAACAGATTATCTTAGCCTTTATATAGTGCATGTTTAGATTAACGGTATAAACTATTTTTTTTAAATAATTTAAGATATATAAAATAAATTTATAAAAAGAGTTATGTCTCAATTTATTACGTTAACTTATTTTTTCACTACTTTCACAAATAGGCCCATAATATATTGCTGTATTTAATTTATATATATATAGAATAATTGGGGGAGCTAGCGGGTGGAACTTTATGTAGGGTTAATTAAAAGGTTTATACTAACATTTGATTGCTGGCTGCTTAACCTACTTAAGAGCTTTAAGTTTGAACTCCATGCCAACTTTTTTTTTTAACTAAGACTAACAGTAAAACGAAGTTTTATTCATGAGAAGATCTTGGGCTCGACATGAATAATTCTATGACAATTTTGTTATAAAAACAATTTAACTTTTAATTCAGTCATCGAGTATATTTATTTTTTATAGACTTAGGAAGCCATGGCCTCTGTCAGTCCCTTCCTGATCTCTTTACAGCTATTCACTAATGCTCTTATTTTTTTTAACATTATAGTTAAATACTTGGGGTTTTTTTTTTTGTATATATGGATTAATATGCTCCAATATAACTAAAAACTTCTATAGTCAACAATATGCTGTCAATAAATTACCAATATGATAAGAAATCATTATTATTAAGTGCCGGCTCAAGTGTTTCGTGGCAGCAACAAAAGATTAAGTTATTACCATAAATTAAAAGTTGTGCTAATAATATAATTATATGTGAAAAAGGGAATTACTCAAGAAGCGCACTCACACAAACACACATTTTGTTCGTTTGGCTGAGCGGTGTTGAATCGGGTTTATTATATAAGCCCGATTTACGTAAATCAAGATAAATCTCATCTACATATTTACCTCGTAGACCGTAAAAGCACCTCGTAGATCGTAAAAGCTACCTCGTAAACCGTAAAAGTTAATTCGTATTCCGTGAATCACGATTTATAAGCACTTATGGATCTTTCATAAGCTAATCCAAACGAGCTAATTAATTTACTCACTGGAGACATTCCTTTCCCAATAACAACTAAGCACTGTCATTTTATTATATATAGTTGCGTTTTATTGCAAACAAATTTGGTTCCAATACAACTGTAGGCATATATTTCAGAATTATTAGACCAATATTTTTAAATTCTCTCAACATAATAAAAAATATTATATAGAAGGGCATATAAATATGGGTTTTTAAATATTCAGTTAATTAATTTTTATAGGTCAGATCAGATATGTTTGGCGTGGTTTTTATTCTTGATAAAAAAAATTAAATTATTCAAATTGAATGGATATTAAAGTTAAATTTAGATGACATATTTAAAATTGAATCCTATAGTATTACAGTCTTAAAGATGAAGTGGACAGTAGTAACTAGTACTCCTTTGAATCTTAAATATAAGATTCAGTTTTTATATTTATTGATATTTTTTTAAAGATGAGAGGGGAAGAAAGAATTGAGAAATATAATTAAGATACTTGTTTTAAAAAATATATATCATATTAATTAATTTAATTAATTTTTTTAATCTAATTAAATTAAAATAGATTCAATTCACGATCAGAGGGAGTATTTAACTACGAAGCGTAGGGGTGAAAATAGCAGGGAAGGGGACAAGGTACGGGGCTACGGGCCACGGGGCTTACGCGGAAGCCGATGTTCCACGTGCATCTTCAGCTTGTGTATTCCAACATAAAGAATAATCAAAATAAAACTAAAATAAAATTAGTAGACTCCTTGTGTTCATTTTTCTTCTCTATTTTGCTGATTTATTGCTTAAAGAATTAGATCGAACCAAATGGTAAAATCAGTTGGACCAAATGGTAAAATCAGTTGGACCAAAAAATTGTTTTCATGGTTAGACTGTGAACCGGAACGGTTCTTATAAAACATTAAAACCAGACTTTTTTTAGCTGATAAAAATGCCAACAAAATTAAAAAAAAACTATAAAAAATGAACTCTTTCAAAAATTCAATATATTTTCAAGCTATTTGTTTTCACATGTTTGTTTAATTTAAATTTTTGTATATTATGATGTTATTATGTTGAAAATTAGGCTTATTAGAGATTTATTTCTTATATATACGTATTATTACATGCATAATTATTTGTATTGAATTATTATGCTACCAATTCCACCGTCTCTCTAATTAGTTGGATTATGAAACCCTGAACAGCTGACTTTATAATTTGAGGTTGGGTGCATGGGACTTTTAAGACATTGCGATTCATTGAATTTGGGAATCATTCTCTCATGTAGCTCTCTTCTGTTTAAGTTAGTCTCAACTGTGGTATGAATGTTAGTGGTGTGAATGCTCCCTCCGTTGACTCATGGGTTCGATTTCGCGTATAACTCAAACTGTTAGTGTCTGTCTTTTATCATTTTAAGAAACCAAAGAAATTAGACAAAAATATTGGTCTCCACAACTTTTATGCCCCTTCTCCGCGTCAAAGTTTGAGCACCATCACCGCCCACTCCAATGAATATTGGCCCCTAATGACGGTATTCCCACTATTTATAGTGTCTCTTCATAAGAATTTGAGCTTTGCTGCTCGGGCAGAGTATAATAGTGGTCCCTCCTAATATTCTCTAAGTGTAGTGTGTCGGCATATTCTTCCTCAATATAACTCATTTTTAAACAAAATACATTGATATCTATAATATAAATTATTTAAAAAATAATTAACAATTATTTATCAACTTTGTCCACATGATTAATGTTTAAATTTGTCTTTTATATGTTATGTCTTATTTAAAACCTAATTTAATGTAGGTAAATTTAGAAAGAATTTTCAATTTAAGGCATATTATATAACATAATGAGTTGGCTATCATTTCTTAGTTCTGATAAATTAATTGATGTGTACTATTAACACTCCAATTTATTATATTAGCTTTTTTCATTAGCAACATTAAAGATGTTAAAATTATAAAACTAAAAGTATAACTTATATAAATTTAAAAGACTAAAAATATATTTTAACCTTTATACACATATGTATGTGTACAAACATATATGTGGTAATGATTAATGAACCACCACCTCCATACATGTTTGCCTCCTTCGTGATTCTCGTGCACGGTTTCTTTTATAATGATATTATGGTTACTAATATTTTTATCTAAAATTCAAGTATAATCAAGTTTGATTAAAAATAATTTTTTATTCTAAAAAAGGTAACTTTTTAGTTTTTTGTCCTATGCGAGGCCCAGTAATATTAATATATTGTTAGTATATTTAAAAAAATAAGTTTCATAACATATTTTTTATTCATAAAAAAAAGTGGACTTCTAACTTTTTCAGGAGTTCCATAATATACAAAAAAAGCTAACCTTTTTTTCAGGAATTTTTCGGTTGCACCCAATCAACATTGATGAATGGTTAGGTCCCAACCTACGTTTTCTAACTTGGCAGCATATTTACGAGTGTTAAAGGGTAATTCTATCCTAAAATAATATATTGAGGGTTAATTTTGTTTTAGAAGTTTTTTCAGGGTTAATTTCACCTCAAAAGTGTCAAATTCAAAACAATTTTATCCTAACCGTTATCCCAAATAAATTTAACTGTTAGTTGACTAAATTTTAAGACAAATTTGCTCGTAAGGTCTTTTTGGTTGGAGGGGAGCCACATGAGGGGCTCCAAATCCCTCCCTTCCTCTCCCTTCCCCTCCCCTCCATTTTGTTCCCTCCAAATTGGGGGGATTTGGAGGAAAGCAAAAATTTGATTATTTTACCTTCTAAGACTTTTTCATATTTCCAGTGATAACCTTAAGTAAAAAATAAAACACGCATTCACAGAGTTATGACATCGTCTCTCACAACTTCTGTGATGCTTCTTTTGCACAAAATTATAATCTCATTTGTTTTACCAATAATTATTTTAGTAATTCTAACATTATGAATTAAAATAAATTTATGTCCTCTTGGTAAAACAAATTTGAATTTTGATAATTTATTTGATTTATATTGAGGTGTAAAATAATTTAAATAAATTTTATTTCAAAAAAATTAATTTAAATTATTTATATAAGTATAAAAAATGTAAGTTAACATATAAGGATAAAATGATAAATTATTTATTATCTCCCTTCCCCTCCCCTCCCCTCCCTCCAATCAAACCAAACAA
This sequence comes from Albizia julibrissin, assembly GCA_037074505.1. Taxonomy (NCBI): domain Eukaryota; kingdom Viridiplantae; phylum Streptophyta; class Magnoliopsida; order Fabales; family Fabaceae; genus Albizia; species Albizia julibrissin. The sequence goes on along the minus strand of CM073488.1, from coordinate 37,079,135 downwards.
AGTGACTTTCTATCAATTCCTTCCCCTCCCTTTGAACCAAACAGGCCTTAAGTGAAAACCTTCAGAGTAAATTTACACTTTAACAAAAATGATGTGAACGATAAAATCGTCTTGAAAGTTTTCATTTAAGAACAAATTTATTGTGAAATTTGGTCAATCAATAGTAAAACCTAATTGAGATAACGGTTATGGTAAAATTATTCCAAATTTAACAATTCCAAAACAAAATTGGCTCTTAAAAAACTCCTGAAGCAAATTGACCCTAAGTGAATACATCCAGATAAAATTTACCTTTAACCCTCTTTACAATCCAATGTCCGGATATCTAATGCAATATAGCAGGGCTGCCAGTTTTACAAGTAGTGGAATAATATTGATTAAATATATATGGAGGGATACATACACTTCATGAAATATTGCCGTAAGTTTGACAAAAAAAAAAAAAAATTGCCGTAAGCAGAGGAGAGGCAGAGAGCACACCAAGTTAGAAGTTTGAAGGATGAACAAGAAGGCTGGGGAGGAGAGAGAAGGTGGCGGCTATTTAAAAATATTTGTTGCATAAAAAAGGCATGGGGGACATCTGGTGGGCTCAGACCAGTTGATCGCCGCATCCAAACGAGGATCACGTGCAGCTACCCACTTTTTTTTTAATAAAATATTTTTTTATTTTTAATATAAGATATATTTATATAATTTAATTAAATTAATTAAAATTATTTATATTTTTAAAAATATCATAATTTTATTTCTTAATTTTATTTTTTTCCTCTTTTTTTTTAATTATTTTTAAAGGAATACCGATAGAGATAAATTTAAAAAATATTAATAAATACAAAAAATATAAATTATATCGATAATAAATATCAGTATAAAATAAAGGTCAAATTAAATAAGTAAAATAACAGTAAAAGGGAATAAGTTGTTGCAGACACGTCTATTTTGGTAAGGTCTGTGTTTAACTTTTCATGCCTGACAAATTAGTTTTTGGACGAGTGCCGGGTATCATTAATGACAGTGCTTCCCATAAAAATACCTCTTTAAAAAGGTGCTTATTAAAAAAAAAGGGAGAATTTTAAAAAAATATCATTTAAATTTTAAAATTCTAAATAGATGATTTAACAATAAAATGATTTGTTAATTGCATTACCATTCTTGTTAATCTCATTACTGAACTTGTTAACAAGATTTTGAAATTTAAATGGTATTTTTTTAACATTCTCCCTTAAAAAAATTAGTCACGGCTTTTAATTAAAAATAAAAAGGATGATATGTCGTAGTATTAATACTAGTAATAACGTATATATTGTGGAATAGAAGAAATTAGAAGGCCACTAAAAGAAGTATATTATAGTTTATATGTATGTATAAGTCTAATTTACGTAAATGGAGATAAATTTTTTTTATATATTTATTTTATAAATTATAAAAACTGTTTTATATATTATAAATCATAATAAAAAAAATATTTTTAAATGTTTATCGTTGTTTAAACAACTTATAAAATATAGAGGGTGGGTGGGAGAAAAGGAAGGAATGATTAGGCAAGTGAAGGCATGCACAAGACGTAGTTGAATGCAAAGCTGTATATTTTATTTTCATCTCTGGGTCTTCTCTGCTTTCACGTGATTTTTCTGCTCTCTTCCCCCGGGACCCACCTCACCCTCTCTTGTCTTCCCTCCGTCCATTTTTGTCGCCCAACATTTTTATTTTTACTGCCCACTCAGATTAGCTTCACACCTTGTCCCAAGTCCTAACCTCCAACGAACTCATAAAAATATTTAAAAATCATTGTATTAATAGCAGGACTTCATTTATTAATAAATATAATCATATAATTGTGTGCATCACAAATTAGTATAGTAATATATATATATATATATATATATATATATATATATATATAAGAATTAAACCCGGACTGGTCATTGAATCAAATAAAGTACTAGGTTAAAGGTCAGTGAGCTAGACCGAAACTAAACCAATAAGAAAGTGAACTTGAACGATAATATTTTTTGAAATAGTTTTAAAATTGAATAATTTTTTAGGATAAAATAATAATATTTTTAAGTGATTCTTTTTATATTAGAAAATAGACATATCAAATTTTCTATAAAATCCTAATTTATAATGTTTAGAAATATGTATTAATTTTTAAAATAAGAAAAATCTTAATAAATATTAAACCGATCGGATCAGTTAGATGACCAGTTCGATGCTTCTCGTTGTAGAACCGGCCAATCCGATCCGATTTTAATCACATTGATGTATATATCCATAACGCATTCAATCATGCATGGGTAAAACATATTTTCATTGATTTTTCTTTTCAATTTTTTCTCTATTTAATATACCCACAATTAAACTTTCTCTCCGTTGATTATATCCTTTAACATATTCATAAAAGAATATTGAAAATAGATTAGGTCGCCGCCTCCATTAAATAAAATAAGTACTTATTTTAAAGATATATAACACATTAGGTTTGCAAATAAGTCATGCTTAGGAGTGATTATTAAATGGCGAGAAAATTAGTCAATCCCGCCCATCATTCACTCTAATAATTAACGACGACGTAACGCTGCTTCCACATGTTTTGGGTTAATTTAAGTGACAGGGGGCCACATAATTAAGGGGAACGATATCTTCAAAATTTAATCCTTACTTGTGCTTGAATATAAACTAAGCAACCAACAATTAGTATGGCCCACAAAACAATCATCCCACCCATTCCAATTATTATAAGAAATGCTTATTGCATAAAATTTATAAGAATCGACATATATATGAACCGATAATTGAAAATTCTGACTAATTATTGCTAGTTATTTAGAAATCCAATTCTTTCAATATTTATAGCTAGTACTAAAATATTATGTTCAATCAGGAAAAGAAGTACTAAACTATGCTTCGTTTCGACATGAACTGGATACTATAATGTTGATTATACTACTATAGAAATGGATAATAATGCAAGGTGTTTTGTGACACTTTTTTAAAAAAAAGTCATAATTTCTTCTATTTTTTTTTATAAAAAACATAAGCCTTGTGTAACGCTTATTTGAATAAGGGCCACAACTAAACTGGGCTTTGGGTGGCGCTTGTCTGAACAAACGCCACCTAAGGCACCTTATAAGTAGAGCCGAGAAATCGGGTCGAGCCTAAGCCCTTTTAAATTACGGGGCATGCTTGAAAAATGGAGCGTTAAAAAAAAGTCGGGCCTAAAAGGGCTAGCTCTGTAGGGCAGAGAGCCTTGTAAGGCCGGCCCGTTAGACCCTTTAGCTTTTATTTTTTTTAATTCCCTTGTTCCTCTTACCCGTGCTCTTGTTGACTCCTATCTAAGAACCTTAAAATTGCTAAATTTACATATGATGATAATTTACTAATTCTTGATATTTTTACCCCTTAAGCAGATTCTACTACTTAAAGTGAAGTACAATCAAAATTCCTTGAAATTGATAGTAGCGAAGAAAATGAAAACGATAGTCGTCATAATCATGTTGCTTAAAGTGTTTAGCTTTTTACCTTCTTATACTTTATATGAGACTATGAGTTACTTGTAGACAATATTTTTTACCTTTGATTATGAATTAGTAACTGTATTTATTTTATTGCATGAGGCGTGTAGATGTATAGTTAAATTTTGTAAAAATGGCTTCCGGCCCTATAGGATGGCCCTAACCCTTATGCTTTCAGGCCGAGCTTTAAAAAACAACAATTTTTCTTTCCTCAGACTTTGTAGGGCCGGCCCTTTTAGACCCTGATCCGTCAAGGGCCAGCCCTTATTCCCATCTCTACTTATAAGCAGCTGTGACGCTTACTCATATAAGCGCCATAGCTGTTATTGGGCCTTGGGTGGTGCTGGGCTGACCAAGTGCCACCCAAGGCCCACGTGGCTACCCTTGTGTGGCTCTTTCTAAAGAAAGCGCCACACAAGTTGGCTTTTTTGTTTTTTTTTTAAGTCAAAAGCCTATCTTCACCAGATTTCCAACTACTCATATCCCTCCTTTAGCCCTTACCCTTCCACCACATGCCAACTCCCTCCTCTTTCTCCAGTCCCCACTTCCCTTTTCTTTATTGTCCCTACACTCATGCCCCTTTTCACTTCATTCTCCATTTTTGTCATCCTCAAGCTAGCTTGCTACCACTGTAGCGTCCCCACACTCCCTTTTCAATTCATATATTATTCATTCTTACCACTCCCTTTTTCCTTATTCTCCATTCTCATCCTATTTTCATCATCACCGTCGCTTGTTTCCTCCACGTCACTCCTCTTCCCTCCTCTTTTCATCATCACTGTCACTTCCTCCACATTACTCATCCTCCCTCTTTTCATCACTCCACTACTGTAAGTCCCCACTCCCTTTTCTTTATTTTTTTAATGTTTAAAGATACATGCAATTTTGTATTCGTTGCTATTTTTCCTGTATTAATTTTTTTTTCATATTTGTGTTTGTAGTTTCGGCTCACTCTATTGAAGCTTTTATTCACTGTAAGTTTTATAATTTTGGAGCTTACAAATGTAATGTTATTAGAAGTTAATAGTTCAATTTGCTAATTAAATGTATTTTATGTTTAATTTGTTATGAAATATGAAAAAATTATTCTCAAATAAATGTGATAGACATGGTTGTTGTAGTAATAATGCTAAAGCTATCTGTTAAATAATTTTCATGTTTAATGTTGTTGCTATTTATTAATAATTCCATGTCTAATTTTCCTGATCTATTTAATTTAACTTAGCTTTACTATAATATTACTATATTTTACTATTGATAATTAACACAAGAGAGTTACACTTAATAATTCCTTTTGTATGTTCTTCTTGCTTGAATGACCCACTCTTATAATGAATGGTTCAAATTTAACATTTTATAGAACTATTTTAATTTAGTTTAATGATGGAGGATTAATTACTACAACACTACTACAAAAATAATTAATTATTTTTAACACTTGTATTTTATTTGTTGGTTTGTAATGCTTTCTAATTTACCAATGATATGTGTTGGCAAATATGATTTCTTTTGTTATGAGTTGTGAAAAATTATTATGATGATGCGGGATTGATTGATGGATTATTTATCAATTAGAAGAGAGGGTTTAATTAAGACATGGAAAACTCCAATTTCTAGGATGTTATGCTGCCAATTTTATTTTAAAATAAATAAAAGAAGATAAAAGTAATTAGTAAATGCAATATTCTAGTAACTAACCACTTTTTAAAAATAGGTTGAAGGTACAAATGGATAGAAAATGGATGTCATATGATCAGTGTTCAAGGGAATATATAGACAGGGTGAAATATTTTATTAGATTTGCAACTGAGCATACAAAAGATCCTAACAAAATCTTGTGTCCTTACTTATCTTGTTGTTATGGAAAGCGGATTAGTCCACTTAATTTGCTAGATCATTTAGTATGTCATGAGATTGATCAAACATGTACACGATGGACAAGGCATGGTGAGACGAACGATTCATGTAGTGATCGGGGGCATACCACGAGTGGTGCTTTGAATGACTTTGACCGAAGCATGTGTGATGAAGATGATGTTATTGAAGAAATGTTAAATGCGGTCGGAGAAGTTCTTCATAACTGTCCTAAAGAATTTGAGAAGTTGAAAGGTGATGCAGAGAAACCATTATATGTCGGTTGTACAAAATACACACGATTACTAACAGTGTTAAAATAGTACAACTTTAAAGTGCGTTATGGATTGAGTGATTCAGGTTTCACCGCATTGCTTGAACTTTTAGGAGATATGCTTTCTGAAAAAAAATGTACTTCCTACCAATACATACGGGGCAAAGAAATTTTTTTACTCTACAACTGGTATGGGTTATGAGAAGATACATGCATGCTTTAACGATTGCATATTACTTCGGAATTAGTATGCAACTTTAGAAAAGTGCCTTAAATGCAACGCATCTCGATATGGGAAGAAGAAAGGAAAAATTTCTTTGAAGGTCCTATGGTATTTTCCTATTATTTTGAGATTCAAGCGACTGTACAATAATGTAGAGATTGCTAAGCAGTTGACATGGGATGCAGATGAAAGGATTAAATACACGAAGCTTAGACACCCTGCAGATGCTTCTCAATGGTAAATAATTGATCATGAGTACCCTGAATTTGTGGACGAAGTAAGGAACCTATGCCTTGCATTATCAACTGATGGAATTAATCCCCACTCTAGGGACTCCGAGTAGGAGACGGGAGACGTCGTGCCGTTACAACACACAATATGTGGCCGGTGATATTGATGATTTATAACCTTCCTCCACACTTGATCATGAAACACAAGTTTATGATGTTGTCCATGTTAATTTCTGGGCTAAAACAACATGAGAATGATATATATGTATACTTGACTCCTTTAATTGATGATTTAAAGCTACTTTGGGAAGAAGGCGTCAATGTGTATTATGGGTATAGAGAATAAAGTTTCACTTTGAAAGACGTGTTATTTGAAAAAATTAATGATTTTCTCTCTTATGATAATTTGTCCGGATATAGCGTTAAAGGATATGGTGCGTGCCCTATATGTGAAGATGACACTCATTAGTGCAACTAGATCATTGCAAGAAAAATGTTTACATGGGCTATCGAAGATTCTTATCATCACAACATCATTGGAGGAAGTGCAAAAAGGCCTTCAATGGTGACTCAGAAGAAGGTAGCTTACAGAAGATGCTGACCGATGCCCAAGTTTTTGAAAAGGTAAAAGACTTGGATAACAATTTTGGCAAGCTTTTTGAAAAAAAAAATTGAGACTAGTGGTTGGAAGAAAAAAATCTTTTCTTTGAACTCCCACATTGAAAGTCTTTATATGTCATACATTTTCTTAATGTTATGCTCATAGAAAAAATATACATGTGATAGTGCGATTGACACATTGCTCAATATCTAAGGAAAGAGTAAGGATAATGTCAATTCGAGGTTGGATTTAGTGAACTTGAGAATTAGAGGAGAGTTGTCACTGGTTGAGTAAGGGCATCGTACTTATCTACCTCCAGCGGCTTACACCCTGTCAATGAAAGATAAAAAAATTATTTTGTGAGTTTCTACAAGGAATTAAAGTTCTCGAAGGGTACTCTTAAAATATAAAGAATCTTGTATCATTGAAAGAGTTGAAGTTAAAGAACCTTAAATCTCATGATTGTCATATGCTCACGCAAAATTTCTTACCGGTTGGTATACAGTCCATTTTACCCAAAAATGTAAGAAATATCATCACTAAAATTTGTATGTCTTTCAAGTTGATTTGCAATAAAGTGGTTGATTCAACCAAGTTGTAAGATTTACAAAGGCTAATTATTTGGACTCTGTGTGAACTTGAAATGTATTTTCCACCTTCATTTTTTGACATTATGGTCTATCTAACTGTTCACTTGGTCAAAAGAGGTTCAATTATGTGGTCCAGTATACTTGAGATTGATGTATTCGAATGAGCAATTCATGAAAATTTTAAAAAGATATGAGAACAATAAATATCAACCAGAGGGTTGTATTGCTGAAAGGTACATGGTTAAAGAAGCAAGTGACTTCTGTGCTGATTTTCTATCAAATGTTAACCCTGTAGGGATCCCTAAATCTCGTCACGATAGGCAAAGATTAGGGAAATGAATTGGTGGGAGGGATGTAATAACTATATTAGTAACTGAATAGAAGTAAGCTCACTTGTATGTGCTGCATAACACTAATGAGATTGAACCATATGTTGAAGAACACAAGGATGCTGTTCGATTAGTACGTGGTGGTAGGAATGAAAATTTGATAATAAAAGAACACAATCGGCAATTTTCAAGTTGGTTGAAAAAACGTATTAATGATGAGATGGAGAGGAATCCTGATTCAGTTTCTAAAAAATTAAAATGGTTGTCAAAGGAACCAAGTTTAAATGTATTATCTTACAATAGTTATGCAATCAAAGGTTACATATTTTATACAAAAGATCATAATACATGAAGCACGATGCAGAATAGTGGGGTAACTATTATTGCTGATTCTTGGCATAAATCCAGTGCTAAAGACATACACCCTATCTACACATCAATTTCATACTTTGATGTCATTGAATGCATATAGGAGTTAGATTACTCTATGTTCATGGTCCCTATCTTCATATGTAAGTGGGTTAACAACAATAGTGGAGTGCGGACAGATGAGTTAGGCTTTGTTCAAGTTGACCTTTCTAAAGTTTGATATGTAGATTATCCTTTTATTTTAGCAGTACAAGCAGAACAAGTATTTTTCATTCCGGATCCTGCTAAGAAGAATTGGTCTATTGTGCTCCCATCAAACAAGAATAATCAAGAACAAGTTGATGGCGATAGTAATTAATATTTGAATATCATTGAGGACGATCCTTCTTTTAAGAATTTGTGGTCAAAAGATATTGGTGTACATAAAGATGAAGATAAATATGAAGATTGACCTTTATACATGAGGCATAATCATGAGGAGGGGACTCAGGTCAAGAGAAACACAATTATCAATCTAACACGAATTATGAAGAACAAAATTCTAAATCAAACAAGAAAAATGAAAAGATAATGAGTGACTGGACTTTTTTTACTTGTATGTTTTAGATGTATTTATATATTTCAAATTAATTTACTTTCGTTGACATGATTGTTATTGTGCCTGATGTTTGTTTGGTTTATTCTATTTTCAGGGGTATGGATTCACCACATGAAAATAATGATATTCCCACGAACATTGCTATACAAAGATTTATGAAGAGCGTAATCCACGGCAGGATAATTATGGCGAGGTTGATCAAATTGAGAAGCAAAGAAATTAAGTTAGAACTGTAATGGAATGAAAAGGGAAACCCAATCGGACCAAACAGTAGCATGTTCAATAATTTCATTGGGACTACAGTTCGAGATAAAGTCCCTACTACAATTCAATATTGGAGACAGATGAAGCAAGAATACGAGGATAAAATCTAGACTCAAGTACATGTAACACATTAATTACTTTATTGTTTGGTTTGTTTTGTTTCATATAATTACAATCTAACAAATTATTTTTGTTTATTGTTACAGAGCTATTTTATTATTGAGGGTGATGATCAAAAGAACTTCATGCTGAGAAAAGCCTGTAAACTTATGAGAAAGTTTTGTTCGGATCTTGTAAAATACTTCATAAGGGATGATAATGAGAATATTATTACTACACCGCCGAAATTGTATGAATGAATCATCACTTAAGAAATCTGGGATGAGTTTTTGAGAACACATACAACTCCGAAATTCTAGGTAATATAATATATTACACTTTACCTACTACTTGTAATATATATTTGCAATTAACATTTATTGATGTAAATCAATTGGATCTAAATAGGATTTGAGCAAGAAAAATCGCTCCAACGCGACCAACATGGCATACCGGTACACACAAGGACTTGTTTCATACGAAAAATTAGAAAAAAAATTGTAAAAACTCATGACTATTTCATATTTAGATAAGTTGTATGAATAAAAACTAAGTTAAACTAACTTTGATATGTAAATAGAAGAATCAAATTTAAATATTACATAGGTACCATGACATAATCTGTAGGTAGCCGGTTGTACAAATAAAAAAAGGTGATATTCGTAGTGAAGAAGCAAGAAGAGTAGTAGAATATTGCGTAAGTATTGTATTATACATACAATAAATAATTAGCTTGACTGAAATGAATCTGATTTATAATAACTAATATTGTTATAATTCATTTTATGGTAGTGATTAATGACTCAAAAAGAGCTTGAGTTGGCCACCTATGTTGGTCGAGATGATTTGTTGAGCAAAGCACTAACCTGAATATCATGGTCGTGTTCGTGGTACTGGTTTTGCAGTAACCCAAACATCATACTTCAAATGTTAGAAGTGCCTCAGTTAAAGTGACGTTTTATAGATGTGCGAGGAGATAAATAGCTTCAAGCATCAAATACAAGAACAATTTTTGGAGCAAATACATTTAATGTAAGAACAAAATGCGCAGTTGATGACTCAAATTGAACATTTGGTGCAGTGTAGGGTAACACAAAATGTTCCTACCTGTGATAGCACAAGTGTAAGAGATAGTTGCACTTCCATGCCTAGAGTCCCTCTTCCTTTGGTAATTAATTTCTTTTCTACTTAACTTTTTTATTACTTATAACTTAGCAAACCTTAATATATTAACTCTATTTTCCATACGGTGAGTCGATGTACAAGTTATATGTCGATCAAGCTTACAAGCATGCGGTTGCAGTAGGTGTTGCCTACAACACCGATAATGATACACTACATAATTCATCATTGCCCTACAACACACTTTGAGTAAGGGTTGACATCTACACGAATGAAGATGCGCTCTTACTGATCCCTTCTCAGGATGAGGAAACAATGGTGAAAGATGTTGTAAGTGGCTATGTTTCTTGGCCAATAGGTTTTATCGAGCCATGTGAAAAGGTAGTTCATTTACAATTTTATTTACTTTTCTTTTGCACTTTCATCTAAAACTACATGATTTTTACAGGTTGGGAAGTCTAAAGGAAAAGAAATTCAACCGCATGCCAAGATTTCAAAGTGTTCGACAACACAACCAAAGTCCAAAGCATCGGCTAGCCAACAGAGCAAAAGAAAAATGACCTCATATCGTGATCAATTGGTATCAATTGCACTAAATTTGATCTGCGAAGGAAGTTTGGAATTACATTTTGATAGACACATCTACAGTGGTAGTGGTATAGTTGATTATATTAATGGTAATGTGTTGGCCAAAATATGTAATCGTGGATAGGTCAGTGCTTCGGCTATCAATATCTGGATTAGGTACTTACTATCATCGTTTATCACTGCTATTATTATTTATCATTCAACTTTTTAGTTTTAATGGCGTTGTTTTTTTGTACCAGACACTTGTACCATGACATCTTAATGGATACAGACAAAATTCAATTCTCATTTGTCAACTCTTATCTCGTTGGCCAGCATGAGGGCATAATAGATATGAATGTACAATCTAATGATCTGAAAGATTACTTTATAAAAAAACAACATCAACTACGTTATTTCTAGTACCATACAATACGTGGTAAGTTATTAGTGGTAGTATTTCAATATATGTTGTTTTATTATTTAACTTTTACCATAACATGATTATTGAAGAAAATTTTTTAAAATATTTTAGGGCATATTGGATATTATCAATCCAGTAGAACCTACTGGCCTTTGCATTTACTATGTAGATCCTCTAATTGGAGGTCTTCCAGATAACCGTCCTAAAATGTTGCTATTATTCAATAGGTTAGCATAAACGTGTATGTGTAAATATTTGTGTGTTTAACTGAATAAAAAAAAGTAATTAGTTTCTATTTGTTTTGTTAGCACATTGACTATATATCGGGCCTTTGTCTCCTTAAGCTATTTTAAATTAAAGCTATTGACCCTGTCAATAGCTATGTCTGGAAGAAGATACATGTATTGATATATAAATTTACTCAAATTTTGTTATTAAATAATTTTTATGCAAAAATTGAGCTAACTATTTCGTTATATTCTTGTAGTGCCTTTTCTATCCCAATAACAATGATTGCAGATATTACATCATGAAATTCATGAAGGATGCAATTAGACATTATCAACCTTTTATTCCACAAAAAGTAAATAATTTAGTTGCAACTCATATTGTGTTTTAAATCCAATTGATTAGTGTCAAATAATCAAGTTTTAGTGATTTCAATTCATTTTGTGCATGATTGTATGTATATGTAGTATTATAAAGATTGACGTTGTGATAGTTTGACTGACCATCAAATCAATGAAGTGATCGAGGAATGAATGAGTATGTGCTTAGGAAAACCACTAGCTATGTACTGTTTAATTACTATCCTTGGTGTTATTTTTTGTCAATTGTTATGTTGTTTATTTAAGTTGAATTTATGCTGTATTTCATTCACAATTGTTGGAAATATATTTGGTACTGATTTTGTTAATTAGTTATTTGTTTGTATCATTTTCTAGTTATTTTGTTGTTGTTTGCTTTTCTTCATTTTATTGTGAATCTAGAAATTTGTGTTTAAATCAGTCTATTATAATAATTTATAGGGGTATGTATTAAAATATAAAAAATATAATTTAAAAAAATAATTCTTGTAGCGCTTTATGAAAAAAGGGCCACAAGAAGTAAAAAAAATGCCACATCTTGTTACGCTTTATAGAGGAAGTGCCACAGGAAATTGGGACTTTCCAAGAAAGCGCCATATGAAGTTGGGACTTCCTTCCTTTAGAAAGCACCACAGGAAATCCACCTTCCTGTGACACTTCCTCCAAAAAACGCCATATGATGATTTTATTAAATACTTCTTGTACTGCTTTATGAAAGAAACACCACATGAAAGGTTTTTTTTATTAGTGTTAGTGCCTGTTTGGGAACCCGGTGAAAAAGTAACTTTTTTTTAATGGGGCTTTTGCAGAAGCCCGTTTGAAAAAAAAGTCAGATTGTAAATGTGATTTGTATTTGGATTGGCGGTGGGAGAATTGACTTTTTTTTTTAAAGCTGTGTGTGAGAGCTTTTGAAAAAAATCTCTTTTACATCTAAAAGCCCATTGCTTTTCAATGATTTTCCAAACACTAATTTTTAAGATAAATAAGCTTTTACATGCTAAATATGTTTTTCTGAGTGATAAATGAAATTCCAAACAGACTTAGTCTCTGTGCGTCGATAACTCAACACTTAACGGAGAGATTGTGTTTTTGCCTGTAGTTATGTGGTTAATAAACGGAGTAATAGGGATTATGTACTTGCTTTGTGTTTCCCACATTGACGCTCTGGCACTCAATAATGCTATTTGGTTCTTAATAAAATATACATTTAACTAATAACTTGGATAATTTAATAAAATTAGTCAAATTACTATTCGTTTAATTCATTTACATTATTAATGAAAACCATCCTTTAATGGAAATTCTCATAACACATGTAATCAATAGGGTGGTTTAGGGTGAAATGATAAATAGAAGAGATAAAGTATATTAAAATCTTATATGTATAAACTAACACTTATATTAAAAAAAATATTACTATTGTTATCAAATAATAATAATAGAGAAAGAAATACACACTACTGCCTAAGATGCCCGTACCCTCACTCGAATTTGTTTTCCTCTTTCGAAAATCAACAATAAACCTTTTTATGTACATCTGACTAAAATATTTGATTCGGACAGAAATTACAATACATAATTTTTTTAATTACACTACATGCATCTTAAACATTATTAAAAATTATTGAAAATCAGATGTTGATTTTTAGAAGTTATGCTACTCCTTTCTGTTTTATTTGTAAACAATTTTTTCTCTTATGGACATGGTCCCTTTTATAAGTAACTTTCACTTTATGTCTGAAAATGTAATCTCATTTTTTTTATTTTACCCTTATTAAATGTATATTATTTATAATTAATTATCACATACACCAAGATTTATATTCAGGAGAGAGAGAGAACTCACTAGGTGAATGAAATCAATAAACCATTAGGAAAATGTATTTTGTCATATCTCATACTTTTTATACATTCTCTTTTTATTTTCATAAAGAAGGATATATATAAAAAAAATATAATATTTTTTACATATTTATTATTTTTAACTATTAGTTCGTTTTACATAATAAAAATAAATTACTTATAAATAAAACCGGAGAGAGTCTCTCGTTTGTCTTGAGAAAGCTGCTCAAGTCTTTGGCGTTCATTAAATTTTGTAACAAACCCCAACAAATATTTGGGGCTAACTTCTGTTTTAATAGGTGTATAAAAAATGTTAGACGTTTGTAATATGACATTTTGTCAAAACTTTGAGACCTAAGCCCCAACAATGACGCGAGAAGAAATTGGATTTCGAGGCATATGTGTTTGTTATGTCTAATTTGATCAGCTTGATAAATATAATGTTAATTTCATTGTCAACAAGAAATTACAACACGCCAATAAGAATCTACTATTCTAAACTGTTTAGAACAAATTTTAGTAATTTAAATTTTTTTATATAAAATTATGATAATATTTTGATAAAATATTAAATCTAAATCATTACATCTGAATTCAATAATAATAAAGAAAGTAAATGAGGGGCACTAATTGGGAGATAAGACTTCCTTCGTCATGGGAGGATAAAATCGAGCAACACGTGATCCAAATAGTCCCTCTGTTTCTTTTTATAACAAATTGCCACCACATATACCTCGTTGTTTTTTTAAAAACAATAACGAGGTGGTCAGCAGATATCTTATTTGATGTTCCCTAACTATTTTAATTAAAAACGAAAAATATTATTTAATGCTTAAAATGATGGAGACTCCACCATCCAGAGCTCATAATGCCGCGTGTCCTTCCCTTGTGCTCTAATCATTTTCCATCGGGAATTTAGAGTGGCATTTTGGTAATTACATTCGTTCAAAATATCAAGGCTAGAAAATAGAAACAAACAAGTTAAAAATAAGGGTCGGATGAATCGGTGTGGCGATTATTTCAAACGCGTTAGGCGATGTTTTGGGCGATTTCTGCCTGGTCGGTGGCTGCTCCCCGGCCCTTCCCCCACTACACGTGACTGACATATATTATCCAAATTTAGGATCAATTATCATCATAAAATGTATTGTTGGGCAAAATAAATAAATAAATAAACATAAATTGTATTGCTACTGTTGGGACCAAAAAATTGAGCCTCCATCATGGCCCAAAATTCAAGAAAATACCGCGGAATTTTTTTTTTAACATTACATGCATCCATAATGAAATTTATGAAGAAAATTAATTATCTAATCTGAAATTTATAAAATATAATACTATTTGCACGTTATTATGCGGCATGAAGCATGCAAAAATGTGCTTTCGTTGAAAGAGTTTTTTAAAAAAAATACATGGGACTTAAAAGATCCCTTACGGTGGCAAATATAAAAAACTTACTATTCCAACCAAAAAAATCTCATTGTATGACTTTTAAATAACATGTTTATGTACTAATAAATTATTAGTTAAGATGGTAAGTAATCCCATCTTGTGATGAAGAGAATATAAATTTTAATTTTGGAAGCTCACTTATTAAAAAATTTAAAAACTCTTTGCGTTCTAAACTTGGAAAAGCGAAACTCTCCATTGAATTAAAAAAAAAACATGATTTTATGTAAGTATGGAAGCTTATGATGAATGTAAATTTGTTATGTTGGTTGATGGGATTGCAAAAGGCCAGAGACCAATTAGACAATAAATAGTAAAATCAACCCAACATTCTGATACAAAATTCTAATACTCATTTCTTTAATTTGGTAGGCAGGCTTGTAATACTCAAATTCATGAGTCTTTCTACTTTTACACATGTATAACTAGGAAAGTTGTTGGTCAAGATAATAGTTTGTTTGAAATGAAGATTGAAACTTTCAAAAACAGTTTTCCAATCACGTTTTATAGTATACAAAGTAAGTATGTAAGAGAAGTTTTATCTCAATTTATGTGAAAAACATTTATAAACTTATGAAAAGTTATTCCAAATATAGCATAAATCTTCAAGATAGATTAGTGTTGGCCTCCCATAAATTGACAAAAGATAATAAACCAAATAATGTTTTTAAATTAAACTATGAATAAATATTTGAAATAACCAAAAAAAGAAGCCGTATGAAAATAATAATCATGATTTTATTTTTGTAAATTTTAATGCAAAAATATTTTTGAAATCTAAATCAATTTTATTATCTTTTAAGAATTAATATATATAAAAAATTAAAATAATACCTTGTTAATAAAAAAATTCAATATTTACCCGCTTACTTGAGAATGCAGGCTTTTATAGGGTGTTTGAAATAGTGATTCAAAACCTCCAAAAGTGTTTTTCAATCAAGATTTACTGTATACGAAGTAGCTTTTACGATCTACAAGGTAAATATGTGGAGGAGTTTTATCTCAATTTACGTAAATCAGATTTATACATAAGTATAAACTAAACTAAACATTAGGTTACTCTGAAAAGTTTGTTTAAGGGTGTGTTTGGTTTAAGGGAGGTTAGGTTAGGTGAGGTTTATTTAAGTTAGATTAGAAGAGGTTATAATTTTGTTTGGTTCAAGAAGAGGGGAGGGGAGGGGAAGTTCAATTTATTGTTTGATTCAGAAGAGGAGGTGAGAAGAGTTAATTATGAGTGGACAAAAATACCCTTTTTTCTTTATTTATATATTTTCCTTCTTCTTTTATTTTTTAATTTATAAATATCAAAAAATCTATTACCTCAAGTATATATGATAGCAGAATTGCATACATTTTAAAGGATATTTTATTGACTTTTACATATTATCTAATTAATTTTATTATGATAAAATATTTTAATATACTTTTGATAACTTCTCTTTTTTAGTAAATTTGATATATGTTTTGACATAGTAAATGTGTCATCAATACTAAAATAAAAGAATTTATAAGAGATTTCAATAAGATATAAATTTGATCCACGACTTGGGGGTTTTCATTGCAAATATGTTGGCTTTAAATTAAATTAGATATAGTTAAATTTATGTAAACAATAAAATAATAAATTTGGTTCATGATTTAGGAGGTTTCTTTACAAAAATATGTATGTGTATTTTAGTCAAAGTGAGACATAATGATTTTAAACAAGAGGGGTAATGTTATAATATTTAAAAATAGGTAAGGGTATTTTGGTTAAAATGGGAGTAATGTTTCTCTCCCCTCCAAAAACCCCCAATTTTGGAAGGTTGAGAGGGAAGAAAAAGAGAGCAAAAAAAAGACACAATTTTTAACCTCCCCTCCCTTCAACTAAATACATTTTTTCTATCTCTAACCCTACCCTCACCTAACCCCTACTCCAAAACAAAACCACCCCCCCCCCCCCCCCCAACCAAACCAACCCTAACGAAAAATTACCGAGTTCATTGAGAAAGCGCCTAACATCACATGACACGTGTAAATCCAGCAGCAAAGGTTAAGCCTCTGTGGGTCACAACTCACCCGCTTGCAGGTTGCAGCGTAATTAGACTAGATTCTCTTACTTTAACGTCCCATAGCCATACATACAGATAATAGTCCACTCAAGTCACTTCAACTTTTACCGTTTTTTAACGACGCCGTTTTTCTCATCTCTTCTTCGATTAAATCGTCTTCCCTTTTTCACCGAAATTCCAACTTTCCTTTTCTACCCTCCAACACCTAAAATTCAACTCAAATGCGCTTCAAATAAATCTCAAATCCAAATTCGCTCTTCATATTTAACAAATTCCCCTTCTTCTCCCTCCATTGCCAACCCGCCACTTCCTCCTCGCCCCATAGCAATCTGTGCTTCTTGTTTATCTTCGAGCCCAGTGCTTGTACCTGGTGTATGGAAGGACACAGTATCGATCGCCGTTAACGATGAATCTTTGGACCGACGATAACTCCTCCGTCATGGACGCCTTCATAGGTTCCGATCTGTCTTCTCTCTGGCCTCCTCAGCAATCCTCTGCTTCTACGACGACCACCACTGGCACTGAACCCGCCAAATCTTTCTCTCAAAACCAGCTTTCCGTTTGCATCTTCAATCAGGAGACTCTCCAACAACGTCTCCAGGCGCTGATTGAAAAGGCCAGCGAGAGCTGGACCTACGCTATCTTCTGGCAATCTTCTTGTGATTACTCGGGAGCCTCCGTGTTGGGTTGGGGAGATGGATACTACAAAGGCGATGAGTTTAAAGGAAAGGGGAAGGCCAAAATGACGCCGTCTTCCGCGGAGGAGCAGGAGCACCGGAAGAAGGTTCTTCGCGAGCTTAATTCGCTAATATCCGGCTCATCCTCCGTCCTGGATGACGCCGTAGACGAAGAAGTAACGGATACCGAGTGGTTCTTTTTGGTTTCGATGACTCAGTCGTTTTACAACGGCGGCGGATTGCCGGGCCAGGCGTTCCTCAATTCGAGCCCGGTTTGGGTCGCCGGTTCCGACCGGTTGGCAGCTTCAACATGCGAGAGGGCGAGGCAGGGTCAGCTGTTCGGGCTTCAGACTTTGGTTTGTATACCGTCGGCGAGTGGTGTGGTCGAACTAGGCTCCTCGGAGCTGATATTTCAAAACTCTGATCTGATGAATAAGGTCAGGGATTTGTTCAATTTCAATAACGCCGAAGCGAGTTCTATATGGCCGTCTAATGCTTCAACTGCTGCTGATCAGGGTGAGAACGACCCTTCTTCACTCTGGCTCAACGATCCTTCTGCAATTGAAATCAGGGATTCTGTGACTACTGTTGCGCCCAATTCAGTGCCCAGTTCTACCACCAGTCAAAACAATAATCCGAGGCCGATGCAGTTAGATACAAGAGGTTCCACGTCTTTGGCTGAGACCCCAACTTCCGTTCATGTCCCAAACGCTCACCATAGCCACCAACAACAACGGCAACAGCAGCGTCATTCGATGAACCAGGGTTTCTTTTCACGGGAATTGAACTTTTCGGACTATGGATTGGACGGAAACGGCGTGAAAAATGGTAATTCGCATTCCTTGAAGCCGGAATCGAGTGAGATTTTGAATTTCGGGGAGAGCAGGAGAAACGCTTATAATGGAAATGGGAATATCCTTTCAGGTCAATCTCAATTCAATGGCGAGGAGAAGAAGAGGAGGTCGCCTACGTCTAGGGGTAGCAATGACGAAGGCATGCTTTCTTTCACTTCAGGCGTGGTTTTACCCCCTTCAAATACGAAGACCGGCGGCGGCGGCGGCGATTCTGATCATTCCGATCTCGAAGCTTCTGTGATTAAGGAGGTAGATAGTAAAGTGGCCGAACCAGAGAAAAAACCTCGCAAGAGAGGACGAAAACCCGCAAATGGCAGAGAGGAGCCTCTGAATCATGTTGAAGCTGAGAGGCAAAGGAGAGAGAAGCTCAATCAACGGTTCTATGCGCTTCGTGCTGTGGTTCCAAACGTTTCAAAGATGGATAAAGCATCCCTTCTGGGCGATGCCATATCTTACATCTCTGAGCTCAAGTCGAAGCTTCAGACAACGGAATCAGACAAGAACGAATTGCAGAGCCAATTGGAGTCTGTCAAGAAAGAACTCGAGCTAGCCCACAAAGATTCAGCGCTACCTCCACTGGAGAAAGAACCAAAGCCGTCCAATCATCAAGCAAGCAAGATTACTGATTTGGACATCGACGTGAAGATTATAGGTTGGGACGCGATGATTAGGATTCAATGCAGCAGGAAGAACCACCCAGCAGCAAGGTTGATGGCAGCATTGAAGGAGCTAGACCTGGATGTGAACCACGCGAGTGTGTCGGTGATGAATGATTTGATGATCCAACAAGCAACAGTGAGGATGGGAAGTCAATTCTACACGCAGGAGCAACTCCGTTTAGCACTTTCGTCCAAAGTTGGCGATGTCCGATAGGTCCTCAATATTGGGAATATAAGGCTTGCCTATTCCCGGCAAGAAACTATGTAGCATACCACTGTCTTAGTGTTTTCGATAGTTTTTTTTTGGTAGCTTAGTTTGAATTTTGAGGTAATTTAATTTGGGAAGCCGGATTTGAGCCTGGGTGAATCATTTAAATCAAGTATGGGAGGGGATAGGCAGCTTGATGAAATGAAAATAGAGTAATTTTGTGTCAATATGGTCAAACTAGATCGTGTATGTATATATATCGTCATAAATTTGATCATGAAATTTCTCAAATGTGACCGTATGTTCATCATTCTGGATTTTGTGTTTGAATGTGTTGGCACTTCATATGAAGAAGGTGATTTTCTTTTAAAAGGCTGTTTGGAATAGCGATTGTAAGTTTTATAAGTATTTTTTAATCGTGATTCATAGAATATGAGATAATTTTTACGATTTACAAGGTAATTTTTATGGTATATGAGATAAATATATAGAAAAATATTATCTCGATTTACATAAATCAGACTTATACAATTCATAAACCATTCCAAATAACCTCTAAATTTGATCCTCCCGAAACGAGTTTCCTTTGATGTTATATTGGGGCTGTTTGTGATAGCTTTTTTGAATCGGGCTTATTATATAAGCCCGATTCACATAAATCGAGATAAATCTCCTCCACATATTTATCTCATAGACCGTGAAAGCACTTTGTATACCGTAAAAGCACCTCGTAGACCGTAAAAGCTACCTCGTAGATCGTAAAAATTACCTCGTAGACCGTAAATTATAATTTATAAGCACTTATAAAATTTTTATAAGCTATTCCAAACAGCCTCATTATCCTATGAGAGGCAAAAACTTGCAGCAATTCTCATGCTAAAGGAAAGAACTTTCTTTTTCAGTCATGTGATAAATGCATCAGAAAGCCCACCTTTCTGGTTGTGGCAGTAATTGCAGTATCTGTTTGATGGGCCAACGACTTTGGCCAACGATAATTGCTATGTCTTACGTTTAAATATTTATTTTATATATTATAAATTATAATTAAAGAACTGTTTTTAAAAATTCTGATCATTATTTCAAATAAACTAAATAATGGCGGAGTGTAACTTAATAAGAATATAAAAAATGCGAATCAAATGTATTTGGATGCTGCTCTGCCCATAAACCGGTCTCATTTGAGGCTGTGATTCCCCCCGGTATAAGAAATGACTTATTTTGTAATTATGTTAGATATTTTATTAAATATGATTACATATAGCAAATATTATATTTAGATAAATTTTTTTAATTATTACTTGATCATATTGGGATATTCTAGTTATTGCTAGATTATTATTCTAATTAAGATTAAATATTTTAGACATTATCTAATCATTAATTTTGATAAAATATCTTCTGATTGTGATTCACACATGATTTATATAGAAATTTATTTTAGAATTATTTGTTTGGCCAATAAACTATTACAAATCTTAATAAAAAGTTATAAATAGCGTAGCCTATGTTTAGAACAAGAAGATAAAAAGTATGTACTTACTTTGTGAGTTTCTAGCAACTGTTCTCAAACTATCATCATGCCCAATTAGTGTTTGTTTGGTTGAGCGATCTTGAATCGGGCTTATTATATAAGTCCGATTCAAGTAAATCGAGATAAATCTCCTCTACATATTTATCTCGTAGACCGTGAAAGCACCTCGTAGATCGTAAAAGCACCTCGTAGACCGTAAAAGCTACCTCGTAGACCGTAAAAGTTACTTCGTATTTCATAAATTACAATTCATAAACACTTATGAAATTTTTAACCGCTATTCCAAACAAGTTCTTAATTATTGTGAGACACTACGATCTCAAATAAAGTCTTTAGCTGCTTTTTCCCTCACATGCCCAGGCAAGCATGTGGAGCAGCGAGCAGAGGAGAGCCCCATTTCAAAGAAACCAAAAAAGAAGCAACTTTTGGGTTTGAGTATTGCAGTTGCCATGTGAATGATAATTTTGGAGACGAAGTGTGTAACGATATATAGTGATAATGTGGGAGTAAGAAAAGGTAAATATAGGTAACGATATATATGATGGGGCTTGTAAATGTAAATGCTGATGATGACGTGTCCGTGTGAATCACGTGCTGTCCTTGAGGCCTTTCAGGAATCTTCACTGCGGATTTCCCATTCGTCCCTTTCCTCTTTTGGCTATTACTCCTCTTCTTCTTTTCTCTCTCTCTCTTCGTATGCTCTCACAGTATAAACTCACATATCTCTTATTTATTATATAATAAATTTAATATTCGATTAATAGTCTCCACAAAATCAAAGGGACCTAGGGATGTCGTGATAAAACACCATTTTGCAAACTCAACTGTCTTTAATGAGATTGTGGATAATTAATTTTAGGATGTCCATGGTAAATATATGAGAACGTTTGTCTTATTAATTATTCTTTCTTTTAAAGTTATGTTTGGGATAGCGATTGAAACTTCCAATCACGTTTTTTAATCGTGATTTACGGTATACGAGGTAGTTTTTACAGTCTACGAGATAAATATATAGAGAAGTTTTATCTCAATTTACATTAATCGGATTTATGCATAAGTATAAACTAAACCAAACAAACAATAATCTCACACCAGACACCTACTTCATGATTATAAACTCTTGCCTCTTCTCCTGTAACTCCACTCATGATTCCTTTTTACACAAAATTTGACATTTTTAATTACACATGATTTAGCAACCTCATCGCATACATACATCCGACGTCACTAATAGAAGTTGGTAAGTTATATAGTCACTTAAGCATAACATTCCAGTTTTAAGTATTTATAAATGTAAAAAAAAAACAATTTTATCTTTAAAAGAATTATCCTTATTTGGGCCTTAAATTAGGTTTCAGCAGTTTTCCCACAAGAGGTAACACAACATACACGCACGAAGGGCACAGGAATTAGGAAGTAATAGTACATATATCAGTATGTTTGGATTGACGAGAACATTTGGCAGGTACGTTTAATTATTGGGTCGAAAAATTTAATTTAATAATTTATGAGAATATGAACGGAACGATGGTTGGTTGGGATACATTTTTTTATGTAATGTCAGGGCTCGAAATTGTGACTGGCGTCAGATCAGATGTGTTGTTTTTATTTTATTTTATTTTTGTTTTATCTTTTGCGTCAAAGGAGATTTTGGGGGTGGATTATTTGATCTAGTTAAAATCATCAAAGAAGTGGACCACGAGGTAGAATTATTAAGTGTGTGTTTGATTGGATAATTAGGAGGTTAAAAATATTTATACATGTAAGTTGAGATAACACTTCTTTCATATATTTATCTTATATACTGTAGATCATGATTAAAAAATTGTTTTTGAAGACTTCAATCGCTAATACAAACAATCACATTAACAAAATGATCATATACTTTTTCAATATTCTTTACAATTTCTTTGACATATTGACATTTAGTATCAATCAACCATCCAATAACAATATAATCAATAATCATAAATATTTTTTATAACAAATTATCAAAATAGATAGATAGAAACAAAATATTCCTATCTATAATCCTTTAATCATTAAACTAATAGTCATTAACACAAAAATTATCATTAACTTCGACTAATATTATCATCCACCCCATAAAAAGATATTCATTTTTTTAAAAGGCAACCAGGTTAACCCAGCAACATGCCCAGGTTGAGCTTGCGTCACCCTGGGTTACACAGAATTCTAGGTTAGAGATTTGTTTAGACTGGTTTTATGGCCTAGTCGCTGGTATCCGAGCTAACTCAGCTGGTTCGGGTTTGTTAACCCTTTCATTCTACAGTTTTTTTTTTTGCTATCAATATATTTATGGTTTGTTGATTGATGTATTCCCCTGTGTCCTCAATATAAGACATACTTACTCAAGTTGATTATTAAGGAAGTTAGTTAATATAACATGTATTTTCTAAAATACTATAATCATTTTCCTTAGTTTCATCTTTTTCTTTCCTCTTTAATTATTGTTAAGGGAGTATTAATATAGGTAAATTATGAAAAAATTGATAAACATAAAATTTATGTCTTATATTTAGGACTAAGTTCAACTTTCCAAGTAAGTCTTATATTAAATACCCAAAAAATTAATTAATAATAAAATAATATACTACTAGTCAGCCACAATATTATTTTGGTTGAACAACACATATGTTCGCTTTACAACCCAACTTTGGAATTAAAAACATAAAGGACAATGCAGTGCATAAGAACAAGACTCTGATCAAGAAAGGTCGGATAAGGTATTCGGTGTTTAACATGTTATTGCAAAATATGTATTTGAATATTAAATAAATATGTTACTTTACTTTGGTCACTATTACAGACGGGGTTTTTAAGTCCCTAAAAGATGTACCTTTTTAAAAAAGGAAAGTAAAAACTGAACGGGGTGGCATTTACGTAAATATAGAGGATTTTTAGTCCATTTAAGCATCCTCAAAATGAAAATAGACATCTAAAAAAACATATTATGCGTCCATTCTATAGAAATAGAAGGGAAGCCTAAGAGGACCCTTAGACATCCCTTCTTGAAGAAATGATGCCTAAAGGGCTTGCAAATGGTTGACATGCATAACACAATAGGCGTCTCTTCTTAGAGAAGGGACGCCTCCAAGAAGGGAAGGGACGCTTAAAGCGTCTATCAGTCCTGCCACTCAATAGTCGCCCCCTCCCTCAAGTTATTTCATTGTCATTCCCCATTTCCCTCCTTTGATCTCAATTTTGCTTTGACTGTGCATTCTACTCTTATTGTCACTGTGCTCTCTCCTCTTACCGTCTTCCTCCTCTCCTTCTTCCACCGACGGTCTCCTCCTCCTCCCTCTCTCAAGAAGCTCATCCACCTCTCACCATTGTAGCTGCTCCTCCCTCTCTCACCGTCTCCACAAGGCATCACTGAAGCTCCTCCTTGATTAAGGTACAACTCACGCCTCCCTCTCCTTTTATCTTTGACGCTGCAGCCATTGATTTTTATATTTATCATTGGCATGGATTTTGCATTGGTTTTTTTTTCCTGTTACCGTACACTTAAGGTTGGGATTTTTATTATGGTTGTTTAAGATTGTTAAGGTTGTGATTTTTGTTGTGTATAAAATGCATTTGTTGAACTCTTAGCTAGGCATTACTCTTGTTAGTTGCAGAGGCGATGAAGTCTGAGACATTTGTATTTATTTATCTTCCTAGTAAAATTATATTTTTCATGCATTGATTCAAAGAGATATAGACACAAATGATGAGCATATTTAAGACTGGAAGAAGTATAATTTTTAAGGGAAGCCTAAAGACAGTTCTTTTTAAAAAAAAAAACTTTAGGAAGGGATGCCTAAAGTTGGAGCTTTAGGCGTCCCTTTTGGCAGAATGGACGCTTAAAGCCCCCTACTTTAGGCGTCTTTTAAAAGAGACGCTTAAAGTCTACATTTATTACGTCCTTGACATAAACGTCTCCCCATAAAAAAACATTAAAAGTGTTTTTTCTAATTTTTTGTGCGCGCGCTCTCTCTCTTCACAATTCACATTACATATAAAAACAAAACGTCTAAATATCTGAAACACGTAGGATGAATTAAACAACGTCGTCAACATGCTTACTAGTTAATTATCGTTAGTAACTAAAAATTGTTTAGCGTGAGTAAGAGTAGGAAGATTATTAAATTGAAGAGGGATATATATATGCGCGCAATATATATATGTTTTAATTATTAAAATAAAGCGTCAATTTCGTTTATATATATATATATATATATATATATATATATATATATATATATATATATATATAAATTTTACTCCATTCGATTCTAAATATAAGACATATTTAGAGAGTCGATCTTGTTGTGGAAAGTACTTTCAATGTAGAAATTTCAATAAGAATCTGTATAACTAAGATGAGATAATCTGTAAATACACAACAATTATGTATACTATAGAAAAAACTTACAAGACTGCCGAAAATGATAATGAACTTTGATAAAATCCGAGTCCAACGTACGTTGTCTCCTTAAGACAATTTGTTTCCTCTATATGGATGCCCAAGATGCTCGAACAATTGTCTCCCATGATAGAACGGATTACGTCTTCAGAATGATGACACTATCAATCAGAAGCCCGAACGAACACAACGAGATTGCTTTTAGAATCACACATGATATGAGATGATTGCAGGAAGCACTATGC
The DNA here is from genome assembly GCA_037074505.1 of Albizia julibrissin. NCBI lineage: Eukaryota > Viridiplantae > Streptophyta > Magnoliopsida > Fabales > Fabaceae > Albizia > Albizia julibrissin. Next base: position 37,053,544 of record CM073488.1, on the reverse strand, counting down.
AGTATATGAGAGAGGAGAGTTTTGAGATTGATTGATTTTTTTTGTCACTAGCACATCCTATTTATAGATGAAAGAAATTGATCAGATGGACTCAACCCTTGCAGGTGAACTGGTGCGTCGTGCGAACAGACATACCAGAACGGAGCGAACAGAATATATGGTGACTCTTACTGGGGAACTGGTGCGTCATACGAACAGACACACCTAAACGGAGCAAATGGACAAATTAAAAAATAATTTAATAAAAAATTATTCTTTAATCTCACACACTCATGGACATGACTGGACCTGCGCCGCGATCAAGCCGGTTGGCCGGACCACAGCGGCACGCGCGTGCGGTGGGCCAAGGCCTATCTACGTCCTCACTCCTCTAAGAAAGTGGATTGGCCCAAGGACCCATTTTAGAGGTGTGAAGTTGGGTCTTATATACACTCTTACTTCTCTTGATTTGTCCAATGTAAGACTTCTATCCACACACATTTTTCTTCTTCCTTTTCCCTCTTCTCTTCCAACCTACTTCTTATTCATAACCCATGGAATTTAGACCCAAAATTTCAACAGATTTTGGTCCTAAATATAAGATAAAATTTTCATATTTATCAACTTTTTTCAAATTTATCCCTATTGATGATCCTTTAATAATAATTAAAGAAGAGAGTGAAAAGAGGAATTGAAGAAAATGACTATAGCATTTTAAAAAATAGACATCATATTAACTAGCTCAATTAACTTCATTAATTTAACCAAATTTAATAAATATGTTTTATATTATGGATTGGAGGGAGTAATAAAGAAAAAAACATCTAATCAATAACGTCATCTTCTTGATGTTGGGTGTTCCTTTGTATCCATACATAAACAAATGGCCATATATGGACGCGTTTATGCAAATGACAATAATTCAAAGTTTAAAACCTTTTTATCATTAAAATGAAGTTTTGGTTGCTAATTGGGACACTACTTGAAAGCTTCTACCAGAAGTTCAAATCAGTAGGTCCACACAAAATGAGGTTCATGCATTAACACTGAAACACACCTGCAACACAAGATTCTTAATTTTTTGCACTTTACTATGCTATGCTTTCAATTTCACACTCTTGCCTGACGATATTCAATGTTCGTAATCATATATATATATTTGCATTCATTTGTGAGGGAAAAAAAAAAGGATGAAAATTTTAGATATGATAATTTCTGTCTTGCTGAATCAAATGCATAGAGACTTATGCATGGTCTGCTATATACTTCCTTCTGCCTTTAACATAAGATCCATTTCAATACCAAAAAAAATTGAACTATAAATAAAGTGACTTTTTTTGTCAACTTAAAGTGATTTTGTATCAAGGGCTGATGTATTATTAGTTGGTGATGTGTCCATTTAATAAGCAGGACTTTCTTGCAATCTTCATCTTGTGTATTCTTTTGAAGAAAAACGAAAGCCAAAACATGAATTTTATAGATAATTACATTCTTCTCTGCATCATATATGTTCTCTTCATCAAATATATGAATTCATCATGAATATCAGAACACAGTAATATTGTTGGAGATCAAATGGAAAGTCAATACATGTGGGCCTTAATTTGCTTTTCGGCAGAATATTGGAGAGAAATTGATTGTTCAGATCAACTGCTTATGAGTTGCTCATTCATGCATCTTACAAATTGAGAGTATTTCGAAAACGAAACAGTTTTCCACAATGAAAATGCTTGACTTTTGAGGCAATATGATTATTTGCTTTATCATTGAGTAGTGAGTTTTTTATTTGATTGCTTATTTAGGTGTGAAAATGACCCAATATAGGGCATGATGACAAAAAGTTATGCAAGAACTATTTACGGCTAGCTAATCTTGACTTTGGTGAGCTATATGTGCGGATAGATTTCTAAGCGATCATTACATAGAAGAAAATTTCACCCACCCTAGCTAGCTATGGAATGGAAGTAATTTTATTTTAGTCAACTAAAAACAATTCTAAAATTTTACCATATATACTCTCGAACAAAAATGAAAGTAAGCTTTTTTGTTTTGTTTTGAAAAGACGATTATGTCTATATTTTATTTTTTTTTAATAAAAGTATTCATAGTATAAATAAAGACATTTAAAACAAAAGAATTCAAAAAAAATTTAGCCAATTAACAAAAACGTTTTGGTCATTCATAAGAGAAATAAAGAAATTTATAAGCTAAATAAGGTCATTTATGTTATGTACATATTAATTGGGGAGGGAAATGAAAGAAAACTTATAAGTGTTTGGATACCTCTTCTCTCAACAAATTTTAAAATCATGAGGAGTGAAGAACTCCAAAACGGATAATATGAAGAATAAAGCGCTAAATGTTACAATTGATATCAGAGTGTTTAGATTGATGTGGGTTAATTGGTATCAAAGTCATATTTACGTAAAAAAAAAAAAACCTTGAATAAGTCAAAACAAAATATCTAAATGAATCATCATCGATCTGAAAATAAAGTTTTACATTTTCAATATTGATAAGCTCCAATGCTTTTTTTCTTTTAGTCCTATTTGAAAGCAAGAAAATCTTTCTTGATTATTGTTGATACCAAAGACATTGAAGGAATTAAGTTGGAAAGATATTTTTAAAAAAGAAAAGAATCAAGAGCCAAAGATATCACAAATTTGGATGGATCGGAATTTAGGAACCAAACGACATAATCCATTAAGAACATGACCATTCACCTAAATTTAGAAATACTAAAGGCTAAACTTTGATAGATGATGGGTCAGAAATTCATGCTAAAAGGCAACAATATTAGTTAATCAATAAAAAGAAATATATATTATATTTTGATTTTTAATCCTTCAAAATAATTACAGTTTTTGAGATCCTTATGGATAAATATTTCTCATCCTTTTCCCTAATTAATCTTAATCACCTAGTCTAAAATATCAGATTTTTTTTACGGTTGACTGAAATTAAATTACTTTCTTAGGAGTTGACTGAGATTTTTCCTATTTTATATCCGTACATAATTCAAAATTCTTGGGTGCAGCAACGTAGTGGCTCCACTGATTGAAGTTAAAACACATGTTTAGAGGCAGCACGAAGAATCTATAGGCGCAAGCAAGACGAATTGTCTTCCATACCCGAGGGGTGGCATAAGCCTACTTTTAACCACAAGAAAAACATTAATATTCTAAAACATAGTATCTAAATATTAGCATGTCTTAAAAACTTTGCGTCCACCCTACCGGTGAATCGTCGTCGATCCTGGAAATAAAGTCTTACATTTTCAAGATTGATAAGTTCCAATGCTGTTTTTGTTTCATTTAGTACTATTTGACAGCAAGAAAATCGCTCTTGATTGTTGTTGAAACCAAAAGATATTGAAGGTAATGAGTTGGCAGGATTTTTTTTTAATATAGAAAAGGGGAAAAAGAATCAAGAGCAAGAGACAGATCACAAATTTGGATGGATAGGAATTTAGGAACCAAATGAGATATTCCATTAAGAACACGATCATTCACCCAAATTTAGAAATACTAATGGCTAAACTTTGATAATGGTTTAGAAATTCATGCTCAAAGACAGCAATATTAGTTAATCTTAATCACCTACCCTAAACTAAAATTAGCAACATATCTTGTTGCCTTGTGTATTCCAAATCTAACATTTAATGTATATAACTCATTCAACCCAAAAGTTGAATTCCTAAGCATCGTATCTAGCTAACCAACCTTTGTAATCACAATAAACCATCTTCCATGCTCTCATATATAGGAGCTGGGATTTGGGTTTGGTGATTGCCTGGGCTTCACGTAACTCCATATCATCTTCTTCATCACCATCACCAACATGAGTCTCAATTGTCTGGCATGTACCCTAATCCCAAGGACAGACTCCTACAGGGAGAATAATCTCCCTGAACGCGTCGCCAAACTGCGAGCTTTGATCGGCAGAAGCTGGTCGGGGGTGATGGATCCGCCGGATGACAGCCACCAACAATGTCACGATCAGACAATTAGGAAGACGAGAGGTTCTTCAGCCAAGATCAAGCCCGACCACCGCCGGGTTCATAGCGCCAGCGATGCCAGCTTTTCCGGCAGCCTGGAGCCGAGGTTAGTCCGGAGCTGTGGAGTTAGAAGAAATTGGACTTTTGAGGATTTGACGCCTGAAGATATGGACAATAGGGTGGAAATCCATTAAGGTGTGTAAATTCAACATTATTCTTTACGTGATCTGTGTCTAATAATTGGTCGAGGTTGGTGATGAAGCATATGGTTACGTGGTGTAATACTTGGATGGGGAAGTGTAAAATTGAATTAAGTTGATAGGGATTTATTGGGAATGGGATTTGCACTATAACGTGATATTTTTTCAAGAGAGCCTGATACATATTATATCAAGGCACTCGCTGCTGCTTCTTTTTTTTTTTTTTTAAAGATTCTTTTATTTTCTTTCTTAAGAATGTTCTTCATTAATAAATTGTTGTTTTTTTATTTCATATTGAGAATTGGTTAGAATCATGTCAATGCATGGTACATGTGTTTGTTTGGCACAACAAATGTAGAAGAGGAGGTTAATTAATCAGGGGATAATGTTAATGACCAAGGCATGGATATAACCGGACTCCTTATCGCTATGTGCTAATCATATTTCAATAAATGGAAGGATACCTGTAATTTGTTGTATAGCGTTACTTGTGATTTACCAGAAAATGAAAGTTGGGGAAGAAATGCAGGATTTAAACGATTAATTAAAATTGAAAATAGTTGCTAGTTATCTATTGTTTTGATGACAACCAAAAGTCTTACTCCTTATATAGCTCGTTTGGATTAGCTTATGGAAGCTCTATAAGTGTTTATAAATCGTGACTCACAGAATACGAAGTAATTTTTACATTTTATGAGGTTGTTTTTACGATCTACGAGGTAGAGTGGAAGAGATTTATCTCGATTTACGTAAATCGGACTTATAAAATAAGCCCGATTATACATGGAGTTTCCAAACATGCTTATGTGCCGATCATATTTTAAAGTTAGATTTTTTAAAAAAAAAAAAAGTTAAGGAAACTAAATAAATTGCTTTAGAGTATTTATATTTATAATTTTTGTTAAATTAATTTGTGTGATTTATAAACTAATATATAATCCAATGATATACAACATATATTATAATTAATTTATTTATTTAGCTTCATTAATCTCTCTAAAAAAATAATTATATCTTATATTAAGGAGGACGACAACAACAACAACATGTTTATAAAAGATTCGACAGAGTTTTACGTTGGCTGTCTGGCTCTAACACAACTCTCTTCCTTTATCCGGGCTTGAGACCGGCTATAAACATAGACGGAGTTATCTTATATTAAGGACATTATAAAATAATCCGAGTATGTATAGATGTGTGTGTGTGTGAAGCTTCTCCGGATGCATTCAAAAGGTCTTAATCTCATCATTTGTGAAACCACATGTATATAGAATGACCAGACTCGTTACTATGAAAGAGAGGTAAAGAGCAACCACTAACCAACGTCAACATTTTAAATTCTTATTTAGGTTAGCGGTGGAAGTTGCTATTTTAATATTTTAATATGATGTATGGTATAGGAAACGTATTATACTAACTCAAATGAGCAATTAGGTGCTTTATAAGGTGATGATGACATGCAACATCAACAAGGGGTGATGACGCAGTCGGCTAGCACGTAGGTCTCATAGCTTCGGAGTGATCCTAAGGTTCTCTCACCCCATTCCTCTTTTCTTCCTCAGAAGAACTTGTCAAAATTTGACTGTTCTTTTCGTTAAACTATCAGATCCAAGATTGTATTGAGTCTGAGGTGGCAGATTGACATGGGGTATCCAAATGTCTTGTTTTTTTTTGACCTTATCTCCAGATGTCTTTATTTCCCATATTTCTACTGCCAGAATTTGACGCAACAACTTCGTTAGGCCCATGATTTAGACACGCATTCTCTCACGTAATGTCATGTTGTCCAAAGCGTCAAGCGAAATCCAGAATATTTTCTTGCAAGCAATAAAGAATGACAGTACCTACATAAATATAAAATATAAACTTTTTTAACACTATTCTTCTGTTTATTATTATCATTATTTTTTTGCCAACAAGCCATGTAATCCGTAAGCTGAGTATGAGACTATATAAATAGTTTACTTGGCCCAACCTTATTTCTTTAAATAGTAATATTGAGAATACTTTGGGCTGGCCCAAGTCCGTATTTTGTTAGGCACAAAATGGAATTATGGTCCAAAGTTGGACTTCGTCATCTTCTAGAAAGAAGGGACTTACTAGTGGGTACTTGGTGAAGGCGGCTTCAGACTCGATTCAGAAAAAGCCGACTGATGACTAGACTTGCGTCGGGTGGCGCGATGGTTATTAAATGACCCTTACATTACTCCCTCTTATAAATTTGACCCATGCCGTTGTAATTAAAAAAAAAAAAAAAAGCCGACTGACACTGTTTTTTTAGTTTTTTGGCCAACAGACTAACACAGTGACACTTTTATTCTAATTCCAAAAATTAAAAAATATTGATTCAGAATTTCATAGTTAATATTGATGATATTACGCAATGATTGTGGATTTCTGTTGATGTTTGACTTTAGGCAATTGGAATCAGCATTTGCTTCTATACCAAAGCTTTGTAAAGGGGAAGATGTTTGTATTGGTACATTGGACGCACTACCTCGTTTCTTCCCAAAAGTCCGACCCCATCCATGGGCCCTCTCCTAAAAACCTAAATCCTTTTCCCATTTTCATTCATTTCTACTTTGACCATTTCTCAATTGATCTCTTTACCCCTTTAGGGTTTTCTTTTTTCCTTTCTCGTTGCTCTCTCTTCTACAATATTCGAGATCCATTTTGGCTCACATATCCTCTCTTCTCAACTCATTGGTTCGGCGCTGGGATTTTGATTCGTTTCACGATTTATCTGTCTCCCACCTTTTGTAGCTTTTCTCACTGCAGGGAATTCCGGGTTTTGCTTCGCTTGAAGTCGTGCTGGCTGTACGGCAGATCTTTAAAGGGGATTCCTTCTGGCTTCTGAGTTCTTTTTGGATTGGGTTAAGCTCGAATACGGGTATGTTTTCTGCTTCTAGCATCGGATCTTGGTTTAATTTTGGGGCTGTTGGTGGGATGGATCTGTATGTTGCGTGTAGCTGTGGTAAAGGACAGAAGCGGAATTGAAATTGCAATCAGAGAACCTTTAGATTGAATTCAGGAATGCTAAGCTTAGGGCTCTAGTTTCTTGAAGTCATTGTGCATAAGAGTTTGAAGTTCTGAGGTTCTTTTGGTTGCTTCGAAAGATATTGATTTTTGAGGGCGTTTGAGCTCGGATTTCTGAACTCTTGGAGCATCTGCCCAAGTTTATGCATTCATTGGTTTGACTTAGGGGATTGCTGGTGCAAGCGTGGGTTTTTGTGCAGAAATGGATAACTCCAAAAACAGGCAAAGTGATAATTTGGGGGTGAACAAAATGGGAAAAAATATAAGGAAAAGCCCCATACACCAGCCTAATTTTGGTAATAATGCTTCTAGGCAACAGCCTCAACCTCAGGTATACAACATAAGTAAGAACGATTTCCGAGACATTGTCCAGCAGCTTACTGGATCACCTTCACACTCACAGGATCCTCCTCCAAGACCTCCTCACCATCCACCAAAACCACAGAACAATCGGTTGCAGAGAATAAGACCTCCCCCATTAACACCCATCAACAGACACCCCATGCCGCCGCCAATGCCACCTGCCGCAGCCCCTCCCCCTGTTCCTTATAATAATAGCTTGCCTAGGCCGGCTCAATTCGCTCAACCATCACCAGCTCCTATGCATCCATTAAATCCAGGGGACATGATTTGGTCTAATCCTACTGAGTCACCCATCTCAGCTTACATGCGCTACCTTCAAAGTTCAATGTTGGATCCAAGTCCAAAGGGGGGTCAACCTCAACTGCCTCCAAACCTTCTGTTACAAGGGCCAGGCAATTTTCAGCCCCGACCACCGCCATCTGCTTTACTTCCTAATCCTTCTGTGCCTATGCTCCCTTCTCCTAGATTAAATGGACCTATGCCACCCGTGAATATTGCTAATCCACCTATGCCACCAAATATTCCTTCCCCTCAACCAAATGGTCCCCCACCTTTACCTTCTCCAACCTCCCAGTTCCTCTTGCCATCCCCAACTGGTTTCTTGAATATGCTATCTCCGCGGTCACCATATCCACTATTATATCCCGGAATGCCGTTTCCATCTCCTTTTACACCCAACTTTCCGTTCTCACCAATGGGGCAGTCAGGGATTTTAGGCCCAGGGCCTCAACCTCCACCTTCTCCGGGCCTTTCATTTCCACTGTCTCCTTCAGGCTTTTTCTTAAGTCCTAGGTGGAGAGACCACTAGTCTTATGTTTCGTTGGGGGAGTGCTTTGTTCCAACTGGACTAATCTTGATTCTCGCAAGAGCTTTTGTTCATGGCATGTAATGTACAATAGGTGTTTAAGGTCTTTCTGGCTTTTTCTTGTGGTCTCTTTTCATTTCTCTTTTGTTGATAACTAGAATGGCTGCAAGCCTCGTACTTTGACAAGTTTCACTTTAGCTTTATATATTGAAGAGCAGACAACTCGATTGGACAATTGGGCAAGAGCTACATGGGAGACTGAACTGTAAAATGAAAGGATGTAGGATTACAGTCAATATTTGTTATGTAGACTAGATGAAGTTCTTTTATGATACAATGGAAGGCATCTTGTAAGTTTACATTTGGTTTCATTTTTTCTTTCCTATGCAAGGCGTCTCGTCACCATGTCATCTGCTCAAAACGATATTTGGCTTCTCAGTTGTACAAGTATTTGTCTCAAGCATTTCCTTGTTTGATCTAGATGCCGGTTTGATTGATTTGGTTTTCTGCTTTAATACCATTACCATACGCACAGTTTAATAAAATGATTAATTGCTTTGGATGTGTCTTATGAGATACTGTTTGGAACAATTATATACAGTTGTACTGTTGATCCCTTCATGTACAAATACTGACTTTGGATCTTTGTAATTAGTTTTCATTTATCTTCGCAATTTTGCCGGATATTTTGAATTTGATTTGTAAAGCCAAAGGGGAGAGCATATGTTTAAGTGACAACATCAATTACAAATATTCTGACTTAGTGATTCAATTTACAAGGAATTATAACAAGGTCCCAAGTAAGGGACTTAAGTAAGCGACTTAATTACCTATGTTTCAATAACAAGGGAGAAATTGTCAATTCTTATTCTAAAACTTGTTATTATCTGTTTATCGGTTGTTGAAATTTATGAGTAATTAAGTCTTTTTCTTAGGACCTCATTGTAATTCTCCTATTTATTGATATGTGCCATGTGGGGGCATTCTGAATTCGTCATTTGCACTCTGACCTTGGTGCTTCTCCTTCCTATCTTCAGTTTCCTTTACTGAAACCAACATTACTCATTATGGTAATCACACATCGGATGAAGGCTTATTTCATGCCAATTAGGGAGTTTTTTATAGTTACGTCTTGAGTAATCCAACCATCGATCTCACTTAACTGGCACAATCAATCCCATCGTGATTCGTCACTTATACGAATCTTTGGGAAATTAAGAACAATTATATAGCGGCATAAAATGTTGAGAAATGAATATGGGAAGAAAAATGTGCACCATTACACTATCGTTTTGTGACGTGTGGCACGCGTATTTAAACATGGAATAGATGTACGATCGTATTAGATATTGGATGCAAGTATACGGTACTTCATAATATACATGGGCCGATAAAAAAAAACCTCCAGTTCTTAATATAAAATAATTTTAAAGAATTAACCTTAGTTCTGAATATAAAATATATTTGACTAGATTATTTTAAAAATTATATGTTATATTAACTACCTTAACTATATTTATTAATTAAATTAAATTAGATAAATATATATTATATTAAAGATTAAAAGAGTAATACACATGGAGAATTTATTCTGACATTCGTATCATTAAATTCCTTTCTTCAAAATATTTCTAAGCAATTCCAGGGCTTATGAAGAAAACTCAATTATTTTGTTTGGTTTTTTATGAATACTGTTACATTACTTTTATTAAGATACTTGTTTAACGGCTTAGTTTTAATTTCATTATATTTGCTAGTTTGCTGAATTTGAATATACATGTAATTTATATACTTATGTTTCTCATATCTGAAAATTTGTCAAACTCAAAAGTACTCCCTCCTATCATTTTTATAAAATTTTAAAATTTAAATTGCTTTGGGCTTTTTTATAAAAGACCGATAAAAGTTGTGTGAACATTTAATAAGTTTTTTTTTCGTTTTTTAATAGGCCTAGGGTATTCATCGCCGATAGCAGTAATTAATCCTCTTGCATCATAGATTTCTCAAAGGGGCTTTAGTACTGGCCATAAGATTCTCTTCATACACATCGCTAGGGATCGAACCCTGATTAGATGCTTAAGGAACCTAACTAAATGCCAATTGTGTTAGGCCTCAAGGTTAGAGTTTTTTTATAAAAAGAAAAAATTTATTGCCTCTCATTAATTATATATATTGCATTATTAAAAGGTTTATGATACTTATATTTACTTCATTTCTCTCTTATCCCTCATAAATAAATGCATACTTGGAAAAAATTATTTTATACATACATATCATTTTTAATTATTTTTAACCGTTTTCTTAAATCACGTAATTCTGTTATTAAACTCTTATAAATAAAAATAGAGGCCAGATAAATTTAATAGGTTGAATTTTATTGATAAGGTAGTCCTGATTAATAGTCGTTTGAGTTGGCAAAGTCATACTCACGAGTCATGACTACCAATAAGCATTTACTATGAATGAAAATGGTTACAATACAACCACTTAAATGAAGTATTGGGTTTGAATTTGTGCCGGTTATGATTGGAAGAGTTATAATTCATCAGAATTAGTTGGAGTTGAATATTACATTGGCTTGATTAAGAACAAAAAAGGAAACATGGATGGTAGACAAGGAGAGATGGAGATTTATATATAGCGTATATAGAAAGAGAGAGAGAGAGTAGAAACAGGCATTAATGATGAAAGGAGAACCCAAGAGTTGTTGGTTACATCATTTTCTACGTAAGATTCTTGGTCCACAACAATAACACTCTCATACCACATATATACCTTTTTGTTCCCGCCCGAATCCTACCATATATTGCCTCGATTTTATTTATAAATAATTTTTTTTATATGATTAGTCATTTTTATAAGTAATTTTTACTTTATGTCTGGAAATATAAACTTCTTTTTCATATTTTACCCTTATTAAATATATCATTTATAATTAATTATCACACATACCAAGAATTATATTTAGAAAAGAGAGAATTCAAAGCATTGAGAAAATTTATTTCACTATCTCTCATACTTTTTATACATACTCTCTTTATTTTATAAGTAGGGGCATATATGAAAAAAACATGACATTTTTGACACACTTATTACTTTTAACTACCAATTTATTTTTACACAATAAAAAAAAATTATTTATAAATAAAATCAGAGGAAGTATATACTTAACTCCATGCAATTTCCTCATTAATAATTGTTTCATCTCTCTCTAAATGGCGTCCTAAAGCCCCACATCCCTTATCCTTCTCTAAATGGCTTCCTAAAGCCCCACATCCCTTATCCTTCCAACTATTGCCCTTATTACGCTTCTTCTTACTTTTCTATCCCTCTAGTTTCTACCTCTAATTTAGGATTTGTTTGGGTTAGCAATGGTAGAAGTATTTTTTTTTAAATTTGATTTTTATAAACTTAAAATAAGATAAAAATCAAATTATAAATATGATTTGTGTTTAAATTAACGATGAAAAAAATGAATTTTTTTTAAAAAGTCAAACTTTTGAACTTCTTCTTATAAACTACTTTAAAAAAAACCCCCCCAATTATCAAAATACCAACTCAAACACCCTAACTAAACATTACCAGGATTTTTTTTATTATTTTTTTCATAAAATAACCACGTTTGAGATGGCGTCTTAATCCACACATATCTATAACATTTATATTCAATCAAATTTTATATACATATGACCCAAGCACATTCTCTATGTTGTTCAATTAATGTACGTATAGCAAGATTCTTGGTCTGTAATGTATGCTATCTCTCACATGCGACGCTGACAACGCCCATAACTGCAAATATCTCATCCCATATATCCCCCACCTACTTTATTCTTGTTCTTTTATCTTTGTCTTCAAATTCAAAAGCTTTCATCTCAAATGATTCCCCATCCTTTATTCTTCTTCTTTCACAGTTTAATCTTTGGGGTTTGCGTTGAAAGGAAGAAGCGTGAAGCATTGATTCCACATCTCCTGATTCCACCTCAATCTCATCTATATATGGACAATGCTAATTATGGGCCCTTTTTTGTTTAAAGTTTTCATTTTTCAGAAATAATTACTTTTAACCATTTTTAAGTTTTCTTATCGATGAATATAATTATTGGTCTCTCAAATTTTACCTCATTTTAGTTTTATTTTTCTTAAATTTTAAGCCATAAATTTTGATCTAGTAAATTTTATTTCGTTTGAAGTATTAATTCTTGTAACTTAATAAAAAGCTTGATATTTTGTCTCTGGAGAAACTAAAAGTCTATTTCTCATTTCCTCTGCTGCGATTCGTGTATTCTTCGTTGTATTTAAAAATCATAAGTTTGCATTAAAAAAAATAAAAGGGTCTTTCCTCCCCAAGTCAACATTTCTGGTCCACATGCATTGACTGAATTGCCCTCAACCTCTCCAAATAACAGCTTACATTGTTCCACATACCTCAGTGAAAAGGTAGTAAATCAAGAAGATGATCTTAAATAGTTCACGGTTAAATCCCGATTCAGCCGAAAAAAACAGAGAGAGAGACTCCCGTACAGAAAAAGACAGACAAAAATCTAAAAGAATATAGTAACCTCGTGAATGCTGTTGCTTGTATTTTTATTTATTTATTTATTTATTTGAGCTGACTCTACTTACCATCACCATGACGATTCATCCCCTCCGTGACGGCCGCCAGCTTCTGCAGATTTAGCTTCACCACGGTGTCGGCAAAGAGACGTGTGTCGTCCTCCGTGTTACCTTCCGGCACATCTACAACGTAAGATTCCAGAACCACGGTCCAGATCTTCCCGTCGCCCACGAATCCGTGCACCGTCGTCACAGACCTGTAATTCCGCAGCCGGTGCTCCCCTCCGATGATGCTGAAACCGGAGACGTATCGGTCATCGTCCAGTATATCGAGCCTCTCCGTGCTGGTCGCCGCCGGTAAACCCGAGATCACATTCACGTCTCTGGTGCAACCAACGGTCATTCTGAATCCTTCTTTGAGAGCACAGCTCTGGATGAAGTGCTTATAGGCCTGAGGCTTGTCGAAACGCCGCACCACCGACCACACCGTCTCCGGCGGCACGTGGATTCGCTGCGCCAGCAACGATGAGCATTGGTCAGGGCCCACCATATAGGTGTGGTGCTCCGTCACCGACCGTTTCAGCCCTTCGAACTCGTCGTTGGTTAAGCCGGATGGAGCAGTGAGGTGGTGTCGGGTCGGGTTATTTATTTCGGAGTCGAAGCTTTCGGCTTTCTCCATTGTTTTACACAGAGAGTGGGGAAGACCGGAAGAAGCGATTGATGCGATTGCGAATTGCGAGAGTCATTACGGAAAGGAGATTTTGAGGGATGAGCAGGGGCAATTTTGGAACAAAAGTATGTTAAAAACTAGCGATCCATGTGTGTTTGTGTGTGTTTTACTTTTTTACTTTTTTTTTTTTTTATTATTTGGCTCCTCGGAGTATGGAGGGGTGCTGCTGGCTAAGCTCACCTAAGCACTTGGTCTCTCTCATTTCTCTTTCATAGTCCCATATCTCCCGTTAAATTATAAAAATAAATAATTTTGATTTAATTTTTTATAAAATTATTATTATAAATATAAATAAATAAATTTAAACTCTTAAATTTTAATTTATATGGGTCATAACTATAATATAGAAAAAATAAAATAATTTTAATTTATAAAATATTATAACAATAATTTTATAAAATATTAAATTTAAACTATCCATTTTATAATATAAGGGTGGAGATAAGATTATGAAAAGATAATGAGAAATAGAAGGAGAGTATACTCTTCCATGAATCAATGATTCTAAATATCATATACCAGGTACTTGTTTTGTTTTGACAAGGATTATCTTAGAAATAAAATGTCGTTAGTGTTTGTTTGGAATAGAAATTAGAGTCTTCAAAACAGTTTTTCAATCATAATTTACAGTATACGAAGTAAGTATATGAGATGGGTGTTGTTTTGACTTATTTACATAAACACTTATAAGCCTTTGATAAACCCATCAAAACAGCATATCTATGATAACTTGTAATTTTAATTAGGCTAATAAGAATATGTTATTTCATTTAGGGGCCAAACGAAATACCAAGTCGAAGACCAAACTAAGCACACAACTTAGGACCTAGCTTCATCTATGTATTTGAGAACTAACTCAAAAATTGTAAATATTTACCTCATTTTATACTGTTGTTGATTATCTGAATTTTTGAATGTTTAATTGTAACTTTGCCATGGTAGGATAAGTTTTTTAGATGTAATAATTTCCTAAAATCAGCTGGAGCTAGCTCGGAAGTGGGAAGAGAGTACTCCCCTTTTTCTCTCATTCATAAGTATATTTATATAAGTCAAGATAAAATTTATCTTATATACTTATCTAATTCATTTAGGCCACTTGTGCCAAGTTGCATTTGAAACATGCTTGGAATCATCTAGATCTAGATATTTGTTGTTCCCCCCTCATGTTCATGTGTTATAGTTAAATAGGATTGAGTTAGATCAATGGAATCGCTGGCCACATAGAAAGAAAGCAAACAAACACCAAATATGAAAAAGAGTAATTGAGTCGCCAATTAGCCTAAAATGAGACGGATAAACATAATTTGAATTGGTAAGACGCGTGCCTAAAAGAACTAAGGCTGAAAATAAAAGGAACTTGCCATTCAAAAGCACATAAATGTTCTGATAAAAAATTAAAAATAGAGCTTGGTGGGGTCCAAAGAAGTAAAAGGGCAGAAAATACTTAAAGAAGCCGCTGAAAGAAATGTGTTAAAGAGCAAATGAACAAAAACCTAGCAGCCCAAGAGCTTGAAATGTGGCCAACTAGAAGTCACTGATCGTTTCTTTGTTCCTTTGCTTTTCCTCTCATTCCTCTTATTGCCTCTCTTCTTTTCCTCTTTCTCCTTCACAGGACTCTCACTTTTCATCACTTGCTCCTCCTCTCTCCTTGCCTTTCCTTGCATCCTTATACTCTTCATTCATTCCCAATCAATCAATCAATCATTTGGGTTTCTTCCAAAAACAAAGAATGATGCTAATGAAAGCTGATAGAGAGATAAATAAATAAATTACCTGTAAAGGATCAAGTGAATTGAGATGGGTGTGGGACATTTCTCTGTCTTGAGGGATGGTGAAGGTAGGGAAAGAGTAGAAAATTTCAGTCTTGGAGCTTTGGCTAGACGAAGACTCGCCTGATGTTTGTGTTGAAGAAGCAAGCGACATCAGATATGAACTGCTATTTGAATCCATCTCCAGGCATAGCTATAATCATCATCACCATCATCATTAGCTTCATTAACAATCTCTATATTCAGGAATTTTACTCTCTCTACCTGGAAAAGTCTTTGTTCAAGAGAAGCCACCCGATCCAGCAACAATGAGTCTTTATAGTAACTCTGTTTTGCATCAAAATCCACAGGCATGCTCTGTTTCTCAGCGTATGGATTGCTTTCCCCTCTTTGTTTCCTTTCTAAATATTTGATCTGCCATTGCAACATACACAAGAATAAATGGAAAAACAAACAAAAATGGCATTGATTCATGTAGAAAGTAGAGAGAAATTCAAATGGATAATACGGAGAAAGAACAGAGAGTAGCTCACAATGAACTCCAAATGATCTAACCTAGAAATCAGGGGGAGGGAAGAGTTAGATGATAACGATGTGGCTTCTTCCATTAGATTTGGAATTGTGGTGTGTTTGTGTTTGTGTTCGTGTTTCAGATGAGAATGAGGTTTTATTATCATGCAATAAAATAGGTTTGGGATCACAGCATCATTGATGAGAATGAGATTATTAAAAAACAAAAAAGACAAGTGAATGTTTCAGCTCCTGCAGTTACAGTTTCCCTCGTTTGTTTTGGATCCGTCTGAGGAAACCTTACTGGTCAACCGCTAGTTTGTTAGTTACGTGGCACATGCCTGCCCTTTTGTTTTTGTAAATTACCATTTTATTCATCAAAATTGTATATGAAGGAGATATTAAGTGGGTGGTCTCATTTATCGGCATGGCTTTTTTGATATTGAATCTATTATTAATAGGCTTGGTACTTGGTCCTCTGCCCTTGTGACTCAGATCGATCCAGTTGGGTTCAGCAAGAGTTTTATTTATTACAATATAACAAATATTTTTTTTTAAAAATGAATATAAACCTATATGAAATTACATATTGCCTTGGATTAAAAAAAATACATTAATCATTGTCAAATTATATTTTAATCTTTGACAAATGATTTTTATATAGTTCTACAAAACAATATAAAAGGTATACTCCTACATGATCAAGCCAGACAAACCTAATCAAAATGCCAAGACCATCTTTGTTAAAGAAAACAAGGAAGGCGTAACTAAAATCATCACACTCACTAACAATCTTCTATTCATTACCTTCAATGATGGCTACAATACCAGAATTCATGCAGTCCCATCTGCACATACCATAACAATGTCTTTTCACTTAATCTATTTTTTATATTATTGTTATTCCAACACGTGACATCTGGGAGGACTCTCAGCCTCAACACCATAGCAACACTTGAAAATTGACTTTTTCATATAGTATTTATTTGAAATAACTATTAGAACTTTTAAAAGTAATTTTTTAAAAATAATTTACGGTATACGAAATAAGTATATAAGAGGAGTATTGTCTCAACATACTTACATAAATATTTTTAGAATCGCCCATTGTGATCTAAAATACTTTTAATTGAAAAAAGATAGGGATGTAAGAGTGAAATGAGATGGGACTCTGGTTTCTTCCATTGGAAGCAACTTTGGGATTGTACTGTGTTCGTTCACATCAAAATTATATGATTCAGGAGATGGGTTTGAAATTATAGCATGTTCAGATGAGAATCCGATAATTCATAAAAGAGAAGCAGAAGCTTCAACTTCTGTAGCTGCACAGTCCCTCGGTTGGAGCACTCAAAGGGCTCCTTATTGGCCATGTACCAGTTTGCTGATCTACGTGGCAGGCATCTTTGTGTGATTTAAGTTATAATTTTATTCTCGATCACCTATTATATATATGCATTTATTGGAGCTATTATGGCCATTCATTATCAGATCTTTTCCCCTTTCTTTTTCTATTTTTGGTGAGCTTTGACTATTTGTGGGGACAGGGGACTCAACGCATCATTTTTATGTATGACATATTTCATAATCTACTGGCTTTTTGTTTAACGCCACTGTCTGTGCCAAATCAGCATAGTTAAATCCCACAGTTTCATTTTTTTTTAAAAAAAGAAAAAAATGTTTGATCCAGATAATCGTAAGAATCAACATCTGCATCTTCCACGCTTTTCACTTCAATGTATAGTCTCTGGCACTGACAGATCAAACAACCAAAGCACATTTGTAAAATTTCAGGCATGAACATAGAACGAAGGTGTGGAGCTAAAAGCATATATTACTACTGATAAAAGAATGATTATTCCTTGAAGACTGAAGAAATAACGGAAGATGAGATGAACATAAATACTGTGGCTTTTGGCTTTTTGGGACCAGATTTACGAGAAAATGGGAGACTTGAACACTAAATGGTAGCCTCATAAAAGCATTACACAAGAACTGATCACCCCAGAGCTGATCTTGTCACCTCATAAGCCAAGAAGCAAGCGGCGTTTGCAGGAACACTTCGCGCCATTGCGGGACCAAAACCCTTGTAAAGGCCTTTGAATCCCTCTGTAGCTTTAATCTTTCTAAAGGCATCAAATGAACCAGAATACTTGGGATTTTTGTAATCATCTACTTGAATCACACTCTTCACAACATCAGTTGGGTACACTAAGAACCAGAAGGAAGCTCCTGCCAAGCCTCCAGCAACTATCAAAGAACCTCTACCAAGTCCAGATGTATCCTTGCCTCCAGCAATTAACTGCTTTACTGCTTCATATACACCAAACATTACCGCATTTCCAGGTATTTCACGAGCCATCGTCGGAAACAAGCCCTTAAAAAGACCTCTCGCACCCCCTTCTGACCTGAGAACTTGCCTGGCCACATCCATGGGTCCTCCATACTTCACAGCCACAGTAGCCGCTCCAGAACCTGCCAGCGCACTTTGTGCTTGCAGCCTGATAGCATCAGGCAACAAACAGTTAACAATAAGATCAGTATAATAATTCCAGTACTAGCGTATCAACAATAACAATGTGTCAGAGAAAGTTAATCGAGACCACAAATTTTATGCTGAAAATTCAGCTTCTTTTCATTACTCATTCTTCTATTTCAGTCAACAATTACAGACAAAATCAAGCCTGGTAAGGCCCTTTATAGTTCATATGTTGTATAAACATGAATGGAACAGTGCACTAGTGATTATTGCGAAGCCTCATAGAAATTACAGAAGAGTGGAGGGGGGAAACCGGAAGTCATTCAAAATAAGAAGGTATACCAACATACAAATTAATTAAAAAGA
This sequence comes from Albizia julibrissin, assembly GCA_037074505.1. NCBI lineage: Eukaryota > Viridiplantae > Streptophyta > Magnoliopsida > Fabales > Fabaceae > Albizia > Albizia julibrissin. The sequence goes on along the minus strand of CM073488.1, from coordinate 37,034,756 downwards.
AATCAAAGGCAGAAGACAAAATTAAAAAGGCCATGGCAAGAATTAAAGAATCAGTGACCTGCACTTGATTAGCTCAGTGGGGCAAGCTAGAAAGGAAACAGCAACTCCAGCGCCAGCTCCACAAACAACCTGCTGGTTCACTGTAAGAGGGGCACCGGGATGCGATCTCAACAATGTCTCCATTTGACCCCTTACTGTGAACAGGACAGCATTAAAAGCTGCCACTGTTGCAAGTGGAGCACCCATACCTTTGTACAAACCCCTCGGGCCTTCGGCTGTTAACGTTTGCTTGACCGCATCCATGGCACCAGCATACTTGGGAGGTTGGCCAGGGGCTGGTGTGGGCTGGCTTTGAAGCTTCACCTTTATGGTATCAAAGGGGTGTCCACATATCAATTGTGCTGCCCCTCCAACAGTCCCTGCAGTAAGGTCCTTAGCCACATCTCCCATCTGCAAAATGAAGAGGAAGAAAAAGGATTGAAACAATGTAATGTGAAAGATGAATTCAAATTACCATATGATAAGTTTAGGGTCCTTGATAAAACCAAATTGAGCAAAGTAAGAATGTGGATTCTGAAATCAATAATATTACAAGCCATTCAACCCAATACAAATCCATAAATGGAAAGGCCAACAAATCAAACCTCAGGCAGCTGAAAGATTGATTAACCAACAAGCATCTAAAATATAATAAGATTCTAAGTTATGACTTAGTGCATCTACGTTCCTTAAAGAAGCATTGTCGGATTAATTGGTACTGTTTTGGCGTCTCAAATCTACTCTGGATTCTTTTGTTCTTCAACCATCAAGAAAATGAACCCAGGAGTAATACAACAAAGCAGCAGAAGGGAACTGTTCGATCAAATTGAGCAAAGTAAGAATGTGAATTCTGAAATCTATAATATTACTACAAGCCATTCAAATCCAGCAACGGAAAGGCCGATAAATCAAACCTCAGACAGCTGAAAGATTGATTAACCAACAAGCTACATGTTTAAGATCTCAGATTATGGATGTAAAATGTATTGATGAACATATTGACATAGTTTCCAAAGATATTTTCACTCCAATCGTAATACCTAGATAATATATTGCATGACTGCAATTAATCATGAATGCTAATGTGATGACCACAAGCCCAAAGGGAGAGGCCATCCCAAAAGACTAAACCCCTTGACTTATAATTCACACTGCATTTGTGAGGCTTCCCGATGTTAGACTCATAACATAGTCACCCCCTTTAAGAGCCAACGTTCCCAGTGGCTCCACACCACGGCACTTCACTTGGCCTCCTGCATGTCAGAACCCTCCATGAGTAGCCCTTTCCATGAACATCGAGCTCTCAATGAAAGCACTAATGTGATGACCACAAGCTCAAAGAGAGAGTCCATCCTAAAAAACTAGCTTATTAGAAGGGAGAGTCCCTTGACTTATAAACCACACTACACTTGTGGGGCTTCCCGATATGAGACTCATAACAGCTAACAGGCTGACAAATTATACAGTAAACTTACCAGACTAATAATCCAGCATATAACAACTAAAGCATTTACAAGTATTTCATAAAGATGCTGTAGAGAAGACTCATGTAAATACCTATAAAATCAATTCATACAAGTCCTCCTTTCCACATTCAGAGGTTATAAACTTCTGAAGGGTAAGATGAGAAAAAATCAACAGTCTCGAGTAGACAGCCCAGACCATATTCTTTTCATGCAAAAGGGATTGTAGCTACGGAAAAATATCAGACCAAATTATGCGGTCTATTTGACATTCATACCTTATTGACTAATGGTATGCGCTATATGTTTATTACAACATCATCACCTGATGAGTACAGTGACACACAGAGGCTTAGAACATCTCAAGAGAGAGAATTTCACATATGCAACAGTTATAGTTTACTATTTCTTTCAAATGGTCCACCTACTCTTTTCAGAGTATAACACAAGCATGGAAGAAAAGTACCATGGAAGAGAGCTTAGAAGTGAATATGAATAACTTTTAGTTCAACGTATGACAGGCAAAAGAAAATGACTCTATAACTTCGCTTCTTGCGTTAAAGATTAGGAAAGAAAACAGTGACAGATAGCCTAACATTCAATCACTCAGGCAGAGCAGAGCAAACAACATTCTTTTATGTGTATTGAAATCAATATTTACTTTACATTTAGAAAAACATTTTCAACAAAAAGTGCAAAACTAAAGACAAGCACCCGTTAATTACAGACAAACAAAACAAGACAAATTCAAGAAAAAATATTTCTTTGCATTAGAAGAGTGGCACTAAGCAACGGAACAGGCAAGTTCAGTGGTTTTCATCAGAAAAATAAATCACTTCGGATACGGATATGGAGACCTGACGCCAAAACTTCGAAATCTTAGATTCAAGATCCAAACATACAGCTTGCATATGCCGTTTACCAATGCAGCAACTCAAATCACAACATATAGAGTATCCGGAATCAGATTATCGATTGCATTCGCGAATCAATAGTAATTAATTCTTAAAGCTTTCAGCATAAAAAAGAAACTTCTGACAGAAGCTGGAATCTTACCGTGGCCTTAATTGGGTCCCAAAGAATTAGATGTAAAGCAGAATGAAAATGAATCCGATAGACGAATATGAGATTAAACAAACAAGACGGAACAACAAAACTATCTAATCTAATCTATCTACAGTATAAAGTTGCAACGAGGGGTGGAGCTCCACTAAACTTGAGATGTAAAGCAGGGAAATGGGTTTGTGAATGAATATATAAAGAAACGAAAAAGGGGGGGGGGAATAAACCTTTGGCGGAGATAGAGAGCCACAAGAGGGTTGTGTGGGAGGTATGGGAGAGTGTGGGTGTGGCTGAGATGCACACCCGTCAGAAACAGATACAACAGTGGTTGTCAGAAATGGGGAAGGGGAAAGAAAATGGGAGGAGAAGCCAATCTCAGCCACTCTCTTTCGCTCTCCACCAAACAAGCCAGTACTTGAAAATTACATATATACTTGGCAGTGGTTTGTGGAGAATGAGAGAGAGATAGAGAGGGCCCTTAAGTGGCCTACTATTCCTATGCCAAGCGCCTAACATTTGACTTCCACAACCTTACGACTACATTTAAGGATAGGTATATGGTTGTTTGGTTGAGTTTGTATTTATATATAAGTCTGATTTACATAAATTGAGATAAAATTTTTTTACTATATTTACCTCGTAGACCGTAAAAGTCACTTCATATTCTGTAAATCACGATTGAAAAGCACTTATGGAGGTTATCCAAACATATCAATTGTCTGTGGTGCTCCTTGGGATCATGTTTTAATGGGTCATCAAATGGTCTAGGCATTAACTTAGGTGCATTGAAGAGTTAGCGGAGGTATGTTATGTATCAAAAATGAGAATAAAAGATGTCCTATAAGGTCTTGATACCTCCTTCTCTTGATAGATTTTAAAGCTGTGAGGAGCAACGGGTCCCTAAAGCGAATAATATTAGAAATGAAGCGCTAAAATATTACAAATGGTATTAGACCCATATTTGAGTCTCGAGAGGTGTTTGAACGAGCTGGCAATATCGAGAGTAAAGCGTTAGGATGTTACTTTTTAAATCAAATTATCAATTTAATATTCAATAGAAAACAAAATATATAGCATAACATATTATAGTTTTTATATGCCATCATAATTGCTTTTTTACTTTATTAAATTAAGATGAGAAATTGAGAATTAATCTTATAACAACAAAATATTATTTTACATAGATCACAGGATGCCATTGAGAATTAAACTTTTAGGACAAATTGATTTGTTTTCTTAGTATGAGAGTGAGAATAAAATGGTTATGAAAAAAGAGAGTAAAATGGGCTATAAAATGTAGCAGGGATTGTGTTAATCATTTCCTTTTTAGATTAAACCATGTTAATGTTCAATAATTGTGCGAATAATTGATCGTTATTGGGGTCAAATTTTAACAAGAGTCGCAGAAGAGGGTTAAGGAGCGGAATTATTGGGTCAGAAATCTGTATTTTAATGAATATTGATCAACAAATATTTCAAGCCAACACATTGTAATTAAAAAACAGTGGAACCAAATGATGCAAAAAGAATCTCAATTACAAAGAACATACATAGAGAATACAAATATCATAGATGAGTCCTCTAGAGTTGTAGCTGCAGAGATGATGTAGAATCCTCGATGGCATATCTGACTTCAATGTATATTAGCTAAGAAAAGGAGATTTTACTAAAGCTTAATCTCAGTAAGAAAAGGAGATTTTACTAAAGCTTAATCTCAGGAATAGTGATAAATACATATCACCAATAGAACCAAAAAAAAAAAAAAAAGACGGCAATACCAAAGAAAATCTAGTAACGCTCTTATTCTACCTTTTTTTTTTTTTTTTTGGAATAACTTTTATTGTACCATTTTACTCTACCAAACAAAAGCCCCATGTAACCTACCAGCAGCACATTAAAGTCCCTTCCAATCATTGGATGATTGGACCAGCAGCAAGAATCTCTTCAGTCAAATTGTTGTCCTTCCCCATCTTGTAGTTTGTGAAGGTTGCAAAATTGTTCTTGAACAAACCAGCCAGCTTCAACAGAGTATCCTTGTACGTCTTTTTGTCTGACCACTGCAATCCAATAACAAAAAATTCCATGTAAAAAGGAAAAGATCACAAAAAAAAGGTAATGAAGACCAATTTATAGTTCAACTTACAGTGTTCTCTGGTTCCAGAATCTCAGAAGGAACTCCTTCTACTTCAGTAGGAATCTCCAGCCCAAAAATCTCAGTCTTCTTGTAATTTGCCTTCAACAGGCTTCCTGAGTGAATGGCATCAATAATTTTCCTTGTGTATGACAGTTTGATACGACTTCCAGATCCGTAGCTGTAATTTGGCCAAAGACAAAAAAACAAGTTCAGTATTTGCAACACATTGTTTTATTCAGAGTGATCAGAACTTGTTTGAGCAAAAACCTTAAACTTACCTGCCACCAGACCAACCGGTGTTGACGAGCCACCCGGTGGTGCCATGCTTCTGCATCTTCTCAGAAAGCATTGCAGCATATTTAGTAGGGTGATACATTATAAATGCTGCACCAAAACAAGCTGAGAATGTAGCCTGAGGCTCCTTTATACCATCTTCAGTACCAGCCACCTTTTGGTCATTGGTTGACAGAAGAAGAAAAGAAATTAAGGATTGTTTGAGGTATAATATATATAAATGAAACAAGAGTGTAGTAATAAGTTAATTGCAGAGACATTACCAGGGCAGTGTATCCACTGATGAAATGATACATGGTCTGAGCCAAACTTAGCTTACTCACAGGTGGGAGTACACCAAATGCATCACATGCCAGAAGTATCACATTCCTTGGATGAGGTCCCACACATGGTAACTTTGCATTTGGTATGTACTCAATGGGATAAGCTGCTCGAGTGTTTTCTGCAGCAAGTGAGGGGAAAAAGGGTTTTGCCTTTTAGTTTAGAAATTTATTAGTGGTCCTATCAGGTGCTTCAAAGGCCATTATAGTTTTGTAATGATATTAAGCTATCTTACTGAATTATGCTTTATATTTTAATGTGTTGACTTTACCCTCCAGACCCCCCATCACCGTACAAGCAAAAGTCAACTCATTTTTCCAGCATAATCACACCTCAGTTCATCCAAATAATTTAAGATCATTTAAATTCAAGAAACTGGCACTTGCCTGTAACTGATTTGTCAGCATAATCTACTTCGCGTGTGTGCTCATCAAACACAATGTTTTCCAAAACTGACAAAAAAAAAAAAAGAAGCATTATTATATATAAATGGGAAAGGAGATTAGACAACAAAGTAGTGGTGCTGAGTTATACATATAGAATACCTGTACCGAACTTGATAGCGTTAAAAATATCGGGCTCTTTCTCCCCGGAGAGATCAATACACTTGGCATAGCAGCCACCTTCAATGTTGGAGACACCAGTGGCAGTCCAACAATGTTCATCATCTCCAATCAAATACCTATTTTGATCCGTAGAAAGAGTTGTCTTGCCGGTACCTAATAATATGAATGAAGAAGAGTCAAGGGAAGGGGAAAGTAAAAGAAAAGCCATAACCCATACCCTTACTTAGGCATTATTCATACAAATACCTGACAAGCCAAAGAAGAGAGCAACGTCGCCATCTTTGCCTATATTGCAGCCAGAATGGAGGGAGAGGATCTGACGCTTAGGCATGAGATAATGCATGACACTGAAAAGGCCCTTCTTCATTTCGCCGGCGTACTGAGTGCCGAGGATGACCATTTCCTTGCGAGCAAGATTAATGTCGACGCTTGTGGAGGATGTCATGTAGTGAGTATAACGGTTACACGGGAACTGCCCTGCGTTGTATATTGTGAAGTCCGGTGTACCGAATTCCTCCAGCTCTTCCGCCGTCGGTCGGATACACCTGCCACCCCCACACACCCACTTATCCATTTTTCTTCTTCTCATATTTTTCTATATAATATATAAAATTAATACATGATTTTTTACTTACATGTTGTGCATAAACAATGAATGGTAGGCTCTGGCGGACACTATCCTCACTTTGATTCTATTCTCTGGGTCCCAGTTCAAGAATTGATCATTCACAAACACCTGCAAGTTGACAATTATACATCATCCATGGAATTAGACTTGATTAACAAGACACACAACAACTTGGTATTACAATCCTTGAACAGCTGGATATTCTGCTGATTTTTTTTTTTCTTTTGCCGTCAATGCTCTGCTAATCTCTATTCATATAATTAGACAGAACCGGTTTTTCCTACTAGGCGTTTTACTGAACAGAGAGAGAGAGATATAAGCATATATGAATGGTCTAGATCTGTCTATGGCTCAATCTTCCAAAGGCATGTAAGGTCGTAGCAGGATGAATACGAGGACATGTGCATAATAAGCACAGGGCACGGCCTAGGAAAGCGATGCCTCTAAATAATTGACACGACGACAGGGTGTGACACGTCATGTCACTACGCCCCAGAGATAGATAGAGTGTAAGGGGATGTTTCGCCAACTTGGACAAGTTTTGCCCCATCCCCACGTCACCGTCATTTAAAAGCAACATAATATTTTCTTAATGTTGCCCCAATAATATATAAATATATTTCATAATTTTCAGAGGCCTTTTGTCACCTTATCCAGCGAGTTTAAATAATCGACAGCTCTTTCTCTGTTAACCAAGAAAGTATGCTCGTCCATCTCAATGTTGGGGGAACCCCTATATACAAAGCGCAAAACATATCAATCAAAACGTATAAAAAAAAAAAATAAGAGAGAATAATGCCTTCCGGTCCTTTTCCGTCTTTTTTCTATACCGTTGAAATCTTAATTTAATATTTCAGATTGAGAAAAAGATGGAAGCAGGATCAAGAGAAAGTGAGCGGGAGAATTACAATAACTTACTTTCCCCACCAAAGCTCAGGCTCGGTATCATCGTCTTTCACGACACGTCTATCTCTGGGAGATCGTCCAGTCTTTGCGCCAGAAAGTGTGGCCAAGGCTCCCGTTGAAGTGATGAAGGACCCTTTTTCATACTTGATCGCCTGTTCATACAGTTCTGCACCAAGCCCATCATTCAATTCAATTCAATTCAATTTTGTCAAACTATTTTACCACATATAAATATAATTATATATATATTATTCCAGAATATGACGTGTCGTTATGTACCAGACTTGTACGGTTACGGTTACGAAATTAATTGGAAGATTATGCGTAGACTTCCATAAATCAAGGCGCATAATTTTATCCATCAGTTGTAATGATGCTGACTCGTTCTGTCCAAAACTTCAAACACCCGGTAGGGTGATGAACTCGTTTTCGTACGCTAAATGTACTTAATAATGATGTAACCAGCGAAGAGGGAAACACAGACAAAGTGGACCGCCAAAAAAAAAAAAATTATATATATATATATATATATAATATAAAAGTAACGCACGCCGAAAGAGATTGTGCTTGTTTGATTCGGGTGCGAAATTTTTAAAAATAATTTTTTAATTATAATTTATAATATATAAGATAAATAAATAAATAAAAATTATTTTAATTTATATAAAAAACATTTATAAACTAAAATTAAATTATCCCATACATAAGTAATTTTTAAAAAAAATTAATTAATTAAAAGAGAGCTGAGTATTATGAAAGAATACATACCAGCTGGGGAGAGATTGTAGAGAACGTGCGTAAATTTCAAGGAACTGTCGCTGACGCTGATGGTGGGTGCGCTTACATGGTGGTGCGATACATGAGCCACCGCCTTGCCTTCCGATTTCCTCGCCGGATCTCCCTTCACCAGTTTTGGCCCCGTTCCCCTCGTCAGCGAGGCCAATGAAGCACTGTTTCAAGTTTCAACATCCGCCAAAAAAAAAACGGATCAGTTACCCAACCCAAGGAAAAATCCAATATTTTATTTGTTCTCAAGATATTTCATTTTGTTTTTTTTTCTTTTTGACATATGTATGGAGAAGCACAAACCGCGTGAACAGGACCTAGTTTTAAAAAATCCGACTCAGTTTAAAGGGAAAGATCGGGGATTATCTGCAATGGCGCAACTGCTAAAGGGTCATATTTTCAGGTCCATCAAGTATTAACATCGGCACCGTGTTTATAAATATATTTCGGGTCGGGTCGGGTCCCAAAGGCATTGTAACGTTCCCCTATTCTTATGAATAGCTTATAGTTACGTATTATTTAGTGGTGATTATATATACCTGATGGATTGAAGCTGCTGTTTCTGGCGCTCTTCTTCGGTGACAGCGGCGAAGGTATTCTCAGAGGTTTTGATGGGAGTGGTGGGAGCAGACTTCTTCCTCTGCAGCGAGTGAAGCTCATCAATGGTTTGAACCTTCACCGTTGGAGCAGCGTCGTACTGGCATGCCTCGCTCTGCTTCTTGTTCGTCTGAATCTTCGCCAGCCCGTTCCGTGCCGTCGCAGCCGCCCCGTTCCTGTTTCCAAAGCTAAATTCTCCGTTACCGTTCTGAGCCATCTTCTTCTCCCTGCAAACAACAAAAAAAGAATTCCATCATCATCGCATATACAAAGCAGAACCCAATAAAATTAATCACAACAAACAAAATGGCCTAGAAGGAAGAGAGAAGAGAGACCTGCCAATGAGGAAAGGGGAAGGTAACGACGAGAGATTAAATGAGTGATCAAATGAGGGTGTGAAGAGGAATGGGCGAAAACGAGGGAGTGATGCAAATGAGGGGGGTGGAGTTGTCCTTATAAAGGGTTCAGTTGGGAGCAGTTCTTAACCAAGGTTAAATATTTAACCATACTTGGTTAAATTTTATCCCCCACTCAGAGTCAAGCTCCGTGTGATGAAAAATGAAAATCAACAAGAGACTCTCTCAAACTCAATATCCGATACATGGGAATCGGGGGTAGACAAGTTCGTCCTCAACTTGAGTTCTCTGCTCCTCATCCCCACTGGATCTAATCCTGTTTCTCACTCCAATGAATCCTATGTCATGGTCAACTTCTATTAAAAAAAGTGTCATGGCGAACTAAAATAAGAATATTACTCCCTCCCTCCTATTTTAAATGCATGACTTAATTTAGAAATTAATTTTTATTTTAATTATAAGAATTTTTTATTTTATCTTATATATTTGATATTTCTCTCTAAATTAATTTATCTATATAATTTAATGCCATGTAGAAGAATTGTAGTGCTCATTTAGTTCACAGAGTTGAAAGTAATGCAATAGAATATAATGTAATAATGTTTATATGAATTTGTTTGGTTCGTCATTAAAGAAAGATAATGCATATGCATAAAAATATTTGGTTGAATTACATCGAACATGAGAATATATGAGAATAATATAATAAGAAACAAAGTTACCCATATCTACATATGTATGTATAATTTACACGTTAACTTGATGGTAATTCTTTTAATTTGTGCAGTGTACTCGTTGGGTTTATAATAAATTTTTAATATTTAATGATTGAAATATTATACAGGTACAAATTGGGTTTGTGATAATTTTTTAATATTTAATGGTGAGAATATTATTTAATGGGATATTTTAATATTTTTAGTAGTGGAATATAATTTTTTTAGTGGGGGAGTATTTTTTAAAATTGTATTTAATTAATTAATTTTTTAAAAATATTCAATGGTGGTAATTATTTAATATTTAATAGCATTTATGAATGGGCATTTTTGTCAAATTAAAAAATTATAATAGCAGTAGTGTTTTTTCATTTAATTACAGGACGTATGCATCCACGTTCATCACTCATGATAGTGTAATCCTGATTACATCAAATGATATAATCAAATTTACAAAATGTAATCCTCTTTACATTACATAAACCATATCAAACGCTGTAATTAGTTTGTTACATCAAGATTACATGTAACCATCTTCCATGAAGAAATCACATCATATATACTAGTTAAGTAATTTACTTAGTCTTCTTAATCTCACTCAATTATAATAGGATTTACATTTAGGATTATATAAGTAATATAGAATCTAAGTACTTCTCTAGTCCTGAACGTAAGACTTACTTAACTAATTTGATTAAAGAAATTAAATAAGTTATTTAATTGTAATCATCGCTTCAGTCCTTAACATAAGACTTGATTAACTAATTTAGATAGATTAAGAATATTAGTTAAGTTAGTTAATATGATATGTTTCTTCTAAAATACGCTAAACATTTTCTTTAACTCCTTACTCCCTTTCTACTTTATTATTATTAAGAAAATATCAATAAAATTAATTTGAGAATAATGGATAAAAATGGTAAAGAGGTAGACATTTAGAACCGACAACAATTTTTAAATTAAATCATATATCAAAGACAGGAGTAAATAATAAGTATGACATATTTTTCCTAAAATAATTTAATCATATTTTTTAATTCACTTCAATATAGGTTATTTTGGATGAAATTGATAAATATAAAACATATATAACTCACATTTAAGACAAGATAAGCTCCTCAATTAAATTACACATTAACGAACAGAGTAATAAATAATTTATACATAACTATTTATAAAAAAATTAGTGTTGATTTTCTTAAATTATCATATATGTGACCATTATTTTCATTGAAATTATCTCATGATAGAAACTCCCTTACTTTGTGTATTCAATAAATTTAGTTTATGAAAAAGAGTTTTAAGTTTAGGGGATAAAACAAGTGGAGATCTTATATTCAACATCAAAATAAGCCCCTAGCTTTTTTTTATCATAAAAAGTAAAACTGGATCAATAATTCTTAAATCTGGTATCGTTTATGACCGTATATTATGATTTTGGTTCAAGTTGCCTTTCTTATTATATTCTTTCTTTTTTTTTTTACCTTTTTTTAGTTCCCATAAAAATTATATATTTTCAACAAAAAGAATTTGTATATTCAATATATTTTTCTTAATATAAAAACTCACTTCTAGTGTAATTTGTACTAACAACCGAGATCTTAAAATTTTAACCAATCCTACTATTTTTACGACTTCAACAACAGGACTCATTCATCAAATTTCTGGGGGCTAAAAAATAGTACAGAATAATAAAAGAAAATGGATGGGAGGAGGGCGGTGTCTGGGCGCCACGAATTAGAGATGAAGTTAAGGGAAGGTGGGGCCCAATTCAAATCAGATCAGCCAACAACCGTAGATCCTCTCTTTGCTCCGAATGGTGTTGGCTTTTATTTACCTGTCCCACTCTGATTCTCTTTTCTTTTTGTTGGGTCACTCGGAATATCATCATGTCCAACCCGAACACCCCACAATAAATTAATTAATTATTTCAATAAAATATATCCATACTTTCTCAATTTTATTTTAGATTTATTGTGGAAATTGTTTCTGGAGGTTGGTTTTCGTCAAAAAATAATATTATTAGGAAGTTTCTTTAAATTTAATAAAAATTTTAAAATGTAATAATTCGTCCTATACTATTAAAAAATTGATATTATATGTTAACTTTTTAATAATAAGAAAACAATATTACTTAATTTTAACACTTTTGAGTAACACTGAATCTAAAAAAACACGTAGGTTAACATTACTCCTCAGTAAAAACTTTCAAAATAAATTTAATTAGTTGTGTTTACTTAATTAATTAAACGCATTCGTCGTTGGTAAATTGCGCTTGCTTGTTATCAAACTGCATTCTCAATTCTTCATCCAATTTTATTTAGTACTAAGCATGCATGTACGTAATTACATTTTTGTCCTTCACTCAATTCTTTTCCCTGCAGGATGTTATGTGCTTTTTTTCATAAATACAAGGCTCGTTTGGATTAGCTTATGGAAACTATATAAATGCTTATAAATCGTGATTCACGGAATATGAAGTAACTTTTACAGTTTACAAGGTTACTTTTACGGTCTACGAGATAAATATGTGGAGGAGATTTATCTCGATTTACGTAAATCAAACTTATAAAATAAGCTAGATTGAAAACAGAGTTTCCAAACATACTGCAATTTCTGTCAGGAGACCGATAGGCGATAATAGTGATGAATTGATGATGATGATATGTTGCCCAAAAAACAAAAAAAAAAAAAATAATTGATGATGATAATGACAGATTATTTTTGGTAAAACAGAGTTAAAATTTAATGGAGTTGCCTTAGTGGAAAATGTTAAAGGCCAAAAAACATATTTTTGAACTACTGATTAGATTATGAAAAAAAAATTGAAATCAAAAGTAAAATTGAAGTCCACTCAAATTAAATGACACAAATACTGAAATAAACATTAAAGCAAAATCAAATGATCAAATTGAGATCGGATAAAAATCAAAATAAGGAAATAAAATATTGGTTAAATTTAGTTAAAATTAATAAATATAAAATAGATATATTGTTTAAAATTATATTTCTTTGATACTTTTTTAATTTTTATGAGTGCCAACAACATAAATCAAGATGTTGGTTAGATTTAATTAAAAATATTAAATGCTTAAAAGATTTATTTTTTCAATTATCAACCTGTTTGGGATGGCGATGAGCCATCTCGAGTGTGGCTTTTTAAAAGAAAAAAAGCACGATGGATTGATTTTTAAAAAAATAAGGTGTTGGGGTTATCATTTTAACAATTAGGTTTTTTTCCCTAAAAGCAACTTTTAAGAAAAAACTTGAAAATTTAGTTTTTTTAAAAAAAAATTACTTTTGTCATTAACAATACAAACATAAATCATATTTATAATCTGATTTTTATCTTATTTTTATTAATGAACACGATGAGCGTGAGAGAGAAAGAGTAAGGAGGACAAAAAAATAAAAGAAACATATAATTACTTGGTGTAAAAATGAGAAAAAATAGATTACATTTTTAAACAAAGTACATATTGTTAGTCAACCATATCCGAGATAATATTATCTATAAATAGGACGTTTACAAAAATTAAAAATTGATTTAACAACAGAATCCGGTAGTGACTCACTCCACGTTAAACTAGGCCGAGGCAGAGCGCTCTCAGATTATAGCTTGGAAATATTTTTAAGGAAATAATAATCAAGTTGCAATAATTATATAATTATCTACAAAATGTTGATACGTTTGTCCTATTGTCTTTGAAAAAAGTTATATCTATCACGTGTTAATTGAATTCCTTATACTAAAAATATAAAATGATAAAATAATTCAATTTTAATATCAACCCTGAAACTATAGTTGGCTATAAAAGAACAAGACTAAGGTGTAAATTTTCACATCAAGTATTTGTGTACGCTTGATATTATAAAATTTTCATAGATGCATATGCATAATAAGGTTATAAAATGGTGTAAAAATATGGCAGTTATCAACATTCATTAATTTTGCGAGTCCCGATTTGATGTCAAAGTATAAATAAGTAAGAAAAGTTGAGTTATATTAATAATGGGGAAATTTTCGCACTACCTTAAAACCTTTATTGGTACATTTGCCCGTAATAAAACATTATAATGGTGCATATACAAATATTTTACAAGTAAATTTACACCTTAACTTAGAAAAATATAAAAAGCTTACAACCTTAAATTTACAAATGGATTTAATTCCTTAATTAAATTTACCTAATTAGTACTTAATTGAGAAATATTAATAAAATAATTTTAAATTTTAAAAAATTTGTAATCCCCTGCTTTAATATTATTAGATAAATTATTGATATCAAACTCAATTGAAAAATGCCCAGATCAAATCATTAAGATCCCAACCGTAATATTAGTCTCACATCTTGAATCTCTCCGGGAGAATTTATTTCTGGGACGAGCAAGACAGGCTGTTAGTAAAGAATTTTCCTTTTTAAAGAGGTACTAATCGATAAATCTAAATAACCTTATTTTTAAAAAATTAAATAAATTAAACTGGAAAAAGTGGGGAGTGGCGAAGAATCGGTCTTTGCCTTTGGTCAATGCGTGAACGGCATCCACGTCAGCCGATTAATGCGTCGGTATACGGCACCAAAAGGATAAGGAGCCTCGCCTCCAACCAAGTGTTACGTCATCAGCAACAAATAAAATCGGTGGATGAAGAAAACTTTTATAAAATATAAATATCTTATTAGAAACTTATTTATTAAATACGATATTTTGATATAAATAATATTTTTTTATAAAAGATCTTCTTTTGTATTTAAACAAATTTTCTCTATATTTAATATATCTTTCATATGTAACATTCTCTTGTGTTTCAACAATATTTCCTTATATGTAAAAGATATTTCTTTAAATTTCATTTAACAAATAAGTGTTTAATGAAATATTTATGAACAATGGGTTAATTTAACTTTTAGTCCCTGAAGTTTAACCCGATTTTGGTTTTGATCCCTTAAATTTGAAATTGGTGATTTTAGTCCCTGAACTTTGGCTCGATTTTGGTTTTGGCCCCTCAAATTTACTCTTTTTATAATTATTGGTCCTCAAATTTAAAAATGAATTGATAAATTTAGGGACTAACAATTATAAACGGAGTAAACTTGAGAGACCAAAACTAAAATTGACCTAAACTTTAAAGACCAAAACCACTTATTTCAAACTTAAAAAACCAAAACTAAAATTAGCTAAACTTCGTTAACAGTTCTCCCAAACTCTTATCCCCACGATAATAATTCAAATCTGACAGTATTAATATCGTGATTCAGGACCTTCCGTCTTCATTTAAAAAATTTTCTTATTTTCATACTACTATGCTTACTATTAATGACTTATATAGACTCAATTTATTACATTTTAATTCAGCTTGTTTAGTTTTGTTGTACACTTTATAGTTATTAATATCATTTTGTCCCTTTTTTTTACAAAAAAGTAACAGACAAAATAAAAAAGTAAAAAAAAAATATAAGTGTTATGACTAAATAGCGAAAATCTTGCCACCAATTATAAATAGCGAAAATCTATTGGAAGAAAGGAGAATTAGATTCTAAAAATTGAATTTAATTGCAGTTAAGTTTTAAATATATAAAAAAAATTGTAAACACTGATTTAAATGTATACAAATGTGAAAGTCTTGGCTGCACCAATCGTCAAGGATGACTTGTAAAATTCAAATGCTTGCCACTATCTTTATATGTACCTGTAACTTTATTTTAACGAAATTTTTACGAATTAATTACAATTAAACTAGTTTTTTTCGTTAGGGCTCGGTTCCCCAAACTATATATATCACTGCATAAGAATTCAATTTAAAAAGTTTAACCAAACACGTTATCCATTAATTTTCTTTTTGCTGACACGTTATTCACAAATTTAGAACATTGTATTTAATTCATTAGGCTCTGCACGATATATGGATCTAGTCATGAATTTATCAAATGGCGGCTGCACCAAGTTGTTAGAATCATGGAGGAGAAGAAAAGCAGAGAATGAAGTGGAAGCAAATAGTAACAAAGAATCCAAAATAAAGGAAAAATTAATTTCCCCCATTATCTAGCTTTAACTAGTTCGTGGCTCAATCTCAAAACTTCAACTTGACATAGTTAGATGTTTATAGTTTTAAATTGATTTTCAATATTTAAAAAATAAAATTATATATTTTATAAAGTCCACCGTTAAGTTTTAACTGGATTAAAGTTTAAGGAAATTAAAGTTTTAGTGGGCTTTAAAAAAATAAATTAAGCTATAGGGAGTAAGTTAGTTTAGAGAACAAGTTTGAACTAAGTTAAAACTATAGGCATTAAATTACAATGAATTAAAGTTTAAAGACCAAATTCGAATTGAATAATAATTATTTGAAAGATTAAGATGTATAAAGCAACTTGAAGTATTTTCTTAGGTGTGTCCAATATACTAAACTAATCTGTGGAGCGTTTATCTCCTTGAAGTATTTTTATAGGTACATCCAGTACCTTGAAAAAATATTTTAGGGTACTGTACATCTTGAAAAAATACTTTAAAATACTGGACACCATAATTACTTTAAAATATTGGATACACATACAAAAATATTTCATGATATTAAATGCATCTTAACCCTTATAAGAATTAAGTTGCATGGAGTCAAAATTATAATAAAATATTTGAAGTTTTCTTTAAATAGGTGGGGGGAGAACAGAAAGGCCACACATACTTATAATGGTAGAATCAGATTCAGAGAACAGAATGGAATCAAATCTGAGAATGAAGGAAAAATGTGGGCAACGTGATGAACAGCCTCGGTGGCACCATCATTTGATTTTGGATTTTAGGATTCCATCTCATTCCTATGTGTTACCCCAACCTGCAACTTTTATTATATTCCTTCCCTTTCTGGTCAGTGAACAATGAATTCCAAACTATAATGTCGTTAATTAGGGTTGAATCAAATTTATTGACTCAGCTCATATTTGGATTGTTGATATTTAATTACAATTGATCTGAGATTTTTTTTATTTACCAAATATTTCTGTTCTATTTAAGTTGACCTAATCACAATCAATAATTTATTGTGATCGATTGTCTATTTATCTGGTTATTATTATTAAAACTTATTCTCCATTGTATAAATTCCCCCATATTTTCAATTAACTATGACAACGTCAACTTAAATAGAACAATAAATTAGCCCACATAAAAAATCACAAATCAATTAAACCAAATCAATTTTAATCACATTAATGCAATCCATAGGCATACGAGTCGCGTCATCCTAGAATCAATTGAACATTTTAAAACAAGTTGCCGAATAAATTCTGATTTTTTTAAACGTTGTGAAGTAACACTCATTCGAACACGTGTGACGGTGGGATGAGACTTTTCTCTTTCTTCCATCTACTCACGTCCTTTACTCCCTGATGTATCAAAATATAATGTTTCATATTTAATATTTTATAAAAATATTATTATAATAAAAAAATAGAGAAAATGATGAAAAGAAAATATTAAATATAGAGTAATAGATCTTAATCTAATAGTTATATTAGGGTTTGTTTGGAAGGAGGAAGGAAAATTTTATAAATTAGATTTTAAAACATTAGAGAAGTGGAGTTATAAAATTTTAATAAAGATAATATGTAAAATAAAAAAATAATAAAAATTAATTAAAAATTTACAACCCCACTTCTTCAATTCTTTTAAATTCAAGTTATAAAAATTTTCTATTCTCTTCCAAATCTCTCATATTAAACAACCCCTTAAAGATAAAAGTAGACTGGAAAAAGAAAAGAAAAGAAAGATGATAAGCCCCGTTAGAGACGGTCAAAGTAAAATAGCTGTAAAAGATAGTCCAGACTTTATTTTATGGATTGAGTACAGTGCAATGGTAACAATACAATTTTTGGAATTTTTGTAAGAAAAAAATTGAGGATGGCTCATTTAAAATAGCTGTAAAATAAATAACATTGTGCATGTTTGTTTTAGTTTATTATCATAATTAAAAAATATTTATGAATTTAGATATATAAATCAAGACAATTCTCACCATATAACTTATTTCGTATTTCATAAATCATGACTGAAAAATATTTTTAAAATTTTCAATCGTTATCTCAAACGATAAATTGATATGATCCATAGATTTGGCTTACATAGCATATTGGTGTAAGTCTAATGTTGAGGGGTGACATACTAGATTCCTTGAGATCATTGATAGACCTACGAGACAGATGAGACGAGGAAGGGCATAGAATTCGATTCCCATTCAGACTGCTCGTTTCCCAAAAGTCATGGGATTAGTGGCATTAATTAGATTTGTTTGGTTGAGTTTATATTTATATATACGTTTAATTTATGTAAATTGAGATAAAATTTTTTCACATATTTATTTTATAGATCATAAAATCTACCTTTTAAACCATAAAAACTACTTAGTATTTTATAAATCACGGTTGAAAAATATTTATATAAACTATTCAAATATATCAATTAATACAAACTCTAGCGTACTCGTAAATTACACAGTAAATAAAATCTTATATTATTATTTTTTTTTGACCTGGAAATCTTATATTACTATTAAACATAGGAGATAGTAGTAATTATCAACCCTATAATTTTTTCAAATTTACCGTCTGGAAATACAATAAACCACATATCCTATACAGTATTCCATAATAAAACTATGTGCTATACCGTGGTTCACAGAAAGAGGTGTGCTCTTGAAAATATGGTCACTAGCCGTACAAGTCAATGAAGCATTTGGGAGACTCCCCGCAAAATCACGGCAAACATCTTTACATCATTTTCTTGCATCAAAAGACATCCAAATTGACTTTTGCTGTAGTCTCTGAACAAAAGTCTCCCCACAACTATCTACATGTAAATAATGCACCATCTTCTCATAAAATTCGTCCTTGTCTTGTTTGAATTAATGTTTGATGCCCCTTGAAAAAAATAATAAAACTTCGGATTTTCTCTAAAATTTTACAAACATGTCCCCACATCATATCCTGGAACAATGTGACTAAAACCCGTGTGCTATTTTTTTTTTAAAAAATAAAATATTAGTCTTTATGCTGCTACTCCAGCATCAATTCTTTGCGTCAAAATAAGCTTATCCTCTCTCTTCTTCCATAATATAAAATATATTTAAAGAGTTGATTTTAATTTTAAATATATGAAATAGTTTTTATATTTATCAATTTTTTTTAATTTACTCTTATTGATACTCTTTTAACTATAATTAAGGAGGAGGAGAAATGACAGAATTAAGGAAAATAATTTAAGTATTTTTAGGAAATACATGTCATATTAACTAACTTAATTAACAATTTTAATCTAATCAAGTTAGGTCAATTTATCTTATATTAAAAACCGCATATAAAGATTTAAGTTTTATAGGCTAGATCGACATTGTAAATTTTTTTTACGCAAAACGTGCTTGAATTCATATATTCTCATATAAAATTTTTAAATAGGATTTTCACCTATTTTAATTAAAAAATAAATGGGACAATTATTATGAGGTCCCAGGTATTTAATAGATAAAAGATCTCAATACAAAGTGAAGAGCATAAACATATTATTACTTTCTATATCAAAATTAATAATTATATACTTCTCAATTGTTATCAGATTTTTCAAGTGATTGAATCCATATACTAATAGCTTATAGTAAATTCTCAAAACTAATTGTACGTTCTCAAAACTAATTGTACGTTCTAGTATTCATTTAATGAGGGGTAGAGAGAATATATATATATATAAATGGTATGACCAATGGATGGCCAACAAAAAACTGTCAAAATCAAACGTAACATAGGAGGAAATGGCTGAGATGACTATGAATGTGATGTGATTATTTTGATGAGGCAGGAAATAAAGGAATTTCAAGCTCAGTGCTTTGCGTGTTCACGCGCATATAAATAGTTTGATTGAGAAGTGCCACACAACTGTAGATGAAATTTCCAGGACCAGCTCAAAAGGTTTCAATGACCTGACCTCTCCCACTCTTCACGTGAATATAAAAGATTCAAACTTTGACTAATATATTTAGTTTCAACTTTCAAGCCATTAATTGGTGTTAAGTTGTATAGTAATAATTAAAAATATTCCTCTTTATTCATCCATTCATTCACCATCGCGTATTTTCATACACTATTGCGACACTTTTTTCCACAAAATCTCGAACCACTAGCTATATATTTGAGGGGAGAGAAAATGGACATATCAACAACTAAAGGCAAGAGAAGCAAACTAGGGGAGGGAGTATGTGGTAGAGGCCCAGGCTGGTGACGTTGCCGGAGTGTCTCCTTCACACTTCTACAGATTTCTAAAGCATCCATTTAAATCTCACATTTATATTCCCTAGTATTTTTTTTTATATATATATAAAGTTCAAATCCTAGTCCAAATTTTATGGTAAAAAAATAGTAGTCCATATTTCATTTAGACCCCTCCCAACTCATACGCACAAAGTAGAATGAGCTAGAATTGTAGACCTCACTTTTTAAATTATTTTAGAAAGATAAACTTTAAAAGAAATAAGGATTAAATAAGGGTTAAGTTGCATCTAACATTTTAAAATAACCTTCAAAATAATTTTCAGAGCATATATCATCATAAAAATATTGTTTCAATAATACACAATTCTAAAATCATCATACATTCATACTCATTGCCATTGCCATGGAGAAAATACTTTTAAAAACATTGAATGCATGATAACGTATAACCTTTCTCATCAATCCACAAACTACTTGGACGTGCTCTACATGGATATAAAGTTGCATAATTTGGTAGTATGGCCAGAATTTGGTTTTATGTGGGGGAGGTTATAACCTTTCTTGGAGGCATAAATAAATTATTCGGTGTGAGGGAGGGAGTTCCAAACTTGGAGGAACTTTTGTCATTTTGCATTAATTGGCATCGTTTTGTGTAGCCCATTCATTCCCCACATCCCTCCTAATACGTCAAATAATTCAATATATTGTATTATTACCATAACGGCCCTGTCACTGATGCCCCTGCAATTCAATCACCCAGAGATAGAAAGGGAATTTCATATAATATATAGTATTCATTTATACATATATTCAAAAAAAAAAAAAACTCACTTGATATGAAACTTCCATTACAATACGTAACTCTTAAAATGAACAAATAATACGGGGATTTGTTTAATTTGGTGTTATGTGTATATTTGTGACATAACTATGAAAGGGCCAGGAAATTTGTTGCTTAATTAGAGAGGAATATTATTGTTGAACATGGTTATCTCTTTAAGTAACAGATAACCTAGCTTGATTTTTCATTAACCTAATAACTTAAAGTAAGAGCTTTGGGCAATTCCTGTCTTTGTTTCATAATTAATAAAAACGAAATTCAAATCATTTAATTAAATTGTGCTGGAATTAAGGCATCGTATGTGAGAAGCAATTAAAATCAATCGTTAATTGTGGTAGCCTTATCGTGTCTAGCTGGTGCCTGGTTGGCAGTGGGAACGATAATATTAACTAATTAAACAATTAGTGCTGAATCCCTTTTCAAAACTGTTGGACATTATCGATTAATTAAAATAGTACTCTACAACATTTCTTTTAATTCACCAAGTGGCCAGCAATAGTTTTTGGTGAACAAAAAATGATAACAAGTTCCATGACCGTGGGATTTCTTGATAACAAGTTTTTGGTCAGTAGCATCAAATCTATTTTGGTTATGGAAAGAAGCAAGCGCGCTTCACAAAGCAACCTCATTGGGTAGATTACATGTTGAAATATGAATATGCAAATAGTGAGTAAACAATTGTGTATCATCTTATCAATAAGGTTAAGTCTAACGAATATGACTAATCAAGATTTGAATTGTGTTTATCAAATAAAGTCTTAAATGTGATTACTTTCAATGAAGGATCCTTGTATCTAAAAAAAAAAAAAAGTGTGCATTATCTTCAATCTTCATCGCCTTTAATTTGTGGACTGAAGTGACTGAAACTTGAGAGCCATACTTGCAGTGAAATATTGTCGTCTACATTTTGGGTTCCTTTCAACAACAGCCAATCCAAAGAACGATCCCTATCAACATTATTTAAGCTCCTTTTTCCTTTCTCTGAAATAATTATGTTTGTGTGAAATTGAAAGAAATTATACTATTTGTAACTCATAACATTGCAAACTAAAAAATCACTGTAAAACCCTAAAGAATGAATATAACTACAAGTCTTGTGACAAGTTAGTAACATGAACTTAGTGTGCCATTGCATACGGTTCATTTGTTGTAAATATTATATTAATATTAAGGATTAAGGTGTAAATTTAGCAACCAACTATTTTTCTACGGGTGTAAAAGTAGACATAATCAATTTATTCAAGAATATATATAGCACCGTCGTTAACTCAAGTTAACTTTCATTATTTTTTACATTGTGTGTCCCACCAATCTTATCACTCTTTATTATTTTAATATATTTTTAGAAGGGTTAAGGTGCAAATTTAGCAATGAAATATTTTTCTATGGCCACCCAACACAATTATTTTACAAGATAAATATGAGCATTTACATTAATGCCCTAAACCCTACTCCCTCCCTCAGCTCCTAAACATAAAATAAAGTTAACTTTTTTTAAAGAAATTAAGGAAGTTAATTAAATTATTTTAGAGTATTTATATTTTTATTATTTTCTCCAAACTAATCAGTGTAACTAATAAACTGATATATAATCTAAGGATATACAACATATGATATGATTAAGTAACTTATTTCATTTTCTTAATCTCTCTTAAAAAAATTAACTTTATCTTATATTTAGAACCAGAGAAAGCATATCATATATTGAGACACAGTGAAACTCAGATCATGTTCTAGATTATAACATAAATCATGAAACTTTTATGTAAACATTAAAGAGTGTGTTTGGGATAGAGGTGATAAAAGTAACTTTTTTGCAATTTGATTTATGTAAACTTAAGATTAGGTAAAAGTTAAATTATATAGTATAATTTATCTTTAGATTGGTGGTAACATAAATAACTTTTTTAATAAATTTGTTTGGATTGACGGTGGCATAAATAACTTTTATAATAATTATGAGAAAAAAGTCACTTTTTTCTAGGGTTATTAGACCCGGTACGGTAGGGGTCAATTTTTTATTTTTTAAAAAAAAAATTAATTTTTTAAAATTTTTCCTTTAGAATTTAATACTAATAAGCCTAAATTTTTTAATTTCTCACCGGTTTGGCCCCAGCTTATCTCCGGTTTGACTCCGGTCTGACCCACTGACCCTTGATCCAATACCCCGATCGGTTCAGTGACCGATCCGAGTTTAATAACCTTGCTTTTTCCTTAAAAGCCAGCCGTGATAAGCTCCCTTTTGTGGCTTAGGGAAGAAAATCACTTTTCCTTTAAAAACCTTGTTCAAGGCTATTCCAAACATGCTTAATGCTTTAAAAAAAAAATCGTGGTTGGAAAGGTTATAGTAGCAAAAGCCATTAGAATCAATTTAAACTAAAAATTTGCTTTCAATTTAAATTAATGTATCGAAGAATGAAAAATGAATAAGTTCAAAAATAATGTCCATGAGTTTACGTATGAGACAAGAAACGTCCCCAGGCCAAAACTACAAAATAAAAACGAAAAAAAAAATACTCGTAAATAAAATAAGAACGAGAATCTCAAAATTCGCCAGCTCCATCCCATAAAAAACCATATAACGGGGTTTCGAATTTTCGGTGCCTCTTGTTCCTATTCTTTCGGTGTCTTCAAAGGTACATAGAATGATAACATATTAAATTATTTTTTTATAAAATAGCATATTACCACTCTACCATATGGCTCTCTGCTTTTCAGGCAGCTAAAACGTCATCAGCTTGCAAAAAACATAGCGGCAATTTAAATGCGTGATCGGTTACATTTTTGTTCATGTTTTATAGTAAAAAATTTTCCTTTCTTTCTAACCAAAGAATAATAATACAATTAATGAAACATGCGACCAAGGTTATCTGTACCCAGCAGCACCGATTCTGGTCTCATTGACAAATCGATAGTAGTCTTCCTCACCGTAGAGTCGCCTGAAACATCAGAAACTCACATTTTAAATATATCTAAAGACCTCCACACTCGGATCAATTCAAGCTTCAACACTACTCCAAATAATGACTACAACAAAGCAAACATTAACCTAACATGCAACCTAAGGATGCGCCTAAATCTTAATGGTTGTTTTGAGAAAATTACAACTTTTCAGTTGATATGAACAAACCGCATCTATTAAGAATAAACCTTTACTTGAGAGGAAATATATAATTCATCCACAGATGGACTGGACGAGACCATTTGTTCAAAATAAGTTATTCCCTATGAGAGGTTCTGAACTCAACCTGGTCAACAGCAGGCAAACATGCTTCTATTCAAAGTATGAAAACTTTACATACAAATTGAAACTGGGCAGCGTCTAACATATATAGCAAGCATAACTGGGGTGACCAGAAAATTGACTTACGCTAGATCTGCCAGGGTCTCTGATTTGATCACAGCCTTCCCCTCCGGAAGTTCAAGACAAGAATAATGCATTATTATTTCCTTTAATGTATGCTTGCTGCTCTTGACATCATTATCCCACAAGATGCACTGAAATTAAAAGCAGAAGCCAGTAGGATATATACTATATTAGTACCAAAATAGACAAAATCCAATGGCCTTCCCTATAAAATGAGAATAAGTAGAGTTGGAGAAAGAAAATCATTCAATAAAATGGAACAAAACAAAGGAGAAGTAAAATTAATCTTTCAAGATGGTTGACACTGCTGTGTCATCTCAAGCCACAAAGATCCAAAGTGAAATTTAGCATTTAATTAGGTATGACAAATTTATACTAAACAGAATACCTTCCTAATATATTCTCTTTTCACCTCTTCACAAGAAACTTGGCCTTCTGGTGAAAATACTGAAGCATTCCACAGTGCCCCTCTGGCGACCATCACCGACGATGCACCTTCACCCAGACCAGAATTACTTTAAAAAAATATGTGAAATAACAACATAGCGAACGTAATATTGATCAAAGAGAAACACCAATATGATAAGAATTTAGATCACATGTCACACAGCACTGTGTGTGTGTGTGTTGATTTTAATGGAAAAGGAACAGAATGACTCAGGTCTTCGCCTATCCACTAGCAAAGTATCCCTCAAGATAGGAAACCACGAAAAGCTAAGAAACTCCAAACCCTAAATTAGTAGAAATTACTTATCATCAATAATCTATAACCCTAAGGAAAATCCTTTAAAACCGTAACGATAGGTGTAAGTTCTGAAGTATAATTACAATAACATGTTAAGTATGATAATATACTTAATACAAAATATTATGGCATGCATAATCGAGTTGGTTGTATAAAAATTCAAAAGAATCAATTTACTCATGCCTTCTTGCTGCATCATATGTTAGCAGAGGCATAATTTAGAGCAAAGATAACATTAACTAAGATAAAGTCCTAACTCCCTGACGCATTTTATAGAATAAATTTCTATTCAAATTCAAGTTTGTTTTACTGTGCAGCATATAACAACTCGAGAAGAACAGAAATGAAAAATTCTTGAAA
Organism: Albizia julibrissin; assembly: GCA_037074505.1. NCBI lineage: Eukaryota > Viridiplantae > Streptophyta > Magnoliopsida > Fabales > Fabaceae > Albizia > Albizia julibrissin. Next base: position 37,009,322 of record CM073488.1, on the reverse strand, counting down.
GGGAAATTTCATGTTTGGCTACCTGTAGCAGATTTAATGCGTTGGATATCATTGTACTCAAAGACATCTCCATTTGCAATAACTGGAACAGATAGTGCTGATACAACATCAGCAATTTCATTCCACTTAGCAGGATCTCTAGGCCTATCTGGAACTTTTCTGCAAAATAAATCAAGAGACACAAAAAGCGGGATTTCATGTAACAATGATATAGGAGTTGCTTTGTTTATTTTTTTTTTCCTAATTCAATTATGCCATTCTATAGGGTCAACTGTGCTTATGGCGCATGAATCATTTGTTTTTTTTTTTTTCCTGAAAGAAAATTAGGCATCAAATTGGAGCTGCTGGTCCACGGTCATGGAACTGTTAGATTTCCTGCTCAGTAAATGCTAATGAAACATTCGGCAAGTTACTTTTAGTCAGTCTATCTAGGTTTTGCTAATAAACAGGACCAAGATCTGTCCAAGGAAATAGCAAATCACATGGGGAGAAACAAATAGGTGACCAAAGAAAAGATATCTCTCCTAAATTTTGGTGGTGACTCCGTTGAATTTGTCTTGTTTTGAATATCCATTTTCCTTTGAAAACTTCACTTTCGCTGACCAAAAGCACTCACATCACATTTTTTAGCGAAACAACACCCATCTTTTGTTGACCTAAAAAAACAAACATCTATCGTCACTTGTAAACCACCCTCTGCACCAAGCAATATACCTTATCCAATCTCTTTCTTCACTTATTCCACTAACAAACCGAAAAATACCTAATACTTGCAATAAATCAATTAATCACCTCTGAACAGAAACGGCATGAAAGTAATACTGCTACTTTGGTTGATATCCAAGTAGGCACCACAGTAAAGAATGAACAGATTGCAGTTTCCACAAAACTTAAAAAGAAAAAATCACAAGATCACAGGAGCTGGAAATTACCTTCCATGGACAGCAACAGCTGAAACACCAGTTTTCTCGATACGTCTTGCTAATTCCACTGTGTCATTAGGTGACTTTAGAAGTCGGATCTTACATGTCACGGGAATGCTCAAGTTCCTCTTTAATGTTGTTAAGATCTGGATTTTTCAAGAGGAGAGAATTAATTGCATATTATCAAAGTACGATTAAAAAAAAAAAACACAATCACAAGGATTACATCATGAATAACTTCTGGTTTTGTCAACAAAGCAGCACCCATTCCCCCACTGACAGAGAATGACTTTGGGCAACCCATGTTGATGTCTACTGCAGCGACATCATTGCACCTGAAACCCCATTCCCAGCCCCAAATGTATTTAATGTACGCCTTTGATTCTTATTTAAAGTTAGATAAAAAATTAAAATAAAAGGCTATAGATAAAAAAGAAATGAAATAAATGTAAAATTATACAACTCTTCAAGATCAGGCTTACACTAATTGAGCAGCTTTCAGGGCCCTCACAGCATCAGATGTTCCTAGTTGACATACAACCCTGTCCTTTTCTTCATTGCAGGTTCTGAAAACAACACTCTGTGTTCCCTTCTCCACAAAATCAGTGGATCCAATGAGACCTGAACAAGAAGATCACGCCTTTATTAGATTACCAAAACAGGATCCAAAAGATATCGAGTATAAATCACCAAAATGAACTGCATTTCAAATACATTGACTACAATGAGACAGGATAAGTCCTTGTAGAAAGAAATACATCATGACATTTCCAACAAGAATGATAATTTAGAAAACTTACTAGAGTCATAAGCTTATTTTAGAAGTTAAGCAAATATAAGAAGTTCCTTGTTATATTCATCTGAGTTCAAAACCCATACAATAAACCATCTAACAGGATATCCCCCCCCCCCAGGGCTGGCGAGCTCTTGTCATACCAATTCAATTATGTGATTCTCCCACATATACACATTTCAATTTTATTCTCTGTGGAGTTCTCAGATTCAAATTTAATTTTGGGTTGCTGATGTAGTCATCAACTCATAATCATGACTGCCCATCAATACCAATAAGCCATATCAATAGATGACCAGCAAGATTAGCATTCCAATCCATTGTAAAATTTGAATAGTTAATCAACGCATTTTCGTATTGTCAAGAAGAAAGGCACCTCATTTGTGTTTTACCTATAAAGCACAGACACTTCAATAGAGAGCCTTGTCCGTATAATCGACATGATGTAACAATGTGACGCACCTTAGAGTCAAACTATAAATAACCATAAACACTTCTTGTTCTGTCATGTTTGCATCAATGTTTCTACTTCGTAGGCACTTCTAACTAATTAACACATCAATAAAAACAGTTAAAAGTATAAAATTTGTCATAAAATTCAAGTAATTTCCAACATTACCCTTATTAACTACACTAAACTCTAACATCATATTAATTTCTCCTCACTCTTACTATCCTTATTAAATATGGGCATATATAGGAAAAAACATTTATTGCTCATTGAAACTATCAAAGTGTCTTATAAAAAGGATAAAAAATACCTTCCCGAATGTGTCTTATATATATTAGGGACCATAGGAGTATCTAGCATACTTGGAACAAGTAAAGCATAGTGTGAAAAGCCAATGACTAGCAAGAACAAACAGCGACTCTAACTTATAGTAACTGCAACTGAATTGCTGCATAACTAATACATCAAAAATTAAAATCAATAACTTGATAAAAAAATCACAAATTTAACGCTGATAGCAAGAACTGTACCATTGAATTGGCGGTCGCACTTGACAAGCTTGTGATCAATAATTTCCTCACCATAAATAATATCTGCACCATATTGAGCAGCTAGTAATCTAAGTGGCAGAGTGCCCTACAAAAAAATAGTTAAAAAAAGATACGGATAGCGAACAAAATCTATCTTTCTATCCCATTCCATTCCTCAATTTTTTACTGGAAACTAAATGAAAGGGAGGGAAAAAAGAAAACTTACAACTCGGACCATAGGAGCAAGTACGAGTTTGTTCTCGTACTCCATCTTCTTCCGGTGGCTAGACCAACCCCGACATCCCAAAGATCTAATCCGAGGGAGAGGGATAAAGGAGAAAAAAAAAAAAGAAGCCAACATAACTTCCTTTTTGTTTTTTTTCTTAAAAAAATTCGTTTGCCAGTTTATTTTTTGGGCCAACCTTTTGCCCCATCTTTGTGGTCCTGAGCTAAGATGAACGAATCAAAATAAGATCATAAGGAATAAAGCCCAGTAAACTTCTGCGGGGTTTAACCATGGAACAAAAACGCAGAAAGACTAAAAATTGTGCTTCTGTCTATAATATTTTGTGGTTATTTTTTTTGTCAGAACTCAGTAATTATTACTTAATAGTATGTTTAATGGTTGTGGTACCAGGATAAAGTTTCAGAGAAAAAATCACTTTTTTTTTTAACTTAATTCATTTCATTATATTCTGCTCTGTATATGAAACAGGGCCAAATGCATTATTTCTTAGGGTTAAAAGTTTTTTAATCAAAACACGACAAGTTACGGGACATTTTAAGGTTGGGATGTGTTAATCCGACCTTGCTTAAGGGGGCCTATTACGTCAGTGTTGACAAGGAAAAGTTAAAAGTTGCTGTTAAGATCAATTCAGTTCTTCCTTTGGAGGGTCTTGAAAGGGGCTCTTCCAACACAGGAAAATTTGTGGAAAAGAAAATGTGCCTCTAACCCTCTTCTAGCTATGTTGCGAACAAATTAGAATCAAATAAATTTGTTAGACAGTTAAAGTAAAGTCCAGTTAATGGCCATTGCGCCGTTTATTTTCAAGTTCAAGAACAATATTATACCACTTGATAGTTTAAGATATCCAAAGTCCCTGAGATGATATACAACTAAAGACCGAAATTGTCGCTGTCACAAGCAGAAACAAAAGTAATGGAAGTAGATAATATATAGATCCCACCATCTGCACAATACATACCACCATGGAAATAGGAGTCTTGAGCATTCTAGTATATGTTCCTTCCCAAGATACATCACAGTATGTACCTTGGCAGAATATACTCTCTTTGATCTTATGCAGCGACTTGATGCATATAATGCATCCCTCTGGATTTATAGCATTGTGTGGTACAGATTTGTGAATCCAAGAAGATCATACAAGGCAAATTCCTAATCACATCAAACAGTTTTCATGGTCCCTTTTTCAGCGTCCAGATAAGCGAGTGAGTTATTAGCCATGAGTCAAAAATTCTTACTGTCCTGATCCATTGAATTCATTTCAAACACACTTGCACTAACATGGATGACAAAGTGAATGGCTTTCATGATACACTTGACGAGTATCCATTTCTGGGTTTGTTTCCTGCTTTCTCTTGTTTGTAATATTAGGAAAACAACACACCCTAGGTTGAGGAAGCCCAAGTTCATAGCCACACAACATTTTGATTAATTCAATAATTGTCCACCCCCACATCCAATATCATCATATCACCATCAAAAACTTCATGCATGCCTCCTAATTATTTCGAAAATTATAACGACATTCACAGTTGATACCTAAGGCACAGAAACGGTGCTCCAATGCCCATTCAATTATTTTTTGGATTTAAAAAAAGTATTTACTATTCAAGATTTTTTGTATGTACTACAACGTTACCAAATACAAGAAAGTAGGGAAATTATCGCTAAAATCTGGCATTCTCAAAACCATGCAAGTCACTAACTCTGTTCATGGACTTCCTCATGATTGCCACTTTAGCCAGCCTCTCCGCGGCTCTCCAAGCTGACGTCGGCGTCAGTGACTCCAGCTTCTCCACGCGGTTATTTCTTTGGCTCTGGCTCTGAACCTTCTGTCTCAGCCGCTGTAACTCGGCTAGCTCGGCTTCAACCCGCTGCAAGTACTCAGTCGAATTTGAAGCCGACTGCAGTAACAGAGCTCTAGCCGACGAGAGCAAGTAGCCAGCTCCACTTAGATCGCGGTGCTCGGCTAGCCGTCGCGATTCAGCTGTGGCTCTTGCGGTGACGTGGAGGTTTCGTAATCTTTCGATCTTCGGATCTGACGACCGGACGGCGTGGGGCCGGGGAATGAGAAGTGCCTGCTCTTTGGGATATATTAACTCTTGAGTGGATGGGTCCCGGAAAGATGATCGTACGGTCAGAACATGGTGGGAACCAGCAGAAGCGGCGGGCACTTTCAACTCCATCAATAATTCTCTCTCTTCATCCGCGTAGAGATCCCCTACCCGGGCCAGACCAGCCCCAATCTCAGTGGGCCCACCCGAAATAGAGTACACGGCGGCAATCTCCACCGGAACGGGGCGCGACACTACTCTTAGCTGAAGCCTCAGGTCTTGCGCCACCAAATTTAACAAACCATTCAAGTACTTCGCAAACAAGTAGTGCGGCTGCGCGTGGTCAAACGTGCCTCCGCCGTCTGGTAATTTCACGGAATGAACAGGGATATCAAGGTGAGGGAGGCGCGTGGATGACACACGCGGACGTTCTTCCTCGAACAAAGGATTAGTTATGCATTCATTTTTACTGTCCGATAGAAGAACGATTTTGGCTACGGGATTCTTCTCTCGTCGATCTTCGAGCACTTTCGCGGCTTTCTTAAGCGCGTCGTTTTTAAAACACGCTCCTTCTCGACTTTCGTCAATCGCGCCCAGTGTGTCGACAATCCGACGCGCCGATCTCTGGCCAGTGCCGGTCATTCTTCTCAACGGAAAAAGCCTTTTTGACCCCAACGAGAAGGTAACAATAGAGAGACGATCATGGGACCAAAGGGACGAAATCAATATTCGCATCGACCGTTTTATCATCTGAAGCTTTGAGGTGGCCATGATCCCACCGACGTCGAGCACCACCACGAGGTCTATCGGAGCCCGGCACGCCAACGTCGGACAAGGCGGAGCCTTAACCTTTAGAACCACACAGTAAGTCTCATAATGCCGGTTTGCCGCCATGATAGCAGCCTCAGGTAGCAAGGACATTTCAAAGTCTTTGTTCTCTGGCGAAAACAGAGGATTCCTAACAGGGTTCGCGTTAAAGCCTTGGAACTCCATTGATTCTTCTTCTGAAGCTTCATCGTTCTCGTCTGATTCAGGTATTGGATTGAAGCGAGCGACCGAAGTGGGAGACATGAGGGGCTCGTCATCCTTATACACTTTCAAAGCCTTTGCCCTGATTTCTCCGGCAAGCTTGTGTGCTTTGTTTTCCTCTGAAGTTTTCTTGTAATGGTTGACATGGTGCATTGAGAACAACGGCAGTTCTTTCCAGCTTGCGTTGCAGACAGGGCAGAGAAGGATTTGTTGCTTATTGACATGAGAAGCCACGCAGTGGAAGTGAAAGGTATGAGAGCATTCTGCTGTGAAAATCGCTGTCCCCTGTCCAGCTTTGACATTCTGCAAACAGATTCCACATTTACTCTGCATAAACCAAAAAGAAAACAGGATTCCAAATTTGAGACCATAAAAAATGAATCAAATTTGCAAGCAAAAGGACATAAGTGTAACTCAGATTACTTTGGACAGTCGTAAGCTGGCTTTGAGAAGTGAGAAACTTGATGGAGATTTTGGTGAGGGTGGATTGGAGAGCTTGGTAGGAGTTTTGGAGGTAGTGCAATGGAGTCTGGGGCTATTGGGAACTGAAGAAGTAGGATTTGGATTAGCAACAGAGGTCCGACATCGAAGTCTTGGGGTTGAAGGATTAGAGAAGAAGGCAAAGTTGGAAGTTGATCTGGGGGTTTTATTGGTGGTTTCATCATCTTTGTCACATGGTTGCTGATGATGCTTCTTTCTCAAAGCTCTAGAGTCTGTGTCTTTGGAAATGGAAGTGCAAAACGCCTTTCTCCAACCTGTAACCATGTTCTCACAATCTCTCTGATCTCTTTTTGTATAAATTTTTCCCCAAAGAGTTTGATGTTTGGCAAAAGCCTATGAGCGTAGATTCAAAAAACCCTTTTCATCTCCTTCCTTTCTATGCCTAGCCAACCTATTTATCACTTCTCGGACTTGCTGTATTTTCAAAATATCAGTAGTTTCGAGAGCCCCAATGAAAAAGAAGACCTTTGCTGTTGGTTTCCTAATTTGAATCGGCCGTTTAATAATAATAATAATATTATTATTATTATTATTATCATCACAGAGTAGTTTTTTTTTTGGCCAACAACAGTAGGAGTAACTCGTACGTCATCAATACCACAATAATATTAGGGTCAAGGTAAAAATTTATTTTAAAAAAATTTGTGACGAGGAATGTCACCATAAAATTTTTTAGATTTAATATTTTTTTTAAATGTTAAAATAAAGTAATACTGTTTTTATCCAGCGTCAACATCAAGTTTTTAATTGTTAATATTATTAAAAGCCTTGCGAGCACGGTTTAGTTCTGCATAAACATAAGTTGGCCAAAAAAAAAAATTCTGCATAAACATAAAGCATAATAATTTCGAGTTTGGATTTGAATATATTAGCAAAAAAAAAAATTCTTCAAAAAGCTACCTTTATTTTTCAAGTGTGAAACCAAATGATTTGGGAAAGAATTACTTTGCATTACTGTATCAGTGTGTGTATATACAACATAAGGTTATAATAGAACTATACATTACAAACAAATTAAGTTACAATAATAAGAATTGGTTACAAGCTAACTAGATTACGTAATGCTTCCCCCCCCCCCAAGTAAGCTAGAGCATTGATATTTTTCATGCCAAGCTTGGAGATGAGATCATGAAATTTTGAGGGATGTAATGGCTTAGTGAATGCATCAGCAAGTTGATCAGCAGACTTGACAGGCATGAGATGAATGACTTTAGCATGCACTTTTTCTCTGACTAAATGATAATCCAACTCTATATGTTTTGTTCTTTCATGGAAGATGCGATTAGCAGCAATCTGGATTGCAGATTGGTTATCACGGTACAAAAAAGCTGGATCAAGATGACTAATATCGAAGTCAATGAGGAGGTAGATAATCCATTGTAATTCATAAGTAGTGGAAGATAGAGCCCGATATTCAGCTTCAGAGGAAGACTTAGAGACTGTGGGTTGCTTTTTAGCCTTCCAAGAGATTAAAGAAGGACCCAAAAAGATTGCAAAACTAGTCACAAGTCGGCCAGTGTCAACACAACTGGCCCAATCAGAATCACTATAAACTCTAAGTTTAAGATCTGAATTTGAGGACAGGAAAATACCAGCACCAGAAGAAAACTTAATGTAGCGCAATACCATGTGAGCAGCCTGAAGGTGAATGTCAAGAGGATGAGACATAAACTGACTTAGTTGTTGAGTAACAAAACTCAAATTAGGTCTGGTGGTAGTTAGATACTGTAATCTTCCAATGAGCTTCCTATAAGGCTAAGGATCAGATAAATGAGTGCCCTGGACTTTAGATAATTTGAGATGTGGATCAATTGGAGTAGCAGCAGGCTTACAAGCCAAATAACCCATATCTTCTAAAAGTTCTAAGGCAAATTTACATTGAGACATGAAAATACCAGATTTAGATCTAGCTAACTCTAAGCCAAGAAAGTACCGTAGGTCTCCAAGGTCTTTGATAGTAAAAGCATAATGAAGATGCTGCTTAATAGCATTAATTTCAGACAAATCATTACCAGCTAAGACCACATCATCAACATATACTAGGATGGCAGTAAAAGATGCAGAATTGGCCTTGTAAAAAAGAGAATAATCAGAAGCAGATTGTGTGTAGCCAAAAGAGATTAATGAAGTAGAAAGTTTAGAATACCATTGATGACTGGCTTGTTTGAGAGTTGAGACCATAGAGAGACTTTTGCAACTTGCAAAAAGGCATTGTTAACATTTAATTGATGTAAATGCCATTGTTTGGCAGCTGCAATAGACAATAGTAAACGAAGGATAGTCATTTTAGCAACAGATGAAAACGTATCAAAATAATCTACACCTTCAGTTTGAATATAGCCTTTAGCTACCAAACAGGCTTTATGCCTCTTAATGTCACCATTGGCCTTGAATTTGGTTCTAAAGACCCACTTGCATCCTATAGTTTGCTTTCTCGGGGGTAAAAAACTAAGCACCCAAGTCTGATTTTGTTCAAGAGCCGCAATTTCGGTATGCATAGCCTCTCTCTATATAGAATGTTTAACAGCCTGTTTGTATGTTTTGGGATCTAAAACTATGGTGACAGCCTGTTTGCATAGCCGCAATTAGGAAGGATTAAGAGAAGAATATGAAAGAACAGATGATAGGGGGTATCTAGGATTAACTTTGTGAGATGATTGAGCAGTAGATGTAATGAGAGCACAATGATAGTCCTGCAGATAAGATGGAGGATGATGAGAATGAGTAGAACAACGAGGGAGAGAGGTGTGAGAAAGGAAAGGAGAAGAAATAGAAACAAGAGGAGGGGTAGATGACTCAGGAGAAGTAGAGGAAGAGGCAGAAAGATCCTCTAAAAAAGGTGGGGTGGGTTGAAGAGTTGGATCAGGGGGAGGAGAAATGGAGGAAGAAGGAGAATGAAAAGGAAACACAAGTTCATGAAATAAAACATCCCTAGACAAAAACATCTGATTTGAAGTAATGTTAAGAAGAATATAAGCCTTGGAACCAGGGGAAAACCCAAAAAAACACATTTCTTGGCTCGTAGGGAAAATTTAGGACGATTATGTGTGAGAGTGGAAGCATAACACAGAGAACCAAAAACCCAAAAATCAGTGTAAGAAGGATCAATGTTATACAATTTAGTGAAAAGGAGTACAATTATGAATAACTGAGGATGGTAAACGATTGATGATATATACAGCATGTAAAACAGCAAAAGACTAATAGACAATAGGTATGTGGGATTGAAAAATTAATGCTCTAGCCACATTTAAGATATGTTGGTGTTTACGCTCCACAATACCATTTTGTTGTGGAGTTGCAACACAAGATGTTTGATGAATGATTCCTTTTGAAGCATAAAAAGTGGACATAGAAAATTCAGGCTCATTATTAGACCTTAAAATCTGAACAGTAGTGTGAAATTGATTTTCAATTAAGGCTAGAAGATGAGCAATGTGAGTACGAGCTTCAGATTAATTTTTCATAAGAAATAACCAAGTAAAACAAGAATAGTCATCAATTATAGTTAAAAAATAACGATGGCCTTGAGTAGAAGGAATTGAATATAGACCCCAAATATCAACATGAATCATCAGACAAATTTTATTACATGAACTTGTGTTTACAGGAAAACTGAGCCGTTTTTGTTTGGCAACATGACAGGTATCACATGGAAGAGAAAGAGGATTACAAGCAATATCAGGAATATGCTTATTCAATATAGTAAGACCAAAATTGGATAAGTTGCCTAAACGGTAGTGCCAAAGTAAAAAAGCAGAGGTTGATTTGGTGGAGGCTGAATGAACCTGAGAAGTGGAATCGGTTGAAGAAGGCAGCATCTTATTTGCAGTCAACATGTAGAGGCCATCAATGACACTAGCTGCACCAATCATCTGCAAAGGTTGATGTAAGCAAATCTGGCACATGTGAGAAGAAAAAAATGAGAGAACAATTTAGAGAAGAGGTGAGACGAGAGACAGATATGATGTTAACATAAAATGTTGGAAGATAAAGAACATCATATAAGACTAAGAAAGGAGTAATAGCGATGGTGCTAGTGATAGACGCAAAGGTTTTAACTCCTGTAAGGAGACTAACAAGAACATGAGATATGGTATGATATGAGGTAAACAAATCTAATGAACAACAAACATGGTCAGTGGTGCCAGAATCAAGAATCCAGGCAGCTTTAGAAGTGACAGAGAAACACATACCTGAGGTAGGAATGGTAGGGGAAGTAGAAAAATGATTTACGGACGGTGTTGGAGGGGAAGAAGAATTTAAAAGTGTAAGGAGACGTTGATATTGATCAGAAGAGAGTTGAGGAAGCAAAGAGGTCGTTGTAGGGAGAGGAGGCAGAGGCTTAGCAGCATTATTGGCTTGAACATTGTCAGAACCTTTAGTAGCCATGTTATTTACCGAAGGGGAAGAACCAGAGTTGCGAAATTTGAAGCCTGGCGGGAAACCATGTTTGCGGTAGCAGGTGTCCTCAGTGTGGCGTGGCTTGCCACAATAGGTACATAGTTTTCCAGAAGGTTGTTGAAACTTAGATCCAGAAAATGAAGAACGAGGACCTTTAGTGAGGAGAACCTTAGGCTCCAAAGTAAGATTAAGCTCCCTTTCTTGTTGAAGTACAAAAAAAAAACACACGAGTAATCGGCGGTAAAGGATCGAGGAGCATAATCTGAGATTTGACCGAAGCATACTGTTCATTAAGACCTTTCAGAAAACGAATGACATAGTTTTCTTCACGATGAAGGGAAGCACTAGATGTAGAACCACAATCACAGGTCTTTAATGGCTGAATATGAGCAAGTTCATCCCACAGGATTTTTAAATTGAGTGGAAAACTCACTGACACTAGAACTACCTTGTTTTAAATTGCAAATCTCTTCTTGCAAATCAGCTATTCGAAAGAGATCAGAATGAGAGTACCGTGATTTCATATCATTCCAGATGTTGATGGCCATGTCAAACCCGAGTGTACTTCGCGCAATAGTCGGATACAGGGATTTGGTAATCCACCCTTGCACAAGGTTGTTGCACTGTTCCCATACCGAAAATAGAGGATCAGAAGATGCTGGCGGAGAGATTGAACCATCGATAAACTTGAGCTTGTTCTTGGGCAAGAGAGCCATGCGCATGGCTCGAGCCCAACTATGATAGTTGGAACCGTCAAGAGGAGGAGCGACCAGCACGAGAGCCGGATTCTAGTTGGGGTGAATATAGTAAGGGCTGGTTTGATCGGTGGAATCGGCGAAAGACGCCATAGAAGGAACAAAGAAAGGAGGAAACTAGGGCAACAGAGAAGAGAGAGAGGGGAAAGGCGGAAGTCTCGAGAACAAGAGGCGAAAAGCTCAAAAAAGAAGAGAGAGAGAGAGAATTTTTTTATAGGAAAAATGGTTAGCTCTGGATACCATAAAACCAAATGATTTGGAAAATAATTACTTTGCATTACTATATCAGTGTATATATATACAACATAAGGTTATAACAGAACTATACATTACAAGCAAATTTAAGTTACAATAACAAGAATTGGCTACAAGCTAACTAGATTACATAATGCTTGACAAAGTGACCTGTTTTTTTATTTTTTATTTTTACTCCAAAAGACCACTTGGAAATTTGTAATGCGTGTAATAGCCTAATAGGTCAACGGATTTAGGGTTTTGCTTTAGGAAGTGTGCATTACTGTTACTACAAAGCCACGTTATCATCTTCACCACCGACCTTGCAGTCATATTTCTTCACAACAAGGGTTCCTTCATTGTTACTCTGTCTGGTTCATCCCTCCTGCCTCAATCTTGCAATTTTGTTCGTTCTTTTTCCCCAAAGATAATCCCTATCAATCATTTTGTCTTGCTCCCCTCAATTATTTTTTTTTTAATATCCATGCTGATTCTGATTGAAACCGACCTCCGTGAAATTACTCGCCACCGTACCGACTAGGGAATGAGCTATGGAACATGATTCCTTGATAATGGAGTCCATTTCGTTGCCTAGTGGATCCTACCACTGGTTTTGTGGGAAATTGTGCTGACTGGTCCTTTCCTTTCTCTCATGGGGGAGGCTTATATTGTCATTTCAAGTAAAGGTCATTTATTACCCTTCACGATGTCCTATGTTTATTTAAAAGTAGGATGTATATTTCTGTCATTAAATTATTAAACAGTTAAATAGAATAACGGCTGCTTTACACAAGCAAGCAAAAGCATCGATCCCAATGGAAATGACGAAACGAAACAACTGTGATGATCATTACTACCAATGGCTTCTTCCAAGTTTTTTTTTTTTTTTAAAAATTGCTCACAAATTATTATTCTGAGTACCCTATGTAACTTTTTTCTTGGGGAAGCCGAGTGACTTTGTAAAAGATAAAACAAAAACAACCCTATACTGCAATGTCAGTACGTACCCCGATAGACTAAAGCTAGCAGAGAGCAGTTATTCCAACAAGTAGTAGTCCCTCTGAAAAGGTGAAAATGGGGTAGTACATGTCTTAAAGACCCAAAGCCATAGACTTTGTCCTATTCCTATCTGGGTTTTCACTTTTCAGTTTTCACATCTCTCGAGTCTCAAACATGCACTTGGGAACAAAAAGAGTCTTGAAATAGGTCAAGACTCACAGACCCTTTTTTTTTTTTTTTTTCCAACTACAAGACTCAGAGAGCCAAACATCCATTATGGAACTGATTTGATTGGAAACAAAGTGAAGCTCTTGCCTTTCATCTGGCCTGATGTGAAAGGGAATACCAATAATCACACTTGCATTACAAATTTTGAATAATAAGAGAATCAATATATGAAGATTGTGGGTATTAATAAAATGCAGGTCCTCATAACGAGAGAGAGAGAGAGAGAGAGAGAGGTGTGAACAGAAATGAAGAGAAAGGGGGCTGAGTTGCAGACAGGAAGAGGAAGAAAAGCGAAGCCTAGGAGGCATAGGGCATTGATGAGAGTGATCATAAAAAGGTGCATCAAAGCATTGATTAGGATAAAGCTATTCATGGTTTTACTCAAATCATCTGTCTCCTCCCAAATATAACCAAGCCAGCTTGGTTGCTTCATTACCTTGGGCTGACTTCTCTCTCCCTGCTCCAAGGTGTAAACTTTTGTGGGTGACCCCTTCCTTCCGTCCGTTGTAGAGGTTGGCATGTTTAAATTAATGTTTGAAAAGTTGAGAACAAATTTTTTTAATATATACAATAAATTATTTAAAAAAACAATTTTTACCGTGAATAATCCAAGTAGGTATCTATGGGTAGTAAAATTACTCAATCTTATCTCTATTACAAGTTCTCATCAAATTTGACAAAACTAAGACTATTCAGGAGTGGGGGCCCTCGTCAAATATTTCAAGTGCCAACATCCATAAATTGGGCTCGGAGATACTATTGTTATATTTAGAATAACTTTTATAAGTGTTTTATAAGTGTTTTTTATGTAAATTGAGACAAAACACATCTCACATACTTACCTTGTATATCAAAAATCATAATTAAAAAACTATTTTTAAAAATTTCAATCATTATTTCAAGCAAGTTATATAATATAAACACCGGGAAGAATCCCTTTTTATAGGGGATGTGTAAGTAAGGATATTCCAAATTCAAATTTCAACTCTGAATGAAGCTTTCATCAGTCATCACAAAGAGAAGTGAGTTCCTTTTAAAATGACGCCTGTGAAGAACACTAAAACAATACTCTTATTTATTTTTAGTATAAGATATATTTATTTAATTTGATTAAATTAATTAAAAAAGTAATTTAAGTTAGTTAGTATGACACATTTTTTAAAAAACTTTGGTCCGAGACAAAAAAAAATCTTAATTGGTCCTCTATATATTGATTTAAAAACTACATTTATAACTATTTTTTGTTATACAATTTTAACTATTTTAATATTAATTTTTAAATTATACATAATACATAAAATTCATAATAATATAGGGCCTTATATTTATTGATTATATATGAAATAACTTAATTTCGAATTTTTTAGTGGAATTTTTGAATATCTTATACTAGGACTTTTTTGGACTTGAGAAATTGAGAATTCACATGATATAGTCTATATAGGCCGCGGTACTCGTATTTTAATATTATCCACCAATGTTATTAAACTCGGACCGGAGACCGGTCTGGCCCAGAAACCGGTGACCCGGGCAGAAAATCGGTCTACTTTTTTTTATTATATAAAATTAATTTTTTTTATAATTTCATATTAATAAGCCTGCAATCTTCATTTTTTCATCGATTTGGTCCCGCGTTAGTTTCGATCTGACCCACTGACACTTAACCCAGTACCTCAGTCGGTTCACTGACCGGTCTCAGTTTAATAACCTTGCTATCCACACGAATGAGTCAAGTGTCTACACTGATTAATCTGCATAAACATGGTTTTTTTTTCATGAAATGATCAACTTGATTAAATTATTTTCTTTCAATATTTGGATGAGAAGGAATTTGCTGGTTCATCAAAAGGCTACAAATTTCACACTTGTGCTGATGTAATCAATAAAATTAATTTTGTTGTAAGTCTGATTGTTTTGACATGTAGCAGTCAAGGTCCTACAATTTCTATAATTTTTAATGTTAATTCCAAAATTTCTGCAGTTTAATGGCATTCTTTGTCAAGAATGGTCTATCTTTTGTAGTAAAGGAAAAGAGATAATCTTATAATATGTCAATTTTGGATTTGTTTTTAAGAACATATAATTCAATTCTTCATATGAAAGAGAAGAATGACACAATCTTTTGTGTTTCTGCACTGTTTTAGAGAAGCATTGTTTTGGATTCTAAATTCAATTTTATTTTCAGAATATGATAATAGGAACTTAACAGTTCATTACTACAATAAAATGGTTTTACCTCTCAAATTCCATAGTTACATATCTCATGACATATTATATATAAATATAAGTATCCTTTTAAGTTATTTTAATTTTCAGCAAAAGTATACAAGATCTTAAGCGTAGGGCGCAAATTGTAGGATGTTGGTGTAATATCGTTTTTTTTAAATGATAATTGCTTTTTATCAAAAAACAAAAAAAATTTAAAGAGTCACGTGCTGCCGTTGCCTTCCGAGATTTGACGGCGTTTGTCACAGTTCCTTGGGAAATGATTTCATGTGGGACGGTGTTAGTCAACTCTAGTTTCTTACTTTTTTAACCTCGTTTCCTTCCCACTTTCTTCATTTTCAATTTTTGTATTAAAAAAAAATTACTTTTTCCTTTAAAAAATATCTCCATTTAATGATTAAAATGCGATCATTAGATTAAAGATCATTGATTGCGATGATCAATTTCTTCTCTTATTCTAAGACCTGAAATTAATTGTAATATATGATTAATTTGTCACAAATTCATATTATTGAAAAGCAACATTAACCAAAATTTAGGGCCTGTTTGGGATCTCATTTAAGAGGGGGACAAGCTCACTTGGAGGGCAAAAACTCATTTGACATCTACGGACGTGTTTGTGAACATATTAGCTTTCACTGGGCTTTTAGAAAAAAAATTACTTTTTTTAGAAGCTCATTGAAGTAGCTTCTGACTTTTTTTCACTGGATTTAGAAAAAAAAAGTCACTTCTCCTACTGTCAATCCAAACACAAATCACATTAACAATATGACTTTTTTTCCATTTGGCTTCTACAAAAGCCACATTAAAAAAAAATTCACTTTTCTACTGTGTTCCCAAACATGCACTATACTATTTCCTTGAGTCCTCTTAAATAAAAAATGGTTAAAGCTAGTTAAAAATAATAAATATATTTAAAAAAAGCTTTTTTTAAAATTATGTTTTTATTTATGAGAGGCAAGTAAGAGAGATAAATAAAATAAATATAAGCATTACTAACATTTTAATTAATGCAATATATATAATTAATAAAGGGTAAAAATAAAAAAAATCATTAAATGTTCAGATAACTTTTATCAGGCCAAGACAATTCAAATTTTAAGTTATTATAAAAAGAATCGGATACTTATATTCTTGGATCAAGTAACTACCACTCTGATCCTATTTATAAGTCTTTTTTGACCAAAAAATTTGGTCATATTTATAAGTCCAATTTAAGTGTAGTAAATGAGATTGTGACAATTTTGCCCTTATTTAGTGTACCAATGAAGAATAATTTAAAGATAGATAGATAATAAAGAGTTGAAAAGTACCTATTCATAAGAGAGTACGTAGTTGAAAATTTATACCATAATCATTGAGTTAACTATCTTTCCTATTTTATAAGATAATTCCGACATGTTTTACATAGATTAAATAAAGTCTTAAATTACATTAACTCTGTCATAAAATTTAACAAGTTTTCAAATAACAAGAAAAATTGAGGAAACCCTTAATTACATTAACTCTGCCATAAATAGGACTAGATGATGAAGCGATATTTTGAAATATTTAAATATGCTAAAATCAACTTTTAATAACAAGGGAAAAAAACCATGGCAAATTGAGGAAACCGACTAATTGCAGCCGAATCATTTACTACTATCATAATTTTAGGATAATAAAAATCATCCGATTAAGTGTTTTATATGTAAATTGAGATAAAATTTATATAATATGTGTACTTTATATACCATAAATCATAATTAAAAATCTACTTTTAAAAATCTATTATTATTTTAAACCAACACTGTAAAAAGTGTGCATTACTATCTTTATTTGGGGGGGGGGGGGAGCAAAATAATGACATGAGCATCATGAGATTCGGGAAACTTGTTTTGTTTTCTTACACCGCATGTCTTTTTCTGAAAAAACGCAAAAAAGTATGGTGGATTGACTTTAAAAAGAATGAGGTATTTAAATTGGTATTTTGATAATTGAATTTTTTTTAAAGGTAGTTTTTAAGAAAAAGCTTAAAAGTCTAATTTTTTTAAAAAAATTACTTCTGACACCGTCAATCTAAATATAAATTATATTTATAATCTGATTTTTATAAAAAAAATAAAATTAAAAAAAATAATTTTTACCACCATTAACTCAAACGGACCCTTAATTACGGAACTTGAAATCTGAAGCATACATCAAGTTTTAACGCAGGACCTTACGTAGTATGACGCATTCAGAAAAGCCCAGAGTAGTTCAAATCCAGAGGAATCTAATTCTAAGGGCCTGGACTGTAGCCCCCAAATATTAGTAGGGCCTATTTGGAAAACGGCGAGGGCTGAAAATACATGGTAGAAAGGGAAAAAATAGAATAGGGCTAAAATGAGGTGTTTAGACTGATATTTTTTAAATAGGTTTTTAAATCAAAAGCTATTATTTAAAATTATGTAACGAATCTGTCAGTCCGACCCAACTTTCACCCCTTCACAGGGCTCAGAAGGCAAGCTCTCCTAGTGCCTACCTAGAATATCCCCGAAGGAACCCCCCAGAACTCAAACACGTGACCACAAGGCTATAAACCGCAACCAAGCAACCCTGGTACCATTGAGCTAAGTCATTAAAACCTACTTTTCACAGTACATGAAACTTCTACCACTGTTAATTCAAATATAAATCATATTTACAATATAATTTTTATTCTATCTTAAATTTATAAAAGTTAAATTAAAAAGCCACTGCTAATTCAAACAAACAATTATCTTGGAAACAAGTGTTAAAAAGAACAAAACAATACACAAGACAGGATGTGAAATCACACGGATATAATATTGGCGGTCTTAAATTTGATTGCAACAGGCATTCAACCCATTTAAACAAACAAGTTCCCATCAAGACATGATAATATAGAGACTTCACAATTGCTGACTTTGAAGGTAGAATCATATATTTCAAATAATAACAAATTAACATCCAACACAACCTTTTAAGGTATTCAAAACAAGGATAAGGCAACATTTGTATTGTTGATTTACAGCGTACTTTGCTTTCCACATCCTCAGACGCGACGTTGAATTTTTGCAGACAAGGGAGTCGTTAGTCCACGATATTATTCTAGCACCTGATCTTGGATTTCTCCATAGCCCTAGGAGCTGCAGAGAAAAGGATCCACTTAAGCAGACAAAGGATTTTTCATTTGAAATTACAGAATTACCTAATAACTAATAAGACCGCACAGGTTATAACTGAAACCAGCTTCATTCGAATTAACTTGTATCTCCCCAATAGAGGCAATCAAATATAGACTGATGTAGAAGCAATAATCCTTTAGTTATAAATTATACTGTTCCCTATTCTATCCAAACTACTCTGATTAATCCACCAAAACCAACGAACAACACAAACAATTTAGTTATAAAGAAAGTTGCATTTCAAACATCACAAACAATTCTCGTTCCTGGTTACACGCGCGCGCGCGTCTAAAGAAACGTTATATGGCAAAGCATTTATTGACACTGTCTCAAGATTTAATGGCCTCGTTTAGATGCATCTAGGTCCCCCCATCTGCTGCATACCAGCTTTTAGACATGTTTGCTGTCTAATATAAAGCAAATGTCCCAGTTCTTTATTTCATATAATAATAGCCATCAGTTAACATGCATATAAAAGACTACAATAAATTATCATTTTGACAGTACATACCTAAGCCAATAGCATCAGAACCTTTCATGATTTTCAGCCTCTTGCATGTGTCAATAAACATCCTGCAACAGAAGCAAATTGCATTAGGAAAGAGAGGCAAACTAGAGCCCGGTACAGAATTCAATCCATCAGCAATATAGTTACTACCCACATGATGTTCATGTTTAATAACCAATCTATACAAGCCCATTAAACAGGATAGAGTTAGCCTTCAATTCTACTCACAAGCAAAATCTTTCAGCCATGATCAAGGCCTTGACTAGAACTAATATACAAGTCCATTACGTGATTGAAAATAGAGGTATGATGTATCACATAGGTCAATCACACATAAATTTTACTTGTCTTGTCAAATGGCCCAGTAAATAAAATCATAGACAGAAATCCATACATGACCTTACCCAGTATATATTCACACATACATGAGAAACAAATCACATACTTGGCGACGCAGCCAAACCTAAAGTCTGTAGGTTCTATTTGAAATGTTGCATTGTGTTTTATATAAGCGTTTATACATGGTTGAGATGGAAAACACTCATTTCTTCTTCCCTTTTCTTTTCTGAGTTTTGCATTCTTCATAGCCAATGGATAAACATTCTTGCAAGTTCAATAGATTCAGATAACAGATAAAATTCAAAGCAATGCACCACAATAAAAAATTTGTGTTTCATCAATATATCAATAATTACAACAAAAGTACATGTGCTAAAAGCATCTTGCGCTAGTGTTTTATAACACAAGATTTCTGAAACAGTAGACAGGACATGGATAGTTAAACAAAACTTACTCCCATGGTACATCCCCAACAAGCATCCAATCACCATCTTTATCTTCGTAAGTGAGTACATATTCTGAACCATGCAGAAGGTCCCTTAGCTTGCTCTCACTCAACATTTCTCTTCCTGGAGCTCCGTGGGAACCACATTGACCTGATACATTATAGAACGTACAGTAAGTCCATTCCGAAGAGACAGCTTGGAGTATAAAATGGCGTAACAATGAAATACTTTACAAAATTTAGAGAAGAAAGTAGTTTTGTTTACAAAATAAAATTAGAATTGTGGAGGCTCACCTAGGGTAAAACAGCTGAACATCTTCTCAAGGGCAGAAGACAGATCCTGGTATGCATTGTAACTCCTAAGGTCAACCTTCCTTAGATAGGGAGCTCCATCCATGCTCACCTTCACAAAGAGAGCAGCAGGACTCAGTTTACCATCTACTTCGTCATTGTTCTTTGAAGTGACAGCCAACGAGTTCTTCCTAAATGATCTTATTGGAGGCCAACCAACAACCTGTGCCCTGAAATAGTTGAGATGTATAATGGGGTAACCAGTCATAAATGGGAGCTCCTTCAATCTTTCAAATAGGGTTATCCAAATTCCAGTTGCGATAAAAAATTATGAACCCACGAATCTTTTAGGTTTCACTTACTTAGAGGAAGGAGCACTACCACCAATAGAAGCATCCGTTTTGTTATGGCCTGTTCCATTAGTAGCACATGGCCGTTCTTGCAACACTTTAGTTGGCATTTCTTTTGTTGTGGTTAGTTGAGCTCTAGCAGATCTAGGAGACAGCAGCACATTTACCCCAGAATTCCCGGGAAACTTCCCCTGTACCATAGGTTGCGGAAAATCATACTCCAATGGAATATTAAACATGCGCTCCCCTTAATTTTAAGAAAAAAATTTTACCTCAGGGAACCCATCCATGGTGTCAGAGAATCCCCTTTTGTTGCCTGTAATCACAATTTTCTGGGACAATGAGCAGATTCCATCTTTTGTAGGAAGCAAGGGAAACAGTGGCTTCTCATCAAATTTTGTTGAGCTATCATCCCTTTCAGGTGATTGGGATCCAGGAAGACCCAACCTCAATTCTGTAGCCTTCAAATTCAGATTGTCCCTTTTTTCATCTGGGTCGCTTGGAACAGTAGAGCTGTCCACTGATGAACATTCTGATAATCCGAGGTAATTGCGTTCTTTTAATCCAGTCACATTTTGGGAGATACGATCCTCAGATCGTGAAGAAGTTATTGTTGAGTTGTTGCTCTGCCCTTCCTCCTGAGCAGTCAGAACTGGTGGAGACATCAGGGTCCAACTATACACACTGCCTCACATGAAAACGCAAAACAAAAAAAAACTTACATTAGTATCATTCTGGATTAGTAAAAGAACGTACACGTCTAATTTGCCGTCATGCAATTTCAGAGTTGAATGCGGCGGACCAGTGGCTCCCGCACAATGGGGAAGGAGCCCCTATATGTAAGCAGCTGGCATTATTGCCAAGAGGCTGGTTCCTCTCTAATTTGCTGTCATGCAATTTCAGAATTGAATGCAAAATGAATAATATGCAAGAAACATAAAAGCATTAAATTAACATATAACCTTCTAAAACATAACCATAATCAAGTTATATATTATTTTTATATAAAATTTTTGTGAGGTTTGAACCATCCATCCCTACTCCACTCAATATTAGAGTTGTATCCCTGTCCATCACGCCAAAGGAAGAAGCCACATAAATTGATAGAGAAAAATCTAGAAAGCTAAACTCCACACAATCATTCAAAAAACAAAAAACAAAAAAAAAAACTCAAACACAAGGAAGCCATCATCTTAAAAAGCAAGCATACAAACCTCACATCATTTCCCCCCAAGTCGGTGACTTCATCCGCAGATTTGCATAAATACCTAAGTAAATTTCAATTTAAGCAGTAGTCTTGATATTGTAATCAACTAAGCTCATTTGACCATTAAGATCACATGCGTTTCAAGTTTCACTGCTGCTTTTTTATTCCAAAAATAAAATTCTACCATGGCTTCATGCGCTCAGTTCTCTCGCAAACGAACACTAAAATGAAAAAGAAGAAAACGAAATCATCACTGGATTGAATGAACTGCAGCTCAGTAGATCCACAAAATCACTCGTCCCAAAAAAACACATGTATAAAAAATACCACGAAGCTTCACATATTTTCCTAAGAGGCGTGCTAGCTCAGAAAAGGAAAGTGCAAGGGAAAATAAAAAGTTAAAACAAAGATTTCAAGTCTAGGCTCAAAAGGCACATTCTAGTTGAAAGTGGGAAAAGAGAAGAGTAAAACGTTCCCTAACAGTACCAGACCTCTAACTATGCTAACAGTGATTCAGGGGAAAACGAAGAGCTGACGATGTAGAGAAAGAGGTGGAGAGGAAGATTTCAAGTACATACCAAACGCAGTCTTGGTAGATCAGCAGAGAAGAAAACCTCCGATTATTCTTCAGAAACTTTTTCGCAGTAAAATGCAAAGCAAATGCATTGACGGGAAAAGCAGAGAGAGAGAGAGAAAGCTCAGGGCCCTTCCATTAAGCACAAAGCAACAAATGCTTTAGGCTATGCTCTTACGAGAACAATATGAAATATGAATGATGGAGCGAAAAATAAGAAAACAAGTGAAATTACGCATAAGGACTTAAACCTAAGATAAGGCTATAAACTGTTATATATGGAGTATTACAGGAGTTGGAGGAAGGATGTGAATATTTTCAAAAGTTGAACAGAAGTATCATCAAATTTTTAAGAGTTTATAATTAGGCCTTCAATTTATTATTGATTTTAAGGAAATCAGTATCAACTATTTTTTAATTATATTTTCATTAACAATAAATTTTACAATAAATTTCACAAAAATTAATAATAATTGTATATTTGAAAATAACCATAATTATTGAACATTATTATAATTAAATTGAAATATAATGAATTTTAAGTCTGTAGATGCATTACCTTAAGGCTATGTTTGGCTCGATGGAGGGGAGGGGAGGGTTTGAGAGAGATTTTCTTTTACCTTGTTTGGTTTGACAAAAAGAGAGGGGAGGGGAGGGATTTTAATAGTATTATGTTGGGGAGGGGAGGGGAGGAGAAATATTTTTATATGGACAATTTTACTCTTGTTTCATTTAATTTGTAATTAATAACTTTCTAACATATTTAATAAAATATAATTATATAAGGAATTTAATACATAAAATTATAATTTTATAATTATAAAAATTAAATAAATATAATTATAAATGACATTTACTATATAAAATTATAATTTTGTAATAAAATAATGAGAAGGGTATTGTGAGAATATTTTAAAATGGTATAGACATATTAGTCAATTTAAACTCAAACTTAACATTTCCATCCAAAATTCCTCAATTTTGGGAGGGGAGGGGAGAGAGAATTTTAGAAAATTTTTCCTCCCCTTCTAAAATTTTTAATTATCCAAATAGGGGGAGGGAAGCAAAATCCCTTCCCTCCCCTTATACCAAACACACCCTAAAAGAGTTTTTAGATGAAGTTGACCATCAAAACCCAAAATTAAGGATAAGGAATAAGTAAACAAAATCATTCTTTATACATCACATTTTTGTTGGGATTACAATAGTTAAAAGAACAACAATACTCTAAATTTGATATTATCTTTTAATAAAATACTTATGTGATAATCTAAATTTAAAATTTGAAATAAAATAAATTATTTTAATTAATCAATGTTTCAAGGATTTATAATTATATATTTATAAATTTTTTAAGTAATTAGTGATAAACTTGGTTAAGGTAAAAGGGTAAATAAAAGAAAAAGAATATGTCAAATATTGAGGACGTAGGAAAAAGAAAGGCATCGGAGGGGCAAGAGAGAGTGAGGTAGAGGAAGAAACGAGGGAATTCGTGGTGGTAGAAATAAATGGAACCGGATTCCTCCAATGCCCTTAACGTTCACAGCCATCTTTTACCACGAAACTGCGTGGTTTTGGCGTAAAAACTAAAGTAGAAGGTGTTTTTTTTTTTTTATAAAAATAATATTTAACATCTAAGGTATTTTTTTTAATACCAGCCAATTTTTTAAAATATTTTTTCAGGATCTTAAAATAATTTTTCAGTATTATCCAGTTTCATAAAATATTTTTTTAGTGACAGTCAATACTGTAAAATATTTTTGCTGCAATATTAAATATTACTATTTAAATTCAGAATACTGACTGACACTATAAAAATATTTCAGGATACTAGATAATACTAAAAAATTATTTTAAGATCCTGAAAAAATATTTTAAACTAAAGATAAGAAAGAAAACAATATAGTGAAGGCAAGAACCTTGGCACAGCAGAGGCGGAGGCAGATAAAAAGACGAAGAGAAGGATGGAGATATGAAGGGAAAACGTCGTCCACGGAAATTTTTTTTTTTTTGGGTGGTCAAGTGAGCAAAGACTTTTCGGTCAACTAAAATATTTTACAGTATTGACTTGCATTAAAAAAATATTTTAAGATACTGGATAATATTAAAAAATTATTTTAAGATCTTGAAAAATTATTTTAAAATCTTAAAAAAAATATTTTAAGGAACTTATTGATACTAAAAAATACTTTAGATGTTGAATACTATTTTTGTAAAAAAAAAAGCCTTCTGCTTTAGTTTTTACACCAAAACGACGCAGTTTCGTGGTAAAGGACAGTAGCGAACGTTAAAGGCATTGGAGAGAATCCGGATCCGAAATAAATAAGGCCATGTTTTGTTGGGAGGGAGGGAAGTAAAAGTGGAGATGAAATCTATATTTTATGTGTTTGGTAGGGTTGAAGACACTTCTATAAGGAAGTGACTTCCACAAAAAATGATTGAAATAACTTTCACACGTTAAAGGCATTGGAGAGAATCCGGTTCCGAAATAAATAAGGCCATGTTTTGTTGGGAGGGAGGGAAGTAAAAGTGGAGATGAAATCTATATTTTGTGTGTTTGGTAGGGTTGAAGACACTTCTATAAGGAAGTGACTTCCACAAAAAATGATTGAAATAACTTTCACCACTAATTGGTTTCACTTTTATGGAAGTGGAATTTTGTTGACCATTATACTCTCTTATATTTTATCAAATTCTAAATTTTATCCCTCTAGGTTTGGAGGGTAATTTAGTATTTACATATTTTAATTAAAAATTATATCTCACTTCCATAATCATACTAAACATACTTTTAACCCCACTTTTACCTCTAATTCTACCTCTATTTTTATTTTAAATTCTATTTCTACTTCTATCAAAAAATTCTTCCGTCATTTCAAACAGGCGGGTGTGAGGGTGAAGGACTTAAAAGTGAAATGTCAAAGTTGACCCTGAGGTTGAAATGGGTGGGGTGGGTGAGGACAAGAGGGGGAATGAGGGGAAAAGGAGAGGGTAAGAAAGGAAAAGCGGGGGGGACAAGAAAGAAGCATAACAAGTGGGTTTGCCGGGTGGTGAGGAGGACATATAACCTCCTTCTCCTCCCTTATCATGACATCGCTTTTCTCATCATTACCTTCCTTCCTCTCTCTTTCTCTCCTTATTGCTGTTCAAACATCATCATCATCGTCTGCAATTATGCATTTTAGCCTTTTTAATTACCTCTGCACTCATATTATCATTCTTTATATCTTATTACTTAATAACTAAATTATACGATTTAAAAAAATAATTAAAATTATTTGAATATAATAAATATGTCTTAAATAATTTTTATTTTTCAATTCTATCTTTATGAGGGTAAATAAAAGACAGAAATAAAATAAATATGAATAGTATCAATCTTTTAATTAATGTAATACATATAATTAATAAAAGGTAAAAATAAAAAAAAATAACTCAATAAATTTTTAGACAATTTTTATCGAGCTCTTATAAAAAATAATCACGAAAATTTAAATTTTAGACTCTTATAAAATAACGGAAGGGGTGTATTACTCTATTATATCTAGCTAATGACATACTCCATTATTCCAAGTGTGTTTGGATCTGAATTATTTTATATATTTCCACTCTATGTCTATTTATAAGTCATTAGTAATACATTCTCACAAATCAGAAAAAGTATTAAATGGTTAAATTTTTTTCAGGTTCCCCCTGCTTATGAAATGGTGCATATTTTCTCTCACATCCATTTATCTCTTTGTATTTACACTTCTCTCTTTTTTATTAATTTATTAATATATTCAACAAGGGTAAAATTGATAAAACCTCATTTAATACTCTATAAATAACTTATTTTTTAAATAAAACTTTTTGAATACAAGTGACTTATAAAATTAAATAAGGTATTTATTTTTTTAGACACTGAGTGGTAATTATTTAACAGTTAATCAAATTAAATAAAGTACCATCTGAGGAGAGTAGATTTTTAATCAAAACAAAAGTGAGGTGCAATATTATAATTGTAAGATCAAAATATTTGCCTAATATGCCAAATTAGTTCTATTGATTAATTAAAGATTTGTTGAATTTATCACTTGATTTTTTATATTAGCTAGGAGAAAACTTACATATAATATTTGATAGGATGAATATCTAGTTCTCAATGAATTACTGTCATATATATATCTCCAAAGCATATCATCGTTATCTTTTAAATATATCTTAAAATATTTCATCATCTTTTAAATATATCATTAATCCACCATTTATCTCTCTTCTTTTCAACATCTTCGTCTAGACTTTAGACTGTATCTTTTATCCACTTGTCAGTTTCTTATATCTACAAAGCTACTAGATGGTGAGATGTTGATTTCAATCCTCTCTTCTCTTCTTCTTGAATGGTTTGTTTTGATTATGTATGAAAATTTGTAGAAATCAAAGGCAGACAAGTGAATAAAAGATATAGTATAGAATGTGGAAGAAGATGTTGAAGAGGAAAGAGAGAAAAGGTGGGAGCGCGGTTGATCATGATATATTTAAAAGATAACGTTGATAGATTTTAAAGATATAGATGATAATAATTTATTGAAAATAGAATATTTATTATATCAGGTACTGGATATGAGTTTTCTCCTATATACTCTTAAGTAGTAATGAAGTAACTTTTTATTTTAAAAATGACATGTAGATGATCAGCATGATTTGTTTATAATTTATGTAATTTTTTAGTTAATTTTTAACGCAATTATTTGATTAAGATAAAATAAAAAGTGACGCTAACAAATTAATCAGGAATCGGTTTCTTTGCTAAGCGTTTTGTTTAATAGGAAGTGCTGAGCATACCTCTTCCTTTTTATTCCAATAACAGAAGACAGGCCTTTGTGTGTGGGAAAGTGGGAGTGTAATTGAATTTTTTTTTATCATGCTCATATTTTATTTTTCCAACATTAGATGTCATGTGATTCATTCGTGCACAGTCAATAAAAAATATATGATTCGTTTTTGGATTGTGGAGTATTAATAAAAGTCTCTTACAATTTTAAGTGTGACCTTCTTATATTAATTAAGAGTATTTTTTGGTTGAGTCGAATGTTTAGTGTGTGTGTGTGTGTGGCAAAACAAAAAAGAATGTTTAGTGTGTGTAATTTTTTTTTTTTTTTGGGCCAGCAAAGTTTAGTGTGTGTATGAACCATACTACTAAATATCGAAATGTATTGAAATTTAAGGAGCTAGGGAAATCCAATTTCAGATATGATACTCAACAATCAATAAATAAAAGGACTAAAATTAATATGTAAAGTTACAACCAGAAATGTATCATTGAGTTTAAGGAGAACATATATAAAATATAAAATACTAAGCTGAAGATATAGAAGGAAGGCTACATGTAAAATGAGTGCTCTAATTAATTTTATTTTGTCACAACTAAGAATGAAACAAAATTGAAAAGAAAATATGAAGCATGCGAGACAGCACCCATACTTACACAGTTACACCTTCATGCACATCCATATCTACTTATAAAGTTGCCTGAACAAAATTATGGATTAGGAATTGTTGGTGGCAGACCAAACACTAAACCAAATGCATGTGTGACATTAATACATCATCTATTGTTACGTGACATCATGTTGACCCTTCTATTGTTCTCACAGGCCAATATAATCTTCATTCTAGGCAACTTTACAATTTTTATTTAAGATTTTCAGGGATATAAATTAAATGCATGTTACTCTCAAAAGAAAAATAATTTTCGATTTTGACGTGACTTATTTTGAAAAAGAAGAAGATATTGTTGTTTCTAAGTACTTTGAATCTAGAAATGTTAATAAGAATCTGTATAACTAAGATGGCGTAAAACACACAACAGTTATGTATACTATAGAAAAACTCATAAGACTGCCGAAAATAATAATGAACTTTGATAAAATCCGAGCTCAACATACGTTGTCTCCTTAAAACAATTTGTTCCCTCTATGTAGATACCCAAGGTTATCGAACAATTGTCTCTCAGGATAGAACGGATTATGTCTTCAGAATGATGTCACTATCAATCAGAAGCTCGAACGAACACAACGAGATCACTTTTAGAATCGCACAGAATATGAGATGATTGCAGAATACACTATGCAGTTTATGAGAGATGAGTGTTTAGAGATTGAGTGATTTTTTCTGTCTCTAGCATTTCCTATTTATAGCTGACGGAAATTAATCAGATGGACTCGACTCTTGCGGGCGAACTGGTGCGTCGTGTGAATAGACATACCATAATAGAGCGAACAGAAGTGAATGGTGACTCTTGCTCGCGAACTAGAGCATCGTACGAACAGACACATAAGAACGGAGCAAACGTACGCACCATAACAAATGCATCGGTTCGGTCACAACATTTCGCTACAGCCGTTGTTGGGAGAATCACGGAGGAAACAAGGAATTAAACAAAAGTTCAGGGATTATTCGGACAAACTAAAAAATAATTTAATAAATAATAATAATTTTTTATTCTCACACACGCACGGACCGGACTGGCAGCGACGACAGACCGAGTTGAGCCGGCCGGCCGGACGGCGGCTGCGCGCGCGCGTGGTGGACCAAAGCCCATCTACGTCCTCACTCATCCACAAAAGTGGATTGGCCCAAGGGCCCATTTTAGAGGTGTGAAGTTAGTCTTATATACATTCTTACTTCTCTTGATTTTTCTAATGTGGGACTTCTATCCACACACTTTTTTCTCCTTCATTTTCCCTCTTCTTTTCCAACCTACTTCTTATTCATAACCCATGGAATTTAGACCCAAAATTCCAACAATCCCCCACATGAATAAGAAGTTAGTCCATAATGACTAAATGCAAATGAACATGTATGCAAAGTGCGATTTCTCTACTAGAAGCAACTGCATCGAGATAGGTAGGGGTCACCTTTGAACCTTCTCTAGTAAAAACCTATCGGATATACTCGGTCAATCGATGGACGCGTTGTCTTGAACCGTCGACCTTTAGTGTATACCAAGACAATAGGTGTCACACAATTGCTCCTCTAGCATTATTGGTCCTCATGTTGTGCTCATTTTGGCCCTGACACCTGCCTAGTTCTGCGAGTGTTCTAGAGAATTGGCCGTTTTAAATTCTCATAGAAGCGGTCCCCACTTCACACTCACATAGGTGATTCCTTGTGATGTAAGTCAATATACATCATCTAAATACATTAGATTAAGAAACCATTAAAAGCCTAAATGCTTACCCTTATATATATGCACTGTCTTGTCATAGGAATGAGTATGAGTTTAAAACTCCACAGTGTTTACAATCGATCATTACTTAGTTGTCTCTTTGAACCTAGTTTGTGAGATCTCCATTCATCTAAGTAGAGTTACCGCAATAATCAACAATTTATCGGCCTTAAACCTTTTCCTTTCGACAAATTTCTAATCAACCCTCTAGGAATCCCTTTAGTCAATGGATTCGCTATATTCTCTTTTGATTTCACATAATCAATTGAGATGATTCCATTAGAGAGTAATTGTCTAACGGTATCATGTCTTCAACGTATATGTCTAGACTTACCGTTATACATGACATTTTTAGCACTACCAATAGCTGCTTGACTATCACAGTGTATACACACTGCCGGTACCGACTTTGGCCAATTAGGAATGTCCTCAAGAAAATTAAGAATCCACTCGGCTTCCTCACCGGCTTTATCTAAAACAATAAATTCTGCTTCCATAGTTGATCTTGCAATGTAAGTCTGCTTGAATGACTTCCAAGACACAACACCCCCACAAAGGGTGAACACATATCCACTTGTGGATCTTGTGTCGTTAGAGATGGTGATCCAATTTGCATCAAAATACCCTTCTAGCACTGCAAGATACTTCTCGTAATGCAAAGCAAAGTTTTGAGTGTGATTCAAGTAACCAAAAACTCTTACCATAGCTTTCCAATGATACTCATTTGGATTACTAGTAAAGCGACTCAACATGCTTACAGCGTAGGCAATATCACGTCTAGTGCAGTTCATAACATACATAAGACTTCCTAGCACTTGAGCATACTCCTTTTGTTTTACAGCTTTGCCAGTATTTTTCAACAAACGAAAACTATGGTCTATAGGGTTCTTCACAGGAACTATGTTCAAACTCTTGAATTTCTCTAGAATTTTAGTAATATAATGTGCTTGTGACAAAGCCAACTCATAAGATGTTCTATGGATTTTAATTCCCAAAA
Source organism: Albizia julibrissin (assembly GCA_037074505.1). Taxonomy (NCBI): domain Eukaryota; kingdom Viridiplantae; phylum Streptophyta; class Magnoliopsida; order Fabales; family Fabaceae; genus Albizia; species Albizia julibrissin. The sequence continues at coordinate 36,978,860 of CM073488.1, read as the reverse complement.
TAACATCTTCTAGATCCATATCTTTCATGTCAAACTTATTGGTAAGTAATCGCTTAGTTGCTTTAATCATTTGATTATTACTACCTATTATCAACATGTCATCTACATAAAGACAGACTATGACAAATCTGTTTTCAGTATTCCGAATATAGACACGCTTGTCACATTCATTAATGCTAAAGCCATTTGATAACATAACTTCATCAAATTTCGCATGCTATTATTTTGGGGCTTGCTTAAGTCCATAAAGGGACTTTATTAATCGACATACTTTCCGTTCTTGTCCTGAGACAACAAATCCCTTAGTTGTTCTATATAGATTTATTCTTCTAAATCACCATTCAAGAAAGTTGTCTTAACATCCATTTGATGTATTTCCAACACATTCAATGCTGCTAATGCGATTAACATCCTAATGGATGTAATCCTTGTAACATGTGAATAGGTATCAAAGTAGTCTAGGCCTTCATGTTGTCTATAACCTTTTACTACCAACCTAGCTTTGTACTTATCAATAGTTCCATCTGCTTTCATCTTTTTTTTGAAGACCCACTAGTTCCTAGAGGCTTATTGCCAGGAGGAAAGTCAACCAATTCCCAAGTATGGTTTGACAGAATGGATTCAACTTCACTATTGATAGATTTTTCCCAGAATGGTGCTTCAGGAGAGTCCATAGCCTCTCCATATGTTCGAAGCTCATTTTCTAACAAAAAAGTCAGAAAATCAGGCTCAAAGGATGTGACGATCCTTTGTCTTTTACTACGTCTAGGTTCCTTCTCAACAGAACCATCATTAGTCGTAGCATCCCATGGTATCACAATATTATCATTATTACTACCACTTGCTTCATTTCCCTTGTTATACGGAAATACATTCTCAAAGAACGTAGTATCCCTTGACTCAATAACTGTATTAACATGTACATCTGATACATCGGACTTATAAACTTAAAATCTATATGCACTACTATTAAGTGCATAGCTAATAAACACACAGTTTATTGTCTTAAGTTCAATTCTCAACCTTTTGAGTTTGAGAATTACGACCTTAGCCAAGCACCCCCACACTTTCAAATATTTCAAGGTAGGTTTCTTTCCTTTCCATATTTCTTAAGGTATGCTCTGTATCCTTTTGTGGGGCACTCTGTTAACAAGAAAATTAACCATTAAAATGGCTTCCCCCCCCACAAATTCGGTGGTAAACCGGACGTAATCAACATTGCATTCATCATTTCTTTCAATGTCCGATTTTTTCTTTCTGCAATCCCATTTGATTGCAGAGCATAAGGAGCTGTTGTCTGGTGTATAATACCAAATTCTATACATAATTCCTCGAAAGTGCCATCATATTCTCCCCCACGATCGCTCCTTACTACTTTAATTTTCTTATTATGTTGATTTTCAATTTCATTTTTATATTGTTTAAAAGCAATAATAGCCTCATCTTTACTATTAAGCAAATACACATAACAATATCTACTGCAATCATCAATAAATGTAATAAAATATTTCTTATTACCCCTAAGATGATACAGATTTCATATCACATATATCAGTATGTATTAAATCTAATAACTCAGTTGATCTTTCAACAGGAGGAAATGGTAACTTAGAAAATTTTGATTCAATGCATACTTGACATTTATCATTATTTGAACAATCAAATTTAGGCAATAAATCTAAATAAATTAAGCTTTTAATTTATCTTAAATTAACATATCCTAATCTTTGATGCCATAAATCAGAAGACTCAAGCACATAAACAGAAGCAATATTATTATTGATAATACCATCATTGGTTACAGTCATTACATTAAGTTTGAAAAGGCCCTCACTAAGGTAACATTTTCCTACATACATATCATTCTTAGAAAGTACAAACTTATCAGAAACAAATACAAACTTAAAACCATTCTTGCTTAAAAGGGATATAGACATTAAATTCTTGCAAATGTCAGGCACATGAAGCACATAATTAAATGTCACGACTTTTCCAGAAGTCTTCTTTAAGGCTAACTTCTCAACACCTTCCACCTTTGAAGTAGAAGAATTACCCATGTAAAGTTGTTCATCTTTCTTCGTAGGGGTGTAAGAAGAGAACATCCATTTGTTGGCACACACATGCCTAGTGGCACCAGTGTCCACCCACCACTCCTTGATATTTCCAACCAAGTTATATTACATCACAACTGTCGAAAAATTCATGTTTTCATTCTTGTCAGTAGCAGTTTCAACCATATTGGCTTGAGTGTTCTTCTTCTTTTTGAGATTCTTTGCCTTCTTACAATCCTTAGCACGATGGCCAGGCTTCCCACAGTTATAACAATTGTCTTTGAATTTTTGGCTTTTGCTTTGGGCTTGCTTATATGATCCCTCGTTAAAGCATTTTCGTTTCTTGGGCTTCGGACCATCTTCAACAATATTAGCCTTTGAAACTACAGGATTGCCGCCAAATTTCTTTTCAGAAATCTTGTTATCTTCTTCTATTCTCAATCTTATAATTAGATCTTCAAGTGACATCTTCTTGCGCTTATGCTTAAGATAATTCTTGAAATCCCTCCAAGATGGTGGCAATTTTTATATAAATGCAGCAACTTGAAAAGATTCACTAAGAGACATCCCTTCAGCGTGAATTTCATGCACAAGCAATTGAAGTTCGTCAACTTGACTTACCATAGATTTAGAGTCAATCATTTTGAAATCCAAAAATCTGCCAACTATAAATTTTTTCAAGCCAACATCTTCAGTTTTATACTTCTTGTCTAGACTTTCCCATAATGCCTTGGTTGTCTCCAAAATACTATACATAGTATATAACGTATTGTCTAGACCATTGAGAATATAATTTATGCATAGGAAATCAGAATGCTTCCAAGCATTAATTGCAGCAACTTTTTCCTTGTCTAATGGTTGTCGTTCTTCCAATTTTGGAGCATCTTCAGTAAAAAACCGTGCCAAGTTCAAGGTAGTTAAATAGAAAAACTTTTTCTGTTGCCATCTCTTGAAATCATTCACATTGAATTTTTCTGGTTTCTCACCATGCATTAAAGCAGAACCAATTGGGTTCATCAAGTTTGTACTCGAACTTGCCATTTCTGTTACTCAAACAGAAACTCTTATTAATCACACAGATTAATCTAAGAACAAGATAATAATCAAAATTAAAGATACTTTAACACAATCAAGTGAAAAGATATAATCATGTTTCTACCAGTACATGAAACCAGCTTTATTGATTATATCAATTGGCCAGGTAAGTGTAAATGAAGTGAGAGTCTCTTCGTGCTATTACAACGGTGACTAATTAAATAACCACTAAATGAAGTCGCTTTCCTAGACACTAATGATATGAATTAACTTTAGTTGATTCTAATGCCAACAGAGCAAACTAATAACAAATTGTCTTAAGATTGTTATTTCCAAGCACTTTCAATGTAGAAATTTCAATAAGAATATGTATAATTAAGATGACGTAAAACACACAACAATTATGTATACTATAGAAAAACTCACAAGACTGCCGAACATAATAATGAACTTTGATAAAATTTGAGCCCAACGTATGTTGTCTCCTTAAGACAATTTGTTCCCTCTATGTGGATACCCAAGGTTTTCGAACAATTGTCTTACAGGATAGAACGGATTACGTCTTCAAAATGATGACACTATCAATCAAAAGCCCGAACGAACACAACGAGATTGCTTTCAAAATCGCACAGAATATGAGATGATTGCAGAATATACTATGCAGTATATGAGAGATGAGTGTTTCGAGATTGAGTGATCTTTTCTGTCACTAGCATGTCCTATTTATAGCTGACAGAAAATTGATCAGATGGACTCAACTCTTGCAGGCGAACAGGTGCGTCGTGCGAATAGACATACCAGAACGGAGCGAACATAAGCGAATGATGACTCTTGCTGGCGAACTGGTACGTCATACGAATAAACACATCAGAACGGAGCAAACGGACGCACCATAATGGATGCATTGGTTCGGTCACAACATTTCGCTACAACCGCTGTTGGGAGAATCACGAAGGGGTAAACAAGGAATTAAACACAAGTTCAGGGATTATTCGGATAAACTAAAAAATAATTTAATAAATAAAAATTATTTTTTAATCTTATACACGCACGAACCGGACCAGACCGGCGGCGGCGACGAACTGAACTGCCGGATCGGGGTGGGGCGCGCGTGTGGTGGATCAAGGCCCATCTATGTCCTCATTCCTCCACAAAAGTGGATTAGCCCAAGGGCCATTTTAGAGGTGTGAAGTTGAGTCTTATGTACACTCTTACTTCTCTTGATTTGTCCAATGTGGGACTTCTATTCACACACTTTTGTTCTCTTTCCTTTTCTCTCTTCTCTTCCAACCTACTTATTCATAACCTATAGAATTTAGACCCAAAATTTCAACAGATATTGAGTGTATGCGCAGCCCTTTTTTTTATAACTATCTAACTGTATCATATTATTGTCGAGTATTGAGATAATTTGCATTTTCTACCTTCTGGGTGCATATAATTTTGTTTTAACAAAAATTATGTAGAGCAATCTTCAAAGGTAAGAATGGAAGTGATTATTAATTACAGGCGATCAGGGTATTTTAATGGAGGTTGCTTTTCTTTTTTTAAGTGACATCAGGAAGTTAGGGTCTTTGACCCCTTAACTTAGAGATCCCCGGTATCCAGCGCCCTTTCATGAGTCCCTAGCCTTCTACAACAGATCAAGTAACCTGGGGCAACCGACTAATCTGGAGCGGGCAACAGATCCAGCGCCCTTTCGTACTTTGCACCAAGGACGAGTTTTCCCTATCACCAAGCGTGACTCCATATTCAAACTCACATCCGCCTAGGGAAGTAACAGTTGTCTTACCACTGCACCCAACGCTTATTGGTGGAGTTTGCTTTTCTTTTCCCGTGACAACATGTTCTAATACTTTATCTTTTTTTTTTTTTTTGAGTTTTTCGCTGATGTTGTTTGGTGGATGATATGTTTGTTTGAGCTTGACTTAATATTATATTTTGTTGGGGCCAAAGAAAAGAAAAGAAAAGAAAGGAAAGGCAGGCAGATAGGTAAATGGGATAAAAATTGGAGAGGTAAATTAATTAGGAGAAGGGTCGTTGGTGGGATTTAAGCGGAAAAGCACCAAGAAATTTGCATGGATGTGCCCCGACAGGAGGACCCACTGCCCCGACGCCTCCCCCCTTTGTCCCTTCCTTTTTTCTCTTAATTATTCCTTGGGTGCGTGTGTATTACTTTAATTTGTGTTTATCTTAATATTACTAAATAATTTGGTGAAAAAACTATTACTGCTAAATAATAATGATTTTTTAATTTTTAAAACAATTATATGTTATTCAATATTGTTACATTGAGTATAAGTGTTGTCAAAATCAATTAACAACAGTACCATGACATAACTTTTTCTAAAATAAAACTGTCACTTTTACTTGAAAGAATTAAGCCCATTTCATTCCATTCAATGAATATTGTTTTCTAAAAAAATCTAATATATATAGGTATAAATTGTAGTTACTGTCACTAAAAATATTTTTTTGAAAAAAATTTGTGTCTAACTTAAGCCATGGAGAGAGTCAGGTAGCCAAGGAACAATGACCCATAATTGACTCACGTGTGATAGCTATTGACCGTGACTAAGACATCCCTCCTACTCCTCCCATCAAGCAGTTGCTCAATCTGTTTAATACTCCACTCATTCTATTTATAAAAATTTAATAATTAAATTACTGTAATTTAATTTAAGAAAATGATTAAAATTAATTAAAAAATAATAAAATATATTTAAAATAGATATGTTTTCTTAAGGTTGTTAAACTCTGACAGGCCATTGAACCGATCAAGATAGTGAGTCAAAGATCAGCGAGTTAAATCGAAGCCGAATTTGAGCTAATACTAGGTCACAACGGTAAAAAAGTGAAATTGAACGACACCAAAACGGAGTAGTTGTTAATTGCAATACTTAAGTTCTCAATTGTAACATCCCAAATCTTAATATTGATGTTTATAATTAAGTAAGATTTAATTATTGATGAGATTTGATGTACCAATAGATGGAATTTGAATGTTTGAGACTTAAGAACACTAAAGACAATAATTGAAAATTATATCTCTAGGCTTTTTAAATAATTTTGGTATTTGAGAATTTTTGAGTGATTATTTTTGTATTAGAAAGTAAATATATCAAGCTTTATATATAGTCTTAATTTGTAATTTGTAGAAATATATAGAATTCGATATGAATTTTGTAAATCATGAGATTCTAAATAAATATTGAATCGGTCAAACCGGCCGGACCGAATTGATTAGGTGACCGGTTTTCTGGTCAAACTGACCAATCTAGTTTTAATAATTATATTTTTTCCATTTATGCTTTTATTTATAAAGGGAAAATAAGAGAGAGAAATAGAGTAAATATAAGAGTTAAGGTGAAAATTTAATAACAAAGTTTTACCCAAGGGGCATTCAGCATAAATAAACTTTAGAAGGGGAAAAAATAACAACGAACAATTAAAAAATGTGCAAATTTAACAAAACCGTTAAATTTGACCTAAAAGTGTTAAATTATAAGAGAATAAAACCCCTAACAGCGTTAGATCAAATTTAACGGTTTTGTTAAATTTACACATTTTTTAATTATTCGTTGTTATTTTTGCCCATTCTAAAGCTTATTTGTGTTGGACGCCCATAGGTAAAAATTTGTTGTTAAATTTACACCTTATCCCTAAATATAATTATCACAAACCTTTTTAATTAATGCGATATATATAATTAATGAAAGAAAAAAATAAAAAAAAATCATTAAATGTTCAAACAACTTTTGTTTGACTTTTATAAAAAGGATTAAGACAATTCAAATTCGAGGCTCTTATTAAAAAGAACTAGAGGGAGTAATTCTCAATATTTAGTATTTGCCGTTAAACTTATTGATTTTATGGTTAAAATGTGATATTTATTAACCAAGTTCCTAAAATTTCATAATCACATGTAATTAGTCATTAAGTCTGAAGAGAAAATAACATAGAATTGTAAAAAAAAAGGGGGATGCACTTAAATACTACTTGAACTTTAAAATGTTAAATTAGTTATTTTTTAAAAAACTGAAATGTCAATTGCTATATTCTTTTTATCAATCACATTACTCTTATCATTAATAAAATCAATTTAAAATGTTAAAGTTTAAATACTATTTAATAGTCTTTCTCTAAAAAGAAAAAATGAAGGACCAAATCGATAGCCGAGATAAAACTAAAAATTTAATTATTCCTCCGTAATTTTCTGCTTCACCCTTCTGTTTAGGTGTGCATATGGTTTGGGCCCTTGCTCTGTATCCGGGCGGCATGACCCTGTCAATACCGAGCCTTGCTAAGCATTTCGGGCCACTTGGCCCACCACACTGCCCATTTGAGAAAAAGGTAGAAAAAGAGTCGGAGTGGTATTCTATGAAAATTTTTAAACTGTTCTCTCATGGGCCTCAGCTTTCATAAAAAACTATATTGGTCAAATCCAACCTAAATACAAGCCCGCGGCCACTTCATATCACTTTTTTTTTTCTTTGAATGACCACTTCATACCATTTTATAAATTACATTGAGTGTTTGGAAACCACAAAATTATTATTTCAAAAGTTTTTTTTTGTAAATCGAGATAATATTTTTCTCATATACTTATCTCATAAATTATAAAAGTTATTCTCTAAAAATTAATTTAAACACATACTACATTTTCTGTTAGTGATGGTTGTAATATATTATACCATCAGGAGATGACACTTTTGGGGCCAATACATTAAATCTTAACACGAAACATTATGTATAGGGACAAAAGATTCTTAACTAGAATTTTAAAGTTTATTGGTCTCAAGGTATCACTCTTCCTATATGTGTGGTATGTTTGGATAGTCTTAATAAGTGCTTTTTAATTGTGATTTATAAAATATGAGTTAACTTTTAGGGTATATGAGATAGCTTTTACGGTCTACGAGGTAGTTTTACGGTCTACGAAATAAATATGTGGATGAGTTTTATCTCGATTTACGTAAATCAGGCTTATACATAAACCCGATTTAAACCAAACTCACTGTATAATGACAAAGTTACATGTGTTATAATCAGTCATATACGCTCATATATTGAGAGGAAGTGTTGGTGTGTATATGTGACCCAAAAGGAATTAAAATTGTTATAAAACTCGTATTTACAATTTTATGAGTGCTGATTTTTGTTTCTTTTTGAATAATATTGATATCTCTACTCATAAGAGTACATCAAAATAAAAACAAAATGTTGATTGCCTTCATCAAACTCCAGCCCTTACCAAGCGGGGTGGAGGGTGATCCGATGTAGAAAGTATCAATTATACTATGTGAAAACTTAGCTAAATGGTCCGATAAAATGATGCGCCTCAACATTCAAATTGGTATCAATCAAATCATGGAGAAAAGTAAAAGCAATGAAATTTCCTAATATTGTACGGCCAAGCAATAAACAAATGAGGGATCGGCACACAGAAAAGCTTTATCTGTCTTTTGCTTTGTTTTTGTTGATGACATTATAGTCTTGACCTGTGTTTGAGGACGTGGAAGGATTAATTTAGGAGCAAATATAAATATATAATCATATCCACACATGCTCCAATGAATTCTATGCCACAATGACCCAAGTTCAAAAAGTACGTACCCCACTCAATATTTTGTTTTTGGTAAAGAAGCATTCTTATGGCCTTCTTGGGGAGCAAGCACCCAAGACTCAACAGGGACAGGTCAATTCCATACATAGCATAGGCCACGCTCCACCTAGTTTTAAATAGTAATCACTTTAGACTTTTTTTTTATTGCAAAATAAATATTTTCTTAATTCTTTAATATAAAATATATTTATCTAATTTGATTACATTAAATAAGTTAGTTAATTTAATTAATATGATATATTTTTTTAAAATATCCTAATCATCTTCCTTAATTCCCATTATCTATTTTTTATTTGATTGTGGTTAAAGAAGCATTAATAGGTGTAAATTAGAAAAATATTGACAAATATGAGAAATAGGTCGTCTTATATTTAGGACCAACATTAACTCGACAATTAAGTGTTATATGAAGGACTAGAGGGAGTATAATTTAAAATTAATTTCACTTACACATTATAAGTTTTTTTTACACCATTACCCTCTTAATTATATGTAAGAAAATATAATATGTTGAGCCCAAATATTTACTTAAAATGTTTTTATGACCAAGACAGATAATTAATCAAATACCATCAGATTTTTTTACAATACAGGTCGTTTAATAATTTTTTTATTTTGTATATATAATATGAAATGGGAATATTAAAAATTCATTTAACAAGTAACACTGTCTAATATTAAAAAAAAAAAAACATTCACTTTAGTGATGAAAAGGAGCAAAAGGACTTGAGTGTGGTGGGCTGAGGGCTTCAAGTATGTAGGGAGGCTCTAGAAGCTGAAGAGAAGTTGGTATTGTGGGGTCTATCAGCATTAGGGTCTTATACAGTCACAGCTACTTCCCAGTTGTATTAACTTTCCCATATCCAAAAGAGAAGCAGTTTGTTGCACTCTTATGATTTAAAAATAACATAAATATCTAATATTCCCCAATTGATTCAGATTCCTAAAACTATTTTTTTTGTTTTTTAAAAATAATGTTAATTTGTTGGATAATAAGAAGTATTCCTTTGATCATATTTATAAAGCATTTCGGCATGTTTCAAGTAGAGTGAGAAAACTCTTAAACTTTATTAACTCTAATCTACTATGGAATTCAATAACTTTTCAACTTTACTTTTATTTAATACATATTATTCTTTATAAAAATAATGTCAACACAATAATAAATAAAGGGTAAAATTGTATATTTGTATGAAAAGTTTCTCTCTTTATCTCATAAATAAGACCAAAAATTTTCTTCTCTATCATTTTTATAAAAAAGGACCAGAGAGATATATGGAGTTAATTCTTGAGTAGATAGCATTGGTAAAGTGGGGACTATAAATTAGGAAGGGTTCAAAGAGAAAGTTGAGAGGTCAATACTCGTGAAGTTTAAACCCCACGAATTAATAAAGTTAATACCAACAACACATCATTTTAACTCCTAATTAAATTTCAACAATTTATTTTGTGTGATTGGATTATGAAGTCACAGAGAGATTTCCATTTGATAACTCTCACAAGCAGGGGATCCAATTAAAAAGATGTTGATCGATCTCACTTGACATGCCAAACATGTTTTCAATCTCATATACATAATGTTCACGCATAACTTAAATTTAATGGGGAAGTGCCTATGGGCGTTGACCAACTACGTATAATAGAGTCCACACACCCATCAACATCTTACATCCCTTACAACCATATTGCTGAATTTTTGAAATACTCATTTCTATCTTTATTATAGCACACTTATAACTACCTCATTAAAATTAAAGAGAGATGGTTAAATCATTAATTTTGTCTAAAAATGAAACAAAATTATAAATTTGCTCATATATTATATCATGAATTACATTTAATAAAAAACTATAAAAGGTGACTATCAAACGTTGGTCATTATAAAATGGATTTTAATCACTTAAATATAAAGTCTTGAATTTGAGTCAGTGTAAATGCAAAAAAAAAAAAAAGGTCTTTTAGAGAGTTATCTTGAACTTGGTCTGACAATGCTTAAATTTGAAATTGTAATCTCTCCCTCTCTCGAGTTTCTCTCCAGAGAGGTGGGGGTTAAGTCTTGTCTTGTGCGAGTGTGTATGCCTGGTGTCTCCCTCTCTGGCCTTTATTGGTTGAGGGGATATTCATGCTTCAGTCCTTTTTGCGTCATTCTTTTCATTTTTCTTTTTTTCCTTGCTTTTCGTTTAGTTTTGCCGATAGAGTGGTGTTGCATCGGTGTGGAAATAAGTGGATCTAAGGGGTGTTTTTGTTGGTGTCTCATGGTGCTGGCTTCTATTTGCTATGCTTGGTGGTGGCACATTCAGAATGTTGGAGATTGGATGCTTTTGGTCCATCAAGCATGGTTGCTAGTCTATTTTCTATTTCCTCTTGCCTTGTCTATTTTGCTAGTGTCCATGGGTTTTTCTGCATCTATGGGTTCATCCCATGTTTGCTCCTTTGCAACTTCGTTAGGTGTCTTCTTGCCGACAAAAATGTTGGTTCCTTTTGGATGGTTGTTTGAACATCACCCCTTATGGCCTTATTGCCATTATTGGCTTTTTTTCTTCTTGTAGGCTTTGGTGTATTGGCGCGGCAAGTTTAGTGGAGGTGGTAGCGACTTTTGTCATTCTCTTTAGTCTAAAGATTAGGGTTAGGATTTAGATGTTGTAGTCTTTGGTTTTGGGCTTATGGGTGTTTACTTTGTTTATGTTGTTCTTTTCTTATTCCTTGTAAGTCTTTTTTAGTAATGGAAATATCTTTCCCAAACCAAACCAAATCTAAAACTATATAAAAAATATAGAAGGTGAAATTAATGAGATTTTAAATGAGGAACATATTTTAAAAATATAATTAACATTTGGGAAAATGGTTAAAAAATACCTTTTAAGAAAATTAATTGTTAAATGGTACCAATGTGCAAGCAAGCATCCATCATGTGCAATCAGCATCCACATGTGCAAAAAGTATCCATGCGAAAGTGCAAACACCATCCTTTGTGTGCAAAATATCATCGTTCATGTGCAACATATCATCCGTCCGTGTGCAACATACCACCCACCGTGTGCAATGGTAGCAATGAGCAATTAATTTGCTTGCAAGGTTTTTTTTAGCAATTCTCCCTTAACATTTTACCTAATAACTTGTTCTTGGAAAATAGCATAGTCCACCCTTGATGGATTAGGTACAAGCCCAATAGGATTGGGTTCAAAGTATAAATAATATAAAAGCTTTGGTAGATATATGTAATATTTCTTAAATTATTATGAGTCATATTATTTAACTGATAAAATATGACTCTACAAGTGATATTATTTCACCGATGCAATATGTCTCTCAATCAAAAGAATATTATGTCTCTCTGATGGAAGGATATGTTAGTAGAGAGGAAGGGATGCGTAGAACACTGTAAATAGGTTAAATGATTCAGTTGTAAAGTACTTGAAACATACAAAAACTCTACCAAACTAACTCCCCATTCCCTCTACTACATTTCTCTCTGCTTCTTCCTTGTCAGTGGTATATTTGATGTGCGTCATAATCGCTTCCGAAATTGTGATACGATTAGTATGGGTGTAAAAGATTAATGGTCATACTCCAGGTACACCCAATTTTTCTTACATGGTATCAGCAGAGATAGGTTTTTCCATAACCTGTATGAGATTATTTTCTGAGTCAAGATTTTCTTTCTATATGAATATGCAAAATTGAGTACGAAATTTAATTCTAAGGCTTATGTGAATAAGAAGCATGTGTTAATCCAAATTTTTTTTCCAGCCTATACATGACTCTATATGTGTGAGTATATATATATATATATATATATATATATATATGTTTTTCTGTTCTTTGTGATTTGTGGGGGATCAAAAATTTTCTTTATGGATATAATATACACATCTTTATACATGGTTATTAGAATATATTGAAGTTTTTCATTTTCGGTTGAATTTTAATCTATGAGTATTAAGCATGTCTTAAGTTCTATCATTATTTTTTGTGTCTTATTATTAGAATATGTTGCTAGACATAGAATGAGTATAATAGAAGTCTAGAACCCTAAAACAAAAGAAATTAGAGAAAGGGCATGAAAACCGAAAAAAAAAGTTTGGTTTTTAGTATTAGGTCATTTGAAAAATAGAGAATTATGACTCAAAATTAGTCCCATTGCGTAGAGATCGAAAAAAAGAAGAAAACGACACCAATTAAAAACGTAAAAAATGGACGTTGGACGAAGGAGATATGGAGGAGAGAAGTTCCAGGCCCCGACTCTTCCTTCCGTCTGGGTTGGGTTTGACCCGGCGGGAGGTTGAAAATGACCTCCCACCCTAAAATGACACCTTTAAAAAAATCTCCGTTGAAAGGAATTTGGGTCGAAAAGAAAAAAAAATAGTTCTTGGCCCAATAGTCAAGGCCCAGATTAAAAAAATGTTTTGTAAAAAAAAAATTGGCAGAAAAGCCACGTGGTGCGTGAGGCCACATGGCATCTCCATTTGACACATGGTAGCTACCTTTCGATAGAGCGCGGCGCTTGAAGGCTAAAAGATCGGTGCGTGTTTCCAGATAGCCGTCGGAAGGTGGCGTGTGGATGACACGCACCACTTGTGAGAATGAGATTTTTTTTCTTTTTATTTTCCAATTTTTTGTCTTCTTTTAGCGTGTGGGGGTGTGCGAAGTCCAAATGAGATGTTGTTTACTCCTAAAAATCCCTAAACTTAAGAGCTTTAATATGATATGCTATATGAATATTTTGGACACCAATTAATATATATTTATAATGATCTAAGTGCGTTTATTATTATTGTTTTAAAACTTCTAAGATTTAATTGTTGGTTTCAATATTTTATTTTATATTTAAATATGTTATAAACATGTTTTTCATATATTATAGATAGCATATTATCTTATTTATGTTATAATGAAACATGTTTTAGTTGATTATTTGATAAATTATTATATGTTTTTGATAAGTGGGAGCTTTTAGGAGATGATGCTCTTAAAAGTCAGAATTATAAAAGTGTTTATATATAATTCTTCACAGAATTTAGTGATATTGCTAATATTTATGTGATGAGAGATATAAACATATGCTTTTGATCATGAATTTAGTAGTATTATTATTTTTCTGGTTAGAAATAATATAAGCACATGACAGTGTATACTATGTTGTGCTATATATATTGTCGATAATATGTTCAATAGCTTGATTCCCTTGGAGAGACATACTGATTGTGAAATAGATTTATCATAGAACTGAAAATGGCAACTAAGAATATTATTACTGAGTTAAATAAAGGGAACAAATTGAATGGTGACAATTAGGCTATCTGGAACCAAAAGGTGTAATATATTTTAGAGGAATAAGAGGCAATTGAGCCCCTAACAATAGTTATAGCCCAACTTACTGCTGGGAATACGACTCAGTGTAACATCCTTATTTCTATTTTTAAAATATAGTTATAATTTTTTTTAAAAAGGGGGGATTTGTTTTATGGAATAATAATAATAATAATAATAATATACAATTAATTAATTATTAAACAATTGAAAGTGGCGTCGTTCGGCGCCACTCACAATTGTTAGGTTAGTGGCAATTTTATATTATATAATATATAAAAAACATTAAAATTAAAATTTATTTTTTATTTGATATGGTAGATGGCACGCCTCCTACCATATGAATAGAAAGGAGGGAGGTATTCTATAAATACCCCCTCAAATTCTTCACTTCGTCTGTGAAGACGAAGTGGAGATTTGGTGATAAGGTGTTATTTGGTTTCAGTTTTTCAGTTTCAGAGATCAATAAGGTACTTAAACTCTCTTTTTATCACAATATTTCTTTTATGAAATATGTTCTAAATAATTTTCTCTTCCATATGATAGTAATTTTATGCTAATTAGATAATATTTTGGGGATATGATTTTAGGTAAGTTTTGAGTTTTATCAATATATGATTGTATAAATGTATAGAATAATTAATAGATATTTTTAATCGGTTTAGATTTATTATTTGGTTGTTATGTGATTTTATAATTAGTTTTATTTATAAATAGGGTATAAATTAATTTCTATAGGGTGTTTTACCGAATAAAAATTTGTTTAAATAATTTATTTAGATTGTTGGAGGTATTATTGAAACTTTAATCTGTTTATTTTTATTAGAGCTAAGTTATGTGAAAATACGAATTAGAATTTGATATTTAAATTAGAGTTTGATATGATTTTCATTATGTGGAGATTTGAGGAGTTATTTAATAATTAGGTTATACCCATATAAATTATGAAAAGGAGATGTAATTGTTGAGAAGGTTGATATTAAGGACTTTATAATTATAGATATGTTAAAAGTGAAATTTTAATTTATAAAATTAGGTGATTGATGTGAGAGAATTGTATTAAGGTTATCTAATGATTTTAATGAGTAACTTGTGTTCATAAGAAATAATATATGGCAAAGGATTTTAAAGAAATTGAAATAATCGATAATAATGATTGTAGAGAAAATTAGGTTTTTGGGAGTTAAATTATGTACATTATTTATTTTTATTTTTACTTGTGGTTAATTGGTATCTACATTAATAATGTATAATTTTTTTATGATTGGTTATTTGCTCGGGTTTTACTATTTCAAACTAAGGTTAAGCTTGGAGTTAAGATAACCGGAGTTAATTTATTTTATATGCTTGCTTTGGACTGTAAGGTGTTTTATAAACCTTACTTTTATCTATGTTTGAATATGAATTTACTTCAGTGAAGCAGTGTATTTTTCAATTTACATATATAAGTGAAAATTATTATTAAATTGTTACTGTTGTGATGAATATATTGTATAAGAATTGAGAATCTCGAAATTGTTTTTGAAAGCTGTATTAATTTATTATTTTTATATTATGGGATATGTTGGATTAGGGGTGTGCAACGGGCGGGTGGGGCTGACCCGTGACCCAACCCGCGGACCGCCCGTTTATTTTAAACGGGTACGGGCCACCCCGGACCCGTAACTCAACCCGTTTAACAAGTATAAAAACGGGTACGGGTTAAACGGGTTTTTATAAACGGGTTCGGGTGGCCCGTTTACAATCTGCAACTTTTTAAAAAAAAAAACAGCAAGCCTAAGAACTCACAGGCCTATTTAAATCTGCACATTTTAAGAAAGAAACAGAAAGCCCAAGAACGTATAGGCCCAAATTAAATCTGGACATTTAAAGAAAAAAAACAACCACGTGGGTCAGTTTACTATTTCCTGATCCTGAAAGCTAAATCTGGACATTAAACCTGAAATGGTTCAAAGCCTAAAAACTCAAAAAGCTATCATCAGTCATCACCATGAGCTATCATCCATGAACTACACTACTTCACAGTTCACAAGTCCAGAAAAAAAAACACAAAATAATACTAATAAATGAAGTTCAAACTTGAATGACTTCAATTATTACAAAATCATCATCTATTATCTTCATCTTCAATCTACAAATGTTCATTGATCAGCTTCACCTTCTGTTGTTGCGTCTTCCTCTACAAAAATATAAAATGAATGAAGATAAACCGTAGTGATTAATATCATAATATGTATTAACTGAAACAAAGCATTAAAAGCTGAAAATAGAAAATGCAAATTAAAATACCCATAACAATAGTTGCAGTCTCGTCGAAATTATCAATATCAAAGTCATTCAAGTTGGGTGGTTTCATTGATAGCCAATTTTGTGCACATATAAGTGCCTCAGCCATCTTTGAGGATAAAGAGCTCCTGAAAGCATCTAAAACGCGACCCCCGGTACTAAAAGCTACTTCTGAAGATACCGTAGAGACTGGTAAAGCCAACAAATCACGTGCCATCAAGCTTAACACTTTATACTTACAAGCATTCCCTTTCCACCATGCTAAGAGATCAAATTTTGCATCACGATATCCAACCAATTCAGCTCGAAGGTATTCATCCACTTCTGAAATCTTCTCGACATTACTCTGTGCATCTGCTTGAGCTAGAAACTTTTAGTATGTGGCATCAACAGAGGACAAGGCGACTTCAAGTTCTAACTCTGTACATAGCACATTATTCACACTACCACTATTATCCCCTTGATTCATTGTTGGTTGGGAAGCAGAAGTTTCAGCAAAATGAACACTAGTTGAATAGTGATCATATAAACGATACAATACACCCATAATCTTCCTCAACATAGCTTCATACTTTGTTGGTTCATGAAAAATGTCAGCAAAAGCAACTTTGACATATGTTAATTTATATCTAGGGTCTAATATTAAAGCTATAACCAATAAAGGATTCATTTTCTCAGCTGCTCCCCAGTATTTGTTAAACTTGGATAGCATTCTTCTTAACATGTCACTCAAGAGAGAGTAGGAGCTACTTGCATTTGATTCAAGGCTTGTCTGAATTGAAACTATGTGCTGGAAACAAGTGTTACTAGTAACATAGTTTGAACCAGAAAACTTCAATGTCATGTTGTAGAACAGCTTTAAGAAGCCAAGAAACTCCTTTGCAGTGCTCCAATCATATGCACTAGGAGGCAAAATTGTAGGTTCTGCAATCCTTCTTATAGTTGTATCATCGGATACATCATCAATACCTTCCAGAACATCAACCAAGGTATAAGTATCTGAATTGGAATCTAGTTTAACTTTCTTCTTGAAGTATTGTTTGTACTCTTCATCCTCCTCTTCCATCTGAGTGAAGACTTTGACGAACTTGACAGCACTCTCAAGCATAAGGTATGTCGAATTCCACCTAATGACATCATGGAAATGAAACAAAATTAACCATAAGCATATAATCATATTAAAGCTCATTCAAACAAAATATGAAGAAATTACCTCGTAGGACAATCCAAAGTAAGAAGACTTTTAGATTCTACTTGCTCTCTTTCAGCTAGCAATATGAACTTGCGCTTCCTTGATGGAGAAGATTTAACAAACTTTACTGCATGTCGAATGAGCTCAATGGACTTGTTCATCTCTTTGAGACCTTCAGAGACAACTAAATTTAATATGTGAGCAGCACATCGCATTTGTAAAAAATCTCCATCACATACCAAACCATCCCAACTCCTGAAATGCTTTTTTAGAATTGCAATTGCAGCATCATTGGCAGAAGCGTTGTCAACTGTGATCGTAAAAACTTTGTCAATGCCCCACTGAAATAAGCAATCCTCAATCTGTTTGGCAATTGACTCCCCTTTATGATCTTTAATCTCACAGAAATTCAGAATGCGTTTTTGCAAAATCCAATCCTCATCAATCCAATGTGCAGTCAAACACATGTAATAGTTATTTTGTACAGATGTCCAACAATAAGTGGTAAAGGACACACGGACTTTAGAAGTCTTGAAATATTTTTTCAAGATATCTGCTTGTTCTTTATATATGTTGTAGCAATCTCTAGCTGTTGTCCATCTTGATGGCATTTTAAATTTGGGTTGAAACTCTTGCAACAGTTCTGTCAAGCCCTCCTTCTCCACGGCTCGGAAAGGTACCTCATCTTTTATGATATACTTAGCAACAGCCTTTCTACCTCGCTCTTGATTGAATAAGTGATGAGTTAATGCTTGATTTGTCGTAGCCGCAAACAAACTTTGACCCTTGCTTGCTTTGTTAGGATTGTTTGGGCACTTGTCAAAATGTCTCCATAATTATTTAGTGCCATTATTTGAGGGATGACTTGCATACGTTGATTCACAATAGTTGCACTTTGACCTATGTTTTCCTTTACTTTTTGCTAGTGGCAGCCTTGTAAAATGGTTCCATATTTCAGAAGAGTCCTTCCTTTTTTTTAGGTCGCGATTCAGCATCTTTCCCTTCATAATTGATCTCAATCTCAACATGAGCAGCAGTATGTTGTGTCGTTGTCACTCCAGTTTCGTTATTAGCTTCCTCTGTAATCTGTGTCATGCTACTTTGTCCCTAGCATGATGAAAGTATCAAAAATCAAAGTCATATGTATGGTGGGTGAATTACTAAGTTATCCCTAAATTACTATATTCATTCATAATCTTATTTGTTGGGCAACACAAAGCTAAATCCCATTTTGAAATACAAAAGATACATATATTTATCATTATTTCCTTTACAAAAGATACACGATTCGATTAGAGAACGAAGTACAAGAACAGAGGATATGATAAAAAGAAACCAAAAAACCAAAAAAACAAAAAAAATCCAGTAATAAATAAATTGAGATTAAAAAGAAACCAAAAAAACAAAAAATAATCTTATTTGTTGGGCAACTTTCTGGACAGAGATCAAAATTACCAAACTTCACCACAAATATTTAGCAGTTACTCTGGTCATTACTGATAGTTTCACAATTTGAGAAGGAACAATAACCAACACATAAAGATATAGAAATCAATTGAAGTAATAAATAAATGACAGTAAGGTAAACCAATACCATGATTTATGACCAATTCAAATTTCATCATCTATTCTTTTGCTGACTTGTATTGCGCAAATTTTCTGACCTTATATTCCTGAATACCAACTATAATATAACGAGGGTTCAAACTGAGAAAACATTACTGTAAACTTACTGCCACTAGATTCCAGCACCAATGCAAAAACATCCACAGTCGTCTAGGGGAAAGATTCCAAAATTAACGCACCCTCCAAAGCTTTATAAAGCATCATGGAATACTCTTGGTGGTTTGATCCCTAACTCATGCCATTTAAGAATGCTTCTTAATATAGGAATCAACTAAACAAAGTCGAAGAAGCTAAAACTTTAACAATAGAACTTCCCACACCTGTTCACGGTCTAGAGTTGCAAAAGTTGCATAGCTGACATTGCAATTTAGACGCCCTATATTGCTATACATCATTGCCTTCTTACTCTCTCTTGGCACAAATCTGTATCAAAAAATGCAAATAAAATATTGAAATAAACAAACTTCAGTAAGCTGGAATAATTAAGTTGCAAATTTGTGAGGTGACAGGCTCACTCACACAGATGCAATGACTTTAGTATTCCCAAACTCTGCGTAAGCAGATCCAGAAGCACAATTCACAGTTCCAGTTCTGAAAACTGCAAACCCCGATTTATTGGTCCGCGTGCGGTGTGCCAGCCACTAATGAATCGAGGATCGTAGCATCCTGATCCAGGTGCGTTGCAGTTGGGTTTTCGCTCTAAAGAATGAAAACATGAAATCAAGCGAGCAACAATCTAGCAATGAGTGCTGGAATATTATAGAATAAGGCATGCGTTATGAAGGGGAGATCAAGGTTAAAGAAGGCATACGTCTGCAGACGGCCTTGCAAACAGGCTTGTCACAGTCGATGAAGCAAAACTTGGCCTGAGGATCAGAGGATTCACTTGTGTGAGCTGCTGAGGCCGAGAGCTAAACAGAATAGCGTGAGCTGCTGCCGCCTGCCTGCTGGATCGTGTATTCGTGTCTTAGTTCCCATTCCCATTCCCAAATGAATCTCAATCCCTAATAATAATTACAGTTAAACGGGTAACGGGCGGGTACGGGTGACCCGTGGGTGAACCCGTTAACCGCCCGTTTATATTAAACAGGTACGGGTAACCCGTTTCCCGTTACGGGCCAAAAACGGGCGGGCTTAAACCGGGCATATTTTCACGGGTTGCGGGCAGACGGGCGGGTCACGATCACTTTGCTCACCCCTATGTTGGGTTATGTGGAAGAGATATGGTGAAATGTGTGCCAATCGGCTCTCTCAATCTTGGCCCGGATTTTGAGTTGAGTGTTTTGGGGAGACACTTCCCTATTACGGTATATTGGTGGTAGCATGGGAGGGGGCAGTATTATTGATGTGACTAGCTAACCTTTGGCCGGGTATACTAGCACTGTTAGGTTGTAACAGTCCAGAGGAGATAAGGAGGAGCAGGATGAATGAGTGGGGATGATTTTATTCATTGATTATATTATGTTCAAGTTTTGAATTATGAGATTATTATTATTATTATTATTATTATTATGTCAGTTAAACCTGCTTCTTTGACTTACAATCTTTTCCTGCATATTTTGTAAATTGATTTTGGTTACTGAGATTTTATGTCTCACCCCGTCACTATAAATAATTTTTTAGGCGAGACCTTTAATCTGGCAAGAGGCCAAAGGAAGCAACCAGAGGCATAGACGTTGAGAATCTTGTAGGCCTCTTTTGGTATTGGTGTTGTGCTAATTTCTATATTGTCATTATAGGGCCCTCATGTTTCTGGAATGCCACGTTGTTTTTACTGTTGAGTAACTGTGTTGGGATAAATATTTAACTCTTGTTAGGCCTGAGGCCTTATGTTGTGTACTCTGATATTTTGATGGACCTACAACCACAGTTGTACTCGAAATTGTTTTGTGTGAATTTTTAAGGCTTGTGGGTTAATTGTGATGTGAGATCAGAATAATAAATTTCTCTATAATGAGTTTGTGGGCGAGTTTATATCCTAAACTCTGATATATTTTGAGAGAGTTTGTTAGCGAGTTTGTGTCCTAAACTCTTATATGTCTTGTAAGAGTTTGAGGGCGGATGTTGTGTTCTAAACTCTGATATATATTGGAAAAAAATTATCATTGGTTTTTGTTAAATTGTATTGGATAATCGCTGTTTGTGAGAAATGGTTGTTTCACCCAGCACAGGAGGGACCAAGAATTACATTATTGAGCACAATGACAGATGACCTCATGTGCGAACATGAGAAAAATGAAATAGCGCAAGCCATATGGGCAATATTGAAAGACATGTTTGGTGGTACGTCCACCTCTAAGCTTAGACGATTAACTATTAAGTTTGATACGTATAAGCTTAGGCAAAATACTTCCATGAAACAACATCTGAGAGAGATGTCAAATATGATTAAAGAATTGAAGGAAGCTGGGCATATTGTGTCTGATGAATAATAAGTTCATGCAGTGATAAGATCATCTCCATCTAGTTGGGAGTACATGAAGGTTAATCTAACCCATAATGAAAGCATAAATTTTTTTAATAATGCGGCTAAACACTTGGAACTTTAGGATGAGCATTTGGAGGCATACAAATCCTCTAGCCATGCCTACTACATAGATTTCAAGAGGAGGAATAAATTCCAAAAGAATGGAAAGAAGGACAAGACTAAATTTATAAAAGGTAAAAAGGAATTTAAGAAGAAAGGCAAAAATGGCGAGAAGAAGAAGAAAAATGACTTAAAGAATGTCAAATGTTTTACCTACTAATAGATGAGTCAGTTCTCATGGGATTGCACTGAGCAAAACAAGAGTGAAAAGGTACTAGTGAATTATGTGAGTTCACATGTTTCCTATGTTTTTAACACTATTTTTCTAATAGAGAATATATGTTCTTCTTGCATTTTAGACTCAGGTTCAACAGACTACTTGACTAGGGATCGGAGATCCTATGTAGAATACCATCAGTTACCTGAAAAATGTAAATGGCTTTATGTAGGCAACAATGCAAATATTGAAGTTAAAGGTATCAGAACTTGCAAATTAACTTTGCGTAGTGGAAAGGCTTTGATCCTTCATGAAGTGCTTTATGCTCCTGACAACCGACGGAATTTAGTTTCTATAAAATATCTTGTAAATTATGGGTTTAATGTAAACTTTCATGATATAGTTGCAGACATATTTTATAATTCTGTATTTTATGGCTTAGCTTTCTTTTCAAAAAAGTCTTTTGTAGTAGATATTATTAATAATTATAATATACATGATTGTTTTGCTACTTTCTCTTATTCAACTATTGATATAACTATTTGACATGCTAGACTAGAACATATTAATCTTAAACTAGCAAAAGAAGGTTTGCTAGGACCCATATCCAATATAAAAATATCCTTGTGTGAAAGTTGTCTAGCAGGTAAAAAAATTAGAAAACCTTTTGGTAAGGGAACCAAATCAGAACAACCATTACATTAATCAATTCTTATATTTTCGGTTCTATGAGTGTGAGGGCAAGGCACGGAGCTGGGTATTTTATTATTTTTATTGATGATTATTCAATATACGGTTATGTCTATTTGATCTCACATAAGTCAGAGGCCCTTGAGTGCTTTAGACGATATATAAATGAAGTAGAAAATCAAATGGATAATATAATTAAAGTGTTATGTACTGATTGAGGTCATGAATATTTGTCAGATTAGTTGAAAGAGCTTTGTGAAGACAAAGGGATAATTAGGCAGCTAACTATCCCTGGTACTCCACAACAAAACAAAGTTGCTGAAAGAAGAAATAGAACACTTCTAGACATAGTTAGGTCAATAATGGCAAAAGCAAACCTACCAATTTCGTATTGGGGTGATGCTTTGATGACGGCTACCTTCATACTTAATCATGTGACCTCAAAATCAATCACTTCAACACTTTATGAGTTATGAACTAAACGTATGCCGGATCTAAGTGTCCTTAGGCTATGGGGGTCGGCTGCATACATCCATGATGATTCTCATAAGTATGGGAAGTTAAGTCCTAGAGGAAAGAAATGTATCTTTATAAGGTACTCTAAACAATCCAAAGGATACATCTTCATAGGTGAAAATGAAGATGTGATAGTGACTGAAATTGAATCTAGAGATGTTACATTCCTAGAAAATGAATTCCCTAATAGGGGATAAATTGATCATACTGTATCTTTTTATGAGACACAGTAACAAACAAGTATAAAACATGTTGGTATGCCTGAATCATCCAAAAATATCAATCTAAGTGGGAGCTTAGAAAAATCAACGCAAGGACCTAGACAAAAGAAAAGACAAAGATAAGAAAATCCCACAAGAAAGAATAACAGAGAAAGTATATCTAAAAGACGCTTCCAAATAGAAAGTAAAGCACTTATTGTTACTCTTGATGGGGATGATGAACCATGTTCGATGCTAGAAGCCTTATAAAGTCTTGGTAAGGATGAATGGAAAAAGGCAATGAAAGAAAAAATGAGCTCAATGAGAAAGAATCAAGTTTAGGAATTGGTTGACCTATCAAAAAGGCGAAAAGACATTAAGAACAAATGGGTTCTCAAAATTAAAAGAAATGTAGATGGGTCAATTGATAAGTATAAGACATGATTAGTTGCCAAGGTTATACACAGCAGGAAGGTATAGATTATGAAGATACCTTCTCACCTGTGGTACGATTTAATTCTATACAAATTATTCTAGCAATATAAACAGTTTAGACTTGGAATTACATCAAATGGATGTTAAAACTACATTTCTAAATAGTGATCTAGATGAAGAAATCTATATAGAACAACCACTGGGTTTTATTGAAAAAGAAAAAGAGAATAAATTTTGTAAACTTAAAATGTCTATTTATGGATTGAAGCAATCATCCAGATAGTGGTATTTGAGGTTTCATAAAGTAATAACCTCCTATAATTTTCAAATGATTTAAGAAGACCATTGTGTCTACATCAAGCGATTTGAGGGTAATTTTGTTATATTATCCTTATATGTAGATGATATACTATTGGCTGGAAATAATCTGAATTCGGTTATAGCTATTAAAGAATAACTTTCATTAAATTTTGAAATGAAAGATATGGGTGAAAAAAAGTATATACTTGGAGTTAAGATCCAAAGAGATCGTTTAAAAAGAATCATATCTCTTTCACAAGAAAATTACATTAAAAAGATTCTTGAACTATTCAACATGAGCAATTGCAATTCCTTAGATACCCCAGTGGCTTCTGGTGTAACCTTAAGCCATGATATGTGTCCCAAAACGAAGTTAGATCAAAAGAAAATGAGGAAAGTTACCTATGCTAGAGCTATTGGTAGTTTAATATACGCAATGATGTGTACAAGGCCAGATATTTGCTTTAAGGTAGGATTGGTAAGTAGGTTCCAGTCCAACCCAGGTGAGCGTCACTGGAAAGTAGTAAAAAGGATCTTGAGATACTTAAAAGGCATATCTGACTATACACTATGTTACAAAGGAAGCGATCTACGCCTGGTTGGATACTCCGATGCTGATTTAGGCAGAGATGAGGAAGAGCGAAGATCGACTTCAGGTTATAGTTTCTTACTCAACAATGGCGCCGTATGTTGGAGTAGTAAGAAGCAAACATGTATTACTTTATATTCTATAGAAGCTGAGTTCCTAGCATGCACTGCGATAGCACAAGAGACTTTATGGTTGAAGACGTTTATTGAATATCTTGGATTTAGCAATGAGAGTACTAATCTAGTATTAGTACATTGTGAACACTACAACCATAGCCTATACTAAAGATCCCAAGTATCATAGTAAGACCAAGCATATAAACATTAAATACAATTTTGTAAGAGATTATATAACACAGAAAATTATTGATGTACAATATATTTTGACTAATAGTATGGTCACTGATCCCTTGACTAAACCAAATGCCAAGGAAACATTTGAAAAACATGTAATGGCACTTGGTGTACGCAAAATGTAAAATTGCAGACTTTATGTATTACATTTGTGATTAATTGAAGTACTTAGCATTATTGGTTTATATGTTTGCATACAAGTATACAATGTCTAGTATGTCATAAAAGCTTATGAGGTTGGCTCTCTCACATGAGCAACCGCATTTGACAATAGTGTAGCGTGTCAAGATGAGATCCATAAACATGAATATAAGTATGGATCTAATCATAGACATCCACTTCCGTAATGCCTATAGCCAGACAATAAATTCTTCAACATTGACGTTTGAGTGGAGTAGAAGAATTTGGGTTTAGATGCTGGGAGTATCTAGACTTAAGTATGTACAGTGTTAATAACAAAATGCAAATGACGTACGCTCTTATGGTGTAAGAGTAACACTGTAGTTTGCGATTCATACCCCATATGCTAAAGAACCATAAACAAGAAGCAAGTAAGAAGATCCCTGCTTAATTATTGTGTGAGTCCCAGGAAGTTTCTAATTCTTCCATTAATATCCTTTAACTTTGACAATATCACAGAGGTGTGCTTTGACAACTGCTACTTTAGCATATGTCCTACGGTTATATAGATGCAATCTATGGTATTATGTTAGGAAAGCGGCTGATGTATATTGAAGTGATATCTAAGCGAAAGGAAGATTACTTGGAATATACACAAATATGCTGGTGTCTAAGACATGTCCCTTATGATATTATTTTGGTAATTTCATAAGTGTGAGTACTATGCATACTAAAAAGACAATTTGAGTTTTATACTGACTCGAACGATATTAGATTAGCCATGTGAAAGTGTATATAAGTTAATTAGGATATTTAAGGCATAATATTAAAAGCAAGCTACATAATGAAGGTTGTCTTGTGTTAGTCTCTATAAAGGAGATTTCTAGTGCATACACTTATATGCTGACGTCATGCCTACGCGGTCACGACAAAGCACCTAATATGAAAAAATGAAGAAAAAGAGACATATCTAATCTATCAAGTATGCGTGGGAAATGTTGAAAAATAGTCTTGTCCACCCTTGGTGGATTAGGCCTAAGCCCAATAAAATTGGAGTCAAAGTATAAATAATATAAAAGCTTTGGTAGATATATGTAATATTTTCCAAATTATTATGAGTCATATTATTTGACCGATAAAATATATCTCTCAATCAAAAGGATATTTTGTCTCTCTGATGGAACGATACGTTAGTAAAGAGGAAGAGGTGCATAGACCACTATAAATAGATGTAAGAGATTCAGTTGTAAAGTACTTGAAACATACATAAACTCTCCCAAACTGACTCCTTATTCCCTTTACTATATTTCTCTCTACTTTTTCCTTGTCAATGGTGTATTTGTTATGCGTCAAAATCACTTCTAAAATTGTGATACAATTAACATAGGTATAAAAGATTAATGGTCGCACTTCATATACGCCCAATTTTTCTTACACTTATAATAAAAACTATTTTTTTTTTTATAGATGATGGTTTATAAGAAGGATCGGAGGAAGTAATCTCCTACTCGCCTACGATTTTCATTAGGAGATACATTGAACCTACCCATTATGTTTGGTAAATCTGGTTTCCTATATATTTATATTTTTATGGACGTCACTTTCTCATTCACAAACTCACATAAACAGTCTCCCCAGCCTCGCAAAGTCCAACTAATACTGTTTTCAATATCAAACAAATCCTTACAAAAGGAAATATATGTTGGCATCTATGGGATATCCAACGAAGTGGCGCCACATCTCCACATTTCATGTTATAAATTCTATTCAAATATTGTTGACTCGGACAAAAGCTTAATCAAGCTTATCCTATATTCTCCAATTAATTATGTTTGATTTGAGGTTAAGATCATTATATAAATTAACCTCGACGCTAATTCGAATCGGTTTGGAGTTTTGATTTGTTTTTATCTACGATGTATAGCTGTTTGAAATCAATGGTGCAATTGATGAAATGAATTGCTACATCATTCAAAGAATTGAAATTAAATTAGTAGCACTTCCTCCTGTCTTTCATATGAGAGATTTTTTTTAAGAAAATTATCATAATCCTATGTGCCCCTCTTGTCGTAGAAAAAGAAGGTTTATTTTAGTCCTAATTATAAATTATATGTCACATCATTAATTTTTTATATAATTAAATATATAATTATAGCCTTAGCTATTGTATTGACCTTATTTTAATAGAGTATATTGTATATTAAATAAGGGTAAAATTAAAAAAGTATTAAATTTTACTACAAAAATAATGGTGTTTAAGATTTTTTATAATAAAAATGAAACATGTTGAAATTAACTTATAAACTGGACCATTCTAAAATTATTTATTAGAACCTACAGTAGTATTTATTTAAAATTTTCTTCTATATACTCATTAAAAAGAGAAAAATTGGTTAAAAGCGTCTGTTTTAAGAATTTTATTAATTATATAAAAGACCTAATATATAAGTTTTTATATATAGAATGTGCCGGTACTTTAAGAATTTTCATAAGTTTAGATTCAAATCTTTATAAGTTATGATTAATAAAAGTTCCAAACAAGTACTTAAAACCAATTTTTTCAAAAAGAAGTATTTTTAATTATATTTTCCAAGTCTTAAAAATTAATTATTTGTTTCTTATGAAGAGAGAGAGAGAGAGGACACATCCTTCATTATTGTTATTATTAAATTATAATAAACGATGGGTATGAAATACTATATGAAGGAATAGGTAGCAGCCGAGGCGCCGCGCAGCCTTTCATGGGTACCAATAGCCAATTTTGTTTCATTACAACAAATTAAAGATCAGACCACACACGAGGCTAATAGAAAAGGATAGATTTCAATTCCTACTTACCATTCCGTAGTACCATGAAAATCAAACAAAGAAAAAATAAAAAATAAAAATCCTTATCCTTCTTCTTAGTATTCCTTATTCCCACCTGATGTCTCTCTCTCTATATATATACAGATGCTCTGCAGATTTTAAGCACAAATGCATGGAAAGTCAGGATCTATCGCCACCAGACATGAACCCATCCCAACCGTCGATTGGCTTCCCTCTTGGCACCGCCTTCCTCTTGATCGCCATCTTCACCATTAGTGGCATCTGCTCCTGCTGCTACCACTGGGACAAACTCCGATCACTTCACCGATCATTTCACGACGACCCTTCATCCCCTCATAAATCCCATCTCTCCTCCATGGTATCATATCTCTCCTCTTCCTCTTCTTCATTATACCCACCAGCCATATATAAGTTGAAATTATGAATTAATTACGTGTTCTGTCAAAATGGCTTGAGCCAGTTTGATAGGACATACCTTAACATTATATACCTTTAATTCATTTTTCAATCATTCGACGTTGGACTTAATCATTCACTCTAATATGTGTGTGTGTGTATATGTATATATGCGTTATAGGATTTGAAGCAGAATAGAGGGCAGAGCTTGCCGGTACTGATGCCCGGCGATGAAGTGCCAAAGTTCATAGCCTTGCCATGTCCCTGTGAGCCACCCAGGATCACTGTGACGGTGGAGAAACCCCCACTACTCACTGCGCCTTTGCCTTAGAATTATTAAACCAGATTATTTCCCATTTTGTTAATTCCCTGTAGATATGTGTGTGTGTGTGTGCAGTCAGTGTATAATTACTTTTATGAATTTAAGTGATTGTTAATTGTGCAAGTACTACTCGTTAAAATTTTTCGGAGGGTTTTGTTTCTGATGATCTTCTGCTTCTCGCCACCGGAGGGAAAATCAGCTCCTTTACTTTCGGCTGAAGAAAATTAAAGCTAGCGTCTGCTTATTGATGTTTATTCTGTGGAATTCTTTCTACGGCATTGTGTGTCCTACAAGATAACTACATTGCTCTTTCAATTCCCCTTTGAGAATATTGGCTTATCATTTTTTTGTTATAAAAGAAATGTTTCCTATAGATTTAATATGCTTTTCTCATTATTATATGTTTAACTTGTTGCTTGTCTCTTGTGAAGTATATTGGGTAGGGTCGTGTATATGAAGAAAAATTAAAATTTAGGTGGATTTGATTCATGAACTTATTAAAGTGGTCCGGCAGGTTTCATATATAATTTTAAAAAAAAACAATTATAAAGGCATTTATATCTACAAGCTGGTCCGCATCACTTGTTCTGTTATTCCAAGAGAATAAAGAACTTAAGCTATCAATATAGCCCAGCTTGTCCTTCATGATATCGCATGCCAGCCTGATTTGTTAATTAAGCTGAATTTGGATCCAATTAAAGATGGAAAACTACAATTATATAGGATGATCGTTATCTAATTGGTTAAGCTACGGCCAATGTTTTAGTCTCTCAGAACAAGAATTGTGATGAGTTAGCTAGCACGTTCTGATAAAGAAAAGTCAATGATGGCATCAAATTCCAGGGGCCTATGTGAAACCAACCACACTAGTTATTACCCGCAGATATCTTTGCTAAAAATCATATATATATATATATATATATATTACTCACCTCTCAGGGGCAAATTAGATTCTTAGATTATATGTATGATCCTTGTTTGGTCCAAAAATTATCAGAAACCAGACGTGTGTCCAGATAGGATTTGGTGTCTTTCTGGTTGGAGGAGTTATGTGCTGAGGAGCTTTCAAGATATTCGAAAATGGAAGGAGGTGGAAAAAGAAATGATGATCGGTGAATAATAATGTTTGTGGAGTTTGGGACCCAAAGAAAAAAGTGGAGTCTCATGACCTAATTTTTCTGACCTAATAAAAATAGGAGAATATAATAAAGTCCATACACACATTACTCTGTCTCTATTTATAAGTTCAGTTTGAAAAAAAAAATATTTATCCTTATTATCAATTTACTTTTAAAGTAATAAATGAAAGTGTTAAATTTTATCTTTGTCAAAAAAAAAAGAGGTGAAAAATATATATTCATAAATGAAAAAAAAATTAAAAAAAATTACCAATTTAATCTATATTTATTGAGTTAATTAATTTTTTTATATATAAAAATTTGATAATTTAAACTTATTATAGTTATGGTACTAGAAATATGTACCTTTCGTGAGAAATAGCAGCAGTACATGTCCACTTTATTAGTATTGCACTCTCATCATCAACACTTTGATTTTGACATAATAACTAGGGTTTTCAGACATGGTGTCCCCATCCTCCACCACTACCCACCACCACCTGCAATTCATCTCTTGCTCATTTTCCTGTAGAACCACCTATCTCATCAGCCTCATGACCTAATTCTCTCTTTTTCAATCAATCAAATTAATCTTGTTTCACAAATCAAATATTATCTCTCTTTTTATCTATCAAGTGAGATGAATCAGCCAATTCCTTTCTTTGTTTAATGAGCTTGTTTGGAATAGCGGTTGAAAATTTCATAAGTGCTTAATTATAAATTGTAATTTACGGAATACGAAGTAACTTTTACGGTCTACGAGGTAGCTTTTACGGTCTACGAGGTACTTTCACGGTCTACGAGATAAATATGTGGAGGAGATTTGTCTCGATTTACGTGAATCGGGCTTATATAATAAGCCCGATTCAAATAAGTGATAACAAACAAGCACATACATGTCAAATTTCAACCAGTTATTATTTGACCTCTTTTAGATCGCTTTTCTCTTCTTAGCTCCTTGAAACTTATACAGCTGCGTCATGTAAACTCAAGGTTAAATTATACAAATTTCCTTTACAATCAATCAAATTAATCTTGTTTCACAAATCAAATATTATCTCTCTTTTTATCTATCAAGTGAGATGAATCAGCCAATTCCTTTCTTTGTTTAATGAGCTTGTTTGGAATAGCGGTTGAAAATTTCATAAGTGCTTAATTATAAATTGTAATTTACGGAATACGAAGTAACTTTTACGGTCTACGAGGTAGCTTTTACGGTCTACGAGGTACTTTCACGGTCTACGAGATAAATATGTGGAGGAGATTTGTCTCGATTTACGTGAATCGGGCTTATATAATAAGCCCGATTCAAATAAGTGATAACAAACAAGCACATACATGTCAAATTTCAACCAGTTATTATTTGACCTCTTTTAGATCGCTTTTCTCTTCTTAGCTCCTTGAAACTTATACAGCTGCGTCATGTAAACTCAAGGTTAAATTATACAAATTTCCTTTAGACTCTATGTTATAGGTAAATAACTTTCATAACCCTTAAGACTTTACAATAAAACTTCTTGAAATTTTACATTTATGCAAATAATTTCTATATTATTATTATTTTTCATTATTTATGTATAAATGGCTTAACATTTACACACACACATATAACACTCAAATTTTGAGGGGTTGCATGCATATAATTAAAAATAAAATCTTAGGGAGTATAAAATTGATAGTTTGGGGTCATTTTGCATGGATATGTTTAAAAGTTCAAACGGGTTAAGTTGTGAGTGTTTGGGTAAGTCCCAAACCGTGATTTTAAAAGTTATTTTTCATAAATCGAGATAAAACTCCTCTTACATACTTATATCATAAATCTTAAAGATGATTATACATATATCGTTTTAAATTTAAGAAATTTTTATTTAATTCAGCCTAAGTTTTAGATTTTACATTTATATTCATTTAATCTCAATAATAACTTTATGAAAAAGTTGAAAGCATGCACCGTACTTCAAAAAGGCAAAGTGAAAAAAAAATTTAAATTTATAAAATTTTCAATCAGGTAATTTTTAAAAAACGAGTTATGAATTGTTTATTAAGTTCTGTCATTCTCTTATTACCTTCTAATAATAAATTTGATTTAAGATTTTATAATTTTAAAGTTTTTTTTTTTTATCTTTTCCTCAAAAGCAAAACCAACTGTGGAAGAGTTGCTTGCACCAGTGGACGATAAAAGCATAGTCTAACTTAATTGATTATACTGCATATCGTTAAGTTTAAAAACTTAACTTGTACAATCAGCTGCAAATCCATGTACAATAAATTCCACAACAAATCATGAAAATATTTATAAAATATAAACAGCACATACGTCTAATTAGTTTCTTTTTTTATAAAAAAAAGCTTTTGGTGCCGCAAGTGCTGAAAAATGCAAGGAGGGAATCCGGGAATGTTCCAAATTATTTAGTGTGAAATGACAATGGCTTCCACTTCTTGTTTTTTCCCCCCATAATATACTAATAGTAGTATATACTAAAAAAGTTGTTTTTTTATGGGGATGTTTGGAATAGCAGTTGAAACTTCCAATTATGCTTTTCAATCGTGATTTACGGTATACAAAGTAGCTTTTACAATCTACGAAGTAACTTTTACAGTCTACGAGATAAATATGTAAAGAAATTTTATCTCAATTTACATGAATCGGGTTTATA
Organism: Albizia julibrissin; assembly: GCA_037074505.1. Lineage (NCBI taxonomy): Eukaryota > Viridiplantae > Streptophyta > Magnoliopsida > Fabales > Fabaceae > Albizia > Albizia julibrissin. The sequence goes on along the minus strand of CM073488.1, from coordinate 36,946,465 downwards.
CCAACCAAACATCCTAATATGCATTGACCTAATTTCTGAAAGAAACGAAGCCAACGGCGTGCCAATTCAACATGAAAGTAGCCACTGCAATAATAAATTCAGTATGTGAGCGATGCCGGCTCTCGAAGTTGATTATATGAGATATGAGTATTGACCAACAAGTGATGATATACTCGTACGTAGTATATTAATGTTTTGAGCCGTGGTACTTAGGCTTTGGGCCAATTTTTATTAGATTAATCAGGAAAACGACGAGAAAGTAATTAGTTTCCTTTTGATTATTGTCTCTTAGAGATCAAAACGACAGACTTCGAATCTTTGGAGACCGTAAAATCGAGAACACCCGTCAAATCCTAGTTATTTCTGGGATTAATTAATCTTAGATGGTTGCCTGATTATCAGGATTATATGGTAATAGAATATATAGGGTGTTGTCAGCAATAATATTTTTTTGGTTTATTCCATGAAGCCAAATTATAAAAAGACAAGTGGTAATTCGTGTAGAACATTGATGTGATATGGGGGATGGAGGATGGGGTGGATAGAATAATAATGAGAGAGAATAGGATCATCAAATAATGGAGCTGATCTAACTCTTGTGTTTGGCATCACCAAAGATCATGATTCACTTTGTAGCGTGGGGTACTTGAACCACAACAAGACAGCTTTTCATTTCTTTTATGTTCAGAATAAGCACTAGTTAGGTACAATCATATTCTTGATGAAAGTTAGGTACATAAAATGTTTTAGTTTTAATTTTAATGTTTTCTTACTCTCTTCGTTTTCTTCAATATTAATCCCCTCTTATGAGTTTGATGTCAGGGAAGTCTCATGAGAGAAAGGAGTTTTTTGAGTTCAAGTGTTTCCAACTGATCACTAGTCCTTTGAAGCATGTTCTTCTTTTAATTTCTTACTCATCTTGTCCTATTTATAACATAAGGAGGAGATGGATTTTTTGGTTCTATTTATAATGCATGTGATTGATTTTTTTCTCTTAGATTTATTCATTTATCCCCTATTAAATGTTGTTGTACGAGTATGTTATTAAAATAGACACAAATTATATGTGTGTGTATAAAATAAAGGTTAAATTGAAAACTTATTAAATTTTAAGATAAAGTTAACGAGTTTTATGGTTTTTTTAATTCAGGTGAAATATATTAAAAATGACTTATAAATAGGATTAACAATAAACTATGCAGGACTATATATATAACAACAACAACAACAAAACCTTTATCTTATTAGGTGGGGTCGGTTACATGGATCGCACGACGCCATTGTGCTCTGTCAAAAATCATAGATTTTGATATATTATTAATTAGAAAGTATCTCTCTATGACCTCATTGAACGTTCATTTCGGCCTTCCTCGACCTCGTCTAATATGACTCCATCATGCTTGATCCACCCTTCTCACCGGAACACTCAAAGGCCTACGCTGAACATGTACAAATCACCTCAAATAGGATTACATATATATAAATATGTATTGATTAGTCATATAGAATTATGAACGTACGAGTGTACTCATAACTACACAATAATACTCCATCTATATATCCCAAAAGATAAGTTTTTTTTTTAAATTTGTCTAAGCATTTATTGTGTGTTTTTTTCAACTTCACCCCTTAAGTGTATTTATTATATGTATTCTCTCTCACTTATTATTCTTATAAATAATGATATAGTTAGAAAAAATGCATACTATAAAAACAGAAAAAGAATTTTTGTAAAATTTTAAATCAAGTTTGTTACCAAGAATTAATAAAAGAATGACGAAACTCGATAAACAATTCATAACTCATTTTTTTAGAAAATAACTGATTTGTAATTTTAAAAATTTAAAGTTATTTTTTTTTAATTAATTAATTTTAACCATTTTCTGAATTAACGTAAATATAATATTTCAAGTTTATAACAAGGAGGTGAGAGTATATATAGAGTAAGTGGCATGTGATACGTTGAATGATTACAAGATATAAAGTAAGTGCCTAAGTGGCATATGGATATTGGATACGTTGAACATCTAATACAGATTTAATCCATCCAAAATCCATACACTCAATTGAATTTGCTAAAAGGAAAAGCGGGTGGCAGCCCATAAAAAGAAAACAAAAAGGCATATATATTATTTTATACAGACATTATCGCATGAGTTAAATTGGTGTCCTAATACATTAGCCGTCAAATTATTGAATTCATCGGGGGACACTTCTGTAATCCTGATTATTATTATTTTCATTTATATAGGAGACAGGAGTATTGTCTCGTATTGAATTTATTTTTATCAGTCACATAGTTTATAATCTGTGTTGTATATAATATCTTCGTTAAAAAAAATCATGAGTTGTACTGTTGTGCCGCGGGCGAGCTCCAAGGCACATCTAATATTTAATAGTAAAAAAAACTCACAATGTAACGAAAAATACGCACTAACAATACAGTTAAAATCAACGTGTGTGTGTGTCTATGTATATAACGTATGAAAATAAAATTTGTCTGTCATTGTTTGATTATTATTTAATTGAAATAATATATCTTAGATGCAAAATTTTGTTTATTTTCAAATTAGATTTCTATTTAAAAATTTGTGTGTAACCCATGACATGTATAAATTATCAAGAGATGTTTGCATGGTGGGCTGTCAAGAAAATAAATTAGAATATACCGACATAAATAAATAAATTAGACTGGACTGTGGGTTCTAAATTTTTCGTCTGATGTGTCTATGTATTGAACTGGACTAGGGATGATAACAAAACTGGACTTAAAGCGTACGCGTGGACATCCTCAATTATACGGGGCCCCACTTGAACCAATTGGGTCTTTTTTGGTTCTAGATTAGCCCAATTTATAAGCTTCAAATTTAAATTCTAATGCTAAAAATGCTTATTGGTGGTTTAATTATAAGATGCACGTTATTTATAAATGATTTAACCATTAATTAATCGTGCAACTCACTCTATCAGGCTTTCGTATAATGCACTTTTTTTTTTGCATAGTGTCTAAAAAAAATATAAAAATCATACTTTTAATATAGGGTATATTGATAAAAATTTCATTAATGCTTAAAATATTTTATAAAAAGGAAAAAATAGAAAAATAACTTGGGAGAATGACTTAAAAATACCTTGGGGTAAATTAATTGTCAAATACTATCACGCGTGCAAATAATCTTCCGTCGTGTGTAACAGATCTTCCGTTGTGTGCAATCAGTCTTCCGTGTGTGTATAAATCTTCCCTACGAATGTGCAAACATCTTCTATTGTGTGCAAAATATATTCCGGTTGTGTGTAAAATATCTTCCGTCGTGTGCAATAAATCTTCTATGGTAGCATTTGACAATTAATTTGCCCCAAGGTATTTTTAAGCAATTCTCCTAAAGAACTTTGAAATTATAAAATTTCAAATCAAGTTTGTTACCAAGAGTTGTAAAGGTATGACGAAACTTGATAAGAAATTCACAACTCATTTTTTAGAAAATATCTTATTTAAAATTTTACAATTTCAAAGTTCTTTTTCTATCTTTTTCCCTTTATAAAATGGTTTATATTAAGTAATATGAACAAGATTTAATCTTATAATCAGGTATGGAGTGAGTGGAAAAGATTACGTTATTGATTAGTTATAAATAATGTGACTTATTTCTCATATTCCACATAATCCGCTCAATTTCGCTAGTTTTATCAGGATATGATTTTTTTCTCCTTGTGCACCTGTATCTTACTAGTGGAAACAATTTTATTTGAGACAATATTAGATACTAAATGTCAGCACTCTCTCACTAAAGATTCAAACTTTGAGTTATCACATAATAAGTTAAATCCAACCCCAATTGGTTTTCAGATATGATTATAGGTCTACTGGGAGAGATGAAAGCAGTGAGCCCCAAGTTCATTTCTCTGAATTTATTTGCTTACACCATTTTTTTGTTTGACCCATAGAACATCACATAACAAACTTCTGAAATATAATAATGGAATCAACGGGATTGTGTCTAACATAGGGGTTATTTCCTCATGCTAAGATTCGAATTCATGTTGGAAGAGTTAATCACGTTTAGTAATTGATAGTGCCTTAAATATAATTAATTATCTTTAATAGGAGAGTACATTTGTCTAATAAAAAAAAATAAAACATAATAATGGAATTTTAATGGATCCGGTGAACCCCTGGTTTCTTTCAACTTCAGACAAGCAAACAAGAAAATGAGAAATATTAGAGTAGATTAATCTTCAAGTTTTTATAGTTTTATTTGATTTTTAATCAAGTTCACGCAGTCTTTTTTGTTTTTTGGAGAATTGCTTAAAAATGTTTTGGGAGCAAATTAATTGCTAAATGTTATCATAGAAGATTTGTTGTACACGACGTAAGATATTTTGCACACGACGGGAAGATATTTTGTACACAACGGAAGATGTTTGCACATTCGTAGGGAAGATTTATGCACATATGAAAGATTTGTTGTACACAATGGAAGATATGTTGCACACGACAGATGATTGTTTGCACGCGTGATAGCATTTAACAATTAATTTGTCTTTAAGGTATTTTTAAGCCATTTTCCCGTTTTTTTTATTTTTTATTAATTTAATTATAGTTTCATTTAATTTTAATTAGGTCCCTGTGATTTGTTTTTTCAATTTTAAAAATTAGATAAAATTGTAAGAACATGAGGGGAAACTACACAAACCTAATTAAAATTCGGTAAAATTATAAGGGTCTAATTTAAAAAAAAACTATAGAAATGTAAAACTTTAAGCACTAACAGATTAATTTTACTAAAATATTAATCAGCTTAGATTAGCACTAACAGATTAATTTTACCAAAATAATAATCATCTTAGATGGCTCAGATTAGAGGCTCTGCTCAGCTCCCTGAAGCCATTTCTTAGTCCCCACATAGCCTCTATTCTTCATTTCTTAACACTGAGCCCATTCATGTTTTTTGTTTGTTTAGGTTTCGATTTCTGCGTTTCACCCTTAAAATTTCCGAACAAACTAATCCATTGTCCCTGGTTACAGTTGTGGTGCAGATGACAATGTTTTTCGTTTTTAGTCTAACCAAATTCATCTTTAAACATCATATAAACAAGTTGAAATCAGAATTCACCCTAATGTGTCAATTTTTCTTCAATCTGAAACTCTGAAGAGAAGAAAGTAATGGTCTTTCCCTCACAATTCAAGGATACTGTTGAGGGTTTCAAACTTTCAATAGCAAAGTTTCATCTTAATAATAATAATTCATGAATAATGAATGATTAACAGTTGAAGGCAAATCATATATAGTTTGTGTTTGGAGGCTCAAAATATTTATACACGTAAATCAAGATAATACTCATTTTATATATTTATCTTCTATATCATAAATTAAGATTGAAAAGTTAATCTAATTCTAATACAATCAAGCCAATAGTAATAAAGTTGGAGTTAGGAGAAATAGAAGTGAAGATGATGAGCCAAAAGCTGGCTTTGATTTCTGAATTTACAGAGAGGCAATGATGACACCTTTAAGCGCTCAAGAAAACAAGTCCAAGACGTGGTGAAGCAACCCAGAACAGATTGTTCGGTCACATGTTTTAAGAATTGCTTTCAAGCAATCCAGATCCAAAATGAAGTGATCAAGTCAACTTTATTCGCAGAGAGACTTTATATTGAAACTTTCTACCTCCCTAATTCGTTAAATCCAAAACTTAGAAGAAGAAACAAACCAAAAAAGAGGAAGAAGGGAAAAAAAATTGCTTCTTTTACACAATTTGCAAATTGTTACAGCTAACTTCTCATCTTCTTCCCTACAGATATCTCCCACCATAGCCTGCATTTCTGAACAGCGCTTCCTTAATCTCCTCAGAGCCCGTACAAGCTCTCTGCTCAGCCACCTTACATCATGACAAGACCATGTTTGTTAGTACCAAATTGAAAATTCATCCCATTTCAACATTGTACATGAAACTATGAAAGATTAAATATGAACCAACCTCTGAGCAAGAAGCTTGCATTGTGAAATCATTGAAGCCACTTATCACACATTGTTGAATCTCAAGACCTAATGCTTCCAAGGTATTCACTGTTGAGAGTAGTAATCCAGGCTTTGTGGCACAGCAGATATTGATCCTTGTGTCCTGCTCTCTCCTCTCAACCTCAAACTGCGAAAATATTAAGGTTATTAAATACATATGTTAATTCAGGAACTGGGGCGTCATTATAATCCATTAATCTTTTAGGGGTGTGTGTGTATATACCTTAGGGGAATTTCTCACCATTACTTCATTTGGCTTCTCCTCCTTGGAAATGCCTATGAAGTTCAACTCATTATTTTCACCCTCCTCCATTTCTTCCTGCAACTTGCTTATCTTTTGCAGAAGCTCCTTCATGTAATCTATGGTGTCTCCAAGAATAGATGTCCTGTCCATCTGTCATTAATGTTCATATTCCCAAGTCAGACTAAAAGATTTGACATTAAATCAAGATTTAAGGTTATGGGTTAAAAAAAATATTGGTTTTTGAAATCACCTTGCTGATCTTGGGGACGGTTGATCTTAGCATGGACAATCGATCATTGAGGCGTTTTCTTCTTCTTCTTTCTGCCATGAGATTCTTGGAGGGCTGACCTTCTAGCTTCTTCGATTTGGGTTTCTTCTCCCCACAACACGCCCCCATGTTGAACACTGGAACTTGTTCGAAGGCTTGTTCTTCGATTTTGCAGCAATTAGTGGCATTATTGTTGTTGTTGTTGTTGTTGGTGGTGGTGGTGTTTCCTTCTTCAGAACTCTGATTCTCAAAACCCAGAAAGGCAAGGTCTTCATCTTCATGAGCTTGAAGTGGTGGTGCAGAGTCAACAGTGTTCACAGTGAAGCCATCAAGAAATGGGTACGAACTATATTCAAGTCTGTGGTCTAAAAGTGGAGCTGGTAGTGAAGAAAATGGAGGATTATTGAAGGCAGAAAAATTTGAAGGGTTGTTGTCTTCAAAAGAGTCAAAACACCAAGAGGTAGAAGGAAAGAGCTCATTAAAACCAGAGGAGATAGTACTATTCCATGAGTCTCCTCTTCTTGGAGCAAGTAACTCTTCCAAAAAACCAACTTGTGTGAGCTCCATTAATTTCTCTCTGGTTTTTCTCTGTGCTTCTTCCTCTAGCCGCTGACCCAAAAAACAGGGCAGGCTTTAATAGAAGAGGCATATGCATATCACCTTAAAAATTTTTTAGCTTTATAAACAGTGAACAACGCACAACTTCCAAAAAAAAAAAAAAAAAGGTGTTTATGGAAAGTAGAAGCTTGATTCCATACTTGAATTAGCTTACAAGTACTTTTAAGTAAATTGAGATAAAACTCTTCTCATATATTTATTTCATATATCGTAAATCATGATTGAAAGATTATTTTTAAAGGTTCCAATAGTTATTCTAAAAAAGCAATGAATCATCTACTTACATTTTCTAAATTTTATTTTAAAATAGACTATTTAATTATTAAAATTACTTTACAAAAAATATATATTCAAGTACGGTTTTATTCTTTATAGGCGTCTATAAGTTAATATAGAATGCTAGGTTTAGTAAGGCCATGTGAGAACATGACGAAGCAAGATTAGGATAAATCTTGGACGTTTAAAGGCTAGAAAGCAATGTTCACAAGTGAAGAACAATATAATTTCTTTTTGGGAAAATGACCATCTAATTTCCATAATTTAATTTTTTTGCCAGATTGCCATAATTTATATTAATCTTTTTTTTATACACCGAAAATAAATATTATACTTAATTAGTTTTTCCATAAATTCAACAAACAGTTTTTGAATATTTAAATCGCATTGGAAATGTGGAATCATGAAATGTGAAGTTGACAACAAAATATGCATTATTGCAAACTGTTGTCAATTCTAAATCGGTTTAAAACGTAAAAATATATATAAGATTTTTTTTAAATGCATCAAACACTAAATATTTTGTTAAAGGGGTAAAAATAATTATGAATTTTTAAAATACGTGTAGAAATACACATTGACCGTTAATTAATCGTTTGTTTGAATCTAAGAGTTAAGATGTAAAAATACACATGAGATTTTTCTAAAAGTATACCCAACATAAATGTTTTTTAAGGGCAAAAATAACTTTGAACTTCCAAAATAAAAGTAAAAATACATATTAACTATTAGTTGACCGTTTATTTAAATTTTTGACTGAAAATGGTGGTATGGAGGATGATGTGAATGATTAAGAAACAACTTGGAGATAAATATTTATAAATATGTTCCAGGAGTACCACATCATTTAAACTCTGTTCAATAAAAAATTAATAATTCACATTATTTTAAACCCAGTTGACTGATGACTCTTCTGAAAAAAATTGAGTTTTATCTTGTTTTTTTTAAAATATATTAGTTGATAGTTTTGTTTTAGTTTTTTATAAAAAAAGTAAAGATGTTTTTTCTTGAAAATAAGATAAATTTTGAATTTTTTTTCAGATAAATAATCAGTCAACTAAGATTAAAATTATATGAGTTGTTATGTTATTATTAAAAAGAATTCAGATGACGTGATACTTTTAGAATATGTAAGTATTTCTCCAAATTGAAATAATAATTTGCTGAATAGGTAAGGAAAATTAATTTCGACCAAACTTTTTATCTTCACCTCATCACTTATTCTTACAGAAGAGAGAGGGAGAGGAGAGGAAGAGTTAAGTAGAGATAAAGTGATGAGGTGTAGATAAAATGGTTGGGTGAAAATAGATTTCCCTTACTCAGTTAGCAAATTATTATTACAAGTTGTTTCATAATCATCTACGTCATCCTCCATGTTACCATTTTTCAGTCAAAAAATTCAAACAAATAGTCAACAAACGATTAATGTATATTCTTACACATATTTTAGAATTTCATAGTTACTTTTACCCCTCAAAAAAACATTTATGTCTTGCGCATTTTTGAGAAAATCTCATGTGTATTTTTATACCTTAATCTTTAAAAAATTCAAACAAATTGTCAAGTAACGATCAATGTATATTTTTACAACTTTTTTAAAATTTCATAGTTATTTTTTCCCCTAAAAAAAGAATTTGGTGTTGGGTTCATGTTTTTAAAAAAAATCTCATGTTTATTTTTACATCTTAACCCATCTAGTTTTGTTTTAGCTTATGCTTATGCATAAGCCCGATTCATGTAAGTCGAGATAAACTCTTCAACATATTTACCTCATAGACCGTAAAAACTACCACATATACTGAAAAGCACGATTGGAAGTTTCACTAGCTATTTCAAACATACTATAAATATAGGACATAGTGAAAAAAATTTGGGAAAAAGAATTTTGAATTTACAAAATTTCAAATCAGGTATCTTTCACAAAATTAGTTGTAAATTACTTATCAAGTTTCGTCATTCTCTTTTCAACTCTGGGTAACAAACCCGATTTAGGATTTTACAATTTTAAAATTTTAAATATAAGATCTCAATTTCTTTTATTTCATTTAATATTTGTTTCTTAAATTACTCCCATCAATTACGTAACTTTCTCTTTTCCATTGCCTTGCACAATTAAAATCCTTTCTCTTCAGGGATATCTTCGAAAAGAATGACATACATTTTTTAGATCATACTAATGTTGATAAATGTATAATTAAATTAGCTTTTTTTTTTAATTTCTGTCAATTGAAATAAAGTGGGAGGAAAAGGTTAAAATAATAATGATGATAGAAGAAGACAATGATAAGGTGCATTATTCTAGAGTTGATGAAAAAGGCAAATATGATCACAGGAGGGTATATTTACAGTAAAAAGGTGGAAGGGGCAGGACCTAGAGATATAGACCGGGCATTAAAAATGGTATCTGCTTTTTTTTTTTGCCTTTGTCTTCTGTCTTATCTTCTCTCACTCATAATTAATCCCCTTTTCACTCAATTATAAATTAATCATCCCCTTCAATTCCCTTTCATTCTACTACTTGCTGCATTGATTCTGTTGAATTTGTATGAAATTGATGTTTTCTAATCCTCCTCTTGTTATTACTATAAGGCAACAATTGTGTCTAATTAATTCATTTATTATTATTTTATTATTATACCCTCATTTTTATTTGACTCATTTAAGTTTATATTATTAAAATAGGGGTAAAGTTTGAAATATCCAAGGTAAAAAAAAAAAACTGGACCGGACAAGCCGGTTCAACCAGTGATCGGTCGGTGGTCCGGTCCGGTTGATGAATTAAACAGGTGAACCGGTAAAATCGGTGGTTTGACCGGTCCACCCGGTTTAGCTTTTTTTTTTTAGAAACACATTTTTTTATTCCTCTAACTACTAATTCCCACTATTTTTTTAGGGAAAAATAAAAGTTTAAAGACCAAGATGAAGAGAAAAGTAGATAAAAAAAGAACAAATCTAAAAAAAAGAAGATTTTGAGGAGATATAATAATTAATTAATTATAGAAAATGAGATATCATTGCATAAATATAGGCACCATAACTAATACTAATAGATTTTAAGTATTTTTTTGTCTAAAGATCTTTATTTTTATCTATAGAAATTTAAAAATATATTAATATATATATTGCCACTAATAAATTATAATATTTTGATATGACCAGTCCGACCACCGATCTGATCTCGATTGAACTATTGATCATTGAACCTGCACTGTGGCCGGTTCATTGCCCGGTCCGATTTTTTTTTCCTTGGAAATATCTATCAATTTTGAACCAATTTAATGACTTAATTTTTATTTCTTGGTTCACGAGCAATGATAGTTGGTGTCTTACAATAAGATAAAATGGATAATTACTTAGTACTAACTCTAAATTCTAAATATGAATTGTTTCTAACTAATTTATATGTATAAATAAAAATGATAATTGAATTGAATTTATTATAAAATTTAAGTGATTTCCAATATTATATTTCCCTTGTTAATTATACTAAACACTAACATTTTATTAAAATTTTACTAAATATGGCTATATATGAAAAAAAGACTCGAAAACGTTTTCTTATCCTATTTATAATTTTCTTCATTAAATTTTTCATATAAATGTATTATTTTACCATTTATTTATTATTATATAAATTTTGTTCTCATGGGATATTACGTATTTAAGTATGATTAAAATTAAAAAGTTGCTAAATTTTAAAATAAAGTTAGTAGAGTTTAAGGTTTTTCTTTTATATATGAAACGTATAAAAAAAATAAATATATAAATATATGAGGAAATATATAAATTGTTATTAACTAGTATTTTACATGAATCAATACCTGTAATGACAATGGTCACGGCCTTCAAAGCCTTGGCCTTTGAGTGAGAGGTAACAGTATTCTCTGGTGTTCCGCAGAGCAACACAGTCACAGAATCTTACCCCAATTAAAAAGAGTGCTAATCTTGTTTTGTAGGGCATGAAGTATTGAAGTGGGGGTAAGAGATGATTAATTAATGGCATATTATGAGATATAAAAAAGATTAAAGAGTACCGAGGCAGAGGTGAAGGTGAGAGGGCACAAGCATGCGTGATAAAATGGCGACGCAGTTAAATTCAAGGAGCACCTGTGATTCACAGCCCATATTGGAATGTGCATTCCCTCAATTTTTTAAGCACTTCAATTTGATCGCAATTAATTACCCATCTCGCCAAATTCCTCTTCCTAATACCATCATTTTTCGTTAATTACACTTTACTCACTCGCTAACTAGTTTATTACATTTGCTTGCCATGCTAAACATCCTATTGGTTTTTGTTTGAAATTTGAGCTGGTTTCATTTTTCAGCTGTCTTTTCTTTTTGATATATAAACTAGATTGAACTCGTAGGCTCTTATTTTGAGTTTTCATGTCACTAGGTTATAAAGATATTAATTCCAACTAACTTTTTTAAACGTTTAATTAAGAGTGTTTTCTGATATTAATCACAGCACTTGAAACATAACATTTTCCATATCACTCCCTCTCTTTCTTTACAAGACACCTGACTTCTAATTATCCTACTAAGATTGGTGCAAGTGGTTACATGATTAGCTTTGTTTTAAAATAGAATAAATTTATGATTCTACCCATGTTTTATTAGAACATTTTCACTTTATAACATGACAGTTCAGTGTTTGAATTTCTATTAAAAGATGTACTCATATTTAGTATACAACAGTGTCTTAAATATGATTATCTTTAATAGAAATTTACCCATACCTATAAAATATAGAAAATTTTCACACACGCACACAACATATATTACATTCGATCTCTTTCATATTTAATGACTTCAAATAGAATAGAGGCAATATTAAACAAATTTAATTTATACCCACCTCATAACTTATGACGATAATTACTCATTTCTTATAGAAGGTGCTTTATAATAATAATAAGGGTGAAGTAGCATCTACCTAAAATGTTATTTCACATTTTATATATAGCATCTAATCTTATTTATAGCGTATCTAGCACCTTAATGTCATTTTTGTTGTGTTTGAAGCACCCTAGTTTTATTTATAGTGCATCCAATACCTTAAATCATTAATAAGATTATAGTGCTAAATATAACTACAAAATAATATTAGCAGATGTTAAATGCACCAAAAAAATAAAATCAAAGCGTTGAATATACCATAAATAAGATCAATATACAAAATAGTATTAAGAAATGAGATTAAGGTATTGAATCTAGCCCAATTGAAAAAAAAAAATGTTGAATCTAGCCTTATGCTAAAAACTAATTTAGGGCATATGTTAGCAACTAGTGCGGTGCATTACCGACACCTTAAGCAGTCAGCTACTGAAACGATACGCAAGACTGTGAAGTGCATCCTTAATATTAAGAAGTCCTGCTACCAATTATATATTATATGATTAGTATTAATTTAATTCCGAATACATTTCAACGATAAGCGTATTAAAAACAATCACTTTAGTGATTTTTATATGGTTCAGTCTATTTTGAGTATATAGTCAAAATAAATCCATTTTACGTTAAGGGCATGTGATAACCTATCAATAATATAATACCAACCCTAGCTATGATGAAATGAAATATATTATTATATAATGTATTTAATACAATACTCAAAATGACTAATTTTAGAAAATTAATGAAGTTAAATAAATTATTTTAAATTATTTATATTTTATTATTTTTGTCTAAACTAATTTATGTGATTCATAAATTGATATATAATATAATAATATATATATATTTTCAAGAGATCATTATGTAATATATATTATAATTAAGTAATTTTTTTATTTTCTCTAAATTAATTAATTAAATTTTTTTGGTCAGAAATCAATAGAGTCATTGTTGTCCCGCACACTCAAGATAACATCAATGATGAAATATGGCATTATCATTAAAGCATCTGTCTATAAATTTGATATGGGAAAGGAGATCTCTTAAATCGAAAGAATTATTACATTTCCTTTTCATTCGTACACAAATTATTGCTACTATTATATGGAAAAAAGGTACTCTACCAAAATCAGTTGGTTTTCGCTTTCAAAATCTGAAAAAGTAATAAATTACACGTGTCCTGAAAAAGAAAGAACCAGAGATGACGGACCAATGGGACGTGGCTGTTTTCAAAAATCAGAAATCAATCAAAATACAATGTGTTTGTTTGGAATGAGATCCTATAATTTTTTAATTGTGATTTATAGTATATGAAATAAATATATATAAAAAATTTTATTTTAATTTATATAAAAAATATTTATAAACTCTTTAAAAGTGATCTCAAACATACTTTTATTTATATATATATATATATAATCGACACATGATTTAATTAATAATCTCCCCCAATAAGCTGAGTTTCTCACACGAGGATAAGCCCATCATTACATGTTAATATAATTTTTTTTTGTTTTTTCCTGTCTGATCAGGATGTTTGGAATAACGGTTGGAACTTTTAATCGTGTTTTTCAATCGTGATTTACGATATATGAGGTAATTTTTACGGTCTACAAAGTAGCTTTTACAGCCTACGGGGTAAATATATGAAAGAATTTTATCTCGATTTATATAAATCAGACTTATATATAAATATAAACCCAACCAAACATTCTGAATTAGCTAGCTAGGCTGCCCCAGCCCCCTTGGTTGTCAATGAATATATTAATCACATAATTATGTGTCCATTAATACGTACGTTAATTATTAATTATGGATATTACTGGAGAACGCCACGTTTCCCTTTTTAGTTTTCCGTCCCTTCCTTTGATGTAGATGAATGGAACAAATTAAAGTCTTTTCAAATCTCAATTATTATTCATCAAATAAATCCATGGTTGTCTCTTCATCTATTAAATATTTTTTAATTATTATGTTGATTGTTAATTGCACTACATATTCAGTATTCAGTTAAGTTTCCCGCTGCAGGAAAAAAAATTAGAACAATGAAAGAATCAAGAATCTTCTATACAATTTGGTTGTTGTGAAGTGATGGATTCTTACGATTATAATATACAGAATCGTTCATATCTTGTTTTTTTTCCTAAAGTCGTAAAGAGGAGCTAACAAATTAAATAACAGAAATTTAAGAAACTCAGTTGTATTAAATTGAACTTTAAGAATTAAATTATTATTAAGTCAATTATACCGTATAGACTAAAATAACTATATGCATTTTCTAAAAAAATTAACAATACTATTGTAATGCCTAGAGTACTACATGGTTAGACCACAAAGGAGAATAACTTGATTCGAACCTCACACTGTCAAAACATTAAAATTTAAGAAGAGTCATCCTAGTTACAATGATGTACAGAAATTTTAGTAGCTAGATTTGTGCAAGTTAATCCACTTTGCGCATACAATTTCATGTACAACTCTAAATGAAAGTTAAACATATATATTTTTTTAGCGTACAAAATATAGTACCTCATAATAATACAAATTTTTTTAATTTAATATATCTGATCATTCTTTAACCCTTCTCAGTGTACTATGTCCAGGATGATGAAAAGGTAGTTCAAGATAAACTCCATCCTTGAGCAACTGATATACTCCTAGGGTAGTAAATTTGCTAAATTCACCACAAAATAAAAAAGATTAAAACTTTCTATTTGTGACCATCTAAAATAAAAAAGATGAAAACTTTCTATCTGTGACTATCTAAAACTTTAAAAGAGAGTAAAACACATGGTCCCTCAACACAAAAAACTGAAAAAGTCTAGGGTTAAAGAGCATGTCACTGAATCACGGAGGAATAGAAGAGTTTTCCATTTTTTTAAGTTTTTTCCCCACCAATTTCATTTGTGTAACGTGGGAGCCAAGAGGGTGTAAGGTGTTGTTGGTAATGGTCTGCCATAAACGTCACAGAAGCAGTACGTTGCTGTTGGTGGATCTGACCCCACTCTATGTCAGAAAACGAGGCTCTTTTCATCACAAGAAAACGAGGAGTCTCTCTCTCTCTCTAAAACAAGAATCGCCAGAGAAAAAGTTTCATCAAAAGACGCAAACTTGTTCTTTCATCTATCCCCTCTCTTCTTGTACAACCCTGCACCCCTTCACGTTCTTCTTCGTCGTCATCATCGTCATCGTTAACAACTATAGCTTCACCCCCAAAACAAGGCAATTCCAGTGACCCACCCCTTTCTCAGCTAAACAACAGTTCATGTGATGATTCTGAGTTTCTCTTTTTATTTGGGTTAAAACGTAAATTTGCCCTAAAAATTTACCAGACTCACAATGTTTCCTTAAAGTATTTTTAGGTTAAATGTTCTTTCGGAAGTATTAAATTAAATAAAACAATGTTGTTTTTACCATTAAAAGTTAAAATTAATTTTTTAATAGTATAAGGTAATATTATTACGTTTTAAAATTTTTAAAGTGATATTGAACCTGAAAAATTTGTTGGACAACATTGCCCCTCAGTAAAAATGATGGAGATAGAAAAGAAAGATGAAAATAATAATAAAAAATTCTATGAGATTTGAGGAAAACCAAGGATTTTTATGATTAGAGAATTAATATTTTGTTTTAATGTTGGTTGGTTGTTATCTTTATTAATGTTATTTACATTTAATTATTCTCCTTACGGATCTAAATATAAGACACGATTGATTTTTTTTAGAGAGATTAAAGAAGCTAAATAAGTTATTTAATCATATCATATGTTGTGTATTATTATATTATGTATCAATTTATAAGATATGCAAAATAATTTAAAGAAAAAAATGATAAATATAAATATTTTATACTTTAAAGTAATTTAATTAATTTTTTTAATCTTTTTTAAAAAATAAATTATATCTTATATTTAAGATAAAAGAAAGTATGATTATATGATGTTCTCTTTTTAATTCCTAGTGTTAGAGTTGGGTTGGATTATAAATAGTTGGCAATACATCTCATTTTGTAATCGTTCTATAATTGAATAACATGAATGAATTATTGAGTTTCTTCCTTCCTCTACCTCCTTTCTGATTGTCCTCCCTCCTCTCTTCTCTCTTTCTCTTCTTTCTTCTCTCTTCTCTCTTCTCTCTCCTCTCTCATCTCCTTCTTCTTCTCTCCTTTCCCCTTTCCCGTCTTGTATCATAAAACTTTCGGAATAAATTTATATATTAACCCCTTTATCTTTTAACCTTTCTGAACACACGGTAAGAAATAGACGGCCCTTGGCCTTATCTTGACCATTTCTTTGTAACGATGCTATATATATGGATAAGATATGCAGCAAAATTTCTGGGTCAAACAGTATTCGGGAAATATATAAAATATATGGACGTACCTTATATATATAAATATCTATGATGTATCTCTGGGTCAATAATGGAAGTCCGGAACCAGACTAGGAACAAACAGAAGGAGACAAGTTTAGGCCTATTTGAAAAAAATTTTGGTTAGCTGAATTTGCGGGCTGAAACATGTCCAGATATCTTTGCTTGGTCGGTCTGCAAGTGAAAATACATGATGACTGGATATGGATCCGGACAACCATATATGTAGCCTTTCAGCTGACAAATGTCCATGTGACGATGCAGATATAAAATGACAATGACTTCTTCTGCAGATTATAATAAAATCTCATTTTCAAACAGAATTTTACATGTATCTAGGATTTGCCTGATTTAAAAATGTTATATATCTCAGCTTGTATTGTAATTATCATATATACATGTTTTTGTAAGCTTGGATCAGCAAGTAGTAGATCGACCTAGCTAGCGAGCTAGCTCTCGTCAAAGTGATGGGCATTTGCATTATTACTGCATGTGAAATAATAAGAAGGAATCAAGGAGACAATGAAAAGGAAATAACAGGATGATGTCTGCCAAGTTAGTGGGATGTTGAGCAGCCAGAAAATTTAAAACATAAATTTGATGAAATTGAAATGTTGGAGAAGCTCTCGTTACAATATTATTATTATTATTATGTGAAAAAGACTTTTCGTATCGAGTTTGCTTTGAAAAATATGTGGCTGACACTGGATACAGCTTCGTTGAGGTGACTGATGAACCAAAAGACACAGAAGAAAAGCTGTCCTTTTAAGTTTTAATCTAGGTACTTGATATATATCGTTGTAATTATGAAAATTAACATTCGAAGACAAAGAGATCGGTGAGATAGAAGTGCTGTTTAAAAAAATTTATTAGCCAGAAAGATTTGATGATATGTTTTTATACACAAAAGACATCAATACTTTGCAAGATTTTTAAAATAGAAAGTACTGGCACTCAAGTTTATATCTTTTTGACTTATAAAATTATCAAATAGGGATTTTTTTCGCGAACTTCCTGAAGATTCAGACCTTGATAACTTATAATAAATATCTTTAAAATCAAATTTATTCTTGAGGTTTTATGTTCTTTGTCTCATTATAACTCAACTTTTATAAGATCAAAGAAGACAACTCAGGTTTCTTCAAGCTAGCTACAAACTCCTTTCAAAATAATAGAATTTTCAAGAATAAAATTTGTCTTATCAGTCGAATATAATTTCATTTTTTTGGCTGATATTGTTGCTCAAATTCGGACATCGTGGTAAATTTTAATTTGAGCATTATAATGATTATATAAATGAAGTGCTACTTCCTCTTTTCCTATTCATAAGAGCCCGATAAATAAATTACGTTATTTAATAAGGTAATTAAAATTATTTAAAAATTTTAAGTATGCATTGAACTAAACATTTTTTTAAGCATGCCCTTATTTATAAAGGGTAAATAAGAGAAAAAAATAGAGCAAATATAAACATCACAACCCTTTAATTAATGCAATATATATAATTAATGAGGGATATAAATGAAAAAAACTCATTAAATATTGAGATAATTTTTATTAAGCACGTTCTTATAAAAATGATTAAGTCAATTCAAATTTTAAGTTTTTATAAAACATATGAAGGAGTATAAGTTAAAGCGAAACTACATACAGTAGGAGGATATTGGTGCTTAATAAAAAACTACATACAATGATACAATATTTTTAAGATGAAACTGACCTTATTTCTCTTTTTATGTTCCTGTACTTTCGTGGAATATGCATTGGAATGACTTTTATGTTATTTGAATAATTTGTTTGAAATAATGATTGAAATTTTTAAAATTAATTTTTTAATTATAATTTATAGTATATGAGATAAATATATGAAAAGAGTGTTATCTCTACTTATGAATATAAACACTTATAAATTTTCCTCAACCCGCACTAAGTTAATGGCATTTTGATCTTTTTCGTGAAAAAAAAAGGAGCTGAAACTGACCGTCAAATAAATAGTTTGAATAAATGTTGGGCTGGGTTTAATACATAAAATATAGTAGGATATAAGCAAGTATTGGTTAATGATTACTTTTCCAGAAATCGCAGTTAAATAACTACTATTCTTTTCACCTTTCTCGACAAAACAAGTGGCCAAATTAAACCCTTGAAGATGATCCTAAAACTGGGTAATCATCATGTCCCTACGCTTTATCCAAGCTTGTTTGGATTTTGGTAGCAAGACTTTAATGCTAATCCAATTGCCACGTGACTAGGTTTTGCAAAATATACATACCTATTACCTAGTTTTTGTATTTAGCTATCATTTCCACTTGTTTCTTCTAGACAAAAGCTAAGGTTGAAACTAATTAAAACTTGAAGAAATCCCTCTTTAATTGTCTCTCTCTCACACACACACATATATATATATAAATATAAAATATTAATAATCATTATTAGAACCTTTATAGGCTTCTAGTCTAGCTGTTAAACCTAGATTGATGTGCAAGGCCGGGCTTTCGCTGTTCACATCATCATTCACTTTTTAATTATCAATAATAATCTGAATTTAATCTGAAACTTCCATGTTCTTTTATGTTTACTTTCACTTGTCAGATTAAACCCTAATCATTGTTAGTATGAACTTTTGTCAAAATTCACATGCAAGCCATATGCTGGTTCTCATTAAACGTTGACATAAATAATGTTTGGTTGGGTTTATGTTTATATATAAGCTTGATTTATATAAATCGAGACAAAATTCCTTTACATATTTCCCACGTAGATTATAAAAGTTACTTCATAAACCGTAAAAGCTACCTCGTATACCGTAAATCATGACTGGAGATTCTAAATTTTTTTCACAACCATTTGGTCCCTTGGTGTTCAACACTTTTTATGGGTTATCAGCTATTTGAATAATTGATTAATTTTAATTGAGGCTTTGTAATCAATGTTCCTCTCTAAACAATATCTTTTTGAATAAGGTGAGATTCGAACTAATTTAGATACTTTATAGTTTAACTTATCTCCAATAGACCCAACACCCTTGATTGATATGTAAATGAGGTTATTTCATTCCAATAATTCAAAGTGAGATCATTATTAAGATTCCTGCTGCTTAATTACTTGCATTTGCAGTGAGACAGTAATTAACGATCACTGTTTGGACTGATTAATAGGTGAATCATGAGCTTATAATGCAATCGTGATATATGGGCAAGTAAAGGTGACATTATTATAGTTTCTGATCATAATTGCAACCTCAAATCGTAACTTAATTCAATGCTTTTGCAATATTTTGTCTGGAGTTGATTGATGCTTTGGTTCACTGTTTTTGTGATTTTGATATCTTAAATTCTGAATTGTTCACCAACTGTTCAAATTTCCTTAACTCTTCAGCAGGATTCAAATAAATTTAATTAAATATTAGATATCATATTTAAGAAATGAGTTAATCCCTATTCTATTTACCGTTTTATAAAAAATGTGATTTATTGTTATACGTTTTATATTAATAAATTGAACTTAGTGATAGGCTTTTTAAAATTAAAATTCTATTCACAAAAGTTATATCCGAGACTAATAGGGTGTCGCATTAGGTGAATTTAATACATCCATGACCCACTATTAATGAAAAATCAGTCTTTTAAGTGAGAGCCTAAAAAACATTAATTTGTTCAGGTGAGTTGAGAGCTTAACAAATTAAATTCAATGTAATGATAACAAATATTGGAATTCAAATAGTCCAGGTAAATTTTAAATAGGTTGTATTTCTGAATTAAACATTTGACTATATTGCTGAATTTAAGAAACCTATCTTAAGTTTGTACCAAGTGAAATTTATGTCATGGATGGCAAACCAAAAAAATAAAAATAAAAATGTGAAATGATACGGTGCAAATCTTCCTTTATGTGCCTTCCTCATCTAAGTGATTGATTGTTTCACATTTATTTTAATTATTACTGCGGACGTTATACTCTTTATTATTATAATTATAATTATTATTGTTTGAAAACCATCAATGTCAAATTTAGCATATCTATCTGTATTTCTCTTTGATTGCTGTAGAGACCAAATCAAGATTCGTAGCTGCATGAATTATGAATATACACCCTCTTATTTTTATTATAAGACATCAACTACCAATTATCATAAATCAATAAAATCAGTTAAAATCATTAAATTTATCATAAAATTGAAGTGATTTTCAATATTATCCTTATTAACTACCATAAACTTAAATATCATATAAATTATTATTCTCCTACTACCCTTATTAAATGTGGGCAGACATGGAAAGATAGATTAAATAGATCTTAGAAACTTACAAGTGTTTTATAAAAATGACCAAAAACACTTATTTATTGGTGTCTTATAATATTTCTAATTTACATTTGGAGATATGAAAAATAAGTAAACAGGTTGGAGACTGAATGAATCAGATTGTCTTCATTACTTTTCATACCAACGTAAGGGCTTTTGTTTTCGTCATCTAAAAATAATAAAATGTGAAAGCTATGAGTATATTCCCATGCTGTCTTCAATGTTTGATACTATATTCATCCAATAAATAAGCTTGTGTGATGTGTCAATTAGGATTTTTTTTTGTCACGCAGGTATCCGCTGAAACGAGCATGATGACTAATTTTTTGGGTATTGTCGAGCTCAAAATGAGGGCGACCATCCCAAGTGAATTTTCTCTATATACGCTGCCCCAAAAATCAAATCCGGAATTAGAACGCTTAAGATAATGCAAGCTCCTTACCACTTACGCCAATCCATATTGGTAAGAACTTTTTAAAAATGCACCCACAGATATTAAAGCCAGATGGGGGTAACATTGTTCTTTCACTCTTGTCTTATATATATGCACACATGTAAAACTGATCATTAACAAGAATACATTGTTAAATGTCATCCTTCCGAAACCTATTCGGCCCCTTTTTTAACCTTTTGTGCTCTACGAGCTTTTTGATATTGCGGCTGCTCGTGGGGGTTTATTTGGGCCGAAACTGCATATGTTTTTCAGAATGTTGTTTTCATATGTATCTGAAGCCCAAATTAATGGCTTGGAAAGAAAGCCCAAGCTTGTATTTGGGCCCAAGCTAAGGTTGAAATACCTGACTGTCATTGGTATTGTTGAAGGCCCAAATTATTGTTCTGGCCCGGCTTAATCTTTTTGTCTTAAATTGAAGGCCAAAATTATGTAACCACACACACAAACATATCAATGTGGAGCTCAAGCGTGGTGGCCTGGTGGGTAGGCACTGCCAATAGCAGAGGTTGGCTAGCTCAGTGTCCGTTTGTGTGAGTTATAAAAGCTGTATTTAGTATTTACACCGTATTTTATTATGTATAAATTAAATAAGTGAGAGAAATTTTATCTCAACTTATATAAACTTGCTAACTCAAACAAGCCATCAGTTAAATCGGAATTGCATACATAACTTTCAAGTTGCATGCCTACAATGACAACGTCTCAAATAATATTGTTTTCAGGATGTGAAAAAACATAATTGTTTTGAATTGTTGTTTAGAAGAAAAAACATAGGGTTTGTTTGTTTTCGTTTCCCCCTTTTTTTAAACAGTTTTATAAAATTATTTTTAAAAACAAGTTTTGAAAAAAAAATCTATTTGAATAATTACTTTAAAAAATATATTTTTGAAGTGATGTGATAACAGCTATCGTCGGCGGTGACATATGGTGGTCATTACTGATAGTTTAGTGTCATTAGTGTATAGGCAGCGGTTTAAAAAAAAAAAGAAAAAAGCCTAAAAACTGTTTTTATTTTTTAGAAACAACTTATTAAAAACAAGTCTTCAGACAAGTTTTTTTTTATTTTTTTAATAATAAAAAAAATATTTTTAAAAATAAAATCAAACAAACCCATAATTATTTTTGGATCTTTAAGAAAAAATTACATAATTGTTTTGGATTTAGTTAATAAAGGGCATGATATTACATCAAGGCATCAAGTCAAAGGTGGCCATCATTAATGTTTACAAAGCTGGGGAAAAGGTAAGAAGTTGAATGAATGAATGATAAAAAACAGACCAAGTTAGATTCATCTTTCAATTAAGTAGTGATACAAGAATTACAATTGATACATGCATCACATAAATTCATTTACGAATAAATGCTTCCTGGTGGCCCCCCCGGGGGGGTTGGGAACAGAAGGAGTACCTTCATTCTAAGCTCATTGAATCATTAGTTTTTTTTTTTTAAAAAAAATAATTTTATCCATCCTTTTGGGATAATAAATTATCTCTACTCTGCTTGAGAAAACTATCTGTCAAAGACCTTATTTTTATTCTAGCGGATCTGGTAAAATTGGTTTCTTCCCATTTCCATCGCTCCTTGATTCACAGGCTGAAGCAGAGGAGTGACCCTCCCTGAAGTTACCGTCCCAGTGTCCGATGGCGCGTCCTTGGACTTTGCTCTTCTTCTTCCTCTTCCACTTTCTGTTTTTCCGGTCAAGTTTTTCTCTGCTCCCGCCATTCCTCAAATTCTACACTCTTATTTCTAAACCCACCACACACTCTTCAAACCAACTTCCTGATTTCCCCTGTAAACCACCCTATCAAGCTTCCTTCCCTTTTTGCGACACTTCACTTCCTACTTCAACCAGAGCTCACTCCCTCGTCTCCCTCCTTACTCTCTCTGAAAAAATTAGTTTGCTCTCCAACAACGCTTCAGGCATTCCTCGACTCGGTATTCCCCCTTATCAGTGGTGGTCCGAATCGCTTCACGGAATCGCACCCAATGGTCCCGGCGTCTCCTTCAATGGCTCAATTCCCTCAGCTACAAGCTTCCCGCAGATCATTGTTCAAGCAGCCTCCTTCAATAGGTCCCTCTGGTCTTCGATCGCATCCGCTATTGCGGTTGAAGCTAGAGCTATGTACAATGTTGGTCAGGCTGGGTTGACTTTCTGGGCTCCGAATATTAACATTTTCAGAGACCCTAGATGGGGTAGAGGACAAGAAACACCAGGTGAGGATCCAATGCTGACTTCGGCTTTTGCTATTGAGTACGTGAGGGCACTTCAAGGTGGGAATTGGGAGAGGAGTGAGGAAATTATAAATGGTTTCGGAGTGCAAAGGGTGATGAGTGAGAATGGTGAGAGTCATGATAAACTTATGGTGTCTGCTTGCTGCAAACATTATACTGCTTATGACTTGGAAAATTGGCACGAGTTCGCTAGGTACAATTTCAATGCTTTGGTAAGATTAGCCAAATCTACTTTCAATGTTGCAATGTTAGCTAAAGGGGTAATGGTGATTGATGTGATGATCTTGATCGTTCTATTGTAGGTTTCACAGCAAGATTTGCAGGACACTTATCAACCCCCATTTCGTAGTTGCATCCAACAAGGGAAAGCAAGCTGCTTAATGTGTTCCTACAATGCAGTTAATGGGGTTCCTGCTTGTGCTAGTGAGGATCTCTTGAGAATAGTTAGAAAGAGTTGGGGCTTTCAGGGGTAAAAAAATGAAAGGAACTCTGACTAACATGATTAAAGTAATGAACTATAATTGATTACCAGTGAGAATAGTGACTCTTATTTCCTTTGGTGGTTTTGAGTTTAGATATATCACTTCAGACTGTGATGCGGTGGCCACGGTTTATGAATATCAAAAGTACGCAAAGTCCGCGGAAGATGCGGTTGCTGATGTTCTAAAAGCAGGTGTTTTTGTGTATTGGTTTTCACTTAAATCATTAAGGAAACCTTACATGTGTTGGAAAGTTTCCAATGACTTACAATTCTAAGGTTGATTTCTAGGCGTTGATATAAATTGTGGGACGTATATGGTTCGAAAAACTGAATCAGCTATCAAACAAGGAAAGGTGAAAGAGAAAGAGATAGACAGAGCTCTTTTCAACCTTTTCTCTGTTCAATTGCGTCTTGGATTGTATGATGGAGATCCCAGAAGAGGCATGTTTGGGAACCTCGGCCCACTGGATGTTTGTACTCCAGAGCACAAAACACTGGCACTTGAAGCAGTTAGGCAGGGGATTGTGCTTCTTAAAAATGATAAGAAGTTCCTCCCTTTAAAGAAGAATGTTGCTGAAACCTTGGCAGTTATTGGCCCAATGGCCTTTGCAACCAAGCTAGGTGGTCTCTACTCAGGTATTAGAAAAATGGTACCTTTTCCCCATCTTCGGTTGTTGTTTTGCTTTCCCCTTAAATTTCAGCTTCACTGCTCAATCGTAACTAGGCTATTTCTTTTACTAAGTTCTACCTCCAGTCCCATGGAATTTGAATGAGACAAACAAATTTGTCAACCTAATGTGAAACGTGAAGGGTTGCACTAGGTAATACCTAGCATTCTTTATGGTATATATTGGAAATATTTGAACAATTTGAAGTGTTTCAGAAAAACCAACTGTTCATACGTACTAGTTCATTATAGAAGTAGCTAGGGAGCATTTGTCAATCTCTTAGCTAAGGGCTTTTGGTTTAGTGGCTAGTCACACTGATGAGATGTTCCAATCCCAATCACATATGGCCACATGTTGGAAAGTGGAAACCATCTTAATTTAAAACCATGGCTATTGTCTCATTTTTTTTCAAAGACCCTGCTGAAATATTGATTGAGTGCTTAATTATACAGGAACACCCTGCAGCTCAAAAACCTTACATGAGGATCTCAAACAGTACGTAAAGAAGATATTATATGCTCCTGGTTGCATTGATGTATCATGTCTTACTGAGGCTGCTTTTGATGATGCTATTCGCATGGCTAAAGAAGCTGATTATGTTGTTATATTTGCTGGGATTGATACAACACAAGAGGCAGAGGATCTTGATCGAGTTAGTCTTCTCTTACCCGGGAAACAGGCGTCTCTCATATCCTTGGTTGCTGCTGCTAGTAAATGTCCTGTGATTCTGGTCCTTACTGGTGGAGGACCCCTTGATGTCTCCTTTGCCGAAGCAAATCCTCAAGTTGCAAGTATTCTCTGGGTTGGATATCCTGGTGAAGCTGGAGGCAAAGCACTAGCTGAAATTATCTTTGGAGATGCTAATCCAGGTTTGTGGATTTTGAAGTTAATATGCTATTCTGCAAGTAAAAAAATAATAACCATAAACTTCTTTGTACTTTGTGAAACATTTGATATGATCATAATTTGTCATTGCATATGAATGCTTTAAACTTGTTTTTAACTACAAGTACTGCTCCAAAAAAAAAAAAATATTGAATTAAAAATCTTCCAAGACCCATTTTGAACTATGGAGTTGGTTTTTTTTAACAGCTGGAAGGCTTCCGATGACTTGGTACCCTGAGTCATTCACCAGGGTTCCCATGACTGACATGCGCATGCGTGCTGATCCCACTCGTGATTATCCGGGAAGGACCTACCGATTTTATACTGGAAGTAGAATATATGGATTTGGACATGGCTTAAGTTACAGTACTTTCTCATACAAGTTCTTATCAGCGCCAAGTAAGATTGGTTTGTCAGGAACCTTCAAGGATGGTTCCATAAAGGGCACATTAAGGCAAGAAGGGAAACGAGTTTATTCAGTTGATTATATTCCAGTTGATGAGATGCAAAATTGCATCTCATTAAGATTCTCAGTGCAAGTTTCTGTGATGAACTTTGGTAAGCTGGATGGAAGTCATGTTGTGATGTTGTTCTCCAGAGGGCTGGAAGAAGGTTTAGAAGGCTCCCTAGAAATAAAGCTTATTGGATTCGATCGTCTGCATACTGTTCCTTACAAGTCTACTGAAACAAGCTTTTTGGTGGATCCTTGTGAGCACTTAAGCGTTGTAGATGAGTATGGAAAAAGGATTCTTCCCTTGGGTAATCACATTTTGAGGGTAGGGGATGATATTGATCACATTGTTTCAATTGAAATTTGATTGATTGATGGCATCTAAATATCTAAATTTATTTTTTTATTGCCCTTGTTATTTGTTGGGTTAAAGGGGAAGTTTTAGGTGAAACACAGGTTATCAGAATAATTTGTTTGTGCGCTGTTTCTCACAATTGTCGATACAACCTTATATTGAATCTAGGGGATTTATATCACAGTTTCAGTTATGTTTGAGTAAAATGTTGAAGCATGTTATCTGTTGTTGGTTTGGTTGTATTATATATCTTTCAGGTAAATATTTTTCCAAATGAAGCAGAGTGGTAAAAAACTGAGGGCTTCAAATTTTGATTTTTTAATGCGGTTCTTAACACCAATACTCAAATTCGAATCTGATTCCTCTTTGTCTAAACAGAGAATTATTAATTTAAAAGCAAAATTGGTGAGACGTGTAGATTCTACCCACTTTCTCTTTTTGGCTCTGAAAAAGTGAAAAGCCACATTTACAGCAGAACCTTAACCTTTCTAAGAATACTGCCAGAAAAAAAGAGTCCCTGCTTAAGATGACATTGATATTAATTTATTATTAAATTAATTGATTAATTTGCAAGTCACCAATGGATTTGAAATTTAAAATCAAATTTCTATCACTACCCGCGCCCTCAATACCCGGCCCAATTGAAAGTCTTCACTAATGCCCAGAAACAACGAAACACGTCCCTGCTTTTGCTTCTCCACAAATTTAATAATTCTGAGAAATTAAAGATTAAGAATGTTAATTAATTTTCTGAAACAATTATTTTATTCACATGACACTAAAAGTTATACTAAAAATAAATATGGAAGAAACGGATTGACATCCCAAACAGAGATGACTTGGGGCACTCCATTTTTTCCTATTTCCACTCCTGAAGTTGTAGACATCTGTCAACCACTGGTTAATATTTATCTTAGCTTCGTTCACACAATGTCGAGAAAAGTAAAATTCAAAAGAGTCTTTCCTAAATTGCAAAATAAATACAACATCAGTAAAGGAGCGAAGCAGAAGCAGCCAATAACAGGTTGTCTGGGATTTGGCGTCGTCCCTCATACAAACTTGCAGCTTCATTTGCAGTCACTGTATCTGTGATTTCAGTGTCACAAACTCTGTTTTGCAGAAATGAATGACCCCAAGTATGCTTATCCTTACCCTCCACCACCACCACCGCAAGGTACTCGTTTCTCTCTCTTCCTCCTATAAAAGCTTCTTGTTTCCAAGCCTACTTTTTGAAGAGAGTTTTCGATCTTCTTTAGGTTGATACAGTGACTGTGGCTGTGTGTATGTGCAGGGTATTATCAAGGTCCTCCTGTGATGGCACCTCCTCAGTATGCTCCTCCTCCACCACCACCCAGAAGAGAACCAGGTTTTCTTGAGGGATGGTAGGTTTTCAATTCGCATGACAATACACATTGATTTGTATTTTGTTTTCTTCTGTTAAATGTTAATGTTGTTTTTCTTTTTTCTGTGTACTTGTCATGTTTTGGATCAGCCTTGCAGCTTTGTGTTGCTGTTGCTTACTAGACGAGTGCTGCTGTGACCCTTCCATCCTCATTGTCGGCTGATAATTGCGTAGTTTCATGCGCAATGTGAAGCTGAACTGTTTTAACTTGTAGTTAGTTTGCAGTTTTTTGATAAGCCAACTTTGGAATTCTTGATCCAGATCTTGGTGATGTAGGTGTGGTTCTGATTTTCTCAAACTTTTCTTCATTAATTTGATTTACATTTTGGAATGTGGGAGATAGTTTTAACTCCGAGTGGATCTCTTTGTTCTCCAGACATATTTTCTTGTGCTATCGTTGAGTGGGCCAAAGGATTATTTTATGGGTTATGCTTCAGTTTGCCAATCTTTAGATGCCATTTGAATTTCCAAGGCCTATCAAACCTCCTCTTATGCAGTTATATTTCTCAGGACTTCCTATAAGTATAGGAGGATGGAATCATGTAAAATACTCATAATTGCATTATAAATGCATAAGCTCGAGAATATATTATCAAAATAAGATGTTTCGAGGTGGAGGGATTACTAAAATGCTTCATTGCATTTTTTATTCATGATAACCATCTTGCAAGTTGCAATCGAAAATTACATCATAACACACCAATCTCTTCACATCACACCATACCAATGTCATCTGTCCACAATGGCAATATGATATTCTTAACTTCAGATGTTGAGAATACATCTTATATCCTTAACAATCACACATTTTGAGGAACACTGATGCGTTACTTAATACCATATCTTTACTACGTTATAGAATATACCTACATGAACGGAATCGGGAACCTTATTGATATATGTTTTGGTTCACTAAGAAACACATACTCTTTATATATCAGGCAGCCACTGCTTCATTCACTGGGTTTGGCCCCTCGTTCTGTTGTCCATCAATGCCACATTTACCATCCAGAAGCACGCCACAGCCAGCACCACAGCCGCCACAGCCACCACCACAGCCGCCACTCTTGATTCCACAGCCTGCCCCACAACCGCCAGCACCACAGCCACCACATTTCCCACCACTTTGGCCGCTTTCCTCCATGGCTCCACAGCCTGCTCCACAACCGCCAGCGCCACAGCCACCACTTTTCCCACTTTCCTCCACGGCTCCACAGCCTGCTCCACAACCTCCAGCACCACAGCCACCACTTTTCCCACTTTCCTCCACGGCTCCACAACCACCACTCTTTATCATGCTTCCAAAGCCTCCACCACAACCAGCAGCATGGCAGCTACTACAGCCAGCACTCTTTATCATAATTCCACAGCTAGCACCACATTCACCGCCATGACCTCCACCGGTAAATGCAGTTTTTTCTGCTATCCCCTTATCTTCATTAGTGACATTGCAGCTCATTTTCGCTCCATTTGCTGTTGCTGAGTGTGTTAAGTCTCTGCTTCGGCTTTCTTCATGTAGGAGATTCATCTTTTCATTTATGGCATCTATCTTCAAATCTTTACTCTTAGCAATGATGCCTTCATATCCTTCTTTTTTCAATATATTAGAAGCAATAAAAGCCAAGATAATTCCAGGGAAGATCATCCACTTTTCCTTTGCCTATTCAGGTTTAAGGTGTACATTAAAACAAGATAAAAGGGAAAAATAGAAAGTTCAGTAATAGAAGTTTTATTTATATAGCTGTATGGTACCGTGACAAATCCAGATCTCAAGTCCAGTAAAGCTACTGCTTTGCCATAAGGATATTCTGTGGAGAATTCAACTGCTGTCAAAGAGTCTATTTCATCTCCCTGTTTTCCGCAATATCTTGGTTCATAGTCAAGCTTTCTTCCAGGGAAAACTTTCACCTGTTGAAAAACATAAAAATCTGTTTATATAATTTTCATGATGGTGATCAATTTTAAACTCTTCTCGTTTCTCATACATTCATCCTTAACAATGTAATGCGCAGGTAATAATACCCAAGCTACGAAACCATAATACAAGTGCATTTTATTGCATTTAAATAACATAGCAAACAGACAAAGAAAACTTAATTCATTGTTTAGTTCCTTGGTAAATGACAAATTCATCACACCTCACTCAGTGAACGGTAATTGAACTATGCTAACATAAACTACTCATGCCTAATGCTTAACGGACAATGCCAGCTCTGTAGTGCCGCTGGTCAATAACTATTCCTCACCATCTGGGCACATTTACCAACCCAAAAGTTATTGATGTATCAATAACCTTTTCCTTTTAACCGGTCAGTACCTTAAGGCTTACAATCCAGACATAACTAAATCAAGATTTCATGTCATTTATGAAATATTAGCGCAAGAGTGCCAATGACCCTTTGGCCTTGTGCAACCAAGCTTCTCCCGCTTGTGGGAATCCACAGGTTTGACCCCACTTGCTTTCAAGCCGTTCAACTTGCCCCTTTGTAGTCAAAAGAAAATATAAGGCAGACGAGCTAGCTAAACAGGTATACTAAAGATCCCAGAGAGCTCCTGGCATGGCAAACAGTCGTTAAAAAAAAAAAAATTATTAAACATGCTTACCAATCTTGTGCCAGTAACTACAAAGAGATGACCATCATCTCTGCATTTGTTTGGAAGGTGAAAGAACCACAAATTGTCCATCACTGACCAGCCATTTCCCACAAACTCTGCTAGAGTTTGTGTTTCACCAGACTTCATAAGGCCAATGACCTCTTTTCCAGAGATCCAACTATCCCTAGCCTTCTTCAAATCCCTGAAATGCAATTAGAGAGAGAACAGAGCTTAAGTTCCTAATAATGCCAGTAAATCTTGCATAAAATATAGAACACAGACTAAGGACTCACAATGTTCATATGACATACAGGGCATCACTCAGTGGATAGGCTGTTCCTTGACCAAACAAGTCTCACATCTCACATGGAACATCTTGGATTAAGCAAAAGATTCAGTTTGCGAAGTTAAACTAAAATATCAGAGCTCCATTTCTTTTCTTCTTATCGTAAGTCCCCTATCTATAAGAGGATTATCTTATTTTGGCAACACAAATATAATTCATAAATGTGATTAAACCCTGAAATGCCCCAAGAAAGAAAGGAAAACAATAAATGTATGACTTATATCAATAAGAGTGTGAGGCACTGACATCTACGTCTAGAGAAAAACAGCTACAGTAGCAAAAAATAATGGCTCTTAATTACCCATATAGAAGTTTTTCAAAAGAATAAACTACATGGATATCCGGGAATTCCAGACTAGAAAATACTTGATAGACTTGGGAGGTTATTCACACAATAAAACACGTTGATGTTTCCAAGACAAAAAACAAACAGCAAAATAAATTACATCTGATGTGCAGATATCGGCAGGAATTTACTAGGCTAGTATCTACCATAAAGGACATAGAATGTACCTCATCTGAAGGCTGATGACTCTGGTTCCAGTTTCATCTGTCACATGAGTCCAGCTCTTGGAATGCTGAGGCTTAACAGGAAAGTTGAAGAAACAGGAATTTTTGGAAAATGGACGAGAATGAATCATTTCAAGCGTATAGGGAGCAGGAGCGGGGGTAGTAAATGAGATGGCTACACGCAACAAGATTGGCTCTGAGCTCATGGTACCAGAATTGGACACCAACGCCAACCATATTTCAGTGGAGAGTTTTGAAACTGGATCAAGACATTCCTGCAGAGACAAAGAAGCAGAACCCAGTGTCTTTGATGATCTTCTAGCCAAATTGGTAGAAGAATGTGACATGAGCTCAAAATGCAGCTCTCCCGTTGGTTCACACTGGAAAGATGCGACCTGTTTCTCTCCAGCCTGTGACAAAATACTCAGTTTCCTTTTAGCATCAAAGAATATATCTGGCTGTGATTTGGAAAATACAACAGTGAGACTTCCTTTGTGTCCCTCCGGTAAGTTCTTAACCCCAACAAACTCCAAGAGAACCTGGAAAAGGATTCAGGAAGACAATAATAATTTAGTTGAGTGCATAGGCATTTATACATTGAGAAGAGTATGATTTGACAAGACACTAGATAGAATGGTACTATAATTCTTGAAATTTAAAACAAATGTAACTGCTCTATGTATTATTCAAAAGTAATTATTTATTAAATGCTGAATCAAATTTTCCATGATATTCAAAGCAGCTATGGTTATGTCCTTGTGAAGATAAAAAATTTTCCATTCTGCCAAACTATTTGAAGGCCACTCTGAAATATTGAATGACCCTAGTGTGGATTTAATGACGGCATACTTATGCAATTTTTTCGTGATATGCAGCAGTGACCTATATAGTTATATGTCTCAAGTATGTAGCGTGGACTCTTATATGTACGTCTATATAGAACTTGTTATTCAACGGTAGACCTCATAAAACGTGACATGTATAGAAGAAGAGATCAAGAAGTACCTCCACAACTTTCCTTTCTTGAAATTGAATTTCTAGCGGATGTTCAGTGGAAGAAAGAACCTTCCCAAACATCATGTTAGATGAAGGGTTACTTGTGACAGGAGATGGTGCGTTACCCCTATGCATCGCTCCAGCTTTCCAATATCTTGTACCAAATGTCTGTTCCCACTGTTGGGTGGTTCCAGAAAAACCAGTATCTAGCTTCTTTCCTTTTGTTCTATCAGAGTCCATGTCATCATGTTCCAATACTTTTCCAAGTGCTGCTTCGAGGTCCTTACAGTAAGAAACTGAGCACAACTGATGAGAGTGCCATATTAGGTCAATGTCGTATGTAGGAACACAAAACTTTCTTATGCCATTCTCTTTGTTTCTCTTGATTAGATACAGAAAGCCTTTATATCGAGCCACAGCTTCCTTGATAAAGACATCATTGATCATGTGGGGTCTTGATACCTTTCACATAAACAAACAGAGGTATAAATTCCACTGGAAAGAAATGGAACCATGCAACCCCCCACAAAACCAAAAAAAAAAAAGAACACAAAAACAACGCTTAAAGGAAAATCAGCCATTAGTCAGTCACGTATTATTGTTGAAGAAGCCTCTGGACCTGTCATAAAACTAAGTTCCCAACGTAAAATAAGTGGAAGTTTCAGAACTTAACGAGTCTTTTTCAACAAAAGTTTCTTGAGAATCACAAAAAGCTATTTGGTGAAGTAGTTAATCATCAATAAGATAAAGATGGAAGAGTCAGACCGAGTACAAAATAGGCGCACAGCACACCATGATGCCCAAATTTCTTTTAACTATTTCAAGCATTGAGCACAAATGTCATTGGATGTGATATGTGAAGCAGGTAAAGTATCCATTACCTGGTAGAAGAATGGACTCTGCCTCTTAGCAGCAGAAACCAGATTATATTTGGTACATTTCACAAGTCTTCCAGTAATATTCTCTGATGAAATATTCACTAAATCAGCATGATATGGTTCATCAGGATACATTTTATTCCATATTTCTTCAGTTTGACTCCCACAGATTCCTTGAACAGTTGAGACCACATCAGAGTTGTCAAGGATCCGTCCAAAAAGTTCCTCGCAGTCAGATTTGTACCTCACCTGTGGCATAGAACCATGTCCATACTCAGCAACTCATCTCACTAAACAAACAGAAATTGAACAATCAAAGAACATAAATGTTTTCAGGCAATGAAGCACACCGGATTAAGTCTGTGACAATGCCAAACCCATTCACAATCAAGAGGAACCACCAAAGGCCCTTCAAAAATCTGAGACTCTGAATGTTTGGCAAGCAACGGAAGCCAACAAGCATTATACCTAAATAGAAAGGGGAAATCCAAGCAACTTAGTTCTGTGTTAGCCAGAACTAAAAGTAATAGATAGTTCCTAGAATGGTCACCTATAAATAGCTCTTTCAAGAGCAGGACCTTCATAGAGGTGACGATTCCTGTCAACAGCCGCCAGGAACTGAAGCTGCTGTTTTGCCACAGCTACAAGGTCCACGCCCACCGCAATTTTTTGCGCTTCAATCCATTCAAACTCTTGCTGTTTTTCCACTTCCATCTTTCAATTTAACCTGAGAACCAGCCATCTTTCAGCAACTTGGCGATGAAAAAAGTATCAGTCCCTCACAATTATCTACTTCCTTTCTTATTCAGTCAGAATTTAAACTTACAATTCATCAGCATCGGCAATAAATGTAAAAGAAAAATCTTGTTAGCACCCACAAAGTAAAGTCAAACCAGAGAAGTACGTCGATTCACATGATGATCAACAAGATATTAGATGTCCTCCGGGGGATCCTCATCGGCGAGTTAGTCAACGAGAGGAACGAAAGAAAATTAAGGACATAAAAGACCGAACAAGAAAAACAAACATCACAATCCTCCACTCTACAATAAGACTTTTACATTAACGATTCCGTAAACTCGAAGAGGATGTAGAGAAAGGGGATTTACCGAATTGCAGAGAGTAGGGGATGAGGAAGAAACTGTATTGGATCAGATATTTATAGGGACGACTGGTAAACGGGGAATTGAGCCAAAAATGCACGTCATGCTATGAAAAGTACAACGTACTAATTGTGAGAACTCAAATGTAGTACGAAACACGCAGAGCACCTTGAAGGCTAAGCTGATGAATGGTCATGCAATTCGAGTTATTCAACTGAAACTTACTCATCCTCGCGTTATGATGAATCGTCATGCAATTTAACTATACAAGTCACATTGATTCACACTGGCGTGTGAACCGTTTGTGGATTTTCTGGAATTTTGATATCATTGAAGTCCTGTACGCCTCAAATTTTCCCATATTTTGTGTGTGGTGCAACGGATGAAACAAATCAGGTTAGGCTAAGTGAGGTTCATTAAAGTTAGATTATGATAGATTATAAACTTTTTTTTATTCAAGAAGATAGGAGGGGATGTTTGGTTTCTTATTTGGTTGGTAAGTGAGGGGAGCTAATTATAAGCGGACAAATATACTATTTTATCTTTATCTATATACTTTTCTTCTTCTTTTATTTTTTAATTTATAAAATTTAAAAAACCTATTACCTCACTAATATATGATAAATGATATTTTATTAATTTCTACATATTATCTCATTAATTTTAATATAATAAAATATTTTAATATGCTTTTAATAACTCGTCATTTTTAGTAGATTTGAGATACATTTTGATATAGTCAATGTGTTATTAATGCTAAAATAAAAGAATTTATAGAAGATTTTGATAAGATATGAATTTAGTCCATGATTTAGGGGGTTTCAATACAAAGCTTTAAAATAAATTAGGTATAGTTAAATATATGTGAAAAATTAAATAAATAATAATATTTTAAAGTGAAAAATAAATGTTGTAGCGAGAAAGAGAGAGAGAGAGAGAGCAAGGATAATGTTGCCAAAGGGAGTGCAAGGCAAAAAAAGGTTTTAAACAGGAGGGATAAACTTGTTATATTAAAAAATAAGTATAAATATTTTGATCAAAGTGGGACACAATTTTTCTCTCTCCCTCCAAAACCCCCCAATTTTGGAGGGTAGAGAGAGAAAGGGAGGGGAGCTGAAAAAGAGAAAATTTTTAACCTCACTTCCCCTCCCCACTATCAAACCAAACACATTTTTTCACTTCTAACCCTCCCCTCCAAAAACCCATAACAAAATAAAGGTTTATGGTCTTCCCTTTGATAATCAAGTCCCAATTTTTTAATTTCTTTTTATAAGACATATATTTTGAGATAGATAACTAATTTAAAAATATTTAAAAAATTAGTTGAGTTAGTTATTTATATAAAAAATATGTTGATTTCTCTAAAATATTTATTTGCATTATAAAATGTCACTAATAAAAACCAATTAATTAGATATATCAAGAGGTTTTTATTAATTTAATGCATTTATTAATTGAGAAAATTCCAGAAAAATACAATCAAAATTAACAAAGGATAAAATGGTACGATTGATTCCCAGAATCCCCAATCAGAACAACAATAGAAATTTGGGATTTGAAATCTTGAACAAAAGACTAATGCCTTCAGTTGAGTTCAAAAAAAACAAATGGTAGAAATTGCGTTTTGATTTTCTGAAGGGGTCGATAGGGTGGTTGAAGTGGCGAGATGGGAGGGGAATGATGGTGTGGGCGAGGGAGGAAGAGGAAGGGAACTGCGAGTCAGTGAAGAGGGAACACTGGTTTGGTCGGCGATGTTTTGATTTGGAAGGTGGGTGGTTGGTGATTGAATGAAGAAGATGAAAGGAACGACGGTCTCTTCGGCGAGCTTCTGCGACGTGTTGTAAAGGAAAGTAACAATTAGAGAGCCAATAACATCACCTCTCTCTCTGTTAACAACACTAGCTTCTACATTAACGACTTGACTTTCTTGTTTAACAACTTTGGAGGTAAAATGGAGATAATAACAAGTTGAATGTCCAATTACAATACCTCTCTCTCTATTAACAACACAAGCTTTCACATTAGCGACTTTGTAACGACCATTTCTCACAAACAACAATTATCCACATTTATACAAAATCAGTGATAATTTTTTTTTTACATATCATAGTTCAATCCAATACATATCGGAGTTTAGGGCACAAACTCGCCCACAAACTCACTGCAGATAAATTTATTATTCTGATATCACATCACAATTAACCCATGGGTCACAAAATGATTTCCAACATAGATATCCAAACAGTAAATATGGCATTTTAAAAACATGTGGGCCCTATAATGGCAATATAGAAATTAATACAACACCAATACCAAAAGAGGCCTACAAGATTCTCAAAGTCTATGCCTCTGGTTGCTTCCCTTGGCCTCTATCCAGATTAGAGGTATCGCCTGAAAAATTATTTATAATGACGGGGTGAGACATAAAGTCTCAGTAACCAAAATAAATTTATAAAATATGCAGGAAAAGATTGTAAGTCAGAGAAACATGTTTAACTGACATAATAATAATAATAATAATAATAATAATAATAATAATAATAATAATAATAATAATAATAATATTCTCATAATTTAACATTTAACATGAAATAAATAAAATCATCACCACTCATCCATCCTGCTCCTCCTTATCTCCTCTGGACTGGTACAGCCTATCAGTACTAGTATACCCGGCCAAAGGTTAGCTAGTCACATCAAGAATACTGCCCCCTCCCATGCCACCACCAATATACCGTAACAGGGAGGTGTCCGCCTAAACACTCAGCTCCAAAATCCGGGCCAGGATTGAGAGAGCCGATGGGCACACAATTCACCATATCTCTTCCACACAACCCAACAAATCCCGTAATATAAAAATAATAAATTAATACAGCTTTCTAAAACAATTATAAGAATTCTAAATTCTTATGCAACATTCAATCTCAGACAACATATCTATCATAACAGTAACAATTTAATAATAATTTTCACTTATATATGTAAATTGGAAAATACACTGCTTCACTGAAATAAATTCATATTCAAACATAAATATAATCTTGCAAAACACGTACAAGTAATATAGATAAAAGTAAGGTTTATAAAATACCTTACATTCCAAAACAAGCATATAAAATAAATTAACCCCGGTTACCTCGATTCCAAGCTTAATCTTAATTTGGATAGTAAAACCCGTGCAATCACCGATCACAAAAAAAATCTACATTATTAATGTAGATACCAATTAACCAAAAATAACAATAAAATAATTAATTTACATAATTTAACTCCTACAACCCAATTTTCTCTACAACTATTATCCTCATTTATTCCAATTTCCTTAAAAAAAATCCTTAAATAACCTTTAATATACCTATAATTACAAAATCTCCAATACCAACTTCCTAAATAATTAAATCTCTTTTTCATAATTTATATGGATATAATATAATTATTAAACAATTCCTCAAATATCCACATAATTAAAATCATATCAAATTATAATTCAAATATTAAGTCCTAATTTATATTTTTCACATAACTCAGATCCAACAAAAATAACCCGATTAAAACCTCAATAATACCTCCAATAATCCAAATAAAATATTTAAACTAATTTTTATCGGTAAAAACACCCTATAGGGATTAATTTATACCCTATTTATAAAATAAATTAATTATAAAATCACATGACAACTAAATAATAAATCTAAACCGATTAAAATTAACTATTAATTATTCTCTACATTTCTGCAGTCAAATATTGACAAAACTCAAAATTTGCCTAAAATCATTCCCCAAAATATTTTCTAACTAGCATAAAATTACTATCATATGAAAGATAAAATTATTTAGAATATTTTTCATAAAAGAAGCTTTGTAATTAAAAGAGAGTTTATATATCTTATTGATCTCCAAAGAACCGAAAATACCCTTATCAGAACCTCACTCTCCTTCGTTTTTTCCTTAACACTTCACGCCGGAAGTGTTAAGGGGGAGGGGGTATTTATAATACCCCCCCTTAATCAATTGGCGCCTAATGGCGCCAATTAATTGTAGATAAGGGGTACGGTGCCTACCAACTATATATATATATATATATATATATATATATATATATATATATATATATTAGTTATAATATTATAATAATATTATAATATTATAATATTTAATTAAATTTTTTTTTTTAGAATGTCACAGACTTCACTTTCTTGTTTAACAATTACAGAGGCAAAATAGGGATAGTAACAAGTTAGGAGGCAAATAATACTACCTCCCTCTCTATTAATAACGCCAGCTTCTACATTAACGATTTCATTTTTTTATGTAACAACTTTGGAGGCAAAAGGGGGATCGTAACAAGTTGGATGTCCAATTATGACACCTCTCTCTTTATTAACAATATAAGCTTCCACATTAACAACTTCGCTTTCTTATTTAACAACTATGGAGGCAAAATAGGAAAGTAATAAGTTTGGAGGTCAATAATAACAACTCCCTCTCTATTAACAACACCAATTTCTACATTAACGACTTTCCTTTCTTATTTTACAACTTCGGAGGTAAAAAGAGAATAGTAACAAGTTGGATGTCCTATAACAATACCTCTCACTCTAGTAACAACACCAGCTTCTACATTAACGATGCGTCTTTCTTGTTTAACAAATTCGTATGGAAAGATGCCAAATTTATAAGTTGGGGAGGCGAATAACAACACCTCTCCTTCTATTAACAACATTATCTCCTACATTAACGACGTCAATTTCTTGGTTAACAACTTCCGAGGCACAAGTTTAAAAGTAACAAGTTGGAGGGCCATAACAACATTTGTATCTATATTAAAAACACGATGCTCAACACTAAAGACATGTGATTCTTCTTTCAAAACTTGGTATTAGACAATTTAAGACATGCCCAACAAAAAGTGTGAAATAAACAAGTTGGAGGGCATATAACAACATATGTCTTTATATTAACAACATAATATTCAACATTGATGACATGACTTTCTGCTTTCGCAACTTGCTATAGTCATCAGATGTTGTGTGATGACAGTTTGCATAATTACATTCACCAATAACCTGAAATAAAAAAATGTGTAATAGAGACTCTTTTACACATTGACATATTTAATAGCAAGGGAACATTAGTAGTACAGTAACACATAATGTTTCCTTGTCACTAATATTGCAGTACAAAAGACATTGTGAATACAATAGTTACAAAATGGATTAGGCATATGACAACAACCCATCCCCAAAAAATTATAAAATTGATTAGGCATATGACAACAATCCAACATGGAAATTACAAAATAGTTCTTTTAAAGATTATAACTATTCATGACATGTCATTTTGCATGCCAACCTAAAAAAAAAAAATTACACCACTCTTGATAATGTTAGTTCAATAAACTTGTGATACAATGTTTATTAAACTAAGTAACTTCCTATATCATCACCCACTATCTACTATTAACAACAACTCTATATGTTTTAACACCTCAATCTTTACTATTAACAACACCCTTATGTCATCACTCTGCATTTGCTATTAACAACAACATAATTATTTTAACATCTCCATCTTCACTAATAACAATATCTCCCTATATCATCATCCTACGTCTACTATTAACACCAACGCAATATCTTTTCACATTTCCATTTTCACTAATAACAACACCTTCCCCCAACTTTACTATCGATGGCTGATTGAAGTTTATACTGACGCAACATCCATCAGTGTTCAACCCTTAATCAGTCGCGAACAACAAAAAAAGGGACAATCTTCAACAATAAAGCAACCAAACACAATGAAATCGATCACACAACCATCAACATTGTCCCATTACCTTAAAGCCGCTACATTTTCTCCATTTTCACCTAAGAGCCCTCTTACCCATAAAACAAAACTTCCGATATGATAAACCCCAATAAAAAATCACAACTAATTTTCCATATAGATTGAAGAATCACAAGAAAAAAAATATAATTTATGTCCTAAATTTCCTTACCCGTGGTGAAGTTCACCGAAGAGACCGTCATTCCCTTCCTCTTCTTCGCTCAGCCACCAACCAACCACAATTGTCACCCACCTTCCAAATCGAAACACCGCCGACCAAACCTGCATTTCCTCTTTGCTGACCCGTAGTTCCCTTCCTCTTCTTCCCTCATTCACACCGTCCTTTCTTTCCAATCTTGTCACGTCAACTACCTATCGCCCTTTTTAGAAAATTAAATTGCGATTTCGGCCATTTATTTTTTTAAACTCAACTGAGGACATTATAATTTTTTGCTCAAGATTTCAAATCCTAGATTCTTATTGTTGCTCTGATTTAGGATTTCAGGCATTAACTGCACCATTATGTCATTTGTTAATTGTGACTGTTTCTAAAAAATTTTCTTATTAGTTCGTGTAAATTAATTAAAAGTGCCCATTAGAAATCGGAGGGGATATATCTACAAGTGTTTTAGGCCTTTTGGTCATTTCGTTATGAAGTGACAAGGACTAGGGAACTATGCCTCCATATTCGCTCTGTATCCAATTTAATTATAACATTAACATACAATATGTATGAAAATTATCTTTGATCTTATCATAAACTTGTTTTTATAATATATTCATAATTATTAACTACCTTTCACTTATTATGTTTAAAACCAGGAGTTAGTGGACAAAATAGAGGGTTGATCAAATAATAAGTATCATGCTTAGCTACTACCATAAGAGAGGGAGAGGAAGAAGTTCATATGGAATAAAATATTTTACACATATTCATTATAATTATATTCAATAATATTTGTGTGTGTGTGTGTTTTTCTCTAAATTTTTATGGAGAGAACATAATTTCTTGTCACATTCTTCATCCTATTCCATATGGAGAGATCATCTTAAAGAAGGATAAAGATTTTAAAAGAGCACACTAGCCAAAGAGTTTAATAGGCGATATTTTTCTATATTGACTAATTTGAAATGGACCCTACAAATTATCATCTTATGAATGAGTAGGCCATGCTCATCTTTCTAACTACGCTTTCATACGTGAGATTTTTAAACACAAATACTGGTGTTTGTGTGTGTATAATATTAGTTATGTTCCTTTCATTTTTATTTAATAGTAATAATTGTCCTTTTTTATAACTTCTTTACTTTAGAGGTGCAAAAGACATTTCTTAATCACAAAATTGTTTTTATAATTATACTTTTATTTTATTCTTAAATTCTATTTCATTCTGTATGCTTTGGCCTAGGATGAAATTAAAATTGGTCATTGTATCATCGTATCCATTATGGTCATATACTCAAGTTTTAAGATTTGGTATGATTTCAACCTGTCTATACTATGGTAAATGCTATCTCTGTTTTTAACATAAGACTTAACTGATTTTTTTAGAGAGATTAAGTAAGTTAAATAAATTATTTTAAATTATTTATATTTATGATTTTTCTCCAAATTAATTTATTTGACTTATAAATTGATATATCATCTAATGATATATAACATATGTTATGATTAAGTAATTTATTTATTTTTCTTAATCTCTTAAAAAAAATCAATTTTGTATTATATTAAAGATATGAGGAAATATTAAATTAAAAAAATTGCATGGTCCACAAGTCTGCAAAAGTCTTTCCTGTAAATAGAAGTTAATTTATTCTCACATGTAGTTTTCAGTCTATTCATATCAAACGATTAGGCACTAAACTCAGGATTTTGAGGGGTTACATGTTCTTTTGAGATTCCCTTGAGCCTCTTCTTACTTTTTTTTTTACTTTGAAAATTCAAGCTTTTGTGAACTGTAGAAAGCAAAAAATGATTTTTTTTTTGACCTTGAAAAGCAAAAAATGATTTAAAAAATTCAAAACTTCACTATCTTGCCGGGATTAAATTACAGAGAATCTTCAGTATAGAACGTAGACTAGTTAGAGGGCGTGAAGGTGGAAGAAGACAAAAGTTTGGTCTTTGTTCTATTATTATAAGCCATATCAATATTCATGTATAAAATCAAGCAACCACTACACCAAACCAAAATCAACAATATATAACACCCAATAAAACTAGCTAAACAAATAATCTTAATGAATTATGGATCCTTCTTCAACCTCTAACTCATGTTCTATCTTGTTCCTAGCTCCTGCAGTTTTCTACCTTTAAAGTCAAACCCACACATATTGCAGAGTCTCCTCCCTCTTGACCATCCATCTGTCCACCATGGCTATTTGAGAACAGCTTCAAAATCTTGCATTTGGAAACTACAGGAAGATGCTTAATCTGAATCATTCAGATACAGAAGAACCTTGATAGAAATCAAAACAGCTTCTATATATATATATATATATATATATATATATATGGAAGTTGCAAGAGAATGAAAAGTTAGTTGGGTTGAAGCTTGAAAATAAGGGGATGACCCTTCTTTCAGACCACAACGATGGAGGAGAAATTTGATATTTGGATATTCAGATTTGTTCTGGTATATGCCCTTTGCATTTTTGTGTTCACCAGATCATCTTCTGCAAGTGAAGGTTAGTGACTTCATGTAAATGTTTTCTTTAATGCTGTATAATGGTGTTACATAAATTAAATTTCTTCCACAAAGAATGCTAGTTAGATAAATGCCGCTGAAATTGCAGGATTTGTAAGCATAGCTTGTTGTGCTGATTCAACATATACAGATCCAGAGACCAACTTGAGTTACAAATCAGATTACACTTGGTTTCCAGATAGAACAAGCTGCATAAGCTTGACCAATCATAAGGCAAACCAAACAGGCAACCAAAGAGCAAGAGTGTTTGATATTAGAGATAAGGGAAAGAGATGTTACAACTTGCCAACAATTCAGGACAAAGTGTATATGTTAAGGGGCTCATTTCCATCTGACAATTCACTTGGGAATTTTTCTTTTAATGTGTCAATTGCAGTAACATCATTAGGTTCAGTAAGACCATCCCAGGACTTGGAAATACTTGAGGAAGTTTTCAGAGCTTATAAGAACTCCATAGACTTTTGCTTAGTGAAGGAGGAGCAGGAAGATGGGAATCCTTATATTTCACAGATCGATTTAAGGCCTTCGCATGAAGAGTATCTGCAGGATTTACCTTCTAGTGTTCTAAAATTGATCAGTAGAAATAATCCAGGGGGCACAGTAAGTGGCATCAGGTATGTACTTTGCCCTCTTCTTTTTTGTAAATTTTGTAATATCTAATTATGGCTAAGCAGGAAATGTTTGTAGGGAAAAGATAGCTATAAGCATCTTGTGAAAAAGAAACTTCCACTTTTAGTAAACTATCCATTTTGTGAAAGATACTACTAGGACCATTTGGAAGAACTATAAGTCAAAGATTTTCATCAAATCCCTCAAGCAAGCACTCTAATACTGATTTATAGAAAAATTTGGGTGAACTATACCCCAAAAGCTATTTCATGAGGTTCAAAATCTCATACTTCTAATGCAGGTCTATCTTGCTATTAGATTGTTGTCCCTAGACAACCTAGAATACCTTAATTTTCAAGAATGATGCATTATCATTCATTATTGTTTCTTATAACTCGTGTTATCAAATAATATATCCAAAACAATTTAATTTCTCTTGTAAACTATACTACCTCCGGTTCTTAATATAAGACCTCATTCGTAGTATAAATTACATCATGAACATGATCTTATATCAAGAACCCGAGATAGTACAACAAATCAGTTCAGGTTATTAACAGAAAACCTCCATATTTATGGCTTTGGATTCCTATAACAACTGTAAAAATTCAGAAGGAAAGAAAAGAGGAACTTAATAGTATTGAGGAATCTTGATGATTTCAGGTACCCAATAGACTCAAATGACCGAATCTGGAAAGAAACTTCAATCTCATCAGCATCTCCCATATCATCATTCAATGTCAGCATTTCTGGCCAAATATCTAATGTGACTCCTCCTCTTCAAGTTTTACAAACTGCTCTTACACATTCTGAGAGATTAGAGTTCATTCACAATATCT
The DNA here is from genome assembly GCA_037074505.1 of Albizia julibrissin. Taxonomy (NCBI): domain Eukaryota; kingdom Viridiplantae; phylum Streptophyta; class Magnoliopsida; order Fabales; family Fabaceae; genus Albizia; species Albizia julibrissin. The sequence continues at coordinate 36,902,129 of CM073488.1, read as the reverse complement.
CAGAAACATGGAACCATGTCTACCGCGTGTTCCTCTACTTCCTTGAATTAAGCAATACTGTTAGGTCAGGCCAAAGAGTGTTTGACATCTATCTTAATGGTGACCTTAAAGAGAAGAGTTTTGATATTATGGCTGGAGGCTCCAACTATAGACACACAGTGCTGAACGTTTCGTCAAATGGTGTAATCAATTTAACCTTGGCCAAAGAATCTAGTTCTGAGTATGGACCACTTTGTAATGCATATGAAATCCTGGAGGTACTTCCATGGAAGAAAGAGACCAATCAAACTGACTGTAAGTATATTCCTAAGTGTCAATCACAAGTGTCATCTTCTTCTTCATCCTCACACTCTTTACTTCTCTTTCTCACAAGCATCATTTTTCTTCCTTCAGTGCAAGAAATGCAGAAGGTGGCAGAAGAGTTGATGATGCAAAACCAAGGCAATAAAGTGCTACAGAGTTGGAGTGGTGATCCATGCATGCCTTTTCCTTGGAATGGAGTAGAATGTGATCTTTTGAATGATTCGACTGTTATCAATAAGCTGTACGTCCTCTTATTTTTCTTGTACAAATGCAGATAATTATTTAAAAGGTTAAGTTGTAAATTTTTCATGGAAGTTTTTACTAACGAGTAATATAGCCTCGGAAATTTTTTTAGATGAAAGTTTTAAAATGTAGCAATGCTTCTTCATACTATTAAAAAATTAATATTAAACGTTAAAAAATTGATGTTAACTATTAAATTTTTGGGAGAATTCTAAAAAAATACCATTTAAATTTCAAAATCTCAAATAGGTGATTTAACAATAAAATGATTTGTTAATTGCATTACCATTCTTGTTAATCCCATTACCAAACTTGTTAACGGGATTTTGAAATTTAAATGGTATTTTTTTGACATTCTCCTTAAATTTTTTATGGTAATGGGCAACATTACTTTTTTTTTTTTTAAAAAACACACTTCCAGAACAATATTGAATCTAAAAAAACTTCCAAATTTCAAGTAACATTACTCATGAGCAAAAATTTTCAGAACAAATTTATACCTTAATTTTTAATTAAAATCACAATATATGGCTTCCATATGACTTTTTATGTGATTTATTCCATGTTTAAATATGTCTTTTCAGGGATCTTTCTTCAAGTAATCTCAGAGGACCAATTCCTTCTGGGGTCACTGCGTTGACCAACTTAGAAACATTGTATTTTTCTCAAAACTCCTCATCTTCACCACTTTTTTTTTTTTTTTGAAATCGGTTTCTGATGCTTTGCTATAATTATTTGATTGTGTAGGAACCTGAGTCACAATAACTTCAATGGAAGTGTCCCTCAATTTCCACCTTCCTCTTCGCTGATATCACTGTAAATATATCTTCTCAATTTCAACTGACTTTTTTTTTTTGGATGATACAAGTCGAGCTTAAATAATACTGTTATCTCTGCCAATGTTATGCTTGTACATTCACCTTTTTAAAACGCTATGGTTCATCTGGAATGTAGTTTAAAAGGCTGGCACCTAATCTCAAGATCTAATAAATAACATTAAATTTCTAAATTTTTTCTGTTTCACACTTTATTACTAATACATACCTGACAAAGCATAGGAAACCTCTCCTAAAAGCTAGTTAACCAAATGAAACAACCAACCCATTTAAATTTCCTATAAAAAACATCGCATACTATTATTGAATGTTGTATGGTTTAATACGTTTCTTCTCTCTTCCAGATTCAACTCATATAGCAATTCCCTCTGTTCTGTTGCTAGTGTAATAAAAGTAAAGCTTAATATATTCAATTACATTCATTGATCAGAGATCTGAGCTACAATGATCTCGCGGGATCGCTTCAGGGATCAATTGCCTCACTGCCACATCTAAAATCCTTGTAAGATTATTATTATTATTATTTTGGATCAATTCCACTACAATAAGCTTTGATTGTTTCTGTATTTAAATAAATAAATAATTCTTCCATAAACTGAGCTTGTATTTTACTTCTGTCTAGATATTTCGGCTGCAATCCTGACATGAGCAAGGAGGTCCCATCAAACTTCAACAGTTCACTCAATACAGAGTATGAAATATCCATTGAAATAATGAAATGGGCCATAAAAACAACAGAAGCTTTAAAGAAAGGAAAAAAAGAAACAAAATTTTTACTTGTTTTATATTGATATTTCAGTTATGGAAGATGCAACTATAAAAGATCAAGAATTTCAGCACCACTCATCATTGGAACTGTTACATGTGGGTCGATCTTGCTTACATTGGCTCTTGGATTTCTTTTTGCTTGCCATTATAAGAAACTATCAATTCCCTGGGGAGGATTTGTTGATCAGAAATACCCTAACCCAATGGCAGCAAGTAAGTATACAAATTATGCATATGCTTATCTGATTACTTCTGAGTTCCTTAATATAAGACATATGTACCTAATTTGATTAGATTAATGAAATTAGTTAATATGATATGTATTTTCTAAAATACCTAGTTATATTCCTTAATTCTCCCTTTTCTCTCCTATATCATTATTGTTGAGAGAGCATTAATAGGGATAAATTAAGAAAAGATTGACAAATATAAAAATTATGTCTTATATTTAAGATTAAGATCAACTCCCGAAATATGTCATGTATCAAAGGAGGAAGTATTAGACAAGCCAGATTAGTTGGTCCAATCTTCATGCATACATAGAAGTGCAAGTATATAACAGTTGTAAACAAAAATGCAGATATCATCTTCTCTTTGCCCAGTAAAGACGATTTCTTCATGAAGTCAGCATGTATTCAAAAATTTACCCTGGATTATATAGAGGCAGCCACGGAGAAGTACAAAACATTAATAGGTGAAGGAGGGTTTGGCTGTGTCTACAGGGGCATTCTAGATGATGGTCAAGAAGTGGCAATGAAAGTCCGGTCAGCCACATCAACTCAGGGAACTAAGGAATTTGACAATGAGGTACAAATGGGTCTATTACTAATTGTTATCTATAAAAAATAATAATAAATAGGTTAATATTATTGTTGGTTCTTACAGTTTAATCGAATTTTGGTTTTGGTCTTTGTAGTTTCAAATCGTTGGTTTTTGTCCTTATATTTTTATTTTCATAAGTAATTGGTACGAGTCTAAATATAGGGACCAAAATTAAAATTTGTTAACAACATAGGGATCAGTCGTTAAACTCAGACTAAGACTTTATGAAACTATATGGACCCACTACAGGGATCACAGTCAGAATTTGATCAAATTATAAGGACTAATAATTGTATTAATCCTAATGGTTACATGATAGTAATAATGCTAAAGCTGATATTTCCATTGCCTGGCAAATGACAAAGAAAGATGAGAAGGCCATCATTAATAGTCTCCTGTAATAAGTCATGTTGTATGACTAGTTTATTATATGCGTCTAGCAGCTAAATCTGCTTTCAGAGATACAGCACGAAAATTTGGTGCCTCTTCTTGGTTACTGTAGTGAAAATGATCAACAAATTCTGGTGTACCCCTTTATGTCCAACGGCTCTTTACAGGATAGACTTTATGGTAAATATCCTAAAAAAAACTTTTATCTTATATATTTTGATACCCCTTGTTTTCTGAAAGTCAGCTTGCAACAGGAGAACCATCAAAGAGAAAAGTATTAGACTGGCCAACCAGACTTTCAATTGTTCTGGGTGCAGCTAGAGGTAACTAATAATTTAGACATAGCATAGCATAATATTACCAAAACAAAAAGACATGAACAGAGGACAAGACAAAACTGGAATTCTTACTATTTTTTTCCTTCCCAAAAATTGAGCAGGTTTGGCATATCTTCATACATTTCCAGGGTGTTCCATTATACATAGGGATGTAAAATCTAGCAATATACTTCTGGATCATAGCATGACAGCTAAAGTAGCAGATTTTGGTTTCTCAAAATATGCTCCTCAGGAAGGAGACATCAGTGCTTCTCTTGAACTAAGAGGAACAGCAGGATATCTGGATCCCGAGTAAAAATTCATTCACTTTGATATATTTCATCTCAAAACTTCATTGCATTGCTTTCTTTTTTCACTTTGAACTAATATTTTATTAGTCTTTGTATATCAGTTCAAAACAAAAGCTCATACTTATGAATATGCATGAAGGTACTATACTACCCAGCAGTTATCTGCAAAAAGTGATGTCTTCAGTTTCGGGGTGGTTCTACTTGAAATCATAAGTGGTCGAGAACCTCTCAACATCCAAAGGCCACGCAACGAGTGGAGCCTAGTCGAATGGGTATGATCCAAGTCCCAATCTTTTTCAGAAAATTAGTACTACCTTCGGTCTTTAATATTAAGATATATTTATCTAATTTAATTAAATTAAGGAAATTAAATTAATTAATATATCATGCATTTTCTAAAATACTCTAGTTATCTTTCTTAATTCCTTTATTTTCTTCCTTAATTATTATTGAGTGATCATCAATAAGGATAAATTTGAAAAAAATTGATAAACATGAAAACTATGCATGTCTTATATTTAGAACCAAAATCAACTCTCAAAATATGTTTTATGTTAAAGACTGAAGGGAGCATGAATCAACAAGCATATACTTATTGTATGTGAAATTTGCATGCATGCAGGCTAAAGCATATATAAGAGCAGCAAAAATTGATGAAATAGTGGATCCAGGCATAAAAGGAGGATATCATGCAGAGGCAATGTGGAGAGTGGTGGAAGTAGCACATTCTTGTGTTGAAACATGCTCAAGATTCAGACCTGAGATCGAGGATGTTGTGAGAGAATTGGAGGATGCTCTAATTATAGAGAACAATGCATCAGAATATATGAAGTCTATAGAGAGCCTTGGAGGCTCCAATCGCTATTCCATTGTGATAGACAAAAAGATGTTACCACCATCTTCTTCATCTACAACAGAATCAACTAAATCAAACCATGTCCTTCCCACAGCCTAGATAGCAAATGGGTTAAGAAACTTTCCCCCCCCCCTTATTTCTTACTGATATATAATGTCTTTGGTTTTGTCATATTTACAAAGAGAAAACGATAACCTCTCATTACACTCACTAAAATTTCTATGCACCTTACGAGAGCTGCAATCTCTCCGATCAAGTTTTATAAGCTCAAGTCCAGAAAAAAAACTCATCCCAAAAAACTAACTTATTAGGTGAGAAAGTTTCTTGAACTTATAAATTACGCACACTTTACTTGTGAAGCCCATGTGACATCAAGCTCCATATAGTATAGTGAAAATAACACATTTTGTGCCTCAAAGCTCCTTTACTATGCCTAAATTGATTAAGTAAAGACCGGGTTAGTTTGGTGTAGTTGAGTTTAATCCTCAAATAGTTAGTATATCCCCAACAATATGGCTTCATAAATTGTATGTAACCATTTGGAATACACAAACAAGGCGTAGGGAGGTGTTTAGATTGTCAAGTACACGTACAGATTGGTAATGGGGCTTAACAACATCGCAAGATATTAACACCTTGTGCAGATAATTAACGAGTCATTACAAGATTTTAAAACAAACTACTCGTACTGCTCATTTTGGACGTAAAGTATTAGTGCTTGTGGCGCAATAAGAGCACATTACCAACTTTTGCAACAGACATTTCAGATACATTAAAGCAGCTATATGTGTTGGCCAATAATCAGCCATGAAAACAGTCATCCACAGTTGCAACAACTTCTGAACTACTGCAAAGAAATAGTTCGCAACCATCAAGCCCTTAGTTCAACTGGTAAGGAATTATAGCAGTTTAACTAGAGGTCTTGAACTTGAGCTTCGGAATTGCCAATGTTAAGTTTTTGTTAGTAGAGTTTTTCCTGGCTTAATCAAGATTAGTTTGAACCCTCAATAAATCCTCCAAGTTAAAGTGATACAAGTCTAAGATATCGGATAATACCCCACTTAAGATTAATTTCTTTGTGGATATCTAAAGCTTATTTGTGAAACGTCTTTGGAGAACTTGTTGGAAGAAACAGTGTTTCTATAGTCTATACTAAATTTATGGCATTTTCAAAACCTTATGGGCCATCACTCGCAATATAGGTTTCCAATGTTGCCATATCTCCCAGCAGACTTCACTTGATATTAGTCCTTTCTTCCACGACAGGTCAGTAGGTTAAACAAATGGCTCCAACATGCATAGACATCAACCTAGCTCCAACTTTATCATTTGTGTTCAACTTCAACTCTTAAAAGATCAAATATAAGTAGAGTTTGAACGCTAAATGCTATTGATAATCCACCTGATATACCTTCATATATCACATATGTTAATCATACTTAATACAACATCAGAATCATCCTTCCATTAGTTCAATTTTGTTACATGTCCTTCTCAGTCATATTAATCAGAGTCTTTTGTAATGAATTCTTCAATTCCGGCAAGGGGAAAAGAAAAATCAAACGATGATGTAATTAACTATGATAATGAGGGATTCAACTCTAAAGCTAAAGTCTAAACTAGGTTGATGAAGTTAACTAAAAAAGAAAAGATACGAAGACAAATGTTTGGGATGCATGTGTCCAAACACTAATTGTGATCTATCCTTTGTTGAAACCAACATGTGCATAAGATTCTTGTCCCCTTATAATGGATAGCCTCTTGCGTTGTCCATGTCATTCACGACAAATCATACCCAACTCTATCATCAATTATGCAATCCCCATTCCATAAGTTATACTTTCTCATATTTTTATATATACACAAATGTTCAAAAAATATATATAACAAATGGTTCTGATTTTTTTACATTACATTCATCATTTACTTTTCCATGCCCAAGTATTATACGAAGAACAATATTTAGATCAAATTTTATATATCTATTATGTCAAGTTTTTTAATTATACAGGTTTATGTGTCTTATTTAAGCGTGATTATAGAACTTGATGACATAATGAACCAACAAGCTGTTGGTTAAAGTGGTAAGTGACTTTACTCTCATAAGGAAGAGAGCACAAATTCTAATTCCAAGAAACACATTTGTTAAGAGAGCAAAAATCCTTTACATTTTAAGTCTCGAAAAGGAAAACCCTTAATAAAAAAAAATAAATAAATAAGAACTTGATATAATGTATATAAGGAGTTGACCTAAAGTTTTTTCTTATAAAAGGGAAAAGAGTGTCTCCCTCCACTAACCCCTCTTTTCACTTTCTCATCTTAATTTCTCCTATATTGGATTGCCTTAAATGAAAACTCAATCTCCTGGTTTTTGTGATGGATTTTGCAACTGAAATTTGGTGAATTGGTTACCAAATCAATTTGTGATAAATTTTTCTTGATTTTCGTCATAAATTTCATTATTTATTGTAGCGAATAACCAGTATAATGATGACAAAATATTGATCCTATACAGAATCACATTTTTGTGTGAAATTCTTTTGGAATGTATTTAGATGTGAATGCTAATGATTCAAATAATTTGATTCCCAACTCAATCACATGAATGTTAAAAGGCAACGACTTTGGAAGCACAACTTGTTGAATCTAAAATTAAAAGACTTGACATATCAAAGGAAGGAAAATTGGATCACACTATAGTTTATAGGAAATAAAGCCGTTGCTATGAATCTAGGATGCAATAAGATGCCACGGCAAAAAAAAAAAAAAAAAAAAAAGATGCAATAACATGAACACATTTGCTTGGAAAATTAAAAAAGGAATCCAAGATAGAGCGGCACCAAAACCTATGGACTGAAATGTTCTGTAAACGACGCTGTCAACTGCGACCCTACTTTCTGAGTTTTTGGCTAAACAACAAGATTTGGAGCCCCACATGCGCGTAGCGGGTGGCTTCAGTGGCTAGTGGGAGCTGCGTTTTTGTACTACCATCACATGTCTCAAATTTTCAATTTCAATTTATTGCTGCTTCAAGTTAATGAGGTGGCTCAATTTATCATGGTTTGTTCAGAACTTTTTGTTTTTTAATTTTTCTGATAATTATATTTTCTGCAATATTGGCAAGAAATAATGGGCCTAGCTGCTGCTATTGCTTGGTTGTAAAAGAAGAAGAAAAAAAAAAAAGAAATGCTGGCTAGGTTTCATAGTTCCTATGGTCCTTTTTCTTTCAATTATTGTCGTACAACATTCTCAGAGGTGGATGCATGGTTTTAATCCCATTACCAAATTTATTTCGCTGTCAATGTAAACTCAATAAATAGATTGTATCAATAATTCAACCCAATGGGTAGGCTACTTAATTTTGACACATATTTTTGCAAGTAAAAATCTTCATCTTTATTAAACAAACTCACTTAACAGCAACATGAGGTGATCTTTTCAGCTATGGCAAAAGGTTTTTACTCATTAATCATATTATATTAGTCAATACATAAAAGTTGCACATGTGATGGTTAGAATCTCAATTAATGGCATATGGGTTTTAGGTGGCTTAAGCTAATTGAGTGTAATGGGTAATTATTAAGCATGCATAGCTAATACAAAACCTCTAACATATACTCTCTTCGATCCTTTTTATAAGATATAAATAATTAAATTTGGTCAATAAAATAATTGGTTAAAATTAATTAAAAGTAATAAATATGTTAAAAAAATACAATTTAATTGTTAATTTTTTAAAAACATATTTATATATGGAAATTAAATGGTGAGCGTGAGAAAGAATAATGAGTGAAAAAAAATAGAAGAGAAAATGATGAGAAAAACCTAAAGGAGCTTAGTCTAGTGGTGGAATAACTAAATTATAAAATGGGCGAATTGAGTTTGATTTAAAAGATATCCTAATCACAAAGTCTTGATTTGAATTAGTCGTTATTTAGATAATTAGTAATAAGATCCAAGAAGAATGCCGGACACCATGTGGCTCAAAAGGTTAAAAAAAATGAGGGAGAAAAATATAGAGAAAATGACTCAAAAATACCTTATAAGAAAATTATTTGTTGATTGGTACCACGGGTGCAAACAAGCACCCCTTATGTACAAGCATCATCCACATGTGCAAAATTTATCACTGTGAATGTGCAAACATCATCCCTCGTGTGCAAAATATCATCCACATGTATGCAACTTATCACCTACCATATGCAATTGTAGCAATTAATAATTAATTTTCTTGTAAGATTGTTTTTAGCAATTCTCTCAAAAATATATGAGAAATCCTGACATCTCTCACCCCTATGATAAAGGACTACTAGTAGGATGTTTGGTTGGGCTTATGCTTATGCATAAGCCTGATTCACATAAATCGAGATAAAACTCCTCCACATATTTACTTCGTAGACCGTAAAAGCTACCTCATATACCGTAAATCATGATTGAAAAGTACGATTGGAAGTTCCAACCACTACTACAAACATATACCTATTCATAAATTATAACTTATGGAAAGGACATGATGAAGTGTAATATAAAGAAAAAAAATATTTATTAACCTATACCATCAACGTATATATTATTCAGAAGATGAAAAAAAAAAAAGGCCATAATCTATTGTGAGATTCAGATTGATTTGGAATTGAATTATGGGAAGTATATATATGAAACTATCAGAGACAGAGAAACGGTCAGTCACTGTTGCATATGGGCGGACCTGTGGGAATGGAGGCCGTTGCCTGTCCCTGTTTCTTTTATTATGCTCTACTTAACTAATCACCTTTTAATCTCCCAATTAACCCAACACACATGTACTACTGTACCTAATTAACAACCAACAATCAAATAAATATAGATACACAAAATAAATCCTAAAAGAGAAGATGTAAAAATAAATGCAATGGTAGGCTAGTCTGAAATCTACAAGAGCTACCTACGCACACAATAACAACTGCGACCTCATCCAACTCATCATATCTTTCCACAAAATTTCAAAACACTCATCAACCAAAAACAGCCACTGAACATCGCTCGCATTCCCATCAATCTCTGTTCCAATGGATAAAAACCTCCGATCAGTAGGGCCCCGATCCTCCTCCTACTTCTCCGGCGGCGGATGCATGATGTCGCCGTCCTGCTTGCCGGTGGTTAACGACGAGTGTCACTACTCTCGCATCCCGCAGAATTGTGGCGCCAAACAGAGGAGCCGCGGCTGGAGAAATCTCCTCCGGAAGTTCATGAGAGAGAGCAAGAATAATTTCCATGGATCCAAACCCCCTTCGTTTCAATACGATCCTGTTAGCTACTCTCACAATTTCGACGATGGTTCTCATCTTGACGATCAACCCAGACGCCTCTCCTTCATCTTTCAAGATTTCCGGTGTGTATATAAAATCCCTAGATTATTGCCTTAATTTGTGACTGTCTTGATCGGCTTGAACATGCTCATATATATATGCTTCGTTTGCAGATAATAAACTGGATCTAGCTACGATTAGTCACTTCGTTCGTCTTCTTCGCGTGGACTGTGATTCTTAATTTGATGTCTTATTGTGGATGTTACTAAAACAGAGATGCTGCTCTGGGTGGGTTAGATTGTCGGTGCAAAGTATGAATATGGGATCGTCTCCGTGATGCTCACAGTACAAATTGTGGGGGCTAAGTTAGATAGTACAGTAGGCTGAGTGCTGGTCTGGCTTTTTCCCAGACTCCCAGAAATTGGAGCAGAAAGGGAGGCAGGTACTTTTTCAAGCTATATATATATATAATTATTGGAAATCGTTATTGTTGATGACAACGAGGAATGCAGAATCTGGCGATGAAGGTCTGAGCTCTGAACTCTGAGTTCCGGAGAATGGCCTGGAACATTGTGTATATATTAATGAGGGAAATTACTGTGTTCATGTGGTGTATGAATTCCCTTCAACCTCTTTGTGTGCAAGCAACAGCCATTTCGTGAATTAGATTCTGTAGCATCAAATTGGAAGCAACCCATGTAAATGTTCAAATTTTGAGGTATTCTTGTATTTTCAAATTTACTGTGATATTGCACTCTGGAAAAGAAACTATAGTGTGGCTGTTATTATATATCGTCAACAGTATCGTATATTTTACGCTAGCAGAATAATTACAAACAGGCTGACATGACAGCGAAAGAAAGGGGGAAGAATATTATAAGTTCAATTTTTGTTAGAAACAAAAACGACTATTGAAAATCGGATTGTACATTGAATTGATTAATGTATTAAGTTGAAAGTAAATGGTTTAGAACGGAGTCAATTTAGGGTTAGATTGGAATCAATTAAAAAATATATACAATTTAATTGTTTATGTATATTATTAAAAAAATTATATAAGAGTTTTTTTTTCTAACCAATAGTTTAATATAACATTCTGAACCTAATATCCACAAAAGTATCATTAAGTACATAAGGATTTTTTTCCAAATAATGCAAAACAGTAAAAGTATTCCAGAATCCTTTTAAAGCTCTTTGCAAATCAAAAAATTTCAGGGAAATAATTTTTTAAAAAAGCCAAAACGATGTCATTTGGGGTATAAAAAATAAAAAAAGAAAAAGAAAAAGGGGCAAACCGTGACCATCACCGGGTCAACCAGAGTTGGCCGGGTCGGTTCACCCCTAGTTTCTGACCCCCAACCGAACCGGTTTGGTGTCTGGTTCATCAGTTTCTAATCTAAACCGGCCCGTCCGTTCTAGTTTTTAATACATTATAAAAAACCACTGTAAAGTTGAAATTTTATTGATGAAAAGTACTTGAATTTGAATTCCAGTACTAGTATTTTTTTGAGAGAATTATATTCAGGTCCCGCTTAAAAGAAAAATTAATCTTATAGAGTTGTCAATCACACCTTTAGACTTACCAATTCATGTTCCTTAGAGTTGTCAATAGAATTATTTTTTTATTTTTTTTCTTAGACGGAACATAAATGTAATTTTTTTTTTATGTATAAAGTTATGAAGAGTGCTAATACTTTCTAATATATAAAATCATATCAAGTCATTTTAGTCAATAAAATTTTTTAATAGGAATTTTTCATTGATTTTTCCTCTTTAAAAGTAGGGTCAAAAATATTTAATTAATTTTTTATTATCTCTTCTTGTATCTTTTATTAAGAATTTTTAACTCTACTTATTTTATTTATCTTTTTTTAAAATCAAACTTATTGAAATCTTTCCTCTCATTTTCTTCCCTTCATTTCCCTCCAACCAATCAGGTAAGGTAAGGTTTAGTAATTAGTCAACAACGAAAAAGTTAAATTCATAGTTAAACTATTTGTAACTATTAATTCTACCACAGTTTATTCATAATTGCAACAATGACCCTGCGAACTAGAAGAAACATCATTTAATAATTAACTTCAAATAATTCATATGTTCAAACAAATTTTTATTTATTGCATCCTTTTTTTTTTGGTCGAAATATTTATTGCATCCTTTTCACAACTGCTGTTTCTTGAAATGAACAATAGAATTCAGATCACACTCATCATGATGGAGTGTTCAAGACTTCAAGTGAATGAAATAATACAAAATATAATTAAATTAAAATAAATAAGAAAAAAAAACAGAAATTAAATGAAGGCGTGGATCCCCACCAGAGGGACATGAGTAGATGTCTTTAGAAATATCGTCTCTCGACAAAATAATTTAGTTCAAAAACTGACCTTTTTTGACCAAAAGAAAAATGGCTATACTCTCTGATTCTTCGTGACCCACTCTTTGTCAAAGGATGTTACGTTGCATTATAATAATATGCTTTTTTTTTTTTAAAAAAAGTTACTTTCAATATTTGAGGATATCCTAATCAATATCCGTAATCATAGTTCATGTTTCGATTTCCAAAGATAAGACAGCAATTCTTCAAAACAAAAGACTCCATAATTTTTTTTTCCACCTGAAACAAAAGACTATATAATGAAGGCATGTTTTAGAAGAAGTTAAAGTAATGTACCTCTAAAATTATGAATCAATAAAGTGTAAAGTGTTCCCTTTTTTTTATTTTCTAGGACAAAAATGGGCTAACTCAATGAAAACAGTGATCTCCCAACGGGCTCCAAAATTTTGAGGCCGAAATAGTAACTTAAAGCCCATATTAGCCAAGCAGTCCACAACTTTAATTTCGTCCGTCTTTCTTTCTTTATTTGGTTTCCAGAATCAGCAGCGTGATTTTTTTTTGTTAAAAAAAATTACTCATAAGTATCATGCAAAAAAAAAAAAAAAAAACCTGTTTACAAGTTTAATTTGACTCGTAAATGATGCAACTCAACTTGTAAATACAAAAGTATGGCTTACAAATATAAATTATTAAATTTGAGTTGTAAATATGCAAGTTTAATACTTCTCCCGTGCTTAATATAAGACAATTTTGGAGAGTTGATCTTGATCCTAAATATAAAACATAAATTTTATATTTGTAAATCTTTTCTTAATTTGCCCCCATTAATGCTCTTTCAACAATAGTCAATGAAGAGAGGGAATGAGAGAATTAGGGAAGATACTAGGGTACTTTAGAAAATACATGTTATATTAACTAACTCGACTAACCTCCTTAATCTAATCAAATTAGGTAAATATGTCTTATATTAAGGACATGATGAGTAGCAATAATTTCCTGGAGTTGGAATTGCGATTGGAATCTTTAAAAGTAGTTTTTCAATCGTAATTTACAGCATACGAAGTAAGTATGTGAAAGGAGTGTTGTCTCGACTTACGTACATAAGCACTTATAAACCTTTTAATTTTAAACGCTCATACAAACCAGCTTTATGACCATGCTATATTTCCATATTCCCCTTTATATACACACATCTTATTTGACTAATCTCACTGTACTGATTCATCTGCTTAATTCATCTCTCTCTCTCTCTCTCGATGAACCATATTCTCCTCTTCCTAGGATTTTTGCATTGCGATTGAACTAAGTAACTTGTAGTAGCTGTGTGTTTATTATCCTGCAATGTCATGTAACATCTTTGTTTGGTCAATGCTGAGTTAATTAGATATATCTGACTAATACACTAAATGTGACCTTGTTATCTTGTAGCACTACCTGATGTCTCGTGATGAGCTTCTTTTTCAGGCTGCGATAACTGAAGTTGGGTCATTGCTTGTGGATGTTCTTGATCTGCATGCACACCATATGAAATGGATGCATTTCTGCTTGCTTCCTGACATATTAATTAACCAAAGTGAGATTTATATGTCAGTTTAATTGACGTCTCTTAATTAATAAAGTGAGTAATTATATATGTGGGTATACCTCATTGTATAGTTGCATGTTTTGCTGTTGAATGAAGTTTACCTTCTTATAGAGTTCTACATTTTGCTGATGGATATCGTTTCCCTGTATGTGTAAGAAATTAAGTTCAAGGGTTAAATATCATTTTTGCCTTGGAATTATTCATCGGGGGCCAATTTTACCCTCAAAGTAATTTTAGGAGCAATTTTGTTCCAGAAGTTTTAATGTTTGAGTAATTTTTCCTTGACCATTAACCTCATTAAATTTGACTGTTAGTTAACTGAATCAGGAGCAAAATTTCTCCAAAATAAAAACTTCCAGAGTAAATATACATCTTAATAACAGTAACATGGACGACAAAATTGCTATGGAAGTTTTCACTTTGGAGTAAATTTGTCTCTGATTTTGTCAACTAACCGTCAAACTTAACGGAGTTAACGATCAGGAAAAAATTGCTCCAAAATTAAAACTTTCGAGGTAAAATTGATCATAAGTGTATATTTCCGGAGTAAAAATGGCCATTAACCCTAAGTTCAATAATGACTTAACAATTAACAAACGTTAAGGAAACTTTTTGTGAAGATTTACAGCAAACTTAGACAAACCTTTCTTCTCAGCTCGTGGATTTCTTCTGTCAGAATTTGTTCCTGCAGTAGAAAATTTGACTAATTAATTAATTAGCTTGTTAGCCACTGTATTTCTTGCTGAATTATATATTTGAATAATGAGCTTGAAGGGAAGCTGACCTTTTTCATGCGGACACCTCGGAGACTAATCTCCAGTTGATTCTCTATATCTTGTAGGTTCGCAACACTCAAACCATAAAGCTGCTCTCCCATTAATTTCCTGAGTGTCTCTACAACATTAGTGTGCACATGCATGTACGTTCTTTTCCATCCAATATAATCCTTTATTGCCATATTTTAAGGGAAAGAAAAACTTGTCACATTATAACTGGAATTTTGTTAAAAGATATGTATTATCGAAGTGTTTAAATACCATTCCTATTAGTAGTGTGTATGCGTGCGTGTGTGTGTGTGTGTATCATTGTGAGCATCTTAATTCAGTTGCGTGAACCAAATTCACATATTGACAGTACAGTTGCCTAGTGAGTTCTAATATGACAACACACCACACACACGAACATATTAGCAGCTAATGCAGTTTTTTTTCCTAATTAATTATAAGTGGAATTTGAAGTGTCAACGAAGTCTTGATAATTTATCTCACAGGAAGTTGGTAGGATTTAATGCAGTATATATATGCATTGATAGAGTCAAGTTTAATTATGTAGTGTGCTAATACTTTAATGTCAGACATTGAAGTGCTTTAATTTCCAGAACTTCGATTCTCCTATTTACTTAATAAAATTATGAAATTGTTAAATACCAAGAAGGGAAAAGTGTGTACTGTACCTATGGTTTTCTTGAAGATTATGTGCTTGCTGCCTTAATATTTCAGCTTCCCTTTGCCAGAACTATCAAGTGCCAAGTAAATTGATGCAACATATATAAATAAGACAATGGAAAAAACAAGTGAAAGGAAATTAAATGAGGTTTATCATTTTGGTTAATTCATGAGAGAGCTTCAGTAGCTAGGTAATTACTAAAACGTGAGATAGGCAAAGTTTAATCTCACTATATCCAATCTGGACATAGAAAATCCTTGTTATAGATTTAAGTCTTGCTGAAGATTATTCCTTATTAGCCACTTTAAATTTCTTATAGGTTATAATTGTTTGTTCATCTAGTGTGTGTTATGTTTATTGCTAGTTTTGGGATAAATTGTTTAATGTCTATATATGCATAACACGCACGCACGCACATATATAGACCACAACCTAATTAATTAGCAAAAGTGTTTGATATTTCCAAATTAAATGGTTCCAGAACTTTCAAAACTAAAAATTGGACCCTTAACCTATAAATGAAAGCGTGTTTCTTCAATAGTGTAATTTGTTGAGTTTTAATAGGGAATCAAGTGCAGGTAAATTGTATTGTCCTTTGGTGTATTCAACTAATAAAAGATTTGTAACTTAACAATTCAATTATTCAAATCATGAACAAAGAACACTGGAGTAACATATTGACCCACAGAGCTCATATACCTTCACCTCTGATTCAGGATTCGTCAGTCGTTCGTGTTCCTCCTTACAGCTGTTATATCTCTCAACCACTGATTTTATGCTACACATCACATTTATAAAAGGATTATTACAATTCCCAGAATGTCGTACTATGAAAGTGTGCGTACCTACGCTCTTGATTTCCCATATATAGAAAATTTTCAATAATCTATGAAGGCTATGATGTGTATGTCAACAAACAATAATGTGTAAGTTCGATAATATATCTGTGAAAAATATCAAATATCTGCCCTTAAAATAGTTATGTATGTACATCAATAATAACTCCAAAACCGGCATACATTGAGTGAATGTAGGAATTGCAAATTGCAATCATCAGCCAATCACCACCTTTGAATCGATCGCAAGATTAGCAAAAGGCACAACTAAAACAAAAAACATTTATAATGTATACTATCTCAAGTCTTATTTATAAGACTCCACCAACTGGTTTAATTTTTAATATAAAACTCTTTATCAAATTTAATAAACATTTATGACTTATTTTTAAAAATACCCTTCTCTTAATCTTAGCTCAAGTTATGATTTTAATTTGATTAAGGATAATTTTAAAAAGTTTTAAAAATTTAACATTTAACTAATTTCCTTAATCTTTTGTAAAGTAGTTAACATGACAGTATTTAAGAAATAATAAGGCGTTTGTTAGATATTTTTCAATGCATGTATGGACCTTCATTTTGCAGTACTAGCTAGCTTTTGCAGGGATCACTTAATGTTCAAGCTAGCTTCAATATTCAAACTAGATTTCTACTTGCACTCTTGCAGTAGTACTTCAGAAATAAATTTGAGTTCACAGGGTTTTTCTTCAGTGTCAACGATGAGGAGGAATGGACATTGGGGATTGGAATCCTTTACATTAGTACCATCATCTAATAACCTAGTGCATGTGTACTTATTGTTGTTGTTTTTTTTTTCTAAATTCTATTTTTTCTCCATTCCCCTTTGAATATAAATTTTTACTAAGTGCAGTTTTAAATAAAGGAGTTAAATAACTAACTTATATAGATTAAAAAAGTTAGTTAAATTAGTTATTTATAAAAAATATGTGTTAACTATCCTGAAATACCCTCAATAATTATCATTTGCATATTAGAAATATCTATGAAGGAAAGCCCTTACTACTTGATGGTTTAGGAAAAAAGGTTATAAATTTGGAAGAGAAGGTGGATTAAGGATATTACTCCTCTGGTCTTTAATATAAGATATACTTAGAGAGTTGATTTTAATTCTCAATGTAAGGCATAGTTTTCATATGTATCAATCGTTTCCTAATTTACTTCTATTGATTACTCTCTCAACCATAATCAAGAAGGAGAAGGAGGAAGATATAGATGATTATGGTGTTTTGAAAAATACATGTCATATTAATTAACTTAAACAACTTCCTTAATCTAATCAAATTAGGTAAATATGTCTTATATTAAGGAAAAAAGAGTATACTAGTTCATATAGTAACTTCTAAATGTTAGGATATATTTTTATGCATCACTTGCCCTATTACTAACTCTTGTTATAAGTACTTTTTAAGTTATTTTTAAATTTAAAATCCACTGCTGCTCATTTAATATAAGCGTATATAAGCTTAAATATTTTTTTACAAATAATTTGAGACCACCAACCCCCGGCCAGGCTGTGGTGGTGGGGATCAGAAAATGACAATTTCATAAATTTTGAGATGAAAATAAGATGATTTAATTGGAAATGACCACAAGAAAAGATCAACCTAGTTTGTTTGGATGCATTATGATGATTTCTTTGCTAGATTTTAAACTTCCTTTTTTAATCGCGTAACGCTTTTTTCTTAAAAAAAATGGAGAGTGAAAAGAAAAAAACTATATTATCCTAATAAGGAGGGAGGAGTGTAAATGAATAATATCCGTCACATTTGCCATCATATTACCAATCAGAAAGCATGCATATGTTGGTAAATAGTGATAGTAAGATTCAATGATAAATGGAAAAAAAATAATGACATATAAAATAACATTATGATCATGCCCATTTATTATTTTCTCATATTTCTAAATGGGAAAATCATTTGGCAACTTTGTACAATAATATTCAGTTCATTTACTCATTACATCATCTGTCATATTTTCGTCTAAAATAAGATTTTTCAAAATAAAATTTCACTTCCTCTTAACTATTCTTTACTCTAAAGAAGCCTAATATGTGTGTGTGTGTTAATTAGATATCAGTTGTTTAAAACCTTATACTTTGCTAATATTTCCTCTGCTATAAAGGGAACAAACCAATAGAAGCCAACATTTCAATCTCATAAATGTCATCACTATTGATCGGCTTAACATTGTCTCAGATTTTACAGTCATACCAGTCATCCTTTTACTATCACACAAGGGGCAGGTGACAATTAATTGAGCAGCTTTGTATAGCTCAAAAAGGCTAACATACACATGATTAAGTTAATTATCTGACAAAAGTAGCCTGCTTTAGTAGAAGCTAATAAAGTGCTGTGCATGATCTATATACTACCATATGATTGAAATTTCAAGTTGATGAACAATATATATCTTTTACATTACAACGTTGTATGCCTGAAGTAGTAGCGACAAGATTATTATGATGCAAACTTGCCTTATAATGGGACTTGGGATTAAAATTATATATTGGGACATGCTAGCAGCTAGTGGTAGTGTTCTATCTAACAGTTTCCAAAATCCTAAATAATTGTCTAAAGACTTGACAAGACTAGCTAATTATGGCATGACATATATATTAAGTTGATAGCCAGCTACAGTATTAGAAAATTTGAATTATGCTTTATGAAACCTTTCTAAAATTGGAAAAAGTTTCTGGATACTACTTGTCTCAAATAGGATTAGTTAATAAAATTTGAAGGATTTTGCTACTAACCAAGATGAGAATTGAATAAGAGAGTCTCGGAGTTTTCTTTTGGTGATATTGTAATTTCTGGAGAATTGGAATTATAAGGTGTGGTGTGTGTGTGTACATGTGATTTTGGAACGAATAAAAGGAAAAAAGGCAGACAAAATTTCATATTTCAACTCTTTAATTATAAATTAAATTTCAATATCATATTCTGATCTTTAGGATAAGCCTGAATGTAGGAGAGAAGATTTTTTTACTCAAATGTAAATTAAATACAGTCAAAACTAAAAGCTCTTTCTTCCCTCTAAATTTTCATCTAGCTCTAATCAGTTCATCTCTATCCACTCGTTCAAGAGCATAAACTTTAATCCATATTAATTATGTTCAGTAACTATTAATAGCCCTTTGTAAGCACTATAAAAAGAATGCCAAAATATGCATAAGCATGGTTATCAGTTCCAAAGTCCAAGACAGCACATACTATGAAACTTCATCAAGTGAAACTCCAGCCGGTTTTTAATCTAAGATTTATTTACTTAATTTGATTACACTAAGAACAAGAAGAGTTTATCAGAAACATCATCAGTTAACAGCTATATGGTAGTCTATGGTTTGTGTGTTTTATATATTAACAGCTTTATCAAGAGAAAGGAATCATCAATTAATTAGGGGAACTTTGTGCTGAAACATTTTTTTTTTAAATGGAAGATAAAAATAAGGAAGAACCTGGTGGTGGCATATTCATGAAGCCTTCCAGTACTGGAGAAAATGACGAGTCCAACTTCTACATCACAAAGAATTGAAAGCTCTCTGGCTTTCTTCAACAATCCCTTTCTCCTTTTCGAGAAAGTCACTTGCCTGCTTGCGCTATCTTCAATCCTTTTTATCTCAATCTTCCCTCTTCCCATTCTCTACCAACTTTTAATTAATTTCTACATAGGGTTTCTGAAAATAAAAGACTCTTCAAATTGTAATTATTACAAATTCATCAAACATATATCACAGGCATCAATATTTGAAACAAATTAAAGTTCCGGTAAAGATGGATTCTTACTTGGTAGAGCCAATAATTCCAAAGCAACACTGCACTAGCTTTTGTGTATTGGATCAGTGTGTGGTTTTGGTGGTGCACGCATAAACTTGTTGCCTCTATTTTCTGTCTCGCAAAACCTTTATAAGCAAAGAGAAAAGTGATTTTGAGATGAACTAGAGGCAACTTGAGGGGAAGGTTTATTAAATTACATTAATGATTTAATGCCTGAATCATCACTCTCCATTAGTTTATTCTTTCAAAACATTAAAGTTTGTAAATTTATTTCGTTGAAATATTGATTTTTAATCTCACCAATAATTTTCGACCAAAAAAATAAAATCTCACCAACAATTATGAATTCATTTGATCAATTGATCCCCAAAATAATTCTATTATTTTGCAGGTTATTCATGAGTTTCAATCGATCTACGAAATTAAGGGTTACTATAAGCCTATAACTAAACTTTTTATACATTAATTAGCTAGAGATCCATAAGCACTTGATCCAACTGTAATTTTAATTGAAATGTCAAATTAAAAATATAAACAGGTATTTGAATATTAATTTGTACAAATTTATAAATGTGAAAATACAAAAAATAATAAATTATAAGATTAATTAAATCACACATTGATTCTATTTATTACTCTAACAACTAGAATTATTCTTTTAACGAGATAAATTATAATTTGATAGAACTTTGAAGATAAAAATAGGGAAAATTACAATGTAGTGCAAAGCAACTAAAAATATGAAGAAATAGTCCCTCAAAATCACAAAATAAAAAATTTGTCTTAAGAAGTTGTTAATTGAGCAACTCAAGTTGTCAATTAACAACTTGAGGGGCTCTATTAACAACTTCTTAAAACCAATTTTTTATTTCACAATTTTGAGGGACCATTTTTTCATTTTCTTTTTTGTTTGGGACCTCAATGTAATTTTCCCATAAAAATACATATTAGATTGAATAAAAATCAAAATTAAAGTCGGATCAAATAGTAAAAACGTATGGAAGTAAAAATGAAAATCACAAAATCCGATATCAGTGCACTATTCATGTGTCATGTGATAATAGATCGTAATATATAGAAGTTTCCTGGTTATAATAATATGACTTATACATGATGTTAATTATAGTTAAATATTTATATGTACATATACTCTCTTATTGTTATTGTAAGTCACCTTTTAAAAGAAATATATAGTGTTTATTATAAGTCACTGACGTAAGGTTTTAATCACACCTTTTCAAAGATAATGCCTATATAAAATTTCATTAATTATAAATTTTTGATGTAATTCATGGGATTAAATATAAGTAGATTTAGAAGTTTATTTTATTTAAAGACCAAATTAGTTATTTAACCACTTTTTTAAAAATTTTAGTGAGGTTGTTACTAGTTGAAAAAAAAAGTAAGGTTTAGACCAAAAAAAAGAAAAGTAAGGTGGTTACTAAAAACTTTCACTTTAATTATGTGTATTTGAATATTTAAGTCTTTAAAAAAGTAAGGTTTAATTATGGTTACTAAAAGTAAGGTGGTTACTAAAATGGGAGTCGCTGAGATGAGGATGTTGAGATGGATGAGTGGCCATACAAAAAAAGATAAGATTCGTAATACTCATATACGTGAACGAGTGGGAGTGGCTCCTATTGAAGAATAAATGGTAGAAAATCGTTTGAGGTGGTTTGGATATGTTCAGCGTAGGCCTTTGAGTACTCTGGTGAGAAAGGTGGATCAAGCAGGATAAGTCCTATTAGATGAGGTCGAGGAAGGCCGAAAAATGAACGCTAAATAAGGGCACAGAGAGAGACCTTCTAATTAATAATATATCAAAATCTATGGTTTTTGATAGAGCACAATGACGTCGTGTGATCTATGTAGCCGACCCCACCTAATGAGATAAAGACTTTACTGTTGTTGTTGTTGAATATTTAAGTCTTTAAATTGAGTATGTATTTTTAATTTTTTACGGTTGTACTAGGTTGACGTGTCAGACACTCATATGCCGAAGGTGTCATAGAAATGCTCAATTATTAAAAGTACTATGATCCTGACTCGATAAAAGTACAGTACTAGATTGAGAACAATTTTTATTTACAAACAATTATAACGAAATACATCCCCAAATATCGCTCATGCACAACAAGTGCTAAATGTCGAAATTAACCTTGAACAAATATTTTTTTATTTAATTAAAAGGGTTCTCCGTCAACACTTGGAATATAAATGCCTCGTTTGGTTGGAAGGAATTCATGGGAGAAAAGTGGAAGTGAGTTCCACCATGTTGTCTGTTTGGTACCATAGAAGTCACTTCCATAAAAAATGATGGAAGTGAATTCCATCACTCACCCCATGGAAATGAGTTCCACCTCCACTTTCTTAGGCTTATTTACCTTACTACCCTTCCACCATTTCTTCTTCCCTCCACCGGCAACTATGATCTTCCACCACAAGGGTGATGGCGGCGGTCCTTCGTCTTTTTATTGGTGGTAGTCTTCAATGGTGACTACGGTATTTAGGTGAAAGAGGCTTTTTTTTTTGTTGGAGGGTATTTTAATATTTTCATATTACAAATATATATTTTGATTAAAAATTATATCTCACTTCCACCGTCATACCAAACACACTTTTAAACCTCACTTCCATTTTCACTTTCACTTCCAATTCTACTTCTATTTCCACTTCCAATTTTCTGAAAACTCTTCCATCGTACCAAACAGGGTTTTCACAGGTGTTCCAAGTGTTTTCACGGGCTCTCCTGATAAATGCACTCTCAACAATTTGAACTTGTGTCATATTTTGTATGAGATGAGGTCACTTACTACCTTAACCAATAATTTATTAATTAATCCTTGAACTAATATTTTAATCTGCAAGTCAACTTTTCTAGATTTGCAAGTTAACCATATTTTAAATTTACATAAAAAATACTTAGTTCTACAATACTTATAAATATAAGAGAATGACTTGTTTGAACCAAAAAAAGAAAAAAGAAAAAAAGAATGACTTGTAAATTTAGAAAATTAACTAATAAATTAAAGATTTGTCCAGTGTCAATTTCATCTTTAATTTTTTTCTTACTTGTCATAAATAATGACACTCAGAAATGACCTTATAACTTAATCATATTTTAGTAAATTAACAACATTTCTTAACTATATGTAATTTGTAAAACTCACATTTGCTTAATATCATTTTGTCTTCAATAAAAAAAAATCTATATCATCTACGATCTATTTATATTTTTCAGGACCTAGAAACTTAACATTATTCTAGCACATTAATGAAATTTCTCTTTAAATACGTTTTTTATTTTGGATTTATTTATAATTTTCCAACAAGTGTTATTAACAATTAAAAATATTTTGGTAAATTGGAGAAACTTCTTTATAGATAAATTTCTTATTTAGGCCGTATTTATATTGTTTTTAATCATTAATCTATATTTATTTATTTTATTTGATCAAGTTTATATTCCCATTTGAAGTTTAAAAAATAAAGATTATTGTCTCTTCTAACAAATGTGCTTTTTAATATTTAAATTAGTATTTTCCTCTACATGAAGGCGAGACCTATTATCACTTTAATCACCAGGGCAAAGAGTTTGTATAAATTTGTGATTATATGAGATTCAAATGGAATCCTCCATCAAAAGGTTTTATTTTCTAATTAACCTGTGTGTCACTCATTTCATCCGCCAATCGAGGGAATTGCCTTGCCACGCCTATATGTCCAGCTCAAGCCAATCCTAAACAAACCTTAATCCGTACCCTATAAAGGTATGGACACCCCACGATATATCTCACTCTCTGATCTCTCACATGCAATTACACACACTAATTATAAATAGTAATATGCAATTACCACCACTGATCACTTAGAAACTCTAAAAAAGCAAACATGATTTGATTGCATTACAATATTCTAACAAGTGGATGAGCAAGAGTACAAATGGCCAAATATAAAGTATAGGCGACTGTCTCTGAATCTATCTTTCTATTGGCTGAACCCATGTGAACAAGAACTTGCACCAATAAGATTTATATTATTCACAGTACTATAGCTTATAAGGAGGCACTCTTAGACTAAATTAATGTTAATTATTCTTAATTTGGTGCTCTCATCAAGGATTTTAGCCAGGTGTCATTGATCAGTAAATCATATATGTTCAGAAAGCAAGCAAGATCATAGGCCTGGCGACCAGTTCCACGTTAGTTTATGATTCCAACTAACGGAAATCATGCCTTTTACTGAGTCACAGTGCCCAGATATTGATAATTACTTTTCAATTTTTAATAACAGTGGTTTAAAGTAATCAAAGTTGCACATGAACTTGGTCATTATTACTCCCCCATCATCAACTTCATACCTCAAAGGCAAAGAAGGCGTGGCTTTTTATTGGAAGTAGCATACATGCCCCTTGTGTGAACTATGACATACTCAGGGTTTATAAGAAGCTGCTCAATATATAATATATTTTCTTAATACCACATATATATCTAGGTTCTGATTTGGTTCAATTTCATTATAGACCTGCAATAGTAGAAATTAAGATTGTGTTGCAGGTCTGCAATGGTATCAAGATTATATTATCATAAGAGAATGAGTAGTGTTTGCATTATAATACTAAGGACCAGAAGTAGTATTATCAATCTTCATGATAATAAAGATTACATTACACTATTGCATTGCATCATATTGCATGAGACTTTGTTTGCAATTGAACCAAACAATAGGTTTACTGGGACTACATGCATGTGTAGTCTACAAAATATAATCATTTTTTGTTGTGAAAAGATTATGAGAGAATCATTATTAGGTGTCAAGAAAGAAATGTAATCACCAAAAAGTCTCACAAGTGAGCATAATGTAATGACAAGTTTCAATATGAGAAATGACAACATCTCTACATTACTCACTTGTTAGATTTGATTGATTCAGGGTGTTTTATACATTTTTAATCTGATTTTATTCAGAAAATGTATCCTATTATTTAACTTGCAGTCTATTATATTATTGTGACATATCACTCGATCCAAATCTTCAAACAAGTTGTTTCATACGGGAATAATGGGGCATCATAGTATAAATACAAACATAAGAAGACAAAAGCAGGAAAAAAAAGAGTGAAGTTGACATCGAGTAATATTAGATGTATGAAAGAGGAAGATAACCTAGAAGGCTTCCCTCATCAAGAATTGAATTGGTCTATTTTTTTTCTGCATTGAACACGGAGCTTGCTTCATCGCTAAACATCTTGAAGTTATACACGTTAAATAGCTAATTTGTAGAAATTAGAAAAATTAGTGAAGTTAACTAGTTATTTATAAGAAATATACCTTAATTTTTTTATACCTTTTAATCTTTTGCATTGGAAATTATCCCTGATGAAATTGGAAACTCTCTTAATTAGTGCAATTAACATATGAATACTTATTGTTCCACACATCGCCAAGAGAATGAATTGAGTAAGAAAAATCTCCAACACAACTATTACGTCTCTAACACATTGAGAAAATAAAGAATTCAAATCTAGATTTGTTCCTTTATTATCAAGGAAAAAATAAAGGATGTTTTTTTTGGGCAACCCTTACTCTCGAGTCTTGATAAAGCATTATGGTATATCTTTTTTCATCCCCGGTTACTGTACATTATGTTAGAAGAAATCTACAAGGCTGGCCACCCATAAAATATAAGATAAACATTGTTGGCTTGTCTCATTTTTTATAATATTATTTGATATTTAATATTATAAGTTAATTTCAAATATCATCGAGTCTAATATTTTTTGGGAGAATACCAAAAAAATACCATTTAAACTTCAAAATCCCGTTAACAAGTTCGGTAATGGGATTAACAAGAATGGTAATGCAATTAACAAATCATTTTATTGTTAAATCACCTATTTGAGATTTTGAAGTTTAAATGTTATTTTTTTAAAATTCTCCCATATTTTTTTGGGTACGTCATCGATTCTAATTTTAATTAGGGATATATTTACCAATATAATTATCGATCTATGTAATTAAGGACGAACCGCAAGCCCATTGTTTTATATTCATTTGGTCTATTTTCTCAATCAAAATTTGCCATGTGTATATATAGTTTTTAAATAATATAGGGAAAATTGTCCATAAATCCCTATTTAACAAATTAATTTTTAAATAGGACCTGAAATACTGAGATCTTTTAGAAGAAATAAAATAGCAAGTAAAATGACCATATTGCCCTTATAAATATTTGTAGTGATTTCGTGCGCGCATGCGTGACTACAGAAATTTGCAAGAAAGCATGGTTAAAAGAGTAGAAAGTAAAGGTGAGAAGCCAAGATTGAATGGGGCATAATTGTTTGCACAAGAACATTGGTATGATAAAACAAGGAAAGGCAAACGTAACATAATACAAGACGTAGATGAAGAAGCAAGGGGGGCATGGAATAAATTGTCAAAGGAAGAAAAGAGTAAGTATTCTCAAAAGGCTAAGGAGGATAGATATCATATAGGATGTCACTCTTTTATCAAAGAAGGGGAGCTACAAACACGATCCTCACTTAAATAATTTGTGAAAGTTGCAGACTTTGTGAGAAATGATGAAAGATTGAATACCAAGGCTAAAGAGATTGACTTTGATAAAATATTGGAAGTCAAATGTACAAAGATACCTCATGCGCTCTGTGGATAATTGGTTAGAGCGATTGACCCTGCAACTTATTCAATATGTATTAGAAACTACAGATGGCAAGTAGTTGAAAATGATGTACAAGATTTAATGGACTTGCATATGAAGATGGTGAGATCATAAAGGAAGCTGATACAAAAAGTGAGAAATTTGAAAAGTTGAAGGAAAAGTTTGGCAATAAAAGGTTCTTTGACATAAAAGAAATAATAATTTTAAGAGAAGAAGAATACATGTTTGAGCCAATGTTGGTTTTATGCACCCTAAAGACATTATTGTGTTCTCATAAAAATGGAGGTGTTAGCCACCGATTGTTGAAACTTATTTGTTGTGAGAAGAAAAGTTTAAGTGGTTACAATCAGTGTAAGTTTGTGATCAATGAGGTAATGAAGGAGGTTACAAAATATAAGAATGTGTTAAAAGAAGGGGTGAGAAGCAAGTGTATTGGAGGTTTCATTTATTTTGTGATGGTAATTATTATAGTTTATTTAGATTTTGTAAATCGAATATCTATTCTGTGGTTGTAAAGTGAATTATTTGGTTGCAGATAATGTTTTTCCAAATGTTTCCTTGCTTGGTAAAGAGCTGTCATCGCCTGAAGGTGTTCTACATTATTGGAATGATGCAAAGATCAAGGAATTAGTGAAATTGAAGTATGAGAGTAATCAAGGGATTCTATTCTGACATTTAGGGTTTAGGAAATAGGTAATAGGCATGCCTCTCAGTCCTGAAAACATATCAGAAAACGTGTTTTATTTCATTATGTGTTGAAAATTGTGCCCCATGGGCCAATCATTGTACTTTAAACATTTTCTATTCAATGAATTTCTCCATCTACTTATCATATTATTCGCATGTTCACTATGATAACTGTATCCTTGGATAAATCATAATGATTGTCCTAAATGTCCCTGATCAGTCATCTATGCGGGAACAAAGATGAAATAAGACTAGTATGACTTTGATAATGTATATGGATATGAATCAAAGTCTTAGGCACTTATAGAAGTACAAGGTGCTAGACCGACTCGCTATGAGAAAGCTGCATGGATCAAGTTGTAAGCTTATCTCATGTAGAACCACGCCATTATGCCCTTTGACTTGAGATCATTATGGATTCCTTCGCTAAGCTTTGACGTAGTCAAAAGTCACCTTTGATCGGGTGATGATAAAGGCTACAATGAGGCTTGGTGTTTTTCATGCAGATGAATGTGAATGGTCAAGATAAAATTTATCCCTCACATTAGAAGAGAGATATTACTAGGCCCCTCGATAAGTGAGTTTGATAAATGTATGGCTATACTATGATGGAAAGGAGTTTCCATTCTATAGTTAAACTATTCAGGGATCGAGAAAGTAATGGTCAAGAATAGGAGGATGACATTCTCCATGCCTCATCCTTGACCGAAATATCGTGTCGCAAAAGGGACGTGATACGGTTGTATGATAGGTTGTATTGGTTTATTGATCCTTATAAGAATTGGGTAGTCATAATGTCTTGTTAGAGGTCGCTTATGACTTGTGGTTTAGTATAGTCATTGACCTACTGCTAACTTCATATGGGCCTACAAGGTCACACACAAAAATAACTTAACACAAGCTATAATGTCCAGATTTATTGAATCTAATATATGTTTAGATTTAATGAATGTAATGGTTAATATAGGGTGGACGAATTTTATGTATACGCACATGTTGTGTGAATATTTA
Source organism: Albizia julibrissin (assembly GCA_037074505.1). Lineage (NCBI taxonomy): Eukaryota > Viridiplantae > Streptophyta > Magnoliopsida > Fabales > Fabaceae > Albizia > Albizia julibrissin. The sequence goes on along the minus strand of CM073488.1, from coordinate 36,873,617 downwards.
CTTGATAAATATTTATATGTGTATGTGTGTGTAATATATTATTTGATAATATATATTATATATGATAATATTATTATATTGTGTATATGTAGTTATTATATGATAATATATCAAATTTAATTTATAAAGATAAATTAAATCTATTTCTATTGACTCTTTATTCTAATTAAATAAATAGGTTAAATTAAAACTGTTGGATAGATTTAATTAAAAAAATATTTATTTAATCAGCTTATCAAAACAGTTAAGTGTTAATTGATATGATAAGGATTTTTAAAATTAATTAAGATTAATTTTAAAAATGTAATACCCATCATAAAATAGAAAAGCACTGATTTTTTATAAATATAGCAATTAGAGTTTTCTACGGGTGATGAAAAAAATAGAGAGCCACAACAAAAACCCTAGAGAGGCATTGAAGGCGCTAGCATGTTGCCGGTGTTAGGTCTTATTTGTGTGGATATCGGTAGAGGGAGCTGATCTGAGTAGTTGGATCCTCAATATCGAAAAAAGGCAAAACTAAAAAAGGTATGACTCTTTCTAACTCGATTTAAACATCATTAATAGATCCACAATTAGGATTGGTAAACTTTTATAATTTTAAATTTTAATTCTTTCGCTGTATGCTTACTAATCCCAACAGTGGCATTAGAGCTAAGTCAATTATGCATTTAAATTAAGTTTGAATGCTTATTGTGTGCTTATATATGTGATATATAAGTTGTACATTTATTTTAGAAGGTTTGGATTGAAAACCCAAATAATGAAGCTAAAGTAGTAGTGCTGCCAGATTTCATTTCTGGAGGTAGTTTGATTGTGATGAGTTTTTTAATGAACCAATCTTTTAAAATAACCATGAAATTTCTAAAATAAAAGTAGACATCCTAAGATTTAATTTGATATATAATATGTGCCTTTTGGGTAAGTACATTAAGAGATATGAATTTTTAAAGTTAAGCTTCAAATCTAGAACATTTTCTGTCGCAGTGAGGCTTAATTGGAGTTTTGGGAACAGTGTGTACATAATTTTTTAAAGGATATATTTTTATTCGAAAATATAATTAATGAGGGTTACATAAAACTTTGAACCACTACAATTGGATTTTTCTAGATTTAATTATAATTTTTTAAATTAAGGTGAAAAATCTAGCAGTTTAGCTGGATTGCCGTTGTAGCTAACTATTCGTAGTGTGACACAATCATAACATTCATTGCTTTTCATATTGTATGAATTGTTGCTTGTTGTGTTTTATTCTTCAAAATTGTTTGGGTATGGTGAACAATACATCTTTAGTTTTTACAAGGGTTGTAAAATTTAAATACGGCATGCGGGTCGTAACTTCCTCTAAATAGTCTTGATATACATTCTCTTCTCATCTCACTCCCCTTGTATGTTTAAATGAGATTTCTCTCAATGTATTTATTTTTCTTATTTAGAGAAGTCCTCTCGTTGGTTTGAGAGGATTTTAGGTTAGGTGAGCCATGTTGTGTCACATTTAAATTATACTTTTGATTAGATTATTGCATGCATACTTTTACATTTATATGTATTTGTTTGTATAAGATACAACCACGATTGCATTCATATAAACAAAACTAATTGATTAAGCTCTTTGAATAAAATCTTAAGTCATAATGACGTCAATTAATGAATACTTATTAAAATCTAGATCGCTCAATTGTAGGTTCCACCAAAGTGGATGTATTTGAGTTATCTTAGTAAGACAAGCCTAAGTAATAGTGCTACTCCTTCATTTTTAGATAGTCAGATTTCAGTGTTTTCAGTTCTCAGTGATGTTGTGTTTAACTACTTCTTCATTTTTTTATTTGACACTTTTTTTCATATTATATTTATTTATTTTACTATTATTAAATTTAAAAAAGATGTATTTATATGTTTTTGTGATGTGAGTAGATAAAAAAAGGAAAGTAAGAATGAAATTGATTTCCTATCATAAATGCATGAAAGAAAATAAGTGTGATATGAGTAGATGAAAGAGAAAGGGAGTGAAAATTAAAAAAAAAAAGACGGGTTGACATTCTGCTACCCTGTTTGTATATTAGCCTGAATGGGTCAGCCCGTCGAGGTCAGGCTAGCCCGTTTACCAGCACTAACCTGCATAATGATGCTTGAAGAAATTAAACAAAAGTAAGTAAAGAAAGTCAAAAAGTTACTGAAAAGATAAGATAGATTAGACAAAAGCATGATTATGTATAATAGTTGTGATTTTGGCTCACATCTTCCTCTGGTTTTACGTATAGTAACGATTTAAACACTTTTTATGAATCGATGATTTGCTTCCCATCCAGTTTTCTAATAAACTGGCAAACAAGGTCTTTTAACATCATATTCCCAAGACAGTAGCGCTCTGTTTATTTATTAAATAAGTTCATTAAATCAAGAATAACACGATGAACATCACCACTAGGATGTGTTTCAAGAGTCTGAATAATATCATCCAATGACTCCTTACTCAGTCTATCCTTTATGAATTGAATTTTGTCTTCTCGATTTATAGAAACCATACATTTGCTCTGATATCGCTTATAATAATTCCACCTTGCACATTTAGGGCTGACCTGCATTCTTTTAACTCTTCTCTTTTTTGAGTAAGAGCTTCTTCCCATACCTGACATAGGTTTAATAAATGACTTATGAATCTCACCTATTAAATGTACCTTAGCTTCAATGATCCAGCGGACATCCTCAGGAAGGCCTAAACGCTTGAATGTCTTTATTCTTTCAAGTCTACATTTATAGATCTTCCTGAGCACATCTTTGGGAAGAGTGAGGAACCTAGTTTTAAGCTTTACAAGAGATTCCTTCACATTAATTGAAAAAGATGAAAACTAAAATTTTTAGCTCAATGCAATCTGCTTCAATGAGTAGGAAAGAAAAATGAAAGAGTAAGGAAAAGAAGTTTTGTGTTGCCTCCCAAATAGCCGCCCTTCTTTAACGTCTTTAACTAGACAAAAACCAAACCAACCAAACCAATAATTTTTTTTTAATTTTTATATTTTTTAATTAATTTTTTTAATTTTTTTTTGAGTTTAGAACTTACCTGTTGGTTCCTCAAATGTGATAACAGTTTTCAATGTGTTGAGCACACTGTCATTATACTCTTTCAGCCTTTGCTCGTTTAATTTGAATTTTTGATCACCATCTTGAATCTTCACTACTCCAAATGGCCATACTTGAACCACAGTAAAAGGTCCTAACCACGTTAATCTCAGCTTTCCCTGAAAGAGTTTTAACCTTGAGTTATACAACAACACTTTTTATCCCGGTGTGAACTCTCTCCTCAAAATTCTTTTGTCATGCCACATTTTTGTCTTCTCCTTGTATAACTTGGCATTCTCATAAGCTTGTTGTCTAAATTCTTCAAGCTCATTGAGTTGGAGAAGTCTCTTCTCACCATCTTCCTTTAAGTCAAAATTTAAGGCTTTGATTCCCCAATATTCTTTGTGCACTTCAGGATTAGTAGATTTTGATATATCTACCATTCCCATTGCTAATGGTTGATCCATATAGATTTTGTGCACCACATCTTTTGAGCAGCTAGTCAATGTATCTACTCTGTAACATGTGTTACCTTCATTTGGAAAGGACCAAGCCTTAAAAATGTTGAAAGATACTTGATCATTTTGAACTCAAAAGGTTAACTTTCCATGTTGCACATCTATTAAAGTTCTCCAAGTTGTAAGGAATGGCCTCCCAAGAATGATATGAATTTCTTGGTCTTCTTCCATGTCGAGTATGATGAAATCAGCTAGGAATATGAGTTTGTCCACCTTCACCAGAACATCTTCTAAGATACCCCTCGGATGTTTTATTGATTGATCAGGTAGAAGTAATGAAACTGTGGTAGGCTTCACCTCTCCAAGATCGAGTTTTCTGTAGACAGATAGAGGCATGAGATTTACACTTTCTCCTAGGTCACAAAGTGATTTTTCAAAGTTACATTGACCTATGGTGCAAGGAATGTAAAAGCTTCCTGGATCTTTCAACTTTGGTGGTAATTTCTTTTGTAGAATAGCGATGCACTCCTCAGTAAGTGCAACTGTATCAAATTCTTCCAGTTTAAGCTTATTTGAGAGAATATCCTTCATGAATTTTGCATAACTGGGCATTTGGGCAAGAGCATCTACAAAAGGGATGTTGATATATAACTTTTTGAAAACCTCCAAAAACTTTCTAAACTATTTGTCTAGCTTTTCCTTCACAAGTCTCTGAGGGTATGAAACTAGTGGTACATATGGATGAGGATTATCTGGAAAGCTGATTCTTTTGGGTATCACATCATCCTCTTGAGGTTTTTGTGCTTCCTCCTTTTGTTCTTCTTTGCTTGCTTTATTTTCTCCATCTTTCTTCTATTGAATTACATGATCTTTTAATTCTTTTCCACTCCTTAATGCAATGGCCTTTACATGCTCTCTTGGGTTTCTTTCGGTATCAATTGGAAAAGTACCTGATTGTCTGGAATTCAGTATATTTGCAATTTGGCCCATTTGGATCTCCAATTTTTTTATTGAGGCTTTGTGGCTTTTGAGTGTTGCGTCAGTCCTAGCCATGAATTGAGATGTATTCATGGTTAGTTGGGCCAGTGCATATTCCAAATTTAGTTTCTATTGTGGTGGAATTGGTGGTTTAAGAGCTTGTTACTAGTAGTTCCCTTACGGCTTGAACATTTTTATTATTTATCCAGTCAAAGTTTGGATGATTCTGCCAACCTGGATTGTACGTGTTTGAGAATGGGTCATTTCTTTGATTTCTGAGATAATGAGCTTGCTCTGATTGAGAAGGCATGGATGGGTGTCCTTCTTGACATTACGTGCTCACATAAGGTCCTCCATATTGATCAAAGGTTTCAAGAAGAGTGATGATTACATTTGATTGACTTGTCAATGAGCTCACTTGCTTGGATATAGATGCAACTTGAGAAGATAAAATTGTAAGGATATCCAGCTTGTGTACTCTAAGTACTTTCTTTGAAATGTTACGTTCAGAAGGCCATTTATTGGTATGCATTGGCCACCATCTCCTCAAGTAAATTGTAGGCATCATCTAGACTTTTCCTCATTAAAGATCCTCCAACTGTAGCATCTACAAGAGTTCTGGTGGTATGTGTCATCCCATTATAAAATTTTTGCGGTTGCCACCAATATGGTAACCTATGATGAGGACACCTCCTTAGCAACTCCTTATATCTTTCCCAGGCTTCGTAGAGGCTTTCTAGTTCATGCTGGGAAAATGAGGTAATTTTATTCCTCATTTTAGCGATTTTTCCTGAAGGAAAGTATTTTGTCAAAAATTTATGCGCCAAGGCATCCTATGTAGTAATGCTTCCCACGGGTAGAGAGTGTAGCCAGCTCTTAGCCTTATCCCTGAGTGAAAAAGGGAAAAGTCTAAGTCTAATGACATCATCAATAACACCATTATGCTTGAATGTGTGGTAGATTTCTAGGAAACTGGCATATGTGTGTTAGGATCTTCTGTTGGTAAACTACTGAACTGATTTGCTTGCATCATCTGGATAATTGTAGGCTTGATTTCAAAATTATTGGTTGCTACTGGTGGTTTTCTGATTCCAGAAGTTGTCTCCATGACTGTTGGTATTGCATAGTCACGGAGTGTTTTGGTATTTGCTGCTTCTCCTTCCAGATTTGCCATCAGATTGATTGAAGTAAGATTGATTGAAGTAGACTGCTTTTGAACTCTCCGATTTCTTCGACAAGTTCTCTCGATCTTAGAATCAAAAGGTTGTAATTTAGTCTCCTTCGATCTAGTCATGTACTAAGCAAAAGCCTGAAAGGAAACACAAGACACCAAAAAGAAAACAAATGTAATATAAAGACCAAATTAGTAATAAAATTACTTGGTATTGATATTAATGACAACAATCCCCTGCAACGACGCCAAAAACTTGTTACGAGTGTAGATAGTTAATTAAAAAGTGCAAGTGTACACTATCGTAAATAAGTAATATAGAAGTGAGTAGAGTATCGTTCCCATAAGGATTGATCACTAAGTACTAAAATTGGTAATCTTAATTCTATTTGATCGATCGATTAGTTTGTGGTTGAGAATAAAAAATTAAAATGATTAAATATAAATGCAAATGATATGAAGACAAATATGAGAAAACGGTCTTAAGGATCAGATTTCACATAGCAAATTTTGGATTGAATCACCTATCTATTTTAGTCCAATTTATTCTACATGATTGATAGTCGAGTTTACCCAATTTAATTACTAGCTTCTTTCAAGGTCAAGAAATTCTATGATTAATTGCTAATCAATTATATTCCTATATGAATTTAAGCAATTAATCATGCATTAAGATTTATTGAACTCATTAAGACTACATAACTCATATGAATATATTCATATTCATATACAAAATATGGTTTTAATTATAGGATCTATACACATGCATCTCCTTCCGGTCTCAACATACATTTTGAAATCATTCAAAAGGCAGCCAGTCAATTGAAAGCATTAAGAATAATAATTAAAACTCAATCATGAAAGAAAAATTAAAACTAGATTTAATAAGTTAAGATTCAATCCATCATTAATAAGCTACATCATCACCCTAGGAAAATGTAAATTTAGCTCATGATAAAATTAAAAACAAACCTAATATAAATTAAAGACATCATAAATATTGCATAAAACTTATATTAAATTCTAAAACATAAAAATACAATTACAAGATGCATGAAAATGAAAAAAAATACAACTACAAGATGCATGAAAATGAAAAAAAAATCTAGCATTCCATATAGGAGGTAAAACCTTCCATGTATGTGGCAACCTATACCATCCATAAAGGAGGACTACCTAGGCCTTCCATGTAGGAGGTAAAACCATCCATGTAAGAGGCATGCAAAAAGTAATAAAATGCATGAAATAAATTCTAAGATAAAAGTTCTATCTCTCTTCCTTCCTCCTCATTTTAGGATGCCCAAGACCTCTATTTATAGGCTTGAATTTGGTGCTACAGTACTATGAACAGTGAAAATCATGTTTTGCAACAGTGAAAACCACGTTGCTACAGTAAAAACGCATACTGAACAGTGAATCGTTACAGTAAAAAAAATGCGTTCGGAACAACAAACCGCATCTAAACAGTGACCGTATCTGCTAGAGTGATTGTATGAATAGTGAACTGCAACAGTCCCCCTGGTCCCTTAAATACCTTCTCACTATCTTCTTAATATGGTGTTGTACGGGGCCGTCAGAAGAAAATCATTATTTATTTATCAATTACACTCAAATTCATTACATTAAGCTCAAATATCGTCCACAAAATCATCATATAAGGAAAAATAAATATGAAAATATTTTACTTATCACTAGTGTTGTAATTTCACTTTGCCGTGGTGAGACGTGTCCTTAAGCCGTGACATGTAGTACCAAGAGCGTTGTTGAAAGTTGTGGCTTGCTTCGCCGAGGCAAGAGTTGTTTTTTTTGCTATAATGTGAAATACTGAGAGTGTTGATAGAAGTTGTGTCTAGCTTCACCGTGGCAAGAGGTGCTTCTTTGTGGTGGCGCGAAGTACTGAGAAGACATTTTGAAATTTGCACAGAGTTTCACCATGGTGAAAGGTTTCTTGTCTCTTTAACATCCTTATTATTATTTTTAGGATATAACAATAATTTGAAGATAATTATTTTAGTAGATAATTTATAGGAATAAAAAAACAAGGGATCTAGTAAATATATTAAAAAAGATTATTATTTTAATAATAATAAAAATATTATTATTATTATTAAAAAAAAGAAAGTGGCACTGAATGTACCGTTTCGGTGCCACTATATTTGACAAAAGAGGGGTGGCACTTTCGGTGGCACCACCCTCAATAAAAAAATATAAAAAAAATGATGATGAATGGAGGCTAGAGAGGGTATCATAAATATCCCTTCTCCATACTCACTTCATGTAAGTGATTTATGTGAAGTGTTGCGTAGAAGGGTGTATGACGAGCTTCTGATAGAAGTATTTTTATATCTTTGGGGACTAATAAGATACTCAAAATCACTTCTAATCACAAAATTTCCTTCATGAAAAATGTTCTAAATAATTTTCCCTTTCTTATGATAGTAATTTCTTACTGATTAGAGAATATTTTAGGATTAAAATTTTGGGCAAATTTAAGTTTTATTAGTATAAGACTATAGGAATGTAGAGGATGATTAATAGTGAATTTTAATTGGTTTACTTTTGTTATTTAGTTAGTATAAGATTTTATTAATGAATTTTCTATATAACCAGTCTATAAATAATTTTATTTTGGAATTTTTTTAACTGATTAAATTTGGGATAAATAATTTATTTGAATTATTAAAAATATTATTATAGTTTTAATCGGTTTAGATCTTTTATTAGAGTGAATATTTATAATTTTTATATTTTTAAAATTTGGGGATTTTATAAAAAGAAAAGAAATTGACAATAATGAATGACATAAATGTGTTATTTGAGTTAAGAAAAATATTTGAATTAATAACTTGGATTTTAGTCTGAAATTAGAATTTTTGGGAGTAATTAACTCAAAACATTAAAATTATAGAATTAAGTTAAGTAAATTATTTTTTTTAATAACTCAAAGAGTTATTAATGTATAATAAATTGATTATTGTAGATTGATTTTTTGGCGTGTATTTGAGCTCTTAGATTAGGAGCTTGTGGTTATAATTTGCTTTAACGAGAGGTAATCATTTTTTACTTGTTATGTGAGTTGATATGTGTTTGTGAGTATTTCATAGAATGATTATGAAGTTGAAAATTGTATGTTGATATTTATTAATCATTTCGATGAGTAAAGATTTATTGTGATTGAGAAAGTTATCGTAATATTGAGGAGTATTTTGATATAAATTTGCCTCATGGAACCTTGTGATTTGAATTTATAAAATATATTTATATATTTTAAATATCCTTATGAGGGTGGAAATTTTGAAAAATTCTCATTTAGTTATTTATTGATACATATTGGATGACTGGTTTAGGTTGAGATGGAGAAAATTATTTTACCATATGGTATAGCCTCCATTGGTGTACAATGGTTGGCTTTCTATTGTCCTATGAGTTCAATGAGGAACTACCCCACTAGTTTAATGAGGGGAAAGACATATGGTTCGAGCACGTGTTCTGTGAATTTTGGCCAATCCTCATCATATGATCAGAGAGCTTTTTGAGTGGCCAGTGACATGTAGGGGTGAGCATTCGGTTTTTGGTTCGATTTTTCGGTAAAAACTGAAAAAACCGAAATATATGAATTCTTCAAGCCAAACCGAAACCGAATAGAAGAGGATAACCGAACCGAAATAATTCGGTTCAGTTTCAGTTTTTATTGATAAAACTGAAATTTTTTGCCTTCATGATTAATTAGAATATCTGAATTTTCAACAAGCAAAATTTAATATAAATTATAAATTGAATAGCCTCAGTAAGATCTAAAGAAAGATGATACAAAATATAAATAATATATATGATCAATATAGTATTGACACTTAATTAAATCAGGAAAAAATATGAAAAAAAAATTATATGGTGAATTTTTTTATGCTTTTTTGGTTATTCGGTTAAAACCGAATTTTTTTAAAAAAGAAAACCGAACCGAAAAAAAAAAGAACCGAACATATACCAAAACACCGAAAAAATTGAAGTTGATTGGGTTCGGTTTCGTTTTATTTTGCTCACCCCTAGTGACATGGATAGTAACTTAGTCCATGGGTTTAGTCAGCGGAAACAAAGCAGTTTGGTTGGATTGATGGGAGACACTTAGGAATTGTGATATGAGATTTAATATATAGTAATTGTGATATATAATTTTTGATATGACATTGGTGTATAAAACTGTGATATTGAATTTTTATCAATTATATCTCTAATACTTTGATATATAAACTGTTCAACTTGGCACCTTATGAATACACTGCAACATGTGTAATGAGTTAGGTAGCTGGTTATTGAGACTTTTGTCCCACCCCGTCGATTTAACATTTTTCAGGTGATAGTTCCCGTGTTGGGATACCGGGAGGAGCTCTTGAGGCATATAGATATCTCTATATATCTGTATGGCCTCTTGTAGTTTATTATGTGTTAAATTGATATATATTGCCACTCATAGGGCTCACATTCTGTAAACTTTGATTTGACTGCATACTTTTGATTATCGTATTATGATTTAGATATTATATAGAGTTGAATGACTTTAGTTTCGAAATGAAAAATTTTATATAATCACGGTAGAATATTTAATAGATTGTGAAATTTTAACTTTACTGTAATTAGTATTTGAAAGTATGATTAATATTACGAAATTAAGGAAAAGATTTTACAGTTACCACAGCAAGACATTCGTTTTATATACTTTAGTCTTCAAAACTTCTTCCAGCTATGTCACTATTTTTTCCCAGCTCTTTCATCACTTTAAATGGTCCTTAAACATCTTCAAAATCTTGTCTTAATTTTTCTGCTTCAATGAAAACATGCATACGTTTTCCAATTATTCTATGTAATCTAGATATTCACATATAACCCAAGAAATGTTATTGATATAGAATAAATCATTCTATGCACTTTTTCTTTGTGTAGATGTGTGCAATTTCATTCCAAAAGTCATTAAAGGATGGCGAAAATGTGTAAAATGACATAGGGTTCTTGGGGTTAACATTAGTCCTTTAATTTTACCCCAATTTTCAGTTTGGTATCTTAAGCTTAAAAAGTATATTTTTAGAATTTTAATCTTAATACTATTAGTTTCATTTAACAAAAAATGCTAACTTAGTAAATTTGAACGGTGATAATGTAATTAAATGCTGATAAAATATTCTTTAATTTTAATTCTTTACTAGAATCATTTTATTTTTTAAAATTTAAACATGATTTATTAGCATTTAACTGTGAAATCATCGTTTAAAATTGTTGAGTCAGCATTTTCTGTTAAGTAAAATTAATGGGGTTAAAATTAAAGGACTAAAAATACACATTTTCAAGTTAAGGGATCAAAGAGAAATATGATGTAAACTTAAATTAAAGGAAAAATATATACTTTAACCTAAATAATATTATTTTCAAATTTAAATTGACATATCAGATTTTAATAATCTGAAAAAAAAAACATGCACTGCTCTTTAAAACAACTGCCCAATACAACAATGGATAAAATAGTTTACCAAAACCAAACCCCTATTTTAACCGTTTTTGCTAAAATTCTATGCAAAAAATAATTGAAATTGTAAAAAAAACTCATATGAATTAATATGAATATATCTGGCATTGTTATAAAAATATCGATTATAAAAAAAAAAGTAAGAGATAAAGAGGAGAGAAATTTAAGGGAGAAATTTTTATTCACTTATATATTATTAATATTTAGCTTAAAATCTCTATTTATAGGCACAAACTACTTATAAACAGTATTTTTAGGACAACATGCACAGTAAAAGCGCACAAGAACAGTAACTTCCATATATGCTACAGTATTCACAGTAAAACCGCATAAAAAACAGTAACTTCCACATCTACTACAGTATTACACAGTAAAAACGCGTATAAGTAATAATTTCCGCGTATGCTACACTTACAAGCACAACAATTTTCAAGTCCCTTCATAGGTGAACTGTTTCAGGTCAACTCTGGAAAACTGCCCCCCGCATTTCCCCTGATGTACGATTCTTACAAATCTGGACTTTGCCGTGTCGTAAAGTCCAAATTAACTTGAATAATATCGCTGACCTCAGTATGTAGTACTCACTAATCTGTCTTGCAGTGAGCTTTAATTTCTCTTTTATTGCATCTTCATTTCAGATATATTCCCCTTATGTGATTCACAATCTTTATAAAAATATGAATTTACAAGAGCCTTAACTTATTCATATCCCATGAGACTTCCATTCCAAACACAAGGCATGGCCAATACTTTCTGCTATTCCCATCTCCTTCTTCCTCTGTTATTCTCCTTCTCCTCCTTGTTTCTTTCTGTGAATTCACTTTACTTTCGAAAGTCTGGATTTGCCCTTAATGATGCCGACATTCTCTACATGGGATCTGCAGGATCTCAAGTTGGTACTGTTCGATTCAACTTGAATTATGACTATACTTGTCAAGTAGGATGGGCTATTTATGCTAGAAGGGTAAAACTCTGGGACTCAAGTACTGGACGCATCACTGATTTCACTTCTCATTATACTTTCACAATAGACACTCAAGGTAAAACTGCTTATGGCCATGGACTTTGCTTCTTCCTCGCTTCTTTTGGTTTTGACATCCCTACGAATTCTGCTAGTGGCTTTCTAGGCCTATTCAATACCACAACTAGTCTTTCATCTCAGAGCCAGATTGTTCATGTGGAGTTTGACTCTTACCCAAATTCTGAATGGGGTGAGACCACAGAACATGTGGGAATCAACGATCATTCTGTTGTTTCATCAGTGTCTACGTTTTGGAATGCTAGCCTACACAGTGATGATGTTGCAGATGCGTGGATCACCTACAACTCTGCATCGAAGAACTTGAGTGTAACATGGAAATATCAGAGCACACCGAGTCCTCAAGAGGACAATAGTCTTTCTTATCTAATTGATTTATCCAAGGCTTTGCCTGAATGGGTTACAGTTGGATTTTCTGCTGCAACAGGATCGCTTGGAGAACTTCATACTCTTCTCTCTTGGGAGTTCAACTCAACTTTGGATGATACTGAACATGGCAAAAACAAGAAAACACTTATAGTGGTTCTGAGCACTGTTTTAGGGAGTATTGTTTTGATAGTTGGAGGAGCAATAGTAGCATATGCATTACTCAGGAGGAAGAAGAAAATGAAAAGCAAAAAGGAAGAAAGCGTGAACTTAACATCAATGAATGATGATCTTGAAAGAGGGGCAGGACCAAGAAGATTCTCTCACAGAGAGCTTGCTAAAGCTACCAATAATTTCTCTCAGGACAGGAAACTTGGTCAAGGTGGGTTTGGAGCTGTTTACAGAGGTTATTTTCCTCATATGGACTTAACCGTTGCGGTGAAGAAAATATCAAAAGGATCAAGGCAAGGGAAAAAAGAGTATGTAACCGAGGTTAAGATCATTAGTCAGTTAAGACACAGGAATCTTGTGCAGCTAATCGGTTGGTGTCATGAAAAAGGCGAGTTCCTACTTGTTTACGAGTTCATGCCAAATGGTAGCCTTGATGCTCATTTGTCAGGGAAGAGGCCTCCTCTTCCATGGAACATGAGGCACAAGATAGCTCTAGGAATAGCCTCAGGAGTGCTCTACCTTCATGAAGAATGGCAACAATGCGTGGTTCACCGAGATATCAAATCAAGCAACGTGATGCTAGATTCCAATTTCAATGTAAAACTTGGAGACTTTGGGTTGGCAAAGATCGTGGACCACGATCTCGGTCCCCAAACAACAGGATTGGCAGGCACTATGGGCTATATGGCTCCAGAATACATGAGTACAGGAAGAGCCAGTAAGGAGTCAGATGTTTATAGTTTTGGAATAGTTTCCTTAGAGATAGCCACGGGAAGAAAAGGGAATGACCTTGTGAAACACGGAGATGCAGAAATAGGATTGATTGAGTGGGTTTGGGATCATTATGGGAGAGGAGAGCTAACTTTGGCAATGGATGAAATTTTGCGAAAGGAGTATAACGAGAGAGAAGTCGAGTGTTTGATGATTGTTGGGTTATGGTGTGCCCACCCAGATAAGAATTTGAGGCCAACTATTAGGCAAGCAATTCAAGTTTTATGCTTTGAGGCTGCCCTGCCAGATCTTCCATCAAAGAAGCCTGTTCCTATGTATCATGTTCCCACACCAAAAGTTGTCTCCCAAGCTGCTTCCTTGACCACAACTCTGCAAACAGGTCGTTGATTATATTCAGGATGGGTCAAAAATGTCTTTTGTTCAATCACCTGTGTATGTACCACATACAGATTGCTATAAACAGATGTTGAACTTGATTATTAATTGTTTTGCTCTGTGTATTATGCTAATTAAGATGTTGCGATTAATATCATGAATGTTGGTGTAAGTTTTAATGTCTCTACTTATGTTACAAAAAGGACAAGTTTGTTTTCTGGATACGACCACAATCTATGCTTTGTTACTTTAGACACCAAAATTGTTTCTTTGGAAAGCTATTGTGCAACTGTGGTTTTTTCTTTCTTTCCTTCTTTTTGTTTTTTTTTTTTTTACAGAAATGCTTCATACTAGTTCTCCATGCCTAATCCATCACTAAAATAATTAGGATGTTAGTGCATCCACATGAATCCAGACCTAAAAAGTGGGGTATTTGTAGTATTAAAATTAGGATCTGGGCTTAAATCGCCCATAAATTAGAGGACTTGATCTAATCCGACAACAGGAAGCTCAGCTTTTGACTTCTGAGGAAATTTCTTAATCCGATGAGTTCTTTGTCATATTTTTTAATGTATAAATAACAATGACTTTTCTTCAATGCTACAATAAATATTTGAATGGGTTTGAACCAGTAAAACACCACCCACTTGCGAAAACATATATTTTGTCGGATGACAGCGAAGAGCACCACATGAATTAAACTTATGATGTCTGCACAAAGACTTGTTAAATAATGTTTTCGCAGGTCAATCCAATGCCTACACACACACATATATATGTTTTGTGCAATTGCATAACAATATTCTGATGCTGAACTGTTAATTGAGGATTATAATTGTCCCTTAAAGTTGTTTAGAACCTGTGTTTGGACTATCTAAGGATCTCTGTCTGTCATGCTGTGCGCTCGAATATTTTATGCATGCTTATTTTCTGCAACAACCAGGAATGGTGCACCAAATCTGGAACAAACTGAATTGAAAAAAGGGAAAATGGCTGTGAGGTCCCAAGGGACCCAATTAATATCAAAGAAGTCCCAAGAGAAATTGCTCTGGCAGAAAAGTCCCTAGGGACTTTTCTGATATGAATTCCCAAAGCTAAAAGACGATCATGCCCCTAACTGAAAAAAAGAAAGGAAAACCCAGAGTTACTCCATAATAGATAAATTTAATAAACTCTTTTGGCCCTTTTGTTTGACATGACATTGTTGGAACGCAGGAAAGGGAAGGAGTCTGGTCCTCCTCCGACTCCGAGCAGTCATCTCTTAGGTATATCCATTTTTTTTCATCAAGCATATCCGCTGGCTAGCCTCTTCCTTCAGCCTCGGCCATAACCTAACGACAAGACCCCAAATTGCAGCGCCCAATTACGTTCCCACTGAACCTTCTCTCTGCAGCTCATGATACAGACGCAAGGACCACGTTCGACACTCCATCGTAGCCATCATTGCTTTGACTATCAGGTGAACATTTTTGTTTTTTTCCTGCTCCTCTTTTACCTTATATTTTCTATTCTTTTTTCCTTTCAACCATTCGAATTCATGGGCCGTCCTCGTCATGATTTCCTGTTTGAGTTTGGTGAGAAAATGATTCCATAGTACCACTGTTACTGAAAATTTCATGGCTTCCCTGCAATTCTGATTGAGTTGGTGAAGTTGGGAGATAATTTTGGTGCCCTGATGTTGACTTGATGCCTTTGCTCTCTTTCTCTTCAAGATTGATTCTTATTCATGTCTATTATTACGGGATGCTTTTGATATGGGCCAAGAAGATATGCAGAAGCTGTTGTAAAGAAGAAAACCATATTTTCTGATATGGTTGATCTCATGTCAATTGATGCCATGGCCAAGAAGATGCATGATGTTGTGAATGTGACCAAAAATGTTATTAGACCAAACTGAACAAGTTGTAAAAAAATGACAATGGCATTTATGACTTGTTTCATCTCATCTTAATGTACTGAATAAGCTGTACATGTGACTTGGTTCATGTCATCTTACTGATTAGTTCATCTGACGTTAACCATGGAAAACTGAAAATGTTGTTAATAAAGCTTTCGAAGTAGTTAGAACGGACTCACGAAGTTGTAAACACAGCATAAGCCAATTCTGGACTAGTTCATCTGATGTTAACCATGGAAACTGAAGATGTTGTAAATAAAGCTTCCAAAGTTGTTAAAACACACTCAGGCAGTTGTAAACACAGAATAAGCCAACTCTGGATTAGTTCATTTGATGTTACAACATGGAAAGTGAAAATGTTGTAAATGAAGCTTTACAAGTTGTTAAAACGTACAAATGACGTTGTAAACACAACATAAGGCAATTTTTCAGTTTAGTTCATCTGACGTTAACTATGGAAAATGAAAAGGTTGTTAATAAAGCTTCAAAGTAGTTATAACAGACTCATGAAGTTATAAGGTTGTAAATGAAGCTGTCGCAGTTGTCAAAATGCACTTAGGAAGTTGTAAACACAGCGTAAGCCAATTCCGGATTAACTCAACTGATGGTAAGCATGGACACTGAAAAGGTTGTAAATGAAGCTTTACAAGTTGTTAACACGTACTCATAACGTTGTAAACCCATCATACGTCGTTTCTCAGTTGGTCCATGTGATGTTAACAATTTAAACTTATAAGGTTGTAAATGAAGCTGTCACAGTTGTTAAAATGCACTCAGGAATTTGTAAACATAGTGTAAAGCCAATTCCGGATTAACTCAACTAATCGTAAGCATGGACACTGAAAAGGTTGTAAATGAAGCTTTACAAGTTGTTAACACGTACTCATAACGTTTTAAACCCATCATACGCCGTTTCTCAGTTGGTCCATGTGATGTTAACAATTTAAACTTATAAGGTTGTAAATGAAGCTGTCGCAGATGTTAAAACGCACTAAGGAAGTTGTAAACACAGCGTAAGCCAATTCCGGATTAACTCAACTGATGGTAAGCATGGACACTGAAAAGGTTGTAAATGAAGCTTTATAAGTTGTTAACAGGTACTCATAATGTTGTAAACCCATCATACGTCGTTTCTCAGTTGGTCCATGTGATGTTAACAATTTAAACTTATAAGGTTGTAAATTAAGTTGTCTCAGTTGTTAAAACGCACTCAGGAAGTTGTAAACATAGCGTAAGTCAATTCCATATTAACTCAACTGATGGTAAGCATAGACACTGAAAAGGTTGTAAATGAAGCTTTACAAGTTGTTAACACGTACTCATAACGTTTTAAACCCATCATACATCATTTCTCAGTTGGTCCATGTGATGTTAACAATTTAAACTTATAAGGTTGTAAATGAAGCTGTCGCAGATGTTAAAACGTACTGAGGAAGTTGTAAACACAACGTAAGCCAATTTCGGATTAACTCAACTGATGGTAAGCATGGACACTGAAAAAGGTTGTAAATGAAGCTTTATAAGTTGTTAACAGGTACTCATAATGTTGTAAACCCATCATACGCCGTTTCTCAGTTGGTCCATGTGATGTTAACAATTTAAACTTATAAGGTTGTAAATGAAGCTGTCGCAGATGTTAAAACGCACTGAGGAAGTTGTAAACACAGCGTAAGCCAATTCCGAATTAACTCAACTGATGGTAAGCATGGAAACTGAAAAGGTTGTAAATGAAGCTTTACAAGTTGTTAACACTTGAGCCCCCAGAAGCAATTGCTTCAATCATTTGCTAAAAATAAACCGAGTTGACTACATCAGGAGGTGCATCGATATCATACAGAACATTGGAACGATTAGTGGCGACGAGAACCTGAACCAAAGGTCTCAAACCAGGCGTATGGATTCCATCGTTGTTTGTGATGAGAATTGTAGGTTTGCTAATCTCTTCTATGGTCGTTGCTGGAGAAGTCCGTCTCAGAATGAAGCATGCGAGAAAGTTCAGGAAATGAATAAAGGAGACAAAGGAGTGTTGTACCAGAAATTGCGGTTTTGAGGCAAAAGACTGAGTTCGTTGAATGTTCTTTTTCACTCAGTTAATTTTTATTAGGGGCATAATGGTCTTTTTGCTTTAGGAATTCATATCAGAAAAGTCCCTTTTAGGACTTTTCTGCAAGAGCAATTTGCTTTGGGACTTTTTTGCTATTAATTGGGTCCTTTGGGATCTCAGAGTCATTTTCCCTTAAAAAAAAGCACATAAGAAAAAACATATTGTTCTAGGCTTTCATTAATGTTGCTTTTAAAATCCTTGACCTGCTGCGTTAATTATGCTTCAATTCATGAGTCACTTGATTTGTAGTTTGTCACCTCTTTAATTATACTTTTGAGTTTATTAATTTAGTCTACACTATAATATTTCCTTACTGTCCAATTATTTAGATTATATTTTGTTGGAAGCTCAGGAGACTGTTAGGCAGAGAGTTAAAAGGAGCAATAATTAAAATGAAAATGAGCTTTGTAAAAGTCAAAACAAAGTATCAGCTTCTTGGTTAAAATTAAAGTAAAATACGTTTACCTCCCATTTATTTATTCTAAATTACTGATACATCCCTTTTATTTTAAAAACCAATATGAACCTTCCTTAAAATTATAACCTATGTTGCATCTATTTACCCAATTGTCAGCTGTTAAATTACAATATTGATATGTCATTTTAACCAAAATGCTCATTCTTAACATAAATATTAAGGAAAATCTTTAATAAAGAACTTTAAAAATGCTAAAAAATAACAAAAGTGTTTCAAATATTCATAATTTTAGAGAAATATTAGGATCAATTTGTCTTTTTTTAAATTAAAAAGAAAAGACCAATTTGCACTTACATAGATTTTTTATTTAAAAAAAATCACCCCTACCGACCGCTGCAACCGAAGCTTCAGAGAGAATAATATTCCTAAAGTGGTGGGGGTGGGGTTACCCCACCACTTTATTTGTACAAAATGTTGGTGATCATTGGGCCACCAATGCCATTGAAAGTAAATAATATATATAAAAAAATATATTAACTTTTAATTTTGGAAAAATTCCATATAAATACCAAATAAACTTGCAAAACCCCCAAAAGTCTGTTAACACTTTAAAATGATTTAAAGGTGACATGTATTAAATTTGGAATTTTAACATTTTAAAATTTTTACCATTTTACCCCTCAATTAAAAAAATAAAAAATAAAAAGGCCCTTGCCAGAGAACCACCGCCGGCCACCAGCCACCAGCCACAGGTAGTCGGCAGCTAAGACCCCTTGCGATTGGAGCTTTTTTGGGGGGAGGGGATTTTTTTTAATAAAAAGTTTCCAAAAGGGGCAGAGGTGGGACCCACCCCACACCCTCTTCCCTTAACAAAGGGGCTTGGTGGCCATTGGGCCACCAAGCTCCTTTGATATGTGTGTGTGTGTGTGTGTGTGTAACAAAAATCAAAACATAATGGCGTTAACAAAATCAGTAATGAAAATGATAAAACTTATGGTTTTGATAAAATGAATAATGGGAATGACAACTAACGTACGACCTCCTTACCAAATGTGTTAAAGTGTTGGCTCAGAGGGGAACTCTAACAAATTTACTAATGGGAATGACTAAAATCATAATGGTTTTGTCAAAGGCCTCTCTGAGCCAACACTTTCACACATTTTGTGAGAAATGTATATCCATTTTGTCAAAACCATTAAAGGTTTAGTCATTCTCATTAGTGAATTTGTTATAGCACCCTCTGGGACAGTACTTTCACACATTTGGTGAGGAATGTATATTCATTTTGTCAAAACCATTAATGGTTTAGTCATTCCCATTAGTGAATTTGTCAGAGCCATTAGTCATTCCCCTTAAGGGGCTCTGACAAATTCATTAATGGGAATAACTAAACCCTTAATGATTTTGAATAAATGGATATGCATTCCTCACAAAATGTGTGAAAGTGTTGGCTCAGAGGGGACTCTGACAAAACCATTACAAGTTTTGTCATTTCCATTAGTGAATTTGTCAGAGTTCCCCTTTGGGCCAACATTTTTACACATTTGGTGAGGAGGTTATGCATAGTTGTCATTCTCATTATCCATTTTTTCAAAAATATTACAGGTTTTATCATTTCCATTAGTGAATTTGTCAGAGTCTCCCTCTGGGCCAACACTTTCACACATTTAGTAAAGAGGTCATGCGCTAGTTGTCATTCCTATTATCCATTTTGTCAAAATCATTACGAGTTTTGTCATTTCCATTACTGATTTTGTTAACGCCATTATGCCTTCATTTTTGTTATACATATATATATATATATTAATGTGTGTGTGTGTCTGTGTGTATCAAATGAGCTTGGTGCCCAATGGCCACTAAGCCCCTTTGTTAAAGGGGTGGGGTGGGTTTGATCCCACCCCTGCCCCCTTTGAAAACTTTTTATAAAAAAAAAATCCCCTCCCCCTAAAAAAGCTCCAGCCGCAGGGGGTCCCAGCCGCCGCCTGCCAGTGGTGGTGGTGGTTCTCCGTTAAGGACCTTTTTATTTTTTATTTTTTAATTGAGAGGAAAAATAGTAAAAGTGTCAACATTTTAAAATTCCAATTTAATACATGTCACCTTTAAATCATTTTGAAGTGTTAACAGACTTTTGAGGGTTTTGCAAGTTTATTTGGTATTTATATGGAATTTGCTCTTTAATCTTTAACCCAATCCCATTAACAATTCAAATAAGGAAATGACAAGTTTAGATTAGGAATTCACAATTTTTGTTTTTAAGTAAAAAAATCATTTACTATCTTAGGCCATTCACAAGTTTAGATAATGAATTCATAAATTCAGATAAGGAATTGACAAGTTTAACTAAGAAATTCATAACTTTTGTTAACCAGAGCTTCGACCTCCATTAGGGTGGGTGCCGACGGCCGGTGAGAGTAATTTTTTTAAATAAAAAAAATACATGTAAGGGTAAATTGGTCTTTTCTTTTTAATTTCAAAAAAGATAAATTGAGTCTAATATCTCTCTAGGATTATGAATATTCAAAACACTTTTTTTCATTTAGTATTTTAAAGTTCTTTATTAAGGATTTTTCCTAAATATTACTTAATAATAATTTAAATGCAAAATATATATACTAACTTTAAGGCAAAATAAATAAATAAATAAATAAATAAATAAACTCTCCCAATGCCATAACGCTTATTACTTACTAATTGAGGCTGATCTTTGTAGAGTGTATTAAGAAAAATTCAATAACAAATAAAAGAGTATCTCTAAGATTAATATATCAAAGCATTCAAGTCGTAAGCGGAAATGATATATAAACAAAACAACAAGAGGAACTCAGAAATATTGCAACTTGCAAGACTTCATTCCAGGTGGAGTTGGGAATTAGGGCTAGTCCTGCAGTAGGGTCCGAGATAAGAAAAATTATTGTTTTTTAATGCCCGTCCGGAGAGTATGTGGGTAAGGCCGGAAGCCATTTTCATAAGATTTAACTACATGTCTACACGGCTCAGCAATAAAATAAATACAGTTATTAATTCATAATCAAAGGTAAAAAATAATGTTCACAAATAATTCATAGGCTCACACAAAGCATAAGAAGACAAGAAGCTAAACACTCTAAGCAGCATGAGTACGATGACTATCATTTTCATCATCTTTGCCACTATCACCAATTTCAAAGAAATTTAATTGTACTTCACTTTGAGTAATAGGCTCTGCTTGAAGGGTAACATTATTAAGATTTTTTTCTCCCACATCATAAATACATCAATAATCTTTATCTACGATAAATAATAAACCAAAATGATAAATAACTCTATTACAAATACCAAATAAAAATAAATTAGCAAATTACCATTATATGTGAAACTTTGGAGTAAATAAGAAATATCTAACGTATTTTTCTTATAAAATAAGAAATATCTTTTATAAATTTTTAATTTTCAGGATTTTTAATACAAAATATTCTTATAAAACTTAATTCTAAAAAAGATAGTAACAACTAAATATTTGCAATTTCATTAACAAAATATAAAAAATCAATATATTATTATCATATTTATAATTTTAAAAAATAAAAAATATACAGGCTTAGAAGGGCCAGCCCTTTTAGGCCGTCGGCCCTACAGGGCTGTCCTTTTTACGCTTTCAATTTTGAGGCAAAAATCTTAAACCGACAGGCTTGGCCCATTTTCCTGACTCTAATTCTAGGAGAGAAATCTTGGTATGAGCTCATTATTGCAATGAGCAAGATCATTGAGAACATAAAGTGAATAAGCAAAACTTATTTCTTGAGCACTAAAGCAAGCACACGCGTGGGCACCAATCAAGCAATATATATATATATATATATATATATATATATATATATATATATGTTTACTCTTAGTCAACAATTTTTGCAGCATGCAGCTGCTTGAAATAAAGTTGTTGCCATGTGATAATTTAGATGTCACGAGTTTAAATTTTGAAAATAACTTCTTCGCTTATAGGGATAAGGCGGCATACGACTATCCCTTTCTAAACTCTACTTGGTGGGAATCTCATGTACTGAGCAAATGTCTGAAATAAGGATGATCAATTAAGGGATGGACCATGTTTGACAAACATAATATTGTTGAACGACCATTGAGAACAACAAATAAAAGGAAAACTAAAAATGAAAAGGAGCTTTATAAAAATCATAACAGACCATCATATTCTTGTTAGCTTTATATATTTGACTTGTATCTGTAATTTGGACTGTACCTTTTACATGTTTATGTAATTGATGTCTGCTTTTGTCGCTAAAGCAATCAATTAAACTAGGTTTCAATTAATTATGCAATTTATGATCAACCTAGGTCATTCTCCTAAGGAGCAAGCTGTGGGTATTTTCTAGGATTAATTTTTTTAGTGATGAAAGATGCAATAGAACATACCTAAACTAAGGGGACTGAAGCCAGAGCTGAAAGGAAAATTCGTGTCCCGACATTTCAAAGAGTTTCACAAGGCTGTTAAAGAGTGAGGACTAACTGAACATAATCTGATGGAGTTGCACACTCAGAGAAATACAAGCAATAAGATTACGCCTAGTGGCAACAATTTTTTCCAAAAGCGCCCATATCAGGGTGGTTCTGCAAGTGGTAACAATAAGAAGCCTAACCAGACTGATAGCCGAGGTAATTTGAGACCATCTGGGAACAGAATCTACCGATATTGTAAGAATCATCTTCATCTGGGACAGACATGTGCACAAGCGAAACAAGCCCTGACAGCAGCTAGGCTGATTATCTGCTACAACTGCAATAAACCAGGGCATATTGCCAAGGATTATCGACAGTGACAAGAGCCAAGAGAGCCAAGGCAACAAGTGCAAGGTAGAGTGTTTGCCTTGACACACGAGGAAGCCTGAAAGTCATCAGAGCTGATTAGATGTACAATTTCTCTCAATGCTAATCTAGTACAAGCATTGTTTGATTCAGGAGCTAGTCATTCATTCATTGCATACGATTGCATAAGACGATTAGGCCTGAGTATGCATTAATTACCTTATGATTTGACGGTATCCACGCCTACGGGTAATGGGTTCGTCACTACAGAAGTTTGCTTGAATTGCATAGTAAACATCGAAGGGCATGAGTCTACAGTCAACCTAATTTGCTCACCACTAAAACGACTTAAAGTAATTCTCGGAATTGATTAGCTAACCACAAATAATGTGATGCTAGACTGTGGAAAAAAAGGGTCGTTTACCCTAATCCAATAGCAAAGGCTAACACTGAAATCAACTTAAACTTTCTCTCTGCAGCTAAGGCTGAGAGATGCTTACATAAGGGTTATCAGGGGTACATCGTATTTTTCTCCATGCAATCAGAAGCAAGCATAGCATTGGAGAATATCCCTGTTGTGAATGAGTTTCCTGATGTATTTCCGGAGGATATCAGTGGATTACTCCAGGATAGGGAAGTGGAGTTTACAATTGAAACTAAGTCTGAAGCAAAGCCGATATTGAAAGCCCCATACAGAATGGCACCAAGTGAGATGGCGGAACTAAAAAACCAGATTGAAGAGCTACTAGAAAAAGGGTTTATCAAACCCAGTGTCTCGCCATGGGGAGCTCCAGTGCTATTCGTGAAAAAGAAAGACAGAAGCCTATAACTCTCTATTGATTACATGGAACTGAACAAGGTTACTATCAAGAACAAATACCCACCTCCTAGAATTGATGATTTTCTTGATCAACTATCAGGAGCTTGTGTGTTCTCAAAGATTGACCTAAGGTCAGGTTACCATCAACTCAGAGTGAAGGTATATGGTGTTTCAAAAACTACTTTCAGAACACAATATGGTCATTATAAGTTTCTAGTAATGCCATTGGACTGACCAATGCACCTGCAGTGTTCATGGACAACATGAATCAAATTTTTTGACCATACTTAGACCAATTTGTGGTAGTCTTTATCGATGACATCCTGGTATATTCCCAGAGCCAAGCAGAGTATGAACACCACTTGAGAACTGTACTAAACACGTTGAGGAGCAAGCAAATGTGAGTTTTGGCTTTCAAAAGTTAAATTTATAGGTCATGTGGTCTTACAGCAAGAGGTCTTACTAGATCCAAACAAGGTGGAAGCAGTACTGAACTGAAAGAGACCAGAGACAGTACTTGAGATACGTGGTTTTCTAGGTCTCGCAAGCTATTATCGAAGATTCATACCGAATTTCTCTAGAGTAGCATTGCCATTGATTAAGCTGACACGAAAGACTGAGCATTTTATGTGGGTCAGCAATTGCGAGTAGAGCTTCATCTAGTTGAAACGAAAGCTAACGATTGCACCAATTCTTACAATCTCAGATCCACAATCAACCTTCGTAGTATACACAGATGCCTGTGGGCATGGATTGAGATGTGTCCTAATGCAGTAAGGCCATGTTATGTCATACACATCTTGACAATTGAAGCCTCATAAACAACGATATCCCATGTATGATCTTGAGTTGGCAGCGATTGTATTCGCACTAAAGATCTGAAGACACTATCTCTATGGAACGACCGTAGAACTGTACTGCGACCACAAGAGTTTGAAATATCTATACGATAAAAAAGAGCTCAATATGCGACAACGCAGGTGGATAGAGTTACTCAAAGACTATAATCTTGAGATCAAATATCATCCAGACAGGCCAATGTGGTGGCTGATGCATTGAGCCGCAAAGTAGTGCAGGTAGCAGTCCTTATGATTCATGAGCATAAGTTAATAAAAAACTTCTGAGATCTCAACCTATTAAATCAGATACTAATAAGCAACAATAATGTCAGTCAGATAGAGAATGATCTGAGAGCGGAAATAGAAGAGGCTTAGAAGCAAGATAGGCGTGCTCAGTCTATCAGAAACATGATTGTGAAGGGAGAAACTCAAGAGTATGATTTATCACCGAGTGGACTAGTTCGGTACCATAAGCTGATATATGTTCCACAACAAGCAGAATTGAAACGCTAGATCCTGGAGGAGGAACATAAGAGTAAATACACTATACATCCAGGAGCAACTAAGATGTACCATAATCTAAAGTCCATATATTAGTGGCCAGGCATGAAAAGGGACGTGACAAGGTTCATTGCTCATTGCCTTACATGTCAGAAAGTCAAAGCTGAGCATCACGACCATCAGGGCTACTACATAACCCTACAATTCCCGAGTGGAAATGGGAGATAATCACTATAGACTTTGTAACAGGATTACCAAATTTCCGGAACCATGATGCCCTATAAGTGATAGTAGATCGATTCACGAAGATAGCCCGTTTTCTTTCGATCAGTATACACTATTCTCCCGAAAAGCTCTCAGACATCTATATTAAGGAGATTGTGCGTCTCCATGGTACACCAAAGAACATTATATCGGACAGAGATCCACGATTCACTTCGAAGTTCTGGAAGGCGATACATGAGGCTTTAGGTACTAAGCTCTGATTTAGTACCGCCTATCATCCTCAAACAGATGGATAAACCGAAAGAAAAATCCAGACACTAGAGGATATGCTCAGGGCGTGCGTGATTGATTTCAAAGGCAGTTGGGATCAATTCCCTTCTTTAGCGGAATTCGTATACAACAACAGCTATCACAATGGCATTCAGATGACTCTTTATGAAGCATTGTATGGAAGGAAATGTAAATCACCCTTGTGCTGTACACAATTTTCTGAGAGACAGATATATGGGCCAGACAATCGATCAAACAACGGAGAAAATAAAGCTAATCAAGCAGAGGCTATTAGCTATACTAAGCTAACAAAAAAGTTATACCAATAAGAGGCGGAAACCTCTCAAGTTTGAGGTTGGAGACCACGTATTTATGAAGGTTTTTCCTATTACTGGCATTGGCAGAGCGATGAAGGTAAAGAAGTTGAGTCCAAGGTATATTGTTCCTTTCGAGATTCTAACAAAGATTGGGCCAGTAGCATACCAGATAGCATTACCTCTAAGTTTAAGCAAGCTGCATGATGTCTTCCATGTATCACAATTAAAGAAACATCAACCTGATTCCAAGCATGTGATCGAATACGAAGAGGTTCACTTATGAGATGATATGACGTATAAGGTCACACCTGACCGAATTATCGATTGGCAGGATAAACAACTGAGATACCGAAGTATCCCATTCATCAAAGTGGTATGGAAGGGATTATCTCCTAGAGAAGCTACTTGGGAGTCTGAGGAAGACATGCAGAAGCGTTTCCCTGAGTTTATAAGTCAGTACTTGTAACAAATTTTGGGGACGAAATTTATTTAAGGAGGGGAGAACTGTGACACCCCAATTTTTAATTACCAATATTCCTCCTATATAATTGATACATCTAATGGAATAAAATGGTGAATGGTGGTGCACATGAATCTACCATAATATTTCAATTGTCAGTTACACACAATTCAGTTAAGCAAGGACACAAATGAGCAATTAAGGTCCACCTAAAGGCCTACTATTTTAACCAAAATTGGAATATGAAATGAATTGACTAAGGGCCTATTATACATGTCAAAATTTGGTTAAACCAAAGGAAAAGAAGTAGAAATGATTTATTTCGATAAATCATAAAACATAGGGGCAAAACGGTAATTTTGCCACAAAGTGGGAAACAAATATTTTTCCTTAATCTTTCTAATAATCTCACTTATATAAGCACTAAAAAGAGGAAAATGACTACTTGATAACTAATAAGCCTATTTTAGTGAATTATTCTCAAGTAAGGTCAACTAGTCAAAGTCAAAAGACAAAAGTCAACAACTTGCAATATGACAATGGGATAGTTGAGCTTAATATTTTCCCTCAATTCTCATGTGATTTTTGGCTAAATGAAGAGCAAGAAGGGAAATGAAATGATAAACAAGAAAAGAAATTGTGGACTAATGGAATAGTGCCACATATTAAGTTATTATGTTAACTTGATATATTACTCATTTCATCCATTTCTTCAGCTCCATTCCACGCAAGAAACAGAACGCAAGAACGAGAGAGAGAGCTGAGAGGCAGTGCAGAAGAACAAGAAGAAAGGGAGCTAGGTTTCACTCCAAATCAAGGTAAGGAAGTCTTGATCATGTGATTCTTACTTCTTAATTCTACTATTGTTTCTCCTACTCACTTCTTCTTCCTTGAAACCATGGTTTTCAAAGAACTTCCAAGAGGAGAGAGAGAGAGAATTCGGACTTTGAGGAGAGAGAAAGTGAAGTAATCAAAAGGTAAACCTTCAAACATGATTCTCATACTTAAGTTGATGCTATTAGTGTTATTCTTGGTTTGGTTTGGTTGTTTTTGTGAAAGATAAATGAAGAAACCTAAAGGACCTTGATATCCTAGTTTCTCCAAATCTTATCCAATGAATATGTAAATAGCTAATAGTTTGACTATAAGTAGAAATGAGGTGATTAAGTAAGACAGAACGAGAAACCGACACAATTTTTTTGAGAACATAAAATCTAAGCCCTATCTTGAACGTGGTAAAGGAGATGAAATTTGATAATTCCAATGACTCCATTGGGTTTAGATGATACAATTTTGTAAGGTATATGTTAATGACGAAGTGAGAAAAGCCCCATAATGAGAAATGACCAAAATTATCCTTTAAAACTCAAAAGAAAGGGCTTCCAAGGGCATCTTCATCATTGACCTCGAATTTGACTAATTTGAGGTCAAAAATGGATTTTACATGTGAATTTGTGTAGGAATAGCTTGAGTCATGATTTCTGGTAAGGTCCAGATAGACCGAGGCTACAAGGGTATTTTAGTAATTTAGCATTGTCAGGTTAAGTTAACCAATATCATGAGATCAAAGTAAGGTATGAATGAGTGATAACACATCTATGGCATTTGGATATTGTAGGAATTAGAGATGATTCGAAGGGTAAGACTTGCCTGAGCTTCGAAACACGAGAAAAGGACACAAGGAAAGCA
Source organism: Albizia julibrissin (assembly GCA_037074505.1). Lineage (NCBI taxonomy): Eukaryota > Viridiplantae > Streptophyta > Magnoliopsida > Fabales > Fabaceae > Albizia > Albizia julibrissin. The sequence continues at coordinate 36,845,414 of CM073488.1, read as the reverse complement.
ATCAGGTAGTAACATCCATCTTACATATACTATGTGATGTCCATTATGAATGTCATACATTTTAACATGAGCTAATGTCCTAGACACACCCATTTTGCCATGTTGTGGTCAGGGACCCAACAGGGGCACTAAATCGACCAAGGTGCAGACGTATAGTTTGGCCTTGGGCAAGTGTACACACATACGTTCGATCATCTTACATGACATGACATTGCATATCTATTTTTGCATTTTATTTGTATGTAAGCATGTTGCTACTGAGATTCTCTCGAATCTTACTCTTTCCACACAACAAAAACCATTTCAGCTGAAGCAGGCAGCTCAAAAGGCAAAGCGACGGCTACCGGTGATTAGGGTCCTGGAGCTTCGTTGCGACTATAGTGGTTTCGCATGTACATAACTATTTTTGAATTCGTACTCTTTGTACATGTGTATATATGTGTTATCAAACCCTTTGAGGGAAAACCTCCGGTAATGTAAACCGGTACCTTGTATTAACATGTTTCCGCTGTGTTGTACGTTTTATGAGTCTTTATATGCTTTTCGCCTACGATTATTGAACGGTAAAAAAGGGCATTACATTATATTCAATAATAACTTTATATATCATTAAATCTCAACCATTAAAATTTATTTAATGATGAATATATTTAATAGAGAGGGAAATAAATAGAGATATTCCTCTCCCCATCAATCACCTCCCTAGCCTTTACTAACAGATCAGAGCTCTAATAGAATCTATAGTAATTGATGATTGCAAGGGAGGATGTGCAACACCGTCATAGGAGAGGAGAAGAAGGGCCACCGTTTTTAGAGCTTGTTTGGAATAGCGGTTGAAAATTTCATAAGTGCTTATGAATTGTAATTCACGGAATACGAAGTAACTTTTATGGTCTACGAGGTAGCTTTTACGGTGTACGAGGTGCTTTTACGGTCTACGAGATAAATATGTGGAGGAGATTTGTCTTGATTTACGTGAATCGGGCTTATATAATAAGCCCGATTCAAGATCGCTCTACCAAACAAACACATATTAATCCACGGTGACTAATTTCATGTGTCTTGCTAAACGTGTTTCCCATATGTTTTTATTAAGGGCATTTTTATCTTTCATTATTCAGAAATATTGACACTTAAGGGTCTTTCTTCCTTAAATGTTTTCATGTCCTATTTAGCAAATATATTTTCAAATGGGGATTTATAGACAATTTCCCCAACAATATTGGATATCATCTATGAAAAAGTCTAACAAGTTCCTTCACAGGTACGGATAGATGACCAATTCAGTTACCATATAATCCATGGTCAATTTAATTATAATATTTTTTTGGCCAACAATATAATTTATTATAATATATTTAGAAACTACTGTGAAATGAAAAATCATCCTATAATATTATTTATTTATTGTCTTCTAACTATAATATTTTATTATATATGAGAGTCCCATCGCGGACATCATTTTCACTGGGTTCTAATGATGTATCGTCGATTGATATACCTTGATATATACAAGAATTGTGTAAGGTGACATATTAATGTTGTTTCCGCGTCTGAGTGATTTGATATACGCATAAGTGATACATAAAATTACAAAAAATAAGTTAAAACAGTGTTATATATCCGGGAATTATTTTTTATTTGTTTAAGGTTAACTAAGCGTACAAGAATTGTGTAAGGTGACATATTTTTCGGTCAAGTTTGTCAGGGAGAAGAATATATTCAAAAGATTAGAGTTTAACTTTTTGAGGTTTTAACTAAGCTTGTTTTAATGAAAGTTCTTCTAAGTAATAGTAGTTAAAGCGATTTTATTAACTATTTGCTTTTTTTGCTACAAAACTTTTTTGGGCCAACTTTCTGCTACAAAAATTAACTATTTGCTTTGATTAAAATGTTATATATTACCATCAAACGGTTATGGTAAGCAATCTTACCTTTATAGAAAAGAGAATAAAAATTTAAATTTTAAAAAACGTATTTAATAATATTATCCCATTAAGATTAAGTGAGTATTTGGGAAATCACAAACTATTATTTAAAAAACTTTTTTTTTCGCAAGTCGAGACAACTTTTGTCACGTACTTATTTCAAAAATAATAAAAAATATTCTCTAAAAACTAATCTAAACATGCACTAAGGTAAAAAGGAGATAGTTATCATAATTATATTATTAATTAGGTTGATTAGATGTAATTTTTCGTTTAGTACTAAGACTTCAAACGAAAAAATGGAAAGGAAAGGGGCAAAAACAAGTTGATTATTATAATTATATTTTTAATTAGGTTGAATAGATGCAATTTTTGTTTAGTACTAAAAATTCAAAGGAAATAGTGGAAAGCAAAGTGGATTTAACTTCACGAGTATCTAAGATCTAGGATTATCTATTCCCTTTTTATTTCATGAACTCAATTAGTTCACCCTCAATTAGAGATCAAACGAAGATGCGTGTTTGTCTAAGATTTAAAGATATTCGATTACGCTCTCTTGAGTCAAAACCGACATCTATTTTCAAAGAGTTCATTCAATCTCTTACAACAACCAGTGAAAATAGTCTTCAAAACTCATTCTTACAATGATAATATTAGGTTAATAGATATATATCTCTTTTATCAACAAACCACATTCATCTGATACATGAACTTCAAGTCCAGTATGATTTTATCCAAGTTCTTAAATAAAATAATCTTTCTCAAACATTATCTCATTTAACAAGACAATCAAATGGTGATCAAGCACTTAAAAACATAAAGTATAAAATAAAATCAACACATAATACTTCATTAATTATATGCTAAAGAGAGTACACACAAAGTTTAATCCATAAATAAGTTCAAAATAATCCTAAAATAAAAAAATTAGCCATTCATGTTCAAAAGAGGACTAAAACAAACAGTTTTATATTTTTAAACCCTTATACGAGGCGAGCCTTGTCTCTTTACCGCAGCAGGGAACACTGCTAGTGTTCTAATTTCACTTCGCTGTGGTGAGACGTATCCTTATGCCGCGACATGCATGAAGTACCAAGAGCATTGTTGAAAATTGTGGCTTGAGGCAAGAGTTGTTTTTTTGCCGTGATGCGAAGTACTGAGAGCGTTGATAGAAGTTGTGTCTAGCTTCACCGTGGCAAGAGGTGTTTCTTTGTGGCGGCGTGAAGTACTGAGAAGATATTTTGTCATTTTCACAGAGTTTTACCATGGTGAAAGGTTTCTTGTCGCCGCTGCAAGACATTCATTTCATATACTTTAGTCTTTAAAACTTCTTCTAGCAATGTCACTATTTTTTTCAGCTCTTTCATTACTTCAAATGGTCCTTAAAACATCTTCAAAATCTTGTCTTAATTTTTCTGCTTCAATGAAAACATGCATAAGTTTTTCAATTATTCTATGTAATCCAGATATTCACATATAACCCAAGAAATGTTATTGATACAGAATAAATCATTCTATGCACATTTTTCTTTGTGTAGATGTGCGCAATTTCATTCCAAAAGTCAAAAGTCATTAAACGATGGGGAAAATGTGCTAAAATGATATAAATTTCTTGGAGTTAACATTAGTCATTTAATTTTATATCAAATATCAGTTTAGTCCCTTAAACTTAAGAATTATATTTTTAATATTTTAATCTTAATACTATTAGTTTCATTTAACAAAAAATGCCAACTTAGTAAATTTGAACGGTGATAATGTAATTAAATGATGATAAAATATTCTTTAATTATTTTAATTCTTTACTGGAATCATTTTATATTTTAAAATTTAAACATGATTTATCAGTATTTAACTGCAAAATCATGGTTTAAAATTGTTGAGTTTGCATTTTCTGTTACATAAAACTAATAGGGTTAAGATTTAAAGATTAAAAATGCACGTTTTCAAGTTAAGAGATCAAAGAGAAATATGATGTAAACTTAAATTAAAGGATAAATGTATACTGTAACCTAAATAATATTATTTTCAAATTTAAATTGACATATGAGATTTTAATAATCTGGAAAAAAACACGCACTCCTCTTTAAAACAACTGCCCAATACAACAATGGATAAAATGGTTTACCAAAACCAAACCCCTATTTCAACCCTTTTTGCTAAAAATCTATGCAAAAAATAATTGAAATTGTAACAAAAACTTATATGACTTAATATGAATATATCTGGCACAACAATTTTCAAGTCCCTGGTCAACTGTTTCAGGTCAACTCTGGAAACTGCCCCGCATTTCCCCTGATGCACGATTCTTGCAAAGCTGGACTTTGCCTTATCGTGTTGTCCTAATTAATTTAAATAATATCGCTGACCTCTGTATGTAATACCCACCAATCTGTCTTGCCGTGATCTTTAATTTCTCTTTTAATGCATCTTCATTTCAGATATATTCCCCTTTATGTGATTCATAATCTTTATATAAATATGAATTTACAAGAGCCTTAACTTTTCATATCCCTTGAGACTTCCATTCCAAACACAAGGCATGGCCAATACTTTCTGCTATTCCCATCTCCTTCTTCCTCTGTTATTCTCCTTCTCCTCCTTGTTTCTTTCTGTGAATTCACTTTACTTTCAAAAGTTTGGATTTGCCTCTAATGAAGCCGACATTCTCTACATGGGATCTGCAGGATCTCTAGTTGGTACTGTTCGATTCAACTTGAATGATAAGTATACTTGTCAAGTAGGATGGGCTATGTATGCTAGAAGGGTAAAACTTTGGGACTCAAGTACTGGACACATCACTGACTTCACTTCTCATTATACTTTCACAATAGACACTCAAGGTAAAACTACTTATGGCCATGGACTTTGCTTCTTCCTCGCTCCTTTTGGTTTTGAAATCCCTCCAAATTCTGCTAGTGGCTTTCTAGGCCTATTCAATACCACAACTAGTCTTTCATCTCAGAGCCAGATTGTTCATGTGGAGTTTGACTCTTACCCAAATTCTGAATGGGGTGAGACCACAGAACATGTGGGAATCAACAATCATTCTGTTGTTTCATCAGTGTCTACGTTTTGGAATACTAGCCTACACAGTGATGATGTTGCAGATGTGTGGATCACCTACAACTCTGCATCGAAGAACTTGAGTGTAACATGGAAATATCAGAGCACACCGAGTCCTCAAGAGAACAATAGTCTTTCTTATCTAATTGATTTATCCAAGGCTTTGCCTGAATGGGTTACAGTTGGATTTTCTGCTGCAACAGGATCGGTTGGAGAACTTCATACTCTTCTCTCTTGGGAGTTCAACTCAACTTTGGATGATACTGAACAAGGCAAAAACAAGGCAACACTTATAGTGGTTCTGAGCACTGTTTTAGGGAGTATTGTTTTGATAGTTGGAGGAGCAATAGTAGCATATGCATTACTCAGGAGGAAGAAGAAAATGAAAAGCAAAAAGGAAGAAGGCGTGAACTTAACATCAATGAATGATGATCTTGAAAGAGGGGCAGGACCAAGAAGATTCTCTCACAGAGAGCTTGCTAAAGCTACCAATAATTTCTCCAAGGACAGGAAACTTGGTCAAGGTGGGTTTGGAGCTGTTTACAGAGGTTATTTTCCTCATATGGACTTAACCGTTGCGGTGAAGAAAATATCAAAAGGATCAAGGCAAGGGAAAAAAGAGTATGTAACCGAGGTTAAGATCATTAGTCAGCTAAGACACAGGAATCTTGTGCAGCTAATCGGTTGGTGTCATGAAAAAGGCGAGTTCCTACTTGTTTACGAGTTCATGCCAAATGGTAGCCTTGATGCTCATTTGTCAGGGAAGAGGCCTCCTCTTCCATGGAACATGAGGCACAAGATAGCTCTAGGAATAGCCTCAGGAGTGCTCTACCTTCATGAAGAATGGCAACAATGCGTGGTTCACCGAGATATCAAATCAAGCAACGTGATGCTAGATTCCAATTTCAATGTAAAACTTGGAGACTTTGGGTTGGCAAAGATCGTGGACCACGATCTCGGTCCCCAAACAACAGGATTGGCAGGCACTATGGGCTATATGGCTCCAGAATACGTGAGTACAGGAAGAGCCAGTAAGGAGTCAGATGTTTATAGTTTTGGAGTAGTTGCCTTAGAGATAGCCACGGGAAGAAAGGCGAATGACCTTATGAAACACGGAGATGCAGAAATAGGATTGATTGAGTGGGTTTGGGATCATTATGGGAGAGGAGAGCTAACTTTGGCAATGGATGAAATTTTGCAAAAGGAGTATAACGAGAGAGAAGTCGAGTGTTTGATGATTGTAGGGTTATGGTGTGCCCACCCAGATAAGAATTTGAGGCCAACTATTAGGCAAGCAATTCAAGTTTTATACTTTGAGGCTGCCCTGCCAGATCTTCCATCAAAGAAGCCTGTTCCTATGTATCATGTTCCCACACCAAAAGTTGTCTCCCAAGCTGCTTCCTTGACCACAACTCTGCAAACAGGTCGTTGATTATATTCAGGATGGGTCAAAAATGTCTTTTGTTCAATCACCTGTGTATGTACCACAATACATATTGCTATAAACAGATGTTGAACTTGATTATTAATTGTGTTGCTCTGTGTATTATGCTAATTAAGATGTTGCGATTAATATCATGAATGTTTGTGTAAGTTTTAATGTCTCTACTTATGTGACAAAAAGGACAAGTTTGTTTCCTGGATACGACCACAATCTATGCTTTGTTACTTGAGACACCAAAATTGTTTCTTTGGAAAGCTATTGTGCAACTGTGGTTTTTTCTTTCTTTCCTTCTTTTTGTTTTTTTTTTTACAGAAATGCTTCATACTAGTTCTCCATGCCTAATCCATCACTAAAATAATTAGGATGTTAGTGCATCCACATGAATCCAGACCTAAAAAGTGGGGTATTTGTAGTATTAAAATTAGGATCTGGGCTTAAATCGCCCATAAATTAGAGGACTTGATCTGATCCGACAACAGGAAGCTTAGCTTTTGACTTCTGAGGAAATTTCTTAATCCGATGAGTTCTTTGCCATATTTTTTAATGTATAAATAACAATGACTTTTCTTCAATGCTACAATAAATATTTGAATGGGTTTGAACCAGTAAAACACCACCCACTTGCGAAAACATATATTTCGTCGGATGACAGCGAAGAGCACCACATGAATTAAACTTATGATGGCTGCACAAAGACTTGTTAAATAATGTTTTCACAGGTCAATCCAATGCCTACACACACATGTTTTGTACAACTGCATAACAATATTCTGATGCTGAACTGTTAATTGAGGATTATAATTGTCCCTTGAAGTTGTTTAGAACCTGTGTTTGGACTATCTAAGGATCTCTGTCTGTCATGCTGTGCGCTCGAATATTTTATGCATGCTTATTTTCTGCAACAACCAGGAATGGTGCACCAAATCTGGAACAAACTGAATTGAAAAAAAGCACATAAGAAAAAACATATTGTTCTAGGCTTTCATTAATGTTGCTTTTAAAATCCTTGACCTGCTGCGTTAATTATGCTTCAATTCATGAGTCACTTGATTTGTAATTTGTCACCTCTTTAATTATACTTTTGAGTTTATTAATTTAATCTACACTATAATATTTCCCTACTGTCCAATTATTTAGATTATTTTTTGTTGGAAGCTCAGGAGAGTGTTAGGCAGAGAGTTAAAAGGAGCAAGAATTCGTCTCAGCGCGTACAAGAACAAGCTAATCAAATAATTGAGGGTTAAATACTTAAAATTGAAGGAAAATGAAACTTGCTGACTTCACAACTCATGTGAAATCTTTCAATATCAGGTTCTGATGACCTGGAAAAAGGATTAGGGCCAAGAAGGTAATAAAAAACAGAGCTTGCTTTGGCTACAAGTAACTTTTTGGGCAAACAATAAAACGATAGAGAAATGTTGGAAGATGTATGAAAGATATAATATTGAATGGCCCTTGTGAACAACAAAAGGAAAACTACAAATGAAAATGAGCTTTGTAAATGTCAAAACATAGCATCAGCTTCTTGGTTAAAATTAAGAGTAAAATACATCTACCTCCCATTTATTTACTCTAAATTATTGATACATCCTTCTTATTTTGAAAACCAATATGAACATTCTTTAAAATCATAACATACGTTGCATCTATTTACTCAATTTTTAGTTAATTGTTAAATTACAACATTGATATATCATTTTAACCAAAATGCTCATTCTTAACATAAATATTAGGGAAAACCCTTAGTAAAGAACTTTAAAAATGCTAAAAAAGAAAAAAAGTGATTTGAATATTCATAATTTTACAGAAATTTTAGGATCAATTTGTATTTTTTTAAAATTAAAAGAAAAAGACCAATTTACCCTTACATAGATTTTTTTTATTTTAAAAAAAATTACCCCCACTACCCACCGCAACCCGAGCTTTGACGGCCGATCGAGGCTACCAACGCCCACCCTTTTGGTGGCTAGCCGGCCACCGGAGCTCCAGAGGGAATAATATTTCCTTCGAAATAAATATTCCCAAAGTGGTAACCCCACCATTTTATTTGCACAAAATGTTGGCAATCATTTGGCCACCAATGCCATTCAAAGTAAATAATAACAAACAAAAATATATATATTAATCTTTAGCCCAAACCCATTAACAAGTTCAAATAAGGAAATGACAAGTTTAGATTAAGAATTCGCAACTTTTATTTTTTAAGTAAAAAAATTATTTACTCTCTCAGGCCATTCACATATTTAGATAAGGAATTCATAAGTTTAGATAAGAAATTCATAAGTTTAAATAATGAATTAACAAGTTTAGCTAATAAATTCACAACTTTCTTTCATCAGAGCTTCGGCCTCCAACAGGGTGGGCGCTAGCAGCCGGAGAGTAATTTTTTTTAAATAAAAAAAATATATGTAAGGGTAAATTTGTCTTTTCCTTTTAATTTCAAAAAAGAAAAATTGAGCCTAACATCTCTTTGGGATTATGAACATTCAAAACACTTTTTTGTCTTTTAGTATTTTTAAAGTTCTTTGTTAAGGATTTTTTCTAAATATTACTTAATAATAATTTAAATAAATAATAAACAATACTAGCATCTGATAAATTCTGACATCTAAAGAAAGGAAAGCATGGAAGTTGCAGAATATATATAATAACTTTAAACTCTAAGGCAAAATAATAATAATAATAATAAAACTCTGCCAATGCCATAACGCTTATTACTTACTAATTCAGGCTGATCTTTGTAGAGTGTATTAAGAAAAATCCAATAACAAATAAAAGAGTTTCTCTAAGATTAATATATCATAGCATTCAAGTCGTAAGTGGAAATGATGTATAAACAAAACAACAAGAGGAACTCAGAGGTATTGCAACTTGCAAGACTTCATTCCAGGAGAGAAATCTTGGTATGAGCTCATTTTTGCAATGCAAGATCATTGAGAACATGAAAGTGAATAAGCAACAATTTTTATATATTGAGAACATTGAGCACCAAAGCAAGCACACGCGTGGGCGCCAAGCAAGCATATATATATATATATATATATATATATATATATATATATATATATATATATAGCTCTTAGTCAACAATTTTTGCAGCATGCAGCTGTCTGAAATAAAGTTGTTGACATGTGATAATCTAGATGTCATGACATGAGTTCAAATTTAGGAAATAACTTCTCCGTTTATAAGGATAATGCTGCATACGACTATTCCTTCCTAAACCCTATTTGGTGGGAGCCTCATCCATTGAGGTGTCTGAAATAATGTTGGTTAATTAAGAGATGGACTATATGTTTGAAAAACATAATATTATATTGTTGAACGGCCGGCCACTGTGAACAACAAATAAAAGGAAAACTAAAAATGAAAATGAGCTTTATAAAAATCATAACAGACCATCATATTCTTGTTGGCTTTATATATTTGACTTGTATCTCTAATTTGGACAGTACCTTTATGTAATTGATGTTTGTTTCTGTCGTTAAAGTAGTTAATTAAACTATGTCTTAATTAATTATTTAATTTAGGGTCAATATAGGTCATTCTCTCAAGCAGCAAGCCGTGGGTTTTCTCTAGGATTGATTTTTAAGTGATGAAAAATGCAATGGAATATAATAGACCTAAACTAAAATGCAAGACACCATTATCTAAATGCAATTAAGCTAACTAAATGCACTAATGCAATTTACTCTAAAACCTATATGGGAATGAGACTAATCTATATGAATGCTATTCTTGGGGCTTTTTTTATAAAAGAGGAATTAAAATGCTAAGCAAAAAGATTAAGAAAAAGTAAGACAAACAACAAAGATTTAATTCAATTATGATGATGAAAGGGACAACTTATGATTCACATAGATTTAGCTTTCTTAGCCATTCAATTTATTATACTAAAGGGAGATTGATAAAAGATTGGAATTAATAAGTTAAATCACCTAATTGAAATATGGGAAACCCTCAAGCTTAACAACACTTACTCCACTAGAAAATTTATAATGAAATAAGCGGTTGCTAATTAAACTCATTAAAGCAATCACAATTAATTTCAAAATAATTTTAAAATTCTTGTTTACAATTGTTCAATTAAATAATTAGACAATTAACCAATCCAATTAAACAAGCAAGAGGTAAAACCTAATTAAAAATTAAATTAATAATGAAAACTTAATTAATAATTCAATTCAAAATTCAAAATTTTGCAAACAAAAATTCCCGAAATTTTTTCAACCACAAAACATTGCAAAATATTAATTCAATCAAAAAAAAATATGTCTACAATCTAAAAATAGATTGTTCTCAATTAATACAACTCAAAATTATCTAAAACTAAATAATCTCAAGTCTTAAATTAAAAAGATAAAAATGAAAGATACTCCTTTATGGCCTTCAAGTATAAACTCCTAGGATATAACTTCCTCTATGCTTCTCCCTGGTTGCCTCCCAAATGAGATCAAGCTTCCATGAAATTCTTCCTTCTTCCACGCTCCAGCTCCAAATAGGTCACGGACATGAGGGGAATATAAAACCAATGAATAAGGGCCTGTTTGAGATCTCATTAGGGAAGGGAAAAAGCTTATTTGGAGGGCAAAAGCCCATTTGATATCTACGGACGCGTTTGTGAATACGTTAGTTCTTAATGGGCTTTTAGAAAAAAAGCTACTTTTTTTAGAAACTCATTGAAGTAGCTTCTGACTTTTTTTCACTGTGTTTAGAAAAAAAAAAGCTACTTCTCCTACTGCTAATCCAAACATAAATCACATCAACAATATGACTGTTTTTCTATTTGGCTTCTATAAAAGCTATATTAAAAAAAAATAACTTTTACACTATATTCCCAAACAGACACTAAATAAATGGAGAGTGAGAGGAGATGGAATAATGGTGATGGTGGACTTGGTAACTCAGAGAAGAAACGTGTCCGTGTGGCGTGATGATTTGGTGGAGAAGGAGAGCAAAACAACGGAACATTCAGAAAAGAACATCCCCTCGCCAGCTCTCTATGAGAGCTTCTTTTTGTAGTGGCGGCAAGCTAGGTTAATTAGTGGGAGGGAGGGAGAGCTTTGAGGTCCAAAACTTGAGCTCATTAATTAAAATTAAACTAGTCCAATAAAATTCATCTATTAGGTTTTTTTAGCTTTCAAAAAAAATTTTCTACAACGTAGGATCTTTCAATCTATTTTTTTATACCGTGCAAAAATTAAATAAAATCATGATCTATTATATATATTTAGAAATATTATTCAATCATAAAATAACAATTAAAATATTAACAATTTAAGTCTAATGATCTCATAATCATTTCAGATTTATATTATTTCTTAAGCTAACAATCCAAATATTATCTAATAAATCTAAATTAACCTAAAATAGTTCCTAAAATAAATGAATAAAGTGAGATAAAATATATTAAATTTTTAGATTTATCAGTAATCTTCTTTCTTTCAATCCCTTGCTTTTTTCACCTATATGTTAGCACAAAATGATCCACTTATACTGTATTTTATTTACAAACTTGCCATTCTCAAAGCCTGTATAAGCTAGTGGTCTCTCCGCCCTCCATGCAACATTAACAAATCACAACACATACAACACAAAACAACATGGCTTTCTCCAAATCCTCAGTTTTCTTCTCCTTCTTCTTCCTGATCAGTAATGTCAGATCAGAATTCTCTTTCAACTTTCCCACTTTTGACCCAGCCAACATAAGAAACCTAGGCCTCGTACATGATGCCATGATTTCAAACAACATATTACAACTCACAAAGAAGGATCAATATGGAAATCCACTCCAACACTCCGTTGGCCAATCGGTATTCATGATACCATTTCACTTACACGACAAAGTTAGTGGCAAAGTTGCAGACTTTACTACAGAGTTCTCTTTTGTGGTGAACCCACAAGGCAGAAGTGATCGTGGCGATGGAATGACCTTCTTCTTGAAATCCACTGACTTTAACTTACCAAACGCAGAGGAATCAGATGGTGGAAACCTAGGAATCTTCAACCATAAGGCTTCTGATGATACACAAGTTGTGGCAGTCGAGTTCGATACTTTTTGCGAATGAATGGGACTCTTTTGGTGTGTCTCAGACAGCTCACATAGGAATCGATGTGAACTCTGTTGTGTCTCAGGCCACTGTCCTGTGGCCTACTGATTTTGTACCAGATGGGACAATAGCACATGCATGCATAAGCTATGACTCTAAGACCCAAGAATTGAGTGTCTCTGTGAAATATCCTAAAGAAAATGGTGCTTCTAAAGGGGATGCTTCTTTGAAACACATAATTGATCTGAGGTATTTTCTTCCAGAAAGAGTTCTCATTGGTTTCTCTGCTGCTACTGGTGACGATGTTGAAACACACGACATTGTTTCCTGGTCTTTCACTTCAAGCCTTTAGAGATTAAGCAGCACTATGACGAGTGTTGAGAATAATTTTAAGACTTAAGGGTCGTGCATGCGTGTTTAATTTGGGGTTTTGTTTTTATGTCAATAATAACGTTGTTCAACTACTGTTGTAATGAAATGTACGGTGTTGGACAAGTTTTAACTAGTCTTGTGTTCTTGGACAATAATGTTTCTCTGTTTTCGTTATTAATAAAATTTCACCTGATTCCTGTTTATTTATATGCTTGAATTTGATTCCATGTGGTAAAATTACTTGCGTTTCAAGTTGTGCAATAATCATTCGGTATACCCAATATGTTATTACTCGTTGGTCAAATTGTGCATTTTGACGGTCATACCTTGGGACCATATTAATAAGATAACGTATAGAAACAATGCTCTTATAATAGCTGATGGACCGATAATTAGGAGTTAAAATTGATTTGGATCAATACTCCTTAAGCCCTTGAAAATTGTAAAAAGAATTATTACGGTCTGGAAATGATTTTCTAATTAAGGTTTTAATGAATAGGGATAAAAAAGGAACAATGGCATACTTTAATACCATTTTAATTAAATAATTAATTGACATCAGTATGTGTAAAACAATTAAAAATATCTTATTATGTATAGCGACTAAATAATAATCTATAAGAGCTCAAGAAACTCCCCCGCCCTCCCGGGGAAATTTAGTAACTTGGCCTTTTATAGCTGCTTTAATTTTTATGTGCTTAGGGTATAAAAGTTGAACTCTTAGTCATTTGATATATACGGGTATCGATCATCAATCGTTTTACCTTATTCTCAACCTGTCTTTGTATTCTCCTGTCCAATTATTGGATGCATGGTTTCTTGAATGCTTCATTGTACTCAACTAACCAACTTTGTTATTATAAACCAAAAGGCAGCAAAAGAATTATATTACAGCGACCGTGCACACATTATCACAATATAATACTACTAAATGTAGCTAGATGAGTTAATTTACTTGTATTTATATTCGCCCTGTTGTTGGTTTTCGAGTGTCGTCTCTAAAGAATGACATATATTTGAGACAAATTCACTTTGATGGTTTATGGATAGCAAACCCATTTTACGATGTAAGAAAACTATAATATTCAAAACACATAAAATGCACCGCGATTGAGAATGAAGCATTAAATTAGCAATTCATTGATTAATATGTTTTGTAGACAAAAGAATGTGTTTTATATGAACAATACACACACACACACTATATTTATTTATATTAGATTCGAAGAATTTTTTAGTACCTGTTCACTTTATCCATCCTTTCTTTCAATCCCTTGCTTTTCTCACCTATCAAGTTATGCGAGAATCCCTACGAACTATGACTATGAAATTCAATTTCTTTCTCAAATATGCCTACTTATTGTGTTTTAATCTCTCAAACTTATCATCGCTGGTACGTTGTCTCTTTTCCTTTAACCCCTGCTTTATTCACCATGTGTTCTATTATCTGCAAAACATCAAACAAACTATATGCTGTTTTATTCTCAAAACTTGCCTTTCACCACCCTATATATAACCTTATGATGTAACACGGCCCTCCATGCATCCTATCATGTACAATAACTCACAACAAAACCATGGCTTTCTCCAGATTTTGTGTGTTTCTCATTGGCTTCATCTTTCTCACCAACAATATCAGATCAGACTTCTCTTTCAACTTTCCCACTTTTGACCCAGCCGACGTAGGAAACCAAATCGGTTTCCAACACGATGCCAAGATCTCAAACAACATATTACAACTCACAAACAAGGATGAAAATGGCGAACCACTCCAACACACGGTTGGCCAATCAGTGTTCATGACCCCAATTCAAATATACGACAAAGCAAGCGGCAAAGTCGCCGAATTCACCACAGAGTTCTCTTTTATGGTGGACCGGCGAGGGAGAAGTGTTCACGGTGATGGAATGACATTCTTTTTGAGAGCCGTTGACCCTAATAACTTTCCAGACGAAGAGGAATCAGGAGGTGGATTTCTAGGAATCTTCACCCATGATACCTCAAACAATCCAACGGTGGCTATTGAGTTTGATACCTACCCATTTGATGAATGGGACCCACATGGTGTGATCCATGCAACTCACGTAGGAATCGATGTGAACTCCGTTGTCTCGGCGGCCACTGTGCTTTGGCTTGTCGATGTTGAGCCCGACAACATAGTAGGACACGCGTCCATAAGCTATGACTCAAGGAACCTACAAATGAGTGTGTCTGTGACATACCCTGATGATGATAACCAACACAAATTGTTAGGGGATTGTAGTTTGAAGTATAACATAGATTTGGGAGCCGTTCTTCCAGAAAGGGTTCTTGTTGGTTTCTCTGCCGCAAGTAGCGACTTGGTTGAAACACACGACATCCTTTCCTGGTCTTTCACTTCAAACCTTTAGATCAGAGAGTTACTGAGAATAATCAAGGCTCAAGAGTTTGATGTTTGAATAATGTAAAGTGTGATGCTGTGTTTATGGATTTCGATATGTAGAAGGGTTTCGGGTTGGGACAATAGTTCAATGTTCATGTGTTTTCATTAACCACCCTCTCTCTCTTCTTTTTTATTCTTTTTTATAAGATACCAATGGCAGAATTATGTAGATAAAAAAGTTAGTTAAAATTGATTAAATATAATGAATATATAAAAAATACGACTCATTTTTTTAAAATATCCTTATTTATAAAGAAGGTAGATAGGAGGGAGAATGAGTGAAAAAAGAAATGAGAGAGTATAAATGGGAAAAAGTGAGAAGAAAGACATATAACTAATTGTGAATAAAAATAAAATAATTGATTAAATATTTAGAAATCTTTAAATGGTATCTTACAAAAAAAAAAAACATACACATTCAATATCTTATAAAAAAGGGGTAGAGGGTACTTTATTAAGGGTTCATTTTAGCCCATGAAAATGCAGACTAATTCCATAAGTACAACACTTTATATCCCTTCTGGGCTTCTTTCTCTCTTCATTACATACATGTTGGCGCAAAGTGTGTCTATGGTGTGCGTTTAGACAAAAAATGTAGTAGGTATCATAAACAGGCAAGGGTAGTTGAATCGTTCTCAACTTCTCATGCACACATACATTATCGTATTTCACATGCAACGCAGGAATCGAGATGCATATAGTGATTTAATAATATTAATAAGAGGCGAAGTTGTGCATATTTTTCCTTTCTTCATTTCTTCTTTTTTATGTTCGCCCTCTTTTATATATTCCTTCTCTTCATAAGTAACACTTGAGTTTCTGAATTCCTCCAAGAGCCGAAACCATCTCAGGAGACAACAAGCTTCACATAGTGATGTTCCCATGGCTGGCCTTTGGCCACCTCATCCCTAACCTTGAGCTCGTCAAGCTCATAGCCGAGAGTCACTTGGTGAGCTTCGAGTCTACCCCAAGAAACATCGATCGGCTTCAAAACTACCTCCTCACTTGTCTCCTCTTATCAAACTCATCAAACTTCCCTTACCCGAAGTCCACAACCTCCCTCATGACGCCGAGGCCGTCTCCGATGTTCCATACAACATGGTCCAGTTCCGTGAGAAAGCCTATGATCAACTCCAAGAACCCCTGACCTAGTTTCTCAAATCTTCCAAGCCAGTCTGGATTTTCTACGACTTTGTTTCTTTTTGGATTGGGTCCCTTGCTTCCAAACTTGGAATCAAGAGTGCCTTCTTCAGTATATTTATGGCTACATCTTTGGGTTTCCTAGGACTGGTTTCAACTATGACAGGAACTGATGATGATAACAGGCACAAAACACTTTTAAACTATACGGTAACGCCACCGTGTGTTCCATTTCCAACCACCGTAGCGTTCCGATACCTTGAGATCATGAGACTCTCTAACAGTTTCTCCGACAACGATTCGGGTGTTTCAAATGTTTATCGGTTCTTTCCAAAACTGTGAAATTGTGGTTATCAGAAGTTGCTATGAATTTGAAGCTGAATGGATTCAGGTCCTAAAAGACCTTCGCAAGAAACCAATTCTACCTGTTGGCCAACTTCCAACATGGTCTATGATGATGGGAGCGAAAAAGAGACATGGCGGTGGATGAAAGATTGGCAGCTGGATAAGCAAAGCAGAGGCACGGTGGTGTACGTGGAGTTCGGGAGCGAAGAGAAGCCGAGCCAACAAGAACTAAGGGAGATAGCTCTAGGTTTGGAGAAATCGGAGCTACCATTTTTATGGGTGTTGAGGATTCAACGTGGTCCCAACAATCCTGAAATCCTGCGGTTGCCGGAAGGGTTCGAGGAACGGTCACGAGGCCGTGGCGTCGTGTGCACTGGTTGGGCACCGCAGCTGAAGATATTAGGGCACGAGTCAGTGGGTGGGTTTCTGTCTCACTCCGGCATGTCCTCGGTGGTGGACGCAATCCAAAACGAGAAGCCATTGGTGTTTCTTATGTTTTTTGCAGACCAAGGATTGATCGCAAGAGCATTGGATGAAAAGAACATGGGATATTCGATTCCAAGGGACGAGCAAGATGGGTTGTTTACGAGTGAATCAGTGGCTGATGCACTGAGGTTGGTCACGGTGGAAGAAAGGGGAAAGATGTACAAGGAAAAGATGAGAGAGTTGAAGGCCGTATTTGTACATAAAGACAGACAAGAAAATTACGTGGATATATTGTGTTATCTGAGAGATCACAGAAACGCTAAACATTGAGTTGAGGGAAGCTGCGGAGGAGACGGGGATAGATCTGGATCATCTAGTCAAAGTGAGCAATAATACACACACACATATATATTTTCACATGTGCGTCCATGTATTTTATTTTCATTGGAGTGTTGCAGATTTCTTTATTGTTATTGCCCCACCTCATTCAATGACAACTCATTTGAAGATCACATGTCAAGCTATGCACGTTCTATTATAGATACCATTCAATTGTTAAGTTGTTAGATTAGTTATGCTAGACTGCAAATTGTTATAACTAATGTTTATGGGTCAATCATTCATATGAACACACGCTAACTAATGTGTAGCTTATATAAAACTCAGACTACTGTAATCATTTAACACAATCAATACAGCATTAGAATCAGATTTCTCTCTGTTATGGTAGCAGAGCCTTCTGTCTAGGTATCAGAGCCTTCTGTCTAGGACAGAACTCCGATCACTGCCATATCATAACGTCATAAAAGACGAATGATCTTCACCCTGTGAATTGATCGTTTGACGCAAAATGATGGCTACATCTGATGCTAACTCTGCCAGCCACTCATCGTCGGATGTGTTCTCTTCCTCACACACTCAGTTCACCAACAAAAAAATTACGGTGAAGTTAGATGAATCAAACTATTTACTATGGAAACAACAGGTTGCTTTCATGGTAAAGCAACACCGTCTCAATGGCTTTCTCACTGGTTCAGTCTCAATCCCGCCAACAAAGATTCGTGAAGTAGATGGATCTTAAATTGATAATCCAGAGTTTGAGATCTTTGAAGCTGTCGATTCAGCTTTGGCCTCCTGGCTACTCTCATCGGTTAGTCGGAGTTGAATCATCTTCTCAGATCTGGGTGAAACTCAATCGTCTCCATTCCAGTAAGTCGGCATCCAGGATTATCTTCTATAAGAATCAACTCTCTAACCAAAAGAAGGGAGAGCTGAAGATGCGTGAGTATTTGGTTGCGATTAAATCATCGTGCGATCATCTCGCCCTGCTCGGTGAGCCTGTTCTTGAAGCCACTCAGATCTCTCATATACTCAATGGTCTAACCGCTGAATTTGAACCGGTTATCGCAGTAATCAATGCTTTGCCGACTAAATTTGACCTTGATAATGTGCACCAGCTCTTAATTGATTCCGAGGCTCGACAAACTGCGTTCATCCAAAATACTGTGGCTCATGCTAATGTTGCGGCTCATCTTCCCTGGGATCATGCTTCTCATGACTCGGTGCAAGTGTTTAAGTCACAAGCACCATATACATCTCAGGGTAATGGAGGCAGAGGACCACTACATCCACCGATGAATTATTCTGTTAATCGTGGTCACGGTCGTAGCCGGGGCTTTATTTTTCCACACCATGCCTCATGCCAAATCTGTCATCGTGTCAGACATACAGCTGACAGGTGTGACTATTGGTATGATTTTTCTCAATCTACCTATCATAGCTCTGCTTCTAATACCTCTGCTTATTACATTGATTATGCTGATGATCCGTTGTACTATGACCTTCTTCTGCTTCTCATACTCCTGATGCTTAATACTATGATTCCATTGGTGATTCTGCTCCACACACCACGCGTCTTGTTTTACTTGTTCCTCCTTCTACTACTGTGTCAAAACCATCACAAGCTCCTGCTGCTTCTACTTCCGTACCTAAGTCAGCTCCGGCCGCTAAAGCTTTTATCGCCACACCAGCAGTGATCAATGATGATGCTTAGTATGCTGACTCTGGTGCTACTCAACATATTACTACCTCCTCTACTGATCTTCAGCAGTCTGTTCTTGATTGGAAAAGGTAAGGTGATGGTAGGCAATGGTTCTCATTTGGCTATTACTCGTATTGGTAATATGAGCCTCAGTTCCAAATTTGCCAAATTACATATGAATCTATGTGTTCCTTCCATGAAGAAAAACCTTCTATCAGTAGCTCAGGTAACTCAAGAAAATGGTGTGTCCATTGAATTCTTTCCCCCCATGCTTGTTTTGATCTGAGGATAGGGAGGATAATCATGGATGGCATTGAAGTTAACAGAATGTACAAGATAGGAGCTGTTCCATTGGCACGACCTCAACCACACAAGTCTTCTGTGGCTGCATCTGGTCAACACAGTTTTCATAAGCGTTTCTCCTCATCTTGTAATCATTTAACAACTCCTGATAGTCTTAGCTTGTGGCATCAAAGACTTGGCCACCCTGGTTTTTAGTCTGTTAAGTCTGTCTTAACTTCTGTTGGTATTACATTTTCCAAATCTCATGTGATGTCGTTGTGTTAGGCTTGTCAATATGGAAAAGCTTATAAGCTTCCCTTTTCCAACTCTGTAACCACTTACAATAAACCATTGGAGTTAATAACAATGGATCTTTGGGGACCTACCCCTATTGTTTCTCATGGGTTCTCTTATTATATTGCATTTGTTGATGCTTTTAGTCGATTTACATGGATATATCCCATTCAAAGGAAATCTGATGCCTTGCTCAAATTTAAAGAATTTAAGACTACAGTTGAGAATCGGTTTCAGTCTAAAATCCTTGTTATTCAATCTAACAATGGGGGAGAATTTATAAGTTTCAAGCCTTTCACTGCTGCTTGTGGAATTGAACAGCGGTTCACCTTGTCCTTGTACTTTAGAACAAAATGGTCTTGTGGAGCGGCGCCATCGTTTGATTGTTGAAACTGGCCTCACACTCTTAGGCTCTTAGCTCATGCCAGTATGTCTCTTTACTTCTGGAGCTATGCTTTTTGCACTGCCGTCTTCCTATTGAATAGAGTTCCATCCACTGCCATTAGTGGTCTCTCACCTTTTGAGAAGCTATATGGCACTAAACCAGATTATTCTATTCTCAAGGTGTTTGGATGTGAGTGTTTTCCTCTTTTACGGCCCTACAATAAACATAAGCTTGATTGTCGTTCTTCTCAATGCTTATTTCTTGGCTATAGCTCTCAGCAAAAAGGATATATTTGTCTGGATGTTAAGTCTGGGAGAGAAATTGTGACACGACATGTACGATTCAATGAGCATGTATTTCCCAAACTTCAGGCTATACCAGCACACGTAGCAGTTGTACCTACTGACACCTCTTTTTCCTCTTTTAGTACTCATCCTGCTCCTATTCCTCATTTTTCCTTACCTACTTAATCTTCCCGATCAGTTCCCACTTCTTCCTCTTCTGTTCCTTTGTCGCCTATTCCCTCTACCTCTACACATTCCTCATCCACCCCCCATCCATCCACCACTCACGACCATACTTCTCAGCCTTTATCCTCTGCTCCACTCCCTTCTTTGCCTTATTCCCCTGCTACTACTTTTGTAGCAATTCAGTTGCCCCCACCTCCACTTTCTTTAACTTTAAATACTCATCCTATGCTCACTAGAGGAAAAGCTGGTATCTTCAAACCCAAAAATTTGTGTTGCCTATTTGCCATTGAAGAAGCATTTCAATCTCTACATTGGAAGAAGGCTGCTGATGAGGAATATCATGCTCTTCTCAAATTTAATACTTGGGATATCGTTCCTTTACCTCCTGGTCGCAAGTCTATAGGGTGCAAATGGTTCTTTAAGACCAAGTTAAATGCTGATGGTACATCTGCACGCTTCAAAGGACGGTTAGTTGCCAAAGGTTATGTTCAAGAGGCTGGCACCGATTACACCGATACTTTTAGCCCTGTCGTAGAATCTATCACAGTCCGCACTGTCCTCACTATTGCTGTTACACGTGGTTGGATCTTACACCAGGTTGATTTCAACAACGCATTTCTTAAGGGTGATTTACAAGAAGTCTACATGGATCAACCGCCCGGTTATGTCCAATCTAGGCAACATGGTCAGCGTCTTGTATGTAAACTAAAAAGGGCCCTCTATGGTCTTAAGCAAGCCCCTCGGGCATGGTTTAAAAAACTTACCGATGCCTTAAAGTCTTTTGGTTTTCAAGACTCCAAGGCTGATCTGTCTTTTTATTTACACTCAGGGCTCTAATGTTTTGCATCTCCTAGCATATGTTGATGACTTATTATCATGGGCTCCTCAGAGTCTCTCATTGCAACACTTATTATTCATATAGGCTCTCTGTTCTCTCTCAAGGATCTTGGAGAACTCTCCTTCCTTGATATTGAATTCACTCGTAACCTATCAGGTTTGTTGCTTACTCAACATAAGTATATTTCCCATAGTCCTGCAAAAAACAAATTTATTACTTGAAGCAGCTTATTCTACACCTATGTCTACCACTGCGCGACTCACTCCTGGGGACAGTACCTTGTTTGATAACCCTTCTCTTTATCGAAGTATCTTAGGCACCCTTCAGTATCTATGCTATACTCGACCTGATATTGCCTTCACCATTAATAAGTTGAGTCAATTCATGCATGAGCCAACTATAAAGCAATGGGGTTATGTTGAACGGTTATTGCGATATCTTCGAGCTACTAGCTCCCATGGGCTACTTATTAAAGGGGTAGTAATGGATAAAATGTTTGTGGCTTGTTTTGGAATTCAAGGGTATAAGAATGAATGCCTCTATCCTATTAAAAAATTGCACATGTATCGGATAGCGGTGAAAAGAAACAAGAAAAGTTTTGAAGAGTAAGTTGAGACAAGTGAAACATCACACTAAAATCGAATGTTTTAGGCTCAAATCTCCTTCTAATAGGGCTATACTATCTCACCCAATTTAATCAAGTTAAACAATATATGGTCATATAAATTGCAATATATGTAATCAACTTCCCTTCATGCAACTAAATGAATATCCTAATTCAAAACCAAGATTAAATACCTCTTTTCCCTTCATTATTGAAAAAAAAAATTCAATTAAATTGAATATTTTAATTCACTCTTCCACACTTAGATCAAGCATTGTCCTTAATGTTGCAAAAATCAATAAAGGAGAAAGGAACTAGTACTCCCATGATTTAGGTCTTTGATTCTGATGTGAAGTGCTTCTTTTACTACCTTCATAGTGTCCCAATATTTAAAGCTTGAAGCAATAAATTGTAGCCATGAGAAGAGCAATCATCTTTGAATTTGCATAAAAATATAAAGAAACAAAAATAAATAAATAAAATAAATGAAAACTAAATCATTGGGTTGTGTTAACACCTAGAAATTGATAGTATTCTAGCACATTTTCTTCTCTTTTCACCTATTTTTGTGTATAATTTGTGCATATTAAAAGAGTCAATAGAAGAAAATGTGCATATTAGAAAAACAAGCCAATGTTTAAGATATAATTGTGTAGAGCTTAAAATTTGTGTTTTAATTCAAAGAAAAAAAGATGAGAATGCATCCTCTCTTTTGTAGGAGGGTAAAGACACCATAGGAAGCTTTGAAGGACACTTTGGGAAGTTTTGAAGGACTAAAGAGCAATGCTTGTAGCAACAAAGATCAAAGAAAGCTTAAGGAGGAAGTGTTGTGTTGTTGGCTTCAGCCAACAACATACGTGTTGAAGCAAACGAAGATCAGACTTACTGTGTCATGTGCTTCAGCACTTGACCCTTGGTTGAAGCCAACGGAGACCAGAACTTATTGTGGCATATCCTTCGCACACGACAAATAGTACAACCTTACGTTTTACTTGCTAAAACGCTGGAGGAAGCTTTTTAAGGAAGGGATAGCCTGAAAATACATTATTCTGGAGGTTTGAAGGGTTCTTTAGAGCTTAGGTGCTAGGGTTTTAAAGTTCTTGAAGAGTTTGGTCCTTGGGTTGAAAATTGGAGGAGAGAAAAAGCATAAATCCTTGGTTTTTCTCATTCTTCTTCTCTTTCTTTGTTAGATATTGATTATGGCTATGATTATTCCATATAGTTGTAGCTATTTTATGATTATGTGTAGCTAAACTCTTCACTCTAGGGTTGTTTTGAGCCTTTATATGGATTAAGACTTGATTATTCCTCTATTTTGGTTGATAATGATATATATGTGTTGATTTTACTCTTTTCTTAATGTTTCTAAATGTTTGGCCACCATTTAGATTGAATTGTTCATTTGGATTTGACTTGAGAAAGCTTATATATATGAAGAACTTGGGTAAAATCATGCTAGACTTAAAATTTAGGTCTTAAATAGAAGGTTTGTTAGTAACATAGAGATATAGTTACTAGCCTAGCATTGTTAATGAGGTTGTGGCTAAATGAATATTCTCTCTTAGTTGTAGTAAGAGATTATGCATATTAAGTGAGGATATAAACTTGGTTTTGACTTGAGAAAGCTTAACCAAATGATTTTTGAACCTTGGACTAACATATATTATCATTGAAGATATTAATGGAGAGGGATTATATCAAGTTTTATGAAGTGCAAATAGGATAAATAACCCTAGGTTTCTTCCAATACTTGAAATCAAATTAAAGAATCTATTTTACTTAGTAATTGTTAGCTTTAGAAATAGTTTGTTATTTTTATCAAAAGTCTTTTGTAACTTACTAAACTTCAAATGATTACATTCAACCTAATTAAGAACATTATTTCATTAGTTAACTCACTTTAGTCATAGTCCTCGTGGGAACGATCTTTACTTCTCACTTTATTACTTAACGCGATCCGTACACTTGCAGAGGCGAACAGGTTGCCTCCCAAGAAACACTTAGTTTATTGTCTTCAACCTGACTATGTCAAAATGTCAAGGAGATTGAAACAAGCAGTGCCAATGTTTCCTAGGAAAGGATGCAGAGGTAGTATTCAAAATTTGCTCACGGTGCCTATAAGCATTCTCCACACTATTTTGCTCAATAAAGATCGTTCTAAGGGGTTCTTTAATGGTAAATGAATCCAATTAAGCTTGATTGAGTTCATTTATCACAACAACCCTAGCACATTGTTTAAATTCATTATGAGATCGACTCCATTATTGTATCCTCATAAACTTGATTTGCTCATCACCAAGTTGTAGGATTACCTCTCTTTCTTCGACACCCACTAATGATCTTATAATAGCTAGAAATGATCTCTCAACAATTAGCGGAATCTCCTTATTTTCTTCAATGTCAAGAACAATGAAATCAACAAGATAGATAAAAGAGCCAACTTTCACTAGTACATCCTCAATTATGCCATATGGATAAAAGAAACTTTGATCAGCTAGCTTGAGTACAACAGGTGTAGGATTGACTACTTCTAGTTGAAGCTTATTAAAAAGAAATAGAGGTATAAGGTTCATAGTAGACCTCAAATCACATAATGTACAACTTTTAAATTTGTCACGTACCAATCACACAGAATGGTGAAAGAACCATGATCTTTACACTTTAAAGGGACATTAGGCTTAATGACACTAATGATCTCCTTGATCAAAGCTACAGTTGCAAGTTCAATAAAGTATTTTTCTTACTCAACATCTCTTTCAAGCACTTGGCATACTTGAGCATTTTCTCCAAAGCTTTTATCAAATAGATGTTAATGTGCAATTGCTTGAAGATCTTCAAGAACTTCTTGTATTGCTCATCAAATGCCTTCTTTTAGAATCTTTGAAAAAATGGTAGAGGTGGTCTCTATTTAAGAGTTTCAATAGTTGTTTCCTTTTTCTTTACCTCTTTCTTTTAGGATTCACTGTCCTCATCTAATCCCTTAATATTTTATGTAGACTCTTCATCATTCTCTAGAAGAACCTCAGGAGTTTCTTTACCATTAGAACCTGAAGGCTTCATTATTGGCTACTATACATATCTCAAGTAATTCTTTACCACTTTTAAGGGTGATGACTTTACACTCCGCTTTTCCATCTCTACGAGGATTAGGCACAATATTACTTGGCATGCTATTAGTCTTCAGCTTATTAAGATCTACTATTAATTGCCCAACTTGCACTTCCAAATTCCTTATAGAAGAATCATAGTGAGTATGAGAATTTTGTTGCCCTTGCACAATTTATATTATCAAATTCTCAAGTCTATCCATCCTCTTGTCAACTTGTTGCTGAAAAGAATCATGCTAGGGTGTGTGTTGCTTAACTTGAGCTTCAAACCCTAGAGGATTTGTTAGTTTAGACCCAAAGCTTGAAGCTTGATTAAGAGTTTGACCTTGCATCCAGGAGAAGTTAGGGTGATTCCACATTCCTTGATTGTAGGTATTAGAGAAAGGGTTGTTATGATTGTTGATACGGTAGTTTTCAACATAGTTTACTGGTTCTATCTATTGAGATATGAGACATTGGCCATTGGAATGGTTATCTCCACAATAATCATAAGGAGCATAGATAACATTTACTCCCCTGTGGTCACCATTGGATTGATTTATTTAAGCTTACAATTGATCAAACCTCTTATTCATAGCACTTAGCATTGCTACCAATTGTGAAGTAATGTCATTGGTAACTTTCTCAATTGATTTTATTGGCCTTCGTTCATTGTTGTTTTAGATAAAATAAGTTGGTAAGTCATCCAAACAACTCCAAATATGGTTCATTGGTTGCTTTGTAATTCCCCAATTGGTGACGGCATTCAATTCATATTTAGATTTAGGAGTCAAGCGAGTATAGAAGATTTGAAGCAATACCCATTTCTCTAGATTATGAACTAGATTTTAATGAAAAATATTTGGTCCAAGCTAAGTATTTATACTTTTCGTAGTGATCATGATGAACCAAACGTTGGCCAAATTTTTCAAATGACTGACAACAAACGATGAAGCACCCATCATTATTGGGCGGTCTAAGATGTAGGCGATGAAGATTCAAGACTGGAAGATTAAGAGTTGGTGAGAAAACATTTCTGGTTTAAGCATTCCTAACGATATCACAAACATGCACAGCCTTAGAAACTTCAGAGGAAGACAAGTAATCAGTGGGAGACTAAAAGAGGATGCAAACAATTTAGAAAAGAAACTGAGGCAAAAATAGGGGGTTAGTTAATTAATCGAATGATTGCCTTAAATATTGATATAAACAAGTATCACTCCACTATAAAATATACACACACTTAACTAATTCATACTACATCTAATCTTTAACATAGGATCTCGTTTGTTATACAATTTACGCTATAAAATGAGATCCAAAGGTATAGATGAGATACTGATATGAAGAAAATGAGATAGAGAAAGATTAGAGAATCTGCTTCCGATATGATTTTCAGTTGATGAGGAAATGAAAGCTAAGCTTGTTTGTTTGGATACTTGGGCAGTAAATAATGAGCTTTAAAGTTACACATTCTTTTTATGTTTATTCTTATTTGATAAACCGTCTTAATTAATAAAACATTATTTTAATTACACCCTAAACTAAGGGCATTTTTTAAAAATCCTTATTAATTACATTTAGAAAGACAAAAAATGCCCTACATACATACATACATACATATGATACATGAAAAAAGCAAGCTAATGATGTCCTTTCTCTTTCTCTATTTTACTAAATTTATTAGACATAAATACAACTTTTAATTAAAGAACAAAAACCAACTTTCCATATTCTTTTTCATATCAATAATAGGTCAAACAGTTAAAATTAATTAAAATTTAAATTGAGTGTTTGGAAAATTAAAAAAAAAACAATTATTTTTGTAAACAGGAGGGAGCTATTGCTATAGGGAAATTACTTTGTGAACAAACTTCAAAGGACCTCTCTGTTTTGAAGTTGTGTGTGTGTAGTCTTGTTACAATGATCACATGGATGATGTAGTAATATGAGGTTATATATATGTGATTAGTATATGTCTATGTATTCGTGACCAAGTAATTGAATATATACTAATTATATATATATATAGCCACTTTATCATGTAACCGATGATTGACTGTCTCTTGTAGAAATATATTATACGAACCCAAAGTAATTTATTTCTGCCAGATCGATAATGAATTGCTTCGTTTTTCTCTTTCAACATCCTGAAGTGCACGCTAGAGTACAAGTTCGTATATATATTACTGTGAAGGGAAGTTGCCACACATGATTCCCCAACAATCAAACCTCCAAATAACATATATTAGGATGAAAGCTTGAAACTCCAATCATAGTTTATTTTTAATTAACCAGCCATATTTCCATGGGAAAAAATTTAAAAAAAAATGAAGAGAAGAGTCATAGGGATCCACCATATCTCTCAACTTTAAGACTTTTTGCCAATATTTTTTGTCCGTATCTTTATTATTTTTAATCGGGATATGATTCATCAGTGGAGGACTGGGCAGCTATAAAGAACTTGTTTTGTAGCTATCAACAAAAATGTGTGATAATTATATTAATTAATTAGGTGCTTGCAATAAAAAATTCCCTGAAGAGCTGCATGATTTGTGATACTGTACACACCACTCGCCCTTCACGCACTATGATATATTATTATCAACAACGTTTGCACATTCTAATTCCAGAGGGCTAACGTACTATATTAGCAAAAAGATCAATTTGCCCCACTTAATATACAAGTACCCGAAAACCGACCACCTCAATTATATACTAATTAAATAATAGAACGCTGGAATACACTGAATTAAAGCATGATTCAATTTCAACCAGCCAATGCTTCCGCGAAAATGAGGACCATGAGGATGATAAATAATGTAGCAGGTATGAAAAACAGATGAGGATAATTATATTGTATCCGTATGCACAGTGTACATACCCAATATTAATCTCAACGCAACACAGACTGAGCTCAAAATAAACCTTGGCAGGAGACAAGAAATGAGGGAGATAGCTCTGGGTTTGGAGGAGCGGATCCGAGGGCGTGGCTGATACACTTAAGATGGTTGTGGTGGAAGAAAGGGGAAGGATGCACAGAGAAAAGATAAAAAAGATGACATGATAAAAATTATTTTCAAATTCGTCTCTAGTCTTCCAAAACAACCTCCTCATTTGGTTACTCTTATCAAATTCGTCAAGTAAAATATGATATGATAAAAATTATTTTCATAAATAAAACTGTTTTTGCTTTTATAACTTTATATTCACATACAAACAAAATTAAATTCTGGGAAAACTCACTTTGATTTCCTTCAATTTTTATACAAAATATAATTGTGTTAACAGATTAAAATTAAAAAATTTAATAGGAAGAAAAAAATATGCACGTACCTAATTAAAAATTGAATCAAACTATTATCTCAAGAATGGCTTTTCCTTAAATTTTTATGAAATAATAACAAAAATAACTAGATATTATATACTCCTATTTAAAGTGAGTATTTGGAAAAAAATAAAAAATAAAAAGCAAAGATTTATGTGAACACTGTTCACAAAATCTTTGCTTTTTTAAGCTACAGGGAAATTACTTTGTGGACAAATTAAAGAGGATCTCACTGTTATGAAGTTATATATATAGTCTTGTTACAATGATCACATGGATCATGTAATAATGGTTTCGTTAATTTTTTTTTTTTTTTTTTTGTTCTTTGAGTAAGAAATTAAAGAAAAAAAGAAAATACCGAAGAGGGAATGAGGTCATGCATATGGGAGTATTTATATATGTATTCGTGACTTACTACACTATTTATTTTGTTAAACGAAGTTACCGTGTAGTCATGACAAATTTATCATGTAGTTGCAGAGACCAAATAACTGATTATATACTGTTACAAATACGATTGATTGAGAATAATGCATTGATTCTTTCATTGATGGTGGACACAATATATACACAGCGGTAGGTGATATAAAGATATCAACGAATCTTAAAAAACCTAATCGTACCTACCAACTAATATATTTAATCATATTCAAACAATACCATCTAATATATTTACAAACAATTAAGGTATTGGAGATATTCTCTCAACATATACTAATTATACTAGCCTCGTTAGTTATCATGTAACAGATTATTGAGTTAATTCTCTTGTATAAATGGACACAGCACGAAGGCAAAGTTTTGTTGCTGGCTTCCTGCCAGATCGATAACGAATTGCTTCTTTTTCCCCCTTCAATTTCCTGAAGTGCTAGCTAGATTTCAAGTTCATGCTATTTTGTGAAGAGAAGTAGCCACACATGATTACCCAATAACCAAACCTTCAAATAATTAGTATATATTAGGATGAAAGAAATCCGAATCATGGTTTATTTTTAACCAGCCATATTTTAATGAAAAAATTGAAAAAAGATGAAGAGAAGACAGAGGGCTCCATCAAATCTCTCAATGTTAACGCTGACATGGGATGCCAATTTCTTTTGTACGTATCTTAATTTTACAATCGGGATATGATGGGTACTTATAAAGAACTTGTTTTGTGGTTTTAAGTGATTATTGAGTCGAAGAAGCAAACAATTTCATGAGGACATCATAAAAGGAACACACAAAAATGTGTGATAATTAATTAGGTGCTTGCAATATATATATATATATATATATATATATATATATATATATATATATATAGTATGTTTGGATTGGCGGTGTAAAAAGTGACTTATTTGAAAAGTAACTTATTGATAAATTCGATTGAGTAAAAGTCAAATTGGTGTAAATTGTTTATGTTTGGATTAGCGATTGAATAAATACTTTTATAAAAGTGAATGTGTTTGGTTTAACTTTTTCATAAGTGACTTTTGAAATATTGAAAATAAAAAATTGTAAAATATATTAAAAGTGGAAAAAATGTATTAGAAATAATTTAGATAATTAAATTGCAATGAAAATGTAAATAAATTAGAAATAATACAAAGTTAAAGTTTCTGATATAGTCAAATATAATAGAACAAATCATATCAAATGTTCCCTACAATTAGATTCCTGATGGCGTCACGAACATGATTTATTTGGGTTGCAGATGTCCGAGAATCATTTCTTGATGATGGCTCTTAATTTTGACTATCATCCACCAAAATTGTATCCTCATTTGCTGCATCCCTAAAGTGCTCATCAATTTGGGAATTTCTTCTAATAAAATTATGTACAGTCATTGTTGCATAGACCATGCGCACTTGAGTGTGAAAGCTGTACTTGGGCATGTTTTGTAAGATTTGGAACCTATTTTTCCACACTCCAAACATCCTTTCTATTGTGCACCTCAAGTTTGAATGATAAAAATTGAAGGCCTCATTAGGATTCCGAAATAAGCTTGGTTGGTAAGCTGGAGGAAGGAGTTTATGAAATAAGCTCTTATTTTATTATAAGTCAGTTCAGAAAATATCCAAACCAAACACCTGAACAGTGTCCAACTAACTTATAACTTCTCAATTGAGTTTATTAAGGACCAAACACTCCCTATTCCCTATGGAGCTGCATGATTTGTGATACTATACGCTACTCGCCCTCCATATGCACTATCATAGTTTATTAGCAATAACAAACCTCTGCACACTATTCTAATTCCAGAGGGCTAACGTGCTATATTTGCAAAAAGATTTAGTTGCCCCACATAATAATTACCCGAAAACCGACAACTTCAAATGTCAAATACTGGTACGATGTTGGACACCACCAAAAAATTAAAGCATGGTTCATTTTCAACCAGCCAATGCCTCCATAAAAAGGAGGATCATGAGGGGCCCGAAAAGTTTGAAACCGACACTTGACAAATGTAGTGGGTATCAAAAACAGGTGAGGACAATTTGTATTCACATGCGCACACTGATCATATCCAACATTAATCCCAACACACTACACGCAGAGCTCAAAACATGGCAGGAGACAAGAAGCTTCGCATAGTTATGTTCCCATGGCTGGCCTTTGGCCACATCATCCCTTACCTTGAGCTCGCCAAGCTCATAGCTGAGAAGGGTCACCATGTGAGCTTTGTGTCTGCCCCAAGAAACATCGATCGCCTCCCAAAACTACCTCCTCACTTGTCTCCTCTTATCAATCTCGTCAAGCTTCCCTTACCCAAAGTCCATGACCTTCCTCATGACGCCGAGGCCACCGTTGATGTTCCCTACAACGTTGTACAACACCTCAAGAAAGCTTACGATGAGCTCCAACAACCCATGACACTGTTTCTTGAATCTTCCAAGCCAGACTGGATCCTGTATGACTTTGCTCCTTATTGGATTGGATCCATTGCTTCCAAACTGGGAATCAAGACTGCCTTCTTTTGTATATTCATGGCCATGAGTATGGGTTTCATGGGATCAAGTTCAACTTTGATGGGTACCGATGAAAACAGCCGCAAAACACTACAAGACTATTTGGTTCCACCCCCGTGGGTTCCATTTCCAACCACCGTAGCGTTCCGATACTTTGAGATCATGAAGATTTCTGACAGTTTCTCCGACAACGACTCGGGTGTTTCAGATACTTACCGGTTAGCCGCGTCTATCCAAAACTGCGACATAGTATTGATCAGAAGCTGCTTTGAATTTGAAGCCGAATGGATTCAACTCCTCGAAAACCTTTACCAGAAACAAGTTGTACCTGTTGGCCAACTTCCCAGCACAGCCTATGATGATGGGAGCAAAAACGAAACATGGCGGGGGATGAAAGAATGGCTGGACAAGCAAAGCAGAGGCACGGTGGTGTACGTGGCGTTCGGGAGCGAAGCAAAGCCGAGCCAAGAAGAAGTGAGGGAGATAGCTCTGGGTTTGGAGAAGTCGGGGCTACCATTTTTATGGGCGTTGAGGGTCCAACGTGGTCCTGCAGACCCGGAGGTTTTGGAGCTACCGGAAGGATTCGAGGAGCGGACCCGAGGGCGTGGCATCGTGTTCACTGGTTGGGCACCGCAGTTGAAGATACTTGGCCACGACTCAGTGGGTGGGTTCCTCTCTCACTCTGGTTCGTCCTCCATGGTGGAGGCGATCCAGAACGAGAAGCCACTTGTATTTCTGACGTTTTTGGCCGACCAAGGATTGATCGCAAGAGTGTTGGAGGAGAAGAACTTGGGATATTTGATTCCGAGGGATGAGCAAGACGGGTCTTTTACTAGTGAATCGGTGGCTGATGCACTTAGGATGGTTGTGGTGGAAGAAAGAGGAAGGATCTACACGGAAAAGATGAAAGAGATCAAAGGCATATTTGCAAATAGAGAAAAGCAGGAAAGATATGTGAACAATTTATTGTCATGTTTGAGAGACCATAAGAAATCTCAAGAGTAACCGATCAGGACATTGCAAAGGTGATCATCAAGTCAAGATATTTCTCTTGTGCTTCAATAATTTCCTGAGAGATATCTAGCTTGTGTTTGCATATTATATATATATATATATATGTGAAACAGAATAGACTCCATTATTCTCAATTAAGCTCATTTGTTTTCTTATCCTATCTTATATATTTTTCTTTATTCTTTATCTTTGTCTGCCACTGTCTTCTGTGTGATGCGTTCCAGTCTTTAAACATGTCCCTTATGTTCATTGTCAGAGGCCCTAAACTATTATAAATAGGAACTCATATGTGTTGCAAAACTCATCAAGAAATCATCGAGAATAGTCTTAAACTCAAGTTTGAGTTTTCCTGCTTACTCCCTGAGCCAGTTTTGATATCAAAGCGAGGCTCCCGAGAAGGGAAACGTCGGAAAATCACTTGGGATCGCCGGTCACCGGTTAACGCTGCCATCTTCGAAAAT
The DNA here is from genome assembly GCA_037074505.1 of Albizia julibrissin. Taxonomy (NCBI): domain Eukaryota; kingdom Viridiplantae; phylum Streptophyta; class Magnoliopsida; order Fabales; family Fabaceae; genus Albizia; species Albizia julibrissin. Next base: position 36,812,467 of record CM073488.1, on the reverse strand, counting down.
CTAATCTCAAGTCATTTTTTGGGAAAACTGACATTATAGGAGTGATCAGAAGGTCGAAAAACCAAGGACCTGGAAGTTTCGTCGCCGCCAGAGTCTGCACGCGCCACTGCCGGAGTACCATGCGTTGTCTGAACGTTGAAGACGACCCAGTCATCTGCCACGTCAGCACCTGCTGCACTGTCCCACGTTATCCAATCAGAAATTACCACGTGTCCATACCGCCACGTCACTAACCCGTCAGCTGAACTTTTTAAAATTACAGTTTGATCCCAGAATGTTTGTGAAAATTATATTTCTGTCCCCTAAATTTTCAAAAATTATATTTTAACCCCATACTTTTCTCAAAATTACATTTCAGACCCTGAACTTTCTGAAATTATATTTTCCCCCAAATGTTGTTACAATTACATTTTTACCCCCTGAACTTTTCAAAATTACATTTGCCCCAGAATTTTGACAAAATTACACTTGAGCACTTAAATTTTAAATTTTCATTTTAACCCCCAAAATTTCACATTTTTGCCCCTAATTGTCCAAAATTCCAATTTTACCCATTGCCTTTTCAAAAACGCCAATTCTACCCCATACCGTTATAAAATGCCTCTAATACGCAGGAACATGCATGAGATTGAGATGGAAACGATAAGACGCCAAATGGAAGACCGCTTTCAAAACTCTAAATGGGTTGTACGAATGGAATGTGATGCCATTTGGGTAGAGCCGGTAATACGGGCTCAACTCGCTGTCCCGTAGGTTGGGACAGGGTTTTTCCCAACCTAAAAAAATGCAAGTCGTATAGGCTCGCACCGCATGGCTCGCAAGTTAATGCGGGCCAGCCTGCGAGTTGGCTCGTAAATTTTTTTTATATAATAATCTCACAAAACTTATAAGTTGTTAACTCCCATCTTGGTACCTCCCAATCCAAATAGAAAAAATATTTGCCTCTTCCCTTCTTCTTTAAACAAAATTATTATATATTGGTTGTTTAAGGATGATTTTATGTTTTTTGTATATAAACTTTGACAGATTTGATTTTATCTCTTGAATTATGGATTATATTTTTAAATTTTTATAAGAGAAATTATTGATGCTAGGAAGGTAAATTTAATAACTCACATATATGTATCTTATATTTTCGGTCATCTTAAAACATAAAAAATTATTTTAAAAAAATGCAGGCACGCGGGCTAGCCCGTAACCCACACACTACGGGTTAGGGTTAGCATTTGCCAGCCCGCGGGTTGGCTTGTTTTACAGCCTCTACATTTAGGTTGACAAATGCTCCTAATACTTTTATGCGCCTGATGAACCAGGTCCTTCGCCCCTTTCATTGGCAAGTTTGTTGTTGTTTATTTTGACGACATCCTTGTCTACAGCAAGAGCCTAGCGAATCACTTAGAGCACTTACAACAAGTGTTGCAAGCTCTTCGTGAACAGAAACTTTATGCTAATTTGAAGACGTACACTTTCTTGACAAGTGAAGTTATTTTTCTGGGTTATATTATCACTGCAGAAGGTGTACGGGTTGACCCAAGAAAAATTGAAGCGATTAACAGTTGGCCAACTCCATAATCTATCTAAGAAGTCAGAAGTTTTCATGGATTAGCTTCCTTCTATAGGAAGTTCATTCGAAACTTTAGTTCCATTGCCGCACCGTTCACAGATTGCATCAAGGGAGACAAGTTCCAATGGACAGAGAAGGCTCAGAAAAGTTTTGAAGAAACGCTTAACAGAAACTCTTATGCTAGCCCTTCCTAATTTTGACCAAGTGTTTAAGGTCAGTTGTGACACCTCTAACACCGAAATTGGTGCCGTCCTGAGTCAAGAAGGCCATCCAATTGCTTTCTTCAATGAGAAGCTTAATGATGTTAAGCTCAAATATTCTACCTATAAGAAAGAATTATATGCCATTGTCAGAGCCTTGCAATATTGGAGCCATTATTTGTTGCATAAAGAGTTTATCCTCTATTCTAACCATGAAGCACTCAAGCATTTGAATTCTCAATAGAAGATCAATCTAAGGCATGCCACTTGGAGTGAAATGTTGCAGATTTATCCATTTTTACTCAAGCATAAGGCTAGTGTCCTAAATTCCATAGCTGATGCACTTAGTCATTAACATGCTTTGTTAACGACTATACAAGTTAAGTAGTGGGCTTTGAAATTATAAAAGAGCTATACTAAGATGATCTTGATTTTCAGAGTGCTTGGAGTGCCACTGAATCTCATCCATTTCAGTAGTATTACAGGGAAGAAGGATTTTTATTTAGGGGATGTTTGGTATGAGGGGAGGGGAGGGAAAGTAGACGGAGGGAAAATTTTTTGGAGTTGAATTTAAAAAAATTAGAAAAGTTGGGTTATAAAATTTTAATAAAGAGAAGATATATGATAAAAGAGTAACCAAAATTAATTAAAAATTTTTAACCCTACTTCTTCAAATTTTTTAAATTTCACTCATAAAAATTTTACCTCCCCTCCAAATCCCTCATACCAAACAGACCCTTAAAGGAAAAACCCTTTGCATTCCTCGTTGCTTACTATGTGAAGCTATAATTTGGGAAGCCTATGATGGACAATTAGTCAGTCATTTCGGTAGGGACAAAACTGTGGTCTTAGTAAAGGAGAACTTCTATTGGCTAAGGATTGAATGGGATGTGAACAAACATATTCAAAGGTATAGAACATGTCATCTGGCTAAATCCAAAAGCCAAAATACCGGATTGTACATGCCGTTGCCAGTGCCTGAAGCACCTTGGGAGGATGTGAGTATGGATTTTGTCCTTGGGTTACCTCAGACCTAGAGATAAAAGGACTCTATAATGGTGGTTGTTGACCGTTTTTCAAAGATGGCTCACTTCATCTCTTACCAAAAGACTAATGATGCGGTTCAAGTTGTAGATTTGTACTTTAAAGAGATTGTTCAAATCCATGGAATTCCCAAAACTATCACCTCTGATAGAGACATCAAGTTTGTAAGCTACTTTTAGAGGACTTTATGGAAGAAGATGGGGACTAAGCTTCAGTTTAGCAGTACTAGCCATCCTCAAACTAATAGACAAACAGAAGTTGTTAACAGAATTCTTGGAAATCTTTTATGAAGCTTTGTTGGAAAGAACTTGAAGCAGTGGGGTCTTATTCTTGCTCAAGTTGAATTTTCTTACAATAATTCAGTCAATCAGGCCACCGGAAAGTATCCATTTGAAGTTGTTTATGGCATCCATCCTCTTAGCCCACTTGATTTGGCACCACCATTTGGTAAGTAACAATATAGTGATGATGTGGATCAGCGTGCCAAAGACAGTAAAAAGCTACATGAACACGTTCAAGCGAAAATCCAAAAGCAAAACTTGCACTATAAGGCTTACCATGACCAACATCGAAAGCCATGGGTATTTAACATCAGGGACTTGGTTTAGATTCACTTGCAGAAAGAACGATTTTCAAAGCAGACAAATGCCAAATTGTCTCCACGAGCTGATGGTCTATTCAAGATTGTGAAGAAGATCAACGATAATGCCTACAAAGTTGAACTGTCAGGTGCCTATGGAGTCTCTGCTACTTTCAGAGTTGCTGACTTAACTCCCTATATTGATGATGATGCTAATTTTAACTCAAGGATGAGTTCCGTCCAACCCATGGAGGATGAAACAGAATAGACTCTACTATTGTCCATTAAGCTTATCAGTTTCCTTATCATATCTTATTTGTTTTTCTTTATTCCTTATCTTTGTCTGCTACTGTCTTTTGTGTTATGCGTTCCAGTCTGTAAACATTTCCCTTATATATGTTCATTCTCAGAAGCCTTAAACTAGTATAAATAGGGACTCATATGTGTTGCAAAACTCATCAAGAAATCATCGAGAATAGTCTTAAACTCAAGTTTGAGCTTTTTTGCTTGCTCTGTGTGTTTGTGTTTGTGTGTGTGTGTGAGAGAGAGAGAGAGAGTGATTTGATTTCCTAATTGTTGAATTTCAAGTACCTTGCAAGTGTTGCTGCAATATTTCCAAGTTATATTGGTCTAGCATTTTGTGACAATAAATTTTGTTATCAGTGACTTGTGGTGAGTCTCGGCTTGATCTATTTAGGGTATAGCCTGATACATATATATGACCACACCCAGCTTTCCTCATTTTCCCTCATTTTCTTAATTTGGATTGTTATATTAAGATCTCAATGGTCCAGATTTTATATATTATTAAATTATTATTATTATTATTATATTTTTATAATATTATTATTATTTTTATAATAAAGAAAAAAATGGACTGTTGAAATCTTAATCCAATAGTCCAGATTGAAAAAATGAGACAAAATTAAGGGAAGGGAAAAGGAGGAAACACTCATATTTAACATATATTCATATACCCATTATACCCTCCTCCCTCTTCGTTCCTTCTTAAAAGCCCTTCGTTTCTACTTTCTTACCCTTAGGGCTTGTTTGGTAAAAGGGTAGGTGAGAGAAAGTGAATGGGGAAAAAAGTTGAGTTAAATTTAAAAAAATGAGAGAAGTTGGATTTAAAGATTTTAATTAATTTTTCTTAATCTATTATCTTGCACCTTCTCTTTTTTAAAAATTTGTAACCTTACTTCTTTAATTTTTCTAAATCTAACTCATAAAAATTTTCTCACCCGTCCTCTCACAATCCTTCGTACCAATCAAACCATTCACTGTCCAAGTTCAGCCCAGTTAATGCTGTGACCAGGTTCCTCATTGGGCTTAACCCATACCCCATCTCATTAATTGGTCTTAGACCCAACTCAAATGTTTGACTAATATTAACATTTTTCATCCACATTTTGATTTTTCTATCTGTCTTTATTTTTCCCCAGTTTTTACTTTACAGTTACAACAGATATACACTTAGGATGGATATTATTTGGCAACTCTAACTAGTAAAAGAAGGCCGCCCTTAAATCACAACGTTTAAAAGTACGAATACACTTAATATTCATTAGCAGTTAACTAATGCAGACATTAAATATTACACACGCGAGCGCACATATTGAAAAGCAATAAAAATTCTAACCAATAAATCACAAACAAATAGAAAAAGCATGATTTGATGAAGATTAAGGCTATGTTTGGCTCGATGGAGGGGAGGGGAGGGGAGGGATTTAAATGGAAGGGAGGGTTTGAGAGGGATTTTCTTTTACCTTGTTTGGGTTGACAAAAAGAGAGGGGAGAAGAGGGATTTTAATAGTATTATTATGTTTGGTATAGGAGGGGAGGGGAGGAGAAATATTTTTATATGGACAATTTTGCTCTTATTTCATTTAATTGTAATTAATAAATTTCTAACATATTTAATAAAATATAATTATATAAGGAATTTAATACATAAAATTATAATTTTATAATTATAAAAATTAAATAAATATAATTATAAATGGCATTTACTATATAAAATTATAATTTTATAATTAAATAATGAGAAGGATATTGTGAGAATATTTTAAAATAGTATGAACATATTAGTCAATTTAAGCTCAAACATTAACATTTCCCTCCAAATCCCCCCAATTTTGGAGGGGAGAGTTAAGAGGGGAGGGGAGAGAGAATTTTAGAAAATTTTCCCTCCCCTCCTAACATTTTTAATTATCCAAATAAGGGGAGAGGAGCAAAATCCCCCAATTTCCCTCCCCTCCCCTCATACCAAACACACCCTAAATGTAATTATAAAGAAGTCACTTTCACAAATATGTTGGTATTAAATAAAAATAATTAAAGATGTATCAACTCTTACCAAGGTATGCTATATGAATTAATACGAGCCCATTTTATTTGATCAATAAGTGTGTGTGTATCCCTTTTTATTGGATAATTTACAAACCTTCGGATCTCAATATATATATATATATATATATATATATGCGCGCCCACTTTTAAATTCTCCATCGCACAAACATCCCCTTCAAGCAGTCGCTTGTGAAAATTTTTCTTGAGCTGAACTGGCCGGTGGGATAATTTCATCGTTTAAATTCGATCTCCCATACTATAACTCCAACCATCTTGTAAAGTTGTACTATCATACTGTGGAATGCAAGTCATTTGGCCGATGATATAATTTCATTGTGATGAGCACCAAATACGGATCTTAATCCTTAATTAGAGTATAACCTTATGCATGACCAGATCGCGTGTATTGGCCTGACCTCACCAGCCAAATAGAGTAAACACTCAAATTTAACATAATACATACATTTTGCATAGAGCATCCGCTATCTTGAACCTATTTCCTTAAACAGTTAGATAACAATAGACTAGTTTAAATATAATTTAACATATGAAAGAAGAGTTTAAAAACAAGAGAACATACTTTAGTCGCTCTGGAATTTTCAACACAAGTGGGTGGTGAAGATTTGAGGCCTTAGGAGGAAGATGGAGGGAGGACTCAAACGTTAAAACTAATAAGGAGAGCTGTAAATCATCGCAATTAGTAAGATAGGATTTGTTTAGATAGATTTTATTAGATGTATTTTTATTATATAAGTTTTCTTATTTATTTGGCTGATTCTAGTAACAATCAAATGGTTTTTATAATTAGATGGGTAAACTTTGGATAATGAAAAATTAGCATAAGTATTTTAGTTAGGATAAGATAAGATATTTCTCACCTTTCAAAAATCCCAAAATTTGGAGGGATGCAAAAAGAGGGGAAGGGAGCACTAAAAAAACAAAATTTCTCTACTCTCTTCTCCCATTTTTCCCAACCAAACACACTGACCCCCTCTCCACCCCTACTCTTGAAAAACCTCGAACCAAACAATGCCTAAAGAGAGAGAATGGTTAGCAGAGACATCTTTCTCCCTCCGGGCAGTGGCTAGTGAAAATTTCATGAGCTGACTTTGGCCGGTTAGATAATTTTATCGTTTAAATCACCCATACTATAACTCCAAACATTTTATTGTAACGTTGTACAATCAAACTGTACAATGCAAGTCATTTGGCTTCTTCCTATATATGGCTTCATTATTATATTTCATCTTCCTTGCAGGCCTAAAACGGATCAAAGATCGATCAATTACTCTTGGTGCACACACTTATATATAGTTCTCTGAACTCTTTTCTTCATATCACATCCGAGTGAACTAAGTAAACGAGAAACATGGCAGTCACAAAGACTCAAATCCCCATGTCTGGTCTCGTGATCTTGGTCTCCTTCCTCGTGCTGGCTCACAATGTGAATTCAGCTTCCTTCAAGTTCGACAATTTCTCTTCTTCTTCTTCTTCTTCCACACGCAATGCCATAACCCTCCAAGGCGATTCCATTATTACATCAAACAACGCTCTTCAACTCACAAGTGCTCTTCCATATAGAACAGGAAGAGCCTCGTACTCAGCACCAATTCATATTTGGGATGCTCAAACAGGGAAGCTAGCTTGGTTCACCACTACCTTCTCCTTTGTCTTGTCACCTACAAGCCCTGGACCCTTTGGTGATGGATTCTCCTTCTTCTTAGCTCCATTCATATCAAACATTCCTCAGAACTCATTTGGCGGATACCTCGGACTCTTCGATCCTGAGACTGCTCTGAATTCATTTAAGAACCAGATTGTGGCTGTTGAGTTTGATACCTTTGGGAACTCGTGGGACCCAGTGTTTCAGCATGTTGGGATTGATATAAACTCTATTGCTTCAGTGTCAACCGTGGCATTGCCTAGTATTAATGTTCAGAGTGGGTTAATTGGATTCGCCACTGTGAACTATGAGCCTAATGAGAAGAATTTAAGTGTGATTTTGACTTACCCTCAAAGCAAAGTGAATGTGACAACCACTAGCCTTTCCTTTACGGTTGATCTTAGGACTCTTCTTCCAGAATGGGTTAGGGTTGGGTTCTCTGCTTCCACTGGACAGGTTGTGGAACTACACAAGATTCTTACATGGAGTTTCAGTTCCAGCTTCAATTAGGAAACAAGAAATGGGGATTCAAACACTCCATGTTTGACATTATATTGAAGCTGGTGTGTGGGTCAATTTATTTTTCATTGGATTTTGCAATCTTGTTTGTGATTCCTTTTAAGATGGGTGTAGCATCTCGAGAAGATTCTTGAGCATTTTCATCTTCAATAAATCAATAACGTCAAGTGTTTTGATTGAAATTAGAATTAGAAACTATCCTTATATATGCTTCCCTATTGAATTCTATTTCAATTACAACATTCATATCCCTAAATTGAAATTTTAGTAATTCATACTAAAAATAAACAATATATATAATTAAACATAAAATTAAAACCCCAAAACATTGAATTAAGTAAAGTGGGAAGGAATTTTTAGTTAAATGAACAAGGGGACTAATGAAGGTGGGCTATACAATCAATCCTCCTTTAATCTTCCTATAATGAAGTCTTTATCCACAATAATTCTCGCTCCCAGAAAGTGTTCTCACTGCTTCTCCAGCCTAGAATTTGATGTCTTCACTTCAAATGATACTGAATGAGGTGTATGAACTACACTCATCAATTCCCTGGTCAAACTCATAACCCCATCCTTTGTATACTTTCTCTGGTGCTTAATATAAAATATATTTATATAATTTAATTTAATTAAGAAAACTAGTTAAATTAGTTGATATAATATATATTTTTTAAAACACACTAATCACCTTCCTTAATTATCTTATTCCCTTTCCTTAATTATTGTTAAGAAAGCATAAATAATATTAAATTAAGAAAATATTAACAAATATGAAAAATATGTCTTATATTTAGGATCAAGATTAACTCCCAAAATATGTCTTATATTAAAGACTAGAGGGAGTATATAATATTGCAGAACAAGGTCACCAATTCTGGATTCATTTAATTATTTGATGAAGAAAAATGATATTCAGAGGAAATTAATGCTAAATGCATGCAATCATGGAGTATACTGATTGCAAACTTGAATTGCATTGTTTATGATCAACTACAAGCACGAAATCATTTAATTTTAATTAATTGAGCGGATTTCAAATTCACTTTAATTTAAATTGACGTAGATATTAATTGATCGTTGCATACAATGTGTTATATTTTCATTCTAGGCTAGCCGGCCTATAAAGATCTCATACATACTCTAATACGATAATTATTACTAATTAAAGTTTTATAAGAATTATAATTATAAGAAGAAGAAACAACGCCGGGGCCGGCATTCTTCTTGACGTAAGATATACACTAATAATTTTGACCTGTTATTCTTGTCTTGTATTCCTGTCTACTTATATATGTTTTAACTTCCTTCACGATTATAATTATCTGTCTAATATATAAAATCCTTGTGCAAAAACTAAAGTTGCCGGCCGACCGGTTGAATTGAACAAACCAACTATCTCAAGGCTTTTTTCTTTCCTTTTGCCAACCAAACCAGCTAACTCAAGGCTTTTATATTATATCATCATAAATTAATATTTTCTCCTATAAAATATGTCTGAATCAGATGGTTGGTTTTTCGTTTATGATAAGATGGTGTGTAAATCTAAATTAAAAATTATCAAAATTTCTTTAAGAATTATATCATTTTCATTCATTAACAAAATTAAAAAAGTAATAATATTTAAGCTTTTTTTTAAGAAAGACAAAAAATGATTTACTCGCTAGGGTACATATTAATAGTAACTAATTTAAATTTAAATCTACTCATCATTAAATGAAGGTTGACTTAAGTAGGAAGAAGGTAATTGTTTTTAACAAAGGCTGATTGAGATTTAACTAAAGTCGTTTGAGGTTTAAACTTAGTGATTGTGAATGTAAGAAATTGGATCATCAGAAGAAGTATTCTCAACCGATTTTAATAATTCTCAAATATAATTCCTTATAGTAATTTAATTTTAGTGTAACCCTTGAGTTGATTCTTTTATATGGAGTAGCCACTCCGTGAGTAAAATGTAAGAAGGTGTAATTTTGGTTTCTGGCAAAAAAAAAAGTGTAATTTGGTGGAGTGAATCAATGTTCAATATGTACATACAGTATTATTCATTACTAGGCAGTCTATGTGGTTAATTTGCCTCAGATCCTGTGTAAGTGTGAGTGTATAACAAGGGAACATAACAAAAGAAAAGGAAAGAAATTTTCTGGAAGCAAATACAAGTGGCAAACTTTGAAAGTGTAGCAATGACGATCGATCGAGTTGACACATCGAATTATCGATCACCTCAAGTGTTTGTCTTTTTCCCTATCCTCTGGCGAGCTTGCTCGTATTAGTTGAACCCCAAGTGGAGATCTATCGAAGACGAAAACGAAGCAACTAATATAGATTTCACAATCCTGTTACACATCAGGTCAAAAGTTCATTACATAATGATTCTCTATTTCTTTATGCTCATCCTATGTCACTGCTCTGAAGGTGGCATAGTTTTTAGTGTGAGACCACATTTCTTAATTTTCATGGTGGACCTCCCAACTCCCAATAATACTTCAAAAAGATGATCAATCTCATTAATTTAATTATCGATATATGCCTTGGTCACTTCGTCCATTATTCACATGCTTTCCTTCTCTCTTGGCTTTCGGAAATGGCATCCTCTGGTTCTGTGTTCTTTATGTTGATCTCCATGTTGCTCTTGTCACTCCAAGACACTGTACACTCTGTTTCCTTTAGCTTCACCAAATTCCAACCGAACATGAACCTAATACAATTCCAAGGTGATGCTTTTCCCTCGGATGATGTTCTTCAGCTCACAAAAAACCACCTCGATGGCCCCATCACAAGCAGTGTTGGTCGAGCCTCGTATGCCGAACCGCTTCGTCTTTGGGATAAAAAAACCGGGAAGCTCACAGACTTCACCACCCATTTTACCTTCATCATGCGAGCCGTTGTTTCCACACAATTCGGCGATGGCATATCCTTCTTCCTTTCTCCTTTCCAATCTGAAATCCCAAATAACTCAGCTGGCGGCTTCCTTGGTCTCTTCAGTGCAGAATCTGCATTCAATAATAATGCCAATAATTCGATAGTTGCGGTTGAGTTCGACAGCTATAACAACACGTGGGATCCAACCTCGGACCATGTCGGAATTAATGTGAATTCCATTGTATCAGTTGCGAATGTTTCATGGAAGAGCAGCATGAAGGATGGGAAAATTGGTAATGTTTGGATAGAATATAATTCCACCACGAAAAATCTAAGTGTGTTCCTTACTTATGCTGAAGATCCAATTTTTATGGGTAATTCTAGCGTTTGGCATATTATTGATTTGAGGGAAGTTTTGCCAGAATGGGTCCGTGTTGGATTCTCTGCTTCTACAGGGCATTGGGTTGAATTACACCAAATTGTATCTTGGTCGTTCAATTCAAGCTTGGAAAGTGATATCAATAATGGGAAAAACAAGAAGATTATTTTGGGGGTTAGTTTAAGTGTATCTCTTGGTTTTCTTATTTGTGTTTCTGGACTGTTATGGCTCACTATCTGGAGAAAGAAACATTACAGGAAGAAGGAAGAAAAAGGTAAAGGCTTTGAAGCTTCCATGGATGATGAATTTGAGAAAGGAACAGGGCCAAAGAGATTCACCCACCAGGAGCTGAGTCAAGCAACAAATGATTTCTCTGAAGCAGGGAAGCTAGGAGAAGGAGGATTTGGAGGTGTATACAAAGGTTTTCTCACAAATGAAAACCTACAAGTAGCTGTGAAGAGAGTTTCAAAAGGATCAAAACAGGGGAAAAAAGAATACATATCAGAAGTGAGAATCATCAGTAGGTTGAGACACAGAAACTTAGTACAACTCATTGGTTGGTGCCATGAACAAGGTGAGTTCCTTCTTGTTTACGAATTCATGCCTAATGGAAGTCTAGATTCACATCTATTTGGAAACAAAACCCCTCTTACTTGGACAGTAAGGTACAAAATAGCCTTGGGCTTGGCCTCTTCTCTCTTATATCTCCACGAAGAATGGGAACAATGCGTAGTTCACAGAGATATCAAGTCAAGTAATGTCATGTTAGACGCAAACTTCAACGCAAAACTCGGTGATTTCGGCCTTGCAAGGCTAGTTGACCATGAACTCGGGTCTCAAACCACAGTTCTAGCAGGCACAATGGGGTACTTAGCCCCCGAGTGCGTAACCACAGGAAAAGCAAGTAAAGAATCTGATGTTTACAGTTTCGGGGTAGTAGCCCTAGAGATCACATGTGGAAGAAGACCAGTAGAAGTAAGAGCTGAGGAACCTGGGAAGGTAAGAATGGTGGAGTGGGTGTGGGACCTATATGGGAAAGGGAAGCTTCTAGAAGCTGCTGATAAGAAACTGAATTTGGAATATGATGAGAGACAAATAGAAAGCTTGATGGTTGTAGGTTTATGGTCTTGCCATCCTGATCAGAGGATGAGACCTTCCATAAGGCAAGTCATAAAAGTTCTGAACTTTGAAGCTGCGTTGCCAAATCTTCCTTCAAAGCTTCCTGTTCCTATGTATTATGCTCCTCCAATGGAAATGTGCAGATTCTCATACACATCGTCTGGGCCCACTACTGCATCAACCAAAGGATCATCTTCATGCTCATCAGTATCAGGAGGATCCAGAAAGTCCCTCTTGTAAGCACAATGATGATTCATGATATAATAGCTTTTGTACTTAGATTGATATATATAATATATGCTTTTTTGTCTAATGTCCGGATTGGATTTGAATGGTTGGTTGGGATTTTTCCGTATTATAGATTGATGGTTGTAAATTTTTGTTTTCAAAAGCCACAAATTAAAGGAAGTATGTGTTTTTGTTTGTCTGAACCAGAAAGGAAAGAATAAATGAGCGATATGGAGGGGCGAGGGAGGTGCAAAGATAAAGAACATATTTTTTTTTTTTTTTGACCTGGTAGATAAAGAACATATGAGAGTAAGGGATTTTCATTTAAGAGAATTAAATGAAAAGTTTTTAAAAAGATGTTACTACCATTGAATATTGATGAATATCTTGAGGGTGATGATTAGGCAGGGGAAAATTAAAGAGAGGAGGAATTGAATGCACAATGCATAGTGGACCTGGGCTAGACAGTCGTCATGTGGGCCACCGACAACTAGGGAATTCAATTTTATTTTATTTTGAAAAATGAGTTTTCAGTTATTGTGTTTTTAATTATGTATCGAGTAAAATTCTCACTTCACTATCTTCTGGATTGGATTTTTTAATTTAATGTTTCGAATAAATTTGTTTTAAATTTCCTTTTCAGTAATATATTATATATTTCTTGTCTCGTGGATAATTTAAAAAAAGTACTGATAATGTCCTACTATCTATTTGCTGCAAAGAAGTGAAAAAAATACGAAGATGATGACAAGATATCCATAATAATTTTCTATAAATATATTGTTAATTTCATTTGCATTGATAGACAAAAAGATGAGAACAACATTATGGACAACTGTTTACAGATAGCGCATAGAGTTTGGATTAAGCAAGCCTTATTTGATCATGAGTTAGGAATTGTGTTTCAAGCCTTCAAGATATTATATTTACATATAGTGCAACATGTTATACTCCCTTTTATCCTAATGCATAATTTAATTATCGAGTTAATATTAGTCCTAAATATAATATATATTTTATATTTTTATCCATTTTTTTTAAATAAACACTATTCGTATTCCCACTATAATAATCAAGTAGAAAGGAAATAGGGGAATTAAGGAAGATAATTATGATGTTTTAGAAAAAAAAATATATCATATTAACTAATTTAACTAACATATTTAATATACTCAAATTAGTTAATTTGACATTGCATTAAGGAGTATAGGCTTTAACTTATTGCATTAAGTCACATATACCCATAAGATAAATCAATCTTTTATATAGACCTAAAAAAAGAACCGTATTTGATCATTTGAAAGATTTTATTCAGTTAGTTCATGAGAGGCTTTAATGAAATGTAAGATATTCAAGACTTCCCCCACGAGATTCTTCTAATTTTTTTATAGAAGAGATTTTTGTAAATTTGTTCGCTTGTATATAAGCTCTTCGAATTTTAATTAATATTTATAAATATTTTTTATGATTTGAATTATGTGTATACAGTTGATGATGAGAAGTCAATTAACATGATATCAAATTTAGAAGTTCCTCTGTGATAATTTATTATGATATAAAATTTGGGAAAGGTGCTAAAATAATCTTTAATTTTTATTAAAAGTGTAACAATATCCATAACCGATTTTTTATAGTAAAATTAATTATAAATTTTTAAAATTGGAGCAAAATTGTTAAATTCAATTAACTTTCATCTATTACAATGGGAAAAATTAGGCCTTAAAGGTTTGGCTTATTTATAACTTAGTTTCTAAACTTTTGACTCACTTACAACTCAATCTTTGATATTTCTTAGTCATTTTATGTGGCAAAAAATGTTAAAAATACTATTAAAAATTGATTAGGTGGATTTTACATAAATTAAAAAAAAATTAACAAGTATCATAAGTGTCTTCAACCTTTTTCCTAATACAAGTTGTTTGTTGTCTTCTGGAGCTTCAAAAGGATCTGTCATGGATGCCCAACAAGGTTTCCGGAAAACAAAGATGGAGGGGATACAAGTTGGTGGGGACGAGGATGTTGTTTTTTCATGTAAAATCAACATAAACAATTTTTAACAGTATTTTAACATTTTTTGTCATATAGGATGGTTAAAAAACATCACGAGCTAACTTGCAAGTGAGTTAAAAGTTCAAAAGCTCAACAATATTGAGTCAAACTCTAAGGACTAAGTCATAAGTGAATCAAAGCTTTAAGAACCAAAAAATTAATTTTCCAGGAGACTTAGGCGGCTCGTTTTAATGCTTTAGGCCGTTTTATGAATTAGACTGAAACGAACCGCCTCAAACCACCTGTTGAGCCGGAAAACGGATTCGACCCCCCGAACCGAAACGGATATTTAAAAACCGGACTGGTGGCTTAAAAGACAAGCTTTAAAGGAAGAGGTGGAAGGAGAATGATCATTGAAGGAGAAAAAGAAGATGACAAACTTGTCATAAGAGTTGAAGTTTAATAGATCCAAATTTTTCCAATATGAAAAGCTTCATGGGGAGCAAAAAATATTTAATAAACAAAGGAGAAAGGGTGAAACTCTAGAAGGGACGATGCGTCGAACCTTCATTTGATGAGAGTATGAGACTTCACCTTCCGGCCTCCAGTGAAGAGAAATAGATAATAATAAGTGCTTGTTTGTTATCACTTATCTGAATCGGGTTTATTATATAAGTCCGATTCACCTAAATCAAGATAAATCTCCTCCATATATTTATCTCGTAGACCGTGAAAGCACCTCGTAGACCGTAAAAGCACCTCGTAGACCGTAAAAGCTACCTCGTAGACTATAAAAATTACTTTGTATTCCGTGATTTACAATTCATAAGCACTTATAAAATTTTCAACCGCTATTCCAAACAAGCCTTAATCCTTCAATTCCTATCATAATTCAAAAGAAAGTAGAAGAAATTGGGCTTTGAGAAAGTAAAAAAAGCATCAGGCTTTTGTCTTGTCACCGGGATAATAGCACGATTTTTTTTTCCAACAAAAGGTGACAATCAACATGCATATATATATATTTTTTATAATGTAAAATGTACTGAACTACACTATAGGTAAATATTATTTATTATTTACTTATTAAGATATCACATAGATTAGATATCAATTTTATCGTCCAAAAAAATATATCAACTATAATATTATTAAAAAAACAGATTTTAAGTTATTTGACATTTTAATATATTATTAACTTATTATATACATTATTAGAAAAGGCAAAACATGTTACGGGTTTCCATCATCTAATTTTTTTTAAATAAAAATACATCTAATAAATTAAAATAAAATAAAAAATTTTGCTTGTATATATTTAAAATTCATGTGTGTGTATTAAATTAAAACTATTACTATTAATGTAAACTTTAAATATATATCTAATAATTTTATATTTATTTTTTACATTTATATCATTATATATGTCTACAATATTATTTTTTATTTAATTATTATATTACCAGTATGACTGGACAGCCTGACCGTTTGAACCATTACTTGCCAATATTTCCGGCTCGACGTTGGATCCGACTTTTAAAATATTGCTTTTAACACTCTACTTGTAGGCTTCCAAAATTCCCAGAATTTTAAAACTTGATCATACATAAGAACAGGATTCTCACTCTTTTGCCCAAAAAATTAACCCAATAACTTAAATTCTTTTTCAATCTTTAATGTAAGACTTAATTATTTAATTTGAATAGATCAATTAAGGATATTAGTTAAATCAGTTAATATGATATGTTTTTTAACATTATAATCATTTTCTTTAATTCTCATCCCCCACTTTCCTATCTACTTAATTATTGTTGAGGGAATATTAATAAGATGAACTTAAAAAAAACGGATTAAAATGTTAAATATGTTTTATATTTAGGACTAACATTAACTTCCTAACAAATTAAGTTCTACATTAAGCATTGAAAGTTGTATATAGAATTAAGTTAAGAATCTAGCATATGAGAATGCATTTGTCGGCTTTATAAATATGAATCATTATCCTCCGCTCAATGCCATGAATTTTATATAAATGTCAATATATAAAAACACACACACATATAGTTAACTCAACTAAGAAGAATTATTATTACTTCTGTTGTAAAGGAGACATTTGTTTGGTGTGAATCAGGTTTATATATAAGCCCGATTTATATAAATCGAGATAAATTTTCTCTACATATTTACTTCATAGACCGTAAAGTTATCTCGTATATCATAAAAACTACCTCATAGACCGTAAAAACTACCTCATATTTTATAAATCACAATTGAAAATCACTTAAGGATGCTATACAAACATGCTATTATACATGAAAATTGGGGATTGAACTACAACAACACTTTAAAGAGTATGTTTGGAATATTGATTGAAACTTCTAAAAGTATTCCCTCTGATCCTTATTATAAGGCATCAACCAACAAGTGTATTTGGTCATTTTTATAAAGCACTTGCTTGTTTTCAAAGAGCATTAAATATTTTGTTCCATGTATGCCCATAATTAATAAGGGTAGTGGGTGAGAGTAATAATTAATATGATATTAGAGTTTAGTGTAATCAATAGGGGTAATATTGAAAATTACTTAAATTTTAGGACAAATTTAATGCCTTATTGTTTTTATTGGTTTTATAAGAATTGTTAGTTAGTGCCTTATAATAAGGACCAGAAGGAGTACTTTTCAATCGTGATTTATAGTATACGAGATAGTTTTTACGGTTTACAAAGTAACTTTTACAGCCTATAAAATAAATATGTGAATGAGTTTTGTTTCGATTTATCGTTGGCCGAAGAAGTAGAAGAATCTTGACGACAATGGGTTGGTGTTCCTTCGTTTTCCTACAAGAAATCACCAGTGCAAAGTGCATGATTATTGCTTACCTCTTCTGTTTGGCCAATTATAAACGAATTCAATGGCTCGTTTTACTTCAAAATCTTCAATAAATTCACTATGACCCCATGAATCATGATGACTTTATTAATATTAGCTCTCTCAAGTCACATTATTTTGAATATCAAAGAATGATCCAAGTTCCTTTTTACTAGAAAACAGACACGAAGAATTCTCTGCCATTTACTAGAATATTCCCAAGCAATTAATAAAAAAAACAAAAGACAATAAGAAACAACAGGGAAACATAGCAGCAAATAAATAAACAGACAAATACCCTTTTGACAATATGGTGGGGGTGGCCCAAGAAAGGACCTTTATAACACATCATCTGAAACGAAAATAAGAACTTTGACGTATGGGTTAACTCTATAATGGCGAAAGTTTTCTAATGCTTAGCACATGTCATCTACCTCCACAGAACAACATCAAAATCTATCTGATAAATAACAAATGCTTATATATATATATATGAAAAACTAAAAGGCGTTAATTAGCCGGTGGTAAGTTTCCAAATGAACTAAAAAAATCATTGAAAAGGGAAAATGCAAAGTTGGTGTCCAACTTTGTCTACATGTGATCCAGCTCTATAGTAGATACTACTGTGGAGAATGTAGTATAATAGTAATAGAGTGTCCTAGGTAATGAAGAAAAGTAGTGTCCGAGAGACAGAAAGTAGTGGTTCAGAGTAGAGAGATCATGAATGGGGGTGTTGAAAAAGTTATTACGAGTGGGGTTTTGGTCTTTTTTTTTTTTTGGGATAATGTGTGGCGTTTTTGGTTTTAATTTCTTGGTGTATCATGTGGATGGCTCACTCGCCATTTTCAATGATTAAAAAAATTGGATGACCATGGTTTCGGTTGCCAACTTTGTATGGGGCGGTTCCACTTCTCAAATTATTTTTCTTAGAGTTCAAACTATTATTATTTTAGGTGGGTTTTTTCCATTAATTCATGTGTGCGTGTGTATATATCGTTTTACAATTCGTGTATGGCTCTGCATGTTATGTTATGATTCATTACATTTTTTAAAAAAACATTTATTATCCATTTTCATGTGTGGTTGATTATATATGCATGCCGATAGTTGTTCATGATAAATATGTTACACTTAAACTTTGATTCGAATATTGTTAAACTTGAGAATTTATCGAGTTAAGAAATTAAAAAGGACTAAGTTGCTTTGGGTTAAACAATTATAGAAATTAAATTGTTTCAAGTCAAAATTTAAGGATTAATTAAATTGGTAATTGAGAAAAAAAAACACCAAAATTTGAATTTTTTATATGGAAAAAGAAAAGTAAACTTATCAGTGAGAATAAAAAAGGAAACTTGCCTGAAATATAATAATTTTTAAATATATTGATACTTAAGTTTTTTTGGGGCATGAAACTTATACCTTGGTGAGATAGGAGACTAAACTTACCTAAAGTTTGTTTGTTTATCAAAATTATATACCTAAATTGACTTTCTTTTATCTATAATAATCCTGACAAAAAATCTATATTCAAAGAATCAAATAAATTCAACACTTTTATTCTTTTGACTTTTAAAATAACAAAGATGAATTATTTTCTAATATTAACAGTCAAGGCTATAAAAGGCATGCACAAAGATTCCTTTTTTTAACTTTATGTTTGAGAGATGAGACCTTGTTGGTAAGAAGAAAATTAGATTTATACGCATAAATAGGTCATTATCATTGAATAATAATAATAATAATAATAATAATAATAATAATAATAATAATAATAATAATTTCTCTTAACTATTTTTATGAACAAATATAGGTCTTATTACTTCTTACCTATTTCCTATACTTTCATCTTTCTTTTCCTCATTTAATATATCGCGGTCCAAACATACCGAACAACTTAATTATATTTGTCTAAACCATGGGCACAACCTAAAGATAATCTCAGCTTGATTATTGTACGTAGACTAGTTTGAATTTTGAATGTGAATGATGAACTATTCAACATAGCATGTAAATTTATTATGAGGATGAATTCCTAACGCCGTAGATATTAGGTGTGTGCCGAACACATCCATTTTAGGATTAAGTTATAATGATTATTGATTTGAATTTCAAAGTTCTAAGGGGCAAGTTTTATATATCAATTTAACGTCCTTAAAAGTCTTGGATTTTGTCAACCTTTGGTGCAACAGCACAAACAACTACATTAACGAAACAGATTTTTCTTTGTAATTAAGTCAATTTTTTTGTTAGGTTGAATAATTAATATTTTGTCGCGGTCAAATTTTGGCCCTATCCCTCAAAATCTTCTCAAAATAAATTCATAAAAGAGTAAAGGGTCAATTTTGTCGTGTAACTTAATTTTGTGCTGAAATTTTTTTGAAGGGAAAATTTGCTTCTGAAATTTTAAAAAGAGAGTAAGTTTATCCTGACCGTTATCTCAGTTAATTTTAAAAGTTAGCTGATCAAATATGCTGATTTGGTAATTCAAATATCATCTATGTCATTTTTGTTAAGGTACAGATTTATCCCAAAAATTTTAAATTTAACTTTTTTAAAAAAATATGATACATGAACTTTTAGAGTAAATTAACATCTTAACAAAAATGATATAGATGACATGTAGATTACCATCTTAACATATTTGGTTGACTAACGGTCAAAATTAACTGAGATAACGGTCAAAACAAAATTATCCCTCGATAAAAACTCCCAGGACAAAATTACCCCTTAATCCTTCATAAAATTCCCAATTTCAAGTCCATATTGGTCATGTGATATACTCATTGCTCTTTCCCAAATCTGCCCATGAGTTTTTGCCCAAACATGACTGTTATAGCCCTCCAATGATGGACCTTGTCCCAAGCCGAAGGAAAAATTATTGTCGTGTGAGTGAATGTGAAATCATGAAAACGGAGGTGCATGATATGTTTATCAAAAATACCAGAAATTTAAAAAAAGGAATAAACTAATTAACAAATAATTAAAGAATGAGGAAAGTAAAACATCAAAAAAAAGTGGTAACCTCAAAAAGAAGCTTGGAGGGGTTTGGTTGGTATATATAAAGGCCATGCGCTCGGCATTATGCAAATGCATACGCGTTTTTTGAAGCTGCCCATTAAGATTTCAAGAGAATTTAGTAACGAAGAGAAATCGAGAGAGAGAGAGACATCGTTAAAGTACACAGTTGGCCTTTCGTCTTCCATGGTTAGCTTTATCTCCCAGAAAACTTGTGTTCATTGATAATTATCAAGGTTAGTCGAAGTTTATCAGGAAAAAACCAGGCTTTTCCTTCTGGTCATTGTTTGTTTTGGCTATGTTGACAGTTTTAGTTAATATCAGTGCTCATAATCATAATGCGATGCTGTATTCCTGTTCTGGAATGATGAAGCTGACATCTTTTTTTTTTTTTTTTTGTGTTTTGCAGGTTTGGTTTTGAAGGAAGAAGATGAAGAAGGTGGGGGAGATCAGAAAACGGGTTTTCTTGCTGTGGTGGTTTGGAATTACTGTGAAGTTCTGTTTCTTGCTGATTGCTTGTTTCTGTCACGACGAGACCTCAGTTAGGTCCTCCCTCGCCTTCTGCTGCTGCTTTTTTTTAATTATATCTCTTTGCTTTTTTGTTATCTTTACGTGACTCACAGAAATACAAAAAGGTTATTAGAAGGAAAGGCAAGAGAGAGAATTTGAAAGTTAAAGATATAAAGAAAAAACTTGACATTCTATTCCACTTAGATGTTACTGGTTTTATTCTTTCCATTCCACCATAAGTTATTTATAATAATTTAAAAAAAAATAGAGGAAAGAGATCGAAGGTAGAGAGAGGGTCACGCTCACGGTTTACTTTACTTACTTTTGTCCTATCTATGTCCCTGTTTCTTCACGAACTCTGTGAAAAACGAAGTGCTTTATAATAATCTTTTTTATGGGATGGTTGGATTCAGCAATAGGGAAATTAGAAAGCTATACTTACTTTTTCACTTGTCCTTCTTTATGGTGAAGAAAAGACATGGCGAGTTAGCCTTTCTGTTGCATCTTTATTCACATCTGACTCCCTACCCTTCACATGCTTCTGTCTTATTGTTAGATAGTCCTTAACTTGTAGGGTATATGGTCCCCCTATTTGTATGCTTTTGAGAAAATAACCAAACTCCGTGACTTATAGTAATCATGCACTATGGATATTGAGAAGTTTTTGAGAAACAATTTCGCTTTGAAAATGTTAAACGGTTGTTTAAAATTGTTTCTTCTAAATACTTATCACTCGAGTTATTATTTTTGGAATGAAATTACACCTTAATCTTTTTATAATCCTTGCAAACTAATCTCGTCTTGTGCCCCACGTTCTGCTTCACATTACCCACAAAAAGTCTTTGCCTTGAAAACACATTTCATCTCTCTCTCTCTCTCTCTCTCTCTCTCTCACTCTCACTCTCACTCTCTCCCTTGTTGGGTACTTACATCTCCTTTACTTGGAATAAGGACTTCCCTTCTCAACAAACACAGAAGAAAACCCAGATCTAACAACGACTTTGGGCCAATGTAATGTAACTGATGATAACCATTTTCATTCAATCTGATGTCATCGCTTTGAAATAATGGACCTGATGACGTAATGCTAACTTTCAGATCATTTTATTCTTTGATTTAATTACTATAACGTTTTTCCTATTTTTTTACCATGCTTCTCATAGCAGAAGAGAGTTGAGGGGAATAACAAACACTTCAAAACCCAGAGGGCCTACAATTTCTGCAGTGAAGCTTAATACAGAGGATCATGGCCAGGTGGTGATTGAGAATGGCATTGTTCAGATCACCCTGTCCAGCCCCGAGGGGTATATTCTTGGAATCTCATATGATGGAATCGACAATGCACTAGAATCTCGTAACGAAGAACCAGAGAGAGGGTACCCTGTTTCACACTTGCTCATGAAATTAATTAAAATGAATTAATCCCAACCCAAGTTTATATATATATATATATATATATATATATATATATATATATAATAAGTTCTGAAACAAACTCCCCTATTCATGTATGTTTCCCAGGTATTTTGATGTGGTCTGGAATAAGCCTGGGAAAAACAGTACTTTTCAGAGGTATGATATAATAATATTTGACATGTTATATTTCATTACAGATTCCCAAACTATGATTTGATATAGATTATTTATTACACACGTGCTGCAGAATCCATGGGACCGAATTTTCAGTAGTATCATTGGACGACAACCAAGTGGAGATTTCGTTTGTAAGAACATGGTCCCCTTCCCTGGAAGGCGAAAATGTTCCCATAAACATAGACCAAAGGCGGGTTCCACTCCAATTTCCAAGTTTTTTTCTTCCCAACCCAACTCCAAAATCAAAACAGAGATATTGAAATTTGATTCCTTTCAGGTATATATTGCGAAGAGGCGATTCTGGGTTTTACTCTTACACAATATTTGAACGCCCAGAAGGATTTCCAGCAGTGGAGGTTGATCAAATCAGGAATGTTTTCAAGCTCCAGGAAGAAAGGTAATTTAATTAATTCACAGGAATAAACTAAAATTTAAAGAACTCAGTCCCTGAAACGAATGAGAAAATAAGATTACATAAATATGTGCAGGTTCGTGTATATGGCTATATCAGACACAAGGCAGAGATACATGCCAAGCATGAAGGACAGAGAAACAGGGCAACCTCTGGCTTATCCTGAAGCTGTTCTCTTAACCAATCCATCTAATGAAGACTTTAGAGGAGAGGTATCTCTCTCTCTATATATGATCAAAAGTTTTCTGAGGAAATGAATTTAATTAATTAAAGTATTATTGATTGATGTGGATGGTTGAAATGGTTCAGGTGGACGACAAGTATCAGTACTCTTGTGAGAATAAAGAAAACAGAGTACATGGTTGGATTAGCGTTGATGCTGAAGCGCCCATGGGCTTTTGGGTAATTACACCCTCTAACGAGTTTCGTAATGCAGGGCCCATCAAGCAAGACCTCACCTCTCATGTGGGCCCATTTTCCCTCTCTGTGAGTCTCTCCTCGTTCACACTAAACTAAACTTTTTTCTTACAGTTTGATGCTAATGGTTCATCTACCTTGGTATTGATGCTTTTTAATAATTTTTTATTTTTTAATTTAAAATAAAAATAAAATTTTGATTATGATTTTTGATAATATTTATTATGTATGTTGCGTTTTTAATAGTAAATAATCATTTCTCCTATATTTAAAATTTTGCGTAATCACTTGTAGGCCCAAAAAAAGTTGTTATATTAAAATTGTCTGCAATTTTGGTTATTTAATTTGTTGTCTATATTAGTCCAAACAAAAACAAACTTACGTACATACGTGGTTTTGGCCAAAAAAGAAAAAAAGGAAAAAGTGCATGTGTGGTGTAGAGAAAAGTCATAATTGATGTTGCTGGATGAGGATGAACAAGAAAAAGTAGCTTTAAAATTTCCTATTTATGAATGTACTAAATTTGGGAGATTATTAGATGTTTGTGAGCACTCACTATGCTGGGAAGGAAGTGACTATGGAATTTCAAGAAGGAGAGACTTATAAGAAGGTTTTCGGCCCTATTTTTGTGTATCTCAACTCTGCTTCAAACTCTGAGAACTCACTAACACTCTGGACAGATGCTGTACAACAGGTCATTATAAAACATTTATCTGTTTCTATTCAAGTAAATTTCTCCATAAATTAAACAACATTATAACGTAATATTGTTCGTTTCAATTAGATGTCTAAGGAAGTAAAAAGGTGGCCTTATGATTTCCCTCAATCACAAGCTTACATTCCACCAAGTCAACGTGGGACAGTGTTTGGAAGATTACTGGTTCAAGATTGGTATATAAGAGGAGGCAGATTTCTAAATGCTGACTCTGCATATATTGGTCTGGCTCTTCCTGGTGCTGTAGGGTCATGGCAAAGAGAAAGCAAGGTATTTCTTGTCGTGAAAGGGATAAATTTCAAACACAGGTTATATTAATTCTGAAACTCAAAATTTTCAATTCCTATTGGTTATTTTATAGGGCTATCAGTTTTGGACCCAAGCAAGCAAGAAGGGCTATTTTGTGATAAACAATGTTGTTCCTGGAGATTACAACTTGTTTGCATGGGTTCCTGGCTTTATTGGTGATTACAGATATAATGCTACAATCACCATAACACCAGGTAGTTACAATAATTTTCTTCAGTATCCTTCTGGTTTGGTTCATATCCCATATTTGAAAACTGCTTCATAGTTCATATATTCACTTGTTTTTGAATCTGTAGGTTGTGTAATCAAGTTGGATTCACTTGTATATAATCCTCCAAGAAGTGGATCCACTGTTTGGGAAATTGGAGTCCCAGATCGCTCAGCTGCAGAATTCTATATCCCAGACCCTTACCCTACACTCATGAACAAATTATACAATGAACAGCCCAATGACAAGTTAGTTCACATCCCTATAACTTCCTTTCATTTCACCCAATCACATTGTTTAATTGTGTTTTATTTCCCCTTTGACAGGTTTAGACAATATGGGTTATGGGAACATTATGCAGATTCATATCCAAACGGTGATCTGGTCTACACTATTGGTGTTAGTTCATATGATCAAGATTGGTTCTATGCTCATGTTACAAGGTAAGTTAGATGCCCTTTAAATATATATATATATATATATATATAGTGTGTGTGTGTATTTAGGATTCATACTGACATATGAGTTTGACTTTTCTTTGAGCAGGCTCATCGGAAATAAGACATACGAGGCAACGACATGGCAGATTATATTTAATCTTCAAAATGACCCATTCACAGGAAATTACACCCTCCAACTAGCCTTAGCAGCAGCCGCTAATTCTGACCTAAAGGTACAGTCTAAAACACATAGCTTGAAGTTTTCTTACTGGTGTGTGTGTGTTTGGTGTGTGTATTGTTTCAATGTGAATCAGTATAATCTGGGGGTATTTATTTATTTGTGTAGATTTGGATTAATGGGCAAGGTAATGGTCCTGCTCTGTTTGAAACTGGGAAATTTGGGGGAGACAGTGCCATACCAAGGCATGGAATCCATGGATTGTACTGGTTGTTCAGCATTGGCGTCCCAAGCGATCTTTTGGTGAAAGAGAATAACACTATCTATCTGCAACAGTCATTTGCCATAAATCCCTTTCAAGGGGTTATGTATGACTATATACGTTTAGAAAGACCACCAGCTCTAAGGACTTGATTGTGTCTATATGCTAATTGGGTGTGTAATTAGCTCATGTTATACGTAATTCTTTCATTACACTCTTAATAAGTGTTACATTACGTATAAATACACACACACATATATATATGTGTGTTTATATATATATATATAACACGCCGCGTCTTGATAAAGAATTGAAGATAATACTTTAATTCTTTCATACCTTAAGAATGGCGCGAGGTTTTAGATATTGATAGAAACGGAAATGATGTGTAAGTATATTCTCGTGTAACTATTTAAAAATAGTAATAATATTATCAATTATTCGTTGGTTTTTTTATTTTTGCTTGTTTGATTGGTATTTTGTTTTTGGTTTTCCTCCCTTTTGAGTTTGAAGTATCAGGTGTGCAACTACAATAAATGAAATAAAATTAGTCTCCTCTGCTCGGAGATGTCAACGAAAGAGTTGTGTAATATATACTTGCACATAATTTTAAAAAAATAAAAAAGTTAAGTAACTCTTATATTAAAAATTAGAATTGGGTAAAAAAATCAAATAATAAAAAAGCATAAGGCTTTTACAACATAATATCATCTCCAATCCATAATATAAAAGCTAATTAATAAATTTAAGGAGATTAAGGAAGTTAAATAAATTATTTAATTATAATATATGTTACATGATATATTTGAAATACTTATATATATCATTTGATTATATATCAATTTAGAAGTAAATCAAATTAATTTGGAGAAAAATGATAAAAATATAAGATAAAATAAAAAAAAAATCTTATCTTTTAAAACCAAAATTCATTTCTAAACTATATCATATATTTAAGATAGAGAGTAGGATAACTAGTAAAAAACATATTTGAAATCATTTGAAGATCAATATTATTTATAAGTGGATTTAATGAAACTCTGCATAATGTGAACTTGCCTTGCCTCTCGTTCTTATTTTATTCTAGATTGATAGTAGGACTTCCATGACTCCATCATATTTGAGCGTTGTTAATTTTGATCCTCCTAAACAATGAGAGTTCTTAACCTTAAATTCTCTACGTAATCAAAATTACCATGTGAAGAACTTGATAATAAAACAATAATTTAGTTTTTTTTAATAATTAGAGGGTAAACACTAATAGCGTGAAATTACAAATAGAATTGAACTCACAACCTCCTGTTTATAGGGGTGCTTTCGTACCACTAAGATACAAAATTATTATTAACACTAACTTAACTTTGAGCTAAACAAAAGACAAAACTTTAATTATACCTTCCTTCCGTCTTTAATATAGAACCTAATTAAGAAGTTAATTTTAATTCTAAATGTGAAGCTGTACTTATTTCTCTTTTTTTGTCAATCTTTTCCTAATTTTATTCCTTTTGATGCTCTCTAAACAATACTCAAGTAAAAGAAAAATAGAAGGAATTAAAGAATATGATTAGAATATTTTAGAAAAAATGTATCATATTAACTAACTTAATTAAATTAATTAATTTAATTAAATCAGGTAAAAATAAATATAAAGTATGCTTAAAATGTTTGACTTCATAGTGATTTCAAATGTAAAATTTTTATTGTTGTACTTTTTTATTTTCCTAATGCGATCTTTCATTTTATTATGAGAAAATTAGAGAGAAAGAATGATATTTATTAAATATTATCATAAAAATTATTGTAATTATTTAAAAGGAATAAATATTAAAATATAAATTTAAAAATTCTATAATGCATCTAAATGAACCTCCTATACTTCCTCCAACATTTCCAGTTATATATTTAAAATTTATTCTAATTTTTAAAATTAACTAACTTAAAAAATTTTGAAATTTCCTTCAAATTTTACAACTTACGCAAATATTTATTAAAAAAAAATACACATACCTTATTCAGTTACTACAAAATTAGAATTTTATTGTTAAAATCCACACAAACTTTGATTAAGAATAAAAATTATGTAATTTTAGTAAAACTTGAGATTCTTTTATAATTTATTATATATGTCAAAGAAAATTTATATGCTTCTATAAATTAAACAAAATTTACGCAATTTTAAACAATTTATGTAAGTTTTAAAAATAGAAAGTATCAATGAAAAATTAATATAAAAAAAATTCAGATAATCTATTATATTTTTTATGCGAAATTGATGATTAGGATTCATATCCAAAACGGATGGTTATTTTCTAAACATTCCTAGTCATACGGAGAGTCTCAAGGAAGTTGAAAAAGGAAAAGGCAGAGAAAAAACAGAGACCCAATAATTCAGATCTACTTGTATGTTTCCCAGCATGCTTAAATATGCAAATACAGATCACAAAAAGGTCTTTTTCTAATGCAAACAAAATTTCAAAGAAACATTATCCACACCACCAAAGAAAAAAGTATTTGTCAACCTTGTGATCATCAGACAAAACCTTGGTCTTTCATCTCCTACGGTTTTCAGCATATCCCAGAACAAGGTCCTGCATTGGTAATTAATTATTAAAGTCGGTCCATGAATATTCTTATTCAGGGTCTTCATGTCAGATCACGTTCTTCTTCTGAAATGAAGTTGCTAGTTTTGGATTTGCAGGTTTCATAGATAGCTGTGAAAGATGGAGGTAGGTGATATAAGGAAACGAGTTTTCTTGTTGTGGTGGTTTGGAATGAACCTCAAGCTTTTCTTTTTGCAATGTGGTTGTTCTGACAGCAAGATCTCAGAAAGGTGTTTTAGTCAATAAACTCAAACGTGAATAGAAATATAACATAATTTTAGTTATATGAATGATCAGTATAACCTGTTTTTTGTTTCCCCTTCCCACTTTCCAGCAGCAGAAAAATGTTGTTGAGAAATATAAACAGTAGTCCAAAACCCAGTTCAGAAGTTAAGGTGAATAAAGAACATGGTGAGAGAGTGGTGATGGACAATGGCATAGTCCAAGTCACTCTATCAAATCCCCAGGGGCATGTTGTGGGAATATCATATAATGGAATCGACAATGTACTAGAATCTAGTAATGATGATCGAGACAGAGGGTACCTGCTTCAGACTTGTTCATCATAAAATGTTCAACTTTTCATCAAAGTTGAAAGAATTTCCATTTTGTTCATGTTTCGCAGGTATTCTGATGTAGTTTGGGATAAACCAGGAAAAACTAATAATCATCATCAGAGGTATAGTAAATTAATCATACAAGTTTGTCTGATTATTACAAATAAAGTATACACTCGTAAAAACACTGCAGAATCGACGGGACAAAGTTTACAGTTGTAGCAGATAACAAAAATCAAGTGGAGATTTCGTTTGTAACAACATGGACATCTTCCATGGAAGGCAAAAGTGTCCCCATTAACATAGACCAAAGGTGGATTCAAACCTGGGTTTTTCAAATACATTTAAAAACAGTACAAACAGAGTCATTAGTTATGTTACATTTTTTGCCCACACATTAGTTATGTTACATGTTCTTTAACTATCAGATAAAGATTAAATTTTTCAGGTATATATTGCTACGAGGAAGTTCTGGATTTTACTCTTACATTATATTCGAGCGTCCAGAAGGATTTCCAGCAGTGAAGGTTGAGCAAATCAGAACTGTTTACAAGCTTCAGGAAGAAATGTAATTACCAGAAAAATTGGAAATTAATCAGTAAATAAAATAACTTTTTTTTACTGAAACGAAGAAAATGATTACATACTGGGCAGGTTCCACTATATGGCTATATCAGACACTAGGCAAAGATACATGCCAACAATGAGAGATAGAAAAAGAGGGAAAACCTTAGATTATCCTGAAGCTGTTCTCTTAACCAACCCATCCAATGAAACCTTTAAAGGAGAGGTACATGTTTTTCCCTCTCCTATCCAAAACATTATACTCTCTTGGGTACTTAATTATAAAATCTATTACTTTTTTTTAAAGAGATTAATGAGGTTAAATAAATTATTTTAAAGTATTTATAATAATCTTTTTTATACTAAACTAATTTATTTGACTTATAAACAGATATACAATCTAATGATACATGACATATGCTATGATTAGATAATTTATGTAGCTTCTTTGATCTCTTTAAAAAAAGTTAATTGGGTCTTATATTAAAAACCGGAGGGAGTATAAGACATTTTTCTAATTTGATTAAATTAAGAAAGTTTGTTTTGTTAGTAAATATGACATGTATTTTTTAAAACACTGTAGTCATCTTCCTTAATTTCCTTATTTCTTCTTCTCCTTGATTATTATTGAGGGAGCATCAATAAGGTAAATTAGGAAAAGACTGACAAATATAAAAACTATATTTTATATCTATACCAAAACCAACTTCTTAAATATGTCTTATATAAGGTCAGGAGAGAGTAGTATGTGAATCTGTCTGTTTGTTCTGGTTTGATTAAGAGGTTGGTTTAGGTGGACGACAAATATCAGTATATTCTTCAGAATAAAGACAACAGAGTACATGGTTGGATTAGCATTAATTCTGACGCAGCCATGGGGTTCTGGATAATAACACCTAGCAATGAGTTTCGCAATGGTGGGCCCTTTAAGCAAGATCTTACCTCCCATGTTGGTCCCTTTGCCCTGTCTGTAAGTCTCTAACTTCTAATTAATAACACCATGCTTGCACCAGACACTACGAAACAGAGTAGCGCTTTTTTTTCTCCCCATTTAATATTTTCCAGGTTTGTAGATGTTTATGAGCATGCACTTGGCTGGGAAGGATTTAGTCATGGAGTTTCAAGAAGGGGAGACCTATAAAAAAGTTTTTGGCCCTGTTTTTGTGTATCTTAACTCCATTTCGAGCAATGTCAATACACAAACTCTCTGGCAAGATGCTGTGCAACAGGTAATTCAATACACTAATTTCCCTCTACTCAAGTAAATTAAACAGTTATATGTTGTGTTTGGTTGGTTCAATTAGATGTTCAAGGAAGTCCAAAGCTGGCCTTATGATTTCCCAAAATCACAAGACTACATTCCACCACCCAAACGCGGAACTGTGGCTGGAAGATTACTGGTTCAAGATATGTATATCCAAGGAGGCAGGTTTCAAAATGGTGACTCTGCTTATGTTGGTTTAGCTATGCCTGGTGAAGCAGGATCATGGCAAAGAGAAAGCAAGGTATAGCTAGCATTCCATCGATCTTGTCCTTAATATATAGGAGTCATTTGATTTTTTTTTAAGAAATTAAGAAAACTAAATAAATTATATTAAAGTATTTATTTTTATCATTTTTTTCTAAATTAATTTAGAGAGTGGGCCTGGACATAACGGTAAGGTTGCTGTCATGTGACTTGGAGGTCACAGGTTCAAAATAGCCTCTCCGATTATGGGTTAACCCGCATACATTTATCCCCGACTCAGGAGAAGCTTGTACACTGAGCCGCCCTCCAAATTAATTTGCATGATTTATAAACTGATTATCTAGCTTCTTTAATTTCTCCAGTAAAAAGTCAACCGACTCCTTTTATTAAGAAGGACTATGAAGGATTATTTTGAAACTAGGGTTATTAATTCTGAACTCAAATTCTATGGCATCTTATATAGGGTTATCAGTTCTGGACTAAAGCCAGCAAGGAAGGCTATTTCGCGATACAGAATGTTATACCAGGAGAGTATGATTTGTTTGCATGTGTTCCAGGCTTTATTGGCGATTATAAATATGGTACAACAATCACCATCGAACCAGGTATATAATAATATATAGCATTTTCTTCAATATAAACCTGCTGATTTTTCACATGTAACATATTTTTCTGTATTATGTATAGGGTGTTGGATCAATTTGGGTAATATTGTATATAGTCCTCCAAGAAATGGTCGTACCGTTTGGGAAATTGGAGTTCCAGATCGCTCAGCAGCAGAATTCTATATCCCCAACGCAAATAAAGAACTCGTGAACAAATTATACAACAATGATCCCAATGAAAAGTTAGACCATAAACCATATATATATATATATATATATATATATATATATATATATATATATATATTGTTGTTAATAACCAATATACACTCACTTTCTTTACCTTTTTAGGCAATAATCATTTTATTTTGACAGGTTTAGACAATATGGATTGTGGGCACGTTATGCTGAATTGTATCCAAAAAATGACATGGTTTACACTGTTGGTGTTGATTCTCATGATAAGGATTGGTTCTTTGCTCATGTTACAAGGTACTCCCCTGTTTTAAATATAAAATAAAGTTAATTTTTTTAAAGAGATTAAGAAAATTAATTAAATTAATTATTTTAAAGTATTTATATTTATCATTTTTTCTTTAAACTATTTTGCCTAACTTATAAACTAATATATAATTTAAGAATACAATATGATTAAGTAACTTATTTAATTTTCTTAATCTCTCCAAAAAAAATTAATTATGTGTTATATTTAGAATTAATTAATCTATAAAATGTCATTAATGTAGGATCTGACGCGTGGCAATTTTGACCTACAAAATTTTTTTTTATTTTTAACTCTAGGGTGAATTTTGTGCGCGCAGGAACGTAGGAGATAACAAGTATCAAGCGACTATATGGCAGATTAAATTTGAACTTCGACATCGCGATCAATTAGAAGGAAATTACACCCTACGGCTGGCTTTAGCATCAGCCACTAATTCTAAATTGCAGGTTCGCCAAAACAGAGGCTTTTTTGCTTTGCTCCTTATAAAACAGTCAATTATATTAGATGAAACAAGGTGTACATAAAAATTGTCATACACAAGACCCCATCACAAATTTGACTCCAACTGATAGAAAAGTTCAGAATACAGAACATAAAAACCTCAACTACAGCAATTGCTACCATCAAAACAAAGGCTAAATTAAAAAGGTCTCCAACAGCTCAAGGAACAAAAGGATATTAGCAGTATGAGTAAAATTGTGGCTACAAACCAAGGCGAATATATATTTATAGGTGCCAATTCCAAGGAGAGCAATAACCTACATTTGTTGAACGACTAAATTGAAAATGAGAACTACCACTATCAATGAAGCACTCCAAAGATTACTCATGTTGGGCCAAACCCTATGTTTGAATGGAGAGAAAAATAGGAAAAAATAGAAGGGAGGGAATACTAAAAAAAAAAAAATACTATTTTTGGAAGTTTTCTTTTTTAGTATTCTTTCTGCTATAATTTTTCTCTCCATCTAAATATAGAGTCAGTTCTTAATCTATGTGGTTAATGAAGTCATACTTACAAACCTTAACATCTCAAATCACAGACACAACCTAATGGTATGACATGAGCAAGTATTACACCTTTTGGAAAATCCTCATACTGAAATGCTTGGGTGCGGATTCTCAACATGATATATATAGTAGGAACGCTAAATGAAGGTGATTAATTTGGGAGTGATATTGCAGATTTGGTTCAATAAGCAAGGTGAGAAGCGTCACTTATTTAAAACAGGACTGTTAAGAGGAGACAATGCCATAGCAAGACATGGAATACATGGATTGTATTGGTTGTTCAGCATTGATGTTCCAAGAGATCATCTGGTGGAAGGCAACAATACTATGTATTTGAAACAGCCACTTGCTCTTACTCCTTTCCAAGGACTTATGTATGACTATATACGTCTAGAGAGACCTCCCTCCCCAAGAATTTGATTCTGTACTTTAATTATATATACACAGTTGTTAACTATAGTGATTAGAGAGAAATGATAAGAACATAGATGAAGAATCATATCTATTATTCAGAGAAGAGCAATAAGATCATTCAACAATTGTGACCCACTTGAATTTAATACTAACCTACCCTCACTTAAGGATAATGAATTAATTCCACTAGCGTACTTAAGAAAGGACTATTGTTACCCTCTCTTGGTAAGAGATTACTAGCCCACACACTCAGCATATTAACTAATTAACCAATACAAGATCTTAACCTATTATTATAAGATGTGTAATTAATTAGTTTGATGAGGATTGAAAGAAGTCGGAGAAGGACAAGGAAGCATGAAGAAGAAGAGACAAGGAAAGGACGAGACGAGGGAGTTTAAGAGAATGAATCTACTATATGCATGAGTGTCAAATGGAAGCACATTTTGTGCTCATCGCTTTGATGAGCATAAATGTGCTCATCATCATCTATACTGTTAGCTTGATTTTGGATAGTGTATATTTAATTTTATTTTATATTTTAAATAAATTTTAATTTAGGATATGTAAAATTTAAAGTAAAGATAATCTTATAACTATCTCATAAAAATAAATTTATAATTCAAAAATCATAAATTAAAAATATTAAAGATCTCAGTGAGGAGAAATTAGTGATGAGTGCCGAATGTGACCCATGTCAAATGGAATACGCTGGGTCTAAATAATGGGAAAATACAAACTCTAATAAGGAAATTACAAAATTACCGATGAATCCCAAAACGAGGTGTATCGTAGTATACTTTTGTGTTAATATATAAATAGTTAGTTCTTTCATTTAATTTGCAACTTTTTTTAGTCCTTTCAAAACGAAATTCACACATTTTATCAGGGTTTGAGTGTTAAAAAAGTTAAATCTTCTAAAAATGATTTCAAGTTATTGTTTTTTCGTAAGTACTATATATGTTTCCTTTTCATATTTGATTGACCAACAATACATTATAACTTTAATTAAGACGGTCAGTTTTTTTTTTTTTTTAACAAGTACTTTGTTTCTTTTTGATATAGGATTGACCAACTATACTAATATAATCATTAAGACGGTCAGTTTTTTTTTTAATCAATAAGCACTGCGTTTCTGTTTGATATATATGATTGATCGACAACACTTTTACAATTTCTATGACAGTTACGTTGGAACAATGGAATTAATTTAACTCATAATCTAAGTTTAAGCATAGCAGCATCACATTTATTAATTCATGTTGAACATTTCCATCATTCGGATACAAAGGTGTTGTATGTGAGATTGAAGGCTCTCATCAACCTGTTACGCTGCAACAAATTTAATTTAATGATCAGGTGATCTCTATATTTTGGCTTCCCCTATTTAATTATATAAGCGTTTTATTAAAAAAAAAAACTCACTCCATTTTCAAAATTAAAAAATGTAACTTGTCATCATTAAGACATATTGATAATGTTAATTGTCAAATTTCCTCCTATCGACCTGTGAGTTTCAGTCAAATACTAAAATTATAAGCAGAGCTAATCCACACCAAATTAAATATATTTCTACTAGGAGGTCTAACAGTATCTATACACTCAATAATCTCCCTCTCAAGAGATCTTTCCGCCTTTTCACCAACTTTTTGTAATTTTATCCAAAAATAATTTGATACGTAAATGAATTGATAGTTACTGGTTTTTTTATTAAGCAAAAAATCTAGTTAATTCTTTTTTTCACACACACACACACACACAATTTTTCAAACCAAATAATGCTTCGAACCCTATGGCCCAGTTTGGTACGTGACACTGAATTTCAATAGATTGAGATTGAGACTGGGATTGGGATTATGACTGGGACTGTGATTGATGCTTTAAAAATATGTTTGGTACGAAGTAATAGTTGGAGGGAATAATTTCATTAATCTTATTTAATAAATAGTCACTAATTATGTCAGTAGCAAGAAAAAAAACAGAGAGAGTGATTATGCAATGTTTTGAAACCCGGACCGGTCGTTGAACCGGTCGGGATATTCGGTTAAGGGTCAATGGGTTATATCGAAGTCAAACCGGAGCTAAATCGGGGCCAAACAGGTGAAAAATTGAATATTTTAGGCTATTAATATGAAATTCTAAAATAAAATTAAAAAAAATTAATTTTTTTTTAAAAATGGTGGATTGGACCAGTTTCCGGATCGGACCAGTTTTACGACGATTAGCTGGTTCCCGATCCAAACCGGTCGGTCCGGTCCGGGTTTCAAAACCCTATGATTATGTGAGAGGGATGGATTCTTTGTTAAAATCAGGGGTTATTTTTGTCCAAAAAATGTTTTAATTAAGGATATTTTTGTCTCTACAGTTTTGCAGTCTAGGGATTGAAAACACAATACCAGGGGGGAGGTGGCTTTGCAGCAATCCCACTTTGGTGGTACTCTCAATCCCTAATTATCTATAGTCCCTCATACCAAACGATATATTTTGACTCAATCCATGATTCAATCACAGTCCCTACCCCACGATGCCTCATACCAAACAGGGCCTATACTTTTTCAATATTCAATATAAAATATAAAAACCTATATATATAGGCCCCATGCAACATTTTTATTCTTCAATTTGATAATTTTTTACACATTTTCACCGGTGTAAATTTAGGGGAAAATATATCGATCTTCTAAAAATATTGTTAGTTATTTTCTACCATATAGGAGTATGTTTGATTGCAGGAAATGAAACCCAAATCTGACGGTAACAAAATAAACAAAGAGAAATGAAATGAAACTCAAATTTAACATACTATCAAAATGAGTTCCAATTCATTAAACATCACTCAATTATAAGTAATAAGGCCAAATGCTGAAGATCATAATTTTTTTGGTTGGTCTGTAAGATCATGATTTTGATTGTACGTATGAACCTTTTCAGTTTGAAATTGAGAAGCCGACAAAATATTCATTTTGTGGTTATAAAATCAAATATGATAAAGTATTTTTTTTAACACAAGACCCTCAAATTCATGAAGCCATGTTCAATATTTTTTTAATAATAAGGAAAAATGGCTGGCAAAAAAATAAGGAAAAATGATGTTAATAGAGAAAGAACATTACAGAGTACCAGTTATAAGAGGACAGAAAAAAATTTTAACTACATTATAAAATAGAGGGATGAGAGTCATGAAAACAAAGACCCATGAGAAAACCTTGAGAAGGGAATTCATATCAATCCAGACTACATCTTTTGTAATAGGAAGAGGGAGGCTGATTCTTCTGGTAGATGAAGCTATGTTCAATCATCAACTTTACTCTAAAAATTCGTAATACCCACTTATATCTGTACATTAAATTACCCGCACAAGCCAATTGTAATTATTGGGATATTAATATCCAAACATACCCAAATATATATTTTCCATGAATCTCTATTCAATTTCTAAAACAACCGACTAGGAATTTTAGAATCCCTATTCATTGGGATATTAGTGCCATGATAACTCACACTTCAACTTTTAGTGATAATAAAAATTTTGATATTTAATTCCCATTTGATTTCCATGAATTATATTAACTAGACATATGGCACATTGCATTAATATTAAAAAAAAATATGAGCTTACATTTAGAATTTAATTCCCATTTGATTTCTATAAATTATATATTAATTAGACATCTGGCATAGTACTTTAAAATTTAACACCATCCCATTTTTCAGGCAATGAAATTATATACGGCTTATAATAAGGAACAACGGGTTTCTCCCGTTGTTGCACGGTAACTGTAATGTATTTATTTGCATACCTGTGAAAAGAATTTCTAA
The DNA here is from genome assembly GCA_037074505.1 of Albizia julibrissin. Taxonomy (NCBI): domain Eukaryota; kingdom Viridiplantae; phylum Streptophyta; class Magnoliopsida; order Fabales; family Fabaceae; genus Albizia; species Albizia julibrissin. The sequence continues at coordinate 36,775,513 of CM073488.1, read as the reverse complement.
TTTATAAATGAATAAAGAATTTGTTAAATCCAAGGAACAAAAAACCGGACCGGTCAATGAACCGGTCACAACATAGGTTTAAGGGTCAATGGTTCAACCGGGGTCGGACCAGTGGTCAGACCGGTCATATTAAAATATTATAATTTATTAGTAGTAATATATATATTAATATATTTTTAAACTTCTATAGATAAAAATGAAGATTTTTAGGAAAAAAATGCTTAAAATTTATTAATATTAATTATGGTGCCTGTACTTATGTAATGATATCTCATTTTCTATAATTAATTAATTATTATATTCCTAAAATCTTATATTTTTTTTTAGATTTGTTCTTTCTTTACTTACTTTTCTCTTCATTTTAGTCTTCAAACTTTCATTTTTCCCTAAAAAAATAGTGCGAGATAGTAGTTAGAGGAATAAAAAAATGTATTTTTTTTAAAAGGGGAGACTAGTTTGACCGCCAGTTCTGACCGGTTCGCCGGTTTTTTACTCCAATTGGACCAGACCACCGACCGGTTCACCATTTTTCGGGTCCGACCGGCCGGTCAGATCCGGTTTTTTGCACAGTGGTTAAATCCATGCTCATATTTCACTCGAGAGCATTATTTTTAAGTTTGTGAGTTGACTTTCTGAGTATTCCTAACTTATAAAATCATGTCAAGTGACTCTTAAACTCTTATTATATATTTGTAGACTCGGTTAAATTTATAAGGTAATTAAACTCGGACCGGCCACTGACCGGCCAGGATACTAGGTCATCAAGGGTCAGTGGATAAGACCAGAGTTAAATTGGAGCTAAACCGGAGCCAAACTAGTGAGAAAGTGAACTTAAACAATAATATTTTTTGAAATAGTTTTGGAATTTAATAATTTTTTAAGATCAATTTTAATATTTTTGAGTGATTCTTTTTGTATTAGAAAGTAGACATCTCAAGCTTTTCATAGAGTTCTAATTTATAATTTTTAAAAATATGTAGAATTAAATATGAATTTTTAAAATAGGAAAATCTTATTAAATATTAAACCGGTCAGACCGGACCGATTAGATGACTGGTTCGACGGTTCCCATGGTCGAACCGGTTGGTTCGGTCTGATTTTAATTACATTATAAATTCGCGAGTTCACACACTGAATTTATCATTTTTACTTTTTTATCTTATAAAGTCGTGTTAATTCAATATTAAATCCATGCTATCTTTTTCGTTTTGATCATTTTCAATAGCTTTATATATAAATTATATAGAAATTTATTTATTGGGATGATAAGTTATGAATGTTGATGAATTTAATTTCAATTGTTTGGATTTAGAATATATATTTAAATTAAATTATTTTTATTTTTTATATTTTAATTATTTAATTATACAACATTATTACCTATTTATTAATAAAAGTGAACAATTATGAGTTCACAATACGAGTTTGACAACCTTTACTGAGAGAGCATTAACTTAAACATTAGGTCAGTAGTGTTACCCTTCTGTATATTAATTTATTTACATTACCTTAACACTCAAAAACATTGGACAAAGCACTCTTGTTATGCAACCAAATGATTGCCAAAGGGAGATAACATTACTCACCTAATGGTCCAAATAAATGCTCCTTTAGATGAAACATGAGCATGGATTTAATAAATCATTTATTGATTTCTAAACAAGAAATTATTTTCAGAGATATATAAATAAATACATTACAGTCATATAAAATGAATTCTATCACACACCATTATTCAGATTCACTTTAACCATGGAATGCATGTTCTAGTTGTTTTAAGAGGAGACACATGTGTTGGAAAGGGAAGCAGCGCAGCGAACTCGGAATCAAATAACAGATAATATATATATATATATATATATATATATATATATATATATATATAAAAGAAAGATTGAATTTCAATAAGCAGTCATTGTCAACATAATATAATCGTGATTTTACACCAATTATTATGCAATACACATGTCACTACAAAAAAAATAGAGAATTAGTGACGAAATTAATAATGGAATTTCATTATGTTGTTAATCCTCACAAATTCTGTTACTAAAATTAGCGATAGAATTTTTCCGTGACTAAATTAGTAACGGATTAGTGACAGAATAACGTTCCGTCGTTAAATTTCATCATAAAAAAATTAGCGATAGAAATTAGCGACGAAAAAATTCCGTCACTAATTTCCGTCCCTAATCAATCATTAATTTATGTCTAAAATATTTTGTGATGGAATTAGTAACTGAAATTTTCTGTCACTAATTTCCGTTACTAAACTTTTGTGATGACATTAGTGAAAGAATTTTTCCGTCACTAATTTCTATCGCTAATTCCGTCGCAAACTAATTTGTGAGGAAAATTTTTTATGGAAAAAATTATGTCACTAATTTCGTCGCTAATCTGTCACTAATTTCCATCACAAAATATTTTGTGACAAAAATTCTTTAGCTAACTCACAACATTGAATAATAAAATTTTTTTATAATCTCTCCAAATTATTTGATTTTTTTAAATAAAAAAATTAAATGTTATAATAGTTAAGTTTTTCAATAATTATAAAATTTTTAAATAATTTAAATTTAAAATTATTGTTAAAATATAATATAAATATAAATATAAATAAATAAATATTCTTAATTCACATTTATTATTGAAATTGAAATTATAATATAATATATATAAATTTTTAATAATATATTACACACAAATTTTATAAATACAAACAAAAAATAAAATATATAATAAAATGAATAAAAATATATTAATAATAAATATTTAGGTATAATATTTACATAAAATAAAATAAGAAAAATAAATTGATATATTTAATAATATGTTAAAATTTATATTTCTATTTTTTTTTCTAAAGTGAAATATGTGTGTGTGTTTGTGTGTGTCAGCAATATATGTCTATGCGCGCAAGCGCCCGCGCGCCCACACACACACACACATATGATTTTGTATTTAAATCAGACATATTTTTCTTAACTCAACTAGTAAAGACATTGACACGTGCGTAAGAAGTCATGGCTTCAAATCTTAATTTGGTCACAAATGCAACTAATTTGTAATGTGGACACGTGGTGCATGATGGAGGGTGACATGTGGCACTTTAAATTATATATAAAAAATATTTTGGGATAGATTAGTGACGGAAATTCCGTCGCTAATTAGTGACAGAAAATTCCATCCCTAATCTTTAAATTAGTGATGGAATTTTTCATCACTAATTATCGACAAAAGTTTTTCGTTACTAATCCGTCACAAATTAGTGACGGAATTCAAAATTCCGTCACTAATCAATTAGTAACAGTACTTTTATCGACGGAACAAATTATGTCACTAATCCGGTTTTGTCATTAATCCGTCGCTAATTTCCATCACTAAACTAATTATTCCATCACTAAATTATGTTACTAATTTGATTTTTTTTTTTTGTAGTGTGTAGACGACAACATTGAAAAAGGTATTTCACTATTTTGTTAAAACAAAGTCCTTTTGATATTGTGCCATTAATATCTCACTCTTTTTCTCTTTTTTAGCTTATTAACTCCCCTTATGGTGGCAATACATACAATCTTGCAATCAAATTGAGGTAACCACTTTACTTTTTTCCTACGTTTTCTTAAAATGCTAACAACAATTTATATGAAATTTTAAAATTCAAACTTTAGAAGATAATCTGCAACTTATAAGTTCATATGACGCTTTAAGAAAACAACACTACCCCTTCACACCTCACTTATATATATGCATAACCTAAGGAGAGAGTCAATATATAGCTTCCTCTGGGTACTTTTGAATCGGTTTTTCTTGTGTTAATGTACATCTGATGATTCATTTGATAACAATGAGCTTGCAAATCTTCTTCTTCTTCTTCTTGCTTGCTGGTTGTTCTGAGATCATCAAATCCAGGTACTTCTTGATCTCGTTTTCTTTGTTCAGGTTTTAGATTTTATTAGGGTTTAGATTTTTCTGTCTATTATTAGCTACGTTTCTTATATATATATAAGACAGTTCGAATTTGATTTCTTCATATTTAAGTTTAACTAGTTGCTGCATCACATTTTATTCTTGTTGAACAATAATTTTTGTCCACGAACATTTCCATCATTGGGATACAAAAGTGTTGTACGTAAGCTTGAAGGCTCTAATCAACCTGTCACGCTGCAACAATGGGATGACCAGGTGATCTCTATATTTTAGCTTCTCCTACCTAACTGTTTTATTTTAAAAAATATTTAATTTTACATATTCAAAAAAAAAAACTTGTGAGAGAGATGATTTTACAGGTGGTGATGTATAATGGGATCGTCAGCGTTACATTGTCAAGGCCAGACGGCAATTTGATAGGAGTATCCTATAATGGGATTGATAACCTTCTTGAACCTCGTAATCGTCCTGATAATAGAGGGTAATTAACCTTATTTGTTTTTCACTTCCTTTCTTTTCTTCTTTTTTTATTTTCTATTTTCTCCTTCGTTGTTTAAAATTATTATTGGAGAGGTGTGATTCAGTGAATGCTCAATCCGTCAATGATATTTAATAATAATAGTATGGCAGTTCTCCTTTTTTTTTTGGCAGGCAAATTTCTCCTCTTTTCTTACACATTTAGAGTTTAGCGTTTTCCTATTTTTCCTCTTTTCTGAACTTAATAATTTTAAATGTTCGAAACGAAAACATGAATATATGGGCAAATTTTTTTCATTATTTCTGTATATTTTAACTCTTTTCCCCTCCTGAGAATCCAACGTATAGCCATAAATAAAACTTCTATTAACATGAAGTAATCTTTGCAGGTATTGGGACTTTTCTTGGAACGCGCTAGGTTACCGCAGTAACTATGACAAGTAGATTTCCCCCCCTGTTTAATTAGATATGCATATTATCTTATGTATTATATAGAGTCTTAAACTTACACTATTCATTCAAGGCTCAAATTAATTCATGATTTATATATAAATAGTGATCTTGCGAAAGGTTTTTATATTGATGATATTAATATTATGCATGTGTGATGGTCCATTATTATTTGTTGAATTATTTACCAATTAAGGAACAGATTATTAAAAAAATCGTTGTAATTAATATTTGTTATGCAGATTCAGAGGGACAAAGTTTTCTGTTATAGTGGAGAACGAAGACCAAGCCGAAGTTTCTTTCTTATACACATGGAATCCTACCTTGCCTGCAAGAAGCATGCCAATAAATATAGATATAAGGTGGGGTCTGTTTTATAATTCAATTTTTAAATTAATAAAAGCTGAAGAAAGAAAATAGATTTGAGTAAATTTTCCTCAGTTTAATGAAAATGAGATCCATATGATTTACTCTAATATTAATTATTCAATGATCAATAAATAATAATTATGAGAAATATATAAATTCATTGCTATTTGCAGGTATATTTTACGTAGAGGCAGCTCAGGATTATATTCATATGCCATATTGGAGCGTCTAGAAGGTTTTCCTGCCATTCGGGTGGATGTCTTTAGGCTCACTTATAAGCTCAACCAATACCTGTAAGTAGAACTTTATAGTATTAAAGAAGGATAGAGTAATGTACGTTGGAGAGATTAAAATGTTTTAATTGGTTAATCGATCACTTACCCTATACAAATAGGGTCTTAGCAATTGTTTTAGTGTGAAGGAATGTAAAAGTCCCACCTAAAACAGAGAGGATAACACCAGTCTCTCTCGTGTTACCCTAAATCTGAAAGGTTTGTTTGGTATGAGGGGAGGGAAGAGAAAGTGAGAGGAGGGGAAAAAATTTTTTGAGTTGAATTTTAAAAAAATAAAGATGTGGAATTAAAAGTTTTTAATTAGTTTTTGTTAGTCTTTTATTATATATACATCTATTCTTTATTAAAATTTTGTAACCTTATTTCTTTAATTTTTTTAAATTCAATTTATAAAAAATTCCTTTCCTCTTCAAATCCCTCGTACTAGATAGACTTAAAGTTTTTGGGTTTGTTGTTTGTCATTGTGATTTGTTGAAATGATTAATAAAGATTCTCACTTGATTAACAAGTAAAATATTTGAAATTAATCTTGGTTACATTTATATAATGCACACACTATATGAATACAAGAACCCTACACTACAGGTTCCATTACATGGTTATAACAGACGAAAGGCAGAGAGAAATGCCCAGCGCTGAAGAAAGATCCAAAGGCCAAACCCTTGATTATCCTGAAGCTGTCCTATTAACCAATCCTAGTAACCCTGAATTCTTAGGGGAGGTACGTACCCATACTTTTCTTTAATTTTTAATTTGGTGCTATATGTTTTTTTCTCTTAATTAAATTATTAATTTTGCTATGTTAACATCGTTAGCTATTGTAATTTTACTCTATTAGCAATGTCAGCCCCTATACAGAAGTTAATAGTACTAACAAAGCAAAATTATTAAAGTATTTAACTTGAAGAAAAAACACATAAATACTAAATTAAAAGTTGAAGAAAAGTATAAGTACTTGTAAATAGGTTTCCTTAATTTTAATACACACATGGTCAATATGATTGTCGCACAAGATATGAATTTTTCAACATTATATTAATTAAATATATATGGTGGTGATGAGGAATTAATCATCAGGTGGATGATAAATACATGTACTCCGTTGAGAACAAAGACAACAAAGTTAACGGATGGGTCTCTTTTAACACTCCCAATTCTTCATCAGTTGGGTTCTGGATGATTACACCCAGCAACGAATTTCGTAATGGTGGACCTACCAAGCAAAGTCTCACCTCTCATGTTGGCCCTGTCACCCTCAACGTAAGTTATTCCATTAACCCCACTATGCATTTGGTCTCATGTTCCTTTTTTATTTTTTTAAGCATGCATATCTTTCTATGTGAGATAATTATGTTCAAAGTGTTATCAAACACTAAATATAAACACCGGGATTTAGACCTTAGTTCACCATGTTATGAGAGATTAGCCAATTCTATTAGACTCAACCCTATTGGTTTGGTCTCATATTCCTAAACGAACTATTAGGTCACAAGTTATATGTTGTTTGTTGAATTTTATTTTTGATTTGCAGTCTTTCCTGAGCCCACACTATGCTGGGAAGGACATATCCATGTTCTTCAGGGAGGGAGAGACCTATAAGAAGGTATTTGGCCCCACCTTTTTGTACCTCAACACTGTTCCAAATCCCCATGATTCTCAGACTCTCTGGGAGGATGCTAAAAACCAGGTAATTGTAATTTATTAATCACTACTTACCCTTCAACTTCTTCATTATTCTCTTATTAATTTCCTTTCTTGTTTTCCATTAGATGCAAAAGGAAGTTGAAAGCTGGCCCTATGATTTCCCTCAATCAAAAGACTTCATTCCATCCAATCAACGTGGAAAAGTGTCTGGACAATTGCTAATCACAGGGTAATATATATATTTGTGCTGTCCCACCCATTATTAATCTACAATTGCTTTTTATTAAAGCATTAATTAATCAATTGATAATCTTAATTTCCCTGATTTTCTAGGTACCCTGCAGGTGTTACATCTGGTAATGCTTACGTTGGTCTGGCCCTCCCAGGATATGAAGGATCATGGCAAACAGAAAGCAAGGTACATATTTCTTCTCCGGCCATTGAAATTTAGTTTAATTTCTTCAACCCTAGTCAGTCAGTGAGAAATATATATATATATATATATTATTTATTTGCAGGGTTATCAATTTTGGACCCAAGCTGATAGCAGCGGCTTGTTCACTATAACAGATGTTGTGCCTGGAGTCTATAACTTGTATGCTTGGGTGCCTGGCATTCTTGGTGATTACAAATATGAGTTTGACATTACCATCAAACCAGGTATATTATATTATCTATATAAACTTCATACATACATGTTTTAAAAGATACCATATGTTGTAAGTACAAATATTGTTTTGTTTTAACCGATGTTGGTTTTACTTACAGGTGATGCCATAGAATTAGGTCAGTTAAATTATAGGCCTCCAAGAAATGGTCCTACGGTTTGGGAAATTGGGATTCCTGATCGATCAGCCCAAGAGTTTTATGTGCCAGACCCATATCCTAACCTCATCAACAAGTTATTTTTAGGAAAGCCCAATCACAGGTTTAGACAATACGGTTTGTGGAAACGCTACTCCGAATTATATCCAACTAATGATCTCGTTTACCATGTTGGTGTCAGTGATTATTCCAAACATTGGTTCTATGCTCAAGTCCCCAGGTAAAAAATGAATAGCAATTCTCACATTGATTAAAGTTTAATCACTGATTCTATTTATAAATCATTTTCAACGTGTTTTATAAAGGGACCTGGGAAATGGCACATACACTTCAACAGTGTGGGAGATAAGATTTGAATTGCCATTCGTGATTCCGGGAAGTTACACACTGCATATTGTCTTAGCATCATCCAGCAGTTATCACTTGCATGTAAGTACGACCAACAACCATGGTCATCTTCATTGATTACTAGCTCTCACCCTAATCTCTTTCCAAGCTTGATTTTTGAAGTTGATGATGATATATTTTTGGTTGGTGGGGGATCATTAATTAGGTTTGGTTCAATAATGGCGCTGATCGTCGCATGCGGTTCGATACAAGATTAAGAGGAGGAGATCAGGACAATGCAATAGCAAGGCATGGGATACATGGATTGTGTTGGAGGTACAGTTACCAAGTGCCAAGCTATCTACTTGTGAACGGAACCAACTCTATTTACCTCTCACCATTCAGAGTTTTTTCTCCTCTTCAAGGCATTATGTATGATTATATCCGTCTTGAAAGCCCCTAGCTCTCCTAATCATCATCATTAGCTCATTTCTACTTTTTAGCTCCTAAGAAGTGTGCATCTGTATGTGATCTCGTCTATCTGTCTGTCTTTCTTTCAAAAGCTGGATCGGTGAGTGCTTGTAGATTTTGACTTTTGATTTCGTCTTTTATTCTATGGAAGGTAAAAAGTGAGTTGTATTGTTGATGACTCATGAACATTACAACTTGTAATTTTTATATTGTATGTATTTTTTTATATGATTATATTGGCCGCCAATATGTACAAAACAGTTAATGGAAGTATGGCACGCATGTAAGATAAGGTAGTTGTTTTTCTCCAATGGGCCCCTGATTAGAAAAAAATAAAGCAACACTGTATGGAGCTGTTTGGATCAGTTGAAAATATGCGCTTCTATGTTCTGCTAGGCTTTTTTTTTTTTTTTTTTTACATGTTTATCTCGTATAAAATCATATAAAATGAGCTAATCTGCATTAAGCAATAATTTATCAATACTATCCAAATTTAATGTATCCAATATATCAATATGTATAATAAAATTTATAAACAATAACACCAGTCAGGAGTCATTATCATTGCATATTTCAAGGAAAAAAAATCCAATTGTTGAAATAATGAAAAACTACGATATGTAGGTACTATATCCCTAATTAAGTAATTACCTCAAAAAAAAAAACATAAGGTCGTTATCTGACAGAAAAATAAAAACAAAAAGCAAAAGTTCATTACCGTATCAAGAAATTATTATATCCGTAAGAAAGGTTATCCACCTTATCAAAGAATAAATTTAGATTGTGTGGTGACGATTTTCCTTTTTAAATTTAGGTATATGGTATGCGCACATTCGTCGCCCAGCCACTTGTCCTTATTAACTAACTAAGAACTCATTGAGTGCTTGGGGGCATGATTATTTTCGCTTCGTGAACAGTGTAGCAGCCTAAATTTTTTCCAGTTTCTATATCTATATGTTAACTAGAGTGATTATTATAGAAATTTTACAGAGAAAGATGAAGAATTATATAATATTCATAGAAGAGCAGTATACTGGTACAACTATTATGACTCGGATGAGTTTACCACTAATTGTTTCTGGTTTGAGGGTGATAAACCAACTCCTTTTAAGGACCTGAGAGAGACTTCTTTCGTTAGAAGGAGACCCAAGTAGCCCTCTCTGTTTGCATGGTAGGCATCGATCAAATATCCCTTTATAAACTACTCCCTCCGATCTTATTTATAAACAATTTTTTCTCTCATGGGGCTAGTTTCTTTAATGAATAATTTTTACTTTATGTCTGAAAATATAAACTCATTTGTCCTATTTTACCCTTATTAAATACATATTAGTTATAATTAATTATCATACACATCATGAGTTATATTTATGAGAGAGAGAGAGAGAACTCACTATGTGAATGAGATTATAACAAAGCATTGAAAAATGTATTTTACTATCTCTCATATTTTTATATATTTTCTCTATATTTTCATAAATAGGGGCATATATGGAAAAAAAAATATAGCATTTTTGACACACTTATTACTTTTAACTACCAGTTCATTTTGTGGAATCAAGGAGAAAATTACTTATAAATAGGACCGGAGGAAGTACTTTGTTAAGAGCCTTATTTATAGAGTCCAAAAATGGACTATGATCTTAACTAACAAAATAAGATCTTATTAACCTCAGACATGAAAGTTGCAAGTTGTATACGAATGGAAGCACAAAATATTCAGAACAAGTTAACCATAAATTTAATGGAGTTGTTGGCAACATTAAAGTAATGAAATTTGAGTCACTGAACTTGGTAAAATAATCCGTTTTGCCTTTTAATTTATGTTTTTTTTAATAAATTTTAATCTGTTTTTAATTGTGCCTCTGTTTAGAAATGAGTAGCTAGAATTATCACAATAATTAATGTGATAGAGAAGACAAATGGTTTAGGCGTTTTAATTCAGAATAAAAAACTTGAATGATTGCTTCAAGAATAATGAATCAATTGTGCTATCTGCTTTAAAAAGTAAGGAGCTGAAGCAACAAATCAACCCCTCGATCCCCGTCCCTCCCTCCCTCTTTCTGGCTGTGCCTGTTTGTTTGTGATGACAAAGCCAGGTAACGAATATGACACATAAAATTAAGGAAGAATGTCAAAAAAATACCATTTAAACTTCAAAATCCCGTTAACAAGTTTGGTAATGGGATTAACAAGAATGGTAATGCAATTAATAAATTATTTTATTGTTAAATCACCTATTTAAGATTTTGAAGTTTAAATGGTATTTTTTTAAAATTCTCCCTAAAATTAAAGAAACAAATGTAGTCTACTTTTGCCTTTAATTTTCTTTTCATATTTGATACTACCTACGCTCCTAAATATAAAAATTTAGTTATATTTTTTTAAAGAAATTAAATAAATTAATTAATCATATCATATGTTGTGTATGATTAAATTATATATCAGTTTATAAGTCAGACAACTCAATTTAAAGGAAAAATGATAAATATAAATACTTTAAAATGATTTCATCAGCTTCCTTAATCTGTCAAAAAAAATTAATTATATTTTATATTTAGAACAGGAGGTAGTAGTTAATATTGTAGAATATATTTTTTTGAACTTTTTTCTGAGTAACAGACAATTTTATTTCAACCTCATAAAATGATACATAGCACAGACTTGAATGGCAATGGAGCCAATAAATAACCACGCCTCTTGTCTTTTTGCATAGTTGATTGTTGCCATGAACTTACAAACAACACAAACCGTATAAAGATTGAATAAACTAAATGTTAATCTAAGCATATTATTATTCTGAAACTATAAAGGAGAAAATACGCAACCAAACTAATATTATTTTTTAATCTAATACTATACAACATATTGTATACCATTAACAACTAAAATTTAAAAAATAAATTTAATAGGAAAAAATTAGTTTTGGTATATTTCTGAATTTGTTCCTCATTTCTTGTAATTATAAATAGTATATAAAAAATTATAACAATCTGTGGATTAATTTGACTCAGTTCCACAAACCATATATTAGAGTTAATTATAGTAATACATATTTATTTAAGAGCCAATAGGTAGTTATAATACAATTTAAATTTTTAATCACCTTGAAATCTTGAAGCTTATAAAAGCCAGATGCACCCACGTGGAAGCTCCCCTGCCAAACGTACTGCACTCTCTCCATCATTCGTTCTTTGTGTTTGTTTGGAACAGCGGTTGAAAATTTCAATCGTGCTTATGAATTGTAATTCACGGAATACGAAGTAACTTTTACGGTCTACGAGGTGTTTTTACGGTCTACGAGGTGCTTTCACGGTCTACGAGATAAATATGTGGAGGAGATTTATCTCGATTTACGTAAATCGGGCTTATATAATAAGCCCGATTCAAATAAGCTCAAACAAACAAGCTCTTTTTGTCTCCCCATACTTATATATCTTACGATTCTTTGTGAGTTCTTCATATTCAAATGGCTTCACAACCAGAGACGGAGCATCCTAGGAAGGCTTTCGGATGGGCTACCAGGGATACGTCTGGGCTTCTCTCTCCCATCCACTTCTCTAGAAGGTTACTAGCTTCCTTCATTTCTATTTATGTTTGTTGATATGTTACTTTGGAGTCTTCTTTGATGCTTTCTCTCGGCGTTTAGTATTTCGGTTTCTCTTCACTTATTCATATGATTTCACTTTATTCTTCTCTCTTTGGTCCTTGTACATTTCACTTACTCTTCACTTATTTATATGATTTCACTTTATTCTTCTCTCTTTGGTCGTTGTACCTTTCACTTATGTCTCTTATATTCTTTCTTCATTATGATTTTACTTGATTCATCTCTTTCTTTGGCCGTCGTGTCTTCTCTTTCTTTGCTTATCGTGCCTTTCACTTATATCTTCTATAGATATGATACCATGTTAGTTTAGGTAGTCAGGATTTGTTTATCCAACATTCCCAACTCGGGATACCATTTGACTTTTGGTGAAGTGAAAACTTGTTATTGATGATGATAAAAAGCACACTATATAGAAAGTGCTTATATTATATCCCAACTGTCCGACTAACTGAATAACAAAATAATATCTAACAATATTTTATGTAGAATATGAGTGCTCTTGTAATGATTCTTCGTGTGTTTCATCACAACCCTATTTCCTTTAAAAATAAAATGCAGCTCAATACTGCTTTTCTGATTAATTTAAATTGTTAACAAGCTGTCTTTACAGGGAAACTGGAGAGAAAGATGTGATATTTATAGTGTTGTACTGCGGAATTTACCACTCAGACCTCCACATGATTAAGAATGAGAGGAGCAGTTCAATATTAATCTATCCACTTGTACCCGGGTATCTAATGGCCTAAATCGAAATAACTATTTTAATTTATGATCATTTGTATAATCCCCATGCAAAATGTGCTGGTTAATAATAGCTTGCATATGATTCTCACCACTGGTCTATCAAATTCAGGCATGAAATTGTTGGTGAAGTAACAGAGAGGTGGGAAGTAAGGTTGAAAAGTTTAGAGTTGGAGACAAGGTAGGTGTAGGGTGCGTGCATGGTTGGTTCATGCGGCTCATGTCAAAGCTGTACTGAAAATCTTGAAAATTATTGCCCAAAAATGATTCTCACATACGGTGTAGAGTACGTGGATGTCACCATCACATATGGAGGTTACTCTGACTTGATGGTTGCAGATGAGCACTTTGTGGTCCGCATTCCAGAGAACCTTCTTCTTGATGCTGCTGCTCCTCTGCTTTGTGCTGGGATTACGGTGTACAGTCCTTTGAGGAATTATGGACTAGACAAGCCTGGTCTACATGTTGGTGTGGTTGATCTTGGTGGTTTAGGCCAAATGGCTGTGAAGTTTGGCAGGGCTTTTGGTGCTAAACTGACAGTAATAAGCACATCACCTGATAAGAAGGAGGAAGCACTAAAGAATCTAGGAGCCGACTCCTTTGTGGTCAGCCGGGAGGAAGATCAGACGCGGGTAACTGGAAGAATTTGTTTCTAGGAGCTGATAAATTGTCACGATCCAGCTTCTAATACTCTTGTCATTGATGCAGGCTTTAATGGGTACCTTTGATGGGATCATTGTCGCGGTTTCTGCTGTCCATCCTCTCTTGCCTTTGATTGCTTTGTTGAAATATCGTGGGAAGCTCATTATGATTGGTCTCTCAGAGAAGCCTATGGAACTCCCAGTCTTTCCTTTAGTTATGGGTAGGTACATAAAAACTTCATCTTCCCTAGTTCTAAATTGTTGCATCACCGCGAAGTCCTTTAGCTGCTCCTCACTTTGTTGCAGGGGGAAAGTTAGTAGGTGGAAGTGCCATTGGAGCGATGAAGGAGACACGAGAAATGTTTGATTTTGCTGCTAAGCAGAGTGTTAAACCAGACATTGAGTTGGTTCCAATGGACTACGTCAACAAGGCAATGAAGCGTCTCGCCAGAGCAGATGTGAAGTATCGATTTGTCATCGATATTGGAAACACACTGAAACCAAGCCCTTAATTTTGCAGTATGCAGATTTGTGCGAATAAAAAGCAGGGAAGTATGAAATCAGTCCAATGCAGAGAGATTTGTGTCATGGCAGCAGAAGGATATTGCAGCCCAGAATTGTGAGGAAGCCCAAGTGAATGAAGGGGCCCATTGTCTTCCTAATGAAGAAGGTAAAGACTAAAGAGTAAAGAGAGACCAAGGTCCAAGGCATAGCACACGTGATGCATGAGTCATCACACGCTGCTCCCATGCTCTTAGAGTCTGTTTGGTTTAACGGAGGGGAGGGGAGGGGAGGGATTTTAATATTACCTTATTTGGATTGATTAGAAAGGAGGGGATGTGAGTGATTTTAATGTTACCTTGTTTGGTTTATGAGGGGAGGGAAATTATTTTCACATGGACAACTTTACCCTTATATTATAAATGTTTTTATCCAAAATCTATTAAATATATAATAAATTTTAAATATAAATAAAAATTTTATTTTCTAAATTATAATCAACTATAATTAAATATTTTTCATATTAAAAATTTAATAATATTTAGGAATTAAAATGAGAATGACATTTCTGGAATATCATTAAAATATGAGGGGCATTTTTGTCTAATAACTTTTTTTTTAAAGCATCCCCTCCAAATCCCCTCAATTTGGGGGGGGGGGGGAGAGGTTTTAAGGGGAGGGAGGGGAAATTTTCAAAAAATATCCCCTCCCCTCCTAAATTTTTAATCTTCTCAATTAAAGGGAGGGAACCAAAATCCCTCCCCTCTCCTCCATTCCCCTCAAACCAAACAGACCCTTAGTGTAATTAATGTATTTCCTCCTGTTTTATTTATAAGTAACTTTCTCTTTTATGGGATTGGTTCATTTTATAAGAAGCTTTCACTTTGTGTCTGAAAATATAAACTCATTTTTTCTATTTTACCCTTATTAAATACATATTATTTATAATTAATTATCACACACACCAAGAGTTATATTTAGGAGAAAGAGAGAACTGACTAGGTGAATGAAATCAACAATGTATTAGGAAACGTATTTTATTATCTCTCATATTTTTGATACATTCTCTCTCTATTTTCATAAATAGGGGCATATATGGGAAAAACATCGAATTTTTGACACACTTATTATTTTTAACTATCAGTTCGTTTAGCGCAATCAAAAAGAAAGTTGTTTATAAATAGAATTGGAGGGAGTATGTTTTTAACTGTGCCCTTGTTCGGAATTAAAAGAAATGAATGGCTGCAATTCTTGCAAACAATTATCATCATTATTAATAGAAGCATTTTTTAAAAAAATTAATCTCAATCTCAAATACAATAAATAAAAAGCAAAATTGGAGAGAAAAACCTAATAAAATTTTATACACACAAAATATCTGTGTTGTACTTTCCCCCAATTTTTCCTTAAAAAATAACTTGCTTTTTAAAAAAAAAATGTGAAGCAGTGATTTGGGAGTGTGCCAGGATGAAAGAATTGGGCGCTGAGATAGGAATGACTAGTATATTTCAAATTTTAAAATAAACCTGTTAACATTTTCGGTGAGACGGGAAATCAGGGTTTAGTCCATTCCGTAACGTCACTTTTTTTGTACACACACACTACTTTTTTCTCTCAGATACGCACTATTATTTTCTGATATGCTGAGATTGTCTATATATTGGGTGGCGTGGCAAACTTTCTCTAACAAAAACCTGATCAACGTGGGCATATAAAGAAGGTTGGAACTCGTGCCTCGTTAAGTCAGAATCTATCATCGACAAGATGGAGCCCATCTTTATTTTGAAAAGAATGGGAAATAAAAAAATGAAAGCAGCTGGGATTACGAATCTAGTAATCGGTCTACTACAATACAAATTTGCGAAACCATCCAAATTATATTGGTAGTTGCTTAACATTTTTCGTCATTATTTCACGGATAAGTTATTTATAGGTCCTCATCCTCCTATACTTCAATTTTCACGTCACATAACTACTGTACATCATAAGTATTAAGAGTGGAGGGAGTAATAGATTTGGAATATCGGTATATGAGATAATTTTTATAATCTATAAAATAAATATGTGAAAGAATTTTATTTTAATTTATATGAATCAAATTTATACATAAATATAAATTAAACCAAATATTTTAAAAGAAAGATCAAAATCAAAGAGGAAGGAGCAATAAAAGAACTACGGTTGTTAACGTCTTCTTGAAAATTCCATGGATAAATCTAGTCTCGTTTCATGAAGGGTCTAGGTTGTCAAGTACTGTATTTGGGTGAAATAAAAAAAAACACTCTTTTAAGGTAAACCATGATTTTAAAATCCATTAAAATAGAGAAAATGATTATTTTGATATGACCATAGTTTCATAAGGTAAAATCATTGTTTTGCAAGATAAATTTTTCTTTTTCTTTTTAAGACACTATTTTCTAATGTCACTTCTTTTTTTATGAGTTTTTTTTCTAAAAATTAATCCAAATATTAGAAATTGTTGCCACCAAATATTTGCACTGAAAATGATTTCTCTTGACTTCTCTTGACATTTAATCCATCCATTAGCCTCCCAGTCAAAGGCCGGTGGACTGTATGGTGGGACCCGAGACACTGAAAATCTTGAATGTACCTGTGTTCCCACAATTTCGTTTGAACACGGAAAATTATCACTCCTTGACTGAACCGGACTTTTTTCGCCCATGAGTTTCTCTTTTCTCTTTTCTAGAGTTAGTGCTTTTTATGGGTTTTTTTTTAAATGTCTTAAAATTTAAATTATTTTTTTATTAAATATACATTTTTATATTAATAATATTTCATTCACCATTTATTTATTTATTTATTACATATTCTTTTTCACAATTTATGCTCATATTTTTTCATGTATATTATACATTCTCTATCCTATACTATTTTCTTAAATAGGGGTATATTTAAAAGAAACATGATATTTTTGACACATTTATTAATATTTGTAATTAATTTTAACTACAATTCGTTTTATACAATAAGGATAAAAGTTAATTATAAAAAAGAACAGAGGGAGGAAGCATTATTAACATTTAATTTATAAAGGGTTAAATAGCAAATTCGACCCGAAACTATTCGTAAAGGAGCAATATTTCCTTAAAAATATTTTTGGTCTCAATGTTACCTTAAAAAATTTTAAACCTAGTAATGCCATCTTTATTTAACCATTGACTAACGTTGACCATTAAATGTGAAAAACTAACCCAAAAAATGCAAAGTTGACAAGTGACGTGGCGTCTCTTTGACGCTTCAAAGAATGGATTGCAAAGAATTTTGACGCTTCAGTGGAAGCTTGCTCTTGCTCCTCCATCTTGCATCTCTTTATGGTAGACACGCACATAATTTCAACTACCCAAAAAAAATAAAAACTCAAACAATTGGTTTGTTATCCCACATAAACCCCTCCACCATAAATGAAATCCACACACTTGTGTAAAGAGACAAACATGATGACTTGTCGGCAACCTTTCTGGTAATGCTGAAGACCAAGAACAACAATGGTTTCACAATCAACCTCACACATCACAAAACAATATTAAGATGCTGAATAAAAAAAAGAGAATCAAGACACGCCTCCACCCACTCTAATGTCCTCTAGTCCAGTTGCCAGTGTCCATGAAAGACAATGAAGGCGACGCTTGATGAAGACACATAAAGAAGAAACAAATCAAAGACTGTGACTCTTACACATAATTAGGAGCCATAAAATCTTGAAAATAGGCTAATTTACCTCTAAAAAAAGCTTGAAAAGATGCTAATTTTGATTATAATCTCAACAAGTATGCGCCATCATTAGATGGCCCTAATATTACACCGTACTCCACGACAGTAGTAGTGGAGGCTACCTGTCACCGGCTCGACGCCAACGTCTTTGTTCCCAAGCCCCTTTGCGACGCCATCATCGTTCCCTCCTACCACCGCGATTTAAACGGACTTCCTTTTAGAGGAAGATGTATCTATCAGTGAAGCTCTAAGAGCCAATCAGGTTTAGAGATCACTATTACAAAATGGGCAATAGTGACACATGTTTTATGATACTTCTTTAAAAAAATGTCACAATTTTTTTTATTTTTTTATTTTTATTAAAAATAAAGATAGTGTGACATTTATCTAAATAAGGGTCACAGCTGGTGTGGGCTTAGGTGGTGCTTTTATAGACAAGCACCACCAAGACCCCACATAAGCAGCTGTGACGCTTGTCTGACCAAGCGCCACAGCTGCCATAAGACCTTGGGTGGTGCTTGTCTGAAAAAGTGCCACCTAAAACCCTGCTTTTGTTTTCTTATTTTTTTTTTTATCAATAGTTTATCCTCACTACAGATTTCCAACCAATTACATCAATTCCTTATCCTTTACCCTCTACCACATGCACTTCCATCTCCCATCCCCACTTCCCTTCTCGTCCCCATCTACACACACCTCATTGTCTATTCTTTTCCTCCTCAACCTACCATCCTCACACCCTTTTTCACTCTATTCTTACTGTCCCCACTTCATTCTCCATTCTCATCCTACTTTTATCATCAATGTGCTTGCTTCCTCCACATCACTCCTCCTCCCTCCCCTTTTCATCATCATCGTCACTTTCTCCACATCACTCCTCCTCCCTCTTCCCTCCTCTTTTCATTATCACGCCGGCCTACCGTAAGTCATCCCTACCCCCTTTTTCTTTATTTTTTTAATGTTTAAATACACATGTAATTTTTTGTTGTTATTTGTCCTATATTAGTTTTTTTCATGTTTGTATTTATAGTTTCAGCAGCTCACTTCTCTATTGAAGCTTCAATATACTATAAGTTTTATAATTTTGGAGCTTACAAATGTAATTTTATTACAAGTTAATAGTTCAATTTGCTAATTAAATGTATTTTATGTTTAATTTATTATGAAATATGAAAAAGTTATTTTCAAATAAATGTGATAGACATGGTTGTTGTAGTAATAATGCTGAAGCTATTAATTAGATAATTATATTCCATTTTTAATGTTTGTTGCTATTTATTAATAATTCTATGTTTACTTTTTCTGATCTATTTAATTTAAATTAACTTTACTATAATATTACTATACTTTACTATTGATAATTAACAAAAGAAAGTTACATTTAATAATTCCTTTTGTATGTTCTTCTTGTTTGAATGGCCCACTGTTACATGGTGTAGGATGTTGTATTTAGAAAGTGCAAGTGTACACTGTCGTAATCAAGTAATATAGAAGTGAGTAAAGCATCGTTTCCACGAGGATTGATCACTAAGTACCAAAATTGGTAATTTTAATTCTATTTAGCCAATCGATTAGTTGGTGGTTGAAAATACAAAATAAAAATGATAAAATGTGAATATAAGTAATGTGAAGACAAATATGAGAAAAATCCCTAGGGATTAGATTTCATTTAACAAATTTCGGATTGAATCACTTATCTATTATAGTCCAATTTATTCCACATGATTTGATAGTCGAGTTTCCCTAATTTAATTACTAGCCTCTTCCAAGGTCAAGCAATTCTATGATTAATTGTTAATCCAATATATTCCTATATGAATTTAAGTAATTAATCATGCATTAAGATTTATGGAACTCATTTAAGACTATACAACCCATATGAATATATTCCTATTTCATATGCAAATTATGTTTTTAATTATAGCATCCACACACATGTATCTCTTTCCGGTCTCAACATACATATTGAAATCATTCAAAAGGTGGCTAATCAATTGAAAGCATTAAGAACAATAATTAAAACTCAATCATGAAAGAAAAATTAAAACTAAATTTAATAAGTTAAGATTCAATCCGTCATTAGTAAGCTACGTCATCACCCTAGGAAAAAGAAAATTAGCTCATGATAAAATTAAAAACAAAACAAACATAAAATGAAAGCATCATAAATATTGCATAAAAATTAATTACAAAAAGATAAAAATACAACTAATAGATGCATGAAAATATAAAATCTAACCTACCATATAGGAGGTAAAACCTTCCATGTAGGTGGCAACATATACCATTCATAAAGGAGGACTACCTAGGCCTTCCATATAGGAAGTAAAATCATCCATGTAGGAGGCATGCAAGAAGTAAAAAAAATGTAAGAAATAAATTCTAAAAATAACAATTATCTCTCTCTCTCTCTCTTCATTCCTCCTCTTTTTAGGGTGCCAAGAAGCTCTATTTATAGGCTTCATTTTCGGACTACTGCAATGAATTTACTACAGTAAAACACACTTTGAATAGTCCCCGCTACAATATTTTGCTACAGGAAAAAAGCATTCTGCACCGACCGCACTTTGAACAATAGATGCTACCATGAATCCCGCGTGTGAACAGTCAGCTGCTACAGTGTCCGTATCTTTCTACCGTACCGTATATGCTACAAGTACGTATGAACATTAAAAATTCCCTTAAATGCCTTCTTTATTTCTTCTTAATGCGGTACTGTCTGTAGCTGTAAGAAAATTATTATTTTTTTATTAATTACACCCAAATTGATTACATTAAGTTCAAATATTGTCCACAAAATCATTATATAAGGGAAAATAAATATGCAAATATTTTACATATTACCCACTCTTAGAATGAATGGTTCAAATTTAACATTTTATAAAACTATTTTAATTTAGTTTAATGATGAATTCTTACATATTATTGCACCAATTTTGGACTTCATGTTGACAAGTCTTAATACTGACGGGGCAGAGGA
The DNA here is from genome assembly GCA_037074505.1 of Albizia julibrissin. NCBI lineage: Eukaryota > Viridiplantae > Streptophyta > Magnoliopsida > Fabales > Fabaceae > Albizia > Albizia julibrissin. The sequence goes on along the minus strand of CM073488.1, from coordinate 36,754,522 downwards.
GGAGTATGATTAATGAGAAAATGAAGGCCTTACAGAACTTAATTCTAGATTCTAACAAGGTATTATATTGACTTTTCCTATTAAGTTTGATCTTACAAAAAATATTTTATTTATCTTCTTTTGGATTATTTAAGTTTGTTTGTTTTCAATAGACGGATAAAGCTTCAATACTGGACGAGGCAATCGAATATTTGAAGCAACTTCAGTTTCAAGTGCAAGTAAGTTTTTATGTCAGTTTGCGTCTGCGTTTGAAATTTTCTAAATGTATAAATTTTATTACATTAACTTGACTCTACATGAAGGGTAGGATGTACAGCGGATTTTTTTTTTTTTTTTTGGCTTAATAGAATAGGTTAAGCAGTTAGGAAGAATGGTTTCAAATATCCTGAAGATTGTCTGAGTTTCACCTTTTTTATGGTTTTCATTGGCATTATCTTTAAGAAGTGTCATTAAAAATTAAGGTAAATACAATTAGGTGTTGGTTTGAGTGGAATGGATTATTATCGTTTAAGGTTTTGATTTATTTATTTTTTCCAAAGGGAGTTTAAGTTTATATAAATGTGAAGAACATCTTTGAAAAATTACCTTCAATTAGGTCCAATAATGCTGGAATATAATTTAGCAATATTGTAGATCATGTATATACCTGTATAAAGATAATTTTATTTATATTTAAAAGGATATAGATCTTTATTACAACATGTAAATCAAATTTATAAATAATTGAAAATATCAATGGAAGAGTTTTTATTAAATATACAAAATAAAATGAGATGTTCTTTTGAGCTAATAAACACTTCCTAAGATCACCGGAGGACATAGGAGCAACAAAAAGATGCACAGGAAGCATTTAAACAAAAAGCCAAAGGAAGCATTTAAAAAAAAGCTACTTTCTATGATATTTTTTGGAGGAAGCACTACAGGAAGTTGAGAACTTCCTGTGGCACTTCCTCCAAAAAGCACCATAGGAAGGTTATATATATATATAAGCTGTGGCACTTCCAAACTCCATAACTTCTTTTAGTGATGTGTTTATATGTGGTGTGTCCTAAATGCCACAACTTATTTAAATATAAGCGCTCCAACTCATATTTTTATAGTAGTAGACTGAGATTGCAAGATGGGCAGAGAGCATGAGAGAGATCAATCGAGTCACACTATGGTCTGTTTGGTTTGAGGGGAAGGGAGGGGAGGGATTTTGGTCCCCTCCCCTTGATTGGTTAAATGGAGGGGAGGGGAAATTTTTTGAAATTTTCCCCTCCCTCCCCTCAAAACCTCCCCCCCCCCCAAATTGGGGGGATTTGGAGGGGAGGTTAAATTTTTTTTTATTGGACAAAAATGTCCTTAGCCATTTGTATATATATGATAAGTAAAACCATGTAATATAATTTGAGATATTTATTAGTATATTATAGTTATATTTATTCAATTTTTATAATTATTAAATTATAATTTTATATTCATAATACATTTTATTAAACATTATACATAATTTTTAAAAAATTAAATAAAAGGGTAAAATTGTCAAAATTAAAATATTTTCCCTCCCCTCCCCTCCCCTCACTCCAAACGAGGTAATATGAAAATCTCTTCCCTCCCCCCCCATTAAAATCCCTTCCCTCCGTTAAACCAAACAAACCCTAAGTGGAGGATAGGGCATGTTCCATCTTTGGCGTCGTCACGATGACGAAAAGGAAGCACTACAGTTGAAAAGAACACAATGAAAGGGGGGAAGAAATAAAGATGCTAAGGTGGTGATGAACTAGACCATTGAATGCCATGTGTCAGTGCCATATAGATATCTCAGTCAAATAAAATGGTTAAACTTAACATTTCTTAATATTAGGGTGACATTGCTACGTTTTAAAACTTTCATGACGACATTAAGACTAAAAATACTTCTAAGGTAATATTGCTCATTCGCGAATACTTCCGGAGTGGATTAGCTACTTAACCCATTTATAAAGTATGTTTTTTCATTCCTGGAACCAAAACACTATTATTTCCAAATAATAATTTTTTTATGCTAATCGGTGTTATTTTAAAGAATTAAATTTAATATATCAATATTTAATAATATTTTATCAATATTCAAACCTTTAATGTCCGTATTTTTTATGAATGAAACTGATGACAATGTTAGGATGAGAGGGTTGAAAAAATACATTATAAAATCAAGAAACCAAAATAAAAATTTATATATGATTAAAGGGTCAAAATATATACTTTTGCCTTTTTTGTTTAATATCTGGTTGTTGCTATTATATATAGAACATTTTTTATACTAATATTATATAACCTATTTATACTACTAACAATTAAAAATTAAAATTTACATAGAAAAATTTTTATTGATACTTTTTTTAAAATTTATTACTCATTTCATATAGTTGTAAACAATACACACACATATACATAACTTATAAAAAGTTGTAGATAAATTTGACTCCCTCCCATCTCTAGAACTATTTATAAGATACTGATAATTGCATGTAACTGAATTATGCGATTTAAAAAAGTGATTAAAATTAGTTAAAAATAATAAGTGTGTTTAAAATAAATTTTTTTCTTAAGTATACCATTATTTATGAAGGGGGAAATAAGACAGAGAATTGGAGTAAATATATATAGTTATTATCACCAACATTTTAATTAATGCAATACATATAATTAATTGGGATAAAATTAGAAAAAAACTCATTCAGTGTTAAGACAACTTTTATCAAGTTCTTATAAAAAGAATCAAAACAATTTAAATTTTAGGCTCTTATAAAAAGGATCAAAAGGAGAATATTACAGTTATACTCCCTCCATTTCTTTTTATAAGAAACAACCGTCACACATTCATGTTCCTTTTTGTAAGAAACATTTAGATAATAACTAACTTTTTACTCCCTCTGTTCCTATTTATAAGATTATGATAACTGAATTACGCAATTTAAGAAAGCAGTTAAAATTAATTAAAAATAATAAGTATGTCTTGAAATAAACTTTATTTCCAAGTATACTCTTATTTATAAGAGGTGATCAAGAGAGAGAAATAGCGTAAACATAGTATCACTAACGCTCTAATTAATGCAATATATATAATTAAGAGAAAAAGATACTTAAATACCATTTAATCTTCAAAATGTCAAATCAGTAATTTTTCAAAAATACTAAGTTGTCAATTGTTATACTCTTTTTATCAATCTCATTACTCTTATAGTCAATAAAACCAATTTGAGATTTTGAAGTTTAAGAGATATTTAAATATCTTTTTTCCTATAATTAGTGAGGGGCACAAATGAAAAAAAAATTATTAAATATTGAGACAACTTTTGTCGGGTTCTTACAAAAAGGTTCAAGACAATTCAAATTTTAGACTCTTATAAAATGGACTAGAAGGAGTGCTTCTTACTTTTCCATTTTGCCCTTATTTAGTTACGCCTATTTAGTGTCAGTATAATAAATTTTCACAACCCTAAAAGCCTACTACTTCTACCGTATTTCTTTTCTTATTCTATCTCTTTTACAATCCTCCTTATCATGATAATTTCCTTATTCTTTCTCTTATTCCTTGGTCATCATAAATAAGGTTATTTTAGTAAAAAAAATATTATAATTTTAACACATTTATTGTTCTTAACCGACAATTCAAATTACGAAATTCGATTAAACGTTTCTTATAAAAAGAAACAGATGGAGTAGTATATACCAGTGTAATCTAGTCCGGACTGGAAACCGGAGAATCAGCCGATAAATTGTTCTGATCCGGTTATCAACTCGGTTCGGTATTTTTCTTTTTTTTTTTCTTGTTTTAAAAAATTGATTTTTTTATTTTTCTTTAAAATTTCATATTAATAATCCTAAAATTTTTAATTTCTCACCGATTTGGTCCCGGGTTAGCTTTGGATTGACTCCGGTTTGACCCATTGACCTTGATCCAATACTCCAACTAGTTCAGTAACCAATTCGTGTTTAACTACCTTGGTATATACTATTATCTCTTATTTATAGAGAAGAGAGAGTGTAATTTTTTAGTACTATTGAGATGGCACCTCATTACATTTTTTACATCAACGTATATTTTTTATATAAAAGTGTTTTGTGAAATAGGAATAAAGTTGGAAATTATTGATTTTTAAGATGGAGTCAACAAAATTTAAGTTTTTATTTGTGTGAAACATGCACTGTATGAAAAATCGGATCAAACCGGCCGGTCCAACCAGTCCAACCGGTGACCGGTTGGTGGTCCGGTCTAGTTTGTAAGTTAGACCGGTGAACTGGTCAAAACCGGTAGTTCGACCGGTCCACCCAGTTTTACTTTTTTTTTTAGAATTACATTTTTTTTATTCCTCTAACTATTATTTCACGCTATTTTTTAGGGTAAAATGAAAGTTTGAAGACTAAGCTGAAAAAAAAAGTAGGTAATGAAAGAATAAATTTAAAAAAAAGATTTTGAGGGGATATAATAATTAATTAATTATAAAAATGAGATATCATTACATAAATATAGGCAAAATAACTAATACTAATAGATTTTAAGCATTTTTTGTCTAAAGATCTTTATTTTTATCTATAGAAATTTAAAAATATATTAATATATATATTTAAATTAATAAATTGTAATATTTTAATATGACCGGTCCGACCACCGGTTCGACCCCGGTTGAACCATTGACCATTGAATCTGTGTTGTGATCGGTTCATTACCCGGTCTGTTTTTTGTTCCTTGGAAACATGTTAGAAATATCTTATCAATATAATCAAAGCACTATTTATTAGGAACTAATTTCCCTACTAAATAAAATGTTTAGCTGGGAGAGCTAATAAGATCTTGATTATCCATATCTGATTTGAAGGTCCAGGTTTACTTTTTCAAAAGTTTATATTTTTCAAATTTTTTTTATAAATATATAATTTAAAATAAAGATAATATTTTAATTATTAATTTTTCAAAAAATGATTTTTTTCAGTTGGAGAATCATCTTTTTTTTTAAAAAAAAAATAAACTTGAATATTTGTCCAAGATTAAATCTAGATTGTCTAGTCTTTTTTTTTAACGATTGGCACTCATTTTGTTTTTTAAATTGTGATAGGGAATTATTACCCGCACTCACATGCCTTTCACGTTCAAGAATCACCTAGAAGAGTGAGAACTAAGGTTCTGAAATCTGGACCGGCCACTAAATCAGTTGGGGTACTAAGTTAAGGGTCAGTAGATTAGACTGAAGTCAAACTGGAATTAACTTGAGGCCAAATCAGTGAGAATTTGAAGATTTTAGGTTTATTAATATGAAATTCTAAAAAAAAATTGATTTTTTTTTAAAAACTGAATACAATACAAGCCGGTTCCGTCCAGGGTTCAAGAACCTGGTGAGAACTCTATGGCCCTGTTTGGTACGAAGCACTAGGGGTAAGGACTGTGATTGAATCAGGAATTATGCTAGAATATATCGTTTGATATGAGGAACTACGAATAACCAGAGATTGGGAGTACCACCAAAGTGGGATTGCTGTAAAGTCACCTCTCCCCTGGTATTACATTTTCAATCCCGGGATTGCAAATATCAGAGACAAAAATATCCTTGTTTATAATATTTTTTAGACATAAATGCCCTCTATCAATTTTAACCTGAATCCCGAGACTTTATTTTTTGTTATTTTTTTAATAATAAAGATATTTTAGCATTTTCATAATTTATGTAAGATTATAAAATAAAATTAATTCAAGTATTCCATCTAAATATCATCACATATCAAACCTAATTTTAATCCCTCAGTCCCAGTCCTAATCTCAATACCAATCACAATCTTGTAATCAAACAGGGCCTATAAGACGCACATGCCCAAGCCTTCTGCATCGCTGCTCTACTGCGAGACGCGCTGCACTCTCTTCCTCATTTGTCGCTGTACTCAGTCTCTCAGTTCTTACATTAGGATTCTTTGAGAGTGAAAATTCCTTCATATTCAAATGGCTTCACAACCAGAGATGGAGCATCCCAGGAAAGCTTTCGGATGGGCGGCTAGGGACACGTCTGGCCTTCTCTCTCCCTTTCGCTTCTCTAGAAGGTTCCTTGCTTCCTTCATTTCTACCTCCCTTTTCTGTATTTGCATTCGTGTGATCGGATATCGCATTCCTCTTGATTTTGTTACTTCCGGTAGAATATGACCATGAGTGCTCTGGTAACATTCTTCATATGTTTCATATCCCTTATTTTAAACAATACAAGATCGGTCAGATCTTTAAAATATTAGGGATTTTTTATTCTTGTCATGGATATTAAATTGAAAATGAAGTTGCTGTAATGTTTTTGCAGGCAAACAGGAGAGAAAGATGTGACGTTTAAAGTGTTGTATTGCGGGATTTGCCACTCGGACCTCCACACGATTAGAAATGAGTGGGGCAATTCCATCTATCCACTTGTACCCGGGTATCTTTTGGCCTTAATCAGAACTTATTATTTTAATTTTTTGTTGCGGCTTAGGATTGTGATCCTACGTAGCTATTATCTGCTTTCCATACCTGTTTGATTATTTTAATGGCTAAAGAAGATGACGGACTATCTTTTAATGTAATTAATTAATGTGGTACTTTCTGCGCCTAATAAAAGAATAATAAACCATTTGCCATGAGGAAGGAATTTATAGTGTCTTTCCTTCCCTTCCCTTCCCTTCCCTTCATTGAGAATGAATAAAATGTCGCTGGCACAGGTTACTAATATGACATATAGAAGGTTTACTATAATGATTTTGCTAGAATCTTCCATCCACGAATTTGACCGACTCTGTAATATTTTCTTTTGGGGTTAAATTTTTATCACTGTTTTGATGCTAACAGGGAATATAGACGCCTCTATTTTGCAATAGTCCTTTATCTGTCGGGATAATGTCAAAGCTAGATAGTGGTTGATCGTCAATCAATATACATCATTCGACAAAAGTTATTTTACTGTTTGTTGTTGTGATTATTGATTTGCTTTATTTTATAAATTTAATATTTGTCTTGAACTTTGTAAAAGATTCTAATGATATAGGCAATCTCCATGCTAAGCGTACTGGTTGATAATAATTTCATATGATTCTTACTAGTCTCCCAAAATTTAGGCACGAAATCGTTGGTGAAGTAATAGAGGTGGGAGCGAAGGTTGAAAAGTTCAAAGTTGGAGACAGGGTAGGGGTGGGGTGCATGGTTGGTTCATGTGGTTCATGCCAAAGCTGTGCCGAAAATCTTGAAAATTACTGCCCAAAAATGATCCTCACATATGGTGCAGAGTATGTGGATGGGACCATCACATATGGAGGTTACTCTGACTTAATGGTTGCAGATGAACACTTTGTGATCCGCATTCCAGACAATCTTCCTCTTGATGCTGCTGGTCCTCTCCTTTGTGCTGGGATCACTGTATATAGTCCTTTGAGGCATTTTGGACTAGACAAGCCTGGTCTACATGTTGGTGTGGTTGGCCTTGGTGGTTTAGGCCATATGGCTGTGAAGTTTGCCAAGGCCTTTGGTGCTAATGTGACAGTGATAAGTACATCACCTAATAAAAAGGAGGAAGCAATAAAGAACTTAGGAGCTGACTCCTTTGTAGTCAGCGGAGAGCAAGATCAGATGCAAGTGCGTCCTGTCAGAATTTGTTTCTTTAGCTTGAATTTTTTGTTCCTGCATCTTATATATAACTTGTCACGATCATGTTCTAACATTCTTATCATGAATGTAGGCTGTAATGGGTACTCTTGATGGTATCATTGACACGGTTTCTGCTGTCCATTCTCTCTTGCCTTTGATTGCTCTGTTGAAGCCTCAGGGAAAACTCGTTATGGTCGGTGCCCCAGAGAAGCCTCTAGAACTCCCAGTCTTTCCTTTACTTACGGGTAAACACAGAAAAACTCCATCTTCTTCTCTAACTCACGCAGGTTAATTTTAATAAAAATCTCATGACAATCATTTTAAGGTGCACTAAATTGTTTTAATTTATGCAAGCATCACTGACAAGTCATTTCATGATTGAAATAGAAAAAGGTGCTAACTAGTATTCCTCACTTTTTTGAAGGGAGAAAGTTGGTAGCTGGGAGTCTCATTGGAGGGATGAAGGAGACACAAGAAATGATTGATTTTGCTGCTAAGCACAATGTTAAACCAGACATTGAGGTGGTTCCAATTGACTATGTGAACAAGGCAATGGAGCGTCTCGCTAAAGCAGATGTAAAGTATCGATTTGTCATCGACATTGGAAACACACTGAAGCCAGATCCTTCTCACGATTGATTTGTGATGTGAAGTACTGATAGTTGTAATCAGTCACCTGTAAGTGGGAGTCTATTTTCTACAAGATGGATCAAATCTTAATTTTGAAAACAATGGGGAAAAAATGGTGAAAGCAGCTGGGGTTACGAATGCAATAATTGATTTACTACAATACAAATTTGCTAAAGAAGACAAACTCTAGGCAGTTGCTTAACATGTTTCATCATTATTTTCCGAATAAGCTTTCAATAGATCCTCATCCTCCTCCTGGTAAAAAAATCGTAACATCCTAAATTTTATTTTAAGATTTAATTATTATTAAAAAGGAGTTATTTATGATGAATAGATTTATCATATAATTGTTAGAATAAAAGTGTTTAGTAAAAATATGATTTGTAATTATAAAATAAATGAGTGCAATAAAAATGTAGAAATATTAAGTTTTATTATTATTGTTATTATTATAAAAATATAAATAAATTAAAAATTAAGTAAAAAAATAAAATAATAAAAATAGTAAAGGGGCACATGGCCTTTACCGATCACAGAGGGGAGTATTAAACTTACTCCCCACTTCATTTTTCTCCACCCCTCAGTTGGTAGCGTGAGAGAGTACGGGAGTGAGAGGCAGAGAATATTATTGATGGTAATATTATGTTGAATAGTGAAAATTTTGGGGTTAGGATTTTGAAAGAGTTTTGGATTTTGATAATAAATGACTATAGATGTATAGAAAATATTTAATAGTTAATTTTAATCAGTTTAAATTTATTATTTAATTTTTTTGTGATTTTATAATCAATTTTTTTTATAAACAGATCATAAATGATTTTTAATAGGGTGTTTTTCCTGATTAAATTTAATTTAAATAATTTATTTGGTTTATTAGAGGTATTAGTAAAATTCTAATCGGTTTAGTTTTGTCAGATTTTGAGTTATATGAAATTATAAATTAGAATTTGATATTTGAGTTGTAGTTTGATGTGATTTTGATCATTAGAAATTTGAATAGTTGTTTAATAATTGGGTTATGTCAATATAAGTTAGAAAAGAAATTTAATTGGTCTATGACGTTGATATTGATTATTTTATGACTATGGGTGTGTTGGAAGTGAAACTTAGGAAATTAAGTAATTGATGTAAGAGGGTGGTATAAAGGTTATCTAAGGATTTTAATGAGTGATTTTGGCTCATAAGAAGTGAGCTATGATCTTGAATAGTTGAGGTTAAGGATTATTAAAGAAATTAGGTTTTTGAGAGTTGAATTGTGTAACTTATTTATTTTATTATTGCTTGTGGTTGATTGGTATTTACATTGATAATATAGAGTTTTCTTGTAACCGGTGATTGCTCATGCTTTGCTCCTAAAGTTAAGGTTAAACTTGGAGTTGAGGTAACCGAGACCAATTTATTTTATATGCTTGCTTAAGGTTGTAATGTATTTTCTAAACATTACTTTCATTTATACTATTCGTATGTGTTTTGAAAAATTATATGTATGCTAAAATATGAAATTAATTCAGAGAAGCAATGTATTTTCCAACTTGTATATATGAGTGGAGATTATTATTAAGATTGTTACTGTTGTGATAATTAAGATGTTTGTGATGGAATGTTGTATAAGGAATGATAATATTGTAAATGTTTTTTAAAACTATATTACTATTTCGCTTTTCTATATAGGACATATTGGGTTAAGTGGAAGAGATATAGTGAAATTGTATCATTCAACTCTCTCATTCGTGGCTCAAATTTTGAGTTGAGTGTTTTGGACGGACACCTCCCTATTGTAATATATCGGTGGTGGTATGGGAGGATGTAATATTCTTGAAGTCATTAGCTAATCTTTGGCCGAGTATACTAGCATTGATAAGTTATACCATGTTCAGAAGATATAAAGAGGAGCATGATCGATGAGTGATGATGGTTCTAATCATGGAAAGTATTATATAATATTTTATTATTGAGAATATTATTGTTATATTAGTTAAACATGCTTCTCTAACTTGTAATCATTTCTTGCATATTTTGTAAGGAGGAGCATGATGGATGAGTGTGGATGGTTCTAATCGTTGAAAGTATTATATAATATTTTATTATTAAGAATATTATTGTTATATTAGTTAAACATGCTTCTCTAACTTGTAATCATTTCCTGCATATTTTGTAAATTGATTTTGGTTACTAGGACTTTATGTCTCACCTCATCATTGTTAATATTTTTTAGGTGAGACATCTATTTCAGCTAGAGGCCAAAGGAAGCAGCCGGAGGAGTAGGTGTTGAGAGCCTTGTAAGTCTTTTTTGGTATTGGTGTTGTATTGATTTCTATATTGTCATTGCCCTCATGTTTTTTAAATACTATATTTATCATTTTGGATATCTATTTTGGGATGACTGTTTAACCATTGTTGAGCCTAAGTCCTTATTTTACATACTCTGATATTTTGGTGAATTCACAATCATATTTTGTGTTGGAAATTGTTTTATGTAGACTCTTTGTTGTGAAGTTCAGTGTTGTAAAACTCGTAGGCTATGTTTTCTTCTATTTCATATTTGTGCCCAGGATAATGGATTATTTGTAGTGAGTTTATGGACAGGTTTTGTATTTTAAAACCCGATGTGTCTTCTTGAAAAAAAAATGATTTTTTATTATCACTAATTAATCAGATTTTATAAAATCGTTACGGATAATTGTTATGGGGAGAGATGGTCTTCTCACATCCTCCTATAATTCAATACTTCCGTCCCAAAAAAAAAAAAAAGAATTCAATACCGGGAATTAAACCATCAATGATATTAAAAAAAAAAGGAAATAACAAAAAATTTGATGTACAGTAGAAGTTGAATGGAAATGAAAGATCAAAGATCGATAAACTGTAACATACTCCCATGTTGCTTTTTGTAAGTTACTATTATTTTTGAATGTGTATGTTCTTTATTTTTAAGGTATCTTTTAGAGATTTTAAATATTTTATTTTTTATTTTTTTACCCTCAATTAATTATATTATCTTCACACTTTTTTCCGACCATTCTTCCTATCACTTTTTTTACTCATTCTCTTTCCCACCCACGTTCTTTATAAATAAGGGTATTTTTAAAAAATGAGTTATATTTTTTATATATTTATTGTCTTCAACTAATTTTAACTAATTTTTTGATCTACCTAATTTAGTAGTTAGTATCTTATAAAAATGAATGTAGTATTAAATAAAGGGCTAATTAATATAATGTTTGGTGTTCATATTATCCTTATTTTAGTTTTGGTTCCTATAATTTTAAAATATAGATTTTTTTTCCTTTAAGTTTATTTTTGTGTAAGTTAGTCGTTATATTTTAATAAAATTTTGGATAATTTTGACCCTTAAAAAGTTTTAAATCTATAATTTGAAACTATATAAGGATCAAACATTTTATTAACACTTAAATAGATTACAGAATATTAGCAAGGATTCTAAATCATGTCACATAAATGTATATCATAAGTACTCTCTCCAATCCTTAATATAAGACCTAATTAAAGAGTTGAGTTTGATTATAAATATAAGACTATATATTTTATATTTTTATCCTTTTTTTTCAAAATTAACACTATTGATAATCTCAATCAAATAAGAGAGAGATAAATAATTAAAAAATATAATTATAATATTTAAAAAAATATATATCATATTAATTAATTTATCAAATACCCTCAATTTAGTTATCACGACAACACGAATTTTAAAGGCTGTCACTGTCAGATTCTAGCTTTAAATATAATTACCTAATTGTATGCTCTTATGTTCCTTTTGTTAATAGACTGTGTTGCTACTTATAATTTTAATCATCTTATTGTTTATTAAATTTGCACAATTTAATTTAATTTTTATTGTGTCCTGATAATTTTCGTAATCACAGATATTGGTCTCTGGCTATACAAATCTAATTAGTTTATAAGTAAAATGAGATTAGAAATAAAGGACGTGATTATCAATCACCTAACAATAAGAGATTTAATAAATATAGACTGCATTACTCTTTACGCTCTGCCTCCCTCACCATAATCTATATATATCCTCAACTTCATTCTTGTGCCTTTTGTAACATTCTCTACATTAAAGATTACTCATCTCCATATAAACAATTTGGCAAACACCATCTCAACCCCAGAAAATGGGAAAACCCTTGTCTTTGTCTTTGGCTTAGCTGTTACTGCCTCCTCCAGAATTGTCTCCCTTTTACATTTCTCCATAAGGCACCGCGGTCTAATGTTTTAAAAATTGGATTGGACATCAAGTTAAAAAATTAGTAGATCATAATTCAAACAGTTAAAACAATTAAATCGATTAGATTGGTGATAAAATAATTAATTTTAAAATAATAATATATGTCCATATAACTTTTTTACAGGAATTATATGTATATATAATGGTACAAACATAATTAATCCAATTTGATGAAATGTTAAGAAGATCAAACTATATATTTTAAGTTTAATTTGATTTTGTTATAAAAAATTATAAAATGTTGCGAATACTTTTTAATTATGTTTTAGTTATGTCAAAAGATAAAATATTGGGAAAAAATGGAGGAGTTAAATCACGCCCCAAAAGAAGACTAGAGAAGTAACCTTTCACTTCTTTTATCTAGTTTATATTACTATAATCTATTCTTTTATCCATTGGTCTCTTGGAAATCACATTCTTCCACGGGGCAAAAGTGCCAAACATATTCCTTCTTCTACTTGGTGAGAAATAGTTTAATTAGTCTGATTATTATTTAGAATAATTGTAATTATGAATATTGTGTATGTTATTAGTTAATTATTTTTTGGTGTGTTGTATTTCTCAATACGGCACAATTTACCTTATAAATAGGATATGTGTGAGTTGTGAATAGTTGGTTGCGTTATTTCAAGTGTGAATCAATAAAGTATTATTCCAAATTCGGTTTGTATCCACGTACAGGTGTAGAGTCCATTGTGTTTCTTCATGGTATCAAAGCATCAAGTTCAATCCACTTGAGCAAGATAGCCCACATCTTAAGCCCAAGATTACTCTACCGTACAGCACCTGAGGCAACCCATTTTTTTTCTCTTCGACTGATCACTGCCAAACCGACTGAAGCCCCGTGCCCAGAATTCGTTGCTGCTTGAACGCACATCGACGGATCTTGTGCAGAATCTGGTCCGTGTTCTCTGATTCTTGACCAAGAAGATCGCCGATCTTGCTTTTCCGGTATTCTTCGGCCGCCGCTTGTTTGGATGTTTCCAGTCTTGCGTGATCTTTCTCTGTCTATGCTGACGGAACCCTAATTCTTTAGGGCTTCGATTTGCCATTCCAGCGAATCTTGGTGACTGCCGCTGCCTTGCTTGCTAGGGACTTCAAGCCCTTGCTGTCTCACCGTTACTTGCCAGTATTTCTGGTATTTCTTTCCTATTCGCTCGATTTCCGTTCTTTCTGTTCCTTGATGGCCTCTGAGAAACTCACAGCCGAATGTCTACCTTTTTTCCCATCCACTTTATCTTCACCCTTCGGACACTCAAGGCACCTCGATCATCACACATGTTCTTGTTGGAACTGAAAACTATACTATTTGGAGTCGTGCTATGAAAATAGCCTTGCTGGGCAAAAATAAACTTGGATTCGTGACTGGTGCCTATGCGAAAACGTCTCAAGAGGCAACTCTACACGATCAATGGGAATGCTGCAATGCCGTTGTCCTATCGTGGCTATTGAATTCTGTCTCCAAAGAACTTGCCAATGGAGTTATCTTCTTTCAGAGCGCTCAGACTTTTTGGAATGACCTTAAGGAACGATTGACAAGAAAAATGGGGCTCACATCTTTGCTTTACATCAGGACATTTCTTCTCTCAGGCAAGGCACTGCATCCATCTCCTCTTATTTGTCTAAGTTGAAAGAACTTTGGGAGGAGCAATCTGCTCTTGTCACTCTTCCTACCTGCACGTGCCCCACCTCAACGGCCTATAATGATATGATTCAGGAGCAAAAGTTGCTCCAATTTTTGATGGGTCTTACTAATTCCTATCATCAAGCACGAAGTCAAATTCTGTTAATGACTCCTCTTCCTACTGTCAATGAAGCCTACGGGATGCTAGTACAGGATGAAACCCAAAAATCCATTGCTGATCATAAGAAAGCTCTCCCCACCGACAGGATTGCCATGGCTGCTCGCGGCAAAAGACGAGGCCGGGGCAGAGGACGAGGTGATAATGGATTTGAGTGTACTCATTGTAATAAGAAAGGCCACCTACACGAAAGTTGTTACCAACTTGTTGGCTACCCTCCTAACTTCAAAGGAAATAAGGGAAAAGCCAACAAAGAATCTGCCAATGGAGGGATAGACTCAGCACGTGAACCAGAGACACATATAAATGCTGGGAGCACTATAACACCAACCTTCACACAAGCCCAATATGAAAAGATCCTGGAACTCCTACAGAAAGACACTGAGACCACAGTCCATACCCTTACTGGTAAAGGTTTGAACACTCCTATAACTTGTTCTACCTTGTCTACTAATTGGATATTAGATTCATGAGCGACTATCCATATGGTAGGAGATTTGAGCCTTTTAGATAACTATAAATCATATAATGGACCAATTAAATCCATAAAAATTCCTAACGGTAGGCGCGTAGCAGTAACTCACATAGGAAGTGTTAATATTGTAGATTCCATTTCTTTGAATGATGTCCTGTACGCCCCTGACCTAAAATTTAAACTCATCTCAATCGCTAAATTCACTATAGAAAATAAATGCATGGCTACCTTTTTTCCTAACCTTTACCTCATGCAGGACCTTCAGGGTGGGACGATGAGGCTAACTGGTAAACTAGTAGGTGGTTTATACATTCTGAAAGTAGCAAAGCATTGTCATACTGTTAATGTCAATGTAATAGAAGACAAGACTCACAAGTTGAGTAATGCTGATGTGATCTTATGGCATAAAAGGCTTGAGCATGCGCCCTTTTCCATTATGCAACATATGGATTTTGTAATAGATCATTCTGATTCCTTTAATAAAGCATACGATATTTGCATTCAATTCGAGCAAACAAAATTTTCCTTTTCACCTAGTTGCATCAAATCCCGTACATGCTTTGATTTGATTCACCTTGATGTTTGGGGCCCTTATAGGACTCCAACACATCAGGGATTCCAATATTTTTTGAGTGTTGTTGATGATTTTTCACGAGCAACTTGGATTTTTCTTATGCGTCACAAAAATGAGGTTGTCACACATATTAAAAAATTTGTTACTCATGTCCTCACACAATTTTAGACACAGATCAAACGTATTCATAGTGATAATGGATCAGAATTTCTAACTACAGAATTAAAGTTGTTTTTGCAAGAAAAGGGCATGATCCATGAAACATCATGTCCCTACACACCCGAACAAAATGGAGTAGTTGAGCGTAAACACAGAACCATCATGCAACTCACTAGAGGTTTATTACTACAATCTGGTGTTCCTGGTACATATTGGGGAGAGTGTGTGCGTATGGCTGCTCACCTAGTTAATCGGATTCCTTCTAAAGTACTGGGATTTTCCACACCGTATGAAAGGGTATATGGAACTAAACCTGATATTTCTCATCTTAGGACATTCGGGTACTTAGCCTATGCTACAAAATTAAAACCTGTTGATAAACTTGAATCCAGGGCTATTCCATGTGTTTTCCTAGGCTACCCAGATCATACCAAAGGTTATTTACTCCTTGACCTATACTGCAAGACAATTTTTGTTAGCATGCATGTTAAATTTGTGGAGAATCGCTTCCCTTTCTTAGAAACTCACATTCCTGAGCAAGGGGGAGTGGATAAACACCTCAAGGCAATGTTTTGGTTTGAGCCAGAGCACCTAAAGATAAACAAAGGTCAATCTTATATGTCTACCAATACTGACTCCGTTTCTCAAACCATACGCAGCACTGGACCAGAGGAAGGCAGCAGTGCACCATATGCACTTGGAGAGAATGAGAGAGATAATGTGAATATATCACAAGCGCCTTCTCACTCACGGCCTTCCAGGGAACGAAGGCCTCCAATCTGGTCTGGGGATTATGTTTGCCCTGTCTCTTTCTCCAGGAAGTGTGCATCCAGGTAAGTGTTCTTATCCTATTCAAAATTATATTTCATACAATGGCATTTCATCAGATTGTTTGGGTTTCCTTTGTGCCATTGATTCTGTGACTGAACCAGATAGTTATGAGGACACTATTAATAATGACGAATGGATTAAGGCCATGAGGGCAAAAATGCAAGCTCTTGAAAATAATAAAACGTGGGATTTGGTCCCTTTGCCTAAAGGAAAGAAAGCTATAGGGTGCAAATGGGTGTATAAGGTAAAATACAATATCGATGGTAGTGTAAATAAATATAAAGCTCAATTAGTAGCAAAAGGTTATAATCAGAGGGAAGGGATAGATTATCACGATACATTTTCCCCGGTTGTTAAGATGCTTACCATTCGAATTGTATTGAAACTTGATGCATTGCATAAATGGAATCTCTACCATATGGACGTACATAATGCATTTTTACAAGGGGATCTTCATGAGGAGGTCTACATGAGAATCCCACAGGGTTTTGATAAACAGGGGGAGCGCTTAGTGTGTAGGTTAAAGAAGTCACTATATGGGTTAAAACAGGCTTCTAGGCAATGGAACAAGAAACTATCTGAGGCCTTACTTAGAGGAGGTTTTAAACAAAGTCTGAATGACTATTCATTGTTTATCAAAGAGTGTAATGATGGTTTAGTATTAATATTGGTGTATGTCGATGATTTGTTGATAACTGGGAATTCTGAAACTGGAATAGAACAAGCTAAACATTATTTAAATTGTACCTTCAAAATAAAGGATTTGAGACTGTTAAAATATTTCCTTGGTATTGAAGTAGCCAAATTTGAAAAGGGAGTAACCTTGTCTCAAAGGAAGTATACTTTAGATTTATTGTCTGAAACAAGACTGAGTGGATGTAAGCCACGTATGGTTCCCTTGCCTTCCAACTTGAAACTCTTGCCATATGATGAGAAGAAGAATAAGAAGGCAAAGTTGCTCCAGAATCCAGAGAAGTACAGGAGGCTTATAGGTAAGTTGATTTATTTGACAATGACCAGATCTGACATCTCATTTTCTGTGCAGACCCTCAGCCAATTCATGCAAACTCCAACCAAACAGCATATGGCAGTAGCAATGGGAGTTATGAAATATCTAAAAGGCACACCAGGAAAAGGGATATTCATTAGCTCAGAAGGGAACCTGCAGTTGCAATGCTACTGTGATGCTGACTGGGCCTCTTATGGAATAACAAGGAGGTCGGTGACTGGCTACCTGCTGAAGCTTAGAGGTACATTGGTGATGTGGAAGACCAAGAAGCAAAGCACCATGTCAAAATCTTCAGCAGAGGCAGAATATAGGGCGCTTAGCATGGCTATTTTAGAAGTTGTCTGGACATTAAGTTTACTCAAAGATCTAAGAGTTGCTCATGACAAACCAGTGGAGGTGTACTGTGACAGCAAGGCTGCAATACATATTGCAGCCAACCCCGTTTTTCATGAGAGAACCAAGCACATAGAAATAGATTGTCATTTCGTCAGAGAGAAGTGGCAGAAGAAGATAATAGACTTGAAATATACTAAATCAATTGATCAAGAGGCTGATTTGTTGACAAAGGTTGTTGCAAGAGACACACAAATGAGACTTCTCAGCAAATTGGGCACTGTTGATATGTACAGTCCAATTTGAGGAGGAGTGTGAGAAATAGTTTAATTAGCCTGATTATTATTTGGAATAATTGTAATTGTGAATATTGTGTATGTTATTAGTTAGTTATTTTTTGGTGTGTTGTATTTCTCAATACGGCACAATTTACCTTATAAATAGGATAGGTGTGAGTTGTGAATAGTTGGTTGCGTTATTTCAAGTATGAATCAGTAAAGTATTATTCCAACTTCAGCTTGTATCCACATACAGGTGTAGAGTCCATTAGGTTTCTTCATACTTTCATTTTGAAAACTCCATGTCGTGTCTCTCTCCTTAGTTCAAAAATCAAAACCCAGCCACAACCCTCATTTTGTCTCTCTTTTATGGTAGATCAGGTTCGATCATGTTTAATCTTTTTATTGCTGGATTACTTCTTTTCTTCTTCTCTTTTATTTTTTCTAGTTCGATCTGTCTCGTCCCTTTTTCTCTGTGCATAGGCTTGAATGGCTTCTCGCCGGACTCTCATTTTTGTGCTAAAAAACGATGACTCCCGCAAAAGCGGGTTCCGGCCCAATAACGACTAGAAAACGGCTCATTCCGGTCCAACTCCCAAAACGATTTTCACCTAAAAGCCGTGCCGTCATAGAGTCCGGCGCATATACAAGAGAAAGTGCAACTTCCACCTCCTCGACATTGCTGTCTGAGGTAGATGATATAGCATTCATTAGTGAATTTCTGATAAATAGTTGTGTCACTTCAGGCGCAACACGACCCACACTTCAAAGAAGAACAAATAAATTCTTTCTAAACTCCACCATTCTATCTTCCTCCTCCTTCCCAATTTTATCCAAAACATCAGGATGATTTCGGTACCCAGGGTCATAACAGATCAGTGATAAAATGACATCCAATATCTGTCCCACATGAAATAGTTGCTTCTCCCTCAAAGGAGTAAAGCTTTTTAAAGTGGCAACGTAACTCGAAAGAAACTGAACAATAGTAAATGTAGAGTGCACCTCACAATTCTTCTTTATACAATAATTATTTAAAATAGTTATTAAAACTTTTAAAAATAATGATGTATGAGATAAATATGTTAAGAAAAATTTTCAATTATGATTTTACGGTATACGAGATAAATATGTTAAGAAGAGATTTATGTTATGAATAAACACTTTTAAAAGATTAAAAATCATCCTAAACATACTTTTTGAAAATTGAGCGTAACACTTCATTTAGAATCACCATAGAGATTCCTTTAGCAACCTCATACTTTTTAAAGCAATCCAAGACCTCAGCTGCATACCCTGTGAGTAATGACGCTATATCAGAAACCAACTCAGAATCATTATCCTCGGCTATCAATCTAAATATGCGATTCATTTGCAGGCTCTGCAACAGTGAAAGTTTAGGTTGCCGTTCCATTCGCTTCGAAACCACTGCTAACAAGCATCTGACAGCTGCACCACGAAGATGATCCAACAGTCCACCAACCAAAATCAAATCAAATAGTAACGAAGTAAAAGCGTCGTTCACAATCAACCTGATATCAATCCACGAAATATACTTTCTCATGGAATCTAATGCACTAGTACAAAGTTCTTGATCAGAATTTTTATCCATAGACACAATGTCATACCATGCTCTCACACTACTAAAAAAAAAAAAAGGATTTAGTTACACCCCCTTTATGACATTTTTTAAAGAAGCCTTTGGCATAATTGGTGTTTACTATTAAGCCTCTGTTTAGAGTATCGATAGAAAAGTGGCTTTTTTATGTGGT
Source organism: Albizia julibrissin (assembly GCA_037074505.1). Taxonomy (NCBI): domain Eukaryota; kingdom Viridiplantae; phylum Streptophyta; class Magnoliopsida; order Fabales; family Fabaceae; genus Albizia; species Albizia julibrissin. The sequence continues at coordinate 36,734,792 of CM073488.1, read as the reverse complement.
TTTTTCAGAAGTCAAATTAAAAAAAATTCATATTATAAATGTGATTTGTGTTTGAATTGACGATTGGAGAAGTGACTTTTTTTTTCTTAAGCCCAATGAAAAAAAGCTAAAAGCTACTTCAATGAGTTTCTAAAAAAAACATTTTTTAAAAAGCCCAGTAAAAACTAACGTATTCACAAACGTGTCTCAGATGCCATATGGGCTTTTACCCTCCAAATGAGCTTTTTTCCCTCCCAATAAGTTTCCAAACAGGCCTTAAAAAATATTTAGAAACTATAAAGCTTACTATTATAAACGTCATAGTTGGTGTTAAACTTCTATAACATTTTCTTAAACAACACAACTCCTTCATTTAAAAAAATAATAATAATAAAGCGCCAACTATGGTGCTTGCTTAGTAAACATTATTTTTTAAAAAATAAATAAATGACTTGTATGACTCTTTCTAGAAAAACGTCTTCCAAGACCTTGTTTGTATTTTTTAAAAAAAAACAAATCACTGCTTCCCTTTCATTTTAAAAAAAATAAATAAAATTTTAGTAATTATTGCTTCCCTATTAAAAAAATCATTACTTCCCTTTCATTTAAAAAATATAATAAATAAGAGTAAGGGACATTTAAAAAAAATATCCCAAACTTAAAAAAGAGAGGAGGAAAGCCTTGGCGTTTCTTAAAAAAACGTGATTGGTTACCTATATACTAAACCAATTGGGCCACTCCTCCTAGTCATATGGCTGGATCCACCGCTGAAGGTGAGTCTGCTTTTATTCTTCCAGTAGCTTTCATATACGTACACGAGTGCATACACTGTTCAGCTACGACTAAAATTTTGCAGTCAACAATTATCTATCTGTTATGAATATTAATTATGTGTATGTCTATTAATTTTCATCTAAGTCAATTTATTCTCCCAGTTAGTTAGACCTATAAGATTAGATAGAACTATTCATCAATAATTAAAGATTATTTATTACTGTAGCAACATTGTGCATACGTGTTAATGTAGCATACGCGTTTTTACTGTAGCAGTACTGTATCATAGCTACTTAGTAGTTACTATTTATACTCATATTTCACTATTCATACACATTTTTTGCCTATAAATAGAAGCCTTGGGCTGAGAATTATGGACACACAATTGAATGAGAATTTCCCTCTGATTTCTCCCTCAAATTTCTCTTTTCTTAGTCTCTTATTATCCATATATTCATAACACTATCTTTGATTTTAAGGAGGATCATGAATTTTTTTTTCTTTTTTCTAACCAAGACGTGAAACCAATTATGTTGTATTCTTCTTTTGTTTTTAATAGATCCAATTATATTATGTTCAAACGGATAAAATTAAAGTGAAATGGCGGAAGTACAGGATCTTCATGTTTAAGTTTTTCAGTTTCTGGTATTTAGCATTTGACATAAGCGTTATACCAGATGAATTTAAAAAAAATTAAAAAAAAATATGTAGCTGTGGCCTTGACACGCTGCCAAGGTCACTAGCCACTATTTTATTTTTTCTAAAATTCATCTAATATGGCGCTTATATAATAAGTGTCATATAAGATCACCTTTTTTTACAAAAAAATAAGAAACTAATAACAATTTTTTAAGAAAGCGTCAAAGCTATCCCTCACCTTCTATGATACAAGGTGCTATAAATTTTAATAGTCATGCTATTATCATATGGCCCTCTTGCTTTCTATTTTTTTATGGCTATTATAGCATTTTGGTTAAATATCACCAAGAAAAAATGTTGGTATTTAACTTTACAAAAGTTAACTTTATTTCACTAGATCATTGTAGGTTTGAAATTTAAGATATCTATTATCTTTAAGCTAGTTTCTTTTTTTCATTTTGTTTTTCATGTAGAATCATTAATTTCTAAAGTTTCCCTTTGTTTTGTAAAAAAATCAAGGGAAGCAATGACGTTTGCATTAGCTATCCATTTTTTTTAATTTGTTTTTAAAAATAAAGGGATGTAATGACACTTGTTGTGTAAGTGCCAAAGCTTTCCTTTATTTTAAAAAAATCAAGGGAATCTATATGTTTTGTATGGTTCCATACAAGGTACTTTAAAACAATTTCACAAACCCGTCATTATTGGCTTCTCACGTGCCTTCCAGCTCTCTATTTTTCAGAACTCGACTGGTCCACCATCTTGCATCCTTTCGGTCCCCATTCTATTGTTCCACTATATTTCTTTATCCATTGTCCCCACTCCCTCTTCTCTTTGACGGCGGCAAATAGAAACTTCCGTTGCAATATAAAGTTTGGTCTCCTATGTGTTTTTTTCCTTCTTGTCTCAGCCTCTTACAGAAGTTCACTGGCTTCTAAGTCTTTTTTTTTAATACAAAAGCTTAAATCTGTATGTTTTAAATTTAATTGATAAGTGTCTAAGCTAATTGATTTTGAGTGATTTTAATTTGTTGTGTCCATAATTATTTATGTAGTATTATGAAGATCAACGTTTTGTTCAGTTGACTGACTAACAAGTGGGTGAAATCATATTAAGGAATAGTGTGAATATATGGTCAGACAATTAACTAATATTTAGATACATATATTGTTTCTTGTCTATTCTTATTTTATTTATTCACTTAAAATTAATTATATATTATAATTGTTGTAATTAACTATATTTACTAGATTTTATGAATTAATTTTTTATTTTAAGTTATTTCATTTTATTGTGGATTTGTACGGTAAATATAGAGGGTTTCATCGTTTCATTAGGAAAAATAAACATTTACGTAAAATTATTTTAAAAAAAAAATATTTTATAACGCTTCATTAGGAAGGGCCATACATTTCTTATGATAGCAAGTGCATGGCTTCCTCCTATAACACTTCTTAATGAAGTGCTATTAAAAAATATTAAAAATAAAAAACAAACTATTATGTTTTTATAATTCAAGAAATCTTATAGCTTATTCTTATGACACTAGAAGTAGAAGCTGTGATACTTCTCAAACATGTCACTATGTGAGAGAAACACTGCTCCCTCATGGCATCCTTAACCCGCCAAGCAACAGTCAATTCTTCAGGGGTTCGCGGATAGTCCAAACTGATCAGTTCATCATCCAAGGCATTCATTACCCGACAGAATATTTCTATCACCGCATTCCCTTTGCTCTGAGGGAGAAAATCCACAAATACAGACGACCAAATTAGTGGATACTCAAAGTAAATCAAAGTAAGCAAAACCTGAGCATGCTTATTCTTGATAAAAGCGGGGCCTTCTAAAACCCTCACCAGATTGTTGTCCTTGATCCCTTCAAAACACACTATAGAAAATACAGAGCTTCTAGTCATATACTTCTCATCCGGGCTCATTGACGAGTATCGAGCGCGAATAATTTCATGTAATGTGTGTAAAGACCAAAACTGCACTTGAACAAGATTTGAAAAGTATAATTTTTCAATACACAAACTACAAATTGATGGCTTCACCTTAATTTCATTACAAAAATTTTTAGCCTGTTTCTTCAATCCATCATCAACAGCCCCCGACTCATCAAACATAGAAGAATTGCTTTCTCAAGATCATCCATTAGACTCCGAAAGAGGCACGAAGTCTAGAATCCAGTAACTTTCCGTTCAGTTTCCAAGCTTTTCCCGAGTACGAATAGACGGATCGGGATTATGAGAGAAGAAGGTTTGTTGAGGGCTTACCGTGATCGATGGGCATTCAAGGACTAGGGTCTTGGCTATACCTCTCTGCTGAAGTCTCTTGCTTCCTAGGTTTTTAATGTCAAAAGAAGGGAATTAACTATACTTGTAGCCCGGAAATCAGCGCAATTTTATAGTTTCGGTTCTTTGTTTTCAATTTTTTAAATAAAAAATAATCAATCAAAAAGATTTTATTTTTTTTTGTCAGGACAAATACCCTTATATTATTGAAAGTAATATTGTTTAAAGTACAGTACTAAATATGGCACATCTTCCAACATAAAGTCAAACTTTGGTTCATACGTTATAGGGAGTAGCCTTTTTCGTTCAACACAATCTTTTAATAATCAAAAGAAACCTTAAAACAACATAATTATCAAAGATCTTCTAGGAAGGTATATTTGATTTGGGCCAATAACTCTAAACAACGCACTTTGATTATTAGAATTCAGAATACAACTTTCATTTTCATGCTTACGTATATATTTTCATAGTATTAAAAACCGGGTTGGATCGGTTGATTCAGACCGAAAACCGGTAAACCGGCCGGTGGTCCGGTCCGAACAGGCAAAAAAAAATTGGAACTGATCTGACCCGGTCGAATTGGTGTGAACCGGGAAAAATCGGTGTGGACCGGTCTATCCTATTTTTTTAAAAACTTTTCTATACTTCAAACGACGTCAATTTAGTTTTTTTTTAAGAAAAAAATTATTTTTCTAAAATTTTTTGATTTATAAGGAGTTTTAAAAGGATTGTGAAATACTTTTTGATATTGGTTGGAAAAAAATCTTTATGTACTTAATGATATTTTTGTAGATATTATGTTTAAGAGGTTATATTGGACTATTTATTGAAAAAAAAACTCTTATATGATTTTTTAAATAGTATGCATGAACATTTAAATTATATATTTTTTTTAATTGACCTCGATCCGACTCATTGACTTTTAACCTAATACCTCAACCGGTTCAGTCTCCAATCCGATTTTCAGTACCTTATATATTTTAGAAGGAGAAATACCGGGGCACTCCCAGACATCTGTACTCCGCCTACTCCACCTTAAATAATTTTGACCTACATGTCATCTAATTAATATCAATTAGTTTGTTGCTTTTGAAAAAGTAAAAATGCCTTTTTCCACTGGCTGCCCCTCACCTCTCTTTCTCAGGTCAGGACCCTCTCCCTCCTCTCTTTGCTCATCCCTCACCTCTCATTTCTCTTGTGCGACGGAGACCAAATCTGCGGCACCTTGGCGGCCGGTGATGAATTCATCGTTCGGATTACAGGGAAAGAACAAAGAAGAACACTTCACAATTTTATCTTGCGAGAATTATCCCAAGATTTAATAGAGTGGACCCTCAGAACTTCAAATCAAATAATAAAGAGACGAGGTTCAATGAAAAGGAAGACGAGAAAAAAGACATCACCATGTATTTAAAATTTTTATTTTTTTATTTTTAACATATAAGAGATAGAATGTACAGAGTCTCCTACATTACTTTTTTTTCCCCTCTCACACTATTATGCAGAATTCAATTTTTTTCTCGTATGCAAAACACTCTTTTTTAATCTCCTTTTTCAATTTTTTTGTCACAGGCTTACAAATTTCCTAAAGCAAAAAAGTAATCTCTACCAAGCATCAGTCCGTGGGTGGCATAAAACCCATAAGAGGGATTCTTAACTGGAGACAACACCAGGCAACTCTTTCCACGAACAACCATCAAAGAAAGATTGTAGATTGCTCTCGCCAAAGGATCGGAGAGCGAGGTGTATCTTCATGAAGTCTTAATCTTTGTCAGACTCCGATCGGTGCAATGCTGAATCAAGATGTAGATCTCAACCAAACTCAGTTTTGTCGACTTTAACTCCCTCACTGAAGTGTTATGGCTGACTCTTGCCAGCCGCCGAGATGCTCCCATGGCATATCTGATCTCGGGGCAAAAGGAGAGGAGCGATGAGGCAAGAGGGAGGGAGGAGGGGCAATGAGTGGAAAAGGGCATTTTTAATTTTTTAAAACAACAAATTAATTGATATTAGTAGGATGACACGTGGGTTAAAATTATCTGAGGTAGAGCTTTTTTATTGGGCAGAGTACAAGAGTACAGATGTGTTGGTACTTTAAGAGTATTTAGGTATTTCTCATTTTAAAAATGTCACTAATCTAAATTTTGTCTAATAAAAATATAATAAATCAAATAATTTTATACATTTTAAATTCAACCCTTAAGTTTTTGGGAGAATTGTTAAAAACTACCTTACAAGCAAATTAATTGTTAATTGCTATCATTACACATGATGGGTGATATGTTACACACAAGTGGATGATATTTTGCACACGAGTGATGATGTTTGCACATTCGTAGGAATGAATTTTGCACATATGGATTATTCTTGCACATAAAGGGTGCTTGTTTACACTCACGGTACCAATCAGTAAATAACTTCCTTACAAGGTATTTTTGAGCTATTTTCCCTAAATTTTAATTAGTGTAACTTTGTTTGACCAATAACCACTACAACCTAATCCCTAAACTTTTAACCATTTTAAACTTTTGTTAGCCCATAACCATTTAAAACTTTCCTATAGTTTTAACCATTTCAATATCATTTTATCTTTTAAAATATAGGAATTAATATTTTAAATGATTAAACTAACTCTAAAAATAAGTTGCATTGAATCAAAATTTATGAACTAAGTTGTAATTAAATCAAAAATATAGTGATTGAATTGCATATATGGTGTTAAAGTTTAGAGATTGAATTATGACTGAGTTAAAATTATAATAACAAAGAGAATAATTTAATTTTTCCTATTAATATTTGATTTGATTTAAGTTTAATAAGAATATAAGTATCTAAAGACTGATTTAACCAGGCAAAAGAAGAAAAGGCTGATTTAACATGTCGTAAAATACAAGAGCATGTTTGAAAAAAGGGTACAAAAGTATGTCCGTATAAATCGAGATAAAAAAAATATTCTCATAAATTTATCTCGTATACTATAAATCATATCAAAAAAGTAGCTTCTATTGCTAATATAAACAGATAGTTAGACTATTTGAGTAACTAGCTTGTGCTCCTCGTGCGTTGCACGGGGTGATTGTGCTAATAAAGACGTTTCATTCTAAATATTATCAAATTCTCATATTGCAGTCAAAGTATTATATAGTTTTAATAAATAATACATAGTCATAACATATGTCTAATGCATAAATAGTACAATAATAAGGGTGGGCCACTCTAAGGGATGTGATTGATACGAAGGAAATTAAGGGTGGGCCACTTTATTTCTATAGAACTATATATACCTGTTATAATCTTTAAGAGCCTATCTGTAAATATATTTAATGAACACCGATTCAAACTCCAAATTCACGATATGATCTAACTATTGTGATTAATTTCTAAAATATTGAAATTCATTTATGAAACTATGAAATTTGGTTGAAATTGTAGACACACTTTGATTGTTCCTATTTCGTAATATAGATTTGTTACTTTTATGTGTAAATTGGAAGTATAATCTATTTGCAGTATTTTTTAAGTCATATATTATTTTCAAAAATATAAGATATCCAATTTAATTAATTAATTAAGTGCATGATTTCCTTTCATATAAGTGTCATGGGTCTGTGTGTGTAATATGGATAATAAATAAAATCACTTTCCATTGACAACTAACAATTATAAATTACTCATATGTATTATAGGAAGAATTGAACTTAAGAAAAATATAGTTGAAGATTCCCTTACGTAAACTAATTTTACTTCAATATAGTCATAAAGTTTGGCAAGCAATCAATAAGGATAAATAGTGTAAAGAGGACATACGTGCATGATTTTCTTTCATATAAGTGTCTTTTTTCTGTGGGTGTAATATGACAATAATTAAAATCACTTTCCATTGACAACTAACAATTATAAATTACTCATGTATTATAGGAAGAATTGAACTTAAGAAAAATATAGTTGAAAATTCCCTTACGTAAACTACTTTTACGTCAATATAGTCATAAAGTTTGGCAAACAATCAATAATGATAAATAGTGTAAAGAGGACTTAAGTGCATGATTTCCTTTCATATAAGTGTCGTAGGTATGTGGGTGTAATATGGACAGTAATTAAAATCACTTTCTATTGACAACTAGCAATTATAAATTACTCATATGTATTATAGAAATAATTGAACTTACGAAAAATATAGTTAAAAATTCCCTTACATAAACTACTTTTACTTCAATATAGTCATAAAGTTTGGCAAGCAATCAATAATGATAAATAGTGTAAAGAGGACACTTTATTTTGTTGCCTGTCATTCATATCCAAATATGATCACATCCATGTGTGTGTCTATATGTGTGCATGTGTTTTAAGCTAATCCAAATTATTAATCATACGCGAAGAATTGTCATTCGAAACAAAAATGCTATAATTTGCATAATTTATACTATAATAATATTAATCAGTTTGGAATCAATCTAAAAATATGTAATATTATGGAAATATTGACTTTTTTTGGGGTTTTTTTAATAACAATAAAATTAACTATAGTTCCCCATATATCTCAATAAAGTAAATGTATTATATACAAAAATCATGATAGGATCTAACTATTATGATTAATTTCAAAAATATTTAAATTCATTATGAAACTATTAAATTTGGTTGAAATTTTAGACACACTTTGATTGTTCATACTTCGTAATATAGATTTGTTACTTTTATATGTGAATTGGAAGTAAAATCTGTTTTAATTGCACATGAAAATTCTTTATTGTTTATTATGCTTTGAATTTATATATAATCTATTTGTAGTATTTTTTTAAGATAATCATTCAATTAAAAGATAATGTGATGTACAGTTCATATACCTTCTCATAATTGTCAATTACTCAGAATATATAATAATAGGTAGATTAATTAAAGCCTAGGGTTATAGGGCAAGGGTAGAGAAGGGGTGGTATATCTAATTAAACTTTGCCAACGCGCACATGGTTCGATACATTCGATGCTAATCTTCAATCAATAAATTAAAATCGTAAGAAGATATTCAAATTAAATCTCCATGCATGATTTGATATTTTTTCACTTTGCTTTTGAGGATATTTTTGTTGACTTTATTGCCATTCAATTGGACTGCTGTTCCTAAACATGAGGAATTAATTATAACTATGCTTCCTTTGAATTTGTCCATCACGCAGGTTGAAATGAACTTTATATATTGTCATCCTATGTTCCATGCTTTAAATTTTTTTCTTACAAAAGAAAAGAAAAAAACAGATTTACCTACTTCGTAATTTTTCTTTAATCATCAGTGGTTTTCAAAATTAGATTAATTTGACCAATTAACATATGATTAGACACACTTTGATTGTTCCTACTTCGTAATATAGATTTGTTACTTTTATGTGTAAATTGGAAGTAAAATCTATCTTAATTGCACATAAAAATTCTTTATTGTTCATTATGCTTTGAATTTATATATAATTTATTTGCAGTACTTTTTTAAGATATATATTATTTTCAAAAATAAAAGATAGCCAATTTAATTAATTAATTAAGTGCACGATAAGCAAATCAACCAAATCATGAAATATTAGTTTTCATCAGTTAGAAATATGGTAGGTTAGACTTTAGTCAAATAAATTGGTTTGAGTTTGAAACATTATCTAAAGATTGATTCAAAAGGTCAAAAGGTGAATATTACTCACTAATCTCATATACACATGTATGCATTTTATTATTTTACCCTTTTTAAGTTAGATCAATAGCATATTTTGAGCCATGTCATAAGTATAGTATAAATGATACCACCTCACGTCTTATTGTACTAAAAATTAAAGGGAAATAACATTAGAAGAGAAAAATTTGAATAATAAAAAATATATCGATAATGCTCATTTAAAATTAAGAAGTTGAGATGAAACAAAAGCATACAATTAATGAAACACGTCTCAAAAGTTAAGAATAAATCTTTACTCTGTCATCTTTGCATACCCCATGCATCTAATGGTTTTACTAACTATCTAATGGAGAAATTAGGCCCTTTTTTTTACAACCGAAGAGTTGTTGTATCTGGATTATGCTTCTGTAGAGTACAATCTGGGTTATGCTTATGAAAGTTTTCTGAAGATTGCCCACCTATTTCTTAACTAATAGATACGGTTTAGGTGCATAGGTTTGCAGTTGATCAAGCAGTTAATCAGCAGTTAGTGTAGAAATTATGGAATGACGAGTCGCTTGGGGTATAAATCCTGATTCCACAGCATGATAAAAAAAAGACAACAAATAATTATAAAAACCATTAACATTTAACAATCCTAAGGGCTTTTTATGAAAGTTTAGTTTAGCCCAATATGCAACGCTAGAAATCGCATCTAACGTTTTCAAACCACCGAGTAGAGTGATAAAAGCTTCAGCATGGTAGAACATTCGTCCCATTCGTTCAGTCAAACTTGAAACCTATAACTTATGTCCAATGAAAAAGATGTGATCTTCCAACTCATTCACCCTTACACTCAAAACCTTGCTACCATTAATAGATGCAGAAATAGCCACACTTCCCGTTAGGCCTTGGAGACCTCCCTCGTATATAAAGTTGATCTTTCTAACAGCTAATGCATTTCCAAGTTCTTTTGTTGCAAGTAGAAACTCTCTATCTTTTCCGAAATCAGTTTCACCAAAAATACAGATAGTTTTACATCTACATTTTAGGGTGATACTATTTCCCTCTTTTTCTCTCTCCGACATTTTGTCTCTCAGATATCTTGTGTTTAAAAGTGGAAGAGTTCATATTTATACTACTAAAGCAATGCAAATGCAGAGAGTTGGCAACATAAATGAGATTTTGTTATAATTGATTATTTTATAGGAAAAATAATACATTAATTTATTTGGCTAAAGATGACTGAGGCAGGAAGAGGGAGGACATTAATTTAGGGGGAAGAAAGAAATAACTTTTGACTTTTAAAACTTTATAATATTAATGAGAAATAACTTTTTGACAATTGGAGTACATAGAAATGCTTTCCCTATTCACATTCACTATAAAATATTATTTTTTATGAAAAAAAGTAAAGTTAAATATTATAGTAATTTATTATCACAATGTTTTTGGCGAGTTGGGCACGTGAAAGACAGCTTTCAAACCCATCAGATTGTTTACTAAAATCATTATGTCTTTACTATTTACTCTAAAACGACATAATTTGGGTTAAAGATAAGAGTGGACAAAAATGAAAATGAGAAAATCCAACTAGATTTATTAGTTCCGACAATTAGGTTGATCATTTCTAAAATGGAAAAGAAAAATTGAGATGATTGAAAAGTGTCCATGAATTTGTCTCTTGTCAATATTTTAATTAGAATGTGTGTGTGTGTGTGATTATATACATATATAATCACTGATGCTAGAAAACAAAGTTATTCAAAATTATGAAGCATATTGGTACTGCAAATATTTATTTAAAACTATATATCAACATATTAATTAATAAGTTTAAAAATGTACATCATGACGTGTGAGAGTGTAAATGCCATGTTTTATGGCTTTGGGTCCATCCCATGCCTTCATCATGACGAGTCCCACTTTCCTTCCCTTTTACGATACGAAGCTTGGCATAGTTGTTTAGGGAAACATAAAAGCATTACTTGCTCAAGTCTACATTATGCAACCCTTATCCGGTTGTCCCTTTCCATTATACAACTTCTTAAATTTGAAATCCTTAAAAAGAAAAATGCATATCACAACAAATTAGGAAGATTAATATATTGCTACCGGAAGTCAAAAAAAAAAACCACGTGCTCTTCTAATATTTGCTACCGAAAGTCAAAAAAGCCCTCTTTTGGATCTTGAATCTGAAGACGCATCTACATTTTTATAGATTGCCAATCTTGAAAATCACGAACCTGCGTCATTATATCGTCCTAAGACTTATATATTTATTTTTCTTCTCTAATGAATTTTGTGTCTGTAACTAATAATGCAATTCGACTGTCAAAGGTGAATGATTTGCTGATGTGGGCAGATGATAACTTTCTTTAGCCCGTGAGACTTATTAATTGCATTAGAGGGAGGTTAAAAAAAATTTCTATCTCGTGAGACTTAATGATTTGCTGATGTGGTCATATTATAGATAAAGACATGGTTAGAGTGGCATGTTGTATTTCTTTTATGCTTTTGTTTTGTTGATTTTTTTATTAAAAGGTAAAAAAATATTTGTTTATCCTTAAATATAGTACTAATCTTAGATTAAATATTTTAATGTTGGTAATTCTAGAATTTAATTTAGAATTAAAAAAAATATCCTTAAAATTGATACTTTTAGATTAAAGATCTTAAAACTATGTAGATCAACATGTGCATTAAAAAGAACATAATAATTTAGCTTTTGTGGCAATGTCAAAATTCAAAAAGCAGCTTGTGTCGTTATAATTACAGCTATGAAGATAGGATCTATGAATATGACTTACAGTCATAAACAATTTTCACGTGATTTTAGCCCTTCCTCTTAAAATAGGAAAACATGATTGATTGAAGGAAAAATGAGGTCTTATTGGTTAAATTAAAGTCAAAAGTGACTACACGGTGATTAATTTGCATCAGTACAAAGAAACAAATTAAATTGAGAAGAAAAAAAACAATTAAATTAACCGGAGGAGTTCTAAAACTTTTTAAATTTGAAAATCTTAAAAAGTAAAATGCATGTCACAACAAAGTAGGAAGATTAATTTATTACTATGGGAAGTAAAAAAAACCATGTTCTCTTCTAATACTTCTTATCGGAAGTTAAAAAAGCCAGGAATTGAATATGAAGATATTGATCCATTTGAAAATTTTGTAATGATTAAAGAGACCACAGTAAAAGAAAATTATGAAGTTAATATGAAGTAAATTGATCAGGGTATTTGTTGACGTCAACATCTAATCCCTTTTTCCACTGATTTAAAATTTTTAATTTATTGGAATTTTTTATGGTTCTAAAATTAAATCATTTATAATAGATTGAGAGAAGAATTTGAATTGTTGTTGAGAAATATAAAGTGAAGGTACAAAGTCAAAAAGTGTTTCCATGGCATATGGGTAAGTTTTGATTAGAGAATGATAAATAGCTGTCAATATGTTAATATAAATAGTGGTGGAGATGATAGAAATTAGGAGAAAGGAACTTGTATCGCAAACAAATAATTTAATACTATTTTTACATAAAATAATGCACACATAGATTAAGAATATTTAAAAGAAGTTATATCATTAAATATTTTTAAAATATGAAAAAAATTTCAATTATACCCTTATCAAAAGTCAATATTATATTACATATCATAAATTAATTAATAGCAAAGTTTTTTTTAGGAAAGTATGTATTGTTTTTATATTATTACTCCTTTTGGTCTTAAATATAAGAGACCATTAATCGTTTTTTAGAGAGATCAAAGAAGTAAAATAAGTTACCTAATCATATCGTATATCTTGTATCATTAGATTATATATAAGTTTATATGTTGGGAAAAATAGATTGAGAAACAATGATAAATATAAATATTTTCCATAATTTTAATTATCTTCTTTAATATCTCCAAAAAAATTAACTTTATCTTATATTTAGGATGGGATGGAGTAATATCTTTAATTTTCTTTGCTAATAATGATGATGGCATAAACATGTGTGTCTTGCACTCCTACATGTGTGGCCATTAATTGATCCATGCTTATGATTGAGAGAAATTGGGATTGCCATATCCATTTTTTCTTCCCTTCATATACGAATCACAATATTGTAAGTAGAACTAATTAATTTGTTTGCGACATGGCCCCCAGAGATAGACTTTAGTGTGAATACAACAATTAAATTCAAAGTTGATGTGAACAAACCAATTAAATTGAAAGTTATCATTTATAGGATTTGACGACATCAATTGCGTAACATATTTTTTATCTTTTAAATCTATTTTTTCCCAAAAAAATATTATCTGTGCTTGTTCGGAGTGTTGGTCGGAGTATAAAATTTAACAAAGAAAGTAGCTGATGTTAAACTCCCAACTTTGCCATTAATTGATCCATGCTCAAAACGTATACATTCTTAAAATGATTGAAAAGCACCTAGACAAGATTTTTTTTATGATCAAACAAAAACATGAAACTAATAAAATACGTCTCAAGAGTTAAGAATAACTCTTTACGCTGTCATCTTTGCACACACCATGCATCTAATGGTTTCACTAACTAACAATCTAATGGAGAAAGTTACAACCTTCATATCTACTGCTGTCTGAATATTGTGTTGGAAATTGTGCCCTAAGGGCCAATCATTGTACCTTAAACATTATTGTTATTTAAGAATTTCTCCTTATTATTATCATATCATTTGCATGTTTATTATGATAATTGTATCCTTGGATGAACTATAAAGATTATCCTAAATGTCCCTGGTCAATTATCTATGCGGGAGCAAAGATGAAATAAGACCAGTATGACTTTGATGAGGTATAGAGATACAAATCAAAGTCTTAGGCACTTGTAGGAGTATAAGGTGCTGGACCGACCCGCTATGAGAAAGTTGCATGGATTAAGTCATAAGCTTATCTCATACATATAATCATGTCACAGTGCCCTCTGACCTGAGATCATCATAGATTCCTGCATGAAACTTGCTAAGTTTTGACCTAGTCAAAAGTCACCTTTGACCGGGTGATGATAAATGCTACAATCGGGCTTAGGAGTTTTCATGAAGAGGAATGTGAGTGGTCAAGATGGAATTTTTCCCTCACATTAGTGAGAGATATTACTGGGCCCCTCGATGAGTGAGTCTGAGAAATGTATGGCCATACTGTAATGGGAAGGAGTTTCCATTTCTAATTTCAGGCTACTCAGGAATCGGGAAAGTGATGGTCAGGAACAGGAGGATGACGTTGTCCATGCCTCATCCTTGACCAAAATATCGTGTGACAAAAAGGGACGTGACATGGTTGTATAAAAGGTTGCATCGTATCATCGATCCTCATGTGAATTGGGTAGTCGCAATGTCTTGCTAGAGGCCGCTTGCGACTTGTGGGCTAGAATAGTTTTTGGCCCACTGCCAACTTCATGTGGACCTACAGGGTCGCACACAAGAATAGCCCAACACGAGATATGATGTCCAGATTCATTGAATCTAAGATGTGTCTAAGATTCAATGAATACAATATTTGACCTAGGGTGGATGAATTATATATATATATATATATATATATATATATATATATAAATTCAAAATAATAATAATAATATATATAGATTATAATATTATTATAAGATGTTAGTTTTATATTTAATTTATTTGATAAATTAAATAATTAAAACTAATACAGATATCATATCTTAGATTTAATTTATAAAGATAAATTAAATCTATTGGCTCTTTAATTAGATTAAATGAATATGATAAATTAAATCTGTTTGACAGATTTAATCAAGTCAGATTTATTTGATTTGATTTGAATTTCAAATTAATTAAGATTAATTTTGAGATTCCAATACGGCCTACATCAGATATAAAATTCGAAGGGCTAGAGAACCCTAGGCTGTACGGAGAACTTGGAGAGCCGTGAGAAACCCTAGAGAGACATCTTGGAGGCGCTAGCACGCTGCCGCATTGGGTCTTGTTCGTGTGGATACCGGTAGAGGGAGGCGACCAGAGGTGTTGACTCCTAGAGATCGAAAGCACGAAAAACATAAAGGTACTATTCTAACTACTCGATTTAGACGTCTTTGATAGATCCGTGATTGGGATTCGAGGTTTTTAAACGGTTAATTTTTCCGCTGCGTGTACGAATCCCAACATATTGCCTACCTATTTGCTTGACAAATGGATCTAATTTGGGTTCACAGATTTACAGTTGATCAATCAGCTGATCAGATTGGTTTGCTTCCCATCCAGCTTTCTTATAAACTCGCAAACAGGGTCGGTCAATGTTAGATTTCCAAGAGAGTAGCGCTCTTTTTCTTTAGTAAATAACTTCATTAAATCGAAAAGAATAGCTTGAACTTCATCACTAGAATGCATCTCAAGAGTCAAAATTATATCATCTAATGACTCCTTACTCAGTACATCCTTTATGAATTGAATTTTATCTTCTCGATTTATAGAAACCATACATTTGTTCCAACAACTTCTATCACATGTCTATCTTGCACATTTATGACAGACCTTCATTTTTTTTTGCTCTTCTCTTCTTTGAGTAAGAATTTTTTCCCATTCCTGGCATAGGTTTAAAAAATGAGTTATGAATCTCACCTGCTAAATGTACCTTAACTTCAATGATCCAACGTATATCATCAGGTAAGCCCAAACTCTTGAATGTCTTCATCCTTTCAATTCGATATCTATAAATCTTTCTGAGCACATCTTTAGGAAGAGTAGGGAACCTTTTTTTAAGCTTCGGAAGAGATTCCTCCATAAAAGTGATGAAATATAATAGATCCCAAAAGATGATAAGGAATAATGGAGATGATAAGGAGAAGATGCTGAAGGTGGTGATCATATGGTAATGATGGGTAAAGGAGGATGAAGAAGAAGAGAGAGAGAGAATGGGTTTTGTTGAGCGGATGTTTTTGGTTTAGTATGGTAATAGTACGTATGACTTTATACTTTTAAATAGAAGTCTTATGGCTTATAAAGATATGACTTATGAATAGTACATTACGGCTTAACAACAGTGTTTAGGGGAAGAGTTATTATATTGATATTGATTAATTGAGTTCCATTAGTCTATGTAAAAGATCATAACCTCTAATTTTCTTAGACAGGTAAAGTGGGAAATTTGACCCTCGAACTTAATAGGTTGTTTGGTACAAGGGATATCGTGGGGATGCATTGAAAAAGTTAATAGGTTGCTTGGTGATAAGTAAAATATTTGCATATTTATTTTCCCTTATATGATGATTTTGTGGACTAAATTTGAGTTGAATATAATCAATTTGGGTGTAATTAATAAATAAATAATGATTTTCTTGCAGCCATGGATAGTACCGGATTAAAAAGAATTAAAGAAGGCATTTAAGGGAAAGGTACTATTCACGCGGTACTATTCACTGTGCACTGTTCATGCGGTTCACTGTTCACTGTAGCGGTTTACTGTAGCGGACGGTTGCGGTTTACTGTAGCGGACGGTGTGGTCGGTTACTGTAGCAGTGCGGTAGGTGTGGTCGGTTACTGTAGCAGTGTGGTAGGTGTGGTCGGTGCACTGTAGCAAATTCACTGTAGCAAATCACTGTAGCAAAATCACTGTAGCAGTCCGAAAATGAAGCCTATAAATAGAGCTTCTTGGCACCCTAAAATGGAAGAGGAAGAAGGAGGAAGGAGGAGAGAGAGAGTCTCTATGTTAGAGAGAGAGAGTTGTTATTTTTAGAATTTATTTCTTGCATTTTTTTTACTTCTTGCATGCCTCCTACATGGATGGTTTTACCTCCTATATGGAAGGCCTAGGTAGTCCTCCTTTATGGATGGTATAGGTTGCCACCTACATGGATGGTTTTACCTCCTATATGGTAGGCTAGATTTTCCATTTTCATGCATCTTGTAGTTGTATTTTTATGTTTTTGTAATTAATTTTTATGCAATATTTATGATGTTTGCAATATATTTTGGTTTTGTTTTTAATTTTATCATGAGCTAAATTTTCCTTTTCCTAGGGTGATGACGTAGCTTACTAATGACGGATTGAATCTTAACTTATTAAATCTAGTTTTAATTTTTCCTTCATGATTGAGTTTTAATTATTGCTCTTAATGCTTACAATTGATTGGCCACCTTTTGGATGATTTTAATATGCATGTTGAGACCGGAAGGAGATACATGTGTGTGGATCCTATAATTAAAACCATAATTTGCATATGAAATAGGAATATATTCATATGGGTTATGTAGTCTTAATTGAGTTCCATAAATCTTAATGCATGATTGATTGCTTAAATTCATATAGGAATATATTGGGTTAGCAATTAATTATAGAATTGCTTGACCTTGGAAGAGGCTAGTAATTAAAATAGGGAAACTCGACTATCAATCATGTGGAATAAATTGGACTAGAATAGATAAGTGATTCAATCCGGAATTTATTAAGTGAAATCTAATCCCTAGGGCTTTTACTCATATTTGTCTTTATATAACTTGTATTCATATTTCATCATTTCTATCTTGAAATCTCAATCACAACTAATCAACCGACTAAATAGAATTAAAATTACCAATTTTGGTACTTAGTGATCAATCCTCGTGGGAACGATACTCTACTCACTTCTTTATTACTTGATTACGACAGTGTACACTTGCACTTCTAAATACACCATCCTAAATTCGTAACACTTGGTACAAGGGATATGGACCTAGGGAACTGCTCTTCCCAAAATTTTTTTTTTTCATTTGAATGGTTCATATTTGATTTTTTTAATTAGTTATTTTTAAATAAAAAAATAATTTTTATAAAAAATATTAGTTAAAAAATTATCTTTATTTTAGATTTTGTAACCATTAAAATAATTTTTTAAAAAATAAATTTGGACGGTTCAGATGGGAAGAGCTTTCCTAAATTATAATTTTTTTTTACGAAAGACCAACAATTATATTAACTCTAAATTAAATCAAACATTTATAAGTGACTAGTTTAAAACATATTTATGAATAATATTAAAAATAAAAAAAATATAATTATTAAAAGGACTGTCATATATAATATATATTATGTGAAAAATGATTGACATATATATCATTTATAAATTATAAATAATACAAACAGTTTTACAAGCCATCTCCATCTCTTTCCTCTTCTACTACTTCTTTTTCTGGTTGCTGTTATGGTCCCACATAGAATGGCCTAGGCAACGGCACACATGAAAAACTGCCTCTGAGAAGATGCCAGTACGATTGAAGCTGAGTTGTAGAGTACTATAAAAGAGGTAAGAGAGCTAGGTACCGTACAAAGAGATACACTTTAAAAGAACGTGTAGATGTCTTTAGAGCCTCTTAAAAATGCTTATTTACGTAAATTAAGATAAATTTTTATTTATATACTTATTTTATATATCATAAATTATATTATGATTAAAAAATTATTTTTAAAATTCTAATCACTGTTTCAAATAATCATTTAGACTTATGTTTGGGATTGAGTTCAAAAACATGAGCATGCATCATGGAAAGAAACAAGCATGAAAACGATGGAGATGAACAAGGTGAAGAAGCCGAAGAAAAGCTTCAACGGCAATTGATGAGAGAGCAGAGAGAGAGAGATCAACAGCTAGGATTTGATGAGCAGTCCATGCTTGACAGGATAACCCACTTGGGCCGAAACTAGTTTAACAATTTTATAATTACCTGAAACCAGAGGACTTCCCATAGTAAGTGAGTAATAGAGACAGCTATATTGGCATTAACAGAGCTCTTTGCAGCTTATTATTACAAAAAAAAAAAAAAAAAGAACCCTTTGAGCCAAGTGCAGTATTGGTGTCGACATCTTTTGCATACTAGCCGCTTCTCATTCCAACTTGGGTGCTCCTAAAAAAAAAAATGACACATAACCATAGTTGGGAAACTTGAGATAGGTGGATGCCCCTAATTCGAATTTTAGTAGTGAAAACTGAATGCTATTACCATCAAGCCATGGGTTGATAGGTAGAACACTTGATATAATTAAGAAACCTGATATATAAGTACTCTTCTAATAAAAATTCCAAGCTAATTAATTAATTAATTTAAATGTTCAGATACAAATGCTTTCTACTTTTCTTTTTGTCTGTCGCTTGGAATTTAATCCATCCATGTTCTTCATTTATTGTATAATTTTTTTTAATAAAAAGACAAAATGACTTTAAAGAACATAAGTTTACAAATTCCAAAATAGTCGGCTAACTAAAAATGAGTTTATAAGAAATTGTTAAAAAAATTATTGGAATAACCCTAATGTTAATAATAGAAAAATAAAAAAGCGAAGCTAATATCAATCTCCAACTATGTAAGGTTGAAAATTGAGGAAGATTGTATAATTAATTGCAGATAAGTCGGGCCAAATATAACTCCTTTCAAAAAGAAAGAGAAATGAAAAGATGAGTCTCTTCTTTTCAATCATCCGTTATTCCTTTGTCATGTTTTCATATGTTTAGGATTTGATTTTTTTTTTATAGTTAATTTCATATAGATGTATAGATTATATAAAATGTATGGAAGTAACTTAAACGGAACATGTAGCCCTAGCTATTTAAATGTGTTGAATCCAATTGTCCACGTCACTTAAAATTTGTCCACAATAATTAACATAAGAGAGGGAGAGAATGAGAGTAATCTATCTAGCCAGAGTAAATTGGGAAAGGGTCTTCATTTCTTTTACTATCAATTTTCTTCTATTTCGTTATTTACACCGTTAAATCAGCTCTACGATTGATAATTAATATACTATAAAAAGTTAAAAAAAAGTACATATAATACTTTAATAAAAGTATAAAGACATAAATTATTTAGATTAAATTTTAATGATTGAAACTTGTTTATTTACATTTTTATTATTCAATAATATAATAATATTTTTATAAAATATTAAATTTTAACCGTGATAATTGATTTAACAATATAAATAGAAAAATAGAAAAAAGTAAACTATACAAAAATTAGAGAGGCTCCATTTTCTAAGTAAGTTTGCTCACACACATTTAGAAAGTTATTCAATAATGTTTTAGACTCCCCCACACGCACGCACTAACTTATTATTATTTTTATTTATTCAAGAGGATGTCTTTCAAGGCTTAGAGCTAATTAATTTTAATTAACTTTATCATCATTAAATTATATTAAATATGCATAATGTTGCAGACTAGATGAAAATTTCAGAAGAAGAAGAAGAAGGTGAAAGGAAAAAGAGTAAAACACATTAACTACTCCTTTGTTTTACTTAAATTATAAAAACATCTCTTTTATTTTAAAAACCTATATAAACCTCCCTTAAAATTGAAATGCATATTACACAAATCTCTCTTGTATTTTAAAATTTCATTTTCATCTATCTAACCCTTAGTTGATGGTTAAGATATAAATTCAAAATTTTAATATATTATAAAATTAATTAATTTAGATTCCTTTTAAATGGTTAAAACTAAAATTTTGAATATATTTTATTTTATTATAGAGTATAAATGGAATATAATAAGTATGAATGGCTGAAATATTATGTAAATGATTTAAATTTATAATTTACAATTTTTTTGAAAAAAATTTGTTGAAACATTTATAAACACATTATATATTTATTAAAAGGATCAATCAAATTTTTAATCAAGTTCTTTTATCTAATCAACTAAATTAATTAAAATTACGTCTCAATATAATAAAAAAAAAGATTAAATAAACATATTTAAAAAATAAAAAATTATGAAAAATGAAAAAAAAAACTCTTAAATTGTTCATAACTGTTTTAACCAAAAAAATATAGATATAGTATCATGAAGACTAAATTAGTTAATAAAATTTTATTAAAAAATATTTTTAGAATGGTCTTAACAATGTTAAGAGTTTGGATTTAATTAAATGTTTTCTGAATAGAGAAGAGATCAGCATAGTTAAGGTAACATACGAGAGAAGTGAGACTATTTTACCACAAGAAAAATATAAGGGATATGATAGAATTGGCTTTAGTATTTCTTAATAAATAAAAGACCCATTTAATCTTCTTTTGTTACTGTGTACTTTAGGTGCATTGGCCGTTGGATGAAGCTCCTATTGTCTTCTTATATTTTTTTCTTGGTAAAAAAGAATAAGGGAGAGACAAAATACTTATCAAAATTGTGTTTTGTCATTTTGTGGCCCCTCGTCATTTGATAATATTTTTTATAAAAAAACATGTTCGGCTGACTCTTCCATTTTTATTTGCTCCGTTTCAGGCGTCCATAATTTTTAGATAAAAATAATTTCATCTGAGCCTCCAATTAAAAATGATGTCAACAGTCAATTTTATTAAGATTACCCTTCAGCCAAATCGTAAAGAAGCATTAATATGTTGATGTAGTTCAATGAACTCATATTCCGACGAATTTGTTCTCACTGCAGTAATTATTCCAGAATTTGTTCTAACAGCTACATTTTTCTATTATTCCAACTAATTTGTTCCAAGTTCCAACAGCTATATAATTCAACGGTACGGTTGTATTGTTCGCGTAATGGCTATTGATAAATAATTTCTTTAATATATTTTTATCCTTTTCATTTAAAATTTTTAGTGATAAATTGTGGCAAATGAGTTCAATTAAATTATATTTATTTTATTATTCATATATTTCGTAAAAAAATTGACAAAATTTTGAAAATTATTTTAGTAAATTTTTCATTTAATACTTTTTTTTCACATGTTGCTATTAAATAATATTTTATTCTGTATAAATTTTTAGATCTTAAATGAATATTAATGATGGGATCATTTGGGCTGAAACAGAACAAATTTCATTATCTTAATTTCTTATGTATGTTTAAGTAAATTTGTATAAGTAAAAATTAAGGAGTTTGCTATATCAAAACGGAAAAACAAACAAGAAATTAAGGAGTTTGAGGAGCCAGACGATTTTGCTTTAGGGGCCTAGTAACCAAGGCCCAAGCCCAAAATGAAATTTTAAAAAAAAGGCCTTTAATTACACCGCCCTTCCGTCTTCGACAACGGGCAAATTGGACTCTGCCCTCACAAATTTGGAAACTCCTCTCCGTCGGCACGTCTCTTTAAATTTGCATCTCTCCGAATTCTGACCGACCAAGCCAAATCTCCAGCTCCTGTTTAGCCGTTGGAAGAAAGTTGTCTCCTTTCAAAGGTTCCTACTTTCTCCTTCTCTTTTGAGTTATGATCTTCTCATCCTCCAAGGTACGCCCTTTACCTTTGTACTAATTAGATGTTCAATTGGCTGAAGAATTAAATCATAGAGGTTCTGAATTTGTTTTCTATTTTACTACTTCTGTCAAAACCCCGCATTTTAATTTCATAAGTCTCAATCGGTTGCTTTTGTGGTTGCCTTCCCCTGTTTTTGTGTTTTTTTATGGACTGTGATGGTTCTGTGCTTGTTTATTGTAGGTGATGTTTTTTATGATTTCAAGGTGAATTTTTTCATGTTGCCGTTGCTGTTTCTAGACTTGTTGTTTGTTCCTTGCTCTTTCCCTTCTCAAATTGTTGTTTTGCTGGTTTAATGTGAGTGGTTTTTTGTTTGTTTGTCTGGTTTGGATACTCTCTTGGATTTTTTCATGTTGCTGTTGTGTTGGTTTATTGTGAGTGATTTTTGCTTGTTTGTCTGGTTTGTATGTTTTAAATGGGGTTTCCCCCCCTTTCATGTTGCTGTTGCTGTTGCTGTTTGCAGACTTGTCTGTTGGTTGCTGTTTCTTCTCAAATTGGTGTTGTGCTTTTTTATTGGGAGTGATTTTTTGTTTGTTTGTCTGGCTTGATGCCTTGTTGTTTTCAGACTTGTTTGGTGCTTGCTGTTTCCCTAAATTTTTATTGGGAGAGATTTTTTTTGGTTTGCTTTTTTATTGTGATTGATTGATTTTGTTTCCCCATTAAGTAGATTTGTTTGTTGTTGTTGGTTGCTGTTTTTATTGTGTGATTGTCATTAACAAATTGAACTCTGTCCTCCTCACAAATTTGGAAACTCCTCCATATCTCTCACCTTGCAACTGTGTTTACCAGTCGGCCAATCCACTTTCAAAGGTGCCTGCTTTCTCCTTCTTTTACTTCTTATTTTAAATTTAAAACTCTTCTTAACTTTTTCATGTGCTTTTTTGAATTTCGTTATTTTATTGTTTTAAAATTTGATTTCAGAATCCTGTTCTTGTTTTATTATCTGATATTTGATTTTTTTTTTTTGGCCTTCAAGGTTTGATTATTTGATTCATCTTTTGTATTTAAGTCTTTTCAGTTCTCATTTTATTATTTGATGGATATAAAAGTCTACAATTTTTTTAAACTACTTATAAAAATTCATTCAGTACAATTCATATTTTTTTGGTAAATTCGTTAAGAAAACTTCAATTCATACTTTGTAATTACTTTTTTAACCCTTTCCAATTCTTATTTTATTACTAGATCGATTTTAAAATCTACAGCTTTTTTTTTTCCTGGTGGATAAAATCTACAGTTTTCCAATTCTTATTTAAGTCTTTTCAGCTTTTTTATCTTACTTGTTTTAAGTTTGAGTTGAAAATGATTTTTTTATTTTTAACAAAGATTTTGAATTTATCAAATTTATATACCATTATTTAACATGTAAGGATTCCTTCTTATCCTTTTTTAAATTATTTGATTGCTTTAAATATCGGTATATTTTATTATTTGGTTGTTTAAAATCTGCATTTTTAAAAATCCATTACTTTACTAAATTTGATTTGAAAATCAATTTTTTGATTGTTAATAGATGTTTCTAATTTTTTGTTTCATACTTTGTAATTACTTCTTAAACTCTTTTCAGAGCTTGTTTTGTTTTTTAATTGTTCTTGTTTTTTTATTTGATCGTTTTAAAAATCTTCAACTTTAAATTCTATTATTTTGTTGATTCAAAATTTCATTTGAAAATCTTTTTCTTATTTTATTATTTGATTGATTTACAAAGCTGCATTTTTAAAAACGCAATCTTACTTTTTGAAATTTGAATACATTTTTTGATAGTTAACAAATGTTTCTAATTTTTTGTTTCATAATGTGTAATTACTTTTTAAACTCTTTTCAGTTTTTATTTTGTTTTTTTATTGTTCTTCTTGTGTTTTTATTTTATTGTTTGAAAAAAAATCTTCAAATTTAAGTTCTATTATTTTCTTGTTTCGAAATTTCACTTGAAAATCCTTTTCTTGTTTTATTATTTGATTTGATTGATAAAAATCTGCATTTTTGAAAACGCTATCTTACTTTTTGAAATTTGATTTGAAAATAAATTTTTTGATAGTTAATAAATGTTTCTAATTTTTTGTTTCATAATGTGTAATTACTTTTTAAACTCTTTTCAGTTTTTATTTTGTTTTTTTATTGTTCTTCTTGTGTTTTTGTTTTATTGTTTGAAAATATCTTCAAATTTAAGTTCTATTATTTTCTTGTTTCGAAATTTCACTTGAAAATCCTTTTCTTATTTTATTATTTGATTTGATTGATTTAAAAATATGCATTTTTGAAAACGCTATCCTACTTTTTTAAATTTGATTGTTAATAAATATTTCTTATTTTTTGTTTCATACTTTGTTTTACCTTTTAAACTCTCTTCAATTCTTATTTTGTTTTTTAGATTGTTCTTGTTTCTTTTATTTGATTCTTTTAAAAATCTTAAACTTTAAGTTCTATTATTTTGTTGTTTCAAAATTTCATTTGAGAATCCTTTTCTTATTTTCTTATTTGATTGATTTGAAAATCTGTTTTTTCGAAAACCCAATCTTACTTTTTTAAATTCGATTTGAAAATAAAATTTGATTGTTAATACAAATTTCTAATTTTTTGTTTCATACTTTGTTTTACTTTTTAAACATTTTTCAGTTCTTTTTTTTAATTGTTCTTCTTGTTTTTTATTTGATTGTTTTAAAAATCTTAAGCTCTAAGTTCTATTATTTTGTTGTTTCAAAATTTAATTTGAAAATCCTTTTCTTATTTGATTATTTGATTGATTGATTAAAAAATCTGCATTTTTGACAACCCAATTTTTCTTTTTAAAATTTTATTTGATTTGAAAATAAACTTTGATTACTTTTTAAACTATTTTTCAGTTCTTATTTTGTTTTTTATTGTTTTTCTTTTTTTTATTTGATTGTTTAAAAATCTTCAACTTTAAGTTCTATTTTTTTTAAAATTTTATTTGAAAATAAGGTTTTGATTTTTAAGAAATTTTTGGAATTTATTATATTCACACACTATTCAAACTTTATAATTGCTCTTTAACTCTTTCCACTCTTCTCTTATTATTTTATTTTATTTAAAAATCTACAGTTTTGAACTCCCTATCTTACTTTTTTGATGTTTGATCTCAATTTTGAAATTCCCTCTCATTTTTTTTAAAGTTTAAAATTTGATTTGAAAGTCCTGTTCTCATTTTATTATTTGACTGATTTTAAAATTTAAAAATATGCATTTTTGAAACCCACTATTTCACTTATTTGATTTAAAAAGAAAATTTTGTATTTTTATCGATTTTTTATTAATTTGTTAAAGTTACGTACCATTATTTAATATCTAACCGTTCTTCTTCTTTTATTTGTCTGTTTTAAAAATCTGCAATTTTAATTTATACTACTTTTTTGTTTTAAAATTTAATTTGAAAATCCTTTTCATATTTTATTATTTGATTGATTTAAAAATTTTTCATTTTTGAAAACGCTCTCTTTGTTTGTTTTTTTTTTTAAATTTGAGTTGAAAATAAATTTTGTGACAAGCCATTATTTGAGAAATAACGAATCGTCCTATTCTTATTTATTATTATTTGTTTGCGCTCTGCAATTTCTAACATCCATTTATTTTTTTTTCATATTTGATTTAAAAAAATTTCATGGTTAATAAATATTTTAGATTCATTTAGTAAATTCAATTCAAACTTTCTAATTTCTTTTTAACTGTTTGCAATTCTTATACTGTTTACAATTCTTATCTTATTATTTGATTTATTTAAAAATCTACAGTATTGAAATCCCTATCTTACTTTTTTGAAGTTTGACTTGAAGATAAATTTTTTACTAACAAATGCTTTGAATTTGTCAAATGTATATACCTAACAATTCTTTCTGATTCTTATTTTATTATTTGGTTGTCTTAAAAAGTTGCTTTTTTAATTTTCATTAGTTATTGTTTTAAAATTTGATTTGTGAATCCTGTACTTATTTGATTATTTGACTATTTGATTTATACTTCGTAATTATTATTATTATTATTATTTGATTGGAAGTTATTGTTTGATTTAAAAGTCTACAATTTTCAAATCTACAATTTTTCGATTGGAAGATTTTACTTGTTTTATTATGTCAATGAAAGTATTGAAATCAACTATCTTTCTTTTTTAAATTTTATTTTCATTATTTTATTATTTTAAAATTTGATTTCATAATCCTGTTCCTATATTAATATTTTGTTGCTTTAAAAATCTGCAATTTTGAAATCCAATATTTTACAAAATTTGATTTGGAAAAAATTTTTAAAATGTGAACAAAATTTTTTGTTGGTTGACAAATGTTTTGAATTCAGTGAATTTACAAACTCTTATTTGATATGTAATATCTAATATATATCTTTCTTTTATCATTTGGTTGTTTTAAAATGCTGCAATCTGCAATGTTGGGATCCTTATTTTATTGTTTTAAAATTGTTCCTATTATTATTTGGTTGCTTTAAAAATCTGCATTTTTAATTTTCATTATTTTTTATTTTAAAATTTGATTTGAGAATCCTGTTCTTATTTTATTATTTAGTTTCTTTAAAAATTTGTAATTTTAAAATCCACTATTTTACTGAATTTGATTTAATTGCTTTTTTTATTGTGATCAAAAGTTTTTGATGGTTGACAAATGTTTTGAATTTAGTACTATTATTTAACATCTATCATTTCCTTCCTCTTGTTATTATATTATTTGGTTGGTTAAAAAACATGCAATGTCAGGATCCTTATTTTATTGTTTTAAAATTTTCTTGATTATTAAAAAATCTGCAATTTTGACAGCGACCATCTTTTTTAAATTTAATTTGAAAATAAATTTTTTGATTGTTAATTATCAAATTTTTTGACTTTATTAAATTTACACACCATTAATTAACTAATACTCTTATTTAATATCTCAAAATTTCTTCTCCTTATTTTTTATATGTTTTCTTTAAAAATATGCAATTTTAATATCTTTGATTTTATTTTTTAAAGTTTGATGATTTGAAAATCCTATATTTTTTTAGTTTGATTGATTAAATAATCTGCAATTTTAAAATCCGCTATCTTACTTTTTTATGGTTAATAACTGCGCTAAATATATTATTCTTATTTTACCATTTTATTGCTTTAATAATTTGGAATTTTCAAAGATCCATTATTTTCATTTAGTTAACTTCGACTCAAACTTTGTAATTACTTTTTAAAAAAAATTTGATTGAAGCTTGTTCTTGTTCTATTATTTGATAAAAATCTGCACCACTATTATACTAAATTTGATTTTAAATTAAATTTTTTCAATTTATTAAATGTAAATTCAATTATTTAATATCGAAATATTATTTCTTGTTCTTATTTTAATGTTTGGTTGTTTTAAAAAATCTGAAATTTTAAGATATATTATTTTATTGTTTAAAAATTTGATCTGAGTACTCCCCCACACAAAAAATAACACACATTTTGTTAAACAGTACTCTTTCAAATATTCAAAACTTCACAAAAGCCGTCACTCATTAATTTTATATTAATGCCCACTCATTAAAGCTCACTTGTTGGCTTGCCCTTAAACATTCCCTCCATCTCCCATTGTTATGTACACAGGAGCTGACAGATCCTTCTCTGGCTCACAACGGTCCATTCACTATATGCAATGTTGGACACTCGTTCCTGGTACAAAACCATATTTATAACTTACCAAAATTGTGTTTTGTCATTTTGTGGCCCTCATCATTTGATGAACATTTATAACTTCCCAGTTCCTGTTTAGCAGTTCAAAGATCTGAGACCGAAGGTGACAATCAAACGTGCCTGCTTTCTCCTTCCCTTTAGGCCTTATCTCTACACCATCCTCATCCTCCAAGAGAACATTAGATCACCCCAAGAAGAACGCTCCAAGGTACGCCCCTTACCGTTGTAGTACTTATTAGAGGATGATGCAGCAGAAGAATGGAACAATAAGGCTATGAATTTGTTATCTATTTTACTAATAACCCCCCATTTTAATTTATAATTTTTGTTCATTTAATTTTGGTTTTGTTCATTTATAACTTTTGTTAATTTTGAATGTTCTTAGGCTTGTTTATTGTGATTGAATTTTGTGTTTGCCTTCCCCATCAAGGCCTTTCCTTTCCTTAGATTTGTATGGACAATTGATCTCAAACTGTTGTGCTTGTTTATTGTGATTGATTTTTTTTTTCTATGCTTGAAAAGCTTGTGTGCTTTCAATTGGGATTTTGTGATTTTTTCCTGTTGCCATCGCTGTTTGTAGGCTTGTTTGTTGGCAGTTGTTTCCTAGTTTCGTATGGGGTGTGATTATTCTCAAATTATTGTACTTTTGTTTGTCTCCTTGATTTTTTGTTTTTTGTTATTTGTTGGTTATTATTTCCCTAGTTTTGTATAGGCTATGATTGTTCTCAAATTGTTGTGCCTTGGTTTGTCTGCTTGAAAAGCTTGGAGGCTTTCAAGGAGGATTTTGCATTTGACATTGTTTGTTAGCTGTTATTACCCTAGTTTTGCTTGGGCTGTGATTGTTCTCAAATCGTTGTGATTTTGAGTGTCTGCTTGAAAAGCTTGGATCCTTTTTGTTTGTTTGTTTTTTTTTTTTTGGTGAAAATTTGGGTGTGCTTGAGGTGATAGATTTTGTGGTTCCTTAGAAAATAAGAAATATGACTGTTAGCCCCTATTATCGGGAATTATAATGTTTCCTTTCTTGTATCCTATTTGATTTGATTAGGCTTTAATTCTATCCTCTTTAATGTAATCGGTTGGTAGTTTTGTTGGTTGGTGTTTCCCTAACTTTGTATGGGTTGTGATGGTTCTCAAATTGTTGTGTTTCTATTTGTCTGCTTCAAAAGCTTTGGAGGCTTTAAAGGAAGATTTTGTGTTCGGTGTTTTTTGTTGTTGTTGTTTCCTTAGTTTTGCATGGGCTGTGTTGTGCTTGTTTATTGTGAATGATTTTTTTTTCCTATGCTTGAAGAGCTTGAGTGCTTTCAATGGGGATTTTTTGATTTTTTCTTGTTGCTATTGCTGTTTCTAAACTTGGTTGCTAGATGTTGCTTCCTTTGTTTGGTATGGGCTGTACTTGTTCTCAAATTGTTGCACTTTTGTTTGTCTTCTTGAAAAGCTTGGATCCTTTTAAGGAGGATTTGGTGTTTGCTGTTTGTTTTTTTTTTCCTCCCCTAATTTTGTATAGGCTATGATTGTTCTCAAGTTGTTGTTTCTTGGTTTGTCTCCTCTAAAAGCTTCGAGGCTTTCATGGAAGATTTTTCATTTGACGTCGTTTGTTGGTTGTTGTTATCCTAGTTTTGCAAGGGTTGTGATTATTCTCAAATTGTTGTGTTTTGGTTTGTCTTCTTGAAAAGCTTGGAGGCTTTCAAGGAGGATATTGTGTTTGGCGTTTTGTTAGTTGATGTTTCCTTAGTTTGTTTAGGCTATAATTGTTCTCAAATTGTTGTGCGTTGGTTTTTCTGCTTGAAAAGCTTGGAGGCTTTCAAGGAGGATTTTGTGTTCAGCGTTTTGTTGGTTGGTGTTTCCCTAGTTTTGTTTGGGCTGTGATTGTTCTCAAATTGTTGTGTGTTGGTTTTTCTGCTTTAAAAGCTTGGAGGCTTTCAAGGTGGATTTTGTGATTGGCTTCTTTTTTGTTGTTGTTTCCTTAGTTTTACATGGACTGTAATTGTTCTCAAATTGTTGTGCTTGTTTATTGTGATTGATTTTTTTTTTGTTTCTATGCTTGAAAAGATTGTGTTCTTTCAACGGGGATTTTGTTATTTTTTCCTGTTGCTATTGCTGTTTCTAGATTTGTTTGTTGGATGTTATTTCCTAGTTTTGTATGGGCTGTGATTGTTATCAAATTGTTGCACTTTTATTTTTTTGCTCGAAAGGTTTGGATCTTTTCAAGGAGGATTTTGTGTTTGACGTTTTTGTTTATTGCTGTTTCCCTAGTCTCAAATTGTTGTGCTTTGGTTTGTCTGCCTGAAAAGCTGGGATGATTTTGTGTTTGGCATTTTTGTTGGTTGTTGTTTCCCTTGTTTTGTATGGCCTATGATTGTTCTCAAACTGTTGTATTTTGGTTTGTCTACTTGAAGAGTTTGGAGGCTTTCAAGGAGGATTTTGTGTTTTGGTATTGTTTGTTGCTTTCTTTTTTACTAATTTTCTATGGTTGTGATTGTTCTCAAATTGTTGTCCTTTTGTGTGTGTGCTTGAAAAGCTTGGATCCTTTTAGTTTGTTTTCTTTTCTGAAAATTTAGGTGTGCTTGAGGGGATGGATTGTGGTTCCTTAAAAAATAGAAAATATGACTGTTAGCTCCTATTATCACAAATTTTGAATGTTTCCTGTCATGTATCACAAATATGATTAGGCTTTAATTCTATCTTTCTTAATGTAATCAGTTGGTGGTTTTGTTGGTTGTTGTTTCCCTAACTTTATATGGGTTGTGATTGTTCTCAAATTATTGAGCTTCTATTTGTTTACTTCAAAAGCTTTAGAGGCTTTTAAGGATGATTTTGTGTTCAGCGTTTTATTGTTATTGCTATTTCCCTTATTTTATATGGATTGTGATTGTTCTAAATTGTTAAGCTTGTGTTTGTCAAATGACAAGTTTGGTACGGGTACCACCCCCTGCATCGAGATTATTCACTGTCCTCGAGAAGCAAATGAAGTGGCTGATTCACTGGCAGCTAAAGCACGAAGCATGGCAGTTGATTTGCAGATTTTAGTTCACCGATAGATAGAATAAGAGACATGATTAAAGTAGATATGGCTAGAGGGTCTGCTATGACGCAGTTGGTCCCCCCCCCCCACAATTATTATTAAAAAAAAACAAAAAAGAATATGTTATATTTCAATACATCAAGAATCTAGGGTATTAAAATTTGTCTTATTTGAAAAAAAAAAATTAAATCATGAACAAAAAAGGGGGAAAAGTGAACTGAATATAATATTTTACTATATTGCCAACTTTAATACTTTATCAAATTATCCTTTATAATACTTAACTAAAAACATACTTATTATTTAAAATAAAAATTAGTGAAAGTTGTCCATTATATTGTTCTGAATATGAGGGCATTTTGAGAGGCTGGTTTTGGTCTAAGTTGTACCGCTGTATTTTTCACAAGACTCTATTAACAATTTTTATGAGATTAAAAAGATTAGTTTGAAGTAGTTGAATGTCCAGAACTCTAACAACTTTTCAAAACCCCATTTTTATTGGTGTAGTTAATGGGAGGGATAAATGAAGAAGACGGAAAATCCGAGAGTAAAATGGATGTGTGTATAATATGTCATGAATGTTTTAATAAATTATGTAATTGTCTTATACTCCATCGGATCTTAATATGTAAAATTCACTTCAATAAAAAAAATTAAAGTACAAAATAAATTTTATATTGAAGATTATATAGAGTCTTAAATGCCCAATATATAGGATTATATAAATAGAATTGGAGCTTAGATGGGGGGTATTATTCTAGTTATGCCGGTTATTAAGTTGATAAAACTAATTAAGAATCATTAAATATATGGTAAAAATCTTCTTTTACCCTAAAACACGGGGTAAAAGTTTAAACATTTAAATAGGGCATTATTAAGAGATTTTCCCCCAATCTGCGACTTATTTCAAAAGGATAACTACTACAGTTTTAATATTAGTGATCAGGGATACTTCCAATAAAAAATATATCGAAGAGTTGGTGCTGGGCTAGTCGAAAATCAAAGTTTGTCATAAGCTTAGTCTAAAATTACCAAAAAATTAGCCCTTTATGATTACATTGGCAATAACCCAGCAAAAGGAGTGGGCTCAAAATGGACAGATTCTAGAAGCTAAAAAAGGGTATCCTAAGCAATTTCAATAATTGAGTTCATTGATATTTCTGGTATGGTAGATGCTATCAAAAGCTTGGTCTAAATTTCTCGAAAAATTAGCCTTTTATGATTACATTGGCAATAATCTGGCAAAAGGTGGATTGTTTATAGTGGGCTCAATGGACAGATTCTAGGAAAGGGTATCATGAGCAATTTCAATAATAGGGTTCATTGATATTCTTGGTATAGTAGATGCTATCAGAAGCTTGTTCTAAAATTCTCGAAAAAATTATCCTTTTATGATTACATTGGCAATAATCTGGCAAAAGGCGGATTGTTTATAGTGGGCTCAATGGACAGATTCTAAAAAAAGGGTATCATGAGCAATTTCAATAATCGGGTTCATTGATATTCTTGGTATAGTAGATGCTATCAGAAGCTTGTTCTAAAATTCTCAAAAAAATTAGCCTTTTATGATTACATTGGCAATAATCTGGCAAAAAGTGGATTGTTTATAGTGGGCTCAATGGACATATTCTAGAAGCTAAAAAAGGATATCATGAGCAATTTCAATAATCGGGTTAATTGATATTCGTGGCATAGTATATGCAATCACAAATACAATCATACTCAATTCAATGTAATTGTTTAATCATAATGGGACTCTCTATAATTTCGCACGTGAGGAGTTATTTCTTGATTTCTTTCTCTTATTAATAACTCGATTATTTTTAGATAATAGTAGATAGAATTAACGTTCGTAAAGAATCCTTTTTAAACCAAAACATATAGGGGGGAGTATTATTCTAGTTATGTTGGTTATTAAGTTAATAAAACTAATTAAGAATCATTAAATATATGGTAAAATCTTTTTTTACCGTAAAATACAGGGTAAAAGTTTAAACATTGAAATGGGGAATTATTAAGAGATTTTTTCCCCCAATTTGTGACTTATTTCAAAAGGATAACTACTACAGTTTTAATATTTTTGATCAGGGATACTTCTAGTAAGAAATATATTGAAGAGTTGGTGCTGGACTAGCCGAAAATCAAAGTTTGTTAGAAGCTTGGTCTAAAATTCCCGAAAAATTAGCCATTTATGATTACATTGGCAATAATCCGGCAAAAGGCGGATTGTTTAGAGCAGGCTCAATGGACAGATTCTAGAAGCTAAAAAAAGGTATATTGATCAATTTCAATAATTGGGTTCATTGATATGCCTAGTATAGTAGATGCTATCACAAATACAATCATACTCAATTCGATGTAATTGTTTAATCATAAATGGAACCCTCTATAATTTCACACGTAAGGAGTTATTTTTTGGTTTTGTCCTGTCATTAATAACTCGATTATTTTTAGATAATAGTATATAGAAATAACGTTCACAAGGAATTCTATTGAAACCAAGAAATAGAGGGGGGAGTATTATTCTAGTTATGTTGGTTATTAAGTTAATAAAACTAACTAAGAATAATTAAATATATGGTAAAATCTTTTTTTACTGTAAAATACTGGGTAAAAGTTTAAACATTGAAATGGGGGCATTATAGAGATTTTTTTTTTCAATTTGCCACTTATTTCAAAAGGATAACTACTACATTTTTAATATTAGTGAGATAATATTTATTTTTTATATTTAACATTAGATGAAATGTATGCGTGTTAATGAAAATTAGAATATGTTAG
Source organism: Albizia julibrissin (assembly GCA_037074505.1). Classification (NCBI taxonomy): domain Eukaryota; kingdom Viridiplantae; phylum Streptophyta; class Magnoliopsida; order Fabales; family Fabaceae; genus Albizia; species Albizia julibrissin. The sequence goes on along the minus strand of CM073488.1, from coordinate 36,700,762 downwards.
TCTTAAATGTTCGGGCAAAAAAAAAAAATGTTAGTCTTAAATGCTGGTTTGTCTGATTAATATCTCATGAACTTGGGATCCGGCCTTGTTAATTACTATTAAGTGTTAACATCAATAATCAGGGCATAGATGATTGACACCATAGTCCTCCCTTAATTTTTTTTTTTAATGAATTAGAATTCTCAACTCCTCGATGAATATAAGCAGAGTGGGTGAGTTATGACAAAAACTATTAACATTAATTAAAAAATAAAAATTTCAAAAAATACAAATAAATAAGCATTCAAATCAAGGCAAGTGATATATATTCCATCCTATATTTAAGCGAACTCGTGATAGTGACGTAAACTCGTATCGTAAATTTGAATCGTAAACTAGTAAGAATTTATTTTTAGCAATAATTAGGTATTGATAGTGTATAATTAAATAATTAATATATAAAAAATAATAAAAATTTAATTTAAATATTTTTAAATCCAAATAATTAAAATTAAATCCATAAACATTCATAATTTATCATATTTATTAAAAAAAGTTCTATAAAACTTATATATAAAGCTGCTAAGTATGATTAAATCGAAAAAGTTAACACGAGTTTAAAGATAAATTAACACAATTTTATAAACTAGAAACGTAAAAATGGTAAACTTGGTATATAAACTCGTGAATTTAACCGAATTTACAACGGTCATGAGTTTATTAGTAACTCGACTTGATTTTGCAAATTAAAAATACAAAAATAGTAAATTCGAAAAGTTAACTTACAAATTTGATAACAATACTTTATTCACATTGCAAGTTGCCTTTTAGAAGGTAGGATTATTTGGTTGATAATATAAATTAATTAGAGAGAAATTAATGCTTATAAATCAATTTTATCTATGTAATTAATGATTAAATGTGGTTTATCGCATTACCCTCCTTGGGTCCCTCCTTAAAAATTCAAATAATAAAGGAAAAAGTGAAAAAAAGAGGTTTTCAATTTTAAACAAATTTAATGCAACCACTCTTTTTTATTTCATTTAAATATTTGAAAATGACTTATATTTTGGACCGAATGAATATATCTATTTAGTTTTACAAATAATAATAAGGGAAAACCTATTTGCAAGTACATATACTTTCACTCAATTTTTAGTTTAGTACCTATATGTTTTTTCTCTTAATTAAATCATTAATTTTGCACTAGTAACATAGTTAGCTCCTGTAACTTTACTCTATCAGCAATGTTAGCCCTTGTCCAGGAGTCAACGACACTAACAGAATAAAATTAAAACATTTATTTAGGAAAAAAACACACCGGTACTAAATTAAAAATTGAAAAAAAAAGTATAGGTACCTATATATAGGTTTTCCATAATAATAAAAACAATATTCCTAAGAAAACAAACCTAGAAGGCCAAACCCTGGTGAGACCCAAAAATTTGTTTCAATCCTCATGATTTTTTTGGCATGATACACAGGACGTCAAGGAAGAAATTCTCACATATTACTACCTACGTGTTTGATTGGTGCATTGTAAAAGGAAAAACATTATATTGACCAACATTTACTTCTATGGACGTTCCTCCTCATTATTCATCCCTTCCTTTTCAAGACCTCCTACTCCCCTTCCCTTCTCCAAACCCTACCACCAACCCCCTCCTCCTCCTCCTCCTCATTCATTTCCGCTCAAAACCTTGAAAAAATTCATTTTCTTTAATTCTCTCTCATCATTTTCACCAGAAAATCATACAATGTCTCTCTACTGAAGATTCTCACTCCAAGGCCTCCTCCCCTAAGACTGCTACTTTTGTTGATAGTAATGAGCCTCCATCCATCAGAGGAAAAGAGGTAGGCCTGTCAGTAACGATAGCAGAATTCCCTAGCAAGTCCTGGAACTTATCGGTTCCTCTGCCGGCAGCGGTTGCGATGGTAGTAGCGCCACAACCACAAGAGTATATCTTTTTTTTTAGCTAGGTATATATATCCTCCTGTTAGAGGCAATCTTGTTTGAGGTATTATAAGGCATTAAGTGTGGACACCTCTCCCTGCGAGAATTTAAACCTTAGTTCACCACGTTGTGGCGGACTAGCTCCTTTCACTAGACTCAACCCCTATTGGTAAGAATATATATATTCATATTTACAAATTAAATAATAATAATAAAAATCATCATCATCATCTAGACAAACAAACCTTGAAGCCCAACCTAGGTGAGACCCAAAAATTTGTTTCAATAATCGTCAAATGAGTTTTGGGCATGACACGATAGAAGTCAACGAAGAAATCCTCACACATTGCAACTTACGTGTTTGATTGGCGCATTGCAGTATAAAAGGATAAACATTAATCAACATTTATGTTTTTGGATGTTTCTTCCTCATTTGTCTTCCCTTCCTTTCCAAAACCTCCTCCACCACTTCCCCTTCTCCAAACCCTACCACCAGCCTTAATCCACTAAGAGTAGACCACGGTGATGTTCATTTATCTCAGGAATGAATTGGGCCGCAGCATGTATCCCATGATCGTCGGGTAATTAATATGCTCTTCATCACTCTTTCTCCTTCAAATATATGTGAGCAAGTTCATACTCAATATGTACTCTTTTCTTCTTTTTTGAATTGGACAATTTTAGGCACGAGATGGTCGGGGAAGTGATAAAGGTGGGTCATAGTGTCACCAAATTCAAAATCGGTGATATTGCCCGCGTCGGGCCATTTTGTGGTTCATGTCGCTCTTGCTCTAACTGCAACCAAGGCCGGGAAAGTTACAGCCACGAAAGAATTTTCACCTATTATTCATATGGCCACGGTGGATCAATAACTCAAGGTGGATACTTTGATAAAACTGTGGTTTATGAGCACTTTGCCATCAAATTAATAGCAGGTGGCTTGCTGCTCGATGGTGCAACTCTATTGTTGTGTGCTGGAATCATAGTATATAGCCCCACTTCCATGGGCTGTGCCAGCCAGGTCAGCATCTGGATGTGGTAGGGTTAGGTGGACTGGGCCACGTGGCAGTCAAGTTCGTTACTGAACATGAAGGTGACAGTGATAAGCACTTCTCCCGGAAAGAACAAGGAAGCCTTGGCAAGGCTAGGAGCTGACGCTTTCTTGCTCAGTACGTAACGACCCAGAACAGTTGCAGGTAACTAATCATAGTTCAAATGGTAACTTTATAGTTATTAGTATTTCTTTGAATCATAGTCATGAATAATTGGTTGTTGAATATATATATACAGGACGGGACGGATATGTTGTACGGGATTATCGATACAGTTGCAGGATCTCACTCTGTTTACCCACTGATTGAGTTGTTCAAGACAGCAAGGAAAATTGATTATAGTTGGTGCAACAAACACTCCTCCCGAGTTACGCACTATTTTTTTGATGATGGGTAATTAATTAAGTTTATCTTTCCTGATTTCTTCTTTTAATTTAAACTTTAGAAGATGATTGAAAAACTATATATACATATATTTACATAAACACATACCTAGCTACTGGGAGAAAGATGATTGATTTGGCAATGAAACATAATATAATAGCAGATATTGAAGTTATTGGCATGGATTACGTGAACGCTGCGCTTTAGAACGAGTTGCCCAAAATGACGTCAAGTATCATTTTGTGATTGATGTCGCCAACACCCTTCATAAGGCCTCTCCTGTTCACTAGAAATTGACGAACAAAGAAAGTCAATCATTTGACCATCCTTAATTTTTCTCATAAGTAGCCCTCAATATATATGTTTTATGTAGAACCCGTTTGGATCGATCTTATTATTCTTTGAAGTGCAGTGTAATGCGATATAATGATAATGTAATGTAATATTAATTATAAAGCTAGTATTGATTTAATTTTTAAGTAAAGTGTAATGAGTTATTTTTTAATAAATATTTAAAATTAAAATATCATACAAAGTTTATTTTATCTTTAAATAATCTTTTAAAAAAATAGTTAAGTGTCATCTTGCTCCCTCATCATAACCATCATGCTACGTCGCCAAGGATTGTCCAATGGCAATGATTATGGTGGAGGTGACAATAACAATAGTGTGGCGGTGGTAATGGTGGCAATGACAAGTGGTGAAAGTGACAACGGTGGAGAAGGAGGTAGTGGTGGTGACAACGGAGATGATGGAGGAGGAGAAGGTAGTGGTGGCGATAGTGGTGACAGCAACAATGATGGAGGAGGAGGTAGTGGCGGCAGAGGTAAAGGAGGAGAAGGTAGTGGTGGCAATCACAAGTGGTGACAACAATCACAATGAAGAAGGAGGTAGTGGTAGTGGTGGTAATAGTAGAGGTGGTGGCGGTAGCAATGATGAGAGAGGAAGAGGAGGTGGTGGTGGCGACGATTATGACATAACGTGCCAAGTGAAAATAAGATAAGTGAGACAAAGATAAATGAGACTAAAAGATAAATTAGACTTTTTTAACTATGCAATGAGATTGTAATAAGTATTTATCAGAGGGAAACATGAATGAAGATTATCAATTTTTTGATAATCATCATTACCATGGTAAATTATATTACCATGTTAAAAAAAACAGACACTCTTCTCTTAATAATATATCATAATTATCATTATAGATATATAATAGAGTTTAACCAAATTAAACGGGCTGATAATGTTGCTAAAACTGAGTTGCTTTTTTTTTTTGTTTTTTGACCTGGACTAAAACTGAGTTGCTTGGAACATACAAATTTAGTTCGCTAAGTTGCGATGGACTATCTTATTTTACTAAACGCAACAATTATTGGAATAAGTGTGTGTGTGTATTAGTGCTCCAGATATATGCCCAAGACATCAATAAAATTTAAAGGGTGTATACATAATTGAGGTATCTTAGTTTTGGAGTCTGTGGCCAGGTCCAGGTGCCACCATGAGCATCAAAAAGAGGAGTGGGCCCATTATCCCAGATTTCAGGCCCATCTTGAACACCAGAAAGAATGCAGAGGATGGCACTGAATCCATCTCACTCCTGCAGTTTGGGGCTTCAAGTTTTCTGGGCGAGCCTGATTCAGGAGGAATAAAATATAGGCTTAGGCATCCCAATAGAGGTTGAGTTCCGCGGAAGGAGGTAATCTCAAATAGGATAACCTACAGTTGAAGGATATCTATCCTTAGAGAGGGTAAAAAAACAGAGAATTGTGATTTTAATATTATTATGTTCCTTTTCAAATGAAATTTCCTTAATCTGTTGACTACACTAGGAATTTACGAGGCAGTCTATTTCAAATTATAGTTTCAAATCAACTTAGGTAATTGAATGTTGGGAAAATTCTATTTAAACAACATTTGAATTTAAAAAAATTCTAAAAGGTCTAGTAAAATATGGAAATAACATATAAGTCATAAAGAAGGAATTTGAGATTTTGAAATGTGATGTTTTTTTATCAAATCGCTCTTCAAGTTTTTTTTTTAAAAAAAAGGAAAGAACCTGTCGCTAACTATGGTGCTCCGCGGGCGTGCCAGCCGCCAGAGATTTGGAGTTGATAGCCGGAACTCTGATGACAACTTGAGTAAAACAATTAACTACTTGAGTATAAAGATTGACAACTTGAGCTCCTTAAGCTTTATCAGGCATTGTTGATGCAAGTTGAATAAATACAATGATAAATTGAGTATAACAACTAAAAACTTGAGGAACGTAAATTGTCAATTTTTATGTTCAAATTGTCATTGTCTTTATTCAAAATTGTCAATGACGTCTGATAGGATTTAGAGAGCTTAAGTTGTCAATCTCTATACTCAAGTAGTTAATTGCTTTATTCAAATTGTCACTAGATCTCTGGCTGCCAGCTTGCTGGCCGAGCTCTAGCCGATGAGGGAGACTTGCCTTTTTTAAAAAAAAAAAAAAAGTGATGGGAATTTTGAGAAAAACATAATATTTTAAAATTTAATATTCTTTTCTTATCACCTAATTGTTATTTACATATTTTAACATACATTTTCAAGTTTTTCAGATTCAAATTGTATTTTACTAAAATTTTCTTTTGAATGTTCTTCTGTTGGTTTTGTTAAGGGAGTGCGTTCCTCTCATGAATGTCCTAGTCCTTGCCTTCTAGATGCGCCATTAGATAGGCAGACATATACATTACTACTCTAACTCCTGTGTGACCCCCATCACACATCTTCCTTATGTAAATACAAATCTTAAAGGATAAAGCATACATGAGTTTAATTTAAATTCCAAATTAAATATTCTTTTTTCCTTATTTTCATCCTCCAAAAATAAAATATTAGACTCTGGCAAATAAATATTAGAAATTTGGGATGAAAACGAACATGCTTAAATAGATAACCCCAGGTGGAACCGTGTTTTGGGTCAAAAGGAAAGGGAAGAAGTTAAAATATTGCTTTTATTTTATGAGTGAACATGTATTGTGATGTTCTTTCAATGTAGGCTGCGCTACTCTTTTTCCGATTCCCTCACCGTACGCTATAAAATGGGGACAAGGCAATCCGTCTAGTTGGACTCAAATAGCATCCCTACCCCGACAATTCCAAATGAATATTTTTTTTGCCAAACCAAAATGAATAATAAAACCTTATTTTGTGCCCTCAATTATTATTTGTCATGAGTTAGTTAGGGCCTTGCGGGGCTTATTCATTTATAAATGAGCCGGCTGATGCCTTTAGAATTGTTCCATCTTCTTACAAATACTTTTTTTTTATTAAATACTCTTTTCTCACATTCATATATTTTGTAATTAATTAAGATCACTTTTTTCCTAAATTTTTTTTGAAAACAATATATTAATCATGTTATATAAATAGAAATACTAAAACCCTCTTTAAAATATGTCTTAGAAAAAGTGACTGAGGCAGTAATATTTATATATGAAATATGCGTGGCTACCAAATTCTGTTTTCAACATGAAAACAAACAAAATTTGGACTATATATATATATATATATATATATATATATATATATATATGTATATGTATATATGTATATGTATATGTATATGTATATATGTATATGTAATATGCACCCAAAAATTTTCCTGTTTGTTGTAAGCATAAGCCCGATTTACGTAAATCGATATAAAACTCTTTCATATATTTATCTCGTAGACCGTAAAAGCTACCTCGTATATTGTAAATCACGATTAAAAAGTATAATTGAAAGTTTCAATCGCTATTACAAACATCGTATAAGGAGTATCCTTACTAATAGAGTAATAGTAAGGACTAATCTTCTTCAGAAGTGTGGAAGTTAAAAGCCAAACCATATTCATAACTAATATTTATAGTTATGTTGTTCCTGTTTAAATTAACCGTCAATATATGTTCAACTTAGTCATTTTTCTTTTGACCAGTAATGTTCAAATTAGCCACTGGCTTCTAGAAGTTTTAATTAAGAATACATACATGATATCACGAGACGCGTTTCGTATTTTCTAATTTTTTTCATGGGACATTCATAGCGGAAATGCAAAGATTCCCGTCACGCCAATTTTTAGACCTTGCCCATCACCATATATAAGGCCTATTATTCAACTCACTCTATTTTATTATATCTCCAAAAAATAATTAAAAACTTACTTATAGATCTCAAGTAAGAAAAATTAAATACAAACCGATCTCAAGAAATTAAATATTGACATGTTGAATTATATTATTTAAAGCATGGGAGCCGGGGATTAGCTATGAAGACCAGAGCCTACATTCGTCGTCATCTAGACGTGTTGTGAGTTTGATGTGTGGGTCAAATTTTATATTCCAAAGACTCATTCAAAGTCAAAAGTAATGGATTATAATTTCATTTCAAATCAATCACGCCCCTGCCTTCCTCCTCATCATACTGCATGCTATAAATGTTCCCAACTTCTGGGTTTCTGAAAATCACAATCACAGCTCACAAGTCTATCTTCTTCGGCCAACAAGAAAAATATCTCAACTCTATCTACTTATCCATTCCCAGAAATATGGCAAACACTTCTGTCTCAGCTCAAGAAAAGGAGAGAACACAAGTCTATGGATATGCCGCCAGAGACTCCTCAGGAATTGTCTCCCCTTTTCAATTCACCAGAAGGTATCTTTAATTATATATATAGCACAAGCATGTGGCTATTGCATGCTTAATATTACTGGAAATATGCATTCGCATAACCATTGTATCTGTTGTATGTATACAGGGCCAACGGAGATAATGATATCACCATCAGGATACTGTACTGTGGGATTTGCCACGGCGATGTTCATTTTCTCAGGAACGAAATGCATTTGCCAGAAGGATATATCTTCTATCCTATGGTTGCCGGGTATATGTCTATATATATCCTTCTCTCGTTTAACTTTCAATCCTCCAAATTAAACCCTGTGTTTTCCTTTAATATATTTGTCATTCTCATATTTGATTGTATGGTCAGGCACGAGATTGTGGGGGAAGTGATAAAGTTGGGTCGTAATGTACAGAAATTCAAAGTTGGGGACATAGCAGGTGTAGGTCCAACTTTTGATTCGTGTCGCTCCTGTTCTCACTGCAACGAAGATTTAGAAGTATATTGCCCCAAAACAGTTATGACTTATAATGCAATTGATAAGGATGGATCTGTGACCTATGGTGGCTATTCTGATAAGACCGTGGTTGATGAACATTTTGCCGTGAAAATACCAAATGGCATGCCCCTTGATGGAGCAGCACCATTGTTGTGTGCTGGGCTCACAGTGTACAGTCCATTGAAGTACTATGGCTTGTGTGAGGCTGGTATGCATTTGGGTGTGGTAGGGTTAGGTGGACTCGGCCACGTGGCAGTCAAGTTTGCAAAGGCTATGAACATGAAGGTGACCGTGATAAGTACTTCTCCTGGGAAGAAGAAGGAAGCTTTGGAAAGCCATGGTGCTGATGCTTTCATAGTTAGTACTGACCAACAACAAATGCAGGTATGCGTGAATGTTCCTCGTTCTCTGTCATTTCATATATGTTTCATAGTTAGATGAGATCCTTATTAGTGATTGAGATTGATGTGAATATAATAGGATGCTAGAGGAACCATGGATGGAATCCTAGACACAGTTGCAGGGAATCACTCTGTTCATCCATTGGTTGATTTGTTGAAGACAGGAGGGAAATTGGTTGTGGTCGGAGCACCAATGCAAGAACCTCAGTTACCAGTTATTCCTTTAATCATGGGTCAGTTAATAATTTCTTAAACTTTTCGATGATCATGTCATGTGTTGTAATTTTAAAGCAGCCCTTTTCTGACTGATATATAATAATATGTATATATAGGGAGGAAGACGATCACAGGAAGTGCAGGAGGAGGAACGAAGGAGAGCCAGGAGATGATTGATTTTGCAGCGAAGCACAATATAACAGCAGATATTGAGCTGATTCCTATGGATTATGTGAACACTGCCTTAGAGAGAGTTTCGAAGAATGATGTGAAGTATCGTTTTGTGATTGATGTGGCCAACACTCTTCATAATTAAGGACGCATCTGCTGCTACTAGTTAAGAATTTTGATCACATGTCCGAGAGAGAAATTTGATGTTTCTGTTGCATTTTGTTTTTATTTTTTTATTATACGTTTCTGTTATGCATTTTAATCAATAATCATTAACAGTGTATTTGTTGTAATCTGAGCGAGTGGCCATTGGCCCATATAATATTAAATTATTAATAAAGGTTGTCCTTTTTCTTATTAACTCTTATTTATTTGATTTGCGAGTGAAAGTGAAACTTCATTAATAGTATATTAATCTACTTTATTCTATCCAAAATATGAGTCATTTTCAATCACCCACCCGAAATTAAGAATGAATGATTAATTCATTAAAAAAATTTTAAATTGAAATAATTTTCTAAGGATATCCCTATCAAATAAAGTTTTGAGGGAGGGAAAAAAATAAAAGCAATTTATAATGTCTGAAAGCAATCAAGCGTATGTGGAACTGAAGATTTTAATGCCTGAAAGTAAGGCCACAGGCCTGCTTAAAGAAGAGAGCCCACCAGAAGCTCGAGGTAGGTTGGGCCATGGATGGGCTGGCTCCTGGCGGGAGCTACTTGCCCGTACGACTGTGCCCCCAAGGAAAATCATTGTTCATCGAAACAAATATTTGAATTAGAGTACCCGATATTTTTCTCATGAGTTGTACATGATCTTAACTTAATGGCCCGCGTAAATAATGTAGTTTATTATAAATTTAATAATATATGTGTGTGTATTAATACACACACACATTATTTCTTAATAAAATCTTTGACCACACTCCCTACCCTTACACTTTAACTAGGATCATTAGATTAAGGTGGCTTTTCAGAAGGATCATGTATGCAGGGAATATTTTAATGCTTATCAAATATTATTGTGATGCTCGGATAAAGGTTTTAAACATAATAATTTTATTCTCCTCCACTCCTTAATATAAGATATTTAGGAAGTTAATCTTCATCCTAAATATAAGTTAAAATTTTCATATTTTCTAATATTTTCCTAATTTACCTTTATTAATACTCTCTCAATAATAATCAAGGACAAGAAGGAAGGAGAGAATTAAGAAAAATGACTATGATCTTTTAAAAAATACATGTTGTATTAAGTAACTTAACTAGCTTCCTTAATCTAATTAATTTAGGTAAATATATTTTATATTAAGGACTAAACAGAGTAATTATTAAACTATTAGGCGTCCCTTTCGTAACGGACGTTATTTCTATTCTTTACTATATCGCTCATATAGGTGCTCTCCTATAAAAGGACATTAAAAGGCCCTAAAATTAGACGTTAAAAGTATTTTTTATGTAGTAGTGCATGAGGTTTATTTATTATAAATCAAGATTTTAAGAGAGCTAAATTTAAATTTTGAAACATCAAGGGAGTTATTTGTAACTGATCAGAGTTCGGGGGGGGTTATCTGCAACTGTTTCAAGTTCATGGGGTTTTATGAAATTAATAATTTACACAGGATGCCACGTAAGATGACATATGCATGTGTCATCTCATAATCTAACGTAACAATTTTCATTAAAAAAATAACGGTCACTTAACAGTAGGAAGTTAATAGTTAAAAAATAAAATGTCAAGGGAGTTAAATTTAAACTTTTAAATATTATGAGGGTTATATATAACTGACCTAAAATTCAGAGGATTTTTGTATAATTTACCACATAAGTTATATTAATTGACGATCAACCAATATAGCTATAAGGCATTCTATAAATGGTAACATGGCATCAGATTACTACCACGACCATCTAAAATAACATGGTGTCAAAGCTGGTATCAGATTACTATCATTACTACCTAAAGTAACATAGTATGTATTAGAGCTGATATCAAATTATTATCATAGCTATCTAAAGTAATATAGTATAAGAACTAGCATCATACGATCACGATTACTTAAAACCCAACATAACATGGCATCAAAGCTATTGTCATGATCTTTTGCACTAAAAGCATGATATCATATCGACAAAGAGCAAACTAACAGTTTGGTGAAATATGTATATTGATAGGAAGTCAACTACTATGTAGATATAACGCACTTTAATGACATTATAACAACAGATAAAGCACAATTGCAAAACTGAGGTGTTCAGATTCCCTACATATATTGATGTAATTGCCCCACCATCCTTAATCATGTGGAGGTCAGAGTGACGAATCCCACAGTACACTACTTTTAACATCACATCTTTCTTTCTAACTTGCCAGCAAATATATTATAGTACCCAATTTAAATTAATAAGAAAGCAAATATTTACATTTTAAGTTTAATATCCATGACTTGAACTGAAGATTCCTAATATTTAAAGGATTAGGCCTATCTTGATTTTATAAGTTTAACATGTTATCAGAGCTGATATCGAATTATTATTATCACGACTACCTAGAGTAATATAGTATGAGAGCTGATATTAGATTACTATCATAACTATCTTAAACTTAAAGTAACAGGGTAGCACTAATGGTATTAGAGCATGCCTAGAATGCATTATAAGTTAAGTGGATTACCACAAAACAATATGATTTAAGGTCAGGTTGAAAATGCATTAGTGTAGACTACATAAATTGGTAAATTTTCCCCTCACTAAAAGTACCACTGTATCTATGTTAAATAAATTAAAATTGTAACAAATACGGTATTGAATTTTTTTAAAAAAAATCTTATAAAATGACAAAATATTTTCTTTCAGAACAACCTATATTTAGAAATGGAGGGAGTAGTTGAGATTAAAAAAAAAGATTAGCTAAGCATACCACGCACATGAACAAGGATGAACTAGAAAATATTAAGTGAATACTTTTTAAATATTTTTTTAGCATTTAAGTATGCTAGTTGAATAAGGATGGACCCATATACTAAATGAGGTTATAGGTGATATCATCCGTGACAAGTTTGATGCTCATACTAAAAAGAGATAAATTAAAGGATTATATGAAGGGCTCAACTAACTAGCTATATTAGTAATAGTTACCCTGGAATAAATTAATTAGGCCATTCAATCTTAAATGTAAGGTTAATTATTTAAAAACTTTGGCTTGATCATAAATAGAAGGTATCAGGCTTCTGATAAAAAAAAAATATAAGGTATTAGGAGGGAAAAAAAAGGGCCGAAGCATGAATGGGGACAACATACAAAAAGACAAGAAAAGCAAAGATGATGGTGCTGTGAATTTTTTTGACTGAAGAATATTGCGCTGCAACCCCAAGAATTAATGATGAACCAAATAATAGAAGGCTTCACTTTCAGCATGAATGATTGAAAGTGGAGTGGCATCATTTTAAGAATATTACGACAGAGGAGGCTTCGTTATTGGGAGGCTTTCTCAGTGGCAATTATCAATGAGGTTGCTTATATTCATAATATTACTTCTAATACTTCCCACTTTGACCCCCTAAATTCTACCTATATATATATATATATATATATATATATGTAGATTTATCATATATGCATCAGATATCACAAAACTAACATATTTCTTTAATTTTCTTGGGCTAGCCTGATTCAGGAGGCACAGAGACGTACGGCTGATATTGAAAAAACTTAGCCAAGATAGTGACGCAAGCAGTTATTAGCTACATGTAAGCGCTTTTGTTGTCATTCATTACGAATTTATGAGGTGGGTGGTATAAATATTCTTCTGTTTCCTTTCAAATAAAACTTTGTCTCATGATGACTGCACTCTGAATTTATGAGGTCGTCACTTTCAATTTTTTTTTTAAATCAGATTACGTAATTGAATATTCTTATGTTACTTTTGTTAATGGATTGAGTTACTATTTGTAATTTTATCTCATTTTTAATTAAATTTTTGTCATTTTATTTTATTTTTATTGGGTCCTGATAACTTTCTTAATCACAGATTAGTAATCCATGACGTGACTCTCACCCAACAAGAAGAAAATTAGTCAGCATAGACTACGTTACTACTCTACTCTTTGCGCTCTGCCTCCCTCACTTTTCATGCGCCATATTTAATATTCTCTAAAGATCACACATCTCCATATAAACAAAAAAGAGGAAACACCTGCCTTTTGCTTAGCTGCTACTTGACTCCTCAGGAACTGTCTCCCCTTTTCACTCAAGGTTTTGAACCGGACCGGTCATTGAACTAGTCGGGGTATTAGGTTAAGGGTCAGTGGATCAGATTAGAGTTAAACTAGAGTTAAACGTGGGCCAAACCAGTGAGAAATTGAATATTTTAGAATTATTAATATGAAATTCTAAAAAAAAAATTAAAAAATTTGATTTTTTTTTTAAAAATAGTGGACCGAACTGGTTTACCAGCCTATTGGCCGGCTTTTGGCTCGGACCGGCCGGTCCAGTTCAGGTTTAAAAACCCTGTTTTCATTTCTCCAGAAGGCATCTTCTTAACATATGGTTTCCTTTCAGATTTCTGCAACTCTTCTTCTACTTTATACTACACAAGCCTCAACATTACTGTCTTTTTCATTCATATACAGGGCAAACTGTGATAATGATGTAACCTTGAAAATTTTGTATTGTGGGATTTGCTAATAAGGCTGGTGATGTTCATTTTCTCAGGAATGAATTGGGCCGCAGCATGTATCCCAAGTTGCTGGTTAATCAAGGGCCTGTAAGAATAGGAAAGTTACTGCCCCAAAAGAATTTTCACCTATATATAATTCATATGACCATGATGGATCAATAACTCAAGGTGGATATATACTATGATAAAACGGTGGTTGATGAGCACTTTGCCATCAAAATCCCAAATGGCTTGCCGGTCGATGGTGCGACTCTATTGTTGTTTGCCGGAATCACAATATATAGCCCCATGAAGTTCCTTAGGATGTGCCAGCCAGGTCAGCATCTACGCGCGGTAGGGTTAGGTGGAATCGGCCTCGTGGCAGTCAAGTTTGCTAAGGCCGTGAACATGAAGGTGACAGTGATATATAAGTTAGAAGAAGAAGGTGTTGGAAAGGCATGGAGTTGACACTTTCTTGCTTAGTAACAACTAACAACCCAAAACAGTTGGCCTGGAGGTGATTAATCATAGTTCAATTCGTAACTCTATATGTATGTAGTTATTATTTCTTTGAATTATAGTCACGAATTGGTTTATTGTTGAATGTATATACACACACAGGAGCAGAAGGATACGTTGGGCGGAATTATAGATACAGTTGCTGGACCTCACTCTGGTTGCCCATTAGTTGAGTTGTTAAAGACAAAAAGAAAATTGATTATATATAATGCTTGTTTGTAATAAGCTTTTCAATAATGATTTACGGTATATGAGGTAAATATGTGAGATGAGTGTTGTCTCGACTTACGTATATAAATACTTTTAAAATCCCCAATCATCATACCAAATATAGTTATAGTTGGTGCATCAAACACTCCTCCCGAGTTACCCACCAAACATGGTTATAACAGAAAATATTGAAGTTATTGGCATGGATTGCATGGACACTGCTTTAGAACGAGTTGCCAAAGACAATCAATGTCAAGCATCGTTTTGTGATTGATGTCGCCAACACCCTTCATAGAGCCTCTCCTATTCACTAAATATCGACAAACGCAAAGTCCTTTGAATATATAGGTTTTCTTTTTTTTTCCCTACACACATGTCCCCTCATAGTGGATGTAAATGTGAGCACCTTTGAATATGTAGTTAGAAAAAGAAAAGATAAATAATAGAAATATTTTTGTGTTCCTTTGTAAATGATCCTCTATACATTACATAATTACAACTAAATATCATAAACATAATCAGTCTATTGTATCATAATTACATATAATTATCTTTTATGAAATTAAACTAGGCGTGCTATTATTCTCTCGACTGCACCCGAGGAGGTCAATTTCAAATTATAGTTTCAATTCAACTTTGCTTATTGAATTCTCTCGTGTTGGTTTTGTTTGTTAATAGAGTGCGTTACTCTCATGAATGTCCTAGTCCTACCCTTCAAGATGCGCTAATTATATAGACAGGCAGTCAGACACATACTGTAATATCTCAAATTTTGGAATTAAAGGCTTAAGATTTAGTCTGGATTAAAGGGGACCACTAGACTCTTGTTTGATAAATGTCATAGTGAGGCATAATATTATTTCCCAAAATTTCTTTATATCTATGAACATTAAAAGAAATTATATTGGTGAGCTAAAGAGCTCAAGGAATAATAAAACAAAGCAATTGGAAGTCACATATAATATAGTAAAATGGAACACAAAGTGATTTTTGCCACCGGTGAAATTTTCGGTATGACAGTAGTGATTGTGTGATATTTTTCAATGGGTAAATGATTTTGAAAACTTATGAAACTTTCCAGAGTGAAAGTATACTTATCAAGCTTTAACTTGATAGGTCATATAGGTCATTTGGAGTTGTACACAAAGAGAAATGAATTTTTGAAGTTAGCCCAGCGAAATTAATTATTTTCTGGGACAACATTCAAATATAAAAATCCTGGGAAGAGTAAGCTTCTAATTGGGAAAATATTATATTCTCCCTTAAAACTAGACTCAATGAGGGTCGTATAAAATATTATATTCTCCTTTAAAAATATTATATTCTCCCTTAAGAAGCCTATTGTTTTTTAATGGATTTCCAAACACTCCTCACTCTTATTTAATGAGCTTTTGACTGAAAAAAACTTTTTTTATCTCATTAATGAGTTTTCAAAGAGGCTCTAAATGAAATTTAGTAATCTATCTGTATACGACTAATATTATTTTAATCTCATATTCAACGAGCAGGTTAAAGCAGGGGAGCCGGGTATTAGTGCATTACTATTAGCCACAGCCTACATAGATCAGAGCATGAGTTTGTCGCCATCTATTACGTATTGATGACGTGTTGGGAGTATGAGTTGCGGGTCGAATTTTATCTTACATTGATATCAGACTCATTCAAAGTCAAAAGTGGATTCTCATTTCATTTCAATAGACTTCGTTCCTCTCACGGCCCTGCCTTCCTCCTCAATCATACTATATGCTATAAATATTCCCAACTTCTGGGTTTCTGAAAATCACAATCACAACTCACAGCTCTCTCTACTTCCGCCAACCAGAAAAGAACTCAACTCTAGTTACCCATTCCCAGAAATATGGCAAACACTTCTGCCTCATCAGCTCATCAAGAAAAGAGAACACACGCCCATGGATATGCCGCCAGAGACTCCTCAGGAATTGTCTCCCCCTTTCAATTCACCAGAAGGTCTATAATATACATATAGCCCAAGCATATGCATGGCTATTGCTTAATATCACTGGAAATATGCATTAGCATAACCTTTTTATCTGTTGTATATATATAGGGCCAACGGCGATAATGATATCACCATCAGGATACTGTACTGTGGGATTTGCCACAGCGATGTTCATTATCCCAGAAATGAAATGCATTTACCAGAAGGCTATATCTTCTATCCTATGGTTCCCGGGTATATATCTATATATCTATATATATATATCCTTCTGTAGTATTATTTTCAATCAACCAAATTAAGCCCTTCATTTTCCTTTAATTTCTCGTTCTCATACTGATTATATGTTCAGGCATGAGATTGTGGGGGAAGTGATAAAGGTGGGTCGTAATGTACAGAAATTCAAAGTTGGTGATATAGCAGGTTTAGGTCCCATTTTTGATTCGTGTCGCTCCTGTTCTCACTGCAACGAAGATTTAGAAGTATATTGCCCCAAAATGATTATGACTTATAATGCAATTGATAAGGATGGATCAGTGACTTATGGTGGGTATTCTGATAAGACTGTTGTTGATGAACATTTTGCGGTGAAGATACCCAATGGCATGCCCCTTGATGGAGCAGCACCATTGTTGTGTGCTGGCCTCACAGTGTACAGTCCCATGAAGTACTTTGGCTTGTGTGAGGCTGGTATGCATTTGGGTGTGGTGGGCTTAGGTGGACTAGGCCACGTGGCAGTCAAGTTTGCTAAGGCCATGAACATTAAGGTGACTGTGATAAGTACTTCTCCTGGGAAGAAGAAGGAAGCATTGGAAAGTCATGGTGCCGATGCTTTCATTGTTAGTACCGACCAACAACAAATGCAGGTATGTGTAAATGTTCCTCATTGTCTGTCGTATCATGTTCCTTAGTTAAATTTTAATAATTGGGATTGTGAATTTGTAGGAAGCGAGGGGGACCATGGATGGAATCCTAGACACAGTTGCAGGGAATCACTCTGTTCATCCATTGGTTGATTTGTTGAAGACAGGAGGGAAATTGGTTGTGGTAGGAGCACCAATGCAAGAACCTCAGTTACCAGTTATTCCTTTGATCATGGGTCAGTTAATAATTTCTTAAACTCTTCGATGATCATGTCATGTGTTGTAATTTTAAAGCGGCCCTGTTCTGATTGATATATAATAATATGTATATATAGGGAGGAAGACGATCGCAGGAAGTGCAGGAGGAGGAACGAAGGAGAGCCAGGAGATGATTGATTTTGCAGCGAAGCACAATATAACAGCAGACATTGAGCTGATTCCTATGGATTATGTGAACACTGCCTTAGAGAGAGTTTCGAAGAATGATGTGAAGTATCGTTTTGTGATTGATGTGGCCAACACTCTTCATAAGGACGCCTCTGCTGCTACTAGTTAAGAATTATTTTGATCACATGTCCGAGAGAGAAATTTGACGTTTCTGTTGCATTTTGTTTTATTATTTTTTTTTTTGGTATAATATTTCTGTTGCATTTTAATCAATAGTCATTATCAGTATATTTGATGTAATGTGAGAGTGAGTTGTCCTTTTAGATTAACTCTTATTTATTGGTTTTGCATGTGAAAGTGAAACTTCAATACTAGCATATTAATGGACTTCATTAGTAATGATGTGATTATTCTTTGAATTAAAGTTAAAAATGAACTCAGGAATAACGTAAATTTTTTTTTTCGAGGGAATCGAAACAAATTTTAAAATTAAAAACAATTTATAATAAGCGAAGAAACATTTAACTATGATTTTATAATAAGCGAAGAGACATCAAGACGGTCTCTGTGTGTGTCTCAGCCTTTCGCAGTCCTTCGCACTGCTCATGTCCTCCCTCCTCCTTTACGTTGCTGTTTCCCTTCATCTCTCTCTCTCTCTCTCTTCCCATCCTATATTTGTATATTCGCCATAACTCACCATTACTCCAATAATTTTTTTTTTTAGTAATACCCTAGAGGTGCAGGTTTCATACCTTGCCTCCGCGCTAGAGAGCGCCAGCCACTACTCCAATAATTTTAGACAACCAAGTTTTATATTGGCACGAATACTGATGATATTGATATGGATTTGTCAATTTCTTTTTATTTTGAACGAGCATTTTATGACTTCAGTCCATTCATGGGAAGGCAGTTCCCTGCCTTCAGTCACGTAACAGGATAATATTGAATATTTTTACTTGGAACTCATGAAAAAATATTCCAATAATTAACCCTCCACATTGCATTCTGCTAATCAAAGACATGACTTGTGTGATGAGTTGGTTGGTTTATTATTTTCATTACTCATATGAAACGAGCAGGTTAAAGCAGTGACGCGGGGACCAGATTAGCTAGCTATACTCCTTTTGAATATTTACTTAATTTAATTATATTAAAAAATTAATTAAATTAGATAATATAATATATATTTTCTAAAATACTATAGTTATATTCCTTAATTCTTTCATTCCATCTCCCTTTTAATTATTATTAAAGGAGTATTAGTAGGAATAAATTAAAAAAAGATTAATAAATATAAAACTATATATTATATTTAAGACTAAAATTAACTCCACTCATGTTTTATTATATTGAGTATAGAAGGGAGTAACAGATTGCATTTGTCGTCATTACGAATGACACAACGATGATGATTTTGTGGCAGTCAAATTATATTTTTCAAATGGACTCCGTTATTCCACTGCACTGCCTCCCTCTGCCTCATGCTCATGCCCTATAAATATTCCCAATTACTTGCATTGTGACTCTCTAAATAAAGATCACAAGTCCACATAACACCCCATTATTCCGAGCAATAATATTATGGCAAACACTGCTATGTCTTCACTAACCCTAGAAAATGAGAATGCCTGCCTTTGGATTAGCCGCTGGAGACTCTTCCCGAATTCTCTCTCCTCCTTTTCACTTCTCCAGAAGGTATGTATGTATCTATATAGCACATGCACGTGCCTATATATATGTGCACGCTATTGCTTATTAACTGAATCATTTTCTTTGTTCTCTTGAATATACGTCCATGCAGGGCCAACGGTGATCATCATGATATCACCATCAAGATATATACTGTGGGATTTGCCACGACGATGTGCATTTTCTCAGGAATGAAGTGCAACTGAAAGGCCATATATAATACCTTCTATCCTATGGTTGGTGGGCATATATATCCTCTGTTGAAATTTGAAGGATCATATTCATGCAAGGCAAAACAAGAATCTCTAAAATGTTATTGATTAATCCTTGACCTATGGTGGATAAAAATGTGGTTGATGTGTTGGCGTCACCATCGTACACCGTACAAATTGTTAGCGGCAACACCTGTTGAAACACAATAAACAAATAGTTCGAGTCACGTCCAAGGACGTTGTCCTTAGGAGATATTCCGCAACCCCCCTAGTAGATTAGGAAGCGGCACTCCCCAGGATAAAACGAACTCTTCCTGCAGAAAACAGGGTGACAGAACTGCAGAAAGATATTAGTGTAACTCAGAAGAAGAGAGAGAAGAGAGGAGCATGGGGACCTCCGTGTCACCAAACATAGGTGCTCTCACCTTGGCACTCCAGAACTTGCTCCATACATTGCCTTTTATAGGCAGATATTATGTGACCGTTGAGCAGCAATGATGACTATTAATGACGGTTTAATGACAATTAAAACAATAGTTACAAAACCAGTATTAATGACAATTTAATGTAATAAAACCTTTTAAATGTCATTAAAACCATTCAGTTAAAAATCTAACGGTCATCTCCAACGGTCAGTTCACATACTCTTCTTATCAGTCTTTTTACTAACTCAAGCTCATATTTAATTGTATACTAGGGCCTTCCCAATCTTGAGTTGTATGAGACTTCTTTCTTTGACACACTCACACACAATATTTCCAACATGATGAATATATATCGCTGTCAAAATTCCCAATAGCTTGCCCCTTGATGGAGTATCTCCATTTTTATGTGCCGGCCTCACAGTTGCTGAACCTTACCTTCTCCATGCATAGGTTGATTTGTTGAGCACAGGAGGAAAATTGGTTTTGGCAGGAGCATCACTAAAAAATCCTGAGTTACCAACTTTGCTTTTAATGATGGGTACGTAAGTTAATTTCTTAATCTCTTCATTTTTTAGGCGTTACTTTGAAACACCTGTTCCGATTGATAGTACGGTGATGGACGCACACATATATATATATATAGGGAGGAAGATGATAGCTGGTAGTGCAGCAGGAGGAATGACAGAGAGCCCAGAGATGATTGATTTTGCAACCAAGCATAATATCACAGCGGATATTGAAGTTATTTCATTGGATTACGTGAACACTGCCTTAGAGCGAGTTGCGAAAAATGATGTTAAATATCGATTTGTTATCGATGTGGCCAACACACTTACGGGTACTGCAATTACCAGTTAATAATTGTAATAAGGTGACTGAGAGATGAATCCCAATATTTATAGAAATGTTAGTGGTCATTAGCCCATAATATGAATAAAAGTTGTCCTTAATTACCTCTTATTTATTGCTTTTGGACGTGAACCTTCATTATTATACTTTTAATGTAAGGTCTTCATCACTTCAAGTTTTTTTAATGCTGATTGGGCTGCCCTGACAATAAAAGGTGTATACCAGTGGTTTTGTGCCTTCTTTAGTAAGAGTTTGATTTCTTGATGGGCAGCTAGAAAACAACCCATTGCTGCTAGATCAACTACAACAGAGGCTGGGTATCGTTCTCTAGCTTTAGCAATTTTCATTTGGATTTAATCTTTGTTAGTGTTGGTGCTACATATTTGTTTGCTAATCTTGTCATGTTTGCTGCTGCGAAAACTCTTTACATCACTTTCTTATCTTTTCAAGAGATGTCTTCACTAAGTCACTCCCTGCACCTCGTTTTGAGTAATTGCTTACAAGCCTCAGTTCTTCCATCACTGCTCAGCTTGAAGGGGGAAGTTGAAGCAAAAGCCGAGTTGAAGCATTTCACAATGAAGCTCAATGATATAATAGTCCAAAAAAAATGGCCTAACGCCGATATTTTAATCCATAACAACGTAAATATTATTGTTAATTCTTAACGTTTGACTGAATCTTGATTTTGGCATATATAGTTTTAAATTGTTGGTTTTCATCTTTATAATTTCATAAGAGTTTAGTCTGAATTTAAGTATAGAGATTAAAATCAAATATTATTAAAAGTATAAGGATTCATTATTAAACTCAAACGAAATATTTATCAAATTATAGGGACTAACAATTATATTAATCCTAATTTTTTATTTAATAGGAATTTAAAGGTATTGTAAAAATAAAAGCAATTTATAATGTCTGAAAGCAGTCAAGCATATGTGGAGCTGAAGACTCGTGGTCATTTTTTTTTTTTAATTAAAGTAAGGCCACAGGCCTGCATAAAGCAGAGAGCCCACTAGAAGATAGAGCTATAGGCTTCGCCAGAAATGGGCTGGCACCTGGCTCTGGCTACTTGCCCGTACGATTTTTTTTTTTTCCTTGGGTACAATTAATTCCCATACGACATTAAATCGTAGATTCGTAGTTGAATTGTGCCCAAGGAAAACTACTGTTCGTCCAAAAACAAATTTTTGAATTAGATTACCCAATTGTTCATCCAAAAACAAATATTTGAATCAGATTACCCAATTTTTCTTGTGAGCTTATACATGAATTTAACTTTTAAATGGCCTGTGTAAATAATTTAGTTTGTTATAAATTTAATTATATATATGTCATTTCTTAATAGATATGGGGAAAGAGCTCGTTTGGATGAGCTTTTATGAATCAGGTTTATTATATAAGTTCTATTTACGTAAATCAAGATAAATATCTTCCACATATTTACCTCATATATCGTAAAAGCACCTCGTAAACCGTAAAAACTACCTTGTATGCCGTAAAAGTTACTTCATATTCCGTGAATCACAATTCATAAGCATTTATGGAGCTCCCATAAGCTAATTCAAACATACTCTAATTAGAATCTTTAGCCACTCCCTGTACCCTTACACTTTAGCTAGGATCATTAGATTAGGTGGCTTTTCACAAGGATCACGTATGTAGGGAAGATTTTAATGCTTGTCAAATATTATTGTGAATTTGTGATGCTATAATAAAGGTATTAAACATAATGATTTTATAATTATTAAATTGTTGATAAGATTTTGTGGGGGCGTGCCAGCAATATTAAGAATCTTACTTATCTAAAAATTTAGTGGCATGTCACTTTTTTATTGGTCAGTAAATGAATGATGTGATGCCACCAATACACGCAAGAATTTCTCATAATATTACGATAGAGGAGGCTTCATTACTAGGAGGCAATATTCCAAGTGGCAAGTATCAAACCAGGGGAGGCTGCTTAATTACATTCATAATATATTCATTATCTCAGGAATGAATTGGGCCGCAGCAAGTTTCCCATGGTTGCCGGGTAATATTCTCTTCCTCCTTCAAATAAACCATATTCATCAACAATATATGACCGTGATGAGTTCATAACTTCATACTCACTATATATAGTCTTTTTATTTCTTCTTTTATGAATTGGACAACTTTAGACACGAGATCGTCGGAGAAGTGACATAAAGGTGGGTCGTAATGTGACCAAATTCAAAATCGATGATGTTGCCGGCGTGTGGGGTCATTTTGTGGTTCACGTCGCTCTTGCTCTAACTGCAATCAAGGCTGGGAAAGTTACTGCTCCAAAAGAATTTTCACATATAATTCATATGACCACGATGGATCAATAACTCAAGGTGGATATATCCTCTGATAATACTGTGGTTGATGAGCACTTTGCCACAGATGCCTTGCCACTCGATGGTGCGGCTCCGTTGTTATGTGCCAGAATCACAGTATATAGCCCCATCAAGTTCCATGGGCTGTGCCAGCCAGGTCAACATCTGGGTGTGGTAGGGTTAGGTGGACCCGGCCTCGTGGCAGTCAAGTTTGCGAATGCTATGAACATGAAGCTGACAGTGATGAGTACTTCTCCGAAAAAGAAGAATGAGGCCTTGGAAAGGCTTGGAGCTGACGCTTTCTTGCTCAGTGACGACCCAAAACAATTGCAGGTAATTAATCATATCGTCCAATTCGTAACTTTATATATATATATATATACACACACACTCCGTCCTCTGTCCTCCGCTTAATAACATAAATAGGAACTGAAAGGAATTGGCGGAAATCTTAAATATAAGGTATATTTTTTATATTTTTTAATTTTTTTTTAATTTATTTCTATTGATTCTTTCACAACAATAATCAGAAAAGGAATGAGATAATTAAAAAAGATAATTAGCGTGTTTTAGAAAATAAATATAACTAACTTAATTAATTTTGTTATCTAAGTAAATTAAATAAATATGTCTTATATTAAGGATAGAAAGAATAGTATATAGTTATTATTTCTTTGCAATTAGCGATGGATTGGCTGGTTGTTATATATACACACACAGGAGGGGAATAATACGTTGGACAAAGATGATTGATACGATTGCAGGACCTCACTCTCTTTACCCATTAGTTGAGTTGTTGAAGACAACAGGAAAATTGATTATTGTTGGTACATCAAACACTCCTTCCGAGTTACCCACTATTCCTCTGATGATGGATAATTAATTAAGTTTATCTTTTGTGATTTCTCCTTTTAATTTAAATTTTAGAAGATGACTGAAAACATACACACACACATGCAGGGAGGAAGATGATTGCTGGAAGTGCCGCTGGAGGAATGGGAGAAACCCAAGAGATGATTGATTTGGCAGTGAAACTTAACATAACAGCACATATTGAAGTTATTGGCATGAATTACGTGAAAATTGCCTTAGAACGAGTTGCCAAAAATGACGTCAAGTATCATTTTGTGATCGATGTCGCCAAACACTCTTCACTAGGCCTCTGTTGTTCACTAGAAATTGGCAAAAAAAAAAAAATAAATAAATAAAGTCAATCATTGGACTATCGTTAATTATTTTCAGAATTTTTTTTGTCAGAGATAGTGTTTGGATGAACGGTGAGAAAAATGACTTATGGATAAATTAGATTGGATAAAAGTTAAATTGTGTAAGTTATTTATGTTTGGATTGACGATTGGATAAGTGCTTTTATAAAAGTGAAATGTGTTTGGTTTAGCTTTTACATAAGTGAATTTTATGATATTTAAAATAAAAAATTATAAAATATATGAAAAGTGAGAAAAATATATTTAATCACATTTGACAATGGTAAAATAGATAATTAAATTGTAATAAAAATGTAAATAAATTAGAAATGATATAAAATTAAAGTTTTTGATACAGTCAAATATAACATAACTAATCAGATCAAATGTCATGTACAATTAGGTTCCTGATAGTGTTACGATGATTTATTTGAGTTGAAAATGTCCAAAGATCATTTGTTGACGATGGCTCTTGATTTTGACTATTATTTACATTAACTGTATTTTCATTTTCTTGATCCCTAAAGTCTACATCAGTTTAGAAATTTCTTATAAGCTCTTAATTATTGGTCAATCATTGGACTATCGTTAATTATTCTCAGAAGTTTTTTTTTTTTTTGGGTCAGAGATAATGTTTTTCACAAGTAACCCTCACATGTTCCAAGGAGTATTGGCTAAAATAGAGCTTGCCTTGAATATGGAAGTTTTTTTTGTTTTTTCCCTAGGCACATGCCTCCTCCTCTTGTAGGTAAAAATGTGGGCCCATTTAAAGTAAAGATCCAAACTTTAGTTTGTTATATTTTAATGGGCTATCTGGTCTCACTAGACTCAACCATTATTGATATAAATAAGTTATATATATATATATATATATATAGACAAGACACCCACATAAAGTCAATGCTCTAGATATATACCCACGTCATAAAATTTATAGAATGTCCATAAATAAGGGATCTTAGTTTTGGGTTCGTGGCCCAATCCAGTTACCCCGGTGAGCGTTCAAAAGAGGACGTGGGCCCATCATGGACGCCTGAAGAGGATGGCGCTGAATCCATCTCACTCCAGAACTTTCAGCCTTCAATTTTTATGGGCTAGCATGATTCAGGATGCAAAAAGATGTCTAACATACCAACATGATTGGGTTTAGTCAAAGGTGCTAAGTTTCTACGAATCAATGTTTGAATCTACCAGAACAATTGGAATACTATCGGACCTACCATATGTCAGTTTGTTAAGGATGTATTTAATGGGTCCTTGTCTATAAGGGAGGCTAATAGAACATTGATTGTTTTAATTCCTAAAAGAGATAATCCTGAAGTTGTTAGCCACTTTCGACCCATCTCTCTCTGTTCTATACACTATAAATGTATTACCAAGGTTATTACTAGCAGGCTGAAATTTGTGATGAATGATTTAATTTCTCTTTATCAGGCCAGTTTTATCAAAGGGAGACATATTCAAGATAATATTATCATTGGGCAAGAAATTCTTCACATGATGAAAAAGGCTAAAGGAAGGAGAGGATACATGGCCTTGAAGATAGATTTAGAGAAGGCATACGACCGACTTAATTAGAACTTCTTGAAGCAAGTACTCATTGAGGAGAGACTAGAATTTGGATTAGTGAATCTTATCATGGAATGCATTTCTACTGTCACATATAATGTACTATGGAATGGTGAGAAAACAAATTAGTTTGCTCCTAGGCGAGGCTTACGGCAAGGGGATCCAATTTCTCCATATTTATTTGTGATGTGCATCGATAAACTCTCACATATTATTAGTGATACAGTGAGGGATAAAAAATGGAAGCCTATCAAGATCTCCAAAGTTGGTCCAGTCATATCCCACTTAATGTTTGCAGATGATCTACTACTTTTTGGGGAAGCCATAGAGGAGCAGGCTAAGTGTATTATGGAATGCCTTGATAGATTCTGTGAGGCATCAGGAGAAAAAGTTAGCTACTCAAAATCCTCTATATTCTTCTCTCTAAAGGTCCCAAAAGCAAGTAAACGAAGAATTCATGACATAAACTCAAATGAAGATTACCAACGAAATTGGCAAGTACCTGGGCTTCCCCTTGTCCAGAAAAAGGAAGCCGAGAGAGACATTTCAATATATCATAGATAGAGTTAACTCAAAGCTTGCAGCATGGAAGACAAGTTCTCTATATGTGGCGGGAAGAATCACATTAGCTAAATCTGTTGTAAGCACGGTTCCTCTGCATACTATGCAAGTTACACAGATTCCTTTGAGTATCTGTAAGGAAGTCGAGAGATTGCAATGTAATTTCATATGGGGGAAGTCAAGCAACCATGGATTCCATAATGTGGGTTGGAATACTCTAATTCAGCCTAAAAATTATGGGGGTCTTGGATGTAAAAAGCTATCTTCCATGAATCAAGCATTTGGCTCCAAACTGGCGTGGCAACTGGTTGCTGGTACTGAGAGTTTATGGGCAGAAGTTCTTTTCAAGAAATACATGACCCGAAATGAACAAAATCTACTTGAAGATAGACCTGGGAATTCTTCTTTATGGAAATTTATTTGTAAACAAAAAAATATCATTGAAGAAGGAACCACATGGCGAGTCAAAAATGGAAAGTCTGTAAACTTCTTCCATGACACATGGTTATTTCAAGGGAAACGAATACAAGATATGTGTCTGAGGCCTCTGTTGGAGGAAGAAAATGAAAGCACGATTTCAGACTAGACAGTTAATGGAACTTGGGATTTTACTCGACTTGGATCCACAGTGTCAAGTGAAGTCTTACAGAGATTAATAGCTATCCTTCCTCCTATGCCAGAAGCGGGAGAAGACGTTATGATGTGGAAAGGGACACCCAATGGTGTATTCACTGTTAAATCAGCATACTATTTAATTCAGAATTCTCCTTCTCATTTATTTCATTCTTGTTACAAACTCATTTGGAAATGGCAGGGTGCTGAAAGGATAAGAGTATTCATGTGGCTAGTTTTTCATAACAGACTTCCAACGAATAAGTGGCGTAGCAAGTGGTCCAACTCATCATCATTATGCTCCCTTTGCAACTCACAGATTGAGAGTACCATTCATATTTTGCGAGATTGTAGGTATGCCATGAACATGTGGATGACTCTAATCTGCCCACGTTACTATGCTTCCTTTTTTGCTGCTTCATTGAGAGATTGGATTCATTTTAATCTCAAAAAGGAAATTGGAAGAACTACAAGTTCTAAATGGGAATTTATTTTCGGCGTGGGTGTCTGGAAACTTTGGACATGGAGGAATCAATCAGTCTTCGACGAAAACCTCACCAGGCCAATTGACCCGGTTGCCGCTATTTTATATTCATGGGATCTTTTTGTGCATAAAGACAAAATATCAATTGACAATAGTGCAAGAACAATCGAGAGCCGTGTATGGCAGGCACCCCCTAATGAGTGGATCAAAGTCAATGTCGACGGAGCTATGTCTTCAACTATGAACAGAGCTAGCTGTGGGGGAGTCATAAGGGATTCATGTGGCTCATGGATTGCTGGGTTTTCATCCGCAATTGGACAGTATAGTGCTCACGAAGCGGAAGAATGGGCTTTATTTAAAGGATTGTAGCTAATTTGGAATATGGGTTTCAAAAAGGTCATTGTTGAATCTGATTCCAAAAATCTGGTAGATATGTTGTATGATGTTGGAAGCACCAGCACACAAAGCCTGGTAGTCTTTCAGATAAAAGGCTTAATGGAGTATAGATGAAATTTACAGATTATCCATATATCGCGGGTACAAAACCGGGTTGCAGACAAACTTGTAAAGGATGGTCTATCCAATTCTAATTTCTTTGATTCATGTCCTTCTCATTTGAGGACATTAGTGCTTCAAGATTGTATGGGAATCAGTTCCCCAACTACTTAATTTTATTTTACTGGCGTTGCCTCATTTATACCCAAAAAAAAAATCTAGCAATATTTATTATCTTGATAATGACTCAAATAAAATTACTTTAAGAATGAGGATACATGTTTTTAGCCAAATAAAAAAGACGTGTGATACAAATATTCTTGTGTACCTTTCCAAATGAAATTTCATTAATCTCTTGACTGCATTACGAATTTACGAGGCCGTCAATTTCAAGTTATAGTTTCAAATCAACTTCCGAAAATTGAATTTTCTTCAGTTTCAAATCACACCCGTATACATATACATAAATACTCACCTCCTGTGTCGGGCAATCATACATCTTCCTTATCTAAAGCTATCAAAATAGTCAGGTCCCATCTTTATGCACCCAATCCATATCAACTCGGTCTGATCAGCTCTTCATCTGAAACTGAAAAGTGTAAATACAAGTCTGAAGGGATAAATTATACCTGAGTTTAATTTAAAGGGAGAATGCTAAAAAAATACCATTTAAACTTCAAAATCCCGTTAACAAGTTTGATAATGGGATTAACAAGAATGATAATGTAATTAACAAATCATTTTATTGTTAAATCATCTATTTGGGATTTGAAAGTTTAAATGGTATTTTTCTGAAATTCTCCCTAATTTAAAGTCCAAATTTTATTAAATCCAAATTAAGTATTCTCTTATCCTCATTTCCATAGTTCAAAAATAAAATATTTGAACAAGTCAAATAGTAATTTCGGGTGAAAATGAACAGGGTTAAAAATGGATAACCCAAGGTGGAGCCCCCTTTTTTGGGGTCAGGAGGAAAGGGAAGAAGTTCAAAATTCAAACATGGTGATGTTCTGTCAATAAAGACTGCGTTTACTCTTTTGGCTCAGATTCCTCACCATACGCTATAAAATACGGTTTTTTTTTTTTTTTTAGACATTGGCAGTCCCTCTAGTTTGACTCAAATATTATTCTTATCACGAAAATTTCATATGAATATTGTTTTGTCAAACCAAATGAATAATAAAACCTTAAATTGTGCCCATCAGTGATTATTTCATCCCGAGTTAGTTGGGGCCTTGCAGGGCTTATTCATTTATAATTAAATGCGCCGGCTGATGCCTTAGCATTGTTTCATCTTCAATACTTTCTATTAAATACTCTCTTCTGTCATTCACAAATTTTTCAATTGATTTAAATCACATTTTTTATAAACAACTTTATAATTTTTTTTTTGTGGTAAAACCAGGAGCATCCTTACTACTAGAAATTAAGGACTAATCTTCTTCAGAAGTGTGGGAGTTAAAAGCTAAACCCCATTCGTAAGTAATTTTTATGATAGATTATGCATGACAATTAACTTTGACCATATACCATATCTTACTAAAACATAGATTAGGGATAGCATCAAATAATGGCTTTAATTTGGACAAACTAATAGAAGACTCTAATTCTATTGGATATGTTTTTCCATCGGTAACACATTCGATTTTCTCTGCTCTCTCCACCTGCAGCTTCCAGTTTCGCTATGTTCTGCAATGAAACTTGATGGTTCAAATTAATGAGTTTGATTTAAGAAAGTTAGATAAGTGTGGTTATAAAATTTCGGGTTAATATCATTTTTAGTTTTCTAAATTTACCTTCATTCAAATTTTGATCCCTCAAGTTTTAAATCATTAGTTTTAATCTTTCTAGAAACAAAATGGTTCCAATTTTTATTGAGTTATAAGGATCAATATTTAAACAAAATAAAACTTGAGGGACCAAAACTTATAGTTTAAAATTTAATGGACTAAAACCAAAATGAGATCAAATTTAAGTGACAAAAAATTATATTAATCCTAAAATTTTAATAAAGAGAATATATAAGATAAAAAATTAAAAAAATTAATTAAAAGTTTCCAACTCATCTTATTAGTTATTTGTTTCTTATATATGGAATTGGAGGAGTTCAAGATAGCCTCTTGATGTAATATGATGGTTGCATATGATCATTTTGTGATCCACATTCCAAATAGCCTTCCTCTTAATATTGTGCTTCTCTACTTTGTGCTAGGATCCCTATGTATAGTCTTTTAAGGCATTTTGGTTAGACAATTCTTATTTGGTTTCTACTTAAAAGTAACATGGTATCAAATGTTAAGATATTAGAATTAATGCAAATGTTTAAAGTAACATGGTACATAACTATTGTCATGATCTTGTGTATTTTGTGATATGCATTCTAGAGACTCATTTTCATCATAATGACCTAATGAAGATGAAGAATAGTGATGTGATTTTTTTTTTCATTTCTATGGTTTTTGATGTTCATCCAAGCATATACAAGAAAGCCTTTTATGGTGTGTTTGGAAAACCACCAAACCGTGGTTTCAAACCACGGTCTGCGTAAATCGAGATAAAACTCTTCTCACATACTTACCTCATAAATCGTAAAAGCTATTCTCAAAAGCTAATCTAAATACACACTTAGTTTAATAACATGGTATCAGAGCTATCATCATGATCTCGTGCAAACATCTAAAGTAATACGATATTAGAGCTATCATCATACTTATAGTAGTAACATGGTGTCAAAATCATGATATCAAAGATATCATCATGATCTTATGAAAATACCTAAAGTAACATAGTATCAAATCTATCGTCGTAGTCTCATGCAAATACCTAAAGTAACATGGTATCAGAGCCCATGATATATTGATATCAGAGCTATTGTCATGGTCGTAACATGTTATCATAGCTATCGTCATAGTCTCGTGCACTATAGGCTAAGTGAAATAGTCATGAATAATAGAATATAAGGTCCCATATTTTTACTAGTCTACCAAATTTAAGCATAAAATCACTAAATGGTCACTGAAATAAGAAGTGCGATTCAAAACTTTAAAGTTGGGGATAAGGTAAGTGTGGGGTGCACATGCACTATAGGTTAGGTGGAGTAACTATGAACAACATGTATAAGGTTCTAGTTTCTTAAGGTGACAGTGATGAATACATCACCTGATAAAAAAGATAAAGTAATAAAGAATTTGAAGTTGATAGTCGAGATCAAAATCATGGTATCATAATTATTGTTATGGTCTCATTGAATTACCTAAAGTAACAAAATATTATAGCTATCATTATGGTCTCATGCACTGTAAGTCAAGTGGAGTAGCCAGGAATAACATAATATAAAGTCGTGTACATAAAACAACATGGTATCAGAGCTATCGTCATGAATGGTCTGATGCACGATAGGTTAAGTAGACTACCCAAGAGCACTATGATATAAGGTTGTGCCAAAAAAAAAACTATTAAATACATAAAAGTATAGATGAAATTTTTAAATTTTCCCTTCACTAAAAGTGCCACTGTGTCTATATTAAATAAATTAAAATTGTAATAGATATTTTTTTTTGAATTTCTAAGGAACATGATGAAATGACACAAAAAAATTTCTTTCAAAACAATCTACACTTGTAAATTATGGGGAGTAATTGAGATAAAAAGAAATTAGTTAAGCATAGCAAGTGAATAAGGAGGGATTAGAACATATTAAGTGAATATTTTTTGAATATTTATTTAGCATTTAAAAATATTTTTTTAGACATTGTGGGATTACAAGCCATACGTCTAGTTTGACTCAAATAGCATGCATACCACGAAAATTCTAAATGATTTTTTTTTTTGCCAAACCAAAATGAATAATAAAAACTTATTTTATGCCCATTAATGATTATTATTATATGTTTGTTTGGGATCCTGTTTAGGGTCATTAAAAATACTTATTTAAATAAATTAAGATAAAACTCATGTCATATATTTATTTCATATATTATAAATTACGATTAAAAAACTATTTTTAAAAATTCCTAAATCTTTTAAACATGATATCCTGGATTCATTTTTCTTTTGATCAGGAATGTTCAATTTAGTCATTGGCTTCTAGAAGTTTTAATTAAGAATATATATTTTCATATTTTCTATCATTGAGGGTACATTGATTCCCATCCGACCAATCTCCAGACCTTGCCTATCACCACCACGCTAATTCAACTCACTTTATTATATGTCCAATAAAAAATTAAATGTAAACAGATCTCAATAAATTTAATATTAAATGAAATTTAGTAATCTATCTGTATTTATATTATTTTAATGGCATATGCCACCAGCGGGTTAAGGCAGGGAAGCTGGGTATTGGCCATGTTTGTTATCATTTATTTGAATCGGACTTATTATATAAGCCCGATTTACGTAAATTAAGATAAATCTCCTCCACATATTTATCTCGTAGACCGTGAAAACACTTCGTAAACCGTAAAAGTACCTCGTAGACCGTAAAAGTTACTTCGTATTCCATGAATTACAATTAATAAGCACTTATAAAATTTTTAACCGTTATTCCAAACAAGCTTTGTAGTTCGTAAATCAGAGTTCAGCGCATGCGTTTGAAGTCATCTATTACGCATTGATGACGTGTTGTGAGTCTGATGTGTCGGTCAAAATTTCATTTTCCACAGACTCATTCAAAGTCAAAAGAGTATTATCATTTCATTTAAATAGACCCTGCCCCTGCCGAATCCAGTTTCCCTGCTGCTGGATCGTGATGTGATATAGATAATTCAGATTTAATTTTTTTATATATTTTATTTTTTAAATTTTTTTAAATAAATAAAGAATCTAAAATAAAAATAATTTTTTAACTAATATTTTTTTAAAAAATAATTTTTTATTTAAAATTCACAAATCAAAAAATTAAAGGCTTGTTTAATTCTGTTTTCTGTTTTTTTTTCTCACAAATAGTTTTATAAAACAGTTTTTAGAAACAAGTTTTAAAAATAAAAAAACATAAAAATATGTTTGGATAGATTGTTTTGAAAAATATGTTTTTGAAATGACATAGCAGTGAAATAGTTAATGGTGACGTGACAGTGGTCGCCATTAATATAGTATACAGTCAATAGTGGATAAATGACAGTTTCAAAAAATAAAAAAATAAAAAAACAAAAACAATTAAAAACTGTTTTTATTTTTTAATTTTTAAAAACAACTTCTTGTTTTTTATTTTTAAAAATAATTTTTAAAAACAGTTTAACAAACATATTTTATTATTTTATTATTTTTCAAAACAAAAAAATAATTTTTAAAAACAAAATCAAACAACCCCTAAATCTCAACACTCCAGTCTGAAAAACTTTCCCAGCACATCAGAGGATGAGCGGGAAACTGGGTCTGCCCCTGCCTTTCTCTTCTATCCTCATCATACTACATGCTATAAATTCCCAACTTCTGGGCCTCCGAAGATCACAATCACGTCTATCTACTTCGGCCAACCAGAAAAATATCTCAACTCTATCTACTTATCCATTCCCAGAAATATGGCAAACACTTCTGTCTCAGCTCAAGAAAAGGAGAGAACACAAGTCTATGGATATGCCGCCAGAGACTCCTCAGGAATTGTCTCCCCTTTTCAATTCACCAGAAGGTATCTTTAATTATATATATAGCACAAGCATGTGGCTATTGCATGCTTAATATTACTGGAAATATGCATTAGCATAACCATTGTATCTGTTGTATGTATACAGGGCCAACGGAGATAATGATATCACCATCAGGATACTGTACTGTGGGATTTGCCACGGCGATGTTCATTTTCTCAGGAACGAAATGCATTTGCCAGAAGGATATATCTTCTATCCTATGGTTGCCGGGTATATGTCTATATATATCCTTCTCTCGTTTAACTTTCAATCCTCCAAATTAAGCCCTGTGTTTTCCTTTAATATATTTGTCATTCTCATATTTGATTGTATGGTCAGGCACGAGATTGTGGGGGAAGTGATAAAGGTGGGTCGTAATGTACAGAAATTTAAAGTTGGTGATATAGCAGGTGTAGGTCCAACTTTTGATTCGTGTCGTTCCTGTTCTCACTGCAACGAAGATTTAGAAGTATATTGCCCCAAAACTATTATGACTTATAATGCTATTGATAAGGATGGATCTGTGACCTATGGTGGCTATTCCGATAAGACTGTGGTTGATGAACATTTTGCTGTGAAAATACCCAATGGCATACCACTTGATAAAGCAGCACCATTGTTGTGTGCCGGCCTCACAGTTTACAGTCCCATGAAGTACTTTGGCTTGTGTGAGGCTGGTATGCATTTGGGTGTGGTGGGCTTAGGTGGACTAGGCCACGTGGCAGTCAAGTTTGCTAAGGCTATGAACATTAAGGTGACTGTGATAAGTACTTCTCCTGGGAAGAAGAAGGAAGCATTGGAAAGTCATGGTGCCGATGCTTTCATTGTTAGTACCGACCAACAACAAATGCAGGTATGTGTAAATGTTCCTCATTGTCTGTCGTATCATGTTCCTTAGTTAAATTTTAATGATTGGGATTGTGAATTTGTAGGAAGCGAGGGGGACCGTGGATGGAATCCTAGACACAGTTGCAGGGAATCACTCTGTTCATCCATTGGTTGATTTGTTGAAGACAGGAGGGAAATTGGTTGTGGTAGGAGCACCAATGCAAGAACCTCAGTTACCAGTTATTCCTTTGATCATGGGTCAGTTAATAATTTCTTAAACTTTTCGATGATCATGTCATGTGTTGTAATTTTAAAGCAGCCCTTTTCTGATTGATATATAATAATATGTATATATAGGAAGAAAGACGATCGCAGGAAGTGCAGGAGGAGGAACGAAGGAGAGCCAGGAGATGATTGATTTTGCAGCGAAGCACAATATAACAGCAGACATTGAGCTGATTCCTATGGATTATGTGAACACTGCCTTAGAGAGAGTTTCAAAGAATGATGTGAAGTATCGTTTTGTGATTGATGTGGCCAACACTCTTCATAAGGACGCCTCTGCTGGTACTAGTTAAGAATTATTGTGATCAGGGATCTGAGAGAGAAATTTGATGTTTCTGTTACTTTTTTCTTTTACTTTTTTGGTATAATGTTTCCGTTACCAATAATCGTTGTCAGTGTATTTCATAATATTAATAAAAGCTGTCCTTTCTTTTATTTACTCTCGTTTATTTGTCTTGCATGTGGAAGTGAAACTTTATTATTAAGAAAAAATGTCTGAAAAAGAATTTTAAAAAGAGAAGCTAAAAAAGTGTTTTAAATATTTATAATGTCAGAAAAGCGTAAAGACTTGATTTATTTTTTTCAAAATTAAATAAAAATGACAAAAATAACCCTCTAAGTTTTGAATATGTGTTCCCAGTTTTGATCAGGGTTGAACCAGTTTTATAGAATAATAATGAAATATACCTAATTCCATATACTCATTCATAGAGAGATATTCCGGAACACTTGCTCACAGTGAGTAATAATGCCTTCTCATTCCATGTACTGTGAATGCGTTCAAAGTATTATTTTATTATCTTCAGGTGATGAAACATATAATTTTTCCTAATATCGTTTAACACTAACAGTTTTTACTAGTTAATTTCTATAATAGAGTGCCTGACAATTAACTATCACCATGCCCTATATAGTATTACTGAAAAAATGGATTAGGAACAATATCTAGCTCATAGTGAACAAACCATATGGCTCTGCACAAACTTACTTAAAAGCTCTTTTGATATATTGTTTCTCCATCTGTAACTTTGAAAATTTGGAAGCACTATTACAGATAATGGCTCTCTCTAATCACATTTGATTTGTGTGATCAGTTAGTGGGTGGATTCATTTACAATGATCAAATGTGATTTATTATGCTAATGCATTTTAATCAAGCAGATTAAAGCAGTGACATAGGGAATTAGTTATATAGTTCATGTTTAGATTAGTAATAGAAACTGCTTTTTCAACGTGATTTGCGGTGTATAAAATAAGTATATAAAGGAAATTTTATTTCGACTTGCGTGAACATGCTATTTAAACACTAATTTAAACAGGCTAATAGACTCTACTTGTTGTAGCAGGTCACCAATATATGAAAGAAAGAAGAAAATCACTAAAAAAAAACAGGTAAGTTCCGATAGATTTTCTGACGGAATTTGCGATGGAACGGAGATTTTTTGTGACGGAATTTCCGACGGAAAAAATTTCATCGGAAATAGCGCCGTCGCAAATCTATGACTTTTCGTCTCAAATTGCGACGGATTTTCCAATGGAAATTCCCTCGCAATTTGATACGAAATTTACGACAGAACTTTCCGTGGCAACTTGCGAGGGAATTTGCGACGGAACTTTCTGTGGCACTTGCGATGGAATTTGCCATGGAAATTCTGTGGCAAATTGTGACGGAATTTGTTCTGTCGCAAATTCTCTTTCGTGACAAATTTGCCTACGCCATTTTTCAACCGAAACCACCAGCCGGCAGGCACCACCGGCCAACAACTGCCACTGCCGACTCGCCTCTGACCTCCTATATCTTGGTCAATCGTCGCGTGTCCCAGTCAACTGTCACATGTCACCCTCCATCGTGTGCCACGCGTCACCCTTCGTCTCCCGCCACGTGTCGATAGCACAAATTGGTTGCATTTTGTGACTAAGGTGAGATTCGAAGCCATGACCTCTCACGCGTATGTTAGTGCCTTTGCCAGTTGAGCTAGGAAAAACTTGTGTGATTTAAATGCAAAATCACACACACACACATTACAATTTTGTTTCCTTATTTTTGTTACGTAAATATTATATCTAAATTTTTATTATTAATATCTTTTTTTATTCATTTTATTATATTTTTTATTTTTATTGTGTGTGTGTATGTGTGTATATATATCAATAATAAATATGAATTAATAATATTTTTTATTTATATTATAATCTAATACTTTTTTTGCCAAAAATTATATTATAATTTAATAATAATTTAAATTTTAAATTATAATCTTGTTAACATATAATAATTAGATTAATCATTAATTAAATAAATCATAATAAAAAATTTAATTAACACGTATTTCTGAAGAAATTTTATACGAATAAATTTTGTCAAATTTTCTGACGGAATTTTCATCTGTAATTCTGTAAAAAACGTTACTTTAGGATTTGCAACAGAATTTCCTAAGGATGTTTTCCATAAAAAACGTTCTGACGGAATTTTAGACGATTTTAAGTAAATATATTAAGTATATATTTTACTATATTTCACACACACACACACAGGTTTTTTGGAAAGTTTTGTATTGATGTAAACTGTTTTATGAAATTTTAAGTGGAAGCGGCTTCGGTCCAATGCATTGGACGTCCGCTGCACTCATTTTCATTAAAACTGCGCCGTTTTGGCGGAAAACAGTGCAGGAGGTTTTTTTTAAAAAAAATAATATGCAACATCGTGATGTTTTTTTTTTCAGTACCAGTCAGTTTCCTAAAGTATTATTTTAGTATTATCCAATATCTTGAATTATTTTTTTAGTAATAGTCAGTACTCTGAACTATTTTTAGTGCACCTAAACTAATTTTATTTAAGATCTTGAAAAATTATTTTAGGAAACTGACTGGTATTAAAAAAATATTTTAGGATGTTAAATAGTATTTTTTTAAATATTTTAGGATACTGGATAATACTAAAAATTATTTTAGGATCTTAAAAAAATATTTTAGGAAACTGACTGGTACTGAAAAAATACATCAGGATGTTGCATACTATTTTTTTTAAAAAAAAAACCTCATGCACTGTTTTGAGCCAAAACGGCACAGTTTTAATGAAAAGGAGTGCAATGGACGTCCAATGCAATGGACGTCCAATGCATTGGACCGAAGACGCTTCCATTTTAAGTGCATTTTGCATCTTTTTTCTAAAATATTCATAGAAGTATATGAAATTTACACGCTGCTTGTCAGAAAATAGTAATTCATATTACTAATTCATATTAAATAAAAAAATTAAAAATTGAAATATTAACTAAATTATTTTCTAAAAAATCATATTTATGTGTTAAGAAAAATCATTATAGTTTAAGTTAATATTAGTAAAAATGAATTTTATTTCAATAATATTATCATGGCATGGCATGTTTGAATTATTTTTTTATTATTCTCTTAGAAAAAAAAATTCATTTGATTTAACATATATTAATGTTGATATATAGAGGCATAAAATCATAAAGCAATAATATTTGGCTAAAAACGTTACGTTAGGCTTCGCGACGGAATTTTCGACAAAATTCTCATTTGGAGCTTATTATGATTCTCTCAGACTCAATTCATACCACATAACTAATTAATATTTGGTCATTCTATCAGTAATGATTATATGTTAGTCTTATTTTAAAAAAAGAAAATCTACTTAATCTTTCTATTTTTAAGTAAGTTTTTATTTTGATCTCTTAATTATTAATGAAGTCAATACGCTTATAAATTTCAATGGGATCTATTTTAAATTGTAGAATACTAATTATTTTTTTTTCTAAGATGCTAAAAATAAAAAATTATGTATTGATAGAATTTTTTTTAAACTCAATCCTTTGAATATTTTGGTACAAAATGCACTATATATGTTATGAATTCAATTTTCCATATGATTCTCATAATAATTAAAATTTAAACTCTTAATAAATGTGAATTCCCTCTCTCTCTCTTTTTCAGATGCGCTGATTATATCATTTTATACTCTCAATCAAAAAGATTAAGAAAAAGTAGGTATAAGAATTAAAATGGTGAAACTCACTTATAGATTTACAATCCAGCTTCAAGAATTATCAATTCAGATTTCTGAAACTCTCTTAAAAGCTCATTGATAGATTTTAAAATATACAATACAACTTCAATGACTAATCATTTCTCAAAAACATTGGTTAGCATAAACCTTTTTTTTCACTTTTCCTACCAACCAAACAAAGATTTCTCAAAAAAGTCATAAACTTAAAAATTAGTGAGAAGAAGAAATGTAGGAAAGATAATAGAATAATTAATACATAATAAATAAATTAATCATTAATTAAATAAATCATAATAAAAAATTCATTAATACCTATTTCCGAAGGAATTTGAGATAGAAAATTTCCGTCGTAAATTCCATCAGAAAATACAATTCGAGAAGGAATTTTTTTGTGGGAAATTTCCTTTACAAATTCTGATTTTTTTTTTGAAAAATTTCTGTCGCAAATTCTGATTTTCGACTGAATTTTTCCGTTGAAAATTTCCATCGCAAATTCTGAATTTTTTTTTGTGGAAAATTTCCGTCGCAACGGAATTTCTGACGGACTTTTTCTATGGAAAATTCCGTCAGAGAATTTGCGACTGTTTTTAGATAACTTTTGAGATGAAATTTTTTTTCATCTCAAATTCCATCAGAAATGGACGGGTTTTTATAATGAATAATGATTTAATTAAATGTGAACTATACTTCCACGGAGCAGGTTAAAGTAGAGCAAGGCAAGTTACTCTTCTCCAATGAAATGGTAGGAACAGAATAGAGGAGAAAACACCCCTACACCCACAAAATTAATTCATATATCCCTACAATTTCACATTATTTTTAGTCAGATCTTTATGTTTTTTATTGGTTCCTTACGGTTTACGCTCATAAGGTGAATATGCTGATTAAGTGATATGTAAATTGTTACAAAATACTAAAAAGAAAAAGAGGATTTTAAGAATAAAATTTATTTATTATCATCATAATAAAAATTATTATGTTTATAATGGTCTGTTTACATCTATATGTATGTGTACATATGTATATGTACGCCCTACAATAAGACCTAATTTTAGTAGTTGATTTTGGTCCTAATTAAATATAAAACTTATTTCTCATATTGTTCATATTTTTTTAATTTACCCTTATTGATTCTCCTTTTCATAATAATCAAGTAAGAAAGAGATTGAGGAAATTAAGGAAGAGATTATTAGAGTGTTTTAAGAAAAAATGTTATATTAATTAAGGACTGGTGGGACTAATTTGGATGATTTTTATTTTAATTAGATCTATTTGTCAAACAAAACAAATCAACATTTCTAGATGGCAAAATATTTTCATCTAGTGAGTCTGTCTCTGAAGATCACAAGTTATCTACATACCCATTCCCAGCAATATTATGGCAAACACTAGTATCTCATCAGCTCAAGAAAATGAGAGAACAACATCATATGGATATGCCACTAGAGACTCATAAGGAATTGTCTCCCCTTTTCACTTCACCAGAAGGTATATATCGATCTATGTATAGCAGCATATGCATATATATGGCTACTGCTTATCATATATAATTGCAAATGGAAATATATATACATATACTATTAGAATATGCTAGAACACTTCGTTGTGTTTGTTGTGCTTAGCTGTCAGTTATGGTTAGTGGCACTTAGTTAGAGTTAGTTTCAGAACTAACCTCTAGTGATCACACGTGTACACATGCGTGCCCACTTGCTATATTCAACTCTTCTATATATTCAGTGTACACACACCTCAGTTGAATAAGATCCAGAACTACTTCATCCTTCTTACCTTCTATTATCTAGTATGGTGTCAGAGCTTTGATAACCACTATCGGCTCCAATCTCGGTGACTAGAGCACTTATAGACATTGTCACGTGGTGATCTCCACTCGGATTGATTGCCTAAGCAAAAATGACATTCATGTCTGGATCAAACACCTTTGTCGCAATATCATCTCTACCGACACCTTCGAGCCATGGTTTTTCAAACAAGAAGATCGCAATCAAGCTCGACGACACAAATTTCTTGTTGTGGAAACAACAAGTTTACTTTATAGTCAAACAACACACAGTGTATTCTTACCTCGATGGCACTTTTATCCCTCCGCCAGCGAAGATCAAAGGAGACGATGGTCGTGAGGTTGCTGACCAATATTACTACAAGTATGATTATCTGACTTCTTATAGCTCATCTTCTTCTACTGAGGCTCAGGCTCATTATATTTCTGGCTATGGTATACTTGAATTTTACTCTCCTTTTGAATATTATCTTGTTCCTGCTAAGTCCTCTGTATTTGCTGCATCTTCAAAATTGCATCCTACTGATCCTGCTGTGGTCAATTCTGTGACTAATGGTCCTCTTATGGCTAATGGTTCTACTAACTCTGCTAATACTGCATCTATGTTGCTAATTCTACACCTGCGGCTCAATCTTTTCTTTTAACACTTTCCATTATTGCTGATTATGCTTGGTATCCTGATTTTGGTGCCACCGAACATATTACTCATGACGCCTCTTGTTTTGCACCTAACTCAGTTCTCAATGGTACAGGCATTGTACAAGTTGGCACTGATGAGTTGTCTTCCATTCAGTCTATTGGACAAACTTTTCTCACTAATTCTAGCTCGTAGTTTACTTTAAACAAAGTTCTTTATGTGCCTAAAATGAGGAAAAACATGTTGTCTATTGCTAAGTTTACTTGAGAGAATAACGTCTCTGTTGAATTCTTTCCATGCCATTGCATTGTTAAGGACCTGAGGACTCGTCAACCCCTGATGTGTGGAGTTGAGCATCATGGCATGTATCTACTACCGGCAAATATGAGCTCTTCTGCTTGTCTGCCTTGATAAGTAAAATATTTGCATATTTATTTTCTCTTATATGATGATTTTGGGGATGATATTGGAGTTTAATATAATTAATTTGGGTGTGATAGATAAATAAATAATGATTTTCTTCTGACAGGTCATACAACACCGTATTAAGAAAATACTGAGAAGATTTTTTTAAGGGATGGTACTGTAGCGAAATACTGTTCATACGGTACTGTAGCGAAATACGACTGTAGCGGATTCGCTGTAGCGATGCTGTTTGGATTAACTATAGCGTCGGTATAGAATTGCGACAGTGCAGAAGTGCTTTTTCACTGTTCCAGTGCTTTTTTAATGTAGCTAAGTTACCGTTCACCCGAAAATTGAAGCCTATAAATAGAGGTTCTTGGCATCTTAAAATGAAGAGGAAGGAAGAGAGAGAGAGAGCTTCTATTTTAGAGAGAAAGTTGTTATTTTAGAATTTATTTCTTACATTTTTTCTTACTTCTTGCATGCCTCCTACATGGATGGTTTTACCTCCTATATGGAAGGCCTAGGTAGTCTTCCTTTATGGATGTTATATGTTGCCACCTACATGGAAGGTTTTACCTCCTATATGGTAGACTAGATTTTCCATTTTCATGTATCTATTAGTTGTATTTTTATCTTTTTGTAATTAATTTTTATGCAATATTTATGATGTTTTCATTTTATGTTTGTTTTGTTTTTAATTTTATCATGAGCTAAATTTTCCTTTTCCTAGGGTGATGACGTAGCTTACTAACGACGGATTGGATCTTAACTTATTAAATATAGTTTTAATTTTTCCTTCATTATTGAGTTTTAATTATTGTTCTTACTGCTTTCAATTGATTGGCTACATTTTGGATGATTTTAATATGCATATTGAGACTAGAAAGAGATGCATATGTGTGGATCCTATAATTAAAACCATAATTTGCATATGAAATAGGAATATATTCATATGAGTTGTGTAGTCTTAATGAGTTCCATAAATCTTAATGCATGATTAATTGCTTAAATTCATATAGGAACATATTGGGTTAGTAAT
Source organism: Albizia julibrissin (assembly GCA_037074505.1). Lineage (NCBI taxonomy): Eukaryota > Viridiplantae > Streptophyta > Magnoliopsida > Fabales > Fabaceae > Albizia > Albizia julibrissin. The sequence continues at coordinate 36,657,795 of CM073488.1, read as the reverse complement.
TAATTATAAAATTATTTGACCTTGGAAGAGGCTAGTAATTAAATTAGGGAAACTCGACTATCAATCATGTGGAATAAATTGGACTAGAATAGATAAGTGATTCAATCCAGAATTTGTTAAGTGAAATCTAATCCCTAGGGCTCTTTCTCATATTTGTCTTCATATCACTTGTATTCATATTTCATCATTTTTATCTTGCAATCTCAATCACAACTAATCGACTGGCTGAATAATATTAAGATTATCAATTTTGGTACTTAGTGATCAATCCCCTTGGGAACGATAGTCTACTCACTTCTATATTACTTATTTACGACAGTATACACTTACACTTTCTAAATACACCATCCTACACTCATAATATGCCTCTTCAACAGTTATAGTTGGCTGCAAGACACCATAAGCTTTCAATGTTTTTGCTAATTCTCTGTCTCTCTGGCATCAGAGATTAGGTCACCCATCATTTGACACTCTGAAGAATTTTCTTACTTGTAATTCCATTTCCTTTGCTCCTTTAGAAAATAAGAGTCTTTGTTCAGCTTGTGAATATGGCATAATTCATAAGCTCACATTTCATACTTCCACTACTATGTATCAAAGACCGTTGCAATTAATATTTATGGATATTTGGGGTCTTGCTCCTATTCAATCATATCACTCTACTTTCTATATTGCTTTTGTTGATGCTTTTAGTCAGCTCACCTGGATCTATTTTCTCCATAAGAAGTTTGATGCCTTGTCTAAATTCAAAGAGTTTAAAATGCTAGTTGAAAATAAATTTCAAGTTAATATTCGACAAATTCAGTCAGATAATGGTGGTGAATTTCTTACTTTTAAGCCTTATCTGGCTACCTGTGGTATAGAGCATCGTTTCTCCTATCCTCACACTTCAGAATCAAATGGTTTGGTTGAAAGATGTCATCGCTTTATTGTTGAAATAGGCTTGACATTTCTAGCTCATGCTTCTTTATCTATGTTTTACTGGAAGGATGTTTTTGCCACAGCTGTGTTTCTTTTGAACAGATTACCATCCAAAGCTTTGGTTCAACACCTCACACCATATGAAAAGCTCTATGGGGTTCGGCCAGATTATTCTATCCTGTATGTTTTTGGTTGCATTTGCTATCCATACATCGGGCCATACAATGCACACAAGCTAGAGTTTCGGTCTGTTGCATGTGTATACTTAGGCTATAGTTCCCAGCATCAAGGGTATAAATGTATTAATATGACCACTGGAAGGATATACATTTCTCGTCATGTGCGTTTAGATGAGTCATGTTTTCATATCACCAGCACTATAGTGTCCGAGTTTCTGCTGCTCTTCAGTCCAATCCCCCTTCCTCAAATATTTGCTCTCTTCAACCTTACTCTTCTAGACCAAGTCAACCTTGCATTACACCCACTCAGTCTTCTTCCTTTTCCATTGGGTGCAAGTAGATTTGGAAAGTAAAAACCAATGCTGATGGCTCTTTAGCAAAACAGAAGTCTAGATTAGTTGCCAAGGGGTTCTCTTAAGCAATAGGTATAGATTACACCGGCACATTTAGCCCAGTAGTAAAAGTAGCCACGATTTGTATTTTACTTACTGTGGTTGTTACTTTCAAATAGAAGTTAAGACAATTGGACTTCAACAATGCATTTTTTAATGGTGATCTCACAGAGGAAGTCTACATGGAGGCTCCACCAGGTTTCTCTCTTAGTTCTTCTACGGATAATAAACCTCTGGTATGTAAGCTGCGCAAAACCATTTATGGTCTTAAACAGGCTCTTAGAGCTTAGTTTCAGAAATTGAACTCAACTCTTGCTACTTTAGGCTTTGTTGCTTCCAGGTCTGATCCTTGCTTGTTCATAAGAAAAGTCCTGCAGCATGTTGTTTATTTGGTACTCTATGTTGATGATATTGTCATCACTAGATCTAGTGATGATGAAGTGCAGCGTCTCATTAGGTCTGATCCTTGCTTGTTCATAAGAAAAGTCCTGCAGCATGTTGTTTATTTGGTACTCTATGTTGATGATATTGTCATCACTAGATCTAGTGATGATGAAGTGCAGCGTCTCATTAGAGCAATAAGTGATCTCTTCTCCATAAAAGATCTTGGAACTCTTTCTTATTTTCTGGGTATTGAGTTCTATCCTACTTCACATGGCCTTGTAATGTCTCAACACAAGTATATTCTTGCTTTGCTCAACGAAGTTAATTTTCTCAATGCTAAACCATATGCTACGCCAATGGCCACCAATCTCCAACTTACTACCATATATGACAATTGCTTTTATAATCAGCAACTCTACCGAAGTGTTCTCGGTAAGCTTCAATATTTGTGTTACACTAGACCAGAAATTGCTTTTGCTGTCAATCGTTTAAGTCTATTTCTTCAGGATCCTCGTGAGCCACACTGTGTTAGAGTTAAACGTATTCTTCGGTATCTTGTAGGGACTGTTGATTATGGTCTCCTTATTCATCCCTTACCTCGGCTTCATGTGCAAGCATTTGCTGACTCTGGTTGGGCAACAAATAAGGAAGATCGTCGCTCTGTGAGTGGATACTACACGTACTTTGGCACTAATCCTATCATTTAGGTCTCCAAGTGTCAATCAGCTGTCTCTCGCTCTGCCAGAGGCAGAATATTGAAGTCTAGCTAATGCCTCATCTGATGTAGTTTAGGTGATGAAGTTGTTATAGGAAATGCATATGCCTATTGTCGAAATTCCTATTGTCTGGTGTGATAATTCAGGAGCTATTGCACTAGCATCCAATCCAGTTTTTCACTCCAAGTTCAAGCATGTGGAAATTGATCTTCATTTCCTTCGAGAAAAGGTTACTGCTGGACAGCTTCAGATTGGCTATGTCCCTTCTAATGATCAAGTAGCAGATGTTCTGACTAAACCATTGGGGAAGACCTCGTGATCGGTTGAATGTTGTAGTTGTTGATCCTTTAATTCAACAAAAACAAGTAGCATACCAAAAATTAGAATATGCTAGAACACTTCTTTGTGTTTGTTATGCATAGATGTCAATTCTGGTTAGTGGCACTTAGTTAGAGTTAGTTTTAGAACTAACCTCTAGTGATCACACGTGTACACATGCGTGCCCACTTGCTATATTCAACTCTTCTATATATTCAGTGTATACACACCTCAGTTGAATAAGATCCAAAAATATTTCATCCTTCTTACCTTCTATTATCTAGTGTATGTGCTCGCGCGCGCACTAGAATAACCATAACCATTTTATCTGTTGTAAATACCGGGCCAACAGTGATCATGATATCACCATTTTATCATGATATTTCATGCCCAATGGTTTGCCCCTTGATGGAGCAGCGCCATTATTATGTGCTGGACTCATACTGTACAGTCCCATGAAGTACCATTGATCGTGTGAGGCTGGCAATCATCTGGGTGTGATAGGGTTAGGTGGACTTGGCCACGTGGCAGTCAAGTTTGCAAAGGCCATGAACACGAAGGTGACTGTGATAAGTACTTCCCCTGGGGAGCAGAAGGAAGCGTTAGGAAGTCATGGTGCTGATGCTTTCATACTTAGTATTAACCAACAACAAATGCAGGTATGTGTAAATGTTACTTGTTCTCTCTTATGTCATGTTTCATACCAAGTTTTATTTTGTCTGTAAATCAGATCGTACTTGATCATTGGTGTTGGAATATATTAATCCACCAAGATTAATGTAAATTGATGCTATTGTATTAATATGAAGAAATATATGGGTTAAAGAGAGATTTTTTTCTTATATGGTTCAATAGTTATATTTATTCTCATGTAACGATTATATCTATTCTAATGTGTCTATACATATACTATATAAATGATGTAGGATTAAAGAAGTAGATAATCTGAATAAGATATATCTCACACAAAATAATAATGGTTCTCTCTTATAAAGTTCTCTTATAAAAATTATCTTTTCTTTTCTTCTCTTTGATGTATATGCTGTGTATAACGTAATCGGAGTTTGTATCGGTACTTCAGTTTCGTGTGAGTATTTCATCGAGTCGGATTACAAGCACACCCAAAATTCTTACAATTGAGATTTCTGAATAGGATGCGAAGTACGCCATGGACGGAATTATAGACACAGTTGCTGAACCTCACTCTCTCCATCCATTGGTTGGTTCGTTGAAGACAGGAGGCAAGTTGGTTTTGGTAGGATCATCACTCACTAAAAAATCCCAAGTTACCAACTTTGCCTTTAATGATGAGTGCGTAAGTTAATTTAATTTCTTACTCTTCATTTTATGTGTTACTTTAAAACACCTGCTCTGATTGATAATATGGTGATGGAAAATATATATGTATATATAGGAAGAAAGATGATCGCAGGTAGCATAGGAGGAGGAATGAAAGAGAGCCAAGAAATGATAGATTTTGCAGCGAAGCACAATATAACAGCAGATATTGAGGTTGTTTCAATGGATTACGTGAACACTGCCTTGGAGCGAGTTGCAAAAAATGATGTGAAATATTGATTTGTCATTGATGTAGTCAACACGCTTAAGGATGTTACTAGTTAAGAATCTTGATCAGAATCCAAAATTAATTTTGTTGCTTTTTAATCAATAATCATCAATGAATTTAGAGTAATAATCAATGTTAGTGGTTATTAGCCCATAATATGAATAAAAGTTGTCCTTAATTACCTCTTACTTATTGTTTTTGCATGTAATTGATGGGTTGGGTGCCTTGATGATAAAAGGTGGGTTTTTGTGTTTTCTTTGGTAGTAATTAGGATTTCTTGGTCTGCTAGAAAATAACTCATTGTTGCTAGATCATCTACAGAGGCTGAGTATCATTCTCTACCTTTAGCAATTTGTGATATCTCATTTGGCTTCAATCTTTGCTAAGAGGAGCTAGGTGTTTCTCTAACCAATAGTTCCAACACTTTTGTGATAACATTGGTGCTGCATATTTCACTGCTAATCTTGTTATGAGTGCTAGAATGATTGGACTAAACATGTTGAATTGTACTACTATCATATTTTGCGTGAAAGGGTTGCTACTTAAACTCTTAAACCACTTTCTTATCTATATTTAAAAATCAACTAGTTGACATCTTCACTAAGCCACACCATACACCTCGTTTTAAGTTATCAAGCTCAGGCCTCATAGTTCTTCCATCATTGCTCAGCTTGAACGGGGGTGTTGAAGCAAAAGCCCAGTTGAAGCATTACACGATGATGCCAAATAATATAAAAGCCCAGTAAATGGCCTTATGTATAGGCTGATCATTAACCATGTTAATATGGTTGTTGATTCTTATGATTTAATCGAATTTTGATTTTAATCTTTATAATTTCAAATCGTTAGTTTTGATCTCTATAATTTTATAAGAACTTGATCTAAATTTTAGTATGAGGACAAAGACCAAAATTCATTAAACATATAGGGATCGGTCGTTAAACTCAAATCAACTCTTTAAAAATTATAAAGGCCAAAACCAATTATTTGAAATTATGGGAACAAAAACTAAAATTCAATAAAATTATAAAGATTAAAAATGGTATTAGTACTAATTTTCTTATTTTTGGAGGAATTTAAGTGTATTGTAAAAATAAAAACAATTTATAATCTGAAAGCAATCAAGCATATGTGCAGCTGAAGACCGATGTAGTCATGATTTTAATGTCTGAAAGAAAGGGCACAGGCCTGCATAAAGCAGAGCCCACCAGAGAATCAAGCTAGGCTGGGCCGTAGATGGGCTGGCTCTAGCTACTTACCCGTACGAAATTAAATCTCATTTCAACTGTGCCACCAAGGAAACAGTCCAAAACAAATAATTTGAACTGAACTACCCAATTTCTTGTGAATTGTACATGATTCTAACTTTTAAATGGCCCGTGTAAATAATTTATTTTATTATAAATTTAATTACGTGTGTGTTATTTACTAATACATACGAGGAATTTTAATTTAAAATCTTTAGTCACACTCTTTACCCTTACACTTTAGCTAGGAATAGGATCATTAGATTAAGTGGCTTTCCACAAGAATAGTGTATATAGGTAATACTTTAGTGTTTATCGAATATTTTGGTGATGCTATGATAAAGGTATTAAACATATTAATTTCATATTTATTAAACTGTTGGTAAGATTTTGTGGGGTGTGCCACAGATTTTTTTAAAATCTTACTTATCTGAAAAATAATCCGACTTCAAATGATTGTGGGTACCTTACGGTCTCTCACTGCAGTTTCCCTAGACTATAAAGTTAAGAATATGATTAAGAATAAATTCAGAAATAAGAAATAAACTCTAATAAGGATAAGTACAGCATGACATTCAAATTAGAACAAGGTGAAGTGAAAAATATGGAGAAGTGTTGAATACAAAATGATTAAAACATAAAGAAAAAATTACATGGGGCCTAAGATAAGTGTAGACCAGATAGATATTGTAGAAAACTTGAAGAAATATAACATACTCGCTGGTTCAAAGAGGTATGCTGAATGATGCTTGATGGGGGAGGGGCCTCTACATTTATAGAGCGGTTAAGCTTGTTTTAAAATCCTCACTGCCCTTGAATATCATGGGTGGAGTAACATACATGGAGTTAATTAATTAATTACCCTCACGTGATAATCTTCGACTTAATTAGTTGCTAAGGCTTATTCTATATTATTATTAATTATTTTGATTATTTTTAGCCCTCTTAATTTATCTTGGGTAATTCGTACATGCTTCAAAATTATTATTCTGTTGCAAACATAAATATTATATTAAGATGTTATAAATATACTAACGGAGTTGACTCTAATACAAGGAGTTATTAATTAGTTCATCACAATGTCTTAAACTTGCTCCTATTTAGTGTCTAACAATACTTTGATGAGATTTCTCCCAACTTGAGGATATAAATATTACCTTCGATTTTAAATATAAGATTTAATTAAATTTTTTTAAAATATTAAATAAACTAAATAAGTTATTTAATCAGATCATATATTATGTACCATTAAATTATATATATATATATAAGTTTATAAAAAAGATAAATTAGTTTTAAAAAAAATGATAACTATAAATATTTTAAAATAATTTAATTAACTTCCTTAATCTACTAAAAAAAAAGTTAAATATATAACATGGATGTAGTATATATTATATATATGTATGTATTTAGTTGTGTTAATGTGAGTGTAAGAGGGGGAGAGAGGGTTGGTAAAGGAGGAGGAAAGTGCAGAGAGAGACAGAGGGGGCTGGGCTGGGCTTGAGGAAGAAGAGGATCAGAACATATCAGTCTGTGTGTGTCTGTCTCTGTCTCTCTGCTCATGTCCTCCCTCCCTCCCTCCTCCGTTATGTTGCTGTCTCCCCCCCTCTCTCTCTTCCCCCCCCCCCCCAATCCTATGTATCCTCCATATAACTCACCATTTTCTTCCCTCTACATCACTCCAAATATTCAAAACACATTTCCAATTTTATGACTCTTCCATTTCAAACCCATATTGACAGCGACTCTTCATTTCACTACCCTTCATATGTTTCCCTCTTGCCTCACTGGCCAAACAATTTAAAATTCCAACTCTTATGCCTACACCACTATTGCAAATAAACATGTAACAAGCTGCTCATGTAAGTTTTATTATTAGACCTCGCTTCCATCGGGACTTTATTTTATCTTCATACAAATAATTATCCATATATATATATATATATATTATACTTGCTTTTTTAACCACCAAGCATTTGGTTCAACTTGGTCGTAGAGCTTTGCCGTGATAAATAACGTAACTCGCTTTTTAATCACCGAGCACTTGATTCAATTTGGTGGTAGAGCTTTGCTGTCTCTGTGATTCTACCCAACTCAATCTAAATTGCATAAAATGAAATTTATATGTGCGTGTATATATTATAGTTTTGTGATGAAGGATAAAAGAGAGAGAAAGTTACTTTAAAAAGATAGTAGAGTTAATTGAAGTGAGATATTGTGAAGGCGTTGCTGAGAAACAAGTAAAACTTAGGAAACAAAACGTCATATGGAAAATACAACGCAAGAGTAATTAAGAGAGTACTTTATATTAATTGGAGGGAGCATTAATAGTAAGCAGCATAATGGAAGCGGTCGGTTGGTCGAGTGGTTGCTTTGTTTACAAGTCGTCGGCTTATTTTCATGTTTGCTTTCATTGCTATTTCCTTCCAAGCTCTCTGCTCCTTCTCAGTCCCTTCTGATTCTGAACCCATCACTGTACCCTCTCCTTTTCTTTTTCCTTTTTTAATTAGTTTCATTACCAACTTTTTCCCTCCTCCTCTCTTCTTCTTCATCAAAATAGATTTACCCATTGGAACCTAACACGTATTAAAGATATCTTTTATATATATAGCCACACAAGATGTTGGATAGGTCCCCATCTCTTCATGCCTCATGTTGAACTCAACGTCTGTCCTAATCTCAAATTCCATATATACTATTCCCATATTTTGTCTGTTTTCTTATTCCCAGCATCTGCATTTTATGTTTTGGTAAAAAAGAGAGAGTGGATATTGATTCCATTTATTAGAAGTTTAGAACACAGAGTATTAGACATCCTTACTTATTTTTTTTTTTAAAAAAACGTTTTTAATGTAAGAATTAAAAATTTATATTATATACCATTTAAATATTATAATTTAATCATAAAAATGAGATTTAGTAACAGATATCACATAATTCAAAATATATTTATAAAAAAATTAAAAAACTAAATTGAAAATTGAACTCAGCTTCTACACCGAAACAAACCTTACGCTCCCTCCCATCCTTAATATAAGAACTAATTGAACTTTTTTTAAGGATTAAAGAAACTAAATAAGTTACATTAAAATATTTATATTTATCGATAATCATCGAACTAATTTATCTTACTTACTGTTATATAATTTAATAATATACAACATATGTTATGATTAAATAATTTATTTAATTTTTCTAATATTTAAAAAAAAAAGGTTAGCTGAGATAGTATGCACAAGGTATCTTCAGCCCCTGGGAATAAGGAGAGATTAGGGAAACTGACTTATGCCCAGTTATGATCCAACTGGCTTGCCATGGGGAGGTTGAAGAAGATCAGAAGTAACCGATAAAAGTGGTCACAGTGAGAGAGAGACAGACACAAACGTTGTTTGCTCGTGAGATGCAAGTAAGGTTGAATACCAAAACACTGTAATATTGTATGGTTGTGGTTTCCAGTTCGGCCTCACGAGAATCCCAGCCTCCCTCCTCTCACGTGTTCCCTCCCTCTCCTCTCTTGTTTTCATCAGCCCACTCTTCCTGCAATTTTACGGCGCCCCACGTTTCTCCTCAACCCCTTTCGTCGGCGATCTTAATTATCTCACTTCCCTAACCCTAATCACACATTTTTCTCTTACTTGTGTTAATTATTAATATCTGTCAAGTTCAATGAATCCTCCAGCCAAAAAAGAAAAAAAAAATATGGCCTTTCTCAGGGTATTGTTTTCAGTTCTGTTTCATAATTCGCTGCTGTATGTAGTATATATGATTCGTAGTAATCTCTCACAGTAAATCTATTTTTCTGATCTTACACGTTATACAAGTCTGCCTACATATGCTAGCTGCTTACCTTAAAGGTTTTCCATCAGCTAACCCACAACCAGACAAACAATGTGTAAATGGCTCATCATGACCGTTAAAGTGGCCTCCTGTTTTTTAAATATATATATACATATATCCTTGCAGTTATAAGGAGTCTTCCCCATATTGTACTTTCTTCTATACTGTCAGACTCAAATATAGACACAAAGGTCAGGAGCAAAGAACGACAGATATCGAAATGAGGGGTGTGTGTGTGTGTGTAAAGAAATAGTTAGTATTTTTTTTTTTTCGGAGGTGTGTAAGGTTAGGTCAATTCATATATATCTGATCTCTCGACCACTCCAACTGTATTATGCTAACTTGCATGAATGATTGACCGCTTAACAACCCACCATCTTGGTATATGAGCTCAATAATTAATCACACCCTTCTTCTTATTCTAGCTGAGCACCCACTTGCAAAGGACTTGTACTCTCTCTCTCTTTCTCAAACTGATGCTTCTTCGATTAACCAAGTGACAAAGTTAAAAAAAAAAAAGGGGAGTCTGTGATAGAGATAGGGGCCATACATGCCTATAATAATGGAGCACAGTGCCCAAAAGACACCACCACCAGTTCACTGCAATTAACTAAAAGTTAATGATTTGACATTAGATAATAGAGAGAAGGTTAGAGAAGAGAAATAATATAGAGTTAATCTGTAAATTTATGTCAAAATTTTTTTTTGTTAAAGAATAATGTTATCTTAAAAATTTTAAAATATAACAATATTTTTTAATAATATAAAAAAATTAACGTTTACTGTTAAACACTTGACATTAAATGTTAAATCTGATCTTTTAATATATAATGGGGGTAACAATGCAACATTACACATGAAAAAACTTCAATGACAATGTTATTTTTTAATAAAAACTTTTAAGATAAATTTTCATGTTAACTTAATAATATAACACGTGAGAGATTTTACTTATGGGGTGTTCAAATCATCCACAAACACACATTCACAAAAGCAAGTAAAGTTGTGAAGTACGTACATGTGAACAATATATAGAGATATATGTATATAAGAGTATAGGAGGGTGTGAAGCTAGGTGGGGAGCATTGGATTCAAAAGGGACGTATCAAGGAAAGAAAGAGACAAGGTGTTGGCAGTGACAGAGAGAAAGCAGGCAGTGCTGTGTGAGGTGTGTACTGTCTGCTGTTTCCTTTACTGACTCACAACATCTTCTCTTACTACTAACCTCCCTGATCTGGGCCTACATTATATGTACTATCCTCTCTATCATTTCTTCCTCTCCTGCTTGCAGCCTATATTCTTTTGTTATTTTGTATATTTGTACCGTGCCATTTAGGACACATATCTATCCTTATCATCTATTAGTATTCACTTGCCTCCTACTGTGCTCCCATTATTATTATACACCAAATTACATTTGCAGGGTGGCTCTGGACTCTGCATCCTACCTCTTTAACTTCAATATTGTATGATCTTTTTTGTTTACATTTCATACAATATTGTGGAAATGTTACACCACTAAACAGTTAGATCAATTAATATGGGTTATTCTTATTTAACTAAGGCTATTGAGTTTGAAATTTGGGAATATAATAGTATTAGGTGATAGAGGCGTCACTTGAAAAAATGATTATATCATGCCTTGAATTTAAATTAGTCTGGGCTCATGGAGTTTCCTATAACAATGGACTAACTTAAGACATCGAGTGCATACACAAAAGATATTGCAAGAATTCATCTTATTTCCATGTTTACTATCTTTTACAGTAAATTGAATTTCCCTAATATATAGAGATAATCAAAATAGTTGACATAGTACTTCTTTAGTCTTTAATGTATGACCTAATTAAAAAGTTAATTTTAGTCATAAATATAAAACATATTTCCAATATTTATCATTCCCCGCAAACTACCTACTACTAATACTCCTTAAGGTAATGGGTTCTTCTTTGATAACAATGATTGAAACCAAAAATCATCCTAGATGAGGGTACTTAAAAAACATGTCATATATATTTATTATAATTAACTAAGTTTTTTAGTTAAGTTATACATTAAAGATCAGAGGAGTATATTAAGCTTAATTAGCAGATGAGATTAGTTTGTGTTCTAAACATGTTGGGTTTTTGGTGCTTCCTAGAGGAGCATATGAAAGATCAGAGGAGTATATATTGTTTTTCAACCCATAAAATCAAAAGTAGAGACTTTTGTTGAAACTCGATCTAATTCATCTAAAAAGTTAGTTTTAATTTTACTCTAAGCAAGCAACTAAGTAATTTTATTTGATTGAAAGTAAATTAAAGAAAGTTATCCAATGCACATAAATCTTAATTAATAAATGAACTTATAGTAATTTCATAATATCAATGTTTAAAAAGTGATAATTTATTAAAGCTCTGCTGATGATTTGATAGTAAGGAAAAACATGCGTGGAGGTATAAATTAAACCTCACTTTTTAATTTCTTTTTTGGTGGATGAAAAAAAGAAGAAAATACCAGTTGGAGCTAGCAGAGAATTTTCTATTTATATTCAAACATAAGTGTTAATAAAATGAGTTTCGGTGCCTACCTTTTGAATAGGCATCAAAATCTGGACCGTCCGATAGGATTCGGATGGTCTAGATTTATTTATTTTTATTTTTTTGAAAAAAATTATTTTAATAGATACAGAATCTAAAATAAAAATAATATCTTAACTAATATTTTTTAAAAAAATATTTTTTTTATTTAAAAATCACCTATTTTTAAAAAATCAAATATAAATCATCCGGATTTAAATAGTTTAAATTAGAAGAAGCTCTCAATACCTATCCAAAGATATATAGGCACCAAAACAAGTGTCAACATCCACAAAAATTTACATAAACTTATAAGAACTTATAAGGGGCAAAAAAACCAAAGCCTGCACAGTGACGAAAAAGTTTGTTGAACATACTCCCAGCTGAGAAAAGAGAAAGATGGGATTCCTAATTACGTAATCTAATATATATATATATCAGTTTAACAGAAGTACGTCCTCTCCATGAATGACTTAATTATAATTGTCCTTCGTCAAACTCCAATACCCATCTCCCATCATTATCAAACCCCATTTCCTTTTAACAAAAAAGAAAAAGTCTTTGATCTCTCTCTGTCTAATAGTTTTGTTGTCGTAGTAGTAGTGAGCTGTGGATGAATCTAGATTTTTATATATACTGCCATCACAGTTTTGGATCACTAGCTTTTTTATTTCCCCTTGATCTACCATCATCTTCTCTTTCTAGTCTTATATATAAAACCCACTCCTCTTTCTTTCTCTTTCCACTACTCACTATAATTTCTCCATATATACCGCTTTCTTTATTCTGCTAGATCTGAAAAGACCTGAAACCCCCACTTCTCTTATAATCCTTGATGAACCTCACAGGCTCTCTTCTAGACTTGACCGTCTCTTCCCTCCTTCATGCATGAAATCATTCAATTCATGAGTATCTTTGCCTCTGCAAAAGGAAACTCGTATATATATCATCAAAGTCTCCAACTTTACCATTAGCATTCCCTCTCTCTTTTCTCTCTGTCTCTCTCTCTCTCAATGATGTCACAGGAAAATAATTCTCCTTCAAAGCAGGCTGCGGCTGAGAAAGAAGACAGTAGCCAGAGCTCCGGCGGCGGGGGGAAGAAGGCCTCCGCAAGGCCACCAGAACAAGGTCTCAAGTGTCCAAGGTGTGACTCACCCAACACCAAATTCTGTTACTACAACAATTACAGCCTGACGCAGCCAAGGCATTTCTGCAAGACTTGCCGAAGGTACTGGACCAAGGGAGGAGCTTTACGCAACGTTCCGATTGGCGGCGGCTGCCGGAAGAACAAGAAGGTTAAGTCGTCGTCTTCACGGCTTCCCGGCGACCCCAAGGACCCCGGATTCCCGGGGGAGCTCGGCGGCTTCAAGTTCTTCCACAGCCTTTCACCTTCACTGGATTTTCACCTTGGTGGGTCCCTACCATTCCCTAAACTTAACCATCTTCCACTTCCAACCACATATAACACAGTCTCTTCCTTTGGGGATGTTCAAGCAGCCACCTTTGATCCATCTGGAAGCTCAAATTCTATGATTAATTTCAATTACCCAGGAGGAGGATTCAGCAGTGTAATTCAGGGTATGAGTTCTATGAACGTGAACAGCAACCTCGCTTCTTCAATTGAATCCTTGAGTTCTGTTAATCAAGACTTGCACTGGAAGCTACAGCAACAGAGGCTAGCGATGCTGTTTGGCGGCGATGATAACGGCCAAATCCAGAAAGACGACAGTGTTTCAGCGGTTACTACTCATCATCTTGAGAACCAAATCCAGAGACCACAACCCATTTTGTTTCAGAATCTTGAGATTTCAAAGGCTGAGATTAATTCCGTGGCTGCTGGTAATAATTCCAGAAAAGAAGGCACAACTAGTGGTGAAGCCCCTACAGAGTGGTTTTTTGGGAATTCGTTTGCTTCTTCTGTGATTCCTACGCACACAAGCACCAGTAGTGGTGCGAATAATGGAGGCCATGATAATGCAACCAATAACTGGAGTTCTGTTCATGCTTGGGGTGATGTGCAGCAGCAATATAATGCTTTGCCCTAGCTAGCTAGTAGAGGAGGTAGAAGAAATTAAATAGCCAAATTTATGTATCTCTCTCAGATTATCATCATGAAAAAGCACTCCTTTTCCAGGAATATATATATGCTAGTATCATATGTAGTAGTCTTTGATCTTTTTTTTTTTTTTGTTGGTTCAAATGAACATATAATAGATGTAACAGATGGTTACTCATGAACTTCTTTCTTCGTCTAGCTAGCTAGATGTTAAACTCAATATTATTGAATGGCTTCGTTCAAATCATCAATGAATGTATATGCCCTCAGGTGCTGTAGAAGAAATGAAGAATGGGTTGACTTGAGATTGTTTATAAATGTTGATGAGTCAGGATCAGAGATGAACTGCTTGATGGTGTCAATTTTATTTTGTCTGTATGGTCTAGGGCACTTAAATCTCAGACTTGATTACTGGAAAGAGATTGGTGAAAAATCTTAGCCATCTCTTTCAATAGAGAACTTTGGGATCTGTGATGGGGTTTTCAGGAGAGTTGTTATATGGGATGAGAAAACTTTTTCAACGCCCCATATCTTTAGATTTGTTTTATGTTCAGTTCATCGGCAAGAGAGAGAGGGAGGGATACATAGACTTAGACACTAGTAGGGTTATCACTATCAGACTCAGTAGCAGCGTGTCGCTGTGTGATCGATCAGAGCACTGAGGCTCAGGCTCTTGAGGTACTGATCGATGCAAATGCTAATGCACAAACAAAACACACACCACAGGGCGTAGCTTTCGCTGTTTGGCCTCTCCTTAGCCCTGCAATATCAAGGCCTAGCAGCCCTACATTATTATAGACCTTCTCTCTCTCTCTCTCTCTCTCTCTCTCTCTGGTGATGGTAATGCTAGTATATAAGGGACTTTGTAATAATTAGTTGCAGTGAGGTGTGATTTGGTGGTGTCTGAAAAAGTGGTGGTTTGAAGATGAATTGAATGAAACACTGTCAACATTTGAATGAATGAGAGAGGGAGAGAGAGTGACTTGGCATCTAAAGCTTTACTTAGGTTTCTATTTTTTTTTTCTGTGGAGCCAAAAAAATATGTAATGTTTACCTTTCTATAGTGTTGGAGCGTGAGCCCTCACATCCGTACTAATTCCCACTGAGCATCATCGTCTCCTCTCATTGCATTTCTGCGTAATGTACAGTAACATATACATACATACATATTTTTATATATATATATAGAGAGAGAGAGAGGCCTTACTTTTGCTTAGCTTGCTTGCCTTGCTTTGGTCATCTTTATATTATTCCCCACTTTCACTATTTGTAAGAGAAAGGCACTGACCCCACAATCATGAAATGATTAGCATTAAACTCATAATTGATTTGTCTCGCATAAACAAAAGAATTACAAGCACATGGGAATAATAGGCAATGAGTGTCGACATATCTGTTTGCATATATACACAAAAAAGGAAAGAAGCTAATCTGCAATCTTACGTAATGTATACTTAATATATATCTCTGTATCCATTACCAAATGAGTAATATAAAAAGTTTAGTTCAATAATTAATAACACATTCTACAAAGCAACAAAAAAGCTGCGAGGCTGTTATTTGTAATTCTCTTTCCATTTCATGGTATAAATGGCATCATTCTTAATTAAAGGCCAACTTTATTTGCAAACACTTTGCCTCATAAAAACAAGCTTTTAGGAGCTCTATATATAGCTTTACTACTCCAAAAAACTTTATACACTAAGCAACATTTTCTCCTTTATCTCTCTCATTAACGTATGTGCAAAACTCTCCTTTTTTTTCCTCATAAAAAGCTCTCTGCTTTTTCCATTCAAAATATTACGTACTTGGATGTATGAATATAATATATCAGATGTAGTAACTTCTGTCAAATTGGATAAAGTTGATCAGTTCTTTTGGGTTTCTAATAGGCCAATATATAAAAGAAGAAGAAGTTAATGTTAGAGATATATATGAAGAAGATGAGGGCTACGTGAAGAACGTGAAGGAGAGTGTGAAAGAGAGACTTGTCTTGTAGTAGTTGAAGAGGTGTGTGGTGTTTGTTGGCGTCGAACTGTCATTTTGCGACTAACAAACGCGAGAAGCTCATGACATTTTGAGAGGCCCTCGATTCTCTGCTTCTCATCATTTCCTTCTTATCCTGCACTTGCACCGAAACCTCTGGCCCCACCACGCCACCATCTTCTTCACCACTTGATTGCTCCATCCACTACCACCTCTAGTAATCATGCATATGAAATAACAATACATATTTATTAAAGTAATTTTAAATATGTACTGGCAGGCATTAAATTACAAATGAAATGTGTGTGTGTGTAAGAATCTGAATATTGAAAATTGTAGGTTTAACTATTTGAGTATCTTGTAACTTGTAATGGTTTCTAAGGATTATGATTCTTTTTAAGTTTACACGATCAACGATTTGACACAGAGGAATGAAGAAAAACTTTTGGTCCTCTCTATAAAAAATATGTATATATGATAATGCTTTTTGTCTCGGTCATTTAAAAGATCTGTCTTTTAATTCATTTTTAGTGGCCTAATGCTGCTTACTTAATCTTGCTTTGAAATGCATGTTTCGATGCTTCGTAGAAGGCTAGAAGCTAGCAACTTTTTGTATTTTTGTTTTTATTATTTTGTTAGGTATAGATATCCTCTTAGTGAAGACAATCATATTTAAGATATTGTTGGATATTAAATATAAATATATCTTTTAATAAAAATTTAAATTTTAATATACATGTTACGGGAAGCTAGCCCCTTCTTTCAGACCTAACTCAGTTAGTAGAACCTAGCAATTTTGAGGACGTTTCCCTGGCCTCTGCATAGCTTAGCTACATGTTGCAGGAGGTGTGTTTATGGGCCTTGTGCGAAGCCCATAGTGGTGCCTGGGCCCACCCCTACATTTTCATATGTCTTGTATTTTTCACATCTACGCTCATTTTTTTGGTGCTTCTAGTATATATTTTATCATTTTATGGCGCGTGCGTATTTGGAGTTCTCTTTTCAATGCTCAAGTACGAGTTCTGATTTTTCATATTGTGCATGGAGTTATAATAAATAGGAAAAATGATAGAAAAATATCATTTAAATTTTAAAATCCTATTGATAAATATATTAATAAAATTAATAAAAATAGTAATACAATTAACAATTCATTTTATTGTTAAATAATCTATTTAAAATTTTAAAATTTGAATAGTATTTTTTGAGATTTTCTCTAATAAATATGGGATCAGGTTCTTAAATCCGGATCAGTTGGTCCAATCAAAAACTAGCCAACCGGCTGAAAAATCGGTCCGAAATTTTTTATTTTTTGAAAAAAAATTGTTTTTTTATTTTTTTATAATTTTATATTAATAAGTCTAAAATCTTCAATTTTTTATCAGTTTGACTCTGTTTTAACAATTTGACTTTTTGACCTTGATCTAGTACCCGACTAACTTAATGACTCATCCGAATTTTAAAACCTGGTAGTAATTTATCATTTTGTCCTTCCAGTCAACTTGTTTAAATAGCTAAATAAAGGTCGAATTTGACTTTCAATTTTTCATTCTGTAATGCACAGTGTTATTCCGTTAGCTCAATTATGGAACGCCAAAGCTTGATCAGTTGATCAAAAGTAAAACAGACATGACAAGAGTAATGAATTTCATGCACACACCAGACGTTACCCTTGATGATGTGACATCACTTTTTCTTTTTCATTCTCAATTTTTGTAATGGGTCGATTTAAAGGAGGGCCTTGGTAAATTTAATATATTTTAAAAGTAAGTATTGATTGGAAGCGCTAAAGTGCGTTGATTTTTTGACCAGATCTATTTTCTAAAATAGTTATGAGAGGGTTATCATCTTAAATGCTAGCTGATCTTAAATATAGAATTGAGGAGATTTTGCTATATGATGCAGTAATAGAGTTGTAAAGGTCGGATTTGACCTTAAAAGTAAACTTTTGTCTATGTAATTTTAAAAAAAAAAAAGTAAGGATTGATTTAACGAGATAACGATTTATAACGTGGCACTAAGCTAAAAATCTTGGGCACTATAGTTGCCTTTTATTTGTGGGACTGATCACGAAAGTGTTTTAGTTACTTTGTTTAATACAATTATGTTGCTTTCTATCCTGATCCTGTTTGGGGTAACCATCATTTCCCCTCTTTCTTTTATTTGTTTTTGTTTTGGGCTTTACCAAATTGCATAGTACTGATTTGTTTCTGAATATTTAGTGGGTTGCAATTATCTAGCCCAGCCCAGTATCAAATTAGACCATATTGCCCTTGAAAGGTCAAAAAAATGAACAGGCCAGCCGAGTTGAGTGCCAAAGGTTTAAGAAAACGTTGAACCGAGTTGTAACCAAAGAAAAAAAAAAACGTTGAACTGAGTGAGACCTCAAGTCAAGTCACAGCAAAACCATTATCCTTATTTGTGATAGCGGTCACTTATTTTATATGTATAATTTATATAAATTAAAATAAATTTTTTTATAAACTTATTTTATATATTATAAATTATAATTAAAAAATATTTTTTAAAATTTCAATCGTTATTTTAAATATTTAAATTACCAACTTCAAATATTGTATCAAATTAGACATATTGCACTTGAAAGGTCAAAAGGTGAATAGTCGAGCTGAATTGAGTGCCAAAGGTTTAAAAAAACGTTGAATTGAGTGAAACCTCAAATCAAGTCACAGCAAAAACTATCATGATCAACTATAAATTTTGTTGGTACCGTTAACAAAAAGATTTGACTAATAATTATAAAGATGTTGTCTACCAATATAAGGATTTTAATGGTGGGTAATTTATAAATATTTTTATAAATATTCTTTGATTTTGAAGATATGTTCTAATTCTGATAAGTCCTAGAATTTAACTCGCCTAAACTTTTTTTAACAAAAAAACTATTTCTATGGTCCTTAGTATTAGATATATTTACTTAATTTAATTAAATTAAAAAAATTGATTAAATTAATTAATATGACATATATTTTCTAAAACACCATGTCCATCTTTCTTAATTTCCTCTTCTCCTTTATTATTATTGAAGGAGTATTAATAGAAGTAAATTAGAAAAATATTAATAAATATAAAAAAAATATCTTATATTTAAAACCAAAATCAATTTTTTAAACACATCTTATATTAAGAATAAAAAAAAAGCACAAATATTACCAACAAAGGGTAATTCATCCTCTAAAAATTCGTCCTATCATTTACAAGATCACGTGGTTAAGCCTAGTTTCATTTCCGAGAATTTTTGACAATATGTGAGTGCCCTTGTACGCGTTTTGAGTCGGGCATGTTTTCATTCTGTTAAACCTCAGCGATTTAACTCAAATAAATTATTTTAAAAACAAGACTATAAACTTATCTTTCATAAAAAAAATCCTATAGCCTTTTTTCTCCTAGTGATTCCGTTGTTGTAATCACTTCTTCAAGCTGCAACATTGTCATGCGGATTTATTTAAAATTTGACATATTTCTTCTGCACCAATAGTTGATTAAATATTACATTCTAGCTACGAGTATTACATTAATTATGCCGATTTATTAGTTAATATGATAATGCAATTTATTTAACATCGACATTTGTTGTGCCGCCAACTTGGAAGGTTCAAAAGTATGTAGTTGTTAAGAAATTAAAGATAAATCCGTGATAAAAGAGCAAGAAATGAGAAAAATGAAAATTCAAAAAAAAAAATTGGAGAGCAATTCTCGTTTAGTTTCTTGTGTGCCATAATGCTTAGTAAATGGCCTCTATCCCTCAAGAGTCTTGCACCAAAACTCACAATTAGTAGAAGACTTGGAGAGCAAGTCTTGTTGGCTTTGGAAGGAGGTAAAATAAAGATAAGAAAATATTAAATGTAGTCAAGTAGATACTAATTAGGATATGAGTAAATAGACATCTACATAATTAACATTTATAACGTTTTCTCTTAGATGTCCATTATGAATGTACCTCATTAAAAACTTTAACTAAAAAAAACTCAGTGAGACAGAGACCTAACTAAAGAAAATAGTACATTATTTATTAATGCATTGTCCAATGCCGCCTTATTGAAAATCTTTATAGGAAAACCCAATAGGACAAAATCTAGACAAGAGAGAAAGAGTACAACATATATTGGCTCCCCTCTTGACAACATCAGTTAAGATCTTTGGGTATGTGAAAACTGATGTTATAGACAGAATTTTCAAAGCTTGTACCTGGAAGTGACTTGATGAATAAATCTATTAGATTTTCACTTAAACAGATCTGTTGGATATCTATTTCACTATCATTTTGAAGTCATAAGTGAAATATACTTTGTTCTATCGCCCTTGATATATCTTCCCTTAAGATGAGCAATACATGCAGCATTATCCTCGTATAGGATTGTTTGGATCATTTTGTTTGAAAATAAACTATAAGTAGTTTGTATGTGATGTATTACTGATCTCAACCATACATATTTTTTACTTACTTTATGTATTGTTAGAATTTTTGTATGGTTAGATGAAGTGGTTGGTATAGTTTGCTTCATAAATCGTCATAAAATAATTGTGCCTCCACATGTAAACAAATAGCTTATTTGTGGTTTACCATCATGCGGATCAAATAAAAATCCATCATCTGTGTAACCAACCAGTTCATACTTGAATATATTTGAATAAAATAACCACATGTTCATAGTGCCTCTAAGGTAACGGAGAATGTGCTTCACTCCATTCCAATGTATTCATGTTGGTGAGGAACTATATCTTGCTAATAAGCTAACAACAAATGATATATCAGGTCTTGTGTGATTATCAAGATACTTTAATACTCCAATAGCACTAAGATATGCTACTTTTGGATCATGTAGTTCTTCATTACCTTATTTTCTAATTACTTAAGGTCTAAATGGGTCTTTATCTATATGCAAAGACCTTCCTATCATTTGGTGCACGATGGATGTGACTTATCCATATAAAAACATTCTAGGACCTTTCTTTGTGTAAGCTTCTTAATGTATAAAGGTCATATTTTTATTATTCTCAAGTCCTTCATTTTAATTTTGTTCTTCAAACAATTAGTTGCATTTTGAAGTTTTTCAAGAGTTCTAATGATGTTGATATCATTACCATAAATAACAATTATAACAAACTCACTTTCATATGTTTTCTTAAAGATGCATGTGCATATTAGATCATTTTTGTATCATTCTTTCAATAGTTATTCAGCGAGTCAATTATACCAAATGTTATTAAACCCAGATCAGATACTGAATTGATCAGGGTATTGAGTCAAAGTCAATGGGTTAGATCAAAGTCAAACCGAAGCTAACTTATAGAAAAATTGGCAACGAAGTAAAGATTTTAATATTATTAATATGAAATTATGTAGAAAATTTCAAAAAAATTGAATTAAATTATTTTTTCAAATAAAAAATATTGAACCGGTTATGTGGCCAGAGTAGACCGGTTATGTGATCGGTTCGCCAACTTTTTATGTACCGTAATGCTTAATACATAACCTCTATCTATAGGCGTTAAAGTGTTTTGCATCAAAAGTCACAATTAATAAGAAATGTGGACAGCAAATCTTGTTGACGTAGGAAGAAAGTAAAATAAAGATAAAAAATATTAAATATAATTAAATAGATGCTGATTCACGTAACTAATATTTATAACGGGAATAAATTACAGGGTAAGTGACTGAAAACTGTATAGAAGTGATGAGAGAAACAAGGAAGATAAGGTAATGACAGATATTTGTGTAATTGACGTTTGGATGACAAGAAAGCTATCAATAAAAATTAAAAATGGGGGGAGCTGGGACCCCATTGTTGACTTTACACGTTTGACTTCAACCATCCCCTCCCCGCCTCTCACGCCACCCCCTCCTGTTTTCTCCTCCCTCGCAGGCTCTATAGACTGTAGTCTGCAGCATTGCCTCCTTCTGGGCTTCTGGCGGCTGGCCAATGGATAAATTATCTATTATAGCATTACATATTGTTAAAAATATTAATATAAAAATTAATTCGGGTCAGATTTAGTCCTAATTAAATGTAACATTTCAACTCATTATCTCTTACATTTGTCACTTTTTTTCTAAATAATCCATCAAACTAATCTTTTTTTTTTTGCCAACTACCTAATCCCTATATAATCTAATGTTATATATAAATACATATTCTAAAGAAATCATGTTACATTTATTTAAACTAATTAAATTATTTCATTTTCTTCATCAATCAAAATTACTTGAAGTAGGTTTAATATTAAAAACTTGCGATGGGAACTAAATTTGATAAGAACTCAGTGAAGATGAGGAGGAGAAATCATCAAGAATCAAGCTATGCATTGCAAATTAAGAGTCTTACTCCTCCTGATTGAAAATCCCTAAACTTCAAGTACCTCCTCTAAATGCCAAGAGTCACTCTCTGAAAGTAAATATCAGTATCATTATACACACACACACATTCAAACATGAGTGAGAAAGCATGGGAAAGCCAGGGTTATCTTGTAACATTCAGTAATGTTGCGGATGAATTAATATTGTGAGAAAACCTTTGCTCAATTTTAGGCTTGAAAACGTCAACGAGAGATTGACAATATATTCTTATTCTTCCTAATATTAATGATAACTTTGAGAATACAATTGGGGATGATTCAATTCCACATTACTATATCCCCCAACGATTTCACATTATTAGAAATTTACTTCATATATTATTTATACCGAAGCATGTTAAAAATTGTATTCATTGGTAAATAAATTTAGTAGTCAAACATAAGCAAACAATTTCTTAGTCAACAATGAAAACATTGTATAATTGGACAAAGAAACAACACATTTTTTGTTCTTACCCGGAGACTTGCTTTTATTTATTTTTCTTTTATGATTACTAAAATGCCAATGATGCTTTAAGAAAACAATAATTAACTTTAAATATTAATTAATACGGGGCGCGTTCTTGTCGTATCGTCGCATCAGCTACTCTACTCCCCACTCGCGCGCTTTCAAAGCCGGAAGCATCTTACACGATAAGCAATATAGCAAAGCACTCATTTTTCATTCCGACTTCGTTTCTTCTTCCACTCTCTCTCTCACTGTAGTCTCACTCTCACTCCTCCGTCTTTGGGCGCTACTCACAGTATCGTTGTGGTTTGCGCTGTTGGTGACGAATTGCACATTACTGATCTTATATTCCCTACCCAAAATTCCATTTCAGCTCCAATAAATAGCCGTAGAGATGAAAGGCGTGATCCTGTCTCCATTTCCCTTTTCTTCAACTCGAAGTTTCGTCCCGCTTGGTCTTTGATACAGATGAAAATTGTGAGCTACCCTCTACCGCGTTCGCCGATTTCCACCGACGCCGTTTCCACAATGCAAAACCCCAAATCCGGTGGCGATCAAGACCACCAAACCCATTTCAACTCACCAACATCGAAGCGCAATAACCATACGAAACGGCCTGTGTTCAAAGTCCAACCAGGGCAGATCGCTTTTCGCCTTGTTTGTCCTGCCTCCGTCGTTGGCGGTTTGATCGGCAACTCTGGCACCATCGTTTCCCAGCTCCGGCGAGAAACTTCCTGTAAAATCCATTGCATAGATACTATTCCCTCTACGGATGATCGGGTCATTCTCGTAATAGGCTCGGCGGCGCCATGTAAAGTTATCAAGTTGGTCAGTATTGTAGGTGAGGATGATGGCTGTGAAACAGAACTTGAGGCTTCGAATGCTCAAGCAGCTATTCTTAGGGTTTTTGAGAGGGTCTGGGAATTGGAGGCCGAGAAGGGTTCTTTTGGTGTTAATGAGGAAGCATGGTGTAAGCTTCTGGCTCACACATCTCAGATTGGTGCGGTTGTGGGGAAAGGGGGAAAACACATAACGACGATGAGAAATAATAGTGGTGCTAAAATAAGGATTTTGCCTCCTCCACAATGTGCTGCTATAAACGAGGAAATGATTCAAGTGAGTTTAATTTTTTTTTTTGGGTTGTTATTTATGGATAAATTTGGATAGGAAACGAAATAAGTCGAGCTTCTCATAATATGTATTAAAGGGAGAAAGGTGTCTTGACATCTCTCTCCATTCAGTCTCCATTTAATATATCATTAAATCTTAATCATTAAACATTGATGTAATAGTAGAGGAGACATCTCTCTCCATTCACTCTCCATTTAATATATAATTAAATCTCAATCATTAAACATTGATGTAATAGTAGAGACATTAAATGTTGAGTAAATGGAGAGGAAACTCATTGGAGACATGTATTAAAATGGAGAGAAAAACTTCTAAATTTGTATATTTATCTTCATCTGTGTGTGCTTATGCTTAGGTCCTCGATGATTATCTCCGTTTGTACCATATACCAGTATTCCGTCCTTCCTAGCTTTTTACGAACTCTAGCTGGGGTAGATGAGAGAAAAGTTTGAGGTTAACATATGCATAATTTTTTATTCTAAATTTGATTTTTGCATGTTGGAAGGTGAATATTTTGGAAAACAAGAATGGGTCTAATTATTGAATTTTTAGAACTTTTGAGTATTTTAGATTGAATTTCATATGCACCTTTCAGAAACTTTAGAAACAGTGCCAGTGCTTCCCTAAAAATGACTATATAATTTTTCCACCGTCTGGGATGTTGCTCAATTGGCAGATAACTGGTAGAACTTTGGCCGTAAAGAAGGCATTAATCGCTGTTTCACAATGTCTTCAAGATTGTCCACCCCTAGAGAAAGTTCCAACACCTTCTAGCATGCAGACTAATAGCCCTCCCGATGGGGCATCCGAGACTGAACTTTTTCCTCACCTTAATTCATGGTTTCTCCCCATGCAAGGGAGATCGCAGTATGACACATCGGATCAAACAACAAACACTGATGGAGAGTCTAGACCTGGTCCAAAAGGTAAAGAACTTGAAGTTGTATTCCGACTACTCTGCTCTAATAGAAGCGCTGGAAGTGTGATTGGCAAAAGAGGGGCCATAGTAAGAGCACTTGAAAGCAAAACAGGTGCTTCCATTAACTTTGCACCTCCTTTAAGAAAGTTTGCTGATCGCATTGTCACCATTTCTGCCGTAGAGGTTAGTCATACAACAGGTGCTTCCATTATGCATGCATTTACAGATCTGCACACAAACTCACTTTTACTGTGGTGATCTCTGTATTTGATTACTGATATGACTTTTTTCCTTAAAAAAATCTAGAACCTTGAATCTAGTAGCTCTCCTGCACAAGAGGCAGTTATTCTGGTCTACGCTAGAATGATTGAAGATCTCATTGGAAAGGGCTTTTTCTCAGCTGCTTCCTTGGAATCACCTGTAGCTATGAGGCTTTTAATTGCACCAAGCATGGTTACTTGCTTGAATGGCAATGAAGGTCAGGTGATTTCAGAATTGAGAGAATTAACTTGTGCGGATATACAAATACTGCGTGGAGAGGCTTCATGTGGCGCTTCAGATAATGACATGGTTTTACAGGTGCAATTACTTATCCAATTCAAGTTACCATGTTCGCTAATTATTGTATAGTTATCAACCACAAGTTCAGGTCTAGTGATTGTTTACTTAGAGAGGGATAGAGATAATTGGGGAAAAAAAGGGTTTTCCTTGAGATTGAAAATGGAAACTATTAGGTCCGATTTCATGATGAATAGATAACTTTGCATCAATGATGTATAGGTTAAACTATTTGATGGGGAAAGAAATGGTCAGATATATAATCTCTCGTAAACATATGCAGATATCTTGAATAATTAATCAGAATGATACAGTACGCAACAAAAGTAAAAATTTATGAATAATTAAGACCAAATGTCTATAAGGTGTGTTTCAAGGTATCCTTCTGAACATGTTTATGCACCTAACATTTGGTGTCTTTCCAATCCTGTTTTATCCGCTTCTTGTTTGGAATAGATCAACGTCTTTCCTTTCATGGTAGGTTTGACTTAATTTGGCAACAAATATATTATTTTGTGAATTTGTTTAACTACTGAGGCATTCGGGCACCCAAGAAATACTGAATTCATTTTAATGACCTCAACAATCTTTTATTGCTGTCTCCTAGTGAAGTTTATGCTGAATTTTATACAGATTACTGGTGAGTACAGATGTGTAAAAAATGCTTTATATAAAGTAACTGGTATGCTTAGGGATGATCTTTTTGCCAATGGGGAATCGGCTCTTCCATCAGGGAGGCTGCTGCCACAGGTATTCTCTACCTCCTTTTTAGTTACTCTCAAAACTTATCGGATTTCCATAATTTCATTGCCACCCTTCATTGCCTCTCCAAGGCTACAAGACTAGAATGTTTAGCAGTAGTTATTATTTGTTGCAGAATTCAGGAGCTGGTGGGTCAATCTCAGAGAATGGAAAAACCCTCGTGCATTTATATGACAATCTGGAAGTTGGGAGGTCAGTATAGTGCAAACAGAATGCACAAGTGTCTGTCCTGCCCTTTTTCCTCCATCTCAGAAAAGCTGAGCTTTGAACATTGTGCTCACCTCTACTTTGCAGTCACTTTGCTTTTTGCCTGAATGTTTTGCTGCAGAGAGCTTGATTTTTATGTGACTCTGATATTTTGGTCAATATAAAGTATGTAACTGGGGACAAGTTTGAAGTTTGTCATCAACAATGTTCCTAGAAATGGATTGATGGGGACTAAATGATAAATAAAAAGGCTCATGTTTTAAAATGAAATGAAAAAAGTAATTTTGAAATAGCTTAAATTAAAAATTAGATCAGTGCTTTACAACATTTTATTCCAAACTATTTGATGCTAAGCCCAACTTACCCTGATTTTCTGGATATGTTTGAAGTCATTAAAATCTGTTATCTGTTGCGAAATAAACACTTTTTTTTTTTTTTTTTTGGCGAAACTGCAAGCTTCTGACTTCTTACACTGAACTTTTTCTTGATGAAATGTTTTAGTAGCGGGAACAAACTAGCTACTGTAACAAATACTACAGTTGAGATTACAGTTTCTGAACACGTTTTTGGCTCTGTTTATGGTGAAGATGGTGGTAATGTAGATCGAATCAGACAGGTACTTGGTTGGTCCCAAAGATATTTTATTGTTATTTTATGTTAATTAGCGATTCATTTCTTCTGTCCTCTATTTAAGTGCATGTTTGTTTTTATATAGAAAACCACCAAGACTTGTTTCCTTAATTATTTCTTTGACCATGCAAATTCCTGACTAAACTTTTACGTATAATATCACCCTTTGATATTATGTCCATAGTCCATACTTTCATTGCTCACATTGAAAAATTAAAACCACAATATGCTAGGACTTCAGCTGCATTATGGACCAGTGCAAGCTGGTGGTCCTCTCAGCATGAAATATCTCTCTCAACCTAAGAACCATAAGATATCGAATATTTACCTTGGAAAGTTGAAAATGCATGCATATACACAGATGAGCCTTAAATTGTCCCTCATATGGTTAACCAGTTGCTGCATGTTTTTTTCTTCTCTACGAGTGGGACCAGATATCTGGTGCAAATGTTACAGTCTATGATCCTTGTTTTGGTGAAAGTGGAGGAAAGGTTGTCATATCTGGGACACCTGACCAAACCTTTGCAGCACAGAGCTTGCTTCAAGCTTTCATCCAAGTTGGAGAAAGAACGTCGGCGAGTTAGTCTTTCTCTCTCAAAGCAGCTCATGGAAGACAATGCTGCTAGTTGATAATCTGTTCTAGGGTTTCACGTGCTTAGGTGACACGACACGAGTAGTGCGTGTTTTGAATTATATTACACCACTACCTTTCGAGTACTGACTTATTCAGTATTTATGATACAGACACTGCTTTGTTGTATAGTGTTCCCCTACTAAAATAGCTTTTGGTTTAACTTGTCGTCGTTCTCTTCTTTAAGTTATAAAAGAAAGATGAGGATAAAATTAATAACTATTTTGAGGTTCAATTGTTCATTACATGCTCTAATTCTTAGATTTGGCTATTTAGGAACTGTTCCCTACTTTATTTACCTTGAATTTCTCGAAGCTTTCAATTATCCATGCGCAGGCTAATAATCTCTACAGCCAGATGAATGAATAAGATGGAAAGATGGGAATGGGATACCTTATATCGGCTTTATGTTTTTTTTAAAAAAAATTAATTAATTCATTTACTGAAAGAAATTCGGCTGAATGTACAAAAATCATGTTTAGTTCAAAGATTACACTTAAAGTATGTTTATGAGTGTCATCTCAAACCTGTTTTTTTTTTTAAAAAAAAAGTTTGGTGGTAACTAATTTGAGGTGTTTGGATTGATGTTTTGACAAGTGGGTTTTTTTTTTTTTTCTAAAAGCAACTTTTAAGAAAAAGTTCAAAAGTCTAGTTTTTTTTTTTTTTAAAAAAATATTTCTACCATCACTAATTTAAATACAAATCATATTTATAATTTGATTTTTATCATCTCTGATTTTTATAAAAATCGGATTAAAAAAAAAAGTCTATTTTGTCACCCTCAGTCATATCAATATTCAGTTCATTAAAATGACGTTGACTATCTACATGTTTTGAGCTACTTTCAGAGATAACTGAAGCATAAAATTGGAAATTTACGCTAAAATTTAAAAGCATCTCTTCCCTTACAACTCTTTGCATACTCTGATGCGGATTGGGCGCCTCTGACGGTCAACACGTGGTTATTTTGTACTTTTTAGTGATTTTTTTAGGATCTGTTTGATTTGATGGAGGGGAGAAAATGTAAGAGATTTTTATATTATCTCATTTGAATTGATGAGAGGAGAGGGAGGGGAGATATTTTAATATTACTTTGTTTCGTTTGGGAGGAAAGGGGAGGGAAAATATTTTAACCTGTACAACTTTGCCCTTATAATTATAATTACATAATTATAATTTTATAATTATTTTGTAGATTTAAGGGATTATATTTATATTTATATTTATAAATATTTTATAAAATATTATTATAAAATTATTTAAAATAATCAAAATATATTAAATATACTTTTAATACATAATTTGTAACTCATATAATAATGGGGGACTATCTATATTCTCACCGTATTTGGAACCAGCAAGTATTTGGAAGCTTGAATCTGAAGCTGGATTCTTTTTATTATAAAACGCTAATGTTCAGATATATATACTAGTCAGTCCTTAAAAAAGAGCGTGAAGAAAATAAACCTGAGGATTTCCGCTTGTGAAAGTTAAAACAAACGGCGAGAATATAGATAGTCCAAAATAAATCCGGAGGATATTCATGCAGTAGCAGAACTCAAGCGAAGCAACAATATATCTTAGAGGTTAGGATAGATTGGGGATATTGAAAATAAATATAGGCAAAATAGTCAGACTAAACATAATATTGCCTTTCCCCTCTCCTCTAACATTTTCAATGCCAATTAAAGGGACATTCTCCTCCAACCAAACAGGCCCTTATAATATCACTCGCTCCTCTGCTGAATCAGAATGTAGGGGTCTGTTATTTTCTAACATAACATCCAAGTTTGCGTTGCAAAAAAAGAATATAGGGGTCTGTCAAACGCAGCAGCAGAACTTTCCTGGGTGCGCTCTCTTCAAGAACTTTGTTTCTCTCTTAAATCAGCCTCAATCATTTGGTGTGACAATGTTAGTGTGGCTGCTCTAGTATCCAATCCTATATATACTACATGCTCGTACAAAGTACATAGAAATAGGTGCTCATTGTGTTCCTGATTATAAGTTCTTTCGAAACATGTTGAGATTCAATATGTTCCCTCTGACAAACAGCTCGCAGATTGCCTTACTAAACCTCTTGGGACGTCTTAGTTCATACGGTCAAGAGACAAACTCGGTCTTGCTATATCACCGCCGCCCCCCGTCTGAAGGGGGATGAAAGTGCACACAACCGGGTAGCCCAGACTAAGAAGCCCAAACCCACTTAGTTTATAGGTAGTTAGAACAGATTTATTACTAATCAGTTATCATAACAAACTTTTGTTATGCTCATTATTCCACGTGTCACACACACTCGTCTCATCTGAGTGTAAATACATTTGTACATCTCTCCTAATATACATGTGACACGTATGCCTCACTGTTAATTAACTCACTGAATGCACTTCTCTCTCTGTTTCTGTTCTTTTCTCTTTAAAATCTCACTCAGTTGTGCTTGTGCGTATTCAAGTATTCATACAAAATATAAAATAAGTTATATTATTCATAAATTATGAAAATTACGAAGAGAGCAGTTTGCTTTAACTTTGCATATCAATTCATCTTTTCACATAATTATTCATTTCATTTAAATTTTTATTGATTATTTGTACTATATTCTAAAATACTCTCTGCTCATAGAATCAATTTTCTAGACACCGCATATTTTTCTCAAATGGCATCAAACTATTGAATCAGATTTATTGGCGAACAAAATCGAATCTTTTAATATCAAAATAAGAATGGTTCAGGGAATTTGTAGGGAGTTTTCGCTTTCAAATAGAACCAGTCTAGCTTTTTAGGTGTGTATATTAATTCATGATATTGACTCGAATACAAAGGCTTGCGTCTTTCTTCCGACACGTTGAACCAAACAAGATTGCTTCACCACCTTACCCACCTAGCTACCTCCCATCGGCATCGGCAACCATAAACCATATAAATTGGAGAAGTGCAAAAGGGCAATGGCCATCTCCGTGACCGTGGTTCGCCGCCTACAAGCTTGTGCGTGTTCGACCTCCTTCCGAAGCTTTTCTTCTCTTTGCTGAGTCTGAAATTTTTTTTTTTCCTGTTATCAATGGGCCTGAACATGGATATATACAGATTTACACTAGGGTTGTCCATGGACCGGACCGGACCGGGTTGGACCTCAACCCGATGTCTGGTCCTTATAGGACCTCGGGCTGGACAAGTTAGCCCGAGGTCCGGTCTGGTCCAGCACCAGCCCGAGCTCGGGCTGGACCAGACCGGTCCAGTGGATTGCCTGGACCAGTCCAGGACCTATTTTAATTTAGTTCTCCCTCTTGTTTTGATTGATGCAAGGAGCTAGGGACAGTGGAAAAATGCATAATAATACTTATAATTGAGAAAAATATATCACAAAATATTAAAACTCATTCATAAATCCATAATAATCTCCAACAACATTGAACATGAATAAAAAACAACAACATTCAAGTTACTTTAATACAATCCATAACAATCAATTAAACACATTAAATCTAATAAGTATAAAAAAATTATTTGAGTTTTGAAGATTAAAAAAAATTATACAAGATATTTTTTTAAAAAAAAATCGGGTCGGACCGGACTAGACCGAAGGGTCTGGACCCTTGATCCGATGTCCGGTCCGACCCGATCAGTCTGGTCCGGTCCGACCCGATCAGTCCGGTCCGGTCCGGTCTGTTTAAACTGTCTTGGACTGATTTTTTGTCTTCTGGACCGGGTCGGGTCAGACCGGGTCGGACCGGACCAACCAGACCAATTGGTTTTTTGGACATCCCTAATTTACACTATGTATGTTTGGTTTCAGAGGAGGGATTTTAGGGGCATGGAGTGGCAAGACAGGGGACTGTAAATCCTTTTTCCCCAGTTCAAATACAGGTGTCGCTTGATCGACAAAATAACTTATTCTATTTTGTTGATATAAAACTTAACAATTTTTTATAGCAGAAGCAAGCGGGGGAAATGGACTCTTGAGACTTCCTTGATTCTAAATTCTAAACATCCGCACGTTTTATTCTTTAAAATTTTATAAATCCTTACGTCTTAGATTCAAGAATTTAGGAAAGATTCTAGTAATGAAAATGAATCGGTAAATCTTGATACGATAGTCCTTCCACTACTATTGCAGGGTTTGTCTACTGATTGGGTCTTGAATTAGATTGGATAGATATAGATCAGATAGGGAATCAAATTCCATTTTTAGTTGGGAAAGGGTAAAAAACACACTTCGTATACAAGCTCTTGAAAGTATATGAGCACTCCGGCATTTATTCAATATTAGTTATATTGAATAGCTAATTGGCTTTTTTATTATTATTTATTTTTCTATTTAGAATTCTATTTATTTATAAATAGAATATAAAAATCTATTTATTTATAATATAAATATTAATATATTCAATTCATTATATATAAATTCTATACTAAAATAAAAAATTATAAATTCTAATACTCTAATACTAATATATAAATATATTCAACATTAAATAAATAATATTATATTATTCCATTTTATTAAAAAAAGAATATTATAATTAAATATTAAATATTCTAATAAATTGAAAAATGAAATAGAAATATTATTAATATATTAGATATTATTAGAAGATTTTAAATATTTATAAATTAATATTCTTTAAAATATTTTAATAGTATATTAAAAAGAAAAAAAAGAATTCATTTTGGCAACCTCTAGTGAAATAATTTATGCGTATGTCTTCCGATTGTTTTACAGAGACAATCGGGAGACGGTAAATATTAGATTAAATGAAAATAAGAATATGTGAAGTGATCTATCTTGATTATATATATATACACATTTAATGAAATCGAGGACAACAAAATCAAAATAAAACATAAGTCTTATTATTCCTACCTGTTTGTAACTAACATTCATTCCCTTAATACTTTTAAGGGAGTCTTCGGATATTTTGTTTATACTTAATGTTTTCTGATTATACTAGAAATCATATAAGAACTTGTTAGATGTTATAATTGGATTTATTGGATTCTTTCGTCAATGATGTTAGGCCAGAATCCCTTTTTCTAATTGGACAAAAATGCCCATTATATTTTATGATAACTTATAACTACCTTTGGCCATTTGTGTATATATGATAAGTAAAATCATATAATATAATTTTGGATATTTATTAGTATAATTATAATTATTCAACTTTTATAATTATTTAATTATAATTTTATATTTATAATATATTTTATTAAATATTGTACATAATTTAAAAATAAATAAATAAAAGGGTAAAATTATCCAAATTAAAATATTTTCCCTCCTTTCCCTTCTCAAACTAAACAAGATAACATTAGAATCTCTCCCTCCCCTCCGTATGGTTTGAGGGGAGGGGAGGAAGGGGAAAATTTCCCCTCCCTTCCCTCAAAACCCTCTCCCAAAATTTGGGGGATTTGGAGGGGATATGCTATATTATATTATGTCTTAACTATTATGCCCATGCTTATTTTTGATATTCCCAAATTAGCCATTAATTTCTTATTGTTACCCACAGTGATGCTTTGCTGATTTTTTTAATGAAATTGATGTTACTATCCTTTATCCGTTGCATCTTGGATTTTTTTAAAAAATATTGTTAATTAGTATGGTTGCATTTTTCCCTTCGTTAATATTGTTAATATATATGTTCAATTCTAATAATAATATAATTATAATTTTATAAATTATATATCATTTATAACTATATTTTACCAAGTACAAATTTAAAAAAAAAAAAATAAAATAAGGACAAAATTGTCCATATAAAAATATTTTTCCTTTCATCCCCTCTTAATGTTGGGATTGGCAGGCACACAGCAATAGAATTCAAAAATTAAATTGTAAAATTATTTCTAATCCTAATTATAGATCTATCAATGACGTTTAAATCAAGTCAGAAGGAATTATACCTTTATGTTTTTCACCTTTTCAATCTCTAGGAGCCAACTGCATGAACTAGCTCCATCTACTGATATCCACACGAACAAGACCCAACACCGACAGCGTGCTAGTGCTTCCAATGCCTCTCTAGGGTTTTTCTCTTACGGCTCTTTAATACGCTTCTTCTGCCTTAGGGTTCTCTAACCCTACGTTTTATAACCAATGTGGGACGTATTAGATCTTCAAAATTAATCTTAATTGATTTTGAAATTCGAGAATTTTGATTTAATTAAATTTGTCCAACATATTTAATCTAATATATTTATTTAATTCGAATAAAGAGTCAACTGATTTAATTTATCCTTATAAATTAAATCTGAAATACGATATCTCTATTAGCTTTAGTTATTTAATTTATCAAATAAATTAAATATAAAACTAACACTACATAATAAATATCATTATTTGTATATAATAATATTATTATTTTTGAATTTATATCATATATATATATATATATATATATATATATATATATATATATATATTTCGTCTACCATAAATTAAACATTGTATTCATTGAATCTTACACATATATTAGATTCAATGAATCTGGACATTATAGCTCGTGTTGGGCTATTCTTGTGTGCGACCCTGTAGACTCACATGAAGTTGGCAGTGGGCCAATAAATGTATTAACCCACAAGTCGCAAACGGCCTCTGATAAGACATTACGACTACCTAAATCACATGAGGATCGTTGATACAATGCAACCTATCATATAACCATATCACATCCTTTTTGTCACACAATATTTTGGTCAATGATAAGGTATGGATAGTGTCATCCTCTTATTCCTGACCATCACTTTCCCAATTCCTAAATAGTCTGACTAGAGAAATGGAAACTCCTTTCCATCATAGTATGGTCATACATTTCTCAAACTCACTCATCGAGGGGCTCAATAATATCTTTATACTAATGTGAGGGACAGATCCCATCTTAATCATTCACATTCCTCTGCATGAAAACCTTTAAACCCGATTGAAGCCTTTATCATCACCCGGTCAAAGGTGACTTTTGACTAGGTCAAAGATTAGCGACTTTCATGTTGGAATCATGATGATCTTAGGTTAAAGGGCATTGTGACGTGATTATACATGAGATAAGCTTATGACTTAATCAATGTAGCTTTCTCATAGTGGGTCGGTCCAGCACTTTATACTTTTACAAGTGCCTAAGACTTTGATTCGTATCTCCATACCTTATCAAAGTCATATTGGTCTTATTTCATATCTGCTTCCGCAACCGATTAGGGACATTTAGGGCAATCTTTATGATACATCAAATGATACAATTATTATAATAAACATGTAAATGATATGATAACAAAAATGGAGAAATTCTTTAAATAACAATAATGTTTAAAGTATAATGATTGGCCCCTAGGGCACAATTTCTAACACTTAAACCAAATAAGGTAACATTAAAATTCATCACCTCCTATTCCTTCTTATCAATTCAAACGAAGTAATATTAAAATATGTTCCCTCCCCTTCACTCTGTTGAACCAAACAGGGTTGGAGGGGTGGGGATGAAAAATGAGCCCCTCCCCTTATTTGGTGTGAAAAATTGGAGGGGAGGGGAGCCAAAAAAGGGGCTCCAAATCCCTTCAATCCCCTCATTTTTATTCCCTCCAAATTGAGGTTTTTTAGGGAAGGAAAATATTGTGACTAATTGTGACTATTTTACCCTCATTATTTTTTCATATTTCTAGTGATACCCTTGAATAAAAACATACTCTCACAGCTCTCACAGAGTTCCGACCTGATAACTTTTTCATATCACAAATTTTACAGACGAGGATCAAGATCTGAGAACTTTGGCTTTTCCAAAAAGTATTACTCAGATATACTTCCACTACATCACGCTCTAATATGTAGTTCTCCATTTGAAGTATGATGCTTCTTTTGCACAAAATTATAATCTCTACTTTTTTTTATCAATAATTATTTTAGTAATTCTAACAGTGTAAATTAAAATAAATTTGTGTCAACTTGATAAAATAAATTTGAATTTTGATAATTTATTTAATTTATATTGAGGTGTAAATTAATTTAAATAAATTTCATTTCAAAAAAATAATTTGATTATTTATATAAGCATAAAAAATGTAAGCTAACATATAAGGGTAAAATGGTAAATTAATTATTATTTCTCCTCCCATCCACTTTTCAACCAAACAAATGATCATTAAAAAATCTTCCATTTTCTCTCCTTTCAATCAAACCAAACAAGATGACCGCCGTATCATTCCCTTCTATTCCATTCGCTCCCTTTGAACCAAGCAGGCTCATACATACCCCACTCTGGTCTTGGGAGCTGCCAAATTGTCAATATTAAACTATTGAAATATCGATTGAATTTTTGAAAATCAGCATTTCAATTGTGATTTACGATATACAAGATAAATATGTGAGAATAGTTTTGTTTTGACTTATATGTATAAATACTTTTAAAGATCTCAAAAATGATCTCAAACAAGCACCAAGAGCTTGAACATGCATGGTTGATTCTCCATGAAGCTATGATATTTTCATTTTTTTTTTATTTGCGCGTTTTTTTTTCTTCTAGAGTCTTTTTTTTTTTCTTTCTGAACTTGAAAAATTCACTTTTCTTGAGCAGTTGATGGGAAGCAAACAACTCTATTTTCTGTGCGAATGAGTTTGAATTTGATCCCTCAAGCAGGTGGGACAGGAGGAAGATCAAAACAATTATTAGCCTTTTTTATCCTTCAACGTTTCATTACATCACTGTTTTAACGCCTTCTTGAACACTATTGCTTCGAGTATCAACGAGGCCGTTGGCCGTCCAGTTCTATTCTTTGGTTGGACAATACAGAGACACAATTTTTAAGGTTGTCAGAGTACTTCAGACCCACATTATCAAATCTGGTGTTTCATGCCTCTCCTTAGGCAATAAGCTCATTGATGGCTACAGTAAATGCAATGGGCTTGCTGAAGCACGCAGACTGTTCGATGAATTGGCTTAAGGTGTGTTTGGTTGAATGAAAGTTAGGTTAGGTGAGGTTAATTTAAGTTAGGTTAGGGGAGGTTATAAGGTTTGTTTGGTTCAAGAAGGGGGGAGGGGGAGGGGAGGTTTGATTTCTTGTTTGGTTCAGAAGGGTAGGTGAGGTGAGTTAATTATAAATTGACAAATATACCCTTTTTTCTTTATTTATATATTTTTCTTCTTCTTTTATTTTTTAATTTGTAAATCTTAAAAAACCTATTACCTCAAGTATATATGATAAAAAAAATTGTATACATTTTAAGGGATATTTTATTGATTTTTACATATTATCTCATTAATTTTAAACAAGAGGGATAAATTTAGAATATTAAAAAATAAGTATGGACATTTTGGTTAAAGTGAGACAAATTTTTCTCTCCCCTCTAAAAACCTCCAATTTTGAAGGGAAGAGAGGGGAGGGGAGGGGAGCAAAAGAAGACAAAATTTTTAACCTCCCCTCCCCTCCCCTCTCTCCAACCAAACACATTTTTCTCACCCCTAACCCTCCCCTTACCTAACCTCCCCTCCCAAAACCTCCAACCAACAAAGCCTTACCGACATATAGTAGTTTGGAATTTAATGATTTCTTCTCATGTCAGTCATGTTAGGAGTAAAGAAGCGCTTGAGTTATTTGTTAAAATGCTTGTCGATGGAGTTTTGCCTGATGAGTTTACTTTTTCAAATATTTTAAAAGTATTTCCAGATTTAGGTCTTCTGCGCAAAGGCCAGAGGGCTCACGGGTTGTCAATGGTATTGGGTTTTGAAACTTTTAATGGATTTATTGCTAGTGCTCTTGTTCATATGCATGCAAAGGATGATAAAATGAGGGATGCCCATTTGGTGTTTGATCGTGTTTTGGAGAAGGATGTTATCTTGTTTACAGCATTAATTGTTGGTTGATTTTTGTATTCTTGCTTCTTACTAGAGATTAGCTACTGTTGCTTGATTTTCAATCGTAATTTTGATGACCTACGTAATGTATATTGGTCTCTTAATTTGTGATTACTCCTTGAATTAATGTACAAAAAGTAAGATACCAGTTCCTTTAGTTACATTTTATAGGGGCATTAAGATGTGGGCTCACGGGGGAGTTAATTCATATCAGAATCACTCTTAAAATGGCATACTAGGGCAGCTTTTTGTAGGTTCCTCTCTTGCAGAGCCAACGTGAAGTCTTATAAGGATTTATTTTATAGTCTGAGGATGGGAATTTTATTCCATGTAATTTTACTTGAACAGAAGAGCTTGTTTTGGCCTGTCCAGAAGAGACAAGACTGTTGCAGCAATATGCTTTGATGATAGTCCTGCTTCTTCAATCTGATCTTCAGGTGATCCATGATCGATGTATCTATCAGGAAGCATCAGTGACCTCCACTGCACGGAAAGCAGAAAGAAAAATCAGAACAGGAAGAATGAGGGAGACGAGAGAATGGCAACCTTGCAATGAAACAAGCATAGGAAGGTTTACCTTTAAAGGTCCATCCAAGATACCGGTTAAGCTTAGGAAATGTGACACGTGAGATCCAAAACCTCCAATAGATCCTTCTTCCACTGTGATGAGAATTTCATGTTCCTTGGCTAGTTGCTTAATGAGATCAGTATCCAACGGTTTGCAGAACCTAGCATCAGCAACAGTCACAGAAACGCCTTCTCTTTGGAGCATTTTTGCAGCTTGCAGGCATTGTTGAACTATAGAACCGTATCCTAAAATAGCAACCCTGCTGCCTTCTATCATAATTCTGCCTTTTCCTATCTGCATAGCCATAAATGTTTGGATTTAACTACTTATCCAACATTCTGTAAGGATAATGTTTGCTATTTAGTTATACTAACCTCAAGTGGCGTTCCTTTGTTATTGAGGGGCAAATCGACTCCAATTCCGTTGCCCCTTGGGAATCTAAAGCAGCTTGGTCTGTCATCTATGGCTGCTGCTGTTGCAACCATGTGCATCAGTTCCGCTTCATCAGATGGAGCCATGACCACCATGTTGGGCAAGCAGGCCATGTATGCGATATCAAATGCTCCGCAGTGTGTTGGTCCATCTGCACCAACCAGACCAGCTCTATCCAAAGCAAAGCGGACAGGTAATTTCTGAAGATCTACGTCATGCACCACCTTCAATTCCAATATAAATCACAGCTGTGAGATTGTTTTATGATAGTTTACAAACACCAAACCAGCACAAAAGAAAGAGACATTATAGTGTGGCTTGTTTCTTTCTACTGTTATTTGTCTCACCTGATCGTAGCCACGTTGCAGGAATGATGAATAGATAGCACAGAATGGCTTGAGACCTTCTGTGGCTAATCCTGCTGCAAATGTAACAGCGTGTTGTTCAGCTATTCCCACATCAAAGCAGCGTTCTGGAAACCTTTTCTGGAAATAATTTAGACCCGTTCCTCCACCCATGGCTGCATGAATGGCTACTACCTTATTGTCTACTTCAGCTTCCTTTATCAAGGATTCAACAAAGTATCGGGTATATGGAAGTGTTGAGGACTTCGACTTGAATTGTTTGCCATTTTTTGGGTCGAACTTGACAACACCTGAAAGGATGAGAAATATGAACATCAATAGTGATCAATCACAATTCACAACTCTGATGTACAAAATCCAATCTCACCATGCATTTTATCATCTGCTGCCTCAGCTGGGGGGTATCCTTTCCCTTTCTCTGTAACAACGTGAATCAAAACAGGACCTGGGGCAGGCATCGCTTTCACTTTCTGGAAAATGCTGACTAGATCTTCAATGTTATGACCATCCACAGGGCCAATGTAATATAAGCCAAGCTCCTCAAAAAGCGTAGACCCGGAAGCACTGATCATTCCTCTTGCATACTCATCTACTTTTGCTGCAACTTCATGAGTTTGCCCCCCTATTTGCTTTGTGATGTTCTATAACATACAAGAGAGTGGTGCCACATGACATTGAAATTCGACATAAGCGCGAAAATTACAAAGTCTTCCATAGAGA
The DNA here is from genome assembly GCA_037074505.1 of Albizia julibrissin. Classification (NCBI taxonomy): domain Eukaryota; kingdom Viridiplantae; phylum Streptophyta; class Magnoliopsida; order Fabales; family Fabaceae; genus Albizia; species Albizia julibrissin. Next base: position 36,618,049 of record CM073488.1, on the reverse strand, counting down.
AGAGTTTAGAAGATTTCACCTTTGCAGCTTCTCTAAGTTTTCGGAATTGGGTGCTTGCTTGAATTTTGCTTAAAGCACTGCTTAGTGCTCCAACTGGTGTTGCAGGGCCATCAAGTGTGGCAGTTGGTAAAGAGACTTGCTTGTTATCATTCAGTATAACTATCAAATTAGCATCAAGAAATCCTGCGTTGTTCATCGCCTCATAAGCCTGACCGGCAGTCATTGCTCCATCCCCGATCACCGAGATGACACTGTTGTTCTTTCCCAGTAGATCCCTCCCAACCGCCATGCCTGCAAAATTTTGAAGCCAGAGAGAAAGAGTGAGCATTGAGAATTGTTTGATCTGTATTTTCTTTTGGCTCTATAAAACACTTTGATTTTATTATTAGAGAACCTCACCTAGACCAGCAGATATGCTTGTAGAACTGTGCCCTGCCCCAAAAGCATCATGAATACTTTCATCCCTTTTAGGGAACCCCGCTAGCCCAAAAGTTTTCCTGATGGTGTGCATCCTTGACCTTCGACCTGTGAGAATCTTGTGTGGATATGCCTGCAATTTCTTTCTGCTTTAGACCCTAAAGGAGAAGAACAAATCCTTCTTTTCTTTCCACAGTAGCAAATTTCTCTACATAATTGAAGTTCAATTCCTATTCAAAAACAAGAGTAAGGGTGTTCTTGGGACTGGGGGGTTTCCCCGTCCTGTCCCCAAGAAGGGCTCGCGAAAGAAAATTAGTCTCGATCCAGATCCCAAAAATTTCCTATCCCGATTGGGATTAGGATTCCTGGACAGGATCAGGATTTTCTGAAAGTTTTGAAAAAGGATTGTTAAAAAAAAATAAAATTCTAATAGGTGTCTATTTCTTATTCAATGCATTATTTTGTCTAGGAAAAAAGAATATTTACAGGTCAAATGATAGATTTAGCAACTCTTCAAATACACAAAAGGAAGAAGGGGGAAAATACTAAAATCAGAGACACAAGAAATAATTTATATGCACTGCACAGTAAAGCAATATTAACAAAGACTTGATGTGGAGAAATTATTAGATTGAATAGTTAAAATTAACAAAAATCAACTTTGCACTTTCATCTTTCCAATGAGTTTTTTATGTTTTGATGCAACACCTCTTAATTTTGTTTCACCATTAGTTCATCCTTTGAGTGGAATAGGACTTGCTACAATCTACAATTTCACACACACACACATAACTCCAATGTGCATGAAGAAAATAACAACACATAAATGAGAATTTGAGACTATAAATTAGAACTATGGTTACTGATATTACATTTTAGCAATTCCTAGATCGGAATTAACTAAAGATTCCTTTTGTGTGTTTGGAATTACCTAAAGATATTAAATTTCACTGGTTCTTGGTTCAGTCGACAATAATTTCCATTTAAGATTTTAGGTAATTTTTTTCATAAAAATATATATATTCAGGATGGGACTGGGTTGAGAATTCTGACCCCAAATATAATTTTTTTCCAACCCCAACTTTTTCCGTCCCAATTACCCGGGATCGGGAAAACTTTGAACACCTGAACAAGGGAAAAGAAGACTAACCTGGTGACCAACATCCCATATGATCTTATCTTCTGGGGTGTTGAAAACATGATGCAGGGCCACTGTTAACTCCACCACTCCTAAGCTTGAACTAAGATGCCCACCAGTACCTGATACAGTATAAACAATATCTGCTCTTAGCTCTGCTGCAAGTTGTTCAAGATCCTGACACATAACATGCACAGAAGACAAATCAGCAAAAAAATTTTTTTGGGGGGGGGGGGAACTGAACACCATTGTGCAAGAGTTTCACAGTTTTGAACATAAATGATTCACCTGTGTGGATAGATTCTTCATATGACGAGGGTAGTTGATTGTATCCAACAATGGCGTTGCTGGCTTCTCCCCTGAATAATTGATCTTCCAACCATCATTTGTCCTCCTTATAATCGTCTTTTCCCCGTCGTCGGAACTACTCGTTGAAGCTCTCACACGAAACTATGTCGTTCAGAATCACACATAATCAACATTAACCGTCATTGCGCGCCATTAATGAAACATCGATGTAAGAATGAAAAAGTGAAAGCCATGATCAGAATTGTGAAACAGAGAATAAGAGAGAAGGAAGACGGAGATGATTACCTGTTTTCTGCAAGCATGGTTTGAAGTTGGAGCCTTATGCCATGGAGAGAGACGGTACTGGTCAGGCTTAAGGAAAGTTGCAGAAAAAGCCATTGCCTTTTCAAAGGTGTGAGAGAAATGGAGAAGACGGTTGTGAGTATGGAAGAGAGGAGACCGTCGCCGGTGTTTATATGACTCGTCACACCCACTATAGACTATACAAATACAACGCTATCCACGTGGCCAAGTGAATTGAATATTTAAATATTTTTTTGGCTAAGAATATTTAAATATTAAACCGCAAAAAAGCTGAGGTGATCTGGAGAAAATCGATGCATGTGCCATAAGCCAATGAGGCAAACGCAATCAAATTCTGCACATTTTAATAATTTAATGCATTTTACATAAAAATCTTGATTTTGTTTATTATAGTCCATGGTCAATTACTATTCATTAATTGTCTTGTATTAATATCTAAAATATAAGGGTTAACATAACATTTCGTCTATGAAGTTTGACCCAATTTTAGTTTTGATCCCTTAAGTTTGAAATCGGTGGTTTTGGTCCCTGAAGTTTGGCTCGATTTTGGTTTTGGTCCCTTAAGTTTATTCTGTTTATAACTGTTGGTCTCTCAAATTTGAGGTAACATATCAAATCCTTGCTACATTAATGAATAGTAAATCCGTGAAGCTACAGTACCACACAATAATTTGCTACAGTGATGAACAGTACCCCCCTGACGCTACAGTGTTACACAGTATATCTGATCTTATAGATCGCGTTGAATGGAAGAGCAGTTTAGCCTAAATATAAGCTAATGAACATTCACATAATTAATATTCATAACACTCCCTCTTGGATGTCTATTATGAATGTGCCTCATTAAAAACTTTAACTAGGAAAAACCCTGTGAGATAAAAACTTGGCAAAAAAAGAGAGTACATCATTCATTGATACATTGTCTAGTGCTGCCTCATTAAACACTTTTCTAGGAAAGCCTAGTGAGACAAAACCTAGATAAGGGAAAAAGAGTACATCGTGTATCGACTCCCCCTCTTAACAACATCATTTGATATTTTTGAGTCTCCAAAGGCCAATGTCATAGACAAGCTTTTCAAAAATTCTACCTGAAAGTGACTTTGTGAATAAATCTGTTAGATTTTCACTTGAATGGATTTGCAAAATATATATTTCACCATCCTTTTGAAGGTCATGAGTGAAGAAATTTTTTGGTGAAATATGCTTCATCATATCTCCCTTGATATAACCTTCTTTAAGTTGGGTAATGACTGTAGTTGGTGCGAACCCACAAGGGAAGACCCCACGAACCCACAACCAATCTGAATATACGCACCCCAAGAACGCTAAACGCAGATCGACGATCCACTTAAACCCTTGAGCACGAAAGAACAAGGACCGGAAGTGTTGGAAGACGCCACAAGGTTGATCAAGCCTTGATAAGTCTGTTAGTTCTAAGAAGAACCCTAGAGAGAATCCACTCCCAAGAAACAAGGTGCAGAAAAGTGCAACCTTTCATTCAATAATCAAGTCTCCAAGTCTTTAATCTGCCTCAAAATGAAGGTTTACAAGGTATTTAAAGAGAAATATTCAGAAACCCTAATTACATTAAATGCATTCTAGAAAATAGAAACTAACCTAATATAATTAATTAATTAATTAATTAGGAAACCCAAATGTCAAATAGGCCCAATATCTAATAATTTTTGCATAAATAAAAGTCACAAAATATAATCAGCATTCAAGGCCCAACATGTGCTTATTTAGGCCCAAATGAGTCCTCCCATGTATAGTACTAGGTCCAAGCTCTTTGTTTTGAAGTCTCCAAGCCCAAAACTTGATTAGTATCTCCATCTGCAGCCCATATGAAATTAATGACGTTTTCAACATCTTTATCCACAATTGTTGATTCAACTGCCATCTGATTTGCATTAGCCTTTTGAATCAGCCCAATCAATGGTTCCTTAAATATTTTAGCTTGTGCTCTTGTGATTGGACCAGCTGGAATTTGAAAATGATAGTTTGAAGTTGAAGAGTCATCACTTGAATATGAAGAGACAACTTTTTTATTCTGGATCGCATCAGTAGTATTATCCTCATATAGAACTATTGTTGTCATTTTGCCTATAGATAAATGATAAGTTATTCGTATATGATGTATTGCTGACATTAACCATACATATTCTGGACTTGCTTCATGTATTGCTAGAATTTCTCCATGGTTGGATGATGTGGCTGATATAATCTGTTTCATTGATCGCCATGAAATAGCTACACCTCCACATGAAAATAGATAGCCCGTTTGTGATTTACCATTTTTGTAGATTGGATAAAAATCCAACATATGTGTAACCAACTAGTTCATGCTTAAATACATATAAGTAATATAACCCCATATCCATAGTGCCTCTTAGGTAACGAAGAATATGTTTTACTCCATTCCAATGCATTCATGTTGGTGAATAACTATATCTTACTAATAAATTGACAGCAAAGGATATATCAAGATGTGTGTAATTAGCAAGATACATTAATGCTCTAATAGCACTGAGGTATGGTACTTCTGAACCAATTAATTCTTCATTACCGTCTTTGCTAATTACTCGAGGTCAAAATGGATCTTTATCTGCTTCCAAAGACCTTACAATCATTTGGGTACATAATGGATGAGATTTATCCATGTAAAATCGCTCTAGAACCTTCATTGTATAAGTTTCTTAATATATAAAGATCATATTTTTTAGGTGCTCACTCTGTAATTCAAGACATAATTTTATTCTTCCCAAATCTTTCATTCCAAATTATTTTTTCAAACAATTAAAATTGTCTTTTGAAGCTCTTCAAGAGTTCCAATAATGTTGATATCATCAACATAAACAACAATTATAGCAAATTCATTTCTAGATTTTCTTATAAAGATGCATGGGCATATTGGATCAATTTTGTATCCTTCTTTTAACAGATATTCATTAAGATGATTATACCACATGCTTTCTAATTGCTTCAAGCTATACAAAGACTTATTCAACTTAATTGAGTATTGTTCTCGAGAACTTGAATTGGATGCTTCTGGTACCTTAAATTCTTCAGGGACTTTCATATAAATATCATCATCAAGTAAGACATATAAATAGGCAGTCACGACATCCATTAAATGTACATCAAGCCTTTCTTTTACTGCTAGGCTAATTAAATAACGAAAAGTAGTCACATATACTACTGGTGAATACGTTTCTTAAAAATCAATGTCGAGTCTTTGAGTAAAGTCTTAGGCTATAAGACGTGCCTTATATCTTGTTATTTCACCCTTTTCATTTCTCTTTCGTACAAAAACTCATTTGCATCCAACTGGCTTTACATCTTAAGGTGTATAGACTACATGTCCAAATACTTTTCATTTTTCCAATGATTTTAATTCTATATTAATGACATTTTTCCATAGGGGCCAAGCTTTTCTTTGTTGGCATTTTCTAATAGATTTTGGCTCATGATCCTCATTATCATTCATTACATCATATGCTATATGATAAGTAAAGATTTCGTCAACATTGACTTTATTTCGATCCCATCAGATTCCATTCACAACATAATTTATTGAGATCTCATTATTTTCACATATATCAGGTACTTGAGTCTCTTTTGAACTACAACATTCTCTTCTAGAGATATCTCTACTGGAAATAATAACTCTTCAGGAGATGTCTCTTCTGAAGCTATCAACTTTTCTTAACTATCATCGATTTGACCATCTATATTCTTTGTTCCTTATTTTTCGATGATTTTTATCTTTGGATCCGTTGGGTCTGCCACGCTTCAGGCGTGTTTTAGATTCATTTATAATAGGTTATCCTTCATGGACATCAATTTTAATAGGAGCATTAGCAGCTGGGACGTGTGACTTTGTTACTTTCTTTGGGTTAGTAAATGCTTCTGACATTTAATTAGCTAAATTCTATAAATGAATTATCTTTTGAACTTCCAGTTCACACTATTTTGTACGAGGATCAAAATGAACCAATGATAATTCATTCTAGCTAATTTCTTTACCCAACTACTTGTTTTCTCCCCCTAATGTTGGAAAAAGTGATTCATCAAAATGACAATCGAAAAATCGTGCTATAAATAAATCTCATGTAAATAGTTCTAAATATTTTATGATTGAAGGAGATTCATACCCAACATATATTCGCATCCTTCTTTGAGGACTCATTTTGGTGCGTTGTGGTGTTGCTACTGGCACATATATTGCACATTCAAAAGTCCTTATATGGGAAATATTAGGTTCCTGACTAAAAACCATTTGTAAGGGGGAAACATTTAGGTAACTTGTTGGCTTGATATGAATTAACATTGCTGCATGCAAAATGTCATGGTCCCAAACAAAAATTGAGAGATTAAATCTCATAAGTAAATGTCTTGCAATCTTTTAATCAATGATTCTACAAGTTCATTTTGCGTATGAACATGAGCTACAGGATGTTCAACATCAATTTCAAGGGATATACAATATTTTTTAAAAGCTTTTGAAGTAAATTCACTAACATTATCAATACGTATTTTCTTGATAGGATAATCAAGGTAATGTGCTCTTAATCTAATCAATTGAGCAAGTAAATTTGCAAACGCTAGGTTGCGAGAAGATAATAAGCACACATTTTATCATTTAATTGATCCATCAATTAAACCATATAATATTTAAATGGTCCACATTGTTGGCGTATTGACCTACAAATATCTCACTGTATCCGTTCTAAAAATGTGAGAGACTCACTTTCTACTTTACTTGGTGAGAGGCGAATAATTAATTTTTCCTTGGAATATGCAACACATGAGAAATCATGGGATTTTGACATTTGTTTACACTTCAGGGTATGTCCATATGAATTCTCAATTATTTGTCATATCATAATTGAACCAATATGGACTAACCAGTTATGTCAAACGTTAAATTCATTAGTAAACTTCTGGTTTACATTGGTAGATTTCTAGTATGCATTGGTGAACTTCTGGTTCTCAATAACATGTGTTTCAATTGTGTTTATAAATGTATAATATAAGCCAGAAGAAAAAGAAGGAAAACTTTTTAATATGCATTTTCTACCAGCAACTATTTTTGTAATAACAAGATATTCCTGATTATTTTTAGTTGTTGTTTCTATATGATATCTATTTATGTGGATATCTTTGAAACTCAACAAGTTTCTTCCAGACTTGGTAGAATAAATTGCATTATATCAATACATAATTTTGTTCCTTCAGGTAACAAAATATTAGCTTTTCCGGTGCCTTCAATCAAATTTATACTACCAGATATAGTCTGAACGTTGACTTTTTGTATTACCAAGGAAGAAAAATATTTATTATTTTTGAGTATGGTGTTGGTTTTTGCGCTATTAACGAGACATAAATTTTCAGGATTAATACCAGTAAGATTCATTCTTCATTAAATGAAACATAAAAGCATAATTAAAATAAATACATTTAATAAAAGTAACTAAAACATAAAAGTTCAAATAGATAAATATTATGCTAAGAAATCAGCAAAATCCAAATAAGTAATATCCATGTTTCCATACTCAATTCTCAGCCTGATCCACATGATTTACTTCAGTTGTTGATCATTTACCATTATTTTTTATTGATTTTTGGTAAAGTTCAACTAGGTGTCTTGGCGTACGACAGGTGCGAGACCAATGACTCTTGCCACCATAGTGATAACATGGATTTTCAACATTTTTATTTTGTCCACTGTTTTCCCTTTTGTGGTTTTTATCATTATTTTCCTACTTTTGGTAGGAATTTGAACCACCGTGACTTCGACCACGGCCACACCTACGGCTGTAACCACGTCCACATCCATGCCCACGAATATATTCATTTGTTACTACATTCGCTTATGGGAATGGAGTTGAGCCTGTTGAACGAGATTCATGATTTTTCAATAAAAGCTCATTATTTTGTTCAGCCACAAGGAGACAAGAAATTAATTATGTATATTTCTTGAAACCTTTTTCTTGATATTGCTGCTGCAGGAGCAAATTAAATGCATAAAATGTGGATAATTTTTTTTTCTAGCATATCTTTATCAGTAACATTCTCTCCACATAATTTTTATTGAGAAGTGATTTTGAACATGACTAAATTATACTCGCTGACAGATTTAAAATCTTGCAAATGTAAATGTATCATCTTATAATGAGCTTTTAGGAGAATGATCATCTTCTGGTGATCATACCTATATTTTAGATTGTTTCAAAGAATAAGTGGGTCTTTTATTGTCAAATATTCAATTTTTAAACTTTCATGCAAATGGTGGCGTAGAAAAATCATGGATTTGGTTTTATCCTGGTTGGATGTCTGATTCCCTTCTTTTATTATGTCTACCAAACTATGGGCATTCAGGTGGATTTCCGCATCCAACATCCAAGATAAATAATTCTTTCCAGTAATGTCCAAAGCCACAAATTCAAGTTTTGCAATATTTGACATGGTTCAAACTAATTAAAAATATGAAAGGTAAAAACGCAATATAAGATCATAAACAAAAATAATAGTAAATTTGTAAAGACAAGAAATAATTAATAATGCATAGTAATTTGTTACAATGATGAACAATAACCCCCCGGTGACACTACAGTGCCGCACAGTAAATTGCTACAGTGATGAAACAATGCTGCACAATATATCTGATCTTATAGATCGCGTTGACTGGAAGAGCAATTTGATCTGAATATGAACTAATGGACATCCACATAATTAATGTTCATAACAAATATTACATATTTAGAAAGCCTTAGTTGTTTTTCTCTGTCTTCTGCCGTCATATTTTAACCCAACAAATCATAAGAAAGTTCCTAAATATTGGGCTCCTTCAAATTGTTATTGAAGACTCCAAAATCCTTCAACAGTTGCCGCCATGGATTATTCCCTCAATTATCGAACATTGTTACTATTATTTCATCAGAATCGAACATTATTATTAAATAAATAGCAATGTTTCAAATTAGAAAATGTAAGCATAATTAATAATCGTGTAGATGGATGATCGATTTTAATGATGGGACAAGGTTTCTGTTGAATAATGAATCTATCTTCTGCCCAAAACAAAATGACTCCTATGAAACACTTGATTGATCTTTTGGTAGTGTTGTTTGATGTTATTTCATATTTTAAATAGATCTTTTTAATAAAATAATTTGATTGTGCTAAAATTGTAATTTCTGAAATAATTTCTGTTTGGACCTCAATGGTTTTTTTTTATATATTATTATCCAATTCTGAGTTCGTAATTGTCCCTCCCAACGTAAGTATCTCCTCCAAAATTTAAATTTGAGATCTAAAAGGATTTAACAAGACCTGATATCACTAGACTAACTCTATATTGATTGGACCTAAATTATTATTTGTCTTCATTATTTTAAATTGAGAGCAACATTTTAAATATTATTAATGGAAATATTACATAAGAAAACAAATTCGAGGATTGTGTCAGTGTGTGTGTGTGTTTTATTTTTTAGGTGAACATTTTTTTTATATGAATCATAATCTTTGATTGGATATTGTATTTAAGATTTTCTGTTTCCCTTAAAAGGGAGAAGTTAGAAATGCACATGATATGTTTGATCATATCTCTTGAAAAATGAACTTTAGAAAAAGAAAGGAAAAAGAAAAATAGTAAATGGTAGAAACTAAAAACTGAAACAATTTTAATGAGTTCATGTACTCTAGCCTGACTTCTAATGTATTATTCTTTGGATTCAATTTACAAACATTAATTAAAATGGCCCCAAATATTTAAGAAGGCATTGAAAGTTAAAACAACTAAATGTACGGTTTTGACTTAGAGGTTTGAACATTGAGGGGCTGTTTGGTACGAGGGATTTGGAGGGAATGAGAGGGGAGGGAAAATTTTTATAACTTGGATTTATAAAAATTAAAGAAGTGGGGTTGAAAGTTTTTAATTAATTTTTCTTATTCTTTTATTTTTCATTTTATCTTTATTAAAATTTTATAACCCCACTTTTCTAATTTTTTCAAAACCAACTCGTAAAAATTTTCCCTCCCCTCCTTTTCCCTCCAATTCCCTCATGCCAAACAGACCCTGAATCTTGAGATTAATTAGAAGTTAAGAATAAAGATCAACAAATGTGTGAAAGATTTTCATCATTCATAAATATAGAAAAGGTTTTAATACTTTTTAAGGGATGTTTTGGATCATAATTGGTGATTCTAAAAGTGTTTATACACATAAGTCAAGACAACACTTATCTCACATACTTAATATCTCATATACCGTAAATAACAATTGAAAAGCTGCTTTTAAAATTTTCAATAACTATTCTAAATAAATACTTAATCTTACATATCATATTTTATTTAACAAGTTGTATGACTCATTTCTCATATGTGGAACCAAATCACATATATTAACTTTAGTATGAATAAAACTAAGTATTTTTTTTTTCATTTATATCTAAACATGCTTGTCGCATATTGTAATTAGGATTTTAAATTGTAATATCAATTCCTTATATATTTGTATATATACATTTTATATTTAACGTTATTCTCCAATCTTTATTACGCAGAAACGATATCATGCATTGCATGCATGCATGCGAGAATTTGCATTAATTAATTATCATTTCCTCCTTGCAATTATTTCAATTTACATATGGAAGAGATAGAAGAAAGAGGAATATTAATTATATACTGACAATAATAGATTGATTCATTGTATAGCTATGATATGAGCGAGCATCATGTATATTTATCCTCATTATTTTTTTCTAGTCACATCTTATACATTTCAAATCTTTTATTAAAATTTAATGTTTTTGGTTAAAAAGTACACTGGGGTTTATGTGTAACGAATAATTAAGAGCACCGAGGATTTTGAACCAGCACCAAAAAAAAAAAAAGATTGTTTTTTATACCCACGAATTATGTAATCACGTAATACCCTACTAGTAGTACATAAATAAATAAAAAAGTAAGAAATAAAAACAAATATTAGTCAATAAATAAATAAATATAACAATATAATAATTAATCACATCCATGCGTGGACGGCAAAACTTGGGAAATTTGTCTCATTGGAGAAGCATCAGCAAGGCGGTTCATATGCTGAGATTCTGTATGAGCAATGTTTTATATTTATTCTTCCTCGTCTTCTTCCTAAAATTAGCCAAAAGCTTTATCATTTTTAAAATTAAAATTGACACTAACTAACATGTTTGAATCATCGGTCCTATCCAAATTTAAATTCTCTTCGTCCATCGGTTGTTGTCATAATTTCATTTTTGTAATAAAAATGGGATATGACACCTTCAGTTATTAATATAAAATTTAATTTATAGTATAAAATTATACTATAAATTAAATTTTATATTTAGGATATGAGACAACTAGTCTTTTATTTGTGTGCATTTATATATATAATGAGGTCTTTTTCTTCCCAATTTAGCTACCCTATATATTTTGTGTATAGGGCTGAGCATGTCGACCACTGCCCAGTAAGTCTGTTTATACCCAATAAAAAATTATTCATTTTGACCCATTCAATAAAAACCCATAATAGGCTAGCTTAGATGGGCAGACGCTTGCACCAAATGGGATGGGACACGGGCATACCCTCAAGTTGCCTATGCCCACCCATTTATATGTATATATATAATGTTTATTTAAGTATAAATATATAATTTTTTTTACCAAAGTATATAATATATATAATATAATATTTATTTAACTATAAGAGATAATGCAATTCTAAATGATAAATTTTTAAAGCGAGTTAAATGATATAATTATAAATATCTTATAAATCAATAATTATATATTATGATCATGTTTCATAAGTCAAAATCATGATCATGATATAAACATTTTATAGATAAGCTATAATTCTATATATAATATTATAAATTGCTCGTACTCTAAAGATTTTATCAATTATTAATTAAATTATTAAATAAATTATCTCATAAAAAATGATGAGGATTATGATGTTTTAATAATTATTAGTGTTTTTAATAATTTATATTGAGAAATTAGTTAAAAAAAAGATAAAAGTGTAGTTTTTGAAAAAAATACAGTAACAAACAGTCTATACCTAATCCAACTCACACAGGTTAACCTAACTCATTTATTACAAACATGAACAAGCTTTTGACGAGCATAGACCATACTTGTTAAAAAATAAATGGACGGGCGGTAGACGCCTATATAGCTCAGCAATCAACCCAACCTGCATATATAATTCCAATGAGGATCTTTTAAAGCTGAATAGCTTTTGTAACAGAATATATATACACACACACGTGGATCTATCAATAAATGCAAATTTGCGTCACTTTTGTCAAAATTTCTTATACTGGCGAAGAAAACAAGCAACTCTGCGTTATGAGAATGACTAGAAAAGATACCCAATTATTAACAGGTTAAATTGATTTATGTTTTAAACTTTCTTTTGGTACGCAAAGTTACGTTGAATTATGTATTTAAATAATAATCATTAGTTCTGCTTTTATCATCTTCATCTTTGAAAAGCTCTCTCTCCCTCACTCTCTAACAGATTAGTCTTTTATACCATAATAAACCCATATATTTTTTTTTTTGGTCAAAAAGATAGGTACCCATATTTAAAAACTCAAGTTGAATTTCAAGAGAGTGACGCTGATATGGTAATTGTCATATAACCACGGTTATTATTTTCTTAAATAAAATAGCTAACTATTGATCTACAGACCCTTAAAAGCCTAAAAATTGAATCCTAAATGGTAGTTGTTAGAGCTGGGAAAACGGGCCGAGCTCGTCAGGTCGATTCTTTTAAATCCTAAATTTATAAAAGGCTGGACTTAAAATTTTAGCCTTAAAACTGAAAGCGGGCCAAAAAGGGTCATCCCTGTAGGGCCAAGGGCCGGTCTTTTAGGCCCTTATATATTTATTTTTTATTTTTTAAAATTATTTATATAATAATAATATTATTGATTTTTTTATGTTTTGTTGATGATGTTACAAATATTTAGTTGTTATTATCTTTTTTAAAATTAAATTTAATAAGAATATCTTATATTAAGAAGGGAAAATGGTTAAAAAATACCATTTAAGCAAATTAATTGCTAAATGGTACCAATGTGCAAGCAAGCATCCATCATATGCAATCAGCATCCATATGTGCAAAAAGCATCCCTACAAAAGTGCAAACACCATCCCTTGTGTGCAACATATCATCCGCCCGTGTGCAACATACCACCCACCGTGTGCAATGGTAGCAATGAGCAATTAATTTGCTTGCAAGGTTTTTTTTAGCAATTCTCCCTATTAAGAATCCTAAAAATTAAAATTTATAAAAGATATTTCTTATTGGGAAAATGGCTCAAAAATACCTTGCAAGGAAATTATTTGTTGATTGGTACCACGGGTGTAAAAAAGCACTCCCCATGTACAAGCATCATCCACATGTGTAAAATTCATCCCTGCGAATATGCCAACACCATCCCTTGTATGCAAAATATCATCCACCCGTGTGCAACTTATCACCCACCATGTGCAATGGTAGCAATTAACAATTAATTTGCTTGCAAGATAGTTTTTAACAATTCTCCCTTTCTTAGGGTATTTTATAAGAAAAGTATATTAGATATTTATTATTTACTCCAAAGTTTCACATACGATGATACTAATTTATTTGTATTTTATATTTGTTATAGAGTTATTTATCATTTTGGTTTATTATTTGTTATAGATAAAGATTATGGTATGTATTCATTATGTGGAAGAAGAAATTCTTAATACTTTTACCCCTAAAGTGGACCCTACTACTCAAAGTGAAGTACAATTGAATTTCCTTGAAATAGATTATAGTAGCGAATAAAATGAAAATGATAGTCATCATACTCATATTGCTTAGAGTGTTTAGCTTCTTGTCATCTTATACTTTGTATGAGACTGTGAGTTATTTGTGGACATTATTTTTTACCTTTGATTATTAATTAATAATTGTATTTGTTTTATTGTATGAAGCGTATAGTTAAATCTTGTGAAAATAGGTTCTAGCATTGGCCCTCATGCTCTTGGGGCGGACTTTGAAAAAAGAGCAATTTTTCTTACCTCGAGCCTTGTAGGACCGGCTCTTTTAGGCCTTAGCCCTTTAAGGGCCGAGCCAGCCCTTATTCCCAGCTCTAATAGTTGCCGTGGATGAAGGTATTGTTAATTTGTTATCATTTCATATAACTCAAATTATTATTTCATAAAATGAAGTAGATAAGTAGTCGTTAATCCATAAATACGACTTAAAAATCAATAAACTAAATTTTAAGATAATAGTTGTCATTATTTCTTATGATTAAAATTGATGATGTTTAGAGTTAATTAGTCATTTTATATGATGAGAATATTATTAAGGTCCCAATCATGAAAATAATACTTCTTAATATAAAACATAGTTGATTTTTTATGGAAAAATTAAGGAAGCTAAATAAATTAGTTAATTATAGCATATGTTGTGTAAAATTTGATTATATATTAGTTTATAAGTTAGACAAATTAATTTACTATAAAATAGTTGACTTTTTATGGAGAAATTAAGGAAACTAAATAAGTTAGTTAGTTATAGCATATGTTATGTATAATTTGATTATATGTTAGTTTATAAATCAGATAAATTAATTTAGTATAAAAAAGATAAATATCAATACTTTATAAAATAATTTATTTAATTTTCTTAATCTCTAAAAAAAATTAATTATATTTTATATAAAGGACCGTGGGAGTATACAAAAAAAACCCTTGTTACCAAGTGAAGAGCTACCATTAATAAATTATAAGATTTGTTAATATATTATTTCGTTTGGTTAGGATCTAAATAATATTCTCCTTTTTATATTTTAAAGCTATCTTATGTAACATACTTTGCACTATATTATAAAGGGGTACTGTATATTAGGGGTCCAAAGAGCTAGTATAAAGTATAACATTGATATGTACTACTTTCAGAGTATTTCAAAACACTTCTACGTCGAGTTTATCATCCGAAAGGAAAAAAATTCAATAAAAATATTTTAGGTTCAAATTTACTCGGAAGAGCATTTATCTTTTTTTATTTTTTTTTACCCGCACTTGAAAGAACATTTATGCAAGTCCCTTTTTGAAAGAGCCCAACCCTCTTCTTAAAATTTTCAGTATAAAAAAAAAATCCCTTTCAAAAAAGGGTTATGCCAAAATGAGAGTATCCATCATTAATGTTCCTAATCTCTATTGTTAGCCCAAAAGGATTAACAATAAACCCAACTGTAATCTAAATAATAAATTTGAAGCATACGAGGTAATCTAATGAGAACAACATCCAATTTGAAGCATTACCCTTACAATAATAAATTCGTCGTTATTTTTAAAACTTCACACCTACAAAAACGAGAGAAATAATTATATACTTTAAAAGTCATTATCTGAATTTTGTTCAATAAAAATACAATACCTCATATTATTTTATTCTTATAGTGTGTTTGGATACAATTTTTGAGAATAACTTATGGAGAAAAAGTGGAAAAAAGTGATTTCAGAGAATAGATTGTGGAGAATAGATTATGGAGAAAAAATGATTTTGATAAATTAAAGAGTGTTTGGATATTATGATCAGAATAGCTTTTTTCATGATAAAATTACTGAAAAGGGCATTAGGTTATGTGATAATTACATATAATTGATATGATTATGTTTTATGTTTTATTTAATAGTAAATTTCTCAATAAATATAAAAAAGCACATAACATCACATAAATTTCTAAAATTACAACATTAATCAATTATGTAACATAAAAAAATTCAAAGATGTATATATAAATTGTATAATCTAAAATCATTTATAATAATTACATCAAGGATAAGATTATATTTATAGTATTATTTAACAAATAATTGAATAACAAAAACAAAAGAAATTATGAATTGTGGGGAAAAAATGACACATATATACATGGAAATATATGTCTTCGACGTTGGACATTGTTGTGACAAGCGTGAACACTGGGAGCTGCACAAGCTTATGGACAAAGAAAAGAGAATATTAAACAGGGTCTGTGTGCAGAGGAGAGAGAAGAGAGGAATAAATTATTACAACGGTCCAAAAAGCACTCAACATGTGATCACCTGCAACTTATTGCAAAACCATGATTTTAAGCTCTACCGAGATTCTCAATGAATTTGTGGTGTTTGGATGAAATTAGCCCAAACCATAGTTTCAAGATGAAACCATGGTTTGGAAATTCCATCCAAACACTGGCTGATGACTCATTTAAAAAAAAATCATATTTTTATTTATTTTTAAGAAAAATAAACATCTTAATTTGAAAAAAGAACTAAAACAAATGATTTTAGATGAGTCATTAGCCAACTAGGATCAAAATGATATGAGTTGTTTTGTTTTTATTAGACATAGTTCAAATGAGCTCCTAGAGTATACAATTATTTCTCCAAAAATTAATCAAGTAAAGTAAACAATACATTAATTATATGAAATATTAAATGCCTTTACAAATGCATCTGTATGTCTAAAAAAATATTACATTAATAAGTCATACATGGATAGATGGATTATTCATAAATCATCACTGTTTAGAGAATGAGAGCGGACTGGACGGTTGGACCGACGGCCGGTCACTGTGGCGGGTTGGATATGTGCATTGAATCGTTTTTTTTGGATGAGCTATTTTGGGCCGTCGTTTATCCATTTTTGGGCTATCAACTGTTGCTAGGCCATAATCCGGACCGGTTTTTCAAAAACCTTTCTGCTCAATAAACATGCGGGGAAAAAAATTGCTACAAATTTTTTTTAATTAAATGCTGCAAAAAAAACATATAAATTTTAAACATGTTACTTTATATATATATATATATATATATATATATATATATATATATATTACTAATTTTAATAATTTGGTTTGTTACACACTATTTTATAAAAATGCTCTTGAAGAATAAGACAATGAGATTAATTCATCCTAAAGCTAATGATAGAATTAGAAGTATTGGGATTGGAGTTGGAGGTTTTGATTTTGGGTCATTTCTTTAAGAAGATGATAATATTTATAGTCCAAATGCCTTTCAAGAAACTCATACTCGGATCAATTAAGAACCATCAATGTTTGACAAGTCATGAAATCATTATTGTTAGTGCATTTTGTTAGATTGACGGTTGACTCAATGCTCTTCCTTAAATAGTATTTTGTGACTTTGTTAACTTTCTGAAATTAGATTAAAGACTAATTATAATATATATATAATATATATATATATTACTGGTCCGACCGAACGGTTCGACCATTCCAACCTTTTGAATAATGACCCGCTGACCTTTCCGGCTCAATATCCGGTCCGACTTTTAAAACATCATAATTTATAAATAATAAATGATATCTAATAGTTTATATGTTATGTAATAATAAATTGATATTCGTTGGCAAAAAAAGGATAAATTGATATTCATTCTAAAAATTTCTTGATGAAATACCAAAATTAAATAAAGAAAAGATATCACCAATCCCACAGACCATGTGACCGACGTTTAATGGGAGACGACGGCAGCGGACGAAAATAGCAAAGTAGAGAAGCCTGTTCCACCCGCAAATGCTGAAACCATCGTCCCTGACTTTTCAAGCGATAGCCCAAATTGGCCCAAAAAATTAATGCAATAATAGCCTTAGACCATCGTGGAAGAGACTGGACCACGAAATCCCGGTTCGATCATCCGGTCTGAAGTATTCCAACCGGCCGAACGGCCCAACTTCAATCGGAAGCGACTTAGCGCCGATCGTAGCAGTCAAATCATGTCCGTCGTCCTCCCTACCTACCGCTTCTCCGAGACTTCACCACTACATAGCCTTCAGCACGCTTGGTCCTTAACCTCACCGATGCGTTCGAAGGCTTAGCTCATGCTATTTCATGGATACCAGATGAATAAAACAACGTGCTTTATCGGTCTTGGTAAGCCTTGATGCTTTTTTAGTTGAGATTGATGATTTATGGAAAACAATTGACTTTGAAATCACATGCGTGCTTTTTGAGAGAGTGGTTGGGTGTAGCTGTGTACTAATGACAACACTAATAGCCCTTGTGTTATTGGATCACACGAGAGAGTGGGATCTCTCCCACAGTACTATTCTATGTGGTTGTTGCAGGTTGAAAATGTATGGGGAAGGAATGAACTTGTTAGATTCTATGATTGAGTGTGACCATTTAGCACATCTAGAGTCCTATACACAAACAGATGGCTGAGGCAGTGTTAAACTCACTGATATACATACTCCATTGTGGTCTTGGGAGCTGTGAACTTGTCAACATGGACTAAGGAGCTCGAACATATATGCTTGATACTCCATGATGCTCTGATATTTTTGTTTGTTATTTAGTTTTTCTTCAAAAGAGTGAATTTTTTTTTTTCTGCACTTAAAAAATTCGTTTTTCTTGAGCAGTTGATGGGAAAAAAAACAACTCTATTTTCTGTGCGAATGAGTTTGAATTTGATCTCTCAAGTAGGTGGGACAGGAGGAAGATCGAAACAATTTATTAACCTCTTTTATCCTTCATTGTTTCATATTGCTCATCACTGTTTTAAGGCCTTCTTGAACACTAGTGCTTCCAGTATCAACGAGGCCACCCAGTTCTATTCTTCTCTGATTGGACAATACCGAGACACAAAATTTTTAAGGGGTATTAGAGGAGTTCAGACCCACATTATCAAATCTGGTGTGTCATGCCTCTCCTTAGGCAATAAGCTCATTGATGGCTACATTAAGTGCAATGGGCTCGCTGAAGCACGCAGGCTGTTCAATGAATTGCCTAACCGACATATAGTAATTTGGAATTTGATGATTTCTTCTCATGTTAGCCGTGGTAGGAGTAAAGAAGCCCTTAAGTTATTTGTGAGAATGCTTGTCGATGGAGTTTTGCCTGATGAGTTCACATTTTCAAATATTTTTAAGGTATTTCCAGATTTAGGTCTTCTGCGTGAAGGCCAGAGGGCTCACGGGTTGTCAGTGGTATTGGGTTTTGAAATTTTTAATGGATTTGTTGCTAGTGCTCTTATTGACATGTATGCAAAGTTTGATAAAATGAGGGATGCCCATTTGGTGTTTGGCCGTGTTTTGGAGAAGGATGTTGTCTTGTTCACAGCATTAATTGTTGGTTACGTGCAGCATGGCCATCATAGAGAGGCTTTAGAAACTTTTGAGGTCATGGTCAGTAAGGGAATTAAAGCTAATGACTATACGCTTGCAAGCATCTTGATAAGTTGTGGTAGTCTGGGGAGTTTAGTTAGAGGTAAGTTGATTCACAGCCTTGTCATTAAGTCTGGTCTTGATTCTGCCGTTGCTTCACTGACATCACTCCTTACCATGTATTCAAGGTGTAACATGGTTGATGATGCCATGAAGGTTTTTAATCAGGTGGCTAATGCAAACCAGGTGACTTGGACTTCTCTGATAGTGGGTCTGGTGCAAAATGGTAGAGAAGAGGTCGCTTTATTGATATTCAGAGAAATGATTCATTGTTCAATAAATCCAAATTCATTCACATTGTCTAGTGTTCTTCAGGCTTGTTCAAACCTTGCAATGCTCGAGATAGGGAAACAGATTCATGCCCTAACCATGAAGAAAGGATTCTACGATGATAAGTATGCCGGCACTGCACTGATTAAGATGTATGGAAAATGTGGAAGTACGGACATGGCAAGGTCTGTTTTTGATGTATTAACTCAGATAGATGTAGTGTCAATTAATTCAATGATCTATGCTTATGCTCAAAATGGTTTTGGACGTGAGGCGCTTCAGCTTTATGAAAGGATGAAATATTTGGAACTTGAGCCAAATGATGTAACACTTTTAAGTATTCTCTTGGCATGCAACAATGCAGGATTAGTCGAAGAAGGTTGCCAAATATTTGCCTCCGTCAAGAAAAATCACAAAATTGAGTTAACAAGAGATCACTATGCTGTTATGATCGATTTGCTCGGACGATGCAGGAGATTTGAAGAGGCTGCAATGTTAATAGAGGAAGTGAGGAATCCAGATGTGGTCCTATGGAGGACACTGCTAAGCGCATGTAGGAATCATGGAGAAGTAGAGATGGCAGAGCGAGTTACGAGAAAAGTACTCGAGTTTGCTCCCGGGGACGAGGGTACTCATATCCTCTTGTCAAATCTTTATGCTTCAGCAGGAAAATGGAACCAGGTTATTCAGATGAAAAGCACAATAAGGGATTTAAAAGTGAAGAAAAATCCTGCAATGAGTTGGGTTGATGTTGATAGAGAGGTTCATACTTTTATGGCTGGAGATTTGTCTCACCCAAGAGCTCATGAAATCTGTGAAACGTTGCTTGGAGTGACTGAGAAGGTAAAATCTATGGGTTACAATCCTGATACAAAATTTGTGTTGCAGGATATAGAAGAAGGGAAGAAGATAACCTCTCTGTATTATCATAGTGAAAAACTAGCCATAGCTTTTAGTTTGTGGAAGACTAATGGTAGGACTAGTAACATCAGGATATTTAAGAATCTTAGAGTTTGTGGCGACTGTCACAATTGGATAAAATTTGTTTCTTTACTAACTGGGAGAGAGATTATTGCCAGAGATGCCAAGAGATTCCATCATTTTAAAGGAGGGATTTGTTCCTGTCGAGATTATTGGTGAATCCTATTTGTTAATACCTCTGTTTCCCATTTTATTCATGTTATTATAGTTCTGAGTCCGGTACTTAATGGATTGCAAATTCAATACATTTTTATTAGATGAGCGTGTAAAGGACTTAGAGATGAAGATTTGTTGTAAGCATCCCTTCTTTTTGGCCAATTTTTATTATTGTAGTGTATGCTGGCCTGTAAAGTGAGAAAAAAAAAGAACAAATGAGTAAATGCATCTGCTTTATGTCATAATCAGTGAGAAAACTGCAACTGTCTATTTAGATTAGTGGTAGAGACTGCTTTTCCAACGTGATTTATAGTGTACGAGGTAAATATGTGAAATTTTTTTTTGTCTCGGCTTACATAAACATGTTTGTTAAACGCTAACTCAAACTGACAGTATGAGATATTGGAACTGGACTGTGTTTTACTTAGGTGTATGATTTTTACCTTTTATTATGGATTAACAAGATAATTGGACTCTCCCTGAGGGATATGAACTTGTACTTGTTAAGCATGTCCCTCCAGACTTGGCTTAGAGAAGTGCCAAGAGAATATATTTTTAAATTCTCATGCTTCTGTAGGCATCATATTTTTTAAAATGACTATATGTCTGTTTGGATTAACGGTAGAAATTATTTTTTCAACGTGATAAATTAGCTTGTGCAATCTTTTGTACCTGTACTATATTATTAAGACTATATTATTAAGAGGTTAGTTGTCCAGAGAGCTAGTTTAACATTTATATAGACTCTTACTTATTTCATAATATTTCTATTTTGAGTTCACCATGCAAAAGGAAAAAAAAAATTCACTGAAAAAAAAAGCGTTTTACGTTAAATCCCATCGTTGTTTTATTCCTAATTTTAATCTCGTTTTTTTATACTAGGGAAAAAGCTTGCTTAAGAAGAAATTAACTAAGTAACAGGATTAGGCTTGAAAATCTTAGAAAGAGCTTCTAACTTCTAAGTTTAAGATGCTTAAAAGGGTTTCACAGTAAGCCCAATTATTATCCAATGAGAACAACATCCATCATGTCATATGGAAGTATTTCCCGTACAATAATCTCATTTATGTGTATGTTTGGATTAGCGGTGGAAAAATAATTTTTTTTTTCAATCTGACTTTTAAAGAAGTGAGTTTGAAAAAAAAGTGAGATTGTAAATGTGATTTGTGTTTGAATTAGCGGTGACAGAAGTGACTTTTTTCTAACCTTGAATCTGTTTGGCTTAGCGTTTGAAAAGCCCGTTTGAGTGAAAAATGACTAAAAAAGGCATAAACCTTATTGAATATCACACACACACATATAAATTGTTATAATTGATGTGAAAAATTTAAATAAAATTTTATAAATTAAAAAAATTTCAATTATTATTGAAGGACAAGAAAAATACACTGAAATACTTAATTAAAAAAAGGAGACATTAATATTTCAATATGAATGACATACATGAAGTGTATCATAATAAGATTATCTACTCTCAACCAATTGGTTTCTGATCCTGTCACGAACATCATTCATGTGTGTTGAAGATAATCTACGGATAGTTGATGTAGATGTTACATCAACTAGATCATTATGATCTTCAATAAATCCATTATGTGTTTCAGCTTGTTGAAAATCCACATCTGTTTGGGAATTTCTACGGATAAGATTATGGATAGTCATTGTTGCACAAACAATGTGGACTTGTGTTTCGAAGCTAAATGACTTCATTTCCCCCAAGAGCTGAAATCTATTCTTTCATACTCCAAACGTCCTTTCGATAGTGGTCCTCAAGCTTGAATGATAATAGTTAAACATCTCGTTCAGAGTTGTGTATCCTTGGTGTCGCCTAAAATCTGGAATGTGATAACGCTGACGTCTATATGGACCAAGATATCTGATTGGTGTCGGGTAGCCAGCGTTGACCAAATAATATTTTCCTAACAAATACACAATATTGTTTAACACCATAAAATAATAGCGAATGTGACAAAAACAATAAAAAAAAACTACAGTACAATGTAAGTTCAGGTATTGAAGAGATACCTTCAGGTGGATGTGGGAAATTCATAGCTGGAGTAGAAATAGCAGTTTGGAAGATCCGAACATCATGTGCAGTTCCCTCCCACCCTGCCAACACAAAAGTAAAGCACATATCCCAATCACATACGGCCATGATATTTTGTGTCGGGTATCCCTTTCTGTCGATATATTTATCTTTTTCAGACTCGTTGACCACACATTTGATATGAGTTCCAT
The DNA here is from genome assembly GCA_037074505.1 of Albizia julibrissin. NCBI lineage: Eukaryota > Viridiplantae > Streptophyta > Magnoliopsida > Fabales > Fabaceae > Albizia > Albizia julibrissin. The sequence goes on along the minus strand of CM073488.1, from coordinate 36,594,982 downwards.
CAATTGCTCCTATTGCATCCTTGAAATATGGGTAATATTGGCGAGCATTTAAGATTTTTGGGTGACAATCACGGAACTCAGGATCAAGTGGTTTAATAATTTCTGCAGATAGGTTCACACACGCCGCTAAAACCCTATGGAAGATCCTGTGGACAGTTTCTCCAGAATGTTGAAATCGTTCTTGTATGATTCTATTTCCTTGTGCGTGTCTAACCGCATATAGGAACATGGCTACCATTTCTTCGATTCCAACATACCTAGTCCTCCGTAACCCATGTTCTGTCAATTTTGAGCATAAGAGATGGAAGATATGCTTTTCTACTCGGAAATTCTCACGGCAAACTCTATCGTTGCTTTCCAATACCTCTTGCACCCATTTTGCACCTGTTTGCTTACTAGTTCTACAAGGTTCTTTGCAAACATAAGGCGTGACATATTGAGCCATCAACGCAGCCACCTGCTCATACTCTATGATATCTTGATTTAAAAGGGAAATAACTCGGGACCTTCTATCTACACAAGATGATCCTACTTCCTCCGTTCCATCAGGAATATCGTCACGACTCAAACTTGCCATAAACGATGTAACCTGTGCAAGTAGCAGGACTGTATGAAATCAAATACAATTCTAAAAATGTGCAAATTGCAAATCATCGTCATATACTTATAGCTAGTAACGTTCACAGTTGACATAAAATGGCCTAATGGTTTGTTTAAATTATACATAACAAAGTTCAGAAAAGAGACATAAAGTAAAGTTCAGCGAGCCGGGGGTTTTTGAAATTCAGGGGTATTGTAAGCATGTTCGCGCAACCAATCTAGCAAAGCATCTTTATCTCCTTTCAGGCCAACGTACATGTCACGAGCAATTTGGTGCATCATCATGTTACAACATCGACGGCGAAAGTCCCTATCACTTGCAACTTCTGGAATGCTCAGTAATTCTTTCACAACGTCGCTCACTTGTAGATCATTTGTTACGATCTTTTTCAGAGCATCTGTTCTATCTTTAGATGCGTCAGCTATCCTACTAACTGCATCTATAATTGCTTGAGTGGTTGTGGTTTTTTTCTTTCTTGATTTGCCCGACCCTTCAACTCTCTTTCTCTTTTCACTGCCTCCCGAATCACTAGGTGGAGGGTTTGTTGTCAACGTAATTCCCTCCAAACCAGCTGCCACTCCCATACTAGTGCCAGTACTAGGAGGTACAAGGTCTTCCTCACTATCTCCTGAACCTTCTTCTAGGTCCATTGTGGGTCGGTAGACGTCATCGTCGTCCTCTTCCTCAGCTAGTGACATCCGCTGTGTAGAACCCAGGGCAAACATTCTGTCTCCCGATGCCATAACATCCTTAAAAAGAATCTCCAATTCTTTTGCAAACATGAGGCCTTTGTACCTAAACTTGGCGTACTCTCCATTCTCCTGTATGGATAATAGTAATAACAATACATTTAACAACAACAACAACAACAATAATGATAACAATAATAGCAACAATGATAAGGAGTTAATACCGATATTTTTCTTTCCCACCACTCGTCGTCTGCTTCCACCCTATTCTTCGCAGCGTTAAAAGATATACTCGTCTCTCTGAAGAATAACTTATCCCACACCTTCCATTCTTTCCTTAGGCTATCTAGCCTATTTTTCAATTGCTTCTTGTCATATGATCGTCCTGTTTTGTCATTAAATGCTCGCATTATGTTCTTCCACCCATCCTTTGTAAATGATGATCCTAGTCGTTCTTTCTTGTATATTTGATCAAGGCATTCGTGTATGAAAACCCCCGTGGTACTTACATCCCACGTTGCCTTACTTTTGTCCTTGTTCATACTGCTATGTCAACTATTAACAAGTTCAGACTATGTTATTTGAACTATTCAATTAAAGTTTAATCGCAATTAATGACATAATAAGTTAAACCCCAAAAACATATCTATAATCACAAAACATATCTATATTTTGATGAGATTACATATATAACCAAGTTAAATACAAACTCCAATTCAAATGGACTGGATGGAGTGTACATGAAAAAATTGTCATTAAATTCAAATAAAAATCAAAATCCATCAAATAAAATAGAAATATAGTGTAAAGTAATTTGAAATTATAACCTTTATTGTTAATTTAATCAGTTATTAAACAGAATAACATGAAAATAATTTATTATTGATAGACCAAATATAAAAATTGTACGAGTACAAGCAATTATCCCCTATCTTCCCGGCCATGTGGACAGGTAATGGTTTAAGTGGCAAACTCAATTCATAAGCCTTTTGTTATTGCATTCACCCAATCGAATAATAGAGAGAAATCCATAAAAGTTAGGTGCATTTTACTTTTAAGATGTATTTGTCTAATACATCCTTTTGCTTTCATTTATTTTAGTCAACTGTTGTTTTCTTTTCGTGTTTTGCTTTATTTTTAAATAAACAGACAGATAAAATTTTCACTTGTGAAATAATGGAAGAAGCCTATAATTCTTTATTAATGTATATTATCCCTTTAATATATACAGCTTCATTATTGGTATAATATTAACATTAATTACAATGAATCTATCTTAAGCATATACACATGATTTTCTTTTTCCCCATTCAAGTCAACAGAGTTACAAGCACAAGAAAGGAAGAACAAAAATGCGTTGATATCAAAAAAAGAGCAACAGGGCGTCCTTTTTTACAACTACACATTATACACAGATATTCATATTTTGCCAACAAGGGAATTGATCAGTTCAGTTAATTGATTCATGCCTACTATCACCTACAATGACCATTATAAGAACAAGATCAGCAGAAATATGAGGCAAGATCAGTAGATGCAATATGAGGCACAAAAACAAAGACTTTAAGGCAAAAGGAGAACACAACAGCTTCAGTTTTCTCAGCTACAGTAACTCCGGCCACCGCGTGTCACTGTGCAACGGTGACCTCTCTGCAATGGGACATAAGGGTGACAGCAGACGGGAGGAAAATATGTGTAACGCCACCAAAACCACCGGAAACCAAGAAAAAAAGCAAACAAGGAGGAGACCCACCTGAACGGTCCGGCGAGTTTGAATTTTCCGGCAACCTGAAAAGATACGGCGACCACAGATCCACCCACCCAACCACAGATCCACCCAACACACGGCAACCCCAGCTGACAAAGGATGATGAAACCGTGAAGAACACACAGATCTTCCAACCACGACGTCGCCGCCACCAACCGCTGACGTCATCCGACCAGATTCAACCTCAGCTGACTGAAACCACCGACATGCAAGGAGGAGAGCACGCCGTTGCCACTTACCAGTGTAGGAGCTGAGAAATTTTGCGTCAATGGCCAGAGAAAGAAACCCAAACCACCGCCGTCGCGCCACCTCCGTGAAACCGCCGACGTCTCACCTGCGATCTACTGAAGTTGCCGTTAACCGTTGAAGCCAGCACCAAGAAGGGAGCACTGGAGCGTGTTTCTTGCGAGGAGAAGGAAGCAGCTGAGAGTGAGAATGGAGGACGAGCTGAGCGCTAAGGTGAAATCACGTCACGGTGCAGTCCAAAGCAATACTTTTGGGCTTTGAAAATAAGCAACGGTTATATTAAAAGCACGGGGTGTAGTGACTGTATTTCCAAACACTGGGCTTCAAGTTCTACTGGGCTTTGTTTACAAACCCCACGTTTAACCACCTGAAACGCGTTTCCAAACACTGCCTATATATATGAGTTTGTTGTTCTTTTTAAAACGTCACTTCTACAAATATTAATTCAGTAAAGTAAATAATAATTAATTGTATGAAATATATTATATACGTTTAAGGGAAATATATGATATAAAAAATGTATCTGTATATCGAAAAACATTACATTAATCAATCATAATAGGAACAAATAAATTGATCTTATACCTATGCGACGTCCGTGAATAAGAAGGGAAAATCACTTATAGGTCTTAGGACTCAAAAAAATCATAAAAAAATCTCAATCCAAAATCTCAAACTAAAAAAGTCCCTGAGGACCTTTGTTTGATTAATTGATAATATAAAATTATTAACTTGCCTCCAATAAATAAAAAAAGAAGGGCATAGGATGAAAATGGGAGGCACGATTTTTTCTTATTAATCATAAAGAGGAAACAGATAAAGCCTATGGTGGTTGCAGTTGTAACGTTGAAGGGATTAAATGTAGTGTTCATGTACTGGGCAAAAGTTAGACTTGACAACCGTCATCTATGATTAAAGAGCGTGAACAATGATTTTGAAAGGTTTTTGTTTTTGCTATGTATGTTGGCTACTTTGAGATTGATGGGTTGATCAAATGTTGGAGTTTGGACTCAATAGTGGACTATATACTATGAGGTAGGTAAGTAATGCAAATATTTTACTAAAGATATGATCTTAACAATTGAAGTTGGGGTTTCCCTGTGGTTAGGTTATGTGAATAAAATTGTGCTCTGTTTTTGGGTAAGGTAACAGAGGGATTGCTTTATTTTAAGTGGGAATGGTTGAATGTGATGATGGTTTGTTTGCTGACAAAACGTTGATATGATATAAAAAAATGTTGTTAATAAGTGCAGTTGTAGTTGTTAATATTTCTATTGCAGTTGTTAATACAAAATATATGCTCTGTTTTTTAGTAATGTAACAGAGGGATTGCTCTGCTTTAAATGGGAATGGTTGAATGTAATGGTGGTTTGTTTGATTACAAAATGCTGATATGATATAAAGAATGATGTTAATACGTATAGTTGTAGTTATTAATATTGTTGTGGCAGTTGTAGATCATTTCCTTAAAACAATAATTAACTAAGGGTTTAATATAACCATTTGCCAAAACATTATCACGCTCACAATTGGGATTTGGACATCACAATACTCAAAATAACTATTCACTATTGAGTCTAAACTCTTTAATTGAATAATATCTTTTTATAGATTAAAATATCCATGAGACCACATTATGGATCCATAAGTTCAAAACACATCATAAGGCTTTTAGGTCATCCAACATCATCAAGAGTAATTAAAATATATAGTTAATGTATCAAATCTCCAAAATAGATTAGAGTATGTAAGATGGGCCCTAACGTGACAATATACAATAATCCAACATATATTAAAAAGATGGAAGCACTACTTTTAACATAAGTAACTTAAGCTTCCAAAGTCTTCTTTGATGAACCCGCACGACAATTATCATCTGAAAAAATGTTAAATCAATGGGGTGACGCAAAGGCCTCAGCAACCAACAATCCATTTCATTGGACATACGAGTAAGTGCCTGTGAGGTGTCAAGTAGGATAGTTATAAAAGCATAACATTATTAAAATATCACATGTCCATAAGTATATATACATAATAATTGACAATATCATAATCTCATTCTCATATTTATCACATAAATGTATAAGAATCAATATACAAGAATTTATTCTCCGTCCTCCTTTATTTTCTCTTTGCCTTATTTCCTCTGATTGAACCCATAGGCTAGTACTTACTCATATGATTGGTAGTTTAACTCAACAAACTCATCGATTTAGTGATATGAACTGGCCAAAATCCACAGAGCACAAGATCGAACCATGGGTTCCCTCTCTAAATACATTATTTGGGTGTCAAGGCCCTACTAGACACAAATGTGCCAAAAGACCAACCAGTGTACACCTGAAAGTCCATCACATTATTTTCTCTTTTTGTACAAGAATTCACCCCCTTATGTCCTCTTTGAGTAACCCTCCATCAAATCCACATCCACCATCCCCTCCCATATCATATTGTGTGATTAAAACATGTTATTATCAATTCACAATTATCAAACGGATCTTTCCAATCTTATAAATAAATACCAATTTATATAATATAATATCACTAGTCATTTTCTCAATGAAAATAAGTTCTACAACACAATTTCATTAACAATATAGTTTCAAAGTCCATATAACATATCAATAGCCAAATTTATAATTCTATATAATTAAAAATCACTCATAAATATCATACAAGAATGCACACAAAAAAAGTAATTACCTCTCGCCAAAGTAAATTATAACCATAAGACTCCTAATCTAAGAGTTCAAATACACGGCAAAAATCAATTTATAACAATTAATTTATTATACATTAATAACTCTTTGAGTTATTAGAAAAATTTACTTCACTTAATTCTATAATTTTTAATTTTTAATTAATTACTCCCAAAAATTCTAATTTTACACTAATATCCCAATTATTAATTTAAATATTTTTCTTAACTCAAATAACCCATTTAAGTAATTGATTATTATAAATTTCATTCATTTACATAAAATCCCCAAATTTTAAGTTTAGGACATAAAATAGTTAAATTATAAATCTTCACCTTAAAAGAAATCTAAACCAATTAAAACTTCAAGAATACCTCCAATAATCTAAATAAATCATTTAACTTAAATTTAATCTTTTAAAAAGTCCAATATAGAATTATTTATAGACTTGTTATATAGAAAATTCATTATAAAATATTAGACCAACTAAATAAAAAAAAATAAACTGATTAAAATTAATTATTAATTATCATCTACATTCTTATAGTCATATATTGATAAAACTCAAACTTGCTCAAAATCCTAATCCTAAAATATTCTCTAATCAACACGAAATTACCATCATAAGAAAAAAAAAATTATTTATAACATTTTTCATGAAGAATTTTTTGTAATTAGAAGTAATTTTAAGTATCTTATTAATCCCCAAAAATTTAAAAATACCAACACTATATTCCCACTTATGCACCTTCCTGCGCATTAGTGTTTTGGTGTATTTATATTACCTCTCCCCCTGTGTTATCATTTTTTTAAATTTTTTTTATTATTTCTTTTTTAAAAAATGTGATTATTATGTTTGCAATCATTATGTTTTTTTTCTTTCCCTGGAAAGTTAATTTCCTTTTACTTTTATTTTTTATTTTTTAAATCATATTTTAACCAAATTCCCTTTTTCTTTTTATTTCAAAAATTATCTACTAAGTGTATTTTTTTAAAATAATTATTTCCAAATTAGAATTATATCCTAAAATTAAAAATAAGGATGTTACATCAATTGTTAATAAAAAGTTTATGTTGTAGATTGTTATGAAAGATAGCAAGTACTTTGGGGACATCTATTCTATTTCTAATTGTGAGTGTTTGTCTAAGCACCAAACAACGGTTTTAAAAGCTCTATTTCGCAAATCGAGATAAAACTCTTCTCACATGTTTATCTTGTAAATAGGCGTATGAAGTTGTTAAAATTCTAATAACCAGTTGTGACTGTTGGAACATATGAAATTTATAAACTCGTTTAAGAATTAAAATTTAGTTGTCAAAATGAGTCATGCGCTTGTCAAAATAGGCGTAAAAAGTTGTTAAAATTCTGATAAACAGCTGTCAAATTAGAGACTTGTAAAATTTGTAAACACCTCGGTGAATGAAAACGATGTTGTTAAAATGATTCATGGACTTGTTAAAATAGGTAGAAGAAATTATTAAAAACCAAAAAAACAGTTATGACAACTGGGACCTGTGAAATTGATAAACTCCTCTGGGTAGGTATGATCAAAAAATTCGGTGGTCCAGATAGTCTAGTCTAATCCAGTCTAATTGAAAAAAAATTGGCCCGAGCAGCTTTTGATAGACCAAACCAGACTAATTTATTAAGGTCGGACTGAACCTTAGACTAAGACCTCAAACCCCTTAATCTGGTCAAGTCTAGGCTGAGTTTACATGATGTTTAAAATAAAAAATTTATCCGCTAGAGTCTACATTCTATTTACCACATGGAAATCACTTAATTGACTAGGGCCTACACGACTACACTCTATGCTATGTCTTTATCAGTTTATCATCTTTATCACGCTCTCAATATCTCTAATATCTATCGCCTGCTTTATCTGATGGCAAAAAAAATAAAAATAAAAAAAATCAATCGCCTGCTGACCTGCTCTACACCTCGCGCCCTCTGCACCGAGGCTCAAAATCTCATATCCAATCTGCACCGTCTTCGCTGAGGCTCAGAATCTCAGATCCAATCTGCACCGTTTCGCTCTGTCTTCGTCTTGCTTTGTATCCGATATCGGCGCTATGTCTCCTTCTCACAGTTGTGGTATTAGGTGAAAAAATGAGGGGGGAAAAGGAATGGTAAGATAGTGTCTGAACTGTTCCAAGAAGTCAACTGGACCTAGTCTAGTTCAACTTGAACACAGACCGAACCTCTAGCTGTCTTATTCAGCCTGATGTACTATTCAGATCAGACTTTAGGTTGAGGTCTAGCTTGGTCTGTCCATGATCAACCCTACCTCCAGTATAAAAATGTAGTTATGAAAATGACTCACGGACTTGTAAAAGTGGCAGAAGAAGTTGTTAACAACCAAATAAACAATTGTTAAAGTTTGGACTTGTGAAACTGATAAACTCTTTCATGTATGAAAATGCAGTGGTGAAAATGACTCATGGACTTGTAAATATGGCACAAGAAGTTGTTCACAACCAAATAAGCAGTTGTTAAAGTTGAGACCTGTGAAATTGATAAGTTTCTCTGGGTATGAAAATGCAGTTGTGAAAATGACTCATCGACTTGTAAAAATGGCAAAAGAGGTTATTAACAACCAAATAAATAGTTGTTAATGTTGAACCTGTGAAACTGATAAACTCTTTCAGGTATGAAAATGCAGTTGTGAAAATTACTCATGCACTTGTAAATTACTAAGGGTGATTTAGTCATTTCACATTGTCAATTAATCACACAAAAGTTCTTGGGGACTGTTTTTATTTTGGAATTTGAATTGAGATTTTTTTGGAGTCATTGGGACCTACCAACGATTTTTCCTAATAATAAGTAAATAATTTTATGTAATATCTGGCAAAACTAAATTTATGTAATAATTTCAAGGTAGAAAAATGGAATGTAATAATAAATTGGTATATTGATATTCATCCTATTTTTTTTCCAAGCACAGCTATTGTTTTAATAAAGATAATCATAGGCCTTGTTTGGAATAGTTTTTTTTTATTTTATAAGTGTGATTCATATAAATTGAGATAAAATTCTTTTTATATTATTTATCTTATAATTTTAATCGTTATTTCAAACATCTAACTAGACAGCTCTACCTCTGTGATCAACTCTCCTATGACAAACTAAAAGGAATTAAATAAAGAAAAGATCACAGCATCCCTGAGTTTTCAAGCGAAAGCCCAAATTGGCCCAAAAAATTAATGCAATAGCCCTCGACTCTCGTGGAAGAGATTGGACCACGAAACGAAGTCCCGGTTCGATCATCCGGTCTGAAGTACCCAACTTCAATATTGCCCGTCGATCGCAACAGTCAAACCATGTCCGTCGTCCTCCCTACCTACAGGCTACAGCTTCTTTGAGCCTTCATTGCTACATAGCCTTCAGCAGGCTTGGTCCTCACCCTCACCGATGCGTTGGAAGGCTTAGCTCTTATTTTTTCATGGATACCAGATGAGCAAAGGAACGTCCTTTCCCTGTCTTGGTAAGTCCCTTTTTCATCATCGTCTCCGCCGCATACCCTTTTCTTCGATCGCTTCTCTTCCCAAGCCGATTACCTCAGAGCCCGAATCACCTGACCTCCCCTTTCAGATCTTCAACCTCCTTTGTCATCCGAAATGGGAAAGAGATCCCTCTTTTCAGAAGTTAGTCCCGTTTATAACCCCATCCCATGTTTCTTCTGTCATTAACCTCAACCTGAATCCGCATGTTGCGCTAGTCTTCTTCAGATGGATCGAGCAGAAACCTGGGTACAAGCACAATGTTCGTTCTTATTTTTCTTTGCTTCAAACTCTGGTCCGCCACGGGTTACTTCGTGCTGCGGAGAATATCCGGAACTCGATGATTAAATCATGTGCTTCCGTTGATGATGTAAGGCTAGTTTTGGATTTGTTACGAAGCATGAACACGAATGACGGTGGAGAATTGTCATTTAAGCTTTCGCTTACTTCTTATAATAGGCTTCTAATGTGCTTATCGCAGTTTGTTATGATTGATGAAATGAAAATTTTGTGTAAAGAGATGTTTGAAGATAAAATTTATCCGAATGCAGTAACTTTAAATACAATGCTAAATGCATATTGCAAGTTGGGAAATATCATTGCGGCTAAACTTTATTTAACTAAGTTGCTGCGTGATGGTTTCTGTCTGGATACATTCACCTACACTTCCTTGATATTGGGCCATTGTAGAAACAAAGCAGTAGATAAAGCTTATAGAATTTTTCAGCTTATGCCTCAAATGGGATGTAGACGGAATGAAGTTGCGTACAGTAATCTTATTCATGGCCTTTGTGAAGCCGGTCAAATTGATGAGGCTCTCAAGCTTTTTTCACAAATGAAGGAGGATGGCTGTGCTCATACAGTTCAAACATACACGGTTCTCATGGATGCTTTTTGTGGATTAGGTAAGGAAATGAAAGCTTTAAAGCTTTTTGAAGATATGGCAGAAAGAGGTTGTAAACCTAACGTTCATACTTACACTGTGTTAATCAATTACTTCTGTAAGGAAGGTAAGCTTAAAGAGGCCATGAGCTTCTTTAACAAAATGTTCAAAAAAGGTTTGGCCCCCAGTATTGTCACTTTTAATGCTCTGATTGATGGATATTGCAAACGGGGAATGATAGAGGATGCAATGGGTATCTTGAGTTGGATGGAATCAAATGACTGTAGTCCAGATGCTCGTACATATAATGAACTTATTTGTGGATTTAGTAGGAACAAAAGTATGGATAGGGCAATGGCACTGCTTAATAAAATGTTTGAGAGGAAGCTGTCCCCAGATGCTATTACATATAACTCATTAATTCATGGGCTATGCAAGGCAGGTGTTGTAGATAGTGCTTCTCGGTTGTATAAATTGATGATAAGAGATGGCTTCCAACCTGATCAGTGGACAGTTGGTTCTCTTATCGACAGTCTCTGCAAAATAGGCAGAGTTGAACAAGCTCATCAAATCTTTGAGTCCCTCGATGAAGATGACAAAGCAAATCATGTAATTTATACTGCTTTGGTTGATGGTTACTGCAAGGTTGGAAACATTGATGTTGGCCATCTGTTGTTCGAAAGGATGCTTGCTGAGCAATGTCAGCCAAACTCAATCACTTACAATGCACTGATAGATGGTTTGCGCAAAAAGAGAACTTTGGGAGAAGCATTGTCTATGGCCGCTAACATGGTAAAGTTTGATCTGCAGCCCACTGTTTACACATACACAATGCTGATTGAAGAAATGTTGAAGGAAGGTGACTTTGATAATGCTAATAGAATTTTTAGCCAAATGATTTCATCAGGATGCCAGCCTAATGTGTTCACATATACTGCATTTATTAAGGCATATTGCAGCCAAAGAAGAATAAAAGAGGCTGAAGATATGGTGGCTGAGATGAAAAAAGAAGGCATAGTACCTGACCATTTAATTTACAATTTATTAATTGGTGCATATGGATGCATGGGACTACTGGATAGTGCATTTGGTGTTCTCAAGTGCATGTTCGATGCTGGTTGTGAGCCTTCTCGTCAAACATATTTTTATGTTTTAAAGCTTCTAATAAATGAGAAGTATAACAAGGAAGGTAGCGGCACTGTGGCATTTGCTTCAAGCTTTAATGCTTTCTTAGTTGAGAGTGATGCTTTATGGAAAATAATTGACTTTGAAATAACATGTGTGCTTTTTGAGAAAATGGTTCGGTGTGGCTGTGTACCTAATGACAACACTTACAGCAAGCTTATTCAAGGACTTTGCAAAGTGGAGTGCTTGGCTGTAGCAATCAGGTTATTGGATCACATGAGAGAAAGTGGGATCTCTCCCACTGAAATTATTCACAATACCCTTCTAAGTGGTTGTTGCAGGTTGGAAATGTATGGGGAAGCGATGAACTTGTTAGATTCTATGATTGAGTGTGGCCATTTAGCGCATCTAGAGTCCTATAAGCTTCTCATCTGTGGGCTATTTAAACAAGGAAACAAACAGAAGGCTGAGGCAGTGTTTTGTAATTTGCTCCACCTTCAGTATAATTATGATGAAGTCGTTTGGAAAGTTATAATTGATGGGTTACTTAAGAAGGGTTATATTGATGAATGCCCAAAACTGCTAAGCCTTATGATGAAGAATGGTTGCCGGTTACATCCTGAGACATACTCAATGTTAACTGACTCAGGGATTAGACAGGATTTGATGTATTGATTATTGGTTAATTTTTGCACCATAGTGGAATAAAGGAAAGGAGGCTTTCCAATGATCTTCCTTGCTGGTGATTTGGCTTAAGTTATACGGATGTATGGAACACCTGAATTTTTGTAATGCGTATTATTTTGTATAGATGAAAAATTGCTGTACTTTGTATCAACAAGTGAGCAGCTAATATTTTTTTAAACGTGGTGACAATATTATGTGCTTGTTCGCAGCCAAGTGTCACTGCAGCAGCCACTTTGACTAATGAATCTGCAAAGAATCGAAAGGCAAGTGACTATTTAAATTCTTAAAATTTCATTCACTCATTCCTTTATTTGCAGTTCCAACTTTTCCTTGCTTACTTTAAGCCTCAATGGAGATATGTAATAAACATTATCTTTGCTTGCTTTTGCACTTTCATTCATGTTATCTGACTTGCTACTCTGCTAGAGCTATATGTGTATGATAGATTTCTATTTAATACGAAATGCTTCTGACTCTTTCCTTTAGTAAATGAATGCACATGCTCGAAACATTGATCCCTTGAAACATTGATCCCTTGACGTAAATGGGATGAATTTATCATTAACAGACTGAAAAGTAATTTTTTTTTTCAGGGATATATATATAATTGCTAGTGGGGTACAAAGCTTTAATTTTATATAGAATATGTGAAAGAGAAAATAGATATGGAATGTGAGGGAGATGTTTGAGAAATAGATATAGAATATGAGAAGAGCTAGAGAGAATGGAAGAAATTAGCCTGGGTTCTGACTTATGTGAACCTCATTTTAAGAGCAAGAGCCTCGGAAAACATAGTAATGGCTAATGATTATAGAATAATTATTGAATAAATACTAAATGATATCTCGTTAATTATGTACAATTAATCCTAATCATTAGCAAATCAATCACAATCAACTTTTTGGACAAAAGGGAGGGTGTAAACTGTTTTCAAGAGATAAGGTGGGTTATTGGCCTACCAAAGTGGAGCATCTGCTTGTCCATTTTGGTAAAAAGACTGGATAAACAAATGTCTTTGCTGAGAGGTGGAGTTTGATTGACTTTCATATGTTGTGAAGTTTTTCATTTCTGCTCAATATAAAAAATTGAGTTAGATTAGTAATGCTATGTGGTAGTAAATATTAAATGTTTAAGATAAACGTTAAGATGGATGTGTAGTCATACAATTAAAGATAACATCTGCAATGATTGTATGCCAGGAAAACTTGGTATGGCATCTACTAAGGAAAGATCGATTAAAGTAGTTTGGATATTTTTTTTTTTAAAAAAAGGGTTATTAGAAGTGTAGGAGAGTTGAGAAGATAACCTTGGTCCCTGTGAAAAGATGTTGAGGGTTCTCAAGAGTGACATTCAAGGAAGTTATCAAATGGAATCTTATGATGAACGATGTATCTAAAAAGTTAGTTGTTAATAAAGCACAATACTAGCATGGATCCATGGAGCAAAACCCCCTCAGTAAGATAAGGATACTTCTTGTTGTTCACTTGCACTTGATCTTAACAACCCGTAATTATCCAGATCTACCCCTTTTTCAATAACCTCTCTTGGTGAAGATATTTTTTTTATAGCAACTTACTTTTTTCTTGTTGGGGTTCATCTGACTCCTAGACTATAGTTGCAGGATCAAGAATTAGCTTTAGTCGAAGTTCAAATGTACTGGAAGAATTCATTTCAAATAAAAGTAGTTACTGGAGAGAACTGGAACCTACCTTTGTCACCTTCAGAGCAAATGGTTTTCGTATCAATACAAGGTAGATATATGTGCTTTGATGTTACTCACGTCAGTTATTTCATTCATTGTTAATTAGGTGGTTTGGACTTTGTTGGGGAAAACCGCAGTTTGCCTCAAACTTTTGTTGCTTGACTGTGTCTTGGTTAATGCTGTCAGTAGGGGTAGGGGAAATAGACCATGGAATGTTTTGTTTTTTCACTGTGAAAGACATCTAAAAAATTACAGTTTTTCCGTTATTTTCTTTAAACATTGTGAACCTGTTGGCACCATTTTAGCAAAATATTTTCGAAGCTCTTTTGGTCATTTTGTACTTTTCCTTACTCCTGTTCAGCGTATTATTTCGGGCAACTTGTAGCTTGTGCGCTTTTCTTGTTTGATGATGTATATGTAATAAAATGGTCTTTACCTCTGAAGAATGTGAAAGAATGCTAACATTTTGCATAGTTGGGACTGTGACTTCTTGATGACAAGACAACTGCAGACTCTTGAAGTTGCTAATATTAAATATCGTTTTTCAGGTCTGAGAAACATCGCCTGTTGGTGACGAAACTGCCAGATCCCATGGTGAAGTCTTTTGGATCCTACGAAGGTTGAACTTGAATCAGCATTCATGAATCATGGTATATGGTTCAATTTATTAAGAGGAAGAAGGAGAAGAAAAAGAGAAGTGAGACTGGTCCAAAGGTGATATTGATGCGGTTCAGGTTATTTTGGTTTGGTGCATGACTGAGGCTGAAGATGGGAATACAGAAAGGTGTTTTATATATGTTTTGGGATGGTAGAGGCTTGATGCATTTAGCATTTGTTGGTACATGCATATTAGTCTTTGTAAATTTATACCACATTAGTTAGTGAAGTAAATATTTAAAACCTAGGAAAGCCTGCACCTTTTTTGCAAGGAGTTGGTGGCCCCCGGTGCAGGGATATTTTGGTCACTTGCGTATCTTAATTTGATTTTTCCTAGACCCCAAAAAAAAAAACAAAAACCACAGAAATAAAGGATTCGGTGGCCAAGTTTTTTCAGAAACTTGCTTCTCCAGGTTAGAGTTAGCGCTTCATCAGTTGTTATAGAGCTAATAGAAGCATTTATTTTTAAGATTTTAGGTATACAATTGGTGTCATCATCCCTAGATTTGTCTATTCACTATACATGAAGATGTATATTTTACTATCTTTCAAGGACCTCTAAATCATTTTTAAAACTATTCTGCAGGATGTTAGGACCAAACTGAAAATAGGTTTATAAGTTTATGAGAAATAACATTATGGTGTCGAAGTCACCACCGGTGGCTGTTGGAGTTCCGGCAACAAGTTGTAATTGAAATATTAATAACTTGTTTTTGTTATTTAAAGTAAAAATAATAACTACATTACACTAACAGTAGGTAACAAATAAACTATAGAGATTAATGTTCAGTATGCAAGCAGTGTATGCAGAATGTGTGTGCTGATCGTTTAGTTAGCCTCAAACTGACGAGGGGTTAGCAGCAACAAATCTGGTAAGAGCCACCGCCTGTGGTGGATGCGGAAGCATAGGTTGATGAAAAAAAATCTGCTCGCCATTTTCTTCTACAAGCTTTTTATATATTAAAAATTGAATTGTCTTCCTTTTGCATGTATTTTAAACTTTTTAAATTACATAATATATGTAAAATCAATTTTATATGATTGTGGAATTTTTTTTTTAATTAATAACAGCACAAAAAAGACGGGAACTACAATTACAACGAACAGGAAGATCAGCTTAGAGGATTGTCCCCTACGAATTGACATGAGGGTCAGATTTGGATCACCGGGAATATTCCAAGTTCAGATCCTCCTCGCTTCTGGCATATCACTTTCAATAGTTAGGTATAGGTTACATGGAGAGATAATTACTACACTAGTTTTTGCTTTTGAATAAGAATCGCCAGTGTAATTAGATCCACTAAAACAACATGGTTTTCATTACAAGTTTTAATCGGCTGTTTGGATTAGCTTATGGAAGTTCTATAAGTGCTTATGAATTGTGATTCACGGAATATGAAGTAACTTTTACGGTTTACGAGGTGCTTTTACGGTCTACGAGATAAATATGTGGAGGAGATTTGTTTCGATTTATGTGAATCGGGCTTATATAATAAGCCCGATCTAGAAAAGCTTTACCGAACAGCCCCTAAATTAGATCCATGAGTTTTCTGTGTTTGAGTATAATATTTAAAGCACACTATTCATAATTCATAAATAATGTGACTTAAAAGTTTTTATCCTTTATTATTGATACACACACTTGTATATAACCATATATTACTATAATAAATAAAAAATTCTAACATAAAAATATATTTTTTCTTTTTCACTAGAATAATTAAGATGGGGAGGAAGAGGTGAAGAAGAACATTGCTACTATATAGTTATATATGGTAGTTTTTTTTTTGCCAACAGTTATATATGGTAGTTACTAGTAAGTTAAACATCCAAGTACTTACCGTTATAATTGTTGGTACCAAACATGATATTGGACAGTCCATATGATGCGGCCAATGATAACCAATGTTCTAAAACCTAGTCATTGAACCGGTTGGGGTACTAGATTAAGGGTCAGTGGATTAGATCAGAGTTAAACCGGAGTAAAACCGGTGAGAAATTGAATATTTTAAATTTATTTATATAAAATTCTAAAAAAAATTTAAAAAATAAAATAAAATAATGCAAAACCGGACCAGTCACCGAACCGGCCCGGTTTGGCCACCGGTTCGAAGGTTCCCGGGCCAGACCGGCTGGTCCGGTTCGAGTTCACAAACCCTGATGATAACGCAATCAACTTAATTATGATGTCCATGTCTAATGTTTCACTGTACCTCAAATAAAATCGTTTTTGATAGAAGAATATATACTTAACAAAAAAAAACTTAATTATGACTCATATTTTTCATTGATAGCAAGAAAGCTTAATTATGCCTTATTTGGTACTTGAAATTAGTAATTATGTGATCATAAAAATATAAATATAACCCAGAGTAACGACCACAAGCCAGACAATAATAACATGAAGGATATTTTGTACTTCCTTCGATTCTTAATATAAAATCTCGTTGATTTTTTTTTGAGAGATTAAGGAAGCTAAATAAATAATTTAATCATAACATATGTTGTATATTATTAGATTATATAATAATTTATAAGTCAGGTAAATTAATTTGATATAAAAACGATGAGTATAAATTTATTAAAATAATTTATTCAATTTTCTTAATTTCTTTAAAATAATTAATTAGATATTATATTAAAAATTATATGGGATCGAGAATTTTGTAGGGAATAGATTAAATTATAACCTGAAATTTTGTGATGAGCTGAGTGTTTTTTTCTAGATGAGGGCTTATGTTTATATGGACTGAATTTTTTACTTTAAACGTACGGGTCCGCATATGGTTCACATTTGTCTCGCCTGTTTGTGTTATAAATATCCCGGGAATATTTATAGCTGGAGCTTTCTTTAATTTTCATTCTTCTATCTAATTTTATGGGTAAGAAAATTTTTTTAAAAAAATTCAAATCTTTCTTTCTAGAATTTGGTACGATCTTTTGTATGACGGCAGAACATTCAATTCCCTAAAAGAAATATGCACATGTTTAGGTAAAGATATATAGGGTGTGTTTTAATTAGTAGTAGTAGAAGTGATTTTTTTTAATCTGTTTTTAAAAATATAAGATAGAATAAAAGTCACATTAAAAGTTAGATTATGTAATGTGATTTATATTTGAATTGATTTTTTTAAAAAAAAGGCAGGACTAAGTATCTTTTCTTTATGAGATATTTAATTTCTTCTCTTTTCCTGATAGAAACTTTTTCTTTGTTTATAGTGGAAAAGCTAAAAGTATGAAATTTTGTTTAATGGTTTAAAGCAACTTTTTTTTAAAAGTCCAATTAAAAAAAATTGATTCAAACATCATTAAAAAACCAAAAAGTGACTTTCGACGATTGAGATGCAAGTTTAGGATCTCAAACCCAAATGTGCAAACACACCCATTATCATACTTGTACCAAATTAAGTGTGTTTGGATGGAAATAAAAAAAGTGTTTTTTCTTTAAAATCATGGTTTTGAGAAAAAATTACCAAACACTCAAAAAGTGTTTTTTTCTCAAAATCATAGTTTTGGTAATCTATTATGGGGAAAAAAGTAATTTTGATAAAATGAGAGTGTTTGGATATTTTTTTTAGTGGTCAAATTACCAAAAAGAACATTAGCTTTTGTGATAATTACATATAAAGAATAAGATTATATTTTATGTGTTATTTAACATAAAATTTAACAATAAATACCAAAAATTATTTAAATTTGTCTGAAAAATTCTAAATTGTATAAAAAAATGAAACATATATAGAAATATATATATTAATAAATTGTATAATAAAAAATCATTCATAAATAATTAATACATAAAATTATGTACTATAAAATAAGAAACAGAAATTCATAGAAGGCATACACTAGCATTTTAACATATTGTCATGCAAAAAATACATACTCACAACAATGATGCTCCTTATTGCATAAAAGGATGCAATGAGTTTTCTATAAACATAAAAATTGCACGTCCAACGACGTGGCCACAAAAAATTCAAAGGGCAATAGACAATGACAGATAAAATCCAAAGGGTAGTAAAGAGTAAAGTTGAGAGAAGGAAAGATGGGAAATAGACTGAAAAAAAGACTGACAAAAGAGAGAGGAGAGAGAAGACGAAAAGCAGCAAAATGAAGCTTTTACAAAACTATAGTTTTGGGGTCTAAAATCATGGTTTTGAGAAAAAAAAAAGTGATTATTAGTAATTATGAAGTGTTTAGGTAAATTTTTGTGTTATCATGATTTTGAAGGCAGAAACACTATTTTTGTCTATCCAAAACACACTAGGTGAAGGCAAGCCACACAGTATCATCATTTAATTTCTGTGTCATAAGCTTTGGATCCCTAGAGACAGGAAGCAAAACTTGGACATTTTAAAAACCAACTCTGAAAAGGGTCAAATGGAAAATTAAAAAGACTTAAACATCATAAAATTAAACCAACTCTTACACAACCTGGACGTGGTCAGCGTCTTCCTGAGATTTATTGGACCAGGGGCAAGTGATTTACTAAAATTTCAGCCTCTTATTTTGTTGGAGGCACACTCAAATTCTTTTATTATAATCATCGATTCTAAATATAAAACATAATATATAGTATAATCAGAATTATTATAGTATTTATTTTTAGATTTATTTTTAAATTAATTTTATTAAAAAAGAACCTTTTTACGTGAAAAAATACTGATTATTTCAAATTCAATCAGAATTTTAAGAAAGTCATAATCTCAAAAGTTTCTCGATCTTGTTCACATATAATAGTTAAGAATGTAATAATTATTAATCAATTCGAAAAACTTTAAAATTTGTCACCAGTTAAAATCCCGTTACCAAATATATAAATGAAGTAACTACTTGATTGCTGCATAAGAAGTAGCCTTATAACCTAAATTATTGTCAAGGGACGGAGTAGTTATAAAGAACTTGTTTTGTAATTGTGAAGACCTGATTATATAGCCTCCATCGTGACCATGATTGAGTCAAACAAGCAAATAGTTCGTCGAGGACATAATAAAAGGAACAAAAATGTGTCATAATTAGGTACTTTGCAATATAAAATTCCCTAAAGAGCTGCGTGATTTGTGAAACAAGTAGCCAAGTGGCAAGTACTATAATTTACTGGCTTTCCACTAAGACTATTAAGCAACAATCTCTGTCATACGTTTCTAATACTGGAGGGCTGATGTGCATTACACACACACTACTTCGGGTCCTATAAATACTATATCTTGTTTTTAATATAATAACTAGTTTTTTCACCTGAAATATAAGAAGTAGTATATTAATTTGAGTAGATTAATGAATTAAATTAGTTATATTAGTTATTTGTAATAAGTGAAGCTTGACTTCTCTAAAATATCATATTGTTTTATGACTACCTTTACATAAAAATTCTTTAATGTGTATATTTAATATAGATACTTTTAGCAAAAAAGTTATAAATTTAAGAGATTAAATAAATTGCGGTCTTATATATATTTAGAATCAAATATAACCCCTAAATAATTCTTGTGTATAGATTTAGTTTCGAGTGTAAATTGTACTGCAAATAGGTACGAAGAAGTCGCCCCACGTGATAATTATCCGAAGATCACCAACCTCAAATATTAAAGGATTAAGGGATATGTCCTAAAATTTTTTTACTTAAAGAATAATTTTAGTCTGAATTTTTTTTTTTTGAAAGAAAAGACATTATTGTCCGCACACAATGTTCTCAAATCCATTGTTCTCAAAAGAGATACTTCGCTACAAAAAGACATTTGGCAACATGACATTACGTGTGGAATTATGGTTAAACCATATGGCAGGGCCTAATTACAATGACAGCTCTCTATTTGTCTTCTTCGTCCCTTCTCTATCTAATTTTATGGGTGTGAATATTAAAAAAGAAAATCCAAATTCTTCTTTAATTTCTAGTATTCTACTATGAGAAGATTCATTAGATTGCTCGAAAGACTTTTACTTGCAATTGCATGCATGCGTTATACCAAATAATCAAAAGTGGGATTGCACGACTGTATTTGGTGCAATAATTTATATAGCGGCAGACAATTCAATTCAAATTATCACTAAACGAAATATGTCATGTTTCTGTTTGTCGTGTTTTTGTTTGATTTGGCGATTGAAAGGCTTAAAAGTATTTATATATATAAATCAAGACAACACTTTTCTTACATACTTATCTTGTATGTTGTAAATCATGATTAAAAATCTATTTTTAAAGACTTCAATCACTAATTCAAACAAATACATATTATCATAATTACACGAAATTAAGCCAAGCAAAGCCAAGCCACAAAGACAGAATCATCATTGATAGAGCATATTACTAATTTCGATTTGATTTGGCACCAATCTTAGTCTTTTGTTAGTTATAATTAATTTATTAGGGCTCAATTAAGGATAAATGTGCATTGAGAGCATTTAGGTTATTTAGGGGTTTTATGTGGTCCTTGGTGGATATTATTAATATTTTGATTATTCCTAAATGATTTTTCACCTTGGCATAGTTGATTCCCTGTTTCATTTTGTATGTCTGTAGGTGAATGTGGCATGAGTAAATAGTAACCAGAGGCCTTTATTTAAGAAAATATATGCTAAAAAGGACTAGAGAGTCCAAAACGATGTCTTTCGGAGATCTAACTTGACTTTAGAGATTAGACATAAACCTGATCTTCTCTTTATTTAAATATATAATTTTATCATTTATTTATTATTATATTCATTTTATTTTATTGGGGTATAACAATATTAAATAGAGGTTAAAATGAAAAGTCATTGAATTTTATGGAAGAGTTAATGAAGTTTAAAACTTTTTTTATTTGTGTAAAACATATTGAAAGTATTATAAATAGAATTAAAGGAGTATACACATTGCATTGCTTCCATTCATTCAATACTTGCATAAATAACACTATAAAAAAACAATACTCAAGTTTTGACAAAATTTGTCATGGAATTTTTTTCAGTGACAAATTCTATCAGAAATTTTTCCGTGACTCAATTACACACTGAATTATTATAATAGTTATTAAATAATTTTAATTAAAGATAAAAATATTTTTAGTAATTAGTATTATATCATTATTTATTAATATTACATTCATAAATTTATTAAAAAATAATATTTTAATATTAAAATATTATTTATTAAATAAATATATTTTAAATTAGTTATTAAATTATATTATTATTTATTAATATTATATTTATAATTTAATATTGAAAATAATATTTATAATATTAAATTATTAGTTATTAAGTAATTTTAATTAAATATATTATTAATTTTTAAAATAATTGGATAAAAATATACTTATAAGAATATTTATTAAATATTTAAAATATTTTAAATTTGAAATTAATTAATCATAACTATATAAATATTATATCAAATTTTTATTTAATTTATTAAATTTTTGCCAGAATTATTTAATTTAACGCATAGATGATTATTATTATTTACTTTATTATTATTTTTAATAATATTACACATACACAGATATATATAATATTCATAAATAGTTAATTATATATATGATAATACTACATATATAACATTATGTAAATATATAATGCATGTTCATTTTGGCGTAACTGGCAAAGGCATGCGCAGGAGCATGAGGTTAGAGAAGAGGACAAGTGGCAGCACAAGGAGGTAACATGTGGCCACTTGAGGAGTGAACACTTAGACGTACTGTAGAGCTAACATGTGGCAGCCGCAGGCCGACACACAACTTCTCATAAGAACGTCTAACATTTGAAAATTAAAAAATTAAAAAAATAAATTTGCAACATAATTTCAATTCCGTCGGAAATTCATTTGTGACATATCTGTTTACAATGGAATGGATTCTGTCAGAAATTCTGTGACAAATTCCATTAGAAATTTAATTTTTGTGTACTGTAAATAGTCTAACTTAACTCAATAGGTTTGGTTTTTTTTTTTAAAAAAAAAAACTTGACTCAATAGGAAAAAACACTTTCATACACTTCATTGGTAAATTTGGTAATTACACTTAATAATGTAATAGGAACTCCATGTAAGCTCCACAATTAGAGATCCATCTAGATTAGTGTCACCGTATGTTACATTTAGTGTAGTTTTAATTTATAAGCCCTATCACATGACTTGTCAATCATCATTTCTATGTCTCGTTAGATTTGGATCCCAACAGATAGATAGAAAAAAGTGACTAAAATGAAAAATTAGGACTCAACATTCATCTAACCACCTCTTATACAACCCGGACGTGGTCCTTAATTTGATCTTGATGTGTGAGGTAAATAATATTGGACCAGTGGCAAGTGATTCAATAAAATTGAAGCCTCTTAGGGTGTGTTTATTTAAGCTTTTTCATCTCATTAAACCCAATCAAATGGTTAAAAGCCTAATTGAATTGGGGTTAACAATTTTTGTATGTTTGTTTGAGCTTTGACAAAAGAGTTTTTAACTAAATAAGTAGCTTTTGAAATAAGCTCTCAAATGGAGCTTTTAGCTTTTGACAAAAGAGCTTCTTACATATATAGCCTAGAATAATGACAAGAAAGTTTTATTTCTTTTTGGTAAGTATAATGAGAAGATTTAGGTAGTAAAAAAAAAATTAAATGACAAGAGTTTTACTAAAAGTCATTGCCAGGAGCTTATTGCTGCAGCTTAAGGAATTTATTACTGTGCAAATTCGGGGTTTTTACTCTGTATTGATTATTCCAAAATGAACACTGATACAAGTAGTAGATAAATCAAAGTGTTTTTCATCATTTTTCTCCCTTGATCTCTCTGCACTGTCACCATACATGTTCATGAAAGTATTTAATTGGAATTTTTTAAAAATAAAAATTTATATAATAATTGATATGTAAAAAACTAGTTGCCTCATGCACTTTAATCAGAACTTTGATTAAGTTGAAACAAAATTAAAACGTCCGTAACACCATCAGAGACCTAATTGTACAGGACCTTAGGATGAATTAGTTCTATTATCTTTTACTGTATCAAATACTTTAACTTTGTATCATTTCTAATTTATTTACATTATTTCTAATTTATTTACATTTTCATTATAATTTAATTATGTATTTTACCATTTTCAAATTTTCAAATATAATTTCTTCAATTGACATAAATTTTACAATTTTTTATCTTAAATATCACAAAAGTCACTTATGCAAAAGCCAAACCAAACACCCTTCATTTTCATAAAAAGCACTTATTCAATCGTCAATCCAAACATAAATCACTTACACAATCTGACTTTTACCCAAAGTCACTTTTCTATAAGCCACTTTTTAAATAAGTCACTTTTCCACCGCTCATCCAAACACACCCTTAGTTTGTCATGAGGGAGACAAAAATATCATCAAAATTCGTAAAAGGTAAATAAATATGTTAAATTTCAATTATTTTAAAGGGAGTGACTTGAAATTTAGAGATGTTGCAAAATTTGAGAAATTATCTAATTATCCTTGGTTTTTTTTAATAAAAAAACCTCAATCCCCCTTATTAGTCGTCAAAGCTCTAGCGGCAGTGATTGCCACTAGAGCACCAGTGACTTAGCTGGCGGTCGGTAAAGGGGTTGATGATTTCTTATTAACAAAAACTAAGGGTAGTTATGTAATTTCATAAATTTTACAACATTTCAAATTAGTTCCTTTAAAATTATTGAAATACAACATATTTATTTGTCTTTTAATAATTTTGATGATATTTTTCTGTGTTTTTCCCTAATTTATTTGAGGTGAGCCCAAATTATTTTACTTGAGGATTTGGTATGGTTAAAATTAAAATGTTTCAAATAATATGAAAAAAGAAGTGGAGTTGAATAAATTCACTTATATGGACATATATATTTATATCAAACTTTAATATCATACCGGCTTAATTATAAATATTAGGGTATTTGCCCACCCTCAAATCTCGATATATAGTTATATATTCTTTTTTGTGTTTAATATAAGATATATTTATCTAATTAAATTACATTAAGAAAGTTGGTTAAATTAGTTAATATAACATGTAATTTTTAAAACAGTATGATCATTTTCCTTAGTTTCCTCTTTCCTTCTCTTCTTTAATTATTGTTGAGGGGCATTAATAAAAGTAAATTAAAAAAATATTGACAAATATAAAAACTATATCTCATATTTAAAATTAAGATCAATGTTTTAAATATGTGGTACAAGCGAAATATATAGTAGGCAAATATATTATTCAAGTCATTAGTTTGCATGCAGGGCACTGATAAAAAAAAAAGGGCAGGTCGTTGACAATATTAGAGCTGGGAATCAGGGCCAGCCCTTAACGGGCCAGGGCCTAAAAGGACCGGCCCTACAGGGCCCGAGGAAAGAAAAATTGTTGTTTTTCAAAGCCCGGCCCGAAAGCATTAGGGCCAAGGCCAGAAGTCATTTTCACAAAATTTAACTATACGTCTACACGCATCATGCAATAAAATAAATACAGTTATTAATTCATAATCAAAAGTAAAAAATATTGTGTACAAGTAATTCATAGTCTCATACAAAGTATAAGAAGGCAAAAAGTTAAACACTCTAAGCAACATGATTATGAAAACTATCGTTTTCATCTTCTTCACTACTATCATCAATTTCAAGGAATTTTGATTGTACTTTACTTTAAGTAGTAGACTTTGTTTAAGGGGTAAAAATATCAAGAATTAGTAAATTTCCATCATATGTAAATTTAACAATTTTTAAGGTTATTAGGGAGGAGTCAGCAAGTGCATGAGTATGAAGGGTAGTAAAATTAAAATTAAAAACAAAGCTAAAGGCCTTAACGGGCCGGCCCTGTTACAGGGCCTTCAGCACTTCAAGGCTAGCCCTTTTAGGCCCGACTTCCTTTTGAAACTCCATTTTTCAAGCCCGGCCCGTGATTTAAAAGGGTCGGCCCGCAGGCTCAGCCCGATTTCCCGGCTCTAGCTGACATGGATGGATATCAAGATTCGAGAGAGACATATTATTGCCACCACCATGGAGTGGGCATAATTTAAAACTCGTTTATATAATTTCTTTAATGATTGATAGTATGGGCAGACAATTTTTAATTACTCTATTATAATCTTCAAATAACATATTTACATCCTTAAAAAATAATTAAAATTATTTAAAAATAATAAATATTTTTTCACTCTGTTCTTATTTATAAAAAGGATAAATAAGAGAAATATAGTGAAAGAATAAAATTGAGAAAAACATAATAAATATCTAAACAAACCTAAAATAAAATTATGCTGGAGTATAAATATATGATATAGAATTGTGTTGTGATATGATCAAAGGTGACAAGCTTATTTTCATCATGGTAGAAGACAAGAAGCTTCACATAGTGATGTTCCCATGGCTAGCCTTTGGCCACTTCATCCCTTAACTTGAGCTCGCCAAGCTCATAGCTCACAAGGGCCACCATGTGAGCTTCGTGTCACGGGCTTGGAGTCCGGCGCAGCTTACAATGCACGTGCGGCGTCCCGATGGTACCACTTTCCTTAGTGACCAGCCTTACCAGATACGGTGCCAACTGGTTTCGCCCTGCCATGGGCGCATCAGGGGAACGACATTAGCCCTTGACCAGTTGAATCCTTAGATTGACTTCAGCCCCCTCACAGTGAGACCTTAGCGTCTAAGGAGAACAACGTCCAAATACTAATGTCGCCCTCTCATCACCCAATAGCAAAACCAGATAGCCTGTCTTTTATTTGGTCTTACACGGTCATGCCAAATAGGTCGTGACATTCTCCCCCACCCAACATCTAGCACGCCCTCGTGTTAGGGGAGAAGGACTCTGCCTAAGGATCCACCTCGAACCAGCTGATGTGGGACTTGCCAGGGTCTTTACCACTCTTATCTCTAACAAGCTCCCCCACCCAACTAGATGATGCCCTCTATCGCCAAGTAGAGGTCCATCTCATTCCATCCACGGGAGGCCACCACACCTAGCGTAGAGCGAGATAAGCTCTAATACCATTTTGTCATGGGCTTGGAGTCCGGCGCAGCTTACAACGCCCGTGCGACGTCCTAAGGGTACCACTTCCCTCAGCAACCAGTCTTACTAGATACGGTGCTTACTGGTTTCGCCCTGCCATGGGCGCATCAAGGGGACAACATTAGCTCATGACCAGTTGAATCCTTAGATTGACTTCAGCCCCCTCACAGTGAGACCTTAGCGTCTAAGGAGAACAACGCCTAAATATTAATGTCGCCCTCTCATCACCCAATAGCAAAACCAGATGGCCTGTCTTTTATTTGGTCTTACACGGTCACGCCAAATAGGTCGTGACAATCTCCCCCACCCAACATCTAGCACGCCCTCGTGTTAGGGGAGAGAAGGACTCTGCCCAAGGATCCACCTCGAACTAGCTGATGTGGGACTTGCCAGGGTCTTTACCACTCTTATCTCTGACAAGCTCCCCCACCCAACTAGACGATGCCCTCCATCGCCAAGTAGAGGTCCATCTCATTCCATCCACGGGAGGCCACCACACCCAGTGTAGAGCGAGGTAGGCTCTGATACCACTTTATCATGGGCTTGGAGTTCGGCGCAGCTTACAGCGCCCATGCGGCGTCCCAAGGGTACCACTTCCCTCAGCGACCAGCCTTATCAGATACGGTGTCAACTGGTTTCGCCCTGCCATGAGCTCATCAAGGGGACGACATTAGCCCATGACCAGTTGAATCATTAGATTAACTTCAACCCCTCACAGTTAGACCTTAGCGTCTAAGGAGAACAAGGCTCAAATACTAATATTGCCCTCCTATCACCCAATAGTAAAACCAAATGACCCGTTTTTTATTTGGTCTTACACAGTAATGCCAAACAGGTAGGGACATTCGTGTCTGCCCCAAGAAACATCGATCGTCTTCCAAAAGTACCTCCTCATTTGGCTCCTCTTATCAAACTCGTCAAGCTTCCCTTACCAAAAATACATAACCTTCCAGATAAAGCTGAGGCCACCACCGATATTCGTACAACATAGTGCCGTTTCTCAAGAGAGCCTACGACGGCCTTCAAGAACCCATGACCCGGTTTCTTGAATCATCCGAACGCGATTGCATCTTCCACGACTTCGCTCCCTACTGGGTCGGATCCATTGCCTCCGAACTCGGCATCAAGACTGCCTTCTTCCCCATATTTCCGTCGCCCGGTATGGCTTTTTTGGGACCCCCTTCCGATCTGATGAGCTCCGACCCGACGAGGAAAAACCCTGAGAGCTTCACAGTTCCGCCAACTTGGTTCCCATTCCCCACCACCGTAGCATTTCGTAACTTTGAGATCATGAGGATATTCGCGGACAGTTTCTCTGTTGAGAACATGGATGTCTCAGATGCGTGCCGGATTGGCGCGTCTATCCAAAACTCCGACATAGTAATGGTACGAGGTTGCCACGAATTTGAACACAAATGGATTCAGCTCCTCGAAAACCTTTACCAGAAACCAGTTATACCGGTTGGCCAACTTCCCAGCACGGCCTATGACTGTGGGAACGAAAAGGACACGTGGCGGTGGATGAAAGAATGGCTGGACAAGCAAAGAAGAGGCACGGTGGTGTACGTGGCATTCAGGAGCGAAGCAAAGCCGAGCGAAGAGGAAGTGAGAGAGATGGCTCTGGGTTTAGAGAAATCGGAGCTACGGTTTTTCTGGGCCCTGAGGACTCAACGTGGGCCGAACGACCCGGAGGCTTTGCGGCTGCCGAAAGGGTTCGAGGAACGGACGCATGGTCGCGGCGTGGTGTGCACCGGTTGGGCACCGCAGCTGAAGATTCTGGGCCACGTGTCCGTCGGCGGGTTCTTAACTCATTCTGATTAGACGTCGGTGCTGGAGACGATCCAGAATGAGAAGCCGCTCGTGCTTCTGAGGTTTTTGGCAGACCAAGGATTGAATGCGAGGGTGTTGGAGGAGAACAACATGGGATATTGGATACCCAGGGATGACCGAGACGGGTCGTTTACGAGTGAGTCGGTGGCCGAGTCGCTGAGGCTGGTCATGGTGAAAGAAGAAGGAAGGATCTATAGGGAAAAGACAAAAGAGATGAAGGACTTGTTTGTGAATAGAGAAAGACAGGAACGATATGCGGATGATTTGCTGGTTAAGATGTCATGTTAATTGATCAAGATAAGGCATGAATTAATTTGTGAGCTTAGTCTTGTATAAATTATAAAAGGTCTATTGTCGATGTGTTGCGGAGGCAATTTATTTTAGTGTTACTCATTGCCCTTCCGTGTTACATGCTAAGTGAGTTTATTGTGTGCTGTTGTAAGAATTTATTTCTCTAATTAATGGATATGATTTCTCCATTTCATTCTTGTTGTTTCTCTACCCTCAATCTTGTTAACAGAGCTTATTAAGTTGTATCGTTATACATTATCATTGATTAATCATTTGTGTATACTGAGAATAAGAGCTGTTAAAATGGATAAACGTACGTGTTAACTTCATTTTCATGGTTTACGTCTCCATCCCGGCCATATGCGTATGATTTTATTACTAAACATCCTGTAAAAAACTTATTTTATAAATTAAAAGTTAAAATGTAGTAAAGCCTCGGCCAACAAGGATAACTTTCATGCCGTTACCTTGAATAATTAATAATCACAAGACATCCTTGAAGCGAAAATGAAATCAACGGCGAAGAAAGGCGGTGCTAGATGCATAGCTTGAACTTGTATTACACTAAAGTTGAAAACATGGAATAATTACAGAGCAACCTGGTAGAGAATTTGTGACTGGCGCATTGTGGGATGATATACAAAATCAAAATGAACTGATGCAAAAGCTGTGGTACAGCAAGGGTCGAAAACAAAGTGTGAGAGAACCCAACTAGAGCTATTTACCACTGGGTGAAGTCAGTCTGTTTTCTTCTGAATCAAGCTTTGAAGATGAATCCCCACCCATCAACTCCTGGAAGGCTTCCACCTTCACTGGTGGAGCTCTAACCACGGTCATGTTCCTGCAAACAAAACCGTAAAACAACATTACTCTCAGGCATAAGATCCCTTGAATAATTAACCAAAGGGCAGAAATTAGTCAGCACAAGTTTTCTTACGGTGACTGAATTGAGGGAATCTGCGGGGAACCCATTTGCCTGAATTGATTGCTAGATTGGGGATGGAAATTTGACATTGCAGCCAATTGCTGCTGCCTGAACTGCTGCAATTGAGGGTGTCTGGCATTAATGGCATTGTAGATGTTGTTATCCATCGGCAGCTCTGATGGGGCCTCAAGCTTGACTTGAACCAGTGGCCTGTCCTTATCCATTTCCACAACAGGGCGGGGGGTCGGTGCTTGGCGCCTTCGCATTCTCTCTAGCTGCTGTTGGTTCTGCTGCTGCTGCTGTTGAAAAGCCATATTATTTGAATGAATAATCTGCTGCATCTGCGGATGCATCTGTCTCTGCACCTGTGCATGAACAACGAATGATGGGTTATTATACATGTCAGATCATGCTTGCAGAGAAGAATATAGTATAATATTTAGAGATATATGGTAATGCATGATGCAATCTGCGTCAAGTGCAAAATTAATTAAACAGGACTGCGGTCCAGAAAGCGTTGAGAAACACATTTTAAATCGGCATAAATTCTCCTTCAAAAGATGCAATAAACGGTGGATTTCAAATGTTGTGTGTTTTTCTTAATAGGATGTACCAAAATTTAGAAACTCAGAAAGGGTTATTATTAGCTGTCTCTGTCATAGACACGCTTAGGGTTGCTGCTTACTAGATAACTAACTGATCACACCTGCAACTCGAGGCAAATCATTTTTCTAACGGATGCCCTAGAAATCAATTTATCGAAAGGGAGGGAAAACAAAAACATGTTGGCACAGGGTAGTTATGTTTTATAGAGAGCCCTCCTTAAACCATCCTGTATCAGCATATGCCCTCCTTGGATGCATCCACATTTCTGTCCATGCTTCAAAACAAGAACATTAACAACAAAAAATTGCACAAAGATGTAGATGCAAGTACTTGCTGAGGTATACGAAGAGCACTCTGCTGCTGTGGCTGCACTTGTGATTGGATACCATGATTTTGGGGCAGGCCTTGGATACCATGATTTTGGGGCAGGCCTTGGATACCATGATTTTGGGGCAGGCTTTGGATACCATGATTTTGTGGTAGACTTTGTTGCAGCACATTCTTGGAGCCAGCCTTCACGAGATCCATCAATGGCTCAAAATTACTAACAGAAAGGAGGAGAAAATGTTAAAATCATAACATACTCGTCCTATCTTGATTTATAAAGACCAATCGAGGTAAAACATTGTAAAAGTGCTTGCAACAACCAATCACACTTGTAGAAAAGAAATCTGGATACCCCTAGAAATTTTATCCTCTTAGTTATTTTTTTCCAAGGGTGGCGTATATCCTATAATTTGCCATGAAAAAGTCTACAGAGTACTATTTTTTGTCATATGCTCCTCTACTTCCTGAACAACAATAATTTACTCATTTCATTTCTTATATAACATATTTAAAAAGAATACAAGCACCATCTTACTCACCAAAAAATTTTTGATCATACACCGATTGCCTCTGGAATATATTCATGAAAAGAATGATCCAAATATGCACTAGTAAATTGCAGTCCACATTATTTTTATGTTGAAGTTACTACATCTTGGCATATCCAAGAAAGGAAATACAGAAGAAAACTTGGGATATAAAACTTAATTTCATAAACCTTGAGACCATGGAGAAAAGCATTCCTGTCTTCATATTTTTCTTTTTGGCTGAGGGGTTTTCAATAAATTGAATTTTCCAAACGAAAAACAAAAACATAATACTAACTCACCTATAACCAGATGTTTTAAGCAACATCTTTAGAAGTTCAATGGCTGAGCACTGTTTTCTGTAATTATCAGTAAGCACTTTCAACGTTTTGCCTAACTTACTGATGTGACAGCTCATTAACTGAGAGAAGACTTCTACAGGACCTTCCGTAGCAGCCTCAAACCCAAAGCCAATCAACATACGTGCTACAACCTTTTGAGACATTTTTGACGCTTGCTCATGACCAAAAAGTTTCCTGTTTCCCTCGGGTCCAATTTTGCCCCTGGACAAGCTTCCTCCATGTTCCATATTTAGGTACTCTGGCCTAATACCAAGCCTCTCAATCATAACAGGACTCCTAGTTGTAATAGGAGGTAAGGTATCTAGAACACTATATAACTTGACTTTCTGGTTATTTTCCAACCTGATAATAGATGGCAATGCACTGTCAGGTACACAATTCATTCCAAACATTACTTCTGGAAAAAAGGAAGAGTCGTTGACAACAGAATTGCCACCATTTGGCTGCATGTTAGATGCATGCTCCATAGTTGAATTCACAAAGCCCATGTGCTGATCTTCCTTAAATGCTGCACGCATTTTCTTATGATTGTTAGCACATGAAAGATACGAGGCCATCTCCTCAGCTGAACGTTTCTGCGATTCCCTATCCCCAAAGATCAACCTATATGGTTTATTAGCCTTATACTTGTCAATGAACTGGTTATACCAGGTTTCAGGTAGCTCATCATTCCTGTATCTCTGGGACATGCTATCAAGCTCGGAATCAACATACCTTGATCCAGTTGCAGAACCTGATTTCGATTGATTCTGCACAAACCAGCACTCACGTTGGATGAGGAAAGATCATGCAATATAACAGAATGTATGGTAGTACTTTGGTTTCTCACCATAATGTATAACTGACCAATCTTGCTAATCATCTAAAATGCAATAAAATAAAAGGATAAAATAGAAGAAGAGATAAGCTAATCCCTGGAAGCAATATTGCTAGTTGCTACAATACTTTCCTCCATCAAATTGCAAAATTACTCTATTCTCTTCCCAGAGGATTAGCATGCACGATCCAATACGTTGTACAAAGCTTTGTTTAATTAAGCTAATTGAAATAAAAAAAAAAAATTCCACCTTGCATTATGTTCTATTTTGTAATCAGACATTTTCTGAAAGTAGCACCCGTTCTCCAGAATCACATGATTGGAACTAATTAATATACAAGTTCACCCAACCAGAATACTAATTTGGGAAAACCACTAGATATAAAATTGGAATTATACATGCTAACGTCACTCAATTACAATACCTAAAGTATTGATCATAGTCGATATCAGAGCAAAATTCTACACTGAGCATAACACGAACTTCCATTGACCTGGTTTCTTAATAAGGGCAAAGAATAAAATAACAATTTATACAACGAGCCAAAGTGACAACCTTAGACGAAGCTCCTCCTTCTCGATGCTGAACTCCATCTTGCAATGAATTCTCCAGAGTATAGTAGACGTCATCACCGTGCAACTGCAAATCTGCAAGAATGTGCAGCGTGGAAGGGACCAATTAAAACAACAATCGCCAAAATATAAAATAATTTTTACCCGAGAGAGAGACTTACAAGCAGGATTAAGGTCCGAAAAAGATGAAGATTGGGAAGATGAAGAGGAATTGGTGGAACGGAAGAAGAGGGAAGCAGTGGCTTTGTCGAACAAAAGGGCACGGACCCTGAGTTGGACTTGAATCTGAGCCCTAGATTTGGAATTGTCGGGTCTGAT
Organism: Albizia julibrissin; assembly: GCA_037074505.1. Classification (NCBI taxonomy): domain Eukaryota; kingdom Viridiplantae; phylum Streptophyta; class Magnoliopsida; order Fabales; family Fabaceae; genus Albizia; species Albizia julibrissin. The sequence goes on along the minus strand of CM073488.1, from coordinate 36,561,868 downwards.
GAAGGAATCCCAGGTGGAGGGGGAAGCGAGGAACTGAACGAAGTTAGCGTAGGTGGAGTCGCCGAGCCAAGTCCGCCATACCCCACAAGATTCGAGTTTGCGCGCCAGCTCGTATCCGCGGCCGTCGTCGCCCAGTAAGGCCATTATCACCTCAATCCAGAAAGACGACCCAACCTGTGCGAGGATTAACAAATCCGGGAATTACAGTGCTGTCGTCTTCGTCTCAAGTCTCAACAGTTTTGATATCTTGAAACAAAACAAAAAATAATCTGTGTTTTAAATATATTTACTTATGATTAGATTAAAAAAATTAATTTAATTAATTTATATTATATATTTTTTTAAAAATAATTTAATTATTTTTTTAATTTTTTTAATTATTATTGAGAGAATATTAATAAAAATAAATTTTAAAAAATTAATAAATATAAAAATTATTATTATTATATTATAAATAAGATAACTCTCCTAATCTATCTTATAATAAACAAGGAGCAGTAGGCGTGTTATTCTCAAATTTCTATTGCAAATCGATTATCGATATGGGTTGTAAAAACAAACGAGGGGAATACAACATACACAAGCGCGCGCATTATATATATATAATTGCTTAGATGTGAAAATCAACCGAAAATATTCACCCAAAAAACTAACATAAAACAGATTACATAAAATCAATAATTTGTATATTATATGAATTTATTTTTATGGCTAAAGTATATTTTTAATTATTTAAGTTTGCATTAGATTTTATTTGGTCTCTTAATTTAAAGTATTCTTTTAGTCTTATAATTTTACCATCGTTATTATGACTAACGGAAAATGCTAGCTCAGCCTACAAAATCTAATAAAAAACACATTTATGGTATTTTCACCTAATAAAATTATGACATGTGTGTTTTATTTTTAATTTTTAAGGGTAAAATATAATATATATTTTCAATTTCTTTCATAAACTAATTATCTACTCTTTTTTAATTTAAATAATTTTAAATAATTAAGTGTGGTTATATTTAAATATTTTTATATAAATATTAAAATTAATAAACATGAATTATATTAAATTTAATCAAGAAATTAAATTATATTTACAAAACATGATTTAAGCATGCTCTATCAGTTGTATAGTCATCAATACTTAAGTGGTTAAATCAACTTTTTTTGTTAGTGAATTAATGATATTAAAATTTTGAGACTAAAAATATATTTTATAAAGTTAAAAATTAAATTGAAACTTCGTACTAATTTAAAGGACTAAATGTATAAATTTCTCCATTTTTATTAATAAAATGACAAGTTTCATGCTATTAGACTACCGGAACATTAATGTGTGAAATTAGTTTCTAACAGTATAGAGATGTTAGTTTTTCATATTAGTGTTCAAATGAGATATTTAATATTTATTATTCTAGTCTTCTCGTTATTCTCCCCCCCCCCCTTTTTTTTGTCATCCTTCGTCCAAGTAAAGTAATTCACACCCATCACATTTAGGAAGAGTTGAATTCGCAATCTATTACTTAAGTCATTTAAGGAGGTACATGGTATAAGTTCACTGCTCTAATATTTGTCATTGTTACTCAATAGTAAGCCTTTTTTTTTTTATTGTCACCATGTGCTGTAGAAAGAAAATAATTTGCAAATAATTTAATGTACACTTACCAAAATGTTCCTTTTTTTTTTAGAAATATGCCTCTATATTGATAATAGCCATTAGCCAAGGCTCATACAGGCAACAAGTAAATAATGACAAAGTAGCTTTGATGGGACTCAAACATTAGAACTCTTGATTATCAAAAATATCCATTACAATCAAACTATTATGAATCCACTTGGAATTTTAGATAAATGTATATTATATGTTATGAATGTGTGTGTGAGAGAGATAAATTTATAAACTTGTCTTCAAAAATGGATTATCAAATTTATATACTAAAGTTGTTAATTTAGTTTAATAGTTGTTAGAAGAGTTGTTCATTTGAAAACAATCTTATCAAAATTCATTATCAAATAACTATAAAAAAAATTAATTTTGATAGGAAAGTTATTTACGAAGGTTGCCATTCTCATTTATAAGTGACTATTAAACTTATTAAATATATGAGATAAATTTTATCTTAATTTATATAATTGTAATTTTCAAATGCAAACTTAATAAAGAAACCTTATATGGTTGTCAATTTTGACATCCTCAAGTCATTAACTACTGCTACATAGTTATTGGCTCACCAACTTTATTAAGAAATATCTCAACAGTAATTGACAGATTCGTTATAGAAAATTGACAACTACCTTTCAGAAGTTTACTGGTACTTGTCAACGAAGATGAAAATTGTAGGAAAAATATGAAAGGATAGATGGAAGAAACGCTTACTAGGTCAAGTTGAATCTGAGTAATAAAAGCTCACATAAATATTAGACTGCTAGAGTTTAATTGGGGTTGGCACAGCAGTGAACAAGATGGTAGGAAAGAACAGAGATTGCCAAAAGGTTTAATGGCATGGATTGATTATAACTGAATGAGGTACATCCTATTTATAGTGGTTTAGGGTGGTCATTAATAAGGAAATAATGTGCACATCTTCTTACCTTCCAAGTTAGTAATTAGGAGAATTAATTCTGAATTAATTTTCTGAATTATGATGATTTGTTTCTCAATTAACAATCTAATAGTTAATACTAACTTGTTTCCTAATTCATAATTAATGCTGATTTATTTCTTATTTGATTAGGCTACTTGCATCCTAATCAAATAGGCTAGCCCATCAAGAGCGGACTTAGATCCAAAGCCTAACATCTCTTACTTGCACTTGATGGGCCTTCCATCGTATGATTATAACCACTTCTTGTTTCATACTTGGTGTCTATCGTGACCACGTTGGCACAACATCTTCAAAAATTTTGGTGCTTGTAATACTATAAATCCTTCATGTCAAATCAGCATTCAAGAATACCTTTTGTGAACATGTAAATTGTTGTCTCGTATGCTTTAGGTTAGTCCATATACTTAACTCATGGTATATCTAATCCCTCTCAAATTAGAATTCCCTTTTATCTTGTTTTTGACAAGATAAACCTTCCTTTTTTTACTAAACAACAATTCGTCTTGACTTGGTCACTTTCCTAGCTTTCACTCGTCCTATCGTATTGTGTGTGATTATGGAGTTTCAATTAAAGTAGCTGGCCCCAAACTAAGCTTTTATAGTGCTTCCTAAGTCTTGAGGGCACCGTGAAAGAATCTTTCCTTCTTGGGACTCACACTGCAATGAATCAGGGATCTTTCACCTACATCTTATGTTGCAGTCATTCTCTCAAACACATGCAGTATGAATTGCATGCTACGGTGATTTTTCAGTGGTGTATGTCGATTTTCTTTCTTTATCTTTCACCGTACAGGCATTAGTTCAAAAATACTCAACATTCAAACCAAGACTTCCTTTTTACAATCATTTTCTTTTGCAATCTCGTTTGTAAAAGAAAGTCATTTGCTTGGCTACATGTTTGATGATACTTCCAAGTATTTATGCTCCAATCAATCTTGTATATAATGCATACATATATTGATACTCGTCTCAATTCAACTGAGGCGACTCAAGAGCAAAGATTATTTTTATCCATTTTATGGCAATCATTTGCTCGTCTTACCCTCCTATGCCCCTGCAAATTGTGGGGAAACGGTTGTTCGTGTGAGTGAATCAACCTTTTTGACCTGTATGACATACGAAATTGCATACCTTGCACCTATAGACACATATATTTATTATTTATTTAAAGCTAAAAAATGAATCACTTTATTTGCTTAAAGATAATGTTCAATACACTACATTCTACACATGCCTAAAGCATTTACATGTTTGACAAAAGGGTTTCTAGCAATAGGCTTTATAAGGGGATCGGCTAACATCTTATGAGTGGAAAGGTATTGAACAGTCACTTCCTTCTTAGTGATCATATCTCTTACAAAATGATATTTAATGTCTATGTGATTTGTCCTACTGTGATCCTTGGGGTCCTTAGCATAAGCTATTGCAACTTTACTGTCGCAGTGTATTAGAATAAGACCCTTCTTTCTGCCTTTCATTCCTAGATGTTCTAAAAATCTCTTAAGTCATACAGCTTCTTGAACAATGGTAGAACAAGCTATCTACTCTGATTCCATGGATGACACAGACACGCAGGTTTTTTTCTTGCTGCTCCAAGATATTGCTCCGTTATTTAGGTACGTGTACCTTGAGATGGAGTGTTGTTCATCTATGTCCCCCGTAAAGTCAGCGTCAGAGCATCCTACTAGATGCATATCTCTACCTTGGTACATTGCTTGTAATCCATGGTTCCCTTCAGGTATATCATGATTCTCTTCATAGCTTCTCAATGCTTGATTCCTAGGTTGGATTGAAAACAGCTCGCAAGACCGACTACGAAGCATATGTCTGGTCTAGTACATAGCATAACATGCATTAATTTTCCAATTGCACTATAGTATGAGACTCTTTTCATGCGCTTTATTTTAGATTCTTCCACATGACATATATTTGTGCTGAGGTAGTATCATTTAACAACAGAGGTGTCCATAGGTTTGCAGTCTCTCATGTTGAATCATTTTAAGATCTTTGTTATATATGTCTTTTGTGACAAGGATAAAAATCATTTTAAACAGTTCCTCTTTATCTTGACTCCCAAGATATATTCAGCTTTACCCATGTTTTTAAGATAACCAATCCTTGATCGTTTTAACTGCCTTAAGGCTTATCCCAGCCAAGAATATATCATCTACATAGAGAGATAATATCAAAAAATCATCTCCAAACCGTTTTATGTAGATGCAGTGGTCTTCTTTGATCATTTCAAAGTTGAATGAGGTTACTGCTTCTTAAAACCTCATATACCACAGTCTAAATGATTATTTTAGTCCATAGATGGACCTTAGGAGTTTGCAAACATTTTGTTCACTTCCTTTTTCTAAGCCCTCTGGATGCTCCACATATATTTCTTCATCTAGTTTTTCACTAAGGAATGCGGTTTTTACATCTATTTGATGTAACTCCAAATCCATACTTGTCGTTATAGCGAGTATGAGTCTAATTGAGTTAACACGCACCACGGTGAGAATGTGTCTTCATAGTCTATTCCTTCTCGCTGGGTGTACCCCTTAGCTACCAATCGCGCTTTGGGTTTGTCAATTGATCTATCTACCTTTCGTTTGTATTTGAAAATCCACTTGTTCCCAATTGCCTTTCAGTCTGGTGGCAGGTCAACCAATTCTCAAACTTGGTTAGCCTTCATGAAATTCATCTCTTCTTCTAAGGCTTTTTACCATTGTTCCTTATCAAGTCCAATCAACGCTTCTTTAATACCTGTCAGATCTTCCTCATTATCTTCTGAATTGACAATGAGTACTTCCCCTTCAATGGATAAGCGTCTTATAGGGACTTTGTCCCTTTGGCTTCTCCAGGGTGGGATCTCTTTAAGGTTCTCTTCCTGTGATTGAGTAAGATTTCCACGTTGTGAAAATGACTCAACTCTCTCACTAGGGTCAGTGATATGAGGAGTACCTTCAAGTTCCTCACTCTCATATAGAGTTTTAGTTTGATTAAGGCTTCCTCTGCTAGGAAAATGTGCCTCTAGGAATATTGCTTCCTTAATTCTACCTCAGTCATTGAGCCATTCTCATTTTCACCAATTAAGACATATCCTTTTGATTGCTTAGAGTATCTTATAAAGATACATTTCCTACCTCTAGGTCCCAACTTTCCATGTTTGTGAGATAAGTTGTGTATGTAAGCCACTAACCCCCATGGTCGTAAGATACTTAGATTCGACTTGTGTCCTGTCCACAACTCATAAGGCGTAGAAGTAATTAATTTAGAAGGCACTCGGTTAAGTATGAATGTTGCAATCAATAAAGCGTCATTGACCTAACCATATCGAGAAAGGTTTTATTCCTTCTTTCAGCTACCACATTCTATTGAGGAGTTCCAAGAATTGTCTGTTATCTAGCAATTCCCTTTTCATCACAGAGCATTTTGAACTATTCTGAGAGATACTCTCAACCCCTATCAGTTCTAAAGGCTTTGACCTTATAGTTTAGTTAGTTTTCGACCAAATTAAGGTACTTCCTAAAGCATCCTAAAGCTTTAGACTTGTGAGAGATCAAGTATACATACCCATATCGTGAAAAATTATTGATAAATGTAATAAAGTACCATGCTCCATATCGTGCTCTCACACTTATAAGTTCGCAGATATTTGAGTGTATTAATTTAAGAAGATATTCCACTCTGGTTGCCTTTCCGAAGGATTTCCTTGTGCTCTTGCCAGTAAGGCAATGCTCACATAGATACATTTCCTTTTTCGACACTTCTCCTAGCAATCATTCGTTTGCTAGTTTGGTTATGCGTTATAGACCAATGTGTCCTAACCTAGCATGCTATGTATCGTAATTAACATTGGATGAAATTGCATAGCAATTACTAGAATCAAAATCATAATTCATTAAAAAAACTATCTGAAATGCAACCAAATCAAAAAATTGGTCACATTTGAAAGGTCAACAACTTGATCATTAAAGTTAACATTAAAACTAAATTTAACTAAAGAAATAACAGACACAATGTTTCGTCGAATCTCCGGAGCGTAGAGGACATCTTGCAAAATTAGGGTTTGCCTGCTTTGTAAAGTCAATTTACAAGTGACGATCCCTTTAACTTCTACGATCGCATTGTTCCCAACCTAAAGTCATTTGCTTCTAGCTGGTAGCCTACGAAACTCGATGAAGTTCCCACGATCTCTGTTCACATAGTCTGTGGCCTATGAGTCTTGCTCTTCTCAGGGAAATCCTTAGCAAAATGACTTTTCTTTTTATAAGAGTACACTAGTGCATAAAAGATTTTTTACATATGACAGAAAGGTTACACTAGTGCATAAAAGATTTTTTACATATGACAGAAAGGACTTTTCACACTTAACGTACGACAGGTGTAGAAAGAATAGGTGTAGAAAGTTTGGACTTTCTACACGTGTTTTTGAACAAGTGTAGAAAGTCCACTTTTTACACCTGACTTCATATGTCAGGTGTAGAAAGTTCCACTTTCTACACCTGACGTGATACGTCACGTGTAGAAAGTCCACTTTCTACACATCTCCATGTTAGTCAAGTATATAAACTTATTTTTTGAAAAAAAATTATTTATTTATTATTTTACAAACCCGTTTACATGATAATAAACAATTAAATACCTCATAAATAAAAATAATTACAACAAAACTAATATCAAATATCAAATTTTTTGTAAATTCCAATCCAAAATATTAACAAAGCTATATCAACTTTTACAATGAAATTTGTACAATCAAAGTTAAGTCCAATACCAAATAGTGACAATGAAATTCAACATGTTCAATCCTAAATAGATACATAACATGTTTGATAATACACAATAATAGTGGTTGCTAGGCTCCCAATGAAACCAATAATAGTGGTTGCTAGGCTCCCGACGAAACACAATAAAAAACTTTGTATCACAGTCAAAATTGCACTTGCTGGGAGAAGAAATGAGGCTAAACACAATTAGAAAATATGAGCAAATTAAAACTATAAGAAAAGCTGAAACAGATAGATTATAAAGTTTATAATCATAATTCTAAAAAATGACATACAATTATCCTCTTAAATGAGATAATTATAAGGGGGGAAAGCTCTATATTGTCGCAGCTATGGAGGTTGCTTTAGTAAGATCTGACCATGAACGTAAAGTCTAAGAAGAGAAGACGACTGAATCTAGTGCCCCTAGTGAAGAAGATAATCAAAAATGATATATATATATATATATATATATATATATATATCATTTTTCAACCGCCATAATCAGTTTTGTATATGAGACAGAAAATATCTTTTTGTTCATATTGAGTTAAAAGTAATCATTATGATTTTTATGGATTTGGATTTGGGGTCAAATAGCTTGATTAGTAATTATTACATATTGTCATCAAGCTTTCTGATTCAAATCATAATAAAGTTTCTTCTTTTTTCTGATTTAATTGTTGCCTATGATTTTTATTTTTCTTAAGTTTTTATGATCGATCTTGTGATTCTGTTTGATTTTGTCTTGATCATCACGTACCCATGAAGATAACAAAGAGGTTAATACAATTCATAATTAACCATTATTACTTTTTTCATCTCTCTGTTTGATTTTCAAGCCGAATCAATTGTGTAGTTATGAATTAGAAGGTGCTAGAACTAACATATAATATGTGGTCTATTTAGGATATGTGTGCGCACATACATGGTTATTGTGTGTGTGTGATTTTTCCAGTAAAAACATCATATCAGTTGTATGATTTTTGTGAAAGTTTTGTATCATCCATCAAGTACACTATATATTGGTTATATGATTATATTTGTTGTTATCAAAGAGTTACACACACACATTATCATATCTTGATTGAAAAATAAAATACAGGAACTGTATGTATATTAGCCTATAGTATAAAAAGAGTTGAGTCCATGGATGTGCTGGGTTAAACAGCAAATTATAACACATGTCTGAAATCAGGAACACTAGACATTAAAACACTGATAAAGACTCATTAATTAATTACTTATTTTTTTCGTTTTATAGTGACATTAAGAACAATTTTGAAAGTTACTCACATCTATTGACTGCAAGGTGAAGAGTGCCAACGCCAACAACAACAGGATAATGGCCACTTGCAACGCCAAACAAAACCACCAAACTCCCCCAACCAAATGCCACCAGGTCTATGATAGCCACTAGAATACACCACTAATCCAAATAAATGAGAAATATTAAAAGCAAAGGACTTACTCGGTCAGGATAGGCACAGTGAGACCATTATATGTTCTTTGACAAGATGTAAAGGTTGAGAGTTGAGACCATTACTAAGCTAACACCCATAATATAAACACATCCCCTAATAGCCAGGATTATATGTTCTTTGAAAATTTAATCTCATTATCAACAAACAGAACTTAGAAAACATGAGCTGTAAAGTAATGAACCTTTTATGTAGTGTAATCTAACTTGTTTTTATGTATATTTCCTAAGGCAAACATCCAAAAGCATATAACATCTAAAAAGAAACCATCCATGTTACTCACCACTGATGGAAATAGAAGGAAACGAAGAGAGCAAAATGCAGAGAGATTAGTGAACCAATGAACCAAAAGGAAACAAACGCAACCAAAACAAAACCAACACGAGAAATAGAACTAGGGAGAGTTGAAAAAACCAATCCCAATCGCAAAAATCATAATTTCTCGAAAACCCATTTGGGTAAAATAAAAGGGGAATGTAACCCAAATAAAGATTCTAGCAAAAGAAAGAAAGCTTTCAGGCGTTCATCTTGCTTAGCCACACGAAAAATTAGCATACCTTTACATATAATTCAGGGCTCTAGTTAAAGCTTCTTACCCTGAAAGAGAAGAAAAAGCAACGGAAGGAGACGAGTACAAGGACCACTCTTTTCACTGTTATAAATCTGTGACAGAGATTTGGATGTAGAGACCTAATGAATCAATTTCGGTGTGCTTTGCCTTTACTCTTTGCGTTGGTTTCAGAATCTAGCAAGAGGGGAGAGTGAGCAAGAGAGAAAGTGAGAATCAGGGTTTCAGCGAATGGCGGGTTGAAAAGTGCGAGAATGAAATTTTTTTTTAACAAACCACTTTCTGCACGAGTTGGCACTTCAACCCGTGGAGAAATTAAAGTGATTTTTTTACATGGGTTGGGCTTTTTCGACCCGTATAGAAAGTTATTTTCTACACGGGTTGGACTTTCAACCTGTGTAGAAACTTAATTATTTAATTTTTAGAAAAATTAATAAAATTTTAAAATAAAATTAAAGCTATTAATCATGCTTGATTCCAAAAATATATCTGAAAATGCTAATTTATTAAATAAAAATATTTAAAGTTTACTTTCTACATGTGTTGTGTTTTCAACACATGTAGAAAGTTCATTTATATTCTTTTATTTACTAAAATACCACCGGTCACACTTTCTACACGTGTCCTTTTTGGTCAAGTGTAAAAAATAGGTGTAAAATATATATTTTGTACTAGTGGTAGCACTTGACCTTTGAAAGGTCTCGCTTCTTTACAGGTTTCTTATTCTTCTTAAAGGTATTTTTATCCTTCTGTACTACTGGGTTCCCCTTCTTCTTGTAGGATCCCTTGCCTTTATAAGGCCTACGCTTATAGGATGAAGTCCCTTTTCCTTAAGTTAAAAGTGCTTGATCATTGGTCTTTGCACCATCCATACGGTCATCGTCTAGAAGAGAAGAGAGATTGCCAGAAGATTCAATGGTAGAGATTGGTTATAACTGAAGGAGGAACATCATATTTATAGTGGTTGAGGGTGGCCACTAATTAGGAAATAATGTCCATCCCTTCTTGCCTTCCAAGTTAGTAATCAGGAGAATTAATTTTCAATTAATTTCTTGAATTATGATGACTTATTTCTCAATTAACAATTTTATAATTAATACTAACTTGTTTCTCAATCTATAATTAATATTGATTCGTTTCTTGTTCAACCTATCAAGGGTAGACTTGGACCCAAAGTCCAACAAAAATCATAGTGTAAACATTCTTTTATCAAAATCAACTACTTTTTTATAGTTAATTGTAAGGTTATCAAACCCGAACCAGCCTCTCAACAGATGAGGCAATAGGTTAAGGGTCAGTGGGTCAGCGGGTCAGCTCAGAGTCAACTCGAGGTTAGACTGGTAGTGAATAAAAAATTAAAATAATTTAAATTCTCATTATAGTATCATATTATTCAAAACTAATTCAATACCTTGAATCACTAACAAAATAATCATATACTTATCCAACATTCTTTACAATTTTTTTGACATATTGACATCATAGTATCAATCGATCATCCAATAACACTATAATCGATAATCACAAATATTCTTCCTAACAAATTATCAAAATAGATAGATGATAACAAAATATTTATGCCTACAATCCTTTAATCATTAAATTAATAGTCATTAACATAAAAATTATCATTAATTTCTATTAATATTGTCATTTACCCATAAAAAATAATATTTTATTAAAATGCTACTAGGTCAACTCGGCAATTCGCCTGGGTTGGCCGAGTAGCAGCCGTGTCACCTTGAGTTGCACAGGAAATAGGGTTAGAGACCTATCCGGACCGGTTTTATGGCCGAGTTGTTAGTTTCCAGTCTGACTCGGTCGATACGATTCGAATTTGATAACCTTGATTAATTAATATGGAATTTTGACAGGATAATCATCCACTGAATAACTCCACTAATAACCATAGAGATGAATTGATAACTTCAATATAACACATTTCAACTGCATTATTCAAAATTCAATCCAACTGTTCCAGACAAAAAGCAGAAAGAAGGTGAAGGGGGAAATAATAGAGAGAAGCTAGTTTAATTAGAGTGAGCTATGCTTTAGGCTTTTCAACATATAATGATATAAGAAGATATTATGTGCTTTGCATAGGACCACAAATATACGTATGGTTTTTTTTGCCCTCCTGAAATAAATATTGTGTCTGGTAGGATTGAAAGGAATGGATCACATTCACACAATTCCCTTCTGGTTTAGGTCCAATAATGAACATCTGATTGTTTGATTTTTTGGCGCGAGGTTTGCGGGTGGTGTTTCGGACAGTGGGGACCTCAATCACTTCAACCACACGCATGTTATATACAACTCCTTACTATTGAATTCCCCTATAACCAACAGCCCCCAGACTTCACTTTACAGTTTTCCAGTGACAGTGCCATAATACTGAGAGACCATATATACATTGACCATATATACATTGACCAACATGTTTATTTGTTCCATTTTACTCTCCAAATCTCTTATTTCGATGCATTTCGAAGCCACGAATCTCTTGTACGGCGAGAAAGATGACCTTTTTGTTTCTTATGTGCATTTTAAGCCAAGAATCTATTGTATAGCAGAAAAATTCCTTAAAATAAATGGTCATGGGGCAATTTTGTCTTAAAACTTTTTACAAAGGGGCAATTTTGTCTTAAAACTTTTTACAAAGGGGCATTTTTGCCTAAAATTTTTTTCACAGGGACAATTTTGCTTTAGTCGTTATTCCATTTAGTTTTGACCGTTAGTTGATCAAATATTCTGAATTGACAGTCCATAAGTTATCCGTATCATTTTTGTTAAGGTGCAAATTTACTCCAAAGGTCCATATGTCATCTATCTCGGTAAATTTTTTTAGGGCAAAACTACCCCCTTAACTCTAAAATAAATTAAAAACCACTTTGGCTTTTCATTTTTGAGAAATTCTTGTATAATGACTCAAACATATCCCAACTTTAATATTTTCTCGTTTATAATTTAAAATTTTCAGTGGAAACAATATACTCCCTTAATCTTTAATATAAGACCCAACTGACTAATTCAAAAAGATTAAAAATTTTAAATAAATTATTTAATTATAATATATATTGTGTATGATTAAATTATAGTACCTAACATTTTCAATGAAAACATTATATCCAACATGTGGAGGGAGCCCAGCTTGGAAGGGAGTACAACATGATGTTGCTTGGCAATAGTGGAAGCACAAAAGGGTTTATCATTATATTAACAAATTCAGGCATTAGTGTATGAATTTATTTATTTATTTATTTCTGCCGAATTAATCTATGAAATTGAAACACCATCTTCATGATTACAAATCATAGGACTATTTGGTAATGTTCTTTGTCTCCTTGCTTCTGTTAATGAAAACAAATCCTGTTTTGATCTTTTTCTCTTGCCGCCATCCTTGGGTCTCCTGTTGCATGCGCTCATTATTCTATAACACCATCACCATGTTCCCCCATGCATGCTTGTTTGAAGCAAGTCTCCTGAATTTTCTCTTCCTTCTCTACTTGTTATAAAATTTGGATAACAAATTTGTATGGATTAGGTAAATTAGTTGTGTTAGTTATTTATAATTAGGTATTGATTTTCTTAAAATACCATCTTTAATCATTATTTGCATTGGAATTACCATCAATGGAAATCTCCTTACCATGCATACCCAATACAGATGATTTAGAGGAAAAAATTATAAACTTAAGAGATAAAATAAATTAAAATTTTATATTTAGTATCAAAATAAATCTCCTAAATGACTTATATATTTAAAGTAGGAGGGTGTACATTATTGATGAAGTAACTTTGTTCTATTTAGCCATTGCAAGTTAAAGAAAGTTTGAAATTACAATTAAAACCCCCTACGACATGGGAACAAAACAAATTTTATAGTTTATTTTCGGCCACGCCAAAACACTAAACCCCACAACAATGTGGCTTCCGGCTTCGTATATGCTTTGTGCGTTATTAGTTGCGGCAGAAGTGACGATATCTAAAACTAAGTTAAAAGCACACCTTAATTTAATCATCGGCGCCGACACCTGTTCATGTTTTGGTCCTAAGAAACAAATAATAATGAAGTGGCTGTAAATTGTGAAACTAAGCAAACATCATAAACCCCACCAAAAACAATAAACATAGAATAAATAAATAAATAAGAATATTCATGAAAGCTGTAAACTTAAAAAAAGGGTAAGTCACAAAATGAAGCAAGGAGGTGTATGTATAAATATAGGAAAGAATTGGAAGAAGTTAGGGGAGGTCCTGGTTTTGGCCTTGTCCCAAGAATGACCACCGCTAAAACTTGACCTATTTTTAAAAGCCTTCTCGTCACTTATCCATTTCGGGCTCTCTCTCTCTCTCTCTCTCTCTCTCTCTCTCTCTCTCTGTGTCTGTCTCTCTCAGACCATCATCAATTTCAGAGAAGGCGTCATTTAATTATCACATTGGTGGTGATCGGTGATCCTTCTTTAAAATTGCAGGTCTGGGCACCACTTCTTTTATGTTTGTTCATTCGCACCAATTTAGGATCCTTATCAATATTGTTGAAGGTTAGCTTCTTTTAATTTTCTGAGTTACTCTGTTTTTAGAACCAAAAAAGAAACGGAGATCGATCTCAGCTGCTCTGTATTTTTTTTCCCGGTTTAGGTGCATTACATAAATATGAAGATCTCATATAAATAATACTTTCCTTCCAAAACTATTAAAACAGTGCCGAAATGCAAAATGTCAACAGTGTTCATGTCTCTCCTCCCTCTGTTTCCCCTGTTTTTGCTTATGTGAAGCATAAAGGACACAATCCTAAGAGTTTTCTTCTGGTAGCTTTGACGAACTAAAGAAATAAATGAATATATATACACATGCATATCCGCTGATAAAGTTCACAGCTTGTAACATCTCTCTCCTGTTTCCCCTGATATATTTGTTTGTTGATACTTTATACAGTAGTACTATGCAAATCTACAGATTCTGAATCATGTTGCTTTCTGATGGTTTCTCACGTTGGTTCTTTATATGTGATTTTAGATTAAGTAGGAAATTCAAGTGCATTGAAGGCGTTGCTGTTGTTGTAAAGAGAAAACCAGGAATTTTGAAATGAAAAGACAGACATTGTGATAATTAATCTCTTCCTGTGTCCTTGATGGAGTACTGGGAAGAGATTGGCTCGGTAATTAGGAGGAGAGAGAGGCGGAGGAGAATGGAGTCAAGAGCGAGAGGAGAGATCATGTGCGAGGAGGAGCCATCTCCGAGAGGCGTGCTGGAGATGACGGCGGCGGAGTCATCAGATCGGGGAAGCAGCGGTAGCGGATGCAGCACGTGCTCCACCTCGTCGGGGGAGAGGCTGCCGGCGGCGGCGATGGGGACGGCGGAGAGGCCGCCGGTGGGAAGGGAGGGGCAGATGGCGCAGTTGAAGGGAGTGATGGAGGCGTTCAGGATAAACTCAGTGAGGAAGCTGTCGGCGATACCGTTGTTACAATCGACGGTCACCATGTCTAAGAGCCTCAGGAAATTGGTTCGCATTAGGAGCGCTGAAGAAGCCATAGATCTTGCTTCTTTGACCAAATGGAAATCCTACCATTACTCCGACCTCGCCGCCGCCACCGACGACTTCAATCCTGGTATCATCTTTCTCCCTCGCTCGCCAGACATATTAATTTAACTTGATTAAATATAGTTATGGCATGTAATATAAGACTGTATTTCTTAATTCTTTTATTTTATTTTTAAATTATTATTGAAGAAATACTAATAAAAATAAATTAAAAATTTTGATAAATATAAAAATATGTTTTATATTTAGATCAAGATCAACTCATTAAATATGTTTTATATTAGGTTTTATATTTTTAATGAATATTTATTTTAATAGATAAAAATTAAAAATAGAGATGATTTTCTAATTATTATTTTTTCCCTCAAAAAATAAAATTTATTATTTAAAAAAAGTTATAAATCAGAAACTTTAAAATTTCAATATATAAATCTAATTTGCCCCCTCCGTGGAATAAGCCGCATGAGCAAAGCCCTAGCATCATGCACAGACGTGGAAAATGAGAAATGAAACTGATAGACACCTCCTTTTGTATTGTATTTTTAAATTTAATATATATGTTATATTGGTTTTATGAAAAATAATTTTCTGATCAGAGAACATGATCGGGAAAGGAGGGCATGCTGAAGTGTACAAAGGACGTTTGCCAGACGGCCAAATAGTAGCCGTAAAGAAGCTAGTGAATGAGGAAAAGGACGACGCAGATAACACCGGTAATTTCTTGACGGAGCTCGGAATCATCGCCCACATCGACCATCCTAATACTTGTCAATTTCTTGGCTTCGGAATCAACAAGGGCCTCTTCTTCGTCCTTCACTATGCCTCTCATGGCAGCCTCTCCTCCCTTCTCTTCGGTCCTTCTCTCTTCTCTATCCACATATTATATCTTATATTCATATTTGATATGTCCTGGTTCGTGTTGACATATTCTGTCGCCGACGTTGATCAGGTTCGGAAAAGCTGGATTGGAGTGTGAGGTACAAGGTGGCCGTCGGAGTTGCAGAGGGACTGCAATATCTGCATCATGAATGCCCAAGACGAATCATTCACAGAGACATCAAGGCTTCCAACATTTTGCTCAATGAGAATTATGAGCCTGAGGTGTACCTTCTGGTTTGGGGGATACCAACATTTTGTTATAATTTGTGAACATGCATATTTAACGTACGTACGTTCCTTGTGTTATGATGAAATGCAGATTTCAGATTTTGGATTGGCAAAGTGGCTTCCAGATAAGTGGGACCAACATGTCGTGTTCCCTATAGAAGGCACATTTGGGTTAGTCATAAATAGTCCCTGCTTCATTTGGCGATTCCTTTTACCATGTATCAATTCCCTTTTCTAATGTGATTCAAGTACGTACGTACACAGGTATCTAGCTCCAGAGTATTTCATGCACGGACTTGTGGATGAGAAGACCGATGTATTCGCTTATGGGGTTTTGCTACTTGAGATCATCACAGGTCGTATGGCTGTCGATTCTGATAGTAGGCAAAGTCTTGTGATTTGGGTAAATTACACTGAATTGCTTATCTTCAACTAAATACCCATCTTATCCTAGATATAAGATATAATTCATTAATTTAAATAGATTAAAGAATTTCGTTAAGTTAGTTAATATAATATATTTTTATGACTAACGTCAACTCTCTAATTATATATCTTATATTAAAGAGCAGAGATAATAGATATAGACTTGGTAGGAAAGTGATGGAAGTTAGATGGTATTGAAATTGCATTGTGTGGTTTTGGTGTGTTGAAGGCAAAGGCTCTACTGGACCCAAAAAACATGAAGGAATTAGCAGACCCTAGATTAGAAGAAGATTATGATCCTATAGAAATGGAGCGTGCCATGGTTACTGCTTCCATGTGTGTGCACCACTCAGCTTCCCAGCGTCCCTACATGAATCGGGTAATTAAAACTAAGCCTAATGCCTGCCTTTAAAGTTTCTCTACTACACCCAAACAAGAGCTGACATGGAAGATTTGGAAAATTACAGGTAGTGCAGATGCTGAAGGGGGAAGAAGGACCTATTGAAGTAAAGCCACAAAGATCCATGGCCCCAAGATCTCTCATGTTGGATGCCTGTGATCTTGAAGATTATACTTGCTCCAATTACTTGAATGATCTCAATCGTCACAGGCAACTAATCATGGAGTGATATGTCCCAATGATGCTTCTTGTTTTTGTAATATTGCTATAGTCTGAAAAGAAGAAGCAGTATAATTGCCTGCATTGAGGCCCCCTCGGGCCTAAATGCAATGTGCCAATGTATAAATCTTTGCATAAGCAAACATTTTTTTCTTCCCCTTATTTTTTTTCTCTCTCTCTCGAGTCAGCAGTAAGATTTCAGACAAGTTCTTGCCATCCTTTTCAAGTGCCATATTTTTTTTTTCTTTTTTTAGTCAAAGCAGAATACACTAACAGTTTGAGGATTGTTACAAACAGAATCGAACTTGCTATCTCATGAAGGGGAAGCAGGGATGTGTATAAACTCTGCAATAGAAACTATTAAGGCCCAGGCTCAGTCCACAGACTCTGTAGAAGCTCATAATGCATTAAAGCCCATATAACATCCATGACCATGAGCAATGAAATTATGCAAATGATGCGTAAATACTAGAGCATCTGCATGTTAAGCCATTCAGAAGAAGTAACTGTGCAACGCTACAACTTAAATTTTTCCCAACTTGGAGAAGTTACTTTACATAATCCAGCTTCCTACAGTAACTAAAACTCCTAAACCTTCAAGGGGAAACACCCAAAAAAACCTCCTAAACCTTTTCTTTCTTCCCAGTAAAAAGATGAATTAGACGGGGGTCAGAGAAAACAGAGGCGGGTCAGCTGAGTTTGTGCCATCAGAGAGAGACTATTATAGCTTTTGCTTTGTTAACAGAAGCAGAAAATCAGCAAAACATTAAAATAACCACTTCTTCATCCCAATTCAATATGACTGATGTGGAGGCCATATAAAGAACTCAGCAGGCGCAGGCAGGGTAGGATATGGAGTCGCCGAAGGGTTAGTTACAACCGATTCTGCGGGAGCGCCGGCATCGGAAGGATGAAAATGGTTCAAGAGATTGTGGTGATGGTAAGCAGCAGCCGGATAAAATGGAATTGCACAAGGGACAGACGAAACTGCCTGAATTGGAGAGAAGTTGATGTTGTTACTCATGTTAATGCATTGGATTTGTTGGCTATTATTGTTCAGTGCCGCTTTCTGCTCGGATTCGAGCGAAAGCTTCAGGCGTTTCGCCGCCCCACCGATGGGAAGAGAACTCTTCATGATGGCTTCAACGTCATATCTACTCATCTCAAAGTTGGTCACAGCATTTGCACCCCTAAACTTAATGGCTGCAATATCGTATGCCTCAGCTGCTTCCTCTTCAGTGGCTGTCGTAAATAAAAAAACGTAACAAGATGATTAAACAACATAACATCACAGTCTATAAAACCACTATAGATAATCTTAAACTTTACCAAATGTTCCAAGGTACAGATCCTTGTTTCCTGCAACACGCCCAATTCTAGCTTGCCATCTACCCTGTTGGTGATGCCTATAGGGATAAAAAGATTCGATTTTTAATCATTTTCCCCCACGTTAGTTTCAGAGAGGATAGAGCAACAGTAATTTAATATGCTGTTTAAATTTAGAAGTTCAAACCTTGTGACGCCCCTGTATATAGAAGCTCCCCTGGAAAATCCGCTACTTTTCCTGCATGAACAAGAAACGGCAATTTTAACTTTTCTGCAACACAAAACAAAGGTTCTAACAGTTTCATAGGCGATAACTCAGTCATCAAACCTTCGCAGTGAGGCGATAAATTCTTGCTTTGTTACATGCTTCATCTCCTCCATTTCCTTTGCATAATTGGCAACCTGGAAATATCAAAAGGAATTCGCTAAGCAAAACAATATCTTCAACGTCTCAGTCCCTTGCAAAATAACAGCTTTTATTGTATTAACACTGTTATACACAAGCAGTTATCTCCAAATGATCTAAGGTATGAATCTATTACTACATCCAACAAGATGACCCGAGATAGTACAATTGTGGAGCTACGTAGGATTTCATGCACTTTGGGAAGCTATCATAAACAAAAACAGAATATAGGAAGATTCATACAGGGAAGTTAGTGGTGGCAGTGGGGCCCCAGTACTTTAGAGCTGCCAAATCATAAGATCTTGCGGCCTTATCTTCTTTGTCATATCCACCTGAAACACACAGAAATTCAAAGGAAAAACAAATTAGAGAAAATGCTCAAAACTGGAATAGATTTTAGAAAAGCAATGGGGAAAGAAAATGACTGCCAAACATTTCTTACCCAAATACACTGTAGGAAGAGTCAAAAGAGACGAGTGACAGCCAGAAATGCACCACGAAGCCACGTTACATGGAAAAAGGAAAAGGCCAAAAAGAATATTTGATATGTGAGATCAAAGGAATGGTCAAATTTTTCTGCCAAAAATTTACTTTAGAAATCTGAAAAAACACAAAATGGCAAAAAAGAAAAAGTCGTGTGCATGCAAATGGACGAAATGGTGCATGCGCACAAGTAACTTCCTTTTCCCTTCCCTTTTTTTCTTTCACTCCCTATTTTCCACCTTTATTATCTACAGGAAGCGTAAACCACTGTACAAAAGACCATTCGTCTACACGCACTTTTCTTAGCGCAAACAAAAGAAATTAATTCAACAAAACTAATTAACTCACAATAATTGATGGTACCTTGCGGAAAATTGGAGGCGGGCTTGACTCGTTAACGATAAACAATTAATATGACATGTCACATCGCATATAATCGGCGGAAAAAAAAAAACCGCCGAATTGCCTATAACATAACGCTTTTTCGACTGGCTGATTTATCTATATTTTTTAATTTTTAATTAGAAAAAGAAGGAAGAGAATTTAATTAGTCAGTGGGAAACAAGATCTTAAGAAATCCCGTGAGCATGTTTTTGCAGGATGAACAGAACACAAATCAGATCAGAGGGAGAGGACAAGTTTTCATTCACTACTCAACAGTGGACACACACTCCATAGTCCATATAGCTTTGTAAGTACACTATTCAATGTTGTTGTTGGGTGGTGTGGTCAAACCCAGCCTTTCACTGGCCAATGAGAAAGCAAAAGCAAAAGTTAAAGGAAGTCCTCAAGCACAGAACAAATATCTATTACTCCAAACACTGTTTTAGGCTCCAACGGGTCTGTACGTGTGATGTGAATGAGACGAGGTGAACAGAGAGAGAGAGAGATTAGTGTGAAATTTAAAAGTGAAAGCAAGCCAACCCACAAATAGGCAAAATGGCGGCACATCGGATCAAATCAATCACTTGAAGGACAAGTGAAATAAGTACTACACTACTCATCAGTACATATATATACCATCAGTGTCAATCATAAAAAAAGCACTGATGAGAAAGAAACCCAGGTGTCCTGTGACAATTACTACAATCCCCAACCCATTTTTCCATTTAATACCCTTTCATTTCACTGCATGCAAACTCCTCTTTTCAGTGTCTCAGTGTCCCTCATTCTAATTTATTATTATTATTACTATCATCATCATGAGAGAGAGAGGGTTTTATTTAAAAATATATATAATGCACCTTGACGCCCTTTCCTGGCCTGGCCCTCTCTCCTACAGCTGTTATCCCAGAGATGCGCTTCATATCTGCCCGTCCATCGGTGTCTGAATTTGCAGAGAAAAAGAAAAATAAATAAATTTTTGTAAGCATATATGTGAATGCACAATATGCAGTCTCCCATTTATGACTTTAGCCTGCTTTAAATTAAAAGTGTATAATACCGTAATCTAAGTAATGAGATTAGAATTCAGAAAGAACCAAACTTGCCAACACGCCAAAAGGCCTTTCTTTTCGTGGCAAAAGAAAAAGATCTCTCTTATACAAGTAAAAAACCAATAAAGAAAGAAAGAAAAGAATGACCAACGTATTAAAAAAAAGGACAGAAATTTACCGGAAAAATACAGCCATCTTGAAATGGAATAGTACTATACCTGGTGACTCCTCTGTAAATCGAAGTTCTTTGGCCGAAAGTATCGGCCATCTTCTTTGAGCTATCGGAATCCACGGCAACAACGGCGGATTTCTGATCGCCGCCGGCACATTGTGGGGTGGTGGTGGTGACGCAGAGGGACAAAGTTCCGGTGGTGGTGCCGCTTGAGAAGGCCAGCTCATTTCCGGACGAGTCAATCGAGTGAGTCGCAAACTCGCCACCGGCACCGCCATGAGTCTTGCCGATGGAGGCCGAGTCATCCACTTCAGAGCCCGAGTTGGTCGAGAAAGCTTGGAACCCAGCGATGACTTTCAGATCTTGGTGGTCGCTGAAGTAAGCAGAGCCCTGGTCGTAAATATGGGTCAAGGTCGACGAATCTTGAGTGTCCGTTTGGCTGTCAGAGTAACGCATAATAGACGACGAAGAATCACCCAGAAAATCCTCGAGTTTTGGAACCTGATGATGATTCTGGTGAGCTTCCATGAAACCTGGGCCAAATGATGACGATCCCACCATGTTCTGATCAGCTTCATGACTTTCTTTATTCTCGTTAAGCTCTGCTTCAGTGTACACCACCTGAGACTTTGGGCTTCCCCATCCTGCAAAAAAAACAAAATCTTTAAAACAAGATTCTGAAGAACACGTTGAACTGTTTAATATTAGTCATTTTCAAGAAGATGGAATAGCGATTTGTTAGTTTATCCATATGCATCACCCCAAAACTGCACCAGCTGCGAGCTCTGGTTCAGAGTTTTCAGTCAGCCACACACGAATGAGGTCATGATTAGAACTTTGGAAACCGGGACAAACATGTTTACAATGAATGAGATTTTTCTGTTTCCAAGTAGTAGTAGAGATCACAGTTCTCTATGTTTTCAGAGAATAGAGAAACCAGAAAGTTTCAGAGAGATTTGCCTCACGTGTGAATCCAAAGAGATTTGTGTTCATTATTATTACTCACTCACAAAAACCAATATAATCATAGAGTCGTTTGCAGATGGTGTTACCATTGGCATAGAAGTTATCAACGAAGTAGTGAGGAGGAGGAGGAGGAGCGGCGGCAGAAACGGCGTCGTATTGAAGGTACTGCGAGTTCGTAGACCTCAGCATTTCCATCGGCGACAAAGAAAACGATAACCAGTTAGTAGCCCGAGCCATTGTTTTTTTGCTTTGAACTCTTTCACTGAACCTGAAACAGTTATCAATCTGAAAAGCAACACACAGATCGATAGCCGGGTTTTAAAAACAGAACAGATGAAATGTAATCTGGACACAATGATAAAAGCTTGAAACTGAAATCACCTGCAGCAGAGTTGAGCGTTACCGAGAGGCAGAGAGCCAGAGCAGAGTTTGGGTGTAAAAAGAAACGAATAAACAAACGGAAGAGTATTTCCGAAAGAAGAGATTACGAGAATCACGAAGCTAGCTGGCTAGCTAGGACACAGGACAGTTTCTGATGACTTGGGGATTAAAAAGAAGGGAAGGAGTACCACAACTTATTTAAGAGGGAAGGGTGAAATTTATAATATGGAAGAAAAAAGTTCGAGAAGGAAGATGCATGCAGTCTGAGATGAGTGTTATCATCAATGTACTATGAATATGATCGTTGACAGTCACAGAGAGAGAGAAAGTTGAGAGAATCTAGGGGAAGAGAAGACGGGTGACAGAGAGAGAGAGCGAGGTGTTGAGTTATAATGGGGAGAGAAGAGCGGTTTCAGGTGCCAACCGGCGTAAAACCAGAGCGATGAGTTTTGGTCAAGAAAGGGGGATACAGAGAGACCAATATGGTAAAATATAATTAATTAATAAAATTAATATTAATAAGACATAAATTAAATAAATAAATAAATGCTTTGTTTTGGGGGGAAAACAAAAAAAAATGGATAGAAGCGACTTTTGGGTCTGGGGGCAAGAAAAATTGTCTGAAACAGGGTCGCGAAAGATCCGGGCTGGCCGAAAATTGAAGAATTTGTTAGGGTTCGATTCTGCTGGAGCTTAAATTACCTAAATGCCCTCACTGCTCCCTTGTTTTACAATAATGTGTAATACTCTTATAACAGGAGCAAGTCTACTGACGCCCCCACCTCTCAGGACTCTTGTAATGTTCCAATTTCTCAAGTATTCTTTTCTTTGTTTAAATCGTTACATTTTAGATAGAGGGAGTGACATATTAATATATTACAGGTTAAAATTGGTACATTTTTTGTTTTAATTTTTTACACCTAAAATTTGTAGGATCTAATTATCTAAAAACAAGGGGAAATATTTGGGAATTTAAACATTACAATGGGTGTTAGAAAGTGAAGTAGGCCCTTTGACCAATAATACTAACTCATGTCGTATAAAAATTAGATGATTAGTTTCTGAGTCTCAGAAAATTAATTTAAATTTGTTATTTATAATAAATATGTACTTATTTCTATAAATAATCATTTCTATTCATATGTATTGGATTGAAACTACCTTTAATGAAAAAATAATTTATTGGCATAATTAATGGAGATATTTTTTAAAAAAATGTTATAAATCCAGGAGACATCGTGAATTAAAATGTTATATTTAGGATAAGAGTAAATCCATGTTTAACTCTTGTATGAGTATTAAATAGCACAGAGAATACGGTTACATTCGATTTTAAATATAAAAAATAATTTAAAAATGAATTTTGTTCATAGATATAAAACTTCTTTCATTTTATCTTTTATATTTATTTTTAAAAAAATTAATTTAATTAACTTATAAATTAACATATAATATAATTATTTATGTAAATATTTTAGAGATATCATGTAATATATGTTATACTTAAGTAATTTATTTCATTTACTTATTTTTTTAAATTAATAACTAGCTATTATATTTAAAAACGGAGCTTGTATTATTATTTTGCATTTTGCGGGTGAGTAAAGGAAGGGGCAAAAAAATAATTTTATTTTTTAGAAAACAGGAGTTGCAGTTTTTCACACACCTGTCTTACATGCACATTTCTTTCGTTACGGTCTGTTTCAGTGGGGTCCGGATTGAAGGGATCCACTGATCCAATTTGTCCCATCCTGAGCCACTGAACCCCACTTCAAATCTGGATTAAGATGATGTTTGTGATGGTGATTGAAATTTTTAAAAGTGTTTTTAATCATGATTTATGATATGTAAAGTAGTTTTTATGATCTACGGGATAGTTTTTATAATTTACAAGGTAAATATATAAAAAAAATTTATCTCAATTTATGTAAATCAGACTTATACATAAATATAAATTAAACCAAACATCCTTTAAATATAATTTTTATAATAATAAAGGCAGAAATTTAAACTAGTCTTGCTTTTAAATTGAGAAATTGTCACTTATAATTTACCCATCCTTTTTAAATGAGTCCATTTATCTGGCGGCTATGAGGCAATGGATAATATTTGCAAAAATGCTTTCTTATTACTGTTTACAATCACGATTCCCATGTATATTTTACCCCTTGTTTACATTAGTAACTGTATATTTTAAAAATAATTTTTTAATCATGATTTATAATATTTAAGATAAATATATAATAAAAATATTATTTCAACTTATATGCATAAATATTTTTGAGCCTTTCAATCGGGATAAAATTCCCTTCTAGTGCTTACCTTTCAAATAAGCTTTTCATCAAATAAATTAAGCATGGATTTTCAAGTTGCATGGGTTTAAAAACAAGTTTTTTTTTTCGGTTAAGGTGATAAAATAACCTTTAATTTTTATAAAAGATGTAAAAGTAACCATAAACTATTTTTTGAAGCAGAAGTAACTATAAACTTTTAGAATTAGGACAAAATGGTTAAATCTAACTAACTTTTATATATTACAATGTGAAAATTAATCTTTTTTCTTTTAAAATTTTGACTCATTTATAACTCAATCTCTAAACTTTTGACTCACTTGTAATTAAGTCTTTAATGTTTATGAGTCATCCTATAAGGTAAAAATATATTAAAAATTGTTTAGTTAGATTTTACATAAAATAAAAAATAAAAACAATGTCATCATCCCCGCCAACTTACATGCCTCCACCTCTGTTTTCCAAAACCTCCCTAAGTGAAAATCCCTATTTTATCATATATTTTCAAACTTTATTTGATAATTTTGCTATAATTACTGAGTTTAAAATGTCTTTTTTTTAAAGAAAACACTATGGAGTTATTCAAATTAAAAATTGTTTGTAGTAGCAAAGTATCATCCAATTTCAAAAATTTATCTCACATGTCTATATGATCAAACGAACAATATTCATGACAAATGTATTTTTTAGTAAACATTAAAATGTGTAGTCCCATTTTTATTCTTTTCTATTAGGAAATGGGATCAAACATCGCTAAAAATTTCACCTATCAAAAAAGCAAATTGACGTTAACATTGAGCGCTCACCTCTTTTGAGTGTTAAAAATATAAACTCATTTCGTGTTCCACCACCAATTTATAAGAGGGAATAGCCAACCATGAATTGTAACACATATATTAATATTATTGAGTATTTAGTTGTGAATTTGGCATGTGGAGTGTAGGATGATGATTATGACCCTAAAATTTATGAGTTTCCTATAATTTTTAGCAGTATTTTAACTTTTTTTTTTACCACATAAGATAGCTCATAGGCATTAGTGACACGGTTACAAACAAATCAAAAGTTTAGCGACTGGGCTATAAATATCAAAACTTTTAAGGCTAAGAGATTAATTTTCTCTAATATGATATATGGAAGTTAGTTGGATTTAACAATTTTGCCTCAATTTTAAAAATTCATAATTACTTTTACACTTCTAGTAAAAGTTAAAAATTATTTTAGTACTCTAACCCTTTTTTTATACAAAAACAAGTCATTTATAATTATATATAAATAAAATGAAGGCTTCTTATAAATTTATTTATTAATCCCTCGATATTTGACACTACTAATAATTGACTGCTTCAGTTTACGGGAACATAGGCCCATGATAGGGGAATATTGCTACCTCCAAGTAATTATCATAGTTGCGTATCTAAGGCTCGAACACAATGCCACTAGTTAAGACCCAGCAATGGGCACCATTCCAAATTGCACATATTACATTACTTACAAG
Source organism: Albizia julibrissin (assembly GCA_037074505.1). Lineage (NCBI taxonomy): Eukaryota > Viridiplantae > Streptophyta > Magnoliopsida > Fabales > Fabaceae > Albizia > Albizia julibrissin. The sequence goes on along the minus strand of CM073488.1, from coordinate 36,535,806 downwards.
ATTTTAGGTGAGGATTAACCAATGAAGGTTGGATCTTGCGAAAAAGACTAGTGCTTTATAACATGATGAATAAATATTTAAATTTTTGTTGAAAGGGATACCCATATTTAGTATTTCAAACAAGATTACTCACTAATATGAGTAATATGAGGATACATATGCCTGAACAAAAAAAAAGGTGAGGATTACTTTCTTCACCATCGATAAATTCCATCACACACACCTATTTTAACCTATTTTAAATAATAGTATACGAGAGACTAAATAATTTAGAAGAATTCTATCTAGTAAAATATTAAAAACCTCTTCTTTAATTAATTGTGATGTTTCCTAACACTCCTATAATTAGAAGTTGACTAAATCGCTGGCTTATTAATAAAATAGTAACTTGCATTGGAGACATTCTTCACACCAAGTTTTGTTTTGTTTTTGTTTTTGTTTTTTTAAACAACATCCTTACCACAATCACTTGAAATGGTATTCCCATTTTCGTAAAAAAAAAAATGTAATACATTAATCAATTGGCTAAGTGAGTATAATTTTATGAACAAGCAATTGAATCTAATTCATGGGGGTCTTCAATTAATAAAACATCAAATAATTCGGTACTAATTAGTTGACCAGGTAAGTCACCAGATCAATCAAGTGCTCGTGAACACATATAATTAATTATTAACTTAGTTAATTATAACTAATTTGATTATTTCAATTCCATAAATGAATACAGTCTATTCGAAGGTGTTTTTTTTTTTTTTTACCAGATTAAAGGTTCATGCCATATAATGTAGACACTCACAAGTCATAGCCTCTGATTATAAATGAAAGTATTTAATCTTTTTTTTCTTTTTGATGAATTGAAAGTATCTAATCTTACAGGGTTCACAATACTTCTCCAATCTGTATGGCCAAAGGGAAAAAGATACTTCTCCATTCCATAAGTATTTTTTTTAAGGTTAACTTGGTCTAAAGCATAAGTTCAATTTAATGACGTACTCCTTCTGATCCTTAATATACAACATAATTGTGAAGTTGATATTGATCTTAAATGGATAATTTGTTTTTCATATTTATCAATATTGTCTCAATTTACTCTTATTAATGTTTCATCAGCCATAATAAAGCAAAAGATAAATTTAGAGAATCAAGGAAGATAGGTATTTTAGAAAAAATATTATATATTAACTTTATTAACTAACTCCTTTAATATAATTAATTAGGTAAATATATCTTATATTAAAGATGAGAGACAATATATATCATTTAACATATGTTTCTGAGTTTTGCTCTTCCCATGCAAATAATATTTATAAGTAATTAGTTTAATAAAATTAATGTAGTATTAACGTTAGTCACGGGCATATTTAAAAAGCTTAACAAATTGTAGGCTCGTTTGGTAGAACGATTTTGAATCGGGCTTATTATATAAGTCCGATTTATGTAAATTGAGATAAATCTCCTCCACATATTTACCCCGTAGACCGTAAAAACACCTCGTAGACCGTAAAAGCTATTTCGTATTCTGTGAATCACGATTTATAAGCACTTATAGACCTTTCATAAGCTAATCCAAACGAGCTAATAATGTTATAAATAACTCTTTTGATGATCATCAGACAGAGATGAAGATGGTAGATCCATGCAACATGTGGGGAGAGGGGAGGAAGAGAAGATCTCTAAACTCGACATGCTAGACGAGCATGCTTCAGCTATGTCCCTGGATTTCATTTGGTATCTTTAGGCAATTTTTGTAGGTTTATTTTTTGCCATCATTGTTTTTTTATGTATTAAAAAAAGAATTGGATGGAGTAATTCTTTAATTTTTGTTGCTGAAAAATAAAATTTTACAACAAAAATAACAAACGCTTCATTGAAAATTTAAGGAGAGAATTATTTTAAATTAAAGCAATAGACAAAGTTACAGTACTTGTTTTGAAGTGATTGAAATAAACAATGAAGTTTTGTTTATTTCAATGAATGAAATATATTATTAATAATACCTGTATGAAGTATGAACCAAGTAATAACCAGGATCATGAATTGTTACGATTATTTATTTATCTAGGAAAATACGGAAGGGAAATGAGCACTTTGAAACTGAGGGGTTTAAAATACAATTATGAACTCTATCAAAATAAAAAAGAAAATAATTAAGAGCTATAAAAAAGAATAGGATTCTAAATAAAAATTAGAAAAAATACAAATAGTGATGAGGCGGTAAATTAGTTTTGTTAATAATAAGAGTTAAAGGCAAAAACAAAAATAAATAATAAAGAGTTAAGAAGGGGATTATAGAAGTGGGAGGCCCTATTTTGTTTTGGAATGTGTGCGGAGCAGAGGAGCGTGAAAAGGGGAAGCAATGAGACAGGCGCAGCCTCAGAATGGGTGGTCAATGTGGGGCTTTTTAGGGTAAAAATTATTTCTTAATTTAAAAATGTCACTTCATTCTTCAACTAATTTATTCTTAATTTCAATAATCAGAACTCATAGAATATTAAAATTAACAAATGAAAAAATTTTCAACAGACAATTAATCAATAAAAATCTGAATGATGAAGTGGATTAAGACATATACATAATTTAAAATTACATCTAAATGTGAATGATGGATGTGTTTTCCATTAGATTTGAAAATAGTTGAACAAGACTTCTAAACCCTGCGATTTCATAATTAATTTTGTCATTGTATCATGGCGTTGGATGCTCCTCCACCCTTTAATAATTGGTAATTACCCCTCTTATTCTCAATGTAATAATTACAACTAATTTAGATAAATTAATGAATCAATAAGATAATTAATTATTTAATTATAGTAAATATGACCCATCTTTTTAAAATATCCATGTATAACATTAAATTATTATCTCGCTGTCCTAAAATATATGTTTCATTTTAATTTTGTTAAAATATTTATTGAGGATAATTGAGGATAGAGGATTATATCAATTTATAAATTAGATAAAATAATTTTAAAATATAATAATAAATATTAGTGATAAAATAAATAAAGGTGTTATGTTTGAGAGGAAGACCAACTCTAACAAGCCTCTCTATATACTTAGGAGGTGAGAAGTATTTTTAAAAAAAAGGGGAAGGGAAGGGAACAAGGGAGTGGGAAAGGGTGGCGATGAACACGCATTGTCCTCAGCGATTGGTACCACTTCTTCACCTACACACTCTTCCCTTCTAACTATCCCTATCCCTATTCCTACTTTACATCTTCTATAGTATATTCTACTATATTTAATTACTTTTTTATTTTTTTTTATGTCCCCAGCCAAGCATGAAGTTTTTAATCGAGGCCGAGTTATGATGTTATAAATTTAAAATTTATTATACTTTTCTTGAATGTTCTGTACGCCTTATGCTGCATTGCTGCTCACTTCTTGTTCCTTCTTGGTTCATTGCATCATGTTAACAAGTCCATTGAAATCTTACCCAACTGCGCGTCATTTATTGGAACTCATATCTGTTTTTAATATATATAAGATATTTTTGAAACCAAAACTAACTATACGTAAGTATATTTTAATTACATCCTTTCTCAAGGATTATCTATTTTTTTTGTAAAAAAGAAAAAGAGATAATCACATATTATATCAATTTTGAATTTATTTTTAAAGACAGATGATTCAATCCTTTATATGGAAGAAAATAATGACATAATCCTTTGTGTCTTTACATTATTTTAGAGGAGCATTATTTTAGATTTTTAACTTAGCCTTATTTTCTGAATATAATAAGAACTTAATAGTTATTTGCTACAGGAAATTGCTTATCCCTCCCAAATTATATGATCACATATCTCATAATATATTGTATAGAGATATAAGTATGCTTTTAATTTACTTTCATTTTCAGCAAGTATATAGGATCTTAGATGTAGGTCATCAAGTTATCTCTTCATTTCAATCATACTCTATTATGATTGTAGAACTATTGATGTGATATTTTTTCCCTTCAAATGATAATTGCTTTTTATAAAAAAAAATGTAAATATATCTTATATTAAACATTAGAGATAATATGAGTTATATAGGTCTCAATTTCTTTATTTCTTTATCAATTTGTTTTCTTGTTTGGTACCTGATTGAGCATCTATCTCTTTATCAACATGATAAAATTGGATTCAAAATATAGGGAAAAAAACTTAAAATGCCTATTATTCTTCTATGAAATTTGAAAATTGAGATACAATATCATGCCTCATTGATTTAGATTTGGATTCTTTTAGAATCCTTTTTTGTTTTCCTTTCAGAATCTCGCCTCTGCCCTTAAATTAAAAAAGATAGATTGTTCATATTATATATTCTATAAAATTATTATTTTAAACATAAATAAATTTTAAACTATTAAAATCTAATCTACATAATTTATAATTACAACACAAATAAAATTTTTAAAAATAAATTATAATATACTATAATAATAGTCTTATAAAATATTAAATCTCAACCATTCATTTTTTGATCTAATAATAAAAATGAGATTCTGAAAAAAAACAAAGAGAAAAAGATTTTAAGAGTAATCCCTTCCCATCCTTGAACCACTTAAGTTTGGCTTAACCACATCAAATGATGTCAATGGCTAGTTACCCTTAACAACACTTCACTGGCTATTCATGGAAGATGTATTGTATTCAAATTTAACATCGACATATTTGGACATATACATAGAAGAGGCATTGAATTCAAACATGACATTGACATATTTGTATGTATGCAAGTATTTAAATTATATTAAATAAAAAATTACACTGACATATGCAAGCAAAAAATGTCATTAGGTTGCATTATTTACAAGTTAGTATGATTATTGTGATTCATACATCTATCCATTTAATGTGAAACAAATGCGCAGATGCATGAAGGAGCATTAAGAGATATTGGATTATGTTAGACTATTTTGTTGTCATTGCTTTTATATTAGGACTAAGGAGATTTTATTAAAATTGCTTCTAGGATCATATATTTTTTTTTAGATGTAAAAATTCTTATGAATAATTAAAATGGGAATAAAAATGTTATTTTCTTTAAAGTACATTTAACGCGGTTAATTTTTATAATTGAGCCAACACTATTTTTACGAAAGTACTAAATTGCCCTCAGCTAAAAAAAAATAATTCCCCACCCAATCATTGATAAAAAAACTCAGCCCAAGAAGCACCAAAGGGCAAGACGCCAGCATTTTCAACCAATTCTCAGAGCTATCCATCGGAGATATTCTATAAATCAACCAGTTCCAGGCAAGATCTTGGCTTCAGTGCAGATTTTCGTTGCGGGTTCACGCGTTCAATCCGATGGCTTTGATGACCGCTTTCACCCCGAAGGCTTGCCAAAATTTTGCATTTCAACAAGAATTCATGATCGATTTGTAGTGACTGGGATTTGAAGAGATCGAGATTCTGAGGGAGAACGACTGAGTGGTTTTGATTTTTGCTATGAGTGTCTGTACAAGGCGTTGCTGATTGATTTGTCTTATCTTTACCCACGCCTGATTTCTTTCCTTCAGTTTGGATTTATTTTGAGGGCTGTGAATTGTATTTATTCCCCCTTCATTTTCAGTGTATTTTGATATGGAAGATTCACTTATTTGTTGCCTTTGATTTGGGTGTATTTTCCATACTGATGAATAACTCATTTCTTGCCTTCAATTTGGGTGTATTTCCAGATTGATGAATCAATGATTTTTTTTGCCTTTCAATTTGGGTGTATTTTCAGATTTTTTAATCACTGATTTAGGGTGAATTTCCAGATCCATGTTCTCACGACAGGACGGAATCAGAAACCCCATTCCGGAACCCCATCTCAAGGAAGGCTCCAAGAGGAAAATCATTTTTTAAACCCGTTTGGATTAATTTATGGAAGTTCTATAAGTGTTTATGGATTGTAATTCACGGAATATGAAATAACTTTTACGGTCTACTAGATAGCTTTTATGGTCTACGAGGTGCTTTTACAATCTATGAGATAAATATGTGGAGAAAATTTATTATGATTTACGTGAATTAGATTTATATAATAAACTCGATACATAAAAGCTCATACAAAATATAATGATTCAGAATCTATAAAAAATTCAAAATTTATCGGTAACAATTTAAAAATTGTAACAACTCCTTATTTTAATATACAATATAAATATAATGGTTGTAATCTGAAATCTTATTTATTGTTTGGAAGTCATTTAATAACATAATCAAAATGAGCCTAGCGTGCCTAAAGCTTGAGAAACAATTAAGGTGTTTCATTTCTTCATGTTTACACACGTTTTTAGATGCACACACATACATTAAAAAAAACATATATATATGTAATTGAAAAGCCTCATTCCTAATTTCAAAATTTTATATCCCAATTGTTATCCGGACTGGAAAACTTTGAATACTTACATCCATGAATCAAATCGATGAATTAGAGTTGAGAGGGGGGGGGTTCTATAATAAGAGATATTTTAATATTTTCATAAAAATAACATGGTCCTACTATAAAAATTAATAGTGTTAAATTTTATTTAACGGTGATAATATTTTTACTCTAATTTTAAATATTTATAGATCTTTTTACACTTTTAAAAAATATATAATACTTGACGTATTTTTGATAAAAAGTCATAAATATTCTTACACCTTAATCTTTTATGTTAGTATAAAATGTCTTTATTAAAAAAAAAGGTGTATGAACAAATAAATATATGTGGAGGTGTGAAGTTAATACACAGCATTAAATGCTAAACTAGTTAGGGGTTGACTCAAGTGTGTAACCTTCAAAAATTTCAAAGCCTCACTTTGTTGAAAGTACTGTACTATATATGCATAAATGGAGATTCCTTTCGTGCAGAAACAGGTAAATGAGCCGATTTTACTTACTTTTTTAACTCACAATTGGAATTATATATACAAAGATTATCCATATAAATATATGGAGTATACATTTATACAATATCTTTAGGCGCCTGTGCAATATAATGACACGAAATCAGAGGCGAAGAAACAAGTTGCGAGAACCTGAAACTTCCAGGAGATCATCAAGCTGTCTCTCATCCTCTCATTGTGCTCTTGTAGCACCTTTCCATTCCCTAAAACTGCACCTTATTAGATCGTTGGTGCTATTAAAAAAAAATTTATCCTATAAAGTGAATTAAAACTATTTAAAAATATTAGATGTTACTGAAAAATATTTTAAAATATTAAATATTATTTTAAAAAATCAATTAGATCACCCCCATTTTATATCTACAACCAACACGATATAGTTTTAGATAGAGGAACCAGGCGCATGGGGGGAGAGTTGAATCTGGCAATCAACAGTAGTGTAAAATATTATAGCATGCATTATATGTCAGTATTTATGAAACATTATTAACAAGTACTCCCTCTGATCTTAAATCTTAAATGCATGAGTCGAATCATATAACTGATTTATAAATATTTAAAGAGTTTGTTAAATTAATTATTTATAACAAATATATACTTATTTCTTTAAAATTGAATAGCATCTTCAATCATTACTCAAATTGAAAGAAACCCCATTTAACATATGCAATTAATAGAAATAACTTACAAAAATTAAAAAAGAATTCCTGTTAGGTTATGGATTTAATAACTAAAAAAGCTATCATTTCTTATATTAAAATATGTCATTCTATATTACTCAGTTGTTATTAGATTTTTAGATGATTAAATCTCTTTCTTATAACTTTATAATAACTTTTTAAAAAAATTAAAAGATGAAGTGGATTGAAGTGTTAGTATATTAGGATGGGAAGGGGAGGTAATTATGAAAATGAAAATAAATGAAATTGCTATTCAAAGCAATATGAGAGGATTTGGATTTGTGTTGTTGATGTGAAGGAGAAGAAAGGAGTTTAGCTATAGAGAGCATAGGACACACGTAATGCAAGAGAGGCCCCAATATACATGTACAGGTAGAGCAAAGTCATTGGATGATCCTTCGGTGAAGTTGTAATACTTGACCTTAGCCAATCAAATTGGGACCTTTTTTATTTTTTTTAAATAATAGTAATATCATAATATAAATATAAATAATGTGATATGAATGATAATTGAGAATTATCGTGAGAGCAAGCATTTGCAGGGAATCATATATTATAAACATGGATGGGTCCCAGATGATTCTGCATGAGACGTGGCCTGTCCTTGCCTTTGTGATCATAATAATAATGTTGCCGCATTTACACGTACGTCAATGCCTTTCCCTCTCCAATTTCCTTGCCCTCCTCCCATCACATTACCCTTTCAATGCTTTCCTCTTTAACAACATATATTCTAGTCTTTCCATCTTTGTTTGTGTCCTTTCATACAAAAGTTTACTTATCTTATCTTCTAGCCTAATTTCACGAAAACTCTTTTTAATAAAAGGTTGTAAATTCAATTTTATTTATACCATCAAGTTGTTAGTTAGGAAATAAGTGACGTGAGTCGATTTAAATTATTAAGACAAGAAATTAAGTTGATGAATGAGAATTGTACAACAACAACAACAACAATTCTTTACATTGTGCTTTAACAAAAACAAAATCTTTAAATAGAATTATACAAGTGGAATATAATAATAAAAAGGGAGACTGTATGGTCCCAATGATTAAATATAAATTATAAAAAAAAATCTTGATAACAAGTTAATATTTTAGATTTTTTATCAATTCCTACATTTAAAAAATGGTCATTACATGTTGCTAGTTTATTGTAAGACTAAGAATTTTTAGTATTTATATTATATTCTTTACTTTGAATCACTCACGTAATCTCCCTGATATAATAATGACTATATATATAGAGGTCATGTAAATTTGTCGAGTGTAGCAGTAATACAATTTGGGTAAACCACACAATTAAAAGTTTGTTTGGATAAATTTTTAAAAAGTTTATAAGTGTTTTTTATATGAATTGAGACAAAACTCCTCTCACATACTTATTTCATATATAGTAAATCATGATTAAAAAATTATTTTAAAAAATTCTAATCACTATTTTAATTAAAACGCTAAATCTCACTCACAACACAATCCTTTTTGGTGATTTAGTGGAGGGAACTAAGGAGGGAAGGTGGAAATGATGGGACAAATAACTTTGGTTGTGGGTGTTAATTTATCCCCTGCTCCCATGTGACACCACACGTGGTCTGATCTCCCCAGACAAAAAGAATTTGCAACCTGCTCCTAACTAATTTATAATTATTCTAACTCCTTCGTCCCCATTATTTTAATTCCTAAAACAAATTGTTCTCAGTTCAAAGACTTGCTATAAATATCTACCCTCCACGTCTCCATCTTGCTGGCACATAATCTCAACCAAATCTAGCATCTAAATTTTCCCACGATACAATCTCTCTCTCTCTCTCTCTCTCTCTCTCTCTCTCTCACACACACACACACACACACAGACAGGGGAGTGATTAATTATTAATTAATTAAAGCTAATGACAAGAGGGTACTTGAATATTATTAGTGCGGAGATGATTAAAATTATTGGACGGTGATGATGGAGGGAGTGAGATTCGGGGGGGAGGGAGGAAAAGCAGGGGATCATGATTGGGGGCGTTAGTGGGTAAAGCTAAGGAAAGGCAATGAATGAGTAAGTCGCTGGGTCACTGGTGCTTTTGACCATTGACCCGGAGGCACGTGCACCGCATCCTCTTTTCGTTCAAATTGCAGTGACGATGATTTCGGCGACGCACGTGCATTCCCTCCTCCGACGACAACATCTTCTAACATAATCATCCCTTCTATGTTCTTCTTCCTCTTATTAAGTTATTTTATATTCCCTAAATCTTCTGCTGCCCCTCCTTTTATTAAAGGAAAATTAGAGTATTTCGTTAATATAAGACATATTTATCTAATTTGATTATATTGAGAAAGTTAGTTGAGTTAGTTAATATGACTTACTTTTTTTAAAACATACTAGTCATTTTTTTAACTCACTTATTCATTTCTTCATTGATTATTGATAAGAGAACATCAATAGATGTAAATTATGAAAAGATCGATAAATTTAAAAATTATATTTTATATTTAAGACTAAAATTTATTCTCTAAATATGTCTTATGTTAAAGATAAGAGATAGTATAAGTAAGAAATGTAACTACTTTAACTCTTGTCTATGGTGCCACTCACTACTTCTGTAGTTGGTCAAAAATATAATTACAAAAATGTTCAATAATAAGTAAGACGCATAAACTTGGTGTTTTTTAGTTGCTTAATGTTGATTTCTTAGTGAGTACATTTTTTTTTTTGGTTGGAATCACCTATACTAAATCCTTTGCCTTAAAATTATTCGCCAGTTTTGAGATTCCAGACATAATATAATTATTTTCATAACTTAAAAAAACATTTTCTTATTTTTAGAAATTATTTTCTTAATTAGAATTTCTCATTAAAACAGTGGACTAACTGATGATTAGGTGACAGGGACACTGATATAAATGAAATTAAAAAATTATTGTCGTTTTTTCCCCCTTTTGCGCCTTGCAATTGAGCCTATTACAATAAAATAATCCTATGCTTCTTGCTTCGTTTCGTCCTTATACTGTAACAGAAAAAGCAATTTGTGATATTTAATGATATTCAGAAGGCGACAAAAGAATAAACAATGGAAATTGATCACATTGAAGGAAATAATGGTTTAATTAAACAGGAAATGAACAAGATCAGTTATGTTGTTAACTTGTTATATAATCTTTATACGTGGGAAGGGTCCCCCCACTGCACGTGATATTCCGAAAACTATAATGTGAATCCAATGCTTTTATTTCATTTTTTTTACCACCGTGAGTGAAAAAAGTCTGGTGAGTTAGGTGCATCACATAGTTGAAAGTTGAAACTTGATTATAATATTAACACCGTCATTAGCGTAGCTTTCATGAACAAATTATAAAATATCAATCCCTACCAACCATCAACAGTCAAAAAATTTGGCCAACAAGACAGTAAAAAAATGAGACATTTTTTTACCACCCCTTCCATGAAATTTTTATTTGAACATTCCTGGTAAAAAAGGAATTGTTTTTTTTTTTTTACTTTCTTTTGGTACAAGAAAATTGAGATGAGTTGGATTAGAGGGCTCACCATACCTCCAGTTTAAAAGAGTCTTACAAAGGGGACTTACGGATAACCTTTTATTGGTAAGATTGTTGGATTGTAATATCTCATTTTTAATTGTGTAAATGTGAAATTACATTTCTGAAACAAACCAAGGTTTTCTTGGGCCTGGATTTGTTCTTTATGCGAAGCCTAATCTCAGGCTCAGGCCCATCCATATGAGTGAAATGGCGACTGGATTGAGGCAAAAGAACTTATATTATAGGCTTGGGAATGAGTCTCGCATCTTTCAAAGAGTGAGCCCAACTTAGATTGAGCATTGCAATTTCTTAATTTTATATAAAATTTCTGTTGGAGAATGATAGAAAAAGAATTTTAAATTTGTAAATTCTCAAATAAGGTACTTTTCATAAAATAAGTTATGAATTATTTATCACATTTCATCAGTATTTTATCAATCATTGGTAACAAACATGATTTAGATTTTATAATTTTAAAATTCGTTTTCTATCAATTTTTCTATTTTTTTTTTGTGTGGGATCAGGAATACCCTTAAATCTCAACAGCTCAACCTGACAACAGCCATTAATTATTTATTTCCCTTGGGTATGGAGGGCAAAGGGACGGTAAACCTTCCAACTAGGAACAAAAAATCACTTTTTTTAATCACTTCTATGTTTTAGCGTCTATTTGTTTTAACTTTTTTTTTTTAAAAAAAGCTCTATCACATATTTATCTTATACAACGTAAAATCAATTTTCCACAATTAATCTAAAGGGGCACTAACCCAATACAAGAGTTGAGAATCAAATCCCAACCACTTGTTCAAGGGATGAAAACCCCTACTATTCATGCCAACATGAGTTAGTTAGTTTCGTTGAATTTTAATTAGCAAGCTTTCATCTTGTATTAATAATATTTTTTTTCTAACATGTTCTTTCAATGAATTCATTTGTTGAGTGTGTGTGGATGATGCATACTCATCTTAAAATTTTAAAAATTATCGTATTATGTTTACATCTAAGTACGTGCACCCATATAGGTATTACATTAATAGTATTTAATTATATACTACAAATTTTATTTAAATACCTTGTATTTTATCACGTTATGCTACATTTATTTATCTAAAATTCATACATGTCTTTTTCATCTGATGGTTTAACACCATGTTTGCCATACAACACTCTTCTAGTTCCTGTGATTGTTCAAAGTACCACTAACTGCAACGATGTATTAATTGTTATGGTTTAAAAATGTACAATAACAATGGTTCTACAAATAATTTCTTTTTGAAATGGAAAACTGAGGTATGTGAAAGCAGCGTTTATATAGAAGCCAGGACTGTATAGAAGCCATTGACCTTCGTATTAGGGGTAGTGATATTAACCATCCCTTTAGGGACGATATTGAGGAAGCTAGGACAATTTTGCGTAGAGATTGACAAATTTTACTTAAACATACATCTAGGCAAACATTAGTCACAGCTGATTTTTTTGAGAAATCCTCAAATAGCTTAGGACACGTTTGTATCCTTCATCAATGTCCACCTAATTACTCTGGGATGGATCTTGATGAGGGTGGTTAAACTCTTGCTACCTTTTTTGTGGGAATGAAATGATATACAGTGTATTATTCAAAAAGAAAAAAGAAAAAAGCAGCGTTTGTGATTTTACAGGCTATTACTAATTAGTGTAGGTGTACCTATGAAGCATTTTCCCTTTCTTCATCAGCTGCAATATCTTCTAAAAGCTCCTAGCTGTGGCTGCTTCTTCTATATGCTCTCCTCCCAAACAAGAATTTGTGCTCGACCAAAGAAATGAAAAATTAATAGACAGATTCAAGGAATGATATTTTCCAAAGCAAAATTCATCAAAGAATAACAATGCAGAGAGAACCAATGATTCAGACTCCCAAACATTTCGCCCGGCAACAACACCAGCTAACTTTTCTTGGCAGTGAATATTCAGAAGGCGAGGATGGATTGGCGGACAAGTCTTCGGATCGTGACCACACATAGACTCCTCTTTCTTGTCGACTGCCGGGTACAGTGTTGTCCAGTATGAATGCCACCAAGAATGTAACCACCATGTTCATGGACAAGAGAGCATTGATTGCAAAATCCAGCTGAAACATTTTTGGACCGAAGACAATGATATGTCAGCTCATCTTTATCAGAAGAAAAAAACAGGCCATAGCTTTATGTGCAAGAAAATTTAAACTTGCATATCAATTTTGGAGGCCATAGATATTTATTATTAGCTTTAATCAGGAGGGAGCCAGCACAGATATCAGAAATATTACAACCAATCTTCTTAGCATGATTTGCCTCCGACATGTTCACATGTTCTAGTCATTATTAATTTGGTTTACAAACTTTCTTATGATCAAGTCTACCTAACAAAGAATCTCTCTGAGCAAAAAGGTGACTTGCCTGTTTAAGGCCAGTGTTGAATGGTCCACTTGATGCTGCAGCGTAAGGAATCAGATAACTTGGCAGTATTAGAGCAGTAGCAGGCTGGTATTGTTGAAAGTAAGAAGGAACGGATAGGCCAAGAAACAATGAAACCCCAACTATTGTTATGTTCCTGAAGCTGCTTGACTGACCATATTGTAAAGTGGAGAGGCCCAATGCTGCAGTGAGGGCCCACATGAAGCATAGTACAGAGGCACCCAAGCCCAGAGGAATGGAAGCAAGAAGAGCACCCACTTTTCCTACAAAATACGTGAAAGGAAAATATAACACTTCACTACATATTTACAGATCGGAAAACCCCAAGTGTATATGAAAAATATCTATACTTCAAACAAGGTGCCAGGTGAAGTTAGCTGATATAATACTTTAAACAAGCTTGAACAGCATTAAAAGATTAGTTACTGATTGGGATCATATGAACCTTCACAACTTAAGAGACGACATAGTCAACCATATGGCATCAGACTGCATGAACAAGGGGTCCGGAATTTGTCAATTTGATCCTTGCTGCCCCCACTCCTCTTTCATTATTTTTTTTGGGGCCCAAATATAAGATAATGATGGACCTATGTTTGTGTGAAGAGGCAAGGTAAACATTATTCAAGAAATTTAAGATTGAAATGGTCCTTTACAGTTATAAACTAAAATCAAGGTCAAATACATGACATTTGTATTACAGCACACCGTGAGATACACCCCAACGAGCATGCAGCACGAAGGAGAGGAATGCAAACTTAATATACAGTTGTTTAAGAGTTTCAACATCAATGTAGGCCAGTAATCAAATTTTGAGGCTTTACCAAAAAATGAGAATAGGATCAATAAAGCTGCTCCAAGCTCCACTACCCTCCGATTTGCCACCTTTGTTATATCAATTGTGTGCATATTTTCTGTCAAAGTTGTTGACCCTGTACCTGAACCCCAAATGCCAGCCAATATACTGCAGAAACCCTCCATTGCAATTCCTCGGCTCACAACTCCCGGAGTTGGAGCCCTCGCATTAACTCTCAAAGATGCAGTATGATAGGTTCCAACCTGTAATATGAACTCGCCAATTCATTTCCAGTTCATATTTTGTCCTCGTTTCTTCATGGAGACATATTATTTACATTTTAAAAGAGAAAGGGTTTTTGCAACCTTGATTATAATAACTTCTTACACCGTCCCCTTGCAAGCATTTCAAGAAAGTCTTTTATATTTAGAGGGTGCTTGAATTTGCTCAATCTTATCATATAAATAAGATAGTTCTCTCTAGAGTTAAAGAGAATACAACTCGAAAATTTATAAAGGTTTAACTACCTCATTATGAATTTCTAATTCCAAAGCAGATCATAAATTGCACCTGGAAGCAATGATTTAATTGAATTACTTACTGAGTCCACAGAGGCAACCAGTGACACTATGATCATGATTATGGAAGTCCTAAAATGGAAAATAGGGATACCCCACTGTAAAGGGTAAGGGAATCTGACCCATGCAGCAGTTGACAATGCATTGGAAACATCAGTCCTGCAGTACTTCATTGTATAAGCATGCCTTCTACATGCATCATTCAGAATATTAGAACTTGGTATATTAGGATTACATCCTTTGTAATTATATGCTCCCCCGGCTGTTAAAAATGACGCATATATCCAAATTATTGTGACACTAAGAGGAACCTGCAAATATTCAAGGCATGTAAACATAGCCCCGCTGGTCAACTAAATAATTTCGAAAACATATATCATTGTAATTTAGGATACTTACAGCATAAATTCGAAATATGTGGCGACCAAAGATAGATATTCCTCGAAGATACTACAAAGGGGGAAACAACAGTATGAGTTGCTGAATGCTACTGAAATGAATTGATAATAAATAAAAAACGGCCAGTTTACAAAAGACTATTTCTAACTAGTGATCATGGGCTGAGACAGGTTCTGTTCAGCTCAATTCAAGTCTAATAACAGGTCAGGTTGGCTGGGCCTTTTTTTTTTTTTGATAAAAATTATAAAATGATTTCCAAAGTTTTCATATGTTTCTGTAAGAATTACATTTTTCCCTGAACAAAAAAAAAAAAAAAAAACTTCATACAATCTTTGTAATTTTTTTTAAAAAAATAATAGCGTCGTCAGGATTGAATTGGGTAAAATAGGACAACATAACCAGCTGGCTGAGTTTGCCTCTTTTTTTGGCCCAGTCCAACCTGGCTTGTCTGACCAAAACCTTCCCACCAAGTTGAAAGGTACCCCTTACTCTAAGAAAGAAGCAGTAATTTACTGCCGTTTAGGAATTTTCAAATCCAAATAATGCTTGGGAAGGACTCACCAGAGTGAAGATTAGAACCAATGCTATCAGCGGAATGCTGATTTCCACGCAATTACCAGCTTGGGGAAAGCCGTAGCTGAAGAATGCTAAACCTACAGCAGCAACAGTTGGGGCAACAACAATTGGGTTGATTAACCTACAAAAAAATGTGAAATTTCAAGAAATTAGCGCATTAGATTTCTTGAGCCACTCAGAAGTTTATTTCAACAAAAGGATAAAAGTTCAATCTATATTATGGACTTCATCAAAGTGTGTTCCTCATGGAACATATGCTTTATCCATTTTATTTTCTTAATTTATTCTTTTTTTTTTTGGATGTGCAAACCAAGTTTCTTGACTTTTCAAAGAGTCATGTAACAGACATTGAATAAAGTAAGGGGTAAATTATATCGAGAATAAAGTAGCTTTAGCTCAAACTTAAAAAGCAGCTCCAGTTCTATTGAGAAAAAAAAGCAGCTTCAGCACTGCCTTGCATCGTGTTATTATAACGCCTTCTCTCATCCGGGACGCAGGAAATCTACTAGACAACATAAATTTTGGTATGTTCTTCTGTTGTTGCTCATTTTTATTTTTGTATGATTTGACCCAAAGATTGGACATGGAAAAAGAGATAAATATTTACATGATTTAACAAATTTAAAGCAGTGTGAGTTTGGTAAAGCTAAAGCACATGTAATTTTTATCATCTGAATTTTGGTTCACTACACCCTAATAAATCTCATGGAAAAAAAGGAAGATAACGAACTAGAGAGATTTAGTAAATTAAACATGGAAGACGAAATATATTTCTTTCCCTCCAGAGATTTATTGAGCTCTAATGAACGCAACAAAAATGTTACTTAAAACTTGTAAAGCATCCTTACCTGAGCAAAAGAGACATTAAACCACTAAATCCCAGGATGCATTGGAATATTGAACCAACAATTATAGCTCCTTGGAGTTCCCTCATTATGTGCCTAAATTTCTGTAGTCGGATCAAGCATTCATTAATATGGAAAGAAGGAATAACTCAAAGCGAGCGGGGAAAAAAAAAAAGCAAGGGTTAAATGAGATTTGAAGACAATTTATTTCATTCTGTTATCAAAAACCAACAAAGCAGAACTCTATTGCAAAGAGTCCACACAAGATGGATAGATGCAGATAGAATGAAGAAGGGAAATTTATCTGGTTGCTCGTAAGATATATAAGTTTGAGCATTAGGTAAATATAAAGGAGATCTTTGAGTTCTAACAGTTGCCTCTGAAGTAAGAATTAGCATTTTGCTGCCACTGAACTTACATGTTCGGTGAGATTCCGATATTCTTGAGCATTCATGATCACTAATGCTGGTGCCAGATATATGAATGAACTCCCTTGTACTAAAGGCAGTCGGGTACCAAAGTAGGAATGCAGTATTGTTGTGATGCCAGAAAGAAACAACATAGTAGAAATTACAGTAGCCGTATCCTTCTGTCTCCATTGAGTTAAAAGAGAATGCGTAAGAATATAGAGAAACATCAAGTCCCTTAGAGTACAATAAACATCAAACAGTTTATAACACTGAATCCTTACATCTGTTCCCCCCATGGCTGGTACCATGATTAGTGGGATAAATATAAGTGACCCTGCCAATGACAAATAGTGCTGCAAGCTGTAATAGATAAGGAGAACTGGAAAGAAAAATGCTAAGAAGTTAGTGAACAAGAGGGACTAAATTTTAGCAAGTGAAAGCAGCAGGATAAAACTGATTAGCTTTGATAACTATGAGATAGTACTTAAATCAAACAATTATTTTTAAAGAAAAAAAGGCTGCCTGCACAAAGCCCTTCTTTGATCATGATGAATGATCATATATGTGTTTTCTTTCTTTTCACTATTTTACCCTGAATTTATTTTAGCCAAGCTGAGGAATTCTGAACAGTGGTCATTTGACACTACTTCCCACGGCATCGGAAAAATTTAAAGGAGCTAAGCGTGAAAAGTTGTGTTACTGTCTAGGGCTTGACTCTTTTGGAGGCATTCACGATGACCTTCATATGCAATCTTAAAGCAGATGATATACATCATTCAAAGACCAATTCATTATGATATAAGTGAAACATGATTAACAGATATATGACAGCTCATTATTCTAGTACTATAAGCGTGGACACACATAAATGAACAGACTAATGTGCATTTCAACATCCCAACAAAGGGAAAACAGCTATACGAATGTACTAATATCTTGAAAGATTATTATAAAAATTAAATACTGAAAAGAACTGATTAGAAAACAATATCTTGCATAAAACTCATATGACTAGGCCATAAGAAATTAACTTCTACATATCCATTCAATTTCACTACAGTACGAATAGAACTAATAAAAAATTCACATTCAACTTAGTTAATTGGTAATAACGGATAAGAACCAAGTGAAGTGAGCCGTTATTCAATATTCGTAGTGGATAATAACGGGTGAGTTTTTAACTAACCAAACCCCGGATTATCTCTTAGCCCGCACTTCAAGCCTGGTGGTCGCTGCCACCCTCCTCCTTCACCAGGTCCCTCCCCCTCCGGATACATGTTGACCTTGACGTCTCCTTCGGCCATATCTTCCTCCTCGTTCTTCACCTCCGGTACTGGAGCAACCGTAGACGTTCCATGACCATTGCTCTCTCTATTCACAACTCCATTAGCACTAGCATTAGCATTCCCTCTGAAATCATGTTTCTTCTGGTTTTCATTTCCCAAATTGAGAGCTCTCTCATTATCCGTTCTTGTTGTCGCTTCACGAGTAGGCCCATTTTCTGGTTGGATCTCATTCCTTCGATCTCGTCTCGTCCTTCCCAGAATCGGATCTATCTCTATCTTCGGAGAAGACGCTCCATTTTTCTGCTCATGATTCCTCTCCAAATTCAACGCAACACCATCAAACTTTTCACTGGCACTAGTACCTGCTTCCCCTGAGTAATCGGAGACAAATCCGGTCCTCTTCGCCCAAGAACGCAACTCTCTCGGATTGTGGTCGCTTTTTGGCACAAAGGGCTCCACTCTCGCATCAGGTACAGGATTATGTCTCCTGCCATTCCTCAGAGTCACGCCTTGGTCAAATTCTGAGCTCGAACCAGTATCCATTTAACCCTTACAATACAGTGGAACGAAAAGAAGAAAGATGAATCTTACAGAAAGTAGGAACCAGAGGATTCACATTACAGTAAAGACACAAAGCGCAGAAAGAGAGAGAATAAGCTGAACTAAGCTATAGACTATAGTGAAGTGGCAAATAATGTTAGAACAGGCAATTGAATGAACTGTTGTCTGGAATGATTACCAGTGAGGGTGAGAGGAGGAAGAGTGGGCATGGAGGCCTCACTTCCGCTCGCGCGTTGCTATCAAAGGGAGCTTTCAAGTGGTGAGTGTAAAACTACCGAAACACCCCTCGTGGCCGTTGGTGAGGCCGAAACCTTGTTTTGGTTTACTAGGGTCATTTTCAGGAATCAAACAACTCATTTTTGAGTTATTGTATTTGATATTTTCATTTGTCTCGTTTTTCTTTTCTGTTTACTTTATAGTGGGAAACCACCGCTTTGCTTCTGTTTCCTTCAATGTCAAGTTTCATCTTTCTCATAAAGAAGATTTCAAAACAACCCGAGCTGTGAGTTACAGCGAAATGAAAAGAGTTTTGTCCTAATTTATATAATTTAAATAGGCATTTAATTTTTTTAAATAAATTAACTGATTCTTGTAATAAATATGGGTAGTTCTGACAAGAAAAAATATATGGGGTAGTATTTTCTTTGGATTTAAGAGAAAAATAATACAAAATTTCACTTCTTTTGAATTTATATGAATTTTAGAAAAACATAATTATTAAATTTGTAAGACGTTTGAAAAGCGATTTTCCTCTTCTAATATATAACTTAAATTTTAATATTATAAATGGTGCACCCCCTTACTAAAAATATTGAAGGCTTCCTCTTATTTTTTTTCCTAGTTGAGACCTTTCTTTTATTTTTAAAATTGACGCTTTACTCTGATTCTACAAAATTTCACTTGTTTTGAATTTATATGAATTTTAGAAAAACATAATTATTCAATTTATAAGACGTTTGAACAGCGATTTTCCTCTTCTAATAGTATATAATTTAAATTTTAATATTGTAAATGGTGCGTCCCCTTACTAAAAATATTGAAGGCTTCCTCTTATTTTTTTCCTAGTTGAGACCTTTCTTTTATTTTTAAAATTGACGCTTTACTCTGATTCTTTTTTTATCATATTCTAAAATATTTTTGATAATACACACACACACATGAAATAAAGCTAAAATTGATAATCTACCTCTGGCAAAAAAAAAAAAAAGAAGAAGAAGAAGAAGATAATCTACCCGTTAAAATCTCCAATTGTTCACTAAAGAAACTCTTGGTTTATGTTATAAATTGCAGCATCACGTAGAAAATGCCATTGAATCATATCATTGGACCTTCAAAATGGTTCATTGAAAGATCAGTCATTTTCAAGAAATGTAGTTCAAATACTCCTTCAAGCTTATTTATATTATACACAGATGTATAGGAGGCTCTAGCATTAGAAAATCAATGATCTGTACGTGGATGCATTTTCAGGGTCTTTGAGGTGCATGTGAAAAAATAAAAGGAAAATTCTAAATTCCAAAATCCTAATTCAAATTTCGACCCAAAATAAATCCTAACTCAAAACCGCCACTTTTTGACAAATTCAAAATCAGGATAAAAAGCCTAATTAAGAATTTTTGAATGCCGTAAAACCTTGTGTGACTAGAAAGAAAAATTGAAGGTAGACATTTCTTCATTTGTCACTTTCTTTTCTTTTTCCTTTTTATTTTTTTGAAACAAAACATCTAAAAAGGGTAAGGGTTGTTTGTTTCTGTTTTTATTAAAACAAAACTTATTTAGAAAGTTGTTTTTAAAAATAAAAAATAGCAAGTTGTTCTTAAAAATTAAGAAACCAAAAAAGTTATTGACATTTTTCTATTTTTGTTTTTTTATTTCTTATTTTTTGACATCACCACTTGACTACTATCAACATATATCATTGCGCTGAACACCGCTATGCCACAGTCAACGATAGCTGCCACCACGCTACTTTAAAAAAATATATTTTTTTAAAGGGATTTTACCTCTTCCAATAAATATATTTCTCAAGATTTAAATTTATATTCTCTTTTTTATAGAAACGAGGCCGCTTAGCACATCGACTAACAATTTATTAGTCAAATGGTTTTTTTCCCAAACGTGAATTTTAAAAAATTATAAACTATTTTGAGAAAAAAAGAAAAAGGAAACAAATAAACACGTAGTCTCCCCTCTAGTGTCTATATGATTATTAAAAGGGGAAACCTATTTCTAGGTACATATATTTTCACTCCATTTTCAATTTGGTCCCTATGTGTATTTCTTTCTTAATTAAATCATTAATTTTTCTATGTTAATATTGTTAGCTCTTATAACTCTGTTCTATTAGCAATGTTAGCTCCCTTACAGCAGTTAATAGTACTAACGGATCAAAATTAAAGTATATAATTAGAAGAGAAAATTGCACAGATATCAAATTAAAAATTAAAGAAAAGTATAGATACCTACAAATGAGTTTTTTCTTATTAAAATAGTATTCCTATTAAGGAAGTGCTTTATTGCTCTCCATTCAAATAAGATAATAGAAGTCATTCAATTCCATTAAACAAGGGCTCCTTTGAATTAGTAGTGGTAGAAACAGTTTTTTTTTAATCTGACTTTTATAAATTTAAAATAGAATAAAAATCAGATTATAAATGTGATTTATATTTAAATTTTAAACTGAAACTTGTTTAGATTATTATTTGAAAAGTAAGTTTAAATGTAAAATGACTGAAAAGAACATTAATTTTTATATTATAATTATATATTATAACAATTTTAAGACAAAAAATAAATTAAATACTTCATCGTCTTATCTATAAAAATAAAAATTTGCATCCACCAATTCCTTATTTTAAGGCCCCAATCTCTCATTTTCCACAAATTGAAACTTTTTTTTAATTAACGGATTTAAATTGTGATCTCTTATATTTAAAAATACAATAAAAATATAATAATTCCTAAATTATTTTTTTTGGGCCAGAATCCCTAACTTATTTGAATAGATTCTAAATAATAAAATAAAAAATCTTAACAAATTTAAATTACGATAATTAAGCATGTTTAAGATCATGATTGGTGATTTTAAAAGTGTTTATCATATAAATCGAGATAACACTCATATCACATATTTATCTCATATACATTAAATTACGATTAAAAAGCTGCTTTTAAAGACTTTCATTGCTATTATAAACAAACACTATTATAATATGCTTCTAAAGAATAGGCAGAATTAAAAGTTGCTTTTAAGCCACAAAATGACTCTGAATCACCATTGGAGAATAGAGTGCCCTTCAATTCCCCCGTTATAGCTCAAGTTTGGGCTAGCGATTTGTTAAGGTTGGAGTCTTCAGTCTTTCCAATCTTGAATTCATGTTATTGCTGAGAGAAATTGGATTTCGCTCATAATCATGCTCTATTTGATTTTCAAATTTCTGTGTAGAAATTTCCATTCTGCATGCTAGTATCCTCCTCTTCTGGTAAAGAGTAGAAACCCTTTGACTAACTTGAAATAGCGATTGCCATGCGGAAGCCATTTCCTCTGGTCCTTATGGAATGAGAGTTTAGACTTGTGAGGAGGAGAGGCAAATGATGGATTCATGAAAAATTTCAAAGCCACCATGCATCAACCTACCGTAGAAGCAACCAAAAAATGGCTTCTATCCTATCTTGTGATTAGGCCAATAAGCCTAATATCTAAAACCCCAATTCAAACGTTATATTCTCCCTTCCCTCTTTCCGCTTTCTCAAACAGGTCTTAAATTGCTTTTAGGATGGCATAATACCATCCCAAATGGTGAAAAAAGTGACTTTTTTATAATATGACTTGTGTAAATTTAATATTAGGTAAAAATCAGATTATATAATATGATTTATGTTTGGATTGTGATAGCATAAGTGGTTTTTCTGAAAATAAAACTTGTTTGAATGATATTTTTTAAAAGCAAGTTTAGATAGAAAATAATTTATTTAGCTTTCTCAATTTGTCCAAATTAGTAATATATACTCTCTTGATTCTAAATATAAGATGGAGTTGACTTTTTTTTTAGAGAGACTAAGGAATTAAATAAGTTACTTGATCCTATTATATGTGATATATCATAGGATTATATGTCAGTTTATAAGTTGGGCAAAATAGTTTAGAAAAAATTATAAATATAAATATTTAAAAGTAATTTAATTAACTTTCTTAATATCTTTTAAAAAAAGTTAACTCTATCTTATATTTAGGACTTGATGGAGTATATTTTTATCCTATCTATAAGGCATTTCTAACTTGTTTTATTGGAATCAAGAAAACTTTAAGGGCCCGTTTGTTTCGATCTCATTACATCCTGCAGTGCAGTATGATGCAATGCAATATTAATTACAGAGCTAGTGTTTGGTTTGATTTTTAAGCAATGTGCAATGAATTATTATTTTAATAATTATTTAAAATTAATATATCACACAAAGTCTATTTTACCCTTACTATAATCTTTGTAAAAAAATAGTTAAGAGTTATCACAATATCTCATCATAACTGTCACACTATCTCACCGATGATCGTCAGATAGCAATTGTTGTGGTGGTGGAGGATGGTACGGTGTTGTGGTAACGATGGCGGAAGGTGGTAATAGCAACAACAGTGGAAGAGGAGGTAATGTCGGCGATGACAATGGTGGCGAAGGTGGAGGTGGACATAGTGGTATCGAGGTTTGGCCGAGGAGGAGGAGGTCATGATGGCAGTGGTAGTGGTGGAGGTGGTAGTGGCAGCGTCGAAGGAGAAGGTAGTGGTGGTAGAAGGAGATAGAGTAGGAGGACGTAGTGGTGGTAGTAATGGTAGGTGTGGCAAGGGAGGCGGGGGAGGAGGAGGAGGTAGTGTCGGTGATAGCGGGTGGCGGTGTAGGAGGAGGAGGAGGTAGTGTCAGTAATGGAGGGTGGCGATGGCCGTGGAGGAGGAGGAGTTAGTGTTGGCAACGACAGGTGGCGGTGGCCATGGGAGAAGAGGAGTTAGTGTCGGCGACGGGGGGTGGCGGTGGCTGTGGGAGAAGGAGGAGTTAGTGTCGGCGGCGGGGGTGGCGGGGCTGTGGGAGAGGAGGAGGTAGTGTTGGTGACTACGGGGTGGCGGTGGCCGTGGGGGGGGAGGAGGTAGTAGCGGGCGACGGTGACAAAGGGGGGACAATGGTGGAGGAGGAAGTAGTGGAGGAGGCGGGGGTGGCGGAGGATGAGGTAATGGTGGTGGCGGCGGCAAGTGGAGGTGACAGCGGTAGAGGAGTAGGAGGAGGTAGTGGCGTGATGTGGCTAAGTGAAAAAATATAAGTAAAATAAAGAGAAGTGAAACTAAAAGGTAAATTAGACTTTTTTAACCATTCATTGGGATGATAATGAGGATTTTTAAGGGGGAGGAATGAATGAGGATTACCAATTTTTTGGTAATCATCACTACCATGGTAAACTCTATTACTATACTAAACGACAACCAAACACTTATCTCTTTGTAATGCAATCATGATTACCATTGCATGTATGCAATTGGGTTAAATCAAACGGGCTCTAAAGCTTACTAAATCTATTTTAAAGTTTAATAACTTTTTAACTTTACTCTTATTTAATATGAATAAATGTGTAAGAACCGAAAAGTGCAAGAATAATAAATTAGGGATAGGGAAAATTAGAATAAAGGACCTAGGAGAAAAGATATTTACGGAGAAAGACCATAAAAATTGTAATTATTTAGAAGGACTAAATGAAAAAATATAAAATTAAAAATATATTAAAATGCCTCTAACAAAATCTCCTCATTCCCTCTTAAATTCTCTCCTACATTCTATTTTTAAAACTGATACAAAATCTTAAGTTTTTCACTAAATTAAATAACAGTTTTCTCAATTTTCATTTTTCACAACTTGCACATTATCTCTGGAAAAAAGTTACACATTCTTCAAAAATTATAACTTTTTTAAAATCAACAAAAATTTTAATTAAAAATAGAATTATATAATTTTAATAAAATTCAAGGTCTTTTATAATTTAACATTTATACAAGAAAGTTTACATGATTTATTCCTATGTAATCTATTATATCTTGAACAATATGAAATGAGTTTAGCTTTTATTTTTAGAAAAGATCTTAATTGTCAATAATGTTGATATCATAGATGGGATCGACTTTTTAACTTATCATTTACAAGCTTCATGCTACTAAACCACAAGGCAATTCAAGATAAGGCCATGGATATGTATCCATCTTTCTTTTTAATATTAATATCTTTTGGAGTGAAAACATGTCTTCACGTGCCATTGTTGCTTTTCCATGTTAGTTTGGAGTGAATTTTACGAATCGGATAATATATACTAAAAAATAAAAAATAATGACACGCACTAAGAGAAGAGAGGCATCATTCTCCCATGAATATAGACAAAATCGCCATCATTTTCTCCCAACTCAATCAAATAATTTAATTGATGAGTTTGAGTATAAAAAACGTCGGCCAAAAAAAAAAAAAAAGTTTTAACTTTTGAGCATAAAAAGCCAATGCTAATTATGAGCCTTGCCACTAACCATAGAGGTAAACACTGTCTTTCAGAACTCCTATTTAGTCATGTTTGGAAACTCTGTTTTCAATCGGGCTTATTTTATAAGCCCGATCTACTTAAATCTCCATTACATATTTACCTCGTAGATCGTAAAAGTAACCTCGTAAATCGTAAAAGTTACTTCGTATTCGGTAAATCACGATTTATAAGCACTTATGGAGCTTCCATAAGCTAATCCAAACGAGCCATTAAAATCATTTTCAGGCCACAAAAAGTCATGTTATAAAATTAAGGGTAAATGTATAATTTTAATAATAATATTTTATGTCAGGGGCGTCTAACACCATTAAGTTTTTAAAGGTGCAAAAATACACATAAACATTATAAATTGGGGCAATTTGACCAAAACCGTTAACTTGAACAAAACGGACGTTATATGTGGGTCCCAACGTGATTTTTTGGTGCAATTTTAAAAACAATGTTTTATGTCAGGGGCATTTAACACCATTAAGTTTTTAAGAGTGCAAAAATACACATAAATATTATAAATTGGGGCAATTTTACCAAACCTGTTAACTTGAACAAAACGAACATTATATGTGGGTTTCAACGTGATTTTTTTAATCGATATTTTCTAGAAACTTTTAAAAATTATTGATCATACACACTTTCCCTTCCTCCAATCCAATCGGGCCATTCTTCCATTCTTTAATCTTAAACCCCTATCTCACCCCATTATCTTTCACTTTCTCTGTCACATCCTCCTTCTTCACCTCTGATATGAATCCTTCCTCAACCTCGTTTCAAACAGAGGTCCCAAATTAAATCCAAACATTGAGATATTGATATTATATCAAATCCACTCTATGAACTTATAATCGTGCATGCCTATCTTCTTGCACATCACCAGTATGCTATGGTAGTTGAACGGTAGATATCCGGAGAGCATGCAGAGGGGAGTAGAAGTAAGAAGCAATAAAATCACTATATGGGACCAACACGTAACATTTGTTTGCTTACCGTTAATAGGTTTGGTAAAATTGTCCCAATTTATAATGTTTATGTGTATTTTAAACAGTTTAGGCCCGTTTAACAAAAAAAAACTATTTTGTAGTCTTTTTAAAGAAATAACGTTGAAACAATAAATTCCTATTTTAAGACATAAATATTATCAAAATTAAATTATAAAAAACATAGAGTTAAAATAACAAGGTATTGTGGAGGAAAATTTCAACACTTTACACATACATGTTAATACTATCACATATGAAAACTGTTATTGGTAGCCACATGAGTAGAGCTGGTAAAACGGGCCAACCCGCGGGTTGCGAGTTAGCCCGCACCATCTCGCGGGCTGCACGGTGCGGGCCCGTGTAGCCCGCACTTTTACGGGCTGACAAAGTGCCAACCCTAACCCGCAGGGTGCGGGTTGCGGGCCAGCCCGCAGGCCCGCAATTTTTTTTAGAAGACCGAAAATATGAGATACATATATATGAGTTATAAAATTTACTTTCTTATCATCAATCATTTTTCTTATAAAATTTTAAAAATATAATTCATAATTCAAAGAATAAAGTTATCAAATCTGTTAAAGTTTATACAAAAAAACATCAAATTATCCTCAAATAACCAAGATATAATAATTTTGTTTAAAGAATAAGGAAAAATGCTACGATTTTTTCTATTTGGATTGAGAGGTACTAAGATCGGAGTAGACATTTTATAGGTTTTATGAGATTATTATATATAATTTTTTTTGCGGGCCAACCGCCAACCCGCGGGCTGACCCGCATCAACCCGCGGGTTATGCGGTGCGGGCCTGTGCGGCCCGTATTTTTGCGGGTTGGGATTTTCCCAACCCTAACCTTGTCCTAACCCGCGGGCCTGCGGGTTGGACCCGTATTACCGGCTCTACACATGAGTAGACTTATATTTTTTTTATGAAAGAACAATCTTTATAGGTATCTGCGTTTAAGAATTTATTCTAGCTAATGAGTGAAGCCGCAATGTATTAATTTGAGCAAAACTTAACTATTTTTTTTGGGGGACTTTTATTTATATTACATGTTCATTTAAGTTTTCAAGTTGTAATATTATTTTAATTCAAATAAAATTCGTTTTCAATTTTTATAATTTAGTTATTATTTTGCTTTAAATTGATACACATTGTTATTAAGACTCGTACATTTCTATTTATAATCATTATCTAATGTCCAAATCAGCCTATTTTTTTAAAATTTAAATGAATAAACCATTGTCGAAAACCAAATAAATCAAACCACTTTATAAAATTTATTTTTTAAAAAATAATAAGAACTATATATATGTAACATCGTTAATAATATAAAAATTCTAGTATTATATGATTTTTTTTTCAAAAAAATAAAAATAAAAGGGCCTAAACGGACTGGCCCTCGACCCTACATGGCTAACCTTTTTAAACCTTCGGACTATTAAGGCCAGCCCTTTTAGGGGGGATTGCAATTTGACAGGAAAATTTTCAAGCTCGGCCCTTGTGATAAAAAGGCCTAAACGAGCCGGCCTAACGGTCTTTGCCCCTTTTTCCGGCTTTAAAGTAAATGACACATGGACTTCCGGTGCAAATTTACACCTTAACAAAAATGAAAAGTTCAGCATATTTGGTAAGGGTGTTCAAATCCGAGATCGGGACCGGGATCCCCCAATCCCGGTCCTAGGATTACCGGGACTGGGACGAGACCAGGAATTCCTGTTTTTTGTTTTAAAAAAATTAAATTTAAAATATATTATTATATTAGTTAAATTTTTTATAATCTAGTGTTTAAAATAATCATTTAACGGCTAACAACGGCATAATAATCACACAAATTAATTTAAAATTGAAGAATATTATTTTATTATTATTATTATTATCACCTTCATCATCTTCTTTATTAACTTTATACATTATATAGTTAGGATTAATATTATGATATATACGGTTTACCTCCAACTAAAAATGTAATATACATATTATCAAATGATAACTTAATTTATGGAGTAAAAAATACAAAAATAAAAAGATAACTTAATTTATAAGGTAAAAAAAAAACTGGGATGATCCCGGTTCCGGCCGGGACAGTAAATTCCTGGGATTAAAATCTCTGGGACCGGAATAATTTGAACACCCCTAATATTTGGTTAACTAACGGTCAAAATTAACTGGGATAATGGCAAAGGCAAAATTGCCTTCCCCGTAAAAACTTCCGAAACAAAATTATCCTTGAGTAAAAACTTTCCGAACAAAAATACTCTTTACCTCTAAAACAATTTTCACCTGGCAACATACTAGTACCACATAATAGCACACAAGTACTTTGTACAAACCTTTATCCGTGGTTCCATGAAAACATGGCTAGGGACAGGCCCATATCACGGGTTTTTTATCAGTCTCCACTGATCGTTTGAAACCTTGAACAAATTTTTAGTTTTTTTTTTCCACCGGAAAAAAGTTGTAGTCTTGAACAAATTTATAGTTAAAATCAATACTTGTCTAGCTATTTTTTCATACTGATTATAAAACTGTAAAGTCAAGATATTGCAATACATCGATCTAACTGACGTAATTTTGCAGGAATATGGATTTCTGATACGCTTTTTCTTGAATGGGATGCGGATTTGTTTCAAAGCAAGAAATTGCATGTGACTCTGAGCTTGATCTGATTATTATTTTAAGCATGGTTTTGACAAATAATTTCTTGTGCATAATAAAAAAGGCTAAAATATGATCTTCATGAAAAAGCACCCACTTTGCCAGTTACTCCACTTGAACTTCTCTACAAGCACCATTTAAAATGCATAAATCACAAAAAGGCATTATCATTTTTTTTTTTTGCCAACAAAAAAAGGCATTATCATTTTACAATAACAGAGAGTCAGAGACCAACATAAAGTGAAACATGTAAGGCGTAGAATGGGTAATAAATGTTTCTGCTTATTTCACATGAAATCCCAGCTGGTCTGCCAACGAAGTTATCCAACAACCATCTAATAAGCATTCATAAAAATTTAAACCCTTTATTCTCAGAAATACTTATTGTTTATCCCAAGCCATGAACAAATTCACCAGGCAGCTAACTATTGGTTGGCATAAACTCTTCCCTGACAGAAATCTTAGAATATTCATGATATCAGATCAGTCATTTATAATGAGGTGCCAGCTAATCAAACATTTGCATCTGTGACCTTCTCATGCATGCCCTGCAAATATGACAATGAACAACAAATAATGGCATTTTTCGCATATCTAGGACAACAATCAAGATGACACCGGGTGAATTAGAACTAAAACTTATATTGTCACCGGCATAGAGTACCAAGCCTTCTTTGAGTATCAGAAATTGTGGCTTCAAGATTATACTTAAATGCAAATCCAGATTAAGGATATCACTAAGGCATAAGTTCTGGATTGTAACCACAATTACTACGAAACTTGATATAATTTCCTGAAGTGAGTACTTTCATCACGGTAGAATTCAGGATAAGAGCAGATTTATGGTGATGAGAAGGCTTGCACTGAGTAGAAATGGGAGATGCTGGACTGTTTAAAAGTCCCTCTTGATCAATATGCGAAGAGACCCAAGATCATAAAGCATTTTGTTAAATACTATAACTTTATAATTATTATTCTAGGACTTGTGATAATAATAAACTCCTAACTCCCTAGAAAATAAAAATCCAAAATCCCAAAGGACAACACCTGAATAGTTTTATTAGCAATCACAAACATGGAGATCTTTTACGGCTCCGCCCATTATCCTGGCAGTAAACTATAGCAGTTATCCAAAAATCATTCAGGTATCACAGCTGCACATGCTTCTGTCTCTTTATGCCTTGCAAACCACTGTTCTCTGCTGCTACCAGATATAACAGAGTATTTCGTGATGAACTTTGTTTTAAAAGTTATAACTGTGGTCTTATATCAAAGGACACTAAATTTAGGGAAAATATAACACGCTAGATGCATCACAAATTTCTATTATCTCCATAGTCTGTAGATGATCACAATCTTTGGTATTCACCTACTCAATGGGAGAGAGAAAACTATATATTTGCTTTCATATATCAGTTCTCCCTCCTTACCTATTGCAGAGAGCTGCAATGCAATGTCAACAAAACAAGTTCCATATTTGGCATATGCATGCTCCAGCATAGCTGTTTATTCTTTTTCCTTTTTTTAATACTGCAGATAAATCTATACGTTCGGCAAGACCTGGTAGAATCTCTGTGGTAGCTTAATAAAGACATTTAGAAACTGCTTAAAAGCATAAGAAATTGTTTATATGTACTGGAATGAATTGGTAATAACAAATTAGTTCTGCAAACAAAAGTACCACGGATCAAACTTCTCCCATTGACAAATTAATAAACCAGCATACTTGGCAACAAAGATAAAAAGGACCATTAAGATCTGCACTGCATTATCATCAATCACAGAATTGGGAAGTCATTTCATATGCAAATGGTTTTGAAAGTGATAAAAAGCTTTTTAAGTGTCTTTTAATAGTCGAATTACAAAGATCAAAACTCAACCTGCCAAAATAACAGCAATATCAACTTGATTGAACCAAAAAAAAAAAGTGAAGCAATTCATTAAAGTTTCCAATTTCATCAGCTTCTCTCAATGAACTTCAAGATCCACCTTCACCTAAAACAAGAACTCACGATGTTCAATTCCAAAGGGGAAAAAAGCAACAAGGAAATCTGACGCTCTATGAGATTGATAAAAATATCCTTCATTATCATAAACAACACCACAATCAGCATTTACATTCCGATAGACAAAACAGGAAGAAAGAAAGAAAAAAGAAAACAGGAAGTTATAGTATAGACATGATTGACAAGCGAAATGTTCTACGTTCGCGATGTAGAAGACAAGAGGCGTGCCACCTGTCCTTGTGTCTCCCGGAACCGGCGTTTAAGGTAGTCCTCGAGGATCTCCATGACAGAGACGAATCGCTTCATTTCCTCGAGTCGGAGACTGAGCTCGGCTTCACGAGCTCTGGCACGCGCAAGACGCGCCTCCGTCTCCGCAAGCCGATCCCGGAGGTTCTCGACCACGGAAAAGTTGCGGGCGGGCAACCTGCCGGTGGTAGGGGCGTTGATGTTATCTCTGGATAAGGATCGCTGATGACCGTAACACATGCTGGCAGAGCTTGGAGACTGGTCGATCGATCAGATCAGAGATCAGGGCCACCCCTTCGAAGGGAAGAATGAAACAGAAATACGAGTGCTCCTTTCTCACACGATAAACGGTCTGCCGATGAATCTGGACCGTTGACTACAAGATACGCACAACTCTAGCCAATGTGCTGGGAAACAACAAAAATCATAGTTCAAAAAGCCATTTTTTATTCCAGATTAAAAAAAAACCATTTTATAAAATTCCTCAAACATATTTATATATTTTTTACATCTTAAAAGGTAATTTCTCAAAAGCTAATAAAGCAAAGCTACGTCGTGGAGGTGTAAAAATGGTCTCAAGCAGTCAATTTACACAACCTCCTAACTTCATTTTTAAAATAATTTTCGAAAAATTAAGCTTTTGGCATTGATAGTTGTAAACTGAGAATGACAAATAATCTGAATTCTTTAAATTAAAACATATATACAAGTCTATATATATATACAAGTAATACCTCTAACATATCCCTTATTTTATGGAAACATGTTCCTTATTCTATGGAAATATATCCCTTATTATATGGGATTCTAACACTCCCCTTTAAGTTGAAGCATATATATTTATCATGCCCAACTTGTTACGAAGATACTTAACCCGTGTCCCATTTAAAGTTTTCGTCAGAAGATCTACCAGCTGTTCGTTTAATTTCATATGCCCTGTAGATATAACATTCTCTTTGATCTTGTCACGAATAAAATGACAGTTGATTTCAATATGCTTCGTACGCTCATGGAACATAGAGTTTGATGCTATATATAGTGCTGTTTTATTGTCACACCATAGCTTTGCAGACAATGTCATGGCAACACCAACTTCCTTCATGAGTTGAAATACCCACATAATCTCTTGCACTGATTGTGACATGGCTCTGTATTCTGCTTCTACACTTGATTTTGACACAACACCTTGCTTCTTACTTCTCCATGATATCAAGTTTCCACCAACAAACACACAGTAACATGTAGTGGACCTTCTTGTGGCCTTAGATTATGCAAAATTGGCATCACAAAAGTACTCAACTTTAGTGTGCCCATAATCTGTATAGAGAATGCCACGACCTGTGGAACTTTTCAAATAATATAAGATATGTTCTAAGGCTTCCCATTGTGCCACTGTTGGAGATGCTATAAATTGACTAAGTACACTGACCGAGAATGTTATATCAGGACGAGTTATTGTCAGATAGTTCAGTTTTCCAATGAGTCTTCTATATCTCTCAGGAAATGCAAACGGCTTCAGCTTCTCTGGATCAATCTTCTTCTTCAAGTCATCAGGTAGCTCATTAAACATGCTCTCATTAAGATCTAGGAATGGATTCGATATCATGAGAATGCTGCTTGGTATAGCTCCAAGCTTTACAGTCTCTTTTAGGAGATCGAGAACATATTTCTGTTGAGTCAAAAGGATGCCCTTATTGCTTCGCAAAACCTCAATAGCAAGAAAGTACTTTAATGGTCTTAAGTCTTTTGTCTAAAAGTGGGAGTTAAGAAATATTTTAAGTTCTGAGATTCCAGAAGTGTTACTTCCAGTAATCACAATATCATCAACATACACTACTAAAATAATCATGCCTGCATCAGACTGCTGATAGTACACAAAATGATAATACATTGGCTCAATCCGAACTTTTGAACCACATTACAAAATCTATCAAACCAGGCACGCGGACTCTGTTTCAGACCGTATAGCGAATTTCTAAGATAACACACTTTCCCATACTCCCATTGAGCAACAAAACCAGGAGGTTGCTCCATATAAACTTCCTCAAGGAGATCACCATTCAAAAAAGCATTATTAACATCCAACTGATGCAAATCCCAATTATAGGTGGCAGCTAGAAATACAGGAAGACGAACGGAAGTGGGCTTAGCAACTGAGGAGAAAGTCTCAGAGTTATCTATACCATAGGTTTGAGCATAACCTTTTACAATAAGCTGAGCTTTCAACCGTTCTAAGGAACCATCAGCCTAAGTCTTAACTACAAACACCCATTTACACCCAATGACATTCTTCCCAGAAGGTAGATCAACAAGAGTCCAAGTACCAGTCTTGTTAAGGGCCATCATTTCTTCTTCTATCGCAGCACACCAACCAGGGTACGTTAAGGCTTGGTGAAGGGTAGTAGGGGTGGAAATGGACTCAAGGGTGGCCACAAGGGAAGCGAATGCAGGGGACAAGTACTGGTAGGACAAAAAGGAGGAGATATGATAGGTATATTCAGCATATCTTTTGGGAGGACAATGAGGATGGATACCTTTTCGGAGGGCAATGGGCAGGTTATCAGATGGATCAGCAGCAGAATCAAGGACAATTGAATTAAGGGAATTAGGATTTGGGGAAGTAGGAGCAGGTACATGAACAAAATCTGTTGGCGAAGCAGTAACTGGCGAGGAAAGGCCATTGATAACATCAAGACCATTGATGATATCAAGTTTTGGAACAACAACCTGTACTGGTGAGACAAGGACACGATAAACTAGGAGGGAGACTCAGATAATACCGATGACTTAAAAAAAAGAGACGACTCATGAAAGGTTACATCAGTGGACACAAGATAATGACGAAGATCAGGAGAGTAACACCGATAACCTTTTTAAATTCTAGAATAACCAAGAAAGACACACTTCAAGGACTTGAGGTCGAGTTTACTGACACTTGGACGGACATCTCAAACAAAGCAAATGCAGCAAAAAATTTGGGATTAATAGGAAATAACTTAGTTGTGGGAAACAGAACGGAATATAGAGCATCCCCACTAAGGACAGCCGAAGGCATGCAATTGATAAGGAAACATGCAGTAGACACAGCATCAACCCAAAAGGATTTATTAACACAAGAGTGAAACATGAGAGCTCAGACAGTTTCTAAGAGATGTCGATTCTTTCTTTCAGCAACACCATTTTGAGCAGGTGTATCAACACATGAATATTGGTGAAGAATGCCAAGACTATGCATATAATTGGTGAATGGGGCAGAAAAATATTCTTTTGCATTATCACTTCGAAGAATTTTCACAAGAGTATTAAACTGAGTTTGAATTTCAGCACAGAAATTACAAAAATGCGTAAACAATTCATAACATTGTTTCATTAAGTAAATCCAAGTGGTTCAGGAAAAATCATTAACAAAAGTGACAAAATATCGAAAATCAGTCTGAGATAAAACTGAACAAGGACCCCAAACATCAAAATGAACTAACTCAAACGGGGACGTAGCTCGTTTATGGACTCGATGTGCCAAATGAACATGATGATGTTTGGCAAACTGACATGACTCATAATCTAAAGCAGGCACAGGAGAAAATTGAGGATATAACCTTTTTAAAGACGAAAGTGGCATATGACCTAGACGACAATGGACTGCAAAGGGAGATGACCCACCAGAACAAGCAACAGGACGTGGTACCTGATCATCAAAGATGTAATGCCCACCAGATTCATAGCCTCTGCCAATAATCTGCTTCATCGAAAGATCTTGGATTAAACAGTGGTCAGGGAATAGTGTGATAAAGCAGTTCAAATGACGAGTCAGTTTACTAGGAGACAGAAGATTAAACGTAAGATCAGGAACATTAAGAACAGAAGATAGCGAAATGGATGTAGTTGGTTTAACAGTGCTTGATCCAAGAACACAGACTGGGGAACCATTGGCGATGAATGTGGTTGATGGGTTAGTATAGGGGGCATACGATGAAAATAAATGATGGTTACTTGTCATGTGGTCGATAGCACCGGAATCAATGACCCACTTCGTAGAAGTAGTAGCAAAACTAAAGGATCAAGTACATGTAGCTAGGCCCCCTGTAGATGATAGACTAGTATTAGAATGATTAGATATATGAGCAATATGAGCAAGATTACGCTGCTGATCACGTTGCTATTTGTTCTATAATTTACGACAATTTTTCTTCATATGATCATGCTCCTTGCAATAATTACAAATGAAACTGCCAGAAGACATGTTCGAAGTACTAGTACCTTGTTTAGACCCATAATTCTTGTTTTTAAAGTAATCACGCCTAGCCAAAGCATGCGCATTGTGATCAACAGACGGGCGAACTAAATTAGTAATATGAAGAACCCATGAGAACACATCTTCAAGAGATAAGAGATTCTGACTAGACAGAATTTGAGAGCGAATAGTCTCATAAGAGGAGTCAAGAGCTTTAAGAAAATTGATGATATCAAAGTTTTTTAATTCAACCATGAAAAAAAATAACGTATCGCGATGAACAGTGATGAAATAGTGTCTATGAATAGCGCGCCAATAGTGATATGAACAGTACCAAACAGTACTATGAACAGTCTTGGAAAAGAAACAGCCGCCGAAAAATAGAGACAAAAACACAGGATAAACAGTGTCCAAAATAATACCGATGAACAGCACCCAACAGTACTATGAACAGTGCCAAAAAACAAATCTATGAATAGTCCAAAAAATAGTACTATGAACAGTGTCCTTGGATGAAACAGTGTCGGAAACTGAGGAAACTCGCCGGAATCTGCAGATGGATGAATAGTCGCCAGAATCTGGGATGAACAGCAGCCGAAAAACTTAAGAACTTGGCCGGAATCTGCGGATGAACAGTACCGATAAACAGTGCCAAACACTACGATGAACAGTCACTGGAACTCAAGAACAGTGACGAAATCTGGGGATGAACAGAACCGGTGAACAGTATGAGGAAGTACCGGTGAACAACGCCGGAAAACTAAAAAATACTCGCCGGAGTTTGAAAATTACTGGGCGTAAAATTTAAATAATTACCGGAATCTGGAAATTTGTCGTCAGAAAATTCAAAGACTCGCAAGAATCTAGAAATTTCAGAAAGCTCCAGGCTCTAATACCATATAAACTGAGAAGGAAGAATAATCTGAATTCATTAAATTAATATATATATACAAGTCTATATATATATAAGTAATACCCCTAACATATTCCCTATTTTATGAAAACATGTTCCTTATTTTATGGAAACATATCCCTTATTCTATGGGATTCTAACAATAGATTTAGTTGTGCATCATGTAACTCATAATCTTTAAATTTTGATATGGTATAAGTCAGTGCTTATAGTTTCAATTCAGTTGCTAAACTTCATCTCATTATACTTCAGTCCGAAACTTTAATTCCCATGCTTTTATGAAATATGCTTAAATGTTCAATTAAAATATGTTTAATCAATTTAATTAGATTAAAGAATTTAGTTAATATGACATGTTTTTTTAAAACATATTAGTCACCTCCTTTTCGAAATACTGTCAGGTATTAAATGTAGACACTTCTTCCAGCGGGATTCAAACATTAGTTCTTCACTTTGTGAAAGACTAGTCCTTTCCGTTAGGGGTTTGTAAGTCAATAAAGGAAATTTTTTTTTGCCTTCACAATAAAGGTAATTTATGATAAAATTGATAAACATATCTTATATTTAAAATCAAAATTAACTTTATTAATTACTCCCTTAATTCAAAATATAAGAACCAAACTGGTGAGGGGTGTGGTTTTTTTTTATAAGACCCACTTTATTTTTGTCTTTGCATTTAATTTTTTTTTCCAAAGTTTGTCACACACTCTCTCATCATTCTTCTCACATGTATTCTCTTTCTTCCTTTTTCTATTTGTTATTAAGGGTGTTTAAAGTATCCCGTCCCGGTTGTCCCAACATGGTTCCGGAGATTTTGATCCCGAAAATTTCCTGTCATGGCCGGGACCGGGATAATCGGGACTGAGACCGGGATCACCCTTGGTGATCCCAGTCCCCTTTTTTTTATTTTAATTTTTACCTTATAAATTAAGTTATCCTTTTATTTTTGTATTTTTTACTTCATAAATTAAGTTATCATTTAATAAAATGTGTATTACATTTTTAGTTGGAGCTAAACCGTATATATCATAATATTAATCCTAACTATATAATATATATAAAGTTAATAACAAAGATGATGAAGGTGATAATAATAATAATAATAAAATGTTATTCTTCAATTCTAAATTAATTTGTGTGATTATTATGGCCTTGTTAGCCGTTAAATGATTATTTTAAACACTAGATTATGAAAAATTTAACTAATATAATAATTTATTTTTTTAAAAAAACCGGGAATTCCAGCTCCCGTCCCGGTAATCCCGAGACCGGGATCAAACCGTGACCGAGACCGGGATACATATTTGCATCCTAGCCAAAAACCGGGATCGTGACAGGTATCAAGGGATCTCGATCCCAGTATTGGATTTGAACACCCCTATTTGTTATCTCTCTTATTAATTTTTTTAATAAATAAGGATATATTGAAAAAGGAAAGTAATTATCTTATATATTTATTATTTTTAACTATTTTAAATAACTTGTTGATAAATGTAAAGTAGGTATTTTATTTTTATATTTTAAATGAGAGGCTGTATATTTTAGACTGAGGCCCGAAGAGTATAACTTATTAACTTTGTTTTCTAAAATATACGAACTGATATTTTAGATACTCAAATTATAGAAATTGAGTTGGATTGCATCGTTTTAAATTTTAGGGGTTAAGTTACCGATTTTTTTTTCAAAGTGGGCCAAGTTACAAATAAGTCAAACTTATATAGTCTAAATGATTAATTTATCGTATTATTTTTCTATCCCGTGACGTGAGAGCAGGTTTCAGTGGACCGGACTTGGCCACATATACCTTTATTTATAGGAAAAATTTAAGTAAACTCTCAAGGTAAAATAAAAAAAAAATATTTTTTTTTAAATCTTAAAATAAAAAAATAGTTCTACAAATTTATCAATAGACCCTTTAAATTTATTAATGACTTATTCTTGGAGCTATCAAATATCATTATTTTTAAGATTTTAAAGGGTCAATTTTTTATTTTATCTCTTACCTGTAATTTTCCCTTATTTATACGCGAGCAATTCCCTTGGCATGCGTTGACGTCGACTAGGATTTGGTGCTTCCTGTTCCTCTTAACGTTCGATGAGAATAATAAGACACACAGTGCGTGGAAAAAATTAACGAGAGCGAAAGGTAGGCCAGTTAAAATAAAGGGAATATAACGTCCCCCGGTTTTCTATTGGTACTCGATAAGGTTTCATTTTCCTTTCCACTCTTTTTTATTTTGACGGAAAGAAAGAAGGAAGAGAATGGTTTCTCATACGATTGATCTGTTAAAGGATGAACTCCCAGTGGATCAACAACCTCTTATTTTATCTGGGGATGTCAAAACTGGTCTCGTCCTCGTCGACGTTGTCAATGGCTTCTGCACCGTTGGAGCTGGGAATCTGGTAAGCCACCTTCATATAATTCAGTTTAACGTTTCTTTTTGGTCTATTTGCGTGCTTGCATTTATTATATTGGTTCATTTTTGTTGATTTTGCTAAATGAGACGCAAACTCATTATTTTGTCATTGACTGCATATTCTTTTCGATTATGGTATTCAATAGGCCCCAAGGCAACCAAACAAACAAATTTCTAGGATGATAAATGAATCAGTGAGGCTCTCAAGAGTATTCACTGAAAAGAAGTGGCCAATTTTTGCCTTCCTTGATTCCCATCACCCAGATATTCCTGAGCCCCCTTATCCTCCTCACTGTATTGCCGGAACAGAGGAAGCAAAATTGGTTTCTGGTATTTTACTTCATTCGGACTGAGGACACACACACACACGAATTTGTCCTGCATCAATTTGATTTCCTCTGTATTTGCAGAATTGCTGTGGTTGGAAAATGAACCAAATGCAACACTCAGGTGCAAAGATTGCATTGATGGATTCCTTGGTTCTATTGAGGAAGATGGCTCTAATGTTTTCGTTAAATGGGTGGAAAGTCATCAGATAAAACAAGTAAGCATTTCCATTTTTCTCCTAATAAAACAATTAACATGATTTTTTGAGTATGTTGTAACTTGATTTGATTTTAATTCCAATATTGC
This sequence comes from Albizia julibrissin, assembly GCA_037074505.1. Classification (NCBI taxonomy): domain Eukaryota; kingdom Viridiplantae; phylum Streptophyta; class Magnoliopsida; order Fabales; family Fabaceae; genus Albizia; species Albizia julibrissin. The sequence continues at coordinate 36,496,208 of CM073488.1, read as the reverse complement.
TGGCCTAATTTGTTGTTCTGTATTTTATTTGTCCTTTAACAGATTTTGGTTGTTGGGATATGTACGGATATATGTGTCCTGGATTTTGTCTGTTCAGCACTGGCTGCCAGGAATCGGCGTCTTCTTCCTCCTCTGGAGCATGTGATTGTCTATTCCCATGCTTGTGCTACATATGATATTCCAGTTCATATAGCCAGAGATAACAAGGATGTGATAGCTCATCCACAGGTAGGTACTTCAGTTGAAGTTTGATTGTGATAAATTACATAATTATCATAAATACTACTAAGACTAAAGCAATGCTTTGATTACTTAGAGCCTCTAAACAGACAATTATGCTCTGCCCTTCTGATGCTGAATATATAAATTCAGGACTTGGTGACTTCCATGTTGCATAGTTAAATTATATGAATAAAAACCGGAGCCGAACCAGAGTAAGAAATATTACTTCCCTACCTCCCGTTTTAAATATAAGACCCGTTTGATTTTCTTGGAGAGATTAAGGAAGTTAAATAAGTTACTTTAAAATATTTATATTCATCAATGATATACAACATATGATATGATTAAATAACATATTTAACTTCCTTAATCTCTCAAAAAAAGTCAACTGGGTCTTATATTTAGAATCCGAGGGAGTTTAAACTGGTTACCAAGAAGAAGCCAGGACATGTGCTACTCTAATTTAGAATCCCACTGTAATGCACTAGTTCCATTTTTTACTCCCTGAGCTTTCTTCTGCTATAAAGTGTATGGTGCATGAAGCTCCCGTTATCATTGTGGTATTTTAATCTGTCTGTTCTTAATTTTGTTTCTTTTTGGCAGGAGCTGATGCATCATATTGGCCTTTACATAGCAAGGGGAAGGGGAGCCAAGATAGTATCAGAGGTATCATTCGAGTGAGCTGAGGGAGAATTAAGCCTCATCACATAGACTGGTCTTTCTTAGGCAAAGTTGTGGTTGTTTCTTATTGTACAGTAATGTTTAGGGGTTCTTGTCAAGTTCGTCAGATTTGTATATGCAGACTTTTGTGGTTCTATTGCTAAGCTGCAACTGCCAGCTGCTATAATGATCAACATGGTATTACACTATCTTGTTTATCTTACATGTATTGATTACATGGCTTGGAACTATAGTCCCCTGCAAAGTTTTTCTAGTAGTTTTAGACAGGTCCAAACTCTTTTCTTAGGAAAAAAGAAAAATCAAATACTTGAAAATTAAGAGACGATTTGTTATTTTATAAAAAAGCCCAGTTTTAGACATTGCATGCTGTATGTAAAGTACGAGCAGGGTCTTGACTTGATCCAGTTGTAGTGTCACAGTATTTCATTCATGTGCAGTTTGCTTTTTAGGAGACATCATTTGAAAACAAAAGAATCATCAATATGTTTTACAAAATGATTAAAAGTACAAAGGAAAATGCAAGCACCCATATTATAGCAGTATTGATACCTAGTTGGCCAAATATAAGTATATATATAACTGCAAACTCAAACCTCCGTATAATCAAACCTCCCACAAATAACAGGGCACTCTAACTCTCAATCTCTACCTAAGCAAACGAATTGTTTTGTGCAAAAAAAATTACAAGCGAAGAAAACAAAAGAAGGAAAGGAATTAGTGGGGCTGGTTTACATGGGGGTCTTTGGTCTTGAACGATACTTCCTATGCATTCCAAGGGCCATGAAAGAAAAGATTGAAGGTTTTTGTTTCTTTGGATTATCACCAAAGATAAATGACCTTAAAGGAACCCGGGTCCGAGAATTCATACTTCTCAGATTGGAAGCTTGAGGTCTATTTGTGGTTGAGAGCCCAAACTGTTCATTCAATTTCTCAAGCACCTTCTCAACTTCAAGTTGCAGAGCCGTTACATGGTCTTGACCTGCTTGAAGCTCATCAGCAACCCTGTTGTTTTCTTGTTTCATGTTCAAAATCTCACCTTGGAACTTGGCTGCTTGAAAGCTCGTAAACTTAAAATCATCATCTTCAGCACTAGCCTTCAATGCCACTGTAATCTCTTCTTGGATGTCACACAAGGATTGGAACCTGAACTTCAGTTCTTCTTTCAGCAGTGCGCTTTTCCCCAACCAGACTGTTAGTTCCGTCCGGATTTCTTCAAGGTGTTTGTAAATTGGTCGAGCATCAGATTTTAGAGAATATTTTGCATTAGTACTTCCCTCTGAAGCCTTCAATCTTTCGCCAACTTTTGATGCTTCCGTCGCTAGATCTTTGATGGTGGTATCAAATTTTTGTATCTCAGTGAAGATAGCACTGAATTTTAACCAGAATTCTAGGTTCTCTTCCAGAAGTTTATCAATGCTCATCCGGAACTTCTCTTCAATGGCTGATGTACCGTCAGAATCAGATGACTCAATTTTTAAGATTTCATCAATGTTCTCTGGTGGCATTGGTAAATTTAACTTCATCAATTCCTCATTTCCCTCCAAGCTTTTCTGCAGGAGTTCCAGTTTCTGACGCAGATATCTAATCTCTTCATCTTTCAAGGCAATTGCACGCTTCAGTTCCTTCAACTGCAAGGATGTATCAAAGTCACTGTCTTGATGCTTGTTCTCCAGTTCAGCGAGCTTCTTCTTCACATCTTTGAAATTCCTAAGAGTATTAGTGTACTCTACTAGCAACACTTTCTCTTTATCCTGAAGTCCATCCATAAATAATTTCTGCCAGTTTGGTTCATCTTCTTGTGACTTTGGCTGCTCTTGAGCTTCAAATGTAAGAGAATTCTGTGTATCTGATGAATTCAGTTTAGCCTCAATCTCTTGCTGGTTTTTGAAGCTCTCTGAAGAACTTTCTGCTACTTTTCCAGCATTAATGTTCAGAATTTCTCTTTCTTTTTCATCCATACTCTCAATATTAACAGTTCCCTCCTGCTCTTTCAACTGGCTTGGCAATTTGTTTTCTTCTAGATGCGCCTTTTCTGTTATATGAGTTATTGTAGCCTTAATCTCCTTATCTGACTTTGCATCAATCTCTTGCTTGTTTTCGAAGCTATCTGAAGAACATTCTGCCATTTTTTCAGTATTAGCGATAAAAGAATCTCTAGTTCTTTCATCACCACTGTCATGATTAACAGTTTCCTCCTCCTCTTTCGTCTCACTTGGCATTTTGTTTACCAATGGATGTGCCTCTTCCATTATATGTGTGACTGTAACATTAAGCTCCTGATCTGATTTTACATCACCTTCAAATGAACCAGCTACCGTAAGCTTGTTTTCTGACTTTGCATCATCCTCAACAGAACCAGTGAGTGACTTCTCTTCATCTTCTACTGAATCAGTAACTTTATGCTTGTTATTCAAGTTTGCATCTTTTAACAAGACATTGTCTTGATTCTGTGCTTCTTCCCCTTTAAACTTGTGTTTTGCTTCGGCTTCATCTAATGATTTCCTTTCTCTGTTAGTAAAATCTGTGTCATCTGCATCATCCTGTTGCAAATTTTGGATTTTCTCCGAGAGATGATCAAGATTACAGCGGGCTTCAGTGAAATGTGTTTGGAGATTCATGTGCTGGCTTTCAACAATTTGGTTTAGATCCTGTACTCCATTCATCTTTTCTTCCATTTTTTTCAGCTGGTTGTCCAAGTTGTTCTTGTCATTGATTAGATTTGCCTTGTCATTTTCCAAAGCTCGGATTTGTGATTGAAGTTCATCAGCTTCTGTTCTCAGTCTCTTCACCAAAGCAGTCTGAGATGAAACTGCAGTTTCTAAGCTTACCACTTTATTCACAAGCTCATCAATCTTCTCTGCCATTTCTGCCACACTTAGAGATGAATGTGACCCAGCCTCAAAGTGTTCTTTAATCTTCTCTTGCAAAATCTGCATATCCTGCCTCTGCTGAGTCATTCTCTCTACTTCATCCAAGTCCTTTGTTTCAGCTACTTCCTTTGCATCTCTCTTGGTCCTTGCCTCATTCTGATTGGTTGGATTATATTGGAACTCATCCTTGAGCAACTCGAACTTCTTCTTGATATCCTTTATCTTTTTAGACTCCATCCTGGTTTCATTAAACGCCTTTTCCTGCTTCTCTTGCAACCGTGACAATGTCTCTTGGCATGATTTAAGAGCTGCTTCTGCCATCAAATGACGAGCTTCATTGTCATCAATAACAGTAACTTCGCCAAGTTCGTCTTGTAAACTGAAAACTCTCTCTTGTAACTCCTTGATCTGCTCCTCAGTTTCCCAGTACGTAGCAATGGCATTATCATAAGTGCTCTTTACAAACTCCTTCACAGTTTGTAATCCCAGAATCTGTTTCTGAAGCTTGTCAACCTCTTCAAGTGCCTCCTTTTTGCTCAGTCCAGATTTAGGAGCCTTGGAAATAGCTTCTCCAGTGGATGTCTTCTTGGAATACAATTTCTTCGGCCCGATTGGATTCGCGCTTTTAAAGTCTCTAACTGGAGGCTTTGGGATATTTGGCGGTTTGAAACCTTCTGGTAGTTTTCTTGGGGGCCTTGGTGACATTGGTGACCTTGGTGATGCATCATCATCATCATCCTCCATGAAAGGGACTTGGTCTGGGCAAACAGAAGCAATGGTGGTGTTTGCATTCTGCAACTCGGTTGATATGTGATCGTACCGTTCAGCTAAAGCCCGGTAAGCGCGGTATGATTCTTCCACAAAGTGTATGAGCTCTGGCCTCTTTTTGTAGTACATTTCTGCTCTTCTTGCAAAGGAATCCCCATCTTCTTCTATCAGTTTCAGAGTGTTCTGCACTTTTTCCTCCATATCTGCAGATTTAGCCGAATCTTTATCAGTTTCCGCAAGCAATTTGTGTTAAAGTAGGTGTTAATTGTGATTTTCTCATTAGAACAACATGCCTATTCTAAATTGCATGAAGAAACCATTGCATCACACCAAGCTTTTGCTGAGTTTCTCAGCAAATTCACTAGCTAGCTGTCCAAGAAGCTAATGAAAATTCACCCAAGCAGATACTCCCTCCAGTCCTTAATATATGACATAGTTAGGGAGTTGATCTTAACCCTAAATATAATACATAATTTTTATATTTGTCAATGGTTTTCCTAATTTACCCCTGTTGACATTCCCTCAACAGTAATCAAGAAGGAGAGGGAAGAAGGGAATTAGTAAAGATAATTAGAGTGTTTTAAAAAATACATGTTGTATTAACTAACTTAACTAGCTTTTTTAATCTAATTAAATTAGGTTAAATATGTCTTATATTAAGAATAAGAGGAGTGTTTCACAAGACAACAGATAAATTTCACCCAAGTTAATGAAAAATCTTTTTAGTATTGCAAGAAGCATCTCTATCAACTTCAGTGAAGTGATAGCTTAACTTAACTTCTTTAATCAATCCTGAGCAGAAGTGGAAGTTTTTGTACTCATTTGGGTTGCATGTGAAGCAAACATAGGTGAAGGTTTCATTGATAGATAATCAATTACTCCATTTAGAGCTTATTCAATGTTTAAAATAAGCTGACTACACATTTCTTCAATGAATTTAGACAGAATGTAAATACTAAATATGAGTTATTATAACAGAGAATGCTTCATAGATCAAACAAACCAGAAAAGAGAGATATCAGAAAGTTGAAGACTCCAAGCCTTTTTTTTTTTTTTTTTTGTTCTTTCTGAATATTAACAGAGGAAAAAGCAGGGATAAAATCCTGACCTTGAAGATTTTGCTCCAGCCATTTTGATTGCTTTGTTCTGATGTGGCTGGCCCACCACCATGAATACGCATTGTTTGCTGCTCTATGCAACATACTGGTTTCTCCTCCCTCTTCTTCTTCTTCTTCCTTATGTTTTCTGCAACAGAGATCTTATTGTGCTAAGCATGAACAAGGAAGCTCTGTTTGTCTTAATCCACCTACCTAATTAAAGAAGATGAAGAAGAAGACGTGGATTCCATGACATGACTGAAAGATTGTAAGAAGATTGAATTAAACAGAGGAGAGAGAGGGGCTAGAGAGAGAGGGAGAACGTGCAAGTAAGAAACTTGTTGCAAATGATGGGGATGATGGAGGGGAGCAAACCTCGGCCGCATTTATTGTGAGAACCTCCCTTTTTCAAAAGGCTTGCAAACTCAAACAATAGCAATTACAACAAAGCTTGGCTTAATTAATGTTGTTATTATTATTATATTACATGTATATGCTTTTTTCTGTTTTTACAGTTCATTCTTTGTTTGTTATCTTTAGTTGTCATGTCCTTTTATATCATGATATATCAACCTCTCACGTAAAACAAAAATTGACTCCATTATTATCCCGTTTATTTCACAAATTTTTTTAACACGTTAATTATGATGATTTGCAATAGCATCATTTGCTGCGTATTTTACATTTTTTATCTTGCATTTAATATTAATTGTACTTGATGTAGTTCGAGTTAAGATGTTATATGTTCATTTGCTAAAAAAAAGAGATGTTATACGTTTAAAAATAAATATAATAAAATAAAACAGAAGTTGAGCAAAATAAAATTAAAGAAAAAGTGAGTCTGAATGAATCATAACTAAAATTATTAAATTAGGATCAGTTACTGAACCACTTTAGGTAGTGAATCAGGGGTCAGTATATCATATCGGAATCAAATTGAAGCTAATCCAAGATAAGACCGGTGAGGAAGTGAATTTGAATTATAATATTTTTTTGAAACAGTTTTAATATTTGAGAATTTTTAAAGATTAAATGATAATATTTTTAAATAATTTTTTATATATTAAAAAATAGATATCTTGAATTTTTTATATCTCAATTTATAATTTTTAAAAATATATAAAATTATAAGTAAAATCAGGTGACTGATTTGCCAGTTTAACAGGCACACTCAGTTCAATTTTAATAACCATAATCATAACGATAAAGAACCAGAGAGAAATGCAGAATTTGCACGCAAAATAAACATAATGACCCACGTGCCAGAGCCGGCAAACTCCTTCCAGATCAAGCGGCAAAGCACCTTTTTCTTTTTTGCTTTTACAAGCCGGCCACGCAGCCACGCTTTATCTAATAATGTGTACTGGTGTTTTTTTTTTAACAAATTAATTTAATAAATACGTAAACCATACGGCTGTGTTTGGTTTAAAAGAGGTTAGATTAAGTAAGGTTTATTTAGGTTAGATTAGAGGAAGTTATAATTTTGTTTGGTTCAAGAAGAGGGGTGAGGAGAGGGGGAGGGGAGGTTTTTTGTTTGGTTCAGAAGGGGAGGTGATGAGAGTTAATTATGAGTGGACAAAAATACCCATTTTTCTTTATTTATATATTTTCCTTCTTCTTTTATTTTTTAATTTATAAATATCAAAAAACCTATTACCTCAAGTATATATGATAGCAAAATTGTATAAATTTTAAAGGATATTTTATTGACTTTTATATATTATCTCATTAATTTTATTATGATAAAATATTTTAATATGCTTTTGATAACTTTTCATTTTTAGTAAATTTGATATATGTTTTGATATAGTCAAGGTGTCATCAATGCTAAAATAAAAGAATTTATAAGATTTTTTAATAAGATATAAATTTGGTCTATGACTTGGGGTTTTCATTGTAAATATATTAGCTTTAAATTAAATTAGATATAATTAAATCTGTGTAAACAATAAAATAATAAATTTGGTTCATGATTTAAGAGGTTTCTTCACTGGAAAAAAACCGGACCGGACCGGCCGGTGATCCGGTCCAGTTCATGGCATAAACCGGTGAACTGGTCGAACCGGTCTGAACCGGTTCAAACCGGTCAAAACCGGTGGTTCAACCGGTTTGACCGGTTTGCCCTTTTTTTTTATATAAAATACATTTTTTTATTCCTCTACCTACTATTGGGCATTATTTTTTAGGAAAAAATGAAAGTTTGAAGACCAAGATGAAGAGAAAAGTAAGTAAAAAAAGAACAGATCTAAAAAAATTGATTTTGAGAGGATATAATAATTAATTAATTATAGGAAAGGAGATGTCATTATATAAATATAGGCACCATAACTAATATTAATATATTTTAAGCATTTTTTGCCTAAAGATCTTTATTTTAATCTATGGAAATTTAAAAATATATTAATATATATATTACCTTTAATAAATTATAATATTTTAATATGACCAGTCCGACCACCGGTTCGACTACCGGTCCGACCCCGGTTGAACCATTAACCCTTAAACCAGTGTTGTGACTAGTTCATTGTCCAGTCCGATTTTTTGTTCCTTGGGTTTCTTTACAAAAATAGGCATGTGTATTTTGATCAAAGTGGGACATAATGATTTTAAACAAGATAAGTAAGGTTAGAATATTTAAAAATATATAGGGGTATTTTGGTCAAAATAGGAGCAATGTTTCTCTCCCTTCCAAAACCCCCTAATTTTGGAGGGTTGAGAGGGAAGGGAATGGAAGCAAAAAAAGACAAAATTTTTAACCTCCCCTCACTCCAACCAAACACATTTTTTTAACTCTAACCCTCCCCTTCAAAAACCTCCAACCAAACAAAGCACTCGTATAATCATTGATTGGTTGGTTGGATTAAAGAATATACGGCATTGGCACCACTTTTAAATAACTTATAAATGTTTTTTTTATAAATTGAGATAAAACTCATTTTATATACTTATCTTATATATCATAAATTAATATTAAAAAATTATTTTTAAAGGTTTTCATCACTATTCTAAACAAACACCTAATCATTCATTGATCACGAGATCATGCATCAGTTTAAATACTTCGATAACATAAAATTGTTTTTGCTGGATTTAAAAGGGATTGGTTAACCGATAACTATGTTGTTATCATTAGTTTCAGTATCTTTATCGTTGTTTTCATGGATGATGCGACTGCTACCAATGCAAGTGCAGAAATACTGTTTGTGCCGGGACGGCCTTTCCAAAATTGACATTCCCTCCACATTTTAAAATATGGGAGTTAAGGCCTAATTTTGTCTCTAATTTTTTTTTCCATGATTTGTGGGTATCTAAAAGTTAATGAGCAATGTTGTCTCTAGTAATTAAAAAAAAATGATTTATGATCATAAATATAAGATTTAGTTGATTTTTTTTAAAGAAGATTAAAAAAATTAATTAAATTACTTTAAAGTATTTATATTTATTATTTTTTTCTCCATACTAATTTGTCTGGCTTATAATATGATATAAAATCTAATTATATAAAACATATTATATGATTAAATAACTTATTTAACTTCCTTAATCTCTAAAAAAAGTCAATTAGATCTTATTTAAAGGTAAGAGATAATATTAACAATAAACAATAGTTTTATAATGGTTAGGGCAATTTTGCTGCTTTTCCAACACTTCCAAAATATTATTTGGATACCATAACTGAGACTTAGAAACTTTAAGTTCGACTTTAACCCCATAAATTAAATTTTATATAATAGTGAAATATGTGTATATATATTAATTTAATTTTTACTTGTATGTAAAATTTTGAATTTGAAAACAGCCAAATCCCATTATCTAGCCAGGGGGCAGTCACCTTGGACTTTAATACGACAGCTGCATAAAACCGGGAAGGCATTATCCAAATGCTCCGCTTGTTTTGTTAGAAACAGTTTTCTTTATAAAAAAATTAGAAAAAATTTGAGCAAAGTCTTTGTTGAAAAATTTATTGGCTCGGATGACCTAATAAATTTACATACAGAAAGTAGAGATACTTTATAAATTCTGTGCATACCCAATATTATTAGGGTTGAGCAATAGGTTATATAGGCCGTCTATCGGCCCGCCTATATATGGGCTATATTTAGTCCATGTCTGTCAAAAGCCCACTTATATCTATGACAAATGGGTTGAGCTAAACCCATGTGAGTTGGAATGAGTATGAGTTGTTTGTTAGTGCATCTTTTCTAAAATTTTCACTTTTACCTTATTGTTTTATTGTTACTAATTCTTAATATAAATTAGGGTTAAGGGGGGAAAATGCCCGTTTGCTTTTTTCAAAAGGGCACCTAACACCAAATACTTTTGATAGATGTAAAAATGCCTATGAACTTATCAACATATGGCAAAAATACCCACATCGTTGATGGGTATAGACGTCTGTTTTATGGGACTCACATTATTATTTTTTGAGGTGTAAAAATACCCATGAATTTTGTTTTTGGGGGCAAAAATGATCACACCGTTAACTGGTATAAACTTCTATTTTGTAAGATCCACATTATTGTTTTTAATAATTATATAATTTTTTTAAAAAAAACTCTCTACCCTCTCTCTCTCTTCCATACCTCTCTTCTTCTGACCTCCTGTGAAACTCTCCTTAGACGATTTACTCTTTATGGCTCTCAATCTCTTCATGGAGCGTCATCTCTCTTTACCTTACGCTTCTTTGCCAACTTAGGCTTAGTCCTCTAGAAAATAACTTTGCTTTTTCATTTAGTCAAGCTAATAGAGCATCAAAAGAAAGAAGCTCTAAAGTCATTGACAGCAAATCACCCATCAATGTCTCATCACCTGGTGCCAATATCTTTAAGAGTTTGATTATTTGAATTCAAATGAACAAAATTTTTGCATAATGTTGAGTCTCACATTGAAAAATTTTACAAATAGAGTAGGGTTTATAAGTTTAAGGGGCTCTCCCTTCCAATAAGGTAGTCTTTTGAGATGGGCTCTCCCTTGGGCTTGTGATCATCACATTGATATTTTTCATTGAATGCACACTATAAATCTAAAATTTGGTGGAGAGTTTAAGAGCAACAAAAAATGAATCGTTGAAGTTGTGAGGGTCTCACATGAGATCAAATGAAGAGGAGTGGGGAAGAGAGAAAGAGAGTGTGGATAGTTTTGTTTAAAATCAAATAATCATTAAAATCAATAATGTGGATCCTACAAAACATAAGTTTATATCAGTTAATGATGTTTGCATTTTTGCCCCATTTTGAGAAGTGCATGGGCATTTTTGCACCTCAAAAAATAATAATGTGGGTCCCACAAAATAGAAGTTTATCCATTAAGGGTGTGAATATTTTTGCACCATTTTGAGAAATTCATGAGCATTTTTGCACCCAAAAAAAATATTTGATGCTGGGTGCCCATTTAAAAAAAGCACATGGGCATTTATGCCCCTTAACCCTATAAATTACTAAAAACACTAATAATCACTATAGAACCATAATCCTTATCATTGCTTATGAGATAATTTATTTAATAATTTAATTAAAAGTTGATGAAATCTTTAGAATAAGAGCAATTTATAATATTAGATATGGAATTATAACTTATATATAAAAGCTCTATATCATGATTATGATTTTGATTTATGAATCATGATGATAATATATGATCATTAATTAATGAGATATACATAATTATATTATTTAACTGGCTTGAAAATTTGTCCTTTAAAATTACATTATCTCTTATACTTAAATAAATATTATATATAATATGACATTATATATATTATAAGATATATTATATATTTTGGCATAAAAATTATATATTTTTACTTAAATAAATATTACACACACATATAAATGGATAGGTATGGGTAGTCCGAATGTGTGCCTGTGGTCCATTCCGTTTAGCATATACGCCTGCTCATTTAAACCTGCGTTTTAATTAGGTGCGCTAAAATAGACATTTTTTACAAGGACGAGCTCACCATACTATGAACAACATGCTCAGCCCTGATCATTACTCTGAGTCAGGTAATTTTTACAAGAAATTTCACCAATTTTGTTTTGATTCTATAAAAAACAAGTATACAAGATACAACCCCAAAGTTGGTTTCATCGGAAAATCCAGGTTCGGACCAGCGAGTGAGTGACACTTGGCAATTTCTACACTGGTTGTGTTCCAGGTTTAGCAAATTCTGAAAACCCCTATTACCCATAGGCGAGGGTGGGGAATTAAACGTAGACTTATTGTGAATAATTTTATAATCTAATAACATAAAAACTCTCTTATAAATAGTAAATTGGTTCTTATATTTTATTCCACCCACAAACATTAAAAAAAAAGAAGTAGCGTAGTACACACAACTTTTATCATGTGGAGTCCAGTTAGATGTACGTAATTATACTCTTATAAATTAAGAGACTATTTTGTATATTTGAATCTGTAGACCTTTCAATCTTATGGCAACAAACCCTAAACTTAAATAAAAAGGGTAGACGGACCTTTTGGGAGACATTTTCAAAGCTCTTATGTATACTAATATTGTATAATCCTGATAAATCAAGCCGCCCAGAGAATAGGATTACTCTAATTAACAAGCTTCCAAGTGACACAACTACATCGTACCTGCGTTCGAAGTCAAAGTTTATATGCCTATACCCAAGCCATCATTATTCCTTATTTTCTTTTACATATGGATTCTTATTTGTTCTTTTATTTTTCAAAATGCAACGCCCTTTAAAACAAGAAAGCAAGACAAACAGAAAAAGGAGCAAAAATGAGACTGAAGGATTCATATAAGATGCTAAAATTATTTAAGAAAGTTGGAATTTAATCACCTGTAAAAAATTAAATTATATCACTCTTTTTTCTTAAAAATTAAAATTACAAATTTTAATATTATCAAATTATAACGTTGAAAAGAAATAACAACTTTAAAATTTTTATTGATAACTAATTCAAATTTAGAATACCGCATTTAGATTTTATACAAAACATTACATATCGTTTTGTATGCTCACTGCAAAATGATAAATAGGCTGATTGGTTCAATTTTATGGGAGAGAGTTACATGTAATCTTAATACAATAGACTGATTACACGTTTGTTTGAGCTTATGTAATGTTAAAATGAATTCATTTTGTAATCCTCATTGTATCATTCATTTAATCAAAATTATGCTGATAAGAATATTGAATGAGGATGTTGGGATGCAGATATCTTGTAATCAAGTGAAAAATAAAATATTACCATTATAATTTTTTAAATTAATCAAAGTATCCACCCATAAACATAATTAAATATTAAATAATTATCACAATTAAATATTAAAAAATTAATTAATAATATAATTTTTTTAAAAAAATTCTCCATTAAAAAAAATTATACCATTAAATAATATTTCCACCATTAAGTATTAAAAAATTAGCATGAACCTCACTTATACACTGCATAATATTCTGACCCTTAAATATTAAAAAATTACTATAAACCCAACGTGTAAACTATACAAAATGAAAACATATACAAATTAGCATGAAACCTCACTTATACACTGCATTATACAAAATGGTTGATTACTATGAACCCAACGTATATAGTATATTATTTCTATAAATTTTCATATTCGATGTAATTCAACTAAACATATGCATAATCCTTTTTTTAATGACGAACCAAATAAATTCATATAATCATCATTACATTATATTATATTCCATTACATCCTATCAATTCCATGATTCAAACTGGTCAAAAGGTTTTCCAGTAAATCTTAATAGCTAGGAACTTTCTTAAAATGACTAATCAACCATCAACCATTTTAAATTTTTTTCTCACCATTTATTTGGGCTGGGCTCAGACACCCAGACGTGTTCTTTTAACAATGTTCGCCCAATCCCAGATCCATTTGCGTAATCTTTTTTCAATCGACAGTTTTCGAACGAGTCCAACTGTTATTGCATTGTACCTTATAGAACTGTCATCGCATAAATAAATAAATTCTATTTTTCACATTCATTTAGTACTTGTTACTTCCTTAACATATATTTATCTAATTTAATTATATTAAAATAACTAATTAAGTTAGTTAATATAATATGTATTTTCTAAAATATTTTAATAATCTTCCTTAATTCTATCATTCCCCCTCCTCCTTTATTATTGTTGAAGAAATGTCAAAAAATAAATATTTTTACTTATAAACTTGATCAAACTCTTATTTAGAAATAAAATAAACAAACACACGTGATAGATATGTTTACAAAAAGCAACCTCTTTCCTCGAATAAACTTGATCAAACTCTTATTCAGGGGCAAAAAAACTCAACCAAACGAATGCTTAATTACAATAACGCACAAGTTGTAAATTTCCCAGCTCCAACATCAACCCACATTCTCTTTTAATAATTTTAAGGAGGGAGTCAAATTTTTTTCTTGGGCAACTTATAAAATCTAGTCACCCACATGGGCACATCAGGTTTACTTACAAGTTACAATTACGGCGCCGAATCTAAAAATTAAGATGACTTAATTCAATACTCAAAAGAAATTATTTCCTAAACTTTCTTCTCAATCATTATAATTTATTCAATTAATAAATATATGATTAAAATTATAAGGACATTGCTTCCCACTTTCCCCCTTAAAAAAGGATCGAATTTTCCAAATTTGAAGATAAATTAAGGAAAATAAAAATTCCAAAAGGTATCTTCTATAATTATGGATGACAAAGGAGGTGAAACGAAGCCGTGAAAGGGAAGGATTCAATATCTTATCCAAACAAGGAATAAATTCGTTGGTGAGTGGCTTCTTCTTTAGCTATTGATGAAGATGCCGTCTGAGAAAGTGAGAGAACCAAACCCACAGGCACTAAAGTCCAAAGATATAGGGTACTCCCTCCTGTTCATAATATAAAATACTTTTAAAAAAATAGATTGATTTAAAATATAAATAACTTGTAAAATAATTAAAATAATTTTAAATTTATAATATATTTAACGAGTTAATAATCATTTCTTATAATTAGTTAAATTATCCTATATTATCGCAGCAATAACCCATCCCAATGGCACTTGGGTCTGATTTCACTTTCACTCTCTGCCAAAATGTAAACAGTACCCACCAAGGCACCTACCTTTACGTGATCTGCCTACCAACCACCATTGATGTGGTCCTCTCTGTTTCACCCACTTGCCCCACCCTCACTTCTTTTGTGGCGCACATTTCAACTTAACCATCTTCTACAATCATTGTAATGTCGGTATATTTCATGCGTGTAGATAATTAAAACAGTAAGAAAAGGCCAACAAAAGTTGGTCCAATTAGTAGTAATGTGTTAGCTTATAATCCCCAAAATCACGGATTCAAATCTCACTACCATTGTAAAGATTTTCTTATGGGTGACCAGCTTTATAATCACTCTTCGTGCCTAGCCTAGGGACTTATCCTGACTTTTAAATTGCAGGGAAAAAAACACCTAAAAAAATTACAAAAAGTAGGAAGGAAAGGAAAGACCAATTTATGTATATAGTACAGACGGATTTTGCAGAATTGGGATGATGAGGAATAAGAGAATTAAACAGTTATTATAAATCTCATTACAGTTCATCTACGGGATATAATAGAGATATAGAATGATTGGAGTTTCATTAGGAATTAATAGGTGGGTGGTCATTTTACATGGTGAGAAACTGAAAACACTTCCAAAAGCATGTAGTAGTAGATCAGGGCTATTTCTCCTCCCCTCATTTTTGCTTCCATCTAATCTATTTACATATATTCACAAGACAATGGTGATAACTACAATGACTGCTGACATGCCCCAGTAGCAAAACATGCTGATAAACCTAGGAAGGATGCATTGGTTCTCTCATCAATGATCATTACTTTGTGGTAGTTTTTGTCAGAAAGGTTCCCTTGTCATTAGTTCTAATTAAGCTTCAAAATTCTGAAGAGAAGCCAGCCACTGTTCCAGGTAGTTCTTGCCTGCATCATGTTGAAATCCAAATTCAGAACACCAAAACTTCACTATGATATATCTTAGAAAGACAGATGAATTTTCAATAACAGACGAAGGATCAGTGGGTGTGTGAACATTATAAAGCCATATTTATACTTTGGGAATAACTGATTAGATGTGTGCAACACAATCAAACAGCTAAACGAATCAATCTCATTTATTGCAAGATTATGTTTCCATAAAAGAACCATTCAAATGTTCTATTTGAAAAGTCCAAGCCTTTATAAGGATCATACAGGTTCCATAACTGGGAAACAAGAGTTCATTCTTGAACACACACTTGGCAATACTAAATTCATAGGTTGACAATCACTTCCTATAGTCAAATCACTCACTTATCCAATCCAATTCAGGCCACGAATCCAAAAAAGAAGTAATTATTTGACAGTGCTTGAATGATGCACAATTCAGGAATCGGAATAATTGAATTATTTCAATGGATTACCTTTCTTTATCACATAAGCATCTTCTTAAAATAGATAGATGACGAAGTTTTGTTTTATTTTAATGGCCGCATAGAAACATAGTTAAGGGAAAAGAAGCTTTTGTCTTGTGCAATAGTTCTTGAAAAAAAACATACCCACAACCCATTTACTATGGTGCTTTAAGTTACTATGCAAGAAAGACCTATTTCGTTTTTTCTCACTTTATAGTCCTAAATCACAAAAGAGAGTTCTTCAACAGAATCATACAACAGTGTTATCAAACCTTGCAGATTCACCAAAAATGAAATTCGTTAAATAAATAAACCTGAATGAAACAAAAGTTTTTTTGTCAGCTTGGAAACAAAGAAAGTAAACGGTTAATCAAAAAGCAACTAGATTTCATGTAAGAATTTGCAAGAAGGAAGCTTGGCTCTTACCAGAAGAAAATTCATCTGGAATGTTCTTGATGGCACTCAAAAGCTCCTTTTTTGAACTCTCAACCTCCTTAGAGCCATGTCTGTAGCAAGGAACCAACACCGCAAAACTATTATCCGACTCACCATCGCTCTGAAACTCCGAGCCGTGAGGCTCCAGCCAACCGATGGACCAGTCTGAGTCATCGGATTCTGACCCTGACAAGCACGCGCCACCGTCAGATGGCACCAATACGACGTCGTACTCCCTGTCAACCCTCCTCTGTTCCCTGCTCTGCCATTTTCGTTTAACCTTCCTGTGAGATGCTGCGATCTTCGTTCCCTTCACCAATGGAAATTTCACAGTCTCGCGTTCCTTGAGAGCGAAACCCCATTCAGAAGATGAATTCAGCGAAGAACTGTTTGGCACTGTCTCATTCTCTTTGTTTCCCCATAGCCACCATGAGAAACGGGTTAAAGAGACAGCCATAGTTCGATTCAGAGCTGAAAGGGTTCTGAATGGTCAGGCTCTTTTTTTGGAAGACAAAGATTATGCCAAAGAAGTATGAAGGAAAAAAGCCAGACGCACACTTCAAGAGCACATGAAGGTCAAATCTTCGAAAAAGTTAAAGCATCAATGACCTAATGGAGCAGATTTTTGATAACGTTTTCTCAGATATGAAAGAATTTGATGATTTCTTCAACGAAACCCGTCGATTAGCTACACTTAGTCTGAACCTTTTTCTCCCAAAGCCTAATGCTTTTCCACCGAACAGAATTCACCAATCCAATCCCATCCCATCATTCTACCCAAAAAAATGTATATTTGTTGAACTTAGACGAACAAAATTTGTCTTCGTGATACATGAGATTGGGCAACAATTCTCATTACCAGAAAGCTAAAAGAATATTTTCTTTATACAAATCTTTTCAAAGAATGATAACCATAAGCCCTAAAATTCAATTGAAGATGCAAATCGAAAATATGACCAGAATTGAAACCCAACACTAAAGGGAAACTATTGAGTCAAGAACTTAGGACAAAAATCATCAAACGCCCCATCCCCATGATTTCTTTCATGTCACCGGAATCTCAAAACTTCACACCGGAAAACTGAGCTGATATGCTATCAGAAGGATTTGAAAAGGGGAAAAGATAAACCTATAAAAGAAAAGCTACAATCCAGGAAAAGCAAGAACTGGCGACAACTTAACAACTGGATAGATGAGATCTAAACCCTAACCACCTATCTTCATCGTCTTCATCCCACCCCTCAACTTTCTTCACCAGAGAAAATCCTATCAGACTGACCCTGCCTTCCCCTCGCATTTATAGACGGAACTTGGCTTTTACATCAATCTTCATCAAACGGTTGACACAATACTTGTAATGTGATCTGACACGTAACTTAATTGTTACCGTGAACCCTCCAACATAGCATAATAACCCTTGTTAGACATTTTGATCAAATAATGTTGGACGTTCGATTATATATAACGAGGGAAAAGGGATTCGCTGACATGGAGAGATACCACCCAATCATGGCGTAACGTGAAGTTTGTCTTTCGAACACATGTAACACTTATGATGTTTGGAATAGCGGTTGAAATTTTTAATCGTGCTTTTCAATCGTGATTTACGGTATATGAGGTAGCTTTTACAATCTACGGAATAATTTTTACAGTCTATGAGGTAAATATATAAAAAATTTTTATCTTGATTTACGTAAATCAGATTTATGCATAAATATAAACCCAAACAAGAGAAGCGAGGTTCAAACCATTCCCATTATTAATTAATAAAAAATTACATTAATTATTGATTAAACGGACACAGGGAATGATTATTTAGATTAACTATTGGTAATTGATGACTAAGGCGATTTTATCTTCACTAAACTTCTTTTGGGCACTGATCCGCGTTGCCAATAAGATTAACTTAGGATATATTTTGGATTTACGGTTTTTAAAATAGGGGTAATTTATCTATAAATTCTTATAGTTTCAACCAATTTTTAATAAAGTTTCTATGATTTTTTTGTAAGGTCCTTATAATTTCATATGTTTTTAATCAGGTCTTTGTAGTTTTTTTTTTTATCGTGTCTTTATTATTTCACCATATTTTTAATTGGGTCATTGTTGGTTTTTTTATTTTAATTTATTAATTCAATTGCAAGTTAAATCAATGAGTAATATTAAAATATAATTTAATAATAAGTTTAAATTAATAATTATATAATTTAAAAATAAATTAATATCATTAATTATTAATCCTTAATTAACTAATTATAATTCAATTCAATTTTTAGAAAAAAATATTATTATTATTATTCAGATTTTATAATTATAAAAATAAATAACTACAAGGACTCAATTAAAAATCTAATGAAACAATAAGGACATTATTAAAAAAAGATGAAAGTATAAAGACTTGATAAAAAAAGAAAAAACTATAGAGACCTAATTAAAAATTGGTTGAAACTATAAAAACATGTAGATTAATTATCCCTTTAAAATAAGCTATCATATTTAGTTTGACAGATTCCATGAGAAAAATCCTAATAGTACCTTTTTTTTTTTTTTTTAAGATGTAACCAATAATTAATGTTTGTGGTTTATATATAACCTAGTGACATATAAACTCTATTCATAAATGTGACCCTAAGAGGGAGAGTGTACATATGGTATTATTTAGAAAGTGCTTTTAGTGATATGAAAACTCCATTTATAAATAATTATTATTTTTTATATATCTTCATGTTTAATAAGAATATCAAGGGAGAGCATGAATTAATATGATGTAAGTTTTTAATGTAGTTAAGAGTATAATATTGAAAATTATTTAAATTTTATAATAAATTTAATACTTTTAATTATTTTGATTAATTCATATAAATTAGATAGATAGAAATGATGTTTAGATCAGAAAGAATAAGTGTGTGTGTATAAATGAGTTGTATTAGTTATCGGTACGACTTATAAATTATATGACTCCCTATTAATTTTATTTTTCATATTAATATTGGTGGTGACTGGTGATTTATAGTGAATGACATCATTTATTAATTATGGATAGTATGCATAACCTATGTTTTGGATTTTGTATACATACAAAAACACAAACCTAAAAATGGTCCATACGTTTTTTTTTTTTAATAAGAAATGCAGCGCCACTGCAACTTAGCCACCCAACATCATCTTGTCGGATAAACTCTGTAGATCATTCGTACGAAGCCTCTCATGGCATGCCAACCATAGGAAAGTTTTACACGTACCTTCAACTTCCACAACTTCTTCAATCGCCACCCTGTACCGCCATAAAAGGTGAGGTCGTGAAAATTTAACATCTTTACGAGTTAACTCCTTGTTTTTTTTTTTGTCAGAACAAGTTTTTTTTTTACAAAAATTTTGATTTTTTATTACCACAAACTAAAATAGTCAGAATACCGCAAACTTGTCTAGAAACATTTAATCGATCAAATACAACAATAATAATAATAAAGTCTTTATCCTATTAAGTATGGTCGACTACATGGATCACACGGTACTATTATATTCTTTTAAAAATTATAGATTTTGATATATTATTAATTAAAATGTCTCTCTTTATGACCTCATTGAGCGTTCGTTTCGGCTTTCCTTGATGTCGTCTAACATGACTCCATACTGCTTGATCAACTATTCTCACTGGAGCACTCAATGACCTTCGCTGAATATATATAAATCACCTCAAACAATTTTTTACAATTTTTTCTTTAATAGGGGTCACTTCAACTCGTTCGCGTATATGAGTATTACGAATATACACCAATAAAACCATAAAATTAAGCCAAACGAAACCTATAACAAACAACAAGCTTAGGCAACTCCTTCCCCTGGACAAGAACATCTTTCATAATAAGTTAACTCCTTTTAATTCAATTTTTTATTTATATCCATCAACCCACGAAATTTGGACAAATAAAAATCACGAGCATATTTATTAATTATAGATTTTTCTTGGGGCCACGGTTGTTAAATTGAATAAATTCACACAACACAAACACGTGTACCACGCAAATATAACGTGATTAGTTTTGGAGGGGACGTAAGTGTTTGATTGCCGAACATTCGCGAAAATAATAAATGTCAATTTTTCATTCCACCTATTGTGATTATCAATGTGTACATATATGGTCACATGCACATATTTATGCTTTTAAAACTAGTCTTTCACAGTGTATTCATTGTTCACTGATGTTAACCTACAGAAAACAAACTTCATGTTATATATTCCTTTAGTTTTATTTATAACTCACTTTCAAGTTCAACACATGAATTTAACAAAGTAATTCACTTTTTTCTGAAACAATTCTCTTGTTGTTTTCACCGTCTGACGAATGTTTTTGGCCCACCAAGCAGGCGAATTAGAGCTATTTTATTGTAATATTTTGCCAATCGAAATAAAATTCTTTTAACTTATTTAAAGTTATTTATATAATGAATATGTTTTTGAAAATTCTCATCATCATTTCAAATAAGCCTTTGTAATACCCAAGACTTTAACCAGTACTTCCTTCAATTCTTTTTATAAATAAATTTCTTTATTTTAAAGTTGGTCTGTAATATAAGAAACTCTTTTTATCTTAAAATTTAAACTATTTTTTTTATTCTTTTTTTTTCTGTCCATAATATAAGTCATTTCAATTAATTCATCGGAACCAAGAAATGATAGTTAACTTATTAAATTTATTTTAAATTCAAAGAAATTTTCAACTTTATCTATACTAAATAAGGTTTTGAAATAGAGAGAAAAATACAATGAGTCATATTTAAACATTAATTATATGGGCAAAATTGACAAATTATTCTTCTAGAAATAACTTATATTGTGGACCAAGGAAGTATAGTATATATCTTTATATTAATTATCACACATTCATTATTAATTCTCTTTCATATAATCATGTATCAATATTACTCATTTTTTCTTATTTTTTACTCATTCTCTCTCATATATTTTTTACTCATTTTCTCTCCTATACTCTTTTCATAAATATGGACATATTTAGAAAAGACATCACATTTTTTATACATATATTGATTTTAACTAATTTTAACCGTCAGTTTATTTTATATAATTAGAGTAACTGTTGTTTATAAAAAGGATTGGAGGAACTACTACTGAGAATTCGGGCCAGCCTGTGGGTTGCGGGCCGGATGAGGCGAGCTGGCATCCCCTAGCCTGCCTTTTTTATTTTTATTTTTATTCCCTTTCTCTTTCACCCACTCACATCACACTTCTTTTCTTTTATATATTTATGTTAGAAAACCAATTTTATTCTTACTTTCCTTTTTTTTTAATCTACTCACATCACAAAAATATGTAAATACATCTCTTTTAAATTTAATAATAGTAGAATAAATAAATATAATATGAAAATAAAAGTATCAAATAAAAAAGATGAGGAAGTAATTAAACACAATATCAAATGAAAGATTATCAGGGTATTTAAATTTATTTTTTAAGAAAAATTAAAAAAAAAATAAAACTGTCCAAACCGCAAACTAAAGCGGGACAGGCTGACATTTAGCCGAACTCGCGGCCCAATCCGTTTTACCAGTTATTGGAACATTCGTTTGGAATATTAGCTGACCACTCATTTTTGAATTCCACAAAAGCATTAAGGAGAAATTGGGTCCCAACATGAGGATTATAGGAAATCATTGCCCATAAACAATGAATGACCTCTGTAATATTGAAGTTGTGATATAAATACGTACAGTACAGCTTTAAGGCCTTTGTCTAATGACAGAAAGTAAGTAAAATCTCACATCCTACTTGCAAGTTGAAAAGACTCTGATTATTATTCCTTCATTACTCGTATAATTAAACAACACGATGATATTACTATCACTGCTTACGTTAACTTTGTCTTTTAATTCATCAATTCAACTTCATATTTACTCTCTTGTTCCCCTAACAGATGCTTATCCAAATCAGTATCGCATTAATATACGTCTCAATCCGTTTTAATTATAAACTAATTATACCTCTTTATTTTATAATATTGGTCTGATTTAACTATTGTTGGTACATAAAAAATAACAGTTAAGAAGCATTCATATAATTAAAGATTCACAAAATTTGTCTTGAATATACTCTTACCAAAAGTCAACATTATATTACTTATAATAAACTAATTACTTATAAAATTTAATTATATAAAAGAGTAAATGGTGAAGGTACAAATTTAGCAAAGAACTATTTTTCTACTGGCATCCAACACAATTAAATATTTCTAGTGTAAAAGTAGATATAATCAATTTTTTTGATAGAATAAATAGCAAAAATGTTAACGCTGATTAACTTATGTTACTTTTTGCACTGTGGATCCTATTAGTTTTTTCATTATCTATTATTTTAATATATTTTTATAAAGGCAACGGTGCAAATTTAGCAATAAACTATTTCGTAGTAAATACCTAACACAATTATTTTTTGTTAAATCTAAAAGTAGACATAAATATTCTTTATCTTATAAATGCCTATATTTATCTTGTAAATTCCTTTTATTTGCTTTGTGAATGATCATATTTGTCTTGTAAAATGATTTAAAAGAATTTATGGAATTAAAAAATTTTGGTCATTCATATATTTGTCTTATAAATTTTTTTAACTTCTTGGATTTTTTTAATTAAATCAATTTATTTGTCTTTTTTAATACCCTTATTTATTTTGTGAACGCTCTTATGAAAAAAATAGAGGAAGGACATTATTGTTTTTTGACTGATAAAACCCAATTTCATTTTGACCCAAATGTCAAATGAATGCGGTGAAATTTTAAAATATTTTGAGAGTTAATTAAAATAAAATTACTTTTATGGGATCTGAGTGATATTTTTTATTGAAAAAGACACATATTTCTAAAAGTATATTAAAATAATAAAAAATGAGACAGTGCAAAAAATAATAAAAATTAATTAGAGTTAAGCGTTACTATATATGTTATCAAAAAAAATTGATTATGTTTATTTTAACACTAAAAAATAATTAATTATATTAGAAGTCCATTAATAAATAGTTGGTTGTTAAATTTATATCTTTAACTGAGTAAAATATACAAAAAAAAAATTAAATGATTTAAATATTATCAAATGGGAAGGATATGCTTCACCGTGAAGAAAGGTCTTATACGAGCCTCTGATTACAAGTTCAATCATTTCTAATTTTATTTTGAAATGATAGTGTCCCCTTTTTTTATCTTCGCGTTGTTCATTGCCTTTTGGCTACTTTTCAATTTTCATGGCATCCTAGGCGTTGATTTTGCTGTATTTATTGCCCTTGTATGGAAAGTAGCTTTTACCATGAACAAAAAGATAAACATAACTTGTAATCAATAGAGGGAGGGAGGATAAATAAATAAATAAATAAACATAACCGTCGCTAAATTAAAAAAATAAAGAAGAATTTCATTTAAATATTACTCTAATTCTTATTATAAGACATTAACTATTAATTTTTACAAATCAATAAAAATGGTTAAAAATATTAAAGTTGTTCTAAAATTTAAATAATTTTTAATATTACCCTTACCAACTACACTAAATTTAAATATCTATTAATTATTATACTCTCCCACTACCTTTATTAAATATGGGTAAACATGGAAAAAATTAAATGTTAATTGAAAACATGCCTCATCTTCTTGTTAGAAGAATCCTGAGTTATTTCCTTCTAATCTCTTTTTCCCCTTTTTAGTTCTCATGTTGTAAGATATAGCATGCAGAGTTACTATGGCTAGAAATACTATTGATGAAGCCTTCCACTGCTACTCTTTATTTTAGAGTTTATATATTATATATTTATGAATTATTTCTGCATTTATTCCTACATGTGGCATCAAAGCCAAATCGATTCTCCTCTACCTAGTGTCTTCTACATGTTATGTTCTTTTAGTTTCTAGAAGGATAACATGTACTATTTTTGATTGACGGTCGAGAAACTAATGCATATGTTCAATATATCGCAATACATGATTTAATTAGTCTTGATCTATGCAATTTTTTTTCTATTCATAGATTGTTTCTTGCCTTGTTGAAAACTCCTGCAACATGTTTTTATTCTTAATCTAGGATGTTTTTGGAAACATCGCGACTTAATCTTGATAGTTCTTGACCCATGTTTTTCTTGGATTTGTTATGAATATATGCATGTTTTGGATTCTGGGATTTTGAGATTGATTTAAAATGTAAGCTCGACTTTGCATTCTCTCCGTTGCACTTTTGGTAACTTTTCTACTCTTGATCTGTAATTGTTTTGATAGAGAGAGGCATTTGAGAATATCTTTAGAGCATATATTTGGTTTCTTTCAAAATGCCACGACTTACTCCTGATCAATCTTGAGGCATGTTTTTAATCAATATGTACTCTTTTGATCTGGAATTTTTGAGATTGATTTCTGCTTGGTTTATTAGTTTGTTTCATGTTCTATTCCATGGCTACTGTTATCGTCTCTACAACATCTCTATATATAATTTAAGTCTCTTGAATCTTTGTTTCGATCTTAGTGCATATCTGTTCTTGATTTTTCATAGTTTTTTTTCATGTATTCAGCAGTTAAGCCCATATTTTGTTGTTTTTTTTTCTATGATGGCCACGCTTCAATGGTCTCTTTGTTAATGCTTTAAGTCCATCCTTGTTCATATCTTGAATTTGCATTTTAATGCATATTTGTCAAATAATTGTGAATATCATATTTTAAAACTATTTACCATGTTGTTGTCATGATTTTACTATTTGAATCATCGCCTAAAACCATCAGAAATAGAAACCTAGAGTTACCAGGAAAGGCGACCTGCATATGTCAGTCCAGCGTCTCAATTCGGATCAAAAGCAGATTAACTCAGGTAAGGCAAGTCAAGCAGGGCTCCAAAGGTGTTGGAGAAAACAATCAAAACACGCAGTTTTGGCATATGGGGGAGAGCCTTCTTATAAGCTTAAAACGCACCGTTTCATTAATTGTCACAGACTAGGCTTGACGGTTTTAGGCCTCTGATTTTTCTTTTTGCTTTACCTTTTATATAACCTTTGTTTTGGACTTCTGATTTTTTTGTGCTTTAAAACATCTGGCCCAATAAAGCTTTTGGACTTTTGTAAATTATTTGATTTACTTTGTTGCTGTTCAAGGCTACATTTTACTATGACATCTTCTTAGACCTTTTGTTTTATTTGGTTTTACTTGAGCTGAGACTGCTATTTTATTTTTGTCTTAAAAAAATAATTTCTATCTCTAATTGTTTTGGTGGGTCTTAGAACTCTTTTGGGTAAAATTGCTTAAATTATTTTTGTTATTATTCAGGCCTATTTTGTTCGGAGTTTTTTTTAAAAGGGGAAAAATCTTATAGTTATGTTTTTGACTCACTTTTAGGAAAATTATGTGTTCACTTTAATTCTAGACAAGCAGTTTTGGAAAAAGTACTGGGTTATTGATTTGAGGCCTTCAAGTTTGATTTCTAAATATTATTTCCTTAACTTCATTTTGTACACAATTTTTTGGCATTTTCCCCTTCTTTTCAATAAATTGAATATCTGATCAATTATTTGGGTTTAGCTTCTATTTCATCCCATAAATGGTTTACTAAATTAAAATATTTGGATGCTTATTTTTATGTACCATTTTAATTGTTTAAATATGAAAAAAAATCAATTTTGGCTATTTTTGCATTACAGTAATTTTACAAAATTATTTTGATATATCATTTAAGTACCTTAATATTTATGTAGTTAATTTTGGATAGTTTTTCAACTATTTGAATTTTACAAAATTATATTTGAGTTGAAATATGCTGAAATTGATTTCTTAAACATTTTTTGGATACATAAAACAATGGGAGGATTATTAATTTAATTTTTGTTGATCAAATTAATTACTTAATCCCTCCATTAAGATGTGCATATGTTATATTTAATTTGGATGCACAAAATAATGGAAGAATTTATCTATAATGGTTATTTGGTCACATTTTGTTGATTAATTTAGTCAGTTAAATTCTCATTAAAGATTTGTCCATATTTAGAATTTAAATGCATATAGTTTATATTTACGATCAGCATGCATCTTGGGGAGTAGCCACAACGTTCTTAATGTTGCATGTGTAAATAATCGGTTATGGATTTTTTTCTAAACATCAACTCGAATCAATGATTAATTAATTTAATCAAAGTGGGAGAATTTTGGTTATTTAGTCACTTTTTGTTGATTAAATTAATTGTGTAAATTTTCATTAGGTTATTAATGCATATTTTATGTTTGAAATGCACATGATATTCGTGGTTAGCATGTTTGTTTCTTGAGGAGTAGCCACAACATCCTCAATTTTGTTTCATGCATGTTTTTAATCACATATGATTTTATAGAATATCAATTGTCATTAAATATATCGTTATAATTAGTCTTTGCCCACATGTAGATAATTATAACTGGATATTTAATTAGGGTGGAATGGAATGACATTATATTTTCTAAGTCGCCCACAGGTATTAGAAAATATAAATGTGTTCTAGATTCATCAATTTAAGAAAAATGCATGCTATGCTGATGTTTTTGCCCACAAGTAAACCTTAATGATACGAATTTATAATTGTATAATTTAGATTGGTAAGCATACATTTATTTGTGATGATTTTTTCTTTACCTCTTATAGTTGTTTTGTAAGCATGATTAGGTTTTACTTTGACCTTATAGCATGATTTTTATATTTAATTGTTTAGTTTGATAGAATGTGTTAAAGATAATTGTTGAGTTTAGAAGGAGATAAAATGTAACTTCTTCACCAAATTTGGCATTAAGAAAGTTATAGTACTCAATGATACTAGCATGTGAGGTGAGATAACATTATGAGATGTAATTTTCTCATGAAATTATTCTCAATTAAGAGCTGATTATCATGAGTACATAATTATAGAGCTAAGTCAAGGGTTGTTTATAGGCTAACTGATGGATTTAGAAATTCTCATAACTGTTATTATATTGTTTTATTAACTATAAATTGATTATCCACAATAGGGTTAGATGCTTCCATTAATTTTGGTAGAAGAGATCCTTAGTTTATTATCTCATAAGTAATTATTCATTTTCATAAGTACATACATAGATATTAGGTATTAATTGAAGATGTGTGTATACAAGTTTTACTCATACTTGGAAAAGAATAAGATTTAAAATTATGGCTATCAAGCTACCAACTCCAAAGCCATGAAGTAATAAGTATATAGAAAATAATGTGCTTATAGTTAAAAGGCTTAGTTGGAGGCAGTAATGGATATATACTTACCATTAATTATGTTATAATTGATGAAATAATTCATCTCTCTTTATAGTTGATCTTTCACTAAACCCAAATTCTATTTGCTTTATAATTGAGTAGTATTATTTGATACATTTGGAGTATATAAAGCAAAATTGGGTGGTTAATCTTATAAACAGATTAATACAATGAAATTAGTTGAAAGAGATGGATGATATGATAAGTATATCATTCATAAACTGGAAATTAGTCTATATATAAAGTTTCTTCATACTAAAACTTACCTAATATAGGTGGAATTATTGCAAGAAGAAACATAATGTTAGTAGACATTTTACATGATACCGTTTTCCTCTTAAAGGACACACTAAAATCAACTATGTATATTTTAGATAAGATTCCAACAAAAATTATGTTTAAATCCTCTTAAAATCTCAAAGGTTGGGAGCTCGTTTTAAAATATACGCTTACATAGAATTGTCTTCTAAAAGAGTGTTGAAGGAGAATATTATGAGAGACTGATATTGCATATTTTGGTAAAAATATAGAGATGTCTTAGAAATTTAACTAAGCTATCAATTTTATTTTACAGTTTTATGGAGTATTTTGAAATGTCAATTATTTAGGATTGCCAAAATAAGTAGAAGTGATTAAACTCATTGTGAGTGATCACATATGGAGAATTGTGACCTCTAATTTTTGTACAACATTGATTTTACATGCCATTTACCTTGTTCAACTTCAATCTATCAACAGATTGAGTTAAAACCAATGGTGATTAAAATTTGACAATTCATAGAGACTATATAATATACTTCAAGAAATTTCACTAGAACATAAATATTGATAGTGATCATAAATTCCAAATAAAGGTATTAATTTATGATAGACATAAGGTAAGCAACAATGTAAGTTTATTTATAAAGTTGCTAATATGCAACATTAAGTAATACAAATAAAATCGTTTGTTATAACTCTCTATGAAGAGGGAATTGATTTAGTGAGGTATTTCCTCTTATGTTCATATATAATTCCTTCCATATCTTTCATGGTAGTTAAATGTCTATATTGATTTGAGATGTCATTGATATCTTTTCATTTTGGATATAAGAAGAGATATATGTGTGAATTGGTAAAGATGATCACATAAATAATAAAAGGGATTTAGTCAACAAAATTAGGAGTTCATTTTGTTATGAGCAAATCTCACAATAGTGATAGTTAAAGTATCATGATGTGATTACATACAGGACCATGTTGAGAACATCATAAATTTTATTATATCACTGGATTAGTGGGAGTTAAGTCATCTATATGGTACATGATGATGATTCATTTATAGCTTTTGCATTTTGACTTAAGGTGTTATAAATAACCAAGTCACCAAGGTGTTATAAATGACCAAGTCACCATTGTTTAAAGTTGTGATATGATGGTGTTAGGTATGGTATTGTATTGTTTTGGAATGCATGAAGAAATTATTCTCAAAATAGTTGAGAATATCATAAGTAACCTATGATCACAAACATTTGAACATTTATAGATAATGATAGTTGTTGTGAGTAACGTCTATTATGAGAATGTGATTAAACTGCCCAGATGTCTCTAATATAATCTTGTTTCTTCTAATTTAATTTTTAATGCGTAGGCTTGCTTAAATATGCACACAAATGGGCAATGCAATTGAAAAGAAATTTTAGAAGGATAGTCAAGCATATTCTTGCTTGAATAATTTCTGAAAAGCTATAAGTCATGTGGTACATTACCAAATGTGCATTAAGTTTCATACTTTATATACAACAGAATGATCAATTTGTTTAGTTTTATAAGATGCATTAACTATAAAAGAGTTCATATTATGATACATCTTTACACTTACTGAACAAGTTACATTATGGAGGGGTATAAGATTGATAAGCACTCACAGATTTCTTAGTTCTATCATGGATTGTTTAACCTAGTTATTCTTAGTGGCAAGTTACAAGATTGCCAGCTATGAAATTTCATCAAAGAGTTTTAGAATTATTAAAATTCCAACCAATTAGAAGTGTTATATGACCATAGAGTCGAGAGGTCATAAACACAGAGCATAGATCCTTTAATAAAGTGCATGCTTTTAGAAAAATTAAAAGGGTCAAATATCTTATCAGGGATAGATCACATTTAGTAATCTAGATGAGCATTATTAAGTGATAAAATTCAAGTTGTAGTTTGTTATATCAATTAGTGGTACCTAAATTATGAGATTTTAGCAAACATTTAAGTTAGAACTGAATAAACATTTTGGGTTTTATTCATTAAGTTTTGACCCATTAAGTAGGGGTACTATTTGTGATGTATGGAAGGTAATACTCGATCAAATAAGACTTACCACCATGATTCTTATAATATTGCTTAAGTGAACCTTACTCCCTAAATAGTATTAGGTTACGGGTCAAGTGGAAGACTGTTAGATATTTTATTATTATTTAATATAAATTATATCTATATATTATTTTATCATTGTTTTTGAATAAAATATCCCTTGATTGTGGTCCACACGTGATTTGTATAGAGATTTGGTTTAGGGTTACCTGTCTGGCTGGTAAGCTATTGAAAGCTTTGATTGGAGGGTATAAATAGCATTTTCCAGGTCTTAGAGTAGTAAGGTGAAAAACCCCCTTATTTGCTCCTTAAGCGTTCCCTGACGGGTGATGACTATTCCTAGAACATCACTATGCCTCATCTTATAGTTAGAAGAATCTTGAGGTATTTCTTTCTAATATATATTTCTCCTTTTCAGTTATCAGGTTGTGAGATATACTCCATCGGCCCTATTTATAAGCAATTTTTTCTCTCATGGGGCTGATTCCTTTTATAAGCAACTTTCACTGTGTCTAAAAATGTAAGCTCTTTTTTCATATTTTATCCTTATTAAATGCATATTATTTATAATTAATTATTACACACACCAAGAGTTATATTCATGAGAGAGAGAGAACTCACTTAGTGGATGAAGTCAGTAAAGCATTGGGAAAATATATTTTATTATCTCTCTTATTTTTTATACATTCTCTCTCTATTTTCATAAATAGGGACATATATAAAAAACATGACATTTTTGACACACTTATTGTTTTTAACTACCAGTTCATTTTACCCAATCAAAAAGAAAATTACTTATAAATAAGATTGGAAGAATAGCATGCAAAGTTACTATGACTAAAGGTACTATTGATGAAGTCTTCTACTGCTACTCTTTATTTTAGAGTTTATATATTATGTATTTAGAAATTATTTCTCCATTTATTCTTCCTAGGGAATGATGATGATGATACTGAATAAGATCTGATTAAGCATAAATGAAGATTGCCATATAGATCAAACACGCATATGAACTTTGTCCCCTTCTTAATCAATATTATTAGGCTTTGGTGTAACTTCCCTCCTAATCAATTTCCACGAATCAAACTAAAACCCTCTCAATTATCTAATCACTTTAAAAAACCAACATAATGTGTGTGGAGATCCCATGCTTGCCTGCCTCATTGGCTAGGTTCAATAATCAAGGGCCATATAACAATAACATGAATGGACCGAAATATATAAATTAGTTTGGTAGTGATGAAGAAGCAATCAATTTGACGATTGAAGCACCGTTTTAATTAAAAAAATTAAAACAAGGTTTAGTTGATTGATCAATTTGTGTAGGTCTTACGTATGGACAATGATGAATCGCCAACACCTGTCCCTTTTTTTTTTTTAAACTAAACATGACGCCATTCTCCAAACTAATCAAATTCTTATGTCTCTATCAGCTACAAGACAAACAAAATTATTGGTCAGGAAAGGGCTAGCTATGAAGAATATATGGTTAAATATTCATTCTTTTGCCCTGAGATATGGTTTAACCCTTTTTTTTTTTTGACCTGGAGATATGGTTTAACCCATTAAACTTTATGAATTTTTAAAGATATGAATATATAGTTAAATGATTGGTTTATTGAGCTATATATCTTTTTACATGGAATTATGGAAAGTTGTTCATGGCCAAGAAAGCTAAAAGTTAACTGTATAAAGCAACCATCAGTTAGCCTTCATATTCAGAATATAAATTATAAAATTATATATATATATATTGAATCGAGTGTTCTCTTTAGGCAAGTTAACTTGGGTTCAAATGATGAGTATCAAAACAAAATGTTGGAATATTTTTTATAAAAAATGTTGAAATTAATTGAACTCAACAACATTCCAGCCTGACTTGTGTGTTAAATTATAGCCATAAGAAAATACTGACACTGATAGATAAATAGAATTAAATAATAAAAATATTGCGCAAACTATATCCTTCATATGTTTCGGTTTTTATTGGGCAATGCAAAGGAAGGGAACACTAATGCAAGTGGGATATTTATGTCCCACAAACATATAATTAATTAGCTATGCATTATGAGAGTTGATGCATGTGGTCCTAGTATATAACATATATAATATAACAAAAATAAACTAAAAAAATCAATTTTACTAGTGAGAAAAAATATTTTTATAAATAAAAACTATTCGGTTATACTTTTGAATAAAAATAGGATAAAAATTACACATTTAGTCATTTAACTTCACGAGAGAATTTGTTTTGGTACTTTAAATTTAAAAAATATTTTTTAATCATGTAATTGTAACTCTAAAGCTATTAACAAAAAATACTGATATTAAAATTTTAAATGTTGAAAAATAACATTTTCAAATGTGACCTATTAAGTTTAATTTTTAAAATAATAATAATTTTTTTAAAATTATCATTTGAGATTAACCATATTAGGGTTAAAGAATTGAAAATATATTCCTTAAATTCTTTTTGATGAATATATTTTTTAAAAAATTAAAGGATTAAATTGAAACTTTGTATGAAATTATATGATGACGGTGTAGTTTTGGCTAAAAGATACTGCCTCCAGTCATTTTTATAAACAATTTTTATTTTTATTGTCCAAAATGAACTGGCAATTAAAAATAATAAATGTGTAAAAATATTATGTTTCTTTCAAATATGCCCCTATTTAAGAAAAAAAAGTATAGGAGAGAGAATGAGTAACAAATATGAGAGAGTATGAGTATAAAATATGATAGATAATGTTTAATAAATGAAAAAGAATTAGTGGTGAGTGGGGGATAACTAATATAAAGATGTTTATTTAATAGGGATAAAAAAAAGTACTTTAAATTTTGAGACATAAGAAAAAAGTTATTTAAAAAAAACCAACAGAAAAAAAATTGTTTATAAAAAAAATAAGGAGAAATAGTAAACATTCATTCATTTATTATTCCCATACAAAGCATCTATTTATTTTTATAAGAAAACAAGATCAGAGGACAATTAATAGTATTCTTATATTTCCGGTTTCAAATGAAAATCCACTGCGAGAATAGCCTATGAACGTGATTAATGCTAGGGAATGCATCCAGTAAAGTTGAAATTAATATGACCGGCAAAAAAAAAAAAAAAGGTAAAGGGGTAAAAATACCCTTATGTTTTTCATAAAAGTGTACCCAGCACCAAATGTTTTTATTGGGAGCATAAATGCCCATCAACATTTCAAAATGGAGCTAAAATGCCTATCCATCAGCAACATCATCATTTTTTTGGGGGAAAATAACCATTTTGCCCTACAATTTTGTGAAATTTTGTAATTTTACCCTTAGTAATTGTGTGATACTTTTAAATTAGTAAATGACCTTCAAAAATTCTGAAATTTTTCAGAATAAAAGTAGACATGATAAGCTTTAATTTGATAGGTCAAATGGAATTTTATTTGGTCAAAATGACCGTTTTGCCCTTACAATTTTCGCAATATTTGAAAATTGGCAGATTTGTCACCAAACTTTAAAAATTCATATCTAATTGTATAGATATCGAATTGGGGTGGTTCCAAAGCCTATGTGACCCTTATTAAGTCTAGTTTTATGGAAAAATATAAATTTTAGCCAATAAGAACTTCAAAATTCCCAGAATTTTTATTTTTGAAGTCTGCTCCAGAAAAATGTTAAATTCGCTGGGCCAAATTCAAAAATTCATTTCTCCTTGTATACAACTCCAAAAATTCCATTCGACCTATCAAATTAAAGCTTATTATGTCTACTTTTATTCTGAAAAATTTCAGAATTTTTGGAGGTCATTTACTAATTTAAAAGTTTCACACAATCTGACTAACTCAATAGGAAATCACATTAACAACAACTTCAACTTGTGCCAGCGAATTTAACAAGGAGAAATGAATTTTTGAATTTGGCTCAGCGAATTTAACATTTTTCTGGAGCAGACTTCAAAAATAAAAATTCTGGGAATTTTGAGGTTCTTATTGGCTAAAATTTATATTTTTCCATAAAACTAGACATAATAAGGGTCACATAGGCTTTGGAACCACCCCAATTGGATATCTATACAATTAGATATGAATTTTTAAAGTTTGGTGACAAATCTGCCAATTTTCAAGTATTGTGAAAATTGTAAGGGTAAAATGGTCATTTTGACCAAATAAAATTCCATTTGACCTATCAAATTAAAGCTTATCATGTCTACTTTTATTCTGAAAAATTTCAGAATTTTTGGAGGTCATTTACTAATTTTAAAGTATAACACAATTACTAAGGGTAAAATTGTAAAATTTCATAAAATTGTAGGGCAAAATGGTTATTTTCCCTCAGAAAATTGATGATGTGGCAGATGGATAGGCATTTTAGCTCCATTTTGAAATGTTGATGGGCATTTATGCTCCCAGTGAAAACATTTGGTGCTGGGTGCACTTTTCTGAAAAACATAAGGGTATTTTTGCCCCTTTGCCAAAAAAAAAAAGAGTTGAAATTAATATGTGCACTTTTTGTTTTTCAACTAATTAACTATAGTAGTCCTTTTAAATTAAAAGGTAACAAAGATATATAATGAAGTGGATTACACAAAGGCCGGGGCCTAAAAAACTGGGGCTTAATTTTGTATCTTTAACTCAGGTCCTCTTCAATATAATTATTGAAGTGCTAAAGTAAGAGCTGATACTTACAATTAAATATGAGTTTTATTTTTTATTTTATTTCTCTTCTTTATAATTTAAAACATTTACTTTACCTCCCTGTTATCATCTTATGTATGGCAATTGGCAAGGGATGAAGTATCACCAAAATATCTTTTTCTTTTTCTGTCTTTTAAATAAAATCACCTACTCTACGAATACGATTGTGCGTGCCCATATGATTTGTTTTTTAAATAAAATATTTAAATATCATTTAAACTTTAACATTTTGAATTGGTTCTACTGAAAATAAGAATAATGAGATTGATAAAAAAGAGTATAGCAATTCATAACACATGTTTTTAAAAAATCGCTAATTTAGAATTTTGAAGTTTAAATATTTTCTTTGATCCTTATTATAAAGTACCAACTAATAAGTACTCTCTTGATCCTTTTTATAAGACTGGCCTACACTATTTATAGCCTCCCATCAAGGATTACAACAACTTACCGGCTAATCAAGTAACCCTAAACCAAATCTTTATCCAAATCATGTGTGTGCCACAATCAAGGGATATTTTATTCAAAAATAATGATAAGATAATATCTAGATATAATCTATATTAAATAAAAATAAAATATATAATCTTAAATAATAAAATATCTAGCATCCATGTCAACTTAAACTGACAATTTTATTAACAGAACGACTAACATTAATAACTGAAAGTGAGCAAATAACAAAGATTGGATAAAATGGGGGAAAACTACAAGGGACTCATTTACAATTTGATGAAACTTAAGGAAATTATAAGAAACTAAGTATATTACTTAATCATAATATATATTGTGTATTATTATATTAGATAGGGAAAATCCCTTTAAAAGTCATTTAAAATACCCAAAAGAGAAAAATAATATTTTAATCCTTGTAGTTTTAATTTCCTTATAACTTAGTTTCTTATATTATGATTTGGTGCAACCTAGTCCCTTATTTATAATTTTACATCATGCTCTAAAATTTGTCATCCTAATTTGGCAAAAAAATATTATTAATATGATAAAAAAGGGGCAATTGTGGGAGGGGTCCCACAATTAACCAATTTTTTTTAATTAACAGAACCTTTAAACATGGGGTTTTTCAATTTTGTTTCAGGTTGAAGGATATTGACGACGAACACTTTGAGTAGATGTTCTCATGAATACATTAAATTTGAGATTCTAGGAGAGAGCCAGAGATCTGCAAGTTTACTCTTTGAAATGGCAGCCTTCCATATCCACACCGTCACCGGCGTTCTTGGCGGCCTCCTTTCCAGCTTGTTGCGGGACAAAGCAGAGTCCTCAAGTGCTGATTTTTCTTCTTCCTCAAGTGCTTGATTGGGGCAAGGATGGGTTTCAAAAAGATCCATCTTTGGATAACAAGACAACTAAATTATAAGTATTTTTTCCTACTCAAGGCTGTAAGGGAGGGAGAGACGTAAGTCGAGCGCAACTATATCCAGAATCTAAGCCCGAGATGACAAGTAAAACAAGCAAGCAAGATTTTTTTTCGAAAAAAACAAAGAAACAAACAAGCAAGACTTTTCCAAGAAAAAAAGGGAGAAGGAAACTCTGGGAGAAATGTGCAACTGAGTTGGAAGTTAAAAGATCAACGGAGTTTAGGGCTTACGCGGGGGGAGGAGGGGATGGGAGGAGCGTGATAGTGTTTAGAAGAGAGAATCAAGCAGAGGGTAGTAAGGAAAATTTATCAAATTTTGAAATTCTATTTTAGATCTTTAAGCCTGATTTAGAATTTATTAAATTTAATAATCCAATTTAAAATTTAGATAACTCAACTATCTTTTTAATAAGATTTTCCCTATTATATATTACTTTATACATCAGACTAATTAGTTTAGAAAAAAAAATAGATATAAATATTTTAAAATAATTGATTCAACTTCTTTAATAATGTCTTGATATGTCTCTGGTCTGGGAGGAGGTGTTGATCGAGTTCGGGGTCTGATGGCACCTACGGTCGTTGGAGACGGGGGGCCCGTGTCTGTACTGGGTTAAAGGAATATGGGTGCGCCTCTGCTACCAGCTTAAGCTTTTAGTCAGGAACGAAGCTCCACAACACGAGGACTTCCCAGGGGGTCACCCATCCTGAGACTACCCTCGGCTGAGCACGCTTAACTGTGAAGCGCTAACCACCGTGCTAAAAGCTTAAGCTGGTAGCAGAGGCACACCTCTATTCGTTTAACCTAGTACAGATACGGGCCCCCCGTCTCCAACGACTGTGGGTGCCACCAGACCCCAAACTCGATCCACACCCCCTCCTAGACACATGACGTATCATGTCTCCAAAAGAATCAATTGAATTTTATATTTAGGACAAAAGATAGTATTAATTTTTCCAAAATATTATTATTAAGGATTAAAGGAAAGTTCTATTTAAGATAAGAAGGTACTTATGCCTCATGCGGTCTTTAACATAAGACATATTTATTTTATTTGATTATATAAAGGAAGTTAGTTAAGTTAGTTAATATGACATATATTTTCTAAAACACTCTTGTCATCTTCATTAATTTCCTCCTCCCATCTCCTTAATTATTGCTAAGGGAGCATCAATAAGAGTAAATTAGAAAAAAAAATTAACAAATATGAAAAATATATATTTTTATATTTAAAACCAAGATCAACTGATCAAATATGTTTTATATTAAGGATTAAAATAAGTATTTGATAAGCTTAGAGGAAAGTTCTATCAAAATACTATAAGACCAATAATTTTATATGGTAATGAATGTTGGGCTCAAACGAGACAATAAGAGTATAAAGTTGGGGTAATAAAAATGATGATGTTGAGATAGATTTGTGATCATATAAGAAAATATAAGATTGAAAATGATCATATCAGAGTAAAAGCAGGCGTGAAATCTATTGAAGAGAAAATGATTGAAAACAGTTTGAAGTAGGTTGAACATGTATAAAAAGGTTTGTTGAAGACCGAAGAAAACGTTCAATAATGTCATTGACCGAGACAATGATTTGGTTGTCGATTAAGCACAATGTCATTATACGATCCACATAATAACTAAACATACCTAATAGGATAAAGGTTGATGTTGTCCTAATATTATTATTAGGAAGAAGAATGTCTCTATTTATCTTTTTCTCCATTATTTTTTCTCCATTTACCTTTTCTATCATTGGATCTAACTTCCCATAGTTTTTATTAAAAAAATTTTTTATCCCATGCACTATGCAGTCTACATTTCTGGACTGCCAATATAAGTCAAATTTATTTATATTTATTTTTGTTATCTAATATTATACTGATATTATGTAATGTATTAAATTTCAATCATTAGTAGTTGATTTAATAATGGAAATAATAAAGTGAGAGGAAATAGAGAAAAATGCAATGAAGACATTCTTTTCCCTCATTATTAACTCATGCATGCATGCAAGTAATTAGTACATTAAAAATGAACTGATGAAACTATCGTTGGAATTGAGATCATGTACCAATCTATCTATTACTTATATAATAAAAGAAATGTGGATGGGTTGGTTGTGTGACACAATTTACATCTACCTGCGTGCGATATACCAATATTCTGTATTAGATAAATTAAACTTTTTAATACTCATATTATTATTAGTATTATTATTATAATACCTTTATATATTGATATGGTCACCCTGCGATTGTATCATATATCATAACTTCCTTATTTATTTTTAAAATATAAACCTAAAAAAACTGAGACCCTTATAAATTGAAATATTTAATCTATTATATCTGAACCCTTGTAAATTGAAATATTTAATCTATTATACTAATATACTAACAAATTTTATATATATCCCGTGATTCTAAAAATATGATATACTTAAAAATAACTAAAAAACTTTAGAAAAAATTCTATTTAAATATAGTTGAAATAAAAGAATTTAAGTTCAGGCTTACACTTTTAATAAATCCTTAATTAGTTTAAGAGGCCTAATTTAGAATTTTATAATTTAGTAATTTTACTTGTATGCCCTTCTCGAGATTCTGTCTTTATTCTCTCATCTCATTCTCCTTCATCCATCCCCTCTCCTCACCTTCAACTTCCATCCATGGGCATCTTTTCCGGAACTCTTTGTTTTTAAAGAAAAATGAAGTAAACCTAATCTTAATTGGAGTTGAAATGCTTGTCCCGCAGACGAAGATGCATTACGGCAAAATGGTGACCTTTAATATCTCTGTGATTTGAAAAAAACCAAATCAAGCATAAGGCTTTGGTTGTCAATTACCAGCGCCCTATGGATAAGATCATCATTACAAAGTCTTCATATTTTCTAGTCCAGACGACATTCATGGAAGAGACTATCAATTTATTTTCAACAAACCATCTACTCATTGCACACATGGAAATTATAAGTCTTCTTTCTATGATTGGATGCATCCATCCGAATGAATGGCCTAACTTCATTTGTTTGGTTTGAATCGGGTTTATGTATAAGCCCGATTTACGTAAATCGAGATAAACCTCCTCCACATATTTACTTCATAGACCGTAAAAGTTACATCGTATTCCGTGAATCATGATTGAAAAGCACTTATGGAGACTATAACAGATTAATCCTTTAGAATTTTGAGATGCAAATAAATGGCTATTGTCCTGATATTATCATTGTGGAGAAATCTAGGATGATTCTATAAATGTGATGTGGGAAGCAACTAAATATAATATGATTGAAATTAATTCTGATTTTCTGCACCGTCAAGCATGATGAAGACGATGAAATGAGGATCATGTGAATTGATCACAAGTTATTAATCTCAGAGAAAAAGTTAGGTTAAAAATTGTCAATAGAAGTCACAACTTGCTGAAAAATGACAGAGGGCTTATCCAGGACACAAGAGTTTGCAATTAAATTCCAATTAAATCCAATTGATCAATAATTAGAAGTGAAATTAGGTTTACACCTACCTTCAATTTTTCTTTTTAACTATAAAGTGGTATTTTAGTCTTTTAACAACATTAAAAAAAAAATCTCTAATTAGGCCTCCAGGCTTGATTATGAATTTGTCAGAAGCTTAGACTTGAATATGGATTTAAGTGTTTCAACTAGATTTAAATTGGATTTTCCCAAAACTTTATATGTACTATATAATTTCTATGGTAGGAATAAGGGAGGAAAGCTAAATCTTAATTTTTTTAACAATTCGAATAAACAAATTTTATATGGATAATTATATAATATCTATTTTTTGTGTGGTAGTCTCTAATTTTTCTTATTGAATAATTAATAATTATCTATATAAAATTGGATTATTTGGATTGCTAAAAAATTAGGTAAATTAAAAAAAATTCATGTTTATGAGAAAATTTATTATATTGTTATGGGTGTATGTAAGGATTTAGTATTTAAATTTTTGTAATAGATTACATATTTTAATTTATTCCGTTTGTGTTCAGATTTTTAAGTAGTTTTAGATTTTAAAAATGAATAAGAAAATTATAATAATCTAATAGATTGGCCGCATATAAATGATAATAATATTAAATAGTTTAATTTATTCCACATGAGATACTAGGCATTCAAGTAGGCATTTAACTTATCACACAACGGCCTACTACCAACATCCTTTTTTTGGCCGAACAAGTGGCCCTTCTATTATAGTCCACTTGTTGCACAACAAGTCTTACCATTGTCGCATTATACTATTTAATTCTTGAATTAAATATATTAGTTTTAACTAAATCACGCATCACGTTGGGTTTTGAACTTGTTTTTTAATAATATAGTAGTTACTACCAAATATCATTGTATTATTTTACTTTTGCTTTGTAAAAGATTCATTGACATTCCTAGTCTTTAGGAATTTCCACCATTGTAAAACCGTTACTTTTGTTTTATGGAAGTCGGCAAACTACTTGTAACCCTAAACGGTTATCTTTTTCTATATTTTCTGAATCAAATGAAGTAAAATGTGTGTTTGTTCTTAACATATATCCCTATAATATGGGAGGATAACAACACATGAAATGTGTTCAACAACCTGATGATTATATTCAACCATGTTTTTGAAAAGCCGTGATTACCAGGTTTCGCAATAACGTACGACAAATCATGTACCTAGGAGACAACTCTGAAGGTTGATCATTCAGTTTTTGTTATCAACTACGTAAACCTGTAAATACGTTCTCTAAATTCTGACCTTTCTCCTGCAAGACCACCTGAGTTAGCATGTATGATCAGAGCTCCGGTGGCCTCATAATATTCTCATATTATTATTTTTCGTATATTACATGCAATTACATAGGGTTTCGTTTCGAAGGTCATTTGGAAGACCTATCCTCATGGATAAGGCCTACATGTCCGAGGTTGACAAACTCAGAGCAGAATTGAGAAAGACAGAATCTTTCGAGGATATTAAGAAATCCCATGATGCTCAAGCAGAGGAGATTAACGAGGCAAAGCGCTTGTGTGAAGATCTTGAGGTTGACAAATTTAAAGCAGAATTGATGGAGAAGACAGAATCTTTCAAGGATATTAAGAAATCCCATGATGCTCAAGCAGAGGAGATTAACGTGGCAGAGTTCTTGTGTGAAGATCTTGAGGTTGACAAACTTAAAGCAGAATTGAGAGAGAAGACAGAATATTTCGAGGATGTCAAGAAATCCCATACTCAAGCAGAGGAAATTAACGAGGCAAAGCTCCTGAGTGAAGATCTTGAGGTTGACAAACTTAAAGCAGAATTGAGAAAGACAGAATCTTTCGAGGATGTTAAGAAATCCCATGATGCTGAGGCAGAGCTCTTGTGTGAAGATCTTAGGAGGGATTTGGAGAGTAAGGAGTCTATAATCAAGAACATCAGTTCTGAAAATGATAAACTGCGAGAAAGTTATGAAGAGAGGATTAAAACATTGGAAGATGACAAAAAAGCTTTGATTTTGGCGTTAGAAGGGGCGAAAAAGGAGGCGGCTTGTTCATCATCATCAATTCCCATAAAAGCAGCAAATAATGAAGATGAGAAGTTCCACAAGTTGATAGAGAAGGAGAACAGAATGAAGGAAGAATTACGAGTAACATGGAAGAAAGAACAACTTGAGAATCTGCAGGAAGAAGAAGCCCATAATTTGGAGAAACAACAAGAAGAGGAGCTTATTGATACAAATGAAGATCCAGAGCTGGAAACGTACACATTGCTTGATGATATCTCTTCCCTGCAAATAAAGTTGCATTCTCAAACCAAAACTTTAGAGCAATTAGAACATGAGTTGCATATGTCCAAACAAGCCCTTGCTCGTGAAGAAATCATCAGAAAGCAACTAGAAACTCAACTTTCAGAATATAAGAAGGTTCAAGAATTAGAGCCGAACAAAAAGGAAAGTAGTCTTGTTGAATCTTCAATCATTGAGGAGTTGAAGTTGGAGAATGAGGAGTTGTCAGTGAGTCTTCTAGTGTTGCAGCAGGCAATTTCTGAGGCTAAAGCCATGGATGGTAATGAAGAAAGTGAGCTTGAAATGTACATGGAAAAACTTGAGGAAGCTTATGATGCTTTGGACAAAGCAGTGATTGAATTGGACGAGCTGATATATGAAGGGAACGAATTAGAATGTGAAGTGGCGACATGGAAGTTAGCTTGTGAAAGATTAAAGAATGATTTGGAAAGAAGCCATGCAAAACGTAAAGAACTTGAAGCTTCACTTCTTTCACAGGTAGTTTTTGGAGAAAGCCTGAAGGAAGAGAAAATAAAAGATGAGCAACATATAAAAAAAGCAGAGAACGAGAGAGTGAAATTTCTTGAGACCATAGAAGACAAGGACAAGATTCTAAAGGTGCTCCATAAGGAGATAGAATGGCTAGAACAAGAAGCATTTAGAAGAGAGTTTGAAAGCGCAGTGGTGGTAAAAAGCATTGTAGAGAGAACGAACGAGAATGTGAAAGACAGGTTCGTAGATTTAATGAATGAGAGAAAGATGAGAATGGATGAAATTATGCATCAGATGACATCACTTGAAGAACATTTCTCTAACTCCTTGACCACATTTTCTTCAATGCATAATGAAGATTATGAAGATGAAGTTGTTCTTCCTGATAGTGAAGCAGAGGCCATTCTTCAGAAACTGAAGAACGAGAACGAGAGGTTGATGGAGAAAGCTCAAAGATTGTCATCAGAAAGGGAAAATTTGATTGATTATTTTCTGGGGTTGGGTGATAGGGTCTGTGAATTCTCAACTGTAGATTCTGAGCTAATGGAGATTGTGGGAAGCATGGTGGAGTCTTTTGAAAACAACCAGGATGGTGATGATGATGACAACGAGTCCATGGCAAGTGAGAAAATGTTTGAGATTCCTGCTACTACTGGGGTTAAGAACCTCGAAGCCATCTCGATTTAAAGGAATCTATCAACAATTAGTTGTTATGGGGAAAAAAAGGACGATTTATAGTTTGAAGCATGATCAATAGTAATTTTTTATTGTATGATGTATATTCAATTGTAAACGACACTTACATGTAGGCAGATCAACCTGTCGTTTCGTTCACTGTACGACACTGACTTGACATTGTTATTCATCAGTTTCATTTGAAACATTATCGTCTCTGTTCTGTGGGTTGCTATATATTGAGAGGAGCGGATCCAGATTTGTAACAAATCGAGCCATCGATGTTTTACTTTTAATTATGAGGAATTAAAGTTAAATTGTTTTCCCCTGACCCAGAAAATAACTATTTTGATTCAGAAATTATCACCATGAAAGATCATATTTTAAAAAAATTAATATATATTTATTACAAATAATTAACATAATTAATTTTTTCAATTTACCTAAATTAATTAATTAATTCTTATATTAATGATCAGAGGTAATATCTTTTAATTTTTTATAACAAGAAAAATAGAAAATTTGAAGTTGAAAGATTAGAACTTATCCATGCAAGCTCTTTTATTCCACCAAGTAAAGTTGGCTTCAATTCTGGTTCTTTTTATAAGTCGATTACCTAATTGATGGATTTTCCTAATTTTATCCTAATTTATAAATAGTACCCTCAGCCCTCTTTCTTATCTTTCCCTCTATGTGAATTAACTCATTTTTCATTACACTTAATAGAGCTAAAACTATAGCCGTTTCATTAATTACTCTTCAAATGGTGATAAAGATTTTTTTTCCAAACTAAATTTATAAAAAGGATTAAAATGGTATTTTATATGCATGTATGTATGTATTAAAGGGAGAATTGCTAAAAAATACATTTGAGGAAAATTAATTGCTAAATGCAACAATGGAAGATTTGTTACACACAACGGAAGATATTTTGTACATAACGAAAAGATATTTATACGTTTGTAGAGAAGATTTTTGAACACATGAAAGATTGTTTGCATGTGTGATATCATTTGATAATTAATTTACCCTAAAAATATTTTCTTACAATTTTTCTTATATTAAATGGGTGTATTTAGAAAATGCTTAGGTTTTATTCATTCCTCTGAAATGCACGCGCAGACTAGCTACCATGTTTCCGTTGCTTCATCGTCCAGTAAGAAAGCGACCATGTGATTAAGTCAATGTGGCCACCAACAAGTCAACGATTGAATACCAAAACTGTAAAGTCTCTCATTTAGATTCATTGATCTCTCAGACCCCATATCAGTTATCAAACTGACCATTCAAGGAACTTACTTCTCTGCTCATCCAACCGCTCTTCCTTTGAATAAGCAGAGTGAGTTTGGCCAATCAGAGTCAATCAGATTTAATTTTTTTTATTTTTTTAAAAAAATTATTTTAATAGATAGAGAACATAAAATAAAAATAATTCTTAAATAATATTTTTTTTAAAAAAATAATTTTTTTATTTAAAAATCATCGGTTAAAAAAATATGGACTATCCAAATCTTATCAATGGATGGTCCAGATGGACCGTGTTCTCCCTACTCATAAGGAAAATTAGGTCCGACTATTCAAACACAAAAATCGGAGAAACCTCGTTACACAACATATATGCGTCTGCAATGTTATATAAAATTATAAGCGCAGAATCTATAACCTAAAAATTCATTAGAATAAGGGTTAAGATAGATTTCACTACTCATATTTACAAATCACTGCGTAACTAACGAGATATTTATATAAAATGAACATGTTTCATTTTATGATACAAAACTGGTTTTCATCAGCTAAACCAATTCCCATTCACTAACAATCAAGACTGAACCAGAACTAAACCACCCATGTTCCTTTCATGAACTAAATCTGCCGAGTTATGA
This sequence comes from Albizia julibrissin, assembly GCA_037074505.1. Classification (NCBI taxonomy): domain Eukaryota; kingdom Viridiplantae; phylum Streptophyta; class Magnoliopsida; order Fabales; family Fabaceae; genus Albizia; species Albizia julibrissin. The sequence goes on along the minus strand of CM073488.1, from coordinate 36,451,212 downwards.
GCTGATCAATTTTAATACTTCAAAGACATAGCTGAATCTGTATTAACTGTAGAACCAACAAAGAAATCCATAGCCTGAAGGTGGTTTGGTTCAAAGGGTATTGGCGTGATGATGAGAATTTAAAGGTTGAAGAAACTGGAGGTAAAGCCGGAAGTCAAAGTTACAAGAAAGGAATTTAATGAAGAGTAGCTGAGGGATGGAGGAAGTGAGGGGTAAGACTGTTAGGTTTACACCTAAAGCTCAAGCTTACCAAAAAAAAAAAAAAAACAGAGAAGGAAGCTATAAGGGAGAGAGAGTTTGAAACAGAACAAGTTAATTATTGTTTTTGTATGGGAAGGAGGAAGGTGAGATTGAAAAATAAAGAGTTTGTCATCAATGTTATTGCTCAATACTATGAATCCTAATAACTATGACTCTCCAACATCATCACCTCCAACTCCTCTCTCATCCCTTCCGGTTAGTTTCGGACCTGGCAACCGGAGATACTCCATCTCGGCATCGTCAACTCCTTCGCCTCCATTTTCGCCGGCACCTTCCAGCCAAAGTTCTCTTGAGCAGGAAAAGGTTCCTCTTCTGCAGCAAGACCAACCAACTACTGCTGCTACTACTACTACTAATTTTCCATCAGTTTTTTCATTGGATCACCAGAAATCCCAAGTATTGGAGCCCAAGAGTACATGCCTCCAAGAATTGTAAGTTCATCGCTTCTCATTTCATTCATTAATTGGAAATTAACAGATACAGAAAAACAAAATGTGTTGGTTTGGCATCAGGAACTTTCCATGAACAATTGCTTTCATTGGCATAAAGTCCTTTCCATGTTACTTGACTGGTAGGTTTAGTTTTCTTTAATTTAAAAACCAGACATTCCTACTTAAAGCATACAACCACCAGTCAAACGCAGAGGATTCACACAAGTACTAACAGCAAAGTTTACCATGTCCCCCCCAACTAGCATAACAGGTTTTATTATTTATTTATGCACATATTATGAGAAAGAAAAGCAGCTGGTACAGTAATTTTATATGATTCACTGGTTTTAATTTGTTGGTGTAATGAAACAGATTAGAATGGTTTGTGCAAAGATGCTGCTGCTGCTGTATCAGATTTCTTGAATTCTCCAACCGCAAGATAAATTCTCAAAGACACACAAAGCAGAAGACAAAAGCATGGTTTCGTATTTTACCAGAATGAGTGTCATTCATTCGGTTGCTAACACAGCTTTCTCATGCCTGAACTCTTTTTCGCTGTCACTGACTTTGCATGTATCTGAAAACAAACTCACAAATAGCGAAATAAGAAGCATCCATGAGCATGCAAGACTTGAACACCAGTTATGAACAATGTGTTCAGATGTGCACGCTAGCTGACTGACTCATCAAACTCACGAAATGAATGTTGAATGTACTTTCATATCACATGCTTTCAAAAACATAATAATTATGAAGAAATCGCCATTAGCCTTGTATTTTAGTAGCATGAAAGCTTCTTTGTAAGTAGAAGGTCACGGGTTTGATCCACTAGTAACCACAAACTTTTAGTATCTCTCCCTCGGAAAAAATGTGACTTAGTGCACAAGACTCCTACCAGGTGGGGTCGAGGGAGGAATAGATGTATGCAGTCTAACTCATGCAAACGAAGAGGCTGTTTTTAGAATTTGAACATATAACCACTGGGTGGGATCTATCCCTCTAAATTAAAAATAACATGAAGAAATCCTTAAGGGATGTGTCTTATGTAAGAATTTCTATAGCTTCTTCAGGTTTCAATGTGAAACACTACTCTTTAATAGGCAGATACTAAATATTTGTATGTTCTAGATAGCACCACCACAATTTCTATTACCTAGTACCTACTCCTCGAACATTATTACATGCCATACAACACTTAATTAGAACTTTTTGTGACATGGCAGAATTGATGATCTGGTAAATATCACCCTAGTTCAACAATGCAATTTATAGTACTTCTCAAATCACAACATCCAATTAAGAAAAGGGAGAGAAGGGACCAAAAAAATCACACATGCCAGTGAGAGGGAGTAATAACAAAATTCCATAAATATTGAACCATAACTTCTCTCACGAAAATATAATATATTTTATTTGGCCTCCATGAAAATATAAAATTTAGAATTGAAACAGGCAGCCATTATATGTTGCTCATAGCAACTAGTTTCTACATTCTAACATGTTAACAATATTAGTAAAACATTTACATAAGCACATTGCATCACTGTGGATTTTGTTGTCTCTGTTGAGAGAAATTAGGATGAGTCTGTGACGTGTTTGGAAGTGCAACACCACACCATGTTGTAGATTCTGACTATTTGGTGCCATGCCGCCAAATGCACCTTGTGAACTATGTTGCTGTTGCTGTTGCTGTTGCTGCTGTAAGTGCCATATGCATTCAGAACATAGAAGAAATGACATTCTTGGTCACATCACAAACCGCAATAGTCTTGAAAATGGAAAATCAACAAGAGCTTCACAATTAATGATTAAATATAAGTTAAGGAAGTTAAAGTTATGCAGATTATATTTTGATCACTCAACATTTGGGAAGGATGACCCCGCTGAGGGTTGTTTCCAGATAATCCAAACTGAGGAGGCAACAAAGTACAGCAGAGGTGAATGTCATGATTTCATATAGTGTGTTTTAAATAAAAGCAAGCCAAGATAAAGATACATCATACACGGATAGTGAAAAACAAAATAAATGCGTTAACAAAATTAGAATTATCTAAAATAGGGCGGCTTGAGGTGAGTGGTAGGAAACACTAGCCAACCCATATAATGAGACAAATAATATTACAAATGTTTTAGCATATAACATTTGACACTAAATGACAGCATATATTTGCTAAAAAAGCTCACACATGAAATCAGGAGAGCTCCTTAAAATAATTTATTAGATTTGGCAGTGTGCTGATAACTTGAACCAACAGGAAATTAAACATGCTAAGAGTGTGTTAAATTAAAATTGGCAAAAAAACTAATGAGAATCAAATCAAGTGGTTTGTCAAAAATGATAAAAAGGGGTCCAATCAAGTGGTTTAGCAAGCATGCTGCATGCCAAGTGCAGTAGAAATCATTCAAAAATGAGTTGTTACTGGCAGGTTTTGCATCCCTTGAAGCAATTGCTCCCTTTTGGAGTTGTCATTAATCTCCATTTCAGGCAAAAGTTTAGAGGAGAGCATAACAGGTAGTACTGAAGCAAAACATCTCAAATAAATGACTGGACTTTAAAAATGTCAAGAAAAACTGTGTAAAATAAGGAGAAACTTCAAAGCAATTTATCAAACATTATCCTCTTCCCTTTCCCTTTCCCAAGCAGGAAACATGGGTTGAGAACACCAAAATCCAGGTCTATGAGAGTGGTCAAATATTTTACATTATTTCAGCACCAGCCATATATAATAATGTAATTGACTAGTTTGATCTCAAAAATAATGGAAATCTGTCTATCTCTTAATGAACAACGTTATTATATAGGCATCAATAATTTCAAGGGAAAGACAACATACTTGTAGCATTCTCAGCATTAACATTCTTCGGATGTACAACAAATGCCTTAGGTACCTTCTTCATTTCGTCAACAATGTTGAAAAGCTCAAGCTTAACCATGGAATATTGCCCCAAAATATCTTGCCCGGTGAACAAGAGATCACAGACATAATAATAAGAAAGCAAACCTTTTCACAGATTATAAATGTCCGCAACTAAAAATATCTTCAGAAATGTTATAAATAACAACTTTCTTCTACCCAAAAGGAAAAAAAACAAAAAAAATTTCGCTCTCGTTGCTCCACTCCTTCCATTAAGAACAAGTAAACACTAGGGATGATCCAAACCAAAATCAATAACTATCCTTTACAAATTTTAAGTGAATTAATCACAAGAGTAAGAACCAAATAAATTAAGAAAACATTAAAGGGCTAGTGCAAGAGACCCAGACAAAGCAATTAGCAACCGATCAAAGCTGGACAAAAATGTTGAAAACGTTATTAACTTTATATAGGCTGCAAATAGAGATACTGATCAAGTTTTGGGCTTAGAGTCTTTAAATTGAAAAGCTTGGACCTAATATTATACATGTGATGACTCATTTGGGCCTAAATAAGCACATTTTGATTTTTAGATGCTAATTATATTTTGTGGATTTTGTTTGTGTGAAAATTATTAAATAAGTTAGCAGATTTGATTTTTGGGTTCTCTAGCACATTGTATTAGACTTTTGGGTTTTATAGCACATTGTATTAGATTTTTTATTTTCCTAGCACATTGTATCAGACTTTTGGATTTCCTAATACATTGTATTAAATTTTGCAGTTGCTATTTTCTAAGTTACAATTATTACAATTAGGTCATATTTCTATATAAATACTTTGTGCTTTTTTATTTATAATCGCACTTGAGGTTTGGTTTTTGAGAAATGAAAGTTGCTTTATGTACTTTAAGCTGAGAGTGGATTTTCTCTAAGTTTTTCTTAAAATTAATAGACTTGTTAAAATTTAATCAACATTGTGGCTTCTTTCGACTCTTCGAGTCATTATTCTTTCATGTTTAAAAATTCAAGTGGATAAGGGAGAACAAGTTATAGCAGGTCCTTTACGCACAATCAATTTACAATGTCACATTCACATTTTAACAAAAACAAACATGACGAATTTATAGTTTCTCGAAGAAAAATACAAAGTTTGAACATAAAAAGCAGTAAGAAAAAAAGAAAGAAAGAAAGAAAGAAAGAAAAAGGATTGCTTTGAAGAGGCTGATGGTGCGGGTCTTAACATGTTCCAAATTGAGTTGCTGCTGCACCGCCTGATTTAGCCTCTCCGCCGGCGGCTGATGCTGCTGTACCTGGCATCATTCCCTCCATAGCTCCAACCTTATACTTTGCAGATCAAGAAGAGGAAGACGAAGATTGGTGCTTTTGTTAGTGTCCTTGAGGCCTTCACATAATCACATTGTTCTTCAACAGTTCATTTTGAAACATTTTATCATCTTTGTTCACCGTTCTGTGGGTTGCTATATTGAAAGGAAGCGATCCAGATTTGTAACATCTGCAGGCTACCCACGAAGTTGGGGAATCCAAAATACCCGTTATAATTAAGAGTGAAAATAAGTTAGGTTGAGCTAGTCTTTACTTATTAATCAAATATGTTTGGGCCTGCAATAAAAATTCAAAGCCTAGGCTTAAGTCTGATCCTATATATAGCTTCTTCTTTTTTTAGTTTTGATAAGATCTGAAGTCTGTTTAAAAACCTACTTAAAATGTAGGCTTTTAAATAACCTTTAAAGTTTAAACATCTAAATTCATATAAAACCCTTAACCTAAGCTTTCAAATTCATACATCCCCCCTTCATGCTTATTTACAATCCCACATTATATCTTAAAAGCCTAATATTCATTCTCATCGTAATATTATGGTTTAGTAAGGGGAAAAAATGTTTAGTAACAATAATTATCCAAGCAAATAGGAATAAGAAAAATTAATTACCGGTTGACTAATGAAGTATATTTTCTAAAATTGACCAAAACATAACAAGTAGCATGTAAAACTAGATTTTAATTTTACCTCTTTTACTCTTTCTACGTAAATTGGGACAAACTCCTCTACTAAAATTATAATATTTCACTTAACACTAAAATAAACTCAACAATTATTACTTTAGTGGATGACACAAATCAAAGGAGAGTGAGTGAGTTAGCGTTGCCACCTTAAGTGATATATATATATATATATATATATATATATATATAGAGAGAGAGAGAGAGAGAGAGAGGGAGAGAGGGAGGGAGGGAGGGAGGGAGGGAGGTAGGAGTGAATGATTTATGCAAAAGCTATGGTTGAGTGTAACGAGATATGAAACGTAAAATTAAGATTAAGTTAATAAATTTATAAATAATTTATAAGAGCATTTAGATGATAGTATATATATTTATATAATAGTATAAATTACAAAGAGTTAAATAGGCCAGATTCGTAGGCTTGTAGGTTAGACTTGCCTGTTTATCTAAATAAGAGCATGTTTGGCAACGCGTTTGGACAGTGTAAACGTACGGTTAGATAAAAAAAAGCACATCAACCCTTAAATGGGTGTTTGGGTTCATGATGCAAAAAGAAGGGCTTTTATTAAAAAAGCTACGGTGACTCAAAAGCTACATTTTGGTGCTTTTATGATGAAACCGTGGAGAGAGAAAGTGATAATTATGATAAAAGGGTTCTTGGATAAATGGGAGGTGGGAGATTGGGAGTGTTCTTGGTACTTCTCATGTTTTTTTTTATGAGTGACTTTTATCCTTATTATGGAAAACGAACTGGCGGTTAAGATTAGTTAAAAAAAATATGCCAAAAATGTCATATTTCTTCTAATAATGATTTGCTTAAAGTATGCATTCTAATTTAAATACAAATTTATCCATTTTTAATTAAATACTTTCGTGTAGTTTCCTTTTTTAAATAATAATTAAAAAATTTTATTTTATCAAATTTTGGGGCTTTTCAAACGCTAATCCAAACAGGTTCAAAGTTAAAAAAAAAGTCACTTCTGTCACCGCCAATCCAAACACAAATCACATTTACAATCTGACTTTTTTTTTAATCTGACTTCTGTAAAAGCCCATTTATAAAAAAAGTCACTTTTCCGCCGCTAATCCAAACAGGCACTAAGTCTATCAATAGACATGAGTCTAAGCCTGACTTATTTACTAAATATGTGAAGGTGGGCTTTATGTAAGCCAAGCCATAGATCCCTGTTAGGGGCATAGCTATTTTCATTCCTAGTTCAATGGTGCTTTTGTCGTTGGGATATAGTCTTGGCCGGCTGACCAGAGAGGGCCTCCTGTGAAGGGTTTTGACCTGAGGGGCGACCAATAGTGGTTGCGTGAAGCTCCATAGTGTGGAGTTGCTAGGACTTCGGACGACCGAAGAAGGCCTCCTGCGAAGGAGTTCTGGTCGAAGGGGCCACTAGTAGTATGGAGCCATGCATTGTAACGAGTCCCACCTTATAAGGTTTTAGATTCTTCAATTTCAACAACTAACTTTTGGGGTGTGATTCTCCTATGTTTGTACCCTTACAACCTCACCATAATAAAATAATGTGTTTGAATTAGTTTTTGAAGAATAATTTCTAGAGAAAAAGTGATAAAAATGATTTTAGAGAATAAATTCTCAGCAGTATAGATTCTAAGAAAAAAAGTGATTTTGATAAAATGATTGATGTTTGGATGAGCTTAAAATTATTTTATAAGTGTTTTTCACGTAAGTCAAGACAAAACTCATCTTACATACTTACATCATATAACGTAAATTATGATTGAAAATCACTTTTGAAGATTCCAAACACCCACAGTGTTTGGGTATTATGATCAAAATCACTTTTTTCATGATCAAATTACTAAAAAGGATATTTGCTTTTGTGATAATTACATATAAATGATAAGATTATATTTTATATATTATTTAACATTAAATTTCATAATAAATATCAAAAATAAAATAAATTTGTCTGCAAAATTAAAATTATAACATCAGTCAATTATATAAGACAAAAAAATCTTTCAAAAATCATTTATAAATAGTAAGTATCTAAAATAATATTTTTTTATATTGAAATACATAATTTATCCTATAGTTAAATGTTTGGTAGCTAAAAATGGAAACCTTAAACAAATAAGAGTGATACTTTTATAATTAAAAAAAACTAATGTCTATATACCTGTATAGATTTTTTCTTTTTCTTTTTTTTTTTGTGCAAATAAAAAAGAGAAGTAGAGAGAGTTGACGCCCAGAAAGAAAAAAGTTGAAGATGAGTGTGTATAGGGATAGAGGAAAGAGAAAATCACATGGGTGTGGTTATGCACACCAACCACAAAAGGGAAAAAATCCAACTTCTCCAAAAGGTTTTGGACAAAAAATAGCTTACGGACATTAAAGTGCTTGGGTAAAATTTTCTAAAACCTATATTTTGGTTCCATAAGCACTTCTTTCGTTTTTTACCCAAACACACAGCGTTCTTTACTTCTTCACAGGGGACAATACACATTGGATCACAGTATTCAATTTGAAAACGTTTACTTTTTTAATTGTTCTTTTGGAGAGATGACTCCAAACTACGGTTTATGGCCGAGAATTAAAGTTAAAATTAAAAAGAAGAAAAATGACCAGAAACATACAACTGATCAAAAGATTCAATTTGATCTTTCGATGGTTGTGTGGAGAAGACAAATGGTACACGTGGAGAACAAAACCGTGAAAGCATAGAATTTCTCGCGCGCGTGTCTTGGGCACGACGCAATTGGCCCCATAATAATATTTTTTGCTCCAAAACTTCCTGTCACTTCGGATTTGTGATTGCCATGAAGTTCTTCTGAGCCAGCTTCTTCGTCTTTATCAGGTAACCCAATTCGCCACAAACTTCGAATTTTGACATTTATGCAAGACTAATAACAACTCGTTTTTATCCCATTCGTGACAATTTTCAATAGGGTAGGAAGTTTGGCAGCATCCCTGCCAGTTCCTACTTTTCGTGAAAGATGAGCTCGATGAATTACACTCTGTTTCATTGGGAATAAATTCCTGAACATATTGAAATTTGTTGGTTCGGTGAGTGTTGATAGGCAAAGTTAGAGCTAAAACAATGACGAGAATTCCAGCGTTGAATAACTTGAATCGTGAGTGATATCATGATGATTTTTTGTTTAGCTGTTGAGTGCAATTATAGTTAGAAAGCAACTTTTCAATGTAGATTTGAGAACTTCGGTTTGTAGCATAACTGTCCTAGATGCTTTCTTTCAGAAGCCATATTTTGTCATCCATGAGAGTCGGTCAAAATGAAGTTTATCTTTTATGAGGAATTAAGGTTAAATTATCTTCCCCTGCCCCCAAAACATCCATTCGAATTCTCACATAAGTTGATTTCATTTCAGGTTTCTAATTTGGAAGATTGACAAGTTTTATCTGGGCTGCTTCAGTTGGATTGAATTGGAGTGAAGTCTACCCTGCTTCTGATTTTATTTTCATCTTGTGTCTTCTTCAGCTGCCAGTGAAACCTTTTTGGATAGTCATTTTGATTTAGGGATGGCTCTTCCCGGTTCTCTGCAGCTGTCCTATGATTCCGGACATCGCGTGGACCTGGGCTGTTATAACAAACATATGGTACTGGTATTAAACCTATCTCCTTTTTTTAATATTTTTTTGTTCATGGTTTATTACGTTTTCCTTCAGTGCTTACTTTAATGCTACTTCATAATTTGCAGAGGATAATGTACAGAACTAGGTTACATTTATCAAGTGCAGCTCCCATATATCATGTTTCGGTATGCTCATGTTTCCAGTGTTATTACATTGTCTTGTGGGGATACCTTTTTCTTGAAATGTGCCAAAAGTTTATGACGACATTATTGTCAAATGTGAGCTATATTGCTGCTCCACCTGTTCCTTCGAATATGGGACTTCTAGTCAGTATCAAGTTTTTTCTTGATTTGTTGTCTTTCTCATACCATTAGTCACAAGAAAACTTTTCTACCTTACTAAATTTTAATCTACTGCAGCTTTCAACAGCCAAGAATTTTGTGTGTCAAATAAAGTATGATATTTTCTGTTTTATAAATAAATCATTTGGTTGCGTCTGTCCTGGTTCAGCAATATTGTAAATTGTTGTGTGCCCTGGACTTCAATGATGCTTGAATCTTTATATATCAATGAAATAAGCCCCATAAAATTCCCTATTCAACATTAGGATTTTGCCTTTCAATATCATTCAAAGTCTTCAATTAATTTAATTCTCATTTCTTTTGTAAAGCCCTTCTAGAACTTCCATGCCTGAATTCTTCTCATTCATGTTTTGAAAATATTACAAAGGACTTGACACAAATTTTTTATGCAGTTCCTGAAGCAGGATTGCTGGAGACCTAAACTCTTTTGCAATATACATAGGCCAATACATACCTTATTTTGCAAATCCCATGCTTTTAAGTGCCATTCTTTTCTAGGACCAGGCCCACCAAGTGAGCCACCTATTTCTAAGGTGGCAGCCACAGCACTATCAAGGTAAACTTTGTCATTTAACAGTCAGCAAGTGCAGAGATTTAAGTGTCCTATCTTGTTGGCATGCACCATTTTCTCTCTTCCTTTAGGACATCTGTATTTTGCAGCTACGGTGTTCAAATATATTGTTGCATTCTCTTTTACTATATTTTTGCTCTGTGATTTAAACTGTCTTCCTGGAAATATTAATGCCTGTAAACTACTCGTATATCATAACGTAGATAGTTGGTTTCTCTGCAATTGAAAATGGATTTCTATATGCTTTAATTGAATTTCTTCATGCAGTTCTTACCATTTATGCAGGTCTTATAATATATTACAATGTAGTCCTGTCACAGTAAAGTTGATTCCAGCCATCGGCATTATAATTTTGGCAGTATGGGGTGTTGGCCCATTAATGTATCACACAAGAAAACTGCTTCTCCAGGTATGTTCTAGTAAATATTACTTTCATCTCTGTATTACTGCGCCCATGATAATAGTATGACATGGTTTTCCACACATTAGCTATTACCTAATAATATAATGTTGGACTCTTTTTCTTGCAGAGGAGCGACAATAGTTGGAAGAAAAGTAGTACACATTATGTAGTAACTTCTTACATTCAGCCTTTACTATTATGGACTGGAGCTTTACTTATTTGCAGGTTTAACTGTCATCGCATAATAACTATATATCAAACTTTTCTTGCTGTGTGTGTGTGTGTGTGTGTATTCCAATGTACCTATTTTCCACTCACTCCATTATCATGTTAATTGCAGAGCCTTTGACCCATTAAATCTACCTTCAGAAGCCGCTCAAGCTGTCAAGGAACGGCTTTTGAGTTTTGTACGATCATTGTCAACCGTACTTGCCTTTGCCTATTGTATATCACGGTATGTCTATTTTCTTGTCTTCAGCATTATCTATTGAAACTGCTAAATAGTTTGGTGATTTGAATTAATGTTGCATCTTGTCATTTCTGGTCGAAATGATTTCCACTGAAGCCCTTCAGGCTTTTCCTTTTCCCCCCTTCTTGGAGAGATATGGTCTTGCTTTCTATTGTTATTACCAATTGTGATGCGTTGCTTGTTCACTGCTATGCTTTTTTATTGCTGCTGTATTGCTTACTTGATTTGTTCAATCTGATCTCTGTTTCCAATATGTGTTGCTGCCACAGAACTTTGTTTAGTATTTTATTGCTCGTTAGAACTTATTTTTTATAATTATGCAGTGTGATTCAACAAGCACAGAAATTCTTCATGGAGAGTGCTGCTGCTTCCTGTGATACAAGAAATGTATGTATCTATGCTTTATGAAAAAGAAGCTGGCTTTATAATCCCGAAACTTAATTCAGTATATTATCATTTCCATTTTACAATCTGTCTAGGATGCGTTGATCGTTGATATTGTTCATTAAAACATGATTTCCAAATCACTGAGTTAGGATGAGATATGATATATCTAGACCGAAGCTTGTCCATTTAATGTATTTGATCTATCATTAATAAAGCAACATAACTAGTTGAATTCATGAGAGCTCACTGGAATTCATGATAACTATTCACTAATCTACAAACTGCAATCTACGGTAGATAATATATGTGAAAACCTAGAATCTGGGGCATATATCTTTATAGAAGCATAACTAGTCATGGCTCAATTTCAAAGATACAATGATTTTTATTTGTCTGTCTTGTCAGATGGGATTCCACTTTGCTGGCAAAGCTGTTTATTCTGCAGTATGGATTGCTGCCTTCTCTTTGTTCATGGAGTTGCTGGGCTTTTCTACTCACAGGTGGGTTACTGCAGGAGGTCTCGGGACTGTTTTGTTGACTCTTGCTGGTCGTGAGGTGTGGGATTAATTTGTGTTGCCTCTGTTCATCCCAATTCATATTTGTGATGTTATGATGAAGAAAAGTTTGACAATAAGCTTCCTTTGTTTAGATATTTACAAACTTCCTTTCAAGTGTGATAATTCATGCAACTCGGCCTTTTGTGGTGAATGAATGGATTCAAACAAAGATTGAAGGATATGAAGTTTCTGGTACGGTAGAGGCAAGTGTTAGGTGGTCAAATTGCAACTTGTAACCATTGAGCATGGGAATTATATGCTACTTATATTCTGCATAATTTTATATAATAAACAAACAGGAAATAACATTGCCATGCATATTTTTTGATGCACTTCACACTGATGTTTGTTCTTTTATGCAGAATGTTGGCTGGTGGTCACCAACAATTATACGTGGTGAAAATCGTGAAGCTCTTTACATTCCAAACCACAAGTTCACAATGAGTGTTGTGCGAAACCTAAGTCAGAAAACACATTGGCGCTTCAAGACCCACCTGACTATTAGCCATTTGGATGTTAATAAGATAAATGTGAGCGGCACTTTCATCACTTGGCTTTTGTTTTACCATCAAGTTCTTTATGGCAATTCTTCAGTGATGTGGTAAAGTACTGGTGCAGAACATTGTTGCTGACATGAGAAAAGTCTTGGCCAAAAATCCTCAAGTTGAGCAGCAGAGGCTGCACAGGAGGGTGTTTCTGGATAATACAGATCCTGAAAATCAGGCTCTTTTGGTATGCAAATTCTGCGCCTTGGTGGACAAAAATCTTGAATAAATAAAATTTTGTATGTTATTCTGCATGAACCGGATAATGAAACAAACCTCTTTGTCCAATTTGTTTTTTATGTAACTTCCAGAAAAACAAATTAATTGTACTTTTAATTTTTAATTTGTTTTAAAAATGAATGCTTTCTTGAGATCTTCTTTAATGCTTCTAGCTTTAAATTTCATTGGTTGTAAATTGGTTTAAAAGAATGACCAAAGAATACCGACATGTTACTCTGAAGCTTTTGGGTTGTTTCTTGATGTGCATATATATATACATATATTGAACTGAAAAGAAAAGAGAAGTTTTGCGTATTCCTTCCCTTTTATCTAATTGTTACTGGATATGAATATTCATATGTGACGGCTGCTGTGCGTGTGTGTGTGTGATATATTTGTATTCGTGTTTTGCAGAGTATATCTGTACTTCATTTTATCTCTGATTTTTTGCCATGTCTTGCACAGATAATGGTGTCTTGTTTTGTCAAAACCTCACACCACGAGGAGTTTTTGTGCGTGAAGGTAAGGCTAATTCCCTACCTATACTCTGTCCTGTTAAACGATTTTGTTAAGATTTTCTTTTTTGATAAAAAGTAAATGTTTTTCTAAAGTTATGATAAATATTCTATTGAAGTGTTCCTCGGTCTTGTAGCATATCATCTTTATTCAAATAATGTTGCTTGGCACTGGGCTGATTTTCAATTTGTTTGCCTTTGAAACATTAGGAAGCTTTACTACTGGATCTTCTTAGGGTCATCGGCCATCACCGGGCCCGACTTGCAACACCAGTTCGTACACTGCAGAAAATTTACAGTGACGCTGACTTGGATAATATACCATATATGGATTCTGTATTTAGTGGTACTGCAAGTGTTTCTAACAGTCCAATAATAATAGAACCACCATACAAGATCAAAGCAGATGATACAACAAAAAGTCGATCAACACGCCCATCCAACGAGGGAGATAATAAAAAGACAGCCACTCAAGCCAAGGTCAGAGAAACTCATTCTGACTCCAAGGCAGATGTTGAAGCTGTGATATCTAATTCTGATGCAAATGGAAACTTGAAGGTAGCCGTTACATCTGAACATGAGCCAATGAAAATTGAGGCAAATAGTATGTTAAAGGAAAACCTGGAGGCTCCTCATATGTTTGCTTCTAACTCCAAAGTTAGTGAATTTACTGCAAATAACTTGACTGAGAAGAATTCTGATGTTAAACAATATAATAAGAATGCTGTCAAAGGAGGTGAACGTCCTAAGAATATGCCAACAAAACAGAAAGATGAAAGGAAACCAGCACAGACTCAAATGTCAAGGCCTGTCCTTGAAGAGAATATAGTACTTGGTGTGGCATTGGAAGGATCAAAAAGAACTCTTCCTATTGAGGCGGAGATGGATCCATCTACTGCTCTAGAGGCAAAAGAAATGGCTGCCCAAAGTGGAAATAGATCTCTAACAGCTGAGAATGGGGAAGATAAGTAAGACTTTGATTGCTTCAGCTGAAATATCTGGCAATCTGATGAAACAGGCTAAATTCTAGGACTATAGTTCCTAGTCCTGTTCATTGTAACTAGGATCCAGAAGAGAGCTCAGCGCTCGCGCTCATTTCATGTGTATATTATTCTCTAAGGCATCGAGCTGTTGTAAATTGTAATCTGATTTGATTCATTGCCTTTATAGTGATATAATTCTCCTGAAATTAACATGTTAGCATCGTCTGGTTATTGATTTCCTGGGTCCTTATAATTGGTGGTGCTCTCTCTTATCCTTAATATCCTTAATATAAAAGCTAAATTTGTAATAAATATATATATTTCCTTAAAATAACCTTTCTAATCAAAGAAAGTTAATCAACTCATTAAATAAGGACTAAATTATAATTTTATTTTTTCAATTTTACCCTTATTTATAAATGAGTATGTTTCATCTCTTTTTTCTCTTTCTCTACCTTTAATAGGGACAACATTGTATTACTCATTTATCTTAAAATGAGGACCAAAATTTTTTCGAACCAGAGTGATACATTACAATTACTCTAGTGAAAACATTTTTCCTATATGCAATTAATAAGAATACTTTTAGAAGAAAAAAATATACATTTAGAAAGCATCTTTGAATAAGATATTATACTCGGCACCAAAGTTAGCACCTTATCCACCTGAACTACTGGAGGTAGTATAATCAATAACACTCATGTAAAGCATACATTAGAAGTGAATCATCTCCCATATCTTAATTCACTTTTAGTATAAGCTTTTCAGTTTTAAAATTGAATGTGTTTTGTTTGTCCAAGCTACTTAGTTAAAAAAAATAAGATTGTCTTCACATCAAGTGATTTGAATGGATCTTCTTACTCTTCAGAAACCACTAAATCCTGATCAATTTTACTCCTGGTAAGAATGGTGCTGGTTCAACATGAATGAGATCCAAAATACAAACTAGAGGCACTTTTATCAACATATAGGAAACCATATGATAATGAGAGTGGAGATGCATTTATTCACCATTCACAACTGTCAAAATAATGAAGACACTCGACTATAAATATAAAATTCAGAGACTACTATGCGTGGACAATTAAATATACTATGCTTGGCACATGCAATCAGGAGCAGGATATGTATATATGGACTGTTTAGGCTTTCTCAGCCTGAGTTCACCTTGCCTATTTCGGTGTCCTTCAACTACAGCTTGCTGGAACTCTGACCATTCAATGCTCTTATTCAGGAAGAGTTGACCCATTAATGCCATGTTTGGCCTTATAGTCTTCATGTTCAAGTAAGTTCGGTGTCCAACCTATCAAACATTGCAGCATTAATATTAATATCAGCTTGCATGTATAGAATCCATAGGAATGTATAATATTTATAAACTATGAACAGTACAGCTAATCTCAAACAGTCAAACTTCATGTATCCATTGGACCCACATCTAGTAATAGTGATTCATGGGTGTTTCAAGGATGTTAGTGCCATCCATTGGACCCACATCTAGTAATAGTAATTCATGGGTGTTTCAAGGATGTTAGTGCCCTGTGTCTTGGAACAACCATCCTATAAGTAATGAAAAAGTGATTATTTTAGAGACAGGAAAATTACATTTCACAACATTTATAAAACTGATACATAAAACCAAAGCAAATTAACCAACTGCCGTATGTCAAAGTTAGGATGAAAATACGGATATAGGGCCCTCGGCACGCACATAACTTAAGAGACTTAATGTTCTCGTTGTTGGGGTATTTTGTTACATTTTGAAGTTCATGTGTCAAGGAGCACATGGAGAGAAGAGTTAAAGTATGATTTCTCCTAAACGTAACATACTTTATGACATAAAAATTTGTTCATGTATCAGTTAAGTGCATTAATGTAATGGGTTCTTAAACTGTCACTTGTTTCCAAGGAGTCTTAAGTTCTGCATTAATGTAATGGGTTCATGTATCAGTTAAGTGCATTAATGTAATCGGTTCTTAAACTGTCACTTGTTTCCAAGGAGTCTTAAGTTCTGCAGGGGGACAAAGACAAAGACAGTTGAATACTTAAATATGAATATGAACCTTCAGAATCTATTGGACCCAACCCAACATCATTAATTTGTGGACAAGGAGTTTCAATCGTCCATCACTACACTAGACTAATCCCGTGAGAAGTAGTAATATTGCAGTGCTATGAATTCAAGTTCTTAGGTAGCAAATGCATCGAAGTCATCTTATGTAAAAAGCATCTAGCACTACTCACCATTGCATTATGCATATTTCCAGGGGAAGCAGAGATAAAGATGTCACTATGCATGCCAACATAGTAATCAACAGCAGCTAATAGAGACGCTTTTCCTGTTATCAGTGCACGCTCATCTGCTGTAGCAAGGCTCTTTTTGCTTTCCATCAAAGGAAATAAATCTCTCAAAGTTGCAATCCGTGCTCCTCCACCATATACCTGGGAATAAATAACTGTCTTAAAACTTGTGAAACACGACCGTTTCCCTTTTTAAATTTAACAAAAGGCAAGGATTAATTCAAATCAGGGATGGAAATTCTTTTGAGATTTGTTTGCTTTTATTTGTAAGAAATGTTAAAGCTAATTTTAATCCCCAAACTATCATGTAGTTTTGCATTTTGACCCCTCCATATATTTGCTTCTAGCTCTGTCCCAGAGTCAAATGGAAGAGTCTTGAAGGCATAAAACAACAACATTACAAACCTTGTGAGAGGCGAGATACAAACGGGTATTGTTGTCAAATCCCAAAGCTGCCAGCAGCAACCCAATCTCTTCCGGAGTCATTGGGCAACGGCCCTGGCTCCTCAACTCCTCGTCGGTGAATTGGGAGTTAAGAACCCTTCCTTGCCAGATCCGCTGTCGATACTTTGCAAGAGCCAATTTTTCAAGTTTACCCCCACCAAAATCACAGGCTGAATGGGCTGCCATATCCTGTGATACACCAAAGAGTTTTACAAACCTAGGCTCCAAGTTTACAACTAAAACATGTAACAGTGCAGAGAGTAACAATGTGAATCCCAAAAATTCAAGGATGTGGATGGAGGAGGAACAAAGGAATTACTCCAACACCCTGATCTTAGGTGTAGCTTTGAAACCAACGCTGTATATTATATTGCTAAAATACATATTTAATACTTGTTATATTGTACATTTAATGAATATGAAGATAATTTGGTCAAAATAGATGTGATTCTAGCTTGTCTTTTTGTAGCATAAGAGGTCCCTGTTTTGCATCATTTAAGTTTAAGGGGAGAGATTTTATATTTAGAGGGAAGGTTGTGTAACTTGTGCGTCACTCAAGAAAGGAAAAGGGTAATTTGCCCTCATCTTGATCATCGCTGATGCTGCTGCTTTTATCAAGAATGAAAAGGTTACAACTCCATTGATTAATGCTCATCAATAGATGGATCGGAGCAATACCTTATCAAAGCGAAGGTGTAAAACAACAAACTTCCTTGCTCCTTTCCTGTCACTAGTCTCAGTGCTCTCTTGAAGGTAGTTGGTGCCCATTTCTCCAGTAGAATCTTCAGGGTAGCGAAGGCGGCTTATGAGAGCATCTCCAAGTGCTCTGATGTGAGGAACAAAAACTAATGCTTGAAAGTTGACTTTGCAGCGTAGCCGCTGAATATCCATTGGTAGGTTGTCATAAGTAAGACGATGTGAAAATGGAGAAATTGCAGCAATACCATAACTGCAGCGAAACAAGAAATCAGGGTCCATGATTCTAAGAGATGACAAAGTGATCACATCATTTCACTGAGCAGTACACGTTAATAAAGTTATATCATTATAAAATATCCCCTCTGCACCCAACTTCAATAATAAAGAACGGTTGCATTGGATAATGCTCAGACTCACTATGTCAGAAATATTTTGATGATTGCTTGGGTCCTCAGCAAGTAAAAAGCTTCAGAAGTAACAACTGAATAATTTTCAGTATTTGTTACTTCTCTCAATCTCTAAATTCTACAAGCCATGATAAAAAGTAGTGTGCAGCTTTCTTTAAACATTAAGAAAAATCAAATTAATGAGGCCCTCAGTGCCATTGGGGCAATGTAAAGGTCTTAAGCCTGTTAATTTAAGGAGTGATTCATAAAAGAACTTTGTTATATCAGAAAATGCCTTCAAAATGCATGTAAGCCTCTTAAAAATACACATTTTTTAATTTGGAATCTCGCACTTTTTTCAAATATTAATTTGAAACACTATGAAAAGTGATTATAGTTACTTTACAACACAGGGTTCTGCCATGTGCTCATAAAGAGCAGCCTAGAAGTGATAATTGACAGAGCAGTCTGTATGAGTGTACGGTTCATGCTTCTAAGCTTTGACAATTCTACATGGCAAATGCTCAACGATGATAATCATGCACAAAACATTAACATGAAAAACAAAAACTAATCCTTAAAAACATCATTCATATCCAAATATCTAGCAACAGCCTAACAGGTTCAGGTAACCACCAACCTTTGTAGGACAGGCAAAACATTGTCCAGATACCATTGGGCTGTTGCATGGACAGGAGCAGCCTTGATTCTCGTTTCTCGTATAGCAGCAGCATAATACTCTCTTGTGCTCCAGGAAAATTCTTCAGGCAGCCCTTTAACTATAGAAATATCATCCTTCAATACATCAATGAAGTGATCCACATCGAATATATCCACGAAGGAGCTGCAGAGAAATATAGCAACCTCAGAACATCAAATCACTAACTATCCATGATATATATTTAATAAAACAAATATGGAATGAAGGCTCCTGCAAGTACCTTGAATCCCGCCAAACAGGATTTACTTCAAGGTATGGGATTACAAGAGTCGCATTCAGTATCTTCGCAACAGCAACCGCATCACATATCTAAACCCAAAAACCAACACAGTATAAATTACCCATCTTTTGGACTACAGATATAAAAGATTTAGGGCCTTCAATACCTACCCCCATCCTCTGCTGGTTCAACCCTCCATCAAGAAATACCTGGATATATCCCTCAGACTTCTCTGGTAATGCTGCTCACATTCAAATGTTCAGCCACAGAAAGATAAGGAACCATTTTAAGCACCAAAATAATCAGTGATATCAAAGAAACAACTTAACCTGAAGTAAAAGGAATTAACCTCACTCACATGGAACATTGCTAGGTTTATCGCAAGCTTTCCATCCTTGATTTTCTAGAGGACCCCACAGATTAGAAAGTTGTAATGGTGACTAGACAAGGAAGTTAAAAAGAAATTAAATAAAAATGTATAAAATTAACAGATATTGATAAGTAGAAATCAGTAAATAATTTGAAATTGTATATACTACTCAATCAGCTCTTACAGTTTCACGTTGTACAGCACTCCTGAGAAGACGCGAATGCCTAGGTTTAATAGCACCCAATCCCTATATAAAGCAAGTTGTAACTATAAGTTACTGGAAGCCAAAATTAATAGCATGTGCAGCTAATAGAGAACAAAGTATGACCAGTCTCTGGGGGCTGGCTTCTCTCTGATAAGATGATCATTTTAGTAGCATAGCAGTATATAAAAGGGAGGTATCACTTAAAAATTTAGAATATAATCTTCCCCAAAGTCTAATCACATGTTAGGTCTGTTGGAGCATTGTGAAATATAACATTTTGGAATAAAATAGCATGAAATTTCCTGAGTAACGTCATGCTATATTTTCATACAGAAGTCTTATGATCTTGAACAGTACCAAATACATAATATTCCACGTTCAATAAAGATAAAGCTGCTCCATAAATTTTACAATAATAAAAGGCTCAAAATCAGAAGATAAAATTTTGGCAGCAGAGGTTCACCCACTTTTATGTTTTTTCGCTGCTGTATATAGAAGACAGTTAAAAAACTCTTTCGAAGTAAGGATCACTACAGTTTTGCTCATTGCTGCAGATTTATGGCGTCATCTTGCTAAAAGCATCTAGAAAGGTCCAAGGGTTTAACAATATGAAGCAATTAAAACAAACAAACGCATAAGACAGAAAGCATATCCAGATTTTCCGTTGAATGGTAAAGGGGAAGGAACAAAGGAAAATCGGCTTTAATAGACAGGCGAAAGAATTTCTAGGCAATAAAACAAAAAACTTTTTTTTCAGTTGAAACAATAATTTGATGACTATTTTATCAACATAAATTAGCTCAGAATTTTAACACCCAACAATCCTCATGGGAAGCCAAAATAATTTATATCCAAAAAATTCAGGATCCAACAATCGTTACTACAACAAACTTGAATGCTTTACTCGGAAGAGTAAAACGTGAAGACGCTGATTCCAAGCTGGTATTATGTTCATCCTATGAACGAACAATTTTTCTTTACTTTATTTTCATTCTTACTTTAATTATTACTAAAAATAAACCAAAGCTAAGATGATGAAGGATAGTAATGTATATCCAAGTTCTATATGAAGAAAAAAGGCAGAGCCATCGAATTTCTCAACTCTCACTACCATTAATTACATGGAAGGAAAGGTGATTGAAAGATGAAAATCAACTTTTGGTTCCCATAATAATAAATATTTTCGCACCGCTCAGAAGCCAACCACCACCAAACAGGAAACATATAAAATTATCAGTCAATAGAATCCAACAGTTTCTATGAACACCCAAGCGTTGAGTTGCAAAAAGAAATATTTTGGGGGAGAAAATAAAACAACAGAGAGGCTGCCCAAGCCCAACAGAACAGTTCATGTCCCACTAAAATTACAAATAGAAAATAAAATAACCGAAATCCTGGAACAGAGAATGATGCTATGAATGATAGGAAACTGAACATACCGGGTTTAAGGAAGACGAAGCAGAGGCCAAAGGAAAGAACAAAGCAAGTAGTAAGCAGAGGCTAGCCTGTGACGCCAGTCTGTGAGGCTGATAGTGGCTGTGGTGATTGAGCTCCATGATCGTCCAGAAGCTGGACTTCGGATCTGGAAAGGGACAACAAGTTTCCCTCACAAGAGACAATCAATGGCGGGATAAGAATTAGGAGAGGGAAGAAAAGAGAAGAGAGAAAGGAGAAAGGCCGAAGGCCAGGCCTATTAAGAAGAGAACAACAAATCCTTTCGCTATTGGGTTTTGTGAAATCTGTACGATGAGAGGGAGAGGGAGAGAGTAAAGGCAAGGTCACATGGACACCTGGCTAGCTTCACCGAATTGAATAATGATGAAGGGTAGCGTCTTTTTCAAAAAAGAAGGTTTTTTTACGTTAACAAAGTTGGGAATCACGGGGCGAGAAAAGGCAAGAGAGACGCAATATAGATCTAAAGGTCACAGACTCTCACAAGTGTTGATGCCTGTGGCTGTGATAGACGTGGAGAGAGATTTATTAGACCGTTGAAGGTGGGTGTCCGAGTTGTTTGTTGTAATTTTTGACAGCGGCTTTTAATCAAGCTTTTCTGTGACCACCGACAGTACAGTCTCTCTGTACTGTGGGCTGCGGGTGAGGATGAAGCTACACATTTAAGGGAACAATATAATTTATATATATTATTTCTAAATTTTCTTTTTTTTTTTTCAATGAAAACGTTATCAGGACTAGATGATATTAGGAAACCACAGTAATAACTAACATGACATGATAGTCTTATCATATTTATTTAAACGTTAATTATCAGGACTACATTATGAGCCTTTGCAAGGAGTCTTTCATAAGAAGAAGCAAACAAGTGAAGATATGCCTTGTTCTTACTGAGGTGGTCTTCATTATGCTGAGTTATTATAGCAGAATATAAACTTTTTAAAAAAAGCTTCAAGAGAATTCAGGATTGATTAAAAAAATAAATAAGTGAGGTTTATTTAATTCGGTTGGGGCGGGTGGTAGTGGTTTGGTTGGGATTGTAATGAATTATATATATGCTAATTTAGGTGAGATTTGTCGGTGAACAAAGGTCCAACGTCCAACTTCAACTTCAACTTCAACTTCATGGACCTAAATTCTAAGATAAGGTAAGCATGGAATCTCAGATCCTTATTATTAATTTTTCGTTTTTAGCATGACTCTCAGAATATTATTAATGGCTTATAGAAGATTAACAGCTAAGAGTCATAGTCATAGCGTGATCTTTATTCGTGCGTATGCAATAAACTATCGTGGTTATTGTCAAGACGCTACAAACATACATCTCAGATTCTCAGTTAATTAATCAGAGATCCAATGGACGTTGATGTCCGAGAGAATTGCCGACGTAATGTTTACGTTACGAGGTTATTTTTAAGTACAATACAATTCACTGATTATTTAGCAGACAAAATGTTTATATTATAAATTGAATGGCAATGGCATGACTCTCATGGCATATTCCTTTAACTTGGTTGCTACTTGTTAGAAAGTTAATTTCTAATTTTTTCTCTCTAAATAAAAACAATACGTATGGATCCGGTTCCTATCACAGGGCACCTGCAAAAAGGCGTTATTGTTTTTATCCATAAGGCATTTGTTAATTTTAAGAAGTAATATTAAATATTTTTTTTACATATATCATTAAGGAGAGTAGATTAAATAGTGCAGAGTTCGATGAAAAGGGTGGGTGAAAATAAAGAGAATATCTAATAAAATCATTACATAAATCTTTTGATTAATAATTTATGAAAAATTTTGTTATTAATATAATAGAATGATGTCGTGTAACTAACGTAACTTAACCTCACATGGCAGGATAGAAATAGAGATAAGAGGGTTATGCATGCCATTAATAGGGGCTACAAATGGAAATATTATATTAATATTTTAGCAAAAAGGAAATGCAACTTATATAAAACTAGTTCCTTCTACACCCCTAAGGTGTTTTGAAATATCTAGTAAAATATATTTAAAATTAAATAAATTTATGGGTAAGAATATAAAAAACTAGTTGGGAGAGCTACAATAAAATTTTAAGAAAGAGATTTAATTATTAAGAAGCCTCCATAACATATAAATAATAAAAACATATTTTCATTTTTTTATATTAAAACTTATCATTATATATTTTTTAGTTATTATCAAACTTTGTTTGCCTGATTAAATCCTTCTTTAAGACCTTACAGTAATTCCGCCAACTAGAAGCTTAGCAAGCAATTCAATCCCGACCTTCCCCAAAAAGATGAACACGTGTGATTTATACTTTATTTCTTCTTCTTCTTCTTTCTTTTGTTTTTTGTTTTTGTTTTTTGTTTTTGTTGCCAGCACATATATGATACATTTAATGTGGCCCAACAGAAATCTGTATGATACATTTACGTCCATGAATCTAGAAACCTAATATAGGATACATTGAAACGGCTGGATGGTTTTGACCCGAAAAATCAAAAAATAAATAGGAACATGCACTGGGTAAGGACCAGCTGTGATAATGAGTTGATTTGGTGCCGTTTTTAACTTTATGCAATTTAATTGCAAACGATATATAATTAGATGTGCCATATATTTAACTTTGCTCATTGGCCAATTAATATCTGGAGTTATTCCTTATACTCTTCGAACAAACGATTACTATCGTTGTCATTTTAGAACATTTTTCCATGTAACCTCATACTTTCTCTCAATGCCACGTGTGATATAAATATAGAATCATTAGTTGTTTTTCTAAATTTTGTGATGATAAATTAGTCATTCAAATACACTAGAGACTGCTAGCATATGAATTTTCCCCTTCTTTTGACCAGAAATGATTATCTGTCAGACCAAATATATTTTTTAGCAGAATGATTTTTAGTTGATTCATCCAAATAGATGCGCACCATCCAGAACATGTGTTACTCGTCCCGATATAATTTTCAGATTAACCTTGTATTGTTTATAAGATAAATCTAAATATATGAAAATTTTAGAGAAAATTTGACTAAAATACTATTTAAAATTTAAAATTATAAATAAGTAATTTTCTAAAAATCTGATTTGTTAATTGTTATACTCTTTTAGTTAAACCCATTATTCTTATTATCAATAGAATCAATTTAAGATTTTAAAATTTAAATGATATTTAAGTATTTTTTTTTTAAATCTTAGCTATTTTTTTAAATTTTTATCTCCATGAGTTGGTTATTTATATGGTATATAAAGAACCGGAGGGGGCATTATTTTAGTTAAATGCATTTTCTCATGTATTATATAGAGTTGGAACAAGAAGGGGGGAAAGGTTATTGTCAGTGGTTAATAAAATATACTCTATATATACTTAACAAAACTTATAATCTTTACACTCTTTGTAGTTCTAAATATAAGATGATTTTGATTTTGTCTTAAATATAATGTCTCATTTCTTCTAATTACCTCGCAGGCTCGTACTAAATTTTTCTTTTTCACAGTACTCTTATTTATTGTAGCATTTTAATCTATGTACATTAGATTTTAATCATTAAATTTAATTTTTTTACATATTAATTATAAATAATCAATTTATCTGTTTTTCTGAATTTTACAAATTAGGTAAGTGGACCTTATAAAGGGCAAGGGATGATGAATCCAACTTGTTTCCGAGTCTAATCAAACAAATTAAAGTTATACTTATAATAGTGTCTTTGTCTAAAACGAGTACTGGGGAGGAATATTAATTGACAGCCCCCAATGTCACATGATGGAATATTAGAGGTTGATGCGTCTATTTGTTGCAAGCTGTTCTCGAGAGCCCTTTTCTTGCTTTGCCCTCTCTTTTATTTTTCCTTTCTTTTGTTTTTTTTTTATTATCCTTTTTTTTTGTGGTACTTGCTTTAATTTACACGAGATGATGAGATTGGAATTGGAATCTCTCTTTCTTCCTAACATCCGCTACCACAATATATGCATAGGAAAAAAAGGTATACATTATTCCTAAATTTTAAGAATGGGAGGTTAACAAATTTTAAAATATAATTATAAGCTGTACAATTATAATTTTTTTTTTGGTAAAAAATTAAACTTATCAAAATTTATGAATTTTTTGTATGAGAAGATTGAACTTTAAAATATTTTTACTGAATTTTAAGAAGATTTAATTGAAAATTTTCGCTGCAAGTCATTTAAAATTTAAACTTGAAGTATAATTATAATATTTAATATATTTAAAATTGAAAATTTTTAAGGCTTATTTGTTTAAATGTAATTTTTTTCCCTTACGAAAATTGGGTGCCATAATTTAATTTCCCTGAATAACCAATCAAGATAGTGCAAAATTATAAAGGGAACAACATTCTACTTTTAGTTTGCGCTTCTCAAATTGAAATTCATATCACGAACTGGGGGAAAAAATCTCAAATCACGAACATTATATATTACCAAAAAAATGTCATGAAAAAACTGTATAGTTTGGATCCATTTCATATTGGACTCTGGGGATTGTCTTGGTTGGGTTTTAAACTACCATATCATTCCAAACCCACATTTTTCCAGACATGGATTCAGGCCTCTCAAACTATTAAAACTACTTTGTTTTTCGTTTTCTTTTTGGTAACAACTACTTTGCTTTTCTTGTGTCCAAAATGGCCCAGAAGGTTTGTTTTTTTTAAAGAAAACGTACTGGTCCTTATGCATAGATAAACCACTCACAGACACACTAATCAGGATTACTGGCCATACACACTTGCCTATAATCCAAATCCACATCCGGGCTCGGAGCGGCTTCTCTTCTCTATTCATACACTTTGTTGCTCTCCTTTTCTATAAAACTGTACTGTTTTGGGGTAAAAAACTGAAGCTGAAGACTTTTTTTCCTTAAAAAATGACATTCAACGTCTTAAAAATATTTTTTCAGTATGAGTCAGATCCTTAAAATATATTTTCAATATCCTAAAATAATTTTTTAGTATTATCCAATATCATGAAGTATTTTTTCAGTACCAATTAGTACTCTGAAATATTTTTAGTGCAATACTTTAGGATGTTGGATATACTAAAAATTAGTTTAGGATAGTCGATAATATTTAAGATGTTGGATGCACTAAAAAAATTTTAATCCACTTACCGTCCTAACAATTTTTTTAATACCACTCAATAGCATGTTTGGAAACTCAATGCATAATCAGGCTTATTTTATAAGCCCGATTTACGTAAATCGAGATAAATCTCCTCCACATATTTACCTCGTAGACCGTAAAAGTAACCTTGTAAACCGTAAAAGTTACTTCGTATTCCGTAAATCACGATTTATAAACACTTATGGAGCTTTCATAAACTAATCCAAACGAGCTAAATTAGCTAAACACTCACTCAGTATACTAAACTAATTTTTAGTACATCTAGCGCCCTAAAATATGATACCAAAAATTAGTTTGAAACACAGTAGTACCCAAAAAATATTGAGTGCTAGATGAAACAAAATTTAGTTTTGGATATTGAGTCAATGTTAATGAAAAAATATTCTAAGGTGTTGAATGCTAGATATTGTGTGGTATTAAAAAAATATTTTAGGGTAGTAAGTGGACTAAAATTTGTTGTAGGATATTGAATGCTATTTTAAAAATATTTTAAGATACCAGGTGATATTATAAAAAGGTATTTCAGGATGTTAAATACTGTTATAGAAAAGGAGGGCAATGGTAGGTATGGGCAGAGGAAAAAAGCCGCTTCCATCCCCGCACATTCTCCACCAAGTACTCCTTTGGTTTAAAGTATGAGATGCATAACTATTTTATAGAGTACTTTCTCTTAGTCTTTTTCATTCCTCCTTTTGGTTCTAAATATAAGATAAAGTTGATATTTTTTTAAAAGATTAAGAAAGTTAAATAAGTTACTTAATCATATAATATGTTGTGTATCATTAGATTATATATTAGTTTATATGTTAGACAAAATAGTTTAGAGAAAAAAATGATAAATATAAATATTTTAAAGTAATTTGATTAGCTTTCTTAATATCTTCAAAAAATTCAACCGTATCTTATATTTAAGATCAGAGGGAGTATAAGCAACTTTCTCTCTCTTAATGCTGGTCATTTTTATAAATAATTTTCTCATTGTGTCTCAAAATTTAAACTATATTTTTCTTTTATATCTCTATTAAATACATATTTTATATTAATTATCTCACACTCACCAATAATTCTCATTTCATTTAATTATTTATTATATATTCCCTCTCATATTTTATACTTATACTCTCTAATATTTGTTATTCATTCTCTCTCTTATGCTTCTTTCATAAATAGAGGCATATTTAAAAGAAACATGATATTTTTGACATATTTATTATTTATAATTAATCTTAACCGTTAGTTCATTTTGTGTAATAAAGATAAAATTGTTTATAAAAAAAATCGAATAAAATATTAATTAAAAGAACTAGTTAAGATAGTTTGTAAAAAGTGTTTTTTCCCCTCCAATTTTTTGTCACTTAACTAGCTAACATTTTACTAAGTACTCTCTTTTATTCATAATATAAGACATCTTTTAAAAAAAAAATTGGTTGAAAATATAAAAAGTTGGGAGGATTATTGTTTTCCCCTCAAGAGAGAGAGAGTGTGTGATGACAAATAATAAATGAATATTTGACAATAAGATTAGTTAATAACATTGAAATAACATTTTTACCCCTGCCCTTAATTGAAGAAAGGGAGGTAGGTATGTATGGCGTCCGGTGAGTCGGTGAGAGTCAGTTCTATCATTAATGATTCATTACACTGTCAATCTTCATTCTGGGCAATCACACTTATCTCTATGTTTTATTCAGCTTCACTACATGGATCTCAATGGCTTATTTATTTATTCCCTTCAATCAAAATATGAAAATTTCCGTATTAAATTTTGAACAATAGTTAGGCCGACCGCTTAACTCTTCATTGTATTTTGTTGTTGCATCTATTATCCTCCAAACCTTCTTCAGAACTAGTTTCTGTTTCTCTTTCCTTTCTGCTCACCACTTTCTTCAATGGCAGCTTTTGTCTTGCTCATAAGGCGCCTCTACCTCGCTCTATATAACTTGACCCTTTTCATTGCATGGTACTAGCTCATAATTTCTCTTTGCTAAATACTCTGTTTTACTTATACATAGCGTTTAAATTTTTTTTTAAAAAAAGTGGAAGTCTGATCATATTCTTACTTTTGTGTCAATCACTGTTGCGCGCGCGCGCGCGCACACATATATGAATATGAATGAAACAGTTTGATTTGTTTCTTTCACCCACGCTCACATCTCTCTATGAACGAGCAGGTTTCAAGTGATGTATCTGGTTTTGAAGACATTGAAGGAATCAGATCATGAACATGTATACGGAGTTGCCCAAAAGCCTATGCTTTTTGCTCAAACAGCTGCTGTATTAGAGGTATCTGTACCAAAAACAACAGTTCTTTATTTTGTTTCCTCGTGGAATTTTTATATTAACCTTAGCTTCCCTTCTCTTTTTATTCGGTGTGGCTTTGAATTGCACAATGTGGTAGATATTTCATAGCGCAGTAGGTGAGTGATCCCTTGCTCATCAGTCATTACCTTGGTCTAAAAAAAATAAATTAAAGGTGGTCATTTGTGTTAAGAATCAGTGTTTAATTGTGCCCTTCTTCTTCTTTTTCGTTTGAGTAGGGTTGGTGAGATCTCCAGTAGCAGCAACGTTACTACAGATAGCTTCAAGGTTGTTCTTAATGTGGGGTATATTATGGAGTTTCCCTGAGGTTGGAACAAATTGAACCTTTTGTTGCTTTCTTTGTTCAAAGTTGAAGTATATACATATTATATCCTTCGATTATAAATCTTTGACTTGTGACTATTGATGACAGACTCAGACTCATGTACTTGTTAGCTCCCTGCTAACCAGCTTTTCTATTACTGAGGCAAGTTTTTTTTTTTTTTGTGTGTGTGTGTGTAGAGTTTATATTTGTTTCCAGTAATTGCTCCTACCCAAATACAAATTAAATAACAATTTGTGAACTTCATGGCTATAAGAATCTACAAGCTTGAACTTGCTCCATCTTTTCCTAAAATAGTTAACTTTCTTGTGGTTGCCTAATCCCTTGGATTGAGAAGATGAGAGAACTATTATCTATGATCGGTAATATTGGTTTATCTTCTTTATGTGCTAAACATATAGGCCATTCGCTATGCTTTCTATGGCATGAAAGAGGCTTTTGGTTTTATGCCTTCATGGCTTCTATGGCTAAGGTATGAAGTTTGAATTTTACAGAAGATTAATCCCTATTTTGTTGTTCTAGTGTTGAATATAATTTTTCCCTTGCAGGTATAGCACCTTTTTTGTAATGTTTATAACAGGTATCATCAGTGAAGTGGGTCTAATATACAGTGCCTTGCCTTTTATTAAGGTAATGAATTTTAAGAGTTGAGAGCCGAGTTTGTTATCTTGTAGGAGACATGGCACATAATATTGTGAAATGTTTGTGGAGATTTTTTTTTTAAAAAAAAAAAATTCCAAGTAAATGATGTGGAACATTATGCAGGAAACAGGGAAGTACAGCATAAGAATGCCAAACAAATGGAACTTCTCATTTGACTACTCCTACGCAGCCATTGGAGTATTGGGAATCTATGTTCCAGGCATGAAGTTGGCACCTTTTTCTAATATTACCTCCCTTATTTAATATAAGATCCAATTGATTAATTTAGGATTAAGGAAACTAAATAAATTATGTTGTAATATTTATATTTATCATTTTTCTTCAAACTAATTTACCTGATTTATACACTGATATGTAATATACACATAAGTATTTCAGAGACATCATATAACATATGTTTTAATTAAGTAATTTATTTAGCTTTCTTAATATTCCTAACTTAGTCAATTTGGTCTTATATTATGGACATGAGGTTATATAAAATTTTAAATAATGTTATACTTGCTAATATTAGTGACTAACGAGAAGAACATGGCACAATCATGTGCAGGTGTTCCATATTTGTTCAGACATATGCTTGCTCAGAGGAAGGGTGCCTTCTCAAAATCCAAGAGGAAGTAGTAGAATGCCTTGATTTGGATTTAATATTGGCTACAATGAATTCTTGAACAAATAATACTATGGATTAGATGTGCTCACTCATTATTATAAAATATAAAATTTATAATCAGTTACGTTATTTGTAAATTATGAATAATTATTTCAGATTTGAACATTATAAGATACATGAGACCTTATTTCTAATTAATTTTATGATCTCAGTTTTTAAATTAAAAATTTAATTTTTTTATTATGTTTCACTTTCACACAAAAGCTGATCAAACCTGAGTGGTTAAAATAACAACTATAAGGCTAAATTCTTCAATGTCAAATTGCTGATTGTCAATCCAAGTGTCATCATCCCTTTTGAGAGAAGATATTGTATTATAATTCTTTCTTCTACTAACCATTGCATGAAAGAACTTTTTATTCCTTTCACCTTCAGTATGCCATTTTAATTTGGCTCCTTGTGCCCAGTAACCGGCCTGGCAGTCATATAAGAACTCAAATTCATGCTTCACAGAATTCATTTCATGGTCTAATCTTGAATCAACATTAGTAGTCAGTGAAACTTTAGAAGATCATTCTTGCAAGAGGCTCTCCACTTCATTAATTCTATGACAAAAATTCCCAATGTGAGACTTGCTCCAAAGAGTAAGAGAAGATAGAGTCCTGTCTAGTTTGCACTGCAGATTGTAGCTAAGGGAACCATTAACAGATTGAGTCCAGCATTGCTTGATTATCTCACTACATTCCTTGAAGAGAGTCCAATAAGATTCAACTTTCTTCCTTTTTTGACGCTTCTGATGATGTTCAGTTGTCAATAATATTGGACAATGATCAAAAGCAGCAATGGTCAAATTTTGAACCATTGAAAGGGGAAGTTGTTGGAACCAAGAGACATTACAAAAAGTCATGTCTAACCTCTCCATAACTTTGTCATCACCACCCCTGTTATTAGTCCATGTGAAGCAAGGCCTATGTTGCTTAATCAAATTGCTGATAAAATTATTTTGACTCCAATATCTTTCTTCTCTGATGAAGACTCCTTAGTCAGGAAAGGCAATTCTTCGGGCTTCTACTCTTCCAAGGATGGTTTCATCAAAGGTTTTTGTTAGACTCTTACTCATCTCCTTTAGCCATTGATCCTTTTTGGAAGTTTCTTTGGCCAATCTCACTTCCTTATAAATCATTGCTACTCATTTGGAAGCTTCTTCATAAGGCATTGCCTTTTTCTGACATCTTAAATGCACATCATCTCAACACATCTTGTTATTGTCTGTTTGGGTGTGCCCAAAGAGGAAACACTTGATCATCTCTTCTTCTCTTGTTCATTTGCCATATCTATTTGGTTTGGTTGTCTCTCAATTAGATTTGATACTTCTGATTTGTCTTCATTTCAAACATGGTTGAAAAGGACTCTACAACAGCTCTATGAAGATGATAATTTATTTTTCTTATATGGTATAATCATCCTCATTAACACATTGTGGCATAAAAGGAATTTAATTCTTCATCTGGGTGTTTGTTTGTCGCTAGAACTAGTTGTCCAAGATATCATTGGTAAGGTTGAATATAATTTCATAGTGTTGGAAAATGGGTTTTATCCACTCTTGGTGGATTGAGCCCAAGTCTATTGGCCTTAGGGCCAAACTGGAATATATAATTTCATAAAGCATCAGTTCGTAATATTTACGGGCACAATTTGGTGTTTTTCCCAAAGATTTGAAATCAAAGGAGGGAACAGTTTTTTTCCAAATGTTTTGTGTGGGAGCAATTTACAAAATGTGGGGGTGTGATTTTATACACATAACTCCAAAAACAGAAATAAAGGGTTTTCCAAAATTTCTCCCTCACTCATCTTTCTAGCTCCTCCAGTACATTTACTGTGTATTGTAGTCGGATTCCACTGTGATCCGATTCGCGTGGGTATCTCAAGGGTATGAAACTACACTCCAAGTACGCCTAAAAACTTACACGTAGCTTTCTCTTCCCAAAAACCAAATGGCATGGCAAAGAGGAAAATTTCACTTTTTCACCAAGATAGAATCATGGACAATTGGACTCTAATCCTGCATAGAAGAAGAGAAAGAAGATCATCTATGTGTCATATTCTTATTTGCAGATTTGGATCCCCTCTATAGCACTTCTGTTGGAAAAAAGTAGCTCATAACACAACATCATTTCCCCTCCTTTGCATTAGAGCAACCCTCCATTGGATTCACAAGCATCAGGATCTTTTGCTTCAAGATCAGAAACCTTTAGACATCATCTGCAGTCTGCACTA
Organism: Albizia julibrissin; assembly: GCA_037074505.1. Lineage (NCBI taxonomy): Eukaryota > Viridiplantae > Streptophyta > Magnoliopsida > Fabales > Fabaceae > Albizia > Albizia julibrissin. The sequence goes on along the minus strand of CM073488.1, from coordinate 36,418,944 downwards.
CCAAGCTAAGCATCAATACTCAAAACTTTGTTCGAGACAACCATAATATTGTTTGCAAGCTAAGCATCTAATGTAAATTCTTTTTTCGCTCCCCTTCCCTCTTTTTTGATGTTTTTAAAAATACTGTGTCCTTTTTTCTTGTGGTACTCTGTAATTGCTTTAAACTTGTTAATATCATTTTGACTTTCCTTAGAAAAAAAACATCACTACTAAATCCCGGTGATAAGACTAATTTATATTTTATAAATCACAACACTAACCCTATATTTTAAGCTGACAAGGAACTCAATTTAATTGAACATTTGTTTTAAAAGAAAACCAAAAATTAAAGTTAGATGGTTCATAACTTCATATCTTAATAACTATGACCATATAAATTTTGATACATAGTTTTAAAATCTATTCATTTAGTGTTAATGATATTAGCATAATTGCATATAATCTTGGGATACTTGGTAAGAAAGAGACTTACCGTGACTTTATTTTTATAAAGTCTCACATTGATTGGGAAGGAAAATGAAAGGAACAACCTAGGACATCAAGCTAGGCTCGGATTGATATAGGTCAGAAATCTTACCATTAATATCTCGGACTAAACATTGGTATCAAAGTCAAGCTTCGATTGGTCTGCCTGGCATCATGCATCTTTGATTGTGATGACGAAGACATTTTATTCTATAAGAATAGAGAAGCTGAGGATGACGAAGCCATTTGATTCTGTAAGAGAGGCGATGCAAAATGTGGAAGAGGTGCAGTACGTTTCCATGTAGTGGAAATGTAGAAGGCGTGAGGGTATCTCGCTTCTAGGTGATTCAAGAATAAGAAGCGATTCCACAGTTTGAAAGCGCGCGGGTCATAATTTACAACCATTGGCCCTTAATTAAATATATTATAACTGCAATTTGTGGTTTATCTTGAAATGGAAGTGACTCAAATTTATTGCAACTTTCTATACTTTTTTATATACACACTAATAATAACTATAATAAATGAGTAATAAATTCAAAAAAAAATATCAACACTAATTTTTCATGTAAATTGTTTTTTTAATTTATAAGATGGTATGTATGAAAAAAATACGTAGGATGGTCGGCAAGCAACTCAATTGGGTTGAACATTTTTTTTGAAAGAAAATTAAAAATTAAAGTTAGCTTAGATAGTTCATAATATAATAATTATTTGACTATAATGGCCATATAGATTTTGATACTTCTTTTCAAAATCTCCTCTAAATATTAAATAAATTGAATAAAATAAATAAATATAAATATTAGTATTTATTAATATAAATGAATATAATATATTTAATATTTCTTTTTTATATATAATATAATATAATTTTAATTTTAATATGCATAATATTAATATGCTTATTATGTTTGCTAATCTTCAGATGCCTATTAAGAAAGAAAGTCTCTACTTTGTTGGTAATAAATTGTTACTTTACTTTCATTCATGTTGAAGAGGTAAGCATAAGTTTCATATTAATAATAAGAACAAACAAAAAGGCATCAGAAGAAGAATTCCCTTTGCTCTTTGGACAAAATGGAAGGCACACAAACTTTAAGGACAAAGTCAATCTCAGGCTACGGGTTCGGGAGAATGAATATAGCAAGCACAATATCAATCGCTTGGCGCAATGGTTAGAGATGCCAAAATGTTATTCCTCGGCAGCACTCGCAGCACTCAGATCGACAGACAAGTCCAACTCCTGATATTAGAATTATAAATCATTTAAAAATAACGAATTAGTTTAAAAGCATTGACAGCTTCCAATCAAAAGTGCAACTGAAAGGAGACCCTGATGGCCCAAAACTTTGAAATTAATGCAGCCTGACGCATAAAGCTTATCAAATCTCAAGGCACTTCTTTGCATGCTCCAATATGATCAAGCAGTATCCTCATTTCATGTCTGGGGGATGACAGGCATTATTTATTATTTTTTTTTTTTTGGACAAATGACAGGCACTATTTCATTGCCTATAGATTTTGTTTTTGGGAATTGCAACTGGACTTAATTATTAAGAAGTTTTATTGACAATTTAATAGTAAGTAATAACAAGTTTCAGAGTCAGAAATAATAACATCTTATTTATTATTAAAATCCCTTCCTTAAGAATTTATTATAATTCTCCCTTCTTTTTTTATTGTTAAGCATAGGCATCTTTCTATTAAAAAAAAGACTCTAAAATACACAGCATGATAGACAAGCCCGCAAAACACCATAACACTCATTTAATTCTTGAAAAAATAATAAGAGAAACGGGACTTCTCAATTTAAGCCCAATGGGCCAATCCCATACTAGGCCTTCTGTCCCCATTTTCTTCCTCTACCCTCGAGAGGATTCTCCCCATTTTCTTCCTCCACCCTCCAGAGGATTCTCCAGTCTCCACTCTACCATTCGGTGATGTGCTCTCTAACGTTACAACAACCTAAAATGTTAACCCAAACACAATACCTTCCTAGCCTCTATGGCTCTATTGGTGCAAGAAGTGAAGTAGAAAATAACTAATCTCATCTTCAGTTCTGTATATCAAGACGCTCAAGCATCACCTAGTGGCTAATGATTCAATAATTAAAATGACTGATCTCACGATCTCATCTTCAGTTCATAGTGGCTAATGATTAGATAAGAGAAAGAGAGACTATTACCTTTCCAGTTATCTTGCCGTACATGGCAATCACATCTCTCACCGTGGTTTCGAAATGGGTCGTTGCGTCATAGCTCTGTAAATTATAATTATTAAAAAAAAAAAAGCTAGCAAATAAAACTCTTGCTTATAAGAAGAGCCGATATAAATTAACTAATAGTTAAAGATGAAAATAAAAACGAAGCTAACAATGTCATAAGTCATAACATTATCCCTTTGGGATGAGATGAATATGGATACCTATGCTCTCTCTCTCTCTCTCTCTCTCTCTCTCTCTCTCATGAATCTAATATTCTCAGACAGATCAAATGACACCAATTACACAAACTTATCAGATCAGAGATAGATGTATAAAACTTCCCATTGAATTAAACTTACTGTGGATATGAAGCAGTTATCGTCAGCACTTTGATTGACTGGTTCATATCTATCGTAAGTGTCAAAAAATATTTCATCTGTGGGTCCGAGAAGATCTATGCCTGGCTTCAATTCCTCTTCAGGATTGTCGGTCTCTGCTTCTGTGGTAACAAAAGCGATGTATTTTCCTTTTGGAGATACATTGTGTGAGTAGGAGCAGCAGAAAAGGTACCTGAAGCATTCATTGTAACCAATTCATAAAAAGAACGTTCATTCAATATTTCTTCAAAAATAAAATTCACAAGAGTAAAAAATATGGTAACATAGCTAATAGTTTGCACATTTTACAATATCATACTTTGAATGACAAAACATTTTAGATTGGAACTTTAAGCTTTTGAAAATTATAGTAACATTTAAAAACACTACACTCTTAACACTACATCTTACTAAAGCTTGGAATATTATAAGAAAAACTTATGTTTACATATTTATATGAATAGACTAGAACTTGAAATTTTTAAGATATAAATTTAAAAACCTGCTTATTTGTAACATTTTTTAACTTGTTTTCGTATTTCAAAAAACCTCTGTTTTGCTTAAAATTGTTTCTTATTACTTAATATGCCTGAGTTTTAAGTAACTAACCCACGAGTGCATTTAAAACAGTCTAGATCACTAATCATAAAAACTTGACAAACATACATATCAGATTTGCGGTCAAGCTGTTTCTGAGGTAGAATAACTTGGCATGACGAAGAATCATTAGTATTTGGGATTGGATGACTCATAATGCATATAGCACGGGCCACTTTCCCGACCTTCTTCACCTGTTGATAACACAGATAGCTTCATTAATAAAATGAGAAAACTCAAAAGAATCATCACATAAGTTGGTTGTATTTGGTAGTTATAAGTTGTGTACCTTGTCAGGTAAGTATGAAGGATCGCAAACAACTTTCTTGCATTTAGCTGTTTCTCCTTCTGAGGTCACGCCTGCAACCTTTCCACTCTCATCAAACTCAACCTGTCATTTGCAAACATCAGACATACTGCATCTAGCTCTGATTATTCAGGAGGACCTTATAAGGAAATTCATATTTTTACTTATAAACACGTACATACCTTGCATTCTGGTTTGTTGAGCATGTAGGTACCACCATAAACTGCACTCAAACGGGCAAATCCCTGCCAACAATTACAATAGTCATAGTGACAAAGAAATTCCAAAGACATGCTATTTATCAGCTGTAGTGTGTATTACAAACCTGAGGAAGCTCTCCCAGACCATATAGTGGATATATATAAGGGGATCCACCCTGAAACCGTGCTAAAGACTCTGCATATAGCTTTAGCAAAACCATAATTAAAAATAAATTAGAGTTTTCATAATTATAGGCCAGGTGCGATGAAAATATCTTGCATAAAAAAAAGTCAAAGATGAAGACTAGATCGATATCTTGCATATGAAGTTTGAAACAAAATTATATGCTTTTCCGTCTGCTTCATTAGTACTTCTCCCACTCCCATGATTCCACAACAAAAACCTATGACCTGTTACTGTGTTACCATTCTGATTTTATTGTCTATCCCCCCCCCCCCAAGAAAAAAGAATGTAGAAGGCTTCATAAGAAAGTGTATCAGCCATACACCAAGCATCACTCGCTCTAATGTAACGTTGATTTTTCTAGAAGCAGGTTCATATAACCTACTTTTGCAGTGTTGTAACACTCTGGTCTAACACTGATAAAAGGAGAATGTAATCCTAAGAAACACTTAACTGACAGGCCTCTGTGCCAAAATTATTGTGGGTTTTTCTTTTGTTAGAAGCAAAATTGACTGGAAGCTACAGCAAGGTGCTGGTTAAAGGACACAGTAGGAAGTGGGAAATGACCTCCCAAACACCAGCATTGTTACATGGTACACGTACAAAAGTAAGTATTTAATCCATTTGATCCCTGTTACATCCATATATCCCCCCTATTTATAATAATAAAAGAGTCCCCTTACTAACCAACCTACTGAATCTCTTCCCAACTAATTATATTTATATCTCCCCAGGTGACATGCTTGCGCGCTGAAATTAAAATAAAAAAGAAGAAGAAGAAGCAAAGTCTTCAAAAGAACTAAGTACCTTCATTCTTTTCACAAAGTCAATTGCGGGCTGGTCCAAGTAATCATCATCCAAATAGAGCGCCAAAGCATGGCCAATGAAGTCAATTGTGTTGTCATCTAGTCCATATTTCCTATATAGAAGCAAACTCTCGAGTTATTTTGCATCGCACATAATCATTGTCAGAAAAAGAAAACAAGCATGAAATCTTCATTATAATGAATAATCATATTAAATCAAAAGATTCTTTGAAAGTTTATCGCCAAGAAAGAAAAGAATGTCACTCCTCCTCATCCAACATTTTCAATAGCTTCCAAAAATTTTATAACTCCTCAGGTTTTTAATACAAGACATATTTATCTAATTTAATTAGATTAAAAAAAGTATTTGAATTAGTTAATGTGACATATATTTTTAAAAATACCCCAATCATCTTTCTTAATTCTCTCATTTCCTCTCTTCCTTGATTATTATTGAGGGAGTATAAATAGTAGTAAATTAGGAAAATATTAACGACTATGAAAATTATGTTTTAAATTTAGGACTAAGATCAATTCTCCAAATATATTTTATATTAAGAGCATGAGGGAGTATTAGAAAATAAACAGATTATATTTTTTTAAAATTTTGTAAAAAATTATATAAATATTTTTAAAATATACATTAGCCTACTCTGAAAAAACTACACTAACCACTGGACATATGTTTTATGGAAGATATCTTAGTAAAAGAAATAAGTTAAACTGAAATATATTTGAAAATAGACTAAGGTTTGTAAATTATATAAACCTCTTTATTTTTAAAATATACATTAACCTACTCTAAAAAAAAACAACACTAACCACTGGACATATGTTTTATGGAAGATATCTTAGTAAAAGAAATAAGTTAAACTGGAATATATTTGAAAATAGACCAAGGTTTGTAAAATTTCATCAAAAACAGAAGCATGTTTCAATAATTTACTTCCAAAAAAAAATTATGCAGGACTCAATTGTGATTAGAAATCTCACTTTCGGCTTGAATTGCAATCTAATTTGCAGGATAAAGTGCTGAAATTAAATCACACATGGACACACGCACTCAAGAGTAAATGACAGTGATATAGTACGAAATGAGTTCTTTTGCTGTAACTGTGTCAAGGTCCAGTCCTTGTTTAGATTTCGGATCATTTTCATCAAGGTCTTGCACATAAATGAAAAACTTTCGAGCACGCCGCTTCTCAAACAATCCCATGAGGGGAGATTTTAAAGCCTCCACATCATTTGCTGGTACTTTATGAATCTGAAGAATACAATCCAAGTCATCAGTTTTATTCAGAAAATAAATAACTATGCTTTAAGAAATTTTAGCTAACATCAGAATCTCAAACCTTCTTTTTATTGTACACATAACTGCCATCTACAGCCTTGAAATTCAGATATTTTGTAACACTAGTATGGATGAGAACACGAACCAAAGCTCCATTGGCCATCATGAACTGTTAATGAGGCATGATTAGAACAGTAATGGTACGCACTAATCTGTAAGCAGTATAAGACAATCTCTAGCATTAGATTGGCGATGCTATTTTTGTTAATCTAAACTAGTTCTTTCCTTTAATAAATTTGGCCAAAATTATATTTCATTCAAAATTTCAAGCAGGCCAAATTAATAGACGACTAACCTTCAAACAACACCAATGGTTAAGCAGTTTTTTTTTTTTGTCATAATGTAAAAAGCTAATATAATCAAATGCTAAATAATACAGGATCAAATGTTTCAGTCACATCTGTATATCGCCTGCACTATTACTTCAACATTACACGTACCGGTTCACACTTCATATGAATTTCTCTTAATAAGTTTGCCATCAAATATCAAAAGCAAAACAACAGATTATTCGCAAGAGCCAATAAGTAGCCAGAGGAGTATCAGATAGTGCTCGCTATAAATAAACAAAGAAGAAGAAGAAATCTTTCATTTACTCTACTCTTGCAACAATTATAAGAATAGTTAAAATAATGTTTTAGGAAAATGTAATCGTTCTGCATACCTTTGGGATCATATCAACATTGTACTCTCTGCTTGAGCCTAAATGCTCTGGAGGATTATCATCGCCCCTGAATCGCTTCCAAAGCTACGCAAAAAGGAAGTTCATGGCGCTAATAATTTAATTACTAAAAAGAGAAACCTGTTCAGATGAATACTAAACGGTTACCTGATTAAGATTAAGTGATGTGGATTCTCCGCCATAATAGTCGTTTCTATCCATATGCAGAACCTGATCCAAGTCGAGACAGAGAAATTCAGAATCGATAAGTCCATGCTCTAAAATCCCAGGCAGTTTTGACGAAAACCAACCCGAACCATCATTTAAAAGCATCTCGCACAAATCCAATAACAATTTGTTCTGTTCTTTTGCAATCCAGATGTCATGCTATCGATAATTAAATATTCAGAGCGAGAACAGAGAAAAAAACTTGGAGCGTAATCAAATTGACAGAAAGAGAGAGAGGGAGGGAGGGAGGGAGGGAGAGAAGATCATTTATTGTCAAGAAAAAAGAAAATAAAATTGGCGAGGAATTGAGAAGAGTACTTTGAGTCCATGGACAGAGAGGAGGCCACTGAGGATGCATTCTTTGAGTCCGGTTCCGAGCACTATGACATCATACTCTTCATCCATGGCGGAGATAGAGATCGCAGATACAGAGGAGAAGAGAGAGGGGGAGAAAGTGCGAAAGAGGGGGTGAGAAATGGAAGAGTCGGGCCTTTCATATTGGGAGAGACAGAGAGGGAGTGGAGGTAACGGGTGTCGCGCCAGCGTTCCGCGAGATTCGATTTTACCGGTAACCTCGTGTTTTTAACGACCCTCCGCGCGTGTGACTGTGAACATCCAATTTTATTATTATTTTGCTCTGTAGAAATTCATTGAAAAATATACGAGGGTGATTTTTAATTTTGTTAGGCTATTGTTAGCCACTTAGGCCAGCTTCTTGAGTTTTTTTTAATATAATTTAAAATTTTAACTAAAATTTTTAAAAAATAATTAAATATTATTTAAACTTTAAAATTCTAAATCAGTAATTTTTCAAAAATTTGAATTATTAATTATTATATTTTTTTTATCAATCCTATTATTTTTATTATAAAAAAGAACTAATTTTGAGATTTTAAAGGTTAAGCGGTATTTAAGTATTTTTTTCCTTTAAAATTTAATTTGAACGTCTAAAAGCTTATATTTAAGTCTAGTCATATGTAAATTATTTAATAAATATTTTTTTACCTTATATTTTTTATTTGAATCAATACATTATGCATGCGTTTAAAAAAGATATAAAAGTACATCTTTAACTCGTTATCGATGCCTAAGGACTAAGCTTTATCCTAACATTATAAATTATAGTAAGATGCACCATCACTTGCCCCGATAATATTATTAAGGTCTTTGTCCTTTTTCATATTTTATTAAGCTCTCCTTCCTTTTAGTAGCTACTACTTTTATTAGCCGGAAAGAGAATACTGCCCCTTCCTTTATTTTCAACAACTTGAAACAACCCCATTTTTATGAACAACTTCATCTCTATTGGGTTGATTCTTAGAATAAATAAATTTTTTTTGTAATTCAAAATTTAAATTATTTTTTTATCTCCATTAAATATATATCTTTATATTAATTATCCTCACTCACCAATATTTCATTTACTCATTTATTATCTCTCTCATTTTATATCCATTCCCTCCTCATGAATAATAATAAAAAAAAAAGATGTTCATAAAAAGGAGGGAGCATTTCCATAGTCCACATGTTTCTGTCATTTTATTGACTGGGTATCATAATCGAACCCCCTAGCTTCAAATTTTAAAGCTTACCAATTTATAAACTAACTGGGCCACGTGAGTTCATTTCTTTAAAAAATCGTACTGATCTTGACCCAAGCAATATGCAAAGTAAAAAACAATTTTACTTTCCTTTGCGAGCTCTCACCAAGGCCATACACCTGATACTTGATGAGAAGTAATTAGATGAAAATAAAATCTCACGCTCACCATAAACTGCTTCAAATCTTGACATAGGGCAATCAATCACACCCTTAAAACAACGAAGTTATCACTTGAATAAAAACATGCCAAAAATTATTCCCAGCTAACAATTTCATGATTTTATCTAGCTTCGTATTTCAGAGGTAGATGCATGATAGAAAAACAGAACTAGTTAATCGTTGGGCCAATTCCACGTATTAACTAGATACAAACAAAAGATAATCCTAATACCATGCATTTACTCAATTTCGACTTGTCATATTATAGGTTAGCAGTGATAGAATATGAGGATAGCACAGGTCTCCAAATGCAATTCAAGGGAATGAAACTACTTTATCCTTCCTTTTTCTAGATGACATCGTGTTACTGACACACCTACATACATACATAGCTATGGGCCATTACATTTAACACAGTTTTCGTCTCTCAAAGCCTTCCAGCCCTGGAAATCTCCTTCAGCCAGAATATGGTAGCCTGCAAGTAAATGATCGACAATTCAATTCAAGAAAAAGATGGTTATCTCAGATTGACTACCCCCGGGAAAGCAAAATAATACTACCTCAGCTCCTTAATATAAATTTTACTACAAACTAGATCTTCCATTAATGGTTGGGGTAGTAATTAAATGGTTAAGTATTTAAATGAACTCACCCCAATCTGAGGGACGTGTCTGAGTTGACAACATAGTCTTGAGGATGCCCAGTGTAGCTGCAAAAGTTACCGACGGACTCTGATGACTGACCTTCCTCAGCACCGCATATCTCACTCGGCATTTCTGCCACCTTCAGTTCAACATATATACAAGGATTTTCTATTAGCAATTGGAGCAAACAGATTAAGGGCATACAAACTAAACAAAGAGAAATTCCTACTTGACGTCTTAAACGCTTGTTCTCTTCCATTAATTGCATTCCCTGGCGGTTCAGTAAGATTTTAGTTGACAAGCAAAAAGTCAAGTGAATAAAATGTACTAGTCTAAGAAGTCCCCAAATTCTAGTCTAGATTCTAACCTTTCTTTCGAGATCACTGATCTCATCCATCATCGTCTGTGACTGAAATTAAGCATTAAGATATTAATTAGAGGGAATACCAAAGACAACATGAAGCCAATGATTCTACAGAACAGTTGTGTTTCGCAAACAGACCCTCGTTTCAATCACACGGCTCAACCCAGCTTCGAGTGACGCCTCAAGTTCTTGTAATTCTTCAATATTCAAACCTTGAAGATCCTCTCCTCTCAACCGCCTGTATATAGCGTCTTTTGTTTCAACAATTAATCAAGATTCATGACCAAAAAAATCACGGAATTGAGGGAATAATACCTTAGTTGACGGCTCTTCTCGGTAATCTCCTTGCTCAAACTCGAGTAGTTGCTGTCCTCAACTAGCTTCAGTACGTGTATAGTAAATTATACAACTTATAATTCGCCCAAATTTTTCCATGACATTCAGATTCACGGTACGTATAAAACAGTAATAACTGACCTGCAGCTCAAGAGACGGCTGGTCCAGCTTCGAGAGGTTTTTTGAGTGCAAATGACGCCTTTCTACTAATTCCTTCAAACTTCAGAAAGCAAAGCATCAAAAGAATAAGAACAAGAATCGCAACAAACCAACTTATAGAAACCTCTGCAATTGACCTGGCTTCAAAACGTCCAAGTTCGAAGATTAAGTTGACCTATGCATGTTAGAGGATTTCTAATAAAGTATTCTAATAAAACAACCTATAGTTGTGAGCACAGACGTTTTGAAATCTACATCGAATCACTTCTGAAAGATAAATATGGCACAAGTTCGTTCTGAGCGAGCCTGTTATTACCGTGACGAAGTGTGTTCATTCGGATAGAATGAAAACACTTGATGGAATTTAGAAATTATTACCATAAGCAATTTCATATTTAAAAAACTCTATAATTTTTATTTCCGATAATTAAACAATTCTCACTTCAAATATAAGCATATATATAGACAGAAACAATAACCTCCTATAACAAAGTTAAACTACCGGACAAAATTTATGAATAACATCAAGCATTCAATGCTCCAATAATCATCAATATATCTATCATCTATCGTCTATCAATATGTAAAATTAAAGACATCCACTATATATAAATTGTACTAGATGTTTTGATGGGCGTTGATGATACTCAATTTCTTTATTAGGCCCGTTTTGTACGCCATGCACAGTCGTCTGTATTATACAGACTCATATACTATAAAATAATATATACATTATGCACCCAAACAAAAAAGTACTCGCACAATAGTCGCTACCATCCCTGTATAAATTACGTTTTGCCCTTTCATACTCTTTCTCAAATGACAGCAAGCTGGTAGCAATCAGTAAGAGATTTAAAAAAAAAATTATAATGGATAACATAATATCTGCTACTTTCTTCATGTTTACACAAGAGTGAATATTAAATATAAATCAAAGCTTAAAAAACGCAGCCAACATTATTATCCTTCTGATCTGGATGCCAAAAGGAAAAGTAGAGAATAGTGAGAATCTGCATCTCACACTACTTATTTGAGATATGATTATGATCGCAGGCCGTGTGGGTCGGGGTTCGTGACTGTCCTGGACTTCAACCTCGAGATTCATAGGGATCTTACGGGCCTTACACTGTTAGACGAAATTGGATATTTACTTTATTTAGCATTAAAGACACCTTACTGTCAACTTATGAAACCCAGGGTTCAGTGATAATTATCCAGTAAGAAGACGACGACGTGATGAAGAGAGAGAAAAACCTTGAGCTAGAGTAGTGAAAGAGTTTGCCGGTAGATGAAAAGATCACAAGAGCAACATCTGCATCGCAAAGAACTGCGAGCTCCTCAGCTTTCTTGAACAGTCCTCTCCGTCGCTTCGAGAACGTCACCTGCCTCGCCGTGGCGTTGTCGATCTTCTTAATCTGAATTTTCTCCCTCGCCATATTCTTCTTCACCTTGTTATTATTTGGTGGCAAAAAACCGAAACACAGAACATTAACACTCTCAGTACGGGAGGCACTATCAAGATTATAGAACAAGAATTCGAATCTCCATAGTCAATCCGATCGGTAAAAAAAAAACATTTGGCTGAGTTTTGACACAGAATGAACCAGCATTAAATCAAAGAAGGTCACCTGAAAAGACGAAGAGAACAAAAAAGTGAGTGAAGCGAAGGAAGGTTGGATCGCTATCGGTGGAACTTCTTGGCGTATTTGAGCAAACGCAAAATCCAAGGGCGTCTGATACAAGAGCGACTTGTTATGGTAAAAGATATGCAGGCATTAAGCTAAATTTATATAGGCTAGAATCTCATAAGTAAACCTAGTCCCTGAAAAAGTCGTCTCGTTTTATTGATTCCGGTGCAGACAGCTATAAATTTCTTGAACAACGGGAAATTTTAGAGGCTGTAAAAGGAGAAGAAAATGGTACTGGATTTTGAGCATTTAGGCAAGGAAGGCATTGATCAGTGGATTATGGTGGATTGCTGTAACTTTTACTTTGGGGATATCGCTGATCAGTGGATCAGTGGCTTTGGTTTGTGGTAGCTGTTTGGTTTTTGCAAGAGCGTCTGCTGCGTTGTTAGCAGAAAGACGCCAATAGAGGCTTGTGCAAAGGAAAATGTCTTTTAATGATCAAGCAAGTACTGTCCTGTATATACTAATATACATAAAAAGAAAACGGAAAAGAAAATGTAACAAATATTAGGACGTCCCATACGAAGTTCATATCGGGAAAACTAAAAAGTAGAGTTACGCCCTTATTTGAACTTGATTATCATTTAGAGTTTGTTTGGTTTAGTTTATGTATAAGTAATTTATGTAAATTAAAATAAAATTTATTTATATACTTATCTTATAGATCGTAAAAATTATTTTGTAAACCGTAAAAACTATCTTATATATCATAAATCACGATTAAAAAATATTTTTGAAGGTTCCAATCGCTATTTTAAACATAATATTTGTTTGGTTAGCCCGATTCACATAAATCGAGATAAAACTCATTCACATATTTACTTCGTAAACCGTAAAAACTACCTCATATTCCGTAAATAACGATTAAAAAGCACTTATAGAGGATATCCAAACATGTTAATACTATTAGTATTTGTTTATAATATTTATTGAAATTTTTAAAAATAATTTTTTAATCATGATTTATGGTATATGAAAAAAAACATGTGAGAGAAATTTTATTTCGACTTATAAAAAAAATATTTTTTAAGATGTCAAACAAACATTAAGATTAGATTGTTCACACAAAGAGAGAGGTAAAAAACTCCTTTTACCTTGATTACAAAAAAAAAATGTTTTAATAAAGGTTTCAATGACAAGCCTCTTTCTCATTATAGGATTTATGACTTAAAAATATCTTAAATTTATTTAAAAACACAAACACAAACTACTATCTTTAATGAGGAATATTCCTCATTAAATAATACCCAATTGGGGGTTTATTAAAGTTAAATAAATTTAACTTTGAACATGGAAAATTCGTGTTTAGGTCAGGGCGTCAGGCAAATTGACGTGGGAGAGAAAAGAATAGAATAATACCCAATTGGGGTTCATAAGTTAAATAAAAGCCCCCAGATCAAATCGGATGTGATGGTGTTGGGGTAACAGGAGTAAATATATAAAAAGAGTTAGGCACAATTAGGTTCTGGGGATTCTGCAACTGCAAGCGAGGGACTTCTGCTTTTTCGCTTCCCCATACGTGTACTCTCAAACACTGTAGTAGGAGTAATTGTTGTGTGTGTCAGAAGGTGTAATAGGGCCGGGATGTGATAAAAGAGGAAAGTACCATTTAGGAAGTAGGGTGCATCCTTTTACGGTTCCCTCCTCATGGGTCATAGCTCCATCTAGTTAGTTTTGGACTTCTTTTTAGTCACCTACCCCTCCCTCTCTCCTCCGGAATATAGTTAAATGTGTGTTTGAATTAATTTTTTTTTATAATTCTTTTTTCAGTTTTATTTATAAATATATTTTTTTTAATTATGTAAAACAAATTAGTAATTAAAAATAATAAATATGTCAAAAATACTAATTTTTTTTATATATACTCCTATTTTAGAAAATAAAGAGAGAATGTATAAAAAGTATAAGAGATAGTAAAATACGTTTCCTAATGTTTTGTTCACTTCATTCACCTAGTGAGTTTTCTCTCTCCTGAATATAACTCTTGGTGTGTGTGATATTTAATTATAAATAATATATATTTGATAAGGGTGAAATAAAAAAATTGAATTTATATTTTCATATACAAAGTGAAAATTACTTATAAAAGATATCAGCCCATAAAAGAGAAAGTTATTTATAAATATAACAGTAATTATTATGATTTAAAAAATATATATAAAAAAATTATCTCCGCCTAACAAAAATAACTTTTTGAAACAACAGTTTTGAACTCCCTTAAACACTCACCAACTATACGGGCCCTATTCTCATTTTGTCACATGCAAATTTCAAAGTTAAGCACGAAAATAGATGTGACCTAAACATGGAAAATTTGGAGCTTGTTTAGCCATGCTACTGTGGGGATGAACCGGTCCACCATGGAGAGCAACGTGATCAGGTTAAGCTGGTTCCTCACTTAGCATCCATAGCAACGATGCTCGTACTAGGTGTTGTCTGTGGTTTTTGAGCCTTTATAAAGCATACTGTTATTTAAAAACTGCAGTTACTATAAGTCAAATATTGGGCCTGTTTGGAAACGCGGCAGAACTTGCCAAACATACGTTGAGGAAAAAAAAAGTACAGTGGGGATGAGTTGTGGCGTTTGGGTTCGCGTTAGAGTTTGCTGGATTTATGGGGAAAAAACTGCTTCTTAGAGAAGCTCATTGACCCTGCTTTTTCCTCCGCGTGGTGAGAACCAGTCACGGTAAAAGAAGACCGTTAGGGAGCATTTATTGTTTTCTGTTCTCAGTTCAAGCTTCTATTCTAGCTGGGTGAGGATCGAGCTTAAGTTGAGTGGCGTTGCAGCGAGCTCGGCCATGTCGTCTGCAAGGACTAGTCAGAGTCAAGGTGGATGACTTTGCAGACAAACGGTGAAAGGAGGTTGGCGAGGTAGCTGCGGGCATAGTTGAGGGGGCAGTCCAATGGGGAGCGTATGGAGGAGGAGACGAGGCCGGAGACGGTGGTGTCGTCAAAGAGATAGATTTGAAATGGAGGTAAGGGGAGGAAGTAGAGAGAGTGTGGTGGAGAATGGAGGAGGAGGAAGGCTCGGAGACGGAGGAGACAAAGTGGAGAAATTGATATCTGATGGGAGTGCTGGAGTATGGAGAAGGTGGATCTCACGATTAATGTTGAAAGGCATGTGTAATTACTGGAGGTGGAAAGTGAAGGAAAAAGTTTGCTAACAAAATTAATAAAAGCAAAAAAAAAAAGAGTAAATAATATATGTTTGTGTAATATTCAACCAGATTTATACCATTTTCAGTTATGTTTCATCTAAATGGGCTTTTCAAGCGCTAATCTAAATAAGTTCAAGGTTAAAAAAAAGTCACTTCTACCACCGCTAATCCAAACACAAATCACATTTACAATTTAATTTTTTTTTCAATCTAACTTCTGTAAAAACACATTTAGAAAAAAAATAATTTTCTACCGTTAATCCAAACACACGCATTAAATATTAAATAGTGGGCAATACTTTTGTCCTAGTTCTCGTTTTCCTAACTTCATTCAAACAATACAAAATTAGAAGTACCTAGGTTAACGGGGAGTGAAGGGTGTGAAATAGAAAATTTAGTGACTGTTTGGTATAGTTGGAAATCATGATTTTACAAACTATTTTTTTTAAATTGAGATAAAACTCATCTCATATATTTATCTCATAAATTATAAAAATTAATACAAACACACATTTAATGATCTCCTTTTTTTAACAAAAAAACATATTTGAGAGATGTGGAGTTAAAAAATTTTAATGATTTTTTATTCTTCTTTTATATTATTATTCGGTATCCAATTTTGGGTTCGTGTCTGTCCTAAGCAATATAAGTACATCTTCTGAGACTTAAACTCAAAATCTAAAGAGATTTATCGAAACCAAGGTTATTAAATCCGAACCGATCACTAAACCGGTTGAGGTATTAGGTCAATGGTCAGTAGGTCAGATTAGAGTCAAATTGGAACTAACCCGAGATCAAACCGGTAAGAAAATAAAGATTTCAATCTTATTAATATAAAATTATAAACAATTGATTTTTTTTTAAAAAAAAGATTGGATCACTGCCCCAGACCGGACCACTTTCCCATCTAGTTTGTCGGTTCTCAAGCTAAACCGGCCGGTCCGATCCGGATTTGATAACTATGATCGAGACCTTACACTATTAGAGCAACTCTATGTTAATAATTTTTCTTTTTTTTTAATCTTATATTTTTTATGAAAAATTCATTGATCTATTAATATTCCTTGAGCCTTCAAACGTTTGATGAACCCTAAAACCCATCTAATCTAATGTTTTGTGTGTAAAAAACACATAATTTTCTTTTGGTCCTAAAAAGATACAACGTCATTAGCTACTAAATTTATTCTTTTAGTCCTATTTATTGGATAAAAAGATGGTGTATTTTCTGTCTTATTTATAAAAAACCTTATCATTAATTTTCTTTCAAGAATATATAATTTTAATCTTAATTTATTATTATACAGATTATTATTTTCTTAGATGATGTTTGGAATAGCAGTTGGAACTTTAATCGTGATTTAAGGTATACGAGGTAGCTTTTACGGTCTACGAAGTAGCTTTTACGATCTTCGAGATAAATATGTGGAAGAGTTTTATCTCGATTTACGTAAATCAGATAAACATAAGCTCAACCAAACATCCTCTTAGAGAAAGTGGGTAGTTAACGTGATTAAAGTTAGAAAGTTGTTAAACTAAGTATTAGAGAAGTGTTTGATTAGTGAATGAGATATGTGAATGGATGTAAGATCTATTCCTTAACACTGTAAAATCCTATTATTATAACTCAATTCTCCAAAAGTCTACCATTGTATAAAAGATTATAGCTCATCTTAAAAAAAAAATTAACCATGGTAGAAAAAGAGTTCAACTAACCGTTTGAAAACTCTACCATGGAAAATAAAACCATTTTTCCTTGTTGAATAGTATCTCATCAGATATTAAAATATCTTTATCAGATCAAATTGTGAATCCACAAGTTTATAACACATCATAAGCCATACAGGCCTTCTAATATCATCATAAGCAATTAAAAATATATAGTTAATATATCAAGTTCTCGAAATAGATCAGAGTATGCAAGATGAGCCCTAATGTGGCATTATACAATAATCTAACATATATTAAAAAAATGGAAGCACTACTTTTTATAGAAGTAGCTTAAGCTTCCGAAGTCTTCCCTAATGGACCCGCACGACAACTATCACCTAGAAAAATGTTAAATCAACAGGGTGAGACAAAAGCCTCAGTAAGCAGCAATCCCTCTCATCGGGCATACAAGTATGTGCCCGTGAAGTGCCAAGTGGGACAGTTATAAAAGTATAACATTATTAAAATATCACTTGTCCATACGAATAATTTCATAATATCATATTCTCATTCTCATATTTACCATATAAGTGTACAAGAGTTAATACACAATAATTTATTTCCTCTCCACCTTATTTCCTCTGACTGAACCCATGGGCTAATACTCACCCATATGACTGGTAGCTAACTCAACAGTTTCACCGATCAAGTGATATGGATAGGCCAAAATCCACATAGCACAAGACCGGACCATGGGTTCCCCCTCTAAATACATTAGTGGGGTGTCATAGCCCTACGGAATACAAATGGGCCAAAGGACTATCCAGTGTACACCTGGACGTCCACCACCTTATTTCCTCTTTTTGCACAAGAATTCACCCCCTTATTTCCTCTTTGAGTAAACTCCCATTAATTCCACATCCACCATCCCCTCTCTTATCCATATTATATGATTATGACATGTCATTATTATTTTATAATTATTAAAAATGATATTTCCAATCTCATAAATAAATACAAACTCATATAATATAATATTGCTAGTCATTTTCTCAATGAAAATAAGTCCCACAAGACAATTTCATTAACAACATATTTTCCAAAACCACATCACATATCAGTAACCAAATTTATAAATCTGCATAATTAAAATCACTCACAAACATCATACAAGCATGCACAACAAGAGAAAAGTGGTTACCTCTCGCCAAAGCTATTTATTACCACATTGCTCCTAATCCAAAAGCTCAAATAAATGTCAAAATCAATTTACTACCCATTAATAACTTTCCAAAATTTCACATAATCAAAATTATAACTTATATACAAATTTTTAATAATAATATATAATATATTATAAAAAATGAAAAATAACAGTTTGGGGTTTAAATTTTAGAAATGACCGTTCTGTTCTTCAAATTTCATAAATGACAGTTTAGTCCTCCGATTTTCAAAACTAAACCAATTAAAATTTCAGTAATACCTTCATTAATTCAAATAAAGCTTTTAACCCACATTTAATCGGTTTAAAAGTCTTATATATAATTATTTATAGACTAATTATATAAAAATTTTGTTATAAAATCTTATACTAATTAAATAAGAAAAATAAACCAATTAAAATTAACTATTAATTATCATCTACATTTTTATAGCCTTATACTAATAAAACTCAAGCTTGACCAAAATGTCAATCTTAAAATATTTCTCTAACCAGTACAATATTATCCTTATCAGAAAGAGAAAAATACATGGAATAATTTTCATGAAATAAATTTGCTGAAAAGAAGTTATTTTAGCTATCTAAATAATCTTATAAGATAAATAACTTACCTCAGAAAACCTTAAATAACCTCATTGTTCTCTCCCTCTTACTCTCATTCTTCCCTCTTTCTCTGACTCTTCCTTCTCACAAACCACACCTCTTGTGCGGTTTTTAAAGAGGAAGAGGGAATAGGTAGTGGGTAATCCACTCCCTCTTTATTATATTAAATAATGGGTGAGCAGCCCACGTATTGCCCACCTTATAATATAATATAATTTTATAATAATAATATAGTATTATATTATAATAATAAATTTAATTATTATTATTATTATTATTATTATTATTGTTATTTTATTTGGATATTACAATGAAATCTCCAATCATGATTTACAGTATACGAAGTAGTTTTTACGGTTTACGAAGTAGTTTTTACGGTTTATAAGGTAAATATGTGAAGGAGTTTTATCTCGATTTATGTGAATCGGGCTTATAAAATAAGCCAAGCTTAACCAAACAAACTAAAAATAAGCAAATAACAACACCTGGAAAACATATGATTATACAATCCAAGGGAGTGATTATTGTTTTCACAAACACTCATTAATTCAATCACTAACTAATTTTAGGATTATATCTTATTGAGAACCAAAAAGTCATGTGATGAATTGGATAGAAACCAAGGATTGTCATCAATACTGTATGGCGTATATGCCTTCGAGGCTAATCTTTATTCGCATAATTGTTGGCTTCCTGAAAGATGCGATCGAGTTTGTTGTTCCAATCCAGAGCCATGTATGTGTGCTCTGGGATCGTCCCCTAAGCTCCAAACACGAGCACTTTTGACTTTTTTATTAGAAACTGTTGTTCACAAATTAATTCAATGAAATAATATTGATCAGGAGTTCTAAAAATTTGCTAGAATAGTCCTTGCCCAACCCTCTCAAAGCACCCCAAGTGAGCCGTTTTTGCTACGTAAGATAAGGGTCTGTTAGAAAACACAGTAGGCATGAAAAAAAGCTTAGTAGGATATCAAAAGCTCAGTTAATATATTAGAGTCAATTTAGGAATATGATTTGTCTCACTGGACTTTTTTTTTAAAAAAAAGAGCTTCTCATAGAAGCTGATCTTCAGTGTTTCTTGCAGCGGGTGAAGCTGCTTCTGCATGTGACCGTTGGAGCATTTGTGTGGGTGTTATTTGATACCACAAAAATCCAACCAATCAAGGTATCAATTACTTTTTTTTCAAACAAAAGCACCTCCTGCTGCCTCGTGATTCATGAGTTCTATTATTGTTTATTTTATTCATTTTTTATTGCTTTCATCTTCCTTTAATTATAAATCTTAATAATGTCATAAGTCAGAGATTGATTTTTATTTTACTCAAAATTCATTTATCCAGAGAATTCAATGTTGAGACACTTATATTAATACTATAACTTTTTTATGCCAACAAATTTAAATTCATATAATTACAATATAAAATTTTTAAAATTTTATAATTATAATAATAATTGAACTTTTTTTATTTTATAAAATTTTATTTACATTTTTTCACATCAATTATAACAAAAAAAAAAAAAATATATATATATATATATAGTATTCACTAAGGTTTATACATTTTTTAGTCATTTTCCATTTAAATGGGCTTTCCAAATGTTAATCCAAACATGTTTAATGTTAGAAAAAAAAGCACTCTTGCTACCGCCAATCTAAACACAAACAACATTTACAATATGACTTTTACAAAAGTAAGATTACAAAAAAAAACTATTTTTTCACCTAGGGTTATTAAACCCGGACCGGTCATTGAACCGGTCGGAATATTGGGTCAAAGGTCAAGGATTAGTGGGTCAGATTGGAGTCAAATTAAAACTAAATAAAAAAAAATATTTTAAATTTATTAATATAAATTTTTTTTAAAAAAAAACCTAAACTAGATCTATTTTTCAATTGATCCAAATTTAATAACAATATTTTCACCATTGATCAAAACAGACGATACTCAGATGCTCTATTTGTTCCTATAGCAATCTCACGAGGTGGCGATTGTATCATTGTATGATTGATGAGAGTACCCTCCAAGAAAAAGTGCATCTTTAAGATGACGTGGAAAGAAGAGCACCATTGGATCCCGTATGCTAGACCCCCAGCCTTCTCGTAGACTGGATGATTGTGATGAAGGTTGCAAGCTAGGGGTATTCAAAGTTTTCTGTTCCCGGTGTTCCTCCGGTCCCCGTGCCAGACAATTGGGATTGGAAAATCCCGTCCCACAAATTTTCGGAATATAAAGAATAGGGACCGAGCAAAATTATATTTGGGATTAGAAATGGGATTTCTGGATTTCATCTTGTTCTTAATATATATATACATATTAAAAAGAAAATTAACTAAAATCCTAAATAAGAATGGCTGTGGACTGAACCAAGAACAAATGAAACTTAACATCTTTCATTAATTTTGATTTGGGAATTGATAAAGCTTAATATTGGTAACCATGATACTGGTTTATAGTCTCACATTTTCATTTATATACTGTTTATTTTCTCCATACTCATTGGAATTATATACGAGTGTGTGTGTGAAATTCTAGATTGCGGCAAGTTTTATTGCAATCAAAGGATAAACTAACGGTGAAACAAAATTCAGAGTGAAAGTGTTGCACCAAAATAAAAAATACTCATTAAAAAGTGAAAGCGCAAGGTTGATTTTTTTTTTTTTTCAGTTTTGACTATACAATCTTATAATTTCTTGACATCAAGTTTTTGTTGATATTATTGTTTTACTATATAGTACATATGAATTATTTATTGTGTATATGATTTTACTATTTTTCCCCATTTTCTTTTTATATGTTTGGGGAATTGCTAAATCTGTGATTTGACTTGTAAATGTTCTTTTTTTTCTAGGTAAAATAATGCATTGAATAACATATAGATACTTTTTAGAATTTTATCTTTTTTTATAATTTTTGGGGAAATCCTGATAAATTTTTGGCATTGGGACTGATATTCTTTTCCAAACACTTCCTTGAAACGTAATCCGTAATGGGGTGTCCCGATCTTATCGCGTCCTGACAACTCAGGATATGGCTGAGCTAGCTTACATGGATTATGCATGAGAGGCCGAAAACTTCCTAAATTGATAATCTGCCCTCAAATGAGTAATGAAGTAGGCCGCCTCAGAAATATAAATAATTATGGCTCGTTTAGATTAATAGTGATAGAAATGGGTTTTTGTTAATCTAACATTTATAACAGTTAGATTGTAAATATGATTTATGTTTTGATTAGTGGTAATAGAAGTGACTTTTTTTATAAAGGTCAGACTTTTGAGCTTCTTCTCAAAAGTTACTTTTGAAAAAAGAAAACCCAGTCGTCAAAACATTAATCCAAACACCCCAAATCAATTGCCACCAATCTTTAAAAAAAAAAACACTTTTGGGATGGCATTCAAGCTCTTAGTGCCCATTTGGTTCTTGGAATTAAAAGTAATGTAATACAATGTAATTGAATGTATTGTAATGATGATTACATAATTTATTTTGTTTGTCATTAGGGAAAGATGATTCATATACATAAAAAAGTTTGGTTTGATTACATCGAATATAATAATATATGAGAATAATATAGCAAGTGACAAAATTACCCCTTTTTACACATATAATAATGCACACATCGAGTTCATGATAATTTTTTTCATTCTGTGCAATTTACACACTGGGTTTATAGTAATTTTTTAATATTTATGTTCCAAATATTATACAATGTATAGATTGGATTCATGTTAATTTTTTAATATTTAATAAGATATTTTAATATTTTTTAATGGTGGAATTTAATTTTTAAATTTTTTTAATATTTAATGGTGGTAATTAAATTTATTTAATATTTAACCGCATTTATAGGTGAACACTTTGGTCAATTTAAAAATTTATAATAGCAATAGTGTCATTTTCATTGGATTACATGATGTCTGCATCCTCATTCATTAGTCATAGCAGTATAATCCTGATCACATCAAATGATGTAATCAATATTATAAAATGTAATCTTATTTACATTACATAAGCCTAACCAAACGCTTTAATCTTGCTAATACATCAGAATTATATGTAATCATTTCTCATGTAATCGAACCAAACGGACTATTAGTGTGTAAGGGTTCACTGGAATATTTGATTACTGCTTATTTGAATTATTCTATTTTAATTGATTAATTGATATATGAGATAAATTTTAGGAAAAATGACACAAAAAAGAACTTTAGAAATAGTGAAGAACAAAATGGTGTTTTCAACATTCAAAATATATACTAGAGAAATATTAGATATGATTTATCCTTTTGGAAATAAAAAGAAAATGATACAAATGCCTTCAGAGATATTTTTTTAAAACTAAAAAAAGTAACCCCACCCCATCCATTGTTGGCCACCATTGACATACCCTTGCCAGTGCCAGAGTTTTGGTGGTAGGTCAGCCGATTATTGACGCCGAAGCTCTGGGGAGAATAATTATTGGCAAAGTAACAATATTTGTCAAAGAAATCATGACATTTTATTATGTTTCAACAACTTTAATTTAACAAGTAGTAAATATAAACTATAAGGTATTTCTCAAGGTTTTTTTAAGAAATTCACGACATTTCATAAGATCTTAACAAAATTCGTTTACCAAATACTAAATCTATACTACTAGGTTTTTTTAAAAGTTTTGTTAATAATTTTATGACATTTCATTAAATTTCGACAACTTTTATTTACCTTATTACTTGATAAGTGAAATATAAGATCCAATTGATTTTTTTTTTGAAAAATTAAGGAAGTTAATTGAATTATTTTAAAGTATTTTTATTCATTATTTTTTTTTTCAAACTAAATTGTTTGATTTATAAATTGATATATATATGATATGATTAAGTAACTCATTAAATTTTTTTAATTTTTTAAAAATAAATCAATTAAAATTTATATTTAAAACTGAAGATAGTGTTTTATATAGACGTCCCGACAGACCTATTCCTTTATCGACCATACTTTTTTTGGTATTTTATGGTGAGAATATTGCTTGCTTATATTGAACGGTACGATGATTAATAGAATAAAAGAAAATAGTGTGTGACTATGAATTATTTTATTATTTAGATAAAAAGGCTCAGCTTCTCAAACACCTGACTTATTTCTTTCAGTGGTACTAAGTATTATAAACTAGTTTTTTTATACATTTAGCATCTTAAATTAATTTTTTAGTTGCGGTTAGTATGCTAAACTAATTTTTGGTGCTTCTAGTCCCTAAAATATTTTCCTGTAAATATCCAAAATTTAGGATGGTAATTTCTATTGATGAAAATACTTGAAGGATAAAATTATATTAAAAATTATTTTAAGATATTTAATGTTATTAAAAAATAATTTAGGGTGCTGTATGTAGAAAATGAATGTCTCCATTGTTTCTTCTCTCTATTTCTTCTTCATTTAATATTTCTACCATTAGATTAATTTGAATGATTGAAATTTAATACTATATAAAAATATTATTATAACATTAAATATAATAAAAATCTATTAGGGTACATAGAGTAAATGCCATTAAAAATTGATTAATAATAGAGACATTAAATGAATAAGAAATGAGGATGGATAAAAGACCAATTGAGACATTTTTAGAACAAAAGGAGGGCTTGGACCAAAAATTAGTTTATTATTCCTGAAAATATTTTAAGATATTAGATACATTTTAATGCAAATAAAATTAAAGAATAAATATAAACATAAAACACAAATTTGAAGTATACTTATATTTCCTACGGTCATTTTCACCGTGAACTGCATAAAAGGGGGGAAAAGAAAGAAAGAAATATGGACCAAGAGTTAGGAGACGGCTCAAACCAAGAATCTGATATTAGATCTAGTGTGTTTAGAAAACCACCAAACATAAATCGAGATAAAACTCTTCTCACATACTTACTTCGTAAATCGTAAAAACTATTTTCAAAAGTTAATTCAAACACACACTAACCTAGAACGTGATCTCCCTCTTTTCTCTGTAAAAAGCTCCACATAACAAAAAAAAAAAATCATGTCCGGGCATCATATAATAAAAATACAACTGTTAGAAGTATGTTTGGGTTAATGTTGGAGAAATATGTTTACGCAAGTGGAGATAAAATTCTTCTAACATACTTATCTCATATTCCGTAAATCACATCAGAAAAATAGCTTCTACCACTAATCCAAATAAATACTAAATAAGTGTGTTGCATGTATACTCGTGGACTAAGGGTAGGCAAATTAACTACAGACATACTCGTTAACCGACCAAAGTTGGGGCAAACTAGCTAGCTGGCTTTGCCTCTGGTTATTCAGCTGCACACGTTACTCATTTCACACCAAACAAATGCAAATACAAACACTACATTCGATGTTAATATAAAATTTCATTTGTAATCTAATTTGTATTATGGACGAAATCTTATATTAAAATTTGAAGATAGTATTTAGAAACACAAAGCAGGCAATTACAACTCTAATGCCTTGGCATAATAATTGAATGAATAATACGAACATCTTAATTACTGTAAACGTGAAATTGAAGAATATGGGATTAAAAAGTTGGGAACCCACTCGAGAATGTTCTCACCTCAGCTGGTTTATTATGTCTCTTTCTCACAGGGCTTTGGCATAATTAACCAAAATATATCTATTATTGCACTATACGATGAATATGATTATGATACGTTCAGAACAAAGATTGAACGTGAATCTGAAGCCAAGGAACTCTCCAGGCCACTCGCTGGGTTGGCTCCTTTGTGCCTTATCTTTGAACCTCAACTCCAATCCAAAACCAACACAAAAACCTTCATAAATACCCGAGAGCGAAGTGTGAACGAATAAGAAACGCACAATAATTTGTGACCCACAAAGGCCCAAGAATGGCACATTCTACAAACGACACCGTATAAGTCTGTACCCTAACGGAGAAGGAATATTTTCATTAACATTTAACAGGTCTGATGAATTAACCAGTTATATTATTCCATATATTTGTATTTTAATAAAATACCATATTCACTATATTTATCGAATCTACAGTAACATTTGCTGTCTCAGTTTCATGTAAAATGTAGAAGTGCCCTCTCAGTTAGTAATTTCTGTATTAATTAATAGTTAATAATTAATTAATTATATAAGTTGAATGATTTAAATATATAAATTATATTTTAATAATCACTTGCAAAAAAAAATTACACGTATATTTTTACCGATCAGTTTTTAAAATGTAGTAGAGTTCATGTAAAAATTTGTCAGACATTTATGGCGCAAAAAGGTGAAGTGAAGGACATCACTGGTCTAGTCCAGTGATAACAATAATGACAAAAGTAAAGCTCTCGACTTCAGATTATTCTTTTCCTTCTTTATTTGAATTTGTTTCATGTTCTAGATTTTTTTTGGGGGCGAAATTTGATGTTCTAGCTTGTATTCAAGTTTCAAAAATTTAGAGGAAATCCATCGAAGCAGATTGAGGGCTTTGCGGCAAAACAATGGCGGAACAGAAGAACAAATGGAACTGGGAGGTGAGTGGGTTCGACCCATGGAAGTCTCCGACTTCGTCTTCCCCGTCTTCATTTGAGCAACGCGATCAGCAGCCCACTGCACCAGTGGTAAGGAGGTATTCCATCTCCACTTCCTCGATTTTTCCGCATTCAGAGATGTCCAAACACTCCATGGCCTCCAAGCTTCACCGATTGGGGGACAAAGTTAAGGTAACGGGTTTTCATTCCATCTGTGCTGCGTCTTCTTCTTTCTCTTCCAATCTGCTGGATGAATTTTGGTTTTCAGCTTTTTCTTGTGAGTTTCAGCGTCTACTCTATGCTAGTGTTCTTAATGGCAATGTATGTATTTTTGAGAAGGGTTGATTATCAGTGACGATGACGAGGGGAGCATCTTTAAGTACATGCCTTGAAATTTCGGAGTCTAACCGCGTTTTCGCGAATGTCACTAGAATGTTGCGGACCTTGGACTGTATACTCTGAACTAGTTTATGACATGAAGTCACCTTTCATTCTGTCCACTACAGTGCGGTTAATATTTGGTTTCCCGCATAAAACATTATATTGAGAAAGTACTTTGCATGATTCTGGGAAGTCGCCATTTCCAGTTTCAAGCAGTAATTTTTCTCGATGGGCAGCAGGATATAGAAGGGCAGAATGGGCGTCTTTTTCTAATTTCTACATAGAAGACTGTAAGAAAAGAAGGCGTTCATTGCCTTCATTTGTTTCGGAATCCTTATTTCAACTGTTGTTAGTGCATGTGGATCCAATTTTAGGTTCTATCTTGTATCAGCAATTGCTCTAGGATATCAGACTCAGTTAACATTTGTTGAGATTCTAGATTACAGAAAACCAATTGGTTTCTTTTGCTACTATGTGTATCATGTAGCTTTGACTTTAAGGTGCATGTGCAGTGCTAATGAAGCTCATCTTTACATTTCACCAGCTATTTCCTATGTTAAATGGAAACCTAGGGTGTAGGAGATCCTCCACATGCAAGATTATCTGAGGCATTCTGAGGCCTTTTAGAGTCTATTCATATATGCGTGTTATCCAAAGCTCCATAGGGTTCCTGGTCAAGTTAAGAGATTGAAAGATCTTACTAAAAGATCAGTTTGATTAATTGAAGACTTGCCGTCCTTTCATTCTATTGCTGACATCAATTAAGGCGCAAACTACCTATTGTGCTTGATTGAACCTTACTTGATTGCTGGGTGGCCTATTGCATGTTGTCATGGTTATAATGTTTGATGGACTGTGTGTGATGATGAGAAGAACACATTGAGGGTGCTCTTACAGTTCAATGTAATGAATTTAGACTCAGATGTTTGTGGGGGACTATTAGATCAATGTAATTGAGCAGGATGTTAGGAAAATACAACTTATGTTTGTAATGTTTGATGGTCTGTGTGTGATGATGAGAAGAACACATTGAGGGTGCTCTTACAGTTCAATGTAATGAATTTAGACCCAGATATGTGTGGGGGGTTATTAGATCAATGTAATCGAGCAGGATGTTAGGAAAATACAACTTATCGGCAAACCAAGTGCTATTTTGGCGATTATGAAGGTGCATTATTGCTTATTAAGAAGAAATAATCTTCTATAAAATGCGTGGATTATTGTAATTGTAAAGATTTTCTATATTAGTCTAAATTCTAATAATAAAATGTTAGAGATAGCATAAAGCTCTTTTTCTTACCAAATATCGTTGTTTCCTGCATTTGTTGGTGACAAATATAAGCTAAATATATTTTTATCCATTCATGTAATTGCAGTATGCAAAGCTCTATTGGATTATCCAACCAAAAAAAAAAAAACCTGCATTGGATTAGAAATTATTGGTAAATTATCAGAAGTCTCTTTTATGGCACTTCTTGTGCTCATGTACTATGTAAAAGATGACTAGAGAATGAATATATGTAAACTATCCTCTCTCTTTAAATTTCTTCTACATTGTTTTAAGCAATTTTAATATGATTTTTTCAAATGCATATGGTGTACTAGTGGATCTTTTATGAACCATTCAATTCTTAGTTCAGGCATCTGTTAAAACTAACATATATGATATTTTGCACAGTTTGCTAGAGAAGACTACCTGCAGTTAAGACAAGAGGCGAGCGAACTTCAAGAATATTCAAATGCAAAACTTGATCGTGTTACCCGATATCTTGGTGTTCTTGCAGATAAAACTCGCAAGTTGGGTGAGAGACTAATTTTTCTTGAGATATAGTATACATACATTGTGACTGCAACCATAAGAAATGTAGCAGATTTATGTTTGAGATGTTCTTAGTTTCTTACAATTGCGCAAATCAAATGGGCCTAGATATACCTATGCTGGTTTTATAGTTATTATTATTAATGTAGTTATCTCACTGTTGGTTTCCTGTTATTAGATTTTTAATTTTTTTTTTTGGCCCCTATATGAATGTTAGATCAAGCTGCCCTTGAAAGTGAAGCCAGAATATTGCCAATTATTAATGAGAAGAGGAGATTGTTCAATGATTTGTTGGCATCTAAAGGTAGTTTTGTTTTTCATGTATTATTAATAGTTGATATTAATTAATGGTTGTTTCCATATCCACTTTTCTTCAAAGATACTTTGTACACATCATATGATGTTAGTTTGGATCTACCATGGGGACTGGGGGGCATAGGTATGGAGATTGTATTATTGCCTCTATAAATTTGGGACTACCTCATCGCCAATTATTAGTCAGCAAGGATTTGGTCCAAAATTAGAAAACATCAGATAGACTTTTAGCATCACAACTATGGAGAAAATAGCAGAGAAATTTACTTTATTTGTTTAAATTCATTGGTGTCTTGTATGCCAACACTAAATCTACTGCAAGGTATATTACATTATTACTAATTTCATCTGCCTCTTAATAACATTGCTTATTTCTTTTTTTTTTTTTTTTTGGAGCCTCTTACACTTTTAGTTGCAAGGTACCAAATCTTGGGGGGGAAATGATTCTGTGTTTTTTTGTTTAAAAAGCCATGTCTAAAACCAGTTTATTACAATAGATGTTCTTAACTCTACTATTATAAAAGTAACTAGATATTTTCCCCTTGCAATATTTAGGATAGATAATAACTTAAATTTTTTTCGTTAAGATTGATTTATTTTACTAACATTTAACCCATGCTGAAAACATAGAAAAAGATTAAAGAGTTGTATGGGGCCAATAAAATGTATGGAGAAAGATTGATGAATAAAAAAATATACCTGGAGCTTTAGAAGAGCTGCACAGATCATGACTTATAAATAGCTTGGTTTATATAGATCTTATATTTTATATTGATATTGATAATTTCATAATTTAACAAATTGTTTAAATATTCTTTTATATGCATGCACTGCAATTATACTCATGAAATAGAATTGCTGCATCTGCCTCTGGATAATAGAGAATTTAGAACTTAGGCTAGTTGAATTCATGATCTTCTGGCTTTTCTAAGTATATTCTCATGCTAATGTTTTACTGAGCTGATAGCATATATGTTGCTACTAAAACAAGTACTTTACAAATAGTAAGGATATATTATTTATAAATAACTCAATTAGGACATGTTTATTATTGAGTTAATGATGGTTAGACTCTAGTCAGTTTATTTATTATTATTTAATATCTGTTTTTATATTATAAATAAAGCAGAAGCTAGTAGAGATAGGAAGAGTAGATTTTGAGATTCATGGTAATTTTGGGAGATTCTCCTTAGGCTTTATTTGTGGTATGAGTTTAAGATCTTTGCTCATATTCTAATAGAGGTTTTCCTTCCATTTCTATTAATTTATAGTGTTAGATTCTGATTCCATATTCTAATCAATATTTTAATAAATATTCTTCTTCTTTCTTTCCACCTATCTTGGATCCTATCATAGTAATTATACTATTATTTGTAGGAAACATCCGTGTATACTGCCGTGCAAGACCATTATTTGAAGATGAAGGTCCCTCAGTTGTTGAGTTCCCAGATGAATATACTATTCGTGTAAACACCGGTGATGAATCATTGTCCAACTCCAAGAAAGATTTTGAATTTGATCGTGTTTATGGACCTCATGTTGGACAAGGTAACATAGTTTTGTTTCATAATAAATTCAGGCATTGATATAATATTTTGCATGAATAACCTTTTTTATTTTTTATTTTTGCAGCTGAATTGTTTAATGATGTTCAGCCACTGGTGCAGTCAGCTTTGGATGGATACAATGTCTCCATATTTGCATATGGGCAGACACATTCTGGAAAGACACACACTATGGTTGGTTTTTCTTTCTTAAACCTTTTGTGCGTTTGTGTGTGTGCATATCACTACCCCTGCCTTTCAAGAGAAAGAAAGAGCTGAGTGGGGGTTGTAAGTTTAATATTGATTTGATCATTCATATGCTTGTCCTGTGTGTGGACCTTTTTTTATATGTTGTTTAACTTCTCAGTTAAATGAATTTTTGGCCTAATGAATTGCTTCTTGGGTGATTATTTCTCTCTTAGGAAGGGCCAAGCTATGATCGAGGTTTATGTGCGCGTTGTTTTGAAGAGTTGTTTGATTTGGCCAATTCAGATTCAACTTCTACTTCTCAATACAAGTTCTCTGTTACAATTTTTGACCTTTATAATGAACAGGTTTATTTCTCTTGCCATGTACAATGTACATCCTTTTGGTTGTGTGTATGGTTTGATTGCTAGTTTTTTATTTGTTAGGGACGTTGGGTTTTGAAGGCTCTTACTAGTCCCTTTTAATGTGATTATGCAGACAAGGGATCTACTTTTGGAGTCGGGGAAGAGCATGCCCAAACTCTCTTTAGGATCACCTGAATATTTTGTGGAACTGGTGCAGGAAAAAGTTGAAAACCCTATTGACTTTTCTAGGGTTTTGAAAAACGCATTTCAGAAGCGAGGAAATGATTTATCGAAGATTAATGTCTCTCATTTGTATGGTCTAAATTCCATGTTAACATTTTGTATATATTCTGCTGTGACCTTTTCCTTTTTGCTGTTCTCCACTGTATGATAATCTTATACTAATGGCACACTTTCACCTCCTAAAACAAATCTTTCATGGGGTTTTTGTCTACTGGTAATTAATGATACATGGTTATAAAGCTAAAATGAAGACTGAATTTTCGCTAGTTTGTGGTAACATCTTTCTAAATTTATCACTCATTTATTCTGTGAAAGAGATAACTTGTGTGGCAAGTCATAGTAATTAATTGTGAAGCTGATATCTGGATGCATCTATTTCATGTACCTAAATAATTTTCTTAGTGAGTGCCTTCACTAATTCAGCTCTGTGGATTTCATGTGCCTTATTAGGATTGTCACAATACACATATTTTATGACCATTTGATCACTGGTGAAAGCTCATATAGCAAACTTTCTCTGGTTGACTTGGCTGGAAGTGAAGGTCTAATAACAGAAGATGATAGTGGGGAGCGTGTGACAGATTTGCTGCATGTTATGAAGTCACTGTCAGCGTATGTCATTATCATTAGTTTTCCCTTCATCAACAACTATATCCTTTATCTGCTTGATGGTCAATAAGACATATGTCCATGTGACTAGGTGTCATTGCACTCAAGTATTTTTCTTCTAGTATTTTGGACATGCCTTATCAGGAATCATTTCTTGGCGTGAATGTTGCTAGGTTAGGCTGTGACTTTTAGCACTCTGAATCATGTGTATTCATTATGGTGTAAAGGAGATATATACAAGAGGCCGAGTATCAAATCTAGCCAGATTACGAGAGTGAAATCAGGGAGGAATAGAAACAATTAATCCTAAAGATACCTGATTCTGTTTCTAAAAAAACAGGGATATATGAAATGAAAAATAATCACAAATAATTATGCGATCCTAACAACATAGGCTACCAGTCTCTTAATGTCTTTAATTCTACTTGGAGATCAGAATTGTAGATAGTTGGTGCTGGTCCCTTGTAACCTGTTTCAGGCTTGTCTTTCTCTTATCCTCGTTGGGCAAAGTATAAAGGTCCACAAAAAATGAAATCCAATCCCCCCACTCGGCCACTCCTTTGCTTATTTTCCTGTTAAATTTATGGAATTCCCTTGTCTATTCATATTGAAGTGATTGACAAGTTCAGTGAAATAAAGTGGAAATCTTTTTAGCTATCTTCTTGATGCATGTTTTTGCAGGTTGGGGGATGTTTTGTGCTCTTTGACCTCAAAGAAGGATATTGTTCCTTATGAGAATTCAGTGCTAACAAAACTGCTTGCAGATTCAATTGGTAAAATTTTTTCCTTCACTTATTCTGTTTATGAACTTATGGTCACGTCTATTTGGTATTAATAGACAACAGTTATAAGAATTGTTTCTTGACGTAAAGGTAACAGAGAACTTTCTCTGCTTGTTTAGCTATTCATAAGCTCTTAAAATGTTAAGGTGCAATCCAGTCAATCGTTAGATGCTCTGCCACATGAGCTTTTTATTTCACAATGTTGTGAATCTTTAAGCTAATATGGAAATGCACGCAGCAACTACATTTTTCATTTGTTCTATTTCCTTTTTATTTATCTGTATTGAATTATTGAACTGTTACTTTTAATTCAAAATTAATGCTCTGTAAGCATTTTCCTTATGAGGACATTCGTGCTTCTTAAATTTCAATTACAGACCAAATCCTGTTTGAAAGAGTTTTTTGTCGATTACTGCTCATGAGAGACTGTTGCTTTTATCACATCCTTTGGCAAAAGAGAACATTTTTACAAGGGAGAAAGATGTAGGTAGGCAAAGGACAAGAAGATATCCTTTAGAAAATCAGAAGGAAACCAATGAGTAGATGCACACAGCATTTATTAATTAGTGTTTGGGAAAGGTTAAAACCATGGTTTCAGAAGCCCTTTTTCGCAAACTGAGAACAAACTCCTCTCACATACTTATCTCGTAAATCGAAAAGCTATTCTCCAAAAACTAATCGAAACACACAGTAAATTGAGGAGTCAAATATCCCAAAAGCTTAACCTTTTGACAGTTGGCACTAAATTTTTTAGCTACTGTTTTTAGATAAAGGTGATCCCTCTTGGGTAAGATTAGTGACATGGCATTTGCATCTATCCATAATTTGAATATACCTCCTTTTTTGAGCCCCATTCTGGTGTTAGTAAAGTGAGCTTCTCACGTCTTGAATGTTTAACTATTGTGAATGTTTTGCACATATGGTCTATTCTTTTTTTGTAGGTGGGAGTTCCAAAACTCTGATGATAGTAAATGTCTGTCCAAATGTTAAAAATTTGTCCGAGACATTATCATCTCTCAATTTCTCGGCCAGAACTCGAAATTCTGTATTAAGCCTGGGAAATCGAGATACAATTAAGAAGTGGAGAGATGTTGTAAGTTCTTCTGTGACCTGCTTCCTTCTGTGCAAATGATTCCGTTCTCTACTACTTTTTTGCCTAGATTATAAATAGCTGATTATTTTCATCAAGATTACTTTATTATAAATATCTGATTATTTTCATCAAGAGTACTTTCCTAGGGCAGTGCTCGAAATATCTGTATTCACATCTATCCATTTTGAAGGTTTAACAAGATTAACGGGATTTCATGGAAATCAGTTTAGTATACTCTCTCCATTTCTAAGTAATTGTTGCTTCGAAATTATGCGCAAGGATTAAGAAATTTAATAGCCTAGAATATAGTAATATCTGATACTATTTGACTAAAATACCCTTAACTTTCTATTATGTATTAGATTCTTTCTCCATTGACCTGTTAATGAAGGACAAAATGGTACAAAAAACAATTGATGCTTTATTAAAATTTTAAAGAGACAATAATTTTGCAACAAGACATAAACTTCAAATCAACAATCAGTTTGAAACGGAGAAAGTGATAACTTATTAACAATTGCCTTTTAGAAATGGTATGAGCAAAGAATTTTGGTTTGGCATCTATCTAGGCTTGCTACTTAATAAAATTTGTGACTCGAAAAAGAGTAATTTAGGACCTACTTGCAGTTCATTATGTTTCCCTATTGTATATATTCTCAGTAAGTGAGTAGGGAGTTTAATTGTTTTTCATTCAAAATCTGCTTGGGCCTATAAAGCAAAACATTTCACTAGGTATTCTTGGTGAGATATATAGTGGTGATTGCGACACAGATTTCACCACAAATTTGCTGTTTATCTACTAAATTTCATTTTTATGGTTCTTGCAGGCAAATGATGCACGGAAGGAGTTGCATGAGAAGGAAAATAAAGTCCTAGATTTGAAACAAGAGGTTTTAGGACACAAACAAGCACTGAAAGAAGCTAATGATCAGTGTGTCCTTCTCTTCAATGAAGTACAGAAGGCGTGGAAAGTTTCTTCTGCCTTGCAGACAGATTTGAAGGTTTTGTAATCTAATGGAGTTTAGCATGGTTTTTCAATTTTACTTAGTGACAGGTTATTTTTAGTGATTTGACGATTGAATTTTCTGCTCGTGGATTCCACAGATAATGTTAATTCCTTTAGTAGTATGCGCTTTTTCTTGCTGCAAAATCTCAGAACAATTATGCAATAATACATGACTTCATACTTAAATAAGTTACCCAATTAATCATGTGCAACTTGTGGCATTTTCTGATTTAATTTATCCCAAGTTGGGTGTTCTGGTTCAACTGTTTTGCATTATTGCATGAATTAGGAAGTATAGTATGTGCAATGATATAACTTCCCTATTGGGGTCAAGTGTGAGTACATAGAGGGAAAAAAATCTCACAATAAATAGGATTAAAGAAGTATAAAAGTGAAAAGGACCCATATATTCCTCTAAAAATTTCAAGATTTGGTGTCAAACTCACTATTGTACTTTCTCTTTAAGCGGTGTTCCTTTAAAGGATGAGGAATAAAGGATACACATTTGACTCCCCCCTCTTTTGGCTGTATATCCGTATTTGCTGCCTATGCTTGCTCTTTTTTCCAATCTTCTTTATCATTGAAAGGATTGATATCTTATTTACATTGTTTTGGGAGATTTATATATTATGTTCTGCAAGATCTGCCAATTTCTGTTCTGTCAACATTCTTAGCATTCTGTGGATGGTTGGTTGGTAGCTCTAGACATAGTGTTTCTGCTTAGGTGAGGCCTGTCAGTAAGCTATATTTCTGCACTTGTTTGCTGCAGGCAGAGCATATTACTTTGGCAGATAAACATAAGATAGAAAAGGAACAAAATGCTCAGCTTAGAAATCAAGTGGCTCAACTGCATCAGTTAGAGCAAGAACAGAAATTGCATATACAAGAGAAAGATTCAACCATCCAAAGCTTACAGGTCTGTTACATTTTTAGTTGTTTGATACAATATTGATTTAGAAGTATTTGTCTTTCCCGGTCGTGTCGTATTCTAATGAGCACATGTGTTTTCTGATTTAAAGTTTAGACGTACTAAACTGCCAGAGGGGTTGTATTCTTCTTAAGTCGGATTATTATGACTTGGATACCAAGTACAGAATAGGGAAACAGCAAAAATCAAAGTTTTAGTTGTTGTTATGCTTTGCTCTGTATATTGATATTTTTTAGTTGATGCATAGATCACCTTTTATTATGGGATAGGGTTTTCATTTTTGAATGTATTGGACTTAACATCAAACACTCATGAATACATTTGTTGTGGTATATCTAACATGTGAACGTGACTGAGCATTGTTTCTGCCACAAGTTGAAGCATCCGACATTCTTTAACTTATCTCATCACTTGAAAGTTTCAACAAGACCATTTGTTTCCTTTCCTGGGTTATTTTTGAATATGGTTTCAATGAATTGATTTGTGACTTAAGAAAGGATGTACCAGATTATTATATTCTTTTCCCTACGTGCCTGGCAGCTTATCAAAGTCCTCACTGTTACAGGCTAAAATTGGGACTCTTGAATCGCAACTCAGTGAAGCTATTAAATCCAACGGACCTAGATCAATGTTTGACTCCAATCCAAATTCTGGAGCTCTATGCAATTCCAAGGGAGATGGCATGGATTCTTCTTCAGTAATCAAGAAACTAGAAGAGGAACTTAAGAAACGAGATGCTCTAATTGAGGTCTGCTATAATTTGTGATTTAATGTCTGATTGTTGCTGTACTGGTCTCTTATTTGTTGTTTGTTATGAATGATTGGTTATTGCAATTGGCTTGGTTGGTCTTGATTTTGTCTTTTGTAGCTAAGTAAAACTATAACAGGCATTAATGGAAAGCCACTAGGAGTTGGCTGCTGGCTGGTATCAGTTAAAGGTTTTCAGTAGTGTTGAAGGAGATCTGAGGTTCAAAGTTTTAATCTGTCATATTACTAAATAAAAAGGCATAAATGCTGTATATCTTATCAGTACAAATAGTTATGCATAGAGGAGCATATTTAAGCACATGTTTGCATTTATGGCTCAAAGAAATACCAGCAAAGTGAATGGGAGGATGGATCATGGCTTGCTTAAATTATTAGGGGCTGGGGTGGGAATAACTGTAATTGCAACCTAGAGATCTCATCTTGATATTTCAGTTTTCATCTTCCATTGAGCTTTCTAGAATGTAAAGCATCTCCTCGTTCATCCCTGAATAGAAATTGCTAAAAATTTTGCCACACCCCAAGTTTTGAATAATTTTCAGTAACGTTAATTTACTATTGATGTTTTTATTGAAAAAATAATTATCTTTGTTTCCTTCGGTTGCATTATATTCTGGCTAGAAGCTTAATTTTCTCTTTTTCAGAGGCTGCATGAAGAAAATGAGAAGTTATTTGATAGGCTGACTGAGAAAGCGTCGCTGGCTGTGTCCCCTCAGGTAGGCAAATTTCAATTCATTACAGAATAGAAGCATTCATTCCTTATGTCATCTATGTTATTAATGAACATATATGATCTTTTGTCAGTCTTCTCATCTGACAGTTTTAATTTTGTTTTTTTTTTACTTCCATTATTTCTTAATTTTGGTCTTCTGAGGCCAGTCTATGCTACACCTAGTATTTTTGTGTTTTTATGATGGATTGTGAGGACAAAGAACTGCAACTAAATGGTGCAAAGTTTCTCTCTTATGTCTGCAAATAACAATTGCGAGCTAGAAGAGTTTCTCATCCATAAATCTTTCTACCTGTTTGGTAAATATCCAATATATTTGTAGCCCTTGTACCATCTTAGTTCCCATTGTTTTCATCAATCAGCGACATATTCCAAATGGTGGCATATTTTAGCAATGAATGATTAAGCAATTTATCAACCTATACTATGGCAATTAATTAGTATTGACATTGATGTTTCTGAGCGATATATCCATGTGGTGCGTCTGAGTCTTAATTGACACTTCGTTTTCAGCTTTCAAGCCCATCATCTACAGGAACAACTAATGCTCAACCTCAAGACGCAGGGAGGTACGAGCTATTTTACTTATGGTATGTTTTCCTGTTTCATTGCAAGTTTGTGCTATTGACTTACTTCTAACTGGCGTGAAACAGGAGTGACACCAATAATACAAGAGATCGTTCTATGGATGCCCTTCCTTTACCTGTGGCCACAGATAAAAATGATGGCACTGTTGCATTAGTTAAATCTGGCTCTGAAAAAGTTAAGACTACCCCTGCAGGTGAATATCTTACTGCTGCTCTGAATGACTTTGATCCAGATCAAGATGAAGGCCTTGCTGCCATTTCTGATGGTGCAAACAAGCTTTTGATGCTGGTATGCATTTTGATTGATTTATGGTTCAACTTTCAGAGAAGTGTTGTCAGAAGATTTATCATGAATATTTTGTTCTCTACATTTATGTATTGAAATTATTATTTTGGGTTGCAAGTCTACTGCGATCAAAATCTAACCAATATTGTAAAATGTTTAGATCCCTTTAGCTCTTCCTTAATGGTATTTGCTTTATGAAGCAATGACTAAGATGAAGTAGAAATTTTCAGAGGTTCAGCTTATAAGTTTGACTTAGTTTGGGCCTCAGGCAGTGCATCCTAATTCAATTTAATCTGATGTTTCTTTTTCAATAATGTTGATCTGCACCTCAAATTCTCAGTGTTTATTTAGATCAACTTATTTTAAGTGATTTTGTGTTGTATGAGATAAATATGTGAGAGTTTTGTCTTGTAAAGCGCAAAAGAGCTTAAAATAAGCTCTCCCAAACATATGCTTAATAAAAATGCTAAGAGAAATTTCAACCTTTTGCAGCACACTAATCTGTGTCTCAGGCTAGATAAATTTTATTAGTGTCCTTTCTAATTTTTGCAGGTTCTAGCTGCTGTAATTAAAGCTGGTGCCTCCAGAGAGCATGAGATACTTGCTGAGATTAGGGATGCTGTTTTCTCTTTTATTCGGAAAATGGAACCAAAGCGAGTAATGGACACAATGCTTGTTTCTCGTGTTAGAATCCTATATATAAGGTCTTTACTCGCTAGATCCCCAGAACTGCAATCCATCAAGGTAATGGAATAGAGGTTATTAAACTTAACTTTCTCTATCTCTTTATAAGGCTATCTCATTGTGTTTTTAGCGGTGTTCTATTGAATATAATGGGCATGCCATTTGTCAATTTGCTGAATTTTGCACTTTGAACTTGAAGGTCTTGCCTGTTGAGTGCTTTCTTGAAAAGGCTAACACTGGGCGCAGTAGAAGTTCAAGCCGGGGGAACAGTCCTGGAAGATCCCCTGTG
Organism: Albizia julibrissin; assembly: GCA_037074505.1. Lineage (NCBI taxonomy): Eukaryota > Viridiplantae > Streptophyta > Magnoliopsida > Fabales > Fabaceae > Albizia > Albizia julibrissin. Next base: position 36,379,855 of record CM073488.1, on the reverse strand, counting down.
CAATATGTTGATGAGCAGATCCAAGGATTTAAAGTTAATCTAAAGCCAGAGAAGAAATCCAAATTTTCATCTGTTGTATTAAAGATACGTGGAATTGATCAGGTAGCTGCTACTATAGCATATGCTTTCTATGTTTATGCTGTACAGACTAACATGGAGAGGTGCTCAGCTGAACGATTAGAAAATTCATGAGGATTACTATAGTTTGCAAATCAGACTGGAAAAAATGGGAACTGATCCTTCCACCAGTCCAGTAAACCAATGAAAACCATAGTTTGCTGCTATTTCCCCCTCATCTGTCATTCTGTAGAGGCTGCTAATTTGCTGTTTTCCCTTTTGCCGTAGTCCTTTGTTCTGCACATATGGATGCATTGGTAGGGCGGTTTGATACTTTGATTAATTAACTAAGAAAGTACTGGTTCTATCATCTAACTTTTTTGTTTTTTTTTTAAAATATACTGGTTCCATTTTTCTTACCATTCCTTTTCTTGCTTGGTGGTTTTTTTTTTTTTTGGGGGGGGGGGGTTTACAGGACACCTGGAGACAGCAGGTAACTGGCGGGAAGCTTAGGGAAATTACTGAAGAAGCCAAAAGCTTTGCAATTGGGAACAAGGGTCTTGCTGCGCTCTTTGTGCATACTCCAGCTGGTGAGCTGCAGCGCCAAATTAGATCCTGGCTTGCAGAGAACTTTGATTTTTTATCTGTTACTGGAAATGATGCATCGGGGGGTTCAACTGGTCAGTTGGAGCTTCTTTCAACTGCAATTATGGATGGTTGGATGGCAGGACTTGGGGCAGCCATGCCTCCCAACACTGATGCTCTTGGCCAGCTTTTATTTGAATATTCAAAGCGCGTCTATACTTCTCAACTGCAGCACTTGAAGGTATGTGCAACGTTATATATCTAAAATAACTCTTCTGAATTCATATACAGTGATTTGATAATATACTTGAAGAAGCCCTGTACTTTATATTGGGAAATGTATTGTGAGTTTGAATACTTATCATCACATCTGGTAAATTAATCTACCATTGATGAACATAACCTTCAATGCTCAGGACATTGCAGTTGGTTTTTAATAGCCTCATATGTCCCTTCCCCTTTTCTCCACTTGTCAAACTCCCCATCTGAACCCTGTGTGAGCCAAAATTTTGCCACAGAGAATAGTGCAACATTATTTTCTCTTTTTCTACTACCTAATTTATTCATTAATTCAAGTTTCTCAATTATCACTATTAATGCTATCCTTCTTTGCCATGGATAAGCTAGTGTGGAAATATTTAATTTATACTCCCTTCGGTCCTATTTATAAGTAACTTTCTCCTTGATTGCGCAAAACAAACTGGTAGTTAAAAACAATGATTGTGTCAAAAATACCATGTTTTTTCCATATATGCCCCTATTTATGAAACTGAGAGAGAATGTATAAAAAGTAAGAAAGATAGTAAAATATGTTTTCCCAATGCTTTGTTGACTTCTTTCACCTAGTGAGTTCTCTCTCTTCTTAATATAATTCTTGGTGTGTGTGATAATTAATTATAAATAATATGCATTTAATAAGGGTAAATAGAGACGTCGATCACAGAATTCAGGCCGGATGGTATAAATGGAGAAAAGCTACTGGAGTTATCTGTGATCGTAAAGTACCTAATAAGGTAAAAGGAAAGTTCTATCGGACCGCTATAAGACCAGCAATGCTATATGGTAGTGAATGTTGGGCTTTAAAGGGACAACATGAGCATAAAATGGGAGTCGCTAAGATGAGGATGTTGAGATGGATGAGTGGCCATACAAGAAAAGACAAGATTTGTAATACTCATATACGTGAACGAGTGGGAGTGGCTCTTATTGAAGAAAAAATAGTAGAAAATCGTTTGAGGTGGTTTGGACATGTTCAGCGTAGGCCTTTGAGTGCTTCGGTGAGAAGGGTAGATCAAGCAGGATGGAGTCCTATTAGACGAGGTCGAGGAAGGCCGAAACGAACGCTTAATGAGGTCATAAAGAGAGACCTTTTAATTAATAATATATCGAAATCTATGGTTTTTGACAGAGCACAATGACGTCGTGCGATCCATGTAGCCGACTCCACCTAGTGGGATAAAGGCTTTGTTGTTGTAATAAGGGTAAAATAGGAAAAATGAGCTTTTATTTTTAGACACAGTGAAAGTTGCTTATAAAGGAGACTGGCCTCATGAGAGAGAAAGTTGCTTATAAATAGGACCGGAGGGAGTAATGAATGAATAAAATGCATGAGACTTGTTCAGCTGATTTCGTTTTTTTTTTAATTTACGAACTTCTTCTGACATTTACATTTTAGATAATATATTATGTGTCTTCTGACATTTGGGTATCAGGATATTGCTGGTACCTTGGCAACTGAAGAGGCTGAAGATGTTGCACAAGTAGCCAAGCTGCGTTCTGCTCTTGAATCTGTTGATCACAAGAGAAGAAAGGTGCTTTATTTTGTTCAACTATTATAACTTTTCATTGCCTGCAAAGTTAACATATTAACTTCTGTTGCATGTATTAAAGTTCCATGATGAACTGAATTGCAATATCTACCATTGCATTAGTTTATCAGATGATTGCACCGAAAAGGAGAAGAAAAATGCTCTCACTGAATTATTTACTATTTCTCATTTGTTTCTTGAAAACTACATTGATGAGAAGGAATCTGGATTCTGGAATGCTATTGGAAAGTTGGGAACCTACTAATTTTGGTTTCTTTGCTTCTCCTAAGTCTGGTTTTCAACAATGATCAGAAAAAGCCTTAGCTTCTCCTCTTTTGGAAGACAGTTGGATTATGAGTATCACGGGCCACCATAGTAAATGACTCAACGTTCAGATGGGTGATTCTTTTTCTATTTTCCTTGTGCTTCACTTCTGAGAATAATTGAATTATGGAAGAGGCCTGTTTTTGGTCAAATTCTTGGATGTTTGGCTGGGTAATTTGGGTAGCCTTCTTTGGTATTAAGCGCCAATACTTGTCCATATTTTGTCATTCAGGCCCTGTAGGCTCTGCTACAGTGATACTAGTAGAAATATAAGGTTTGACTTTCTTTTGAACTCATTTTATTAGACGTAAGTAACATTACAATAAATGACAAAAATAGATAATGGACTAACACTCCTACTAACCCTTAACTCTGAGAGGATAAATAATTTTATTTAATTACAGAAGGATAACTCAATCTGAATTAAAGTTAAAACCAAATTACTTAAAATAATCCTTAACATATGGAAATGTTATCTATAGACAAATAATCCTAAATTGAATAAATAAAATTAAAATAACTAAAAATAACGATTAAAATCATTTTTAATTTCAATCAATTCATTTCTTATTTTGTGATCTATGTTCTTTTGTTAACTTAGATATGCAAGGTTACTGTTATAATCAGGTTTTGTACTTAACTGATGATGAATCTCTACAGTTTCTTCTTAGATAAATGTTCACTTGTCATGCATTGACACTGTTTACTTATCATGATCAGATTTTACAGCAAATGAGAAGTGATGTAGCTTTGCTGAAATTGGACGATGGGGGTTCACCAATTCAAAGTCCTTCTACTGCAGCTGAAGATGCCCGATTAGCATCCCTCATTGCACTTGATGGCATATTAAAGCAAATCAAGGTTCTTTTCTTTTTCAAATTTATCCTATTGAACAAAAAAACTACTACTGTTTATCTTTTAAGTAAGAAATGATAATTCAAATAATTATTTGAACAGGATATAACGGGACAGGCTAATGTGAATGCATTGAGCAGCAGTAAGAAAAGAACAATGCTTGCTTCTTTGGATGAACTAACGCAAAGGAAGCCTTCGCTTCTTGAAATTGATCATCCATGTGCTCAGAAGCAAATTGCAGATGTTCGCCGCATGATTGAGGTATGCTGTCTGCCAAGAGTAGTGCTGGGCCTTGTCTGTAAATTTGTTGTGTCAATACTGAAGGAATTTGATTGTGCATTGGAATTAACCTGGCATACTTTAATGTCAACCTCTTACTTTTTAACTGTTCTATGAACAAGGAGAAGGAATCGTTTAATTGGGTTGCCTACCCACCTTTTGACCTGGTGTTCTCGTGTATTTGGTGGTAGCTTTTCAAATGGTGATTCATTATGAAATGAAACAAAATTAATTCTTTGCACTTCTATTTGGGAGTAAAACACCGTCTTTAACCAGATCATGCATAATTTTTGTGACATTACTTGGGTTCTTTGGCAAGTTTTGCTATGCCTAATTCTTCTCTTCTGTTGTAAATGATTCAGTCTATCCCTGAAGATGACCGTATTCAGGATATACCACATGCTCGGAAGGCATCAACAGATCTGGCGTCTGGATTTGAAACTGATGTGGCACAGTGGAATGTTCTTCAATTTAACACAGGCTCTTCCACGCCGTTCATAATCAAATGTGGAGCAAACTCAAACTCACAACTAGTCATCAAAGCCAATGCTCGAGTTCAGGAACCAACAGGTGGTGAGATTGTGAGGGTTGCTCCAAGACCATCCATTTTGGAAAATATGAGCTTGGACGAGATGAAACAAGTGTTTGCTGACCTACCAGAGGCCCTGAGCTTGCTCGCCCTGGCAAGAACAGCAGATGGAACTCGAGCAAGGTATTCTAGATTATATAGGACCTTGGCTTTGAAGGTCCCATCGTTGAGGAGTTCGGTTAGTGAGCTTGAAAAAGGAGGTGTACTGAGAGATGCAAGGACATGACTTGTGATCAGAAAGTTGCTTCTTGTCTTTTGGGTGGGCTGTAAATCTTATAAGATGGGAAAATGATATGCGAGGACTCGATTCTTTACAGATTTGGGTTGGAGAACCTCAAAGATCATAATTATTTTTAATGATCAACGTTGCTATCATATTTAATGAGGTGTTCTAAAAAATTCCTACTAAATTTTAGGTAGGTTATTATGAAATTATACAAGTTTCTTAAAATTTAATGATACATCTCATAAAATATATTAGCAGGGTTGATTCTTACAAATAAGTATGATTCTTAAGATTGTTTAATCTAAATTTCTTTAGATCGGGGTCTTCATATGTATTTTCCGGTTTTCCCCTTGAGAAAGGGTTGGTTAAGTAGCATTGTCTCTTGTATTTTGCATTATCCCAGAGGGGCAAATGAATGTCTAGGTACAATGAAACGGTTATTCTGTAAGTTATTGTATTTATGGGTAATTATTTCAATATTTTGTTCTTTTTTAATTAAACAAGTCTGAAAAGATCTTTAGCATTAATTTAATTTAAGTCAGGTCCAAATGAGACTTTTATGAAAAGATGTATGATAACTCATGTAATGCATGTATGGGCACCAACCATCTGTTCACTTTGGTTTGTGGGTTTGCTAAGCATTGAAACCATAATTTCAGAAGTTTTTTTTATAAATTGAGATAAAATTCTTTTTACTTATTTATCTCATAAATTATAAAATTTATTCTTTAAAAATTAATCTAAACACACTCGAATTATTATGATAGTTCCTATAATCACTATATATTATAGGGCAGTTAATTTGGATACCGTTGAAGCATTTGAATTTCATTTTATCTAGGGTCTATTTGTTAAATAGAAGTTAAGACATTTAGGGTCTATTTGTTTCTGTTTTTTCTCTCCCTAAAACAGTCTTATAAAATTGTTTTTTAAAAACATGTTTTGAAAAAAAAACTATTTAGATAGTTGTTTTAAAAAATCTATCTTTAAAAATAAAAAAACAAAAATAAGAAAATAACTAAGAACTGTTTTTTATTTTTAGTTTTTAAAACCAATTTATTGAAAACAATTTTTAAGCGAGTTTTTTGTTTTTAAAAACAAAAAACTGTTTTTAAGAACATAATCAAACAAGCCCTTAATATTGAAACAAAAAACTGTTTTTAAGAACATAATCAAACAAGCCCTTAATATGTCTTAAATTGTTTGCTAAAAAAATATGTATTAAGTTGATTAATTTTTTTAAATTTGCCCTTAATTTTTTTTGCTACAAATTTTCCCTTATTTATTAATAAGTATTGAAAAAAGATGTTATATATTTTCTCTCACTTACATTTTTAACTGGGTGAAGTTAGGAACTTAGATCTGATTTCTCTCTTTTTCTTTTTTTAACTGCTGCTGTTCTTTCCCCTTTCATGACTATTGAATCAAAATCTAATTGTCTATATTTAATATTTTATAAAAATATTATTACAGTATAGAAAAAGATGAGAAGGAAATGAAGAAAAAGATGGGAAGAAAATATTAAATATAGAATATTAGATTTTAATCTAATGATTATAAGGGGGGAAAGGGGCGGCAACAAACGGAAAAAGAAAAGAAGAGAAACCTGGTGGCAAATTAGAAAACCATCATTAATAATTTTTGCTCTTGAAGGGTGAACTTATATTTAAGGTAAAATTTTTTTAATATATATAATTTATAACAGAGACCAGAATGGGAGTGGTATCACTTTAGGTATATTTGTGTAGAAATACAAACTTATATTAAAAAATGCAACTTATTTTCATTCTGTATATAAAATGATATATGGACATAATATATTTTTTAAAATGTACTATAAAATAAAAATGTTTAATTATATTTATCTAAATTCATACGTTGGTGCGATTTTTCTGTTTTCTTGCCGCTCCAGCGGAGAAAATGTTCAACTGTATTTTGTTTTATAGATATAAATTGCCCGAGCTGACTGTGCCTCTATTCATCTCGGAGATCGCAATCTTTTGCCAGATCTCTGAACTATAGCTTTGTAGATTCCATCAGCCATAGATGTCTTCAATTACTTGTACTAAGCTAACTTTATTGACGATAGCCGCCGTTATCCTTCAGTGTATTGGCCTCTCCGTCTTCGTTTTCGGCTTCTTCCCTGTCAAGCCTGTTCTATCTGGCTACAGGTACACCCGTCCTCCCTCAATCCATTCAAAAGCAAAAGCCTGGAGAGTTTCAGAAACTTATTCCATCTAAAAAAAAAGAAAAAAAGTTAACTTTTGACTTTGCTAATGTGTTAAGTGTTCCTTCCTCTGGAGCATTTCGGGAACTTGATTTCTTAGCGATGAATTTACGTTTCTTGGTCTTGCTAGTGGTTTCGAGAGCTTCCGACGGCCAACGTGCAATGACATTGGAAATGAGAGCGAGGCATCTTTGCCTCCTGATCGGCTTGAGTCGTTGTATCAGGTGTTCGGTCGTTTCTTGGTTCTTGTTCTTTTCTATAGTGATTAGAGGCTCCATTGTTCTAGCTTAGTGCATGTTTAATTAGAAAAGCTGCAAAGATGGGCTGTCATGAGAAATCCTTGCTCACGTTAAATGATTTTATTAATTTAAATTATTTGTTTTTACTACAAATATGTTTCAGCGCTTATATACTTTTGTCTGTTATCTATTTAAAAAATGATTTATTATTTATTGTGTAGGCACTATCTGAAATCCCTTCTTCATTTGACCGACTTGTCTTGATGGTACGTTAAATTGTTGGAGTACATAATTGTCGAGGTCTAAGATTTCCAGTCATTCATACATATTAGTTATTAGTTGTTAGCGGCGGTATCATAGATTTAAGTTAGCATCTAAAATCTTGCTGTTTTAGGTTATTGATGGTCTTCCAGCTGAATTTGTGCTTGGCAAGAATGGCCAGCCTCCAAGCAAGGCTTTTGTGGAAGCTATGCCATATACTCAGTCATTGTTAGCAAATGGTAAAGCAGTTGGGTATCATGCAATTGCTGCAGCGCCAACTGTTACCATGCCCCGTTTGAAGGTTGGCTTACTTTGCTGATTTAAACATGGAAGAACAAAATAAATGCACATGATTCACAGGTTTCCTTTCCTTTTTCTTACCCTTCTTGCTCTATCTTTGAATGACATTTCAGGCTATGGTTTCTGGAGCGATTGGGGGTTTTCTGGATGTGGTTTTGAACTTTAACTCCCAAGCATTTTTAGAGGACAATCTTCTTGGTTAGCATAGAAATCTTGCTTAAATAATTGATCACACTTCTTAGAACTAGGACTCTTGGATTGGTAATTCTCATTGTCACTTCTTGCAGCCAAGTTCTTTAAGATTGGGTGGAACATGGTTATGCTTGGTGATGATACATGGCTCAAACTGTTTCCTGGTTTATTTGCGAGACATGATGGAGTGAGCAGTTTCTTTGTAAGTCAAACATCAATTTCTACATAGCTATTGTATTTATTGATCAGCTCATATAGCATCTCGTGGTTTTTTATTAGCTTCTTGTTGATATAGGTTAAAGATACTGTACAAGTAGATCAAAATGTGTCTCAACATCTTGGGGATGAACTTGTCCAGGATGATTGGAAATTGTTAGTAAGTAACTGTTTCCATTTCATTGCATGTTATTTTATAATTTGTTGTTCTGACTGATGTAATTCTTTTGACCAGTAGTTTTTTACTTTTATTTAAATACATTTGACTGAGTTTATATTTTAGATTCTTCATTATCTAGGCTTAGATCATGTCGGGCATATTGGTGGACGCAACAGGTATGATCATTATTTGATTGCTCTGTTCATATAACACTATTCTGTTCTTTTAGCTTCACTTGGATGTTGTTTATTCTTTCAGTGCTTTAATGGTTCCGAAACTTTCTGAAATGGATGAAGTGGTGAAGTTGATTCATACGAATACTGGAAAAAATATAGAAAATGGCAAAGGAGGGACTCTACTGGTTTGTGACTACCTTTTTGTTGCTTTTTTCCTGAGCTAATTTTTTGAATCCATGGTATTGTTTATTGCTACTGTATGGGCAATGAATATTGACCCACATAGTGTTTACCAATTTGTTATCCTTTTGAAGAATTAACTGACAAAAATTACTTCTATAATATAATTTAACAATTACTTTCATGTGTGAGCCGGGACACTTGCTTGGATTAGAAAAGAAACAGAACATATATTCAATTTATATTGAGAAGCTTGTATATAAAAGTTATTGTTAAATGACCATTGGCTGTGTTTGAAGCTGTCAATTATATAGTGACAATAACTAGGCATAAATGAACTAATACTGTGATGTCTCTTGATTCTAGGATTTTGGGAATTACTGATGATAGTTTATTCATTCTTGCATAAAATGTTTGTATGGCTCATGGTAACTATTATTGAATACCAAGTATATTCAATAATCTTAGATTAGTTCATCTTTATTCAATATTTTTATGCAGGTGGTGGTTAGTGACCATGGCATGACTGAGAATGGTAATCATGGTGGTTCTTCATATGAGGAAACTGATTCCCTCGCTCTATTTATTGGCCCTAAAGACCATGTCTATGAGCATGCACTATCCAATTATGCCACAATTTCACAGGTATTTGAACCCTATTTCTTTCCTGTGGGCTACGCACTTATTAATCCAAACATGTAAGCTTTTCTTCCCTTGAACTTGAAACTGCTATTATAACAGTTTTAACATGCTGATTACTAGGGGAGATTCTTTTTGCAGCGAACATACCAACCAACTTCTGTTCTTATCCATCCTTAGGAAGCAAGTAATAGATGTTTTGCATTAAACTATGCAAACAACTTCAGTGGCTGACACGATCCATTAACTGAAACCTTGGATATACTGGCATATAAGTGATTGCATATTTGTGAAATTAACCTTGGATATACTGGCATATAAGTGACTACATATTTGTGAAATTACGATTGTGATTGTGCTTCAGGTTGACATTGCACCAACATTAGCCCTGCTTTTCTGTGTACCAATACCTCGAAACAGTATTGGTGTTTTGATCTTAAGAATGTTCGATTCTCTGACAGGTTAGCTCTCTAATTCCCTGGCCTTGTATGGTTATCTATACAATGCTGAAAACAAAGAGAAGTAGTGTGGTGTTTTGCATCTTCTTTCATTTTTTTTTAACTTAAGGTGTGTTTTTGGCTGAAAAAATCATGTCGCAATCTTTTTATTTATAATGTCTTAACTTCTTTGATAGAGCAGATGATAAAAAATTGAGAGCGCTTCAGTTGAACTCATGGCAATTATTCAGATTACTTCAAGCGCAATTGCCGGGCTTGTCTTGTAAAAATTTTCCATGTGAGGCCTTTATAGCTGATAGTGGATCTGGAGTGAGTGAATTTAATGGTAGCAAGGAGGAGATGTTTTGTTGCTTATATCTAAATGCTGCTACTCTCCATGATGCATGGAAAACTAAAGCGATATCAAGGTGGATATGTGATGATTCTGTTGTGTGCTAAATTTATGACAAACTGCAGAGAAAGTATAGTTGATTAAACTTTACATCATCTTCAACTTTTGTTGTAGGTTCAATGGCACAGACAGCAGCACTGTTATTGCGGCATATCATGAGTTTCTTAAAAGGGCAAGTGAGTGGCTGTCACACAGATCAACTGATGTATGTGTAAAATTGGTTGTTTCATATCCTGAAATTTTGAAATTATTCTTTTCTCTCACTTTCTGTTCTTTCTGGTGACAACTCAATGTACAGAAACCAATTGATTTACTTGTTTTCGGAATCACTGGGATTGCCATGTCATCTCTGATACTCTTGAGTCTTGTGATTCTCATACACAAAGAAGTTCCTCCTAGGGGGGAGAAGCACAGTTTTGATTATTTGAAGCCCTGGAAGATGGATGAGGCATTTATTTTGGTTGGCGTAATTATTATGGTTATAAGCATGGGATCAAGTTCTATGATCGAGGAAGAGCATTATGTTTGGTATTTTCTTAAATCATCAATTATTCTAATATTTATCCGCAAGAGATTACAGTCATTTGAACCTAATAGCAAAAATGAATATCTCAATGTGATAAAAGGAGAAATCAAAAGGTCTGGTATTGAATTGAGTTTGTTATTCTTGATTCTTTTTTGTGGAAGAATTTTGAGAGGCTGGCATCAAGGTGGTGTGAATTGGACAAACCTTCCTGATGTATCTAAGTGGCTTGAACAGGATGGGAGTCAGTATGTAAAGTTGATTCAGCTAGCATCATGTGTCCTGATTACCTGTTTAGGCCTTTTTGCGTTATATATAATGAGGAACAAGACTAAAGTTGTTCTGGTGGTTGGATTCAGCTTTGTAATGTTGGGCATTTTGATATTTCAACATGTTATGAAACATCAAGACACATTTGCATCATCCAGTAATGATGCTACCTTGTCAATACAAATAATCTATGTTACCCTGGGACTCACCACTATTGCAGCTGTTGTGGCTTTGCCATGGATTACGCCTATGCAAAGTCCTGAAATGTGCTCAAGGTGGATCTCCAACAAGTTAACAGCACTTCCTGTTGAAATTCAGAAAATGACTCCAATTTTGGAATTTAAAGATACTTTGTACGTAATAGGGTGTCTGTACGTAACATTTTGGTGTCTCCTTCAGTTGTTGCTGCAACAACCTATTAATGCAATGCCTGTGTTGTTGCTATTTGTGCAAGTCTTGGCTAGCATGCTTATATTTTCTTCCAGTGAATTGCATCGTGAGCAATGGGTTGAGGTTAGTTCCAAGATCATCGGATGAATAAAGGTCATTTTTTCTCAATATATACTGAGTTCAAATTTAGTTATGAACTCTTGAGCTTGGCTCTATGATAGCAGTTGTGCCAACAATAATGCTAGACTAGAGTTTTCAGATCTGACCTTTGTTACTGCATATAATTATGTCAGTATGGTGTTCATTATCGCAATGGTAATATTTAAGTGTCTGTTCTTGTTTTGAACTTGAAATTCAAACATAGATAAAATCCTTGGCTAATTCACCCATATATTGAAAATTCTGGCAATTTTGATCTATATGCATTACGTTCTGCTTAATCAACATTGGCAATTCTTCTATCATCAAAAAAGACCAACATTGTCAGATATGTTGACATCTAAAATTTTCATTTCATACTAGCCTCCTTTGACTTATTTGCCAGATGGATCAGAATTATTATAAAATTTTGCATATCATTAATTGGTTGCATGGTTCAGTGTATATACAATGATGGAGAACATAAGTTTCTAGTTTTGAGATCTAGGCAATATAAGGAGCACAAGTTGCACGACTGAAATGGTCACTTGTCCTGCATAAATTACAACGTTTCAATGCCTGATTGGTTCAAAACTGCTTCGTACAAAGATTAACATGTTCATAATCTAGACGTGAATTAGCAAATTGTACTTGGATAACGCCACCAGCACTCCGTTCTACAGCTCATTTTCTGTTATTGCATAATTTCTGCGTGTGAACTCAAAATGTAAATCAGGTACTGAATACTGTTGTCTTCCATTTTGTTCTCAGATTATGGCACTGTACTATCTGGGATCAGCGGGTCATTTTGCCCTTGGGAACAGCAATACACTAGCTACCATCGATGTTGCTGGCGCTTTTATTGTAACTAATCTTTTATTCTTTGGGCTACTATTATTAGAAGGCTTTAAACTTTGTTCTGTGCTTGAAGATAAAATGTGAGATGTCCATCTTCTAACTATTGAAATATTCATTTGCAGGGAATATCAAGTCACTCAACATTTCTCTCAGGTCTTTTAATGTTCATCATTACCTATGCGTCCCCCATGTTATTCTATGTCAGTATGATGCTGTACATCTCTGTAAAGGACACCACCTATTCTCTGATTTCCAAGGATGGAAATTCAGGAGAAGTTCTCAAGATTGTGCTTGGGTTTCCTTGCCTTGTTCCCCTGAGCATGAATTCTGTTTTGTTGACTGCATACACGATTGTGTTGCTGTTGATGAGGAACCACTTGTTTATTTGGAGCGTCTTTTCTCCAAAGTAAGTCTTCCCTGAATTTAGTGCTCTGATCGTTGATGAATAGTTGGAAACTCTGAACTATCCTAACTTTTCAAATTTTGTTCTCGAGGAAATTATTAAAAAATACAGAAAAGGAACTCTTAAAGAAGTTCAAGGGATTTTTCCTGAATCTGTGCGGCTATTATCATCTTCACAGATCAAGCATTGCAAGACTCACATTGATAATTTTTTCCTGCAGGTATGTGTATGTATGCGTTGGTACTGCATGTGTGTATATTGGGGTCTTCATTGTCGCAGTGACTGTGATGTACACATATATGGTTCCTTTGTGGCTTAAAAGAAGGAAGAGTTTAGCCTTCAGTAGCAAGCAGAACGGTAACCTGTCAATTAAGGAAAGAACAACTTAGTATTGAGCTGCTAGAATCAATTTTGATATTCCCCCATGAATATGGCTCTATTTTTTTCTTTTTTCTTTTTTTTTTTTGTGAAAATATTTGTTCATCTTCGTGAAAAACTGAAAATATGTGAGAGAAGATATATGACTCATTGTTGGATGGAATTATGCATACTGCGCAGACAATCTGAAGATGCTCAAGTAAAGGACCAAAGTGTAAATTTGGATGCTTATTTACAAAAGCTAACGTAGACACGATTAAAAAATAGGATGTGGCACTATCAACGATTAGTTTCTTTCGTGCCAGTTTATCCGGATGTACGAAGTTCAAATATTTTTCAGATACAAGTACAGTTCCCTACAATAGCGATGACTGTTTCTATTCAAATGAACTAGCTTCCACCCATGAGAGGATGAAGTTTTAAACTTTCAATGGAAGTGATATTTTTCTTCCTAGCAATATCAGCATTCTTCTTAAACTCAACGCGATTCCAACTTGCCAGCACCATCAAATTTTGTTTCTTTCAAGTTTTTATGACACCTAGTTATTGGTTTGTGCTCTATGATTTGAGCCCTAATTTTAAGTTCTGATACGAGTTTTAAGAAAAATATATGATTTATGTGAATCTTGGATTGTGATTGCTAGAATTTTGCCTTAATGATGTTCCGGTTTGCTAGATTTGTTGTTGTTTCATCAGCCATATCTTTTGGTATAACTTCTAGTGCTTTATGGTGTTGGCATTGTAAAAAGTATTTTTTATGCAGAAGAATAATTTGGTCTTTAGCCTTTACACCTCAACCGTATGAATATGAAATACTAAAATTTATATGAAGATTCTATAAATATACCAAGCGAACATTCTATTTTTGCCAACTACCAAGCAAACATTCAGACACTATTACCACTCCTATTTCACTTCCACTTCCACTTTCTCTTCCTTTTTTAACTTATGTTCTTCTAAGATTTATGCCAAATGAGATAGAGTACTAATTATATTCTGACTACTAGTTGTTATGCGAACCATATTTTGCTTCAAATAGAATAAAACAGTTGTGTTGGCAAACATTCGAACACTATTACCACTCCTATTTCACTTTCACTCCCACTTTTCCCTTTTAACTTACTTTCTTCTATCACCCTAACATTAGATGTTTGGTTTGGGCTGATTTTGCTTAGGATGTTTTCCCTTCTAACTTACTTGCCTAACTTTAGTCAAGAGTCTATAAAAAAAATGGGTAAGGGTTATTTTTGCTTGGGATTTTTTCACGAAAAAGTTATGGGTATTCTAAAGTTAATTAGAATATTACAAGTGAAACTATCTTTAAAATTATGTTCAATCAATCATCAATATATCAATAACAATATATAATACGTTGAAAACACATATAATATTAATGAAAGAAAGGGTTATTTGTTGATATGTGCCTAGCAGGAATAAATATTGAATAAGTCCGAATTAGATTAAATGTTAGATGGCTATTAGATTTACTCGGCCCAACCCAACCTCTTCATCTATCTCATGAATACCTTAGTATTGCACTCCCTAGTGGAGCTGTTAACATGGGTTGAAATTTTGGGTTGAGGCTGCCCAACCCCAATAAAATAGGCGGTTTGAGTTTTGTAAAATTAGAATTATTTGGGAGCAGTTTTTTTAGACCCGAATCCATATGGTTCCAACCTGCTGCAGGTTGGACTACCGAGTTGGTAGGTTGACCCATATTTTTTTTTATATAATCCAAGACCAAGAAGTCAAGAGGTAATAGACTAAGACGACAAGACTCAAGTTCATCTGAAAGACTACTCAATTTCCTCTCCTGTCTTAGCCTCTTGTCACTCATGGCAAGACCAAATTAGCATAATATTATCTTTCACTTTATTTTATTATATGTGGCAGTGGCGGATTTACCTGTGGAAAAGCAAACTGATCGAGTTTAAGAAAATCTTATAGCTTCACATCATGCTTCAAATTCAAACGCCATTGTGTGTTTGGAATTAACTTTTGAGAATAGCTTTTACGATTTACGAAATAAGTATGTGAAATTAGTTTTATCTCGATTTGTGCAAACCATGGTTTGGAAGCTTCACAAACACACAATTAAATCATTATTGATTATTTTTAAGTTTTACTGAGTAATGATGGCTTTTAGATTTATATTTTATTTTGTCATAGACTTGTGATGAATGATTTGTAATCAATTTAATTTTTTTTATAGTTTATGTATATAGAAAAAATAATTTTAATATATTACATAAAAAAATTTTAAAAAAAATAATATGGGTTAGACGGGCTAACCCGTCAACTCACCATTTATAAGTTGAGTTAGTTAAATGATAACCCTTATTGATATAGTCCTTTTAGATCTAAATCTATATAATCTCAACCCATAACAGGTTAGCCCAAACATGATGAGTCCAACCATAAATCTATATAAACTAATCCAAACGAGCTATGTGCTTGTTTGTTATCACTTATTTGAATCAGACTTATTATATAAGCCTGGTTCACGTAAATCGAGATAAATCTCCTCCACATATTTATCTCGTAGACCGTAAAAGCACCTCGCAGACCGTAAAAACACCTCGTAGACCGTAAAAGCTACCTCGTAGACCGTAAAAGTTACTTCGTATTCCGTGAATTACAATTTATAAGCACTTATGAAATCTTCAACCGCTATTCCAAACAACCTCTATATATTCCACCTTTCCTACTCCTGGTCAAGGGTGCATCCTGAATTTCACTAGGCTCCACATCAGCTAATCTCTATTCTCTTACCCGCTTCCCTGCGACGCTCTGAGGCTGCATTGACTGGATTAGGACAACGACAATGGAGCCAGAAAAGGGCACCGCCGGACGCGGGTCCGGACCCAAACCCGAAAACTTACACTTCCTTGGCTTATGCAAGTCGCTTCTTCGTCTCCGTAACTACTCCAGATGCCGCGATTTCGCTCTCCATATCCAAAGATCCGACCCAGACATCTCCGACACCGTCGATCGGATCCTCGCAATCACCGACGTTCACCTTGCCGCCGAGAGGCGCCTTAACGGCCACTTCGACTGGTACGCTATTCTCCAACTACGCCGTGATGACTCCGGAAAACATCAACTCATACGGGATCAATTTAAGAAGCTCGCGCAGCTCTTGAATCCAAACAGAAATGAGTTTGCATCCTCAGATGAAGCGTTCGTGCTCGTGCGCGATGCATGGCGCGTGCTTTCGGACCCAGAAAAGAAAGCCGAATACGAGCAGGCAACTGGCGATTGTGTAGCCCAAGAACATTGCAAACAGGGTAGTGGGAGCAACCAAGAGGGATTTGGCGTTGTACCCAGAAATGGGCGTAACGTGAATGTGGGTAAACAGAAAGCTACATTTTGGACCATGTGCCCTTACTGTTGGTGTCTGCATGAGTACGAGAAGATATACGAAGATTGCTCTCTGCGTTGCCAGAAATGCAGGAGGGTGTTTCAGGGGATATCGGTCAAGTCTCCGACGAATGACATGTTAGTGAAGGGGAAAGACCAATACTACTGCTATTGCGCGCATGTACCTTTAAGGTATCCTCTGTCGGAACACTCAGAGGTGAAGGGAAGCAAGTCCGGTATGGAAAAGCCGAGGTGTATGGAAGGCTGGATTAATAATGGAAAATCTTCTGTTGAGATCCCTGAGGACGATGACGTTGACGATTTATCAAAGAACTGCGGAATCGGAGAAGAGGAAAGGGTTTTTCCTTCTGAGCAAGCTGGGATGGGGGGTTCGTATGAAGATTTGGGAAATGGTAAGCGGCGGATGAGGGTGAAAACTGTGGCTAGAAACACAAAGAAAATGACAGGGAACAGGATGAGAAACCAGGCGCATATTTTACGGGATAGTGATGCCGAAGCGTTGGATTTGGATGAAGATGGTAACTGAGTTGGAAATTACAGAAGGAGAATGTGATCATTTTGTTAGTGTACGACATGCTAATTCATGGAAGGGTTTCAAAAGGTGAGGACTTTGGTAACTTTTTGAGTAGTCCTAGCACTGTGAAGCAGATTTCAGTGTTCTTGGCTTGTGTTCTACTCACTCTGAAGAAATAGAATATTTAGGTCCATAGGATAGGTGTTGATAATGTACAACGTCTAGTAGGAAAAGAGGTATTGCATTGTCTTGTTATCTAACTGTTTCTGCAATACCAATTTTGTTCCGCAGATGAAAAAGTACTGTAAATGTTTGGTTTCCTTGAAGATAATGTGTGTCAACTGAGCATAATCTGTGTTTTTCATTGAAAAGAAGAAAAAATATGTGTCAACTGAGCATGTTCTGTTCCATACTGTGGGTGATTTGGTTCTTCAATTCTGTGGTTTTTAGAAGTTATGCTTATTTTTTTGGAGAAGATAGATTTTTTTTTTTACTGTTTTTTTAAAATACAGTTAAGAAGTTAAGCTTCTAGGAAATTTGGCTTTCATCTTCAGTTTATTCTGATCATTGTTCATCTTGATGATGCTCAACCTGAAGTCGCTGTTGCTGGTTGGTAGGGCATAATGGAATTCTTGGCGTTTATTTTGGCTGATTCATCATATTCCACTTCCCTCGTACGTTTATTCTGCTGAATTTCTTTCTTCGAGATGAGTGATTAAACTCTTTAGAACAAAGCATTTCCAAGTTTAGTTCAACTTCAGAATATCTGATCTAGTACTCATAATACAATTATCAAGACATCACATGAACAACTATGAATGGTATAGAAAAAACAACAAAAATTAGGGAACCGGAACTTCTCTGATTTCAACATGCCTTTCTTTGAGATGTCCGTGATTTGATTTGTGGCTTCCTTGGCCAATCTTAACCCCTTGCTTTTCTTTTCTTTTCCTAATCCGAAGGTTAGGTGTGTAACTTTGTTTTTACACTGATGAATATAAACTATAAGTGCATATCATGTTGAAGGTCTGAAGTGTCTCATCTACTGAATGTGTTGAACCTGAAACTCTTTTCTCTTATCAAGACCAAGATGATGAGCCAAAAGACCCTTAGTACTTGGCTGAGAATCCTGAAACTGATGACAGTTAGTTCAAAAACTCGAAAAAAAAGGAAGAAAAAACATTAGTAGATCTTATTTATCAAGAGGGATATGCAGCCTACAAGACAAGAACATTGTGTGCCACCGATTTCTGAACCAGTAAATTGTTGGTCTATATGAATTTTCAAGTCTGTGATTTATGAATGTTTACATTCTCAGGCAGAAGAAGAACGGCAAAAAAAGGAATCTGGTTGTTTTTTGGTAGATGACATATGAACAAATCGTCTATTTATGGCAAAGATTCTAAAATTAAGTTTGAAATCACCTTTCTTTTAAATGTTGATTGAGTTATGGCACAATCATCTTCTGATTTGTTAGTAATATAAAGCAAATAAATTCCCCTAATCCTATTAAATTTTGATATATTTTGCATTTACAATCAATCAAATCATTAATAATAAACTATCACCACTTTACCCAGATATATTCTGATCTGGCTATTCAAGGTAAAACAGTCTCCCAATCTTCCTTCTGCAAATTTGCATTACCTTGTTCTTTGCCTCTTTTCATCTCTGTATATGCAATCTGTTACAGAAAAATTCAAATTCAACTCAATGGCCTTCCTGCGGCAGGTACATAGTCCCTATTTAAGGTTTTCATGAATTTACTTTTTTCTCAGTAAAAACTTTCTCCCTTTTTTGCAAAATTTTTATTTTATTTTACTTTGGAACAGGGCATGCAGTTTCAAAATTACTATAACTCGGAAGCATACAAGTTAAGAGGCAGCTTTTCTCGAGGAACTATCTTGGAGACATACAGAAACTCGTCCTTAAAACCAAAGTCGAAGGCAGAGATCAAATCACTTGCTGCTAAGAAACACAGTGAAGCAGAGAAGAGACGGAGGATGCGAATCAATGCTCAATATGCCAACCTTCGCACCATCCTCCTCCCCAACTTGGCCAAAGTGAGCATCACTTAACCTATCAGAAAATTAGGAAGTTCACTTGCAGGGCCATAAACTGCAAGAATTACATGAAAATTTAAAATGATTATCAGGGGATTTCACCGCTCGATACTCTCACTTTAGTGAGTTAGCTGGTATGTTACTTGAGAATTTCTCCAACCTATATTGCAGATTATGCGTCCAGTTGTTCTAGTCATGGAAGTTAGAAGTTAAAACGGACACCTCACACCTGCAGCTGGAGACTCTAGTGAATTTTATCTACGAATTTCCATTCAATAACTCAAACTTTCTGATAAAATAGTTTATGATATGGTGCTGTCAAAATTTCTGTGGTATCGAAATTTTCATTCAACAGCGCTTTCATGTCGAATGGATTGGGGGTATCAGAATTCCTTATTCTGTACTTTGGGTTGATGAACAGATGGACAAGGCATCAGTACTGGCGGAGACTATAAGGAAAGTAAAGGAACTGAAGAAGAATATATCAGAATTGGAAGCAGCTAATGCGAGCAGTTCTGGTGAGATCACTGTGTTTCCCAGTGCAGTAGACAAGTTGAACTTGGAACACTGTAAAGATAAGGAGGGCGTCGTGAAGGCGACCGTGAGTTGTGAGGATAGGCCAGAGTTGATGTTAGACATCTCAAAGGCTCTTAGGTCTGTGAAAGCAGAGATAGTGAAGGCTGAGATGGTGAACGTAGGACGGAGAACCAGAAATGTGTTATGGGTTCAAGGCTTGGAAAATGGAAATGAAGGGATGGTTATGCTGAAGAGGATTCTGAAGGTTGCCATGCTCAAGCCAACTTTCAAAATGCATCGTCTGATTCAGTAATAGTGACTTTTCGGTGTTGTAATTTTTAGGATTACTTGCACTTAGAGTAACGCAATAATCACATTTACTGTAGTGTTAGGATATAAGCTCAGGATAATAATCGCTCTATTCTGTACTAGAGAAGCTATTTAGGGCTAACTATGGCTTACATTTCCACTGTTAATGCTAATAACGTTTGTGATGTCTGTTATATAGCCCCTTTGTTATTTATAAAGTCTTTTTAAGCGGAGCGTGAGATTCTTAAATACAGTTAAATTAATTAAAAGTAATAAATATATAAGAAATATATTTTTTCTAATAATATCTTTATTATGAATGAGTAAGAGAGAGAAATAATGAGAGAATGATGAAAGTGAATGTATGTTGAATAAATGATGCGAAAGTAATTGAAGACAAAATAGATGAAAGTGTATTTATAATTCATATTAACCTAAGGGTGAATGTGTAAATTTAGTAATAAATAATTTTACTATGAACATCTATAAGACTAAACTATTTTTGGGTGTAAAAGTAGACATAAATTATTTTTAGCGTGCAAAAGTGGAAAAAAAACTATTTAAAAGTAGACATAAATTATTTTTAGCGTGCAAAAGTGGAAAAAAAACTATTTATTTGAGAACAGATATAACAACGCTGTTAAAAACACTTAATTGCCGTTATTTTTTGCACTTTGGGTCCCACTAGTCTCAACTCTCTCTCTCTCTCCCTTATTTTAATATTTTTTTAATGGAAAAATATCACTTAGACCCTATAGAAATAATTTCATTTCAGATAACCCTCAAAAGATTATAAAATAATCAGGCTTATTTTATAAGCCTGATTTACTTAAATCGAGATAAATATCCTCCACATATTTACCTCGTAGACTGTAAATGTAACCTCGTAAACCGTAAAAGTTACTTCGTATTCCGTGAATCACGATTTATAAGCACTTATGGAGCTTTCATAAGCTAATCCAAACGAGCCATAAGTTTTTTAAGTGAAAAGACAATAATGACCTTACTTTATTTTTTTTTCATAAGAGCGTTTATAAGACAAATATGAACATTTTTAAGACAAATAAAGATATTTACAAGAAAAATAAAGGGATCCAAAGAAAACTATAGAGTTAACAAGAACATTTTGACGATTCACAAGAGAAATAGGAGAATTCACAAAATAAATAAATGCATTTAATATAAATATTTACAAGATAAATACGTGAATGACCAACATTTTTTAACTCATTGGACATTCATAGTTTTGTAAATGTCTTTATTTATTTTTAACATGCTCATATTTATCTTATAAATACTCTTATGAAAAAATAAAGTAAGGCGATTATTGTCTTTTCAAAACAACTTAATTTTATTTTGATCTAAGGGATGCAGTGAAATTTCAGAATCTTTTGGGAGTTATCTGAAATGAAATTGTTTCTATAGGATCTAAGTGATATTTTTTCATTAAAAAATATTAAAATAATAAAGAGAAAAGACTGGTGGACTCACACTGCAAAAAGTAACAGTAGCTCCTAAATAAATAATTTATATCTACTTGTACACCCGAAAAATAATTAAGTCTTATAGATACTTATCAATAAATTATTCATTGCTAAATTTACACATTCCCCTAACTCAAATAGGACTTTATATAGAAGGAGTATTTATAATCATTCATAAATTTAATTTATTTTTAGTTTTTAAATATACAAAAATTATTTTCTTAACAATTACTTTTAAGTTTTTTATTTTCATTCTGCATATTGAGCAGATTTAATATTTATTTTTAAAATTATTTTCATTATTCCTTTTTATCATTTTATAGTCTCGGTTAGTCATGACGCTTTTAAAATTTTCCTATATGCAGCATTCCACCGTTCCTTACAGTGTACATCATTACAGTGTACGGAGTTATTCTTCTGTTTGCTATTCTCGCTACTTGAGTCACTAGACGCTGTTCATGCTAGCCTCATGCACCATCCTAATAGGGTTGAATAAAACTGAGGAAAACTGCCATTCTGCTTCAAAGTCTTATTTTTGAACCCTAATTGTTATCACATTATTGTTATAGTTAATAATGAATTAGGGTTTCCTTTTGTAAAGGAAGGGAATTTGTGGTTGCCTACTCTTTTTAAGTTGTATTCATTTGTTTCTATTACTGGGTGGAGTTGTACTGTTGTCTGTCATTGAGGCTTCATTTAATGGGTGAGATCTCCTTTAACCTTTCTTCTCAAACCTTAGATGGGGTGTTGGTGAGAGGAAGAATTCTAATTTGTTGGTCATTCTATGAAATACTTAAAAGGGGTCATTTAGCTCTTGTTAATATTTTCAGCAAAAAGGTTAAGGTTAATAAAGAAGTCATTTGCTTCCTGAACACTTGTAATGATGATCTCTAACACTTGTTAAAATGTTATATGGACACTTGTAAAAGGGTTGGATTTATTTCATTAGATGTTAATTATTTGCATCAAATAGCATTTTGGGCACTTTATCTAACTTTGATTTGAAAAAAAAAAAAATGCAATTTTAATCTGTTTTAAATTTGATTTGAAGATCTTTTTATATTGTTTTAAATTTTAATTAATTTGAAAACCAATATTAATAGTTTTAAAGTACTTATTTACTTTTATTTGAATGAGATTTATAAATTTGATTTTAAATTGTTTTAAATTTTGATTTGAAGGTCCATTATCGTTTTCTTTCGGATTTGATTTAAAATTTTTTTTAAATCTATTTGGAAAATGAAATTCATTTTTTCATTTTAAACTAACATCTCAAATTACTTATTTAATTTGATTTTGGAAGTTTTCAAACTGATTTGGCGATTCATTGTCTTATTGTTTTAAATTTTGATTTGAAAATCAATACTTAATATTTAATTAATATTTTGAATTACTTATTTAATTTTTTTTATTTTATTGAAGATATATTATCTGATTTTTTTAAAAAAAATTATTCAAAAATCAATATTAAATAGGTTATCAATATGCTAGATAACTTACAATTGATTTGTAAATTGTTTTAAATTTGGATTTGAAAGTCAATGTTTAATATTGAGCCAAAAAAAATCAATGTTTAATAGTTCACTAATATTTTAAAAGATTTATTGATTTTGATTTAAAAATAATTTAAATGTCCATGTTAGCTTCAATGAAATGGAGTTATACTTGAACTAATAAATATTTGTTCAGACTCCATAAGCTATACCTATATATACAGACGCAAAATGGAAATGCCAAATTTTTTAGTACATTTCACCTGGATGGAGAATAAGGAGACTTCCAAGAACAAAATTCACAAAGAATAGCTAATATATGATATTGATAATTAAATGGTGCGATTACCCCATGATTACAGGACTTAGAAAACTGTATTGATGATTCCAATAAAAAAAAACGGAGAAAGAATCTTTGAATTTACATTTTGTTGAAGTATAACCTTCGTTTTATGATGAGAGTTTGATTTCGTTGGCAAAAAAAAAAAAAAAAAAACAGAGAGAGTTTGATTTCATGTTGGATTTCTTATTTTTATATTGATAGAATAATACTATAAAATAGATTATATGACTATATTACAAGTGTTTTTAGCTTCATTTAATTAATTAACTTGATGGTAAAATGGAAACAATTTGAATTCTGGGAAAAACCATATAACTATCATGTCAACTTTTAAAAGTTAGAAAAGTCGCTTGACACTTGTGAATAAAATAAAAAGGAAGGAGTGGGAATTTGAGTTTTTTATATTTGGGAGAAAATATTAAAAAAATTATTATTCAATCATTTTACACATATTGTTAATATTATAGTTTTTGTCAATATCACTATTTATTTCGTCAATCATATATTTATTGATTTTGTCAAAACCATTATTATTTTTAGTTAATCTCATTACTCAATTGGTCACAATTCAAAATTTTTTACCAATCTTTTCATACATTTTGTCAATATTTATTGATTTTGTCAAGACTATTACATATTTTGTCAACACTACTATTCATTTCATCAATGACATACTTATTGATTTTATCAAAATCATTATGAATTTTATCAAAACCATTATTACTTTTTTAGTTAATTTCATTACTCAATTGATCACAATTCAAAACTTTTTGTCAATCATTTTATACATTTATCAGTACTTATTAATTTTCTCAAAACCATTACAAATTTCGTCAATATTACCGTTCATTTCGTCAATCACATTATTCAATTGGTCACAACTCAAAATTCTTTATCAATCATTTTACACATTGTCAGTATTTACGGGTTTTGTCAAAATCATTATAAATTTTATCAAAACTATTACTCTTTTAGTCAATCTCATTACTTAATTAGTCACCACATAAAACTTTTACTCTTCCCTTTTACACAATAAGAATCAAGGTTGTTTTCTACAAGTAAAAATCAAGGCTAAAACCTCCAATAAACGGAATCTATTTCGGTGCTTATCCAAAGTATAGATACTAAAAGCTCGTTCAGATATGAATCGTTCAAATCCAAATCTAAATAGTTCAGATTTGATTTTTTAAAATGGGTGGTTTTTAAATAAAAAATAATTTTTTAAAAAAATTATTAATTAAAAAATTATTTTTATTTTAGATTCTGTATCTATTAAAATAATTTTTAAAAAAAAATAAAAAATAAAAAAATCTAAATCGTGCGAATCGCATCAGAGTGTCCAAATTTTAATGCATACTCAAAAGATAGCCACCGAAACTTATTTTCCACTAAACCGACCATTCAAAACCTGGCCTGCTAGAACAGAGACGCACAGGCACAGCACCTTCATCTTAAACCTTCTCACCATCACCAACGACATGAATAATCTACGAAGAAGATTATGAGAAAAAAGATGACTGAAATCGATGGATGAACAGTAAAACGTGGTTCAAGTAGAAGACGATGAACAGTGAACCATGGCTCCACCCTTCTCTATGTCACCACTACCATCGCCGATCTCGCTCTCACCGTCGAGTTTAGGAGAGAGGAGGAATATGGTTAAGTGGGGGAAGGAGAGAGAAGGAACTTTACCGTCGATCTTGTGGCTATGGTGATGGGAAGAGGAAGACATAGGAATGGGGTAGACGGCTTACGGTCATACCTTCGGCCGTGCCAAGTGCGAATCACGGCCATACCTTCTCACCGGTGGTGGGTGTGGGACTTGAAGACGGAACCAGCACCCTTACCCTGACGAAGAATCACTCCACCCATCTCAAGCTTCTCTGTCGCACGGTTTCTCGAAACCATGAGATTACATGAGAGAGAGAAGGCGATGCAAGTGGGGCAGAAGATGAGAAAGAAGGAGCATTTTGGTAAATACTTTCGAAAACACTGATTCCTATTCAATCACCTCTCTATATTTGTAAGTGTTAAGAGAGTTTATTGAGTTTTAGTAATTGAAGTGACATTTATATATCGTCTTGATTGCAAATTGTAATTGGCAGTGTCAACTTCAAGGAAAAATCATCCACACACGAGGATTGGTCACTACCAAAAAATTTACCAACTTCAATCTATTTGTATACACATGTCATAAGCTAAGGATTAGCCTACGAGCCAGGAATTATCTGTGATCTTTTATTTTTTATTACCTTTAACATTATATATATATATATATTAAATACAATTGAGTACCAGCTCAATTACTAGCACAATTTCCCTCAAAAAGGGGCAACATGAAAGGCTATCTGCTGAGTTTGTAGCTTCAATTCTTGCCAACTTCATTGATGCTATTTCCACAACGAGAAACAAGAGTGAGGACACTCTCTCATCGCTTATAGAAGATCAGATTTCTACTACAATTGTCTTTCAGCGCATCTTCCAATTTCTGAGCCTGATCAAAATCAACTTTAAAGGTGACCATGGTTGTGCCATCTTTACCAGTATCGTAATCTTGCGTGATGCCTTCAACATTAAAAGACTGAAGCTGAAAGTGAATATGACAAAACCATTGCATGTCAACAAAAGCAACATCAAAGTGATAATAGTGTCAATGCAGCTCACATTCATTTACCATAACAACCTCCTGGTTATCTTTAACTACTTGAGCGAGGGAAGCAGAACGCAATGCAAGAAATAAAAGGTGAAAAGAAATCCAAATATCAAGCTCAAAATAGGTAAGGGTATGATAACTTCAGTGCAGAGGCTAGTCATGATGATTAATATATACCTAAAAATTTGAAAGTGAAAAAATTGAATACAAAATGTTCTCCTAAGTTTTCTAAGTTTTCTAAGTTTTCCCCTGGTCACTGCTACTCTTTTAAGTTTTTCCATGAACCTACGTAAGTGAAACTATGATGCAGCATACTCGTAGACAAGTAAAGGAGACAATAATATGCATCTAAAAGAAATTACCTGATGGTAGACCACCCCCAAAAGGTCAAAAGGAACCTCAACACCCATTGGCACCTAAATTTTCATAAAAACATGCACATCATAAGCATTTTGAGATCAGGAAGCTTCCAAGAAGTGAAGCTCCACAAAGCAAAAATTGTATTACAGTGCGAGCTAAAAAAAATACCTTTGTTTTCACAAGGCATGTTGGAGCATTTCTCAGGCATTCTGACGCAACTCCACCATAAGCCCTGACCAATCCTCCAGTGCCTAATTTGATACCTCCAAAATACCTGGAAGTTAATATACATAGTAATACAGATTATATTTCAAATCCAGTCGCCAGATTATGATAATGACTTGAGTCAATAAAATTGCGCAGGTCTACAAAATACAAAAGCCCATTAATCCAGGCAAAGCCAAGGGGCTGTCAAACCCTGAACATCATCAACACTGGAGGTTAATGATTTTATCAGCTTTAATTCACATCATGCAGGGCTCAACTAATGCCAAAACTATAACCCTGTATACAGGATCTAAAGGCACCACGAATGACCTTGAGGAAACTGCCACCCCAGCAGTTCCAAATTATAATTGCTTAGTTTAAACCCATAAGTTTGACAAGTAAAACATTTAGTGAGATTGCTTGCACATACATGCCAATGAAATTTAGATAAAGTGATGCTAATATACAAGTGAAAAGTAAAAGCAATGCTGCAAAAACTTTAACCTGATCACAACCACCACCACTCTATCTATTCCAGAGGATTCGATAGCAGAATGTATTGGTTTCCCAGCTGTACCTGAAGGTTCACCATCATCATTGGACCGGTATTGATCTCCCACCTGAAATAAACAGAGGGAAACAGATAAAACCCAAAAGAAACGATGCAGAAAGATAATCCTCAGTAAGCAGAATCCAGTGGATGCACATCACGACATCTACCTACACTGTACACCTCTTTGTTAAAGTTAGCACAAAACATAACTAAATGTAAATAGTGATAATACTATATCAGGACCTGAACTCCCAATCATTTTATTCACATGTGATGCCAATGATTGAACAAGGATAGGTATAATCAGCCACCCTGAGGTGGAGGGATTCTTAAACTAATCACCAATTTTCCATACTGAGCTGGAATCTCAACCCATGCTCGAGATAGCAGTTAACAGTATTCTCCAATGCTGAGGCCACAGGATGGGCAAAGAAAAGATGTGACTAACTTAAGGCATATAATCATATCCTACTAGTCATAATCTTCCTTCCAGAGGATTATTCACCCAAAAGGCAACAAGCTAAGTTAGAGAAAACAACATATGCAGTGGGAAGCGTCAAAATGTTATTCGGCATTCAGCCAAGAAAACGTTTACCTTATAAGCCCAGCAATTGTGAGTAGCACGGGGATCCCGAACCTAGCAATTAAAAAAGATAATTAATAAACTACAAACTATTAAGCGAATGAACCATAAATTAAATCAACTCATAGAAACAGGAGAAATAAATATAACTGAGAAATCAACAACAGTGAATGAAAATAGACCGGTATATTAAATTTGCCACGAAGAAGAAATGAAAAGGGGGTTGAATAAAGAGAGGACCTGGGAAAGGAAAGACATAGCGGATTTCTCATCGGAAATGGGGCCAGCAATGGCAATAAATTTGCTTTTCTTGATCTCCTTTTCGAAGGTGACCTTCTCTTGGATAGTGGTGAAAGCACCCGGATTGCTGCGGCTGGTGCTGGTCATGGTGATGTTCTTCGCTCTGGCGAAGGAGACGAGGGAGGCGTAGAAATGGCGATTTAGCTTGAGGCGCTGATGGTAAATGGGTATGGACACTGTCACTACCATCTATACGATTCCCTTTGGAAAGTTTCTACGATATAGAATGGTCGGAATTCATGAGAGCATGAGCATCCATGTTTATTCCTCGTTGCCTCACCCCTCAAAATTTCCTCCTTTTTTTTTCAATGAATTATGCATACCAGATAAATAATAAATAATAGGAAAAATGACAACTAGGTTTTAAGTAATAAAAGTAATCACAACCAAAACCTCTTAAAATCATCAAATTACTATAAAGGCTCATGGAGTCAAGGTGTGAAAAATATCATTTTACCCATTTTTTTAATTTGAAACAAAAGTTGGAAGATTAGAGATCACTCGTTCGAAAAATGTCAAAGTCTTCTCTCTAATCACACTCACGTCACACAACATCAGAGTCACCGTGTGCTTTGCTTATCGTCACCTGTCACTGTCGGTAAGCTTGTCTTCGCCAGTCCTCATCTTGTGGGTTGTGGTTGCGATCATGGTCTTTGAATTTGCTTGGCATCACTTTTATAAATTAGGGTTATTATATAAACCTGATTTATATAAATCGAGATAAATCTCTTCCATATATTTATCTTGTAGACCGTAAAAGCACTTCGTAGACCGTAGAAGCACTTCGTAGACCGTAAAAGTTACTTCGTATTCCATGAATTACAATTCATAAACACTTATAGAATTTTCATAAGTTAATCCAAACAAGCTCTTTATCATTTGGAGGGGTGAAAACATGATTAGGTTTATATCTTAATAGGTCAGGTTTAATTTATAATTGAATGGTCTGAGTCTGAGTTGTGGTCTATAAGAAGCTTTTTTTTTAGCCTGGGTCTGGCTTAATCTGTGGCATGTTAAAGATGCCTGTAATTTTAAAAACTTTTAAGTAGGCTAACATGTGATAGGCTTTATAACATGCTAAAAACAGGCTCAATTACATAAATTAATATTAATGATCCAATATATATAATAAAATATAAAACCAAATACAACATAACAATTTTCAGTACAAGTTCACCAATTTTCACATCAATCTTCAATATAATTTCTTCTTCTCCTTCAAAACCTTGAAAAAAATTAATCAAATATATAGTATTAGACCATAACACAATTAAAATAATATAATTGAAGTTAACTTGAGTTTGGGATGTTCAGAGGAAAAGAGAAAAAGGCCAAAAGGAGGTAGTTTTGAGTAAGGGTACAACACACCCTGCGTTTCCAAATTGTTCACGCCAACCATATTTAACTTTTCTCTCTTTCCCTTTTACCATTCAAATCACTTTCACAATCACATGCCTCTCTTTGGTTGGTTTTTAAGTTGAATTTGTTGCCACCAGAAAAACAGTATAATTATTACTAGTGACCATCATAAGGAGGATAATTTGCCATCTTTTCTTCAATATGGGCGTGCTTGGTGTGAATTTTGACTATTACTTAAAGAACTCTAATCTTGGTGATGAACCCACAAATTAAGGGGTTGTGGGATAAAATGATAGAAACATAAACATCATAGAATGTAGAATGCTCATTGTTAAACAAAAATCTAAAACAGAAATTGCAATTGCAAAATCAATGACTTAGGTTTGTGAGAGTGACAGAGTCGAGAGTGAAAGAGACATACCTATAGCTGCGAGCTTCCAGCCTTCAGCCTTGCGAGAGTGATAGAGTCGAGAGTGAGAGAGAGCGAGCCGCAACCCACGAGAGACAAGATGAGAGGGTAACAGTTAGAGACAAGAGTGAGATGTTGAGATCCGAGATGCAATGGGGGATTGGGGTCGGGGGATGGCCGGACAGGACAGAGTGAGAGACTGAAGCAGTATGAGACCAGAGATGAGAGTGATAGAGTCTAGAGAGATATATTTTAATTATTATAACATATTTAATTATTTATTAATTAGGTTATTAATTACAATATCTTGAGTGTAGCCCATTAGTCAAATCCGGGCCCAACTTCAGGATTAGGGTTAACAGCTAACTGGCTATTTATGTGTTATTTTCTGATGGTGAAAATACACAATTAAGTTTACGACCATCTAGAAAATTGAGCGTACAAGTGAAAATCCTAGCTGCTCTTTGAGATTCCCTGACTGACGACGGCTCCCAACCCAATTGTCATCACTGTGCCTTACAATTAGTCAGAAGAGTGACCTGACAACCTTTTATTTTATAGTTCCATCTCTAGTACTCATGGACTTTCTCCCTGATCAGAAATTAGCAATGGCAAGAGGTATTTAAAAGTCTTCCGCTATAGTTGTAAGACAATGTATGCTTATTTATAATATGACCTGTAAAGCATGAGATTATTCTTACGTGTGGTATTAGAGCCTGGTTCTCTGATTCTCTGCCTTCTAATTTTTGAAAAATGTTGAGAAAACCTGTACATCGAATAAGTGATTCATCGATGGGTTTTAGGAATATTTGTTTAACAATCTAAGTTTTTTTTTCTTGTTTGGTTCATAAAGCATTTTGTTTTGATTTGAGAATTTTAACAAATATTTTATTGAAATTTGGTTCATGTTTTGTGAGTTCATTTGAATAATATGTGAGTTCACCGATAGATTATTCTTGCTCATTTTTCTGGACTATCGTCGTTACTGTATCGCTGTAAACATTGCCATCGAGACCTCTGATTCTGCTATTTTGTTCTCAGAGTAATTTTGATTCAAAATTTATGTTTAATCGTTGTAATTTGTGGCTTTTCCATGAGATTATTCCAATTTCATATGTTGTAAATGAATATTTTGGAGAGGGATCCACCATTAACATCGTCGTCGTACCTCCGAATATGTCTTTCAAATCTGAGAATTTTAGTTGCAAATCTTGTTTTAATCGGTGATCTATTGCATATATGTATTTGTATGTGTTCGTGATGGATTTCTGTGAGAGCTGCCGTTGAAATTGTCGCGCTAGAGAGTTCTCCGATTACCTGGAAAAGGGCTGCCTGAATCGTGGGTCACGGCAGCCTGTCGGGTTGCTTCAGGCAGTCGAGTAGGGTAGGGTTTCAAGAAACTGGTGGGAGAGATGATTGAAACGGTAGCGTTTTGAGTAAGTCAAAATGTCGCCGTTTCGGTGCATCAGGAAGGTCTCTCTCGCTGAAGCAAAACTATGTCGTCTCGAGCTTTAGTGAAACAGTGCGTTACACACATCTGGACCAAAGGTATAATGTCTTTGGGCTCAACATTTTAGGCCTGGGTTTTAAATTTTTTTTCCTTTTCCTCTACCAGAAAGTGATTGAAGTAGATTGGGCTGAATACTTTCTGAGACGGCGTAGATTTTTTTTAACAGTGATTTGCATTTTCTGGGCCCGTTAAGATTTTTGTGATTTAATATTCTGGGCTATGGATAACAGATTTCCATAAAATATTTTTGGGCCTTTTTCAAATACTTGTGTTCATTGTTTAATTAATTTAATTTATGTTTTATGTATTTTCTTTATTAATGACACTAAATTGTTTAAATTAATGAAAATGATTAATTTTGGAAATTTTCACATTTGGAAAATTTGTAATATTATTTTCATGAATTATTTAATTGTCTAAAATTTAGGGGAAATGACTTTAGACAATTATTTAATGATTCAGAAATTTGCAAAATGAAATTTGAGTTGAAAAGTGACAAAATTAATTTTTTAAACAATTTTTTGATACATAAAACAGTGGGAGAGATTTAATTAATTATTACTGAGTTTATTAAATTAGTTAACCTCTCCATTAAGACATGCATATTTTTATTAAGTGCACTAAAATGATATTTGTGATTTGCATGCTACTTTTTCCAAGGAATAACCACAACATCCTTTTGTTTTGCATGCAATATAATCACACATGAAACTTATAAAATATCATATTGTAATTAAATATAGAATTATAATTGATCTTAGCCCACAAGTAGACAATTATGATTATATATTTAATTAGGGTGGAATGATTTGGTCTTATATTTTCTAAGTTGCCCACAGGTATTAGGAAATGTAAATTATACACTCTAGACCCACCAATTTGAGATAAATGCATGCAATGCTAGGTTCTTTGCCCACAAGTAGAATTTAGTGATACGTATTTATATATACTACATGTTTCCATTAAAGCATAACATGCATACAAAGGGTATAGAATTCGTGATTGTCTCAAAATTTAATCTCGTGAGCTAACTTAAGTTTTTAAATTGTAACACCTACTATTTTCCCTAACACTTTTGCTGATAACACAGGAAAAATTATACTGGATGGTACCAATTACCCTGAATGGAGGGAAGATATATCTTTGCATATTGATATGATGAACATGCACTTTGTGATGTTGAAACCTAGAGGGAAGATATATCTTTGCAGATTGATATGATGAATATGCACTTTGTGATGGAGAAACCTAGACCTCTCAGTCAACTAAGGATGAAATTGACTATTAGGAGTGATGGGAGCACTACAACCGCATGTGCTTGTCTTATCTTAAGACCCTATCCAAAGAAGCATTCAAGGAGCGATCCCCAAATGTGAAACTGCTAAGGAGTTCCTCGAAGCTATTGACAGACAGTTTAAGCCAATTGACAAACAGATGGGTGGTTCCATCATGTCAAAGCTGTGCGCAATGAAGCTGATAGGTATGGATGGAGTCAGGAAACATATTATGAGGATAAGAGACTTGTCCTCCCAGCTGAGAACCTTTGACATGGAACCTTTTTATCTGGTAATGAACTCTCTTCCCTCTCAATATGACGCCTTTAAGGTCTCCTATAACACACATAGGGAGAAATGGACAATTGATGAACTGTTGTCCATGTGTGTTCAGGAGGAAACAAGGTTTTAAATGAGTGGCAGGGATGCACCAAGGACAACTCATTTAGCTGAAAGTTCTAGCAGGATTGATGCCAGAGGCAAGAAGGACAAGGAGAAAAAGAAGAGAAAGATTCCTGTTGCGCCATCCATTAAGAAAGCTAAAGCAATTTGCTTCTTTTGCAGTAAGAAATGGCACATGAAAGATGAGTGCCTGAAGAGGAAGGTATGGCTGGAACGTAAAGGTATGTATTATTCAAGTTTAACTTTTGAATATCATCATATTAGCATTGATAGTGATACTTGGTGGATCGATACGGGTTCAATGATCCATATTTTGAATGTAAATGTATGTATTATTCAAGTTTAGCTTTTGAATCTCATCATATTAGCATTGATAGTGATACTTGGTGGATTGATACGGGTTCAATGATCCATATTTCTACTATCATGCAGGGGTTTCTAAAAATCAGACCTCCACTTCCCAATGAAGCTTGAGTCCTTTGAGGAAGTGGGAAAGGAGATCCAGTCAAAGCAATTGGAACATTTAGAATCGTTTTCCCAAATAAAATTGTGCTGAATTTTCTCAATTGTTTTTTGTTCTTAGTTATAAGAGAAATTTGATTTCTATTTTGAAACTTATTTCTCTGAACTATGGGACTTATTTGCACAAGGATTTGATGCATTTCAGTAAAGACCTTGTTCTAATTGCAAAAGTTATTATGATTGATGATTTTTTTAAAATAATCCCTGAACCGCCCCAAGTTTTTTTTTGTTACGCATGGTATTAGACAAAGTGTCATTGATGAGAATTCTATTGACTTGTGGCATAGAAGATTGGGACATATCTCTGTGGACAGGATCAAAAGGTTAGCTAAAGATGGAATCTTTCCATCCTTAGACTATTTAGAATTTGATACCTATGTAGAGTGCATAAGGGGAAAGCAGACTAATAAGTCACAAAAGGGAGCTAAGAAAAGCTTTGACTTACTTGAAATTATACATACTGATATTTGTTGCCCTGATTTATCCACAAACAGTCAAAAATATTTCATCACCTTCATTAATGATTACTCGAGATACATGTATATCTACTTGCTTGATAATAAAAGTGAGGCACTAGATGCCTTTGAGGAATATAAAGCTAAAGTAGAAAAACAGGTTGGAAAACCAATTAAGATCATGAGATCCGATAGAGGTGGTAAGTATTACGGTAGGTATACTAGTGAAGGACAAGCGCCAGGTCCTTTTGCATATTTTCTTCGAGAGCATGAGATAGTTGCCAATACACCATACCTGGTTCGCCAGACATGAATGGTGTTGCAGAAAGAAGAAATAGGACCTTGCTAAACATGGTTAGGAGCATGATGAATAGCTATAAACTTCCACCATCCTTGTGGAAGAAGGCACTCAAGGCAACTGTGTATATATTAAACAGGGTTCCAACAAAGGTAGTGCCAAAAACACCCTTTGAAATTTGGGAAGGATGGAAACTTAGTTTAAGACACCTAAGGAGATGGGGCTACCATGCGTCTACAATCCACAAGGCAATAAACTATATCCTAAAACCATTATAGCTTACTTTGTAGGCTATCCATGTATGACTAAGGGTTATAAGTTCTATTGTCCTCCACCTTCTGCACGTTTCATAGAATCTAGGAATGTTGTTTTCTTGAAAATGATGTGATCAGTGAGAGTGATCAAACAAATGAGGATCATATGGAAGTAATCCTTGATTTACGTAATAGAGGGTATGTTCAAATTTATCCACCTCCAACACATCAAGAACGAAGACAAGTTGTGGTGGAGGATGTCCCGAATGAACAACCTGAACCAACTCAAGAGGTTGAATTAAGAAGATCAACCAGAGAAAGAAGACTAGCATTACCTAGTGACTACGTAGTGTATTTTACTGAGATTGACCATGACATTAGATTGAAAATGATCCATTGACTTTTACTCAGGTTGTGTAGAGTGAAAACTCTACGTTGTGGCATGATGCTATGATTGAATAAATAAATTCCATGGCAAACAATGGTGTATGAGATCTTATGGAGTTACTGGGTAGGTCTAATACCATTGGTTGTAAATGGGTTTACAAAACCAAAAGAGACTCACAAGGTAATATTGATCGGTACAAGATGAGGTTGGTTACCAAGGGCTTCACACAAGTGGAAGGGGTTGACTACAGGGAAACATTTTCCCCTGTATCAACAAAAGACTCTTTCTGCATAATCATGGCATTGGTTGTCTATTTTAATCTAGAGTTGCACCAAATGGATGTTAAGACTACCTTCCTCAATAGGGTTCTTGAGGAAGAAGTCTACATGAAACAACTTGAGGGATTCGTTGCAAAGGATAAGGAACATCTAGTATGCAAGTTAAAGAAATCGATCTATGGCTTGAAGCAAGCCTCACGACAGTGGTACTTGAAGTTTCATGAAGTAATCACATCATTTGGTTTCGATAAGAACCTCATGGATGAATGCATTTACCACAAGGTTAGTGGGAGCAAAATCGTATTTCTAGTTTTGTATGTTGATGCCATACTACTTGCAACCAGTGATCTAGGACTATTACGTGAAGTGAAATAGTTTCTGTGCAAGAATTTTCATATGAAGGATATGGGTGAAGCATCCTATGTCATTGGCATCAAGATCTATAGGGATAGAGCTCAAGGCATTTTAGGCTTGTCTCAACAAACCTATATCAACAAAGTTCTTGAACGATTCAGGATGCAGAACTACTCAACTAACGTAGCTCCTCTTGAGAAAGGGGACAAATTTAGTCTAGATCAATGTCCTAAAAATGAGCTTGAAAGAAAGCAAATGGAAAAGGTCACATATACATCAGAAGTAGGAAGCTTAATGTATGCACAGGTCTGCACAAGACCTGACATAGCTTTTGCTGTTGGCATGTTAGGAAGGTACTAAAGCGATCCATGGGAAGTACATTGGACAGCTACAAAGAAAGTGTTTAGATACCTACAAGGTACTAAACACTATATGCTCACATACAGAGGAATAAAAAACCTGTAAGTGGTCGGTTACTGGGACTCTAAACTAGGAGGATGTTTAGACACAAACAAGTCTACTATCTGATACATCTTCCTACTAGCAGATGGAGCTATATCATGGAAAAGTACAAATCAAACATTTATAGCTCCCTCTACTTATAATGCTGAGTACATGGAATGTTTTGAGGCAAGTTCACAAGAAATCTGAATAAGGAATTTCATTAATGGACTTAAGATTGTGGATTCAATCTCTAGGCCAATCAGGATGTACTGTGATAACACAGCCGCAGTGGCTATTGCAAATAATAAAAGGAGTGGAAGTTGAAGTCGGTGGGTCGAACTGAAATTCCTAAGTTTAAAAGAGAGAATTGTAGATGGTGAAATTTCGATTGATCATACAATATAAAAGACATGCTAGCTGATCCTTTGACTAAGGGATTGAAACCGAATGCGTTTGTGGTACACGTCCCTCCGATGGGGTCAGACCTTCATTCATATAGAAGAGGTACACAATGAAATTAATTTTGTGGTTTATTATCTCTATCATTATCTATATACATTATGTTGATGAGAATGATAGACATTAAATTTGGAACTGAATAAACGTTGGAGTTTATTCATAAAGTCATACCCATTAAGTAAGGGTGTTGCATGTAATGCATGGAAGATAATACTTGATTAAAGAGGACTTATCGACATGATTCTTACAACATAGCCTTAGTTTAATCTAGATAGGGCAACTGACATTTAGATACGGGTCAAGTGGGAGAATTTGAGATATTTTAATTATTATAATATATTTAATTATTTATTAATTAGGTTATTAATTAAAATATCCTGAATATGGCACGTCAGTCAGATCCAGGCCTAACTTCAGGATTAGGGTTAATAGCTTACTGGTTATTTATGTGTTATTTTATGATGGTGAAAATACACAATTAAATTTACGGCTGTCTAGAAAATTGAGCGTACAAGTGAAAACCCTAGCTGTTCTTTGAGGTTCCCAGTTGCCATAACTGTGCCTTGCAGTTAGTCAGAAAAGTGACTTGACAACCTTTTGTTTTGCAGTTCCATCTCCGATACTCATGGACTTTCTCCCTGATCAAAAATTAGCAATGACAAGAGATATTTAAAAATCTTCCGCTGTAGTTGTAAGACAATGTATGCTTATTTATGATATGACTTGTAAAGCATGAGATTATTCTTACAAAGCGATGATCATAAGGGTTTTGGTGTTGTTAGAGTAATGTTGGAGAAATACCCCTCTCAGACATTGTACTCGGCGGTGCTAAGGACAAACCTAATCAAGACAATTGCTATGGTGGTGGTGATTCAGGAGGGAGAATATACGTCAGCCCAGATCAACTTGGCGAGTGATACTTCCTCATTTCAAAGGAGTGTGGAGGAAAACCTGTCACATGTAGGGCCTGAAAATCGTTAGGCGGTTACAATAGGCATGAAAAAGAAGGAATATCGACAAGGTGAATGGTGTGAAGATAAGGTCAATGTGAACGTTTCAATGGGTTATCTGCTAATGGGCTATTGGACATGCCAGATGGGCTGGGAAGTGGTATGGACTATGAAGAAGTTACAAGCCCAGTGAAAGAATTAAAAGGAGTGGATATAAAGCAAGTGAGCCCAGTTCCAAAAATTCAAGATAAGGAAGCAAGCCTAGTAGAATTATCTATAAAAGGTTTTTGTTTAAGGAACCTATGGAACTATAGGTAGCCTACAATAAAGAACCATATATTATGGAACTACGAGAGGAAAAAGAAGTTCAAAGAGGGCGTAATTTGTCAATGACGTACTAGTTAACATATAAAGTAACATTAATCAAGAAGCTTGAAAGGGTTCATTTAAAGATAGGGTTAGAGCAGCTAGAGGAGGCGCTAGGTCTGAAGAGGATTAAAAAATTGAAAAATTCTTTCTTGCTGAAAACAGGCACTTAGTTATCATTCTTTGAAGGATTGGGGGACATTCCTAAGGAGAAAAAGAAGAAAAATAAAGCTATGGTAATATGTTCTAGTGTGTGTTCATGTTTAGTATAGGTGCCGCTTATTGAGGTGACATCGATGACTTGGAAAAAGGAGGTCTTTAATGGTGGGTTCGTGTTTGCTGCTGAAAGGCTTGGTGGTCAGCCACAACCACCAGGTCATTATAGTCTCCTCAATTGGAACTGTGAAGGGATGGGGCCACCCTTAACATGAAAGAACTTAACATTTTTGTATGGAAAATATAGACCCTATCTAGTGGGTTTTATGGAAACTAGGGTTAATATGAAAAAAGTAGAAAGATGTCATAGAAGTCTAAAATTCTAAAACAAGTTTTATGTAGAGCCTGTGGGAACTAGTGGAGGGCTTGCTTTGTGGTAGATAGATGGGATACAAATTGAAATCATAATGGCTGAAAGAAACTTTATTCATATGAAGATTCTGGCTGGAATGGATCTTATCAAGGGTTTTGTGACTTTAATATATGGCCCTCCAAAGAAAATCAAAGGTGGCAAAGACTAAGAGGCTTGAATCCGGGATTGAGGTCTCTATGGCTTTGTGTGGGAGATTTTAATGAGATGCTTTACGAGTTTGAGAAGGAAGGTGAGCGCACAAGATCACTAAGATCATTTATGTCCTTATGTGATATGGTGGACCTTGGTTTTGTCCTTTATGTTCTCATATGATATGGTGTACCTCGGTTACAAAGGCTTTAGTTTCACGTGGTCCAATAACAAATTAGAGGAGGACAATATACAGGAGCGAATTGACAAAGCAATCTGTAATGGATGCTGGAGGGAGTTCTGCCTGGATGCTCAAGTAAGTATTTTGGAGCCTTTGGGCTCTGATCATTCCCCCTACTCCTTTTACCTATTTATTCTAGTTTAAGATGTAATAAACTGCTTTAGTTTGAATTAAACTGAATTGATCATGTTGATTATGATGTTGTGATTAAAGAAAATTGGGAATATTCTGATAGGAGACAGGCTAATATTGTTTCCCTCTTTAAAGAAAATGTATCAAAAATGAGAAGAATTTTGAGAGAGTGGAGTAAGAGAGAGTTTCCCAAAAAATAATAAAATGCTGAAGGAATTAATGTTGGAATTTAACAGCTGTTGTGAGGATGTCTGGACCGAGTCAAATGCTGAAAAAACGAAGAATATTGCTGCTAAAATCGAAGAAATTTGGAGTAGGGAGGAGAAATATTGGTTCCAAAGGGCTCAGACAAACTAGTTAAAATGGGGTGATGGTAATTCAAAGTTTTTTCATGTTGTAACATAAAGGAAGAAATAGAATAGTGAGACTAAAAAATGATGAGAATGAGTGGATAGATGATATTTGTGAAATTAGGTCTTGCTTTTCTTCTTTCTATAAATATCTGTTTATAGGGAGGGGTAATAGTAGGTCTGATTATGTCTTGTCTTATGTTGATCCAATGGTTACTAGTGGATAGATGATATTTGTGAAATTAGGTCTTGTTTTTCTCCTTTCTATAAATATCTGTTTATAGGGAGGGGTAATAGTAGGTATGATTTGTCTTGTCTTATGTTGATCCAATGGTTACTAGTGCTAATAATGATAGTCTATTATTCCCCTATCACTGGAAGAGATAAAATGTGTAGTGTTTAATTTAAGAGGTTTAAAAGCCCTAGGGCCTGATGGTTTCCCGAGAATATTTTACCAACATTTAGGGGAGACTGTGGGGCCCCAAATTTGGGATATGGTTAGTCATTGCTTTAAGAATGGATCGGGTATTGATAGCTTGAATATGACTGATCTGATCCTAATTCCTAAAGTGGACTCCCCTGAAACAGTGAATCAATTTAAACCAATAAGTCCTTGTAACTTTAGTTATAAAGTGTTCTCTAAGGTTTTGAGTAATAGGATGAGAAAGATTCTAGGTAGGGTGGTTACGGAACAACAGAGAGCTTTTATCCTTGGTCGACAAATTCAAGATAATATCTTCATGGTTCATGAGGCTTTCCATTATTTGAAAAATAAAATAAGGAAAAAGTATGAAGTAGCGGTTAAATTGTATATGAACAAGGCCTACGATAGAGTGGATTGGAGTTTCTTTGAAGCTGTTTTACCCAAAATGAATTTTCATCCAAAGTGGGTAAGAAACATTATGAAGTGTGTCTTCTGTTCAGTTTAATATGAGGATGGAAGGAAGAAAAATTGATGAAATTAGGCCCCAATATGGTTTAAGGTAAGGGGGTCCTCTCTCTCCCTATCTATTTTGGTGCTTGATGTCTTGTCGAGAATGATTAATAAGCATGTAGATAGGGGTGATTTAGAAGGGATTAAACTCCCATCTAGATGTCTTATCTTATCCCATTGTTTGTTTGCTAATGATTCTATTTTCTTCTTGAAAGCTAGTAGGAATAATTGTGTTGTTTTAAAAGCTTGCTTGAAGAATATTTTGTTTCAAGACAAAGAAGTAATTTGGATAAATCTTCTGGAGAAATAGAGGAGATGGTGAGTAGTGTGCTGGGTGTTCCAGCAGTTGTTTCGCCAAGTATGTATTTGGGGCGTCCAATTTTGTGGGGTAGTTCTAAGGTTCAAGCCTTAGCATTTATTAGAGATAGGGTGAGGAAAAAAAAATTCTAGGGTGGAATAAATCTTTTTTATCTCAAGCTGGTAGAGATGTGCTTGTTAAATCAATGGCAAATGCTATCTCAACCTACTCCATGGCTTGTTTTCTGTATCCAAAGAAAACTTGCCAAGAGCATGATAGTATTATTTCTAACTTTTGGTGTGGTGGGTTGGAGGATAAGAGGAAAATCCACCGGAAGGCCTAGAGTACTTTAACCAAGAAAAAATCAGAAGGAGGTCTTGGTTTTAAGGATTTTCAGAATTATAACATTGCTCTTCTAGGAAAACAGTGTTGGAGATTACTAAATGAGCCTGAAGATTTTTGGGCAAAAATATTTAAGGGTTTATACTTTCCTGGCTGCTCTTTCCTAGATGCAAAGAAAGGTTCAAGAGCTTCTTGGGCTTGAACTAGTCTATTAGAGGGGCAAGATCTCTTTTTGAATCATACTTTTTGGAGGTGGGAAATGTACAATAGATAAATGTATGGAAAGACCCTTGGTTACCCTCGTTAGAAAATTTCAAAATGCCTAATTGTGCTATCCCTCAGGATTTAGAAGACCTTACTGTGGCAAATTTAATAGTAGATAAACAATGGGTTTTGGATGGGTTACCAATACCTCCTTTCATCTCTGAAGCTATCCAAAATATTAGGATTTCTATTATGGATTTTCAGGATAAAGTTGTTTGGACATGTAGCCCTAATGGCCTTTATACTGTAAAATCTGGCTTTAGGTGGCTGCAAGATAATAAGGTATTAAAACAGAAAAAGGAGCCAAGTACATCCTTTTCCTAGAATAAGGAGATGTATGTGGAAATACATTTGGATCCTTAGAGTGCAGCCAAAAATTAAGCATTTCTTGTGGAAGGCTTGTTCAGAAGCCTTGCCTACCAGGGAAGCTCTAGTCCGTAAACGATGTGGAAATATCTCATTTGTGTGCTAACTGTCATATTTTCCCTGAAACTACTGAACACTGTTTACTTCTATGTGATTGGGCGAGGAAGTTGTGGTTTGCATCTCCTTTGGCTTTGCATTTAAATGACTATAATATTACTAGCTTTGAACTATGGTTGTTTAATGTTTTTAAGGAACTAAAGGATGGTGACTATTTGAGAACACTTGTGGCTTATCTTTGCTGGTATGTTTGGAAAGCAAGATGCTATGAAGTATTTGAGCAAAAAACCTGAGTATGAGTGGGTCTTAAATTCTGCAACTTCTAGTTTGTAGGAATTTTGGCTCGCTCAGGGTTGGCTGAAACATCAAGCTACTCATGAAATCTGTTCTGAGAGTAATATGGAAGAATGGCTGCCTCCTAGCTTAAACTCACTGAAATTAAAAGTTGATGGATCTTATGTGGCTTCTACAACTGGCCATGGCTATGTCTTGCAAAATGCTCAAGGTGAAGTGGTGGATATGTACTGCCATTCAGGTGAAGCAGAATCGGCATTTGGGAGGGAAGCAAAAGCTCTTCATTTAGCTATTTTCAGGTGTAAAGATCGAGATCTGGGCTGCTGGAAGTGGAATCAGATTGCTTACAGCTAGTTAATGCTCTAAAATTTCATGCTTCTTATCCTGATTGGACAGTAAATTCATTAGTTTCGGACTTGCAATATCTTTTTGACTCATGTAAAGAGTTTTCATCTTATATTCTTAGTAAGTGTAATTTGGTATTGGTTAGCAAAATCTGATTGTCAGAGGTTGAGTCCTCATGGATTGGACCTATATCCCCCACCCTCTCTTTTTGATCTTCTTGGCAAAGACAAACATGGTTGTAAATAGGGTATTGGCTGATGCCTTGAAAATTTTGAATAAATGAAGAACTTTATTTTTAACCAAAAAAAAAATAATATGCGAGACTACTTAATTTATAACTAAGCTTTTTTGTATTTACAACTGTTTACATCAATATTGATAACTCATCTTATGGCAAAAAATTTTGAACTCTAGTTGTTGAATTATGCCTAACTACCATTAAGATGATTTTTCAAAAATCTAATTATCATTATCCCTGAACATTATTCTTTGCATCACTTGCGACAATTTAGTTTTAAACCCTTATTATTATTATTCTTTTTTAGACACAATCATCCATTAGAAGGCAACTTTATTCGAAGCATTATCAAATAATAAATAATAAATGTGAGCGCCTCTCTGAGATAGTAACCCTTTATACTAGATCCAATCCCGTTGATAATCCAAATTAATTTTCTTTGGTTGCAAGATCTTTTTCCCCCCTAGCATCTTGAACCTTTTTTATGCATGCTTACTTGGGCCCAAGAAAAGAAAAAGAATTCAAACAAGTTATTCATGGAAAGATTGGTTGGCCAAAAAAATTGATTTCCACTGTACGCATGGACTCAAATGATTACTTCTATCTCAACCCAAACTCAATAAAAACGTTTGAGCTGATGTATCCCTACTAGTTCTTCTCACATGTACACCAGAATCAGTCACATTGGGTAGCAGAGACAAATCTACTTCCCCTACTGCCACTATGACTTCTGCTTCTGTTAGCATAAAAAATTGCATTATCTTCTAACTCCGTGTCTTGCCTCAGCCTCCTACAAGGATCGTTACTACCCACTGAATAATCTGCGCCCATATTTTCACAATACGTGTCCGAATTTGATGAGAGCCCATAGTGAGTGTCCCAATTGGGTGTCATCTCACCAAATATGTAGTCTGAGAAGTCAGCAGTATTGCCTGAATCCTTGGTACTAGCAGTACTGCAAGAACTTGCATCTGATGAGCTGAACAGGGAAGAGCTCTCGCTACAAGAATCAACCATTGCATTTCTTTTACCGTAGTGGAATCTCCATTCCTCTGGATATACAAACTCGTTGCTCAAGGGAACTTCACCAGTGTTCCGATGAGGGTGCTTGCCTTGCTTAGGCTGTGAGGTGGGAGGAATCGCATTTCCAGCCAACGAGTTGGATCTAGTTTTAGAAGTAGGAATTGCCTCCAAGTTCCTTCTCTTGTACTTTCCAGAGGAGATCGCATTGCTAGTTATTGATACGGGGGGTTTCGGAGAGTGCCTGGAAATATTCAAATAACCAAGAGTATTGTTGGTGAGAACAATTCTTCAGGGTAATTAGAAAATTACAGAACATGGCAAAAGGTCATGTATTACCTTGCATAGAGAAGCATATACGCCCTTTCTGATAAAACTGTGGACAATTCAACGGGTGTTACCTAAACAGAAGCAGAAATGATATCCTCAGTACACTAAAAGGACATGCATGTAAGAGAGCCAAAACTGAAAAGCTAATGACCCCATAATTTATGAAACATAGTAATTCATTTAAAAGAGAGAGATAGAAATTGACCATGCTGTCATCAATCCTAAACCATTCTCTGCGTAAGCTCTTCACATAGCAGACATAGTGGCCAGAATATGCAGCATTCATGATATCCAAATGGACAACCACTGCATAAAGGTTGTATATTGGAGACTTGTCTTTTGTTCCA
The DNA here is from genome assembly GCA_037074505.1 of Albizia julibrissin. Taxonomy (NCBI): domain Eukaryota; kingdom Viridiplantae; phylum Streptophyta; class Magnoliopsida; order Fabales; family Fabaceae; genus Albizia; species Albizia julibrissin. The sequence continues at coordinate 36,335,976 of CM073488.1, read as the reverse complement.
CTCATATACGGAGCCAAGTTCAGAACCTCAGGGAACCGCACCGACTTATTCAACTTCTCAAAGTTACCAGACTGCTAACATCGACAGCAGAATAAGCATGATGTCACATTATAAAGAGCCATATACAAAATATAATTAGTGACATATCGAACTTAATATCAGATATGTACCTGAAATCTTTTTAACACAATTGTAAGAATATTTGGTGCCTCCAATACTGTCAACTTCTTCCTGGCTTTCTCATATGATTTACATCTAAGTAGAAAGAAATGATAGATTACTTCTTAAGATATGCTCCCTTTGCCACAGGATAGGAATGTTGAAAATAGAATGAGAACATAAGGAGAGAGGGGAGGCTATAGTGAAATTGCTATAAAAACAGTGATAGTAACACTAATGCATTATGCTTGTTAAAAATATGAAACCAAGCATAGGAGCCTGTCAACTTAACAAAGGTGACAATTGTAAGGAAATCAACAGACCTGCCACAATTATACTTGTTATCTTTCTCTAGGATTTCTGGTGCCGTAAATTGTCCAAGAGCATCCTCCAGTGTTCCAATGTCCCCATCAATCTCAACAGTAAGATCCATCATTCTCTCATACCTCTCAGATTTTCCAAGGCACCTTAAGCACTTTATCTGTAATTTGCAGGCAATAGATTCAAATATTGAGGACATCAACCCATTCTCCCTTAAAAAAGTTTTTTTTTTTTTGGGGGGGGGGTGTTTGAGCAGACATAGATAGGAAACCACCTTAGATCGAAGATAGCCCCCAAAAGTGTACCCAACTAGGGTTGTTTCTTCTGCCAATGGAGTTGAGACCCCAGCTTCCTTGAGGCAAATGGATTGCATGGTCTCAACCGCACACCTGCCATTTCAGCAATTTATTGTGTTGTATTAGAAAAAATTGTAGAGCAAAATATGCATTTTTCTTACAGGCCAAGGGGAATATGGGAAAAAATCAGTTCAAGCAATTATTGGCTCACCTCAAAAATTCATGGGCATCCTCCTCCTTTCCATGTCCAAGACGGCTACCAATCTTGTGTATTTTAGATAATATCCCAATGGGAGAAAGTGGATTAGTCCCTTCTTTGGCCTTCTGAATCAAGTATTCAAATTCACAGATAAAACACCATCCCTTCTTCTGACCTAAGGCAAACATTGTAAAAATAAATTAATTAAAACTCAAAATAAATGTTCGAGTTAAGTTGTAAGAAGTCAAGAAAGGGGAACTTGCATTGTTTGGAATGTAGGCCGTGAAAGAAATAGGAAGTTAATGGCCGAGTATACGCCAAGCACTGGAGTACAGCATTAGCATAACAGCTGCAGAAAACTCATATTATCAGCAAAGAAATATTTTTTAGGGAAAAAATATCAATATGCATACTAACACTGTTGTCTCCCCCTTTTAGCCTCATAAAAAACACAATATAGATGCCAACACTAAATACCAGCAAGAGACCACTGGAAGAATCACCCTTTCACAACAATCGAAACAATTAGCCACAGCAAATACCACATTTCAAAAATATGTTCCCACAAATTTCCTTAAGGCATACTTGCACAAATTCTTCCATCCCAAGTATCATACTCATCATACCTTATATTTCAAGGACTATATTTTGCAAGAGGGCATTCAGGAAAACATAAAAACATGACACCTTTAAAACAGAGTAGAATCAGACTCCTACTGATCTCCTTTCCTCCTTCCTCTCACTCTCTTTCTAAACATGAAAGTAACATCACAATGTACCAAAAATGGAAAACCAGAAGAACTCTCCAACACCTGTTCCCGCAGTTTGTAAGGCCAAAGGGGTATAGCTCCACCTTGTCACAGCAGTAGAGTTCTGTAAAGAATTCATAAGGAAAGCCCATCTGCCAAGACAGAATAGAAGTTAGAACTAGTAAAATTGACAGATACAAAACTGTCAATGTAAATGCTATGTCGTCCAGATATCAGGCAAACTTATTCTCAACCTCATTTTCAGCAGATGCAAGACTAGACACTGAATCTCTGGAGCTTCTAAACTGCTGGACCACTTTCAGCACGGATGTTTTCAAGCCATTACGAACATTTTGCTGCAGGTTTTGCATGCCTCCCCCTTTTGCCGGCAAGGCATGATAATTTTCAGATTTTACAGATTTGGTATGCAGAAGCAAATCCCCTTTAGTAGCTGAGGATAGAACATGGGCACCGTTTGGTGATTTTCTTACTTCTTTGTGCTTGGATATATGTGATTCTTCTGCATTATCAGCTGTAGCCTCTGAACTTGAATAATCCATGGAAGGCAAGGGCCTGCCCTTAGAGGTATCTGTTGCTGATTTCTCAACTGTAGAAACTTTTCTTTTGTTTACAGGGCTGACCAAATTTGCCGCTGCATCATGAGATTTGTCTGTCATGGTTTTTGGCAGTTTTGATTTAACAGCAGTATCATCAGCAATATGACTAGAATTTGTCTTATTTTTTTTGCTTGCACTAGAACGTTTATTTTCAATATTCACCGAACTTCTAGAGTCTATGGGAAGAGAAGTGGTTGGCAATGCCTCAATGGTACGAGAAGAAGCCTCAGCTATATAATGACATGTAGGTTTTACCAATCTGCTACGAGAATCAATATCAGATGATTTGCTTTCAGCAACAGATGGATTAAAGCTGGAATATGAATTATTGGAAGATGCAGTACCCGCATGTGTTTCTTCAGAGTCTGCAGAAGGCCTAACTAGATTACATACCATAAATGATGGCTCACATAACATAATACAATTTCAAAGCCAAAAACCATTACCATAAGCATCAGACTGTGTTTCTGATACTGCAACCCTGTAAGAATTACTTTCCTCTTTGAATGGCACAGAGATAATTGGAGGAGAACATTCATCCTTGTGGCCTTGTCTCCAGTGAATAATTTGACACTTGCCAGAACTGCAATAAAGCATGCTTGTGAAAATGAAGGACAGCCATGATAATAAAATACTATGCCCAAAATGATGGCGTCAGACAAGTAAATATAAATGGCAGAGACTTGGGCGGAAACTACGGATGTTAAGGAGTGTGATAATGTCAAATCATTGGGACAAGATAGATCAAGGTAAGAAGCCTGGCCCAAGATGGCTTGCGTGTAAATTGCAAACAGAACAAACGAAAGATTATTTTTCCCCCTCAAAATATCCGTAGCTCTGTCTGTACACAAGTAAAGGGTAAGTAAGATAGCTCAAAACTTAAGGAACACATTCCTTAGTTCATTCTTTAATTACAAATAAGGACACAGAACCAACCAGACAAAGAAGGCAAACTGCAAGGAGAATCAAGGCACCTCGCATCAACCAAACAAGTACAGAATATCACTCTCAAGCCCAGTTCTTGATTACGCCAATTCAATATTGATAGCTCAATATGAAAAATTATGGGAAATCTAATAGCAACACTTGGCAACACATGCACAAGATGATCCCTGTATATTGCCATTGCTTCGCAAAAATAAGATACAGTTCCGCCCATTTCGTTTCCTAATCAGTAACTACAAAAATTCTCATCCGTCTCATCCACTTAAAATCTGCAACAATATCCTCTTAATGCTAAGATATCCCATTACTGAAGTTCAAAGAAGTTCCCACAAAAATAAAGAATTGCAAATGGCCACACAGAGACGCACGTTCAAGCATTACTGAAGTTCAAAACTGAAAGTGAGAGACTTTAGTACAGAGAACGAACCAGTAGCGAACAGCCTTGCACTTAGAGCAGCGCATGGTAGTTGGGGAATAACAGACGGCACATTGATGGCCGCGAGAAGCTGGAACGAAACTGGACTCCACTGAAGCCTCAATTTCTACGAAAGCAGCCTCTTGAGATGTAATATCAACGAGCCTTATGATCTCCTCTTTTCTAACCTCAGCATTCCTCCACATGTGACGAATCACCAAAAAGGTGACCAACAAGAAGACATACAGTAAGCCCTGAAACCCTAAAAGCTCAAGAATGTACATCTCTTCTATCCAACACCCAGGATCAGGCCAGAACATAAAATGCAGAAAGTGGCAATCTTGCTATACATAGATTCGTCGGCGACAGAGGCGACAGCGGAGGGGAAGAAACCAGGGAAGCAATGGTGGCAGGCTGCGGCGTCGGAGGAGGGAAAAGGAGGGGCAAAAGGGGAAATTGGGAAGGGAAATGGAAGTGATAGAGGTGAGGAAAGAGTAGGGGCATCTGGATTGAGGAAACAGAAAGAAGAAGGAAAAGCGGAGATGCGTAGAGATTGTGGTGAGAAAAAATTTGGGTTTGGCTCTGAAATTGATTTTAGAGTGAGACTGAGAAGGTCGATTGCGAATACGCGCGAGACAGATCTCTTTGTCGTTTGTCTTGTCGTGGTAATTGTAAAGACATCTTTTACACTGCAACTATGACTGGGAAACGCACAGCGCTTGGACAAAGCCCTTGGGTGCGTGTCTGTGGTATAATGTCCTTATGACTCGTGACTCATGCCCCAAATAGGAAAAAAAAATATGTTTTCGATCATGGACCTTCGAATCCTGGACAACATTTGACAAGCTTCTACGTTGGGTTGCATCTGGCCTAGTATCAAGTTTTTATTTTGGCGGGGAAAAATGTTTATTAAGAAAAAGGAGCTTATGGACGCCCATGTACAGAGATTCCACACAAAACGAAGCAGAACCAATTTCCTGCACTCCACTAATCATAACAACAGCCAAGACCTAAGGAGATGACAGTTCCAAGATTGGTCACTCATAGAACTCAATCCTTTTATCACCATGATTCAATTCTCATTAGCAACCTATTCCCTCTTATTCTTTTAGAAGGTACTGATAAATCCTAATTTTATATATTTTATTTTATTTTATTTATTTTAAAGATTATTTTAGACTAATTTAGATTTATTTGAATTGTTCGCCAATTTTTAAAAATAATATAAATCTGAATTGATTATGAGATTATTTATCTTAAATTATTAATATTCTTATTGTTATCTTGTGATTGAATAATATTTTTAAATATGTGATAAATCACAATCTCTTTTAATTCTTACAAGTTATGAAAAAGCATATTAGAAAATTCTGTAGTGTAAAATTATTTTTAGAAGTTTAAAGAGAATCTAATGGTTGGGTTTGATAAATATATATTAGTCATTGATTTAAAATGATAATTAAGAAACTTTTAATCCGGATAAAATGATCCGAGACATTGTATGGCACAATGAAAAATAAACAAAACGAAAAATTTAATTTTAAATAAAAATAAATTTTATACTCTAATCTTAAAACTAAAAATTTTATATCATTAATATAATTAATTAATAATTATATAGAATAAAACTAGGTTCGTCCCTCCCAAACCAAACGAACTACTAAGAAAGCATATTTGTTATTGATTTAAATTTTAACAACGGTAATATTATGGTTTTTGTGTTTACTCTTGTTCCCATGGTAAATAATGTCGCTTTGGCCGAGTGGTTAAGGCGTGTGCCTGCTAAGTACATGGGATTTCCCGCGAGAGTTCGAATCTCTCAGGCGACGTCTAATTCTTTTTCCCCTTCAAATGCACAGAAGACAAAGGCAAGCAAAGAACCTTAAGAATAGTATTCACATTCGATGCCCCTATACTCACGCTTCTTCACCCAACCCCACCTTCTTTGTCCTCTTCCCTCTCACTTTGTTCTTTTCTTCCATTATTAGTCTCTCTCTCTCTCTCTCTCACCTCGGACATTAATATCAGTACTATTATTCCCCTCCCACACTCTAAGTCATAATATTGCATTCAATTAGCTCCAATTCTGTGCACACTCAAGTTGTCTACTCTGCAAACTTCAGCTTCCATTAATTACTATCTATAGCTTCAGATTTAGACATGCCCACATGCACATGAAAAATAGGGTGAAAAAAAAAAAAGCAGTTTGCCCATTAAAGATGTCAAAAATATTGTAAGTAATATTTTCTATATCTACCTTTATTACTCTTGCTTCCTCCCTAGCTAAAAATTACTTTTAATTATATATATATATATATATATATGAGAATGCAAGCTTAAGGGTCCCCACAATCTCTTTGCTAAAAATATTTTTTTTGGCTATAAATTGGTCTTTGCAAGAATTCCGCTGTCACTCATACCAATCAATTCGTTCCTTCGTTGTGTTGTGTCCTCTTGTTGTAGTTTCTTTTGCTTACTCTCATATGTCTCAAACGCCTTACACGTACATACGTTCCTCACTCTTCTTCTCATCTCCTGGTTAATTTCCTCTTACATGAACCCCAATTCGTCCTCCTCTTACATCTCGATCCCTCCATATAGTTTTCTTTCTCCTCCCGCATTAATTAATTTTCGGATTTAATGTAATTATTGGTTCCTGAGAAAAATTGATCCCACATGAGTATCAAAGGTTTTGTTGAGGGAGGCATTGCTTCCATCGTCGCCGGATGCTCCACCCACCCTCTTGACCTCATCAAGGTCCGAATGCAGCTTCACGGCGAAACTCACCCCTCCACCGTTCACAACCTCCGACCTTCACTCGCCTCCGGAAAAGTTGCGCCGCCTCCGCCTCGTATCGGTCCTATCACAGTTGGCGTCCGTATCATCAAACAAGAAGGCTTTGCCGCTCTTTTCAACGGCGTCTCCGCCACAATCCTCCGCCAATGTCTCTACTCCACCACCCGAATGGGACTCTACGATCATCTCAAGCATAAGTGGTCCGATAAAAAATCCGGAGGTACTAACATGTCGTTGTCCCGGAAGATCGCAGCTGGTTTGTTCTCGGGAGGTGTGGGCGCCGCCGTTGGAAACCCGGCGGACTTAGCCATGGTTAGAATGCAAGCCGACGGGCGTCTTCCGCCAGCTCAGCGGAGGAACTACAAGTCCGGCGTGGATGCTATTGTACGGACGGTGAAGCAAGAGGGATTGACTAGCCTGTGGAGAGGCTCATCGCTTACGGTGATTCGCGCGATGCTGGTGACGGCGTCGCAACTTGCAACGTACGATCAGATCAAGGAGGAGATATTGAAGAGGGGGTGGATGCTCGATGGGCTCGGGACCCACGTGACAGCGAGCTTCGTGGCGGGATTTGCGGCGGCGGTTGTAACAAACCCGGTGGACGTGTTGAAGACGAGGATGATGAACATGAAGGTGGAGGCAGGTGGGAAGCAGCCGTACTCCGGCGCCATTGATTGCGCCGTGAAGACGGTCCGATCAGAGGGTCCGATGGCGCTCTATAAAGGATTTATACCGACGATTTCAAGGCAAGGACCCTTCACTGTGGTGTTGTTTGTTACGCTCGAAGAGGTTCGCAAGTTGCTGAAGGATTTCTGACACAGCTGCCAGGGACGATGAGATTAAAAGACATTTTAATTTTTTTAGCTCTATTAATCATTGTTCTGTAGGTTACTAATTGTTGCTATGTTAGTACTATATATTTATCATTGAAATTTTGACAAAATAGTATTTCCACATGTTTTTCAGTTTATATTATATTATTCAAAAGTTCCGTGAATTTTAAGTATAATTCTATTAACTATAATTATTATTAGATAATTTAAGAGAATTTTAAATATTATTTAATTTTTTTCAATAAGAACAATTTTGAGAAAATATGTGATAGAATATTACCACATCTAATCCTTAATATAAGATTTTGTTTATAATAATTATATTGCAAATGAAATCTTATACTAAAAATAAGTAAATTGAAGTATGTATGTATGTAAGTAAATAAGTAATATATGATATATTTGTCTGGTTCTATTTATAAGGTAAAGAAAAAAGTTTTTTTGTTTTATTTATAAAACACCTTATTAAAATTTTGGGATAAATGTATAATTTAAACTTTTATTTATTATTGTGTTGACTTTATTTTTACAACATCCTTAATTTTTGGAACTTAAATAATCAGTTGTGGTCAGGGAGGTAAAAAGAAAAAAAAAATATTATTATAAAAAAAAATTTAAGTTGAATTATTTAACAATGATAAATGATATTGATAAGAACAATAAGGGAAAGAAAATATGCAGGGGAAATATCTTATGAAAATAATCTAATCTATATGCAAATAAAAAGAAAGAGAAGTGAGTGAGAGAGAAAATAAATAAATATTATCTTTAAAAAAAAATTTAAGAGGGTCAAATCCTAATTTTTCCCTTATAAATATCTTTTTTTTTTACCTCTTAAGATCCTTAGGTGCCGTACCACTAGATTCTCAAGTTTCACTCCCTTTTCTCTCTCTTGCTCCATTTGTTCTTCCTCTACGTCTCCGTTGTTCTGATTTTTTTTTACTGCTCCTTCTTTCCATGTCTTAAACTTTTGTCTTGACTTCACTTCTTCTCACACCTTGCTATCACATCGCTACTGTAAAGATTAGTTTAAAAACATGCTTATTGATCAATTACTCCATTGTACTTGTGGGTATGAAAATCCCTTCAATGCATGTTTCTTTCTAACTCACTTCTTCTTTTTTTTATGTTGTTTATAGGAACACAAACATATTATATCTTTTTGATTTGTTTGAAAAAAAAAGAGAGAGCCATCTTTTCATCTAGATTACTGTACATGTGTGAGTAAATGTTATCTTTCAGAAGCCACATGCTTGTGTGTTTGAATTTTAAACCTTTTTTTATTTGGCTGTGTCGATAAACATGCTTAGGATCTTTATGATATATATTTTAAACCCATTCTATTACATTCCGTCACTAAGAGTCCTAGATTTTCTTTTCTTTCCATGACATTTTGACAAGTTGTTCCTCTCTTTTTAAGACCAATATAATATTATAGTAGTATCATGTGTGCCATTGATTTTTTTTTCCCACCTGCTTCCATATCTTTCCTTTCCTTCATTAATACAATTGTAACCATTTGCGCAGTGTCACTTTTCTTTTAGCTGCATCCTGCGCGTATGTCAATTCAAATATATATATATATATATATATATATATATATAAAAGCTTCCATATTGTAGATAATTCTTATCTCTAAATTCTAATTAATATAAAATTTCTTAATAAAAAAGTTGATATGTGGTAACTAGTAAATATGTATCTATATAATATTAATTCTTAGAGGGTTGCTTGAGACTTTAGAGTAATTCTAGAGTAGTATTAGAGTGACTTTAGAGTAGTTTTACCTAATATATTGATGGAAATTTATGTGTGTGATTTGGTAGACTCTCATTGAGAGTGTTGAAATAACACTTGTGTTATTACCTGTATGCTAGGATGTAACATGTAACTCTGAATATTCGTATATATACTTGTGAATTGTGTATGATTATGAATGACTATCTTTTATAAAAAAAAATGAATTAAATTATACATATATGTGTATGTATTATAAATTTCTAAGTAAATAATGTTACAAGTAAATTTCTTTATAACTCACTCTATTGACATAATTAATAATTTAATTATAATTAATGTATTGTTGGATTATTTTTTTTCTTTTAGGCATGTTTGAATGCTTAATGATATTTCATACCAACGAGAGCATGATTTATTTGTACATTGTACTATAATTATATTATGGGTGATTAAATATGAATGTCATGGCGATTGCATTTGTGATGGGATGGAGTAAGGAGGAATTTGTATGTTGAGATATTTTATCACGTGGTATGCCATCACTCGATGCACAGTGGATAGCACTTGTCAGGGCCCCTACTTCCATGTTTTCCTTTAGTTGGGATTGCATTGGAACTGTAAGACATGTAACGCCTCCTTAGTTGTGTTCTTTTAAAGAGGGGAGCCATAGTCCAGACTTAAGCTCTACACCTTTGACCGGGTGTAATTTAAGAACTGATGAGTTTCGGACAATCTAGTCAAATGGATGGGTTACTGTTGGACTATATGTCAGCCTATGGTTTCAATCAGTATATGGATGGACGGTGATATAAGGGAGGTTGCATCTTGCATATTGTATAATTATATATTACATATTGTAATGAAAATACATATTGACATAATGATGATTAAATTAGTAATTGTCTTGTTTAAGGATTACAGTACATACAAATATATATATATACATACAAATATACATACAAATATATATATATATATATATAATCATTTTCTTCTTTTTTTATTATATGTGGTTTGCTCGTGTACGATAGAAATTTTAGTAATTACTGAAACGTGGAATCTTATTCTTTATATTAACATTTTCCAGGTGATTGTCTCAATAGGGAGCAAGGGAATGCACGTATAGAATGATCCTCAAAGACTCTATTATACTCCTAAAGCATATGTTATGTTGTTATTATCTGCCATAACCCTAAAACTTCTGCATTTTATTGTTTTTTTGCGGAAATATTTTGAGAATTTGATTTAACACTATGATATGGGCTTTATTTAAATTGATTTTGTATTTTGATGATTTGAATATTGAACATCCTTATTGGTGATATTTCAAATACTTTAGTTAAGTATTTGGTTGTTAGGTTTGAGATGTTACAATTTTCATTTGGTATTATACATATTAAGTAGGGGGTAGAATTAAAAAGTTATTGAATTATATAACAGGGTTAATGAAGTTCCTTGATCTCACTAGTGCAAAATAGCCCTTTCAGACCGTATCATTTAGATCGGTTATTGTAGATAAGGTCTAAAAAATATGACCGGTGGCAGTTTCGTAATTATAAAGAATTTTTTAGACTGGCTCTTAAAATAACCGGTCTAAAAGATATTATTTAGACCGGTTATCCAAACAACCAGTCTAAAATATACAAAATTAATTAAAAATTAAAAAATTTTAAGACTTTTTAGACCGGTTGTTGATGATAACCTGTCTAAAAGATGCGGAATTAAAAAATTAAATATTTTTTATTTTTTAGACCAGTTATAACTAATAACCGGTTTAAAAGGTGAACTTTTAAAGACCGATTTTGTCAAATAACCGATCTTAAAAGTCTGCCCTAATATTTAAAATAATCTCTCACTGCCTTAGCTCGTGCCTAATTTCAACTTTGAAATTTGATACTTATCAAAATTCTTGTAAACCCCTCCCTCGTGCCGCGACAGCTCCTCCTTCCCACATCGCTCCTCCATCCTTGACCATTTCCTCCGTCAACGTAGAGGTACGATAGAACCCATTACCATAAGGCTCAGCTTTTCGTCCCTCCGATTGGTTTAAGGTAAGCACTCTACTTAATTAGTTTTATACATATTTCAAACTAGCTACCTTCATATACTTCTGATTGATTTCTATTGCAAAATTTTATACTCATATTTGCTTTAGGCTTACGATTGCAACATCTGAGAGAGTTTATAAATTGGATTCTTCACTAGGGGTCGAGATTAGTGTTTTCTTATGTCATTTGCCATGTTTCTAAATATTTATTCTCTGATAAAATTTATTAAATAAAAATTATCTTCCAACTTGCGATCTAATTACTTTATTTTCTAATTCATTTCCTAATATTATTTCATATTGTTGAGTCATTCACAACTCATTATATATTTGCACTGGGTGTTGCAAGATTCTTGAGCTGTGCTTATTGGGTTCTTCAGATATGAGTCCACCAGGATATATTCGTGATAAGTAATTATAAGTATGGCCTTGGAAGCTTGCTTTTAAGATATGTACAGATTTAGTATACTAACGTAATCAATGGACTAGCAAAAAAAAGACACTTTTTAGACCGGTTGTTGGAACAACCGGTCTAAAAAGTGAATTTTTAGAACAGGTCTAAAAAATATCCAGCTGTATCAAGACCTCATCTGAAATCAGTCTAAAAATTCATTTTTACCCGATCTAAAAAGTCATTTTTCTACCGGTGTCTATTTAAAAAATGTTGAAAATGCCCAACAAATAGTTTTTAAGGAACTATAGGTAACAAATTAAAATTGATATAGTTGGAACAGGAAAGCAAACTTCGTAGAGTCGCTAAGATTCCTAAACCCATGAAAGGGCAGAACAATAAGAGTAGCTTAGCATATGCCCTTCCTGAACCCACCATTTCTGGTAGCTTAGCAGCCTGATTAATGCAATGTTCACAAGGCAATCAAAACATAAAATCACAGAATAATTAACCAGATCTTTCAAGAACAGCTAACTAAATTATACATACCTTGGAAGCAGACAAATTAAAGAGACGCCGTAGATCAAGAGAGTAGAGATGAACCAATTTCTCGTTTTTGTTTTGTACTTCAGCAAATGCAGAATCAGAAGTGCGAGCATTGGGGTCTAGTAACAGAAAGTGTGAAGCGACACGTGGCTTTGCATGATAGGTCTTGTGAATCACTGTTGCTTTCAGTGGCATTACACCATTGGATGGGAGAGAGAAAGAGAGTCCCTCTCTCCTCGATATATATATATATATGAAGTATTGTTGGCCAGATCATTAGCTCAGATGATGAAGCCTCTCTATGATTTAAAAATTCAAATTTTTATTGTCAAACCATATTATATTACTCCCAACATCAACCCCCCAACATCCTAATCCGACATATTTCCATAGGCTAATGATCAGCCCTCAGTGGTCATCAGCCTATGTAATGATCAATAGCCTATGTAAAAAAAGACCATTACATAGGCTAATGATCAGCCCTCAGTGGTCATCGCTCACTCAAAAGTCAAAACTCAAAAGGCTGATGAGCGCCGAACGCTGTCGCCTGAAATGTAGAACACGCTCTCACCAAATTCTAACAAAGAAAGGAGAAAGATACTTAAAAGAATAGTAATAAACAAAGGATTAGTACACCCCACACGGAGAACCTTTTTTTCCATTAAACATTGAAACTGTGAACTACTCTTCGTCCTCGCACTTTGCTTTTTCTGGTATGTTAACAATCTTCTCCTCCTAACTCGCCTTTCAATACTCGACCTGAAAATGCAAAGACTAAGAAAGATCTCAAAACGCATTCTCATTCATCCATTGTTGTGGAGAATTGTGGGTTTTGTGTCAAGCATAGTTGCATTCACCTGAGTCCCTCTTTCTATGACTTGTTTGGCGGGTGGAACCTGCTCTCAAGCGCCATCTACAGTTTCATTAGTTTGAGCGTAACCACCTTGATGCTACTAATCAAGAAACGTGGGAGATCGTCAAAAAGAAGATCAGTTATGGTGAAAGCACATGTAGGGTTTTCTGGTTAATTATGATGCTCACCTCTCTCTGTTCCATTTGGCAAGACCGAGTTAGCCAAAAGGAAAGCGACGAAAATGGATCTCGTGACAAAATCCTAAACATGTGTTCGTTTGGGGCATTTGGTTTGATGTCTCTGAGGTAGTCCAGACAGCTTCAGCTTGGATTCGAAGTGGGTATCTTCAATTTATTATTTGGGAGTTTCATGGTGTTGCTGATGAAGATGAACTTAAAATTGGCCCCACTTGCAGCATTTTCTTGTGCTACGTCGTTATAAATATCCGATCCTTGTCAGAGTTTTTCATGGAAAAGCTTGGGCGTGCTGACTCTCGTGACACACTGATGCTTGAAGATATAGAGAGTGGTTCCTGTTGGAATTTAGAAACAATAATTCCATGAGTTATGAATAAGAAGTAGGTTGGAAGAAAAGAGGGAAAAGGAAGGAGAAAATAGTGTGTGGATAAAAGTCCCATATTGGACAAATGAAGAGAATTAAAAGTGTATATAAGGCTCAAATTCTCACCTCTAAAATGGGCCCTTGGGCCAATCCACTTTTGTGGAGGAGTGAGGACATACATGAACCTTGGTCCACCACACGCGCGCGCCGCCGCCGTCGGTTCGGTCGCGCGTGTGTGTGTGTGTGAGATTTAAAAATAATTTTTTATTGCAAAATCACTCACTCACTCTCAATCTCGAAACACTCCTCTCTTCTCATATAGTGCATTCTGCAATCATCTCTACCTGTGCGGTTCTTTAAGCAATATCATTGTGTTCGTCCGGGCTTCAGACTAATAGTGCCATCATCCTGAAGACGCACTCCGTTCTATCCTGGGAGACATAATTGTTCTTATTATTATTATTTTCGGCAGTCTTGTAAGTTCTTATACAGTATACATAATTGTTCTGTGTTTATAAATTATGCCATCTTAGTTATACAGATTCTTATTGAATTTTCTACTTTATAAGTACTCGGGAACAACAGTTCCCGCCCTATTCATTTGGAACCAAAGAGTAAGTGAATGTTCCTTAACTGCTTTTACGATTTAAGAAAAGTCTTAATTCAACTTATAGAAAAAAAAAAAGACTTTTAAGACCTTAGTTTGATGATTTCCCAAACATTCACCAAGTGTGAATTCAAGACTGAAATCGAATTGCTCCAATGGTCTGATTCTGATCAAAGCAGGAGTGAAATGAAAACTTGTTGAATATATAAGATCCTTTTGTGCCTTCAAATATTTTTATAACTTTTTGCATTATATTGTTCATATTATTCTCTACATACAGAACATCATCCGCACAAAGATCGGTTAGAGGAGTATGCTAAAAATAACTTCACGTCACTTCCCGATTATAATTATAAGGAAGTTGGTTAGTTTCCCCGAGAAATTGTGCCAGCAGACCGTGTTGGTGGGATGGTCTATCTTTCACACAAACGTTTCTACAGACTAGAAGATGACGAAGAAGATATAGCAAAACTTGCTTTTAAGTACCTAACGACAGGGGTCAGAGATGAAGGGATTGATGATATTTTCGAGGTTTGTTGGCATGGGATTAAATATAGCCTCTTGCTTTTACTCCTTTATATAACGCCATGACATAGTCATCAAGGCACAATGTGTAGAAATGTGCTATAAATTCTTAGGGTTGTTCTGTTAAAAAAAAAAAAAATCTTAGGTTGTTTCTATTTACATTTAGTTTGGAAGCATTATTCAGTAGTTGATCGTTGGCATGATTATATTGTTTCTTAAGCTTGATGTTTGAGATTGTGGGTTAATGTGGCTTCCACCAATTAAAACAAATTAATACTCTCTCATGTGTCATTTAATTCTATGAATCGTGATTATTATCTCCCTGGGAAAAAATTCTTTCAAGGTCTAACATCGTCTGTTCTTTTTTTTTTTTTAATATATTGCTGGCAGGAGTGGCTTTATGATTATTATAAAAACCTCATAGAGTACAAGCGATTTGGAGACAAGGGGTTATCTCTACATACAGATGTTCCAGAAAATCTTCCGTTCAAAGCTGTGTTAGAGGGATATGCTAAAATGTCCGGCATGTCACCTCCCCGTTTTTTTTATAGTAATCTATTTCATGATAAGAATCCCCCACGATATGTGCCAGCAGTGCGCGTTGATGGGATGGTCTATATTTTTTCGGCAAAAAAAAAAAAAAAGGGATGGTCTATATTTCAGACAAAGGTTTCAACCATAGAAATAAAAGTTGTTAGGATTAGTTTTTGGAGGTACACTATGGATAAAAAATGATTTTAGATAATAGATTTGTAAAAAAAAAAAAGATTTTAATAAAATAATAGTATTTAGATATTGTTATCAAAATCATTTTTTTCATATTTAAATTACCAAAAAGAACATTAACTTTGTGATAATTGCATATAAATGATAAGATTTGATTTTAAATATTTTTAACATTAAATTTTATAATAAATATCAAAAATTAAATAAACTTATATACAAAATTAAAATCATAACATTAGTCAATTTTATAATTTGATAAAAAATAGGACACACACACTAATAAATTGTATAGACTAAAATCAAACATATATGTGTAAAATCATTAAAAAAAACTCAAATATATATGTATCATATAGCTTTTGTGTCCATTTTCATTCTAATGTTATGTTTTTTTTTTTGCTGGAAATATGGTATGTAAAAATTGCGGAACAGTGATGCAAAAATAAAATTGATATCATATGTTGGGGTTGGAGCATGTTACGTAAAGAAGCAAGGAAGGAAGAAGAAAGTGAAGGAAACAGGAAAAGGAAGAAAGAAATAAAAGGACAATTATGTGTTGGAGAAATTACTAGAGGCTTAATTACCATAAAAAGGGGGAAAATTGGATTCGGCTTCCATCATTTTCTTTTTTGTTATTTTCTCAAGGATCATTGGATTAAAATCTTAAAGGTTCATATTTTTTTATTATAAAAATATTATTATTTATTAAATCTGGATCGTTGAGATCTTAATCCAACGATCTAGATTAAGAAAATGACAGGAAAGAAAAAGAATGGTAGTCGAATCTAAAAAAAATTAGTTTTATCCAAAATCATGATTTTGTAGCCTAAAAGCATGGTTTGAGAGGAAAAAGTGTTTTTGTCATTTTTTAGAGTGTTTGGGTGTATTTTCATAAAACCATAGTTTTATGGTAGAAAAATGCTTTTCTATGTGTAGCCAAACACACACGAAGAGCATATAGCAAAACTTGCTTTTAAGCTCACAGCGAAAGGGGTTAGAGATGAAGGGATTGTGATGCTGCCAAATTTTAAGTGGGCATTGCAAGTATATAGGTCGTAAAATAGTGAACTTGTAAATTAAGGTTGTTCCATAGAAATTTAAAAATAATTATTAAATAGGTATTAAATTTCTTGTTCATTTAAGTTTAGAAAATTAAAAATAATGAGATTAATGAGAAATTTAAAGATAATAAAAGAAAAATAGCAAACTAGTGTTTCAAAGATATTAATTGAGAAAAACAATCTACAGGAGCAGCTAATCATTTCTTTAAGTTTTAGAATATGTAATTACCCAAATAAATTCACTTAATGTTAACTTGTTAATTTAGAGTCTTAATAGATATAAATATCTCCCGATCACTTACATCCTTCTCCCAAGTTAAAATTATTATTCCTAACAATCTATTCGAGAAGCAATAAATATTCAAATTCACTTTAAAATGATTATATGAGTCTAATAGGTATATTCCTATCCTATTAGAAAATTAGAATAAATTTCAATCTCACATTACTTAATTCTATAGTCCCATTAAGATCCATTTCCAAAGTGTAATCAAAATTCTCCAATTTCATAATTAATGATGATCAAACACTAAATAGATAAGATATAACAAGTGTAAATAAAACAACGTTAAGCATAATTTAATAGTTCAAACAAACTCTAATCCAATAATCAATTCATAACTATTATAGGTTTAAAAAAGTTTAGCCGCACGTCGCTGAAATCAAATCCATAACAGCAAAAATAATATTCAGATTCAATTAAACAAAAGAGAAGAGGAAGAAGAAGAACTTCTGTTTTAGGCCCTCTCAGCTACTCGCTCTAGCCGCTGTCCAACTCTTTCTCCTTTTCGTTCCTCTCCTTGCTTCCAATTTATTGTTCTCCGCCGTCAGAATTCTTCGCCCAAAATTCCATCTCTAAATGACCTTAGGTTTGGTTCCTTTATCTTCTGTTGGGCCAGGTCTTCGGCTTGATCTTATTTGAATTTTCCAGAGCGGCTCTTATAAAAAATTTCCATCTCTTCCTCAATATAATAATACTGTTGTAAAAATATTAATTGAAATGAATGTTTATAAACTCTCAACTCTTGATCTTTTATTTTTTACTCTCCATAACTTTCTTAATAAATAATTTTTAGGAGTCTTCATACCTATAACTTAAATGTTACAATACGTACACTTATGAGAATTAAAGTTTATCATTTATTTTATATAATTATTGATTATGATTGAGAGCCTATATAAATAATGTATTATGATTACATCTAAATAAAGTAAATGAGAACTCTTTTTTATTTTATCTCTAACTTTCTCTCATCTTATTTATCTTCCTCTTTCTTTATCTATTATATTTTCCTGATTTTTATAACAAATACAATATATATATATATATATAGAACTCTTCTCAGCTAAATCTGTTGAGTTGTGACGGCAATGTGGGTCCTCGGGAGTGATTCTCTTCATTCGTTCATCTACGTGTGGGTCCGCACCTTTATATATATATATATATATATATATATATATATATATATATATATATATATATATATTATTCTTTTCCTATTTTTCTTCTACCATGAAACCCGTACTATCTCTTATAAAATAAAATAAGATATGAGTAGATTTGGTAAACAAATTTGTATTTTATCTTATAATTGATTAAAGAGAAGAAAAAGTATAAGATATAATTAAATAGATATCAAATTTATAAATTTAATCAAATATATCTTAAATTTATACCTATTTAATTATAAAATATACCCTTATCTGATTGATAATATTCTCTAGGTTTGTTGGCATGGGATTAAATATAGCCTCTTGCTTTATTTCCTTTACATAACGCCATAAAATAGTCAAACCATAATGTGTAGAAATATGTGTTATAAATTCTTAGGATTGTTTCTATTTACAATTTTACATATAGCTTGGCAGTATTTAATAGTTTTTTTTATATTGAAATTTTAGAAATGGGTTGGGCTCACCCATAATCAAGGGCAAAATAAAATCTCCTTCTTTCTTAAGTCATATTAATATTGGGCAAGACGAGATGTCAATTTCCCTCAAATATTTACTTAAGACATCCAAAAACTAAAATGCCTCCTCAAACATCATAACGAATGAACTTTCTCTCTATTGATGAGAAGGTTCGTTCCTTACCGTTAAACCCACGAACGATGGGTGGCAGCATTTAATAGTTTGATCGTTGGCATGATTGTTTCTTAAGCTTGATGTTTGAGATTAATTGTAGGTTAGTGTGGCTTCCACTGTTAGAATGTATAGGATAGGTGTAATTGGGCCTATAGGGCCTGAGGTCCAGTAGCATAGTTGGACTGTTTAGAATATTGCAATATCACTCTGTATATATATTGCGAGATCATGCTATGATCTATTGTATGGATTTGATATTATTGTGGTAATAAAAGGATTAAAGGGCATGTGTATTCTTGATGCCCAGTTTTCAAGTGTGCGAGTTTATTCTTTCCACATGGTATTACAGTCTTTATTACTATTAAAATAGAAAATAGTGACATACTTAAATAAGTGTCATAGCTTCTTTTAAATATTTTTTTAAAAATATTGGTATGCTGAGGTGCTCACTTCTTAAGGTGTTTTTTTTAAAAAAAAAAACTAAAGTAGTAGCTGTGGCGCTTGTTTAAGGAAGTGTCACAGTTGCTACGTACTTTATATGTCACTTAGCTTAGTAAGTACCATACAAAATATTTTTTTAAAATCTTTCTCTCTCCCACGATCTACTTCCATCACTTTTATCCTCTTAGTCCCCACTCCTCATCTAACATATGTCATCACTCATTATTATCCTTTTAGTCCCCATATTTTCTCCTTCTCTTCTTTTTTCCACTCATCACCGTCCCCACTTTGATCGACACTTCCTCTTCATTCTTTTGTTCCATCACTTCTCATATTTTCTCCTCCTCCTCTTTTCATTTTCGGCACTTCCTCCTCATTTCGTTGGTCCCATTTCTTGTACCAAACCGATCCTACTCCTCATCCCTTTTAGTCTCATTTCATCTTCATTATAGTTTTATTTTGTCCTGTAAACACGTAACCATTCACTTTTCCTTTTATATATATATATATATATATATATATATATATATATATATATATATTAAAGCTACATACATTACATTATCTTCTTAACCACCTTTTTTTTTAAATTTTTAAGCATGCATGCAACTTTGTCTTTCTCTTTTTTCTTTATTAATTTTTTTTTCAAGAATTGTATTTGAGATTTCAACTCACTCTATTCAAGTTTTTTATACACTGTAAGTTTTTTTTAATTTAAATTTTTGAGCTTATAAATCTAATTTTATTAGTAGTTAATAGTTTAATTTACTCAATATCTTTTATATTTAATTTATTATGAAATATGAAAAAAATTATTCTTATTTTTATATGCCGAAAAATAAATGAGGTAAAATTAAATATTATTATATATAGGTTGTATGCGAAGATATGTAGTAGTTATAATTTTTAGTTGTTGTAATAATTGTTAACATTGATGAGTTGCATAAGTAAAATAATTATTTATTTTTAACATTTGTATTTTAATTAGTAGTGATTTTGTTAATTAGTTATTTGTTAATTTATATCATTTTAGAATTATTTGATTGTAGTTTATTTTTCTTCATTTTGTTGTGGATATGAAAATGTGTTTAAAGTGTGTTATTAACTATAATTATAGAGTTTTAAAAGAAAAATAAAAAAATTATTTTTTTAAAAAAATACTTCTTGTGGCACTTCCTTGAAAAAGTGCCACAAAAAGCAAAAATTTTAAAAAAATTATTGACTTCCTAGAAGCGCTACAAGAAATGTTTTTTTGTAAGAAATATATGTGTGTATATGTGTCCACACACATGTATGTGTGTGTGTGTGTCCACACACATGTATGATGTGGCGCTTCTAAGCGTCACAATTTCTTTTAGTGGCGATAGGATATGCAATACTTTCTAAGTGTCACAGTTAGTTTAAAAATAACCACCATAGCTGTCATTTTTTGTAGTAGTGCCTGGTTCTGATTCAAGAAACCACATTACAATCCATCACCTCTGTTCATTGGGTCACCAGAAAACCAAGAACTCCCAGGACAGATCCAGAAAAGGCACTCCACCTCAACAAACAATTGGGCCGGTAGGACCAAGAAAGTGTGACACCTTATCTCCAATAGCCCTAGATGAGTGCAAGTGAATAGTGAAATCATTCATGAAACTAGGATTTGAACCCGGACTACCCAACTATCACAATAGTTCATACAACTTTCAAACTCAACTAATGACTTGAATATAGGCTGAGAGGGGTTTTTCAAAAGGTAGAATACTTAAAACATATTTCCACAAGATTCACTACATCGCTAATACATCATTGGCTCTTAATTCTACTATATCAGAGTATATGCAAGTGAATCACCTTCATTTATACTGGAATTAGAGTTATTCTCTTCATTACATTAGAACGGTTCGGTTCTATGCTTAAACTACATTCATTTATATAGATACATCCACATACATGCATATCCATACACATATACACAAAACCAACTTATCAAATCATTTACACCAAACACAAGGTAGTGATTTGCCCTACGTTCTTCAATTCAACTTCATATTTCCTCCATGTATCTTCCTGCATCTTCACTTGTCTAAATGGTTGGTTGGGAGGAGTGAGATTCGAGAGAATCTCAGTAGCAAACATTACCTTTATGCATGCCAGATATATATGAATGCATGACATGCTTGCCTACACTATTTCATGCCAACATAATGACATGTTGCATGCTCGATGTTATGACATACATATGACCATTGCACAAATATAACATAGCTTCAACCAATCATACATGTTCCACACAAAAAGGAAAAGCAATCACATAATCAATGCAAGACATACATATCACATACATGCAGAAAATGTAAGTTCACTACCTGTCGGACTTTATGTCATTCTCTTCTTGTCCCTTGATCCGCCAACTATTGCTTCTTCTTTGTCACTTCATGGCCCTAGGTAAGTGATAACATTATTAGAGTCATGAAAAGTAAATGCTCAATGACCCATATTATCTCTAAATGATTATTTTCACCCTTGGAGTTCATACCAATTACATTTGTTCCATTAAGTCTTAAATTCGCATAAGACATAAAGCTGACAGAATTTTCACCAAACTTTGAAAAATCACAATTAATTCTATGGAACTCCAATTGAGGTGGTTCCAAGTCCTACTTGACCCTTATTAAGTATAATTTCAAGAAACAATATATCTATTAGCTATACACACACACACACACTACTATAGTATTTCAAATTTCAACACATTATTCCAGAAATTCCAGTTTTGCATGACCTGACTTCAAAAACGTAAAACTTCCAGAACACAAGTCTAATTGACCATTATGACCTATCAAATTAAAGGTCTTTGTGTCTACTTTTCAACTGGAAAATTTCAAAATTTTCAGACAAGGTTTACCCCTTGAATTATCACGCACAACAACAAGGCTCCAAACAGGCAGATTAACACTATGAACATATATGCTTCATAAATTCCTAAATTCATATACAAGCATTCAAAAATCATGAAAACTTGTATATCTACACAATTTTTCCCTTTAAAGCCAATGGAAGCATCAAAATTTCCAAATTCCTTCATCTTCATCACGTCACAGAACAAGTATACAATTAAGATTCTCCGAAAAAGTTTGTTGTTTCTTCATTTTCTTTAGCTTAATCACTTCCTTACTACTTCTAATCAAATGATTAGCTATTTAAACACTCATTACACATGTTTAGAAGCAATTTGAGCATTAGGACCCCTTAGGGTTTCATTGTCCAATCTTCACAAAATAAACAATTCCAAGCTAACAACAACAACAACAAAGGTGCAAGGAGCAAGTTCTTGAAGTTTACCTTTGATTCTTGTGGTTTCTCTCTCAAAAACGTTTTTTTGTCTCTCTCTCCTCTCTTGGAATTTCAGCCTTGAATCCATGAAATTAATAGAGGAGAAGGGATTAGAGGAGGTTAGAGAGTGATTATGAAGCTTAAACTTCAAGATTATAAACCTCCTTACCTTTGATCTTTGGAACCCTAGCCTCTTGTGTGTGTTTCTTGTTCTCACATTCAATTTCCTTTCTTTTTCTAATTTCTGATCAGTTTAGCACGGGATTGAGGAATGAGAAGATGAAAAAATGAAACTTAATGCATTGGTCAAGTTCACTTTACACATGGCTAATTATCATTGGTCCAATAATTGATTTTCGCACATTGTATTAAACTTGGCAAAATTTTTATTAAAATTTGAAAATTCATATCTAATTGTACAAATGTCCAATTTGAGTGATTTCAAAGGCTATGTGACCCTCATTGAGTATAGTTTTAAGAAAAAATATAAACTTTGGCCAATTAGAAGCTTACTCTTCTCAGAATTTTAATCTTTAAATGCTGTCACAGAAAATAATTAATTTCGCTAGGCTAACTTCAAAAATTTATTTCTCTTTTTTGTACAACTCCAAATGACTCATATGACATATCAAATTAAAGCTTAATAAGTCTACTTTCATTCTGGAAAATTTTATAATTTTTGGACATCATTTTCCCCTTAAAATCTTCCACACAATCACAGCTGTCACATCGAAAATTTTACCAATAGCAACAATACTTTGTATTCCACTTCAATATGTTGTATGTGACTTCCAATCACTTCGTTTTGTTATTCCCCGAACTCTTTAACTCACCAATATAATTACTCTTAATATCCAAGTATATAAATGAATTTTAAAAAATAATATCATACCTCACTATGATATTTACTAAACAGTAATCTAATAATTCACTTATTATAGGTGTAATCTTAAAACTCCTGTCCCAAAATTTAAACATCACAGAAAGCCCACTGTGAAACAAGAACGGGCGCTCCCTCAAACCGGACCCACGGAGTTTAATTACCAGATCTTGAAATTCTGACCCGAATCAACACAGAACTGACTCAAATCAACATAGAAATCAGCCACGCATTCAACCACTTTCATCCTCGCGATTCGTCATTCTCTTCATTGCATTCCAGACTGTGAACCATGATCAAATTCCTACAAAAATGGCTATGGAATCCTCTAAATCTTGATCTCACGCTGTGGGGTTAAGCCGCATCGACCACACTGAGCTTGAATCTTGACCGATTGGCTCTTCTGTATGAGACTTTGATTCTGTAAATAGTGTCGCGATCGAGCATCATTCCTCCTAATGGCATCATCGAAGAATGCGGAAGGCAACGTCGTCGATGGGCTTAAGTTTACACATTCCCTGTACCTCAATCCATCTGACACACAGGGAGCCTTCATCATTCCACATGTTCTGATAGGAAGCGACAATTATACCATCTAGAGCAGAGCTATGCGAATCGTGCTTCTTGGTAAACATAAATTGGGATTTATTAACAGTTCTTGCACGAAAGATTCTCAAGAAACCAATCTGCATGTCCAGTGGGAGCGTTGCAATGTTTTCGTGTTATCACGGCTGTTAAATTCACTTTTGAAGGATCTTGCACGTAGTGTAATATTCTTCTAAAGTGCTCATCTTGTATGGATCAACCTCCAGGAACATTTTGACAAAGTTATAGGTTCGAGAATTTTTTCTTTACATAGAGAAATCAGTCTGCTTCGTCAAGGATCCTCTTTGGTTCCTACATATTATACTAAACTGAAAGAACTCTGGGAAGAACAGGCTTTGTTACTCCCTCTGCAGTCTTGAAAATGTAGTACCTCCACTCTATATGCTGAATGTACCCAACAGCAGAAGCTTTTTCAGTTCCTAATGGGACTTAGTAAGTGCTTCAGCAATGCTTGAAGCCAAATTCTACTGATGAGTCCTCTTCCCTCCGTCAATCAGGCCTTTGCGATGATTGCTGAAGATGAAGCACAACAGTTACTGGCAGACACTTCCAAGTCTGCGCCCCTTGATGGAGTTGCTATAACTGCTCGTGGCCAAGGACGAGGCCGTGGGAGAGGAAGATTTGGCTCAGCCCCTGTGTGTGCACATTGTCAAAAAAGGGGGCATAGTAAGGATGGTTGCCGGGAATTAATCGATTACTCGGTAGATTTCAAGGGAAACAAGTCCAAGATAAATACAAAGGCCTTTGCACATCACCTTGGCACTGAAACCCCTTCTGAAGCCGATAAAGGACATCAAATTGTATCTACTACCTTCACCCAAGAACAATATGACTCAAATGTGATTCATAAGGCACTGTCCATGCCCTTACCAGTACACCATCAGGTTTGCATTTAAATTATTTAGGAGTGAAAAACAACAGTAGGTGGGTACTAGATTCGGGTGCCACCACTCACATCACATGCAATCTATCTCTTTTTTATAGTTATAGAATTAAAGATAGTGCCACAACAACCATTAAAATACCAAATGGGGACAGGGTAATAGTTAGTCATATAGGAACAGTTAAATTATCAAATGAAATATATTTGCATGATGTTCTGTATGCTGTACAATTAAAATTTAACCTTATATTTGTTCCAAAGATAACTAGAGACCTAAAATGCATGGTAATATTTTTTTCTTGAACATTATTTATTGCAGGACCTTCAAAGCGGTAAGAAGAAGGGGATTGGTAAACTAGAAGAGGGATTATACATGTTAAATTTTTCAAAATTGTATTAAAGTGTCGTGTGACTTTTTTTGCAATAAATTCAAATTGTCAAATGTCCATGGACTTGTCAATGGGCCCATGGACTTGTCAATAGACGCTCTTAGAGTTGTCAACGGACTCCCATGGATTTGTCAGTGTAAGTGCCTATAGACTTTTCAGTGGATGCCCATGGACTTGTTAGTGGAATTGGAATTCATTGTAAAAAAGTTCCACGAGACTTAAATGCAATTTTAATATTTCAAGGGACCATTTTGTCGTATTTTCTCTTACCCGAGATCTAAATACAATTTTTCCTATTTTTTTCATTTTGAATAAATTCTTTGAACATGATACTTCTTTTAAATTATTAATTTATTTATAATTCTTGAATAAATAAAATCTAAACTATATCTAACTTTAAGTGCTAAAAATAAAGGATGTTACAACTTGGCCATCCTAATGATAGGATTTTAAATCAGTTGATTAAGAATTGTAATCTAAAAATTACCTATGGAAATGAAAGTGACTCTTTATTTTGTGAATCTTACAAGTATAGAAAAATGCATTCTCTACCCTTTAAAGCTTCTAATTCACATGTATATAAGCCACTTGAACTTATTCACACAAATTTATGGGACCATCTCCACTCACTTTCATGAATGGATTTCACTATTACATTCTGTTTTTAGGTGACTATAGTATATTCACATGGATCTTTCCTTTAAAAACAAAAGATGAAGCACTGCTAATGTTTATTCAGCTTAAGCCTTTTGTGGAAAAACAGTTTGAAAGTAAAATAAAAATAGTCCAAAGTGACTGGGTTGGAAACTGGAAAGTATACGAGTTTTGCTAAAGTTCTACAAGATTCAGGAATTCTTTTTAGGCAGTCTTGTCTCGACACTTCAACTCAACATGGAAGAGCTGAAATGAAGCATAGGTATGTTGTTGAAATTGGTTTGACACTACTAGCTGAGGCAAAAAATGCCTTTATTCTACAAGTATGAGGCTTTTCATGCTGCTACAGATCTTATAAACAAACTACCATCATCCATCTTTGGAGGAATCTCTCCTTTCTACAGATTGTTTGGTAAACATCCAGACTATAACTCTAAAGATTTTTGGTACTGCATGCTACCCATGTCTTAGACCTTACTACTAGCATAAGTTGCAATTCAGAACAACAAAGTGTGTATATTGGCTGCATCAATTCACACAAAGGCTACAAATGCTCAAGTGCAAGTGTTAAGGTTTATATTTCTAGACATGTTGCATTTAATGAAAGTGAATTTCCTTTTTCTACAGGCTTTGTAAACAAAAGAAAAATGCCTAAAGAAAGTGTACATCCGAAGGAGTTTTTCAAATCATCATCAGCAACTACAACGAGTTGTTCTTTAGCACTAGTACAAGACATTTCCATTTCTGATCTGTTTATTTCTAATTTTTCCTTGCCAGCTTCAGTTACCACCACAACTCAAGCAATACTTGCAACAACACAGCAGCATGAAGATAGTGAGAATTCTCCTAGTAATTCGCAATCAAAACAAGATTCATTTTCATCTCAGCTATGTGATCAAATGCAAGAAGAAGATAATCAGAATTCACAACAACTCTCATCTTCCCAATAAATTACTTGACTCCTATGCCTGGAGTAAGACAAGTATTTCTAAACCTAAGTTTCCTTATATTGGTGTTATTTCAACCGTCTTAACTCTGCCAAAAGAATTGTGAATGTTAGAAAGGCACTTAAATTTGTAGAATAGAGGAAAGCAATGATAGAAAAGTATAATGCTTTTATTAGAAACAAAATCTGGATCCCATATCATGGTGATAGAAATCTTGTGGATTGTAAGAGGGTATATAGAGTTAAAACTAGTGCTAATGGGCTGAGTTACAAAACCAAGGCCAAGTTAGTGGCAAAACCAAGGCCAAGTTAGTGGCAAAAGGTTTTCAGCAAAGTTCTAGGATAGACTTTGAAGAGACCTTCAGTCTAATTCTTAAGGCATGTACCCTAAGATTTATTCTTACTGTTGTTGCTGTAACTTTTTTGTGGTAAATTAGGCAAATTGATATAAATAATGCCTTTTAAAATGGTGAATTGCAAGAAAAAGTGCTTATGAGGCAATCGGAAGGTTTTAAGTCTACAAAATATCCTAATTATGTGTGTCTCCTAAAGAAGGCTCTCTATGGATTACGATAAGCACCTAGAGCCTAATTTGATAAACTCAGAACTACCTTGCTGAGTCGGAGCTTTGTTTATTCAAAGTGTGATACATTACTATTTTTTATAAAGACCAAAAATCTTGTTATGTTTGTTCTCATCTATGTTGATGATATTGTTATAACTAGAAGCTTTTCAAGAATGCTGGAGTTATTTATTAAACAACTCAAATCAATGTTTGCTTTAAAGGATTTGGAAATATTTGTCACTTCTTAGGAGTTGAAGCATTCAGAGATGAAGCAGGCCAAGCTTGTACTTGAAGCAAGAAAGGTACATCTGGAACATATTAGACAAATTTGGCATGACAAATTGCTCCCCTGGTCCTACTCCTATGGTGATTAATAAAAAGTTCACAACAGATGAAGGATTTCTTCTAGAAAACCCAATTGTTTATCAACAAGAAATTGGGGCCTACAGTATCTAATTTTAAGAAATAATTTATTTATTTTTCTTAATCTTTTTAAAAAAATTAACTGATCTTATATTAAAGACAAGAGATAATAGGTAGGTTGAAACTTAATTTGAATTTCCCACTTGCGGAAACATTGAACGTATCTCTTGTATTGGGACCGGATTGGGCTTGAAGAGCACCGAGTGCTCAGCATTCAACTTAACGTTTTTATTGTTGACATATGCAATAGTCTTATGATATTTTTTTTTTCTTTATTTTCTTTTCAGCATTTGCGGACAGTTTTTTTTCCTCTAAAACTTTGTAAATAAACTTTTAAAAGGGCTTTAGATTTATCACAGACTCGAGTCTAAACCTAAAAAATAACTTACATACAGGTTTAGGGCTAGACTCTGGTTTTAAATCTTTATTACAAACTTATGTGTATTTAATCCAAATCTAACCTATTTCCGCCCTAATAAAGTAGTTTTTATATTAAGGATTAAGGAATAGTTATTTTTAAATATTGAAGTTTTATTAAATTCACACACAGACAAAAACAAACAGAAGAGCACGAACGTATATACATTTAAGTAAATTATCACTTTCTTATATATCCGTAACTAACATAAACTAATATTGAATGTAGGAGTTTGTTTGAATTAGCTTATATAAACTCCATAAGTGCTTATAAATTGTGATTCATGGAATATGAAGTAACTTTTACGGTTTACGAAATAAATATGTGGATGAGATTTATCTCAATTTACGTGAATCGGGTTTATATAATAAGACCGATTTATAAAAACAATACCAAACAAATTCTATTCATTTGTTTAAAGGGAAAATAAGTACGCGACAAAGTAGAAGATAAAACATAAAGTAATTTTTAGGATATTAGATAAAAGGAGAAAAAATAGTTGAAGGTACTTATTGCTATTAAGAAAATATTTTAAAGATAAAATTGTTTAAAAAGTTACAAATATTATCAGAAAAAAGTGCTTTAAAATATTAGACGCTAATAAACCTAACAAATTTTTTTACCTGTTTTGCCCTGAGTCCCTCTTTCTGTGACTTGTTTGGCAGGTGGAACCTCCTCAAAGGCGTCATCTGCAGTGTCGTTTGTTTGATCCAAATCACCTTGATGCTAATAATCAGGAAATGTAAGGGATTTTCAAGATCAGTTCTGGTGAAAGCAAATGTGGGTTTTCTGGTTATGATGCTCACCTCTCTCTGTTCCATTTGGCAAGACCGAGTTAGCGAAAAGGAGAATGAAGAAAAGGGATCGCGTGGGAGCTAGAATCCTAAACATGAGTTCGTTTGGGGCATTTGGTTTCATGTCGCTGAGCTTGTCGAGGCAGCTTGAGCTTGGATTCGAAGTGGGCATCTTCAATTTCTTATTCGGGAGTTTCTTGGTGTTGCTGATGAAGATGAACTTCAAATTGGCCCCAATCGCAGCAATCTTGTGCTTCATCATTATAAATATCCGATCCTTCTCAGATTATTTCATGGAGAAGCTTGGGCGAGCTGACTCAAAAGAAGAAGATATAGAGAGTGGTTCCCGCACTATTCATCCGGAACCAAAGAGTAAGTCTGAATCCAAGACTGAAATCGAATTGCTCCAATGGTCTGATTCTCATAAGAGCAGGAGTGAAATGAAAACTTGTTGAACAAGATCTTTTTGTGCCTTGATATTATTATTCTCAGAACATTATCCGCGCCAAGATCGGTTAAAGGAGTATGCTGAAAAGTCGGGCACATCACGTCCCACTTATGATACTGAACAAGTAGGAGGACCACTTGCCCCACGATTTCGGGCAGCAGTGTGTGTTGATGGAATGGCCTTTGTTTCAGGCAGCGTTTTCTCCAATCAAGACAATGCCGAAGAAGATATAGCAAAACTTATGAGTACTTAACGACAGGGGTCAATGAAGGGATTTCCAGAATTCTTAAGGTTTGGTGGCATGGGATTATACATATATAGCCTCTTGCTTTTCTTCCTTTATATATATAACGGCATAACATAGTCAAACCACAATGTGTAGAAATATGTGCTATAAATTCTTAGGGTTGTTTCTATTTACATATAGTTTGGCAGCATTCAATGATAGTCGTCGTTCGCATGATTGTTTCTTAATGAAACAAAATACTCTCTAATGTGTCATTTAGTACTATGAATACATACTTATATTAATTCTTGTGATTATCTTCCTGGGACCATCTTCTTCCAAGTCTAACTTCTTCTTTTTTCTTTTTTTAATATTGCTGGCAGGAGGGGGATTATGATTATGAGAAATGGTTCATATAGATCAGGATGACCACTCTCACCTCATACATGGTATTATCATCCTTCTAAATCTCGTTATATAATTGAGCATTTTTGTCTGTTGGCTTTTGCATCTTTTGAGAAAAATGGAACTCTGGACTCGTATAGCTCACAAATGACTTGGAAACATCATTTTTCTTCTTCTGCAGGTTGGACTATTTTTCTGCATATATATATAGGGCAAATTCCCTTAGATATGTTTTCAGGAACAATCCATACAACCTTTTATTTGGAGAAGATCGAATGCAGCATGGTGAGAGTTTGCAGATAGACTTTAATTATTAGATCCATATATACTAGCAGAACTGCTTCATTTTTCTTAGTTCTTGCATTGTTCTTCCTTGCAAACTGCTGTGTAATCTTAAAACTTTTTGCTTCATTTTCTTAGTTCTTGCATTGTCCTTCCTTGCAAACTGTTGTGTAATCTTAAAACTTTTTTCTATTAATGGTATTTTGATCTTTTCATTAACAAAAAAGAAGAAAGTGGCCGGTCGAATATCTTCGATTACATCACTTCATTTCACCTCTTACGGGATCAGAGTCAGAATCCTTTATTATGCATGAAATTTCTTCCCAATAAAAGCACTTTTGTTGTAAAAATAAGCCTAACGAGGGCCCATACATAAAAGATTAGTTCAAACAACCTATAAACTTATAAATCACATTTTAGTGACAAAATTTTCTAATTTGGGACTCATGACACTTTTCTTTTTATTATATACTCCCTCTGGTTTTTAATATAAGACCTAATTAAATAATTGATCTTGGTCCTAAATAATGTAACACCTATTTCTTATAACTGTCAATCTATTCCTAATTTATCCTTATTGGTACTCTCTCAATAATAATCAAGTAAGAAAGATATAGAGGAAATTAATGAAGATAATCAAGGTATTTTAGAATAAACACGTTATATTAACTAACTTAACTAATCTACTTATCAAATTAAGTTTGTCTGTCTTATATTAAGTAAAGATGGAAGACTTATTTACATATCTTATATACATTATCTATCACTATGAAGGTAGTCAATTCACTGGAAGCGGCTTCTCTCCTCTGCACTTAGCGTCCGTTGCCCTCCTTTACCATTAAACTGCGCCGTTTAAGCGTAAAAGATAAAGCAAAAGGCCTTTTTTTTTTAAACAATATTCAACATACTAAAGTATATTTTTAGTATCAGTGAGTTCTTTAAAATATTTTTTCAAGATTTTAAAATAATTTTTCACTATCTTGAAATATTTTTTTAGTACTAGTCAGTTCCTTAAAATATTTTTTTTCAAGATCTTAAAATAATTATTCAGTATCCTGAAGTATTTTTTTTTTAGTGCCAGTCAGTACTCTGAAGTATCCAACATCCTAAAATATTGCACCAAAAATAATATAGAGTACTAACTGACACTAAAAAAATACTTAAGGATATTGGATAAAAATGAAAAATTATTTTAAGATTCTTGAAATAATATTTTGGGAAACTGAATGGTACTAAAAAAATATTTCAGGATACTAAAAAATTATTTTAAGATCTTAAAAAAATATTTTAAAGAACTCATTGGTACTAAAAAAAATATTTCAGTATGTTGAATATTATTTTTTTAAAAAAAAGGCTTTCTGCTTCATTTTTGTGCCAAAACGACACAATTTAATGACACAAGAGGGCAACAAACGCTAAGCGTAAAGGAGAGAAGCCGATTCCCAATTTACTGGGGTGTATTTTTAACGCAAGCAATTCCCGATGCTTCTTCCTGAGATAATGAAGTCATAATTAGAAGTCGCTTTCACTTAAAAAAAGTTCAGAAGAGTGTAATTTTTGTCATGGGGAATATTTTGATCAAACTCATAAAAAGACAGAATGTTTTAATCAACATACATATAATTGTGACATATCACATACCACGCTCTCAGTGTTTAACATATTTTAAGCGAATAAGCAGGAGGGAGCATAAAAATAATTACCAATATTAAAAATTTGGAGTATTTACAACATCAAATTCATTAAAACTCATTTTCTAAACTCTGCAGTGCCCCATGCTATTTTATTTGCAAAGCATGCAAAATACCTTTAATGCCCCACTTTCTAGTGCCCTTTATAATGTTTCTATCTTCTAAATATTTTTTTTCTTTTTTCTCAATCATTATATTTTATCTAAAATGAGCGAAACTTTAATATCTTATAGGTAAAAATGGTGCATTTTTAAAAAAATTTCTTAATGATTTTTTTAAAAATAAAAATGCACAATTAAAAAAAATAATGTTTATTTGAAAAAATATAAAAAATTAAAAAATGCAGTATTTTTACCCTTAAGATATCAAAATGTCACTATTTTTTTACATAAAAACATATTATTTTTTATTCATATTATATTAAAATGCCA
Organism: Albizia julibrissin; assembly: GCA_037074505.1. Classification (NCBI taxonomy): domain Eukaryota; kingdom Viridiplantae; phylum Streptophyta; class Magnoliopsida; order Fabales; family Fabaceae; genus Albizia; species Albizia julibrissin. The sequence continues at coordinate 36,303,701 of CM073488.1, read as the reverse complement.
CTTATTATACACACACACAGAGAAACTGATAGAATCTAATAATAAATTCAACAGACAACAAATATTTAGGTGGTTGGGACATTAGAGGCCGGGTGCCCTTACAAACTGGGCCAGCCCAATTCACAAACAGAAAAGGCATTGGATAGTTCACCTAACCCAATCTGGAACCTGCAGTTTAGCCCTCCATCGATTGTCTCCAAGATTTGTGTTGTTTTGCAAATTACCACCCTATTCCCTGTTACTGCCATGAGAGCTCTGAAGAATAACCACATACATACATGCATGCATATATATATATATATATATATATATATATATATATATATATATATCATCGTTGTACATGTGAGTTGAAAGTAAACTCCTGGAGTCAGACATACATAGGTTGAATGTCCAATTTGCAGAAATATCAAGCAGTCTCTTGCTTCTCTCTGTATCTTCCTATACAGTGAGGATGTAAAATGCAGAACACCGCTCTAACCAAAACCATGTTTCAACGTAGTACTAAAGGCAGAGAAAGGAGAAAGATGCTAAAAGAATAATAAATAAAATATTTAGTACCCCACACGGAGAACCTTTTTTTTCCATGAAACTGTTAAGTCTTCATCATCGCGCTTTCCCTTGTCTCGGTGTTAACAATCTCCTCCTCCTAATTTTCCTTCCAATATTCATCATGAACTCGTACCTAATCCTCTCGACGACCAAAACAGCTATGCAAACAAAAATCTCAGAACTCCTCACTAATCCATCGCTGTGGAGAATTCTGGGCTTTGCGTCAAGCATTGTTGGATTTACCTGTTTTGCCCTGACTCCCTCTTTCTATGACTTGTTTGGCAGGTGGAATCTGTTCAAAAGCGCCATCTACAGCATCATTAGTTTGAGCGTAATCACCATGATGCTATTTGTTAAGAAATGTACGAGATTTACAAGATCAGTTATGGTGAAAGCACATGTGGGTTTTCTGGTTATGATGCTCACCTCTCTCTGTTCCATTTAGCAAGACCTAGCAACCCAAAAGGAGAACGAAGAAAAGGAATCGCGTTGGAGAATCCTAAACATGTGTTCGTTTGTGGCATTTGGTTTCATGTCGCTAAGCTTGTCGAGGCAGCTTGAGCTTGTACTCGAAGTGGGCATCATCAATTTCTCATGTGGGAGTTTCTTGGTGTTGCTGATGAAGATGAACCTCAAATGGCCCCACTTGCAGTATTCTTGTGCTACGTCATTATACATATCCGATCCTTCTCAGACTATTTCATGGAAAAGCTTGGGCATGTTGACTCCAGTAACACAGAGCAAGATAGAGAGTGGAATGAGTAAAACTGAATTCAATCCTTACAGCTCTTCGTTTTCCTTCTTAGAGTTCCTTGAAAGATGAACTAGATCCTGAAATTGAATTGCTCAAAGAGCAGGAGTGGTCTGAAACATCATAGATAAGATCTTGTTGACTTTTTGTTTCTTCAAATGTTCAATAACTAGTGCATTGTTCTTTATTTTAAACAGATGTTGTTGCAGAATCTATGCACAAAAGTAGGTTAGAAGAGCATGCTCAAAGTTCCCACATTCCACTTCCCATTTATCAAGCTGTGAATCTTGGACTCGACCATGACCCACGATATAGATCAGCTGTATCAGTTCATGGAAAGAGCTATACTTCAAGAAACGTTTTTCCCAATCAAGTGGCTTCTGAACAAGATGTAGCAAAACTTGCTTTAAAGCACCTTACAACAGGGGTCAAAGATGAAGGCCTTTCTCTGATTCTCAAGGTTTCTTAGCATAGGATTGTAGCTTCTTGATTTTATCATATTATTGGTTAATAATACTCCCCGGTGTGTTGCATTTAAGATCATGAATCTTAATACTGCTTCTCCTTGTGATCATATTGCAGGGATCAACTTCTTTCAAGTCTATCTTAAATGACTATGCTAACAAGATGAATCTGGAGTATACATACGACCCTGTTCGACAGGAAGGGCTTGCTGGTTTTAAATCATCTTTGAATTTAAATGGTAAACGCTATATTGGTGATCGAAGAACAACCAAAAACCAAGCTGATCAATCCGCAGCATGTGCTGCTGTTCTTTCAAATCTGGAAAGGTTCCTTCTTTAAGTAAATATTTATTTCCAGAGTGGTTGAGACTTGCAGGAAGCCACGTCTATGAAGGATTTTGATGCACGACATATAAATATTGTAGTTTGTCCTTTTGTATTCATTTCTTTGTGCACCAATGTTCATGTTTCAAATCTGTGTAAGGATTTATCAGGAAAAATATGGAAAATAAAATTTAATTACAGTTTTTTCATATTGTTATGTAACTTTAGCTATTCATAAGATACACTCAGAGGGAGGTCGTGTTAAATCTTTTTAATTGCCTCCTATTTATTTAATCATATTGATATTATTGCATTTACGTTTTACTCACTTTCTCACCACCGCACATTCTGTCTCTTTCACACATCTTTATATTCTTTTCTTATTCTCTTAGTATGTTCTCCCCCCCGTAAATAATGGCTTTTAGGAAAAAAAGTGAGTACATTTTTACATATATACTATCTTTAATTAATTTTAATCAATTTTTTAATTGAAGTAATTCAGTAAATTATCTTTTCGTTTATTTTTAGGTCAAATCTCCCTAAAGTTTCTTGATTCTTAAATATAAATTTTCCATTAGTTTTTTACAATGACAATGTACTTCTTAGTACTTTCAAATTTATACATGCGACTTCTATTATTGATATATTATTTTTCTAATTATATGTTAGTTATTATATAATATTAGCAATCAAGGTTGAGCAGAGTAGACTTTATTTTTGTCCAAAATTTTTCATTTAAAATAACCTTAAATTGCATATAATTCTCCGAATTTTGTGTTATAGATTTATAGGTATTTTTATGGGCTTTTTGAAACTTCAGACAAGAAGTCTTTAAATTAATTCATAGAGAATACTCTCGCATTATTAAACAATTTGACAATTCATGAAAAATACTCAGATTTGTAAAGCTCAAAAGATTATCATATGCGATTATGTCTAAACAGTTGTTATCAATAGATTTACTTGTATTATATGTTGTTATTTTTCATAGTGGATTGTCATTAAATTAAGCAAATAATTAAATGACTAAGTATCTTGACATGTACAAGATACTTATAATAACTTTTTAGCAGGATTTGATATTATAAATGAATTTTTAGAGTATTCAACACTTTAAAATGTTTCTTAGTAGTACCTGTCACATATGATATCTTAAAATAATTTTTAATGTATCGACCAATCAACCATGGTAAAATATTTTTCTCAATAACACTTGGGGCTTGTTTGAGTTGGAATTGGAAAAACGTATTTACATAAATTAAAATAAAACTTATCACATAAATTTACCTCGTATACTATAAATTATATTGAAAAAACAGTTTTTACTGTTAATCCAAAATTTGCATTTAACATATAGTGTGTTGTAGAAAGATATTTTATATGCTGAATGCCCAAAAATGATATTTTAGGATATCGGTTACTACTTAAATGCAATATTGCAACTTAGCCAAATATTTATTAAATACGGAGTGTATGGGAGGACATTCCAATTTCCATTGAAGAAGAAACTGGAGATTTTGAGATCCATAAGAGCTTCACTAACATTATGGATAATGAAGATGTAACAAGGTCAATAAACACCATATTTATTTCAACGCAGCAGTATTAATTATTAAAAGCCGATAAAGTAAGAATTAGTACCCCACACATTGGTCAAAAAGAAAAAAAAATGAATTATTACCCCACACGGTGAACCCTATTCCTTTCCATAAAACTGTTTCCTCGCGCTTTCCTTTTTCTGCTTTTAAAAATCTTCTCCTCTTAATTTCCCTTCCAATATTCTTTAATAATAATAATTATTATTATTATATAAACTAATTATTTATAAAAAATGTATATTCGTTTTTAAAAATATTTTACTTGTTTATTTGTTTTGAAAATTTTTAAATAAAAATCTTGTTAATACATATAATTGATAAAAATAATTTAAAAAACTATAAATTTAGGGGAAAAAATGTAAATTAAGGCATTTCCATCCTGGTCAACTCGTCAATGGAGGAAGTAATAATGAAGAAAGAATTAGTTAACCTTTTTCCAAGAAACTGTGAAGCACTCTTCATCCTCGCTCTTTCCTCCTTCTCTTTTCAACAATCTTCTACTTAATTTGCCTTCCGATACCTTTCATGAACTTGTGCCTAATCCTCTCGATCTCAAAATGCGAATGCTAACAAGAATCGCAAAACGAATCCTCATCCATCCATTGCTGTGGAGCACTGTGGGCTGTGTGTCAAGCATAGTTGCATTTACCTGTTTTGCCCTGAGTCCCCCTTTCCATGACTTGTTTGGCAGGTGGAATTTGTTCAAAATCGCCATTTACAGCGTCGCTAGTTTGATCCTAACCACCTTGATGCTAGTAATCAAGAAATGCAGGAAAATTACAAGATCAGTTCAGGTGAAAACAATTGTGGGGTTTCTTGTTATGATGCTCACCTCTCTCTTTTCCATTTGGCAAGACCTAAACAGTGAAAAGGAGGACGAGGAAGAGGGATATCGTGGTAGAATCCTAAACATGTGTTCGTTTGGGGCATTTGGTTTGATGTCTCTAAGCTGGTCAAGACAACTTCAGCTTGATTTCGAAGTGGGTATCTCCAATTTCGTAGTTGGGAGTTTCTTGGTGATGCTGATGAAGATGAACTTTATATTGATCCCAGTTGCAGCATTGTTTTGCTACATGTTTATATATTTCCGATACTTCTCAGATCATCAGAGGGAAATGCGTGGCCGCGTTGACTCTAGTGACATAGTGCTGCTTGATGACATAGAGAGTGGTAACCAGAGTGTTGATTTGCAACGAATGAGTAAGACTGAATTCAATCCTCACTGCTTTTCGTTTTCCTTCTTATAGTTCCTTGACAGGTTATCTATTTGATCCTAATACTTAAATAGTGCTCCCTTCTCTACTTAACAATTAGATAATCAATTTGATAAGGTAGTTAAATTAGTCATTTATAACTAGGTGTGTTGATTACTCTTTTTAATTATTTGCATCGTAATAACTCCTTAATAAAGATGGAGTCAGTTATAATGATTAAATAACGTTGTTGAGCTGGGTCAAAAATCAAATTTTAGGATAAATTATTAACAAGGAGATTTTACTCAATAACCCCATTGAACATTCTTTAGTCTTCATTATCCATGTTCATAAAGATTCAACAAAATTTTACATTATTGAGGATTTGACACAATACTCCTCCTTTATCCGAGCTTAAGACCGGCTATAATACATATGTGGAGTTATAATCAATGGCAATACTTTTGGACAAAATTATACTCCTCCGATTCTTAATATAAGACATATTTGGGGAGTTAATTTTGATCCTAAATATAAGACATAGTTTTCATGTTTATTAATCTTTTCCTAATTCACCCTTATTGATGATGCTCTTTCAACAACAACCAAGAAGGAGAGGGAATAAAAAAATTAAAAAAGATAATTAGGGTATTTTAAAAAATACATGTTATATTAACTAATTTAATCAACTTCCTTAATTTAATTAAATTAGATAAATATGTCTTATATTAAGGATCATGAAATAAATTAAAAGATAAAGTAGATTGAAGTCCTATATTTTAGATTAAAATAAATTATTTGTCTAACTCCTACACACCAGTATGTAGGACCACGTAGTACTATGATTGTAGCTCTTCCTCAGTTACATCCGAGGATATTGCAAACTGAGGAAGGAAAAATCTTGAATGAACAAGAAACCTTATCTGAACTAAATCCTGAAATTGAATTGCTCAAAGGGCAGGAGTGGTCTAAAACTTCAAAGATCAAACCTTTTTTGACTTTTTGAGTCTTCAGACATTCTATAATTACTTCATTGTTCGTTATTTCAAGCAGATGTTGCAGAACATTGTATGCACAAAAACAGGTTACAAGAGCATGCTCAAAGGTTCGGCATTCCACTTCCCTTTTATCAAACTGTGAAGTTTGGAGTCCCACATGCCCCACAATTTAGATCAGCGGTATCAGTTGATGGGAAGAGCTATACTTCAGAAAATCATTTTCCCAAACGAAAGGCTTCTGAACAATATGTAGCAAAGCTTACTCTTAAGCATATAAAAACAGGTGTCAAAGATGAAGGCCTTTCTCTGATTCTCGAGGTTTGTTAGCTTAGGACTGAAGTCTCTTTATCTTATCATTTATATAATGCCATGTATATTTCTTATAATAACCGTCATTTATATAATTGTGGTCATATTGCAGAGACCAACTTCTTTCAAGTCTATCTTAAAGGACTATGCTAAGAAGATGAATCTGGAGATTACTTGCCACACTGTTCCACGGAAAGGGCGTGCTGGTTTTGAATCGTCTTTGAATTTTAATGGTAAAGACTATATTGGTGATCCAGCAAAAAACGAAATGGACGCGGAGCAATCGGCAGCATGTGCTGCTGTTCTTTCAAATCTAGAAAGCATCCTTCGTTTTTTAAATGCGGGCAATTTCGGGTTTGATGCTTCCTTCTGAGATAATGAAGCTATAATTCGAGTTGTGAGTTGAAGGCTTCAGAACATTTTTACACCTGTGTATCTCCTGAATTTCCAAGTGTGTCTTTGCCAGCAGGTTAACAACAGCATAATATTTCAAACTTGCCAAAAAAAAAAGAGCAGAAAAGAAGAAGAAAGAGCGAGCCAAAGAGAGGTCTCAGAGTAAAGCTCTGCACTGTAAGGCTCCTTGATACATGAACTCTGTATTATACTGTATTTTTTCTCAACTGGGTGTGTTGTATAAAGAAAAGTATAGAGAAAGAGGAACAAGAATATTGTAAGATGGAACCCAACTCAAGGAGGATATCGCAGATTCCATATCGGTGGTTCAGAAATTTGGATTTAAACAGAGAACAGAGTGCTTGAGAGACTTGCAGGAAGCCACGTCTGTAAAGGATTTTGATGCACGACATGTACATATTGCAGTTTGTCCATTTGTATTCGTTTCATTGTGCACCAATGTTCATGTTTCAAATCTGTGTAAGGGTGTATAAGGAAAAACATGGAAAAGAAAAATTAATTACAGTTTTTTAATCATTGTTATGTAATTTTTGCTACTTATAACCTACAATAGTGCGAGAGGTTGTCTCAGATTTTTTTTTTTAATTGCCTCCCATTTAATTAATTATATTAATATCGTTGCATGAATTTACTTAGAGCTTGTTTGTTATCACTTATCTGAATCGGGTTTATTATATAAGCCTGATTCACGTAAATCGAGATAAATCTCCTCCACATATTTATCTCGTAGACCGTGAAAGCACTTCGTAGACCGTAAAAGCACCTCATAGACCGTAAAAGCTACCTCGTAGACCGTAAAAGTTACATCGTAAACCTTGAATTACAATTCATAAACACTTATGAAATTTTCATAAACTATTCTAAACATGCTCTTACATTCTCTTGCTATCACACACACTATCTCTCTCTTCCACACATGCAACTTCTATTATTGATATATTATTTTTCTAATTATATGTTAGTTATTATATTATAATAATAGTAATTCGGGTTGAGTAGAATAGACTTTATTTATCTTTGCCCAAAATTTTTCGTTTAAAAGAACCTTAAATTGCAAATCATTGTTCAAATTTTGTGTTGTGTATAGGTATTTTTCTGGAATTTTAAAACTTCACGAAAGAAATCTTTAGATTAATTTATAGAGGATGCTCTTACATGATTAATTGATCTATTATATTAAGCAATTTGACAATTAATTCATGAAAATAATATTCATAGATATGTAAAGTTCGGAAAGACTATCACCAAAAGATACTCTCCTTTTTCTCTTTTTCATTTTTTTCCTCATAATCTCATCCCACTTTTAAGTTAATTCTTCTGAAGTATTGAAATGTAGCTAAAAAGTAGCTTCACCACAGAACAAAATAAAAATTAAAGATAATGAAGATGTGTTGCAGTTTTTAAATTAATTATTATATATATATATATATTTACTGTAAGGCAATTACAAACGAGAAGATGAGATGATGATATTTTCGATGGATAATGTCACTTTTAGCCTTAAAGTTTAATCTAATTTTAATTTTAATCCCTTAAATTTAAAACCGGTGATTTTAATTTTTTAAGTTTACTTAATTTAAAGTAGTTGGTTTTTGAAATTTGAAATGGTATTAATATATTCTAATATATCCTATGTGGCACTAATTCTATTAAATTAAATTAACTTATGTGCATGCTTATCAGAAAAGCTGACATGGTAAATGAAATTATTTTTGTTAATTATGAGCTGGACATTTAATTTAAAAAAATTAATAGGAACCAACATAAAAGAAACGCACAAGCCTGGAGAAATGGGGAAATGAGTATAGTAAAAAAGAATTGCAATCCCTAAATCTCTTTACGTACTTGTTTCAGCGCCATTCTCGAAACAAATCCAATCCCTTTCATAGTTGATCTTCTCAAAACCTGGAAAAAATCCTCAAAGACAATTGAGAAGTGCTGTGCTTTGATAGAGATTTAGGGATTGCAATTCTTGCCCCTTTCTCCAGACTTGTACGTTTCTTCTATGTATTTATTTATTTTCTTTTTAAATTAAATGTTGAGCTCATAATTACCAAAAAAATAATTTCATTTACCACTTTTCTAATAAACATGCCATTAATTTAACGGAATTAATACCGTGCCACATCAAATTCTTTTCAAATTCTAAAGACGAACAACTATAAATAGAATAAGTTTAAGGACTAAAATCATCTCAGCGTCAAAGATCATGGGTAAAACTTCGATCACAAATGTGGCATTAACCCTATTTTCAAACTGGTCAACTCTTCAATGGAGGAGGCACCCTCACTCATCACTGTGTAATGTTTCTGCAAATTAGTACTCAACACGGAGAGGCATTTTCCAAGAAACTGTGACCTCTTCATCCTCGCTCTTTCCTGTTTCTCGTGTTCACAATCTTCTCCTCCTTAATCTGCCTTCCAATATTCTTCATGAACTTGTGCTTAATCCTCTGGATCTCGCAATGCAAATGCTAATAAAAATCTCAAAACTCATCCTCACTCATCCATTGTTCTGGAGAATTCTGGGCTTCGTGTCAAGCATAGTTGCGTTTACCTGTTTTGCCCTGAGTCCCTCTTTCCATGACTTGTTTGGCAGTTGGAACCTGCTCAAAATCTCCATCTACAGTGTCGCTAGTTTGATCCTAGCCACCTTGATGCTGCTAATTAAGAAATGCAGGAGATTTACAAGATCAGTTCTGGTGAAAGCACATGTGGGTTTTCTGGTTATGATGGTCACCTCTCTCTGTTCCATTTGGCAAGACCTAGTTAGCCAAAAGGAGAAACAGGAAAATGGATCGCGTGGCAGAATCCTAAACATGTGTTCGATTGGGGCCTTTGGTTTGATGTCGCTGAGCTTGTCGAGACAGCTTGAGCTTGGATTCGAAGTGGGTATCTTCAATTTCTCATTTGGGAGTTTCTTAGTGTTGCTGATGAAGATGAACTTCAAATTGGCACCACTTGCAGCAATCTTGTGCTACGTCATTATACATATCCGATCCTTCTCAGACTATTTCATGGAAAAGCTTGGGCGTGTTGACTTTAGTGACACAACACTTAAAGATATAGAGAGTGGTTCCCGCATTATTCATTCGCAACAAATGAGTAAGACTGAATTCAATACTTTACATTCCGATATAGTTCCTCGAACAAGAAATCCTATCTGAACTTAGCCCTGAAATTGAATTGTTCCAATGGTATGATTCTCAGAGCAGGAGTGAAATGAAACTTGTCAAATAAGATCTTTTTGTGCCTTCTAATATTTTATGACTTTTGTTTGTTTTCATTATTCTCAACAGATGTTCCAGAACATTCTCTGCACAATGGGATTTCTGATACTCTCGAGGTTTGTTGGCATGGGATTATAACCTCTTGCTTTTATTCCTTTATATAACGCCATAACATGGTCCAACCACAATGTGTAGAGGTGTAGAGATGCGGTATTAATTCTTAGGATTGTTTCTATTAATATAGTTTGGCAGCATTCAATTTAGTCGTTCGCATGATTGTTTCTTGAGCTTGATGATGTTTGTTCAGCACAAGGCGTCTTTTAGATTGCGGGTTCATGTGGCTTCCACCAATAAAACAATTATTCTCTAATGTGTGATTTAATACTATGAATACATACTTATATATTACTTCTTGTGATTAATCTTCCTGGGACCAACTTCTTTCAAGTCTTTACTTTTTTTTTTTTTTTTAATTGCTCGCAGGTGGGCACTTATCTTTCTGAAGATGATAATCATCTTCTGAGGTTAGGGAACTGGTGGACACTTGGAGGGCAGAGGGAGATCCACAAGAGGCCCAAGCTGGAGGGCGAAGACGACCTGAAAGCAGAGGCTAAATCTCTGACGTTAGGGAACAAAGCCAGGACGCACGAGTGCTCCATTTGTGGGCTAGAATTCTTGTCGGGGAAAGCACTCGAAGGCCACATGAAGAAGCACGGAGCTGCTCTTCACCATGACACCAGCCAGTTGGCGGCCAAGGTCCCTATTAAGAGCTCCAATAGTACCAAGGTGCTGTGTTTGGACCTCAACTTGACACCTTACGAGAATGACTTGAACTTATTGTTTGCAGACAAGGATGTACACGTTTAGTTATCAGTTAGACTTCAACTGAATGTAGTTAGCAGAGTAGTTCACAGTTGTTATCAACTTAACACATGTTGCCTAGCTAAGTGATCTTTGGCTCTATAAATGTGTAAAGACTCGTATGCTCAATAAGAATTTTCCATCTGATCATCATCTTTTCTGTACGTTTTGGCAGCCTTCACCTGATTTATCTGCCTTTAGTCACCCCCAGCTCTGCCGAGTTTCATTTGTATTTAGGCTTCTTCTCCATACTCACTATGTGTACTTTCAATCCTTTCATTCACAACAGTATTGATTTTGATAGTGGTAACCACAGTATTGATTTGCAAGGAATGGGTAAGACTGAATTCAATCCTTACGGCATTTCGTTTTCCTTCTTATGGTTCCTTGACAGGTGAACTAAATCCTGAAATTGAATTGCTCTAAGAGCAGGAGTGGTCGGAAACTTCAGATCTTTTTGACTTTTTGTGTCTTCAAATATTTTAAACAAATGTTGCAGAACATTTTATGCACAAAAATCGGTTACAAGAGCATGGTGAAAGGTCCCACATTCCGCTTCCCATTTATCAAGCTGTGAATGTTGGACTCGCACATGCCCCACAATCTAGATCAGCTGTATCATTTGATGGAAAGAGCTATACTTCAGAAAACGTTTTTCCCAGTCGAAAGGCTTCTGAACAAGATGTAGGGAAACTTGCTTTCAAGCACATATAAACGGGTCAAAGATGAAGGCCTTTCTCTGATTCTCGAGGTTTGTTAGCTTAGGATTGAAGTCTCTTGATCTTATCATTTATATAATGCCATATATACATTCAGATTATCAGTTAATAATACTCTCTGGTGTGTGGCATTTAATATCATGAATCATAATATTACTTCTGCTTGTGATCATCTTCCTGACCAACTTCTACCAGTCTATCTTAAATGACTATGCCATGAAGATGAACCTAGAAATTACATACGACACTGTTGATTTTGAATGGTAAACGCTATATTGGGGATCCAGCAAAAAATAAAAAGGACGCGGGGCAATCCGCAGCATGTGCTACTGTTCTTTCAAATCTGGAAAGCATCATTCTTTAAGTAAATAATTCTTTCCAAATCTTGTATACATTATCTATTAACTATGGGGTGATCGATTCATTTGAATTCTGTATCACCTATAGTAAAAGACTCTGAACTTCCAAATTGTTTGTGCAAGCAGGTTAACAACAGCATAATAGGTCAAATTTTTTTTTTAAAAAAAAAAAAAAGCAGAGAAGAAGAAGAAAGAGGCTAAAGAGGAGTCTCGGAGTAAAGCTCTGGACCATATACTCTCTAATGGGTCTTCTGTAAAGAGAAATATAGAGAAAAAGAACAAGGATTGCAAGATGAAACCAACTCACGGAGGGCATCGCAGATTCCATATCAGTGTTTCAGAAATTTGGATTTAAACAGAAAACAGAGTACTTGAGACTTCCAGGAAACTGAAAACCATGTTTATAAAGGATTGATGCACGACATTCATATTGCAGTTTGTCCATCTGTATTTATTTCATAGTGCAACAATGTCCGTGTTTCAAATCTGTGTAAGGATGTATCAGGAAAAATATAGAAAAAAAGATTAATGAAAGTAAACTTGTAACATTTGAGTTCGTCTACATTCTTGTCACGAGTTCTCGAGTTTAACAACCTTGGGAGCCAGAGCAAATTATAATAATCATACCATCTGAGACGAACGTAGCCTTGTATCTGATGAAATGATTGCTTCCCATATACATAAATGTACCAACGGCACCACTCTTTTCTCCCTCCTTCACTCAATGGGCATTATGAAAACCCTAGTTTGCATCAAATACATTTATATATACTCGTACTTAATTAGTAGTTATAAAGAAAACAACGGCTGAGAAATCTTTAGGACAAATCATTAGGCTGGATGGATGGCGTCCGTGTAAGTTATTCTGAAGGATCTGCTAGTACATGGAAAAGATTAATGATCGCGCACTCACACACAACAAAATATAAAATCCATAATGGAGAAACTCTAAGATAATATGAATCATCAAATCTGATTAGGATGGACTAGATCAGTTTCTAATGGTATATATATATTTTTAAAAAATTATTTTAATATGTGTAAAATCTAAATTAAAGATAATCTCTTAACTATTATTCTTTCAAAAAAATAACTTTTTATTTTAAAAACTATCATTTTAAGAAAACTCATATCCGAACCTTCCAAACTCAGATTTGCTTACTAGGGAAACCAATTCCGAACTATATGTTATTAATGTGACAATTTGTATAGAAGAAACGTAGGAACCACAATGCAAAAATAATAATAGACGTTGGAGTTGGTTAAAAGAGTTGTCAAAATTGCTATCTTTAAAAATAATTATGTTTATTTTTAGACTCAACGAAAGATAATAATGTTGGATACTTATAATAAAATAGTTTATTGCTAAATTTATACTTTTATTCTTTTCATTTTCTTCAGCTCTTACTCTTATATTCCTAAGACATCTAGCCCCTCTAACATGAGATGTTGTTAAATGGTAAAATGCGTGACACGTTTCATGCACATGCATAGAGAATAGTTAAAATTAACTAAATTATTAAAGTTGATTCAAAATGATTATATTTTCATGTTAGTTTATAGGATATATCATCAATCATATAGCTCGTCATCATCGATGGCCAACTATACGTTGCATCATTCAGAGTAAGAACAATGAATAGATTGAAAATAGCTGATCATGACAATGAATCTGGATGTAAACATACCAAAAAAAAAAAAAAAAAAACCTTTGTGCAAGGAGATATTTAAAAATCTTCGTACACCATCTAATTGGCGTGCGACAAAATTATATAATCATGCTGGATAACTTTCTATTTATCATATGTCTAAACAATTGTTATTAGTGTTTAGGTGCAATTTTATTAACAAGCTAGATTTTTTTTTTCATAGAGTGTTATTTGACACAAATAAATTTTAAAAAGAATAAAAATATAAATAAAAAATTTAAAATGTATTAACTTTGATCAAGCAACAGTTAAATTGACAGGTGATAGAATTGAAAGTAATTGAAGGCCGAACCTACCTCTGCATCGCCATTTATATGACTGGAAGAATAAAAAACGGTCGACCAAAGTGAAGAAGCGTCGAGGAAAGGAATTGATCATCGTAGTATAGTGAGGGAAGAGTTCAGCGCAAGAAGGTTTTCATCTGAGATGGAAGCATAGTGAGGAGGGAAGTGATTGCTCTGAAAGTTTTCGTTCACTCAGCTGGGACGGGGATGATCGAAGAAGGGAAAAATGTAGTTTGCTGATGTCTCATGCAGGTCAAAACTAAGGAGAATGATGCAAACTGACCAAACCTATTAACTTTGATCAAACATCCGTCAAATTGGCAGGTGGTGGCAGGTGATAATTGAAAGAAGTAATTGAAGACGGAACCTAGCTACCTCTGCATTGCCATTTATGCTACTGGAAGAATAAAAAGCGGTCGACCAAAGTGAAGAAGCATTGAGGAAGGGAATTGATCGTAGTATACTGAGGGAAGAGTTCAATGAGAAGGTTTTCATCGGAGATGGAAGCATAGTGAGGAGGGAATGAAGTGATTGCACTGAAAGCCAAAGGGGCATATATATCCAGATCTTGGCAGCGAGATTGACGATGCAGAAGGGATTGAGGATGGCACGACAGGTTCGGAAACGCAAGGGGGAGTAAGGGACTACAGGCATATCGGGGAAGTGCTTGATCGGAGTGTAGATGGCGGAGGCAGGGACGTCACAATTGATGGCTTCTTGCTTAGTGCCTGGGATCACATTCCATGGCACTCGAACATCGTCTTGTGCTTCTAAATCGAGGAATTCCGCATTGGGATTCAAGAGGGCTTTTCCCTGTGCTAGGAAGGAGGAATCGATGACGAGGTTTCAGTTCACTCAGCTGGGACGGGGATGATCGAAGAAGGAGAAAATGTAGTTTGCTGATCCCTCCTGCAGGCCAAAACTAAGGAGAATGATATGGTCTTGCACTTACACGTATCTACCACATCACCCTTCAGTATCCACCTCGTTACCACTTCAAGTCAAACTTCTTTCTCCCACTATTTAACAGTCAATGTTTATCAATTTAATAGGTTTCGTTAATTTACATCATTTTAAATTATCGATTTATATTTTTGTCTCAAACAAAACTTATTTTGTACCATATGTCCATTGAAAAAAATTTTATTGATAAAATTGTATCTTAACCCTTATTATTAATAGATTTACTTGTTTTCTATTATACCACTCTTATTTTTATAATAAATCCACTTCTAGAAAAAAAAAGATTATCATAAATATAAGTCCACTTAAAAGCTATTAATGATTATTTTTTAATATTACTCTTATTTAATTTGTGTTGGAAAGAAAGAAAGATATGAGAGATATGAGAATGATTTGTAAACGTAGGGGGGAAATTTTAACAAGGTAAACTTAAAAATTTTTATCATTTCAAAGTATATATAATCACTTAACTATCAGTATATGATAATTAGATAAAATAAATTTATAATAAAGACAGAAGTGATATGTTGTTATGGATGTGAAGTGTCGATAAATCAAGCAAATAATTAAATGAAAAAGTAGCTTGACATGCAGAAGCTTCCCATACGTGTCACGGGGAGCACAAGGTTATCAAAGAGGGAGAGGCAGTGAAAACAGAAATATGAGAGAATAACTTGAGCAGGATGTTCACATCTCTCTGAATAACATTGTTTGAGGAAGTAGTGAATTGGTGAGATCGATCCTTCTCTTTTTAATGGATATGAGTTCCGAATTGTCCGTATCACAAACCAAAAGATCTCTTCTTTAATAAACCTAAGATTTATGAAACACGAAGCAGGAGATCTGAGATCCATACGAGCTTCACTTACGTCATGGAGCAAAGTCCATAAGAACCATATTTCAACGCGGTATTAAAAGCTGAGAAAGGATCCCACACCGCGTAAGAAAGCAAGAATTAGTACCCCACAAGGAGAACCCTTTTCCATGAAACTGTTTCCTCGCGCTTTCCTTTGTCAACAATCAGTCAACTCGTCAATGGTGGGAGTAATAAAGAACAAAGAACTAGTTAACCTTGTTTCCAAGAAATGGTGGACCACTCTTCATCCTCGCTCTTCTTCCCTTTTTCCCTTGTTTACATTCTTATCTATCCTCCTTAATTTGTCTTCCCATATTCTTCATGAACTTGTGCCTAATCCTCTCGATCTCAAAATGCAATTGCTAACAAGAATCTCAAAACTCATCCATTGTTGTGGAGAATTCTGGGCTGTTTCAAGTATAGTTGCATTTACTTGTTTCGCCCTGAGTCCCTCTTTCTAGAACTTGTTTGGCAGGTGGAACATGCTCAAAATCGTCATCTACAGTGTCATTTTGATCCTAACCACCTTGATGCTACTAATCAAGAAATGTACGAGATTTTGAAGATCAGTTATGGTGAAAGCACATGTGGGTTTTCTGGTTAATTATGATGCTCACCTCTCTCTGTTCCATTTGGCAAGACCGAGTTAGCCAAAAGGAAAGAGACGAAAATGGATCACGTGGCAGAATCCTAAACATGTGTTCGTTTGGGGCATTTGGTCTGATGTCTCTGAGCTTGTCGAGGCAGCTTGAGCTTGGATTCGAAGTGGGTATCTTCAATTTCTTATTATTTGGGAGTTTCTTGGTGTTGCTGATGAAGATGAACTTCAAATTGGCCCCACTTGCAGCATTCTTGTGCTACGTCATTATAAATATCCAATCCTTGTCAGATTTTTTCATGGAAAACCTTAGGCGTGCTGACACTAATGACACAGAACTTGAAGATATAGAAAGTAAGACTTCATATTCCCTTCTTATGTAGTTCCTCGAACAAGAAATTTTATCTGAACTGAACCCTGAAATTGAATTGCTCTCGGAAATGAAATGAAAGCTTGTTTTTAAATAAGATATTTCTGTGCCTTCAAATATTTTATTTTTGCTTGGTTCGTGTTATTCTCAACAGATGTTCCAGAGCATTTTCAGCACAAAGGGATTTCTGATGATGATGAGGTTTGTTGGCAAGAGATTGTAACCTCTTGCTTTTATTCATTTATATAACGCCGCATGAACTCAATTAAAACTTATTTATTAAATGGGATCTAAAAAAGAGTTTTTACATATAATGAAAGATTGTTGGCACATACATAAAAAATATATATTAAATACATGAAAGATTTTAAGGAAGATCTTTTACATACAGGATTATTTGCACATAAAAATCTCATTTAACAAATAAATTTTTAATGAGGTATTTTTAAATAATTTTCACTAAAAATAATTAGGATTGTTTCTATTTACATAGTTTGGCGGCATTCAATTTAGTGGTTCGCATGATTGTTTCTTAAGCTTCATGATGTTTGTTCATCACAAGGACACTTTTACCGTACATGTGGATGGAGAGGGAAAATTTTTTTTAAGGGAGAATAATAATAGATTATTAAACTCCAGGTCAATTTTTTTAAAATTTTTCTTCTTAATATTCTCATTCTTTACTCCTCACTTTTTTTCAATCTAAATATAGTTTTAGAGTGCGGGTTCACGTTGCTTCCACCCATTAAATAGATACTCTCTAATGTGCCATTTAATACTATGAATACTTATATTATATTACTTCTTGTGAATAATCTTCCTGGGACCAACTTCTTCTAAGTCACTTTTTTTTTTTTTAATTGCTCACAGGTGGACACTTATCTTCTAGAAGATGATTATGATGTCGGTTGGTAGTAAGTAGTACTGTGGACACCTTTTAAACTCATAATCCATACTCACAAAACTCTCTAATATAAGATTCGTGGCAATTTCCTTTTTAGTAAATACTTATTACTCTATACTTATTAAATATAATGAGGCTACTTTAATAAAGAAAGGTGTATTATTTTTATATGGCTATATGATTAGGTTAAATTTGATTTTTTTTTTATTCAGACATACTTAAAATTAAGCTCTTCAGCTTAAGTGACCAAACCTCTTAGCACTAAGATTAACGTCGGTTGATAATTAGTTATTTCTCCTTGATAGAAAAATATAATGGAGGTATACCTTTTGTCATTAGCAATATATGTAAGATTTATTTTGATCAAACGAAATACATATAACTATAATATATTATTTACAAATATTAATAAATTGGACGATATTTACCGGTCATAGATTTATTATTTATTATTGTTTTTTTGTGTGTCTAATGTGGGTATATCTCTCAACAAAAATTCAAACTTCGGTTGTACTCATCACCCGTTAGTTCATTAAAACTCTTTTTTTTTTTTTGGTACATTAAAACTCATTTTGTGAACTCTGCAATGCCTCATGCTTTTTTCCCTGCAAACTGGGGCATCCCAAATTACAAACAGAAACAACGTAAAGTCTAACCCAGGGTCCTTTAGGCCTAGTTTGCAGGCTCAAATTAGTTGGTAACCCAAAACTTAATACGGTCCAAAGGAATTGCCTTCCGTTTTATCATCAAGCATCAGGGATCTCTTTGTCTTGGGTTTGGTTTTGGTTTTGGTTTTGGTTTTGGTTTTGGACATCACCTGGTACGGATATTCTTCATTGCCTGATCAAGATCAGGTTTTGAACTTTGAACATTGAACATTGAACATTGAACATTGAACATTGAACAAAGGCTTTATACCTAGTGGTATTCATACTCCCTTATAAGGGAGAGGTGGTTGTGAGTTTGATCCCACCTATTATTATTTAGGCTATTTGGTGCCTGCACTTTTAAAAAAAGAAAAAAAGATCAGTACTCAAGTGATTGCACCGTTTTTTATGCCAACTACTACTAGGAGGAAAATTAGAAGTAAGAATCATTATGACGCCAAAATAAAAAAAATGTAATTGACAAAAGTTCCAATAACAAATAATCATTATCAATATGTTGTCATTTTTTTCATTATAACTAGTTGTTACAATATGATGCTCATTTGTGTAAGACTTTTTTATGATTACGTTTCTTCTAATCTCACTGATTTTCCCAATTTAGAACTGCAATCACGACAAACACCCAGGAAGTTCTAAAACCCACATAATTCCGATTGTCTACAATTATTTGTGTTTCGTGACGAGGCCACAGAAACAACAGGCAAGAGGTGCCTTCTCTGTTCATTTACAATTCTCAGATCATCTTTTTAGACAGACCATATTTTAATCTAATATTTTTTCAGTGATATTTTACGAAGCACGCAATAAAGAAATGTGTCTACATGTATATGGTTATTGAGGTTTAGGTAATAGGCAATGCGGATACTGTTTGAGAACAGCAACGGGAACCAAACAAGAAAAGGATAATTAAGGTTCAGTCAAAGTAGCTTGGGTTTTATATATACTATTGTATATACTCGTGTGAAACAATGATTGAAGTTTTTAAAAATAATTTTTTAATTATAATTTATGGTATACAGGATAAATATGTAAGATGAGTGTTGTCTCGACTTATATGTATAAACACTTATAAACATTTCATAAGTGATCCTAAACATAATTTATGTCTTGGTAATAAAATTGGTAAAACACGTGGGGGAATTTTTGGGAAGAGAGGAAGAATAACAGGGAAAGAATCTCAAGGGTGAATTAAAGGGTCAGGAATTAGGGTTTGGTGATAAAGTTTATAAAAGTAGCTACACCAAGCATGCTATGCTTGCTTCATATATATGCTTTTAGATTTCCACTTTCAGAAGTGCATTTGGTGTGATATTCATGAAACAAGGATTCCATTTGCTAAATAGGAATCTTATATTTTGCAGTCTCAATTGCAGATTGCTGCCACTTTGGGTTTAAAAAATAGAAAAAAAAAAAGGAATGTGCTTTAATATGTATATGCCCGCTCATAAAATCATACTATTAGAAAATCTTTAATGTTGTAACTTGTAATAATGTACCAACTAAGGCCTCAATGAGCTCAGAGATAGGATAGAGTAAATCTACAGGTATTTTATTTACAAACTTATATGTGAAACAATGATTATCATTATCACATACATGTAAAAAGTAAATAAAGAGTAAAATTGTCAAACTCGTGGATTTAAAAAACTCATAACAATGACAAAAATTCAAATGATAACTTGCAATTAGAAGTTTATTTTCATAAATAACTATTAAAACCATGTAATTTAAATAAAAAATGACAAAAAAATTAGTTTAAATATCTTCCAAATCTAAATAATTAAAATTAAATTTATCAACATTTATAAAATCTAATAAAAAAATTTATGAAATTCACATATAAAGTCATTAAATATAATTAAATAAAAAATTAACACGAGCTTAAGAGTGATTTGATATGATTTTATAAGTTATAAATATAAAAATAATAAATTACGTTAATAAGCTTCCAAATTCAACAAATTTATAGTTATCTGAGTTTAAAAATGAGTTAATATAATTTTATAAGTTAAAAACACAAAATAATAAACTAACTAAGCCACCTCGTGATTTAATAATATTAGCAGGGAGTACGGGATTCTTTCAAGAAAACAATCTCCCTCCTATATCTTTTATACCCAAAAAAAAAAAGGAAAAAAAATCATATTCAGGTCCCATCTAAAAATTAATAATAAATTAGTTTTTTAGAGTGTCAATTATACCCCTAAACTTATCAATTTATCTATTGGAATTGTTAATAAAATAATTTTTTTATTTTTCCTTTTGGGTGGGACCTAAACGTAATTCTTAAAAAAAAAGAGAATATTATCTTATTTATAAGAAACAAATAATTTATTTGATGTATTTTGTTTCTTTTGTACCTCATTAAATAGGGAAAGAATTCTTGTTATCATTAAATATATAAGCCACTAGTAAATCATTGAATAAGTTTCCATACATTACATATTTATAGATTTAAACTGATTTAAACTGTAGGAATAAAAATTAGTTTTGATTGTATTTATAGTCCGTTTGGTTCGATTACATGGGAGATGATTACATGTAATCTTGATATAATGGTATGATTACAGCGTTTGGTTAGGCTTATGTAATGTAAAGATGATTACATTTTATAATCATGATTATATCATTTGATGTAATCAGGATTATATTGCTAGAACTGATGAATGAGGATGCCTGTAATCCAATGAAAATAACACTATTGACATTATAATTTTTTAAATTGACCAAAGTACCCACCTATAAATGTGGTTAAATATTAAATAATTTTAATTAACACCATTAAATATTAAAAAAATAATTAATAATATAGAAATTTAAGAAATATTCTCCCATTCAAAAATTTAAAAAAATTATATTCTACCGTTAAAAAAATATTAAAATATCTCATTAAATAATATCCTCATCATTAAATATTAAAAAATTAACATGAATCTAATTTATACACTGTATAATATTTTTACCATTAAATATTAAAAAATTACTATGAACCACCATGTACACTGCATGGAATGAAAAAAATTATTATGAACCCAACATGTATATTACTATATGTGTAGAAATGGGTAATTTTGTCATTTGCTATATTATTCTCATATATTCTCATATTCGATGTAATCTAACCAAACGTTTTTATGTATATGTATCACCTTTCCCTAATGACGAACCAAACAAATTATGTAATCATCATTACATTACATTCCTTTACATTGTATTACATTACTTCCAATTCCGTGAACCAAACGAGCACTTATTGATTTTGATGAATTCATAGCGACTAATGAAATTTTTTATGGAATGTTTGAATCATTTTTATTATGTTTTCTTTTTATTTCCCCATCATTCTTAGTGAGTGTCCGGAAAATCATAAAACCGTGGTTTTATAAATATTTTTTCTGTAAGTTGAGATAATTTTTTTTTTACATATTAACCTTATAAATCGTAAAAGATATTTTTTAAAAACTAACCCTAACGTACATTATTATGCTCAAGAGCCAACTGTTCCCTATTCGTAGAATTTGATTCAAATTCAATGGAGGTGCTAATTGGAATGGAGATAAAAGGAAAGTTTAAGACCAATATTTATTATCATGAACTCACAAAGCGAATCACCACTTCACATGGAATCATTTCACAAGATCTTATTTGCAACTTATCATCTTTTACTTTTTACTATACTTTTTCCCCGTGATTCTTCCACAAGTGTAAGCTATTGAACTAATATTTGAGTAATTATCCTTTAAAATGTTAGTGTTTTCTTCAATAATAATTTAAAAAACAAAATACTCTCTTTATTTAATTTCATTAGATTAAAAAAGTTGATTAAATTAGTTAATATAATATTTGTTTTTTAAAACATTTAGTCATCTTCTTTAATTCTTTAATTCTATCTATTGCTTAATTATTGTTGAAGGAATATTAATATAGATAAATTAGAAAAATATTTATAAATATAAAAATTATGTTTTATATTTAAAACTAAGATTAACTTTTAAAATATATCTTATATTAAAGACAATACGAAATAGTCTATATCAAAAGGCAAAGAATGAGACGGTATGGCAGATTTGAATTCATTTTTATCCTTCTTTTTTTCCTCCCCTTTAAAATTTGAAGACATGCAAAATAGTATTATAACAAGTATATATAAAAAATAGCTGGCAAAAAAGGCATATATATTTAAAAATAAGAATGTAAATAAAAATAATTATTGTATCCTGAAAAAAATAATAAATAAAATATAATGAATACTCTTACATCCTTTATATAAGACATATTTACCTAATTTGATTAAATTAAATAAGTTAGTTAAGTTAGTTAATATGACATTTTTTCCTAAAATACCCTAATCATCTTCTTTATTTCTTTTCTTCTTTGATTATTATTGAGAAAGTATTAATAAAAATAAATAAAAAAATTGATAAATATAACTACTATATTTTATATTTAATATCAATATCAATTATCTAAATATACTACAAAGATATCTTTTATATGCAAAATATCAATATATTGTTTTTCTACCTGATTTCTGCCCTGCACAAAATCTGTGCTGTACTTGTTACAGGAGAAGACCAAGATTTTCTCCTCGCGTTTTATTTTCTCTGTTGTTTTCGCTCCTATGTCTGGGAATGTCCTGTTTCCTTCCTCTTCCCTCGTCTCACCCTAATAACGTATGCCTCCTTACTACATAAAAGCTCATCTCTTTCACTTTTCCCTTCAGTCCCACCTTCCTACACCGCTACTCCATAGCCATCATCGCTACTTGGTTCATAATTTCACCAGAAATATTCTATAAAGATCGTTTCTTATAGCTAACGCAACGTTGACTTGATGAGATTCCATTGCGTTTTATAGCGTCTTGAGGCCTTTCAATGGCAGATAGCTTTGACTGGACCACGTCGTCCCTTCTTTGTTCGGAGGACAGTAATACTTGCCTTGGTGATTTCGAATATAATGCTACAGATGATTTTGAAATTTCCCGTTCTTTGAACCACCATAACACTGGTTCGAACTGGGGTGGGTTCGAATCCGTATTGGGTTTTCCCTTACAGAGTGAAGAAACTTTGATATTATTGGCTGAGAAGGAGAGAGTTTATATGCCCAGGGAAGATTACCTTGTGAGATTGCGTAGTGGGGACTTGGACTTGAGTGTTAGGAGAGAGGCTCTTGATTGGATTTGGAAGGTTGGTTGATTGATCTTTTCAATTGGGGTTGTGGATTTTGGGAATTTTTCTGCTCCATTGAACCTTTCATTCAAAGAAAGAGGAAAGAATTATTTTTCTAGCTGATATGGACTACTAATTTCGATGGTCAATTTCTTCTGATGAGATTTAACATTTTAAAGTCTTGCTTTGCTTTTCTTGATCTTAGGTTTGTTATAATGTCTGGCTTTCTCATTTGAATAGCAATTGGGTTCAACAGTGAAATTTCTGTCAATTTCTAAACTGGCAATGTAGCTGTTATTACTAATGTCCATTCATCAGCTGGTTTTGCAGTAACTCGTCTGAGTTTCAAAATGAATTTTTGATTTCCTTCTTACATGTTTCTCTTTTTTAAATCTTAACGCGCTTTCTCTCATTTCTTCTTGTGAACTTCAGTTAGTAACTTTGTTTCATATAAGGTGATCTACAGGTTCACAGCTATTATGGTTTTGGTCCATTGACCTTTTGTTTATCCACCAACTACTTTGATCGATTCCTATCGATGCATGATTCAAATGTAAGATCATATATTAAACTTGATCACACTGGTGTTTTACCAGCTTTATGTTTGTATGATCTCTTTTTGATAGCCTGTTTGGTTTTGTTGGTCTCTTCACCTAATCTGTTTAGAGAAGCCAAAAATGGACTGGGCAATTGTTAGCCGTGGCTTGTTTGTCAATAGCAACCAAAGTGGAGGAAACCGAAATGCCGCAATTGAAAGAATTTCAGGTTTAGGCCCACATTATCACCTGAATTCTTGATGACATCTTTTGTTACACATCTTTTTCTCAAAGTTCATCACCGACGTTTGTGATTTGCAGGTTGAAGAACCGAAGTTTGTATTTGAAGCCAGAAGCATTCACAGAATGGAGCTATTGGTACTGAACACATTGCAATGGAAAATGCATGCCTTCACTCCTTGTTCCTTCATAGACTACTTCCTCACTAAAATCCCTTACCACCAACATACAGACACACTAAAGTCATCCATTTCTAGATCAATAAAGCTCATACTTGGTATAATCAGAGGTATACCCTTTTACACTTTTTGTGCATTGTTCTTTATGAGCAATGAATATGAACTTTGCATGTTGGGAAATAAATACAGGTGTTGATTTCTTGGAATTCAAGCCTTCTGAGATAGCTGCTGCAGTGGCCATTTCTGTTTCAAGAGAACTGCAAATAACTGAGATTGATAAGGCTATAGCTTGTTTTGTGATTGTGCAAAAGGTAAAAAATGGTCCCCACAAAAGAAACAGGAGAGTCCAGAATGAGATACGCGATGCATTGTTTTGGAAGGTTGAACTTTTTTGAGTTATGGGATTTTTAATTTTGCAGGAGAGAGTCCTGAAGTGTGTTGAAATGATCAGAGATTTGTTTTTGGTTAGTGTTCCTTCTTCTTCTAATTTAGGGAGAAACTCGGGGCCATTTTTACCTCAAAGTCCTATGGGGGTGTTGGATGCTGCAAGTTTGAGCTATAAAAGTGAGGAACCATCAGATGGATCATGTCCAAATTCTTCTTCATCTGATAGTCCAAATACTTTAAGTAACAAATCAGGAAAACCTGAAGAAGACACTTCCAAGTCATAGAAATGCTAACCTTTTTCTCCTTCACCAAAGTTCTATCAGTTTGGTTGAATGGGGGAGTTTGGTGTGGTCTTGGAGGTACCTTTCAGTTGCAGAGAGAGAGAGAGAGTTGGATGAATAAAAGATTTAGAAGAAAAAAGAAATTTAGAGGTATCTTGCTTCTAGCATTGGCAAAGAGAGGTTGATAAACTGTTTATAACCAGATTTCAGAAACAGCTGCAAATTCTACAGATATGCTGATGGTAGGGGAAGTTTTGATCAAAACCTGCATAGAATGTCAAGTATGAGTATGAAATTTTGAGATAAAAATTATCATTTTTTTAAATTCATTTTCTCTGTTGTACTGAGAAGGGAGATAATATATAGAAGGAGATTCTCTTGTTTTCTTTTTTCTTGTCATTTTCCTTCGTTTTGACGAATGTTGAATTTTAAAAAGAAACAGAAGCTCATGTCTCAGCCATTTAATAAAAAATAAAAATAAATAAATGAAACTCTAAGAAAGATTTTTTTTAATAAAATTAAAACCCTAAGCACTAAACTCTAAAAAAGGTTAATAGATAGATTTATTTATTGAGCAACGAGGTGCATTCAAATGTGGGGAATTTGTTACTGATTTCATAATGAGTATTGTTGTTGATCAATTCAATGATGAGTGTTGTTTCACTATTTCAGCTTCATTGAAAAGTCTGATTTATTCTTCATGGTGATAAGAAGCTAAAAGATTTACTATGTTAATTCTTATTTAAAAATGGATATTTTTTATCTAACTATATTAAAAGCATGCTTAAATTTATTAGACAGAGGATGTTAACTATAGAACCTACATTATCAATATACAGGATCTCTAAGAACATTGAAAATTCATCACATAATTGATCTGCCATGCTTATTTTAAGTGTTCCCATTTGGAAAAGCAACTCTCACAAATCTTATAATTTATTCCCCTACTTAAATTCAAGAAATTTATAATTTCATTATGTTCCACTATTTCACATTAAACACAATAAATTATAAGTTTGTGCTTATAAATAAAAGCATGTACTATATAATTGGTATATTTAAAGTGAATGAGAAATATTTCTTATATTTTATTTTCTATAATTTTATTCTTCTTTTTATAATTATTTGTTCCTCTTATTAAGTATCTTATATATATTTTTTATTTTCATAGCATAATTAATATGTAAACAGACAAAGACAAAGATATGGGGTATGAGAGCCTGCTAATAGAAGGCCCACTTGTTTTATGGTATTTGACCGGTCAATACTTGGCTTCTAGCGGTATCCTCCAAAAGAAGAGAACGGGACACCCAGAAATGGTGTTATTCAATTTTTTTTGCACCAATTTTTTTTAAAATTATTATTATTATTTTTATTTTAAATTATTTTTTCTTAATGCTATCTTTAATTTTTTACTTGATTAGTTTATTTTAGTTTCGATTCAAAATTTTTTTTTATTTATACCCTTCGTTTTTATTGGCATTGAATTTTTTGACCAAAACCGAGTTTCATTTTTCTTTGGAATTTTCTATATGGGTATTCGAAGAGTTATATATTAATGTAGCTTGTTATTTATAAATTAACATCTTCATACATTAATATTTTAAATTTGTACAAGTTAGCCTTGCCAGATTCAAGTACATAATCATTCAAAAGTTGAAACGCGAACTTTTGTATTCTAAAATAATCTGGTTGCTTAATTGATTTTTTATGCTTTAAAATTAATTTAAGACCCCGATTCAAACATTCTTTTTTTTTTTCCTGCCCATTCAAACATTCAATATGACAAATAAACTATTGGTTTTTTAAATTAATGAAATAGTATGAATTACTAAAGTATGGTAAACTTGCCATTATCAGTCACGAGTCACAATTGGTGATTTTTTGTTTTTTGTTTTTTGTTTTTTTAACCTTGGTTATTGGGGGAGAAGTTTGAAAACCATTCTTGAGATGAAGTGAAAATAATTGGGAGAATTATTATGTAGTCTCACGTAGAATCTAGTTATTTAAAAGTCCCATATTAAATGAGCAACATACAATAGTAAAATCCGATATAATAAATGAAAATAAGTCATAACACATTGACAATTCAAAAGATTTTACAATGAATGAATTAATTATGTACAACTGCATAGTAATTCAAAAAAAAAATTCCCACTTATTGTAAGTTTAAAAGAAGGAAAAAAAAGTATATTGATTTTACAAAACAGCTAAGCATGGTTACAATTTTTTTTTAATAAAAAGGGCATAAATTTTATACACAATTTTTTTTGGATGTATCAATATGGGTTATTTTCCTGCCAAAACATTAAAAATGACCATTATTTATAAGGCAAAAATGACACTAAGGTACCAATCAAAACAAATATTTTCATAAAAGACAAGAGAAAAAACAATCATTAATAAATTATGAGATTTTTTTAATATTAATTTCTTTGATTGCGATCTTGGTGGGATTTTAATTATTTATAATGAATCTGAAAACAATACAAGCGAATAAACATCGGATCTCTCTCTAATTTCATCAATGAATACTTTAAACGATAAACTTCACTGAGTTAGAGTTGCATAGATACACAATAGCTCTAAAAGCTGCTCATGGGAGAAGAAATAAATACTGCCAGACAGAAAAAGAAGACAGAGAAATCGAAGAAATGTGTTTGATTGAGAGTTTGATGAGTGTGGATGAGCAAGGCATGTGTATTTCTTTGAAGCAGTAGGCAGAGATGAGTGGGTCTTTGTCAGACTACTGAGTGAGATTGTTGAAACATGTTATGCTGCTTTCAGTGAGTGGCTCTGTGTCAGACTACTGAGTGAGATTGTTGAAACATGTTATGCTGCTTTCAATGAGACTATACAACTTAATTTCTAGTCTCATCATCTCAATGCTCCTTTTTTTTTTTTCAACATTTCACTCTCCATCTTTAATTCTGCTTCTGTATTGGAACTCTGAATCAAACCACATCAGTTTCCATCTCCTCCTTTTTCCATTTTCCTACCCTTCATCACTCATCTATACTTCCTCTTCTCTCTCAGGCTTACATTATATAGACCAAATTTATGACGATATATTCCCTCCCCTTCCTAATAGTAAAGTCCGAAGGGAGTATATATTTTGGGAATAATTGTCACCACTCACCAACTTGTCAAAAAGATGATCAATACTGCATTTGATGATTAATATGAGAGTTAGATAATTAATTTTTTAATATTAAAAAAACTAATTAGTTATTTGCAATAAATGTGTATTGTTGTTCTTAAAATATGCTTTTTAATCATATGAATTGGAACAAACCTTGATTGAAACCTTCTTAATCTGTGTAATTATTAATGATACTTTAGATAATAAATGAGAAGCAAAGTTGATCAAGGTCTTATATTTAAGACCAGAATGAGATTACTATCTATTGTCAATTTCTTCTACTGGCAGTTATGGACAGGGAAGAACCATAGTTAGATACTGAAATTTAAAATTCTCACAAGAAACAAACATAAATTAAAAACACAAAAAGCGAAAATGCATTACAAATAAATCTGCACAAGACAGTTTTTATCTTAAACATAAATAGTAGTCAATCCAACATCAGAGGCCTTGATTACGAACACAAAAATGATCACCTGCTCTACTCTAAGTACTTTTATTGAACTGGCCTTTTGGCCCTTAAGTTACAACAAATGTTACAAATCAATGGAACGATCAGACACAAAATTCTTGACATTCCCTCTCAAAAATTTTATTGGGTATGCAATTTGCAGGACTAAGAAACTGCCATGCTATACAAGAAGATAATCAAATTTTCAGATTTCAAAGAGGAAGTATCATCCTTGGTATTATTTTCAGATGGGTATGTTGGAACAGATCGGCCATAAGTGTTTTGAACATATTTTCCTACCAATATATAGTCTTTGGAAGCCTGAATTCCGAGGCTCTTTGGAATAAACTAAAAATCATAAATCATCAAAGAAGTCAGGTTGGCCGGTCGATGTCAAGCAACGATGCCACATTCGACTGTTGGGATCCACCAACCTGGGATGAGATATTACTTCCGGTATGGGAAGGTAAGCATAGTGAGTATTACAAATGCCTACTGTAATGCCACTGAATCCAGCAAAAGCACCATGAACCTGCAAAAACCACGAATCAAATATCAGATATACATAAATACGCCCGCCCATGTGTTCTATGTTCGGATGTCAGAAGATTAGTTTATCATATTTCATTATCCTCTGTTCTTTATTAAGAACTCCCAAACCCGGAAAAATTTCAACGGAGCATTCCCTCCCATTCCATTACTCCCTCCCATAACATAAGATAAAGGCATGAACTATGAAGTGTGTTCCAGTGGAAATGCTTTTGTATAAGCATAGAAGGAGAGAGAGAGAGAGAGACTAACAGCATTTTGCCCAAGTACAGTGCATAGAATTCCATCTGATGCATTTGCGCGACACGCACGGATCATGTACGTTGGATCTATATATTTCACATCAGCGTGAACACCAATCTCCTTGAAATATTTTTTGGTCTGAAATACAGAAACTCTCAGCATATAATGTTTTTTGAAAAACATTTTGTAAACAATGACATCTACCTATTCTGACTAAACAGCACAAAACAATTACTCACAGTTACTCAAAACAATATAATCTTAACTTAGAAGCATCCTTGAAAAGAAACGCCTATGTAAGTTTATCATTACACATCATAAGCATACAAATACGATATATATAAATATATATAAATATCCAAATGAATAAATCAAACATATATTAAATTTAACACAAATGGGACCTCACAGGATGGAGAGTATGGTTCTCCTCCCCACTACCATATTCTTGCGCCATCCCCACCATTCCTGATTTGGGGTTTCCCCACAAATAGGGGAAACTACCATCCTCAGTAGCGTCTAAAATACATACAGTCAAATTTTACCAATTTAAACAGACATACCAGTGGCTAAGGAGATCTAATTCACGTATTTGCTTTGCATTTTGATCAAATCATACAAATTAGGATGTAGGAAACGAAAAACAAGTATAATTAGGCAATTTAGCATAACTAATCTAGGCTGTAAAACATGTGCTTGCAAGATTTTTTTTTCTAGCGAAAAATTATCAAGCTTAGAGCAGAGAGCTATTTTCCACAATGCATATCTTCCATTACCAAGTTTCAAGTCAAGCAATCACAAACCTCTTGTTGAACGTGTACACCAAAGTCTCCAAGGACAGCGTTTCCCGACGCATCAGTTGCATTAATCTTTTGAAGTAAATCCTGCATCAAGAATAAGTCTTGTGGAGTTTAAGCTTCTACCTCTGGTTTAATAATCAATAAATAAAATTTCAGTATCAGTCAAAGATAATAATTATTTCTGTATTGGCTTCTTTTAGTCCAACGTAAGACAAAAAATCACCTGTCCAGCTCCCTCAGCCACACAGAGTACAGCTGATCCTTTTGTTTGTAAGAGGTACTTGAGATGATTTAAGACTCCATGCGGTCCATGTAACTTGAACGGAATCTAGAACCACACCCAGCAACTTGTGATAATGACAAAGAAAATGGAAAACCAGCCAATTATTACTCTTATGATGATTATTATTACATACCTCAGGAATCAGGCATATGTCAATCTGTCCACTAGCTAGAGATGCATGCATTGCTATAAATCCACTGCTACGACCCATCAATTTCACAACCCCAATTCCATGATATGCACTGTGTGCCTGATTAAGACGAGGCAAGAGATGAAAATATTTCAAAACAACCTAATTGAAACCATTACTCAGAATTCTAAAATTTACCTCAATGTATGCAGAATTTATTGCTCTCTGTGCTTCTTCAACAGCAGTATCAAAGCCAAATGTTTTGTCCATCAATAAAATATCATTGTCTATGGTTTTAGGCACTCCAACTACAGCTACCTTAAGCCGCCTTTTACGGCACTGAAAGAACAAAAATTGTGATTTGTCACTGGTAAATTATATAAATCCAGTGGAGGAGTGAATGATCACAATTTTGCTGGGAAAACTTAGAACAGCATTTAAAATGTATATGAAAACCTTCAAGATCACTCATTAATGAACATTTTTACAGACACTTTTAAGGGTTTTTAAAATAACAAAGTGAGTCAAAAGAAGTTGAAAATTCAACCTTTCTATGAATATCCAATACAGCATATTTCCAAGATATAACCGCCTAAGAAAGTTCATCATAGCACAAAATAATTCATATCAAATACAATTGCTAAATACAAGGCTAAAGGATTAACAACCTCATTGTGAATTGCATTAGCACCAGCATGTGTACCATTTCCACCCAACACAAAAAGCATGTTGATCCCTCTTTCCTGAAATCAATAATACATAAATCAGAACATATTCCAGAGGAAATATGCCATAAGTTCAATTTATTGATAGGATGGATCAGTTAGCCACCTCCAAACTATCCACTATATCATTGACACTTGGTCCTCCACGTGAAACTCCTAACAAACTTCCACCAGAAAGATGAATGTTCTGAACCACCTTCCTTGACAGCTGAGAATATAAAAGAAAAAAGTTATGAAAAGAAGCTTGCATTTTTCTTAGTGTTATGACTAAGGCTCAGGTTTATGTAAAATGATTATTGAGCCAACATCAGCAAGGACAATAGCATGAATTTACCGGAACTTCTGTCAATTCTTGGTCAGAAAATCCACGATAACCAAAAGGAATCCCCACGATTTTTTTCACACCATATATTTCTAGTGTGATTACAATCTGCAGCACATCGTATATAGAAGAGAACAGTAAGAAACTTTAAACAGACATGACAATGAGAACCAGATTACCACAGAAGCCAAACCGGGAAGATCCTTGAGTACAAACTACAGAATAATTTACATTTATTAAGCTAACAGCAAAATATATTGGGTGGGAGCATTAAAACAATTGTCATACAGCTATAATCAAAGAATAGATTTCAGGTGACAACTAAGGCATTAGCTTAAGCACTAATCACTTTGCTGCTCAGGAGTGATAACTCGTATATGAGAATAAAGTCAATAAAATTAAACTAATTGTAATTTTAGGAGCAGATCAGCATTAAATTCAAGATTTCCCGCCAAACTTCTCTTTTCACACAAGGAAAAAATGTTAAAGCTTTAGGCAAAGCATCGATAATAAACTAACCTGCCTGATGACATCGTTAAGACCAGGGCAGAGCCCTCCGCAGGTTACAATCGCAGCCTTGACATGTTCAGGCTGAAAGTAAATTTTTTCACGAGGCCCAGCTCGATGAACCCTATAAAGATATCAGAACATTTTACCATATGTACTGATCTCAAAAAATAACATTGTTTACTTCAAGAAGACTTAAAAGGCACAGAAAACAGAATTGTTAGATGAACCTCAAATATGGTAAACCAGAACAATAATTAGTAGTAACCATAGCTTGTATCACTTTGGCCAAAAAAAAATAAAAAAACCATTGCTTGTATCACTAGTATCTCTTTCTTTCTGTTCCGACTTAGAAAAGAAGCAATGTAATCATTAAGATATTCAAAATCTACATTCCCACACATCTGCTAATGTGTTAAGGCCCTAATTTGATAGTTAATCCTGAACAAATAGTGCATCAGAATTGTATTCTGTCAAAGAAAAGCTCTGTTATTTTTCTCTGCTGCTATGAAATAAAAATATGGAACCTATTAAATGAGATACGGACACACTTAATTTATGCCTTGCCTCGTTCAAAACAGAACCACTTGCAGAACACATTGATAACAGGAAATATTGCTTAAATCATTTTTTATTGAAAATAGATATCCTTGCATTAATAGTAATGACAAAATTCAGAAATCTGAGGAAGGATAAAACTTATGGAAAAAAATGGCAGGTTAAATTACGACCCACATATGCATAACAAAAAAATATTGCTTAAAGCACATTTGATTGAAAATAGATATCCTTGCATTAGTAGTAATGCCAAAATTCAGAAATCTGAGGGAGGATGTACGTTACTAGACAAAACTTATGAACAAAAAAAATAGCAGGTTAAATTACTACCCACATATGCATACGCAGTGGGAACTGGCATGCATTACATGCAGAATAAATCATCTAAACATTGTGCTGTGATAACTTCCTATAAAAGGGCAAATGACTTCTCAGTGACCTAAACTTCCTCTTAATTTTAATGTGAGATATGAATATTTTCAAATACAATTTAGTATAATGTGTTATTATTACCCATCTTCTGAGACAAATAATACCCTTTCACCCTCTTTCATTTTATTAAACAATAAAAACACCTAACGTATAATCAGTTGCCATTACTCAGCATAGAATTGGGGAAGCAAATATTTTACCATTGTTCTACCCAAGTACAGCCAGGATCAATGCACTCAGCACCAGCAGATGTAGGTGACGAAAAGCGTATAGTCTGAAAGATCAAAGCAAAAGGAAAATCAATTACCCAGTTGTAGCATCTCAATAAAATTCGTAGATATCAGCAACTGACATACCGAGGCAAGAAAATGGCAGTAAACTTTTTTCCCTTACTATATCAATACTGGTCTTTAAATGAATGAATAAATATGAACTTTCTCACAAAGGTTGACAGATTTTCAAAGAACATGAGTGAAGTAAAACATATCCCACAAAGAGAAGGACTTAGACTTAGAGTGAAATTAAAAAAAAAATGAATGCTCAATTATAATGAATGAAGATATTTAAAAAGTTGAAGAGTTAAAAAAGAAGACAATCCAGAATTAGCAGCTAGTCAACTGACTCTACACAACGGTCTGAATGTCAAATGACATCAAAGATGTAAAAAAACAAAATACCTTAAGAAGCACCCTGTCATTGTTATTAATGTATCCATGCCACTCTTCATCAGAAGGATAATTACCAGGAAAGTCTCCAGTTATGGGAGTTCTGTGACATAAAACACAATAAATTCAGACCACAAGTTCCCCAATGCGTGCCTATTAAGCCTCACTCAGAGAGAGGGAAAAGTACAAGACCAGGGCAATCAATTAACCTCATCTTGAGACAAAACGTTGAGGGAATAGGAAGATCATCTGGGAAGACATCAGTAATATGGGGAAGTCTGAAACGGGCCTCGAAGTCCTCCTCGAACTTGGCTTTCCAATCAGGATCACTCAAATCAATGGCCGAGTCGGAGATAGTACTGGAGGTCTGACTCTTGAGCTCAGAAGAGACACGAACCTTCCTGGATACTCGGGCGAGTTTCAATGTGGTGACTGGACCATTGGAATGGGGAAAGAGCGTGCCACCATGAAAGCGGCTAGAAATTAGGTGGGAAAGAGTGAGTTTGGGGGTGATCACGTGCGAGATAGTACCCATCAAAAGGGAAAGAGATTTCAGCGAACGGAGATCTCAGATGAGCGATACAGAGCAGAAATGAAGAGAGGGTGCAAAAATTGAAGGAAAGAATGAGAGGGATCGGAGAAAACGAGGGAAAGTAACATCCAAGTGGGGTTGAAGAGTGGGTCTGACTTATGAAACCAAGGATCTTTTATTTGAATTAATTGCACCGATATTAGGTAATACTGTTCTGCGTAGGTATGTGTGTTGGCGCAGGCGTGAACAATTGGTAAGTCTGAAAACTGAAGAGCCGGCACCAAATTTTACCAAGGAAACACAGCTGTTACTGCTGTCACAAACTGGCAAAACTGGCAAATTCAACAAGATGCTGTAAGGGTAAACCAGAGTCCTTTCTCCATAGGGGAATAAGGTTATCAAATAAGTGTGTGTTTGGAAGCATCCCAAATCGTGGTTTCAAACCACGGTTTACGAAAATCGAGATAAAACTCCTCTCACATACTTACCTCGTAAATCGTAAAAGCTATTCTCAAAAGCTAATTCCAAACACACACTAAACCAAGTTTGAGATCCGGATCCTTCATCATTAAAACCTGGGTTTGGGGGTTAAATTGTTAGATCAGAATTAAACTAAAGTTAAATCGATGAGAAATTAAATATTTTAATTTTATTAATATGAAATTTTTAAAAAAAAATTTTAAAAACTGATTTTTTTTAAAAGTAAAAAATATCGGATTGACCGAGTTTACCGGCCGGTTTCTGGGCCGAACGAGATCAACCTAGCAAATAACCCTTCTTCCTCTTTTCTTCTCAGGATCTATCTCTATCTCCAATTATTTAGACTAAATACTCCTCTTGTTTTAAATATAAGATAGACTTTATTTTTTTTTAAATTAAGGAAAATAAATAAGTTACTTAATCATATCATAAATTGTGTGTCTTTAGATTATATATCAGTTTATTAGTCAAACTAATTAAATTGGAGAAAAAAATAAAAATATAAATACTCCGAAGTAATTTAATTAGCTTCATTAATATCTTAAAAAAATAATTCTATTTTATATTTAGGACTGGAGAGAGTATTTTATATTTATTTATTTATACCTATAATAATAATTTTATAAAATAATAAATTCAAACCATCCATTTCAAAAGTGGAGATTGGATTATGGGAATTGGGAAGGAAAAGAAAGAGGAAAATAAGTTTTTACATAACTTTTAGATATGCTATTTTTAGTCATATTTAATTTAAAGTTTCTTTCTTGTGACAATTTTTTGGGTGAATTTTCAAGTGGCATTTTAATGGGAAAGGAAAATTACAAACCGAGTTTTTGTTTCTATCTTGTTTATACACTGGAATGGAAACAAAAAGTTTTGTTTCTATTTTAATTATGTTTATATGAAGAAGAAAAAGTAGAGTATAATTTGTTTTAGTATGAGCAATAATCTAGAATAGATTATAAATATTATTTTTTGATGAAATACTGTATCATCTAAAGGCATGTTTGGAAACTCTGTTTCCAATCGGGCTTATTTTATAAGCCCGATTTATTTAAATCTCCACCACATATTTACCTCGTAGACCGTAAAAGTAACCTCGTAAATCGTAAAAGTTACTTCGTATTCCATAAATCATGATTTATAAGCACTTATGGAGCTTCCATAAACTAATCCAAACGAGCTATTAAGTCAGGATTTTAGAGATCTTAGATATTTAGCTTTATTAATTAAGATTTAGAAATATTCTGGCAAAAAAGAAATATTTAGAAATATGTTTAAATGTTGATTTGATTGTTATCTTTAAAATTTTATCATTAATTATTATTCATATTTACTTTTTAGAGATCTTCATTTTATCATTAATTTTTAAAGTTAAATTGAGATATATAAACATGCGAAAAAGACGGTTAAATACCACATGAATTTTCAAAACTCACAAAACACTATTAACACTTTCAAAAGATAGATAAGGGATGAGTTTAGAATCCGAGTTTTTGATATTTTAGAGTAAAGATCAAAATGCCCTTAATACTAATTTAATCAAAGCATAGAAGAGTTGGTATTGCTCAAAACACGCCTCTAACTTTGTCGTCCTCGAACTATCATAGTCGGTGTCGTCGTCTCCAAATCAACAATGGTGGGTGCAATATGTTGCATACTCTCCTAAAGGAGAGTGAGAATAAGCGAGTATTAAAGTTTTTGGGTTGTGGGTGTCTCATAACGGGCTGCAACTTCTTCCTCCTCTAACTCTCAAAGTCGGCGTTGGGGTCCCTAAATCGGTAATGATTGGTGCAATCAGTGGCATACTCGCCTGAAGGAGAGAAAGAGTAAGCGAGTATTAAGGTTTTTGAGTTATGGGTGTTGCATTGTCGCCATCAATTGAAGTAGATGTCCATTTACGCTAGTGTAGAAGGTTGTCAATTCGTTCGGCCGATTAAGTGTGGTAAGCTAGTTGATTGTGTTTATAAGTGATAGTAGATTAATTACCAAAAGAAAAGATGAAAACATTTAAACTTTGTGTTGGTTTGGTTACTTCATCGTTCAGAATATGAACATGTCATGCTCTGCCAAATGAGATAGTCATAATACAAGTTGTAGTTGGCTTCTGTATGTCACCAAGACAAATTAGAGATACAACTTCCCTTAAGTCTTTTGTAATGGTCATTGTTGCTGGGTATTTCCTAAGGACAAACAAATATTACAATCAAACTCTTTCTGTCCCTTACGTGAAAGGAAGAAAAACCATGATATTATAATTGAAATTGCTTTACTTCGTGCAGTAAGGTCATAGGTCGTGGATTCATTTTCCATAAGGTTTTGTGGTTATGTTATGTTATAGACAAAGTCCTCCTTTTTTTCTCATTTTAATTACCACTTGATTCATTCTAGTATTACTAAAGCTTTATGTAACATATGGAGATTAATTTTCTAGCATTTGCATGATTTCTAAGGTCTTGCATGCTGCTTTACTTAATTGTCTTTTAAGCTTAATTTGATACCATACTGACATATATGTAGGTGAAACATAGGTCTCGAGAAGCATTGGAGAAACCCGATAGCCTTTATAGTGAATTGTTTGTTTTTTCATGTTTCCATTCTAAAATTGACTTTGTTGGGAGGTTTCTGTGTTTATAATGACTACTGTGTAATTTTATGGTATTTGTTAATTAGTGTATAATGTATGTTATAAACCTTTTCGTAAGTGAAAATGCTAGATCATAGGCTTCTCAAATCTACCATTTTTTCTTGAAGTTACCTAGGCATGTGATTTGATAATCTATGTCAGATCCTTCAAGTACATGACGATTTATAGGTGTAATTTTACGCATGATGCTTTATAGCTTTTTTTTCTTTTGTTTAACAGTTTTTATAAGTTTATTGTTTAACAGCTTTTTTGAATCCTTAGTAGACCGTGCAAGGATGTACAAGTTAGAGCATGGGAAAATAATTTATGCAGTTGTGATATAGGCAAATCAAATTGACTGCACATTAGTAATATCATGTATGAATAGTAGATATTTAAAATATTTCGAAAGATAGAGTATTTTAATCTAAACCATGACTATATTTGAGTTCTGGAAATGAGTATATTGTGTCAATGCTTCATGTAAGAAAGGTGGCTTCTTTTTTTATTACTTTATTAGTTTATTTGATAATACTAATTTTATGAAGCATAGTTGAAGCTATTAAAACATCATTTAATTTATGTCCTCTAATGAAGCAAGAAATTATTGCGCAGTCTTTTTATCCTTAAACATAAAGTACCAAACTTGGAAAAGGAGGTCTACACCTTAATAAAGTCCCACCTGTTGAGAAGAGAGATGCTACAACATGTAAATATAAAAGGCTTTATTGTTTGCTTGGTTTTTTTTTTAATGGGTACAGACTACTCGCTTTTTATGATAAGCATCTTGTATATTGATGTATTGCCAACTGTTAGCTTCAGTCCCCATGTGGACTAATTTTTTGGATTAAGCCAACGCTATTTTATTTAGCAATTCTGAATTAAAGTGAAATTAAAAAATAAGTTATTTTTTCCAGTTTTGCCTTTTTTCCATTTGCACAGCAGTTGAGGAAAATGTTAAAGGTTGAGGATGGGTTTGCTTCATTGCAATTTATTGTTTGATGTGTTGGTTAGAATGTTAATTTCACCATTGGATACATTTTATGAGCATAAGCTTCATAAATTTTACTCCTATAAACAAACTGAATAGACTAATAGATGTTAGAAATTGTGACTTAGTTATGAAGCCTAGCATTGCATGTTGTAACAACTTGATTGTTATTGCTATGTTTATGTAAATAGACTTAATTTCCATTTGTTTTTTTTATAATTATTGGGTGAAGTTTGAATGACAATGAAGAGGTTATTTTGTAGGATGATAAAGATGGACTTTAACCCAATGACAAATAAAGAGGTTAAGGGGCATAATACAGACGCGAAGGGCTAGAATAAAGAGGTAGGGGACAATTAGAAGTTCATGTGATGATTTGGTTGAACAATTAGAAGTTAGGTGTAACCTTCGAGTATGGTGAGGATGACATTCAAGAGTATAGGTGAAACCTAATGTGGTGGCTGGTTAACCATGACTTAAATAAGAAGAGGGAGAATGCATTGGGGCTCATCACTTGACAAATGACCTAGAGCAAGAGGATATACATGAGATGATTATGTTATGAATAGAAATTTTTACTTTTGTAGTAACAACTAATTTTTTGGAATTGACCAATCTTGTAAAGAGATTGACAACTGTTGTTTAACTTATTAACTAATCAATAACATTTTGGGGTAACATAGGTAGGCAATTTTTGGTCACTCATCTTGTATAGTGGTTCAAACCTGATGTGGTCTTTCGTAATATATTGTTAGTGTATGATGGATGACTAAACCTTTATATATGTCCTTGTATTCCAAAATTATGCTATTGTGCACATTTTTTGTAAAGGAAGTCAGTCAACCAGGAATGATCATGTCAAAATCAGTAATGGTATTAACTAATTGTATAATGGGTTTGACAAAATGCATAATGATTTTGACAGAAGTGCTAGGTGACAAAATGTGTTAAGGGATTGGCAAAGAGGGGTGTGCTTTGATCAATTCATTAATGGGAATGACAAACTCAGTAATGGTTTTGACAAAATTCATAACAATTTTGACAAATGCATGAGCTACTGACTAAATATGTCAAGGGATTGGCAAAGTGGGGTGTGTTCTAACTAATTCACTAATAGGAATGACCAAGTCATTAATGGCCTTGACAGAATTCTTGATGGGAATGACAAATGCATTAGGCACTAACTAAATGTGTCAAAGCATTGGCCAAGAGGTGTATGCTCTAATCAATTTAGTAATGGGCATAACAAAATCAGTAATGGTTTTAATAAAAGTTGTGCTCTTTTGTAATGTATTGTTAGTGTATGGAAGTTGACTAAAGTTCTAATCCCTTTATTCCAAAATTATGTTATTGTGCATTTTTTTTACAAGAACTTGGAAAATCATGAATGATTATGTGAAAATCAGTAATGATATTAACTAAATGTATAATGGGTTTGGCAAAATGCATAATGGGAATGACAAATAGTGCATGACGTATTGACCCAATGTGTTTAAGTCTTTGCCAAAAGGTGTGGGCTATACCAAAGTGAGTAATGGGAATGACAAAAATACTAATGGTTTTCACAAATTTTATAATTTGAATTACAAATATTGCATAACATACTGACCCAATGTGTTAAAGTCTATGCCAAAAGGTGTGGGCTATACCAAAGTGATTAATGAGAATGACTAAAATACTAATGGTTTTCACAAACTTTATAATGGGAATGACAAATATTACATGATGTACTAAACCAATGTATTAAAATCTTTTGCCAAAAGGTGTGGGTTATGACAAAGTGAGTAATGAGAATGACTAAAATATTAATAGTTTTCACAAACTTTATAATGAGAATGACAAATACTGCATGACATACTGACCCAATGTGTTAGTCTTTGCCAAAAGATGTGGGCTGTGACGAATTGAATAATGGGAATAACTAAATTACTAATGGTTTTTACAAAATTTTCAATGGGAATGAAAAATACAACATGATGTATTGACCAAATGTGTGAAAGTTTATCTAAGAGGTGTAGGCTCTGAAAAATTTAGTTATGGAATGACTTAATCAATAATGTGTTTGACAAACTCCATAATGGTTTTCACAAATGCCTGAGGTACTAACCACATGTGTGAAAGGTTTTCCCAAAAGGTGTGTGCTTTAACAAATTCAGTCATGGGAATGATTTAATTAGTAATGTGTTTGAAAAACTTCATAATGGTTTTCACAAATGCCTAAGGTACTAACTACATGTGTGAAAGGTTTGCCTAAAAGGTGTGGGCTTTGACAAAGTCAGTAATGTGAATGACTAAATCAGTAATGATTTTGATAAAGTTTGTAATGGTTTTCACAAATGCTTGAAGTATTGGCGAAATCAATTAATGCATTCACTGATTTTGTTAATGAGAATGACAAATTTAGTTATGCCATTGACAAATGGCTTGTAAACATCACCTACACCTAATGCATATAAGTTATGAACCCCAAAGAATATATTCCTTTACATCTACATTACTTACAAAAAAGTATCACCAGAAACAAAAGTAGTAATAGTAATGGTAATAAAAAGTACAGTATTGGAATTTACAAAAAACCAGATTCTCCATGATAGTAACTACCACATATATAGTCAAATGACAAGCTAACATTACTCATTCCAACTATACCTAATGCATACATGTCATGAACCCAAAAGAACATGTCCCTTCATGTATAATTTACTTACAATAAATTGTCACAATTAACAAAAGTAATAATAGTAATGACAAATACAGTATTGGAATTTACAAAAACCAGATTTTTCATAACAGCAACTACCATATACTATAAAAATGACAAGTGAACATTATGATTCCACATGCACCTAATGTTTTCTTGTCATTCCTACCATACAAGAGATTCTTTTTCCTATGCAGTACTTACAAAAAGGATATCATATATGCCATAACTCTTCTAACTAAAAATATGTGAAAGGATCCAAATCATTGTACATAAACCAAAAGATGACTTGCAAAATGTTTACTCTCAGGTCTGGACACCTAAGCTTAACTTGGGTTTGGATTTTTGCAGGTTCTTCTTGAGTGTCATGCTTTATGGCATGCGTTGCAGTAGTATATTTTCTTATTTTAGAACTGTGTTGTCAACATATTACCAAAAACACTATGGGGAATAACCACTTCTATAACCACAAAAACTGTGACTTGTCTTTCTATATCATCCATGTCCTTTCCTTCATTATCACTTCCTTTACATGCTACATACACATATGCACTACTATCATTATAATGAAACAAATTTTCCAATTCGAAATCATCAATGAGATCTACTAATATATTTTCATTAAAACTCAAAGTGTATTTAATGTCACACCAATGACCATCTATACAAACCATCCTTCTATCATTACCCTCAATTTTTCAACTGTCATTCCCTCCTTTATCAATTTTACCCTCATATTCCCACAATTATATTTAACTTCACCTTCAACATTAGTTACAAACTTCCCCCTAAATATGGAAAAAAACAAATAAGTGACTTTAAAGAAGGTGTTGCATGAATATCCGATATCATCTTGCATGCTAACCTGCAACAAAAAGTTAAGATTTCATCACAACGTTAGTCCTATACCAATGAAATTTCATCACTAAAAAAAAATCCCCACAACACACCCACTTGGACTATTGACTACTTTATCAAGATGTTTGACAATATCAGCTTTGCAATTAACAACAAAGTTAAGCCTTTACTAAGTATTTAACCTCCAACTCTACACCAATGTCATGACAACATACATTTCTCAAGGAATTGATTAAATTAGTTATGCTCTTGACAAAATCCGTTATGGGATTGACTAAAACAGTAATGGTGTTGACAAATTCCATAATGGAGTTGACAAAAATCACTAAGTTCTGACATATGTCAAAGAATTAATCAAGAGTTTTGGCTTGTGATCAATTGAATAATGTGAGTGACTAAACCAGTAATGTTGTTGACAAATATTGTAATGTTTCTCACACTATCGTTAGGTCCTGACAAAATGAGTGAATGGCTTCACTATTATTGTCAATGTTAATGACAAATTTAGTTATGGTAATGATAAGTCCTATGATGGTGTTGACGACAAACCAGATATGGTCATGACAACAACTATCATGCATGTACATATATGGTAATGACAAGTCCAGTGAAGATTACTCATTCCACTTACACCTAATGCATACAAGTCATCAACCCCACAAAACATGTTCCTTTCCTATACATTACTTATAATAAATTTTAACCATTAACAAGTCTTGCACATAAAACACCCATGTCATCCCAACCCAACTGCCATATACAAATAATCTACATCTAACTTTTTCCCTCCAACCAATCAGTCATCCCCATCAACTCAATGAAACCTATTACAAATAAATAAGCTCTTTATTATACTCCCTCTCACAACAAACACGACCAAATATATAAATAACCAACACCACATTGTTGATGCTATCGTACTTATGTAAAGTCCGAATCTTTAATCCCCCTAAACCTACAAACTCACTTACCCACAATCAAAACCACCATAAATCACCTACAATCACAGTATCATTATCATTATTCTTAGCTCTCATTGACAACCCCAAATAAATTATATCCTACACCTCACATAAAGACCCAAATCTTTACTATACATGCATCATCAAACCCACTAAACCACACCCAAAACCTACCAACATAAACAATGGGAATAACATGATTATTGTCCTATTCATCTGGAAAATATCATGGTTATCGAAAAGTTACTTACAGTTGACTCTTTTCTTAGCTTCTCTTTCTTCAACGTTGATCGGGCACCTCCTTCATCATCTTCACCTTCACCTTCAGCTGACAACAGCCTCCCACATAGTATTTTTGGCACACCAGCAGCTTAAATATGAAAGCATTTTAAAGGGGACATTTTGGTCTTTAACCTAAAACATCAAAATCTCATATTCCCACCCCATCCCTTATTTAT
Organism: Albizia julibrissin; assembly: GCA_037074505.1. Lineage (NCBI taxonomy): Eukaryota > Viridiplantae > Streptophyta > Magnoliopsida > Fabales > Fabaceae > Albizia > Albizia julibrissin. The sequence continues at coordinate 36,260,372 of CM073488.1, read as the reverse complement.
CTTTTGCAAGTGTTAATGATGTTTTGTGAGTTTTTCAATTTCATATGGTATTTAACTATCTTTTTCCCATAAATATCAACTGTAACACATTTGTTTTTCTATGTGAATTTCTTCCTCTATTTTTATTAGGACAAAACTTAAGTCAAGCTAATAGGTGAATTTATAAGTGGATATACACATTTTAACTACTAACAATAACAAAATATAATAAATTTTTATATAAAAATTTACAAATCATAATTTTAACAACTAACAATAACAAAATAACAAGTGTCCAAATAAAAATTTGCAAATGCTAATTTTAAGAACCAACAAATAGCAATATCAAAATTACAAGTGTTTATATAAAAATTTACAAACCTTAATTTACATCATGAAAACTGATACAAAAATTTACGTGTGTTTATTTGTGAATTTTTAAATACAAGTTTGTATTTTAACAACTAATAATAGGAAAATAATAAATGTGATTGGATAGATTGACCTAATAAATATAAGTAACTTCTTAGTTTTAATTATTAATGATAATAATAATTTAGATGTTATTTCATCATGTTCATCTCACAATCCATCAATTAAATAATAATGTGGCCAAAATGTTTTATCATAAAAACTTTCGTCTTGCAGGAATTTGCATCTTATTGGATTCACGTATAGTAGTTATTATTTTATTTACTTACAATTAGGGTTGTGCAATAAGCTGAATCGGACAGCTCACAAGCTGACCATTTATTTCTTAATAGGCACAGGCTAGCCCATACCCATAAAATGCCCACTAAAGCACATGACAAATAGGCTTAGTTGAACCTATGTGGGTTTGAATAGGCGTGTACACTTGATAATTCATTTTTTTTTCTAAAAAAACAAAATCAATATGTGCTGCACTTTTATTACATTGTTGCCACTAATTTCTCAATATAAATTACAAAAAATACTAATTATAAAACACCATAATCCTCATCATTCCTCATTGAAATCACACATGAAATGACATGGACACAATGGACAAAATTATCAACATAAACCTCTTTCAATTTGGGAGGAGTTGTATGTAGGCAGTTTTGAGTACATATGAGTACCTCAACCCTATTTGAAGATAGAGAGCTTCTAAAAGTATCTAGCATTCAACCTTCAATACTTAAAGTGGATTATGAAAGTACTGTAGAGACTGATGCCGCCAACAAATCACGTGCAATCAAATTTATAACTTTATACTTGAGAGCATGCATTTCCTACCATGTCAAAAGGTTAAATTTTAATCACAATATTCAATTAAATCGAATTGAAGATATTCATCCACCTCTAAAAGTTGCTCAACTTTCTTAGTCACAGTCTTTGCATTAACTAAAAACTTCTTAAATGTGGGATCAATGACAAACAAGGACATTTCAATTTTAACCTCCAGAATTAAAATATTTCCAGCATAAACGCTATTATCCACTTGCTTTAATCTTGACTTAGATAAATGTCCAGATGTTTTATTACAAATAATGAAATTATCATATAAGTGATACAAAATATCAATATTCCGTTTCAACTAAACTTCACGCTATATCACAGTGTAAAAAATTGATTCAAACCAGCTTTGACTTTACCTTATATATAATATTATATGTTTATATTTAAATATATATTTTACCTCATATATGTGAGATATAATTAAATTAAAATGAGTTCTTTTACCTAAAGTTATACTTAAATATACATTGTGTCTGTGTGGGGGGGGGGGGGAATGAGCAATTGTCACTAAACCTAGACTGGCTAATTGAGCTATAGACTACTTGCTCATCCTAACTCACAACAACGAAGTTTAGTGGTCACATTTTCAAAAAATATTTCAATTTTAAGATTGATTTTATAAAAGTCTTATCACGAGTCCTGTTTTTATACCTCTCTTTTTTAAATAAAATTACCCCCTCCATACCAGAGGAAAAGATAAAAGAGACAGGAAGAATAGAAATACCACCAGTCAACTGCTCTTGATGGTTGGTCAATGCCAATGAACGTCAGTCAAACGAATGGGTCAAAGGACATTTATATTATTTTATAAAAAAAAATAAAAAAAAATTACATTCAGCTCTTAAATAAAAAAAATAAAAAGAATAATTCTTTCAGATTTTAAAATTGTCAAAAAGTCTCATTGGTAACTTTAGATTCGTATCATTAATAAATTTAAGGGCACCATTGACAAGTTGACTTTTTAGTAATTTTAAAATTTTAAAAAACTATTTTTTTTTGGTTCAGGACCTGAATATAATTTTTTCATTATTACAACTAATATAATTAGGCTTGAAAGTATTTTCAAAAATTCACTAGACTTACTTGTAAATAAGTTTCTTAATAATTATGACCTATTAATAATTTTTTTTCTTTTATAAAAAAAAAAAGAGAAGGTTCAAGACAGGATATTCCCAGGTTATATTCGCACGTCCCTTTATTGTGTGTATCTCACTATCTCTGTGGATGGATGAGGTTCACATCACATTTAATGAAGTATGAATTTTTAAATTTGAAAATTGAATCGAATAATAAGGGGTTTCTAAAATTTCTATGTAATATATAGAGACCCTTTAACAGATGTCACGGGAATCGACTATGGCCAGGGTCTACAATTGTCCAGTATGTTGAATTTTTTTTTCCCTAACATTTAGGAAAGGGTCAAGTTGCATCCCATCTGGAATAATTTTTTTTTAAAATGCATCAAATACGTTAAAATATTTTGGGTATAATTTTACTCAGATATAATGAAAGGATCAATTTTACTCCTAATTAACAATCTCACAAACTCCCCCCTTCCATCCCCACCATGAATGTCAAGTCCGCAATCATTAAGAAACCGTTTGGTTCACAAAATCAAAGATAATATAATATAAGGTAAGGTGATGTCTCTGATAGATAGAGAGCTGAATGTACCTTAACACTTTAAGAATTTTTTTACATGAAAATTAAAAATTTTATATTTTTTTTATTTAATTAAAAATATTCACCAAACTATTTTGGATGAGACGTAAATAGTAACAACTTTACATCTCAAAATGTGTAATGATTTTAATTTTTCAAAGAAAATAAATAAGCATGTGGAAATTATTATTTAAGTATGTAGCTATGTTTTATCAAAATCTTGAATTAAAACAAAACCACAAAAAATATTCAAGTCAACGCAAAAAATAGTTCCTTTAAAAAAAATGAGAAAATGGAAAGCGTTGTGGAATTGTGGCCCAAAACAAAAATGGAAAGGTGGTGAAGGAGGATTTGCGGAAGCAGGAGGGAGAAGGGTTGACCAGGGAGCAGCGTCCGCGTGATTTGACTTTTTTTGAGTCCCTCTTTCAAATTTCAAATTTTCCTTTTATTTTATTTTTTTGGTACAAATAAAATTTAGGTGAGTTGGGATTTTCCATTTTCGACCGGCCAATTACTCAAGTTGAGACACTGAAAAAAGGTGGAATGAATTTGGACTGGGCCTAAATCCTCTTTGCGGGCCCAAATCATAATACCAGGCCTAAAATCCGATAGAGAATCACTCATTGAGTCATGTGATCCACAGCTATTCCTCCAAATCATGCGAGTCTTGGGGCACCCGACTCACAAAAGCCGCATTCACAAATCACTCTTTGAATGTGGGGGGTGTTAAATCAATGAACTGATCCCATAAACTGAACTGCTGGAAAAGACTGTTTTGAGTTTTATTAACTAATGAACAAAATATTTGCATGATATAAAATCAGGTCATCACAACTCATGACCGTGTGTGTGTCTCTATCCAATAACCAGTCCTTCCTAATACCAAAATTTAACATCCAAGGAATATTACACAATTTCTATTTTTACCAAAATACCCTCTAACTCTAATACTTCCTCTCAAATTAAGAACTAAATAAATCCCTAGTTCCCAACTTGCACAGGAATTTTCTTTGTATATATCCTTCCATAGCTTTTGTAAGCATATCAGCTTGTTGGCCTTGTGAATGTATGTGCTTCAAATTGATCACCTTTGGCTGCCATTTTTCTCTAACAAGATGACAATCTACCTCAATATGCTTTGTACATTCGTGAAATACATTATTAGCAGTAATATAAATGACTGCACTACTATCACAAAACACATCTACCGGACTATGCTCAACCCCCATATCTCTCAACAGTCCACGAGTCCATACTATTTCAAACATAGCCATACTAAGCGTCTTATATTCGGCATCTGCCGATGATTTTGACACAATGCTCTGCTTCTTACTCTTCCACATAATTGAGGATCTACCAAGCTTGAGAAGATACCCGGTTGCCGACCTTCTAGTCACAGCGCAAGATGCCTAATCAGAATCACAGAAGCATTCTAATTGAAGTGAAACTTCGGAACTTATCAGTATCTCTAAACCGAGGCTTCCTTTGAGATACTGCACCACCTTAAGTGCCGCTGCCATATATACTTTTGTTGGTAGTTGCATAAACTGGGTCAAGTTATGTACAGCAAAACATATATCAGCCCTTGTCATTATTAAATATAGTAACCCACAAGCCTTCGATATCTATTAGGGTTTGTAACCAAGGTATAAGGCTTGTCTTTCCCTTCTTGATATGGCAGTAGCTTCAAATTATGTCACATGGGCACACTAAAAGGTTTACACCCACTTAAACTTGTTTTAGACAAAAGATCAAGAGTATATTTCCTTTGAGATAATATAATGCCTTTATTAGACCTTACTACTTCTATTCCCATAAAATACTTCATTATACCAAGATCTTTAATCTTAAAATTACTATGCAGGAATTGCTTTGTTTCTGCAATCCCTTATTTTGAGCTTCTTGTCACAAGCAAATCATCAACATATACTAAAATAAGCATAACACCATTAGACCTATTAGAAATAAATAACGAATAATCATGTTTACTCTGTTTAAAGCCTCATTTCAATAATGCCTCAGTTCTTTTTTGATTCCATTGCCTTGAGGCTTACTTAAGGCCATAAAGAGGCTTATTTAATTTGCACACCGAATGCTCCCCCTCACCATTAAATCCTTGAAGGATTTGCATATAAACATCCTCCTCAAGGTCACCTTGCAAGAAAGCATTATAGACATCAATCTGATATAAAGGCCAGTTATTCAAGGCTGCTAATTTTAAAATAGTCCTAACAATAATCATTTTCACTATAGGAGAAAAGGTTTCATGATAATCTATCACATCTTGCTGATTATAACCTTTAGCAACCAACCGTACTTTGTGCTTATCTATACTACCATCAGATTTGAAATTTACCTTGTAAACCCATTTGCATCCTACGGTCCTACGGGTTTCTTACCTTTAGGCAAGGGAACTAAATCCCATGTTTTATTAGGCCTTGAAGGCATGCATTTCGGCCTGCATAGCTTCAGTCCGTTTTGGGCTCTTTACTGCTTCTTCATAGGATGTTGGTTCAGTAACAGTATGAATAGAACAAAGAAAACACATGTTGTGCAGAAACATGTGTATAATCTAAGTAGTTAGTAATCGGATATAAGCATTTCTTATTTTTTTTTTGTTTATGTTCAAACAATAGCAAATAGCACACATAGTCATTAGCCCATATTGGAGGTCGTCTCTCTCTTGTAGATCTCACAATTGATTGTTCATATGTTGTTCTGTCTCATTATAATGCATCACTGGTTTAGGCACATCATTATTGGAATTAGTTTCAGGTATATCATTGCTAGAATTAGGTTGATTGTTCATAGGTTGTTTGCTTGAAGAGTGTACAACAGGGTCAATCAAGTTATGCCAAAACATATCCATGAGTTCCTTACTTACTCCCCCTGGAATGGAATGTACAACATGTTTGAAAGGATAATTAGCTATTACAAAACGTACATGTCTACTAACAAACAATGTTTTATTCCTAGAATCAAGCAATAAATACCCCTTTTGATTATCAGGATAGCCTATAAAAATGCTAGGAATGGATCTAGATTGAAATTTGTCATTTATCCGCAAATCTGTGGCATACGCGATACAACCAAAATTTCTCAAATTAGTCAGATCAAGGGTAGAACCATAAACAATTTCATATGGACTCTTGTAACCCAAAATCTTGGAGGGAAGCCTATTCACTAGATAAACTGTCATCTTAACACCCTCCCCTAAAAATCAATAGGCATACAAGAATCCAACATTAAACTAAGAGTAATTTGAATAATTGTTTTGTGCTTACATTCAACAACTCCATTTTGTTCTGGAGTATAAGGACAGGAGGTCTCATGAACTATGCCCTTTTGACGGAAAAAATCCTTAAAGTCATTGTTCACAAACTCGACCCCATTATCACTTCTAACTCGTTTAACAGCAACCATGATCACTTCTAACTCGTTTAACAGCAATTGAAAATTGAGTAAAGATGTATGCAATAAAGTGTTTAAGATGCATAAGAAAGAGTTTCAGATTTATGTCGCATAAGAAAAATCCAAATAGCTCTAGAGTAATCATCAACCAAGGTAAGAAAATACTGAAAACCATGATGTGTAGGGGTCTTATAGCCCAGTTTGGTACGTGACACTAAATTTCGATGGATTGGGACTGAGACTGGGATTGAGATTAGGACTGTGATTGATGCTTTAAAAATATGTTTGGTACGAAGTAATAGTTGGAGAGAATAATTTCATTAATCTTATTTAATAAATAGTCACTAATTATGTCATTAGCGAGAAAAAAAACAGAGAGAGTGATTATATAATGTTTTGAAACACGAACCGGTCGTTGAATCGGTCAGGGTACTCGGTTAAGGGTCAGTGGGTTAGATCGGAGTCAAACTGGAGCTAAATCGGGGCCAAATAGGTGAAAAATTGAATATTTTAGGCTTATTAATATGAAATTCTAAAAGAAAATTAAAAAAATTAATTTCTTTTAAAAATGGTAGATTGGACCAATTTTCGGACCTGATTGGTTTTACGGCGGTTGACCGATTCCCGGTCTGAACCGGTCGGTTCGATCCGGGTTTCAAAACCCTATGATTATGTGAGATTAATGGATTCTTGGTTAAAATTAGGGGTTATTTTTGTCTAAAAAATATTTTAATTAAGGATATTTTTGTCTCTACAATTTTGCAGTCCAGGGATTGAAAACATAATACCAGGGGGAGGTAGCTTTGCAGCAATCCCACTTTCGTGGTACTCCCAATCCCTAGTTATCAGTAGTCCCTCATACCAAACGATATATTTTGACTCAATCCCTGATCCAATCCCTGTCCCTACCCCATAATGCCTCGTACCAAACAGAGCCTATAGGACCCGCAAACATCAACATGTATTAATTCAAAACATGGACGAGTTTTAATGCACCTGGAAGTAAAAGGAAATTTTGTTTGCTTTGGCTGAACACAAACGTCACATGATTTATTCATAATTGTGCCACTAATGTTTACACCATTTATGTGCTTCATAACGGATACAGGTTCATGGCCTACTCTCCTATGCCACAAAGAAGCAGTGGTGGCTAAAGTACAATGGAAATTATCACTGATAGCACAAGGAGTATTACAAGTAGGAAAAATTTTCAACATGTATAGCCCTCCAGTTAGTTTTCCAATCAGCAGTATCCTCCCATCCTGAAGGTCCTGCAGCGAGCAAAAATTAGGAAAAAAAAGATGCTAAACAATGATGTTCTTTTGTCAACCTAGCTACAAAGATGAGATTAAATGGTAACATGGGGGCACATAGAACATTAGTAATAGTTATATCTTTAGACAGCTTAACATTACCTACATGTGTGACTGGAATACTTTGTCCATTGGGGATCCGAATTGATTTAATGGGACCATTATAAGTATGACAATTACTAAGCAATTTTAAGTCACCAACCATGTGGGTAGTGGCTCCATAATCCAAAATCCAGTAGGTAAAAATATTAGAATAGGAATAAGGAACGGCCAAACCTGTACCGGTAAGGGTATGGACGGTAGGTTCTGTATCTTGAGCAATTCCAAGAGTTGCTCGTACTGTGATTGAGTAAAAGTAGGAGCAGCAGTATTCACATTATTGGCGAGACTGTCAGTGTCGCGTAAAGAATCTCCAGCTTCTTGGTTGGATTCCTTAGGCTGCCTCGTCCGATTTCCTCTGAAATTAGGAGGAAATCCTATGAGCTGATAACAAGAATCGCAGGTATGACCCTTTTTACGGCAGTGGGTACATTCTAGGCTCTTCCACAATCCCTGCCCCTGCCTTATCCTTGACTCTTGACAGCCATTGCAATACTTTCAGAACCAAGGCCCCGATCATGAAGAGCAATGGATTTCTGGGTCTCATCTTGAATGATCATCCCATAAGCCTCATTTACCTAGGGCAGGGGCACCATGAGCAAAATTTGACTTCGTGCTTAAGCGTAAGAATCGTTCAAGCCCATTAAAAACTGAAATAGCTTCTGCTGCCCAGAATTCTTTGCATAAGCCTTGGAAGAATCACAGCCACATGTAGGAATAGCTATTAAGGCAAATTGCTCTTTCCAAAGCTCTGAGTTTTGAAAAATAACTAGCGACAGAAGAAGAACCTTGCCTATATGAACAAATTTCACGATAAAGAGCAAAGACACGGGAACCTGTTTTCTTATCAAAGCGCTCCTTAAGGTCATTTTATACATGATGAGCATGGTAGAAGAAAATCACTCCAGTAGCTGACTCTTTTGAAATCGAGTTGAGAATCTAGGAGAGAACCACTGCATTTCATCTCTCCCACTGTTCTTGCAATCCAAAATCCTGAGACTCCTTACGACAGGTTCCATCGACAAAACCAAGCTTATGCTTACCCCTAAGAGCGATCTTCATAGTATGGCTCCACAACGTGTAATTATCGACACCGGCAAGCACATGGTGGACTATGGTGGACCCCTGCGTGTCTGAGGGATGTAGGTAAAGAGGATAAGTGAAGGGCAGAGATTCTGCGGTTAATTTCTCTAAGGCCATGAGTAGCGGCCTTGATGCGAGAAGGAAGAAGGCTAACGGATTAGAGAAGCCTCCAAATGAAGCAAAACATAGTCGGATCCAGAGACGACAAATACAGTGCCGTAATGAAATCTGTCGCCGAAATTAAGAGACTCAGAGAACCGGCAAAACGGCGTGGTGGCGTCACAACATGAGAGGCCGCCAAAATGAAAGAAAAGTGGTGTGGTGGCGTCACAACATGAGAGGTTGCCGAAATGAAAGAAAAAGCACCCAAACAGATCCCGAAACAATCAAGAAAGCAGATAAAAAGGGTCAGATAGAGAGCATCACGAAGAATATGCGAGAGAGACCATCGAGGCAGCTGAAACCACTGCAAAGAACCGGAGAATGAGCAAGAGCCGTGAAACAGAAGAACGAGGTAGGGCTCCAGAACAAAAAATTAGAAAATCCAACAAGAGCGACGATAGTGTGGGTCTCGACTAGTCGGGCGGATGGGCGAAGCGAGTCGGGTTGCTGGCTTTAATTGTCTCTAAACTCCAAAAATCTTGAAAACGCAATGAAGAAAGGAAAACAAATCTTGGGCTGCGTTCTTGGGCTGGACAGAGGAAGAGAAAAGATGTGGTGTTACCAGGTCAGGAATCTTGAAATACCGGACAAAGCCCATGGCTCTGATGCCATGTTGAATCAATGAACTGATCCCATAAACAGAACTTCTGGAAAAGACTGTTTTGACTTTTATTAACTAATGAACAAAATATTTACATGATATAAAATCAGGTCATCGCAACCCATGACCGTGTGTGTGTTTAATAACTAGTCCTTCCTAATACCACAATATAACCAAGGTTATTAAACCGAGACCGGTCAGGAAACTGGTTGGGGTACTGGGTTAAGGGTTAGTGGGTCAGACCGGGATCAAACCGGTGAGAAAATGAAAATTTCAGGCTTATTAATATGAAATTATAAAAAAAATCGATTTTTAAAAAAAAGGTAGACCGGTTCACTACCCGAACCGAACCGGTTTCCTGCCCGGGTCGCCGGTTTCCGGGCCGGACCGACCGGTCCGGTCCGGGTTTAATAACCATGAATATAACATCTACAGAATATTACACAATTTCTATTTTTACCAAAATACCCTCTAACTCTAGTATGGGGAGATACAGAATAAAGTACTTAATTATAATACATGTGATATAATCTTTTTAAAATATTTTTACATAATATTTGATTGTACGTCAGTTTATAGATTAGATAAATTAGTAATTTGAAAAACAAAAATATAAGGTGAGGCATACGTAGAGAGATACAAGCAAACAAAATAGGCCAGGAAACGAAATCTTGTGCGCTGATTACACAATCCTAGTATACAGCGATATCTTCATTAATGCTAGTATGTTTTTGAGGGGGCAAAAAAAATTACTGCTAGTATGTGGCATATTTTGTTGATATTGTTTGAAAAAGGATGAAGAAGCTGGCTTTAGGAGGGGTAAGGAATAACTCCACTAACTTCTCTCTCTCTTATTCTCTATTTAATGTCACAATCATTGAATAATGTTTTAATGGGTGATATTTAATACTATGTAATAAATATTGTTACATAACATTAAATCTCACTAATTAAAACATGATTTAATGATTGTGACATTAAGCAGAGAGAAGAGTTATTGGAGACTGCCCTCTCCAACTTGGAGAGCAGGTTAGGTGGATGAAAATGAATCACACATAATGATGTTTCATTAATATGAGATAATACAAGCATCTTATATGCCAGATTACTGTCCACCCGCAAAGAAACAAGTCATAATGTGAGAAAGCCAGAGCATTATTATAAACGAACAGCTAGCACAACAGATTCAGACTTGGAGAAGAACCCAGCACCACGCGTTCATGTTTCTCAACATGTTTTGTCCGCCAAATTGCCTCAAGATAATTGGCAAATACTATTTTCTTGGCCCATGACAGAGAGCCGAGAAAGCCCAACCACATAGGGGAAAAAAGTTAGGGAGAATAACTTGATGTAGTCCCTTGTATAAGCAATTCAATTATTAAAAAATCTTACAATAAGTGAGCAGCGCATGAATGACAAGATTTGAATAGATGTTGCATGTTTCATCATTATTATGAGACTTTCTAGAGATTAGGTTGTTTATGTGGGATCATATGGGATTCACTATTCTTTTTCGCTCTTACCATTCTCTCATCCTCCTCTTTCATTTAATTACTCATTTCAACCTTTAAATTAAAATTTGAACAGTTCAGTTTTAGTGCTTTATAAATAATTTTTTTTATTACATTTTTAAATTATCATAACTAAAATTTATTAGTTTTTGAATTAAGTAATTTATTTATTCATAATTTGATATTTGATATTTTATTAGTAATTTAACAAAATATTAAATTTGAATTGTTCAAATTTCAATCTAGAGGATGAGGCGAGTAGTGGGAGAAGAAGAGGAGGGGAGGAGAACGGTGGTAAGAGTGGATGATGATAGGCAATCTGATTGCATATACAATATTTCTCTCAAAAAGTGTTTGGAAGATGGGGATAGTTATTTGAATGGCAGGCAAGGTATTGTGACATATAAGGAGAAACAAGAATTAGACAAGTGTGTGGGGTAGAGGCATCCCAAGAGGAAGAAATAGTTATTCAAAGGTGAAGTTGATATTGTTTGGATATTGGGAACTAGTAGGGTAGGGATACATATGTATAGGAGATTCTTAAGGTCAATTCCTACATAACCAGCTGCCAAACAGCCATTTTCTTGAAACCAAAAGGTGACATATATTAGACAAAAGCCAAGTTCCTTGGAAACTTTTTATCTCCTTTTTCCCCTTCCAGATTCTCAAGTTTGCTCTATGCGATAAGCTTATAATCTTAACGAATCTTATCAGGCCCCCCACACCACCCACTTTTTCTCGTGCCTCATTGCACAATCATATATATTGTACATACCCTTTTTTTTTATTATTATTGTTTCAGCTGCTGGTGTGACATAATAATAGAAGAGCAACTACTAAGTGTTGTATATATATCATAACTCTATTGAATTAATCAGGAGAGAATGATAATTGAGAAGAAATATTAGAGTATATATAGTTGGAGGGATAAATTAAAGGTAGAATAAGTGGTGAGTAGTGAATTTGAAATGACCCACAAAAGATGAGCGTGAAGCATACAAGTCGACAAAAAGGAACTGAAAATAAAAGTGTCTTCGTCAAATATGTATCATGCATCCTCTCTGCTGATTAAAGGCAAAGTGATATATATATATTGTGAAACTAAACGATAAAGACAAATTAATGTTCATGTTGTTCACTTTCTATTTCTGTGACTCTCTAACAATAACCCCATAGAGTTTGAGAAGAAAATATGCCTCCAGTTTCTTTTGTGCCACATAGAGGATTCATCTTTTCCCCTTTAAAACAGAAAAAGAAAGAAAGAAAGTTAAAAGCTTTGATTTTGGGGGTAAAATGGATCTTATATAATATGGACTACTCATTCTATCTTTTGTTATTTTCCCGTATTCTTTCTTTCTTTTTTATAATTTGGTCAAGGTTTCCCTTAAGTCCTAGAAGGTAAAAGATTCTCATTTTTTCTAATAAGTGCGCTTTTTTATATTTAAACTTGTGTTTAATAAGACCCCCTATCATCTCAACTAACAATTTTTTTAATATTTTAACAGTATTCTAGTGCCAGGTGAGTCTAAACCTTTCACAAATATATATCAGATGATATGGGATATAAAACACTCTTGTCCCCTCAAATTTTCAAATTGAACTATCCTTTTCTCCAATAAAAAATGCATTATCTTCTTATAAATCGCTCTCACATTTATATATATTTAATTAAAATATTTTTATATTGCTTATTTATATATAATAAAAAGATATATAGTCTTATAATAATAATAATAATAATAATAATAATAACTAATTTAATGAAAATGTTTATCTAAAATAATTTAGTATATGAGATATATATATATATATATATATATATATATATATATATATGTTAAAAATACAATTAAAGTGGACCACAGAACTGAAGCATGCATATTACTCCATATTTGTCCGCAGACTACTAATCATCAAGCATCTCAAGCATGCACATTAAAGCTGACCCCTAAAGTTACCTACTTTGCCAGTTATATATATATATAGGCACACACAGGGAGACATTATTTATATCCGTTGAAGTAATTCGTTAATTCATCGACCAGAATTCTGAAATGCAACAATTTGAACGATATATGTTTTTGCAGACAGCACATAGATTCTGCGGATCCAATGTAAAGATTCCGAGACAAGCTATCTTACGCATACGCTTCTGCATATAGAGATTTATGTTACCCACCATAAATACATACATACCCATTCTGATAATTGGAGAAAAAGGGGGAGGAAATTAAAATTTCATATCAGATCAGGCTTCTTGTCATTTTATAGCCCACCTTCATTTGGATTTTATCTTTCCCTTTTCTCTACTCTCTCTCTCTCTCTCTCTCTCTATATATATATATATATAGAGAGAGAGAGAGAGAGAGCTAGCGACAAAAATACTAAAATTATCCAAATTTATAATACTCGTAGTGGCAAATAAAATGAATTATGTAGAATAGTCCTTTTGACATCCTACGGGGGACTCGATGAACGCTGGCCATCTTGGTCAGCTTATATCTACCTTCTGCGCTTCAACGGTCAACTCGATGGTTTCAAATGCAAACTACATAACAGTCAGTTTTAGTATATTTGGATAGCTTTTATAAGTGCTTTTAAATATTTGGATAGCCTTTATAAGTGCTTTTGAATCATGATTTACGAAATACGAAGTAGCTTTTACTGTGTCTACGAGGTAACTTTACAGTCTACGAAATAAATATGTGGAGGAATTTTATCTCGATTTACATAAATCTCAAACAAACGAGCCTTTAATTACTAGCCTAGCTACCTAATAGTTTAAATATATAAGATTAATTAAGAAGTGATGAATATAAATTTTTCTTTTTATAATCTAGATTATTGACGAGAGGGAGGGAGGGATAGAGAAGGATCTAAACAAATAAGAGAAGAAGATAGGAAAGAAAATGAAGGTTGTGAAGAATAATGAGAATGCATGAGGAGTCAAAAGCATTCAGAAGGAGGAAGACTCTCTCTCTCTCTCTCTCTATATATATATATAAAGAGAGAGAGAGAGAGAGAGTTCCCAAACTAAATTCAGTTGGTGGCGATCTTAGTAGAAGAAGGAAAAGAAGATGCAAATACAAGTAAAAGAGATTGCATGGAAACGCATGTAAAATGGAAATTGCAACTCATTCATAATTCATAACATAAAACAGCCATGTGTGACCCACAGAAGTTTGGGCTTCTTCCCAGTTCCTAAAACTGAAAGTATCGACAAATTAACTAAACTAATTCCACATCCTCCATTTTTAGCATCATTAATTAACTTCTCCTACAAACCAGACCTCCATCCCCTTCCTCATAATATCATCATATATTTTCACTCACCTTACCCTTAAACCTTTCATTTGTTGTTAATTAAACAGTTTTGGCGAGTAATGGAAATGGAATTAATTAATTCATTTACTTCACCAACACTGTAATATAATCTAATCTGATGATGAGATGTACGTAAATACTTGATATTTAATTCAAACACTAGCACACAAACCAGAAGATTAAAGTCGAATCCTTGGTTTTTTCCCCAATAAGAAATGAGTTGAAGAAGAAGAAGGATGAAACCCTAAGATAGTAGTAGACTTAAATTCTCACACAGTCTGAAACTTCTAACAAACTTGTGGTCAAGACACACTAATGGAGAATATAAATATATATATATATAAGAATTGACAACATTAATTCTAGGGTTTCTTACCCACAGTGTGCTTGTTGTTGTGCATCCAAACCTTGAGAACCTGACGCTTCACTCCCAATTCGTTACAGAATTGCTGCACCAACTCTTCATCTTGCTTCTGAATCCTCCATCCCAATCTCTCTGCAAGTTCCAGCATTTTATCTTTCTGCTCCTGCGTGAACTTCGTCCTGAACCTCTTCTTCGCCGACGACGAGCCTCCGCCGCCGCCGCCGCCGCCGCTTGGGTTTGAAACGTCGTCGTCCTGCTCGTCTCTAGTGCTCTGTGTCCCGCCACCTCCTCCCGAAGTAGACGGCAGCGCCAGGGTCCCCTGCCCTCCCCTGTGCTGCCCTGCCACGTGTAAGTACCCTGCTGGAGCTCGATAATATGCCGCCGCGAACTGCGGCTGCTGCTGGTGGTGGTAATGGGGGGTCAACAAAAATGGTTCGGTCTCTTTGCGGTGGAAATTGCGGTGGCAGTTACAGGCAGCGCATTTGAGAGCGTCTAGTGTGCCTTCAACTCCGGCCGGCATGAACTCACCACAACCGTCAAGCGCGTGTCCGCCGAGACCCACCGCGTGGTTCTTCAAGCACTCTCTATACCTTCCCTTGCTGTTATTATTATTGTTATAATAACTCCTTGTGGGTTGAGGCAACACCATAGCTTCTCCGGCACCACCGGCGGAGGTCATCGGCATTTTCACTCTCGGAGATATCCCCAGTGACTCCATGCCGATCTCTTCTTCTTGCTCCTCTTGATCCTCAAAATCCATTTCTCCCACCAAAAAAAAAAAAACACTCAACTTTTCCCTTAAGAGTTTGGGATAATTAAGGATATGAAGCAATCTGAGAAGAAAGATTGGATTTTGAGGATCTGTAGAGAGATAACTAAGCAGGGACTTTGTATTCATATACTTTTTGCCCTTCTCTGATGTCTGAAGCTCACCAACCTTTCCTAACCTTACTATCCACCGGGTATATCAGGTTATAGGTTAATAACTCGGTTAACGACACAGTAATTTTATGGGAAAATTTCACTACATACCCTCTATGGTTATTTAATATCAAATAGCTTTAAAAAAATTTAAAATTTCATTTCACCCTAGGACTAAATTAAAATTAAAATTTATAGGTAAAAGACAATTAACCCCTTATTTTGAAAATTAATTATACTTATTTACATATTACATATAAAAATTTATAAGTCAATATACTTATTTATAAGACTATCTCAATTATATACAAGATGAGAAGCATATTCACTAATATATGATATTTATTAGACACATATAAGTATTTATAAATTAAATATGTGTGATATATGTAAAAATTTAAAAGATCATCTCGATTATATATAAAATAAAAGTATAAATGTCTTTTTCACCTAAAAAAACTTAATTTCCTTTTAGTCCTCACGATCAAATAAAGTTTTAGAATTTTTTAATATTAAATGTCTACACGTGGGTGCAGTGAAATTTTCCCTAATATTAATTTTCTCTTATTGCAGAGTGATCCGTAAAGGTGTAACTCTGTATTTATGTTTTTTTTTTTTAACCGAAGAAGTGAAAACTTTCACATAAGTGTGTACAGTAGTAATACAGTTGTACAGATATGGTGTGGGTGTAGCAGGAGGGTTGAGCTGGAGACGAATAAGAAAAAGGAGGAGAGAGAAGCGAAGAGGAATCGGGAGAAAAAAGAGGAAATAAGATTGCCCACGCGCTGAACCAAACGCCAATGATGGACACTGAAACCCTGCGCCCTCATTGTGTGTGGGTAAGTCTCACGCATTCCCGTACCTGAGATGAAGTGACGTCGGATGGGACTACGGGTGATGTGGTGGCGCGTTTAGCGGCGCGTTGCTTTAGTTATGTTCCCTCATCGGAGGTAACAGGTGGGGAAGGATGAGAATGTGTGGATGCAGAACCCTGCTTGTGGCTGTACTCAAATTTAACTTCCAATGGTTTAATACCACTCATGACTTAAACCGGGCTTTTATGTATTTTGAGTATGATTTTACACAAAGGGGAGGGTCATTTCCATTGAGCCTCCTCTCCATTTCTTTTTATTGATTTTTTTTATTATTGGATTAACTTCCAATGGTTAAGATTTAAAATTTTATAATAATATATTTTAATATTAAATAATAAAATAAATTTAAATAAATTTAAACTGTTAAAATTTAACTAAAAAATTTTAACAGTGTCAGAAATAACAAATAAAAAAATTATGAAATATTTTAATAAATATCTACCAAGTTGAAGTATTTAAATTTAACTTTAATAACGCTAAATTAATTTTTGTAATCAATATTATACTAATATTGATTATAAAATTTTAAATCCTAACCATTGAAAATTAATCCAATGGTAGGAAAGATCAATGGAGAGGGAGCTCAATGGAGACACAATTCTCCCATACATTGGAGGGACTGGATCCACTAGTACAAAATCACGGATTTAGACCTATTTTTAACACCTGACGAAACAGGTAACATGTAGAAAGTGTGACCGGTGGCATTTTAGTAAATAAATTAAGATTTTAGGACTTTCTACACGTGTTGAAATGACAACACGTGTAGAAAATAAATTTAAAAATTTTTTCCATTAAAAAAAATGAAATTAATTTAATTCAAAAATTATTTAATTTACTTAAACAAAAAAAATATAACGAAGAAGAATTTTTTTTTTAAAATAAATCCAAGTTTTCTACACCGGTTGAATTAAAACCGGTGTAGAAAGTCATATAATCTACACTGGTTAAATTAGAACCGGTGTAGAATAAGCATTTAACTTTTTTTTATAAAATAAGTCAGCATATTCTACACCGGTTGTAAAATAACCGATGTAGAATATGTTACTTTCTACACCGGTTCATATACAACCGGTGTAGAAAATATTTTCTACACCGGTTGTATTTGAACCGGTGTAGAAAGTTAGTTTCTACACCGGTTTTGATATAACCGGTGTAGTATCCCCCTAAGTAATATCTCGCGCGCGTCTTTCTCCTCATTTTCTTTTGCTGCCAGTTAGCTCCAATTCCTCCCTCCCTCTCACGCTCATCTGTCAACCCATTACCTACACTCTGCCGCGAGAGTTGAGGCTTATCTCTCCGTCACCGCCGTCAGCGTCTGTGTTTGGACGATGTTGCTGTATCGCCGCCGTAAACGTTTGCCTAAGCTTAAAATGACGCCAGATATACTCTCAATTTGTAGCCTTCTGAGTTAGTGTGGCTTTGTGAGTCTGCGGCTGTGCCCTAAATCCCTAATTACATTCGAGTTTTCATTTCCTTTCCGGCTTTCCCATTCGGCCGAATTGTATCTGAGCTTTCCTTTCCTCTCCATCTCCAGTCTCTATTCCGACTTTCGACTTCAGATTTTCGAGATCCGACTTCTGACGGTTCGTTGTTGTTTCCTATTTCAGAATTTCACTCTTTCATTCCATCGGCTCTGACTCTCCGTCACCATCTTCATTATTCTCCGATCATCAATCTGTGCGACCGCTTATCAGCTACATCGGCCAGGTGATCCTCATTTTGTGGCTTGTAATTTTTTTTCGTCAAATCTTTTCCCGTAAAATCTCTAGTTTTTGTACTGATATGAAGAAGATTCGAACGCTAGGCTTGGGTGCATTTTCTGTACTGATAGTCTAAGGTTGTATTTATTTGGGGCCTAAGCTACCTCATTACTGGGTCCAGGATCAAGTCCCCCCTTTCCCCTCAGAGACTGCTTTAGCTATTGTTGAAGAAGAGCTTGGAGCACCCGTAGGAAAAATATTTGATCGATTTGACTATAAACCAATTGCTGCTGCAAGTCTTGGTAAACATGATTTTACTTTGCATGTATTTATAATAGTGCATTTGCGAAATCAATATTGAACCAAGAAGAAGTGAACATAAGTTATTGGTGTTGTATTTAATGAGAAGACAAGAATGACGACTTCGTCTATTTTTTCGCCAATGCAGGTCAGGTTCACCGTGCAAGATTAAAGGGACAGGAGGTTGTTATTAAAGTGCAAAGGCCTGGTCTCAAGGGTCTGTTTGATATTGATCTTAGAAACCTCAGGGTTAGTGTTATAAGCCCTATCATAACATTCCATGTGACCTTCTGGTGATGCTGCACAAGTGATGTTTCTTTGTGATAACTACACTATTTTTATCTCGAGCTTCTTATCTAAATTTTACTAGCCTGCCAAAGTTGTCAATTTTTCTACAAGATATCATATATTACATTGTCCATACTGCAAAGTCTGTGTGTGTGTGTTTTGAATGAAAATTTCTTTCGTCTTCATTGCTAATATCATACTCAGATGTCTGTATGGGTACTATTGAATTGGTGCGCATACCTTTATTGTGAAGATTATGTACCCATACCCATGTGTCAAACGCTGATACTTAAGCCTGTTTTTTCTCCAGGTTATTGCTGAATATCTTCAAAAGGTTGATCCAAAATCAGATGGGGCAAAGAGGGACTGGGTTGCTATTTATGATGAGTGTGCCTCTGTCTTATATCAGGTGAGGATAATCTAGTAATGGCATCTAAAAAGATGCATGTAGGTTGATTAAGGGGTATTTTATTCAACATAAAAGAGATAGGAATGTAGTTTAGTTGTCTTGAGACAGTGTCATTCTTCAAATTGAGGCCTATTTGCTGTGTGTTCTAGGTATTTAACTTCTTGTCTCTAGACAGTGGAATTACTCTGAATTTTAATGGCTAGCCAACATATAGTTAGCAGGACTTCACGGCTAGTGATGCATAGAATTGGAAAGATGGAAAGAATTGAGAGAGAGGAGGGGCGTTGCAGCATTCTGAGCTGCGAGGTTAAAATGTTATATTGCTGTAATTGGTAAAAGTGTATCTAATTATAAAATAGAGCCCTGCTAATCCAGTCTAATTCCTGTTTGATTAATGGATATTATTCCTGCTCCAGTAGGATGCATTTGCAATTCATATGCTCCAACACATTCTCAACTTTCTCTTTTCCTGTTAATGCAATGTGAATTGACATCTTTCAGGAGATTGACTACACCAAGGAAGCTACTAATGCAGAGCTCTTTGCCAGTAACTTTAAAAACATGGATTATGTTAAAGTTCCTACAATCTTCTGGGATTATACCACACCGCAGGTTTAATGTTTGTTTTCCATGGATGCAGCCAAGTGCTCTTTCTTGTTTGAAATCTAATATCATCCTTTATCTGTTCATTTCTAACTTGATATCAAATGCAGGTTCTGACAATGGAGTATGTTCCAGGAATTAAAATAAACAAAATACAAGCACTAGATCAGCTTGGGGTTGACCGCAAAAGGTTTGTGGAACCTCTTTGTTTTCTATGTTGAAATCCCTTGTAACACGTCATGTTTTACTTGTATACTTTGAGACTTAGAATAATGTCTAATTTAAAACAATTAAAACATTGCTCTTATCTTTTACAGGTTAGGGCGATATGTTGTTGAGTCATACTTGGAACAGATTCTATACGTGACCTCTAAAGTCAGGTGTAGAAAGGCTGAAATGGGGACTTTCTACACCTGATATAAGAGGTCACGTGTAGAAAGTCTCCTTTTTTGCAGACTTTCTACACCTGACGTAAGAGGTCACGTGTAGAAAGTCTAGACTTTCTACACGTGACCTCTTACGTCAGGTGTAGAAAGTCCTCCATTTCAGACTTTCTACACCTGATGCGGTAGGTCAGGTGTAGAAAGTATGACTTTCTACACGTGATATATGACACATGTAGAAAGTCTGGATTTTCTACACCTACTGTTTCTACACGTGTTTTATGTCAGGTGTAAAAAGTCGTTTCCGTCACATGTAAAAAGTCTTTTCTGCACTAGTGATCTCTCAGGAGTGTAAGAATAAAAGATGAAGAAGAAAGTACTGCGCAATGTTTTCAAAACGTGGGCAACACTTTCTTTTAGGTTTAATTCGCCCATACTTATACTTATCTTATGGGGTGCGATTTGAATTGACAGGCGAATTTCCTACATGAAAAAATGAAGACCCTTGATTATGAATTACACTCCTAAAAATTAAGCTAAGACAATAATAGCTTTTACAAAGTGATAATTTGACTTT
Source organism: Albizia julibrissin (assembly GCA_037074505.1). Lineage (NCBI taxonomy): Eukaryota > Viridiplantae > Streptophyta > Magnoliopsida > Fabales > Fabaceae > Albizia > Albizia julibrissin. Next base: position 36,239,544 of record CM073488.1, on the reverse strand, counting down.
ATACACGTTTGAGAATCCCTAAAACCATGATTTCAGAAGCCATTTTCCGCAAGATGAGATAATACTTCTCTCACATACTTACCTCGTTAATCGTAAAAACTATTCTCCAAAAGTTAATCTAAACATGTACTTTATCTTAGTGTACATTCAAGAACAAAGGCAATGAGTTTGATCTCTTATTGTTATGTGATTTCTGATATAATTTGTATTATCTCTTACAAATGAAGTGATGGTGCATGATATTTATAAAGTATGAAGTAATGCTTGGAAGCGGTGCCTCTTAAAGCTACAACTTCTCAATTAAAAGTCATAACTATATATTAAATTCATGAAGCCTCATGAACAACATAACTTAACTACTCAAAGGTTATTTAAAATAACTCTTCAGTGAAGAGTTACGCCTTTATTGTATATAGGATTTTCTGAAAATCCAACACAATCTTTCACCAAGAACATTTGGCCATAACCTTTTATATGTGTCTTTAAGAATCAAATAGACATAACTTTGGTGATCTTTAGTGTTAAAATTCCCTACACAATCCTTTATATAAATTTCTTGTTTTATAAGGACATAATCTTTCAATAAACACATCTCTTCATTTTAAAATATTCCAACAATCCCCCACCATTTTAAAATGATCACAAACTAATCTTATCACTTCAGAAATCTCATGTTGTTAGTAAATGTATCTCGAGGATTTGAACCTTTACCTAAGTAAAGTAAGACATGATTTCACCCATCCGAAATAATATAGTCGATTAACCTTTAAATGAATTATCACATATGAACAGGAGTGCATGAATTATGTATGAGATCTCGGGCTATTGTATGCCACTTTAAATAACATGTTTATTTGTTGCCTTTTGTCCATATCTTTTTCATGAGAACTTTTCAAAGTCAAGCCCTTTGACTCTTATAAGTGGTTTCATTTCACTCCCATATAGGTAGACTCTGTCAAGAACATCACGATAATAAATGCTTTAGCAAGTGTATGTTTACAGGTCCATTAAAAGCCAAATTAAGCTCAACCTACCCCCATTTTAGTCTCATGGTTATCAGGTACTCTCAAACCTGGGATGTATTAAAAGTCACGTACTTGCAATTACTCTCATGATGTAATTTACCATTGAACTCAAGACTTGATATGATGGCCAAATGTAAGTTGGGTTTTCACTAGTGGTGATCAAGGTTTATAGGGTTTCAATCATATCCCTTTTGATGTTTTTAACACCATAACCCTTGTCAGATCTTTTATCAAAGGATCTACAAGATTTCGTTCATATCTTATATAACTAATGAAAATTACTCCATTTAAAATCAAATCTCTCACATAGCTATGTCTTATACCAATATATCACAACTTTCCATTATAAACTTGGATATAAACCGTTGCAAGAGTATATTGACTATCACATAATATAGATATTAGTGCCAACTTCATTTTAGAGTCAAACAATGAAGAACCATAATAGTAATTAATATTATAAGCATGTCAACAACAACTTATGACTCATTTTCTATTATTAAAATAACCATAGTCAAACATGTAAATAAAATTCATAATTCTATCATTCCCTCTTTTTTTTAAGGTCTTATAAAACTATCTTTCCCTCACCACTTGTACTTTCCCATGATATTTTCTCATGAGCATTGGTGCCTTTTGTATCATAGATCTTTTGCCATACTCCTATTCTAAAAGAAGATAATCCCCCAATTTCTCAAGAGAGACTTTTAATTTTTAATTAAGACTCTTTTCAAGCCTTTCCATAAAGAAGGAGGTTTATCTATGATTGATGAAAAAATAATAAATTCTTCCACATGCATTTTATTTCTTTAAAATTATTCAAACCATGTTCGAATCATGCATCTATTCCATAATAAATTTTCACAACAAATGGTTGTGAACATAATACGATAATTATCAACTCATCTAATTGACAATATAATTTATTATGATAATTATCAATTTGTTAAATTCAAAATCTATTATGCTCCTTATCACTTTCTAATCATGATTAAAATATTCAATGATTCTATGAGTAATGAGCAACACAATTTAAGGCAAAATAATTGCATCATACCATATCATGAATAAACCTCATGAATTAGTAAACCACACTCAATAAAGAGATGCAAATAGATACTTATATGTCTCCTTTTGTTGGGATTGGTAGACAAAGCAGAAAATTAAAATTCAAAAATTTTTCAATCCCTACTATGAATCTGTCACTGACGTTTAAATCGAGTAGTAGAAAAACGTACATTTCTTATGTGTTCAGTCTTTCCTTTTGATCTCAAGGAGCTAACAACTCATACCAGTTCCCTTTACCAGTATCGGCACGAATAGAAATCCAACATGGACAGCGTGCTAGCGCTACCAATGTCCCTCTAGAGTTTTCTTTTTCTCATGGCTTTCTATCTATTTTCCTCATCCGTAGAAAACATCTAGCTCTCACTTAAATAACTAGTCAATGTTTTCTATTTTTTTTATATATTTTACACACACACACATAAATATTTATCTAGTAAATGCTCACATAACATGTATGTGTGTTGTATAAAATTCATCCATTATGGATTAACTATTACATTCATTGAATCTAGACACATCATAGATTCAATGAATCTGGACATTATAGCTTATGTTAGGCTATTTTTGTGTATGACCTTGTAGCCTATATGAAGTTGGTAGTAAGCCAATGACTATACTGACCCACAAGTCGTAAGTGGCCTTTAGCAAGGCATTACGACTACCCAATTAATATGAGGATCGATAAATCGATACAACCTGTCATACAACCATATCACGTCCCTTTTGTCACACGATATTTTTGTTAAGGATGAGGCATGAAGAATGTCATTATCCTATTCCTGACCATTACTTTCTTGATCATTGAGTAGTCTGACTATAGAAATGGAAACTCCTTTCCATCGTAGTATGACCATATATTTCTCAGACTCACTCATCGAGGGGCCTAATAATATCTCTATACTAATTTGAGGGACAAATTCCATCTTGACCATTCATATTCCTCTCTATGAAAACCACCAAACCTGAACATAGCATTTATCATCACCCAGTCAAAGGTGACTTTTGACTAGGTCAAAGCTAAGCGACTCTCATGTAGGAATCTATGATGATCTCAGGTTAAAGGGCATAGAGATGTGGTTATACATGAGACAAGCTTATGACTTGATCCATGCAGCTTTCTTATAACGGGTCGGTCCAGCACCTTGTACTCTTATAAGTTCCTAGGACTTTGATTCATATATCCATACCTTTTCAAAGTCATACTGGTCTTATTTCATCTTTGCTCCCGTATAAATGACCAACTATGGACATTTAGGACAATCATTATGATTTATCTAAGGATATAGTTATTACAACGAACATGCAAATAATATGATAACAAAATAGAGAAATTCATTGAATAACAATATTCAAAGTACAATGATTGGCCCATAGGGCACAATTTCCAACACCTTTACCATTGACCAATTGAATTTAATATGACTCCTTTCTAAAGTTCCAGGATCAGATTGTCCATTTCTTCTAGAGAGCAAAATCATTGTCATCTTTGGAAGTCTCCTTCTTCAAAACTTTTCAACTTCACAAAGTTTACAGTCAACTCCTTCAAAGATGTCATTTGTATTCATGAACTTAAATCTAAAGGAAAGTGATACCCATGCTTTGAAGGTATTGGGCACTATTTTTTTCTTCATCTTTTATTATTATACTCCTTAGAGATCCGGCCCCTTCAACAATCTTTAGGCTTAATTTCGTGAATCCAAATACCATCTTTAAGAGAGTTGACTATAAATTTGTCAAGTCAGAAAGATTTAATGACTGTAACTTTATGAGATGACGCTAGTTTTAATTGCTAGAAGAAATGAATGGTTTGATCTAGGAACTTCACAAAGGAGTCATATTGAATTCACCTGATCAATAGAAAAGGAGAGAGATAAGTATATATTTGCCTTTCTCTATTGAACATAGATTATATAGATTCACGAGGATTATTCATGATTTGGTATGATGCAATTACTTTGCTTTAAATTACGTGGTTTATTTGCTTGTGGAATAATGGGATATTTTTAATCATGATTAGACAGTGATAAAAAACATGATTTATTTTGAATTTACAAAATTGATAATTATTCCAAGAAATTATATGTTCAATTAGATGAATTGATAATTGTCATGTTGCGTTCTAATTTTAATTAGAATGATTAATGATAATTTACTATGGAATAGATGCATGAATTGAAAATTATTTGAATAATTTCAAATAAATGACATGCATGTGGATGAATTTATTACTATCTCATCAATTATAAATAAAAATCCTCATTCATGGAAAAACTTGTAAAAGAGTCTTAATTAAACATAAAATTAAATATCTCTTGAGCAATTAGGGAATTATCTTTTCTTTGAATAGGAGTATGGCAGAAGGTCTATGATACAAAAGGCATCAATGCTTATGAGAAAGTATCATGAAAAGTTACATGTAGTGAAGGAAGGATATTTTTATAAGACCTCAGAGAAAAGAGGAAAGGATAGAATTATAAATTCTATTGACATGTTTGAGTATGGTAAACTTAATAATAGAAAATAATTCATAAGTTGTCATTGACATGCTTATAATTTTGATTGTTGTTATGGTTATTCATTGTTTGACTCTAGTACGAAGTTGGTACCAATATCTATTTATTGTGATAGTCAATATATTCTTGCAAGAGCTCTTAGCAAAGTTTATAACGAAAAGCCACGACATATTGGCCTAAAACATAGCTATGTGAAAGATTTGATTTTGAATAGAGTAATTTCCATTATTTATATATAAGATTTGAATTGGATCTTGTAGATTTTTTTACGAAATGTCTGACAAAGGATTTGGTGTTAAAAATATCAAAAGGGATGGGATTGAAGCCCTATAAACCTTAATCATCAATAGTGGAAACCCAACTCATTCTTGACCATCATATCAAGTCTGGAGTTCAATGGTGAAAGTACGTTATCAGAGTGATTGCAAGTACTTGACTTTTAATACATCCGAGGTTGAAAAGTACTTGGTAACCATGAGACTAGAAGGGAGTAGGTTGAGCCTAACTTGGCTCTTAATGGACTTGTAAGCATATATTTGCTGGAGCATTTATCATGGTGATGCTCTTGACGAAGTCTTATATGCCAATGAAGTGAGGCCGCTTTTAGGAGTCCAAGGGCTTGACTCTGAAAAGTTCTCATGAAAAGGTACTGACACAAGGCCACGAATAAATGTGACATTCAAAGTGGCATATAATGGCCTGAGATCCCATGCGTAATTCATGCAGACTTGTTTATACGAGACAATTAGTTCAAAGCTTAGTCTACCGTATTATTTCGGATGGGTAAAATCATGTCTTACTCAGGCAAAGGTTCAAATCCTTAAGATACCTTTACCGACAACATGAGATTTCTGAAGTGATAAGAGTTTGTGATCATTTTAAAATAGTGGGGGATTATTGGAATATTTTAAAATGAAGATATGTGTTTTTTGAAAAGTTATATCCTTATAAAATAAGAAATTTATGTGAAGAGTTATGTAGGGAGTTATAATACTAAAGATCACTAAGGTCATGTCTCTTTTGACACCCATGGAAAGGTATAGTAACTATTATTTGGTGAAAGGTTGTGTTGGTTTTTCAAGAAGGCCCTGCATACTACAAATATGTGACTCTTCATAGAAGAGTTATTTTATATAACCATTATAAGAGTTATTTTAAATAACCATTGATTATTTAAGTTATATGGTTCATAAGGGTTATTGAATCTAACATATGGTTATGACTTTTAAGTGAACAGGTGTTGCTTCAAGAAATACCACTTCAAGATATTATTTCATAGTCTATAAATACTCTACACCATCACTTCATTTATGAAACACAATATGAAATATCAAAAATCACACAACAAGAGATCAAATTCATTGTCTTTGTCCTTGAGTGCACACAAAGATTAAGTAAAATTATCACTTTTTAAAAGCAATTTTTGCCTTGACTTGATTATTAGGAGTGCAATCCGTACTCAATGGTATTTATTATATCCTACAGGAAATTCTCCTGTCAATCCAAATTACACCCTATAAGATAAGTATAGGTGGGAGCGAATAAGGTTAAAGGAAAGTGTTGATCATGCCTTAAAGACATCGTGCATTACTTTCTTCTTCATCTGATATTCTTCATCTCAATTTTTTATATTTTGCTTATTTTTACTCCACACACACACACACACACATTGAGTGATAAGTATATCATAATCAAAGAATTATCATGTAGTGGCTGGGATTTGTTGTATGAAATATAGTAATTAGGCATTTTATGAGAATCATGATTCAAACCTAAAGACTAACAGAAAAAAGTACTGGTGAAAACAAAATTTGGTTAGTCATGCCTTGTAATTTAGTGGCATGAAGCTTTTTTGTTCATATTAATTCAATCTCATTTGTAACTTGATAATATTTGTGCAACTCAGCAACTAGCTAGGATGAGATCCTCAACTATAAAAATGTGTCATTATTATCTCACTTTCAATACCATGCTTCGGTTACTAATTAATTTTTTTCCAGTAAAGCTAAGGATCTAGCATGTGTGTGTGTGTGTGAATAAAGTGATTGATTGATATCACAAACAAAAATAATTTGGTCTCAACGTGTATATGTGTATAATGGGGAAGGAGGTCAAAAGGATAGGGTAACATAGAGTGTTGCATATGTGAGAGTGTCATAAAAGGCAGCAACAACAGAGGTTGTCGTTAGTTATGGTTGCCCATCACAATAAGCATCAGCTAGGCTTGCCATGTCTCAAAGCACATCACCCCTAGGTAACGACATTTTTCTATTAAAGACAATTCTGTTTAAAATATTATTAAGTATATTAAATGTGGACATATCTTTCGACAGTGATTTGAACACACCCCTTTTAATTTTCCCAATTACATATAAATTAGTGTGTCTTTACAATCAAATTAAGTACCCACCTACATAACTTTAATTTCTAATGAATTGCCACATGAATCCATGTGCTTTCAAAGCCCACTTCTTTGACAAATCTTCATATCAAAAATTGATTAATCAATTCCTAGAATGGCATCAAAATTGATCACATTAATTAATCAATCAACCATCTCTTTAGTTGATATTAAGTTCAAAAAATGTTCATGCTAGATGAGTCTAAGAGCCTCAGTGAAGTCGCAATAAACTTAATTATAAACATGAATTGACCTTTATGCATTTTCGTTTCAACAAAAATGTTAAGTTTCAAGAATATCCAAAAAGTTCTGTTGCCGTGTCATTAGGAGGGATAATATTCAATCCACAAAACTTCTGCAATTAATCACCCTTTTTTCCCTTTAATTTTTTTATCAATAAAAAACACTTCAGATCATCCACCTTAACTTTCTAAATCAGAAAATAAGTTACCATGCTTTGAGGATTTTGATCCTTTTGTCCAATTTTAGCAAATTAATTAATTAGACACTATCATTTAATTTGTCAATGCATCACAAGTTTAATCCATTTTCATCACATGCATTTAAATTTAAATCATTCAACAACCTCCCTCGGGGGGAGGGGGGACTAACAATTATTGGAAAGTTATATTTAGCTTTCGATCAACATGTATGTAAGTCTTTAATTAGGCATAGATAGTGGAATCATGATCCATATACCAACAATTTACCTGATATTCTTATGTTCAATGAAGGCTACCAGAACCTTGCTTTGTTGTTCAAAGTGAAGTTTTTTCTTCCCCCACTTTCAAATAAATCTCAAAATGTTGGAAACAATCCAAAAAGGAATTTCCTATAGGGGACATTATTAATATGTTATCATTAAATACAACAACCATGTGACTTTGATTAGGATGTTACATTTAATCCCTGTGACATATATAATTTTCCTAAGGAAGAAGGTGCACTTTTAACACACTATACAGAAATCACTTTTAACATCTGTTTTTAGGCCCTTTTAACGTCTTTTATAGGGAGACACCTAAATGAGCGATGTAGTAAATATTGGCAATAACGTCCGTTAAAAAAGGGACTTCTAAATAAAAGGGATACCTAAAATGACTTTAGGCGTCTCTTTTTGTTTATGGACGTTAAAATTTTTTTAAAAAAAAATATTTATTTATATTTTTCGCTGCTCAACAATTAAAAACTACAGAAACAGAATCGAAGAATTATTCATAAATCACAATGTCCTTACAAATGGCAAGGAAACATCCAGCACTAGCTAATTAAAGTGTTAACTCCTACTGCCTAATACTATGTACAATAACCACCACAAAGTGTCAAAAAGTTGTCTACTACACAACTAAACTAAATAATATAAAAATACACTTTACTGATCTATGTGTTGAAGAAGATGTCCAGCAAAAAGGTCTTTGATCAAATTAATGTCTTCATATAAGTAGGAAGCTTCATCTTCAAAAATCTACAAATTAAAAAATAAGTTTAGATAAAATCAATCAAGTAAAAGAATTAATTAGCAATTCAATTACAATACCCAAAATATTATCATTCGATTACTTGTTGAAAGTCGCTTGTAATTTCGCTCTGAATGATGTTATACATATAAACCATAACATAGTATCCGTATTTAGTGCCCCTGGTTGTTGAGTGCACTATAAATCAAAAGTAAATGGTTAAAATCAATAAAGGCATATCTAAAACGACCATCAATGAAAGAACTTGAATTAAAACCACTTCGGGTCTCTAATAGTTTTATCCTCGCGTGACCCACAAAGGAATCTATATGTCTGGGTCGCACTGTCATTAAAATGAAAATCCACAGAAATTAGAACAATTCATTTAAGTCAATAATCAATGAAATACAAACAAAAGAACTTACGTGTTGAAGACGATTTTTTTGTCTGACTTTTTACCCAAGGAATCAAACTAATAGACGGTGTTGAGGCGAGGACAAACAACACACGTAATCCAATGATAACTATAACAACATATACAAATTAAAATGAAGTTAGAGGAAAAGACAATTATTTCTTAAACATCTTACATGAACAAAATTAAAATACATACCCTTAAACAATTAGTGCTAGATAATAATGAAATTTGGTCTCTCTCATTGTATAGCCCAAATAGCTCGTCCGTGCTTCCAAAGTATTAGAATCCCTTGTCGTATTTACAGGACTCAAGAATCCATATAAATCATGTCTTTCCATGTCAATGCATATGTCATGGAAGGAGCTAAAATATAATTAAAATGATAAATGAATTATTGACTGTATGAAACTAAAAAACCATTGCATTAATTGAAGGGGGGAAAACTCACCGGATTGTAAGTTTAACCCATTCTACATCTATCTCCTCCAAATGAATGAACTCCCTGAGATCTTTGTTGTTAATTATGAATCGATATGTCAATGTTAGGCCCACAATCCTTAGAGGCATCTGCAAGTCGATCTGACGAATGCATTTGTAAAGCTGTTGCAGTCGTGCCAAGAAGGGTCATTTCACCACATCTTACTCATCCTATTATTAAAACATAAAAAATTGATTATTAGTAGGATGCCAACAGATCTTAAGTAATAGTAAGGTAGTTCCTACTATTGAAAGTATTGCCGATATGACAATAAGATTTTGAGGTCAAAGGATAAAAGATCCTATCGTCTTACCTAGCGTGGCAACCTCTATATCAGGAATAGGGACGATTGCACCTTCTTCCTCTCTCAAGCACATGTCACAGTCACCCTACGTAAATGCTATAGAATTTGCTTGCAATGGTGGGTGATAGCTTGTGTGTGAACGAGATCATTGGTAACAACACACAATAGTGGGGCATCCAAATTAAGGGTGCAAGGTTCTCCCAGCCCTAGAGTAGGAGAAGGGTAGCTAAGGGGTTCCTTCGGTAGGTTATAACTTCCTTTAGTGCTGGGGAAGGCCGAGGATTCCTGGATTCTATGCCCGTTACTTTCCATCTTCAATTCAAACATAAATTTCATTTCACCATATAGCTATGCCAATATCTCTTCTTAGAGCTTGTCGCTTGACCTCGAGCTCTTGTTCGACTTCCTCGAGAATCTTGGCCATAAGCTCTCTACTGGATTCAGCTTGTGACAAATAATGTAAGGCTCGTCCAAAATACTTCGTGACACTAACTCCCTTTGGCTCCCTTCAAACACGATCCGGGTGATCTACCTTCCCAATTCCTGTTGACAAGATGTCCATCCGTCCACTTGGAGTGAACGAACCTTGGCTACTTTGACCTTCAAGTTCATCTTATAGCATATAATTTATCATAAATGAAAATTAAACACTACCAATATGAAAAAAATTCAAAATTAAATACTTATACTTTAACTACTTACAATCCTTGTGGCAACCTCAGCAACAGCCGGATTTATGAACTTCACACCCTTAATCCTCCCTACTTTCCATTTTTTGTGATGCGGAGGAGGAGCTAGGGCTTGGACAATAATGCTAGGATCTGATTTGGATGCTTCCTTTATTTTCTCCAACTCTACTTTCATCATCCTCCGCTCAAGCTTCCGATAGCCACCACAAGACATGCAATATTGATACTTATTTGCTGCTTATCTTTCTGTATTTGCTACACTTACTTCCTGTGAAAGGAAAACAATGAAAAATGAGTCAATAATGTCAAGTATATTCAATTAAAAAGTTATATACTATGATGAAAGAAAATTTACTAAAAATTGAGAATCTTCACGTTAAGCCACAAATAACCTCCAGTCCTCTGGAGACAAATACGAATAAGTTTGACATAGAACATGACCTCTCATTTCCCCTCGAATATACCTTTATGTGAGCTTCTTCTTGAAATCTTTCAATTATAGACAAACCTCCCCCATCCAGTGCTTGTATATCGCCTTGGTGTCTAGGACATCGAATGTTTTCTGAAGGAATAAAGATAATTATATTTGAAGCAATAGAAATAAAGATACAAATGCAGATGTATCAAAACTTATATACCAAAATTTGTTGTCAAATCATGTCTTTCATCTTTGGGGGAACCAACTTCCAATTATCATAGATAATGTAAAATTTGCTTCGACCCAAATATCCTAAATAGCTAATGAAATGATCTTCCTCAAAACCAAATGGATTCATATTGACATCAAAGTCCACATACAACCTCTCCTGTTGATGTTGATGGCGTGCAACCAATGCAGTCATCTTTGTGCTACCCCCAACCCTTCTTGCAACGTGTTCATGTCTATCCATTTTATCCTCCCTATCACTTTGTCAAATAAGTACATAAATTGCAATTAAATGAATAAACTAACTAGGATTAAAACAAAAATCATACAGTACTAGTTTCTAAGTTAAGCACACAATACTATTTTCTAAGTCAAGGTCTTACTCTATATTGTTTCCCATATTCCTTTACAATGATAATTTCTTGCAGCATATTCTTCACCATCTCCCAATTCTACTTCACTTGCTCTAGGTGGATTTGTTGTGAAAGGTGGTGTGTCATCAAGGTTGAAGGTTGGAGCTCCATACTTCTGTTTTTTACTTTGAAGTACAATTAACATTTTTTTATTTGCAACATTTGTGCTAAAAAAATTTTTTATTTGCAGGATCTATGCTAAAAATACTACTAATACTCTAATTCAATTTATTGTATCTAATAAAATTTTTAAATTTGTGCTAAGCGGCTTCTCTTCCAAATTTTGAAAAGGAAAACCTTGATTTTTTTCTCTCCAAATCTCAAAGGGAAATCCTAAAAATTGTTAAAATTATAATAAATTTTCAAAATTCAAAACTCTGTCTCCATTGTACAAGCTTCTCTTGATCTTCTTGTGTCTAAGAAGGCAAGCTATATATACTACAAGGCAAATGTCATAGAAGGATATTATTTATTCCATCATTTATTGATTTCAATTTACATATACATATATGCATTCACTTTAATTTGGATAAGTATTTATCACTCCATACATGGTTTTATTTTATTGGGCCCTAAAACTAATTTTGTTTCCAGCAAAAGAAAAATACATATATTGTTTCCAATAAAAGAGAAATATAATTCCAGCACTTTAATTTGGTTTTACTAGAAAATAGTTATTTTAAATGAAACACATCGTGAGAAAGGGAGGAGGCCAACAGTACAACACAACGAGAGAAGGAGGGAGTCTGACAGCAGGAGAGGGAGGTTGGGAGGAAGGACCAATGGCATCAAAGATCGAGGAGGGAGGTAGTGACCACTCAATAGTGGAGAGGGAGAGATGAGGACAACGGAGGATAGTGGTGAGAGAGTGACGGTAGTGAGAGGGAGTGATGGTGGAAAAAAGAGAATGAGGGACGTTGAGAGAGGGACGGTGAGGGAGAGAAAAAGAGAGAGCAAGTGATGGTAAAAGAGGGACGATGAAGAAGTAATGAAGTGAAAACAGAAAGGAGGAGAGAAGTGAGATTAGGACAGTGGAGTGTCAAGCTTTAAGAGGGAAGGTGCAGTGTTAAACATGTGACTGACATGCACAGGGATGGCCTTTAGGCATCCCAAGTCAAACTATCCCTTTAAATTTGGGACGCTTAAAGGGACCCTTCAGGCATCCCAAACCCAAATGGAACGTCTAAAGCAGGGCTATTGGTGCCAAAAGCCCTGCTTTAGGTGTCCCTTTTGGGTTTGGGGAAGCCTGAAAGGTCCCTTTAGGCTTCTCTTTTGGATTGGGTCGTCTAAAGGGTTCTTTTAAACGTCCGAATTTGTAATTGAGACGCCTAAAATTCAAAATTCTCCCTATATTACAAAAATACCACCGCGTTTTCTTTTAACTTCCCTTTTTTCTAAAAGAGATGTCTTCTGGGGTAGTAAAATATATTTCCTATACTAGTGATAACAATGTTTACAGCTGACATCATTAAGTTTTCAATAGTGCTTAAATACACACAAACATTAAAAAGTAGTGCAATTTTGCACTGTCGTTAAGTATGATTAATGACCGTTACTTTAGGCAGAATGGGTCCCATACATTATACAGTTGTCATATTTTTTCCCCATTGACCGTTTGAAATGACCACATCATCATCCTGCCCAAACCACACCTCCATTAATGATAAACGAAACTTTAACCATAAAAATCTAAACCCTCTTCTACTTCTATTAAATATTTTTAAACCTAGTAGGTGTGAGTCATGAATATCTGTCAAACTCATCAGAACTCTGAACCCTCTTATGCTTTCATAAGTATCTGTGGAACTCAAAACTGAAGGAGCTGTGAGATGCAATGAAGAAGAGACTCAGCGGGAAGACGTAGGCTTCAAAATTGTCAAAAGTGGTAGGTGGGAGTTGTGAATATCCATCGAACTCAGAACCCTCTTCTGCTTCCATAAATATCCGTCGAACTCAGAATTGAAGAAGTCGTAAGTGTCATCGAAACATAAGAACCCAGTCGCGAAGAGGCACTTCGGGAAGAAGCAGGGACCAAGGATGATGGTGTCATCGTCATCTTCTACGATTAGAAGAATCTCGGCTTTCCTTTCCCTTTCTTGAGTTCAAACGCACCTTTTCACTCTCTCACTTGAACACTTCAAAAGACTGAAACCCTAGCATATCTCCAATTATCAGCTTGCCTCTTGCACTTGATTTCACGATATCGAGTCGTGTTTTCCCTTCCTTTTTTTTAACATGATTGTTTTGGCTTCTTTTATTCATTAAGCTTTTTTTTCAATTAATAAAGATTATTTTATTTGACATGTTTTTAATTAAAGATTCCACATCAGTAATTGCTATATTGCCATGTCATTATTTATGGTCAAACTTTTCTCTCTCTCTTATTTCAGTTTGGTCAACATTAACAGAACTTGGGGCTGTGGTAAAATTGCACCACTTGTTTATGTTCGTGTGTATTTAAAGCACCATTGAAAACTTAATGATATCAGTTGCACCTGACATAAAACATCATTGTTAAAATTACACCTTCTCCCTTTTCCTAAGCATTTTTATTTTTTATCCCCCGCTTCATTTTTTGTTTCCAAAAATCAACAGCATCAATCATTCATAAACAACTACTCGTCATCTAATTAGCTTATGCGGGTTTGACTATGGTTGTAATTAGGGGTGTCCAAAACCCATGATGGGATCGGGATACCCAATCCCAATTCCTAGTCCTAGAAGACGAGACTAGGAAATCCTGATTTTTTTTAAAGTGATCATTTAACAACTAATCATGCCATAATAATTATACAAATTGATCTAAAATTGAAGAATAACATTTTATCGTCATCATCACCATCATCTTTGTTATCTTTATAAATTATATAGTTAGAATTAGTATCACGTTACATATGGTTTAACTACAACTAAAAATTTGATATACATCTATAAGATAATAACTTGATTTATGCAATAATAAATACAAAAATTAAAAGATAACTTAATTTATAAAGTAATAAAAATAAAAAAAAGGGGACCGAGACCGAGATCTCAAGGGTAATCTCAATTCTCATCCTAGTCCCAATTCAAATATGTCGTGGTCCTAGTTGTCCCGGCCCCAGTCCCGGCCAGAATGGAAAATTTCCTGGATCAAAATGTCTGGAATTGGGCCGGAACAACGGGGGCCAGGATATTTTAAACACTCCTAGTTGCAATAGGAAAGGGAAAAGATCCTAAAGAAATCATCATTTGTGTGTTGCCACAAATAATAATTAATATTCTTAAGTACGGACTTTAATTTTCACCAATACTATGGAGAATTTCATGCACAAAAAGCATGGATTTAGGTTTTCCTTATCAATAAAATTTTTAAACATGAACTTTTCAATGATTTTTTTTCATATATTTATTTAATCTCAACCACCTTAAAACTTAATCCTAGCTTCATTCTCATATTTTTGTTTGCATGTAAAGCCAAGTACGTACGTAAAGGATGTCTTATTGATAAGCTCAAAGACTCAATCCTGAACATCGTATGCTTAGATAGATAACAAGAATCAAAATCCTCTTTTTTTACACTTTTTTCTTTTGTTTTTTGTTTTTTTTGGGGGGGGTGTGGAATAATATAATGGGAATATATCGATTGCCCTTCTCCTCTCTTTTATAAAAGAGAATCGAAATCCAAGGTTACATAAATAGACAGATATTTATAATCTTATTGTCGCGCGTACTGGCAAAGTAGCAATCGATGAACCCACTTATCTCGAAGCAAGCCACAAAAGTAATGAAGACATGAACGGAAAACAGAAGAAGGAAAGTAAAACGGGACGGAGAAGATAGAGGGAAAAAGCGAAGTCCGTTGAGACTTCAGTGTAGATATCATCTGAGAGAGAGGGAATTGCGGGGAAAAGGGAAGTGGATGGTGACAAGACGAGAATGGAGTGGGACGACTCTCAATTTCCATTCTCATAATAATATCTTTGCTCTTTCTTTTCTTCTCTCTCTCTTTTTTTTTTTCTTTTTTCTGTGTTAGTGGACCCCACATTCACCAGCTTGCTTCTCGCATCAGATGATCACACACCAAAACCCACCAACTATATTCCACAAAAAACGACCATCTCCTTTGTTTGCTTTCGCTTGTTTCTTCTTCATCTTCTGATATATGCCCTCATTTGTATATCTATATGTGTGTGTGGGTGTGTACACATCACATCAGATTCTACTGCCTTCTGCTTATTTTACGTACTCAAGCACATGTCATGCGCATGCAGACGTGTTCTTCTTCTTCTTCTCTCTCTCTCTTACTCAATCTTTTTCACTAATTTGGATTTGGTTTCTGCACATGGATGCATAAAAGAAAGAACCCTGCATAAGTTACAACAGCGATGAGAGATCGATGGTGGGTCTGATTTTTAATATCTATAAGGACCACTACTGCTTTGGATTGACGTTAGGGCTCACATCAGGATCTATTCATCATTACTTTTGTGGATCGTTTTTTTTGCTCTTTTCTCGTTACATATGTTGTGTGTGTGTGTGTATTGGGGTTAAAAGTTTGTGTGTGTGTGTGTGGTTGAAGTTAGGGCTCACATCAGGATCTATTCATCATTACTTTTGTGGATCGTTTTTTTGCTCTTTTCTCGTTACATATGTTGTGTGTGTGTGTGTGTGTGTGTTGGGGTTAAAAGTTTATATATATATATATATATATATATATATATATATATGAAGGACTGGCGGATGTGACAATTTTTCTCAATTTCTCATGACTCTCTTACAAAGGGACAGTACACAAAAAAAGCCATGGAAAATAACCTTTCGAGAATTAGGGCCAAGCATATATAGAGTGAAAGTGATGGTGGAAAAGACAATACCATACTGTGAAAATATGCAAGTATTGTTGGCACGTGGGATGCACGCAGAAAAGGAAGGAAGAAAGGAAAAAAGCAAAGAAATGGTTGTGGATATATATATATATAATATCTAGTTACTACCTAGTATATTGTGCTTAGATCGATTGTCATCATTTACGTTACATTACAAGGAAACTCACTCAGCTTTCGTATAGAATCTATATAATGACTCGGATGTTTATGAACTTCAAATAGTGTAATTTTTTTAATAAATTTCACATTATATATTGATGTTATAAACATGGCTCTGTCTGTGTGTGTGTGTGGTTGCGGGGGGGAGCTATTTGTGGATGGTTGCAGCAAACAATATGGTACTATATTTGGGGTGACAGCGTTAAATGATTTGTTCCACTACTATCCACAATTGCATGAAAATAGAAGAGATATTTATTCAGGTTACTATTCACCTGTTCTTGCGTGTGATTCAAAAGCAAACCTTACCCGTCTTCCAACGCTTCATCATCATCAACTACAACGTCAACATCATCTTAGACTTATAAAAATTTGTGGCAATTGCATCATCGTGTCCCTATATATGACTAGTTTAATACTATATAATTATTTAAGTTTAATGTTTAATATATATGTGCGTGTGTGATAATGTCTGAGTGGTTGGACAATTAGAATCCTTAGTTCTTATTTAAGTTGGGGTTTAAAAAATACATTTCCGTAAGTAAGTTAACATAAAACTCCTCCCAATTTAAAAAACAGATTTTCCTATTAATCCAAACAGATACTTACATGATATGATGATAGTGACATGAAACGCGACGTTTGCTAAGAGAACAATTATAGCTAGTGACTAGTTTGGGGATTATTGCTTAAGCAGTTATTTATATAGACCAACTTTAATGTTCTTTAATGAGTAGGCTTTGTTGAGAGATTTGGAAGCGAAGAGTTACACAAACGTGTGCTTTAGTAAAAACCTATTAAAGATGGCGTTTTTTCTTCATGATAAGCCTCATGACCCCCTAGTACTGGTGGACCTGGCTTGCATCCGCTGTCAGGTCTGTCCGCTGCGTGTCTGTTGCTCAAAATTACATCATTTTGGTGTAGTTTTGAGTAGATGATGAGGCTGAATTTTTTTTATGTCTAAAAAATGATGTCAAGTATTTTAAAATATTTTTTAACTAGCATACAGTAACCTAAAATAATTTTTAGTACTTTTAACCCCTTAAAATATTTTTTCAGTTGTACCCAGTCTATTAATAGACTGATTGCAATTTTACCCTTAATGAATTTTACCCTAATGGAGCAGCGGACACACAGCGGACGAACCTGGCAGCATATGCAAGCCAGGTCCAGAACTGGTACGGCAATAAAAAGTTATTGTGTTCATCGTTACTTATAAATTGGGCTAACACCGCTAGTTAGCTTACTGAACGTGGTCTTCACTCTGCTCACATACACCAGCGTTGACTATATATGTGTAAATTAAAAGATTATTCCCCCTAATTAGAAAAATTATAAGCATCATATTATCAACACAACATTAACAAAAAAGTCTTATCCCACTAAGTTGGATTGGCTATATAAATCGCACAACATTATTATACCCTAGCGAAACTAAATCTTTTGGATAGATTATTCACTACTACAGTATATGAATTCTACTACCCAAAGGACATCCATTTTTTAAAAAGAAAAGTAAAAATTAAAGGTGGTGGCATTTTTATAATTCTAAATGGGAACTAGGTACCTTTAGGCGTTCCAAAAACTTGAAATTGGACGCCTAAAAGCACACATTAGGCGTCCCACTTCAAGTTTGGGACACCTAAACACTACTACAAGGTATCTCCTACCTCCTGTCAACAACCAATTTCTCCGCAAAACACCAACTCCGCCCGCTCTCTTCTCTCTATAGTTTTTCTCATCCCTCTGTCGCTAATCTCTCGTTTTGTTGCTCATCTTCCTCGTTTCATTTTCTACGATTATCCCTTGTGCATCCCTCAAACGAAAGAACCAAAGAAATTTCTCATTTTCTACCAATATTTGCCACTACATCCCAAGAACAAGCGTAGACTTCCTCTCCTTCAAATGTTTCTGTAACAGCCAACCAGCTGAGGCACAAGCTGTAGAATTTTCTCAAACCAGGTTGCTTGCTCAAACCCTACCTTGGACTAGTACTCCTAAAGATGTTTGTTCTTTGTTCAAGAGGCATGGAAGGGTCCTAGACGTTGAGGTTTTCAACCTCCCACTAGTAAAAAAAAAGGAGTTTTAGACTGGTTATAGCGGATAAGGTCTAAAAGGAGTAACCGATGGCATTTTTGTAATTATAAAAAACTTTTGAGACCGATTCCTCACAATACCAGTCTAAAATATATTATTAAGACAGGTTTTACAAGAAACCGGTGTAAAAAGATAAAAATAATTTTAAAAAAATATGCAATAATATGTTTTTATCTTTGTCTAAAATATTAATCTTTTTAGATAAGTTGCTCATTGGAATTGGTCTAAAAAATTAGCAGACAAAAAAATTTAAAAAAATCATTACTTTTAAGATTGGTTATTTGGCTAAATCAATTTAAAATAGGACTTTTAAGACCGGTTTTTAGCATAACCGGTCTTAAAGTTGCATCAAAATTTCCCTCTCTTTACAAAGCCCTTTCTCCCTCTCTTGCTATGCCAATGCCGTCCAACAGAATCCCGGCCAGCTTGCTCGTGTTGCCATAGCTCTCAATCTCTCTAAGGCTTACCGGATGACCTCCTACATGTCCAACCTCACTCACGACGCCGATTACAAAGCCAACTCTCGTGCCGCCTCCACCTTCCATGACAGTTTCAGCAACGTCGGAGACGCCATAAAAAAAACCATGGCTCTCTCAAGCAGATGCAGCAAGTTGGTGCTGCTGGCTCCGGAGAGGAGTCATTAAAATTCCAGATGAGCAACGTGCAGACGTGGATGAGCACGGTGCTAATAGACGAGGAGACTTGTATGGACAGCTTTGAGGACGTGTCAGACAATCCCATAAAGGAGGATCTGTGTGATAAGGTCAAGGACTTGAAGAAATTCACCAGTAACACCTTGGCGCTGGTGAATAATTACACTAACATGGGAACGCCTTGAAAATGCCAATACAATCAGATTTGGCTTCTTCTGTATCTGAGTGATTAAAATATAGGTTACTACATAAGTCAAATTGTCATTTGTGAATGTGAACCCTCCTTGTATGTATATTTTGGTCTTCCTATAGCTTTCCCTTTTCCAAAACCAAGAAAAAAATGTGAAAAAACAGCAATTCGCAATAACTAAAAAAGATATTGATTTCATTCGCAAATGTTATGCTGAATTTATATGAGCTTTTACATGAATAGTGAGTTTTTGAATCTAATGTTGTTCTAATATGTATTGCTTCTGCTATAGTTTTTGAACTCTTTGTTGTCACAAGTTCCATTTCAATTTATGAATTATAAAGTCTATAATTGCAATTACATACTGTGTGCTGGATTACTGTGTTGCCGTGTGCAATTCCATTTCAATGCCATTACATGTTGTGTGCAATTATAAAGTGTTGTGGTTTTCATATCTAATTGGGTTTATATCTCTTTGTAGGACAATTTCTGGGATATGAGTGATACAGGTCTAATGTTGATACATGCATGGGATTTGAAGGATTGACCTGTGTACTTTTTCTTCCCTTTGATTTTCTGTAAAACTAAGGAATTTTCTATATATACTGAGGAATTTTTCTTCCCTCTGCTTTCTTTAAAACTTGTAGAATTGAAAGTGCACAAAGTTGAGATTTTGCTGCTATCATTGTTAAATTGTGGGTTATTGTTATCTCGGTAGATTCAAATTGTGTTTTAAAATGCTTGATGATAATGTGTTGATATTGTTGCTAAGAATGTAGGTAGGAAGAATGATGATAATTGTTGCTTTTGATTGTGTGTGATAATGTGTTGATTTTCAATGATTTATTGTTGTTACTTCTGTGGAATATGGGGTGTAGGAATGATGTTGTCATTACTTTTGATTGTGTGTGTGATAATGTGATGTTGCTTCTATGAAATGTGGGATGTCGTTAAAATGGCTTGCTTGGTAAAACTAATTTTTAATAGGAATGTTTTTAAGAAAATGGAAATTTTTTAGACCGATTGTACCAATAATCAATCTAAAAACAACTTTTTAGACCGATTGTATTAAGACCTCATCTAAAACTGGTCTAAAAATTCATTTTTCCACTGGTGTCATCCTTTCTATTTTTTCCTTTTCCTATGTTTTTTTTTTAGTTTTCTTGCTTGAGTTCCATTTTCTTCTCCCATTCAGCTTTCATTTGGTAAACTGACAAAGCTTATGTTTTGTTTTTGCTCCTAAGTTATCGATGTATAATAAGACTAGAAACAGGGGTTTGACGTTCGTTGAAATGGCTTCTGAAGAAGAGGCTCTTGCGGCTTTGAATAGTCTCGAATCTTATGTAAGTTGCAGCTGTTGTGTGTGTTTATTTGTTGGCATTTTGAATTTTGAATTTTTCACATTCCCACCAACGGTCATGAACATTTGTAGCAGTTACATTTGTTCTACTGCTACAAAACTTCATGTTAATTTATAGCGGTTTTGGAATTGTAATCGCTAGTAATTGTTACACATTTGAATTTTGAATTTGTCATTCCTGCTAACGATCATGAACATTTGTAGCGGTTATATTTGTTTAACCGCTACAAAATGTTAATAATTTGAATTTTAAATATGTCATTCCCACCAACAGTTATTAATATTTGTAGCGGTTTTACTCTATAACCGCTACAAATGACTAACAGTCATTACATTTTGTAGCGGTTTGAAAAGCAAAAACCGCTACAAAGTATAATTTAGTAGCGGTTATGTAACCACTACAAATGTTTGACCGTTGGAAAACTTCAATTTAAGCTTATTGTCATGCGTCATTCACTTTTCACTTATCTTGTTTGCTAAATTTTTTCCACTAGCTATGGATAAATCATGGATCAAGTTGTCACGCAATTCTCTAGCTTGTTCATGAAACAAAGCTCGCTAGTCCAATTCAATATCGATGGATGTATCCTATTGAAAGGTACTCATTTTACATATGAGTGTCATCATCAATTTCTAAATTTGCTAGTCGCTCATTTCACCATTTAGTATCATTTTTCCCTCTTTACTTTATAGGTTTCTTGGCAAATTGAAATCTTACGTATGGAATAAGGCGTGACCAAAAGGTTTTATAGTTGAAGGTTATATAGGGGATAAGGTCATGTATTTTTACTCAAGGTACTTTGATGACATTGAGACAGCTTTCAACCGACCGCCTCGTGTAAACGATTATCCTAAACCTGAGCTAACATCAACAAAGTTATTAATCCCTCATGTTAGTAAACTAGTTGGAGATAATGAGAACTTCAAACTAACAACAACTGAGAAGTTGCAAGCACATAGGCATGTATTGATTAATTACACTCAAGTAAAACCCTTCATTCAGTAAGAATTGTACACTCATATGTTGTTCTACAACTATCCTTACATTTTTTATTTACATTTTATGATCATCTTCACATGATTAATTGTAGGGAATTCAGAAGTCATGTGAAGCGTCAACTCAGAATCCGAACACAAACATCTTCTGAAGTTGACAAAAAGGTCCACAGAGAATTCCTAAATTGGTTTATGCATAAAATATTAAATGACCACAACCTATACTTACTAGATTTCAGAGCCCTCGCAATTGGCTCTCTTGACCATGCAAAAAAGTTTACAACATACAATGTCAATGGTTTCAAGTTTATCACGAGATCAAGGATTGCAAACTCAAAATTCAGGTATTTTTGGCACCTTTGGGACAAGAAGTTCTGCAAGCAGCAGTGACAACAACATGTAGTTCGGAGGTGTCTTTTACTATGGAAACCTTCTTGATGTCTTCGAATTAAATTACCAAGGCTATTTCACCATTACGCTGTTCAAGTATTTGTTGACAAATACGATAACTTCCCGAAGACTCACAACTGACGATTTAGGCATCATATCAGTAAATTTCTCCCATCCAATTCACACCGGTCAATCTGAAGATGATGATCCCTATATTTTTTTCTCAGAGGCACACTAGGTTTATTATGTCGAAGACGAGGGGCACAAGGGTTGGAACATGGTGGTTCACTTAAAGCCTTGAGACCTTTACGACATGGGTGATGGTAAAAACATCACCTATGAGAGTGAGACATTCCATTCCGCCAATTTCGAAAACTTCTTCCCTGAAGGAGATAACAATTTACCTATAGTTCAGTGAGTTTTTGTAAGTTCACATCATTTAAATTGAATTTTTCTACACAATAATACCACACTAACATTTCTTCCATAAAATTTTTGTAAGGATGGCGACGAAAAATGATTAAGTTGAAGGATGCTTTTGTTCTTCTAAATTTTAATTTATATTTAAAAAAAATCTGACCAATATTAAAACCGCTACAAATATTAAAAAAATCGCTATAAAATATAAACCGCTACAAAAAAACGTAAAATTAACCGCTACAAGAGTCATACAGATCCCTATAAATACCCCCACCCCAACTCTTTTCATACACTTCTCCATTTCCTTACTCCCTTCTTCTTTTTTCATTTTTTCTCATCTAGGAATTTCAAGAGCCCAATATCTAAATAAGGTGATCAAATATGGTAATTTTTTTATCAATTCTTTCATCTCAATATTTTTTTCCTACTTATAATATTCATACTAATTATTTTTTTTCCAGAAATTAACGGACAAATCCTTAACATTTTTAATGTTCCTTCCATAATGATCAACATCTAAGAGACAACAAAATAAGTACTTATTATCTATAAATGCACAATATTACCTACAATTTCTCAATATTATGTATATAAATTTTATATTTACCTAACTCAATTTAATCATTCTTCTCAAATAATAACTACTATCAATCCAGCTATTTAAATAATGAACTTGTTAAAATGATATTATAACAATTTAATTAAATTATTATATTTTTTTTAATTTTCCAAAACATTTGTAGAGGTTATGAGAACTGCTACAAAGTTAAAAGTGAAATTGAATGAAAGATTAAATTTTTGGTGCCACTTTTGAAATTTCATCCTAAATTAGTAGCGGTTCTATAACTGCTACAAATGTTTTGGCTCGATTTTTTAGAAATTCATATTTCAACTTAGTAGTAGTTCTAAAACCGCTACAAACCAGAGTCAAAATTTTCATTTTACATTTTCCCGTCATGGGAAATTGTTAGCTCAACATTTATAACGGTTTTAGAACCGCTACAATATTGTCAGATAATATGTTGTATTCATCTGACTATTGAACGGTCTGTACAAACCGCTACTAATTTAGTAGCAGTTGTTATAAGAATCGTTACAAAATCGTTTGCAACATTATCTTTTGTAGCGGTTTTTGTAACCATTACTAATGTTGTTTGTAGCGGTTAAAACCGCTATAAATACATCTTTTTAACCGCTACTAAATTACAGTATTTTTTTGTAGTGTGAAGTTCTTGTAAAATGGATGCCATCTTTTCAACCACCATTATCATCATACTCTGAAGGTAATCGTCCACGCTTTTCACAAGGGATGGAGAATTCGTAGTAGCCATTGACTAATAGGATCTTTTTTTTTCTTTTTCTTTTGGAATAGCAGTGGGAGGGTCGAGAATCGTCCGCTCTAATACCGCTGATACATAATTGATATTCTGTATGGAAAAGAAAGAGGGAAAGAGAGATAGAGAAGAGGGATTCAAGAGAGAGAAGAGAAACAAGAAGAGACGAGAGGAAGAGATGAGAAAGAGAGAAAAGCAATAGAGAAGAGGTAACTCAATCCATTTAGTTTATCACAATACAACAACCCATCACTTGGAAATTCATTATCTCTGTTTATAGGATTGGCTTACAGTCACATCCTCTAACTAATCCTCTAACTAATGACAAACGGCTATTTCTCTTCACCTGTCTCTAACTAATTCTAGCGGTTAACTCTACTACCTGACTCTAACTAACTTTTACTAATTATTACATTTACATATCAGTCGCAAGTAAATGTGACCCTTCTCTTAATATTTAATTTACAACTACTTATCACCCATATATTTTATAGTATACGTGGATGATATTTTGCTCAAAGGAATCTCATCAGTGCATATCTCCCAACTAAAGCAGCGGCTTAATTAAAAATTTGCTCTAAAGGTCTTAGTGAAATTCATTACTTTTTAGGTATTGAAGTTAAGAAGTTAGATGAACAAAAAAATTCCTATTTATATCCTATAATTTTCTTGACCAAGCTGGTATAGTGTTTGCTAATTAAGATTTTGCAAAACCTATGGTCACTACAACAAAGTTGCCAAAAGGTGAAACTTATATGCTGGAAAAATAACAGGCTAGACTTAGAGAAGCAGCATCATTGGAAAAACATGTTCTACTGAAGAAGCTTAGAGAGTTGCTTGAATCCTTAAAAGGGTGTGTGGCAGGCAGAAACAAAGAGGGAGTAGAGGATGCTATTGCTATGGTTAGTTTCATAAGATTTCTGGGATTTTTCACCTATCATTTATCACCATTTTGCATATGTTAAAAATTTTATTTATCTTTGGTCAGTGATCTTGGAAATGCCAACCTTTTAAACAGAATAAGGTAATTTCTTAGGCAGCGTTGGAAAGAGAAAAAATTAATTGATTTATTTTTCTCACATTAGTTGTTTTCCCTAATTGTTTTGGACTTTAGAATGTGTATTAAGTTACTTCGTTATGAGTTGCCATGAGTTATTGAGTGGAAGGTACTATAAAATCATAAATGATAATCTTGGCACGAAACATTTAATTGTTGAATATTAAATGTTACAATCATTTTATACGCAAAAAAATTCTTGCCCTTGATCAAACACTCTTCAAACAGTGCACTCATTGGCCTTATTTGAATATGTTCAAATTACCTCAAATGATTTTCTACTATTTTTTCTTCTATAAATGTTATAACTCATTCGCAAATATCACCACTATAAATCTTATCTTTTTTTTGTATCACCACACATCCATATATATTAACATCTTTATCTAGGCTACCCCCATTTTATGTTCATATTGTCCCTTTAAAGTCTAATATTCACTACCATAAAATATTGCTGGTCTTATAGAAGTATGACAAAACTTTCCTTTTAACTTATTAGGTATTTTTCTATCACAAATAACTCTAGTAGTTTTTCTCTATTTATAGCATTATATTATCAATATATACTGATTAAAACCCAAGGAAGTGGGTAAAGTAGAAAAGACTAGTCCCTCACAATATGGTGAAACAATGCTCGAATCGTAATTTAGAAGTACCCATATTTAGTATCTGACAGTGTACTTCAAACAAAATTGCTTCTCACTAATAACAGAATACATATGCTTATAAAAAAATTCTATGCATAAAGACAATTTAAATTAGCAACTCAAATTGACTCTCATCCTTTAAAACAAATTATTTGAGATTTTATTTTCAACTTTGTATATTAAGAAAACCTAATTGTGAGGAATTTATATTCGTTGCCTTCCCTACCATGAGACTTGAGAGGAATCAGCAATTTGATATATGGTAGATATAGTCCCAAAAAAATATTTATTAAATAAATATTTGTTTTTAATGTATGTAAAAGGTTTTTGTTTTTATTATTAATTTCTTTCTCAGAATTTATCTATACGTTAAACCTAGTATTACTAGATCAAGTAGCAATGATTGGTACCAGTTATTAATACCTGGAGACGTTAAATTTAATAGTCTTTAAGAAAAAGAAAAGGTTGCCCTGGAGATAGAGGGTTTCTAAGGAAAGACAGGCCATAAAATTAATATGCATATATAAACAACAAGGATTCTAATAAAGATTCAAAACTGCCGGCTCTAATTACTGAGTTAAAAAATATGGTCAGGGCCCAGAAATGATTACATCCTTGGACGCGAATATAGGGCTACAGAAAAACATAGGGAGGTTATGATGCCCTAGCTACAAAGCTTAAGGACTTGAAGGCTGGTAAAGATCACCGACATGCCCATAATATGAAATTGGTTGGATTGAGTATAAAGTAAACTACATATTCAGTCATTCGATATATATATATATATATGATGAACAGAAGAAGGAACAGTGGAATTGCATACTTCTGGTGTCTGACTTAAAGAACCGTAATAATAACCACAACAACAAAAACAATCCGGTTAAAATGGTTTCTTACTGTTGGATCGTGTACGATACGATACTTTTTTGGATTACTCCATAATAGGTATTTATCGCTGCTAGCAACCAGTTAGTCTAATTTGTGGGAATTAGGCCCACAAGGAGGAATCTTACCAAATCATTATTGTAACTGTATATTTAGGAATTCAATATGAGTATGTTGGTTAAGCTAAAATTACTACTATAAAAGAGAAATTTAACAGCGTCTCTTATAACATTTTGTTAAGAAGCCCACTTTCCCCCTGTCCTTTTTTTTAACAAAAATAAAGGGTTAGCTATATAGGCAAGTATCATAACTGCCATTTATTTTATTTTATTTTATTTTTTTGCCTAAAACCATTTTTCTTTTTGTATTTTTTTTGGCTTGTAATACAATCAATTAATTTAACTATGATATGTAGTGATTTTATGAATTATTTATTTATTTGTAGTTATTTCAGTCTGATTTTGTTTTGTTTATTTAGCTGTAGATTTGTACTATAAAATACAAGATTCATCAGAAAAAGAAAAAAATTACATAAAATTATCTTTTTAAAAAAATACTTCCTATGACGCTTATCTGGGAAAGGGCCGTAGGAAGTGGAATACTTCCTATATATGGCTCCATAAAAAGCTATTTTTTTAAAAAAAAAAAAAGAAATAAACTATAGCGCTTTTATAGATTCAAAAAGCGCTATAACTTTTTTTTATGACCCCAAAAGTTACGTTTCTCAAACGCTGTATATTTTTAAAAATAAACGCCATTTTTTATATATTTTTTTTTAAGTAGTAAACAACTCAGCAAGCGATCCAATTACTCGGTGGTTGTACTATACAATTTTAAAATCTCACTGTTCCATGTTGAGTCAGATAGTGGACGACGAAAAAATCTTCACTGTTGGTTCATAAGCTTGCTGTTATGACCCATCATTTCATCATTTTAGTCGGGAAAACAAATTAACAGAGGAAGAAATTTTGCTGTCTGATAATACACATAAAGAGGTAATAAAGTAAATCGCTGAATTGATGGCGGATAACCTTTTTTTTTTTTTTGTTCGTTCTTTGAGCAAACGAATTGATGATAGGCCGGCAGCTAGATAAACTGTATAATTTTAACAGTTCTTCCATGGAGGACAAATCATGAGCTCCCCCTAACTATCATCATTAATTCAGCTTTGGTTTCAGTTAAAGAAATTGGAAAGTGCAGATTATTAAGAAGTCACATTCCTGCAGGCCACAAAGAAAATGATACCCCTATGGTCCTATATACATAGGGCATAAAGAGAAGCTTACATTTTATCATATTTATATGGCACCTCATTAAAATTTTAAGATAAAGAGATCATTTAATTCTTCACTTATTATTATGTTGACTTTGTTTTTATTTGGTACTCCCTCCTATCATTTTTATACTTCACTTATTAAATACACATCTTTATATTAATTATCTCCCACTCACCACTAATTCTCTTTCATTTACTTATTTATTACACATTCTCCCTCATATTTGGTATTCATTCTCTCTCATACTATTTTCATAAATATGAGCATATTTGAAATAAATATGACATTTTGAAACATCTATTATTTTTAACTAATCTTAACCGCCAATTTATTTTGCGCAATAAAAATAAAAGTTGTTTATAAAAAAGACCGGAGGAAGTATTATGTATATTAAATAAGGTAAAGTTAGAAGGTTATTGAATTTTATGACAAAGTTAATGAGATTTAAAGTTTTAATTTCTTTAGTCTTTGTAAAAAATGTTGGAAGTGCCCCTTAAATAGGACTAGAGGAGTAGACATTAAGTATTAACTCTTGTCATTAATTAATATAAGATGAATAGTTTGTAGTTCAAATTTAAACTACAAACTAAATTTTATATTAAGGATGAAAACTAGTATTAAACTTAAGAAATGTCTAATTTGGTCTATGTTTGAATCTCAATTGAGAAACAATTTATGTCAGATTTTAGTCACTGATTAATTTCCCTAACAGCAATATAACTGTCCCACGGAGAATATCGAACAAGTCTCACATTTATTAACTATGACTTAATCTCACACGTTAACATTTGTCTTCCATGTCAGGCCATTGAGTAGAAGACCATAAATTATGATTATGTTAGTGTAGTGATAGTGTGCGAAGGCATTAACCCTAGCCTAGGGTTTGTTTTAATTTCCACACTTCGGCCTTGAGGCATTGGAATAAGACCCTTTTCTAGTTTGGAATGATTCATTACTGACCCACTTAGAAATCGTGGGTTTCTTTGACTAAATAATCACTTCCTACTTGATTGTTTCCGAAGAATTAGAGATCCTTTTTGACATAATGTGAGACTAATAATACCATCATTAACGGTTAATAATGTTGCTAATGCTAGGTCAGTTACTTTTATTCCGTCCTTGGTTTATATATAGTAATTATTCTTTCATCATTTTTGGAATATGGTAGCGATCAGACCTTGAAAACTTGTTATTCTCTGCATTCGGCTGGGACTTGAAAAGTGACTTTTATGTTAAATGTTGAGCCCCTTTATTATGCACTTAAAAAAAATTATAACATCCCATTCTCATAAAAGTTAAATATGTAATAACTGTTATGTATTCATAATCATCATTTAGCAGTATGTTTTGTAATTAATTTTGATATCGAGACATGATAGATATTTTGCATATGTAATTAATTTCTAATATTTGTAGCTGCCGATATTAAAGTTGATAATTTAGCTTTTAACAATAATATCATTGAATTAGTGGTTTTAGATTTTCTATGGAACATATTTACTCCTTTTTAATACATGAACTAATAACATAGCTAGACATTAAGACCCAAATTATGTAATATTGAGGCAAAGAATTTCCAATACTGCGAAAAAAGACATAAAGGTGCAAGATACAAGGATTTCATTTACGAACCAGATCCCTTACAAGTTATGGAGTGGAAGGGATAGCAAGGAAAACGAAATGAACATATAAATTTTTAATTTCTCTGAACTTTTATAAATATATACCCTCGGATATTGTTTATAATGAAACCTATATACAGTTAATTCATACAGACAAAATTGCCAAACTTTTTCAAAGAGCAGGATCATTATATTATACGATAAACTGCTCCAAGACTAGAAATATAAACTCTTGTATTCAAGATGCACAACACACACACACACACAATGATGGAGGTTTACGCTACGGTGAGGTTGTGACTTGTGAGCCACTGGATTGAAAAACTTGTCTGAGGCATTCCAAAACACCATCATAGTTAAGGAAACCCATGAACCAAAATTCCTGATTGTCGGCAGAGACCAGCTGGATATACTTTTCGGCTGGATTGAATCTGTTTGATGAAGGAATTACTGCTTTAAGCTGATGTAATGGGATTATTACCTACAGATCCATTACATTACAAGTCAGAAAATAATTTTTTTTTTCTTAATTACAAGGGCCACTATTGTCCAAAGTTACAAGCAGGAACCCCAACCTCCCACTTACTTGAGAGTATCCATATCACTTGGCTATAAAGCCATTGGTCAAGCCAGCAAATAATATATATCAGGCGAAAGAAACACAAAATAAGGTTGAAGAATGTTTTTGACCAATCAAATTGGACAAGAGAGCATGCATAATTCAGATCGAGTGCCCCATGAGAAGGAAATTATAAGAGATGCTGCTAATCACAAAGGATACTCTGAAATATTCATTTCTAATTGCTTAGTCTAGAGCGAACACACATAATGAAGTGATAAGATTTGTGATTATGGAAAAGAAACTCAACACGAGGTTTTATTATAAGAGAAATGGTTAGCCCCCTGAGGGAAGGGAGTCAAATTTTGTCCACTTGAGATTCAAATATTATAAAATTGCCTTCCTAACCGTAACTGCAGAATAGATGAAGATTTTATCTCTCAATGCACTGATATATGTCTTTGATAACGCTCTTAGTTACTTATTCACGTAGGAAGCCACGTGTCAACAAATAAATTCTGCTTATTTCTGTTTACTAGTCTGACCAAGTCTGAATCTTATTATTTTTCATCACTTTTATTGTTACTGTGCGAGCTATGCCCAAGCTTAGGAGTAGTGAAGTCAGTTTTGGTAACTTATCCCTGAAAATTTTATTATTTTAATTGAAATTAGCTCAGGTTGTTTCTCCCATGTTTCGTGTCTGTTAGTTGATGGGTCAGACATTATAGGATTTCTGGTATTTATTATGTATTTGTCCATAACCATTTCGTTTGGCAGCAAACATGTATTGCCATCTCCTATATATGTTGGCTAGCTATTAGTATTTTATGAGGTTCTTGCCTGGAGAGAAGAGTAGATTTATTTTCAGCTCATACCATAATTTTCCTCCAAACAAGCCTCTATTTAGTATTATATGTCGTACTATCGTAAATGATTGGAATATCAATTTTATTACTTCAGTTTCTGTTCAACGCATTTTTCCCCTCTAGCCATAAGAAAAGTCCGTCTTTTCTGCGAATATTACAAATTCTTAGACACATAGAAACTGTCATTGCCCTTCTCAAATTGAACACAGACAAATGAGTTAGTTACTCCAGCCCCAAGGTTCTAAGTTCTAACATCACAATCAGAAGAGTGACAGGAAGATGAAAACCTTTAGGGCCCTATGAATTAGATTAATTTCATAAGCTGCAAACAGGAAATTGACAAAAACATATGTCACGTTAATAAAAATCTTGCATGCCTCACTCTCACCTAGCTAGGTCAATGACTCAGCTATATAACAACTACCAATGCATGAAGATGAACAGAAATTTAAAAAGAAGGTTCATAACTTGTTATCCTACCACACATAATAGAAAAACTTCAACGAACTAGAGAGAGGAGCAGTTCCAACTGAAAACACAAAATTATGCCTACAAAATTCTCAACAAGTATGAATTTTTAACCCTAGCTTCAATTGAAAAGCTACAAAATTATGCATGCATGGATCTAAGGTATTAAATTCGTTTACCTTGTAATGACTCCATTCTATTTCTGAATCATCTTGATAGGAAAGAGGATTGTCACTACAATATGCAATCTTTAGATTGGATATATATAAAACTCCCATAACTGGACCAACTGATGTGGATGCATAACATGCATAAGCTTTCAGAACCTTTTCCCCAGGAACTGACTCAAAAGTTTGTCTGAAGATATTTTCATGGCCCCCTTCTGCAAGTATCTTCGTTCCCCGTGCAATTCTTCCCACAGCAGCTTCGGTAAAACTTGGGTTTGTTCTAACTTAACACATGATTTCAAGAAAACAGCATCTTAGAACAAAAGTTTTTAATATTTCTAAAGCAAAACGGTTAAGAGTGGTCTTGGACCTTTTATCACATTACATGGAACTAGTTTCAGCTACCTCTCTCAACTATCTATGCCTCAATTTTGGGGCACTTCTGAAATTTTTTCCCATATTTTTTAAATCATTATTCTATATAAAAATGAATAACATTTTGATATATTATGAGTAAAAAATGGTGATATTTTAAAAAAAAATTATAATTTTTTAAAGATTCAATGCTCTAAGTTAAAAAAGAAAACTATACCATTTATCGGAAAAATCATTAAAAGTTGAGAACAACACTATCTATTATCTATAAATAATTAAAATATCATTCATTTTATGTAAAATCAAATAGAAAAAAAAAGAAATGAGAAAAAAAAAACTTAGGAAGTGACCCAAGATTTAGGCGCAGCCCACAATCCCAACCCCATTATATGAGCAACAAAATAAAAAGGTAAGAACAATGTCACAGCCTCGTCAATGAATAAATAGAAACTGTTGAGATTATTTTGAAGCATTGAACACATCTTATTATTGATGAAACCTGTGTTTAGCATAGTGCTTTAATTTTTTATACTGCTATTTCCCTAAGAAGAAGGGAATACCAATATAATTCCATGGATATTATAATTACAGGAACAGAAAGAAATGAATTAATGACAAAGTAAGACATAAAAAGGAAGAAAACTAACAGTGAACCCAGGTGTTTTCAGCCAGAGTCTCTGCCTTCTTAGTTGCTTCTCCCACCCTCCTCCCCCATTTTTCCAGAACATTCCGAACGGTATTTAACTTGTCTGATCATAATAACATAATTAGGCATTAACATACATTCTTGCAAATGCACATTAATTCATATTGATAAAAGATATACAATTAATACTGACCCTTTACCGAGAAGGAGGGCGAGGAGAAAGGGGAAGAATAAAAATAGCGAGGCGATTCTCGGGGAGACACCACGAAGACCGATTCCTTAACCAATTCGGGGTTCCATCGCACCGATTTCTTGGTGGCGGAATCAGACAAGGCGGCGGCGCGTGTCGGAGGCTGCGATTCCGATTCCTTCGCTAAACTCGTTGCGTTTCCACCTCCATTGGGTGCTTGGCTAGACTCTTCTGCAACAGAATTACTCTGCTGGGGATCTTGGGTCCTGGATTGGACGTTGTGTTTAGTTTCCTGATTCGACTGTTCCATTCTCTTTGAGATCAGAGTCGGAAAACAGTGGCACGTAAGATCCTTGAAATGTAACGTATAACTTAAATTGAATATGAAGGTTTCATCATTTTTGAGATTGAAACTGAGGAAAGGAAGGCGTTGGTGTGTATGGTTGAGGCTAAAGAAAGAAGGAAAGAATAGTCATGGAACGAAAAATGCAGAAGATGGCTTTTTTTTCTTTTTGTTTTTTTTAAGGCGCGAAGAAGATGGAGACTTGGCAATTTTGCATGATTCTCAGCTTCTGCTTCTGGCTCTGCATATTCTTTGCTTCCAGATAGTTGAGGGTACCTCTGTAATTTTACCCTTTTTCTTGTATGTGAAAACTTTACCGTTAAGATCCATTTTTGCCCAAAAAATCTCAATTTTGCATCATAAGTTTTTTTTTTAGCAATGTTACCCTAGAATTTTCCAAATCATAGTAATTTCACTCCAGTTATTATCCAAGTTAAGTTTGACAGTTAGTTGACCAAATATAATGAAGTGTCAGCCCATATGAAATTTATGTCATTTCTATTTTAGGTTTAAGTGTCAAGTTGCCCCGAAAGTTTTCACTAAAGAGCTATGCTACATGGAAGTTTCCAAATCATAACAATTTCACTTTGGTTGTTATCTAAGTTAAGTTTACCTGTTAGTTGACTAAATATGGTTATCTGGTAAGTCCATGTGTTATCTGCTCCATTTTTTTACAAGTTAGATTTATAAATAAGGATTTTCTTTAAAAAAAACCTCATCTTAATGATTAGATAAATCATCTTGTGCGATGAAGAAAGAATCGAAGAGGTATTTGTTAATCTCGACATTGCTGATGTACAGTGACGGAAGGTTATCAGTGACATTATTCTTCGTAATCATGCTCAGTATGCTTTGAATTCAATAGTTAAATCTTTATCATCATTGCTCTCTAACAAACATGAGTTTCTCATCCATCTGTGGCTTCTTCAATGTTATTCATACTGTCAGCTTAACATATTTGATCCAGTAACAATCAAACTTAACTTTTATAATGGTCAGGGTCACCACATTACTCCAAGTTGGAAACTTCCACAGCAATATTAAACTCAAAATTTTTGGGGCAACATTGATCATAAATGAAAAATTTCATAGCAAATTTACACCTTAATATAAAAAAGGGTAATGGAGCAAAAATACCCATGATGATTTGCAAAAGGAGTATCCAGCACCATGAAAAAAATTTTGGTTAAAAAATGCCTATGTACATTATAAAATGGTTCAAAAATACCACCATCGTTAAATCATGTAACGCCGTTAAATATTTTTCATAGGCAATGGAGCAAAAATGCCCATGATCATAAGCAAAATGAGCAACAGGCACCATGTAAATTTTTTTTTGTTTAAAAATACCTATGTACATTACTATCCATCCGGCTCGGGCTAGTGATATATCATAAAATTCCAAATTGATGATTCCATTGATTTATTACTCATTCAAAATTCGTTCTAAACTCATTTTTTAAATTATCTCAACTTAAAATTGCTAATTGATCAAAATACTCTTGAGGACCTGGTCTAAGCCCCTTTGTACCCGGTCTAAATGTATTTTACCAAAAATTATGACCTGAGCTAATCTTACACAATTTCGCGTGTAGAATCCAACTTTGACCTCATATTTGTCAAAATCATGATCAAATTATAAAAATACCCCTAGTACCCTAGTAGCCATTATGTTAGGGTTTTAGGGGTAAAATTGAACTTGATTTTTGTTTTTTTATGATTCCATTGAGTTTATAATGGAAAATTGTGTAGGAAACATGTGAATTATAAAGTGTGAAGGCTTTACGGAATGAAATAACAATTTTACCCCTAAAAACCTAACATAATGGCTACTAGGGGTACTTTTATAAGTTGAGCATGATTTTGACAAATCTTAGGTCGAAATTGGATTCTACACGCGAAATTGTATAAGATTAGCCTAGGTCATAATTTTTGGTAAAGTACAGTTAGACAGGGTA
This sequence comes from Albizia julibrissin, assembly GCA_037074505.1. Lineage (NCBI taxonomy): Eukaryota > Viridiplantae > Streptophyta > Magnoliopsida > Fabales > Fabaceae > Albizia > Albizia julibrissin. The sequence goes on along the minus strand of CM073488.1, from coordinate 36,204,605 downwards.
CAAAGGGGCTTAGACCGGGTCATCAGGGGTATTTTGGTCAATTAGCAATTTTAAGTTGAGATAACTTAAAAAATGAGTTTAGAACGAATTTTGAATGAGTAATAAATCAATTGAATCATCAATTTGGAATTTTAGAATATATCACTAGCCCGAGCCGGATGGATAGTAATGTACATAGGTATTTTTAAACAAAAAAAAAAATTTACATGGTGCCTGTTGCTCCTTTTGCTTATGATCATGGGCATTTTTGCTCCATTGCCCATGAAAAATATTTAACGGCGTTACAGAATTTAACGATGGTGGTTTTTTTAAACTCTTTTGTAATGTACATAAACATTTTTGAACCAAAATTTTTTTCATGGTACTGGATACTCCTTTTGCAAAGCATCATGGCTATTTTTACTCCATCGCCCTATAAAAAACATGGATGACATGTGGACCTGTCACTCAGCATATTTGTTTAATTAATAGTCAAACTTAACTAAGATAACAACAGAAATGAAATTGCTATGATTTTAGAACTTTCAGAGTAACATTGCTCCAAATAAAACTTACAATGTAAAATTGAGATTTTTTGACAACTCATAATGCTAAAATTGACTTTGACCCAAAATTTTATTTTATTTCATAAATGAATTTTTGTTGGGCTGGTCAACGGTCATGCCAACTTCGTATGTGAATCTCTAGAAGGGTGTCAATTCATGGCCTTTTTCATTTTTGACACAGGCAAACTATTCATTTGAACAAGGACTATTCAGAGAATATGATGAACTATTATCATCATTCTTGACCCCAAAAACAAAAGCTTTTAAGAAATACCATCATGGGCTTGGGTAAGGCCCAGAAGCCCAAACTGAGGTGGGGCCCAAGGAAAGATCATGGAGACAGGAACACTGCAGAGTTCAGACAATGGTCTGCCTTATAGTGTCCGGTATTCTCTTCATGTTTTGGGATCAGTCTTGCTTATATCTAATGTACTTTATGATCTAGAATAAGCGGATTAATTATTAGAGCGAGTTTTGATAGGTAAATAAATAGAGGACCATCGCTTTTCATCTATTAAATGCATGAAAATCACTCGTGTTCTTCTAAAAAGCCCCACTTGGCTTGCAATTGATATGAGACCATATCAAAAGTCAACAGTTTCTTTGGCATCATTGGGTAATAAATTGATCCTGGCTCTTAACTCTCCAATTATGGGGACTACGTTTCATTCTCTGCGTACGTACTTGTTTGTTTTGATTTTTTAAAAGTATTTTTATGATTTATTAAATAAATATATAAGAGGAGTTTTATTTTAAATTATTAAAAAAAACTTCTAAAACTATGGTTTGAAAATTTCCTATACACGCACTACACCAGAAATCATGCCACTATTACATCAAGTCACACTCCATGTCAATTGCTTAGAATTGAGGAGAAAAATCCATCAATAAAATCTGAACATTGATATTCTGTGTACAAATTTTATAGAATACTATTATGTAACTCTTATCGATAAAATTTTTAATAGAGAGGACTTTTCCTTGTGATTTAAATTTTATTGTATCCTAAATATATGCCGGATTCAAGCTCAATATTAATATATGTGTATGTATGTTTGAATTGAATGTAATAATTTGAGAGAGTGAGAGATAAAACTCATGGCTATCATTGAGTTCGCAGAAGTAAACCTTAGCCCTTTTTAAATATTTTGTATCTTTCTCAACTTCAACAAGTGATCCGTGATCACAATCTCATTCGAAATTGCTAACTGTCTTTTCCCGGACATTCCTTCTCACTTTTCATGATCAATTATTTGATCTAACGGTCATCTGTTGTTGGTAGCTGTTTAGGAGAAAGGTTGTTTTTTTCACATCTGATGAATAAATGGGCGATATACTTTTAAAGGACTGATAAAAACGAATTAGATTTCATATGCAGTATGCACAATCACTTTTACATTATACTCGTATTATCTTTTAATTATATACAAATGGTGTCCTCTCACTGTAAAATATTCATTCATTTTTCTCAAAATGTTAACTTCTGTTATAAAATAGCTGTTCCATGATTGAACGAAAATAAATTTAAAAAAAAAAAAAGCTGAACAAGAGCATAAAAAATGAATCTAGTGGACTTATGTTAATATATATATACTCCTAACAGGTTTCAATAATTGCCAGCTTTTGCCAGCTTGCTCCTCATCATTCATTCAACCCAAAATAAACAAAACCCGAGTGAAGACTTTCCCCCAATTCCAATTCCCAACACAGCGATAAACAAATGCCAGTTTGGGATCACCTCATCGGAGCTCTCCCTGGAGCCACGTGTCCCAAGGTGCACGTGGCGTACAAGCAAAGGAGGTTCCCCTGGATCCAGCTGATCCGAGGCCCACCACATAAGTTCCTCCTCCTCATCATGTTCACGACAGCCAAACATGCGCTATTTGGGACGACCATTTTCTATCACTCCCTTTCCTTTCTTATATGCTTATTTTATTATCTGCAGTTGGCGCCCCTCCATGTTAGTTGTTCTCCACTTGCAACATTATTTATTTATATTATTTATTAACTATCCCTCGACTCCTATTAATTTCTCACGAAACGGCGATATATTAAATAAAAGTAGTAATGTTATCAATAATCCCAGTTTTGCGTTGTGTGGATCGGAGAATCACGAGGGAGGACTGAAAAGGGTGAAAATTCAAGATAGCCTTTTCAGTTTTCCCGAAATGACGAAGGGGTCCTCATCGACCGACAGGCGTTGACTCTGTCCATGTTAGTCTGATCCAACAAATTACAGCAGGTGTCTGTAACGCGTCAGAGCATGATGTACGGATAGGATTTGAGGGTGCTTCGCGATATTCGGAGACGAGGACCATCAATCCATCATCACCCATTTTGAAACGAGAAACTAGAAGGGAAATCGGCCAGACCCCAAATAAGAGTTTAGTATCTAACCTACGTAAAATTTATCTCAACTATTTAGTAAATTGGTGATAAACAGGTTAATTCTATTTTTATAAGGCATGGCTTAGAAGCCTACAAACCTAAACTATTTAATTTTTTTATTTATAATTATATAAGTGTGTATATAATATTATGTACATAATTTTATAAATTTATCAGCTTAACTTTAATTCTAAATTTCACATCTTATCGTCATTACACTTAACCTTTGATTTTGCATCAATCATTCACCCCCTATCTCTCTTCTCTTTGATTACTCGAGATACAACGCTAACTCACTCCTTATTCCTTGATTCGCGTCATCCACTAAAGTATAAGAATTATTGAGTTTATTTTTATGACAAATGAAATATTATAATTTTAGTAGAGAATAATTTGTCTCCATGTATGTGGGAAGAGTAGAAGAGGTATTGTTATACTTAGTCGATTTTAAAAAAAAATATATTTCATTAGTCAATAAACGATTAGTTTTTTTTATTTCTATTTACTCAACAAGTGTTTTAACTATATTTTTTTTTCTTACTAAATCCTAATATTACGACGAGAATGAATATTAGGCTTTCAAGATGTAATGTACGATTGTAAATAAGTATGAAGGGTTATATATAAATTTAGAGGTATAGTCTTTAAAAGCTATTGAAATAGGTCTTTAAACAAGCTTTAGGTCTTATTAGACATTTTAAAGACCCAAACTTAGACAACAAAAAAAAACTTACATATAGGATCAAGCTTTACAGACTTATAGCTTGTTTGAAATAGCGATTAAAACCTTCAAATGTAGCTTATAATTTATAGTATATGAGGTAAATATGTGAGAAAAATTTTATCTTAATTTATATAAAAAAAATATTTATAAACTCATCCAAATATGCTGTTACTTATTTAGGTACAGGTTAGTTTATTTCCACCCCGCTAGAAACTGCGAAGGGTCACCAAACGTTCTGAACCGTCTGAAAGCCAACAAAACAAGGCTGCGGAGTGGACCCTGACATCCATGATCAAATTTTTTTTTTTAATTAGTTACTAGTATCATATAATTACTAATAAATTTCCAGAAGATACGTGCCTCCCAAGCATTTTTTTTAAAAAAAATCGATGTAATTTGTATGAATTTTATATGGATGGTATGCACATGAATTTTATATGATATTGGATCGATGTATTGTTTATAAAGTTATTGAAGGACATTTTTCAAATTAAGAGAAGGATAATTTAATTGCCTGATTTGGACGTACATTAGGCACTAGATCAAGAGATATTATACTATCTCCAATTTTAAATAGAATACTTAATTGATTGATGTGGTTTAATTCAATATATAAAACCTTAATTTATTTTTCTGACAAAAAAAAACCTTAATTCATTCCCTTAATATTTTTTATATTATTCTCATTAATTTCACAAAATTTCTCACTATTTTTCTCTGACATTTAATATTCTCATTAAAAGAAGAGCATAACACAATTTTTACCCCCATATTAATAAATAATCAATTTAACTAATTTTATTTAATTTCTAAAAATTAATTACACAAAGTGATACATTAAAAATGAGGGGTGAGTAATTGTTTTGTAATCTACTAATATGAAAACTTATCTGAACGGGAGATTACAAGTACAATCCTGTTGATCTCATGTAATATACAGAAAGCATAGGTGCTATACGAAATTTGTACATACATATAGAACAATATTGCTTCAATTTAGGTCCTTCTCGGGAATAAAATTTGTATCGAGGATTTTTCTCCCAATTTCAAAAAAGTAAAAGTAGGAAAGAGGGAGAAATGGCGGTATATTGGAATGGCAGAGACAAGGACCGTTTACTGGCCGTCTGGGAACCGACGCAGAACAAGGAGGGGTGGTTATGGTAATTGCGTACAACCATAAGAGGACAAACTAAGTACATCTTTTTTTTTTTTTTTTGCCAACTACAAACTAAGTACATCCAAAAACTCACAATTTTGCTCATCAAATTCCGGCCCACGCTTGACAGGGGACACTTACCCATTCGATCTATCTGTTATTATTATTTTTTTTTATAATTTCAATAGGCGTTCAGGATTTATAATTTTCCCTCTTCATATAATTGTTCCGATTCAAACTTAAAATTTAAAAAGATTTGATGAGATCTTATGCTATTAGATCAATTAATCAATTTTTTGTAAGGTTGTATATGTTATTATTGCAACAAAATTCAAACAAATGAAAAAATCATCAAATTATTAAAAAAAAAAAAAAAACGGGGCCCATTCACCTCAGGCACCGTCCATTGGGGGTAGGCCGTGGCTGTGTGAGTAAATATCAGGAACAAAAATTAAAATAAAATAGAAAGCGTTTTTTAGATGAAATAATGATAGGATGAGTTCATTTAATTTAAGTGATTCGAGGAATCTTTTTCTAGCATTATTGGTTGATTAAGTCGTTGTCTCTCTAAAGCCTTCCTCTTCCCCGTTTCGCCTCTTTATATTCCTCTCTTCTCCTTTTCGTCTCCCACTCATCTCTCACATTTCCTCGTCTTTCATTTTCTCTTTCTTTCCTCTATTTCAGTTTCAGATCTCACCATGGCTTTCGCTGCTCTTGGAGTGTTCGTTGTTTTGGGCCTTTTGGCTACTTCTTGCTTTGCACAAGCCCCCGGAGCTGCCCCCACTCAGCCCCCCACCGCAACCCCACCGAAAGCCGCCGCACCTGCTCCCCGCACCCCACCGCCGGCCACTCCCCCAACTGCTGCTACTCCACGACCGGCAACTCCTCGTCCGGCTGCAGCTCCCGCTCCAACCACTCCTTCACCAGTGGCAACTCCTCCCTCGGCTACCCCTACCGGCTCTCCGGCGCCGTCCTCAGAATCACCTTCTGCCGGCTCCCCACCGGCACCTGCTCCTAAGGGCGTTTCACCCTCCTCCGGCAGCCCTGGTTCTGCGCCATCCGCCGGATCTCCTCCACCACCCTCTGCTGCATTCTCCTTCAGCAAGGCCTTTGCTGCTGGGACTGCTCTTGTGGGTACATTCGTGGCCATGGCCGTGATTGCTTGAAGTTCTGACCGGTTTCAGTATTGCTGAGATTCGTCTAGGCGGAGAGAGAGATGAGCCGTTGATCTCGAGATTTATGGATGGAGGGACGAGATCTGTTTGATTTTTCTTCCGAGCGTTTCTTTTCTATTCTTCCGATCCGTTTCATATCTATTAATTTCGAGGGTTTTTATTTTTTTTAAATATTTTTGTTGTGCTTTTTATTTATTGGATGGTGATCATTGATTTGGTGATTGATATTGTTTGTGTTTGTTCACACGTGTATGTAGATGACTATCCTGATCATTTCGGTGTACATCTAATGATAGATTTTATGAATAAAACAGTTTGTAATTCTTTCACTATATATTCTCATCTCATTTTCCAACTTTAGTCAGCTTCTCTCGCCCTTAGAAACTAACCAAATCTAGTTCTCCGGACATAATAGGGCTATTGATTATGACATTATAACATCTTTGATTGTTTTTTTGCAGAAATGGGGTCGACCACTTTGGGATCTAGAACTAATCTTTATGCCCAGATCTGCATTGAATTTGGGTGGCTTTTGGCAAAACAAACATAATGGAAAGAATGAATATAGTAGTAGTATTTTTCATTGGAAGTATGTGATTTTTTTTTATGTTTGGAGTAGTTTTTTATAAGTTTATAAATATTTGTTATGTAAATCGAAATAAAATTTTTTTTATATATAATTATTTTACATACTATTAATCATAATTAAAAATTACTTTCCCATTATTATTTTAAACAAACTATTTGACGGCAATCCAACGGCCTTAGTGTAATGTAGAGACGTGACTTGAGTGGAACCACAAATCGAGGTTAATTCGGCATCTCTTAAGAAAAAACTAATAGAATATAAATCATTTTCAGTTAATTAATTAATATTTTTCTCAGTCACTTTTTAATTTTGTCTACTTATTGTATACTTCTTTTATGATATATTAAATGACTCGCCTATTATCTCTTATTTTTACTGTTCTAGAATTCGGACTGGCCTGGTTCGGAAATCGATAAACCAGTGTTTGAACCGGTTCGGTCCAGTCCGGTGATCGGACCGGTTCAATATTTTTTTATTTTTAAAAAATCAATTTTTTAAATTTGTTTTAGAATTGTATATTTATAAATTTAAAATTTTTAATTTCTCACATGTTTAACTCCGATCTAATTTACTCACCTTTAACCGATATGATTTTCAGAACCTTACTTATTTCTATCAGATAAGAGTTTAATATTATAGACGAGAGAAGTATAATGACTTTTGGTTTCCGCATGACTCCTTTTTGAAGAGGAAAGGAAAAGAAAAGAGAAATGCATTTAGAAGCTTTTAACTTTTTGGATGAACTGTGAACGTGCAAATCAGCAAATGCATTGGATTCTCTGATTAGAAATCTGATGAATCTAGGCGCTTCATGTAGCTTCCTGTTGGATGCTTGCCACTTGTACCTCTCGTTTTGTTATCCAAGTTCCAAGCCCAAAGGGGGAAAATTACTGTAGAGTCCCCACAGAAGATTCAACAGCATAAAATAATCAAATAATTATGAAGTCTACATTAGATTTTATTAGCTGTAACTCAGTTGTGAGCTGTGGAGGGAAAAGGAAGAACGTGGGTTATGGTTAGGTAATCGGTGTTGTATGCCATGCCTTTCCATCGAGATTAGTTTAACCTAATGTCTTAATCAAACTCAAAACCAAATGATTCCCATAACTTTTTGTTTTTTTGAAGGTTTTTTTTTCAGTCACGAGCTTGAAGGTTGAAACCACTGATCACTATCTTCATAGACCAAGGACCATGCCCCACGCTACATTTTTTGTTTTGTTCCCCATGATTCTGATTTGATCCATTCCACTTTTACAACCCCTATCAAAATTTCTCTGTTTAATTGATACATCCTGGTTAATTTCGCGCCCATTTTTCTATTCTTCTAATTTTTTTTTGAAACTAGACTATACGAATCTTCTTCTCTTTTTTTTTGACTTTTTATAAACTATATTGATTTATCCGCATTTCATTGATTCATAGTAATTTTTTTCCTGCGGTTTTCAAATTTATATTAAAATAAATGATACAGATTTCCTAAAGGTTCTATTTAAATTTTAATATTTTTTTATATGTTTTTGAGAATATGAAACAGGGGATAAAGGCACAAAGAAGAAGACAGTAAGAGGTGAAAGTGATTGTAATCTTGAAATTATTTGAATATAAGCTAAATCAGTTTCTGATTCTGGGGTTCCTGTAGAATCATTATCTCTGTTGTAGCTTACTATTGAAATATAGGAAGCCTTTTTAGTTTAGAATTAGAATGCTCAACTAACCAATGAATGCTTATTCAAGTGAAAGAGGTTACTCCTTAGTGAATCAATATTTTAATTTTTATTAAAAGATGTCTCCACGTTTAATATTTTACAGTGTTTTAAAAAGAATTATCTTCGATGGTGAGGGGGATAGTCAGCTTCAACATGCTATCTGCCACCTCAGCAATGACCCCTATACGATCTATATGTTATTGTTACCATCTCTCTCTCAATTACACAGCACATGCATCAGTCAATTTTGTTCACATAGAGAATGTGTAGTATAATCATTGTATTGATAACGGATTGATTAGTTGGTTTAGATTGGAAATCGATCACTAATCCGGTCTAATTGAGTATAAAATATCATTCGGTCGATCCGATGTGAACTGGGGTGACCCGACTAGTCATGGGTTGCTCTTTTTTTTGTTATTTTTTTATATTCCAAACAAAGTCGTTTTAGTTTTTTTAAAAAAAATATATATTTTTTACTAAAAAAATTTTATTTCCAAAGAGCTTTAAAAGGATTGTAGGTATTAGGTTCAGGAGATTATATTAGACTATTTGTTAAGAAAAACTCTAATGTAGTGTTTTAAATGATATTCATGAACATTTAAATTATATATATATATATATTAATTGGCCTCAATCTGACCCCCAGTTGACCCCGGTCTGAACCACTGATCCTTAATCCAATGTCTCGGCTGGTTTAGAGTCTGATCCGATTTTCAGCATCTTGAGTATAATACCATGCAATGATAATACTATCTTATAATACCATACAATGATAATATTATTTCTTGTCTTAAACATAAAATCTGGTTGACTTTTTTTTTAGAGATAAAGGAAGCTAAATAAGTTACTTAATCATTATGTAATATTCCTACCAGTTCTTTTTATAAGTAACAACTACCACTTTCATGCGGATTAAAAGGGTAGTTAAATTTAGTTAAAAGTAATATGTAATATATACAATTTTTTTTCAATTATAGCCTTATTTATAAAAAGGGCTTAGGAGGAGAGGTGGAAAAACGGACCAGCCTTTCACGGGCTCAGACATAAACAAGCCAGCCTGTTTAAACCGGACTCCCATAAAAAAAGTCATATTTTGAAGCCCAACCCTTTTGATTATGGGCCTGCTTCAAACAAGCCTATTTAACAAAAATATTATTATTTTTGTATTCTATTAAAGAAATTAAATTAAAACATTAAAATTTGTAACTTAAGACAAAAATATTTCAAAGTATTAAATATTTTTTTTTGATAAATAGAATAAGTGATCATTTGGCTTAAAACAAAATTTATTTATGAGATAGAGACTTTACCTTCACATTTTTCAATGTGTGTTATTTATTTCTCTTTTTGACATAGTTTATATAATATTTGGATCTCCTCAAATACAATTAAAAAATTGTTCACTTTATTTATCTTACACCTATAAAAAATGATAATTTCAATATTTCACAAGGAAAAATTTCTTTGTGAAATTATTAACAACAAATGAAAGATTCTTAAAAATTGAGTAATTGTTTTTTTTAAAAAAAATCAATTAGAAGATTTTTAACTAACTATAATGTCAGTAACAAGCTTTTTTTTAGCTTTTTAATAAGAATATAATCAACTTTTTTTCTTTAAAAACATTCAAATAGCAACACTATATGATTTGAAAAAAAAAATCCAATTTAAAATCCCTCAAAGCAAACCCAACTTATAATCATTTAATAAAAATAAAAAAAAATTGGTGGGCTTAAAAGGGTAGCCTATTTAAACCCGCGGCCTAACAGAGCTGACTCTTTTAGGCTCGTCTTCATCTGAAGACTCTAAAACATAAGCTTGCCCTTAACTTAAACTAGCCGGCCCAACAGGCTGGGCTAATTTTCTCTGCTTTACTTAGGAGAAATAATGAGTGGAAATTAAATGTGGATAGATAATGAATGAAAATAAAAGTAATTTTGAAAAAAAATGTGAAATATGTATAATTTATTGTAGACAGATGTTAAGAACAAGGACATTCTTGTTAAGTGTTGGGTAAACCCTAAACCGTGGTTTTAAAAGTTATTTTTTGTAAATTGAGATAAAACTCCTCTCACATACTTACCTTATAACTTATAAAAACCATTCTCCAAAAACTAATCCAAACATACACAAATGTCCTCGTTCTTAGTGCATGTGTGATTGTAATTATTACAAAAGTTTGTATTCAACGAAGGTAAAAGTGAAAAGAAAATTTTCATTTGTAGACAAAAAGGATTCATTACTTATAAAAATAATATATTTAAGAGAAAGAATGTTATTTATAAAAATGATCAGATGAAGTAGTTTATAGATTAAAAAATTAGTTTAGAGAAAAAAATAATAAATATAAATATTTTAAATTTATTTCTTTAATCTTTTAAAAAAATAAACTGAATTTTATAATTAGGAAGTGGGTAGTAACTTAAACAACAGAAATAACAGACCCTCCTCTAACAGTGGCTAGAGTTTAGAGGTGGTAATATGGGTTGGGACTACGGGCCGAGCCCGCCCAACCCGTAAATATGAGCGGTTTTGGTTCTGAAAAATTGGGACCATTTAGAAGCAGTTCTTTTGGGCCCAAACCCATATGGTCCAACCCATGACGGGTTGGACCACCGGGTTGGGGGTTGGCCCATTTTTTTTTTTTAATGTTGTCTAGTGTTTATTGGACAAGGGAGATTGGGTGAAAGACCAAAGACAAACAAGACTCAATCCAATTTGTGTAGCCTTTTGGGTCATTCATTATTGTCCATTTCATTGATTCTTTTTGGGGTTGTGACTTGCTGCTCAGTTGCCTAGTTTGAGTCTTTGAGAGTTAAGACATGGTATTCATAATTTAGTATACTCCTCCTCCCTTAGATTTATGTTTTTTTAATTTAGTATACTAAAATATTGATAGCTTTTGGATTTATGTTTTTTTGTTATGTGTGGACTTGTGATTAATGTTTAATTTTTAATGAATTTTTAATTTCTTTATGGTTTATGTTGGTAGAAAAAATAATTTTTAATATATTGTATTAAAAAAAATTTAAAAAAAATAATATGAGTTGGGCGGGCTAACCCACCAACCCAATGGTTATGGGTTGGGTTGGTTAAATGCCAACCCATATTAATACGGTTCTTTTGGGCCCAACCCATATGGTCCCAACCCACAACAGGTTAACCCAAACCCAGTGAGTTGGACTATATTAACACCTCTACCAGAGTTTAGTTTGACGAAGCAGACCATATCCGCGCGGGGGCATGGCTCAGCCTTGACCCTGAACAGTGTTGACAATTCCAACATTAATTCCAATTTTCTATCTCCGTCATATTGACTTCATGTCCTATGCAATCATGACGAATTTTATCAAGCTCCCAGAAAATCACTCAGTTTCCTTTGAGGCACTTTACAGTAAGGCATTCCCTCTAGCTCCTGTTATAAAGTTCAAATAATAAATTTGCGTTAACAAAAAGAAAAAAAAACAAGTAAAATTAGTTACTGTAAAACTTAAAAGAAATAAATATGTATTTGTTTCTAATTATACCTTTATTTATAAAGAGGATAAGTGAGAGAGGAAATAAATACAATTAACAAGAGGTAAGGTGACAAAAAATAAAAAATAAATGTTTAAAGAAATCTAAAATAAATTTTATTTTTTAATATATATCTATTCACAAATTTATAATTTATAATTTATAATAGAGGACGGATGAAGCATGTTCCCCACAAGGAAATCTTTGTACATGGCATTGTTGCTAATTAATAGGCTACTGATCTTGATCATTCAAGATTCACAACTGTATCTCGGTCTTCAAAGAAAATGTAATGTCTTGTTCTGGTGCTAAGACTGAATATAGAAAGTCAACAAATCACTTGGATTTAGTCTGTTCTAAAAGAATTGAACGACTGCCAGTGAGCTTTAGCACAAATGGCACCTATCTCTCTCTTTAAGGAAGATGTCACAAGTTTGAGCCTATGTGAATGTGGGCGTTTGTGTTTGTGTGCTTATTATTTGATCCTATATAAAAAAAAAAAAAAACCAAGAAGAAGAATTAAACGGCTTGGAGTAGAACCAAAAGAAGTCCAGTTGGACCAATTCTGTAACACTAGAGAGAAGGTTATCAAGAAGAACATGTTTTTGAGGTTTTTAAGGGCTTTTCATGTTAGTGTCTGACCATATTTTGTTTGTTAAGAGATGGAGGATGGTGGACGAGAAACATTTATAGCTTGTTTGGTATATTAGAATTGATTTTGATATAAATAAAAATTGATATAAATATGAAGATGGAAATAAAGTTTAAAAATACGCTTGGTATGTCATAAAAATGAGACTTAATTTTTATATGAAAAGACTAAAATGTCGTTCTAAATTTTTTTTAAAAAAATCCCACATCTAGCCTCATCCCCTTCTTCCTTCGAACCTCAACTTTTTCAGGCAAGATTTCATATCTATGAATGTCAAGCACAAAACACTGCTAGAGGTAACTTCAATCTTGAGATCAAGCACTTACCACCGTTAGCGTGATTTCAGATCTTGCTTACCGGTTTATTGAGGCGGAGAGACTTACCCAGGAATGAAAGCTTAGGCGCTAGTATTCCCCAAAGCCATCAGCGAGCTCCATAGGCAGAGCATGATTACTCCTCCTCTGCACTTGTGAATTGTTCAGTGTCATCAACCACTACTACAGTGTCGACATCAGCGTCATTGCCAGCTCAAATAGAACAAGATTGCTCCCCCACAGGTCAACCCAGATCTCGACTGTAACGACCCTTTCTCACAAACAACAATTATCCACATTTATACAAAATCAGTGATAATTTTTTTTTTCAATACATATCAGAGTTCAGGACACAAACTCGCCTACAAACTCTTCCACAACATATCAGAGTTTAGGGCACAAACTCGCCCACAAACTCACTGCAGATAAATTTATTATTCTGATATCACATCACAATTAACCCATGGGTCACAAAATGATTTCCAACATAGATATCCAAACAGTAAATATGGCATTTTAAAAACATGTGGGCCCTATAATGGCAATATAGAAATTAATACAACACCAATACCAAAAGAGGCCTACAAGAATTCTCAACGTCTATGCCTCTGGTTGCTTCCCTTGGCCTCTATCCAGATTAGAGGTATTGCCTGAAAAATTATTTATAATGACGGGGTGAGACATAAAGTCTCAGTAACCAAAGTAAATTTATAAAATATGCAGGAAAAGATTGTAAGTCAGAGAAGCAGGTTTAACTGACATAATAATAGTAATAATAATATTCTCATAATTTAACATTTAACATGATATAATCAATAAATAAAACCATCCCCACTCATCCATCCTGCTCCTCCTTATATCCTCTGGACTGGTACAGCCTATCAGTGCTAGTATACCCGGCCAAAGGTTAGCTAGTCACATCAAGAATACTGCCCCCTCCCATGCCACCACCAATATACCGTAACAGGGAGGTGTCCGCCCAAACACTCAGCTCCAAAATCCGGGCCAGGATTGAGAGAGCCGATGGGCACACAATTCACCATATCTCTTCCACACAACCCAACATATCCCGTAATATAAAAAATAATAAATTAATACAGCTTTCGAAAACAATTACGAGAATTCTAAATTCTTATACAACATTCCATCTCAAACAACATATCCACCATAATAGTAACAATTTAATAATAATTTCCACTTATATATGTAAATTAGAAAATACACTGCTTCACTGAAATAAATTCATATTCAAACATAAATATAATCTTGTAAAGCACATACAAGTAATATAGATAAAAGTAAGGTTTATAAAATACCTTACAGTCCAAAACAAGCATATAAAATAAATTAACCCCAGTTACCTCGATTCCAAGCTTAATCTTAATTTGAATAGTAAAACCCGTGCAATCACCGATCACAAGAAAAATCTACATTATTAATGTAGATACCAATTAACCAAAAATAACAATAAAATAATTAATTTACATAATTTAACTCCTACAACCCAATTTTCTCTACAACTATTATCCTCATTTATTCCAATTTCCTTAAAAGAAATCCTTAAATAACCTTTAATATACCCATAATTACAAAATCTCCAATACCAACTTCCTAAATAATTAAATCTCTCTTTCATAATATATATGGATATAATATAATTATTAAACAATTCCTCAAATACCCACATAATTAAAATCATATCAAATTATAATTCAAATATTAAGTCCTAATTTATATTTTTCATATAACTCAGATCTAACAAAAATAAACCGATTAAAACCTCAATAATACCTCCAATAATCCAAATAAAATATTTAAACTAATTTTTATCGGTAAAAACACCCTATAGGGATTAATTTAAACCCTATTTATAAAAGAAATTAATTATAAAATCACATGACCACTAAATAATAAATCTAAACCGATTAAAATAAACTATTAATTATTCTCTACATTTCTACAGTCTTATATTGATAAAACTCAAAACTTGCCTAAAATCATATCCCCAAAATATTCTCTAACTAGCATAAAATTACTATCATATGAAAGAGAAAATTATTTAGAACATTTTTCATAAAAGAAACTTTATGATTAGAAGAGAGTTTATATACCTTATTGATCTCCGAAGAACCGAAAATACCCCAATCAGAACCTCACTCTCTCTTCTTTTCCTGAAACACTTCACTTACGTGAAGTGTTTAGCTGAGGGGGTATTTATAATACCCCCTCTACTGCAGAATTTGTTGCTTTGGCGCCTGATGCGCCAAAGCAACATACATATATATATATATGTTTTTGACAAAAAGGGGGGTTTCCCCCTTTTGTCATGGTAGGCGCCGATTTCGGCGCCTACCTTTATATATATATATATTATATATATATATAATATAATATTATATAATATAATATTATTATATTATATTATTATTTTAATAAAATATTATTTTATTATTTTATTAATTAATTAATTTTTAATTTAATTTTTTTTTTTAGAATGTCACAATTCTCCCCACCTAAATAGAATTTTGTCCCCAAAATTCCTAACACATATAAATGTTAAAACAAAAATTTTCACAACACAATTGACACTCCAATCACAATAAAACACAAGTTATCAACACAAAATTTAATCATAAGATTACACATTCGATTGCAACACAACACATCACAACCATAAATATTAACATTACTAAAATATAGAAGCATACTTAAGTAAATAAGTTCGGAAAATCACGTCGCATCCGCTCTTCGGTTTCCCAGGTAGCATCTCCGGGAGACATACCCTTCCAGAAAACTTTTAGGAGTCGAATGGTTCTATTCCGCAGCTGCTTGTCTTTCACATCTAATATTCTCTCTGGCTCAGACATATAGGTCAAATTCTCCCTCAACTCAATCTCTTCAGGTGCAATCACATGAGAAGGATCTGGATGATATTTCTTAAGTTGTGACACATGGAACACATTGTGAATACCCGACAAGTGTGGAGGTAATGCAATTTGATAAGCAACTGGGCCAATTCGTTCTAGAATTTTGTACGGTCCAATAAATCGGGGAGTCAACTTCTTGGCTTTAATAGATCTACCAATGCCAGTCACTGGAGTAACTTTAAGAAAAACATGATCACCAACTCCAAACTCTAAAGGTCTACGCCGCCTATCCGCATAGCTCTTTTGTCTACTCTGAGCGGTCAACAACTTTTGGCGAATCATCTCAATTTTCTTCGTAGTTTCATCTACTAAATCCGGTCCAATCACAGTTCTTTCGCTTAACTCAGTCCAACAGAGAGGCGATCTACACTTTCTGCCATATAATGCCTCAAAAGGCGCCATCTGAATACTTGAGTGATAACTGTTATTGTAAGCGAATTCTGTCAAAGGTAAATGATGATCCCAACTACCAGGTAACTCAATGGCACAAGCCCTCAACATATCCTCAAGGGTTTGAATTGTTCTCTCTGTTTGTCCATCGGTCTGTGGGTGATAAGCCGTACTATACTTCAACCTAGTTCCCATAGCCTCCTGTAATGCCTTCCAAAAGTTTGATGTGAATCTCGGATCACGATCTGACACAATCTCTGTAGGCACACCGTGCAACCTAACAATCCAATCCACATACAATTGAGCTAATCTCTCCAGGCTATAACCAATATGGATCGGTAGAAAATGGGCCGATTTCGTTAATCTGTCCACAATGACCCATATTGCGTTATGATGTGCTGCAGTCTCAGGCAATCCCACGATGAAATCCATAGAAATGCTGTCCCACTTCCATTGAGGAATCTTTAAAGGTTGAAGTAGCCCTGGAGGTTTTTGATGCTCAATCTTCACCTTTTGACAAGTCAAACACTTCAGCACGAAGGTTGTCACATCACGTTTCATCTTAGGCCACCAATATCCTTGCTTCAAATCTCGATACATCTTAGTGATTCCTGGATGAATGGTATATTTACTCTGATGAGCCTCCTCCAGAATATTCTTCTTAATTTCCTCATTGTCTGGAACACAAATCCGCTTCTTGTACCTCAATATACCTGTATCTCCAATATCATAGTCAGGTACTTCACCATTTTCCAACTCCTTTCGGATCCGTAGCAATCGATTATCTTCTATTTGGGCCTTCTTCAAATCACCGTAAAAATCAAAATTTCCAACTACTGTACTCAAAATCACTTCTGACCTTGGTTCCAGATAAACTTCTGATAATCTTTCCAGGAGATTATGCTCAGTCACACACATATGAAACATGTGTATTGACTTCCGGCTTAAAGCGTCTGCAACTACATTCGCCTTCCCTGGATGATACTTTAACTCGTAGTCATAATCTTTCAAGAACTCCATCCATCTCCTCTGTCGATTGTTCAACTCTTTTTGATCCACGAGATACTTCAATGTTTTATGGTCACTGAAGATCTCAAATTGGGACCCATACAGATAATGCCTCCAGATCTTTAAAGCAAAAACAACGGCTGCAAGCTCTAAATCATGCGTCGGGTATTTTTCTTCATGGGGTCTTAACTGACGAGATGCATAAGCCACCACTTTACCATCTTGCATAAGCACACATCCCAAACCTTTAAATGATGCATCTGTGTACACCGTGTATGGTCTGTGTGGATCAGGGATAGTGAGAACAGGTGCAGTTGTTAACCGAGTTTTTAGCTCCTGAAAAGCTGCCTCGCACTTCTCATCCCAAATAAACGGTTGTTCTTTCTTAGTCAATCTGGTGAGTGGCGTGGCAATCCGAGAAAATCCCTCTATAAAACGACGATAATAGCCAGCTAATCCCATAAAACTGCGCACCTCTGTCACAGTCTTAGGTGGTTCCCACTTCAACACAGCATCTACCTTGCTGGGGTCAACTGCTACTCCCTTTTCTGAAACTACATGACCCAAAAACTTAACCTCTTTTAACCAGAATTCACATTTACTCAGCTTCGCATATAACTTATGCTCTCTCAAAATTTGTAGTACTATTCGAAGATGTTTCTGATGCTCCTCTTTACTCTTTGAATAGATAAGAATGTCATCAATGAACACCACCACAAATTGATCCAAATATGGTCTGAAGATCCGATTCATGTAATCCATAAACACCGCTGGTGCATTTGTTACCCCAAAAGGCATAACAAGGAACTCATAATGACCATATCTAGTACGGAAAGCAGTCTTTGGAATATCTTCTGCTCGTACCCTCAACTGATGATATCCCGACCTCAGATCAATTTTTGAAAATACAGATGAACCTACGAGCTGATCTAACAAGTCATCTATCCTCGGCAATGGATACTTATTCTTAATAGTGACTTTATTTAGCTGCCGATAATCAATGCAAAGCCTCAAGCTGCCATCTTTCTTCTTCACGAACAAAACTGGTGCACCCCAGGGAGATACACTTGGACGGATAAAACCTTTTTCTAACAAATCTTCAATCTGCTTCTTCAATTCACCCAACTCCGAAGGTGACATCCGATAAGGAGCTTTAGAGATCGGCTCTGTCCCTGGTGCTAACTCAATGGAAAACTCGACTTCTCGTTCTGAAGGTAATCCGGTCAACTCTTCAGGGAACACATCAGGAAACTCTTTTACCACATCGATCTGGTTAATATTTTCCTGAGATTCTACCTGAACTGAGAAAAACACCACGAAAGCTTCACACCCCTTCCTTACACTTTTCTCCACCTGGGCCGCTGACAACATAATCGAATCTTGGGGTATCTCTCTAATTACTGTGCAAGTATTAAATTGCACAGTTTTATTCTTACATTGTAAGGTTACATCATTAGATGATAACCAATCCATACCCACAATCACATCTATACCCCGCAAAGGTAGACAAATCAAATCAATGGTCGTTTCACGACCCTCACATACAAACAACAATTTCCTACACACCATAACAGTTTTCACACATGCACCAGCAGGGGTAGACACAAACAGATCATAAGGTAGATCACTCATAACAAGCTTTAATTTTTCCACACAATCATAGGAAATGAAAGAATGGGTAGCACCAGAATCATATATAACAGATAAAGGATGTCCTTGAAGAAGAACATTACCTCGGATCAGATTTGGGGCGATCCTCGCCTCCTCAGCAGTCAAAGCAAACACTCGCCCGGGCATCGATGGTCTAGATGCCTGATCATCTTTCCTTCCTTTAAAGCAATATCTCGCAATATGACCCTTCTCCCCACAATTAAAACAAGTCAAACACTCGCCATAATGTATTCTTCCACAACGAGTACAAGGAAGACGTTGAATCACGCTAGGACTTGATGTTGTTGATCTTTGCTGGAAGCCTTGATTCACCCTGGTATTGTTGCTCCTGCTCTGATTTGTAACAGGACGATTCCTCTGCTGGAAGCTTCCCTGCTGAAAACTCCTTCTGTTTCCAGATGCACCAGAACTTGAAGGATAATTCCTCTTATTAATTCCCCCAGATATTCCCATATGACTGTTAAATCGGCCTTGAAAATCCCTTCTCATAGATCTCTCGGCATCTCTATATCTTCTACAGACTTCTCGAATTTTGGCAATCAGCTCTTCGAGGGTAGTGATGTCATAAGTGCCCATCCTCGCTTTGACACTATCATTACATTTCTCGAACATCTGTCGGGCCAACCAATTGTTGTGAGCCTTGTTGGTTCTATCTAACTGTGATACATATTTGGCCAACCCCATAAATTTAGATATATAAGTGTTTTCATCCATCTCCCCCTGTCGAAGAATGAAGAACTCAGCTTCTTTTTGGTGCCTCATCACAATGGGAAAATAATAATCGAAGAACATTCTTTTAAACTCATCCCACTTAAGATCATGCCCATCAGCAGGCTTTACAGTGTTCCACCAATTCAACGCATCACCCTTTAATAGAGTTTTCGCAGCAATCACCTTTTGATATTTATCGCATCGAATTGACTCAAATAGCATTTCCAGCCTATCAATCCAACTCTCCGCGTCTGTTGGCGATCCTCCCGAGAATGTCTCAGGATGGAAACGATCTAAATGCTTCCACACTGTGAACATATCTGGAGCTCTAAATTGCTCTGCTGACCCATCCGTCTCAGAGTATGGTGGATGCAGAACTAGCTTTTCAGAATGAACACTGTTTTGCTCCTCTGTTTCAGCATTCACCTCTTGAGTCTTATCCTTGTTTGCTCCGTTCGGTCCTTCATTATCCCTGCCTTCCTCAAGCCTTTTCAATCGTTCCTCTGTTGCAATGGTCCATCCATACAGATGTCGCAACATTTCAGCCTCGGATAAATTCTCATGGGGCCTATTAGGTCTCTGTTGGCCCTGTTGACTATTGTCACCGATGTCTGTATGTCCAATATTCACCATCTCTCCCCACCTATGGGTAAAACCACCCAAAGATGGTAAATAAAAATGAGAAACAGAACACAACATAAAAGGGAAGCAGGTGTGTAAAATCCTATATTGCCATACTCTAAATGTAATGCATGATAGGGCCAGGAATAGAACTGGGAATTTGGGCCGGGCTAACGGGCCGAGCCCGTTAGCCCGGCCAAATAAACGGGCTCGGGCTTGAAAGTCCGAGCCCGTTTATTTATTCGGGCTAAACGGGCTCGGCCCGTTTAGCCCGAAAGTTAAACGGGCCTGCCCGTTGGGTAAACGGGCCGGCCCGTTTAACTATTTAAAAAAATAAAAAAAAATTTTATATATTTTTCAAATAAGTTAGATCTCAATGTTTTCAATTCTTAGTGATGTTGTGTTTAAAGACTTCCTTTTTTTTTTATTTGACACTTTTTTCATATTATGTCTATTTATTTTACTATTATTAAATTTTAAAAAAATGTATTCACATGTTTTTGTGATGTAAGTAGACAAAAAAAAAGAAAGTAAGAACAAATTTGGTTTTGTAGCATGA
Source organism: Albizia julibrissin (assembly GCA_037074505.1). NCBI lineage: Eukaryota > Viridiplantae > Streptophyta > Magnoliopsida > Fabales > Fabaceae > Albizia > Albizia julibrissin. The sequence continues at coordinate 36,183,950 of CM073488.1, read as the reverse complement.
ATATATAAAAGAAAATAAGTGTGACATAAATGGATAAAAGAGAAAGGGAGTAAAAATTTTTTTTAAAAGGGAGTAAAATTTAAAAAAAAACAAAAAAAAAATAAAAACGACGGGCTAACGGGCTGGCATTTCGCCAGCCCGTTTATAAACGGGCTAAACGAGCTTGGGCCCGTTTAGCCCGTTATCCCAACGGGCCAGCCCGACGGGCCCGGGCTGGCCCGTTTTCCCAGTACTAGCCAGGAAAATCGTAAACACATTGCTTTGATACCAAAAATGTAACGACCCTTTCTCACAAACAACAATTATCCACATTTATACAAAATCAGTGATAATTTTTTTTTTCAATACATATCAGAGTTCAGGACACAAACTCGCCTACAAACTCTTCCACAACATATCAGAGTTTAGGGCACAAACTCGCCCACAAACTCACTGCAGATAAATTTATTATTCTGATATCACATCACAATTAACCCATGGGTCACAAAATGATTTCCAACATAGATATCCAAACAGTAAATATGGCATTTTAAAAACATGTGGGCCCTATAATGGCAATATAGAAATTAATACAACACCAATACCAAAAGAGGCCTACAAGAATTCTCAACGTCTATGCCTCTGGTTGCTTCCCTTGGCCTCTATCCAGATTAGAGGTATTGCCTGAAAAATTATTTATAATGACGGGGTGAGACATAAAGTCTCAGTAACCAAAGTAAATTTATAAAATATGCAGGAAAAGATTGTAAGTCAGAGAAGCAGGTTTAACTGACATAATAATAGTAATAATAATATTCTCATAATTTAACATTTAACATGATATAATCAATAAATAAAACCATCCCCACTCATCCATCCTGCTCCTCCTTATATCCTCTGGACTGGTACAGCCTATCAGTGCTAGTATACCCGGCCAAAGGTTAGCTAGTCACATCAAGAATACTGCCCCCTCCCATGCCACCACCAATATACCGTAACAGGGAGGTGTCCGCCCAAACACTCAGCTCCAAAATCCGGGCCAGGATTGAGAGAGCCGATGGGCACACAATTCACCATATCTCTTCCACACAACCCAACATATCCCGTAATATAAAAAATAATAAATTAATACAGCTTTCGAAAACAATTACGAGAATTCTAAATTCTTATACAACATTCCATCTCAAACAACATATCCACCATAATAGTAACAATTTAATAATAATTTCCACTTATATATGTAAATTAGAAAATACACTGCTTCACTGAAATAAATTCATATTCAAACATAAATATAATCTTGTAAAGCACATACAAGTAATATAGATAAAAGTAAGGTTTATAAAATACCTTACAGTCCAAAACAAGCATATAAAATAAATTAACCCCAGTTACCTCGATTCCAAGCTTAATCTTAATTTGAATAGTAAAACCCGTGCAATCACCGATCACAAGAAAAATCTACATTATTAATGTAGATACCAATTAACCAAAAATAACAATAAAATAATTAATTTACATAATTTAACTCCTACAACCCAATTTTCTCTACAACTATTATCCTCATTTATTCCAATTTCCTTAAAAGAAATCCTTAAATAACCTTTAATATACCCATAATTACAAAATCTCCAATACCAACTTCCTAAATAATTAAATCTCTCTTTCATAATATATATGGATATAATATAATTATTAAACAATTCCTCAAATACCCACATAATTAAAATCATATCAAATTATAATTCAAATATTAAGTCCTAATTTATATTTTTCATATAACTCAGATCTAACAAAAATAAACCGATTAAAACCTCAATAATACCTCCAATAATCCAAATAAAATATTTAAACTAATTTTTATCGGTAAAAACACCCTATAGGGATTAATTTAAACCCTATTTATAAAAGAAATTAATTATAAAATCACATGACCACTAAATAATAAATCTAAACCGATTAAAATAAACTATTAATTATTCTCTACATTTCTACAGTCTTATATTGATAAAACTCAAAACTTGCCTAAAATCATATCCCCAAAATATTCTCTAACTAGCATAAAATTACTATCATATGAAAGAGAAAATTATTTAGAACATTTTTCATAAAAGAAACTTTATGATTAGAAGAGAGTTTATATACCTTATTGATCTCCGAAGAACCGAAAATACCCCAATCAGAACCTCACTCTCTCTTCTTTTCCTGAAACACTTCACTTACGTGAAGTGTTTAGCTGAGGGGGTATTTATAATACCCCCTCTACTGCAGAATTTGTTGCTTTGGCGCCTGATGCGCCAAAGCAACATACATATATATATATATGTTTTTGACAAAAAGGGGGGTTTCCCCCTTTTGTCATGGTAGGCGCCGATTTCGGCGCCTACCTTTATATATATATATATTATATATATATATAATATAATATTATATAATATAATATTATTATATTATATTATTATTTTAATAAAATATTATTTTATTATTTTATTAATTAATTAATTTTTAATTTAATTTTTTTTTTTTAGAATGTCACATCGACAAGTTATTCACCTTGAGCTAGATGTCGTCTCATATCCATATCTTTTTACATGGATCATGGTAGGAGGTAGCCTCGAGTTATTTGCACAGATCTAATAAGTAGAAGGTCACTGTTGTCATAAGAGGTTGTCACCGTCGCAGTCATGGGTTGCCATAGAGGATGAAGAGAGTTATCATGGTGGGGAGGAGAGCCAGGTCACCATTGTGGTCATCGAAGGTCACCCTTATGGGTTGCTAGCGGTCACCCTCTTTGGTTGCTGGAGGTTCCTGTCACTAATAGGGGTGGAAATAGGTCAGGCCAAACCAGGCTTCTGCCCTAACAGTTCAGATTTGTTTTATGACAGGATGACATGAACCTAGCTTGTGGCCTGTTAGAGGCCTTTTTTTGGGCCTAGGCCTGGCCTGTAGCCTGTTAAGAAGGCCTGGAAATAGGGGTAAAAAAATCAACTGAACAGGTGGGAGTACCACACAGGAGACGACTACAAGCCAAATTTGAAAACTTCTACCTTTTCACAAATTTCAGCTTATTCTTATTCTTAAAATATTTATATATCGAAACACAATATTCGAAAATAGAACAATTTGCACTTTACGCTATCAATATCAGTAAGCTCATGTTCTAGTAATATATCTATAATAAACAATTAAGACAAATAATTTGGCAGGGAGAAGAGAGAATCACCTTAAAAGAAGCACATGACAGTGGATTCCAGAACCAAAATTGTGAATCTCACGAAGAGGAACGGCAATAGGATCACCAACAGCAACACTATAGGAAGCAGTGTCCTCGTGGAAATCCGACGACCAGAGGCGGCAGTTGCAATGGCAGTCTTGGCCAAGCCTTTACCGGCAACGCAGTTCGATATCATCACTATCTTGACTCGCTCGTCGATATGTTTCATCTTCCGAATTCCATCAATCCAATCCTTCTACTTCTCCTTCTCCTTCTCTGTCGTATTGTGTTATTCGAATTGAATCAGCAAGAGATCAGAAGCTTCATTATCTTAGCGACAAGTGGCGAGTGAGTGATTCAATTAGAGAAGTACAGAAAGCGTGCGACAGAGCGAGCAAGAGAGACAAACCTGACAATGAGTAGGTGTTGGTTGTTGGGAGATAGAAGAGTTAGGGTTAGGGACTTCGGGCTAGGTGGCCCAACTTTTTTATATAAATATTAGCAGGCCAGCCTGTTAGGCCTAAAAGGCTTATTAATAGGCCTAGGCCTGGCCTTTTATTCTGATAGGTCAGGCTTGATCAGGTCGAAAACAGGCCAGGCTGTAGGCCCTTGACAGGCCGCCTGGCCTATTTCCACCCCTAGTCACTAAGGTGAGTGATTGCTGGCGGTGGGTATATGCTGGGATGTAGCTAGGGGTGGAAACATGTCAGGCGGCCTATCAGGGGCCTGTGGCCTGGCCTATTATGGGCCTGATCAGGCCTAGCTTGTCAGGCTAAAAGGCCAGGCCAAGGCCATCTTGAAAGCCTGTTTATATTAAAAGGTCAGGCCAATACCTACTGGCCGGCCTTGGCCTGTTAAAGTATTTTTTTAAAAAAAAATACTAGCTCAGCAGTGTACTCAATCTGTTTTTTTTTTTGTCAAAATGTACTAAATCTTTTTGAAAAACCATTGTGAAAAGTCGAGGCGGCGCACAGGAAAGCTCAAACATAACCCTAGTGTTGAAGAGGAGGCGACTGCGGCGGGAGAGCCAATCTCTACATCTTCAATCGTGGCCATTTTCTCTGCTGCTTCTCCTTCTCCCTTAGTGACCTTTTTGGTCCACGTCAGAATTATCTTCCGGCAACCATTCAAGATCTGAGAAGACACCAAAAAATTTGATTCCTTTAACACTTCATTTCTCATCATCGTTTACCGTGCCAACAACATTACTCCCAGTGAAGGCGTCATCATCGTCTTTGCTCCGAACCTAGACCACTGCCGGTGGTAGCCCCGCCTCCTTTCAGCTATTAGCCACCATTAGTCTCTTCTCAGCAAAGGTGGTGTTTCTATCAGGTTAGTCTCTTCTTTCTTTATGGAATTTTATTTAGGATTTTATAGTTGTTATGTAGGAAACATAGATTTGGAGCTCTGTGTGTGGCTTTTTGCGCAAACTGAACCTTGTTTGGGATAATATTTTTTTTCTCGCACCGTCAAGGCGTCAACTGTTCTTGTCACTTAGTTTCATACTTGAATACAATCCACTTCTGCGGTCGCCCGTTCCTATATTTGTGCTTTTGTTATATGTTTTTATTGATTTACGGTTCCCTGTTTTAATACATTTTGTTGCACTGAACCTCGCCTTCTCTCAGCGGTTGTATCATACATGACTTAAATTTTTCTTCCTGTAAATCTTGGAGTTTGGTTTTGGGAACGAGAATATGAGTAACCAGTATTTTGTGATGCAGACGCTATGCAATGCTTGTGGGATTTAACTATCAGTTTCTATCAGTGCATATTGTCCAATTTGATTAAACTATGTCCTGATTAATTGTATCTAACCAATTATTTGGTGACACCATATTCAAATGGAGATATTTAAATTGAAAAGCCAATAGTGGTGGTCTTCTTTCACACAGTAAACTTTTTGACCACATCAATAAATAAAGACAAAGACCATGAATAGTAGTTATTATTGGATGAACTTTTCAGATTTACCTAAGTCGAAGATTTATATTGATATGGTAAAAGCTTTAGAGATTTATTCCAAGTTGGTAAAAGCTTTAGAGATTTACATGTCAATAATTTGAAAGATTTATTCCAAGTTGGTTAAAGCTTCACAAGTTGAAGACTACTTTTAAGCATTTAATGATCTGTGGAAGATTTACTTGAGATGCTTAGTTTTGTCATACAGATTCTTTCAATCTCTAAATCTCCTTAAAAAATGCTCTGCTTCTTCACTAGCTTCTTGTCATATTTAGACTGTTTACAACAATAACATAAATCAAATTGGACAAAATAGATGGTTACTTTTTAATGCTTACTGTATAAAATTTACATTGTTAAAATGTCATTTTTTATTCATATTATTTGTTAAATTATGTTAGCTCTAATACTATACATTTGATTACTTTTTTTTTAAGGACTTCGAAAGAGAGAAGAAATTATATTGAAGATTTGATGTGAAAGTGAGAAGCTAGTGGTTTTACATTGATTTGGTTTAAATTAGTGAACTTGTATTGAAAATTGTTATGTTGTTGTATTTTGTTTCATATTTTGTTATGTATATTTTATCATTAATATTAATTTATGTAATTTGATCTATTTTATGCCTATGTGAAGTAGGCCTGTTAATGAGGCCTATGGCCTGGTAGCCTATTTATTTATTTATTTATTTATTTATTTAAATTTCAGGCTCCTTAACAGATCACAGGTCAGGTCAGGCTTAGGCAGAAAAAAGGCCTTTTACAGGCCACACGCCAGGCTCAGGCCATTCTTTTACAAAACAGGCCTGGCCTGTTAAGGCAAAAGTCTAGCATGTTTCCACTCCTAGGTGTAGCCTGAAACATGAAAAAGAGGGAAGGGGTAAAAGTGAAATCCATCTACATAGAATTGCAAACCTGAGCTTTTTTTGTGAAATTCATTTGATGGAATTGACATCGAATGAGTTCCACATGGAAATGGAATTTTTTACAAATTCTATCATACCAAACATGCTCAAAGTATAGAATTAGCCTCCATTTTCATTTAAATGTGTTCAATTCTAACGTACCAAACAGGCCCTTAAGAGTTGGTTGAATGCCATGCTTGAATTTGCATATATAGTTGTATTTACTAATTACTTGCACTATCACATTTCTCTTGTGTGTAGTTATATGACAAAACAAGAGAGAATACATACTGAGTGATTCATTACTGCTCAATTGACGAAGGGTCTGTTTGGGTTGATTGTGGAAAAGTCTGTTCACGTAAGTCGAGACAAAACTCATCTCACAAATTTACCTCATATACCGTAAATTGCATTGGAAAATCAGTTTTTACCATTAATCCAAATAGGCACTAAGCTCCCTCCAATCCTTAATATAATATTTATTTAAGCAATTGATTTTGATCTTAAATATAAGATATAATTTCCATATTTCTCAATCATTTCCTAATTTATATTCCTATTGATGCTTTATTTACAATAATCAATGAGGAGGGGAAAAGAAGAAATTAAGGAAGATAACTAGAGTATTTTAAAAAATACATGCCATAGTAACCAATAAAACTAACTTTTTTAATATAATCAAATTAAGTAAATATATCTTATATTAAGGACTAGATGGAGTATTATTCTTTCAAAACTATCAATAAAGACCACACCCAGGGTAGGCCCAGGATATCCACGGCCGATAACAATAACTAATGCTCTCGCATCGTAGATTTTTCGAAGGAGCTTTAGTGCTATCCACGAGACTCTCTATACATACCACCAGTGATTGAACCACCTGACTAAATGCTTAAAGAACACATATTTATAGTATGTTTGGATAGCATCCATAAATACTTTTTAATTGTGATTTACGGAATATGAAGTAGCTTTTACGGTCTACGAGGTAACTTTACGGTCTACGAAGTAAATATGTGGAAAAGATTTATCTCAATTTACATAAATCAGGTTTATATATAAGCCGGATTCAAATCAAACAAGAATTTTCTGCAAACATTCCTTTTTTTAAGTGGGCTTTAAGTGTAATTTTTCATACATCACATTGTAGTTTAGTCGGCCTAACCATGGTTGGGCCATACTAATCTTTATGGTCAGGCCTGACCTGATCAAATCATGTTCATGTGGCTCCGTACTAATTAGTCCAAAAGTGCTACTTTAGGCTAGGCACATGTATATGACCCAACCATGGTCAGATCAATAATGGTTAAAGGCAGCAGCATTCTCAACTGGCATTTGTGTCCTGAAATATTAGGCCACACACAATTGTTCATTTTTATTAGTGAAAGCTTTTGTCCTAAAATATGATAGTCGTGTGGAATTAAGTAGATCACCATGAATTAAATTGAAGTTTTATGAAATTTGAAAACTCAAAAGTCCCCTTCAATTTCGGGGTACATGTAAATAATAGCTTCCCTCACAGTTAATCGTTTACAATTATCTTCCAAGAACTTGTAATTTTGTGTTATGTTGCATCTTCTAATTAACTAATTAGCATTCTGCATCAACAGTTAGATGCACGCAGTAACATTTGTCTTTGGCAAAATAACCTACAACCACAGACAAATATATTCTACAGATTAAGTATTGAGCTTATTTGTTATCACTTATCTGAATCTATAAGTCCGATTAACATAAATCGAGATAAATTCCTTCCACATATTTATCTCGTAGATCATGAAAGCACTTTGTAGACCGTAAAAGCACCTCGTAAACCGTAAAAGCTACCTCGTAAACCGTAAAAGTTACCTCGTAGACCGTAAATTACAATTCATAAGCACTTATAAAATTTTCATTACCTATTTCAAATAGCCTTTGTTATTTCAAAATTCACCGTTCTTTCCTCCACTGAATATGATGAACTCTTATGTGTGTGTGTGACACGAGAAACATGGGGAAGAATAAATGTAACAAGGATTAAAAAGACGCCATGTGAACAACACAGCCGGTTACAGGTCAAAAAAGAAGAACAACACAGCGGGTAAACGTACTGACGTAACGTACTAGTAGGTGGTTGAAGATATAGAGATGATCTGGTGGTTTTTTATTGTAGATTGTGCCTTGGGTTATTTTCTTGTGCCAAAATGTCATCCCCGCCTCCTATCAAACTGCCAAGCGCGGGTCTTTTGGATCCGAAGGTTTTAACCTCTTCTGCATAATAAGATTCCTATGATAATTAATTCATGAGGATATATATATATAGTGTGGTTAAAAAACTACTTTTCAATATGAAAATACCAAATAATGAAGGGTTAAAGTCGTAAAATAACTTTAAGCTTTTATCAAAAGTCTATAAATTATTTTTCAGAATAAAAATAAATATAGACTTTTTAAATTGAAGCAAAACTATTAAACCTAATTAATCTCCATATATTATAATACGAAAAATCAACCTTTTGACCTTTAAAATTTTAACTCACTTATAATTTAGTCTTTGAAGTTTAACTCGTTATATATAACTCCACTCAGTCTCTGAACTTTTGACTCGCTTGTAATTTAGTCTTTGATGTTTCTAAATCATCGTATGTGATAAAATGTTGTTAAAAACTGTTTAGGTGAGTTTTACATAAATTAAAAGAAAATAATCAATGTCCTTGTCCCTACCGACTTAAATATTCCTCCACCTCTGTGTTTTAGAAATCTCACTGGGGTTCTGTTCATCCATGAAGCTCCTTCATATGCTCCTTTCAAACATTAAGTGAGATTGATTTTTTTATATTAAAGAACATTCACCATTTATCATTCAAAAGTTCAAAAAGCTCCTAATGCGTGATGTATGTTGTGAAGTGGGTGGGCTTCAATTTTTTTTTTAATATTATCATCTTTCAAGCGCTATTCACCATTTATCATTCAAAAATTAAGAAATCTCTTTTGTTATAATAGTTTTTTCTTACATACTTAGGTGCTTTATTAGAGTTGAAAATATCATAATTGGCTTCAACGTTTTCTCCAATTTGAGTCGTTCGCTATCTTTTGATGCTTCAAAAGGATCTATCATGGACACCGTGGATTCCCAATGAGATTTCTAAAAAACAGAAGCGAAGGGGATGCAAGTTAGTGGGAATAGGGAAATTGTTTTTTATTTTTTTAATTTATATAAAACCTATCTAAAATTTTTTTAATAGTATTTGAATTTTTTTTTATGACATATAATGACTCAGAATTATTAAAATTGAATTGTAAGCTAGAATGACTCAGAATCATTATGACTGAATTGTAAGTGAGTCAAAAGTTTAAAGATTAGGTTATAAGTGAATTAGAACTTTAAGAATTAAAAGATTAATTTTTTCTTAGTGAATTGTTTTATTTCAATTTTAAAATTTATGATTAATTGTACGAATAAAAATGGAAAGTTATAATGAATTATTGAGGAAGGGAACCATCGTGACGTCAATATCAGACTAGAAACAGTTAACTTATCTCTCTCTCTGTTTTCTTTTTTTTCCTGAATAAAAGTGAACATATCCTTTTGCTAGAAGGAGTGGAGCATGGCCTTTCCCATGTACACCTCACAACCTCAAGATGGCCTCTCCATAAAACGACAACCTTCTCACACCCAAATCTCAATCAAAGGCCACTGAACTGCTACTCCTTTTATATTCATCCACAAGTGTTATTTTTTGTGATTTTTTTTCATTTTATAGTAATTACACATATCTGATTTTGTGTGTATTTGGGATGGTTTTTTAAGTCTTTAAAAATATTTATATATATAAGTTAAGACAAAACTCTTCTCACATATTTACATTATATACTATAAATCACGATTGAAAAGTTATTTTTAAAAAATTCAATCGTTATTTCAAATAAGTATTTTGCACAAACCACCTCTTAAGCAATCTCATTTCCATCACGAAAAATAACATCTGCTAATGTACAAATATTGATGCTTTATTCCGATTGATATATTTATACTACTACAATAGCATCATCAACAAACAATAACAAAAAAAGCCTTATATCATTACGCAGGGCGGGGTCCACTGCATGATAATACAATGCCATTGAGTTGAATTAAAAATTAAATTTTATGATCCAATGAATATATTTATATACAATAAAAAACATATAATAAGTGAGATAGATAATAAGTCACATATATACATCCTCACATTACTATATTATTTTTTTTATAAATAACAATATAATCTTACTTTGCCATAAAACAATTGTCTTCTTACAAAATGGCGTAAGCAATGACTCTATGAATGATTCAAAAAGAACACAAAATTCTCACATCATTAAATTTTTGGAATATCCCACAAACTCACGAGACATATACCATAATAACACACTGGCTTCTCTCGTTCTCTCTTCTCACTCCTCTGTCTTCTACTTTGTTCCTGTATCAGTCTTCTTCTTCGTTCCTGCGTTACTCAAAGTACAGACATGCCGAGCAAGGAGGCGTCGTCAAATGGTCTGTCACCAGAAGCAAAGGTTCCATTGTTGGAACCCCACCTCTCAGACGACCTTGGCCTAAAAAATGAACAAGACGGCGGCGGCGGCGGTGAAGAAACCCTATCGCGAAGGGTATGGGTTGAATCAAAGAAGATTTGGCACATAGCCGGCCCCTCCATCTTCAGCCGTGTAGCCTCCTATTCCATGCTCGTCATCACGCAGGCCTTCGCCGGCCACCTCGGTGACCTCGAGCTCGCCGCTATCTCCATCGCCAACAACGTCATCGTCGGCTTTGACTTCGGCCTCTTGGTACGTAACAGTAACGGTTTGGGTGTCTTAGTTGAGCCTCAAATTTGGGTCACTTCCCAATCAAGAACACTTTTGTTTTTTCTTTAACCTGACTCGTCTTAAATCACTGAGTGTTTGATGGATCAGTTGGGTATGGCGAGTGCGTTGGAAACGTTATGTGGGCAAGCGTACGGAGCGAAGAAGTACTACATGTTAGGGGTCTACATGCAGCGATCATGGATCGTGCTGTTCCTCTGCTGTGTGTTGTTGTTACCAGTCTATCTTTTTGCAACGCCGGTGTTGAAGGTGTTCGGTCAGCCGGAAGATGTGGCAGAGCTTTCCGGGACGGTGGCGAAGTGGATGATACCACTTCACTTCAGCTTTGCATTTCAGTTTCCGTTACAACGGTTCTTGCAGAGCCAGCTGAAAATGGCGGCCATTGCTTGGGTTTCTCTGGCGGCTTTGATCGTCCACGTGTTTGTGAGCTGGTTGTTTGTATACCATCTTCAGTTTGGAGTGATCGGAACCGCCGCGACTATAAACATATCGTGGTGGATTCTGGTGTTCGGACTTTTTGGTTACACCGCGTGTGGTGGCTGTCCTGAAACTTGGAGTGGTTTCTCCGCTGAAGCTCTTTCTGGTCTCTGGGAGTTCGTCAAGCTCTCTGCTGCTTCTGGGGTCATGCTCTGGTACTTTTAAATAATCACATATTTAATTAGTTTTTGAAAAAATATAAATGAGTTAGATCTGATTGATGGGTTTTAATTAATTGCAGCTTGGAGAACTGGTATTACAGAGTGCTGATATTGATGACTGGGAATCTTGAGAACGCGGAAATTGCGGTGGATGCTTTATCGATATGGTGATTAATTATCTAATACCCCGACAAATTTTAGTTTTTTTTTTCAATTCATTAGTATTCAATTATTTTTGTTAGTCAGAAATTTGTTTTTTCACCCCTTAAGGTTTTATTGAAACATTTATTGTGGGGACTGGTGTGTCGGGTGATGCACTGATAATGTTGTTTGTCTTGTTATATATGTTTGGCAGCATGACGATCAATGGCTGGGAGCTCATGATTCCTCTAGCGTTCTTTGCTGCCACTGGGTAAGATGATAATGCACTCCTATATATATTTAATAAATTTAAAAATCTAGTGCTAGTTTAATATCTGTATACAAAAATCTCTGCCCCACAATAATTAAACTAGTGCGATCGAGTCTCATCAAGCGGTTCTTTTAACGAATTTACGACGGAATCAAAAGGGTAAGTGACCGAGAAACATGTGGATGGCGACTTCTGATTTCAGTAAACGTTGTCAAATTCAAATTGGGCACATAAATATATATAGAGCCAAATATTTGCATGTCATCTGCACATTAAATAAATAATGGGTTATCAACTTAGGCACGTATAGGATCCAACAAAAATTCCTTGTGCCCCAAGATTCCATTTTGCAGCTCGTATTTTCTGAGTGTTATCATTTTTTTCTGTATGAAGACGTATTTTTGGCCGCCCGATCTTTCAATGTTCAAATCTAATTACCCACCTACTAGCATGCTCCAGTTTAATAATTTATTGTTTTGTTTAATGTCAAAATTACATGAAAATGACATACGGATGATATGTGACATTGATTAATCCAGTTTGGTGAATGAAGACTAATTACAGGATGAAGACAAAGTAGGAATTATGAATCGGCAATTATACTTGTTTCTCCAGCTTACCTTAATTTCCATGAGTAACAGGGACGTGTTGGGCAAGGTGGAAGGCTTGTTTAAAAACGACTGTTATCACACCTAACTTTTACAAATGAAAATAATTGAGATAAAAATTAAGTAATATAATATGATTTATATTTGAAAGATGTTATATGTATGTTGGGTGTTTGGCAGGGTTCGGGTGGCGAACGAGCTAGGGGCGAGAAACGGGAAAGGAGCAAAGTTTGCAACGAAGGTGGCGGTGGTGACGTCGACGGTGATAGGAATAGTGTTTTGGGTGCTCATAATGAGCTTTCATAATCAATTCGGATACATTTTCTCTTCAAGCAAAGCCGTGCTTGATGAGGTCAACAAACTCTCTCTCCTATTGGCCTTCACCATCTTGCTCAATAGCGTCCAGCCAGTTCTCTCTGGTCTGTCTTCTTCTTTTACTGGTTTTTTTTTTTAATATAAAATATATTTATTTAATTTAATTACATTAAATAAATTAATTAATATGATATATATATTTTAAAATATTCTAGTCATCTTTCTTAAATTTTTTCTTTCATTATCCTTTTTATTACTATTAAAGTAGATCAATCAAAATAAATTTTAAAAAAATAATAAATATAAAAATTTTACATCAAAATCAACTTTAAAAAACTCTGGACAAGAAGTGTGTGTTGGACGCGCGTGCTCTCTCTTCTCTTCTGGGCTCTTCAATTATTACATGGATATACAAACATGACAATGATGGATTGTGATGTGTTACTGTGTGTACGCATGCATGTATGAGCAGGAGTGGCAGTGGGGTCAGGGTGGCAGTCATACGTGGCATACATCAACTTGGGTTGTTACTATCTCGTTGGTGTCCCTCTTGGCTTCCTTCTGGGCTGGGTCTTCCACGTTGGTGTCATGGTATTTTCCCTATTATCTCTGTACCTAAACCTTACATTAATTTATTCCATTATTGATCTAATATTAGTTTATTTTAAGTTATTTTGTACCGTATAAGGTAAACATGTGACATAAATTCTTTTGTCCTAAAGCCCAAAAACACTTGTTTATTGTTCTAAATAACTCTAGTATTTAAAACTTTGAAATGAACAAGTGACCGTTGTTCCGGCGTGACGTCTTTGTTATCAAATCTTGCTAACATTACTAATTGTGTATTAATTATATATTGACATACACATCATTTAAGCTTGTATACGTTTATTACGTTATGTCATGTGCATGAATGAGCTGAGCTCATTTTGACCTCTTAATTATTAATTTCACAAATTCTTCTTTGTTCTAAATTGTGTGTGTGTGTGTTCAAAGTATTAAACAATACATGCATGACGTCGGCGACATATGCTATCAGAATTTAGTACAAGCATGACTAAGTTCAATGGGACAGCAGACGTAATTGAAATCTCAAAAGTCAAATGAAAAGTCGAGTACGGCTGTTATTGAAACTAATAGGAAAATCATCTCACCTGCAAATAACTCTCACGGAACATGCTACTTGTTAATTTATACATATTATATATGTTGTAGTGAGGTTGACTTGAGATATTAATTACTAATTAATAAGTTGTTCCAATATGTGATTGTGACTAATATATGGGTGATGTTCAAACCACAGGGGATATGGGCTGGCATGATTTTTGGCGGCACGGCATTTCAGACTGTGATATTGGCTTGGATCACCATACGCTGCGACTGGGAAAAAGAGGTACTATTATATATGTATATATATCCAATTGAAATATTGTTATTGTTATTATTCATTAAAGTTAAATTATTATATATTTGAGGTTGAACATGAATGAGTTTGATGTATTTGGATGGAAATACAAATGCAGGCTGAGAAAGCATACATGCATGTAAGGAAATGGGAAAATCCAAAGCGTGGAGTGGCCTAATATGTATATATTTGCTCATAAGAAGAATATTGAAGGATATGAAAGCTTCATTATTATTATTTGATGCAAAGTGGCGCCATATTCAAGTTTCTGGGAGCCAAAAAAAAGGAAACAAGGAAAAAAGAGAAGAAACTTTGCTAGTGTGTGATCATTCTAATGATGAAATCACACCTAACTGATAGAAAAAATGTTAAGAGATGTATTTCTTTTAGGGTTCTACATTCAGAGTTTCAGATGTATTATTGGTCAAAAACTGAATGTAAGGCCCAAATTTATATCAATGCATGGTTCTATTGTGTTACTCTCCAATTCTCATAATTTGGTTTTGGGAAGACTTCTGACCTTTATTGGGCTCATGATATGAAGCCCATTGGGCCAGATAATCAACATTGGACTCAAATAATTACCAACCCATATGTGACCCGATGTTTTGTTTAGCCCTCATCCATCTATTTTGATTTTTATGGTAAGACATTTATCCGCATCATTTATGTTATTTTTTAAGTTACTATCATAAATAATTCTTCTAACTTCTTTTTATAGATCACACTATTTATGCTAATAAATGTATACTATTAAATTAAATATACATTATTTATAAAGTTTTGTTTTAATGAGTGTTTAGGAAACCACAAAACTGTTGTTTTAGAAGCCATTTTTCGTAAGTCAAGACAAAACTCATTTTACATACTTATCTTATAAATCATAAAAGCTATTTTCTAAAAAAGTTAATCTAAATATACACTTAATCATTATTGGATCACAATGGCAGAAAGAAAATATGTGCTACCTCATGTCCTTAATAAATTAATATAAGATTTCGCTTATAATGTAAATGGCACTACAAATGAGATATTATATTAAGGTTTAAAAATAGTATATAATAAAAAGTGTGGAGAGGATTCTGATCCATGAATGGAATTGGATAAATTTTTTTTAAAAAAAGAAATATTTAATATCAAGGTAAACATTACAACACCATTTACTTCTTATATAGTGACGCCCCTACCAAAATAAATTTTCCATTTTCTTTTCTTTTAAATGAGATGTATATCCTTTGCATTTTGTGACAACACAAATGCACTAGGGTTTGGTTTGACACAAAAAGTCAAGTTTCTGTGTAAGCTTGTGAATATACTTTTTGGGCATGTAATTTGAACAGCCGTACCATTTCAAACCGAAATCCTAAATAAAGCTTTTCTTGTTCTTCCCTTTTACTTTTAGAGACACACATACACCAAGATCTTTTATATGCTGCTTATTCTCCCTTTTTATTTTTCCTGTAGGGAATGAACATTTTCTCTGGATTGTTGCACAAAGAGACAAATTCTTAAGCATGCTTTCACTTATTCCTACTTTTTAACTACCGCCAGCCGAGGCTGTCTCCTACATAATAATTGAGTCAATTTAGATCCTGTATTCTATCTGGGTAAAGATCATTATAACAAGAAAATAAAAAAAAATTATAAGTTCATGAATAAATATATAAAAGGGTTTAATTTAAGAAAAATAGGTGAAAAGTTCCTACTTATAAATTTTATTGACTAAAAGGATCTGTTATATTTTTATGCACCAAAAGAACCAATAATGCTTTGCAAAACCTCATATAAAAAAAAAGTATCGGTACTCTAATTCAAGTCTTCCTAACTAATAAATTTTTTTAACCCATTTTCTCTTAGAAGTAATTAGAAAAGTGAAAGTAGGAAGGGGAAGACACAGCACTCATATCAGACTCCTGGCCGTACAATATGGCCCAAAGGCCGAAGGCATAATCCTTATTTATGATCTTTACCTAATTACTATACTCACAATTCATATTCACCAATTTCACCCTCAAGTCAAATTCTTAATCATTTCTTAGTTGCCTCACATATATTAATTAAAAATAAAATTTTTTCCTTTTAATGAATTCTTCATCATCAATCATCAATCATCAAATTGACTAACACCTACTGTTTTCAGTTGACTCTTATTATTGGTTTGACAATAGGGAACCAAAGCGTTGCAACTTGCAACAATTTAATTTGAGGATTAATCATTATGAACAACTGGTTTAGAACCTGCGCCATGCGCGGGCGCAAAGAAAATAAATTATAATCTTTGTAAAGAGATAAAAATCATATGGTAAAAATAAAAAAAAAGACCAAACTCATAACATTTTCTTACTCAATAACTTTTTTTTTACCCAAACAAATACAGAAAAAAAATTAGGAATGGGCTGCAATAATCATGACATCTCCCATTCATTATATTTTATTCTAGATATAATCATGTATTATATTTTATGTATACATGTATATTAATTTCTAAATGAACACATTAAAATGGTTAAATTATGAAACAAAAACTTATTCAGAAACTTTACATTTTTCTATTAGTTTATGATCTTTCAATTCAAGAGAAATAATTGATCGAGGTTATAGTGTATCGATTTCTTGTAAAATTTTAAATTCTAATAATAAGTGAAAAGTTAAAAAATTATGCTAGTAAGAAGGTCTTGGGTTTTTTTTTTCTGGTTGATTTATGAGAAATTTGCAATATTCTCTTATGAGTAAATTTATTGTCGTCCTATTTTGATTTCAAATAAATTTAAATTTTAATATTTAAAATTATCATTTAAACATTTAAATTTTGAGATCCTCATTATTGGTGAAAAAAATTCCACATCCAAATCTTTATTGATTTCATTGAACTTTACTTTCTCTAATTTTTATTTTTAACTCACCATCATTATTCACATAAATTAATAAAATTTTTAAAAGTTATTGATTGTGTCTACTGTCTACGGATTAAATAAATTTTCCCAAAGTAGTTTGAGAATATCTTTAGTCAAATAAGAGAGAATTTTTTTACTATGTTCATATTAAATATATATTTGAAAAAATTTACGGCTTTCATACACCAACATTGAAGAAGAATTAAAAAGATTTATAAAAAATAAGTAATATAATACCTTATAATTATCAAAATTCTTCCACCAAATAGCATGGAATAAGATATTAGTCTAAATTTTATAAATTCCTTCGCTTATCAAAAGATGATTGATATGTGGAGTAGATTATCGAAATAGAAAATATAATATAAAGATTTGATATTTTTAAATTGGATACTTTCCAATAAAATAGAGGCATGGGTTGATTTGCAATTGATTTTAAAATAATTTATAAAAAGAGGGAAAATTCCAAATTTAAAATATATAAACACTTTGTCACTATAAAATCTTAAATAAAGTCTTTTATGAAATATAAAGGATTTATATTTCTAAATTGGGTAACTCTTAAAAAAAAGGCATAAACATTTTCTCAACCTATGTTTTTTAAAAATAAAATTTGAAACGTTCGAATATCAAATAAAGTCTTTTATGTTGATTTAAAAATGATTTATAAGAGGGAATTCCAAATTAAAAATATATAAACATTTTCTAATTATAAAATCTTAAATAAAGCCTTTTATATTTTATGTTTCTAAATTGGATAACTCTTAAAAAATGAGTAAGAAAATTCCCATCCGATTTTAAAAAAATAAAATTTGAGACCATATCAAGTCTCAAATGAAGTCTTTTAAGGACTTAGTGTATTTAGCCTTTGTCGACGAAGACCGCACTGTAGTGGTGTCTATAAAAATGATTAATGGTTTCATAAGCACCTTGTGTCCCGAGTAGTGATGTCTATAAGAGTGATTAGTGGGTTTGTAAGCATCTTGCATCCTTACTAACAATAAAATTAGAAATTACACACGTGTTCCCTTCGTTCAAATGTTTGCAGTGGCATTACATCCTATAACACACGATGAATAAAGAGCGGGATATATGTAAGAGAATTTAACACCACAAATCATGCAAAACAATAAAGTTAAAAAAAATTCTAAAACTAACCTCTGCATCATAGAGGATCATTTCCATTAAGACACCATCATGAGCAGCCCCAAATTCAGACGTTACAACTCACAAGCAAAGTTTTATAGAAAACTTTGATGTGATTACTAACTCCACCATAGAGTACATGGGAGGCTAATGGAGTGGGAGACTAGGATCAATATGGAAAGTGAAGAGTGAGGTGAAAGGAATCCGTTCAGAAAGTATTTTATGAAATATAAAAATAACTTTTAATTTCTAAAAATGATTAGCAATGGGGAGGCTAATAGAGTTGGAGGCGGAGAACATAGGAGGTGAAGAGTGGGATGAGGGAAATTAATTTAAAAAGTATTTCATGAAATATAAAAATAATTTTTAAAAATATTTTGAAACTACCTTTTTATTATCTCTTTATTCTTAATATATTTATTTTAAAATATTTTATTTTACATTTCAGCATTTTCAAATATTTTGTAATTTGTATCTATATTTCGGTTATCTATCTTTATTTTTTGAGTATATTTTATTTTTATTTTAGTTGTTAGGATATTCTTATATATGAGATGACAGGGGGAGGAGAGATTTTCAACGCTCTTCCTTTTTATATAACCAATTGATGAATCTTCATATCATATCTGCATTTATTATTTATATCTACTCTTTAATCTTTATCACTCATTTGCCATTAAGGAAATTTAAACCTCTCTCTCTCTCTTTTTGTGGTGGGACTCATCCTCGTCAAAGTAATGTATATCCGAATGCATATACAAAATCAGATCAAATTAAAAGAGAGAGTGCTTTTTCTGGAGATTATGTTAATCTCTTATCTTAATTTCTCTAAAGTTGATATAGCAAACATCTATCACTAGCTAATGGAAGTACGGTCAATTTAAGTTGCTGCGTCGACATTAAGCATAACACTGTGCCTGGTAGATCGCGATGACTGTAATTTGGATCGCGATAGCTTTTTTAGTCATAAAGGGACGGAAATCAATAAAACATCTAGGAATAATAGATATGCTAGAACTTTGTTTTGCATAGAGAAGGCAGCAACAAATTAATTTTCGGTTTGGAAATTTTAACTTTGTATCCCCATGCTCAATATGCTTTAATCTATCCTGCAGCTAAGCCAACATATTACAGTGCTTTGCTTTGTAAGCTCGACCATTTTCGTAAAATGTAAATAAACAAATAAAGCTGAAAGGACTTATAGGATTCAGCTTTATTTGATGAGATATATATGTCAAATTGCCTTTTCATATATGCTTGGATGCTCGCAAGGACAACGATATTTACATCAAGAGGCTCATATTCAACTAAGCTGGAAGAATAAAGAAAAAAAATCTTACACAAATTTTAATGTGAGAATTTATCCAAAAAGACTAGTTTTTTAGATGGGAGGGTCATTTTTAAACTTGTAAAGAACACTCTTTTGGGAGGTATCAACCCCTCCCTCAATGAAAGTATTTTTGTTATGATCACAGTAATTTAAAGAGAGAATTCATCCTAAAACTTAGTTTATTAAGCAAAAAGGCCTGTTGAACTTGGATCATAGTGTGATAGTAAGGTTTTAGACTGAAACCAATTATGATATTGAATGCAATATAATTATGTATGTATATACTCCCTCCAATTCTTAGTATAGGACCTGGTTGTAAAATTGATATTGATTCTAAATATAGAATCTAGTTTTCATATTTTATCTATCTTTTCATAATTTACCTTTATTGATACACACCAGTGGAAAAATGACTTTTTAGACCTATTTTGTATTAAGTCTTGATACAATCAATTTAAAAATTCTATTACTTTTTAGACCAATTCTTTGACAACCGGTCTAAAAAGTATGACATTAAGACCTTAATGTCATACTTTTTAGACCGGTTGTAGAAACAACCGGTCTAAAAGTTTCATTTTTTTTAATTATTCCTTTTACAAATTAGTTTTACCTAGCAAACCATTTTAACGACATCCTAGATTCCACAGAAGCAGCAACACATTATCACACACAACCAGAAGTAATGACAACATCATAACTACACCCCACATTTCATAGAAGCAACAACAATAAAAATCATTGAAAATCAACACATTATTACACACAATCAGAAGTAACAATTTCATTTGTCAACAATTATCATCATTCTTCCTACCCATATTCTCAGTAACAATATCAACACATTATCATCAAGCATTTTAAAACACAATTTGAATCTACCGAGATAACAATGATCTGTAATTTCTCAGTATGTATAGAAAATTCCTCAGTTTTACAAAAAAACAAAGACAAGAAAAAGTACAGAGGTAAATCCTTCAAATCTCATGCATGTATCAACATTAGACCTGCATCACCCATATTCCAGAAATTGTCCTACACAAAGACATAAACCCAGTTAAATATGAAAACCAAAACACTTTATAATTGCACACAACATGTAATTGCACACAGCAACACAGTAATCCAGTACACAACATGTAATTGCAATTACAAAAACACTTTATAATTCATACAGTAGAAGCAATACGTATGAGAACAACGTAACATTGGATTCAAAAACTCACTATTCTTGTAAAAGCTCATAGATGAATTCTGCACAACATTTGCGGATGAAATCAATATCTTCTTTAAGAAAAAGATCAACAAAGATCAAACATTTGTTACACCAAAGGCAGACAAAACATTAACTTACTAACTTAAAAATAATAAAAGTTATACAAAATATTTGACTTCATTAAAGTGATACAAAAATAATAACTTACTAACTTACTAACCTAGGGTGATAATATTGTAAATGTGTCTCAAAACCACACAAGTTAGACCCTGGTAGTTGCCTACGGCTTTAAAAAAAGAACATGACTTCATTAAAACAAATACAAAAGTATAGCTTATTGAATACATTCTTAAAACAAACAAATATGTACTAACCTTTGAGATGATCTATGTAAGGTCTTTTAACTCATGAACATGCTTACCACAATTAGTGTGTAAGAATGTCCACATAGCCCTATCATCAAAATCACAAAGGTTACTTATTTTGTACAAATCCCATAAACTTTGCACATAAAAGGTAATAATGCAAGAAAACTTACGAGTTCATGGTTTTCTTCAATTCATTCCCTGGTTTGAAGTGAAGGGATCATAAGAGGATGATAGTATAACTATTTTTTCATAGAAGAACCAATTGCCAATGATAACTGAAAAAAAAAGATGTATATTAAGCAAATATAAAGCATTATATATATTGAGCAAATATAAAGCATTATATAATTTTTAAAATATTTACTTCCAATTGAATAAGATACTTACATTAAAAATAGTTGGACAATCACAATCGTAAGATGTCGTCTAGGAGTTACCAGAGACATTAAATCATTCATCTCAAGAAAGCATGTCAACCCTAACTTACCAACAGTTGAATCCATAAGCCAATCTCTTGGTTGAAAGGATTTATATGAAATTCAGTGGAGGCTGTAAAACTTATTGAGTGAAGCGAGCTGGACTTGGGGCTCTGATATGGATTTCCTTGACTCGAACAGAAACAAGGTTCTCTGGCCACAAGATGAAAGTACCTAGGATATCGCTTACAATCTTCAAATCATCAAAAGGGATATGGATATGTGCATATGAAATGTTCACTTCTTCAATTGACACTCTGACTTGATCATCTTTCATTTGTTGGTGGTAGACAGTTGATTTCAAGTTATGCACACTCCCCCGTGCATCTAATCATCTTAGAGGATCATCGACAAAAGGTCATAAGGCTCAGCAATTTCTTTTCCAGGACCCTCTGATGACTGCACAATATTGCAACAACTCCCTTTAGTGCTCTGCTTATTAGGTGCAAGCGATTGTGCCTGGGGAGCATTGGTATCTTGTCTTGTGCTCACAATCATCATCATTTCCTCTTTCATCTTGCTCAACCGGGCTTCTAATCTTGCATTAAATGATGCTTCTACCCTTATAGTTGCCAACATATGCTCCATCTCCTCCTTAGTTAGCACACTTGAGGAATGGCGTGAGGGTGCTCCAAAGTAATCCCTTATGCATACCCTTCCTCTAACTCCCCTGACACAGCATAGATGCTCATATTTTCCAGTAGTAGCCATCAATATATCATTCATCCCCTCCGACCTAAAAGATCCATCGGCTTGTTTTTTTGAAGTTCTTCCTGTAAGATACAGATAACAAACATAAGTAATAAAATATGTTTACTAAATAATTAATAACAACAATGATACTTACAATTTTTCACCTACTATACGAGATTGTTCACTAATATAAAACCCACTCCTCTTTTGGTGAGCAAACAATCATTTCTCTTCATGATATATCGGAGATGTGGAGAAAAAAGAACAAAAGGATCAGATTGAGTTGCTTCTTCCAATCTCTTCCGTTTGGCCGCCAACAAGTCTTTTTCAGCCTTTGCATAACCCCCACGAGACATTGTTTGAGGGAAATCATTCTTTTTACCATTCTCTTATGCTTTTTTTCCTTTTTGCCTGCTAATAATAAATTTTAAAAAAGGTTACAATCAATAAAGACAACTGAAAAGTAAATAAAATGCAAAATAAGTCAACTCACCAAAGCTTATGGAGTAGTCCGAAGCCTAAAAGGTTCCTACTAAGTCGCTTCATCAATATATGAATACTTGTTGCACAGATTATGATGAGAATCGCCATCTTTCACCTTGATATGCACGTAATTGTTGGCTAGATTTTTCTTAAACTTCTTCCAGCGTTCACAATAATACGTCATTGTCTTCCTATTCAAGATGTCACTCTGAGGAACGTTGTAGGTGAGTTATAATGCATGCATTGAAGGAGTTAGTGACAAATTTGAGAACCATTACATAGAAAAGAGAATTTTATACATGGATAGTGTCCCAAATATGTTGCTTCACATATTCATCGATATTTCTCCACTCCTCTATCAAGATGCTAGGCTTGTTGCATGCAAGAAAATCGACAAAACTCTTATATCGTCTTGCATTAGGCCCAATTTGTTTCCAATATCTATTAAACTGAATCGGTATCTTTTGCTTAGCACTTCAACTAAGGGCAATGTCTCTCAACCGTGTGCCACTTTACCCCTCTGGATAGATTGGTTACTGGGCTCACTTTGATTCTGACTCAGAGCATTTGTTAGGTTTTCTCTGATTAACACTAGCTAGCTTGCTTTGATGAGCACTAGCTAGCTCCGAAGCCTCTACACTAGGACACCTCAGATCCTTCATTTTCCTGTAAACGATAGACAAAGTTTAATCAAGAATATTGAGCCAAATTCATTAACAAATGCAGTTCTCAAATTAACAGCCTTATATTCTGTAAATTATATGATGCACTCGAGTTTTGGAGAAGAACTTGAGTTTAGGTTAATAAAGAACTCAGGTTTAGGTGAAGAACTCGAGTTTGGTGTGTAAGTTTCAATATAACTCTTACAAGTTTTGGCTATCACTCGAGTTTGCCATAAGAACTCGAGTTCTATGTGTTGATGAACTCAAGTTGGCTAGTTAACTCCCGTGAGTTTAATCCAGAAACTTAGCCAAAAACTTGTATTGATTGGGGAACTCGAGTTTAGAACTAAAACTTGAGTTGTGGTCTGAAGAAAACTCGAGTTGATATTTGAACTTTCGCAAGTTTTACATAGAAGCTGAGCTAGAAACCAAAATTGTCTAAAGAACTCGAGTTTTGGGACAGAACTTGAGTTGTGGCTAAAGATGAACTCGAGTTGGCATTTGCACACTCGCGAGTATTATCTAGAGACTTGTTTAGAATCTTGCAACACCTGGAGAACTTGAGTTTAAGAGCAAAACTCGAGTTTTAGTAAGAAATAAACTCGAGTATGCTTTTGAATTTTAACAAGTTTTCATCTAGAGAGTTAATCAGAAACCTGAAGTTCTTAAAGAACTCGAGTTTAGGAAGAGAGAAACTCGAGTTTGGATTTTAACTTCCGTAAGTTTTATCCAAAGAAATATTCAGAAGCAAACAATACAGGAAGAACTCGAGTTTGGGAACAAAACTCGAGTTCTAGGAAGAGAGAAACTCGAGTTTGCATTTTAACTTCCACAAGTTTTATCCAGAAAAATATTCAAAAGTAGACAATACAGGAAGAACTTGAGTTTGGTAGCAAAACTCGAGTTGGAATCTGTGAAAATCATATGAAGAACTTGAGTCTTGTGTATGAACTTGAGTTTGACAGTAAGATTAAGTAGAATGAATTATATAGATCAATCCAAATATGGTTAAATGCCATTTATTCATTATGTTTTTACTTTTTGCTATATTTAAACATCAACTAACATAATACAACTATAAATTTATTACATCACTCAATTCACTCCCTTGGGTGATAATTACTTTAGCTAGCTAACTTTCAAAGTAGTTTTATAAAGGAATATCCTCACATATCCCTTCGTAATGATCATTTCTTATACCGTATTCATTATCTACTTCATCTTCTTCGTTCAATTCTCGTAGACCCCTGGAAAAAGGAGTCTCAAGAAGATCATAATTTGAACGACTTTCCTCATCAATATCAACGACCATTTTTTCTTGGAGAGCTACAGACCACATTTTATTTTTCTGATCGGTAATATAGAACACTTGTTTCGCCCGATCTGTCATAATAAAAGGTTCATTTCCAAAACTTCTACTATTCGGATCTACTAATGTAAATCCTAACTGATTGATCTTGACTCCATTATTGACATTAACCCACTTGCATTTGAAAATGGAAAAATTAATTTTAACATAGTCAACCACTCAAATCTCTTCAATAACCCCATAATAAGGTATGACTGCCAATTTAGGGCTCTTATCTTTTGAACTAGAGAAGTGCATAAATTCAGCCACTAACATAACACCACTATTCTGGACGGTGCTCCTATCGTCTAGGGACTTCGTGTAAAAGGTATAACAATTGATCACAAATGAAGTCCAACTTATGACATCAACCTCAGGACCACGTGCTAACTATTTAATTGTATCATAAACACATTCTTCTCCGTCAACCTTTTATTTGAACCAATGTGCAAAAGTTCTGTTATGCTCCCTAATTAACATTTGTTCAGTCATTCGATTATTTTCTTTCTGTACAATTTCTTTATGAGCATTAATGTAATCTTAAACTTCATCAATAATATTCAAGATGTATAGGTGGACTTGTTGTAATTCATCAGGATCCACACTCTTTATTGTAGCCCCACGTCTACCCCCTTCTTCATCATGATGTTTAGGAAGCCCAATATGTCCTACATTTGACAAATAATGTTGACAAAATTTCATGACTTTTTCAGAAAATATTTTTGAACAATAGATGCTTCAGGTCGGTTAGGGTTCTTCACATACTTTTTTAGGATTTTCATAGTTCTTTCAATTGGGTACATCCATCAGAAATAGATAGGGCCACATAACTTTATCTCCCTCACTAGATGAACAATTAGATGTACCATGATGTCAAAAAAAGAAGAAAGAAAAAGCTTCTCAAGCTGGTATAAGATCAGATATCCTTTATTTTCCAATTCATCCAATCTTTCCGTCTCAATGACTTTACTACAAATAATATTGAAGAAGAAAAAAAGTCTAGTCAGTATGTTTTGAAGATCATATTCAACAATACTACGAATAGCTACTGTGAGTAATTGTTGCATTAAGACATGACAATCATAAGACTTTAACCCTACTAACTTCAAGTTTTTCATTGACACAAGCTTCTTAAAATTTAAAGAATCCCCTGAGGGTATTTTGATGCCATGTAAATACTTACAAAAACTTTTTTTTCTCATCCTTAGACAAAGTATGTGAAGCTGGAGGACAAAAAGTTTTCTTACCATATGACCTTAGATGTAAGTCTTATTATATTCCCATTTCTTACAAATATAATCTTGTCTTCACGTCATCCTTAGAACTACCTTATATGTTGAACAATGTTTCAACAATACTATTACATACGTTTTTCTCCACATGCATGAAATCAATACAGTGTCTCATATTAAGATTGCACCAATATGGAAGATCAAAAAAGACATACCTCTTTTTCCATATATTTTTTTTAATTTATATTCTTTGTAGTCTTACCAAAGATAACATTGATATTTTTCACCTTTTCATAAACTTTCTCCCTAGTCAATGCTTCCGGAGCATCTTTAAACTCTTGGCCACCAAAAAAAGCTTTCTTTATTCTACGATATAGGTGGCCCTGTCTAAAAAATCTCCTATAGCCAAGATAAATAGTCTTTCTTCTATATTAAAGTTGATGATAGCATATGCCTTCTTCACAAATCGGACATGTTTTATGGACTTTAATGCTATATCCTTACAAGTTTCCATATGCAGGGAAGTCATTTATAGTACAAAAGATCATGGCTCATATTTTAAAAATCTCCTTCTTGTTTGTGTCAAAAACATTGACACATTCGTCCTACAACTCTTTTAAGTCTTTGATCAAGGGTTCTAGGTAAACATCTATGTCATTTCCAGGTTGTTTTGGTCCCAAAATCAACAAAGACAATATGATGTACTTTTGTTTCACGCATAACAAATGAGATAAGCTGTAAGTTACCAACAGAACATGCCATGAACTATGTATACTGCTTAGGCTACCATAAGCAGGGGTGAAAATAGGCCTGGCCTGTTAAGGCACTGGATGACCTGAGCCTAGCATGTAGCCTGTAACAGGCCTTTTTTTCTGCCTAAGCCTGGCCTGTGGCCTGTTAAGGAGGCCTATAATTAAAAAAAATTAAACAGGCTAACAGGCCACTGGCTTCACAACACGCCGAAAACATGCATACTTCAAACAGGCAAAAAACAGGCCCAAATACATAAATTAATGATCCACTTGAGATGAGATTTGAGAATGAGAATTATGGTATTTAGGGTTAGGATGTGAGGTGTGTGAGAATTTTTTTAAAAAAATACTTTACAAACTCAGGCCGACCTGACAGGCTTGTCAATAAGCCTGAGCCTGACCTTTTTTGAAAAACATGCTTTGAAGTAGGCCTGGGCCTGGCCTTTTAGCCTGACAGGCCAGGCATGATCAGGCTGGAAACAGGCCAGGCCGCAGGCCCCTGACAGACCGCCTGTCCTGTTTCCACTCCTAACCATAAGGATTTATGCCATCAATGCTAAGCCCAAGTCTAAGGATTCTAGGTTCTTTGCCGAAACTAGGAAATAATTGATCAATTTTCTTCCATTGAGAAGAATTAACCGGATGTCGAAGCTTTCCGTCAGAAATCCTCTTATCTGCATGCCATCTGAAATATTTTGCATTATTTTCATTAGCAAACAAGCGCTTGAACCTCGGTATAATTGGAAGATACCACAACACTTTTGCAGGAGCCTTATTTGATTTGTACCTCAGGGTTTCACATATCGGACACTGCTGCTTCTCTTCATGCTCTTTTCTGTACAATATGCAATCATTAGAGCATGCATGCAACTTTTTATACTTCATCCCTAGTGGATACAATATTTCTTAGCATCATAGTATCGATAAGACAACACATTATCATCTGGAAGCATGTCCTTAAAGGCCTCAAGTGTTTCTAAAAAACTCTTGTCGCTTCATCCATGTCGTGCTTTTACGCTTATCAATTTCAATACTACTTTTAACAATTGATATTTTTTACACCCCTGGTACATCAGCTTCTCAGCATCATTGCACATATTACCATATGCATGAGATTGCTCAAAAGCCTCTTCTCCTACATCACGAATAATATCTGATCATCTAAATCCGTGTTATTATCATCAACGGTCACTCCTCTGTTGAGATACACTTGGCATTTCTAATTCTTCACCATGCCATACCCATACTATATAACTCTTACAAAATCCTTCACAAATTAAATGTGTGTGTGTGTATGCAGCACTTAGTCACTTCTCATTCAAACATTCTACATAAAGGGCAATAAAACATCATATTGTCATCATCGGCATTTCTTCTAGCAAAGTCCAAAAAACCACTCACCCCATTATCATATTCAACACTCATCCATTTAGCTTTTATCGAACTACAATCCATATATTTCAACACATTTTTCATTTCTCTTTTCTATTTTTCCCCTAGAAAATGTAGGAGTATGATGAGAGCATACAATCATTATACTCATCAACTACCTAGTTTAACTACTAAATAATAATGAACACGTACAAAGTAAATTGTATATTATAATGTATCCTATACATATCATATGTATAATTGGCTTTTCATTTTCAGCAGACTAAAGTTAAATTTGTTGGGATTCGTACACGCAGCGGAAAAATTAACTGTTTAAAAACCTCGAATCTCAATCACGAATCTATCAAAGACTTCTAAATCGAGTAGTTAGAATAGTACCTTTATGTTTTTCGTGCTTTCGATCTCTAGGAGTCAACACCTCTGGTCGCCTCCCTCTACCGGTATCCACACGAACAAGACCCAATGCGGCAGCGTGCTAGCGCCTCCAAGATGCCTCTCTAAGGTTTCTCGCGGCTCTCCAAGTTCTCCGTACAGCCTAGGGTTCTCTAGCCCTTCGAATTTTATATCTGATGTAAGCCGTATTGGAATCTCAAAATTAATCTTAATTAATTTGAAATTCAATTCAAATCAAATAAATCTGACTTGATTAAATCTGTCAAACAGATTTAATTTATCATATTCATTTAATCTAATTAAAGAGCCAATAGATTTAATTTATCTTTATAAATTAAATCTAAGATATGATATCTGTATTAGTTTTAATTATTTAATTTATCAAATAAATTAAATATAAAACTAACATCTTATAATAATATTATAATCTATATATATTATTATTTTTTTTTGAATTTATATATATATATAATTCATCCACCCTAGGTCAAATATTGTATTCATTGAATCTTAGAAACATCTTAGATTCAATGAATCTGGACATCATAGCTCGTGTTGGGCTATTCTTGTGTGCGACCCTGTAGACCCACATGAAGTTGACAGTGGGCCAAAAACTATTCTAGCCCACAAGTCGCAAGCGGCCTCTAGCAAGACATTGCGACTACCCAATTCACATGAGGATCGATGATACGATGCAACCTTTTATACAACCATATCACGTCCCTTTTTGTCAAACGATATTTTGGTCAAGGATGAGGCATGGACAACGTCATCCTCCTGTTCCTGACCATCACTTTCCCGATTCCTGAGTAGCCTGAAATTAGAAATGGAAACTCCTTCCCATTACAGTATGGCCATACATTTCTCAGACTCACTCATCGAGGGGCCCAGTAATATCTCTCACTAATGTGAGGGAAAAATTTCATCTTGACCACTCACATTCCTCTTCATGAAAACTCATAAGCCCGATTGTAGCCTTTATCATCACCCGGTCAAAGGTGACTTTTGACTAGGTCAAAACTTAGCAAGTTTCATGCAGGAATCTATGATGATATCAGGTCAGAGGGCACTGTGACATGATTATATGTATGAGATAAGCTTATGACTTAATCCATGCAACTTTCTCATAGCGGGTCGGTCCAGCACCTTATACTCCTACAAGTGCCTAAGACTTTGATTTGTATCTCTATACCTCATCAAAGTCATACTGGTCTTATTTCATCTTTGCTCCTGCATAGATAATTGACCAGGGACATTTAGGATAATTTTTATAGTTCATCCAAGGATACAATTATCATAATAAACATGCAAATGATATGATAAGAATAAGGAGAAATTCTTAAATAACAATAATGTTTAAGGTACAATGATTGGCCCTTAGGGCACAATTTCCAACAAAATTAAGCAATGAAATCTAAAATATTTGACACTCATGGAACTACTTTTAACATACGCATCATGGGGCCTAAACCTCATTTTCTTTGCACAAACTCTCACACAAGCATAAACACATGTCTTGACACACTTAGACATATGGTTAGACAGATTTCAAATTCGACAAACTCTCACACAAACATAAACACATGTTTTGTGTAAATCTCAGGTTCGATAGATTTGTTTAGGTCAAAGAAAAATGAGATATAAATCAAATGCATATCCTCTTTTAAAAGATAGCAATGTTCAAGACAAGCCAATCCTCTCGGGTTTTTAGTCAATAATATGTAATCAGTTGAATTTGACTCATACCCCATTATCAACAAAGAAATCAGATTACAAAATCAACAGAATTATCTATACAAAATACAGACTAAGTCAAAACTATATATGTTATGGTATGGGAAGAAGAATAGAAATGTAGAAGGAGAGAAAAATAGAAAGTGAGAGAGACACAGAAAGAAACAGAGAGAGTAGAGAGGAGAAGCGAACAAACTATCTAAATGATATTCTGAATAATATTGATCCATATTCATATATTCACATGTTAAATCATAGGCTAAATGAGGGAGGAGACTGGGAGGCAATAATTATATCTCACACAAGATAATTCAAAAAGGCAGAACAATGCCTCAGAGCAAGCAACAGAAAAAGTCAAATGTATCTCATAATTACCTGGAGTCCGAGAAGAATCGAGAAGCAACAGAAAAAGCCAAATGCGTTGGTTACGAACGGAGAAGCAACGGAAAAATCCAAATTCGTTGATACGGAGAAGCGACGTGGCCTGGAATGCAAGTCCACCGTACCACTGCGTCCACCGGCGGCGTTGGTTAATAACGGAGGAGAGTAGGAAGGAGGAGCTTGAGGAAGAAATCGAAGGCCAGCAAGCTACGCCTTTGGTTAATAACAGAGAAGTGACTGGGAATGCAATCCACTGTACCGGCGATGGTTAAGGACAGAGGAGCGACAAGGGAAGGAGGAGATGTCGGGAAGGGTTTAGAAGAAGAAAGAGTTTTAGAGTTGGAAATGAGTGCGATAAGACACATCTGAAATAAAAGGGGAGAACTTTTAAGACCGGTTATTTCAAATAACATGTCTTAAAAGATCATCTTTAAGATCAGATGTCAAATAACCGGTCTTAAAAGTCACTATTTAAGACCGGTTGTTTGACACAATCGGTCTTAAAAGAAATGATTTTTAACATTTTTTTCTCAACTTTTTAGACCAGTTCCTTAAATAATCGACCTTAAAAGCCTAATCTTTTAGACCTGTTATGAAGGATAACCGGTTTAAAAAGTAATAATCATTTTATTTTTTTAATTATGTTTAAGTAAGAAAATATATTAGACCTATTACAGTTATAACCGGTCTAGTAAATATATTACACACACACACATACATATATAATTTAGACCTTATATTAATATAACCGATCTCATAAGTTTTTTTTAATTACGAAAATGCCACCGGTCATATCTTTTAGACTTTATCCGTTATAACTGGTTTAAATGTGTCGATCTAAAACGTCTTGTTTTTACTAGTGTCCCCTCAATAACAATCAAATAAGATAGAGATGATGGTAATTAAGGAAAATGATTAGGGTATTTTAGAAAAAAATATATCACACTAACTAACTTAACTAACTTTCTAAATCTAAGTTAATTAGATAAATATGTCTTAAGCAAGGGAGTATATTGTATGTTCCAATCAATTAAGTGTGTTATCTTCATATATTCTATTTCAACTAAACTATTGTCAAAGGAAAATGCATACATACATATGTATATATATATATTCCACTTTGCCCACTAGCTGTAGTTGTTGAATACAAATTAAAAGACAGCTTTACTGATAAAAATATCCAGATACTTTAAGATATAATTTGAGCAAGAAAAGGTGGATATAGGATTGAGGATGAGACACAAGTGAGTGGGAAAACAAATTAACTTGATTGAAGTGATTTGCCGCCATGGGTATGCAAATGAATGAAAGGGAGGAGCCCACCAAATTAAAAAAGGAGATTGATGATGATGAATGGTGAGGTATTGAAATGTTGAGGTCAAAGGAGTGTGAGAAAAAGGAAGGGGCACATTATAATTGGATTAGTACTCTAATCATAATAATCAAAGACACAAGAATCTCCATATGGCCTTTTTTGTTTCAAGGGATTAATTTTAAATCAATAATAATAATAAAGCCAGAGCTTAAATATGTGGTGTCACATTCATGCTGCCTAGTCCATGCGTTGCACGCGAATCTTTGACAATGCTTGGTAGGTCGCTTCCACAACCATATGTTTTCTTATTTCTCATCATCCACATACTTACCCTTTTACCCTACACACACACACACACACACACACACACACACACTATATTTCTTTTATTTTAATTTCCAGCTGTTATGTCCTTTTTTTGGTTTCTGTATCTCCTTTTTGTTATATTGAGTGTTTGTTATACTAGATAAAAAATTGATAGTTTTGTATCGCGCGGTTAATTAGACATATTTTCAAAATAAAGAGATATATGTTTTTTTTTTTTGTAAAATTATGTCCTTATAAATCAAGGCACTTCCAGAAAACATTATTTAAGGATTCAGTGTAGCATCAAAAGTTAACAAGGTCATGTCTTTATAATATTTAAAGACACATTTGGAAGGTTGAAATCGAAGGGTGTGAAAACTACCAATTGATGATAGGGAGTGCGTTGTTTCAAGGAAACTCTATATATAAAGGATCATTCTTCATGAAAAAATCTAGTTTAATTACATTTAGCTACAAAAGTTATGTTGGTTTTTGAAAGTTATGTTTCCTCAAGAAGCATTACTTCATTATTCGGAAATAGTCCTCATGATTCATTCTCACATTAAAATTCATCTCATGGCCTTTATTTTTAAGTGCAATGAAAATAAAGTCAAATTATTACTTATAAAACCATCATTAGGTCATTTTGAGTTTTATGAGTGTTGCAGACTGCAGAGCATGTATCCAAAGATCTTCATTGTATCTTAAAAAAAATTTACCATCAACTCAATTTACTCTTACCCATATCTTAAAAATAAATGTGCACAAATTTCTTGTTCATTTTTTTTTTCTCCTACTCTTCATATATATATATATATATATATATATAGAATAATTATTGTCATTTTTAGAATAATCGTCACCAGCAGTACGCATCCATATACTATATTTCGACTTGACTCCAACTAGTGTAAGATGTTTCCAAGATAGGGGCCACATTTGGGATACAGAAAAGGAGGATCTGTAAAGGAGTCCTTTCAGATACATTTATTATGTGCATGACACATAGGCATCTTGTAGGAACTCATTGTTTCCTTTAGACATGGCAACCAAGTTTTCTTCGTACGCTAGCTGTTATGACTCTCACATCGCAAATCTTTAAAGTAAAATGTGATTTATAACACTAAGAGAGCCTCCCTCCTAATAATTTTTTGAGATGGGTTTTTTCTTTAGAATATTTGTGCTCACAACCCCATAAAGTCCAATAATTTCAAATAGGAACAAAAAATTTAATAATTTAGGCCTTTCTCCATCCTTAGCTAGGAACATAATTATATTTGCCCTAACCAAAACCCTATAATATATATTAATGTCGCTATCGTCCTAGATAAAAAGCCCTTTCTTCTCCATTTCATATATCACTACTGCTTCATATATTAACTAAACCAAACTGGTTTCCCTAACATGCCCTACGTACGTCTTCTTTTTCATCTCCATTGAAAAAGGCTTCCATCTGCTTGCCAAGCAAACATAGCCAAAGTGTAGGCCACTCAACGCATGGCTATGTAGCTTTTGCAAAGCGCTTCTTGGGAACCCGTATAATGATCATGGCTGGCTCTGATACTAATTATTGGATCAAGTGCTGTAATTAGGTCAAAGGCTATAGCTAATTAATTGAAACATTATGTTTGTCAAGGTACGGTGTTGCCGTGTTGGACGCCCAATAATTGCTCCTTAAGAAGGACTCTGGATAGGCATTATGAGTTCAGTAGATCTGGACTGTATAAATTATATTTAAATGATTTAGATTTAATATTTTTTAAATAATGATTTTTAAGTAAAAAATCATTTTTTTGAAAAAAAATTAATTGAAATATTATCTTTATTTTATATTTTTATTTAATAAAATAATATTTTAAAAAAATAAAAAAAATAAACCTAGACCGATCAGTTGAGCTCTCCGAAACTGAATTCCTCCTCAACACGTCTTTTGCTCAGTCTTAGGAACCCAACACCTTACCACGCGCTGTTGTACTGATTATATATATTGCTGGATTCAATGCGTCACACTTGGCTAAAATGTACACCTCTTAGTTTGAGTACAACTCTTTCTTTTTTTATTTACCATTATCGACTCAAGTAATATGTTTGTATCTAATAGTACCAGGCTCTGTCAAAACCAGATGTTGGCCAGCCAACATTACCATGACTTGTCTCAATCCCCACCTAATCATACTAATATATAGACCCAAGAGTGTAATCAAATCATGTATATATATATATATAGTACTCTTTTTTTTGTATATGATTGTTCTATAACCCAATCAGTATCAATTATGATTGGCATAATTTTTTTTGGAAAAAATAAATTTGAAAGAGAAGTAGTACTTTCTGTATTAAGATAATTAAATTTAGATCGACCACTGTACTGGTTTAGTTATTGAGTTAAAGATTAATGGATCAAACTGGAGTTAAATCGGAGCTAGCCCGGGATCAAACTACTAAGAAATTAAATATTTTAAAATTATTAATATAAAATTCTAAAAAAAATATTTTTTTTTAAAAAATAAAAATACCTGACCGATTTACCGGCCGGTCTGATCGGGATTTAAGTACTATGTTTTGTATTCCTCCCCCATTCTTTACATATCAAATTCTCATGGGGGTACCTAATGAAGAGGACAATTCAATTTAAAATTTCTTATGAAGCTGAGGCTGATCATTTAGCCGGCGCATGCGGTGTATAGCTTGTACTAATCCTGTTAATTAATTAATTAATTAATTAAATAACTAAAAATGCCTTAATATATGTGTTTTAAGGGGCCCATTCTCTATCTATATATACATAGTTCCCAATTCTGATAACACCTAATGCCACCGGACTAAAAATGGCAACAGGATCTCCAAACGGATGTTTATAGCATAGTTTGGTTAGACACTTAGACTTCCTATTAATTAAATTAAATCAGAAAAAGTTATACTTTACGTTGTCAATTGTATTTTAATTTAAATAGTTATGTTTTTCACATATAAAAGAAAATTATAATGAAGGACATAGAGGAAAAGATATTTATTGATAAGAACAATAAATTTTATAATTATTTAGAATGATCGGATATAAAAATTGGGTGGTTATCTAATTGTATTCCTCTCGCTTTGATCAACTCCATAATAAGGATATACGGGTTTACACAGAAATTTATATTTGTTCATCTAGCAATAGCAGAAGTCATTGCAATTATTTAAGAATTACAATTATGTTGGAATCGAGGATACATGGAGGTGGTTGTATTATCTGATTGTATTGAAGTAGTAACTAGAGGTTGCAATCATAATCACCCCTTTAAGGATATTATCGATGACTCCAGATTGTGGTTATTTAAAAACTGACAAGTTTTGATTATGCACATTTCTAAGGAGGAAAATAGTTTAGCAGACCATTTGATAAAATTAGCTCATAATATAGAGAAAAATTTCTCTCTCTTTGATCAACCACCATTTACTTATCAGGAGGCGGTTATTGAAAAATGATAGTTCAATAGCGATAGGTTGTACTTGTATCTGCTTTTTTGAGATTATGTTAATGGATTTCAGTTTATCATTCAAAAACCATTTCAAATATCGTTCGCTAATCAACACGCCACTTAACACAAGTCATACCATTATAAATTTGTAGCGCTTTCGGAATATACCACAATAAATTCTAATATTTGTAACCGCTATAAATTAACCAACCGTTACGGATTGACAGTTTTTTTTTTTTTTTTTAGTGATAGTTGCAATTTGCCAGCACAAAAAGGTGGAAATACACATTCTATTATAGCCGCTTAAATCATTGATTTTAATTTACGCCGAAAATTGACAAGGTAAAGGTACGGCGACCACTAGATTAGATTTTCACGTTAAATTGTAAAGTGGTATATGTGTGTGTATATGTATGACATGACTAGGACTTACCAGGACTACTGATTCACTTATTTTGATGCTGTTTGCTTTATATATCATTGTCTTTATCTGCACCCACTCCTTTATTCATTCATTCATTTTTAACTTTATTTTGCAGAGAAAAAAAGAACCCAGCGGTAGAAAATTGTCAATATTCGGGGCCTCCTTTCTTAAAAGAAGGAATTGAAATCCTCCTTATCACTCTATTAATCATAGAAGACAGAATATGAAAAAAGGTCACAACTCACGAACATGTCCAACACTAGACAACAAACTAAACTTAGGGTTTGGAACTCATGGGGTTTTAAACTTGTTTCTACGTTCCAGAGAGAGACCCCACAAAAAGATGAAACAGAAGGATCGATATATAGATAGATAAAGCTACAAGTTGTATAAAAGAGAGAGAGAGAGAGAAGGGAATCCACCACAGAAGAGAAAAGCTGAAAGAGACTGGTATGTATACATTGATATGTCAATATAATGAGCAAAAGTAATTATGTAATGTAGTGGTATAGTGGGTTGTGAAGGGAACAGTTCATGTATGTATATAAAGCTTGAGATAGATTACAGTGATCATGATCTTAATTAAGCAGAAGGGAAAAGGCCAGAAGCACATGGATATATAGAGAGTATGGTGGTGACTGTCTCTGATATATACGTACAAAAAATGAAGCGATGATACATATGGAAAAAGATAGATTGTATTATTGGAGGAGACAAGAACAGTGATAGGTTGATGGAGAATGCTGGGGGTCCGAACAGGGATTCCCTCATACGTACGTCTGTTTTCAGACATGGATTAGTGAATGAGCTTTGTGTGTAACCACAGACTCAACCAGGACTCGGCTGTCGCCACCTTCATGCCCCGACCACCATATTTACCTCCACTCATTTCTCAATCTATCATGAATCTCCATAATATCACACCCGCGGACTTGGTTAGTAGTTGGTTAGTAGGGAGGGCTAATCAAATTGGTACCGTTTGGATTTGATCTTGGTTGATTCAAATTTAAGTTTTAATAAAATAATGAATTTTTTTAAAAAAAATAATAGTTAAGAGGTTGTCTTTATTTTATATTTTATACCCATTAAAATAATTTTTTAAAGAAAATATGAAACTTTAAAAGAAAATCTGGCCTGTCAAATCAAATTTAGACAATCCAGATTTGATTAACTCTCCCTATTAAGTATTTTACTTAGTAGGGAAACCAAATCCCGCACGCATATAATGTTGTAGCTTTAATTTTATCTTTGTCAAAAGAAGTCCTATATATATTGCTCGTGTTGTTATAAGGAGTTTAAGTAATATATATAGTACTATCTCATATCTTAAATTTAGAACTAAGTTTGTAGTGCCATTTAACTGAATGAGTATATATATGTTAAAGTGGGAGCTTAAGCTAATAAAGACACTTCGAGAGAAGGATACACTATTTGATACCCTACTAAAATGAATTCTTCAAATGGTGAGAAATGATGAAATATGAGATCATAGTCAAGAGTTTTTAGAGATTTGGCTTTATGAGAGGAAATTTTAAAGGTTTATTGAGGGGCAAGTATTAATAACTTAAGGTTATAAGTGAGATCCAACGTGCAGTTTCTCAATACTATTAGGGCTAAGGTCACTGGCTTCACCTTCCTCTTACCACTATTAATGTGGGTGCGTGGAGCAAGTTTCAGTCTATATAGAGGGAGGATGAAATGGTATATGAAACGTACTTAAAA
The DNA here is from genome assembly GCA_037074505.1 of Albizia julibrissin. Taxonomy (NCBI): domain Eukaryota; kingdom Viridiplantae; phylum Streptophyta; class Magnoliopsida; order Fabales; family Fabaceae; genus Albizia; species Albizia julibrissin. The sequence continues at coordinate 36,145,943 of CM073488.1, read as the reverse complement.
TGTGAAAGAAACAAAGGGGTAGGGAAGGGACCCACAGGAAAAGAAAGCACAAAAACGGGGAGGGCCCAGGGTGTCGTTTGGCCGCCCCGTTGGGAGGCAAAAGGAAAAGATCCGTTACGGAGGATATGTGGCTGTCCTCCCTGTCCAATCCAAATTAAGCGCCACCACCCACGGCCACACCCATCTTCAATTCTCAGAACTTGAGATTCCATTTTCACCCTCCTCACTACCCACTAATTACAGAACTACCCCTTGATGATGGAGCCAACTCACTTGTTAAAGCCAAGGCAATTTAATTTGATGAAGCGTTGTGGTATTTATCATTTATGGCAGGGTTGCGCACGAAGATTACAGATTAATTATATTTGAGTACGCAAGAAGTCCCTATCAAATCTAATATTGATACTTCTAATAGGGTTTTTGTTTCTGTATTTGGAATAATATATGCTCTGTGCTTTCCGTGAGAGGCTGACGAGTTATTGTTGTTATCTGGAATAATGATTGAAATCTTTAAAAATATTTTTTAATCATAATTTATAATATATAAAATAAGTATGTAAGATAAATTTTATCTCAATTTATATAAAAAAACACTTATTTTTTAAGCTATAGCTATACCAAACATATCTATTAATATTCTCTTCCACAATTGCTGACAAAGGGTCTTTTTGGTAACGGTGGGGAGAGAAAAAAATCAGTGCACAATAGAAAACTGTTCTAGTTTGAACCGTTTGAATAGTTTTTGACTTGGATGGGTTTATTTAAAAAAAAGTGGCTTATGATATAAGCCACTTTTTCTAACTTCTAGCGTCAGTTAGAGATAAAACACTTCAATGTTTTTTTATTCTTTTAACAATAATTTAAATTTTTATTTTCAATTATCACATAATAAACAACTAATATATATATATATATATATTATTCAATAAGATTCATGTCTTTTTTAATCATTTTCCATCTCAACTGACTTTTTAAATAATTATCCAAACAGCCCATTAAGATTAGAAAAAATATCACTTCTGCCGCCATCAATCCAAACATAAATTACATTTACAATGTGAGTTTTATAAAATTCAAATTACAAAAAAAATAAACTACTTCTCAAACACTACTCTAAATAGACACAAACTATGCATTGCAATGAGTCAACACTAAGTACTAACGCCGTTTGTGTATAACCGGCTGCCATGAGCATCATGTTGATCATATTCTTAAATGAAAAAAATATTTTTTTTTTAAAAAGTAACAATTGAAATATTATTTTTTATTTTCAATCAATGCGCATTAATTAAATATTTTTAAAAAAATATTAAACTGAAAAATAAAATCTGAAATGTCCAAATTAAATTTGTCTAAATTTGGGAGTCATGCAACTAATTCCCGTGGGAGACTATATATATATTGCTTTATTATATCAATGGAATATCTTTCCTGAAGTCAAACCACATGCTTTGGATTGTTGGACATCCATGTTAACAGTGAAAAGATTATTTACATAATTTTAATCATTTTTTAAATTTTTTTGTCAATTTGAAAAAAAAGAAAAACAATTTTAAAGATTGCGCAAAATTATTTCTTCTCCTTGGTCTTTTTTTTTAATTTTTTTAGCAAACTTAGAAAATAAATCTCACATATTTTTTGTCGGAAATCTCGTAAATATATATACTGATTCATTTAACTTCCTTAATCTCTTAAAATAAAAATTAACTCTATCTTATATATTTAGGAGTTTGGGGAACTTCTGATCAGTTTCACTCTTCCTATGAGTAAATTATGAAATGGAGCGGCTGGAAAATCTTGAATGTCTTCATATTTTGAAATGATACACAAGCACCCTTTTTCTTTGACACCTCAATCATTATAATTTTTTTTAAATAAGCGTAATTAATATGATTCTCCCACATGATAAAAAAATAATTCATTTCTCAGAAGATTCAAATAAAAAAGTTCTCATGATGATCAGGACGCCCAACAATATTAATGTCATATTCTTTTATTTTTCCTTCTTATTTTTGGGGCCAAACTCAATTATTACACTTACTATTACAACCATCTAGCATCTGATATATGATATTCATTAATTCAAATTCAAGCATTATTAAGCTTAAAAACACGGGTTTGGTTCTTTTGATGTGTTTCTTTTTAATATAGCAGTACATGAGTTTCAAGTCCTCAAAATTTGTTTATTAATAAGGAGTATCGAGCCTTTCCCCCCATTTTATTTTAGAGTATTTCTGTAGGCTTTTTGTTTTTGGTTTTTAATCTGACGAGTTCGAAGTTAGTTTAGACTTTTGCAGGTAATTAGTCGCAAATCAGAAAAAAAACTAGCATAATTGAAGAATTTTAAAACAATCTAGGGGATTACATTAGATATCATCGTACCACAATATTAATTGTATATAGCGGACACTAAAATGTACTCCCTCCGACACTATACTCTCCTTCTCCGATTCTTATTATAAAATATCAATTAATAAATATTTTTATCTTTTTTATAAAATATTTATAAGTTTTTATTTTAATGAGTATTTCATTTTTTTTTCATGTCTTCCCATATTTAATAAAAGTACATAGTGAGACTGAGTAATAATTAGTAGATATTTGAGTTTAGTCTAGTTGATAAAGGTAATATTGAGAATTACTTGAATTTTAGGACAAGTTCAACATTTTTAACTATTTTTATTGGTTTATGAGAATTGGTAGTTGATGTCTTATAAAGACCAAAGGGAGTAAATAAAATCCTTTTTTCGAATAGGTTTGTCTGTTTTTATAAGATCTCATTTGATTTAATTTTAATAATAAATGCATTTTTACCCATTTTACTCTCATTCTCTCACATTATTTATTTATTATACATTCTCTTTCTTACTTTTCTTATGATTACTTTTTCTCTCTTACTCATTCATAAATAGGGGCATTTATGAAAAAAATATTTTTTACATATTTATTATTTTTAATTAATTTTAACTGTTTTTTAGAATTTCACTATTCGGTTGAATGGATCTTATATATAGGGACAGAGGGAATACCGATTTGATCTCCATTATAAATAACTTGTAGCTCATTTTCACATACCAATAAAAGATAGTTAAATCATTATATTAAATATATCTTATATTAATAATTTTTTTTCAAATTTACTCTTTTCAAATATTTTTTTATCTATAATTATTAGATTTAATGATTTAGGTCTGTATTAGCCTATTAGGTTGGTCTTTCTATCAAATGATTTAAGTCAATTTAATAGAACTTACCATTAGGTATATACCTTCACTTCAATATTTATGTAATCAACATATGACTCTTCCTGATATGTTCTAATATTCTCTCAACTTCCTTTTTTTTTTTTCTGCTAGGCTTGTACTTTTTGTTAAGTTTCAGTGGCCTTAGATCCACAATATTTTTTCTCCATTTTTTCAATATTCAATTTTTTATTCCTCTTTTTTTTTGTCTCATTGATCGGATAACTCTAATACTATATTATATTTAGTGATTCAGGTATGTATTAAGTCAGTCTTTCTATCAAAATGATTCAAGTCAATTTGATAGAACATATCATTAGGTTATATACATTCACTTTAATATTTATGTAATCAATGCAAGACTTTTTTTAATATATTCTAATACTAATAATCCTCCAAATGAATTATATTTTGGATCAAATTAAATTTTTCTTCTACAAACAACTTATATCTAATAAGCAATGGACTGTTATTGTGTGTGTGTGTGTTAGCCTTTCAAACAAGCCTTTAACAGGTAATAGTTTGATGATTCTCATACAGTAAAGTTATATACTACTTCCCGTTTCTATTAGCTTGTTGAGGAGGTATATTCATCCATCCAAGAACCTATTAATCGTGGTATACTGGTATTCTTTGTTTTTTCCAAGTATTACTTTGGTTTAAAAATGAACAAAAATCATAAGGTCGTAGCTGTGTGTAAAAAAAAAAAGAGATAAATGCTGGCAAAAAATAATAAAAGAGATATAAAAGCAATCGTCTAAAAGTTTTTGTTGATAATAATACAATAGCTCTTTTTTTTTTTGGACATACAACAGCTCTTTTGAAAACCACTTCTCACCACCTAATTACAAATAGCCGTAGGACTTTTTTCTTAAAAAAAAAAAGTATAGTTCTGAGATGATTTGTTATATATGACCTAATAGTAGCATCACAACTAAGCAAAGTGATCTAATCTAATCTAATTTTATCATCATCTTTTAGCAACCAAATCACTATATTGTAACATATAAATTAAAAGTAGGCCGTTGAGAGAATTGGGATGATAGACTTGAATTGATGGGGCATATAATTAAAACCTGACCAACTTTTTCAATATTCTTCCTTTTCAAGCAGTTTTCAGTGAACATACAATATTTAATTAATCAGAAAAATTGCACTACTAATACTCGATATCGGTTGTTGTTCATCACAGTATATTATATGGCGCCAATCATGATTATCATAGGCTCATTAGTCTTATGATTTCTTTCTTTCTACCAAGAAATGGGCCCACCCTCACCAGTCTCATTTTTCCCTTTAGACTGAAACATATAACAAAGAATCCCAGAAATAGCATAGGCCACCTGTCACAAGCAAACCAAGGTTGAAGACGACCTTCAACTGCAAGATTAACACATTCTAACCATTTCAATGCCTGAGAAGCTTTAATTCGTCTTCATCAGAAAGCTTAATTTTACCTAATCAAACACCAACATTCCAAAACCTCAAGTTTCTTGCTTTCACACTATTTATAACATATGTATACATTCACACTACTTTTGGTTTTTAATATAAAGATCAGTTAATTTTTTTTAGAAGAGATTAAGAAAGTTAAATAAATTATTTAATCATAGTATAAATTATTAGTCAAACAAATTAGTATGAAGAAAAATAATAAATATAAATACTTAAATGTAACTTATTTAACTTTCTAAAAAAAATTTAATTAATATTTATATTAAGGACCATAGAATATATAATTGGAACCTTCTGGACCATTTGCTATAAGTGGAGATTAATGCTCATCAAGAAAAACAAGTAATTCACAGCTCAGAAAACTAAAGAGATAAAGAATGGCGGATTGGTTAATTGTAGGTGAACCAAAGGGCAAAACTTTAAACTTTCTTTCCATGATTATTTATATGATGAAACTATAAAAGCAGGTTTGAGGCTATCTGCTACAGAATTGTAGAAAGTTGTGTTTGATAGTGATACCATATAGTGAGTGATATACGATCTATCCCTATTCTTTCTTTTTCCCTTTTCCTGATTTCTTTTACTTTTTTTTTAAACTTTAGACAACACAACAACTTGCACTCCTTTTAATATGGGATAGGTGAAACAAAATCCTCTATCTTCTCTGTAATATTCGCTTTTTAGAATTGATGACGAGGGAAAGATATATATAGAGAGAAACACGTACCATGATGTTACGTATAAAATAAATCAGTGTTTGACTATCATAATCTGCGGAGCCTCAAAGTTTAAAAAAAAATGGCATCTTTATAAGAATTTTCAGCAAAAATAATTGAGAAAATTATAATAAGATCCTAAATAAATGAAAATATAAAGAAATGATTGTAAGGGGTTGTTAATGACGATTCTTATTTTGTTAATGGAAGATCCTCATGTTGTCATTAACAACTCCTTATAATCATTCTTCATATTTTCATTTGCTTGGGAACTTACTATAATTTTCTAAAAATAATATCACATCCCGAAAATAAAAAAGTGACAGAGTATATATATACTCTCCTTTGTCTTTAATATTCGAACATGTTGATTTTTTTTTAAGATTAAAAAAATTAAATAATTATTTAATTATAATATATATTATGTATAATTAGATTATATATGAATTTATAAATTAGAAAAATTAATTTAAAAAAATGACTAATATAAATACTTTAAAATAAAATAGGATATTTAATTTTTTTAATTTCTTAAAAAAAACCCAACTAGATTTTATAATCAAAATATATGGAGAGGGAGAGAGATGCAGTGGTACGTAATGATGGAGAAGAGGGACAATAGTGGGCGCAGGATAAGCACGTGTGAGTAGCCTATAGAATGGCACGCTGGCATGTCCATAACAAGACCCACTAAAATCATATTCATATTCTTCTTTGCAAGTTCTTGCCCAAAATAATAATATATATTCTTCTTTGGAGAGTAGCAAAGTGAAGGGTGAAAAAAATAAACAAAGGGACACAGATTTTGCAGGTCGAATTTTCCGATGAATGATTGGCAGTTTCTGTATTGAGAGAGTAAACTAGATGCTCTTCTTATCTCAGGTGGACATCTCTGAAGTCTGAACCTTTGAGTTTTTCTATTTCAACCATTGATATGTTCTTGAAAGAATCTCTCTCTCACTCAAGTTGTTGGTTGGGAATAACTTGGTATTGTTTATTTTACTATCTGTCTGTGAGGTTTCTGAAGTCTGATTATTGACTCTGTTGGGGTGCGAGTATGTCTGAATTTTTATGTCTTGCATTGCCCTCTAGCTCTTTGTTTAAATGTCCAAATCACATGGGGTATGCAATTTTGACTGAAATGACATAACTTTGCAAGTGTTTGGTTTTCTGGGTTTCTTTCAATTATAACATTTTCCTAGATCCTTCTTATTAATTTACTATATATTGTTGCTCTCCACAACAGACCTGTTGGTTTTTTTTTTTTTTAACCTCTTGGAACTTTTGACATCCTCTCTCCACCATGTAAGTTATAGCATCTTCTCTTTTTTTCCTTCTGAGAGAGTTCATTAATCTTTTTTTTTTCCTTTTCCTTTTCCTTTTCAAGGTCTCTGTTTGATTCTCTCTTAAGAGTTATTTTGATTCAGTTTCCACATGGGCCTGCTTACTTACTCAGCAATATAAGTGACAATCACTGTAATTTTTGCAGAACCTTTTTCAGTGGCTGTTCAAGGGAAGTTATAGTGAACTATATAATTCAGCTAGCTGAAGCATGCAGTAGTGGTGGAGAAGAAACAGTAAGCTATAGAGGGATAGAAAAAAATAAATAGTCATGAAGTTTATGAAACTAGGGTCTCGTCCAGATACCTTCCACACTGCAGAAGCTGTAAGGTAAGTGACGAAAGACATTAATAATCAACTTGAGATTTTAATCATAGAAGATTAATCTTTAAGATAAGACAAGAGTTTTCTTATCTCCGTATGCAGGTCAGTCTCTTCTGATGTTTCCAGCGACCTCATAATTCAAGTGAAAGAAAGTAGATATCTTCTTCATAAGGTAAGCTCTTTGATAAATTAAGGAGATATCAATTAACAGAAGCTCTTTTGATTTTATTTCCCCCCTCTCTACTTGTTCCTGATTAACTGAAAGTTTCATTCTGATTCTGTTTCAGTTTCCCCTGCTGTCTAAATGCCTGCGCCTACAAAGGTTATGCTCAGAATCACCAGATTCTTCTCCTCACCAGATAGTTCAACTCCCAGATTTTCCTGGTGGAGTAGAGGCATTTGAACTGTGTGCTAAGTTCTGTTATGGTATTACCATAACTCTTAGTGCTTACAACATTGTAGCTGCTCGATGTGCTGCTGAATATTTACAGATGACAGAAGAAGTGGAGAAAGGAAACTTAATATATAAGCTTGAGGTTTTCTTCAATTCTTGTATTCTTCATGGTTGGAAGGATTCTATCATGACCCTACAAAGCACCAAAGCTTTGCCTTTATGGTCTGAGGACTTAGCAATTACAAGCAGATGTATTGAAGCTATTGCCTCTAAGGTTTGGAGTCACCCCTCAAAGGTAAGTTTGTCTCATAGTCATTCTCGAAGGGTAAGGGACGATGTTTCGTGCAATGGAAACGAAAGTCAGAGGCATAAATCAGCAAGTAAAGGATGGTGGGCTGAGGATTTAGCAGAATTGAGCATAGACCTCTATTGGAGGACCATGATAGCAATCAAATCTGGCGGCAAGATGCCTTCAAATATCATAGGAGATGCATTGAAAGTTTATGCTTCTCGTTGGCTTCCTAATATCTCAAGAAAATCACATTCCAATAGGAAAGTTGCTGCTTCTGACTCTGATTCAGACTCTGCAAGTGAGATAACCTCAAAGCATCGTTTGCTTTTGGAATCAATAGCAAGCTTGCTTCCAGCAGAGAAAGGGGCTGTATCTTGTAGTTTCCTTCTTAAACTCTTGAAAGCAGCCACTATTCTAAATGCTTCTGCTTCTTCAAAAATGGAGTTAGCTAGAAGAGTGGGACTTCAATTGGAGGAAGCTACTGTGAACGATCTTTTAATACCTTCACTGTCTTACACCAATGATATGCTGTATGACGTTGAGTTGGTGATGACCATATTGGAACAATTTATGTTACAAGGTCAGAGTCCCCCAACTAGCCCACCAAGATCCAGGCTGGCAGTTGAAAGAAGAAGGTCACGTTCGGCTGAAAATATTGATTGTGAATTCCAAGAGAGTAGAAGGTCATCTTCAGCATCTCATAGCTCAAAGTTGAAGGTGGCAAAGCTAGTGGATAGGTATCTACAAGAGGTTTCCAAGGATGTGAATTTGCCTATGTCCAAGTTCATTGCTCTTGCTGAAGCTATACCAGATTTTGCCAGACATGATCATGATGATCTCTACAAAGCCATTGACATTTATCTCAAGGTAAAATATTAGTGTTGTGTATTTTATTTGTTTATACTTTCACATCTTAGGTGTAGGCTGATATATCTTGACCTCAAAATCTTGTCTTATTCAATATTTATTGCCGGTTAGGTGAAGGCTGACCCACCAGAAATTTAACGTCAACAGATCCTCATTGTTAGTGACATACTGCTGGTTTTTATTCAGTTGTCTGTGAATTTATACTTGGATAAAAATAACTATTTGACATTCCTACTACAATAGCGTTACGCAGATACAGAGAAATTGAGAAAAAGTAACACATGTTCATAAGTTCTTTACTTGAAATGGTTGTATGCTAAACAGTCACTCCAAAGAGAACTCTAAATAATGTAACCTATAAATTATACTTGGTTTAATCCAGGCCCATCCGGAACTCAACAAAAGCGAAAGAAAAAGGCTATGTAGAATCCTTGACTGCAGAAAACTGTCCATGGAAGCTTGCATGCATGCCGCACAGAACGAACTTCTTCCCCTAAGAGTTGTAGTTCAAGTACTCTTCTTCGAGCAAGCGAGAGCTGCAGCAGCTGGTAACAAAGTGACAGACTTGCCAAGCAATCTCAGGGCACTACTTACTACACATGGATTTGACCCATTAAAACACACTGGTCCATTGAGCACAACCACAAGCATACATGCAGATGATCAATGGAGTGTTTCTGGCCTCAAGTCACCTAAGTCCAGGAGTTCAACTTTAAGGATGAAGCTTGCTGAGGATGATGACTTGGATGAACATGGTGGTGTTAATCGCAATGGAACTGACAGAAATTCTAAGCACAAGGCTATTCGTGGTCTTCCAAATCAACCCAAAAGCATGTTTAGTAAGTTGTGGCCCACCAGTAGAGGCACTAGTGAAAAGAATTGAGTGAGTTTTACTTGGTTTTTTTCCTGTTGGGAATGGTAATTTAAAGGGTACCCCCATATACTCTTGTTTTTTCCTTCTGCAAAATGCATTGTAACTTTTCTAGGAGAATCAGAGAATCCAACTGTGCATTGTTGATGTAATCTATTATAATAAGAAACGAGATTTTTCTCGTCGTGAGAGGAAATCTCCTTGGCAAATCACATGTTTGAAAAAAAGCTGTTGTAGGAATCTCTGGGTTAATTTAGTGACTGATCGTGGGGCCAATTTTGCTGTGTTTTTGTCTTCAAATCTGTAACACACGTCTCTGTTCATCTGTGTTTAGAGCTCCTTATGTTGGGTTCTGACTTTGTTTGACAGATATATTCTCAGTATTTCACGTATCCATCATAATGAAGTACTGTTTTTGTAATATGAATATCAGTTTATATTTGTCTTATCTCTTTGTATCAAACCAAATGATCTCGTCCTCATTGAAGTGATATCAACTAATGCACTTCAACTTGCATTTATTGTTCTGGTTTCTTACTGCCAGAAATTTGTCATTGAGTCATGTTCTAGTATTATTTTTTATTGCGATATAAAAACCAGCCTAAAAGAATCGCAAAACATAAGGAGGGCTAGGAAATAGAATAAGGATCAGTATTGAGGAGATATGTTTGGTTCAAAGTAGTATTATTATTAAAATAGTGACAACTTTAAGAGTATCTGTCTATCTGATCCTGGTGACTTAGTATTTGCTAAACTTCCACATGCACATTGATAAGAATAACATAAGCAAACAGACCAAAGGGAATATACTATATACAAGGCTAATTAAGATTCTCCCCATGACAATGAACGACAAAACAAATCTCCCAGATCAGATTCAGACACTGCTTTAAACCAAACCTGTTTATAAAATAATATATCAATGAAGTGTTTCTAAGTCAAGCCACTGTTTAAGCATTTTTCCCCCTGTATCATTTAGTATATTCCTTTATGATTAAACCTTCCTGAAAAAATTAATATATAGTATTTACAAATACTACTGACTATATCTTGTCTGGCTTCAAATTTGAGATCAGAATGATATTTTTATGAGGACACTAGGCAAATTTTGAGATCAATTGTGGCTATGTTGAATGGCGACATTGTTGATGGGCATTTTGTATGCCTCTCATTGCTTTAAATCAAATCAATTGACTTATGAACAAAAACTCAAGGTCATCTCCATTGCTATGTCTTGAGTTTGAAGAAGGGTATTAATATTATTCATAATGTAATTAGATTTTAATTGTTAGGTGGAAGTAGATAAGTGTAATTAATATAGGCAGTTGATAATTGTAATTGCACTATCCTTGTAATTAATTCTTCTTAGTCCGTAATGAGATTCATTTATCATTTACTACACATTTAATTGAAATTACTAAAATCCCGTTTCTGTGAAATAATGACAGATTCAAGTTTCAACAATGCCATGAAGCAGGAAAAGATTTTTGTTAAAACATCATTATTGCTGCAATATTCAGAGTCATCATTCATCATAGCTTCCCTTTTGCTGGTCATTACCAAATGTTGTGAAGCATACAAGCACGAATCTTTCTTTGTTTTTTACTTCACCTATTTTACTAATTACCTGTGCTTATTCATGTCGCTTGGTAGTCCAGTTACTTCTTAATTCGCTTGTAAATTTCTTCCATCAACATATAGTTAAGGAAGTTATTACATCAACCACCTTAACCTACTCCACTTATTCCGGTAAGATCGCTTAATATATCAGTTATTTCCTGCATATAATGCAAGTTCTTACACATGATTGATATTGTTCTGTGTTCAAAGATGATGAAGGAATTTTTTGAACTTTTACGGTATCAAGTATTTTCATTTTTCCGAGTCCTAGGTAAAACCCAAATGATGTTTTTTTTTGTTGTGGTAGGTGTCTCTGTCTCCTTGTTTCCACTTTATTACATGATCACCAGGTGGAAGAGAGGATCTCTGCCAAACATTTCTGCTTCAGAATCACTATGATGAACATGACATTTGTGAGTAACAACAAGGATACATGTGAATTATTGGAGCTTGACAATGAGATTTCAGGTGACAAGTAAACTTCAAATCCAGCTAAATTACAATTAATTTGCTCATTGGTACACATGTTGTTTTGTGTCAACCTTGCACGCTTTTACTCCTGCGAAACCTGAAACAGGATGGTTCAAGAACAATATACATATTGGGGAGATTGAGATTAAGATTAAGATAGAATGACGACAGCAGAATCCACCAACTCCATTTGGGTTTACGACAGCATGATTATTTGTATTACAGATGGGGTTGAAGATGTGCATTGAGTGATGAATCATGATGGGTTTTGGGGCTGAAGCATAAAAATCCAAACTTCAAGGTCCCCACTTGGCAGACATCAGAGTGGAATTACCAAATTCCTTATTTGTGGACTTCGTGTGAGATGGATAAGATGCCTCCTTGTTATCCTGTTATAGCCAGATGACGACATGATCACGTTCATGTAAATCTATAAACAGATACTACCTCCTCTTCTTAATACTCTTTCGGTCTTAAATATAAGGTATATTTACTTAATTTGATTGGATTAAGAAAATTGGTTAAATTAGTTAATATAACATGTATTTTGATTTTCTAAAATACTCTAGTCACCTTCATTAATTCCTCCATTCCCTCTCTTGCTTGATTATTGTTGGAGCCATTAATATGGGTAAATTAGAAAAAGATTGACAAATATTAAAACTTTATCTTATATTTAAACTAAGATCAAATTTTCAAATATGTCTTATATTAAGGACCGGAGAGAGTATAAAATTTAGTTGACTAATTTTTGTATATTAAGGAAGTTAATTATGTTGGTTATTTGTAACAAATATAGTTTATTTTTTCTAAAATAATATATTTCATCATAACTACCCTTAAATAAAAACTCCTTAATGTGTACATCCAACAGGATACTTTGGGTTTATAAAAAAAAGGATACTTTAGAGAAAAAATTATAAATGTGACATCTTATAGATGACCAAATCCAATCTCCAATTAGCTTTTATATTAAGAACAATAGGTAGTAATATTTTATTTTATTTTTTAATGAGTTATATATATATTTCACTTTTGGTCAGAAATTTTATTCTTTAATTCTATTTGATTTTATTCTATTTTCATTATTTTTATGCCTCATTTTTGTTTTTTAAATTATTTATTTTATTTACTCTTTTAACCTTAATTTTTTATGCTATGCATTCTTTCTGTTTTAATGTCAAGTTTTAAATAGAAGAGTTTTGCCTTGCCTCAGAGCACATAATTAACCTCCATAAATCAAAGGTCTTCTTTTCAAAGAATGCGCATTTTAATAGGGCTGTATCTTTAAGTCAGAAACTTGGGATTGGAATCACATTGAATCTAGGTAAGTATTTGGGAGTTCCTCTTATCCATTCAAAGATCACAAAAGCAACCTTTAGTCATATTAATCATAAGGTTTAGGCACGATTAACATGATGGAAAGATAAACATTTAACAATGGCTGAGCGTACAGTTCTCATGAAAGCTATTATATCGGTCATTCCTTCATAGCAAATGCAATCATCACTCTTGCCAAAAGGAGTTTTGCAAGAAATTGAAAAGGTAAGTCGTGACTTTCTTTGAAATTAAGATGAAAATGTTAGGAAGATGCACCTCATTGCATAGAGTCACATATTAAGAAGTAAGAAGGATGGAGGGCTTGGGATTAGGAGGCTTGAACAATAGAATCAAGCCTTTGTCATGAAATTAATTGTGTTAGAGTTGATCACTAGGCCAAATGCATTACAAGTCAAGTGTTTGAGGGCCAAGTATGAATGTGGAGAAAATCTTACCCCTGTAATCTCAAGGAAATAGCACATGTCCATAACATAGCAAGCTATCACAAAAATTTGGGAAAAGTTTCTCCGGGGTGTTGGTAGGAAAGTCAACAATGGAAATGCAACAAACTTCTGGTGAGATCTTTGGACATTTTTGGAGAGACCGCTCATAGAATATATCACTAAGAACTTACATCAAGTTAATCCGGACAAAGTATCTTGTTTTCTTCTTTCTTCCAGGAGATGGGATGTGGGGAAATGGAGAATTTTCTTCTCAAATGGATTATCAAAGTGCTTATGCAAATTCGACCTCCTACGAGCATCTAGGATTATTTTGTTTACTAGAGGAGTGCATCGGATGGCAACTTCTCAATGAAGGTTGCTTATAAATTCATATTGGAACCATACTCGAGTTCAGGAACCTGGTTTGGCAAAAACTTTGGCGCTGTTAATTGCCTGAAAAATTCAAATTCTTTATTTGGAAGGCTTCCCATGAGAGAATCATGACAAATTCCTTACAAGCAAGTAGAGGAATAGAAAATGCTACCCGAATATCCACTGGGATGCTCATGTGAGGAGAATGTTATACATTGTTTGAGAGATTGCAAGAGAGTGAAACAAATATGGAAGGAATTGATTAATCCTAGTAAATATTATGTTTTCTTTTTTGGTGATTTGCAGATATGGTTGCATTGGAACTCAACTCATCATCCAGGATCAACTGGGTTCTCCAAATAACTTTAGCAATATATTTGGATATACTTGTTGGTTGATATAGAAATACATATACCAAGAAGTTTTCCAAACACATTAGGCATCACCGAAGGAGGTTATTCATTGTTGCTTATTCCATCTAATAGAAGGGGTGCATGAAGATAGGATGCGGCATATGATCTTTCAATAAGATATGATCAGTCCCACTCAATAGTATCTCCCTTGTAATGTTGCGGTCAGGCTTGATGTGAATACATATGTTTATCGTCCAAATCAAGCGGCATGTGGAGGTATGGTTAGAGATGTAAATGGAGCATGGATTATTGGTTTCAAAAAAGAATATGGGTTTATACCTAGTAACAATAAATGAAGTTTTGACTATTAAAACTGGTCTAGATGTGTGCCAATTCCTCAGTCTCACAAATATACGTTTTTTTTTCTAATTCCCTTGAAGCTATTAACATGCTAATCAAGGATAGTAGCGTTAATCACCCTTTTCAAGTTGCGAATGAAGAAACATGAGATCTCATGTATGAGAGTTAGACCATTGAACTGTTCTTGTTCTACTGTTGCTATAAAATGTGTAGACATACTAGCAAATGAAGTTCATAAGGTCGGGGAGTCAAATCTCCTTGGTGCTAGAAGTCACTATACTTTGCAGAGATAGATTTTTTTTAGCTTGTCAATATATAGGAGAGGTGTAATATCCTATTTTTTGTATTTCAAGCATTAAGCTTACCTTTGCCATTGAACAAAAAAAAAAAAAAAAAAAAGGAGAGTTTTGATTTTGAACGGGTCTGAAATGACTAGATAAAGCTGACCTTTTTTTTTAATATATATGGATAAAGCTGACCTCTGATTGCCCGATGTCACTGTAATAGTTGGACCATTTTACTTACTAGGCTGCTTCTTCGAAGCCCAATAAAAAAATAAAGCCCAATAACTTTGGGCTGGGCTTATGTAAATTTTAACTCCCACTTTTTGAATTTCTTATTGACTGAAGATCTGACTTTGTTTTTCTATTTTTGCCTGCTAAATATCTCACTTTCTGAATTTCACTCATCAGCAAAATTTTGGTACGTAGACATAATATAATTAAAAAAATGTTAATTTAACATATTCATATAAAATACCAATGATTTCCTTAAAAATAGTCAATAAATTAAATAAACAATGTCTCATACGGGTGTCCGTATATTACCCTTAATAATGCACTCTGCCACTCTTCATAGCCTCCAGAATGAATAATGTTTAGGAGCTTTTCTCATGTTGAAGCCTATGTTACTCAAAATTTACATATTGTGTAATAACATGGATTAATTTTTTTTTCATTAGTAATTTTAATGTTGAGAAGCGCATGTAATTATACAGTAATGTGTATTTAATTCGTTTCTTATATTCTTTAACTTTTTTAAAAAAAATTCCATATCATAAATATATTAAAGATAAAGGTACTTAGAATGCAACAGAAGCAAACGAGCAAAAAGAAAAATCACATAAGTGCGGAAGAAAAATTAAAGTAAAGAGAAGAAATTGACATAGGAAAGCAATCTTAGCTAAAAAAAATATCTTCACTTATGATTCCAAGCTGATCAAACTTTGTAATCCTAAATGAACTATTTTTGAATGCAAACGATAAGAGGTGGTCTTAGTCACAAGAGACTTTGAACGAGAGAGCCATTACAACAAATTATACCATCATAATACTTACCGCATCATCACCATCTTTTTGAATGGAGTCCGTTTATTTACTACTTTTGGTATAATTAATCAATTGTCTTCTCAAGTGTTTCTAAATGAAAAAAAAGACAGAAAAAGAATTTTTAAATTATAAAATTTTAAATTAAAGATTTCTCAAAAAAATAAGTTATTAATTACTTAACAAATTTCATCATTCTCTTAACAACAAACCAGATTTAAAATTTTACAGCTCACAGTTTTTTTTACATATTTTCCCCTTTTAAAATTTACCCACAAAAAATTATTTTAAAAAATAAAATAAAAAAAGAGATGTAGAGACAGCATTATCCCCATCATCTTTAATACAAAAAAAGGGATGGATGATGATGATGTTAGGGTATGGAGATTGGAGAAGAAAAGAAAAGCATTTCCTGATCTGAAACCGACAGAGATGGTCATACTTGTCGCTTCCAAAGATTTTCTATTCCCATCCTACTCAATCCTACTGCCATCTCCTTCTTTCTAGGTTGGTTTAGTACCTTCCTTCTTCCATATCCTCCTCACTATTGCTTTTCCATTCTCCTACTATTAATCTATTCTCACTCTCTCTCTCTCTCTCTCTCTCTCTCTCTCTCTCACATAGTAAAATCAACCATTAATTATGTTCATCCTCTAGTAACCCTCAAAATAGAACTCTAATATAATGACACTACGTCCAAGCCACAAAAAATGCAACGTAGCTCAACAAAAACATAGCCTGTGTGTTTTCCTAATAATCTATCCATCCTTTAGTGTCTTAAAATTATAACTACATGCAGTCGAATGTGAAGAAATATATATATATATATTATGTAATAATAATATACTGGGACTTGATGGGATTGGCGAACAAGGAGGTGTAAAAGACAATTGATTAAGACAAAATAAGAGAAAAAGTGCACAGAGAGAGCACAGTGATAGTACCACGCGTTGCACATAGCAATGACGACCATTTCTTAGCAATGGCGGCACTATGCCTTGCTTTTTCTTAGCCCTTTCTGCTTCCCCCTTCCCCTTAGACTCCTAGCCTTGCCTGCTCGATTTTGGATCTCGAAGAGGCATTCACATCTACTTATACTCTACCCCTTCACAGATATACCACTTACGTATATATATACCTCTCTCTCTCTCTCTATTTCTGGTGTGTGTGTGTATTATAGGGGTGTTTGCAAAACCCTACTCTTCATTAATTTAAAGTACTACATACATTCTGATCACACTGTCTTCAGTCACGCCCCTTGGTTAACCTCGATTGCATCCATGTTTTTTACTGTTTATAGCAGCAGTGTTAAGGGTTTCTTTTGCTGTTTAAGACCGATCACGTTCGTGTATTAGGGAAACTTTATATCTGATCTCTTTGGGATAAGGACAGATTGTATAGTCTACGATCTTCTTGTCTCTATCCTCATCATGTCATCAAGATTAGAGGGTTCAGCTTCTCTCCTATCTGCCCTCAGCTGCCATTAAACGAGGCCGTTTTGAAGCTCATGCCTTTGAATCAATTTGGTAAGAGTGTACCACGTACCAGTGTGGAGGAGCGCTGAGTTCAAGGAAGAAAACAACTTGGAAAACATTATTATTTTGTGGTGTCTTTTAATAATTGTTGTATAATGAGAAATATATAAATAATTTTGTAAACTAAAAATATATATTCTCTTAAACATGTTTAGAAAAAATCTCATTAAAATATTTTATTAGTGAAAATTGTAAAGTACCAATATTTTCTTATAAAAATTTATCAAGCCTTTCTCGTCAATATGATTTTCTACGCTGAACTCTTTCGAAAATATCTCTATTCTTAATGATAATCTTATTGATGAGAATGACATGATAAATTTTGATATATAGATTAATACTTTGCAAATTCTGTAAGTACAAATTATTGTTGCTCTGATCAAGGTTATTCTAACCCATAAAATTTTCAATGAGTAGTTTTTTTTCTTAATTTTTCTTATTTTTGGTGATAAAATGGCTTGATATGCAGAGAAAATACTGATATTTTGCAAAGTTAATACCTACAAAGTACCGGCACTCTAATTTAGGTCATTTTCATCAATAAGATTTTTAATCAGATTTCTCCTAAATTTTCTCAAGGGAATATATATTTTAAATTTTCAAAATTCATTATAAAACGATTATTAATAGTCATCCTAAAATAATACTTCATCCGGTTCTATTATAAGCAACTTTTTTTTTAATCGTGTAAAACGAACTGATAGTTAAATGCAATAAGTCTGTCAAAAATGTCATATTTTTTTCATATATAACCTATTTATGAAAATATGGAGAGAATGTATAAAAAAGTATGAGAGATAGTAAAATACGTTTTCCCAATATTTTGTTGACTTCATTCATCTAGTGAGTTATTTCTCTCTCCTGAATATAACTCTTAGTGTATGTGATAATTAATTATAAATAATATGTATTTAATAAAGATAAAATAAGAAAAGGAATATTACATTTTCAAACATAAAGTGAAAGTTGCTAATAAAAAAAATCAGTCTCATAAAAAATAAAGTTATTTATAAATAAGATGCAAGGGGCTAATGTTTTCCAAGTTGTTTTCTTTCTCGATCTCTGGCGCACACTCATCAAATTGATTCAAAGGCAACTAGGCAAGAGCTTCAAAACGGCCTTGTCTAATGGCAGCGGATAGAATCAGAGCATAGGAGAGAAGCTGAACCCAAGATTAGAGGAGAGACAGCATTCTACTGTAACCCTAGCTATATGCGCGTGTACATATAATTACACCTTGGTGATAGATACCATTAATCTCCATGCACGCCCACAATTATTGCTGATTATTTATTACCTCTCTAATAATATGCTCCTCGTCCCTAGCTATACCCCTATATATATAAATACCCTTCTATTATTATATGCTGAGGGTGACATGGTACGTTACCCTACACTGAAGTTCTATGATATATGTTCACTCATATACTAAACCTTGAACCAAGTATAGACATTTTTCAAGGGAATAATAATAAAAGAAAAAAAAGAGGGCCTAAAGGCGTATCTTTTGATGAGAGTGGAAAAGGGAAGAGAGTCGGGATATGCTTATGACTTATGTGGAATGACACTGTACAGTGCCTATATGGGGATTTAGCGTATGGGCCCCAGAAGGAGAAGAAGAGCAGATCTTTGGACAGAAGGATCAGTTATAGCAGCGTGAAGCAGCTGCAGCATCAGGGAATTTAATGAAAGCTGCCCCTCTGTTTGTATGTGTATGAGATTGATGAAGTGAAAATGCGAAGAAAGAATAATATATGTATAGAAATTGATAGTGAAAATGGGATATACAAGAGAGTAAAGGTAAATACCTCTTTGCTCATGTCGTCCCAACATTGGATCATGTACGTAAGTTACTGTTTCCTTTCTTGTAAAAGCGGTCATAACAGTAGATTCAGACTTTTGAACTATTCCCCACTGTAACCAATAACCATACATTCCATTCCTATGCTCTAATCTTTTTTTTATCAATTTCTTCATCTTCTTCTTGCTTTTTTTTTTTTTTTTTCAATGCCCTGGGAATTAAGTAATTAACTGCGATATGGAAATGATATACAGATGATATTGGTGCCTTCGCTCTCATTTACCTATAATATTAGGTTTCTAAACTAGTCAAGCTAAAATGCGTGAACAATTTTCATTGTGGCACTTTTGAGTCGAATGTCATTGGACTTTTTTTTATAAAGGTTTAGGGACAGTTGATTTAGGGTGTTTAGGTTACTATTTTAGTAATTAATTTTTTTTAAAAGCATATTTTAAGAAGGAACTCAAAAATATGATTTTTATAAAAAGAATTATTTATATCTACCATCAATTTAAATATAAATCATATTTATAATATAAATTTTATTTTACATGATTTTTATAAGAATCTGATTGAAAAAATAATCATTTATGTTGCTGCGAACTCAAACGGCCCTTTATCTGCAATATTGGAAAAGACGTTTTCAAATGGCCCTTTATCTGCAATATTGGAAAAGACGTTTTCTTCTGTTTGTCTGTGTGTGTGTAGATAAAATAGTTGGTGCTTATTGGTAAGCTGGAATTCATGGGGTTGGTTACCTTGAAATGGCCGGTTAAAAGGAGGGTGCCTTCCAAGTTTCGAGCTATGTTGTAAATTTCTCATTCAAATCTTTCTTTCTTTCTTTTCATATCATATCCTTTGGAGGTGACCTTGACAGATATATATCTTCATCTTGGGTTAAGATTATCTCTCCCTTTTTATTTATAATATATACAAAGGATAATTCATTCGGCGTTAGGGTTTGATTTGAAATCTTTTCAGTTGGAGCCTGGAGGTAACTTTTCCACTGCCCTTTTGTTTCCCTCGCCATAAAGTACATTGGGAATTTACTTCCACTTCAACGAAGAATTGTTATGTGATGAGTGATATGGATTTTGTGCTCCACGTAATTTACATACTTCAATGTTAAACACTTGACAATTAATTCATATTTTTTACGTTACACTCAAACTCGTCAAATCAATATATATATATATATATATATATATATATATATATATATATAGTATAGAAAAATACTCTTTCCACAGACAATTAATACTTCAATTTACCTCAAATTTCATACAAAGACGTGGGTCTTAATTTATCTTAAATCCTAGTTTAGTCTTTAAATGGATCAATGAGTTGAGTCTTGACACTCCTACCTCATATATAACTGACCTGGCCCTATATATGTAATATGTCACCATTAAGATAAAATGATTTTAAATAGCCTATTCAGTATCTATGAAGTAAATTTGTCAAGTATATATATTATGGGTTTGATTTCAAGCTCAGTTTAATTATATGATGAAATATTAAACCTAATTAATATTTAAGCAAACTCATTCGTTAACGTACGACCGATAAAACTTAAAATGAACAGTTCAATTTATATATTTTTGACCCTCCTAATCTCGACACCGTGGCTCTCCGATGGTGGCGGCATCTCTCGGCAGTGGCTAACAGATGAGAATAGGATAACAGAATAATTAATGAAACTTCGTTTTTATAATTTAATAACATGATTTCGTTGCAGACAAATTTGATGGCTGACAGAAATAATCATCTCCACTGCTATATAATAATAATAATTATTATTATTAATTATAATGAATCCTACATGAACGTTGAACCACACGAAAGTCGATGAGGGAGCAATAAGACAAAATGACAAATCTTATAAATAGATTTTGTGCTCGTACGTTCTCTATTTTTCTTGATCACAAGAGGATCAGGATTTCATCTTTTCGATCTTTGAATGGCGCACATGTAGCTATATGTTACTCCTAAAAAATATGTACAGGATCATGCAAGAAAGTATTAATATATAAATACCAGTATATATTATCAATGACGAGAAAATAATTATTAATAATGTGTATATATTTATGTTTAATACGAGTACTTTTTAATAATGGATCAGATCATTTGAGTGAATAAATTATAATAAATTAAGATGTTAAATTTATAAATATTAGACACACACATATATGTATATGTATTACTTACATCAGTCAATGTGTAATAATAATATGCAGACTGATCACTAATAATTATAATTAGAGGAAAGGAGTACAATTAGCTTACTGCAAGTTTGATGACCGACCTGCACACTGTGCATGCATGGCACGATGATAATTTCCCCTGTGTCTGTCCTTTTTGCACACAGTGTTCTACGACGCCTTGCTTGAGTATATAGCTCTCTTAGATCTTTGACTTTTCCCCCCTTTTAATAATTATAAAATACTAATTATCAGTGAAACTTGGCTGGCTCATGATCTTATATTTATCTAGGTTTATAGTGTCCCGGACCACTATGATCCTACAACTATAAATACTTTTGAAAGTCGGTTATGCCCCCACTTTCTAATAATATGATATCCTATCTTTCTTTTTCCTAATCGAATCAAAGATGGACACTTGTAAATGCGGTAATACAGTAAACTGATTATTATTTAAAACATGTGAAATTATTATAATTATTGTTATTATTACCATAATTATGTAAGAACTGGAATTATAACACCATAATTAATGACAGTGATAGTGATCGATAACAAAGCGCAAACGATTTATCAATTGTAAATATCAGGAGCTTTTTTTCTTTTAGGTTTAGGATATTTATTATTAATAGCAGTAATTAATCCTCTCCATATAGAGACGGTTTGTTATAGCTTTTTTGAATCGGGCTTATTATATAAGCCCGATTCAAGTAAATCGAGATAAATCTCCTCCACATATTTATCTCGTAGACCGTGAAAGCACTTCGTAGACCGTAAAAGCACCTCGTAGACCGTAAATTACAATTCATAAGCACTTATAAAATTTTCATAAGCCATTCCAAACAGCCTCATAGTAGACTTCCTCAAAGGTCTTTTTAGACCTTTGATATTAGTTACAAAACTCTTTCCACACACATTGTGAGATATCGAATCCTTAACTAAATGTTTAAAGAACTCAATTAAATGCCAATTACTCTAGTTCTCATAGTTATTAGGGACTAGTTTTAAGAAAGGAGAAAATAAGAAAATGGTAGGTAATAAATAGTTAATGGAACAAAAGGAGAAGAAAAGAAAGTTACTAATTGTTTAATGAAAGTATGAAACTATAATAAATAAAAGGGTATAACTATGGAATATACAGCTTCCTTGCAGATTTGGCATTCTTTCCATTTAGTACTGTTAGAACTAAGTCCCACATCGGTAGGTTAAGAATGTGAGGAGGGTTCCTTGGGCTATAAAAGAAGAGCTCATCCTCCCTTTCAAATTATCCCTTCAAATAGTCTCATAAGACATTTATATATTATTCTCTCTTGTAGTATTTCACTAGTAAATTAATTATTACTTTTCAGTTTATATGGTATCAGAGCCTAATTCTATCAGAGTATGCTCTGTGGTTGCAGCATAGTCTGAACTTCCACATCAGAAAAGAATTACCTTAGGCATTTATATTAGTAGGTACTGTTCATCAGTACTGTTTGGGATATTATTCATAAACATTGTTCATCCGCATCGGCGCTGTTTGGTATTGTTCGTCAGTATGGTTTGGGTTACTATTCATAGACACTGTTAATCCGGGGGGGACTGTTCATCAGTGCTGTTTGGTACTGTTCATCCTGCAAGAATTTCCATATTCCGGTGAGGGAACTGCTTTTAGCACTGTTCATCCGGCACTATTCATCGTAGTATGATCAGTGATTTCTGCTCTGTTTCTTGGTCTTGCTTATGTTTGAGGGTGTTTACCCTTGGTAGTTGCTGCTGCATTTGGTTAGAGGATCTAGAGGTCCTCGTTTGCTCTGTTTGTGGTATTTTGGAATTTGTGATACTTCGAGATTTCATTGGAATATTTTTTTCTCTTTACTTATTGGTTCATTTTCTATGGCTGAATCGAAGAACTCTAATATCATCAATTTTCTTGAAGCTCTTGACTCCTCTTATGAGACTATTCGCTCTCAAATTATGTCTAGTCAGGAGCTTCCATCTATTGAAGATGTGTTCTCACGGGTTCTTCGTGCTGATAATTTGGTTCACCCATATGTTAAACATAATGCGAGTGCTTTGGCTAGGCGTGGTTCCTTTAACAACAAGAATTATGGGTCGAAACAAGGCCCTAGTACTCCGAACATGTATTCTGACAGTTTTGTCTGCAATTATTGCAAGGAGTCTGGTCATAGTAAGAAAAATTTTCAAAAATTACAGAATAAAGAGCAACGTGATCAGCAGCGTAATCTTGCTCATATTGCTCAGATATCTGATCATTCTGATTCTGGTCTATCATCTACAGAAGGCCTAGCTACAGGTACTTGGTCCTCTGGTCTTGCTACTACTTCCATGAAGTGGGTCATTGATTCTAGTGCTACCGACCATATGATAGGTAACCATCATTTATTTTCATCGTATGCTCTCTATGCCAACCCATCCTTTATATTCGTCGCCAATGGTTCCCTAATTCGTGTACTTGGATTAGGCACTGTTAAACCAACTACATCCATTTCACTATCTTTTGTTCTTAATATTCTCGATCTTACGTTTAATCTATTATCTCCCAGTAAACTGACTCGTCATTTAAATTGCTTTATTACATTATTACCTTACCACTGTTTAATTCAGGATCTTTCGATAAAGCAGATTATTGGTAGGGGTTATGAATCTGATAGACATTACATTCTTGATGATCAGGTGTCGCATTCTATTGCTTGTTCTGGTGGATCGTCTCCCTTTGTTGTCCATTGTCGTTTAGGTCATATGTCACTTTCGTCCTTAAAAATGTTATATCCTCAGTTTTCTTTTGTATCTACTTTAGATTGTGAGTCGTGTCAGTTTGTCAAACACCATTGTATTCATTTGGCACCTTGGGTCCATAAATGAGTTGCGTCCCCCTTTGAGTTAATTCATTCTAATGTTTGGGATCCTTGTTCAGTTTTGTCTAAGATTGATTATTGATATTTTGTCACTTTTGTTGATGATTTTTCTCGAACTACTTAGGTTTACTTAATGAAACAACATTCTGAATTGTTTACGCATTTTTGCAATTTTTGTGCTGAAATT
Source organism: Albizia julibrissin (assembly GCA_037074505.1). Lineage (NCBI taxonomy): Eukaryota > Viridiplantae > Streptophyta > Magnoliopsida > Fabales > Fabaceae > Albizia > Albizia julibrissin. The sequence continues at coordinate 36,121,592 of CM073488.1, read as the reverse complement.
CAAACTCAATTTAATTCTCCTGTGAAAATTCTTCGAAGTGACAATGCGAAAGAATATTTTTCCGCCCCATTCACTGATTATATGCACAGTCATGGCATTCTTCACCAATCCTCATGTGTTGATACGCGTGCTCAAAATGGTGTTGCAGAAAGAAAGAATCGCCATCTCTTAGAAATTGCTCGAGCTCTCATGTTTCACTCTAATGTCCCTAAATCTTTTTGGGCTGATGCTGTGTCTACTACATGTTTCCTTATTAATCGCATGCTTAGGCTGTCCTTAGTGGAGACGCTCCATATTCTGTTCGGTTTCCCACCACAAAGTTGTTTCTTATTGATCCAAAAAATTTTGGGTGCATTTGCTTCGTTTGGAATGTGCGTCCAAATGTTAGTAAACTCGATCTCAAGTCCTTAAAGTGTGTATTTCTTGGTTATTCTTGAATTCAGAAAGGTTATTGATGTTACTCTTCTAATCTTCATCATTATCTTGTGTCCACTGATGTTACTTTTCATGAGTCGTCTCTTTTCTTTAAGTCTTCGGTATTATTTGAGTCTCCCTCTGTTGTTGATGAGCCTGATGATGTCCTGGTTTATGGTGTTACTGTCTCACCAGTACAAGATGCTATTTCAGAACTTGTTATCATCAATGGTCCTGATGTTACCAATGACATGTCCTCATCAGTGACTGCTTTGCCAACGGATTCTGTTCATGTCTCCCTAGTCCCTAGTCCCTGCTCCTGGTTCCCCAGATCCTAACACTCCTGCCCTGATCCAATTGTCCCTAATTATATTGCTGATCCATCTGATCATTTGCTTATTGCCCTCCGAAAAGGTACCCGTCTTCATTGTCCTCCCAAAAGATATGCTGAATATACCTATCCTATCTCATCCTTTATGTTCTACCAGCACTTGTCCCCTGCTTCCGCTTCCCTTGTGTCCACCCTTGAGTTCATCTCTACCCCTATCACCCTTCACCAAACTTTAGCCCACCCTGGTTGGCGTACTACGATAGAAGAAGAAATGATGGCCCTTGACAAGGTTGGTACTTAGAATCTTATTGATCTACCTTCTGGGAATAAGGTCATTGGGTGTAAATAGGTGTTTGTAGTTAAGACTAAGGTTGATGGTTCCTTAGAACAGTTGAAAGCTCCACTTTTTGCAAAAGGTTATGCTCAAACCTATGGTATAGATTACTCTGAGACTTCTCCCCAATTGCTAAGCTCACTTATGTTCATCTTCTTGTATCTCTAGCTGTCACTTATTATTGGGATTTGCATCAGTTGGATGTTAAGAATACCGTTTTGAAGGGTAATCTCCTTGAGGAAGTTTATATGGAGTAACCTCCTGATTTTTTTGCTCAGGGGGAGTGTGAGAAAGTGTGTTATCTCAGAAAGTCATTATACGGTCTGAAATAGAGTCCACGTGCCTGATTTGATAGATTTTGTAATGTGATTCAGAAGTTCGGATTGAGCCAATGTAAGAGTGATCATTCTGTGTTCTATCAGCAGTCCGATGCAGGCATGATTCTTTTAGTAGTGTATGTTGATGATATTGTGATTACTGGAAGTAAAACCTCTGGAATCTCAAAACTTAAAGTCTTTCTTAACTCTCACTTTCAGACAAAAGACTTAGGACCATTAAAGTACTTTCTCGGTATTGAGATGCAAGAAGGGCATCTTTTTGACTCAGCGGAAATATGTTATGGATCTCTTAAAGGAGACTGGAAAGCTTGGAGCTGCACCGAGCAGTGTTCCCATGATATCGAATCCGTTCCTGGATTTTAATGATAGCTTGTTTGATGAGCTTCCTAATGACTTGAAGAAAAAGATTGATCTAGAGAAGCTAAAGTCATTTGCATCTCTTGAAAGATATAGAAGACTAATTGGGAAACTAAACTATTTGACAGTAACTCGTCTTGATATAACATTCCCAGTGAGTGTACTTAATCAATTTATGGCATCCCCAACAGTGGCACAATGTGAAGTCTTAGTGTATATCTTACATTATTTGAAAAGTTCTCCAGGTCGTGACATTCTCTATACAGATTATAGGCATACTAAAGTTGAGTGTTTTGTGATGCGGATCATGCAGGATCTAAGGCTACAAGACGGTCAACTATAGGTTACTGTGTATTTGTTGGTGGAAACTTGATATTTTGGAGAAGTAAGAAGCAAGGTGTCGTGACAAAATCAAGTGCAAAAGCAGAATACAGAGCCATGTCACAGTCAGTACAAGAGATTGTATGGGTATTTCAACTCATGAAAAAAGTTGGCGTTGTCACGACATTGCCTGCAAAGCTATGGTGTGATAATAAAGCAGCACTTCATATACCATCGAACTCTGTGTTCCATGAGTGTACAAATCATATTGAACTTGACTATCACTTTATTCGTAATAAGATCAAAGAGAATGTTGTATCTACAGGACATATGCGATCAGACGATCAGCTGTCAGATCTTTTGACAAAAGCCTTAAATGGGACACAAGTTGAGTATCTTTGTAATAAGTTAAGCATGATCAATATATATGCTCCAACTTAAAAGGGAGTGTTAGAATTAAGTCCCACATCGGTGGGTTGAGAATGTGAGGAGGGTTCTTTGGGCTGTAAAAGAAGAGCTCATCCTCCCTTCCAAATTTTCTCTTCAAATTATCTTATAAGATATTTATATATTCTCTTCTCTTATAATATTTCACTTATAAATTAATTATTACACCGTCACTAAAGTTCTCAATTCTCCGTCATGTTTTATGATGCCTAGGAAATGATCGAAGCTGTGAAAAGAATTACTACTTGAAATCGATCTGCAGAAACTTGCATCCCCACGCCTCCATCCAACATGTAATAAAGGCTTGCGATTTTCGAGCTGCTTTTTCCAGTAGTTATAGGAGTATATATATTCTGAAATTTGAAAGCTTTTCAATATACTCCTACTAGTACATAATTAATAGAATAACAAAAGGGTATTGCATGGGAAGTTGGGGAAGAAGTCAATTCAGTGTTGGGGTCCCTGGTGGTGAATGATTACACTGGCGGCGCTCAGAAGTTGTTGCTCCTACAATGGAACTGATCTCCGCATCAGTTCTTTATTTGTTGCTTTTCACTCATAATCTTTGCCTTTTAAAGTTTGATTATGGGAAGGTTGATGCGTTGTTTTAAGCATCATTACTGAGTGATGGGGAGGGAGAAAACCCAAGAGGATTTAAAAGATCACATGGCTTTGTCTCCTATCGCCTCTCATTGATAGACACAAATTAAAAGAGATCTTCACTAAAAGTAGTTACTGCTCTCTCTCTCTCTCTCTCTCTCTCTCTCTCTCTCTGAGAGTCAGAAAAAGGAACCAGATGATCGATGAAGAAGCCCAAGGCAATGCAAAGTGATAATATGATGATCGACGTTTAAGAGGAGAAACAAAAAAATGAAGACCCGGGGGGGGGGGGGGTGGGAGATTCGGGAGTATATAAGCCCTAAAAAATTAGGGTTGTACTCTAACTAGTATCATTGCGATGCAATTGAATTCCCTCGGGGAAGAGTTGCTTTTCAAAATTGTATTCCCAAGGAATGTGAAATGGACGGGTCAGTAGTGTCCCCAAAAGTGTGTTTTTCCCTCTACATAATCTGTGCTTGTTTTGTCTTGAACCTTCCACAAGCTCGGGCTAATTAATATATTTTTTAAATATAAGATATAATTAATTCTTATAAAAATAAAAAAATAAAAAAATAATCTAATTATATCATATATTATATGTTCTTAAATTATATATCATTTTATAAATTAGGTAATATAATTTAGAGAAAAAATGATAAATATAAATATTTTAAAGTAATTTAATTAGTTTTCTTAATCTCACAAAAAAAAATCACCTTTATTTTATATTTATAATCCAAATAAGTTGTTATATTAATGATTTGTTAAAACACAAAAAGAATGTTTGTAGTTATCACTCTGATCCTTATTACAAGCTCACTTCTACATAAATTTTTTTAACCTAAATATACATCCACTCACATGTTTATTTATAAATGTTTTTCAACTCCATCCTTATTTTATCAATTTAAGATATGTTTAACTATTTAACTTGATGTATAAGAATCTATATATGTAAAATCGATTTATAATAAGGAGAGGTCACCAGAGTGGTAATCCTTTTAACTCAAGGTGTCAATAATTTATACGGAGTATATGGTAACATTATTTACATGCTGAAGCTGTCTTGGCGAGTTTATCATCAGTTAATCATAACTTCCATGTTATGGTGCGAAGATGTATATGGTTACAACCCCATGGAGACGAGAAGATTAACCTGTTAAAGCTTTCGTGGACCACTTGAGACTATCCGTGTATTTAATATATATTGATATAAAATGTACAATAAATTGTGTAGTTCATGAACCACATTTTTTTAACCATACATAATGCAACTAAATATTTTCTTCGATTCTACACATCATCCAAGCCACGTGTAATCAGTGTTACTATAACATTAAAAGACCTATGATGCATACTATAAGAGATAGTACTACTCATCCAGGTCAAAAAAACAATTAGTGCTATTAATGAGGCGGTGGCAATATGATACCCCGTATTACAAGTATACACAAGCATTTTGTAGATTATGGATGTATGTAATAGCGGTTGTACTTTTAATTATATTTTTTAATTATAATTTATGGTTTATGAGGTAGTTTTTACCGTGTATGAAGTAGTTTTTACGGTCTATGGGTAAATATATGGATGAATTTTATCTCGATTTACGTAAATTAGGTTTATGCATAAGTATAAGCCCAACCAAACATCCTCGGATCCTAAAAGTATTTATACATATAAGTCGATACAACACTTTTCTCATATACTTACTTTATATACCATAAATCACAATTAAAAAACTGTTTTTAAAAACTCCAATTGTTATTCCAAACAAACACATCCACAAACAATATATAAATAAATTAATGTCTCTATTTTACCTTAAACTGTACCGTGGCCCTTTCAAGTGATGAGACGTTAATTATTGAAAGTAAACTTTTTAAATTGCATCGAAAATTTTAAAGAAAAAATCCAACTTATCCTTTTATATAACTTGCTAAATAGTGTTATGTATATACTCATCTTTACAGGAAATGTCTTGTATTAAAAATAGTTTGTAGAGATTTCCTTTGTAGATGTTTTTCAAATTTCAAAGGTTATACAAGAACTAAGCTTGAGAGTTGCAGCAAAGCAGGCCAAACATTAAAAAACACATTCACGCGCACTCTTTCTATTTGAATTAGATGCTTATTCTTTTTGGGCAAAACACTTAAATTAGCTTCAAGAGACTAATTGCCAGCCATACTTTTTTTTATCAAGTTTTAAATATATATAGGAATTTATAGTTACAGTTGTTTTTTGGTGAGTTATGAGTAACTTTGAAAATTCACCTCCATTTTTTATATCCGTTTTAATTAGCACCTTAAAATAGTTCGAGTTACACCTGGAGCAAATTAAATTAAATGCTCTGGGTTTTAAATGTCGCCATTCTCCCCAAATTCACACCATTATCACTTCGTCTGCCAAAAAATAAACTACCATCCCTTCATCGATCAGTAGTAACGAAAAAAAACAACGGGAAAAAAAACAGAGAGAACTTAATACACGAATATTATAAGCTTGTTAAACCAAATTACTCCTAGTTGTTCCGCAAACTAGCCCTTAATTATATTAATATAAACTCGCACATGTCATCCGCGAGTACTTAACTTGATCAAGGGGGCGGCATGAATAGTAATCTAGTAGCAGCATTGTAAACTTTTAACACGTAAAACACAATCATAATTTTTTTTAGAAAATTTCAGAAAAATGTGGTTAAAATAAGTAAAAGACAAATATAGGAGAACAATATCTAAAATCCTAGGTGTTTGGTTGGGTTTATGCTTATGTATAAGACCGATTTACATAAATCGAGATAAAACTTCTCCACATATTTACCTCGTAGACTGTAAAAACTACCTCATAGACCGTAAATCACAATTGAAAAACATGATTAGAAGTTCCAACCGCTATTCAAAACACAAATTCCTCATGAAAGAATCTAGGATTTCTAAATCTTTCCAAACAACCGGTCTCTCAGTTAAATATCATTAACAATTGAGGTTATTTGAAAAGATTTGCAAATCTTAGATTCCTCATTAGGTATGATTTGGGATTTTAGATATTGATATTCCTTATTTATCCTTTTTCTATTTTAACATTATTTTTTATTATTTTCCCTAATTATTTTTTGAAAAAGTAAAATGCATATGCATTTTTTTTAAAACATAAAATATTACTCTTGTGTTTTTTTATAGGATTCAATTGTTTGATTGTGCATGTTGCTTTTTATATTAAATATTTTAGAGATGTTTAAACATTTAATTTTTTTATTTTTACCCTCAATTAATTATATGTCTCTTTTCTCATTTTTTCTCTTCTCAACTTTTTCATTCATTCTCTCTCTGATCCATCTTCTTTATAAATAAGGGTGGTTTTAAAAATTGATTTACACTTTTGTATATATTTATTGACTTTAATTAATTTGAACTAAGTTTATTATTTACACAATTCAATTATTTGTATCTTATAAAAAAAGGAATGGTTGGGGTATTATTTTTAAACCTATAAAAAATTTACAAAAGCCCCCAATATTTGCACGAAATTTAAATATTTTGTCGGCATGGATTAATTTATAACTTATGTTATATTATATCATATTTCAATAAACCATATAAGATTCATATTTAAAACTTGTATGATAAGTTTTTATTGGTTTATAGATAAGAATATGGGAAAATTATATTTAGATTTTGGATAAATAAAATAATCCTTTAAAATTTTAAAATTGTCAAAAAATCCTATTTTTATAATAATTTTTAAATTTGTTGATAAATCTATGAGCGTTTGCTGATAAATTCATAGACACGCCATTAATAAGTCTAAGAGCGCGTTTTATTGATAAGTTTAGAGGCATTTATTAACAAATTTAAGAACATTTATTGATAAGTCTATTAACGTCAATTGATAAATCGATAATTATATGTTAATAAGTCCTACATAAATTTTGATAATTTTAAAATTTTAAGAGATTTTTTTTTTATATAGAACCTAAATGTAATTTTTCTTAAGAATAATAATTTATCCTATCAAATCAATCACTGTCCTAACATACCTCTTCCATGAAAAGTGCTCGCAGAGGTAGCCCTAGCTAGGATCCAAGTTGCAATATTGGGCACAATTATCAGCCGTTGGAGGGAAGAGAATTCATTAAATTGAAAAATAGTCACAATGGAATTTAATTACAGCTTATAAAATAAATTATTTGTATTTTTTGAATAATATAACTTTTTTTTTTGCCTGAATAATATAACTTTTTTACAATTCAACATTATGAGTACTCCTTCAATCCACGATATAGCTCAGTCACTTTTTTTTTAAAAAAAAGTATTCTATAATATAAATTACTTGAAAAGTAATTAATACTTATATTTACTAATTTTATTTGGGTAGTTAAGATTTAAATGTGATTTTTATATTTTTTTCTCTCACTCAAAATTTAATTAAATATGGGTTAAATAAAATGTTTTTAATTCAAAGTATATTTAATAAATTAATTATTAGTTTTGATAAATTAATTGAAATGAGAGAGTATTAAAAGTTGTTGTTGACATTGATGTTTATATGAGAATGAAAAATTAGGTTCACGTGACTAATTCAACGAAGCTTAATTATGAAAAAATCAGTAAAATTTCGATTAATGATTTTTTTTTTGGTGCTTTGGGAAAAAAAATCCTATCTGTGAATATCTATCACGCGGCAAAGAGAGCTCATCAGTAGTATTTCTCTATAAGTAACGCCGAAACAGAATCACACGAAACTGATAACTCAGACCAATTCCTTTCCTCCTAGTCTTCTGAAATCTACTCCTTCTTAGCAAATTCCACTATGGAAGAAGCACTCAGGAGGCTTAACGGGTTAGCCCCGATTCCAGAACCCGTCCCACAACAGGATTTCATCTCCGACCACCCAAAGAAGTGCCCAACCACCACCACCACCACCACCGCCAAGAGGACGGCCAGAGAAAGCGGCGGCACAATGAGGTACCGCGGCGTTCGGCGCAGGCCCTGGGGCCGTTACGCGGCAGAGATAAGAGACCCTCAGTCCAAAGAGCGACGGTGGCTCGGCACTTTCGACACGGCGGAGGAAGCCGCATGTGCCTACGACTGCGCCGCCCGTGCCATGCGCGGCCTGAAAGCTCGCACCAATTTCGTTTACCCCACTTCACCCCCCTCTGCCACCACCGAACATCATCTCTTCCCTCATTTCGCCTTCCCCAAACAACCTCACAATCAAACGAACAATAACAACCTAAACCGTCATAACCAACCTTTAGGGTGGCCTTCTTCTTCTTCTAGTTCTAACTCTCACGTTTCTGATTTTTCTTCAACTTCTAATTCTTCTCTGAACTTGTATCTGTTTCGTGACTACCTGAACTCTGCTTCTAATAACCCATCTTTGGTTGCTTCTGCTCAGCAACTTTACAACCCTGGGAACAACAATATGACATGTTCATGTTCATGTTCTGGTTCCTCGTCCTCCTCTGTCCCAGGTTGCTGTGTTGTGAATTCGGCTGGTGGTGATACGGAGAATTCCAAGATTACTACTGAAGCTGATAATGAAGAATTTGAATTCTTTCCCAGAGAGCACTCAGACTCTGGATTGCTGGAAGAGATAGTTCACAAGTTCTTACCAAAATCAAAGCCAGCAGAGATTCAAATGAAGGAGGAGGCTGTGTCTCTGTCGACACCACAGTTGCTTCCTCCTCCTGAGCCAGTTTATGATCATGGCATGTTCACTTCTTTGTCCTATGAAAGTCTTAGGAATAAGGAGGTGACCAAAGCTGAGGATTATTATAATAATGTGTCTAATTATGATCACCAAGGTTTCTCCATGCAGCAATTTGAGAGCTTTCAGAATGGGTATGGTTACAGCACTGGACAAGGCTTACCTCTTAGAAGCGACCTTCACTTGATGATGAACGAAGCTGCAGGCTACTCCATCATGGAAGATATTTTCCAGCACCCAGAGCTTGTTAATGAATTTGTAGCTAGGATACAAAATGCTTAATTTTAGCTTCATTTCTGTGTAAAATGTTTCTAGTTATGGTAAGTGCTGAGCAATATTCCAAGGAATCGATTAGTCTGGGGGTGTCACGCATGTGTTCGTTGATTCCTTTCTATGTTAGGGTTTTTTCTTATAATTGGGTTAATTTATTAGTTCGTCCTTAAAAACTCCAATATGTACTACTCTTATGCATGCTCCTTTTCGGGGAGCAATTTCATTAAGAAAGTTCTGAACTTTTGCTATATATCTTAATTAGCTTATGGTATAAAGCATGCGACACTGCCTTTACCCTTCATACTATACTGTTTGCCTTTTTTTATTTGTGTTTGTATGCTTCGATAATTGGCAGGGAAAAACTATAGAGGAATCATGAGAATGAGAAGGGACATGATATGCTCAGAGGAAAGTGGAAAATCTTCTGTGAATATGTTATGCTCATCAATTGATAACTTTGCGCGTTGACTTTGGAACTCAAAAAGTTTGTGTCCGGTTGCTGCATATATACTTTTGATCTGCTGGGCAATATGTGCGCGCGCGCTTTTGTGTGTGTATTCTTCTTTTTGTTTGTTTGATTGTGGTGATTTTGGTTCAAGTAATACAATACCCAGGTTGTGTTGTCGTTTTCTTCTTTTTTTTCTTGTTGGTGTTTAATTTATTGCTTTGGTTGGGATTGTGATCAAGACCAGTAAAGTAAAATTGAGAACTGAAAAGGCCAAAAACCCTAGAGAACTAGCGCGAGCTTGGCATTGAAGAAAGTGTACTCATATTTTTGGAAAAAGGCAAGCCGCCAGGGTGAAGATTAAGTCGATGAAGAGTAGTTAAATGGCACGTGATATATCAGTAGATATATGCTTTACCAACGGTTAATACGATGGGCCCCCGCCCACAAATGAAAAAGTACAAAATATGGGGTTATACCGTTAATTAGTTCAACTTTTCATTCATATTTAGAAATCACACGGTTTGTAGAAAAGATTGTGAGCTGATTAAATGTCTATAAAATACGTGGTTATGATATGAGGAATAAGTCTCTTGCGTTAACTATATCAACTGTCTGCGAAGTGAGCCAAGTTATTGAAAGTAGCCTTGAAGACGAGTTGAATATGCCATAGCAATGAAAGTCTTATATTATAAAGATTGAACAACTATATACCGATGTTGTGGGTTAATCTTGTCTGATCTCTAAGATGTTATTCCCTCCGATCATTTAATATAAGATATATTTATTTAATTTAATTAAAAAAATTAATTAATATAATATATATTTTACACTCCAATCATCTTTCTTAATAAATAAGTTATCTACTTTACGATTTTTAAATAAGATGACTTGTTATAAATTTTATTGTTTGGTAACTGAAAAAATTCTGAACTTTTTGAGCTATAATTATTCTCAAGAATCTTAATTAATTCAATACAATTACAAACAGATCTATTATATTTATCCTTTTGGGGGGGGGGGGGGGACAGTACAAACGAATGCGACTAAGTATAAATACAATGAATTTAAACTCTCCACCAAATACAACACTATATACATTCTCATTAACCCACAAAAGAGAACAACAACAATAAGCACGGGAGATTCAAAGTAATTATAGTTTTTAAGGGTCCAAAACTTATAATCGATCAATCGCCTTAAATTATTACATTTGCTACAACAATTAGATAAGGTCACTCGTGAATAAATGCCAAGGATGGCTGGGTCTGCATATTAAAAAGTGCGTTATTTCTTCTTTTTTTTCTACTCTTTCTTGACATGATGACGAAGGGTTTGTTTTTTGAGAGTTAAAATACAATGTGTTTTCACTTTTTTCAATAAATGTATTTTTCTGAAATTCGAAACCGTATTTTTTTTTTTTACAGGATGAAACCACTTATCACTTCAACTATCTTCTTTTCCACTCTTAACTAGTTTGAATCATTTATGCGTGTATGTCTGTATATATGTGTTTCCTTGGATTGCTAGTTTCTACGTCATTTGAGATAAAATCTTCTGGACCTTGGCACTTACTGTACTGGCACAAGACAGTATTGTGTGTGTGTAGATGAGAGAGAAGATAACAAGATTGTTTCGAGTCTAGGGTTTGAGCTAACCGGAATTTTGTGACGCGTTTCATCATATATATATACAGTTTAAACTCAAATATTTGGATTTAATTATAGCTTAAGATGATTATTACAACTTAGCTTGCAAAGGAAAAAAAGGAACAAGAAAACAGCTTTAATTCAATTCAGAGATATGCGTGACTGGCAACACGTTTGTGACAGAGTGGTGCTGAGCCATTTGTCTCCCTACCTATACATACTCAACGTACATATAAATAAATAAAATGTATATATATATACACGTATTCCTCTTTAATGAATGAATTAATAAATGAATTAGTTCCCTTCTGATGCTTCTCAAATCTAAAATCTCTCTTTTTCCGAAACCCTCGCTAATAAAGCTCCCTCTGCGTCTGTGTGTGTTGTCCCCGCAGCTTTATTTTCTGTTTCTGGCAAAAACCAAACCATATGCTTCAACCTCACGTATCTATTTCTAACCTCATTCCTCTCTCTCACATACACTTTCGTCTTTCTTCTTTAATTTTCAAGTTTCGAGTTCTCAGCTCAAAGCCATACTAATAGCACTGCATATTACAACCATTCCCCATGTCAACGCTTTATTCCTTATCTGACACATACGTACACCCACCTTCGTTCCTCTTTATTTCAAACTTACAAACCCTAGCTAACTTCAAAAAACAAAAAAAAGGAACCCTAGCCAAGCCATAAAGAAAAGAAACCCACAGTTTCTTCATTAATTAGTTCTAGTGTAGCTACACAGGGAAGGCGTCCTTGCTTTACAAATTAAACTTCACCTGCGTTTTATTATTGTAATTCACATATTTTTACCGATAGTATAATATATGCTGTACAACTGTGTAATTGTTTCTATTCATGGGCACGTGGCAAGTGTGTGTGTGTGTGTGTTATATACAAAAGAGGTTAGTATAATTAATCAAAATAAAAAAGAAGCAGTGGTCCAGCCTAAATAAATACGTTCACTCTATTCGATCTCCACTTCTTTTAAGACCATGCTGGTTTATAAGCAACACCGTCACCATCTTTTTGATGAAAAGTTGGATAGTAACTAGTAGAGCTTGAAAGGCTTGCTTTTAATTAAAACAGTAAGTAATGAGTATGCCTAGGTCTCTCAGTAACTTTTACCACAAATAATTAAACGAGACAATACTATTATTAAATCCAATAACTTCATCAATATTATGTAATTAAATAATTGCTTAATAAATATATAATAATAATATCTTATTGAACAGAAATTTATTTAATAAAAATCCCTGTTTATTTATTTTCTAAAATAATTTAGCTTAATGATCATGATGAATGGCATCAAAAGAGAAAGCCAGTATATATACTCTAGATATATATCAAAGGCTTCTTCATAACAATAATTTTGGAGATCAACTAGTGAATTTTAACCTAGTGTGTGAGAGGAACCGATATATGGAATTGTGGGTTAGGATCATAAAACCAGGGCTGAAGCCACGAACAGGTTTTGTCAAAGAAACAAGGATCTTATAATATTTTAGTGTTCAAATGTGTCGGTCCACGTGTGCAGGGTCTGATACTGATGCTCCATTGGCCACTCATATATATAAACTTTTGCCTGACTTGTAACTTCTCAAGTTGTAGGGCTAATGAGAAAAGGCATATATATATATATATATATATATATATATATATATATATATATAGAGTGAGACACAAAAACAAAAACATAAAAGCGCACACAGCTTTGGACAGAAAGAAAGCAGAGGTTGTTTTGTATGAAACGTGCATGGGGGTAGCTACATCTTTTAATTACCAGAGCTATAGTAGGCTTTCATATTGCGGCTACCCAGTGCCAACTAGTTGACTTTTATTAAATAATAAGCTACTTTTCATTCCATTATCATTATCATAATTATCACTATCATAATAATAATTAGTACTCACTTGTATTATTAAAGTTAGTTTAGTATCATGCATGCACATGGCACAAGTTAGATGCAGTGAGTGTTTGGCACGATATTATGATTTTAAAAAAAAAAAATTTATAAGTTGAGATAAAAAATTTTATATATATTTATTTCATAAATTATAGACACTATTCTTACAAAACTAATCTAAATAAATACATAGACAAGATGCCGTCGCTTCGCATACGGAAGAGACACGACCTTGATGTTAGATTAAATTCACGGTACCATCTCAATTTTTTTTAAAATGAATTTTAACTTTCTTTTTTCATAAAAAGATCAATATACTCTTGTTTGACCTCAATGAAAGGCAATGTTTCTTTCTATCAAAATTAAAGAAGATTGAGAAGAATAATATTAACTCTGTCCCCTTAATATAGGATTATAATTCAATTTTATCCCGGAAGCAATCAAAAAATAATGTTATCTCAAAAATTTTTCAGAACAATTTCACTTCAAAAGTTACCAAATCATAACTTTCAATAAAAATTGACCTTAAGCCCTTTATATATATATATATATATATATATATATATATATATATATATTAAGTAATGCGTTTTGGAAGGCGAACCTGATAGATTTTCTTCATATAACAAAGGAAATTTGGACAAAATATTGCAGTGAATGTTTCCTTCTCGAATTTGAGTACTTAGTGCACGGATAAAGCCGCAAACCATATGGAATTCACATAAGGACATACCATTTATTGCAGAAAGAAAACATAATCTATATAGATTTTTGATTAACTTGGCACCAAAAAAACACATAGAGATTATTGCACGTTCAAGTGGTGCTTCTATAATATAATAGTAATTACTATATAATAAGGCAGCTTGAGCTTCCATGTAGAAGATCCCAGAAATTAGATCCAATATTAGCAAGAGAGCCATTTGAATTGGAATATAATTGAAAACCTTTCGTTACCGAATAGTCTTAATTAGTCTTCATCTGCACTTCGGCTTCAAATCAATCTGTCAGACTTGTGATATAGAAATACCACTAAAAAAAAATTAAAGGACCGGACCGGCCGGTGATCTGGTCCGGTTGATTAAATAAACCGTTCGACCGATCCACCCGGTTTACCTTTTTTTTTAAATACATTTTTTTATTCCTCTAACTACTATTTTACATTATTTTTTAGGAAAAAATAAAAGTTTGAAAACCAAGATGAAGAGAAAAGTAGGTAAAGAAAGAACAAATCTAAAAAAAAAGATTTTGAGGGATATAATAATTAATTAATTATAGAAAAAGAGATATCATTACATAAATATAGGCACCATAACTAATACTAATAGATTTTAAGCATTTTTTGTCTAAAGATTTTTATTTTTATCTATGGAAATTTAAAAATATATTAATATATATATTATCACTAATAAATTGTAATATTTTAATATGACCGGTTCGACCACCGGTTGAACCATTGACCCTTGAACCAGTGCTGTGACCAGTTCATTGCCCGGTCCGGTTTTTTGTTCCTTGAGAAATACAAAGGAGTCTTGAGAATTTACTTTGTTGCTATATCGATTCAAACTCATGAGTCATATAATGAAACTGTGGGAAAATGTGATTGAATATAAGTTGAGAGGTTGGTATTTTTAAGAACCGATTTGGCTTCATACTGGAAAGGTCCACAACAGAAACAATTTATTTACTAAGGAGGCTAATGAAAAAGTATTAAAGTAAAGGAATGGACTTGCATATTGTTTCCACTAACTTAGAAAAAGCGTACGAGCGTATACCAAGATATGTACTTTTGAAAGCATTGAAAAAGAAAAAGGTGTATGTTGCACATATCAAAGTTATTCAGGACAAGTATGATAGGGTTACAAACATTATTAGAATGCCTAGAGGTGAGGCAATGGATTTTCCTATAATGATTGGTTTACATCATATATCAGCTTTAAACCCTTATTTGTTTAATTTAATGGAAGATGTTCTAACTCAGCTTATCAAATAAGAGATCCCTAACCGCATTCTTTGTAGATGATGTGGAGGATAAATTGGGAGAGCAAGTCATTCAATAAGTGATAAAATTTAGATAATTGAGATCAATTATACAATAAATTGGTAAAATTGATAGAGATATTAATAATTGAATTCCAGTTGGGTGGTACAAATAAAAAAAGCTTTTAGAGTTATTTGTGATTAGGAAGTACCTAATAAAATAAAATGGAAGCTTTATTGTAGTGCTATAAGACCAATAATATTATATGGTAATAAATGTTGGGCTTTAAAGAGACAACATGAACATAAATTGAGAGTTGCCAAAATAAAGATGTTGAGATGGGTGTGTCATATGTGGTCATACAAGAAAATATAAGATTCATAATTAATAATTATATATGTGAACGAGTTGGAGTAATAACTATTGAAGAGAAAATGATAGAAAATTATTTGAAATGTTTTGGACACGTTCAAATAAGGTCATTGGGTGTGTCCGGTGAGGAGGGTCAATTGTAGTATGGAATCCTCTAAAAAGAGGTAGAGGAAGACCGAAGTGCACACTCAATAAAATTATAAAGCGGGATCTATTAATTAATAATTTATCAAAAAATCTGACTTTCAATAGATATATATTAATATTATCATATAATCTATGTAGCTGACTCAAATTAATTGGCTAAGGTGTTGTTATTGTAATCAAGGATAATAGAAGTTCTTGAATTAAATTAAAAGCTTATTCAAGATCGCATTCTGAGTGATCTTCAAGATATAGGGGACACCCTATGTTCAATATGACAAACACACGCACACAATAAAACTTGCCTTGCGAGATTAATTAATAGATTGTCTAATATTATTTTTAAAAGGATCCAACACAGGCACTGGCTAGTATCACATACTTATGAGTAATATCGATATAAAGTTAATGTATACGCCAGACACTCAGCTCCTTCATGCTGCCCAAACCTTATTATGAACCAATATTTAGAATTGTGCCCTGCTCATAGCTCTTGTTCAATTTCTTTAGTTTTTCCTTTGACTTTAGCCATTTCCCTTGCATTCAAAAACCAATTAAGAAAAAGAACAATTTAGATTGAATCCAACAACTAAAATTTAATCTTTGTCTATATTAGGACATCTTATCACTATTTTATAAGCTACAAATTTAAAATCATTTGCATTCTAAGTTATGCATGTTTCACAATTAACACGCACACCCAAACTAAAACAAGTGTAAGCCATCTAAAGGCAGATGATCAAGCTTAAAGGAGTAGAAGGAAGAGATTAACTTATCAACAAATTATTATATATTAAATCTATATATCATGATATTAATGTATCACATGCCTACAAGAATATAGATTGGCTAACACCTCAATTTGACATGTGGATCATGAACTCGAGATAGAAAAATTAAAGGCGCATCTTTCAACTTTCGTTCAAATATGGGAATTATGCGAGAATTCTCGGGGGCTACCCAAGTACTATGGATTAGCATGGGCCTAACTTTTTTTGACATAATTCACCCATTGACTTGATTTCCTCCACTAATCAAAATCACCATTTATTACAACTATGTTAAAGTCGCATGCTTTTTTTTTTTTCTTTTTCTTTTTCTTTTCTCAAAGATAACAGCTTTATGTCACAATCTGTTTGGCGTGATCGTATAAGACTAAATAAAAGACGGGCCATCTGGTCTTACCATTGGGTGATAGGAGGACGACATTAGTATTTGAGCGTTGTTCTCCTTAGACGCTAAGGTCTCACTGTGAGGGGGCTGAAGTTCATTTAAGGATTCAACTGGTCGGGGGCTAATGCCGTCCCCCAGATGAGCCCATGGCAGGGTGAAACCAGTTGGCACCGTATCTGGTAAGGCTAGTCCCTGGGGGTAGCTCGAGACGCCGCACGGGCGCTGTAAGCTGCGCCGGACTCTAAACTCGTGACAAAATGGTATCAGAGCCAACCTCGCTCCATGACCGTTGTGGTGGCCTCCTGTGGACAGAATGAGATGGACCCTTACTCGGCGATGGAGGGCATCGCTTTGTTGGGTGGGGGAGCTTGTCAGGGGTTTTAGGGCCTATATAAGGCGGGGCGCTAAGCACCCACGAATGTTTTGTGGGAGGGGCTGAGACCGTCACAAGTATCACGACCTTGGCAAGTCTCACATCGGCTGGTTCGAGGTGGATCCTTGGGCAGAGTCCTTCTCTCCCCTAGCACGAGGGCATGCTAGATGTTGGGTGGGGGAGAATGTCACGACCTGTTTGGCGTGACCGTGTAAGACCAAATAAAAGACGGGCCATCTGGTCTTGCCATTGGGTGATGGGAGGATGACATTAGTATTTAAGCATTGTTCTCCTTAGACGCTAAGGTCTCACTGTGAGGGGGCTGAAGTCCATCTAAGGATTCAACTGGTCGGAGGCTAATGCTGTCCCCCTGATGAGCCCATGGCAGGGCGAAACCAGTTGGCACCGTATCTGGTAAGGCTGATCCCTAGGGGTAGGTGGTACCCTCGGGACGCCGCACGGGAGCTGTAAGCTGCGCCGGACTCTAAGCCCGTGACATTTAGCTGATTCACCGGAATTATCTTGTTGCCCTAGCCATCTATCAATGCGTATTTTTTTTATACTCGCGTGTGCGTGTGTGAATCTATGCCACTAATAACATCCTCCCTCCCATCCTAATTATAATGAATTTAATTATAACCATTTCATTAAGATTGAGAAAAATTGTCATACTTACAGTTGAAGTTATTAATTTAAAAAAATCAAGAGCTTCAAAATTTTCCCTATTAATTGCTTTATGAATTCATGTGCCATTTTTTAAAGAGAGTATTAAGAGATAAATGAAAAAAGAACTTGATAAAAAAAATCCTTTATTTAAAAAAAGGGTAAATGTGCAATTATGACCCTGAACTATTTTCAGAGGTGCAATTTTGACCCTGAAATAATAAAATTGCAGCAATTCTGGACCTCAACTAACGGAAGTGAAACTCCGTTTGCCACGTCATCATATTGTTTGGTGAAAATAACCATTTTGCCCTTACAATTTTCTGAAATTTTACCATTTGGCCCTTAGCAATTGTGTGACACTTTTAAATTAGTAAATGACCTCTAAAAATTCTAAAAATTTTCAGAATCAAAGTAGACATGATAAAATTTAATTTGATAGGTCATATGGAATTTTATTTAGTAAAAATGACCATTTTACCCTTGCAATTTTCACAATACTTGAAAAATTGGCAGATTTGTCACCAAACCTGAAAAAATTCATATCTAATTGTATAGATATCCAATTGGGGTGGTTCTAAAGCATATATGACCCTTATTAAGTCTAGTTTTATGAAAAAATATAACATTTAGCCAATAAGAATCTCAACATTCCCAGAATTTTTATTTTTGAAGTCTGCTCCAGAAAAACGTTAAATTCGCTGGGCAAAATTCAAAAATTCATTTATCCTTGTATACAACTCTAAAAATTCCATATGACCTATCAAATTAAAGCTTATCATGTTTACTTTTATTCTGGAAAATTTCAGTAAATGACCTCCAAAAAATCTGAAATTTTCCATAATAAAAGTAAACATGATAAGCTTTAATTTAATAGGTCATATGGAATTTTTAGAGTTTTATACAAGGATAAATAAATTTTTGAATTTTGCCCAGCGAATTTAACGTTTTTCTGGAGCAGACTTCAAAAATAAAAATTCTGGGAATGTTGAGGTTCTTATTGGCTAAAGGTTATATTTTTTCATAAAACTAGAATTAATAAGGGTCATATAAGCTTTAGAACCACCCAATTGAATATCTATACAATTAGATAATTTTTAAAGTTCGGTGACAAATCTGCCAATTTTTCAAGTATTGTGAAAATTGCAAGGGTAAAATGGTCATTTTTACTAAATAAAATTCCATATGACCTATCAAATTAAATTTTATCATGTCTACTTTTATTCTAAAAATTTTCAGAATTTTTGGAGGTCATTTACTAATTTAAAAGTGTCACACAATTGCTAAGGGCCAAATTGAAAAATTTCATAAAATTATAAGGGCAAAATGGTTATTTTCCCCAAACAATATGATGACGTGGTAAACGGAGTTTCACTTCCGTTAGTTGAGGTCCAGAATTGCTCCAATTTTATTATTTCAGGGTCAAAATTGCACCTAAAAATAATTTAGGGCTAAAATTACACCTTTGAAAATAGTTCAGAGCCATAATTATATCTTCACCTTAAAAAAAAATCACACTTTTTGTCATATTCTCTCTCTCTTCATTGCGCGCGCGCATTATGGGATGATTGCAAAATACTTGATTAATAAGTTGCATAGTGTCGAGTGCAAAAATCAAGGTCACAACTCACAATCACAAATGGTCACCATACCAACTTGCTTTGAAATGAAACCTTTTACTGTGTAATATATGTTTGTCCCCTTTAGCCTCTGCCAATTTATAATTGTAATAAAATCCGAACGGAACCGGGTGAATAGTGTTAATAAACGGACTAGTCTGAATCGGATGGGTTAGCCCCTTCGAGCTTGCAGGCCAGTAAAATGTTAACCTGAATTCGTTTAGATCAGCTAGTCAGCCCGTCTTTTTTTTAAAAAAATTTACTTATTTATTTTTAATTTTCACTCTCTTTCTCTTTCATCCACTCACATCACACTTATTTTTTTTAATGCATTTATGTTAAGAAACCAATTTCATTCTCACTTTCCTTTTTTCCTTTCATCTACTCACATCAAAAAAACATATAAACATATCTTTTTTTAAATTTAATAATAGTAAAATAAATAAATATAATATGAAAAAAAAGTGTGAAATAAAAAAAATAAAGAAGTAGTTAAACACAACATCACTGAGAATTGAAAATACTGAGATCTGACTATTTGAAAAGCAGAAGAATTTTTTAAAATTATTAAACGGGCCAGCCTGTTTAGCCCGAAAAACAAACATGCTCAAATTTCTCAACCCGAGCTCGTTAAGGGACTAACGGCTCAGCCCGTTAGCCCGACCCAAATTATTGGTTATACGGCTGAATTAACCTGAAAACCGGCGGCCCAGTCACATATTCAGCTTGGGTGGGCAAGAAAAAAAAGGGAGGTGGCATGGCATGAATAACTTTTTTTAAGAAAAAAATTACTTAGAAAACACATAAAAGGCAAGAACTCCAATGAAAAAGAAATATAGAAAAGAAGAGAGGAGAGGAAGAAGAAAAAGGAAAGTAAAGAGATGAAAAAAAAATATTGATAATTTATAAAAATACTCTCATCCAATCTTTTTTATAAAATTCAAAATTTTAAATTGGTTTAGTCCTTTTTACATTGATTATATATAAATATATTATTATAACATATACTATATATATGTTTTGTTTAATATGCACTTTTATGTATTTTATTTAAATTACATTTTTTTTGTTACTATAATAGTAGTTGGCCCCGGTCTAGCCAGTTAAAGTCAGGAAATCAGGTCAGCCCGTTTAGGCCCAAATTCATCACGAGCCGGACTTATAATTTAGAGCATCTAGAAGGAGTTGGGCATAAAAGAGCTTGCTCTTTTAAGCCTGTTTAATTTTTTTTTAATAACCAAATAAGGGTAATTGGGTAACCTTCTAACCTAACCTAACCCTCATATTCTGAGGTTCAGATGCTCTCTCTCAAACTCTCACCTCTCAGCCTCTCACACTCAAACCTCACACCTCAATTCCTTGACCCTCAGCCTCTCTAGCTCTCCCTCACCGCCTTAGCACAGACAACAAACCTCACATCTCACACTCAGACCTTTGTCCTCCACTACTTATTTGTTTGATTATGGTTGATTGTTGGAGTGGTGCTTGTGTGGAGTGGATATTAGTTTTGGTTTGGACTATGGTCTTAGTCTTTATGTTTTGTTAAATATGGATAATGTTTGATGTTTTAATTTAATTTTTGATAATATTTATATTTTAAATTAGGTATTTTAGTTTTCAAACATGTAGGAAGCGAAAACATGTTAAACAGGCCCAAAGCCTACGAGCCGGCCCGTGGGCTTTTACTAAACGGGCTAGATCGCTAACATAAACACATTTTTTTGGACTCAGGCCTAAACAGGCCTGTCCGTTTAGGCCCGAGCCCGTGACAGGGCCAGCTCGTTTAGGCCTGAGCTCGTGACAAGGCCGGCTCGGCCTATTTTCCCACTATTATAGCCACTTGACCATCCAATCATTGTCTCAACTAGTCCAATGACTAGTCGGGTTTTTATTACCTTACAATTTAGTCATATTTCTTTCTACGAATGATCAGTCCTATTGAAGGCAATCCTATTTGAAGTATTGTCGGACATTAATTATGGGCACATCTCCCAATGAGGATTTGAACATTAGTTTGCCACATTATGAGGGGCTAGTCCCTTCTGCTAGACCTAACCCTCATTGGTTATCTTTATCATTATCAGTACTATACTATTACTACTACTACTACTATTATTATTATCATTATCATTATTATTATTATATCAAAGGCCCAACGGATAAATAAAGTCAATAGCCTTCTGGCCCACTTTGACATGGAGAAAATACAAAAAGGCCCAACAGAAAGTTGAAGTTCAATAGGCTTCAGCCCGATTTGATATGGAGAAAATAAAAACTTTTGGGGCTCGGCACTGAAGTGGAAGCTAAAGTATTTAGTGATTCTTTGGTATCATTTTTGAACACTCTTAAAAATATTTATTTATATAAATTAAAATAAATATTTTTTTTATATATTTATTTTATATATTATAAATTATGATCGAAAAAATACTTTTAAAAATTTCAATTGATATTATAAAAAAGCACTCATTCTTTTTTCAACCCTGACTTAAAGA
This sequence comes from Albizia julibrissin, assembly GCA_037074505.1. Taxonomy (NCBI): domain Eukaryota; kingdom Viridiplantae; phylum Streptophyta; class Magnoliopsida; order Fabales; family Fabaceae; genus Albizia; species Albizia julibrissin. The sequence continues at coordinate 36,099,650 of CM073488.1, read as the reverse complement.
TTTTTCCAACGTATACTGGGCTACTGGCGGTGGATATTTGTGGGTATCAAAAAAGGGGGCCTCAGCCCTTATAAGTGGAAAAAAAAACCTTTATTGAAAGTTAGAATTTTCAAAGTGACTAATCATGGACACTTTCTTTTTGGAGGTGGGGGCGCCCTCTAAAACTTTACGAAATGCAGGGCTCTTAACCAAAATAAGATTAATTGTATTTTAAATAACATTTGATGTTTATTCAGTAGCATTTCATTTGGGGAGAGCAATATTCAGTGCACCGAGAAGTTATGATTGTTGATATTTGATACGATTTGATATAGATATATCTTATATTAATATTAATATTAATATTTATTTCATATTGTATGCTGATATATTAGGATCATATTCTAGATTAGCCCGTTTGCCTATGTAAAGAATATTGTATTTTGAGAATATAAAAAATATTGTATTTTGAGAATATGATTATATTTGATTTGATTTGATTATATTAGATTGGACAAAAAAAAAAGCGTGAATTAAGGCCATGATTATTTATGGAGAGAGAAAAAAATGGAATCACTCTTTCATAACCAAATCATTAATTATTAGGATGTAATTTATGGGGATGACAAAAACCGAATCACCATTTATGGAGATGTAACCATGGATGATGACATAATTTTCACGTCCCATACTGCCTTTTTGAGGAAATTATGAAATAAAGGAGATTAGAAAATGAGCGAATTTCATTTAAATACAATTTAAACTTTCAAATTCTGAATCAGTGATTTTTAAAAAATATGAGTTGTTGATTGCTATATTCTTTTTATTAATCTCATTATTCTTATTGTTAATATAACCAATTTAAGATTTTGAAATTCAAATAATATTTAAGTGCATTTTTTTCTTAAAAAATTTAAGAATTATCATATCATTTTAAAATATTATTGATTGGCCAATCAATCAAATAACAAACATAAATAAAGAGAAAATTACGAAATATTATGAAATCAATAAAATAATAGTTAAAACCATGTATTTAATGATTACTAGAACCAAACTGACTCATTTGTCAGGACATTGGGCATTACAAATTTTTAAAAATAAAGTTTATAAATTTATTAATTGGTAACTGATGTTTTAAAGTAAATAAAATTTGAAAGACTAAGAATTATATTAACCATAACCATCCTGTCTCATATTCGACATCCCTTCATCTGTTAGCCGTTGGACGCTCTTTCCGTTGGAGTTCGGTGTTTGAGTCAGTAGCCTCGTTCGAGTTTGACGGTAATAGAGTCCTGTGTGAAGAATATTGTGAGCCTTTCAATAGTGGCAAATGCGAATGATGATAAAGAAGTGACATTTGAACAATTGAGGTTATCTTTTTTTTTTTTTTGGTAAAAAACAATTGAGGCTATCTTTTTTTTTTTTTTGGTAAAAAACAATTGAGGCTATTTGAGCTATTAGTAAAAGCCTGTGAAAAATTGGGTTGGAAAAAACCATCAAAGATCCAAAGCGAAGCAAGTCCACTTGCATTGCAAGGAAAAGATGTTATAGGCCTAGCACAAACTGGTTCAGGTAAGACTGGTGCTTTTGCTCTTCCCGTACTTCATGCCCTTCTACACGCCCCTTCAAATCTCTGGTCAGTTTGAAGCTTTAGGTGCTGAAATTGGTGACAAGTGTGCTGTGCTTGTCGGAGGAATTGACATGACAAAGCAAGCAATCCAAATAGCAAAGAAGCCTCATGTTATTGTTGGGACACCTGGGCGTGTTTTAGATCACTAAATAACACTAAAGGTTTTAATCTTAACAAATTGAAATATTTGGTGTTAGATGAGGCAGAGAGGCTGTTGAGTGAGGGATTTTGCAGAATCTGTCAGGGAGATTTTGGAAAAAAAAATCCCTGAAAAGAGAAGAACATTTTTGTTTTCTGCTACAATGACTAAAAAGGTCAAGAAACTCCAAAAGGTTGGGCCTAAGGAATCCTGTAAAGATTGAAGCAGCATCTAAATATTCTATTATTGTTGACACACTGAAGCAGATACATAGCTTTATGTCTGCTAAGTACAAGGATTGCTACTTGGTTTATATACTGATTGAAATGGCTGCAGGCACATGTATGGTATTTACACGCACATGTGATGCAACACGTACAGCTACTGGCTTTGACTTTAAGAAATTTGGGGATGAAAGACATACCACTTAATGGTCATATGAGCCAATCAAAGAGACTTGGAGCCTTGAGTAAGTTCAAGTCAGGAGATTGCAACATCCTCATTTGTACTGATGTGGCAAGCAGATGACTGAATATTCCAACAGTGGATGTGGTTATCAACTATGATATCCCAACAAATCCCAAGGATTATAAGCACCGTGTGGGAAGAACTGCACGTGCTGGCCGATCTGGGGTTGCAATTTCCCTTGTAAATCAAAACGAGTTGGAGTGGTACATTTATATAGAGAAGCTTGTTATAGGCATGGACTTACCAGAGTATCCTGCGCAGGAAAAACAAGTTCTTGTGAGAAGAGCGTGTTTGTGAGGCCAGAAGATTAGCAGTAATGAGAATGACAGAGAATATTGGACGGAAGAGGAGATACAAGGCAGAAGGAGATCATGATGAGGGAGATATTGAGAAATATTTAGGTTTCAAGGATAGAAAATCATCCAAAAAGTACAAGAGAATATAATACTAAGTTTGATAGGAACCACACTGACATATGTTTTATGTCTATTAGTATCTTATTGCTTATTTTAAGTTAATGTCAGTTTTATAAGTGTCCTATATCAGTTATTATTTTAAGGTAGTGTTAATTTATATCCTAAGGAAGAGTCCAAGTCATGTACTTTATTATAGATATGAATGAATCATTAGAATTATTGTTGAGATAATTCTCTCTTCTATTTCTCTAGAACTCAGATTCTGATTTTAAAGGTTGTCAAACTCACGAGTTTCAGCAAACTTGTGATAGTAATGGAAAGTGTTGTAGAATCGAATCATAAACTCGTAAGTGTTTACTTTTATCAATAAATAGGTATTAATAGTTTATAAGTAAATAATTAAAATATAAAAATGACAAAAATTTGATTTAAATATATTTTAAATCCAAGTAATTGAAATTAAATTCATCAACATTCATAATTTATCATATCCAATAAAGAATCTTTTATAAAATTCATATAATAAAAAAAATTAGCAAGAGTTTAAAAGCAAGTTAACATAATTTAGTAAACTAAAAATGTAAAAACGGTAAACTTAATGTATAAACTCGCAAGTTTAACCGAGTTTACAACTATCACGAGTTTAAAAGTAACTCGACATAAATTTTTAAAGTAAAAATATAAAAAGGGTAAACTTAGAGTGTCAACTTGCAAGTATTCGAGTTTATCTCGCAAGTTTGGCAACAATGTTAGTACATGTTTAGGAAACCCTTAAACCATAATTTCAGAAACATTTTTTCATAAGTTAAGACAAAACTCCTCTCATATACTTACCTAATCGTAAAAACACTTCTTAAAAACTAAAACAACCATTACTACTAGTCTCTTCCTTCTTCTCTCATTGCTCTCCTTTGATATCTTCTAATTCCATATTTATTTTGAATTACAGATTTTGCTTCTTCATTCTTCTCTTCTCTTTCTCCCTTTTCTCCAATTTCTATTTCTATTTTCCAAAACCTAACAAATTAAAGTTACTTTTCCTTTGCAAGCGGGTAGTTATGATGTCAAATATCAACAACAATGATTAAAGTGGTGGAATTGAGGATGGAGTATGTAATGTTTGGCCTCTTATCTCATCATGTGGATCGATGATGAAGTGGAGAGATGAGGATGAAGAAGTCGACTGGGGACATCACCTCAGCTCAACCAAAAATAAATCAGCCACAACCTGCAAGCAAAAGGGCAAAGATTATTAGTAACAGTTTAATTTGGGTGGTTTTAATTAATATTATCGTACATTATTGATGTATGAGATCTTTTTATCCACGATATCATGATTACTCTTGTCAAGAGTTTGTTTATTTTGATAATCTCTTCACATTTCATATGTGAAACAGTTCTTTAATAAGCTTGGGAATTGTGGTCAGGCTTAACTTTAGCGAAAACCGATGAAGAAAAAAGATGCAACAAAGGAGTGAAACAAAGAATAGCCTTGATATGTTAGAATTTTATTTTAGCAGATGAAGATAATTCATTAATTTGTCCTTTTAAAAATCTTATCCGCTCAAGATATTTCTGTTGCCAGGACCATAAATATCTAATTATTCTCAAATGACAGGCAATTTAATCCTGTAATGTCTTTCTCTAGTTTGTTGCTATTCATATTCTCCATGACTAAAATTGTGGCATTCTTTGGGGCAAGCGGTTGTAATACCTACTTCCCATAATCTCATCTTTCCTTCAATAATCTGAGTCACTTTCCCACGTACTCACCTCATCATCCATTAATGTTTGCTTGTGATCCAACAGCGACTCCACCATTGAACCATGACCATGCATTTTATTTCGGTAATTCCTTGGTAGACTCCAGTCTTGTATTGTAATTTTTTTGTTATTGAAGGCTATTATGATAAGAGATGTGGCACATGGTGGGGCGGGTCAAGACAACCTTGAACCATCTTCTTGAGGATAACAACAAATCAACTCACTTTCTTAATTTGTTTGGCTTTTATTTAGAATCTTAATGAATTAGCTTTGGGTCATTTGGAGGATTGGGTGTGTATGTGAGGATTTCACATCTTTCCAAATTTCAGACAGTGAAGGGAATCTTAGCTCTGAATATTACATGAGTGGAGGTCCTTTTGCCATATCTATTTGGAGGAGCCACAAGCAACAACCCCTTTATCAAAGTTCTTTTACCTTTTCTTTTTATGGCTTTTTTGCATTTATTCTAGTTAATCTGGTTAATTTACCAGGTTAATTGCTTTGGTGATGAACTTTTCCATAATCAGTTCATGTGATGTACGTCTCTTGGATATTCTGTAAATAAAATATCCACTTCAAAGGTGCTTCAAGATAGAGGTTCTGGTCCCCATGTCATGGTTCTTCTCAGCTTGATTCATATATATCCTCCTGTATATTTGATGGTACCACTTCAAAGCGGTATTTGAATTTAATCAGCCCAAAACCAAATCTAAACTGGATCGTCATTAGCAATCACTGAATGTATTGAACAGATAAATCAGTGAGACCACACGAGTAATGATAGCTATCAAATATACTATCTGGTCCCTGGGAAAAGAAATTTAGTCATGTGGGAACTTATAGTGGCAGCCTGAAAAATCCATCTCTTGAGAGAGTCCTGGTTGTTTCTTTCCGATTAAGTTGTTTGAACCTGCAAACAGAAGAGTATATTATTCATCAGATGAAATATCGAAAGAACATTTTCTATATCAATAAACTCACGAAGAAAAGAAGAATGACAAAACGAAAAAAATAAAAAGTTCCAATGGCAGAGACCACCGAAGAAGTTGACAAGGGTATCGCCAAAGCAAACGTAAATGGGGTCCCGAAACATTGAAGCGCACAGTGAGAACAAAAGGATGACGGGGGAAACACTGGTAGGATTGTTGGAACTGCGAAAACGAGGACCCGACCTTCATGGAAGCAATTTGGGCTTTGGCTATGAAATTAATTTTCCAGAAAGACGAAAAAAACCACCAAAAAAAAAAAAACACCCACGGGGGGGAAAAATACTCACCATCGTATATTTGTATCCAAAAAGAAAAAAAGGACTGAAAATTTTAAACGATTTATAGTTTCATATACATCATGTATCTCGGAATTTTTTTCAATGTAGTATGTATGATTTTTAAACTCCTTTTGCCTTTTATCATTCGTTTATATTATGAGATCTCTGTTTCTCATGTTCATAGGCCCATGGGCAAATTACTTGAGCACTATTGCCAATGGTTGCCGTTGTCGATAAAGTAAATGTGGCCAGAGTTTCGCTGAGGAAACGGAATGTTCATCCCCGCAGACTTTCCTATGCAAATCGGATAGGCCACCGGCGCCGATATGGAGCTGAAGCACCGGTTGGCCATCGCTGGCATCATCGGATACCTCCGGCTTGATCCAAGACCAGAGCAACCACAAGCAGCGGTAAGACTGCGAGATGAAGACGAGGACGAGGAAAACGATGTCGATGAGGATGATTTGGACAAAGACAACGACGAGGACGGCGACGATGAGGAAGAGGAAGAAACTTTGTTCAATGATTTTGGCGGAGAAAGGAAGGCTCTGATCTTTAAAGCAGAGGACGGCGAGGCAAAACGATCATATTCCTCAATGAGATTAGCTAGATCTTCGTCTGAAGTGATAGAAACCAGAGCATCGAGATCTTCGGCGGGTAATTGACAGCGGAGGCTAACAGATGAGCCACACAAATCTTCCATCTTCAACATCAGCTCTGTAAAACGCGAAACACCAACACAATTTGAGTCTCAGTTGATCATCGAAACAGATGAAAGTGAATTACTGAGTTAATGAAGAAAGAGTACTGACCGGAGAAAGAAATGGAGGAGGGGACAGAGAGAACACGGGTGTGACCGCCGAGAAAACGGAGCTTGCCGTCAGGATAGCGAGGGAGGATTTTGCCGCCGTAGCTGCATAGGAATTTGATGGTGGATTTAGGGGAGTCACGTGGGACGGCGACCATGGCTGATTCGGTTGAGATAAGAGTAACGTGGGGTCCGGTTTAGGGTGAAGAATGGGATGAGGAAGATGTTTTAGATTGTCCCGCTCTGCTCGTCTATCGGCGATTCCCTTTGGGCCGTATTTATAGAGGTTTTATGGAACTTCCGTCAGTTTGATTTCGATTCCCCGTGAATGAATTAGGAGTCACGGGTTATGCCATAAAATTTGTTTGGGATAGTAGTTGAAAATTTTATAAGTCTTGATGAATTATAATTTATAAAATATAAAATAACTTTTACGGTCTACGAGATAGCTTTTACGGTCTACGAGGTGCTTTCACGGTCTATGAGATAAATATATGAAGGAGATTTATCTCGATTTACGTGAATCAGGTTTATATAATAAACCCAATTCAAATAAGTGATAATAAACAAACACTTATTCCCGTTCCCAATTAATAAAATTACTTTGGCGCGTTTGGACAAAAAATATAATAATTACTGCGCGCTCCACTAAAGGAAGCAATAAAAGAGTTTACTTCCAGTGTCTTCGTTGGATTTTTTTTTTCTTTTTTTTTTTATGTGAGAAGAAAGCAATTCCAGCTTTTTTGGTGTGCCCATGGGAATGTAAAAGTAGTTTGTTTTGCATATTTAAATAAATTTTTCAAACAATGAATAAGTCATCAAGTTGATAATAAAATTAATAATGGGAGTGTTATGAATATTAATTATGTGGATGTCCATTAGCTCATATCCAGGCCAACCTGCTCTTCCAGTCAATATGATATGTAAGATTAAATATCACTGTGCATTACTGTAGCAATTCATTGTGTGGCACTGTAGCATCACGATTCTACTGTTCATCATTGTAGCACACGGAGAAGGTTACTGTAGCATCACGAGAATCACTGTAGCAGCACGGAAAAGTTACTGTAGCAAGGTACTGTAGCACTGAAAAATTTCTATAAATAGGGGTCCTGGGTTATGTATTTTGATGTACAAGTGAATGAGAATATCTCTCTAATTTATCTCTCTAGAATTTCTCTCTTCTACTCTCTTATTATCAACATTTTTATAACACGTTATCAGCACGAAGCTCTGCCAAAGGTATGATATTCTTATAATTTCTTTGATAATTTATACTTTATTTTATAATATCTTTATTTCATAGATCTGGGATAGTCTGAACCATTATATGGAATTAAGAAATATATCTTTACCGATTGTTGTGAACATCGGGTTCCATGGCTAGGATTGGAGATCACTATTGTTGTTATATCTGATATATATCCTTTACAAGTTTATTTATATTATTATTATGATTATGGCCAGAAGCCATCTACATCCAATTTATGAAATTATATGACCAGAAGTAATATTATTTGAATTTTTATTATATGGCCAGAAGCCATATCTATATGATTCCTTATTATATGACTAGAAGCCATATATATCACAGCCAGAAGCTATGTATAACTTTTATTTATCCTGAAGATAAAAAGTCAGATGCTATATATATTTAATTTCTCATCATAAGATTAATTGGCTTGAAGCCATAATACGAATTAGTCTAAAGCCATGAGACTATTTGGCCTGAAGCCATAAGAACTAAATGGCCCGAAGCCATAAAGTTTTAATTTTTGTTGCAATATCTTACTTTATGAATTATTTATTGTCTTTATGAATTTCCTGTTACTATATTGCATTTTTATATTTTATATTTTATGAATGCCCCCTTTTATTATATTATTCTGAATTAAGTTAAATTTTGTAATATATAAATTTATGACTCTTGTTATTACCAAAAAGGAACTATTTATCTTAAATGCCTGATCCATAATTTTTCTACACCACAATTTGCATAAAGGCCTCAAAATTCAATATTTGGCCATGAAAGACCCACTTGTTCTTTGGAACAATTTAAAATAAATGTATGATCACCAGAAGATGGTCATCCTTCCAAAAGCTTGTATAAATGGATACATCCAATTTGCTCCTGCAGTAGCAATATTGTGAAAAAAAAAGGTTTAAGAAATATGTTAAATTAATTTCTTGCATCCTTGTGGCTGAACAAAATAATGAGCTTTTATTAAAAAAAAAAAGCATGAATCCCGTCCAATAGGCTTAACTCCATTCCCAGAAGCGAATGTAGTAATAAATGAATTTATTTGTGGCCGTGGACGTGGCTATAGCCGTAAACATGACAATGGTCGAAATCATGGTGGTTCAAATTCCTACCAGAAGTAGGGAAAATGTTGATAAGAATCATAAAAGCGAAAATAGTGGGCAAAATAAAAATGTTGTAAATCCATGTTATTGTTGTGATGGTAAGGGTCATTAGTCTCATACCTGTTATATACCAAGACACCTAGTTGATATTTACCAAGAATCAATAAAAATAATGGTAAACAACTGAAGTAAATAATGTAGATCAGGCTAAGAATTCTAAGTATAAAATATGGATATTACTTATTTGGATGTTGCTGATCTTTATCTATTTGAACTTTTATCAAATATATTTATCTTAATTATGTTTTTATGTTTTCTTTAATGAAGAATGAATATTACTGGCATCAATCCTGAAGATTTATGTCTCGTTGATAGGGCAACAACCAACACCATACTCAGAAATGATAAATATTTTTCTTCCTTGGTAATGCAAAAAGCCAACGTTCAGACTATATCTGGTAGTATAAATTTGATTGAGGGCTCCGGAAGAGCTAATATTCTATTACCTGAAGGAACAAAATTATGCATTGATAATGCAATTTATTCTACCAAGTCTGGAAGAAACTTATTAAGTTTCAAAGATATCCGCAGAAATGGATATCATATAGAAACAACAACTAAAAATAATAAATAATATCTTGTTGTTACAAAAATAGTTGCTGGTAGAAAATGCATATTAGAAAAGTGTCCTGCTTTTTCTTCTGGTTTATATTATACATTTATAAACACAATTGAAACACATGTTATTGAGAACCAGAAGTTCACTAATACAGATCAGAAATCTACTAATGTAAACCAGAAGTTTACTAATGAATTTAATGTTTGACATAACCGGTTAGGCCATCCTGGTTCAATTATGATGCGACAAATAATTGAGAATTCATGTGGACATACCCTGAAGTGTAAACAAATACCACAATCCCATGATTTCTCATGTACTGCATGTTCCAAGGGAAAATTAATTATTCGCCCCTCACCAAGCAAAGTAGAAAGTGAGTCTCTCACATTTCTAGAACGGATACAGGGAGATATTTGTGGGCCAATACACCCATCATGTGGACCATTTAGATATTATATGGTTTTAATTGATGCATCAACTAAATGGTCACATGTGTGTTTATTATCTTCTCGCAACCTGACGTTTGCGAGATTACTTGCTCAATTGATTAGATTAAGAGCACATTACCCTGATTATCCTATCAAGAAAATACGTCTTGATAATGCTGGTGAATTTACTTCAAAAGCTTTTAATGAATATTGTATGTCCCTTGGAATTGATATTGAACATCCTGTAGCTTATGTTCATACACAGAATGGACTTGCAGAATCATTGATTAAAGCAACTAATTGCAAGACCTTTACTTATGAAATCTAATCTCCCAATTTCTGCTTGGGGCCATGCCATTTTGCATGCATCAATGTTAATTCGCATCAGACCAACAAGTTACTTAAAGATTTCCCCCTTACAAATGGTTTTTGGTCAGGAACCTAATATTTCCCATATAAGAACTTTTGGGTATGCGGTATATGTGCCAGTAGCACCACCACAACGCACTAAAATGGGTCATCAAAGAAGGATGAGAATATATGTTGGGTATGAATCTCCTTCAATCATAAAATATTTAGAACCATCTACGGGAGACTTATTTACTGCACGATTTGCCGATTGTCATTTTGATGAATCACTTTTCCCAACATTAGGGGGAGAGAATAAGCATCTGGGTAAGGAAATTAGCTGGAATGAATTATCATTGGCTCATTTTGATCCTCGTACAAATCAATGTGAACTGGAAGTTCAAAAGATAATTCATTTACAGAATTTAGCTAATCAAATGCCAGAAGCATTTACTGACCCTAAGAAAGTGACAAAGTCACATATCCCAGCTGCTAATGCTCCTATTAAAATTGATGTCCCTGAAGGACAATCTACTATGAATGAATCTAAAGTACGCCTGAAGCGTGGCAGACCCATCGGTTCCAAAGATAGAAATCCTCGAAAAAGAAAAGGAGAAAAGAATATAGATGGTCAAATTGAGGATAATCAAGAAAATTTAATATCTCCCGAAGAGCCATCTCCTGAAGAGTTATTATCTTCAATAGAGATATCTTCAGAAGAGAATATTGTAGTCCCAGAAGAGACTCAGGTACCTGATATATGTGAAAATAATGAGATCTCAATAAATTATGTTATGAATGGAATCCGATGGGATTGAAATGAAGTCAACGTTGACGACATTTTTGCTTATCATATAGCAAAAGATGTAATGAATAATATTGAGGATCATGAGCCAAAATCCATTAGCGAGTGCCAACAAAGAAAAGATTGGTTCCTATGGAAAGATGCCATTAATGCAGAATTGAAATCATTGGAAAAACGAAAAGTGTTAGGACCTGTAGTTCTTACACCTGAAGATGTAAAACCAGTTGGATGTAAATGGGTTTTTGTACGAAAGAGAAATGAAAAGGGTGAAATAATAAGATATAAGGCACGTCTTGTAGCCCAAGGCTTTACACAAAGACCTGTCATTGATTTTGAAGAAACGTATTCACCTGTAGTGGATGTGACTACTTTTCGTTATTTAATTAGCCTAGCCGTAAAAGAAGGGCTTAATCTGCATTTAATGGATGTCGTGACTGCCTATTTATATGAGTCACTTGACAATGATATTTATATGAAAGTCCCTGAAGGACTTAAGGTGCCAGAAGCATCTAATTCAAATTCTCGAGAACAATACTCAATTAAATTAAATAAATCCCTGTATGGCCTGAAGCAATCAGGGCGAATGTGGTATAATCGTCTTAATGAATATCTGTTGAAAGAAGGATACAAAAACGATCCAATATGCCCATGTATTTTTATAAAAAGATCTAACAGTGAATTTGCTATAATTGCTGTTTATGTTGATGATATCAACATTATTGGAACTCCTGAAGGACAATCTACTATGAATGAATCTAAAGTACGCCTGAAGCGTGGCAGACCCATCGGTTCCAAAGATAGAAATCCTCGAAAAAGAAAAGGAGAAAAGAATATAGATGGTCAAATTGAGGATAATCAAGAAAATTTAATATCTCCCGAAGAGCCATCTCCTGAAGAGTTATTATCTTCAATAGAGATATCTTCAGAAGAGAATATTGTAGTCCCAGAAGAGACTCAGGTACCTGATATATGTGAAAATAATGAGATCTCAATAAATTATGTTATGAATGGAATCCGATGGGATTGAAATGAAGTCAACGTTGACGACATTTTTGCTTATCATATAGCAAAAGATGTAATGAATAATATTGAGGATCATGAGCCAAAATCCATTAGCGAGTGCCAACAAAGAAAAGATTGGTTCCTATGGAAAGATGCCATTAATGCAGAATTGAAATCATTGGAAAAACGAAAAGTGTTAGGACCTGTAGTTCTTACACCTGAAGATGTAAAACCAGTTGGATGTAAATGGGTTTTTGTACGAAAGAGAAATGAAAAGGGTGAAATAATAAGATATAAGGCACGTCTTGTAGCCCAAGGCTTTACACAAAGACCTGTCATTGATTTTGAAGAAACGTATTCACCTGTAGTGGATGTGACTACTTTTCGTTATTTAATTAGCCTAGCCGTAAAAGAAGGGCTTAATCTGCATTTAATGGATGTCGTGACTGCCTATTTATATGAGTCACTTGACAATGATATTTATATGAAAGTCCCTGAAGGACTTAAGGTGCCAGAAGCATCTAATTCAAATTCTCGAGAACAATACTCAATTAAATTAAATAAATCCCTGTATGGCCTGAAGCAATCAGGGCGAATGTGGTATAATCGTCTTAATGAATATCTGTTGAAAGAAGGATACAAAAACGATCCAATATGCCCATGTATTTTTATAAAAAGATCTAACAGTGAATTTGCTATAATTGCTGTTTATGTTGATGATATCAACATTATTGGAACTCCTGAAGAGCTTCAAAAGGCAATTCATTGTTTGAAGAAAGAATTTGAGATGAAGAATTTGGGAAGAACAAAATTCTGTCTTGGATTACAGATTGAGTATCTCAAAAATGAGATCTTTGTATATCAAGAAACTTATACAAAAAGGGTCCTAAAGAGATTTTATATGGATAAATCTCATCCATTGTGCACACCAATGATTGTAAGGTCTCTAAAGCCAGATAAAGATCCATTCCGACCGTGAGTAATCAGCGAAGAAGGTGATGAAGAACTACTTGGTCCAGAAGTACCATATCTTAGTGCTATTGGAGCACTAATGTATCTTGCTAATCATACACGTCCTGATATATCCTTTGCTGTTAATTTATTAGCAAGATTTAGTTCTTCACCAACACGAAGGCATTGGAATGGAATAAAACATATTTTTCGTTATCTAAGAGGCACTATGGATATGGGGTTATACTACTCAAACGTATCTAAGCATGAACTGGTAGGTTATGCAGATGCTGGATTTTTATCAGATCCACATGATGGTAAATCACAAACAGGCTATCTGTTCACATGTGGAGGTACAGCTATTTCATGGTGATCAATGAAACAGACTATATCAGCCACATCATCAAACCATGCAGAAATTCTAGCAATACATGAAGCAAGTCGAGAATGTGTATGGTTGAGGTCAGTAATACATCATATACGAACAACTTGTCATTTATCTTTGGGCAAAATGATACCAACAGTTCTATATGAAGATAATACTGCATGCATTACTCAACTTAAAGAAGGCTATATCAAGGGAGACAGAACGAAGCATATTTCACCAAAATTCTTCTTTACTCGTGACCTTCAAAAGGATGGTGAAATAGATGTCCAGCAAATTTGTTCAAGTGAAAATCTAGCAGATTTATTCACAAAGTCACTTCCAGGTACAATCTTTGAAAAACTTTTCTATAACATTGGCCTTCGGAGATTCAGAGATATCAATTGATGTTGTGAAGAGGGGGAGTCGATACACGCTGTACTCTTTTTCCCTTATCTAGGTTTTGTCCCACTGGGTTTTCCTAGAAAGGTTTTTAATGAGGCAGCACTGAACAGTGTATCAATGAATGATGTACTCTTTTCTTTGGCTAGGTTTTTATCCCACTGGGTTTTTCCTAGTTAAAGTTTTTAATGAGGCACATTCATAATAGACATCCAAGGGGGAGTGTTATGAATATTAATTATGTGGATGTTCATTAGCTCATATCCAGGCCAACCTGCTCTTCCAGTCAATATGATATGTAAGATTAAATATCACTGTGCATACTGTTCATTACTGTAGCAATTCACTGTGTGGCACTGTAGCATCACGATTCTACTGTTCATCACTGTAGCACACGGAGAAGGTTACTGTAGCATCACGAGAATCACTGTAGCAGCACGGAAAAGTTACTGTAGCACTGAAAAATTTCTATAAATAGGGGTCCTGGGTTATGTATTTTGATGTACAAGTGAATGAGAATATCTCTCTAATTTATCTCTCTAGTATTTATCTCTTCTACTCTCTTATTATCAACATTTTTATAAGAGGGAGTTATTAAATCAGAATAACGTATACAAGTACAATTATTTTTACAAAAAAATTCTAAAATTTTTGAATGATGTATAAATAATTCTCTTAAGCTTTAAAATTTAATAATAAGTCTTCTGGAGCTTTCAACTTTCAAGTCTATGCCCATGATCCCAAAGTATCAATCATATACTCTTTAAATTTTATTTTTGTGTGGGTATAGCCCCTCAAACTGTTATTGATATGTTGATAGCACCCTAAATTTTAAGTTGTGTGCGAATACATAATAAATAAAATTAATTGTACCGTAGCAATCTGCAATCTGCAATCTGCATAAATGTAATAATTTAGGGGTTTTATTGTAAAGTTTCAATAGTTGAAGATGTTATCTATACATGGTCTAAAGCTCTTCGTGTTATGTATAATTGAGCTTTTATATATATATATATATATATATATATATATATATATATATATGTGTGTGTGTTTGTTTTTTTAAAAATAAAAAAAAATATATTTATGGTATGTTTGGGATTACTATTGGAAATCTGAAAAATATTTATGTATTAATTCGAAATAAAAATTCGCTTACATATTTACTTCATATACTATAAATTACAATCAAAAAGTTATTTTTAAAACTTCAATCACTATTCCAAACAATTTAACTCATTTGGCTGAGCGGTGTTGAATCGGGCTTATTATATAAGCCTGATTTACATAAATCGAGATAAATCTCCTCCACATATTTACCTCGTAGACCGTAAAAGCACATTGTATATTGTAAAAGATACCTCGTAAACCGTAAAAACTACTTCGTATTCCATGAATCACGATTTATAAACACTTATGAAGCTTTCATAAGCTAATCCAAACGAACTAATAGAATTATTTGTTCATGGATACACGTGGTTTCAAAATATATTCGCTCAAAATTAAACTTGCTTTTATATGGATGGGCTTATTTGTTGCATGTATATCTCAAGTCTAGATAGGTGTAACGATTTATTTTTTTGGTTTATCACTCTCCTTTGTGCCTTTTAAATATAAACTAAAAATTGTAACTTTTTTAGAGTATAATAAAGTGACAAACTCCTATTTTTACATGCAAAATGTTCGATTTGTGATTTTATTTTGTATTGGATGGTACAAAACAGGGCGAGCTTCATGTTTGTGGGAATACTATTGTGAACCAACAAAATAGTATGGGGAAAGAAATAAAGGAGAGAATTCAAAGGCCACGTAATGATTGTGGCTTGGAAGGGAAGTGATATGTAGTCCTGAGAAATGGATGATATACAAGAGATTATCTCAAAACGCCTATTTTTTTTTTTAAAAAAAAGTGAAAAATATATGATGATACACAAAAGAGTTTTTATATGGTGCGGGAATATCCGTTTTTTTGTCGTCTTGTATATTCACGTCCATCTCATTCTGACTCTCATCCATCTCATACTCATATCTCATTCCATGCCACGGGGCTCCACCCACGTTTTGTCCCTGCCATTTGCCAATCCACAGATGCTCCACGTGGGCCCTACTTTTCTACTTCCCCATAATTGTTTCCCCAGCTCTTCTTTTGGGTAAATTCTGGCATGCCATCAGGACCTCCAGATTTAATCTTACACGCGTCAGATTTAAGTGTTAATAAAATAATGATTTTTTAAATAAAAACTATATTTTAAAAAAAATAATAATTACAATATTATCTTTATTTTAAATTTTATACTCATTAAAATAATTTTTTTAAAAAAATATAAAATTTTAAAAACATCAAATCTTAACAATCTAAATTTGATTAGCTTTCCCCACTAAATCACAGAAAAATAAGTCCGCAGGGTTCCACCTCATTTGTAATCTCAGAAAAATGACAAGCCACACATCATGCATGGGTCCCACCATTTTCTACTAGTTACAGTATACATCTGTGCGCGCGCAAATAATTTCTCTCGGAATTGTGTTTGTGCTGAGAAGGCCAAATCATTGCCCATTTGATTGAATTGTAGATGTAATATAAATTTTAATTTTTAAAATTTGATCTGATATTAGTTTTGAGCCTTTAAATTTAAAATTGATGATTTTGGTTTTAAAAGTTTAGCTCGATATTAATTTTTAGTCCCTCAAATTTAAATTAATGATTTTGGTCCCTCAAGTTTACTCCATTTATAACTGTTGATTCCTAAAATTTAAAAAGGACTTGATAACTTAAGGGATCAATAATTATAAACGGAGTAAATTTGAGGGACCAAAACCACCAATTCAAATTTAAGGGATAAAAAATTAAAATCGGCTTAAACTTGAGAGACTAAAACCATCGATTTCAAACTTAAGGGATTAAAACCAAAATCGGACTAAACTTCATGGATCAAAAATTATATTAACGATGTTTAGTTTTTATGTTATAAAGGACTACCTAGACTTCTGCCATGTTCAACCCTGTTGGATCATTCAAATTTTCCAAAAAATGTATGTGTTGTTTGTTGTTATAATTTGAAATTTTATTTTGTCTTTTACTGTCTCTTATCATAAATATAAGATATAGTTGATTTTTTTAGAGATATTAAGAAAAATAATTAAATTACTTTAAAATATTCATATTTATAATTTTTTTCTTCAAATTATTTTGTCTAACTTATAAATTGATATATAATTAAATGATATATAACATATTATATGATTAAGTAATTTATTTATCTTTTTTAATTTTTTTAAAAAATCAACTTTATCTTATATTTAAAATTAGAGGAAGTATTATTTTTAGATAATAACCAGGGAAAAAGTGATAAAAGTTATCTTACAATGGCTTTTGCCTTTTAAAAAACAGAAAAAAAAAACCAAACCATAGTTTTTTTCGTTAAAATAGATTTTGGAGAAAACGGCCCGCATTTTTAGTATACGCCTCTACTAAATTCACTCGTACGAAAAAATTAGGTTTATTATTAAGAAATTGGGTTAAAGTGAGTCCCAAAACTACTCTCAAAGGAGGTATTGGGACGTTAAAAAATTATATATGGAGTAATATAACGCATATATTCCTTTTCTTTTTTTTTTTTTGAAAAAACGCATATACTAGAATTATAATGTCATCGTTCTTTAGCAATCAATGTTAAGTTAATATTTATATTGAATTTGTTTCATGTTATACATTAACATATTTTATTTTATTATTATTAATAAAATGACACAGTGCACTGATTAATAGCAAATAAAAAGGTTATTTGTACATATTTAAATGTTTCAGGAAAAAAAATCAGAACAAGCATAAATCTTGTTCTTTAATTTTTTTAAAAATAATCAATTTAGTGATAACAAATTGACTCAAAACAAATCAACCGTTTGTAGTTTATTGAATGAAATACATTACAGGGAATAGGTTGTCAGAAGTCAAAAAATTATAAAGATAAATCAATAAACTATAAGGCACTGAATTGTTTCCAATCAAAATCTAGAACTAAATTAATATTGATAAAAAATTCAGTAACTAAAAGTTATAGTAAGATATATAATGGCTGAGGTTTGGTGTTTGACAAAGTCTTGTGAAAGACAAGGCCATCATTCCATTCTATATATATATATATATATATATATATATAATTCACCAGCCAATCAAAATTCCTTAAAACAATAATAATACATACCCTATATTTTTTTAGTGGACGAGGGGAGATTGCCACGTCATACAATTCTCACCCAGAAAATGGAAAACAGAATTCAGTTTTGGGGTTTGATATAAAGTTATCGTGTGTGTGGATATATTAGTATATAACTATATATACGTCATCTGCGAGAATTTTGGATTTCTTAAATTATAAAGTTATAAAGCATATTCGAAATAAAAAGCAAAGATAGGAAAATTTAATTTAAGTAATATAATAGTCCCACTCGAGATACGCTTCAATTTTAAAGAAATCCAAATTTGGGTGATGATCTTTAATGATAACTGTGTGTAAAGATAATATTAATAATCGATCACTTTGCTTATTAGGCGTGTTGTTAGTAAGCTCTCTAATAATTAATATTCATTTTCCTGTCAGATCAATACGAAAATATGGCACTTAGCTGGCAAGCGTATCTCGTTAGAATTCCTAATTAAGGTGACCTCATTTAATTAGACTCTCACGTTGTTACTACTATAATGTAAAGATTACACCCATGATTAGCATATGTAAATAAGTGATAATCTTGTTATATAAAAAAAAAAGAAAAAAGTGATAAAAACACGTGGAGTAAAACAAATTCTCATTCTACAAAACTCATTCTTAGCAATTACCAGAGCTTTGTTACATCACTTGGCCACAATTTTTGAGGTAACCATAAAACTGAACTCACAATTTTTTGGTAAGGCTACAGAGCAATTAGCGGATATTATTAGTTAAGAAATCACAATGAAGTTCTAAGAAATTAATATAACTACTAGAAAGTCTTCCGATAAGTGAGCAACATGTAATGATAATAGGTTCATGAGATTTTTTTGGTGATTATATTTATTTCTGGGACCTTATAAAGATTTTGCTGGCTAGTTAAAATGTGAAGTTGGGTGCAGAACTCTTGCTTGAATGCTTTCCCCACTGGCCATGTCAAACTGGAGGTGTATGGTTCTGCAATTCAGAACGGTATGAGCGGCTTTGGTGGAGTCATCAAAGATGAGGAAGGTCGATGGATTTGTGGGTTTAGTTGCAAGCTTACCTTTGTTCCCCTGCAGTTGCTGAACTGATAGGGATCATGAATGAGTTAAGTTTGTGTTGCATCAAGGGACAAAGGTTACAAAAACTTAGTTTTGTATTCTGATTATATAAAAGCTATTGACTACTGCATGAGGGGATGTGATAATAATCACCCCTTCAGAGACATCATCAAATATGCTAAACTAATTTTATATAGGGACTCAATTTGTACTGCTGCATAGTTCAAGAGACAACCTGACTGATCTAGTCAATTATTTTATAAAACTATCTTATAGTTTGGTTAGTCCTTTTTTTATCCTTAATTAATCGCCGCCTAGCCTTCATGCGGTGGATTTTGATGAGGCTGAGGGATTAAACTCTTGTACTTTGGTTTTTGATTAACAATGTATTCAAGTATTTATTCAAAAAAAAAAAAAGTGAAGGTGGGATGTAACGTGACGCCATTATCTAAAAGGTGGGGCTGTTAATGGGATTAACTTTGATCATTTTCTCTTCTAACATTTGTGCTGTTAGATTAAGATATATTAAATCTGGATTGTTAAAATCTTAATCTAACGATGTAGATTAAGAAAAAAAATAGAAAAAGATAAGAAGGATAGAAAAAAAAAACAAGACTAAAGCCAATTGGGAACAAGAGAGGAATGTGCTAAGTATGTGCATAAGTTGCGGAAGAGGTGTTGTGTGAGTTTGGCAATTGAGTTTGGTTAAATTGGAGTTTGTTTGTATTTGTGATAAATAAAATGATGCTGTTTTGGTAATAAATAAATTGGAGTTTGTCTAATTCGATCGGCAATATGAAGTTGAGCATATCCTCCTTTATCTTCTTAGTTCTTATCCTTAGTGCGCTGACATCACATTTTCCAATCATGCCCCTCCCCCAGGAATGCTCCACGTGCACATACACTTGTACATTCAATATAATGATCACGAATTTTTATCCATTTTAAAGCTCCGCTATTATTTAAACAAAAGACCTCACTTATATACCATTCTCTTATATAAACAAAAGTAGAAGTAACTCAGGTAGATCACACCACCACTTATACTATATCAATCTTGTTGGTAGTATAAACTATGTACATAACGAACAAGATTTTATATTAGAGATAAGATGTAGTGTTATTTTATAGGTGAAAGAACATTTTAAAGATGATTTATTGGGTAAAAAAAGTACAAAATATTATAAATTTGTTTTTAATAGAAAATGAAAACGTATATGGTTGTGAATAATTGAAGTTGAAGAAAATGGCAAAGGGGCAAGGAAAGGGGGTGTCGTTTTAGAAGGGATATTTGAAAAGCAAGAGGGATGGAACAACGTGGCAAAGTGAATGAGAAGGGAGCCATGAACTTGTGGCCTTAATGATCTCATCAATGTTGGATTCTTGCCACCGCAGGTTTCATGGTGTAATCATTTATGTGCGGCAACAATAACACGTAGTGCTAGTGTTTTAAATTTAATTGACCCACACACAAATAACGATGATGAGGTTATATTCTTTTCGTTTTAATTTTCTCTGCATCTAGACATATAAGGTAAAGGTATAAACTGTGGCTTGTCTTCCACTGCCACAAGGAACAAACTTCAACCATATCCTCCTCCATGCCCCTCACACCCCGCTGCTTCTCAGTCCACACTCAATCTGCTTTGGCGCCATACTCTACTCATTTAGATTTTACTTGTTAGAATATTGAACAATAGTGAAGATCACATTAGTTGGTTAATCACAATGGGTTATCCACTATAAGATTCTATATAAAGGGTTTCTAGTTATACTTCAATGTGTGAAGGAGTTTCATCTCACCAATATAAAAGGGAGATGGTAAATTGGGTTTCTTTTTAAATAGGGTTGATTAATTATCCTTAAGCAAGGAATAATCATTGTTAAACTGATGTGGGCTCAAATTCAATTCACTGGACTCGTTCCCATTCATTGCGACGTGTCCTTTTCCTCCACCAACACATTCATTATCCTCTGACTCCATACAATGTACTCAGCCTCCCAAATGAGAATGCCCATCTCATTACGATTCTTAGGCTTTTCTTCTTCTACTTGTACACCAAATTCGGAATATATTAGGTTTTGTGCTTTGGCGCCATTCACTATATTCTCACCCCATAATTTGCTAACTCCCTTGTTATAAATAATGTTCATCACGTTTGCATGAAAAACACACCATTTCTGCCTTCACTTTCCTTGTTTCCTTTCAATTAATTTTGCTTGTGGACACGTATTTAGTAGTGCTAATTCCTTAATTAGGAAAGTTCATGAACTTGAGATGCAATTTTTGTATCTTTTTTTATCATTCCCCGATGATGAAAGATAATTAGTATGTTTAGGATCACGATTGGTGATCCCAAAAATGTTTATGTGCGTAAGTCGAGATAATATTCCTCTCACATAGTTATCTCATATACTGTAAATCATGATTAAAAATTTAATTTTAAAAAAGCTTCAATCTTTATTCCAAACAAACACAATCTCTTTTATTGTAGGCTTGTGATTTTCTGTATTTTCAGTTGATTGAATAATTTTTCAAATGAGCTGGGTCAAGTTTTAGAAGCCCAGGAGGAGCACGACTTCAGAAATCTAAAGCCCACCACTGTTCTTTAATGTCTCATGGAATGAGATTGACATGGATGGGCCTATGCGCCATGCGAAAATAAAGCCCATATTTCCATTCTCCATTTTTTTTTGGTACAAGAGAAGGCACAAGGCACACAAAGTCCTAAAACGATCAGGACCACTCTCAAAGAAAGCAGCAGCAGACAGACCTTATTTACATTAATACAGAGTTTGTTTGTTAGAGTTGATCTAGCGGTGTAAAACCCTACTATATCTCACTAGGTCTTAAGTTTGAGTCCTAAAAAAAGAGATATTTGTGTTTAGCTAGTGCATCGCCTTCTTTGACATCCAACTAGCACGCCTACCACGCTCCCACCTTAATACTTGAATATGGAGGATGCATATAAACGTGGCTAACGTGTTCTCTTCTTTATTGCAACCATCCATCCCACTGAATTAGATCCAGTTAAGCAATCTAGTCCCTCTTCAACGAACTAAAGTTTCAATTGTGTCATGTTTAGGGCTCACAACTAATCAACCTTTTCCCCTTACGAACAACATGCATGAGATTATTTTGTTGGGAGTTTTTGTTAAATTTTAACAATTTTAAACCTCTCCCTCATGCTCACACTTTGCCCCTGCCGCATGAATCCACAACCTCCTTTCTAAGAAGAGGTGTTGGGGCCCACATGAAATAGAAATTGTGAAGGTTAATATTGTTATAAATAAAGAGAAAAGATAAGAGAGAATATGAGAAAAGGAGGAGGAGGAGGAGAGTAATTCTTATTCACTTCTCAAGATTTGTATAATATATAAGATATGCCTTCTATTTATAGACATAACTCTATAACCTAGAAAAAATGAGATTATATAATTGTAGGAAAATAATGGGAAAAGATAATAAGAAGATGGGAGAAATAATAGGGAGATGGATATCCATAATATAATATTTTAATATATAATTCATACCATTTTCCCTTGAATGTCCATGATTAAATATGTGCCTAAAAAAACTTCAACTAAAAAAAAACCTAATAGGACAAAAACCTAGTAGAAGAAAAAGAGTACATTGTTTAGTAATACACTTAATAGCACTGCCTCATTAAAAACCTTGTTTGGAAAACCCAGTGGAAAAAATCATAAATAAGGGAAAAAGAGTACAACATGTATCAATTCTCCCTCTTGACAACATCAGTTGATATCTTTGAGTCTATGAAATCCGATGCCACAAACGAGCTTTTCAAAGGTTGTACTAGGAAATGACTTGATAAATAAATCTGCTAGATATTGGAACATATTTGTTGGATATCAATTTTACCACCCTTTTAAAGGTCACTAGTGAAGAAGAATTTTGATGAAATATGTTTTGTTCTATCTCCCTTGGTGTAACATTTCTTTAGTTAGGTAATACATGCAATATTATCCTTATATATGATTGTTGGGATCATTTTACTAGGAGATAAACCACAAGTGGTTCTTATTTGACGTATTATTAATCTTAATCATATACATTCTCGACTCGCTTCATGCATTGTTAGAATTTTTGCATGATTAGATGATGTTGCTGACATAGTTTATTTCATAGATCTCTATGAAATGGTTACCCCACCATTTGTAAATAAATACCCTATTTGTGATTTACAATTATGTGGATCATGTAATATTCTAAAATAATAATAATAATAAATTATTATAATATTATTATATTATTATTATAATATAATATTATTATAATATAATATTATTATATTATATATATATATATAAAAACGTGGGGGGCGGCGCCCCCCACATTTGACCAAAGATGGTGGCACCTTACGGTGCCACCCATTTTAAAAAAAAAAAAAATAATAAAAAAAAAAATAATAAAATAAAAGGGTTAGGTAGGAGGGGGTATTATATACCCCCCTCCTCACACACACTTCACGCAATTTCTGCGTGAAGTGTTGTGTAATAAGGTGACGGGCAAGCTCTGATAGGAGTATTTTCATTTCTTTGGGGATCAATAAGGTACTAAAAATCTCTTCTTATTATAAAACTTCTTTTATGAAATATTTTCTAAATGATGTTCTCTTTCTTATGATATTAATTTTGTACTGATTAGAGAATATTTTAAGATTAGCATTTTGGACAAGTTTGAGTTTTGTTAGTATAAGGCTATAAAAATGTAGAGAATAATTAATAGCTAATTTTAATCGGTTTATTTTTCTTATTTAGTTGGTATAAGATTTTATAATAAATTTTCTATATAATTCTTCTATGAATAATTCTATATAGGACTTTTTAGCCGATTAAATTTGGGTTAAAAGCTTTATTTGAATTAGTAAAGGTATTACTGAAATTTTAATTAGTTTAGTTTTGAAATTTGGAGGACTAAACTGTCATTTATGAAATTCGGAGGACTAAACTGTTATTTTCGATATTTGAAGGACTGAACGGTCATTTCTAAAATTTAAACCCTAAACTGTTATTTTTCAGTTTTTAGAATATATTATATATTATTATTAAAAATTTGTATATAAGTTATAATTTTGATTATGTGGAAAATTGGAGAGTTATTAATGGGTAGTAAATTGATTGTGGTAGATTGATTTTGGACATTTACTTGAGCTCTTGGATTAGGAGCAGTGTGGTAATAAATAGCTTTGGCGAGAGGTAACCACTTTCCTCTTGTTGTGCATGCTTGTATGATGTTTGTGAGTGATTTTAATTATGCAGATTTATAAATTTGGCTATTGATATGTGATGTGATTTTGGAAAATATGTGGTTAATGAAATTGTCTTGTGGGACTTATTTTCATGGAGAAAATGACTAGCAATATTACATTATATGAGTTGGTATTTATTTATGAGATTGGAAAGATCCTTTTTGATAATTATGAAATGATAATGACATGTCATAATCACATAATATGGATAAGATAGGGGATGGTGGATGTGAAATTAATGGGAGGTTACTCAAAGAGGAAATAAGGGGGTGAATTCTTGTACAAAAGAGGAAATAAGGTGGTGGACATCCAGGTGTACACTGGTTAGTCTTTTGGCCCATTTGTATTCCATAGGGCTATGACACCCCATTAATGTATTTAGAGGGGGAACCCATGGTCCGGTCTTGTGCTCTGTGGATTTTGGCCGATCCATATCACTTGATCGGTGAGCTTGTTGAGTTAGCTACCAGTCATATGGGTGAGTACTTGCCCATGGGTTCAGTCAGAGGAAATAAGGTGGAGAGGAAATAAGGGAGGAAAGAAAATAAATTATTATGTATTTACTCTTATACACTTATATGGCAAATATGAGAATGACAATATGATATTGTGAATTATTATGAAATTATTCGTATGGACAAGTGATATTTTAATAATGTTATATTTTTATAATTGTCCCACTTGGCACCTCACGGGCACATACTTGTATGCCCGATGAGATGGATTGTTGGTTACTGAGGCTTTTGTCTCACCCCGTTGATTTAACATTTTTCCAGGTGATAGTTGTCGTGCGGGTCCATCAGGGAAGACTCCGGAAGCTTAAACTACTTCTGATAAAAGTAGTGCTTCCATCTTTTTAATATATGTTGGATTATTGTATAATGCCACATTAGGGCTCATCTTGCATACTCTGATCTATTTTTGAGAACTTGGTGTGTTAACTATATATTTTTAATTACTCCTGATGATGCTGGAAGGCCTAGAGGGCTTATGATGTGTTCTAAACTCGTGGATCTACAATTTGATTTGATAAGGATATTTTAATATCTGATGAGATATTATTCAGCAAAAAAAAATGGTTTTATTTTCCATGGTAAATTTTATAAACCATGGTAGAGTTTTCAAACGGTTAGCTGAACTCTTTTTCTACCATGGTAGACTTTTGGAGAATTTGTTATAATAATAGGATTTTACAGTATTAAGGAAATGATTTTACAATTTGGTATCAGAGCCCAACGATTCTGCGAACTTTGTGACATGCATTATATTTAGTGGCAATATACAAAATTCACATATATCTTCCCTGTTAGTTGTATTTGTTATGATTCTGTTAACTACTTACTAGTTATAGTGGGTTGCATCTTTAGGTGGGGAGAAGATGGTTCAAACTCGTCGTACTAGTTCTGGTGGTAGTAGGCCTCCACACCCACCTGTCCAACCGCAGCAGCAGCAACAACTCCCATTTGATAAGGATGCTTTTATGCAACAACTGAAGGGAGTTGTGGTAGATGTTGTAGACGAACGATTGAAGAAATTTAAAGAAGATAGTGGGCGGCAAGCAAGGGACAAGACCCCTATGGGGAATAGTGATGATCATCAAAGCGTGGGGAATTCAGAAAAAATGCATGAAACTACTAATGAGGGCCATGGTGATTATATACCCCAACAACCACATGTTCCGGTTTCTCGTTCCATTTCCAATGTATATAAAGATTTGGCTCGACATCGCCCTCCTATTTTTAATGGAAACCGAGATCCTGTTGAGGCAGAAATGTGGATTGAGGACATAGAGACGTTATTCCAGGCTGTGGATTGTACCAGTGAACAGATGGTACAGGCAGTCACCATTCTTCTTAAGGGTGACGCGAATGAATGGTGGAAGAGTGTGAGACCAGCGGATGTGTCATCTTTGAAGTGGGCGGAGTTCAAAGACATGTTTTATGCGCACTACTTTCCAGAGGAGTTGCAACATGAGAAGGAGTTGGAATTTTACGCTCTTCGTCAAGGTGATATGAGTGAAGATGAGTATATCTCTACTTTCATTCGATTGACAAAATATGTCACATATTTGAAGGAGCACAATAACCCTAATTGGAAGATTAGACAGCTAATTGATAAGGCCAGGCCAGAACTGAAGTCATTTATGAGGTCTTCGAACATCACAAATTTTGAGGATGCTTGTACCAAACTACGTATTGCTGCACGTACGGTACGAGAGGTGGAAGATTCCAAGCGCCGTGATAGCTCTCGCAGATTCTCCAGCTTTCCAAGGCCAAATATTAATGTGATAAAGAAGCCAAGTTTTAGTACAGGGAGTTTCAGGAGCTCAAGGAAGACTGGAGGGTCTTATCAGAGAGGGTTTCAAGGTAATAAAGCCCCACAACAAAGATTCCAGAACCAGAGGAGTCATTATAATAGGATTCAGGCGTCTCGTCAAGATTCTACTATGTCTACACCCAACGTGAGTAGACCATGCCAGAATTGTGGTACAGTACATGCAGGGAAGTGCTGGGAGTGCTATAAGTGCCACAAATACGGGCATATTGCTCGCTTTTGCCCTGAGTTTCCACAGATCCCGCAGAGTGTTCGCCCTACCGTTCCTGGTCGTGTGTTTGCTTTGACCCGAGAAGAAGCAGGAGCATCTCCAAATGTGATCCGAGGTACTGTTTCTCTTCAAGGGCATGATGTATTCGTGTTATTTGATTCTGGCGCTTCACATTCATTTATCTCTGATAACTGTGCTCAAAGATTGGGATTGCATGTTTGTGAATTGCCTTATGATTTGGAAGTGTCCACACCTGCTGGAGCTTCTGTTATGACCGGTCGTGCTTGTTTAAACCTTACTCTTAAGTGTGATATTTGTAATTCGAAGATAGATTTAATTTGTTTACCGCTTAAGGGTATAGATGTAATCATTGGCATGGATTGGTTGTCTGCCAATAATGCTCATCTCGACTGTAAGGGAAAGAAAGTGAATTTTCCCTTAAGTCTCGCATCTGTTAAGGTGGCTTCTAGCCCCTTGTTATTGTCGGCCACTAAAGCAGAAAAGTGTGTTCGACGAGGTTGTGAAGCCTATATGGTCTTCTTTTCAATTAATGCTGACAAAGATATTGGGATCAATCAAATTGAAGTAGTAAAAGAGTTTCCAGAAGTGTTTCCGGAAGAGATATCAGGACTGCCACCGAATCGAGAGGTAGAGTTCTCCATTGAGTTAGTACCAGGCACAACTCCAATTTCTAAGGCCCCTTATCGAATGTCGCCATCAGAGTTGGCAGAGTTGAAGAAACAGTTAGAGGAGTTGCTTGAGAAAGGTTTCATTCGACCAAGTGTCTCTCCTTGGGGTTCGCCAGTATTGTTTGTCAAAAAGAAGGATGGAAGTATGCGGTTGTGCATTGACTACAGACAATTGAATAAGGTCACCATTAAGAATAAATATCCGTTGCCTAGGATTGATGATTTATTGGATCAACTCAAAGGAGCCGCGGTGTTCTCTAAGATCGACTTGAGATCGGGTTACCATCAGCTCAGAGTTAAGGCTGATGACATCTCAAAGACTGCTTTCCGGACTCGTTATGGACATTATGAGTTTTTGGTTATGCCTTTCGGGTTGACCAATGCTCCAGCTGTTTTCATGGATTATATGAACCGGATTTTTAGGCCGTATTTAGATCGTTTTATTGTTGTCTTCATTGATGACATTCTCATTTATTCTAAGAATGAGGAGGAGCACCGAGAACATCTACTCATTGCATTGCGTATATTGAGGGACCACCAGTTGTATGCTAAGTTGAGTAAGTGTGAGTTTTGGCTCAGAGAAGTGAATTTCCTTGGCCACGTGGTGTCTGCTGAGGGGGTAGCTGTTGATCCTAGTAAAGTTGATGCCGTGTTAAAATGGGAATCCCCGAAGTCGGTGACTGAAATAAGAAGTTTTGTGGGATTGGCTGGCTACTACAGGAGATTCATTAAGGGGTTTTCTCAAATTGCTATGCCTTTGACTAAGCTGACCAAGAAAGATCAACCGTTTATATGGACAGATAAGTGTGAAGCTGCTTTTCAAGAGTTAAAGGCAAAGTTGACTACAGCACCTGTGCTTACCCTTCCTGATCCTGGACGTCCGTACACAGTGTATACGGATGCTTCCTTTAAGGGTTTGGGTTGTGTGCTGATGCAAGAAGGCAAGGTTGTTGCATATGCTTCAAGGCAGTTGAGGCCTCATGAAGAGAATTATCCGACTCATGATTTGGAGCTCGCCGCTGTAGTGTTTGCATTAAAGATTTGGAGGCATTATCTATATGGAGCTCAATTTGAAGTTTTAAGTGATCACAAGAGCTTGAAGTATTTGGTTGACCAGAAGGAACTGAATAATAGACAACGCAGATGGATGGAGTTCTTGAAGGATTATGATTTCGAAATAAAGTATCACCCTGGAAAGGCCAATGTTGTGGCTGATGCTTTAAGTCGAAAATCTGTTCATGTTTTCTGTATGAGTTTAAATGAGCACTATTGGTTGGAAAGCTTGAGGGACATCTATATTGTTCCGTATCAGAAGAAGATAGTTGCTTTGAATGCAGTCATTGGTGAATATGGGTTTTATCAAGACTTGAAAGATGCTCAAACGAAAGATGATCAGCTAGACAAAATTCGAGAAGAACTAGAGCATGGGGAAGTTCCGGATTATGACGTTGGGAATGCAGATATTTTGAGATACAAGGGGAGAATTTGTGTTCCCAATAACGATGAAATCAAGAAAACCATTTTGGAAGAAGCCCATCGGAGCAAATATACCATACATCCAGGAATCACCAAGATGTATAACGATCTGAAACGACAATATTGGTGGCCAAAGATGAAGAGAGACGTGACCGACTTCGTCTTGAAGTGCTTGACGTGCCAGAAGGTCAAGATCGAACACCAGAAACCACCAGGACTACTTCAGAATCTAGATATCCCTAAATGGAAATGGGATAGTATTTCTATGGATTTCATCATGGGCTTACCGTCAATCCGGAATATTTATGATGCTGTTTGGGTGATCGTAGATCGATTAACCAAGTCAGCACACTTTTTACCTATTAAGGCAAATTATTCTTTGGAGAAATTGGCCGAGTTGTATATTAAAGAGATTGTACGTATGCATGGAGTGCCGGAGAGTATCATATCGGATCGTGATCCAAGGTTCACTTCGAATTTTTGGAAGTCCCTACAACAAGCCATGGGTACAAAGTTAAAGTACAGTACCGCTTATCATCCTCAAACAGAAGGTCAAACCGAGAGAACTATTCAGACACTTGAGGACATGTTGAGAACTTGCGCTATTGAGCTTCCAGGTAGTTGGGACAAGCACTTGCCATTGGCAGAATTTGCATACAATAATAGCTATCACTCTAGTATTCAGATGGCACCTTTTGAGGCTTTATATGGTCGAAAGTGCAGGTCACCGTTATGTTGGATCGAATTGAGTGAAAGAACTATTATCGGACCAGATCTAGTAGAGCAAACATCACGGAAGATTGAAATGATACGGCAGAAATTGTTGACAGCTCAAAGTCGACAGAAGAGTTATGCGGATCGTCGAAGGAGACCGTTGGAATTTAGTGTTGGA
Source organism: Albizia julibrissin (assembly GCA_037074505.1). Lineage (NCBI taxonomy): Eukaryota > Viridiplantae > Streptophyta > Magnoliopsida > Fabales > Fabaceae > Albizia > Albizia julibrissin. The sequence continues at coordinate 36,069,767 of CM073488.1, read as the reverse complement.
GATCATGTTTTTCTGAAAGTTTCGCCTGTTACGGGCATTGGGAGGTCTATTAAAGCAAAGAAGTTGACTCCACGATTCATTGGGCCATTTGAAATTTTGGAGCGAATTGGATCGGTTGCCTATCGGATCGCCTTGCCCCCACATTTATCTAAGGTGCATGACGTGTTCCATGTGTCACAGCTAAAGAAGTATCACCCAGATCCGTTTCATATCATTGAGCCTGAAGAGGTTGAGTTAAGAGAGAATTTGACGTACGTGACCGAACCAGAAAGAATTTTAGATGTAAAGGACAAACAATTACGGAATAGAACAATCCGTCTCCTAAAAGTTTTCTGGAAGGGAATGTTTCCAGGTGATGCTACCTGGGAAACTGAAGAGCGTATGCGACGTGATTTTCCTCATTTGTTTGCTTAGGTATATACGTTGTATTTATGTTACATTATAATGAGATTGAATTGGTGTAATGTTGTGTAAGAATTTTTTTTTATTTATTTTGAATTTTGGGGACAAAATTCTATTTAGGTGGGGAGAATTGTAATATTCTAAAATAATAATAATAATAAATTATTATAATATTATTATATTATTATTATAATATAATATTATTATAATATAATATTATTATATTATATATATATATATAAAAACGTGGGGGGCGGCGCCCCCCACATTTGACCAAAGATGGTGGCACCTTACGGTGCCACCCATTTTAAAAAAAAAAAAAATAATAAAAAAAAAAATAATAAAATAAAAGGGTTAGGTAGGAGGGGGTATTATATACCCCCCTCCTCACACACACTTCACGCAATTTCTGCGTGAAGTGTTGTGTAATAAGGTGACGGGCAAGCTCTGATAGGAGTATTTTCATTTCTTTGGGGATCAATAAGGTACTAAAAATCTCTTCTTATTATAAAACTTCTTTTATGAAATATTTTCTAAATGATGTTCTCTTTCTTATGATATTAATTTTGTACTGATTAGAGAATATTTTAAGATTAGCATTTTGGACAAGTTTGAGTTTTGTTAGTATAAGGCTATAAAAATGTAGAGAATAATTAATAGCTAATTTTAATCGGTTTATTTTTCTTATTTAGTTGGTATAAGATTTTATAATAAATTTTCTATATAATTCTTCTATGAATAATTCTATATAGGACTTTTTAGCCGATTAAATTTGGGTTAAAAGCTTTATTTGAATTAGTAAAGGTATTACTGAAATTTTAATTAGTTTAGTTTTGAAATTTGGAGGACTAAACTGTCATTTATGAAATTCGGAGGACTAAACTGTTATTTTCGATATTTGAAGGACTGAACGGTCATTTCTAAAATTTAAACCCTAAACTGTTATTTTTCAGTTTTTAGAATATATTATATATTATTATTAAAAATTTGTATATAAGTTATAATTTTGATTATGTGGAAAATTGGAGAGTTATTAATGGGTAGTAAATTGATTGTGGTAGATTGATTTTGGACATTTACTTGAGCTCTTGGATTAGGAGCAGTGTGGTAATAAATAGCTTTGGCGAGAGGTAACCACTTTCCTCTTGTTGTGCATGCTTGTATGATGTTTGTGAGTGATTTTAATTATGCAGATTTATAAATTTGGCTATTGATATGTGATGTGATTTTGGAAAATATGTGGTTAATGAAATTGTCTTGTGGGACTTATTTTCATGGAGAAAATGACTAGCAATATTACATTATATGAGTTGGTATTTATTTATGAGATTGGAAAGATCCTTTTTGATAATTATGAAATGATAATGACATGTCATAATCACATAATATGGATAAGATAGGGGATGGTGGATGTGAAATTAATGGGAGGTTACTCAAAGAGGAAATAAGGGGGTGAATTCTTGTACAAAAGAGGAAATAAGGTGGTGGACATCCAGGTGTACACTGGTTAGTCTTTTGGCCCATTTGTATTCCATAGGGCTATGACACCCCATTAATGTATTTAGAGGGGGAACCCATGGTCCGGTCTTGTGCTCTGTGGATTTTGGCCGATCCATATCACTTGATCGGTGAGCTTGTTGAGTTAGCTACCAGTCATATGGGTGAGTACTTGCCCATGGGTTCAGTCAGAGGAAATAAGGTGGAGAGGAAATAAGGGAGGAAAGAAAATAAATTATTATGTATTTACTCTTATACACTTATATGGCAAATATGAGAATGACAATATGATATTGTGAATTATTATGAAATTATTCGTATGGACAAGTGATATTTTAATAATGTTATATTTTTATAATTGTCCCACTTGGCACCTCACGGGCACATACTTGTATGCCCGATGAGATGGATTGTTGGTTACTGAGGCTTTTGTCTCACCCCGTTGATTTAACATTTTTCCAGGTGATAGTTGTCGTGCGGGTCCATCAGGGAAGACTCCGGAAGCTTAAACTACTTCTGATAAAAGTAGTGCTTCCATCTTTTTAATATATGTTGGATTATTGTATAATGCCACATTAGGGCTCATCTTGCATACTCTGATCTATTTTTGAGAACTTGGTGTGTTAACTATATATTTTTAATTACTCCTGATGATGCTGGAAGGCCTAGAGGGCTTATGATGTGTTCTAAACTCGTGGATCTACAATTTGATTTGATAAGGATATTTTAATATCTGATGAGATATTATTCAGCAAAAAAAAAATGGTTTTATTTTCCATGGTAAATTTTATAAACCATGGTAGAGTTTTCAAACGGTTAGCTGAACTCTTTTTCTACCATGGTAGACTTTTGGAGAATTTGTTATAATAATAGGATTTTACAGTATTAAGGAAATGATTTTACAGATCAAACAAAAAACCAGCATCTACATAGCCAAAAAGTTCATACTTGGATACATTTAAGTAGAATAATCTTATATCCATTGTTCCTTGAAGATAACAAAGAATGTGTTTAACTCTATTTCAATGTCTTTGTGTTGGTAAAGAGCCATATCTTGCTAATAAGTTTACAACAAATGATATGTCGGGTCGAGTATGATTGACAAGATATATTAGTGCTCCAATTGCACTAAGATATGATACTTCTGAACCAAGTAATTCTTCATCACCTTCTTCACTAATTTTTCGAGGTCTAAAATGTTCCTTATAAACTTCCAAAGATCTTACTACCATCGGAGTACATAATGGATGTGATTTATCTATATAATAACGTTCTAGGACTTTTTCTTGTGTAAGTTTATTGATATAGAAATATTCCATTTTTCAAATACGTACTCAATTTGCAATCTAAGAAAAAAATTTTGTTTTTCTTAAGTCCTTCGTTTCAAATTCTTTTTTCAAGTAATTAATTGCATTTTCAAGCTTTTCAGGAGTTCCAATGATATTTATATCATCAACATAAATAGCAATTATAGCAAACTTATTTTTAGATCTTTTCATAAAGATGCATAGGCATATTTGATCATTTTTATATCATTCCTTTAATAGATATTCACTAAGTCGATTATACCACGTACGTCCAGATTTCTTCAATCCATATATGGACTTATTTAACCTTATTGAGTATCGTTCTCAAAAACTTGTAGTTAATGCTTCTGGCATCTTGAGTTCTTCAGGGACTTGTGCTTATAGCACTTACTCATGAATTTTGTTTGGTGAGGGCCGAATAATCAACTTTTCCTTGGAACATGCAGCACATAAGAAATCATGGAATTGTGGAATTTGTTTATACTTCAGGATATACCCACATAAATTCTCAATTTTTTTCATCATTATTAACACATGATGGCCTAATCGATCATGCCAAATATTAAATTTATTAGTAAACTTCTGGTTTACATTGACCAATTGCTTGTTTGTATTGGCAAACTTACTGTTTGTATTAGTAAACTTCTGGTTTATAATAGCGTGCGTTTCAATTGTACTTATAAATGTATAGTACAAGCCGGAAGAAAAAGCAAGAAACCTCTCTAATATGCATTTTCTATCAGAAACTAAATTCGTAATATAGAGACATTCTTAATTATTTTCAGTTGTTTTTTTTATAATATGATATCTATTTTTACAGATATCTTTGAAACTCAATAAGTTTCTTTTAGACTTGGTAGAATAAAATGCATTATCAATGCATAATTTTGTTCCTTCGGGTAACAAATATGAGCTTTTTCAGAGCCTTCAAGCATATTTATACTTCCAGATATAGTCTGAACATTGGCTTCTCACATTACTAAAGAAGAAAAATATTTACCGTTTTTAAGTATATGGTATGAGTTGTTGTATTATCAACAAGACACAAATCTTCACGACTGATATAACTAAGAGTCATTCTTCATTAAAAGGAGCATGTAAAAAAAAGAAAATATAATTAAAAAGGGAAATACACATTATAGTAGCAACTTTAAATACATTAAATTATAGTAGTTCAAATAGTTGAAGATAATTTATGTTAAAAAAACACATAAATGGGTAGTATTCATGTCACTATACTCATAATTGTTAGCTTTATCAACATAATTTATTTCAATCTTTCCCCCTTTTGGATGAGAATTTGAACTCCATGATTATGACTATGGCTACAACCACAGTTGTAGCTGTAGCCACATCTACACCTACGTACATGACCATAATTAGATTCATTCATTACTACATTCACTTCTCGGAATGTCGTCTAGCCTGTTGGACGAAATTCATGATTTTTCAACAAAAGTTTATTGTTTTGTTTGGCCACATAGAGGCAAAAAATTAATTTAAAAAATTTCATAAACTTCGTTTACGGTATTGCTATTGTAGGAGAAAATTAGATGCATTTATTCACAATGAGCTTATGTAAGGAAAACCATCTTCTGGTGGTCATACCTTTCATTAGAATTGTTACAAAAAATAAATGGGTCTTTATGGTCATATATTTAGTTTTGAGACCTTCATATAAATGGTGGCATATAAAAATTATGAATTAAACAAGATAAATAACTCTTTCTACTAATGACAAGAGCCACGAATTCAAATTTTGTAAGATTTAACATAGTTCATATTAATATAATAAAAGGAAATTCTTAAAATATGAAATGAAAAAACGTAATATAATAATACAAACAATAATAACAAGAAATTTGTAAAGACAAGAAATAATTCATAAACTAAAATTTTACAATAAAATTAAAACTTTATGGTTTCGGGCCATTTAGTATTCATGGGTTCAGACCAATTAATCTGAAGGTGATAAATTAAAATTATATGACTCATGGCCATTTAATCTAAAAATAAATAAATTATGGCTTCAGGCCATTTAATCTAAAAATCAAAATTATAGGTCCTATCTTTTTAATAAGATAAAACTTATATAGTTTTTAGTTATATAATCTCAAAATAGGGAATAAAAATTATATGATTTATGGTCTTTTATCTTTAAGATAAATAAAATTATATAGTTTCTGGCCTTTTATATCAGAATAAAAAAGAAAAATTAAAGTGATATGACTTCTAGTCATATAATCTTAAAATAGGAATAAAAGAAATATGACTTTTGATAAAAAAAAATCGAAAAGATAGCTTTAGGACATTGAATAAGATAAAAGAAATAAGAGTTATATGACTTCTGGCCATTAAATAAGATTAAAAAAAAATAAAAGTTATATGAATTTTGACCATATAATATCAAAATAAAAAAATAAAAATAACATGGCTTCTGGCCATTAAAAAAGAAAAAAAAATAGAGGATATAAGTTATATAACTTCTAACCAAATAACTCAAAATCTAAAATTAAAATTATATAGCTTCTGGTCATTTAATAAAATAGAGGATATGTGTTATATGACTTCTAGCTATATAATATCAAAATAAGAATTAAAAATTATATAACTTCTAGCAATTTAATAAAGGATAAAGTTATATGGCTTCTGACCATATAATCTCAAAATAAAAAATAAAAGCGTATGAAAAGAAGAAAAAAAAGGAGTCAATTAAGAATAAAATTTAAATATTTCAATACAAATAAATGCTATAATTGTTGGGTTCTTCGAATTTAAATGAAGTAGGTGGTAGGTCATTGGAGAAAAATGTATTCTCCTTCTATCCTTTAACTTAATAGTACAATAATGTAAATAAATAAATAAATAAAGTATAAATATGGGGTAATCCTTCAGAGAGACCGCAAATACATCAGATCATCATGAGAGGGGGGAAAAGATATCGATTGAAACTTCAGGTTTTATTGAAAAATGGTGACTCCAGGTCATATAGGAGTAGAAGAAAAAAAACAGGAAATACGAATTAACTTTTACGGTTTAGATTAGCTTATGGAAGCTCCATAAGTTGTTATAAATCGTGATTCACGGAATATCAATTAACTTTTACGGTTTACGAGGTAAATATGTGGAAGAGATTTATCCCAACTTATGTAAATCAAGCTTATAAAATAAGCCCGATTATAAATTGAGTTTCCAAACATGCTATAGTGGAGAAAAATCTAAATAAAAAGATATTAAAAATATCATACCTTGATTAGAGCTTCATATTGATAACGTGTTATAAATAAAGAGAAAATATACGAGAAAATATGAGAAGAGGAGGAGGAGAGGAATTTTTATTTACTTCTCAAGATTTATACAATACATAACATATGCCTTCTATTTATAGGCATAGCTCTATAACCTTAAAAATGAGATTACATACTTGTAGGAAAATAATGAGGAGAGTTAATAAGAAGATGAGAGAAATAATGGGGAGATAAACATCTATAATATAATATTTTAATATATAATTCATAATAAATATACAATTTTATTTTAAAAGTAACCACTTAGAAGTAGAAGTTTTTCTAAAAGTGTTAAAAAATAAACAAATTTGCTCCATTAAAAAAACTAACCCTGGCTGTTAAAAAAACCGACGTTGAGCAATTGCTGGTTATAAGATCCAAAACAAAATTGCAGCTTAACCCAGTTGTGAAAATTTTGTTTAATCAAATGCGTGAATGATTTGTTCCCCAACCAAAATGCGTGCGCCGTGCGTAGAATAATATACACTGTAGTGAAATGGAAGGAAGCAAGAAAAAGCGCAATGAATTATTTATTATCCGCCTCAAGATTCCATATTTTTGGCGATCATGCAGAATCTGAGCAGTGGATACGTGGGCTATCTTCCTCTCGAGGGTCCCGCAAGCACTCCATAATCACCACTCATTTGCATTAAGCACGGCAACAATCCAAAATCCTCTCTCAACAACACCAATCAACAATGCTCTCTCCCACATTCTTCTACTTGTTTCTCCACCACCACCTTCTTCTTCACCTCCCCTGTCTCATCCCACGCTCACCATTGCTCTTCTTCTCTAACCCCATTCCTATTTCACTTCTTTTCATCTTATTCCTCTCTATGAGACATGAATCCCACTTCCTCCAAACACTCCTCTCCTCCACGGCCCTTTCTTCTCCGAAATTCCCATCCCCTTCTCCCCCACAACATTTCCGCTTTCCTCTTCAAGCCTCTACCTTCAAATCCCAAGCCGTCGTTCACCATTCTTAGGATTAACAACTCAAAACTCACACACCCATTTGCCACTCTACCCTCTTTCGCCGAAGCCGAAGGCGAAGAGAAGCACAAGCAGGAGATTCAGCTCAATGGGCAGCATCAGGTGAACCACGACGGCGACGTCGGCGATCACTTGCCTGGAATTTCTCAAGCCTTTCGCATATCTACCAGCGAGGCTTACGGGATTTCGATATGCATAGCATTTGCTGCTCTTGCGTCTCCGTTCTTCATGAAATCCCTAGGTCAGGGATTGGCTTTGAAGACTAAATTGCTGTCTTATGTTACCCTTCTGTTTGGATTTTACATGGCTTGGAATATTGGGGCCAATGACGTGGCCAATGCTATGGGGACGTCGGTGGGGTCGGGGGCGTTGACTCTCCGGCAGGCGGTGTTGACGGCGGGAGTGCTGGAGTTTTCAGGGGCGTTGCTGATGGGGACTCACGTGACCAGCACGATGCAGAAGGGAATTCTGGTGACCAACGTGTTTCAGGGGAAAGATACTCTTCTCCTTGCTGGATTGCTCTCTTCACTTGCTGCTGCTGGTTCTTGGTTACAGGTACCCTTTTGCTATATGATATTTATCATTTTATTGGATTGTAATTTAAGGTTGAATCTAATTAGAAATTTTAGTATATAAATGTTAAAATTTAACAACTTGGCCAAAAATAGAATTTAGAAATGCAAGAAAGCATACTTTGCTCTTTAGAATAAATATTTTATATGTCAATATCTAATCTAACTAACTGTTAAAAGCACCGCGTGAGGAGCTTGCAGCCTCCTTTTTATATAATTTGAATCTTATAGCTAATTTGATTTTTATGGGTTTGGTTTAAGAGAGGATATAAGCAATATGCAAGATATTATGCAAAGAGGGAAAAAATTGTGTTCACTCTTAGATGCTTATTTTGGCGTAAGGTGGTTGTCTGTGCCTGAGTTAGTGCATTGATTTTGAATTTATTGTTTTTATGCTTTTGCTATTTGAGCAAGTAACATCCCTAGGAAAGACAAAAGGGGAGATAATAACAAGAGATCCTTCCTAAAGTTGAATGATTCCTTTGATCATATCAAGAGAATAGTCTTTAAGAAATCCTGCGGGTATCCTTCTTTTTTAGGGCGAGGACAAACTAGTTTTTGAAAGAATGTTGCATTGCACCTCTTATTTTCTATAAGAAGTTTTCCTACACAGTCCGCTGCTAGTTCAAATAAACACATGATAGCATTTTAAGATATTGTTCTCTTTCTTAATAATCAAGTGTTGAGTATGAAATTGGAAACTTAAGTGTGAACAGCTTCCCAACAACCATTTGGTGTTGAATGATAGACGAGTTAAAAATTAGGAATAATAGAGACTTGTCTAGTTTCCTTTTTAATTTCCATGGGAGTATATATGTTAAATGTACTATGAAGATCTTCCATGTTTGATCAGGAATTTCTCCAAGCCTTCTCTTTGTATGCTATTTTGTCTCAACTGGGTTGCTGCTATTAGAAACTAAAAGGATATGGAAGGAGCAGCCTAATACCAAAAACATAGTTTAAAAACTAAATTTCCTTCATATTTACAGCTGATGACCCTATCACTACTTCATGTTTACATGGGAATCAATTGGGTGAAGACATTTGTGTCTTTACAAATTCCACTTTGCTGCAGCATGAATATTACTATACGCCTCCCCCCTTTTGCAAGATGCACCTCTATGGAACCAATAATATTTGTCCCCAGAAATACCTAAAAAAGGAACTACTTTTTTCTTTTTTTTGGTTGAGATGTGCAAGCAGTCTAATAATATTATTAGCTCTCTACTATCTTGTGTTATGCAGGTTGCATCATATTTTGGTTGGCCAGTGTCTACTACTCATTGTATAGTAGGAGCTATGGTGGGATTTGGTCTAGCCTATGGAGGATCTGGAGCAGTTTTCTGGGGATCCCTGGCAAAGGTCACTTCTTCGTGGGTTATCTCTCCACTAATAGGAGCCGCTGCGTCATTTCTTGTCTACAAATGTATACGAAGGGTATGCTCTTGATATTTAGGACTTAATCCAGTTTATTGACACAATGACAGTAATACCTCATATGTATTAAAGGATTGCTGGCTTGTAAACTTTCCGTCAACCCTGAAAATGTTTACCTTTTTCTTGTCATCCATTGAATTTAGTAATTAGCAAACAATTTTCTTTTCACTTCCCCATAATTTCTCAAAACCATGATATTGTTGACAATGTTAAATGTTAAATTCTTGCTGTTGCAACCCCTACCTAACCTTTTATCTCATCCAGTTTGTATACAGTGCCCCGAATCCGGGACAAGCAGCTGCTGCTGCAGCACCAATTGCTGTATTTCTGGGCGTTACTGGGATTTCTTTTGCTGCCTTCCCTCTCAGCAAGACCTTTCCTATGGCTCTGGCTCAGGCTTTAGGCTGTGGAACTGCTGGTGCTTTTCTAGTCAATAGAATCATCAGAAAGCAACTTGGTCATCTACTGGTCAAGACTACTAGCCGACAGCCTGAGCCAAAAGAGGACACTGCTCACAAAAACATAGGTTTTCTCTCTGATGTTGCTGGTCCAAAGGGCACCCAGTTGGAAATAGTTTATGGGGTCTTTGGGTACATGCAGGTCCTCTCTGCATGCTTCATGTCATTCGCTCACGGTGGGAACGATGTCTCCAACGCCATCGGTCCTCTGGCAGCTGCATTAGCCATTCTTCAAGGTAATGTCACAGGAACTGAGATTGTTATCCCAATTGATGTTCTAGCATGGGGAGGATTTGGAATTGTAGCAGGGCTTATGATGTGGGGTTATAGAGTTATAGCTACAATTGGAAAGAAAATAACAGAACTCACACCAACTAGAGGATTTGCCGCCGAGTTTGCCGCTGCCTTTGTGGTTCTGTTTGCTTCAAAGTTGGGGCTGCCAATCTCAGCAACCCATACTCTAGTTGGTGCAGTAATGGGGGTGGGATTTGCAAGGGGTCTAAACAGAGTTAGATCAGAAACTGTGAAGGAAATTGTGGCTTCATGGGCTGTCACTATTCCTGTTGGTGCTTTTCTAAGCGTCTTCTATACCTGGATCTTAACTAAGCTTTTGTCCTGTATTTTGTGAGAGTGCCTTCCAAGATATGAACAACTCCTCATGTGTGTGACCTCTTGAAGGACAGATTTCTTGTGGTACAGATCAGAGAAGAGGATAGTGTTCTGAATGATGAGGCTTTTTATGACTCATTTGTTCGGAAAGGGTACATATTTAAGTGTCAGATCATCATTCAATACCTGAGACTGGCAAGCTCAGTTTCTCTTGAGATTGAAGAAACTATCTGCTGCAGCATTTTATGACTCTGCATCCGACCAAAGTTCATAAATAGTACCAAACTTCATCAGTTTAAATATTCATTCAGGCCTATCCACTGGGAAAAACCCATGCTTCGCATGGAGCAGCCGTGTGTAATTAATTGTGTTTCCCATTTTTTCTTCTACCTTAATTCCTAGTCTCTGATTAACGTTGAAAAATTCTTCAGTAGTATAAAGTAGCTCTGTTAACGATCAACAATCTAGATCAGAGCTTTGTCCAACTAACAGAACAACAGTGCTTCTGTGAAAATTATTAAGAAATCGACACAAGGACCGTGCGTGGAACACCGAATTCGAACCGTATGAAAATCAATACATCCCATATCGACAAAACTTTGGTAGAGGTGACAATCAAATCGAGAAATCATGCAGATATTACTTTTCGAATATAACAAAAGTTCATAGATAAATAATACATCTAAAAGATTAAAAGAAGTTTGATGTTTCTACATTATTATAGGACGTAAAAGCTATTGTTTTTAGAACAGAGCAAAAGAAATCAGTGACTCTAGTCATATAAAGATAAAACTATATCATATAACCAAGTAACAAAATTATGGTGAGAGCTCCGGCACGGCGGGGAGGCTGGGATGCCATCCCGTAATCCGATATGGTCTTACCTTTGGAAGAGGTGGCACAAAAGGCTTCTTCCCTTTTATTCCTTTTCGTTTTGGATATCTTATGGTAGGCTTATCCCAAGACCTGTGTAAGTCCTCTGCAGAAGAAAAAGATTCATTTTCAGTTCCTCCATCAAGAGACCGTTTTGCGTTTGTGTCCAAAACCTCTTTGATTTTGCCGTTCTCTTCTATCTTGCGTCCCCCAGGAGACAAGGAAGTCTTAGCCTCGAACTTTTCTTGTCCTGCTTCATTGGGAACTTCGGATTTACCATTTTCTCGTATGTGTTGTCCATTTGGTGACTTGGTGATACTTACTTTCAATAGCTCTGGAGCCACCCCATTAGGTTCTCTGGTTTTGCCATCCTCTGTGAGTCTACGTTTTAGCTTCCCCACATCTCGAAACGAGATGATAATATATTTCTGACCAGGAAGCAAACGCTCTTCTGGCCATAACACTGACTGGTGAGGATTTTTGAAGACTTCTGGCCTGGCAACACACATGCCAGGATATTTTTCCATCAACTTGGATGCAAGGATTGCATGTTGATATAGCTCTTGTTTCCCACCTGCATGAACTATCCTCACAAATATATCATGCGATTTTTGAAAGCTGTAATCTGGGGATGCCTTAGTTCCTCTCACTCGTCGGTCCTTTCTTCTGGGATCTTTATCATTTTTCTCTACCAGGCCTAACGAGCGAACAACGCGCTTGAGCATAGCCTGCAGTTAGTGTAACCCCAATCTTTCATTCTCACCCTAGTTTCCGGTGGATAATGTTGGGTAGCTAGGGTTTGAGCATGATGAAAGTCAATTACATTTAAACCATTTAGCCACCACAGATTCTTCTTGTTTGCAATGGCCGGCCTGCCAATAATATAATATTTCCTCCACGGAACCAATGATAAAACCAAGGCTCAGCACATTCTTAAACGTAAGTATGTGAAGGAAGGAAATTGGTTTCTTTGTCATTCTTGTTAGAGTGAGAACAAAAATTTTTCCTAGAGAGGATAAGAAAGCATCCACTGTTCCTCAAAATTAACTTCACAATCTTTGATACTGTGTCAGCTCTGCAGACACATCCTTGTGCTGGGATCATACTCCCATAAACCTGACAACACTTGACGCTCCAGCTTCTTCAGCCTCCCACTTATCCAATTGTTGTGAATAACTATACATCCCTTCCTCAAACAAACTGCTTTGACATCTTTGCTCTGCCATAGATCTAGGTAAGCACCGTTTGGAAAAAGGTCTCTGTCTAAGAAATATACTGTCAGGTTTGTTTCAGGTTCCACACATGTATTATCACCTGCTCTGTTGATTCCACCTTCCCCACATAACATGTCGTAAAAGCTTGGCTGCTCAGATAAGCCTGAAGTTGCTGCATGTTTCACCACTTTCTCCATGGCAGCTATTGTTTGATTATTGGAATGAGCATAATAGAAGCCAGAGTTCAAGCGTCTGGGTAGGTTTATTGGTCCTGCATATATGGGATTATCTTTTTTAACACGGGAGTAAAAAACTGCTAAAAAGTTCCTATATGGCGAAAGAATGGAGATTTCATTACAGTATAACTTCGTACTATAATGTTTCTCTTCCAATTCATTTTTATACAAGCATTTTATGTTCTGAATTATGAAAAGGAAAATATGAATATTAACTGAGGGATGCTGACCTTCCTTCTTGAATTCATCAGACTGTGCAGCAAGAACCGCAGGGCCAAAAGATTGAAGCAATGGAACTGGATTTTTAAACCAATATACATCAACATCACTGAGAAGTACATTGTAACCAAGCTTGAGGATCTTCAAAACTAATCTGGACTTCACTTTCGTCACCCTCTGAAAGCACTTTGTTCCAAAGTGGCAGTCATTTAAGCTGATATTACTTGGAGCTAAAGGATCCCTGAAAACAGGAATTCCCTACCATCAAAGTGAAGGAGAAAAGAGGGAAGTCAAATTCAGACGCGTAAACCTGACTGCTTTTAAATAGTCAAATAAGCTTTTAAGGTCATATGAATGGCGGTTCCAAATCAAAACACTACACAGAAGTCACAAATCTCTTGGCCAAACAAAACATAAAGTTCATAAATCATAGTATGAATGAATAAGGAAGTTAACATAGGCTAGGAGTTTATGCAGGGTATAACTATGGATCAATTCTTTAAAAGAATACAAATCGAAGTAGTTTAAAGTCATAACCTAGTACAAAACTAATGCAACATTGTAGAGGGCTATTAGCTAGATTTTCAAGGTTCATAACATGATTCCAACCAACATGATTATGTAAAACACCAATATAACATGTTTAAACTCCTTAATTCCGCATGAATAAGTTAGGGCATGCGCAACTTATATTCCTTCAAGGAAACTGTGCTATACCTGCAAGATTGAGAATTGATAGGTTTCCTGATCAAGAGCACAAACTATAAAGTTTGCAATGGAGAGGTGACGCAATCTACAAACCCAACTCATGAGCATGTCCTTGTAACTATATCCAGCAACTGTAACTACAACTGTCTTATTTTTGTCTGCAGTGAAGGACAGGAGTGATTCTAAGGAGAATGGAAGCTCCAAAGGTGCCGAAAGTAACTTCTCTTTGAAAGAATTCTCCAGTATTCCGGCTTGTGATCTCTGGTCAGCAATGCAAGTTACTGTGCTCTTCTTTAACCAAGAATGGAAGATATTCCCCTTCCACAGTCCCACTGCACCTCCATGTCCAATTAGATAGACACTATTTTTCTGTCTGTCAATTATAAAATATTGATCACCACACCTGAAAAGTTTAAGCAGGCTAGAATAATTAGCTTCATTATACAAGAACGAGCCGTAGTGTGACCCTAGATGGGAATTGCCTATGTACTCCCATTTTCTGCTTTCAATATCTAAAGCTGCAGAATCTGTGACTGTAGGATGGGAATCATCCTGGCCATTCAGATGGAGACATGTGATGGTCCAACTAGCATCAATCACCAATCTGAACTCAGATGATAGAGCCTCATGGATTATCCAACTATTATGTACACTTTTCCCGAATAAGAAAGGAGGAAGAACCCCATTATGTAGGGGCATGTCCCCGTTGTTCCATGCTATGAGCATTTTCATATCACAATGATTCCACTGCCAATCCTTTTTAATTATTTCCTGCAGCTGAAAGAACAAGATATCAGCTAATGTTGATTGCAAATATCAGGGTGCTAGCAGTTGTACAAGATTCTGTACTTTTCATGGTAGCTTTCATTAAATTTTATTGATGTACTTTTGATAAAACACAGAACAGTTCTTCAGGTTCGGTTCTGGAAATTCTTTCATACCTCCTGGATTTGCACTCGTTTCCCATTATCTGTCTGCCAATGTTTCCCGGAGTCGTCCAAGTGGAATGGAAAGTAAGAAGCATTTCGAGATGAAGCAACAAGAAGCCAATCATGGTCAAGTTCAAATGCGTGATTTAGGGTGGAGATGAATCCAGAAACGATAATAGTTTCAGGATCAACTATAACATATATGTCTGAAGTGAACAAGCGTGATTTTGCAATCATGGAATGGAAAAATGGAGTACCAAGGAAGCTGGATTCATGTAAAAAGCATATATTAGAAGACATATAGAATACTTTACCCTAGTTAAGCAGAGCATTGCTTTACCTTATTTTTCACATATTTTGATACCAAAAATGAACCATTATATCTTATTTTAAAGCTCATATAAAATAATTTACCCTAGTTGCTTTCTTGTAAATAACTAAACAAGCAATAGAGACGATATACATTTCTGACCCTTCTTCTCAATGCCTGCAGCCGCGTCTCACTTTGTCAACAATCCCTTAAGGATTTGGCCTTTGTAACTTACTATGCCCCGAGATTGTCACCAATATACTTAACCACGTGCATTGATCACTAATAACTAGGCTCAGCTTTAACTATCCCATCAGTATAAACTGTAGACAACAATTCATTTCCGTATTACAATATACAGAGTCATAGCATTACTTACGTGAAATCAATGTCGGTATTAACAAGAACGCGGGAACCAAAAGCTGCGGAGAAAGAGGCAACGGATGAGTCTTGGCTGTACAGAATAACTGTAACATTTGGAGATAGAGCGAGCCATGATCGAACAGCTAGAGTTTGCCTGGTGGCAGTAGAACCCGTGAAAGGTTTAGGCGCTGTAAATATGGTTATATTGAGATTTCTCGAATCCAATACGGCATTTGAGTTTATGCTGGGAGTTCTGCTCTGATCCTTAAGCGAAGGTAACTTTTGAGTGGCATAGAGAGAGAGGGCAATCAATATAAATCCAGATAGCCAAATCGACCATAGCTCCAGCTTTAATGGCTGTCAATCAGATCCAAGATATATAAACACAATAAGAAACAGAGAAGACGAAGAAAAATGCAACTCACGAGCGTTGAAACAAATTCAAGAGAACTCAAAGGAATAGAGGAAGGAGGACCTTCATTGCTGTGTTGTTGAGCTTACAACGGATCAAGATTCTGGTTTCTACGATTGTATTATTGTGTGAGTTGGGTAATAAGAAGGGAGACAGAGAGAGAGAGGAAGTGAGACTTTAACGGAAAGAAATGGAGAAGTAACAAACCCACAAAAGAATTATGATGAAGAATTAGGAGCAGAAGCACCGAGACGGGACAGGCATGGAACATGTGAGGTTTGGCTTCGCAAGCACGTCAGAAGATTTTTCATTTTGAATTGAATAATGGAATTCTCATTGGAGGGAGGAGATCAGAAAATGTGACGTGAAGACTAAGAGGATCACTAATGTCAAAAGTCAAAACAGCTAAATGGCCTAAAAGCAAAAGACCAAACTATTTATATATGAATACGTTTCGTTCTATTTTTTTTTAATTCCATTTAAATATAATTTGAATTTACAAAACTAAAAAAAATCTGTTAATATATAAAAATGATATAACTGTAATATATATCAAATTGAGATTTTAAAATATTGATACTTTTATCATTTTACCCCTCAATTTAAAAAAAAGAAAAAGAAAAGGTAGCCTTTGCCAAAATACCACTGCCGGCAGCTTACACCCTCTGGCACCAGGGGCTTTTTCGCCAAAGTGGGATTTTTTATTTTTTAAAAAAATTGGATAAAGGAATGGTGTGGATCAAAGAAACTGATTGTATTTTGTTATTTCCATTACTTATTTTATCAATCAAACCCACCCCACCACCCCATTCTCATACAAATGGATTTTGTAACATCTAGAAATTAAGTTATTCAAACATTAAGAAACGCCAGCTAAAAAAAAAAAAAAACATTAAGAAACGAAGTTATAGTTATTATGGTTGCTTTAATCACAAGGGAAAAAATGAATACACCTGGGTCAAAAGGTAAGGAATAATTGCATGCTCTTTAACCTATTTCATAGAATAGGTTATCATCATACCTTCCAAATTGAAAAATATATATGTACCAATACTCGAGCATAAATTTTTTTCTGGGCAAAAAAGGTAAAATCAAAAACTGAAATAAGTATTCTAGTTATGAAGTAGAAATACAGGGCAAGGGTTTACGATGTCTAATCATTCAGCGAACACACAAATCAAAATCAAACAAATTTCATTCCCCTCTATTGAATATGTGGCCAAAACCAGGACAAGGGCATGAATACATACAAACAGACTTCCATCGAAGAAGATGGAGATGGTAGAGACCATATATTAAATTTCTTTACATCAAAACACGTACAACAGAAAAACCATCTCCAGCAACGTTTCTACTAAAATTTATCCCTTGAGGGCAGAACCCAGGAAAATAACTAAACGGTATGGGATGTATTCATTTAACTTACGAAAATCGTGCTACTCATGACACGAATCCTCACTGATATTCTTTCTCACACACCAGTACAGGACCTCCAGACTTCACGCCCACACCCTCCAATTTTCTGTCCTTTTATCTGAATTTTGTTGGTGCAACCCTCTCTGTCCTATTCATTCAGGTATTTCTGGTTAATCATCGATGACGCCGACTAGGTGACCTGGATCTCGATCTCCTTCCTCTGCGTAAAAGGAAAAACAGCACTGTAAACGAGGCAGCACTAGAAGGCACATATCAAGAAGCCCGACAAATTCACCTGAGTAGCTTATTCTTAGATGATGGTGATGGGAGTTTTGTCTCAAAAACTTAAATCATAATCATGTAAAACTTTATGGAAACAAACCTGGAAGTATCAAGAGAAGAATAGGGAGAATGCCTGCGCTGAGAATGCTTGCTATGAGGTGACCGCGAAACTTGTCTAAAAATGAAACCACCGTACTGACTTGGTGAGTTAAAAGGCACACATAGTTTAGGACAACAACTCAACCTTGTACAGAGTCAAAACTCCATAGGAAGCAGCCTGTTACTGTAAATATTTTTTTTTTTCTGTTTTCAATTAATAGAGTAGAAGACATGATCAAAGTTTACCGGCTACTAAAACCTCAATAAAAGCTACAAAACTAACTGATGAGATCCTCCCCTACTTCAATTAGATAGCGATTGGACAACAATCATGTACCACAATTTTGTTCACCAAACATTGAGCTATTGCTATAAATCACTGGTAACCAGAAGAAATATAATACTGCCTTATCATGCGTATACATGTATTGACCCAAACAGTTAGTTGACTTGAAGATTCATGGAATTAATAAAATTTCACTGTATAACATGAGAGATTGAATGAGATTTCAACTTTACAATACGGGAATTGCTAAAATCCCACGCTCAAAAGGCGTTAGGAGAAACTAGCTATTAAATATATCAACTATCACTAAATGAGTAAAGACAACAACTTAGCTGGATTAATATGCCTTTGGAACCTTTTATATCTTGGTCCCAACTATTAACTTGCGATGTGAGAGAAGTTACTTGCCACTAATTTTTTATTACTTCTATAATTGATTATATTATTATATTTTAAAAGGCTTATTTTTCTAGTAAAAGCATGTCTTCCTGGTTCAAATTTACTTTCTCTGCAAGTTTGACATAAAAGTTGCACTCCTGAGATAATATCATCTAGTAAATAGTAAGTCAGCTAGGCAGAGGAACAATGATAGGCAATGATACATGCATTTACCTAGTGGCAAGAATCCAAAGCTCAGATATATATATTTCTGACCCAAAAAATAAAATAAATAATTGAATAAATACATCATTGTCAAGCTAAAAATCTGGTCTATGAAAAGTGAGACGCGTTCCTTCAGTTATGAGAATTTAGGCAAGGGCTTGTGGCATCATAAGAGATGAACTAAGACTGAAACCAGGAAACACAAATGCCAAAAAGAAGATAACATAATAGCAGCTCACAGATGCATGCAGAAAAAGATAAAGAAAGGATTTGACTATGACAAAAAGAACATGCATTATAATTCTTCCATTGTACCAAATAAAGGCTCAACTTAGTTCACACATAAAATAAGCAAACAAAAAGTTATTAACCGCAACCACTGAGATTCCATTAAGAAAAAGGAAAAAATGGATATTATAAAAAAACCTATGTAAGCAAGCACGAACTAAATGATAATGATTGTTGCTCTATTATATATCTGGGAAGGAAGAAAGAAATTGCCTTAAGCAAAACAGCTCATCTCTATACCTAAAGGATCTGAAACACCAAAAAATGATAGTGCAGACCTGAATATAAATAATGAATGTTTTAATAAAGTATACCTTCTTCTAGACCTGATAGGAGATGGTGATAAGTCACGTCTTCTGGAATGTGGCTTCCTGCAGTACAAAAATGTTACCATGCACTCTATGTTACAATTAAATGAAGAAGCTTAAGTGAACTCTGTCCAAAACCTTTTTGAGCCATCTGAGCCTTCATCATTTGACTCACTTGTGCAATTAACTGCCTGGTCCCTGCTGCTTCTACCTCTACTGCTTACTGATGATGAACGTTTCCTTTTATGCCTGTCAGACTTACTTGACTCTTTGTGTCTTGATTTATGTTCCCCCTTATCCCTTGAATGTTCCTTTCTTCGGCTAGTTTCTTCCATGGAACTACTTCTGTGGGTTTTTTCTGCTCCCTTGTTGTCACCCTTGGCATCTGTGAGCGAGGACTTTTTCCTTGACTCAGAATCCCTTGTCTTCTCCCCATGCCTGACACTGTCATCCTTCCTTCTTTCTTTTACCTCATTGCTGCCATCTGCTTTTTCCTTTTTCTGATGTCTTTCGTCCTTTCTTCTATGACTCTCATTAACTTTCTCATCCGCCTTAGTCTTGCTACTTAGTACATCCTTAGCAAAGTCCACTGAAGAATACTGGGCATGGCCATCGGCTTTTTCCATTCTTTTTCTGTTTTCCCTAACCAGAGGATCTTCTATTGTTTTTTCAACACCAGTAGTCTTCCCATTAAACCTATCATGCTTTCTTTCAAAAGCATTAAGCTCATCGTTCCTATTTTCAGGATCATCCTTGGAAGGTTGCAAATGATCCAATTTTTTTGTCACCTTATCATCATGCAAATCTCCAATAGCCACAGCATTGCTAGTTTCGCCCAAATTACTCACCAAATTCATTTGACTTCTACCATTTTCTTCAAGTTTCATTTGTGAACTGCTATTAGCAGATACATCATACGCACCTTCCACTGAATTCTTAATGCCTGACTGATGCACATCTCTTAAAGGTGGCACACTCGAACCATCTATTTCATCATCTTCATCAGAAGCATAGTTCCCAAGACCTAAAACATCTCCTGGAGAGCTGGAATTAGACTTTTCACTGTCAGCATCATGTTCGGGTTCCTTGACTTTAACTGGAACTAGAACCTTCGCAGATGCCTTATGAACTGGAACTGAGGGTGGAGATGCTGATGCCTTATGGTTTGAACCCACTGGAAAAAAAAGGAAGAACCCATGATGTTCAAGAGTCCATAAAGTTAAGAGTTCAATTGTCCATTAAGACTTGGGTTTAAAAGGAAAAACTAGAGCACGTCAGAATATTACCTTCAGAAGTCAGATCATCTTCCCTAAGAACTTTAGTTGCAATTTCATCAAAAAGCTCATCAGTTACCTGTTATGATCCTCTAGTTAGAACTACAGATATACTGAATTTCTTTCTTTCTTTATTTTATTTTTGTGCTGCCTCTCTTCTCTTTAGCAGACAGATTTGAGATAACATAACCAATATTTCTAACTAAGCTAACCTTCAAAAGAACTTCAGTTAGCACACGTTTTATCTCCTGGTTAATGGCAGCAGTTCGGGCAGCTTCAACATCATCCTACATAAAAAAAACATAGCTGATCAAATTTCACAAACCAGAGCTGATATATAACAATCAGTCAACTAAAATTGAGGAATATATGGAAGACTTATTTTGCAATAAGAAACTTTATAGTATAGAAAACCTCTTCATCTTCCTCCTCCTCAGCTGATCTAGAAGAATCAATGCTTTTGCTATCTTGCTCGTCACCCTTTGTGTATGACATGTCAACACCATCATTCATGAATTTTGATTCCTCCTTAGGATTCTCAACAGAAGGAGCAGCAATAACAGCTTTCTTTATTTCCTCTCTAAGCCAATTAGGTACTGAGGCCTGAAAAATAATTGCAAATGACATTTAATATGATATATATCCCGCCAAGCAGAAACCTCCAAAGTATAGGAACCTTTTTAGGACGTTCAGGGATGCCAGAAACCCCATATGCATCGGTAGAGAAAGCTGATGTGGGATGTATTGTAGTTCCTGCATTAAGGGCAAAAGGCGCAGCGCCTAGTGGAATTGGAGGAGGAAGGCCAGATCCAGGAAACCTTCCAAATGGCGGTGCCACATGCCCAGGCACAGGAGGTGTTGTAATAGAAGGATCATGCTGCATGATGAACTAAATGTCAGTATAATCACATAAAACCCATGAATTAGAGAGAGAAAAGACAATCAAATCAAAACCTGTGGCCCTGAGGCAAGAACTGGAGATATGGGAGGATAAACAACACCAGGTGCCACTGGTGGAGCCCAATTATTCATCAAAGGCACTCCACTTACAGGATCAATGCCTCTGATAGAAGCAGCTGAATCATGATGACCATAAGTTGATTGCATTGGTAGCTCACCATCACGATTAAACCTAGGTGCAAAATCTAGAGGCTGGTCAGTAAGACTGATAGCTGGGTCTGCTGAATGGCTACCTGATGCAAAGGGTGCTTGTACTGATGGCTGCATATGATGCTGTTCCTGGGATGATGAACTTGGTAAGTGCGTCAATGTGTATGGTTGCTGACTCTGATCAGTAGTTCCATTACCTGTCATTTTCATCATTAGTCAAACTAGGAAATAATTGAGGGAAGAAAGGAATGCTTGAAGTTCAAAGTAGGCCCAGAGGCCTAGAATTCCACTCCTTAAAGTAATGCAGTTGCTTCTTCCCCTTTTGTATGATAACCCAACTTGCAATATCATAATTGGAAAATATGCTATATATAAATCTTATACACCAAAGATCTAACAAAACAAATATAATCTAAAAGATCCTTTGCCACTATACTAGTGCATCTAAAAAATGTTTCTCCAACTTTTTAATTTAGATAATCAGCATAAAAGTGCCACAATTACACCTAAACCGAAGGGAATAAAAACTGCATTAACTGATAACAAAACACTGAATAAGAAATAATACATGCACCAAACTGAGAATTCTCTCAATTATATATACAAACC
Source organism: Albizia julibrissin (assembly GCA_037074505.1). NCBI lineage: Eukaryota > Viridiplantae > Streptophyta > Magnoliopsida > Fabales > Fabaceae > Albizia > Albizia julibrissin. The sequence goes on along the minus strand of CM073488.1, from coordinate 36,047,666 downwards.
CAGTAGCATGGCCTGCCCAGTCAATACATTTTAATTGAAGCTAAGAATTTCGAACAAAATACCATTAACATCTGTTAAAAATAATTCTCTCTATGATTCCATCAGAACATCTTACAACAATGTAACATGATCCACAATCACATGTTCTCTGTTCTATATTCCCCTCCTCTCTCTGTTCCCTCCCTTTCTATCTTCCCCTCTCTTCCCTCTCCATTTCTCCCACTTTCCCAATTACAATTATATATCAGCAGCATCAAGCGCCAGGTCATCCTCAGCCAGTTCAGACGGAACCCTCCTTATTGCCAAATCCCAACTACCCTTAACTAACTCCATACAAGGATTGTAATAGAATATTTTGCTCAAAGGAAATATAGCAGGGACAACGAGGTAGGGTCAAAAGGATCTTTGTTTGGACCAAACTTTAGAGAGCAATAAAATTTTTGAAGTTGCAATATTTTGTGAACTGACATGTTTGGTTTACAATTAGTCCTCCATTAGCCATCATGTATATTACAAGAAAAAAATTAGAATATTAATTTATAGGCCATTTCCGCATGATTCTTGAGCAAAGCTTCACTGTCAAATTCAATATACTAAGTAGTTAATTACCTGTAACAGAACTATAACTAGAAGGTACCTCCTGCTGGTGAACTGACGGGTTGGTAGGCAGGTTTCCTTGGTGTTGATATGCAATAGTTGGATCTCCAGTAGTGGTTCCATCTCTAGAATTGTATGGAAAATGTCCATCTGATGCATAGGGTGCCTCTGAACTGACAGATGCATGCTCCTCCTGATGTCCTGGAAGGTGTTGCATAGATGCATCTGAAGAGGAAAATTGCGGATAGCTAGATGAAGGATGAGACTGGTTTTGAACATCAGGATAACGTGAATCAAAAGGTTGTTGATACTGATCATGATAATGGCTTTGCTCCTGTGATCTTCCAGCAGGTGAAAATTGTGATTGTGGATGCTGATGCTGGCTCTCCATTGCAGCCTTAGCATCTGCCCACGCTCTGGCCCTGGCAGCCCAATCTTCTTCATTCTTGTGAGCTACAATTACAAACCCACGAGTTAAAAAAGAAGATAGAGGTTGGCAATAATCTTTAGCAATTTGCAAAGGGGTAGAAGAGGACTTGAAGGTCAAGCAGAAACACAGAGGAATCACAAACTACAATTATTGCATGCCAAGCCACTTATTGGTAACTATTACAAAATACAAATGTGGCGACAAAAAAGAACACAAAAGATGACACTAAAGAATAAATCGAGAGGCAAAAGCATACACTAGCATAATAATACATGCCCTTCCTTTCTTTTTTTCTTTCTTTTTTTCATTTTTTTTTAGTGGAAAGGCTTGCTCTCTCAAGTTGACAAATTCAATTCCATACTTCGTCTAAATCTAATTGTAAACATCAAAATTGTCCATTTGCAGCTTTCATGTCAGTAGTACTCATGGAGGGTAAGTAACAAACTGCAATAAATCCACATGATGCAAGATTGGACTGACAGTCACTGGAAATCTCAAGTCTTAAAGTTGAGTGCTTGTCTTATTTAATTCTATTATTGAAACCATCATCTGTTTTCTTCTATTCCTGGGTTCTAGGGAGTTACTTTCGTAGAACGCAATAATGACCCTTCTTTAGATGACTACTATCGGGCATGATTAAGGCCAATAATTGTTCAACATTCTACTAAAAACTATAAGTAGGTGCGCTTGACAGTTTCAATGCTGACACTAAAGATTAAAGAAACAAAGAAAAAATCTAAAGAAAACGGATGGGAGAAGACAAAACACAAAATCAAGTTACAAATACAAACAAAGATTCTCGTATAAACGTATAGCAACTAACCTGGATAATCCCAGCTTTGGTTGGGAGGCCAGTTTGGAGTGCTCCACTCCTAGAATAGTTCATGCAATTTCGGAGATTAGCCAATCAAACAAGCTTAAACAAAAAGAAGCTCACATTCAAAGTACATATACATGAACTTATCGGACTTTTCAAGAAGGTCATAAACTAATAAATCCAATAAAAATAATTTAAGGGGAAAAAACCCTAGATAACCAACGATGTGAATACAAAGGCACCACTGTGAAGAAAAGAACGAGTGCTCATGGGCACCAGCATTACCTGAGGATAAGGCTGAGGAATGTGGGAGTAAGGAGGGAACTGAGTTGACACATGGGATCGAGGAAGGGGCGGAGGCGGAGGGAACTGGCCGTGATGGTAGGGAGGGGGCGGGGGATAAGAATTAGAGTGCGGAATGTACGACCCGGTCGGAGGAAAATGGTCAGAGTGAGGAGGAGGAGGCGGTGGTGGTGGGCCCCACTGCGGCTGAGGTGAAGGAGTCTGAGATGGGTGGTACTGAAATTGGTTGGAGAACCAGGGGCCTTGAGGAGGGGCTGGTTGCCTCGGAGGCTGTATATGATTGGGTTGATGAAACTGAGAGTGGTTGGAATCCGCCGCGTGGCCCGGAGGTGGCTTTGGCCTCATGTAGCCGTGAGGGTGTTGGAAAGAGTCCATGGAGGGCCTTCTCTTATAGCTCTGAGCTGGTGGAATTCTACCTTTGAGAATATGGGAGATGTTGATTTGGATCGCAGGGAAGAATTCGCGGGGCCAGAGAGCTGTAGCGAATGAGAGAAACAAACGTCGGAGAAGGGATTTTAGGAAGACGAGGGTTCCCGGAGTCGCCGTGGGGCCTAGCGCTTGGAATAAAAAAACATCAATATATCGATATACCCTCAAATAAAAATAAATTAATATGATTATACGAAAAAAAATAAAGGGAATTACGAGGGTTATAGGCTAATTTTATACCGAAAGTTTCTAACTATCAGCAAATTTTTTTTCAAAAGTTTTTTGAGGTAATTTTATTCTCACCGTTATTTCTATTAATTTTGATCGTTAGTTGACTAAATATATTAAGGTGATAGTTTACATATTATCCATATCATTTTTGTTAAAAGTATAAATTTTCCCCGAAATGTTTAAATCTAACTTTGAAAAAAAATGAAGTAGATGTCATATAGACTTCTCGAGTAAATTTGTATCTTAACAAAAATAACATATGGACTATCATTTCAGCATATTTAATCAATTAACGATTAAAATTAACAGAGATAATAACTAAAAAAAAATTGCCCTCTTTTTGAAACTTTTCAGGATAAAATTGCCCTCCGAAAAACTTTTAACATAAAATTATCCGTCAATAAAAATTTTCGAGACAAAATTACCTGAATTATTAAAAGGTTCAAGCACCAATAGTTCTCAATGATAAGAATTAATATGGGTCTTTTTTTTTTTTTTGGTTCCAGAATTACTATGGAGTTCAAGAAGGGACTCAAGCACCAATAGTTTTCAATGATAAGTGAGGTGTTCTTACTTCTTATACTTGAACTTATTACAAGTTTTTCCCGTTGTTATTGAAATTAATTGGTAATTAGTCCTTTATCTAGGAGCTTTTAGTAATTCCCAAAATTAACTTAATGTGAACCCTTTACTTGTTAAAAAAGTTAACATGAACCCCTTTTTGGTTTCTGTTGTTATTGTTTTGTTTGTAACTTTTTAATTTTTTTAGTTCCTTTCTCTCTTTCTTAGTGATTTTTTTGGTTCCTTCCTAGAGACTGAGATTTTAAGCAAAAAAAAATTTACATTAAAATTTAAGAATTGATAAACAAATTAATTAATAATACGTTTTTACCCACTTTTTATAACACATTAATTACATGACAAATCTTCCGGTGGTCTTCATGTCATTGACAACATAGCTCGTCTCTTAATTATTTTTTTTCTTTTTTTTGAATCAGACCCACAGCCAGTCCACTTAGGCGCTTGATGGTATGCTTGAATCAGATTTATAATAAAAACAGATAATTGTACCCAAAAAAAAACCTATATTATCAAATTTCAGAAGTCAACTCAGAAAGGAACATCTTATGCACAGGCTGCGTAATACCAATAGACTGCGTTACTTACATGATCCATGAATTCATAGATTCAACATAACTCACATGTAAACCTTTATATTAACTGGAGTATAAACAAAAAATCCAAGGTGGCCTCCTGGCTCACAACCAAAGCTTGGCTCTTAGAGTTATTACCCCTTCTTGATGCCTTAGCTTATGCCTTTAAGAACCTGCTTCTGTCAAATTCTTCCATCCAAAAACAGCAGCAGCAAGATGTATAATTGTCCTTGATGAAACTACTTGGTTTCGCTTGTTTAATGCTATGAACACATGGGTCAGCAGTAGAAAAAATTGCTTGCCCCACTACACCGCCTAGGATGAGAAAGAAGCAACAGACAAAAATAGAAGAAAAATCATGCCACTGAGTCAACTTGTTTACCGGTCAACCGTGCATACAAACCATCTCTTAAGAGAAGCTCTCTGTGACTCCCAATCTGTGTGGATACAAGTTATTGACAGTTAGGCTTCAGATCAAGGAAAGATCAAGGAAACATAACTCACATATCCTAGTTTTTCATTCATCACATCGGAAATACTTTGTTTCAGTGTATTTCGTGGGGGTTCAAGGAATACTTATTGTTGATGTGAGTTTTAAGATTCCTTTCCCGGCAAGAATGAAATAATAGATACAAATAAAAGTAATATGGCAAAAGTTGCTGGCTTCAAACTAATACATAGAACACGGATGATCCATCCAGACTAAAGAAAAAAAAACAGATGACGAGAAAATCAAATAAAAATAAGCTTCAAAAAGGAACATCAAGGAATAACGGTAGGTAACAAATGTGTTGGAAATGAAAGAGTTAACCAACCTCAACAATTTTACCACTATCCATTACCACAATCCTGTCTGCTGCTTGTATGGTCGAAAGCCTGCAAAGCAGGTTATAAACTTCAAATGCGGAATCAAGATAGAATTTAAGATAACTTCAAGAAAGATGACCCACCTGTGTGCAATTACAATCACACTTCTCATACTCAGGGAGTCATTTTTAACAGAACGAAGAACACCCTACACATAAAGAAAACTCAATCATCAATATTTCTCTCTCTCTCTAAAATTTATTGTGCCTATATTCTATACTCTCAAGTGGCTTTAAGTAAGTTTTAGAAGCAGACCTTGACATTATGTTCACTCTCAGCATCCAGTGCACTAGTGGCCTCATCAAGGATCAATACTTTTGGATCCCTAAGAATAGCTCTAGCAATAGCAATTCGCTGCTTTTGTCCCCCACTTAACAAATCATCATCAACAAGTGTTTCATAGCCATTAGGAAGTGCTGAGATGAAGCCATGGGCATAAGCTTGCTTTGCAGCCCATTCAACGTCCTCTTGCGTAATCTCCCGAGTGCATCCATATCTTATGTTTGAACTAATATCCATTCTGAAGAGCTTAGGCTCCTGCACAGAGAAAATCTTTGGGGTCAGGAGAAATTACCTTGAAGTCACAGCAATTCTACCATGTTGTCAAATCAATAACCTGTCCAACAAATCCAATTCTTTCTCTCCACCACATGATGTCCAACTCTTTAAGAGGGACGCCATCAATCAAAATCTGCAATCAAACTTAACATTAAAAAAGAAAAGATATATACATATACATATATATATTCTCAAGTAAAAATCATATGCTCAAATCATATCAACCAGTACCATAGAACTAGTCCTCCCCAGAAACATTAACCAATATCCAAAATATTGACAGAAAAAAAGTGATTGGATCTTTTTTTCTCAGCAAAAGCTATTTAATACTACAGATTCTGTTCTCAGCTGTTCCTTTCTAATTCAATGCTATATAAACATCAAACTATCCAATTCCAAAATTTATAATATTAAAATTTTAAATACGAAGCTAAATTAATGCTACCTGACCATCAGTTGGCTCATATAGGCGGAGCAGAAGGTTCACCAGTGTACTTTTTCCACTGCCACTAAGACCAGCCTATGTAAGAATAAAGGAAATGGCAACTTAATATCTTGGTCATTGTGCAGATGAGGAACCGCTGAAAAAATTTGAAGCAGTTTCTTACTATTGCAACCACTTCACCAGGTCGAACAGCAAAATTTACATGATGCACCACAGATACCTGTTACAATGGTTGTTCATTAGTTGTGCACCTATCAGTGACAACATGCTTGTTAACCCTATGCGTATGCACAACAAAATTATATTTGGGAGCGAGACCATGCAAAGGGAAAAGGGCGGCAGAGAAATTGCCAAGTCAAGATATTAATATCCATCAAACTAAAAGCATGCTACTTGCATCAGAAATTGTATTTTTATTCAAGAGTATCAAATAATGCTTGAAGCAATTGTTTTTGGCACCGAACAGAGTATCAAATACTTATGAGAAGCCAAATGAAGATATTAGAGAAAAGAGAGATCTACCGTTGCCCTTGAAGGATAGTGAAAAGATACATCTATAAATTCAATATTCCCAGTTAACCTCTGCAGCTTTATTCCTGTAACAAAGCCACATCCAATTTTCAATATCAATTTTAACTAATTATGAAAATATCAGAAGAAAATTGCACCTTCAGCCATGCGAGTTTTTCTTATCTTTTTATTACGTATCTAATGAAAGGCAATCTCCTTATTAAAGGATGCCGCAAAATAAAAGGAAGAAAGCAAAAGACTTGTTCAACGTTGTGAACATGTGGAAGTAGTTGACATGATCCCTAACAAGACTTGCCTTTTGTATGGAACTGGCTGCTAGGTAAGAGATCCATCAATTGGAATACTTTTTCACTAGCCCCAACAGATTGCATCAAAGATGATATACTGTCTCCCACCCACCAGGTTGAATAAATAAGCCATTCACTGTATAGTATAAACTTAGTAAGTTTCTCTGCTGTAATATGACCTGCTAGAATAGACATTCCTCCAAACAGCACGGCGATAACCTAAAAGATTAAACGTTCAAATAAAAGCAGAAGTCATGTACAGAGGCTTAACAAAACTTTGACAAAAAATAATGAATCAGTGGTCCTAGCACACTTTCTTACAATGGTGCGATAATATGTTTAGTAGGAAAAAGAACAAGACACTCACAGTTAGCATTCTCCATATTTGGTGTTGGACCCAAAAAACGATTTGTATTTATTAACACTATATTGATTTTGATGTTATTGTGTTTCTTTGGTTATTATTATAATTATTATGTGTTGGTTTTTTAAAATTTCAGTAAATTTTCTCATTATATTAGTTTAATACATACTTAAAGACTTTCATTTTTAGTAATTATTAAATCTTATATCAAGTATGAACTAGATTTTTTCCCTGTGCAATGCATGGGGTAAATAATAACTTGAGGAATTCTGATTTGATTTAAAAAATTAAAATTGAAAAATTTTGGAGAAATACAACAAAAAAACAAAAAGTAAAATTGACTTCTTGTAGATATATTTGATGATATAGACTTTTGTAATAGATTTCTTTTTTTCCCCAATATTAACCTTACACTTTTTTTCGGAACTGTAACCTTACACTTACTTTGCCTTATAATTAGCTTCTTCTTCTTTCTTTTTTTTTCGGGTAAAAGAGCGAGATATTTTTTTCTTATAAGAAGAAAAGGGTATTATTAGACATTACTCAAGCTAATTTTACATCCCAAGTGATCTTCAGGGCGCATTCCAGTCTGTGCTTACCAGAAGAATCAAACCCAATTAGTTAAACACAACAACTGTCTCTCTTTAACAATTGAGCAAACCACTTTGGATGGAAATATTATTTTTTTAGGCCATTCGTGGAGGTTAGCCATCTCCATATAACCTCCTTCGACCAAAATGGCCTTAATGTTTCACTCAAGGGAAAACGAAATGCAAGGTAATCTAGAAGTTTATATTATATCTTCATAACCTAGCATTAATTTTGTTCTTGAAAAACTACCTATATATCCCTACATTAATTGTCAATTAAGAAATGATCTAAATAGCGCTATATCTGTTGTTTCTTAATGTGAAAGAGTAAAGGCATTTTTTGGTCGAAAAACATAACGTGAAGATCTAGTGTGTGCAAGTGCGCAAGAGTTTAGTAAAACTTTTAAAGTATTTCTAAAGTGAGAGAGAAAGAGACGAGAGACAGTGAAAAGAGAGAATTCTCATAATGATAGGATTCATTGGCTAACCTGAGTTGAATGATAAAGATTATTGAAGCTGAAATTCCAAAATCCATAAGCAGCACTTTGTCTCAAGCTTATATCAGCTAACTTTTCCAGCCACCATTTGTACCTGGAGAGAGATTGCTAATATGCCTATCAAAATTAATGAAATGCATAAATCAATGTTTGCTTTCATACGTCATAACTCAAGTACGCTCACCTTCCAAGTTCTTCTTCTTCTGTTCCATAAACGCGGACAGTTCTGATCAGAGAAAATGTCTCTTGTGCAACCTATGATTCAACAGTGAGAAATAGTTATATGCCGTTGAAGAAACCAAAAAAAAAAAAAAATAGTCTAAGGAACTTATTTACTTCATTGGCGGAAGCAGTGACTTCTTGGATCAACTTTGCAGCCTTTTTCTGATACCTATGCAGATATACACAACCAAATGACACAAATGATACACAGGAGACAACATAAAAGGAAACTCCAGGCAAAGGCAGAGGAAGCTAAGAAGGCAATGCTGAGATTCTGAAGGAAAATTTGAGGAAACTGAACAAAACATTCACCTTCCATAAAGTAACAAAACTGCTGATAATATAGAGCATATCATCAATGTAAATAAACCAAGTGGCCAGGACAAAAATAACAAGTAGGTTAATGCACCTGTTCCCTGTACACATGAAAAAACTAACTGAAGGCCCAACGAGGGGGTTAAATTTTTAAAAGCATTGAAACTTCATAAGCAAAGCAACCTGAAGAACATTGCGCAATATCAAGTTAAGATCATTTCCAATAACACGCGAAACTTGTTGGCAATCAGCACCAAGCCTACTTGTCAGATCACCAACCGTTGCATTGTCAAAAAATGATATATCCTGAAAAAAAAAGATGCACTTCCAAATTAATACAAATATACAGTAATGGGACAAGTAAAATGAAACAGAGAAAGATTAAGAAATCAAGTATGAGGGCAGAAGAACCTGAAGAAGAAGGGAAGAGTATAATGTTTCTCTCATTCTCTTTACCTGCAGATATAATTAATGATTAAACGCCATTCAGCGGTAAACATACATGCGCCTAAAAACCTAGAATAAGAAGTTTAATCAGAAGATTCATTGAATACTGAGAGCTAGATTGGGCATTGTTTAAGTACTGTATTCTTAATTTAGAAAATATATATTTGTATGATATTTGTATGTCTCAAGTCCCTTAAAAGAAACTAATCAATAAAGAATGTAACCGCCTCCTATTTTGTCGGTGCACCTTGGGAGGAATGATGGAAAAACTTACCAGTATCATATTTGCAATTCCAAAACAGCAGCCTCGTATCCCACTGAAGCATATTCCACATGCAAAATGAAAAGCTTCAGATGAATAACTAGTGACAGCAACCGAAACAAATTTGTTCAATTTCTCATATTCTGCGATTTGCTACTGTTTTACTTCAGCTGCCTTCTGAATCTTTGAACCATCCGCTTAATCAGCGGTTAATTAGGAATTTTCAGAGAGAACGACTAACCAAGGAGATGAGGAAAAAGGTACAGAGAATGATACACGCGAGCTAAAGTAGAGTAGAATGAGAGCAATTATATTCCGTTCTTTATTGATTTTAGTTAAAGCAGCAAGTGGCATAGAAAAGAATCATATCACTGTCAGCAGGTAGAAGGGAGATTTGACCATACAAGATTTTGACCTGCATATTCCCGAAGTTATACAGAACAGAACCAACAGAAGCACATTCCGACGGAAAACTGGAACATCCGCACCCTGTGCGGAGAAGATAGATGCTGTTAAGAAATGCGGTATGGAAATCTCCGAAACCTGAAACACAACGAAGGAATAATTAATTTTAACCTCACCGTCAAACTAAATTGCAGAAATTAGTCAACATAAGAATAAAATTTGACCGCACGCACCGCCGCAAGAATCAGAGCACAGAATGCAGCGAAAATAATCCATCGGTCTTGAGAAACAAGTTGCCACATTTTGGCAAGCGCGCGCCACACAGTAACGGGTTTAGCTGAATCTTGAATTTCGACGTTTTCGGAGAAGTTCCACCAGCTTCCTCCAGGCAAAATCGAAGGAAGAAAACTGAACCATCTCCTAAGCCTCTTCAGAAACTCTTTCTCTTCTTCTTTTTCTTCACTTAAAGCTTCTGGATTCTCCTGGACAGAAAACCCATCTATGGACGATGATTTTGGAGGGCTCGCAAGTATGCGTCTCCGATTAAAGGAAGGACTGGAAGGAACAGTATTATTTCTAGTATTAACCGCGAAATGGAAGCGTCTACGACAAACTCTAATACAAGGTTTTCTATGATCATGACGAAGGGAAGTTAGTATCTGAGGCTGAATACCGCCTAGAAGCAGAGCCATTGAAGATGGAATGGAGCATTCAGACCATATAGAAGATATGGTGTCAGTTTTGGATAAAGCTATGAGCTCGAGCGCGTTTTGCGAGGCTTGGTCGTCGTCTCAGGCTCTCCCCCAGCCATGCACGACCAATAAAAGCAAAACGACGCCGCTTCATTCCTTGTGTCGTGTTTGGTTTGGCGTGCTCAAAATTCCTAATTCGTGAGAAAAACTTCAAGTTGCTACTTAAAAAAATTAGCATGTTTGTTTAAAGCGTTCAATTAATTTATAAGTATTTTTTATATAAATTGAGATAAAAATTTTCTCATATATTTATCTTATATATCATAAATTATAATTAAAAAATTATTTTTAAATACTCTGATCGTTATACCGAATAAACACATGTCTATGTTAATTTATTTCTTCATTTTTTAGTTTATTAAATGTTTTCATTATTACAGTTTAATAATTAAAATTTAATATTATTTAATGTTATAATAATATTTTTATATAACATTAAATTTTAATTATTAAAATCTGATTTAAAAATAAAAACAATTAAGGGATAGATCAATGGGAACATCCAACCGCGTTGTTACACGGCTCTTTCCTCCGTCCGTAGTGCCACGTTTTCAATTTTCACTCTCTCGTAAAGGCCCCAACGTCGCCGCGCAATTCAGAAGCTTTTGGAATCCTTGGAGATAGATTCATGGGCATTTTGGTCCTTACGTTTTGCACCACCAAAATATCTTTTCATGGGGAATCAATTATCCCCGATTCTCAACCCTCCTCGTTCGTCTCCTCCTCTCTCTTCTCTTCTTCGATTCTATGGCCGTCAATCTGGGGAAATTGTCTCTGTTACTAGATGTGGCATCACCGCGGGGTGTAATACTGGAACGGAAGGGTCGAATGGTGGCTGTGGACGTCGTTTTGAGCTTGCCCAAGAGAGATTCACACGCGTACTGCGCTTCTGTTACATCTAAGGGTTTTGATTACGATGGAGAAGCTCGAAACAGAGTCCTGGCTCGTGGTAAGTCGAATTCAGAGGTGAATGGTGTTGATTTTGATGCGGAGTCTAGTGATGAAGAGAACAACGAGAACGGGCTTGACGATGAGACTTATGATTGGGAGACACAATTGCGGATGAGACTGAAGGAGCTCGAGGAGAGAAGAGAGCTGGAGAAGAAAGCTGAGGAATTGCAGAGTCGCATGGACGATGATGAAGGGGAAGGAACTGAAGAGACAGAAGAAGAGAAGAGGATGAGAGTCAGAAAAGAGCTTGAAAAGGTTCGATTTCTTCTTGATTCGCTTATCTAAGGATTATCAGACTGTGAAAAAATGAAGTAATTAAACCAGAATCAGCTCTTAAACTTGTTCATGGTTTTCATGATTTTAGGTGGCTAAGGAGCAGGCAGAGAGGAGGGCCACGGCTCAGCTGATGTTTGAATTGGGTCAGAAAGCTTATGGGAAGGGTATGTATGGACGTTCAATAGAGTTTCTTGAAGGCGCACTTACGATTATTCCGAGACCTACATTGTTTGGTGGTGAGGTTAGTTGATTGTTGCTTTTAATGCTCTTTATTTAATGATCAAAACAAAGTGAGTTTTATATTTTTTTAATATTTTGTTTTTGGTGGGAAATTTCAGATACAGATATGGCTTGCGATGGCTTATGAGGCCAATAACCGCCATGCGGATTGCATAGCTCTGTACCAGCAATTAGAGAAGAAACACCCAAGCCTCAGCATCCGACGTCAAGCTGCAGATCTTCGCTACATTTTGCAAGCACCAAAGCTCAAGATATCCCAAGAGGAGATGGTCACTATACCTTTGATTGGTTCTAGCTATGACAGGTATTTTGATGCTCTCACTTACCTTAGTATCATTTTTGCATAATTGTTGTTATCATTATGATTCTCATTTATTACTGCTTGTGTCAAAAAAACTTCAAATCAAAGCTTACATGGTTGTGTAAATGTCCTTGAGTAATTTTGCATTCTAATAACTTAACATGCCTTCTCATAGGAAACCCTTTTGGGCTTAAAAAAAGCTTAGGTTTTCTATAACTTGCACTGAAAACCAAAACAACAGAGAGAAAGAGAGAGAGAGAGATCGTGGATGTTGACAGGGGAAGTGAGTCATGTACAGTACAGGATTGAATTTGAAAACTTGAAAACTTTATATGGTTAGTGAAAAGAATGACGGGTGGCAATTATCAAATTATTGACCATGTGGTTAATGGTTACGTTAGAGTTTAAGGATTGGAATTGCTTCAGCTTGCTGAATATGATGTTATTAGTAGCGTCATATTCTTCTATTTATACCTTTCCTTTTCAATTTAACTTCTATTCTGGACATCCCAATCTTTGAAGAGCTCTTTAAGCAAGTGTTAATACATTTTTTGTTCTAAAGGTTTATGAAATCTTTGTACTATATATGCTTTTTAGTCTCCACTTTCCTCATCCTGCTTCTATAGTATCCCTGGAACGAAGGCATTGTTGACTCAGAACTTTTTAACCAAATTTGTGACTATGAACAAATTCAAAAGTTTCAAGAAATTTGATGTGTGTATGTATGCCCATGACTGTAGCTATGCTGGCACATGGAGTGATAAATACAAGGACAAGGATAAGAATCGAAGTGGGACAGTGACCAATCAGCTTCCATCAACGAAGGACTATCTCGCCGACTTTCTTGTATGGCGGCCGCCGGTTGGATTGCAGAAAAACCAAGCTTTCTGGGTTGGCCTGACAATATGGTTGGGATTAGTCGGAGCTGCTCTCGTTCTTCACAGATAAAATACATGTGCAATTTGAATTCCGCAGCTTGTGATATTTTTATTCAAAATATTTTGTTGAAGTTCTCGTTCTTGCATATATTGTTATGCCTCTGTTGTAAAATTAGTGTATGTATATAATTTAATGAAGTGACTAAAAGTATATATTTTATTACAATCTCCTCTCCATGAGATTATTGTTAATGTTATTTTTTATAATATTGTGTTTTGGTGCTTCTAGGAATGAAACCAGGCACATATTTAGTGGATGAATTTGTTAAATATTTGCTTTGCCCAACATTCTTCAATTAAAATGATGAAAAGCGCTTGAGATAAATCGCGCAATTTAGTGCTTGTTTGGTAGAGCGATCTTGAATCGGGTTTATTATATAAGCTTGATTTACGTAAATCGAGACAAATCTCCTTCACATATTTATTTCGTAGACCGTGAAAGCACCTCGTAGACTGTAAAAGCACCTTGTAGACCGTAAAAGCTACCTCGTAGACCGTAAAAATTACTTCGTATTCCGTAAATTACAATTCATAAGCGCTTATGAAATTTTCAACCGCTATTCCAAACAAATTTAGTCCCTTAATAGTTTTTCTTAGGATGGTGTGTTTATCTATTTTGTTTTCGTCTGGAATAGCGATTGATGTCTTTGAAAGTAGCTTTTTAATCGTGATTTATAGAATATAAGGTAAATATGTGAAAAGAGCGTTGTCTTAACTTATATGTATTTACTTATAAGTCTTTTAAAAGTTTCACCAAATATGCTTAAATGTCTCATTAAGAAATTCTAAAATGAATTTTTGTTCCCACAAACTTGGTTTATTTGAAAATTTTGCCCCCATCTTAGTGAAATTGTGGATCCGCCGCCACTGAGTACAGCAAATCCCAAAACTTCATAACCCATATTATGGTAAAAACTATGTTCCTATCCTATTTATCAAATAAAGCTTCATTAAGCTTTTAAGAATTAAGCAAAGCAGCATTTTATCGAGTTGAAATTTCACCCCAAGTTGAGATCATCTCTTAATTATAAAACCACCATGGAAAGGAAGGGCCGCTTTAGACTTCATAAATTAAATACTTATATATTTTAACTTATGTATGTATGTGTGTGTGTGTATATATATATATGATTTAAACATTTAAATTTATATGTTCAAACTCAATGCACATTGCACTGATTCTTCTTGTGTTTTTTGGGTACAAAATGCACTTTTTTTGGGCGGAGTACAACAATGCATTTGATAATTGCTAGTCTCCTTACGATTAAAAGGTTGAGGCCCAAAAAAAACAATAGTCAGCCCATAGACTGTGATAACGAAATTTTATTTTCCAGTTTTGCCCTCACCTGCTGAACCCTAGAGGCAGAATGTTAACAAATCCAACATCCCTCTAAATAAATCCCCCAAACCCTACCTCCTCAAATCCTCTGGCCGCCGAAACCTGAGAAAAGAGAAGCTTTTGCGGAGACAGACAGATCGGAGATGACGACGCGCTTCAAGAAGAATCGTAAGAAGCGTGGGCACGTGAGTGCCGGTCACGGCCGTATCGGCAAGCACCGGAAGCACCCAGGTGGCCGTGGTAATGCTGGTGGTATGCACCACCATAGAATTCTCTTTGACAAGTATCACCCTGGTTATTTCGGGAAAGTAGGTATGCGATACTTCCATAAGCTTCGCAATAAGTTCTACTGCCCTATTGTCAACATCGACAAGCTCTGGTCAATGGTTCCGAATGAGGTCAGAGAGAAGGCCTCCAAGGACAATGTTCCCTTGATCGATGTCACTCAGCATGGATACTTCAAGGTTTTGGGTAAAGGAGTTTTGCCGGAGAACCAGCCTGTTGTGGTGAAGGCCAAGCTCGTTTCCAAGAATGCAGAGAAGAAGATCAAGGAGGCTGGTGGGGCTGTGGTTCTTACTGCTTAGGTTCTGGATGCTTTTTCTGTTTATTAGAATTTTGTGTCTCTGTTGTTAGTTCCTCTTGAATTGATTGAAATTTTAAGCTTTGATCTATTCGAACTCGAGTGAAGGTAATGCATTTGGCTTTTTTAATCCCACGCTTTCCCGTTTCTCTTTGATTTTCTTATGGTTGATCACATCTTTAAACATATTCTCTACGAAATTTTCATTGGATTCATAAGTTGGTGTGCCTAGTCACAATAAATCTTATAGAACTTTGGTTCTACGGAATGAACCAATCACGGAATCGTTTATCATTTGTCTTTACCCTAGTTGTTGTGAAGTTGTGAGCTTAATCCAATCTCATAAGCTATATTAATTTGGATCGACCAATGAAAGTAGTGGGGAAGAATAGGGCAGGGAGTATTAGGATTGAAAACTTTCAAAAATGGTAAAGAAATTTATTATTTTTGGGAGATTATTCTCTCTCCCTAATTTTTTCTCCATCGAAACATAAGGTAAAACAAAATGAGCCTTATTTTTGCTAAGGGAGAATCGTTTCTTTTAGATTAAGTCCAGTGAAGAATTATTGTGGTTTGGGTGTGTTCATTCTATATCATTCAAAAGAGTAACATAAAGTTTTTTGCCCATGCAAATTTCTTCTGATTAATCAACTGGCTGCTGAAGGTATTAAGCAGATGATCTGATCCGGGTATTTGTTTTTTGCCTGAAAGGAGGAATAATTCTATGTTAATTATCTTTTGCCTTGGAAATCAAGATTTTGCTATACCACATTGCTGATGTTCGTGTCATGGTATCTTCGCCTTTTTGGATAAATTGTCATGCTATCTCATAGTATCATCTTTGCCTCTGTCGTAGCTTTAATTTATGATGTAAATGAGTGACTTGTGTGAATGAAAATTCCTAGCCCAGGGCATTGGTCTTATTATTGACGAGTATTTTTCACTATTCTTCACTTTTGGAGTCCTGGGTTGATCCTTTTGCCCACCCCACTTGTTAATCCTGTCTTTAGCTAGAAATGCCTGCGATTTTACTGCAAACTCGGCCATCAAAATTTGGACTATGTTCGTCACGTGCATTGCCTTATTCTTTATCTTTTGGGTTTGCTTTGAATGAAATTTATATAGCACCAGAATTAGTATATCATTATAAAATATAAATCCTCTAACATACTAAACTATTCAAATGACATAAATAAAGTGGCTCATCGTTCAAATTTCATCCAGGTCACCGTGATCGATACAACATCTCAATCACCTCTCTTTTCCAATCGGTTTTGTATAAAGTATGAAGAAGTGACCGTCAGCTTGCAGGATGATTCCTAACGTCACTCAGGTCCATATATCCTGCAGATCGTTCATTCAAATTAACCGTCACTTACCTTTTCCTTGTTCTAAATTATAATGATGCTGGAGTAAAGGAAAATAAATCTTAGGGATGCATAATTCATATCCTTCTAGATGTCATGTTTAAATCTTTTCCACAGGGAGGTTATAACTATTAGCAAAATACTCTTATAGGATAGGTGGTAACTTGTCTCTTTGATCAACCTCCTCTTTTTATTTAAGAGAGGCAGAGGTTGATGAAGGTTAGGTTCATGTTGATTTTGTTGTAATGTCTACTTTGTGTGAATGAATTTCAAGGTTCATTTTTAACTTTCTCACTTGCAAGTTTGTAATTTTAAATGTTCCAAGTCCTTAGAGATTAAAAGAAGAATAAGTTTAGAAAACTGATTCTTTTGATGATGTTCGGACAAATAAAACGAGAGAGTAAAGAGGACGATGTTAAGCTTGTAAGTTGTAGCCAATGGCAACGAAGTGATAACGAAGGAAACTCTTTCTGAGTGATGGCAACGAGGGAGTGCTACGCAAATGGAGGTGAAAATGGAGGGGCCGGCGAGGTACCAGAGCTTATTGAACTCCATGGAGAACTCTCTGAAGAAGTCCGTGACACCGTTGATGGGAGGAATGTCATCGGAATGCGGCGGCCGGTGCGAAGAGGATGACCGAAGCCAGTTTCTGAAGAGGACGATGATGCTCTTCAAAGATTGGGCTAAATTTCATGAAACCAAACCCTGCGTGTGGCCTACAAGAGTTTTTAGTGGATCAATTTTAAAATAGTCCTTGTCTGGCCCGTCCCATATTCCCATTCCCAAACTATATCTTGCATGCTGTTTAAACACAGGTTGAATCTTCTACATTTGTATAGTTATCTTACGATTTTATTTGTTATACACTTTACACTATAAATGAAATCTTATATTAAGAATCGAATGTTGTGTATTTTAAGAAAGAATATGACACCATATATATACATATATGAGTGAAGTTTTATCTGATTATCTCATCTTCACAACATATGTGTGGACTTTTGTGAATATAAGCCATCTGAATTTAGCCCATTCAACCTATTTATATGAATAATATATTGCAAATAAATAACCTGAATCCAATGAACACGTGGCACAACAAAAATTGCCTAACTATTGTCTTAAGTAAAACACACATTACCAATTCGAGTTGGCACGAGTGAAAGGGTTCTTATCTTAAGTAAATAATTGAAAATTCAATCTCTAACTATTGTATATTAGATCAAGTAAAAAAAAAAACTATTGTATAGTAGAAAATAAATTTAGAAGTGGTTTGTCCTTTATTTTTTTGGAGCTGTTTATAGTTTATTCATTTTTTTTCGTAAGGTCATTTTTTCAGTTGTGATCCTTTTTGTTTTTTAAAGGTCTTGTTGCCAATTCAGCTTGGACTTGCAGTCCTCGCAAAATTGCGACGGTACCAGTTTATTAATGAAGTTGCGAGCGCGTGTCTAATTAAACTAGTAAAATGACTTGACGTTCCATCGCATCTGTATTAATCTATTATGGAAAATTGTCAATGTTATCTCATTCATCACGATGAGTTGGTATGACTACGATGGTTTGATATTCCACCCCATTTGTCAGACAAACACGAATTTGAGGTTGTTTTGCCACATAATTAGTTTATATATGTGACTAGATTTAGATTTAGATTTAGATTAGATTAGCACTACTTTTTTAATCATTTTGAGGCTATGATGAGCTAGTTAGCCGTCACAAAACATAATCATGGGAATGGGAATGAGACGTCTTAGGGTTTGTTTGGGAATCTATTAGGAGAGGGGAAATTTATTTGGAGGATAAAAATCTATTTGGCATTTATAGACTCATTTAGGAACACGGTAGTATTCACTGGGTTTAAAAAAACTGATTTTTTTAGAAGCTTATTGAAGGAACTTTTGGTTTTTTTCCACTGGGTTAAAAAAAAGTCACTTCTTCCACCAAGGAACAAAAAACCGGACCGGTCAATGAATTGGTCATGGCACAGGTTCAAGGGTCAATGATTCAATCAGGGTCAGACCGGTGGTTGAACCGGTATTCAAACCAGTCATATTAAAATATTATAATTTAATTGACAATAACAAAATAACCATAATTCATAAGTCATTACTGACAACAAATTAATTCTTCAAAATTCAATCAAAACCCATAACTAAAAAAGGCAAGAACCAACATATGTCAATTATCATTCATCAAACAA
Source organism: Albizia julibrissin (assembly GCA_037074505.1). Classification (NCBI taxonomy): domain Eukaryota; kingdom Viridiplantae; phylum Streptophyta; class Magnoliopsida; order Fabales; family Fabaceae; genus Albizia; species Albizia julibrissin. The sequence continues at coordinate 36,028,971 of CM073488.1, read as the reverse complement.
TCAAAAAGGCAAGAACGAACATCAGAATAGTCAAAAGATAGTAACTTTAATCATCAAGGTCTACAACTCATCAAGGGGATCTATTGGAGATGAGTCATGAGAAGGTGGACTGGGGAAAAAGTAAGAGGTAATAATATCATCAGGCAAAGCTGGGGGATCAGGAACGTCCATATCTTCGTCACCTATGCATATTCATGACAATAATTAATATCAATGGTTATGTGTAACAAATAGTTATATGGATGGATAATAAATTAGTAAGAAAATATTAATAGGACATATAAACCTTCATTAATCCTACCCACAGTAGATGAATGTGCAATGCCTTTATTACCAAGAAGGCCTTCAAGATTTTATGCATCTTCATCATTAAATTCTGGAATGGGATCTTCTTCAGTCAGCCAAAAATCCACCTCATCAATAGACTCATAGTCAATGGGATCATAACTTGTCTGTTTTTTCTTCAATTCAGTCCTAAATTTCAATGACATAATTTCAATTAAAAATTTTCAATTATAGTAAAGAACAATATTTTCACAATATCTAAAGTTACATATGCTTTAATCGCAAGTTATAGTTAGTGTAAACTAAATCATTCAGCCTTTGATGGTCTAATCTATTTCTCCTTTTTGTATGGATGCGCTCAAACAAACTCCAATTTCTCTCGCAACCAAAAGAAGCAGACGTTTGGCTAAGAATACGAATTGCCACATGTTGCAATTCTGAAACTAAATAGTCATAGTACATCCACCATTCATCTACAAAATAAAATATGTGCATGATATTAGTTGCAAACTTACAATCAATTAATATGTTAATTAAACATTAAACAATAAAGATAAATGCTTAGTTACTTACAAGGATCTAGTTTTTTAGCTTCTTTTTTACATCTCTCTCTGCTGAAAGATTCTTTTCATTCAAGATACAATGTCACTTGCTTCATTATCTTAAAGCAATCAACATTTTCATCTGAGTTAGCCTCTACCAAATCAATTAAAGCTTGCACTAGCCTTCTCTTGTGAACAAAATTTGGAACCTATACGAATGCTGGGTTCAATAAATAGGAAGCTGCATGGAGATTAGTCTTCAAATGTTTATCTCATATCGCTTTAATGATACTTGTGTAAGGCTTGTAGAGATCTTTATTCCTCTTGAACATATCCTTAATTCCACTTTTTGCCCTTTGCATGCCTTCATAAACATATGGCAGTGAAGGCTTCTCATCTGAGTCAACAATTCTCAACAATTTTATCAAAGGAGTTACAATCTTCACAATTTGGTAGCATTCATTCCAAAACCAGCTATCTAATATGATTGCACTAAAAAAATTTCCTGGAGTAGTCCTAGATAGCTTATAGTCCACAAAGTGTTTATCAACAACAAGGGCTTGCAAGTCATGCTTGTGCATGTATATGCTGTGCAATGTAATAAAGGTAGTGGCAAACCTTGTAGCACCATGACACATAATTTCTTTCCAACCTGGCCTTTTCCTCAACCAAGACAAGAATAGCATGTGATTGTAAGCAAATATTGTTATCTTTGATGCAATGTCTGACACATGAGGCATGCTTGAAATGTCTTTCAATACAAGATTTAAACAATAAGCAGCACAAGGATATCAATAAATATTTTTATATTTCTCCTTGATCAACCTTCCACATGCCACATAATTGGCAGCATTGTTAGTCACCACATGAACAATATTCTTGGAACCAACCCACTCAATCACTTCAAAAAACAATGTGAATAAATTTTTTGCATCTTTAATTAAATTGGATGCATCAACAGACTTAACAAACATCCTTTCATGGGTAGAAAAAACTAAGAAGTTTATCAAAGTCCGTTGTCTCACATTAGTCCATCCATCCGCCATAAGTGTTCAACCTTTTTTCTACCATTTCTCTTTATGACCGTCAACGAGTAACTGACATTCCTTTTTCCATTCTCTCAACAAGTTAGTTTTAAAGTCATAAGCACTAGGGGCTTTAAACCCAGGCCCTATAGAACACATTCCATCCACAACTTTTTGAAATAAAGGGCACTCTAATGCTTTAAATGGAATGCAGTTCACTATGGCCAATTTAGCATTAAGCATCTTCACATTGTGTTGTGCTTCTTTCGATGCTAAGACACTCTTGATGGTTGGTTGAGCTCCAGGAATTGTACGAGGAGCAAAATATTTATCCACAGCACTAGGAGGTTTCCTCTTTTTAGTTTCACTATTAACCTCCTCTTCTTCAACTCCCTCTTCTCTTATATCCTTAATTTCCTTTTTCTTTGCAGTTTCTTTCAAAGACTCTGTCATTCGTTGACGTATATTAGCTGGAACTTTTTTACAAGAAGCAATTTGACCTATAACACCAACAAGATGTTGCTTCAGCCTGTTTATGCCACCTCCTCTATAACTATTACCACAGTGAATATATGTATATACATTTTGTGTCCCCTCTTTCTTGAAGGCAACATGTGCCCATGCTGGGTCAGTTTTGCCACAAAGTGAGGTATTGGAAGTAGGATTAGGAGTAAGATTGGAATTGGCATTGGAAGAGGGGGTAGGAGGAGTGACATTCTCATTTTCGGAACTCGATAAATCCATCCTTGGAGAAAGTAAAGAGCAACAAAGTAATCAATTTGAATAACAGTATCAATATGTAAAAATACACGAATATTTAATATATTGTGACCTATATATTGGACTTATGGAAGTAATGTTAGTTGGGAGGAAGAAAATGACAGCAAAAGAGGCGGATTTTGAGGGTGTGTGTATGTGTAATATATCTTGTAGGCGGATTTTGGACTTATATCTAAGAAAAGCAAAGCTTCTAAATGAAACAATCTTTATGCCCCTATCCACAAAGTGTGTATATGTGTGTGTAGAGTTTGGGATGTGTCTAACCAAGTGGCTTACACTATTTTGACGTAGAGAATTCCTTTTTCCCCCCAACTGAGAAACATATTATATAAAAGCAAAGTGAAATTACAACATCTTAGACATAAAATATAAACAAGTAACAAAATGAGAAGATAACATATTCTTAACAATATAAGGAAGATCTAGAAAAACAAGCAACTAAAAGGTCTTTGACTTCAAGACTAAGAGAACTTAAAACCAGATAATAAAAACCTTCATGAACATCATTGGTTAATATATCATGTAGTTATGATGGAGGTTGAATTATCAAATCCAAAGAGTAAGACTAATCTAATAAAGGTTTGGCAATAAAATTAGTTATTGCAACCATCAGTCCATCACTTCAATAAATTAAAAAAAATCAATGGTTAAAACTGTCAAATTGATGCTTCATTAATATTTTAGATCTCAGTATAAACTATAAAGATCAAGTTTACCCATTCATGATTAGAAAATCAAAATGTGAATGTGAGCATGAAGTGTGTAAAAAAAATTTCCATACAAAAAATCAAACACCAAGTGAAGAAATAAACAGCTGAATGTACGAGAGAAAATGAAATAGAACAGCTCCAGGAAATGAAATAGCATGTCTCCCTCCTAACTTCATGGCACGTTCCTTATGGAGCTGCCATGAGATTTCGGGTTTGAGACTTGGTATTACTACTACTTTTGTTCCCTACTAGAAATTGAAGAAATAAACAAACAAAAATAGAACGAAGACAAAGAACAAAGAACAAAGAGAGATACCGGCCACCGGGTGAAACACTGAAACGCTCTAGAGAATCAACCGTTGCTGATGTTCGTCAGTTCATGAGCTTCGGGCTGACACGCTGATATATCCTTGCTGATGATGTTCGTCATAATTGCTTCAATGACGTAAATCACTGATTTCTGAGAGGAGTTGAGATCCTTGCCGATGTTCATCAGCTTTGGCCAGGAATTCTGAGAGGAACAAGCGAACAAAACGAATGAAGATTGATGAAAATCTGCAGAATCGCGAGCTTAGAGCTAGATAAGGGGTTCAGGTCGGGTTCCAGGTTTAATCGGGTCGAGCGCTTCAGCCCCAAAACATAGTCGTTTTGGGGCTTTCAAAAAAAACCCGGCCAACCCGCCCAACCTGGCGGGTTGACCGAGTCGACCCGGTTTTTAACCGATTTTCTTCTTCACTCTGTTTTACCATCAGACCGGACCGATCTAGTGGCCGGCCGGCCATTTTTCCGATCGGACCGGTCCGTTTTTTACCCATATCTTCCACTGCCAATCCAAACACAAATCATATTTACAATATGAATTTTTTTCAATCTAACTTCTACAAAAGCCACATTAAAAAAAAGTCACTTCTCCACCGCTAATCCAAATAGGCACTTAGAGTCCCAACAAAGCAGAAGTACAGTACTATATTTAATATTGTCGTTCATTGGTTTGGTTTGTCGTTTTTTGGCACTCCGAAACTAGAATGTTCTCGTTGTTTTGTGGAAGTTGGAACCTGGAAGAAGGCTTTTCTACTTCTTCTAGACACATCCTCAACTTTTTGAAAGTTGTAGCAGTACTCTGGTCCTAAATAAGTTGCCAGCTTTATTCTATTTCTAAATATAAAATTTAGGCAAAGCTGCAAATTAACAATTAAATCTGGATAAAGGGGCAGTATAATATTTTTTTGGGGGTAAAAATGTACCTCAAGTCTTTCAAAGGGTCAAAAATCCAAGGTTCTGAAACTTGAACCAGTCATTGAACCAGTCGGGGTACTGAGTCAAAAGTCAGTAGGTCAGATCAGAGCCAAACTAGGACCAAACCAGTAAGAAATTGAATATTTTAAACTTATTCATATAAAATTCTAAAAAAATAAAAATGTCAAATCGGACCAGTCACCGAACCGGCCCGGTTTGACCACTAGGTTGTCGGTTTCCAAACCGGACGATCCGGTCTGGATTCCAAAACCTTACAAAATCACAACCTTATCACTTTCATCACTCTTTCTTCTTGTGGGTCCCATCCACCAGGTTCTCTCTCTTCAACATAACTTTCAACCTTGGATTCAGCTTCCATAATTTTTTCTTCACATCATCTTCTATCCTCCTCTCAATCTAGATTGTTGGATTAAGATCTCAACAGTCCAAATTTAATATATTATAAAATTAGATTTGGCTTCCATCATCATCCTCCCAACCTCCGTCTGTCTCTCCCTCTCAGAGTCACACTTGTTGCTTAATCGCAATGAATGCCCACCACCCTCTGCCCTCTATATCCTCCATTATCTCACTCCCTCTCTCTCTTACTCAATAGACTTTTCAGTTTAACACTTTTGGATTCAACCCATATTCCTTGCTATACCTCTTAAGCCCGCCAATAACTCCCACCACGGAATCACACAAAGAAACAAACACACATGCAATGAATTTAAACAAACACTCAGTAATTTCGCTTGCCAGACTAAGAAATTAATGGATTTTATCCAGGTTGAGAGGAATTGATTAATTCACAGGGAGTTTTTTTAAAAAAATTTATATCAGCATATATATATATAACAGATTCCCCTGTTCTTGTTTTCTCCAGAACAGAGCACGACCACAGGGAAATCCATAACAGAGAGATAACATCAAAATCCATATCATTTCGGCTCCATAACTGAACCTGAGACGACGAGAAGCCATGGTCGACATCGCAGACGAAAAAGAGTTAGGGAAAGGAGGCAGGCCCACGTGAGCAGGGACGAAGCTATTGTCAATGGAAGAAGAAGGGAAGGAAACGGAGGAGGCGTAGGCGGAAGAATAACTTCCGAGACGAGTGCGAGGTCGTGCTGGAGCTCAACCATCTTGGTCTGCAAGAGAGCGATGGCGCCAATGCAACCTTAAGGGTCTTTTAGGTAGACGGAGGTTGAAGATGATATTCAGGAGAGAGAAGGTGGCTTGTGGGACCCATAAGAAGAAAAGGTGACGGAAGTTTAAGGCGTCTTATAGAAGCATGCGCACAAAAATTAAAGTCAGAAAATCAGGTCAAATCTATTAGATCGGTCATTTTAAATCTTTTTAAATTATGGATTGGACTTAAAAAATAAAGTTTTAAAATGAAATTTGATCTAAAAGGGTTAATCTTGTAGGGCTGAGAGCTGAAATGACCATTTCTCATAATAAGTATCATCCAATACAATTATACAAAATTAATATTTTTTTTCCAATATTTATCAGAGTTTATGATACAAACTCACCCACAAAACCTTTCACAACATATCGGAGTTTAGGGCACAAACTCGCCCACACTCTCACTGCAGATAAATTTATTGTTCTGATATCACATCACAATTAACTCATGGGTCACAAAATGATTTCCAACACAGATATCCAATTATTAAATAACTCATTAAATCATATCAAATTCTAAATTTAAATATTAAATCCTAACTCATATTTTCCATAGAGCTCAGATCTAACAAAAATAAACCGATTAAAATCTTAATAATACCTCTAATAATCCAAATAAATTATTTAAACAAATTTTGATCTGTAAAAACGCCCTATGGAAATTAAGTTATATCCTATTTATAAAAGAAATTAATTATAAAATCACATAACTACCAAATAATAAATCTAAACCAGTTAAAATTAACTATTAGTTATTCTCTATATTTCTATAGTCTTATATTGACAAAACTCAAAACTTGCCTAAAATCATATCCCCAAAATATTCTCTAACTAGCATAAAATTACTATCATAGAAAAGAGAAAATTATTTAGAATATATTTCATAAAAGAAACTTTGTGATTATAAGAGAATTTGAGTACCTTAATGATCCCCGAGAAACCGAAAATACTCCTAACAAAACCTCACTTTCCTTCGTCTCCCCTTAACACTTTCGCTTTTTTTTTATGTAACGGCACACGTCTCCCTTGGGGTCCCTAGGCCCATGGCCGTCTCCCACCGGGGTCCCTAGCGATGCCGAACTGAGTCACCCCACCGAAGAGGTCTTTTCCCAACCAAGAACTGTCCCCTCCCCACGGGGATTTAATACACCTCCCCAGGGCTCGAATGCTCAACCTGGGGGTAAGTATAAGCTTTAAGAGTCACTTGGTAGCTACTTGCGCCGCGGTGCAAGTGGTTACCAGGTGACTCTTAAGGCTTGTACTTACGGTTCCTGGTTGGGAAAAGACCTCTTCGGTGGGTTGACTCAGTCTGGCACCGCTAGGGACCCCAGGGGAGACGTCGTGTTGTTACAAGAGCCATGTAGGGCCGGCCTGTCAGGCCTTTTAGCTTTGTTTTTTATTTTAATTTCACTGCCCCTCTTACTCATGCATTTGCTGATTCCTCCCTAAGAACCTTAAAATTGCTAAATTTACATATGATGGTAATTTATTAATTCTTGATATTTTTACCCCTTAAGCAGAGTCTACTACTTAAAGTTAAGCACAATCAAAATTCATTGAAATTGATGATAGTAGCAAAGAAGATGAAAACGATAGTTGTCATAATCATGTTGCTTAGAGTGTTTAGCTTTTTGTCTTACTTTGTATGAGACTATGAGTTACTTGTAAAGATTATTTTTTACTTTTAATTATGAATTAATAATTGTATTTATTTTATTGCATGAGACGTGTAGACGTATAGTTAAATCTTGTGAAAATGGCTTCTGACCCTGCAGGCAGGCCCTAGCCCTGATGCTCTCGGGCCAGGCTTTGAAAAATAGTAATTTTTCTTTCCTCGGGCTTTATAGGGCTAGCTCTTTTAGGCCCTGACCCGTCAAGGGCCGGCCCTGATTCCCACCTCTAACAAAAATCGATACAAAATTATCCTAACATATCTATTTAGTATATCATAAATTACATAGTAAAAATAGTTTCTACAGCTAATTTAAATCGACACTAATATAATTAATTAGGGGTGTTATTTTTGCCTCATTTAAAAGACTTTATGTATATTTTTCACCCAAATAAACATTATGATACTGAATGCCCCTTTGCCCAAATTTCATTGTCAGATTTACACTTTTATCCTAAAATATAAATCTATTTTATTTATCATATTTATGACTTTTTTCCACCGTTATTAAAACCGGACCGATAACAAGCAAACCGGCTGGAAAAACTAGTCTGATTCGGTGACCGTTCCGATTCGAGATTTTTTAAAAAAATATATATTTTTTTAATTTTATTTTTAGAATTTCATATTAATAAGTCTAAAATATTCAATTTCTCCCCCGTTTATCTTTGATTTGACTCCGGTATGACCCACTGACCCTTGACCCAATACTCTGACCGGTTCAGTGACAAATTTGAGTTTAATAACTTTATTTTTTCCAAATTATCTATGTCAATTCATATTAAGGGTTTTATATCAAAAGCTAGTTTTATCAGTATTACTCATTTATCCTTAAATATAAAACATAGTTGACTTTTTTAGAGAGATTAATTAAATTAGTTTAAAATATTTATATTTATCATTTTTTCTACAAACTATTATGTCTAACTTATAAACTAATATATAATTTGAGGATACACAACATATGATATGATTAAATAAATTATTTAATTTTTTTAATCTCTAAAAAAAGTTAACTATATCTTATATTTAGAATATATGTAAATTTATTTTAAAAATATTTTTGCATAAGCAATATTATCCCACAAGTTTTATTGTTCTTGACGTTGTCCCGGAAATTTTATGATGAAAATTATATTTATATAATTTTAAATTTTTGAAGTCATATAAAAGATGGAATATATAATAAAAAATTCTTCAAAAGAAAGGATAAAGGAGCATTGATTTATTTATTTATTAGTAAAGTACCTTGCATCCACATCATATAACTTGTCAAAATGGGAAATGGATGCCCCGTCGCTTGCACCCGCAGCCCAAAGCACGACTTCTTTTTCCGACTATTTATTATCCCAAAAGCTATATATAATTTTCAGTTTGGTTCTTCAATCTGTAGACATCTTTTTGGGTTTGGATTAATTTTTAAAGAACAGTTTTTAAAATTTATAAAATAAGTATATAAGAAGAGTTTTATCTCAATTTATTAAAAATAGCTTTTAAAACTATAATTTTAAAAATTACCAAACACTCACTTATTTATATTCCCCGTAATCTATCTATTCACTAACCTCATACTAAATCATGCGATATACATAATCTAATGTCGCCTCTGGAGATGGCCTTGAATGAATTATCTACTGTTTGGTTCAAAGAATGAGAGAGAGAATGTAATGGATTATAATTATGGTATAAAAAGTCGGATCGGACCAGTCGGTTTAACCGGTGACCAATCAGTGATCCAGTCTGATTCAAATATTAGCATGTGAACTGGTAAAAATCGATAGTTCAATTGGTTGGACCGGTCGCATTTTTTAGTCCTTTTTTTGTGAAATATATTTTTTTATTCTTCTAACTACTATCTCACGCTATTTTTTAGGGGAAAATGAAAGTTTGAAGACCAAGATAAAGATAAAAGTAGGTAAAGAAAGAATAAATCTAAAATAAAGAATATGATGATGAAAAAAATTATTTAAACAAATATAATAATTATAGGAAAGGATATATCATTATATAAGTATAAGCATCATAACTAATACTAATATGTTTTAAGCATTTTTTTCTAAAGATCTTCATTTTTATCTATAAAAGTTTATATATATATATACATATATATATATATATATATATTATCACTAATAAATTGTAATATTTTAATATGACCGGTCCGACCATTGGTTAAACCTCGATTGACCCATTGACTCATAAATATGTGTCATGACCGATTTATTACCCGGTCTTTTTTTTATTCATTGATTGTAATGCAATATAATAAAATGATAATTCTATAAATTTGTTTGGTTTATTATTATGATGGAAAAGTTATTATTATGAAGGAAAAGTTATGCTTGGCAAATACTTTGCTATTGCTTATTCATCAATGATTTTTGAGTTACTTGGATAATCAATAAATGGCTTAGTTTCCGGAAATCAACCAAAATCATGAAGTATATTGAAAGATTTGTCTATACTCTTTTTTTTTTAAGATAAAACTCAAAATATATGTGTGTGTGTATTAGTGGTTCAAAAAAATGTATTGACCTATGGATATGTAGGACTGTCGTATTTAAATCCATGATCTTATAGAGTTTATCTTTTTAGGTCTAACTCTTTCTAAACACTCTAAATTATGAGTTGAATTTTTAGTCTAATTGGGTCGGCCCAGGGTTCGACCCTTCCACTCTATGGGTTTGTTTAGAAACATGTGGGAAAAAAGCTCAATTGCAACTATAAAAAACTCAGAAGTCCATTTGGCATGTTGAGAACCCGTTTGGGAAAGCTTGAACTCTCACTGAGCTTTTAGAAAAAAAAGGAGCTTCTCACAAAAGCTCCTTTTTTAAGATTCTAGCACCGAGTTGGATGAGCTTGCTTCAAAGACCTTGAAAGAGCATTTATCACACATTCTGATTCTTTTCCTTCATGTGTTGGTCCCCTTATAATTAACTACTATGAACGGTTATAAATTTGTTTCTCACGTTAACTTTACATGGGAGGTACTAGCCCAACCATTTGGGTGCTAATCAAAGTTATGCACACCCAAATCTCATTAGATCTAAGTTGTTGATATTTGATCCAAATAATTTAGATCTAATATTTTTCAACTGATGATTTTTAAGTAAAAAAATCATTTTAAAAAAAATAGTTAAGAGATCACATTTGTTTTATATTCTATATCGATTAAAATAATTTTTTTTTTAAATGAAGAAAAAAATAAATGATAAGGTTTGTATGTTTATTAAATTTTTTATGTATGGCATGCTGATTGAAATATATAGTTACCTTTTTTAATTAAGTATTTTAGTGTTTTTTTTCTTTTTCAATAATATTTGAACTATTTTAATTTTTAAAAAAATTATTTACATTTTTTCATATTAATTATAACAATATATACAAACTATGTGTGTGTGTAGTATTCATTAAGGTTCATGCTCTTTTCAGTCATTTTTCATCTAAATGAGTTTTTCAAATGCTAATCCAAACAGGTTCAAGGTTAAAAAAAAGCTACTTCTGTCACCGTCAATCTAAACACAAATCACATTTACAATTTGACTTTTTTTTTAATCTGACATCTGTAAAAGTCACATTGAAAAAAAAAATCACTTCTTCACCGCTAATTCAAACACGCACTATATAAAAGTATTGTGGTACTATAGAATGGAAGAAAATAACACAAAAGTTTAAGATTAAACAAGGTTGAGTTTATTCATTAAAATGCGTTTTATTTTAGATATTATATAGGAAAAAAATTAATTGTTACTATTTACTAACTCAAGTTGTCGTGAGTTAAAAGTGCTCTTCTCTTCTAAGTTTTAAGGTGGGGGTTAATATTTCGATTTTCAACTCTCATGTTACATGTATGAGGCATATTTAATTGGAATCTTGGGGAAAAAATTTGTTATTTACTTTTTTTTTGAAATATTAATTTAAATTCCATTAAAAAAATGTTAGTATAAATTAATTATCAAAAATTTAATTCAGATAAGCGTAAATTTGGGGGTGCTTGCCTAAGCGACTTTGAGAGAAGACTCACTATTAAACACGGATTTTTCTTAAATATTATTTTTAAGTATTAACTTTTTTTTTTTGCCGGATTTTTAAGTATTAACGTGGTAGAGTCATTTGAATGACATAACATAATAAATGAAGACTTTTTAAAGTGGGGACAAACAAATGCTGCTCCGAGTTAACCACACCAAGACTCTCATGCTAAAAGTCTTATAAATTTTCATTGCACATAATACAGGTTATAAATGTCCGCAGAGTAATAATATTTTCTTTGCTTTTCAACATGATAGCAAATTAAATGAAAATGTATTATAAGATAGCCATAGTAATGCGGGCAAAAAAAAAAAGATAACCATAATAATATAGAGTAATAAATCGGAGTATTATAGAATTAATACCCAGAAAAATATTTGACAACTGAGTTTAATTGAATCTCCTTAATACACTAGTACCAAACATTGTTTGATATTTTCAATAATAATGTATATTCGTATATCTTTAATATAAAATTTAATTTATAATATAAATTATATTATAAATTATATTATAAATTAAATCTTATATTAACGATTGGAGGTAATATATTCAATCACCATGATAATTCATCGTATTTTGATGTGTGCGTTTGTTCACTAATTAAAAGTTATATATCTAACATATTGAAAATAAATATGGATAATCCAAATTTCATCATGATAGGTATTGTAGCACCTATCAGTCTATTACCGAATGGACCCTCAAATAGATCATATCATTTTCACTCAAATGGATAAAACTTTTAATGGATACATAAATGACGAAATTTGAAATTACTAAAATTGTTGATTTTAAATTCTAGTAATAAAAATTGAAATTTGTTATTGTGAGTTTTTATAATTCTATTCTGCTCCTTGTCCGGGCAGTAATGTGTGAACAACTTTCTTTGGAACAAAACTAGGGAAAAAGTTGGAAAGTATTAGTATTTTCATTTTTTGCAAATTTTATATATAAAGAGCGCTAGAATTCTAATTTAGATTATTTTGGAATAAAGAGATATATTTGTTGAAAAGTTATGTCTTAAGGAATTTATATAAAGGGCTGTATAGAAAATTATAACACTAAAAATTATTAAGGTTATGTCTCTTTAATTTTTAGATACACATATGAAATGTTATAATTAAATGTTTTTGGTGAAATGTTGTGTTAGTCTTTTAAAAAAACTTTACTTACTATAAAGATGTAACTCTATATTCAAAGGTTATTTTAAATAGAGAAAATGACAAAAAAAAAGAATTTTGAAATTGTAAAATTTTAAATCAAGTATTTTTTTTAAAAATGAATTGTGAATTGCTTATCAAGTATTATTATTCTCTTATCAACTTTTGATAACAAACTTGATTTATGATTTTGCAATTTTAAAGTTTTTTTTATGTCATTTTCCTTTTTAAATAACCTTGGTTATTTAAGTTATGTTAGTTGATAAGTGTTCATGCATCAAACATATGGTTATGATTTTTAATTGAATAAGTGTTGTTTCAAGGAGGCCCCATTTTAAGGCATCACTTTATGACTTATAAATACGCAGCACCATTAGTTATTTTAACATACATCAGAAATCAAACAATAATAAAAGATTAAACTCATTATCTTTATGTTTGAGTATATACAAATATAAAATCAAATTATTACTTTATAAAAGCTATGACTTTATCCTTGAGTATATACAAATATAAAGTCAAATTATTACTTTGTAAAAGCTATGAATTGTTCTCTTAATTTAAATATTAGGAGTGCAATCCATATTTAAATATTTTTATTGTATCATACAGAAATTCATCTGTCAAATCAAATTACACCCTATAAGATAGATATAGATAAGGTGAATTAAGCCTAATAGAAAGTACTACTTGTTGATAGTGGGAAAGTCTCACATCGAAGAAACGTAGAGGGAGGGGGCGGAAGTTTTAGTATAAATAGGAGGCCCCCCTCCCTCCTTCAAATCATCCCTTCAACTTGCCTTCTTCCTTCTATAAGGCATTTTGTATTTCCTTCTCTCTTATAGTATTTCACTTATAAATTGTTTAGAGTGAAATTAGATTCTGGTATTTTCCTTATTGTTGTTTTATTTATTGTTTATTAGCTGCTATTAGATATAGTAGTTGTGATTTAATATATTATTAAATTACTTCTAGAAACTTTGTTTTCTAGTATTGTGATTTTTTAGTATAATCGGTTACGCTCTATATATTCCGCTTCCGCAACAATTGGTATCAAAGCCAAGGTTCTGTCTGAGTATGCTCTGTGGTTGCAGTATAATCTGAACTTCCACATCAGAAAAGAATTACCTTGAGGTTTTGCATTTGCAGTTATTAAATAATATTTGGAGTAGAAACGGCGGACAGAAAGATTGAAGAATCCACATCAAGTGTCAACAATTCGTCGTCGCCATCTTCGCTTCTGACGAGAATTATGCCCAATGCGAAGTTTGCAGTTGAAATTTTTGACGGATCGGGACATTTTGGGATGTGGCAGAGCGAGGTTCTTGATGTCCTTCTTACACAACAATTAGATTTTGCTCTTGAAGAAAGGAAACCAGATAAAATGGGGGAGGAAGATTGGAAGATCATCAATCGTGTTGCTTGTGGTACTATTCGATTGTTCCTTTCCAGAGAACAGAAGTATTCATACACAAAGGAAACTTCTGCTTGTAGATTGTGGAAGGCATTAGAGGATAAATTCCTGAAGAAAAGAAGTCAGAATAAGCTTCACATGAAGAAAAGATTGTTTCGCTTCATTTATGTTCCTGGTGCCACAATGAATGATCGTGTCACCAGCTTCAACAAGTTGGTAACAGATTTGCAGAATTTGGACGTGACTTTTGAAGATGAAGATCTGGCCTTGATATTGTTGGGATCACTTCCTGATGAGTACGAGCACCTGGAGACTACTCTACTTCACGGCAAAGAGGAAGTATCTCTCAGAGATGTTTGTTCTGCGCTATACAGCTATGAACAAAGAAAGAGGGATAAACAAAGAGGTGGAGAAGGAGAAGCACTAGTCACAAGAGGGCGTGTTGAAAATCAATCGAGATCAAGGAATGTGAGATCCAAATCAAGGTCTAGACCTAGTAAGGATGAATGCGCCTTTTGTCGAGAAAAGGGCCACTGGAAGAAGGATTGTCCAAAGTTGAAAAACAAAGCCAAGCAAAATAATGGGAAGGCTGCTATGAATTCAAATGTAGCTGATTGTGATTATGAAAATTCAGATTTTTTATTATCTACAACGACGTTGTCAAAATCGTCAGGTGTATGGTTGTTGGATTCAGCTTGCAGTCATCATATGTGTCCCAACCGAGACTGGTTCACTGATTTCCAAGAAGGAGGATGTGGAGTTGTCCACACAACAGATAACACTTCACTTACCGCATATGGCATTGGTTCAATTCGATTGAGGAACCATGACGGATTGATCAGAACATTGACAGATGTTCGATATGTACCAGATTTGAAGAAAAATCTCATTTTTGTGGGAACTCTAGATTTAAAGGGGTTCAATATCACTGCAGAAAGTGGAGTGATGAAGATACTTTCTGGTGCACTGGTGGTAATAAAGGGTATTCGGAAGAGCAATAATATGTATCACTATCAAGGTAGTACGGTTATTGGAATAGCAGCAGTGACATCCAGTGATAAGAAGGAGGCAGAAGCGACAAGGTTGTGGCATATGCGCTTGGGACATGCTGGAGGAAAATCCTTAAAAACTCTTTCAGATCAAAGGTTGTTAAAAGGATTAAAGCATTGCAGTTTGGTGTTTTGTGAGCACTGTGTAAAGGGGAAGCATACAAGGGTTAAGTTCGGAAAAGCTATCCATAATACAAAAGGTATTTTGGATTATGTTCACTCTGATGTTTGGGGTCCTTCCAAAACACTATCATTGGGAGGAAAAAATTATTTTGTAACATTTGTTGATGATTTTTCCCGAAGAGTTTGGGTGTATACGATGAAGACTAAGGATGAAGTGTTGGGAATTTTTCTCAAATTGAAGGCGATGATAGAAACACAAACAGACAGGAGGATCAAATGTCTTCGTACAGATAACAGAGGAGAATACAAGAATGATCCTTTTCAGAAGATTTGTGAGGATGATGGCATCGTCAGACACTTCACCGTCAGAAATACACCACAATAGAATGGAGTGGCAGAACGCATGAATCGGACTTTGCTGGAGAAGGTTCGGTGTATGTTGTCCAATGCTGGCTTGGGCAAAGAATTTTGGGCTGAGGCAATTACATATTCGAGCCACCTCATTAATCGTCTACCATCTACTGCTATTGGTGGTAAAATACCGTTGGAACAATGGTATGGTAAACCTGCTACAGATTATGATTCTTTGCATGTATTTGGCTCAATTGCATACTATCATGTGAAAGAATCAAAATTGGATCCGAGAGAAAAGAAAGCTATTTTCTTGGGGATCACTTCTGGAGTCAAAGGATATCGTTTATGGTGTCCAGAAACAAAGAAGATTGTATTCAGTAGGGATGTTACCTTTGATGAATCTGCCATGGTAAGAAAGGTAGCAGCTGAAGATACCCAGCAAGGTGATAGTGTTTCAAAGCAGGTGGAGTTTGAAGGAAAGATGATTTTTCCAGTACAAGGAGCAGACGGGGAAACAAGACAAGACTTTCCTGAGGTAGAAGAAGAGCCAGTTGATAGGGAGGTTTCGACTCATGAACCTTAACAGCAACGTGAATCAATAGCAACCAGCAAGCCAAAACGAACAATAAGAAAGCCTACTCGTTTTGAAGACATGGTGGCTTGTGCAACCTCAATTGCAGCTGATGACATTCCTTCAACTTATAAATGGGCTATTCAGAGCTCAGAAAAGGAAAAGTGGAGGAATGCCATGAATGAAGAAATGCAGTCCCTTCATCAAAATGGTACGTGGAAATTGGCCAAACTCCCCAAGGGTAAGAAGGCAATTGGTTGCAAATAGGTATATGCAAAGAAAGAAGGATTTCCTAACCAAGGTGATGTGCGCCATAAAGCAAAATTGGTAGCTAAAGGCTATGCTCAGAAAGAGGGAATTGATTACAATGAGGTATTTTCTCCGGTTGTGAAACATTCCTCTATTAGAATTTTATTGGCTTTGGTAGCATAGTTAGATTTGGAACTAGTTCAGATAGATGTAAAAACTGTATTTTTAAATGGAGGCTTGGAGGAGGAAATCTATATGACTCAGCCGGAAGGATTCAGAGTTGCTGGAAAGGAGAATATGATGTGTAAACTTGAAAAATCGTATACGGATTGAAACAATCTTCGAGGTAATGGTATAAACGATTTGACAAGTTTATGTTGCGACATAAGTACAGAAGAAGTAGATATGATCATTGTGTCTATTTGCGGAAGCTTGAAGATGGATCCTTTATATATCTCATTTTATATGTCGATGATATGTTGATTGCTTCAAAAAATCAGACAGAAATTGAGAAGCTGAAGGTTCAACTAAAAAGGGAATTTGAGATGAAGGATTTAGGCGAGGCAAGGAAAATTCTCGGCATGGAGATAACAAGAGATAGAGAATCAAAGAAACTATTTTTATCTCAAAATGAGTATTTGAAGAGGGTGCTAAATCGTTTTGGTATGAATGAGAGAATGAAGTCGGTTAGCACTCCACTTGCCCCTCTTTTTAAGCTCATTGCTGATATGTCGCCAAAGGATGAAGATGAACGAGAGTATATGTCAAGGGTACCATATGCGAATGCCGTTGGTAACTTGATGTATGCAATAGTTTGTACAAGACCTGACATTTCACAAGCTGTTGGAGTTGTGAGTAGGTATATGCATGATCCAGGGAAGGAGCATTGGCAAGCTGTGAAATGGATTCTACGGTATATTTGTAATACTGTAGATGTTGGATTGGTTTTTGAGCAGGAAGGTGATCGATCTTTAGTTGGGTATTGTGACTCAGATTTTGCGGGTGATTTGGACAAGCGAAGGTCAACTACTGGTTATGTGTTTACTTTTGCAATAGCTCCAGTTAGTTGGAAGTCAACAATTGCTTTGTCTACCACAGAGGCAGAGTACATGGCAATTACAGAGGCTGTAAAGGAAGCAATTTGGCTTCAAGGATTGCTTGGAGAACTTGGTGTTGGTTAAGAAAGCATCATTGTTTATTGTGACAGTCAGAGTGCTATTCAATTAGCAAAGAACCAAGTTTATCATGCAAGGACGAAGCACATTGATGTTCGATATCACTTCATACGGGAAATTTTGGAAGAAGGTGGAGTCATGATACAGAAGATACGGACAACTAAAAATCCTGCTGATATGCTGACAAAGGTTGTGACTTCTGTCAAATTTCAACATTGTTTGGATTTGATTAACATTGTTGAACATTGATTGTTGAATTGTAAGCATAAATTTGTAATTAGAAGAAATTAGGAATGTGAGAATTTTCCCAAGGTGAAAATTTGTTGATAGTGGGAAAGTCTCACATCGAAGAAACGTAGAGGGAGGGGGCGGAAGTTTTAGTATAAATAGGAGGCCCCCCTCCCTCCTTCAAATCATCCCTTCAACTTGCCTTCTTCCTTCTATAAGGCATTTTGTATTTCATTCTCTCTTATAGTATTTCACTTATAAATTGTTTAGAGTTAAATTAGATTCTGGTATTTTCCTTATTGTTATTTTATTTATTGTTTATTAGCTGCTATTAGATATAGTAGTTGTGATTTATTATATTATTAAATTACTTCTAGAAACTTTGTTTTCTAGTATTGTGATTTTTTAGTATAATCGGTTACGCTCTATATATCCCGCTTCCGCAACACTACTCACATCTTAAAACATTGTGTATTATTTTTTTTCTTCATTTCTTATTCTTATACTCCAAAAATCTAACCCCTCCAACACATTCTCACATTATATATATATATATATATATATATATATATATATATATATATATCTTATTCTTATATTCCAGAAATATAACCCCTCCAATATATTCTCACCAATAAAATTTATAATAGGGAACTTTTCCCATAATTTTTTAAAGAAGTCCCTACTAAATTAATAGGAGCCATCTGCGACGGAGCTATGGTTGATCCTTGTCAAGACACCTGCTAGGTGCGCTCGTGATTATACAACGCACGCGCGCACAACTTCTTTCCGATTGATCATAATTTAGGATGTGAATTTAGTAAATGATTGTTTGGAATAATAATTAACGATTTTAAAAATAATTTTTTAATTATGATTTATGATATATAAAATAAATATATATAATAAATTTTATTTTGATTCATATAAAAAATATTTATAAATCTTTTAAAAATTTATTCAAATAAGCTTCAAGTGTTGTTTGAAATAAGAGAAAAATATTTTTTTAAATTCTTTTAATAAATAGATATAAAACTATTTTTATATATTTATTTTTAATATCGTAAAAACACTTCTTAAATTAATATCCTTATTTTTACTGACAGCTGAATTCTGCGTACATTCATTTCAAGGTTTTTCTTTTGTCAAATGTTGATTTCAAAGTTATTACTATGCCCGCCTTCCTTTTCTCCCCCAGATAATCAGCGGCTTCCTTGATACTTCGCACATGTTAAATATTTTTGTTATTTATTATTTTTAACAGAGTTTAAAATTGCGTAAGAAATAAATTGTTTCTTCAAAAGCTTGAAATTATAAATTGAAAACTTGGAATCATCGTCGTGGAATATAAAATAGAGGGAGAATGACGTTTTAGGACAATTGCACTAATTTAACTTCAATTTGAAATTAAAAGTTTCAAAATCTTAGTAATAGACCTTGGTTCTTGATAGTTAATAATTAAATAATTACCTTTGCGTATAAAATGTCCAATATTAATTTTTTAAGAAATCAATTGCAAATTATTATATAGTCAATTGTAAACTATAGAAGATGAGCGTCAAGTCTTTGTAACAAATATTTTCCAAAATTCACGTTGACGTTTTAAAATTCGACACTCTTATATCAGGCTGTTACATGAAAAATTTGTAATTGGTATTTTAATTTATAACATAAAAAAATATTTTATATATATATATATATATATATATATATATATATATATATATATAAGTTGACAAAAAAAATTATTGAAAATAGCTCATGAATCGTGCCGTTCGATACTATGTTTAGATATAGTTTTTGAAAATAACTTATGAAAAAAAAAGTAAAAAAATGATTTTTTTAATAGATTCTGAAAATATTAGATTATGGAAAAAAAGATTTTGATAAAATGAGAATGTTAGGGTATTAGATTGAGAATCACTTTTTTTTAGTGGTCAATTTACCAAAAAAAACATTAGTTTTTATGATAATTACATATAAAAGGATAAGATTTATATTTTATGTATTATTTGACATTTAATTTTATAAAAAATATAAAAAATGAAATAAATTTATCTAAAAAATGTAAAATTATAACATTAGTCAATTATCTAACATAAAAATAATCAGCCCAGAAACCGGCGAACCGGTTGAAAACCCGGTCTGGTCCGAGGTACCTAATCTTTTTTAAAAAAATCAATTTTTTAATAATTTCATACTTAAAATCTTCATTTTCTCACCGGTTTGGTTTCGGGTTATCTTCGGTTTAATTCTAATCTGACCCACTGACTCTTGACCCAATACCTCGGCTGGTTCAATGACTAGTCGAGTTTAATTACCTTGAGAGGGAGAGAGAAGGGAAAGAAGAAAGAGAAAAATGGGGAAAGAGGAAAGAGAAAATGCTCAATTGTAGTTTTTTCCCAAACCATGATTTTAGATCCAAAATCATAATTTGGGAAAAAAAATACTTTTCACAAAACATGAGGTGTTTCCGTGTTTGGCAATTTTCTCACAAAATTATGATTTTGATAAAACTATAGTTTCAAAAGTGGTTGCCAAACATACTTTAAGTTTCACATAAAACACGATATGGTAATAAATTTTTTAAGTGTGATGTAATAATAAATGTTATTTTATTTTTATACAAATAAGTAATTCAATTTTTATAATGCAGGTGATAAAATTTTCTTAAAAAATATTGCAAGTAGAAGAAATTATATAACTCAACGATAAAAAAATTTCTAGACAAAAATGAAAAATCACAAGCTCAAAAATCTACCTTGTAGAATGGAGATACATGAATATTCATAACATTTCACTTTATTAAATTTTCATTGATGATTAGCTTAATTTGGTCCTAGAAAGTTAATTTTTTTAGGAAAAATTGCAAAAAAATATCTTTAGGGTAAATTAATTGATAAATGTTACCATGTGTGCAAACAATCTTTCGTATATTCATAAAATCTTTTGTCGTGTGTAAACAACCTTCTGTGTGTTCAAAAATCTTCCTTATGAACGTACAAATATCTTCCGTTGTGTGCAATATATCTTACATGATAGTATTTGACAATTAATTTACACCAAAGATATTTTTTAGCAATTCTCCCATTTTTTTACCTTTTCTAAACCTTTCATTTTAAAAATGAAAGGATTATAAGAGATAAAAAAAAGTTAATCTTGAGTCCTTCAAATTTATTCTCATTTAAATTTTGGTCTCTCAAGTTTTAAATTATCGATTTTGGTCTTTAAAGAGGTAAAATAGTCTGAATTTTTATTAATATATAGGAATCAATGTTTTAAAATGAATTAAACTTGATGAATCAACATATATATGATATAAAATTTAAAAGATTAAAATCAAAATGAAATTAAGTTTCAGTGACAACAAATGTATTAAAAAATGGTTAAAGTGTAAAAATGTCATAAACTTTTATTAAAAGGGCGTTGAGCACAATGTGCTCTTCGAAAGTACAAAAATACCCATAAATATTTAAATTGAGAGTAAAAATGTTAAGACCGATAAATATGGGATAACCCATGTTATTTTTGTATAGGTATTTTTTTTTTCTAAAGGGCATATGGTGTTAAAGGGAAAATCCTAGAAACATACATTTAAAATAGAGAAAAGACCAATAAGGGGTTCAATATCACAAATCTCGAATTAAACCTGTGAGAAGAATCTGAGATTTGTAAATATTTTCAAATTACCAATCTACCCCTAATGAGCTCAAGTTGTCAATATGTATATTAAAATTGTTAATTACGATTTTTAAGTTGTTATTCTTTGTATCTAAGTAGTTAGTGACATCTGAAGTATATTCAGAATATTACCTATAAGGTTGTTAATATTTAGAAAATTCAAATTGTTGATATGTATACTAAAGTTATTAGTTGAGATGTATTATCAACTTAGATAAAAAAAAACAATAATTTGAGTATATACGTTAACATGAGGTTCTTAAATACTGTTAAGGATAAATTGATCATTTAAAAATAATTTTAAATCCCAAATTCCTCCCCCACTTGAGTATTAAATACATTTTTAATAAAAGCTAATCGATATTTTTTCAACTTCACAGAGGGAGGGAGGGAGGGGGGAGGAGGAGGAAGCATCAGGGTCTTCTTTATCGGTCACCAAGAGGTCTTGAGAGTTGAAAGCACGCTCTTTCCTATCAAATAATAAGTAATAACAGTATGTTACGTAGGAGTCAAACTGACGCTTCTTCCTCCGTTACCCCCACGCGCTCTGGGTCGTCCTTCCTTCAAACTACGTTCTGAAACACACATGTCGATGTTGTTTCTGTCTCTGCTCACGACCAAAAAACATGCGAACCAGAAGAACAAAGTATTAGTTTTATCGACCTGAACCACAAGAGCCACCACCACCCCATTTCCGAACTCGCATGAAAAACCGCTCTAATACACACACCCTCCATAGAGATTACAGAAATTTCTTACCTTCCTTTCCGTTTCTTCCAGAATCACGACCAGCAAAACGGTTGAGTTGACTCGGTGGCCGACTCATTGACTCGTTGGCAAATATGGCGTCGGAGGACCATCGAATCGAAGATGAACTCTCCTACCCGATTCTCGTGGCGGAGAGAATCCGAAAGTCCGTCGACGAGGCCGAATCCTTCAAATTTGAGTGTTCCGAAGTGTGGAAGATAGTCGATCGTCTTCTTCAAATGCTTCGAACCCTGGTTCGCTTTGCCAGCACAACCCCTTCGCTGTACGAGGTACCAATTCGGCGCGTGGCCGCCGACTTATCGAAAAACCTCGAACGCGCCCTTACCCTAGTCCGAAAATGTAAGCGACAGAGCTTCTTTCGGCGGGTCGTTAACATTGTTAGCACCGCCGATTTCCGGAAGCTTCTGAACCTTCTAGATGCTTCCGTGGGCGACATGAAATGGCTTCTTAGTATCTTCAACACCGATGGCACCGCTTGCGGCGGGATTGAGCTGTCTCTTCCTCCGATTGCCAGCAACGACCCGATTCTCTCGTGGGTTTGGTCTTTCATCGCTTCTATTCAAATGGGACAATTGAATGATCGAATTGAAGCTGCGAATGAACTAGCTGCGCTTGCACAAGATAATGATAGGAATAAAAAGATTATTGTTGAAGAAGGTGGGGTTCCCCCATTGTTAAAGCTTTTCAAGGAAAATACACTTCAAACTGCTCAAATTGCAGCTGCTAATGCGTTATGTCACTTGGCAAACGATCTCGACAGGGTTAGGACGATTGTGAACGAGCTAGGAGTTCCAATTGTGGTGCAGGTTCTTGGAGATTCGCCGATGAGGGTTCAGGTTCGAGCTGCGAATTTGGTGGCTAGAATGGCGGAACATGACCCTGTTGCCCAGGAGGATTTTGCCAGGGAGAATGCAATTAGGCCACTTGTGACACTGTTGTCTTTCGATACTTTTGATGATGATCATACTGGTCAATTGGGTAAGCAGAGTATTCATTCTCTTATGCAAATTAACAAGGAATTGGAGAAAAAGTCAATGGTTAGGTCAAGTAATCGCCCACTAACGAATTCATATTCGAATTCTTATTCGCAAATGGAGGGAAGTAGCCGGGTGGGGAATCATAGGAAGGAGAGGGAGAATGAGGAGCCTGAAGTGAAGCTTAAGTTGAAGGTTAGTTGTGCTGAGGCTTTGTGGATGCTTGCCAAAGGAAGTGTGTCGAATAGCAGGAAAATAACTGAGACAAAAGGGATGCTTTGTTTGGCCAAGTTGGTTGAGAAGGAGCAAGGAGAGCTTCAGCGCAATTGCTTGATGACAATAATGGAGATAGCTGCCGCGGCTGAATCCAATGCTGATCTTCGCCGGGCGGCGTTTAAGACCAATTCACCCGCCGCCAAAGCTGTGGTGGAACAGCTCTTAAGGGTGATTAAGGAATTTGACAATCCGTTTCTGAAAATTCCTGCCATAAAGTCAATTGGTTCATTAGCTAGGACATTTCCTGCACGAGAGACTCGGGTAATTGGTCCTCTAGTAACACATATAAATCATAAAATGTCTGGTGTAGCAACTGAAGCAGTCATTGCACTCTGTAAGTTTGCTTGTCCAGAGAATTTCCTATGTGTGGAGCACTCTAAGGCAATAATCGAGTTCAACGGCATTCCTGCGCTTATGAGGTTCCTACGGCTTAATGAAGATACTCAGTTGCATGGACTAATCCTTCTCTGCTACCTTGCACTGCATGCTGGCAACAGTGAATCCTTGGAACAAGAAAGGGTATTAACAGCTTTAGAGGGTGTTGATCGCACAGTTATTTCCCAGCACCCGGAGATAAAAGAATTAGTGTCAAAGGCATTAATTCACCTCAATCTGTACCATGCTGGATCCCATTCTCAAAGGATACCATTTTATCCTTGAGTACTTATTCAGTAAGTCGGCTGGGCCCTGTTTTCATAGGTTCATCAGTATACTATTGAGTTAGATGCATACTATGAAGCACTGATACGGGAAAAGTTATGTTCTGTCATAATTGACACTTCAAATTGTACTTGCACACTGATTATTTCGTTGTGTCATGTTTTGTATGTGTATATATATTCCGTATTAGTCTTTGGCTTATTAGGTTACATCTGGCTAACCCTTTGTGGATAAAGGGGGTTTATAGGAACAAACCGTACTTTCTGTAAGAATATACTTTAGTTTTTCTGTTTTCAGCTTAGGTTGTCTTATCTTTTTGTTCCCATGAACTGGGGAATGTGATGAAGGTCAGAGGTTAATTTATTTTGGATAATAAGCTCTTTTAAGGCATTTGGATTTCTTTGTATACTTATTTTGTTGATTAAATTGATTCTCTATCAACCCTTTTGATGCTGCATTGTCTGGTTGTGGAATAGGATTCACTAAGATTTGATTCATCCATAGAAGGTGCGGCTGATATCTTCTTTGCCTCAGACTTGTCTAGATGAATTCTGGACGCTACTAATCTGTGAATTTGAATATGCTTTGTTCATTTTCTTTTGGATTTTGTCACTGATTTTTCTACAGCTTCATATGAAATGGCATGTTTTTATGCAGCAGGAACTCAACATAGGAGTAGGCTAGATGTAATATGGTTAGTTTGCAGATGAGACGTGGAAATCCCTTCATGTTTATGAAAATATTTAATTTAATGTTGGAATATTTCCTCCCCTCTGTTCTCAAACAAACAGTTCATGTACCTTTTTATATAATTGAAAAATTCTCCATATTTGGCTGTCTTCAAGCTCTGGTAACGCCAAGTTTGTGATCCTAGGAATTATTGAACTTATCCAGAAAAAAATGGGCTGTGGCTGTCAAGAACGAAGGCTCCTGACTGAACGAAACCAGAATTCTGGTTTCTTGTATGCTGTCTTCGCGGTTATCAAGAAACCTCCTGACTGAATGAGCCTAATACTCTTTTGGTGCTTAATTTAAGAGCTTCATAATTAATTTAAGGATATTAAATAAATTATTTTGTAATAAATATGTGTTGGTTTCTTTAAAATATCAATGTATTGAAATCACTCTTGATAGAAGCCTCTTTAACACATGCAACCCAAAAAGATATTTTGGTAAAATAATTATAAATTTAGAAGATAGAGGAGATTGGCCGAAGAAAACTTTTTAAACTCTTCTATCCTACTGTTATATTTAGATCCAATAGAGTAATTTATACCTTTCATTTAAAATCAGAAAAAAAGTTGACGTGTAAAAGTAGAATGTGATGATCCGATTTGATGACCAACATGGGGAATTGGGGACTTCCAATGGATGAATTATGGGCAAGCAAGGGCATGTTTTTGTTAGTGGAGAGTAATCACATTCTCTAGAAAGTGAATAACAAGTCGAAGAAATTGTTCCTTTATTTTTTTTTCTTTGGCAAGATGTTCCTTTTTTTTTTCCTAGGCATATATATCCTCTTATTGGAGGTAATCATGTTCAAAATATTGTCGAACATTAAATATAGACTCTTCATCCAATGAGTATTTAAATCTTGATTCGTCATCTTATAAAAAATCAACCCCTTTTATTAGACTCAATGCCTATTAATTTTTGGCAAGACGTTCTTAGTTCAAGGCAGTAATTCCTCCCGGGAGGTAGATGGGCTTTCATATTCTGTCAAACTTACCTCAGTTGTGAGGCGAATAAGATAGAATTCATGATCCATATGGTTCCCAACGGCTTCAATTTCTAAGTATCAAATAGCGGACTTCAAAAAGTGTTGCAAATGTTTAGACACCATTTACAATAGCAATCAGAATTAAGAGCCACTCTTCTATATATGTTGTAGATTAATTCGAGATTCATCCAAATCAATGCCATCGATCCAGTTCCTGCCAAAACTTTTAAATTTTAAATAAAATTTCATCTTATAAGATATAATAACTTCAACAACAAAAAATCTTGCAACTGGCATCATATAATTTAACACACCTGTCACAAGAAGGGAGAGAAGCGATGAGGGTAAGGGGGAAAAACTCTAGGGAAATCAGCATATATTACAATCAGATGACCCGAAAGTCAAATATTACAGCATCCTTGCCCTTAGTTTCATCACACTACAGTGTTGGTTAAAGATGTGATCCATGAGCCGAAGACCTTTGGGTCTAGTAGGCACAATATATGCTCTTTGTAGCACCAGGCTTGGAGTTTGATCCCCATAGCTCCTCAGGCTCTATGCCTTCCATCAAAATCCAAAAAGAAATGCCATCCTTGACACGAGAGCTTATGACCTACCCAGAACGCTATTCTCTTCCAAATGCCGTACAACGCGTAAGGCACCGATGAATGAGTTCTGGAGTTCTAGGGACCCCAAGACTAGTCTGGAGGGTGGCCTTGTATAATCCTAATATCTATTGCATGCTTTCTAATTCTAGATGTCCGAGAGCTACAAGCACGAACTAGGTTATTTTACAGAGGACCTCAATTTTCAAAATTTGTAGGAATGGCATCCTTGTCAGTTCCTTTCTTTTTGCCCATTTTCTGGCTTGCTCTGTCAACTTTACTGTCAAGAAGTTAAAACATCAGCAGCGAAGGTAATGGGATTATGGGACTCCTCTTTGCCATGCATGCAAGATATGATGACAAGTCAACGTGAAGGCAAAGCACGCCACCTGTCAACAAGAAGCATGGCGTGATCCCGAGAATGCACTGAAAGCCGCTGTAGAACTACATTCTTGAGACGAGCAGCATCTATTTCCCCAGCACGTGTGGCAAGTTCTAGGTATACCACAGCTTTCATCAAGTCACCCTCCTGTTCAGATACAATATCTCTATTAGAACCATGTATAATCTAAAAGAAAGTTATAAAAATAAGACAAAAACCGAAGTCTTATGCCCGGGAACACTTGGCCATTGCTGACAACTATTCCAATCTTATGTATAGATGTCATATACAAACAAATTTAAAGAAAAAAAAACTAAAAAAAGGCAATTGATAGGTGAATTGGAACCCCCTCTGCATGCATAAATGTATGAAAGGCTGTTTGTAACAGAACCAAAAACAGAAGAGGAATATGCAGAGTTAATGTAAATCTAATTTGCGTTAGTCACATAGTGCAACTGACGTCTGAAACTAAATATCTGTAACGATGTAAATCTGAGTATAACTATGGTTGATGTGAACAGAAAGTCATATACTACACCTGGGCAAAAGATCATGGTTTAACTACTAACAAGCTATACAAATAAAGGATGGTGAGATCATAAAGTTCAAAAGCCAAAATCATGAAGTCTAGTTTGATATAGGTAAGAAACAGTCACACAGAAGTTGTATGTTTCATTTTTTTCCCTTTTAACCATGAACATTCAAAATAAGAAAGCATATATTGATTGCTTACAGAAAACAGAAAAAGTCCATGCTCAAATTGAGCTCTACTGTGACCATGATCTGCAGCCCGCTTCATCCATTTTCTTGCAAGCTGATGATTATGTGTCAAACCTTCCCCAGAGGAGTAGCATAAGGAGATATTGTACATTGCACGCACATACCCTCCTTCCGCAGCTTTAAAATACCATTTAGCCTGTTCCATGGAAAATTTGTTAGTGGCAAAGGTCAGGATGCATCATGCTAGCAAATGAGCATAATTGCACAATATTATTAAGCCTTTTCCCATTAAAAAGCCAACTCACAAACAAAGGTTTAATGCTGCCATCAATTCATAACTTAATAATCAAAATATAAAGAAGGAATACAAGTATAGTTACAAATATCAAGAGACCTTACAGCTTTATATTGATGTCAAACAAATGAACACTTACAGCTTCTTTTATGTTGCAATTGACGTTGTGACCTCGATGAAGGCAAAGTGCCAGTTGGTATTGAGCACGGGCATTCCCACCAACTGAAGCTTTATATAACCATTTTAAGGCTTCCTTAGTTTTTGGAGATTCAGCTGCAGAGCAAATGTAAACCTTCATATCTGGAACCAAGTGAAGTTATATCTTGGAAAGGAATACTTTGAATACCTAATAAGGCAAAGCATAAATACAGATAAAACCAAAACCTCAGTTATTTTATAAAAGACCCAGTCCTCGACACATGCGAGAGATGCCATAATATTGCACTCAACCCAGAAGGACTAAATGGTTTCACAGCAATGAGTTTCTGACTTCCTGCTGTAACTCGAACTATGTACTTAACGTTGCTTTTATGTTTATTGATTTTGATTTTATCCTCGGTCCAAACTAAACTCATATCTTAAGACAACATCTGTACATGAAGATTTCAAGAGCATGGATATCATTATCACATAACACACAACTAAGAATCGCTGTCAGTATATGTAAATGGTGCACTCAGTAGAAGTGTAAACGAGCTATTGAAACATGAAGGCACGACATAAGTCTAAATGCATTGCATTTTCCATATTCCCATTACATCGCTTCAATGCACCCTCTAAATTCACGAGTCCATATTATCAGAATTTATAAATATGCAATATGTAGTTTGAATGCAGACTTGAGCAGAAGTGCGTGTTCTCAAAACAGGAAGGCAGAAAAAAAAAATAATAAATAAAGGATTTTAAGACTAAATTCTGGAAATACCTTGCAAATAGGAAATCCCCAAATTGCACTGCCCAGCTGGGTGTCCGAGTTCAGCAGCTCTCTGATACAATACAATCGCTTTCTCCTTCTTGCCCATCTGCCAGTAAATGAGACCCGCGTCAACCATAGCCAGAGCAGAGCCTCGAGCCGCAGCTTTCAGGAAAGAATCGAGGGCCTTGTCTATATTCGGACGAACACTTCGCTTTCCATGCTTGAATCGCTTTCCCCAACTCAAAAGAAGCATCGCCTCCCTCAACGGCTTTAGCGCCTCCGACCAGGACCGACAAACCAAAGACGCCGCTTGAAGGTTCGGGAGGGTAAAGGAAGCTGCGATTTTCGCAAGAATGTCGTAGGGAAGGGCAGAGAAATCGGCATCTCGTGACGAAGATCTCAATGGAGTGGAATCTGAAGATGCCCTTGAGCAGGTTCGAATTAAGCGACCTGAGTAAGCCGATGATTTGAAAGGGGTTTTCGAGGTAGAATCTTTAGTGGAAACATCAAAATTGCCTATATTAGAAAATGGAAGAGATGAGAAACGCGAGGCCCTAGAGAGATAAGGCCATGTTCGGTGCTTCATCTTCGTTTCTTGGTGTCGCAGAACTCCCGCAGAAGAAGGAAGCCACTGATTCTTGGAGAACGGGACGACCAGATTTGCTGACGGACGAAACGACGTCGGCGGTTGCTTTAGGCCAACGCATTCGCATGCCATATGTTATTTCATTTTTTTACTACTAAGTTACATATATTTATTTTTAATGTTATTTTTGACATTCTAATAAGAAAAGCCTATATGCTTCTATACTTGTATTGCAATATGAACATGATATAATTTCTATTTTAAGCTGTTGTTGATGTTCATGTTGATATGCCATCTCATAAAAGAAAAGAAAAAGACCCGCCATCGTTTTCAATTTCTAATATTGAGAGTATCGATAAGATTTTTCCGAATTTCGTATTGGTCTAGTTTTTCTTTAGCCAGTATATTGGTCAAATTTAGCATCATGTCAATTTTCAAGTTTAATATTTGGTCATAGAAATATATATCTTAAGAAAGTTTAAAACTATATATACATATATTGTACAATTTAAATGTTACACGATAAAATAAGTTTTTAATAAAATATTGATTAAAATATATTTTTAATCTTTTAAATTTTACATGACGTATATTATTGGTTCTTTAATTTTATAGAGTATACTTTTGGTCATATAGTTTTAACATTGTTAATATTATTAATAAAAAATGTTGATGCAGCAAACTCAAGTGATGATTATGCAGCTAACAAATCATATATAAGTTTTATGTTTTTAATATCATATAATTAGATTATTAAACTAAAATAAACCGATAAATCATTACAAATAAAATCAAAATTTTGATATTTAGATTATTAAACTAAAATTTTCTAATACAATCCATGTTTTGATATTGATTGTTTCACTATGTTTTTTAGATATTTTTTAATTTATACATATTTTAAATTAAAGATTAACAGTATTTAACATCATCACTTAAGTTTGTTGAATCAACGTCTTCGTTTGCAACATTAATGATAGTAAAATTATATGATTAAAAATATACTTTATAAAATTAAGGGATCAAAAGTACACCTCAAGTAAACTTAAAGTATATTTTAGCCATAAAATGTCACTATACCAATTCATTTACCCCTTCCTCTTTAATAAAAGAACCAATTAACTTTAAAAAAAAATTGAAGGAAGTGAGATAAGATACATTAAGATATTTATATGTATTGTGTTTCTCCAAATTATTCTATCTGAAGTTGTGTGTTTGGTTGGGTCCAAAAGTACTTATGCATGTAAATCGAGACAACACTTCTCTTATATACTTATTTCGTATACCGTAAATAACAATTAAAAAATTATTTTTGAAGACTCCAATAGCTAATTTAAACAAACATAAACTAATATATAGTCTAATGATCATAACATATGTTAGGATTAAATAAGTTATTTAACTTTTTTAATCTCTAAAAAAATGTTAATAGACTATTATAATAAGGATAGAGGGTAATATTATATAAAAATTATACAAGTATTACTAGTATTGATCCATCTTGGACACTAAAGCACTTGTTTGGACGAGAAGAAAATATAAGAAAAAAATTATAAAGAAAAAAAATACGTCTTTCTTTTTTTAAATAAGAATAAAAAGGGAACAGAATGAAAAATACGAGGAATGATTCCTGACTTTTCGCCTCGATTCTATTTTTCACATGCAGAGAGATTTTTCAAGGAGAAAAGCCCCATCTCAAACTGCTCTCATTTAGGGGTGTTTAAATAATCCTAATAGATTTTAATCTTAGGAATTTTTCGTCCTCACCGGGACCGAGATCAGGATCATCAAAGGTGATCCCGGTCTTAGTTTTTTTATTAACCTTATAAATTAAGTTATCTTTTTATTTTTATATTTTTTTACTTCATAAATGAAGTTATCATTTGATAAGATGTGTATTACATTTTTAGTTGGAGCTAAACCGTATATATCATAATACCAATCCTAACTATATAATGTATAAAGTTAATAAATAAGATGATGAAAGTGATAATAAAATATTACTCTTTAATTCTAAATCAATTTGTGTGATTATTATGGCCTTGTTAGCCGTTAAATGATTATTTTAAACACCAAATTATAAAAAAAAATTAACTAATATAATAATACATTTTTAATTTAATTTTTTTAAAAAAACAGAAATTTCCGGTCTCGTTCCAGTCCCTGGACTGGGATCAAACCAGGACCGGGACCGAGATTGGAGATCCCGATCCTAATTCCAGATTTGAACACCCATAGTCTCATTGACGGTGTAGACAGGACAATGTATAATTTAATTCTTTTAACTTATCGTATTTTATTTTTCTTACAAATTATCCATTTCAATTTTTAAATAGAAAATATTTAGGGCATGTTTGGGTTACGTCTAAAAAGTTTATTTACGTAAGTCGAGATAAAACTTCTCTCAGGTACTTATCTCGTAAATCAAACAGTTTCTATAGTTAATACACAAAAATAATCTGAATTTAAATTTAAAAAAAAATATACATAGCGGTAGGTAGGCATCCTTGTCACAAACTGGGGAGACAGAGACACAGTATAGTTGCTGTATGAGAATAATGGCTGCAAACAAAATGAGTGTGAATATTGAAGGCAGAGTCAGTTATATATTTATATGTGCTGTGAATCAGAATTCCGAACAGAATCTTTTATTGAAGTCAAATAACTCGTCACATGTTCACACAGATTTCATATTTTTCTTTAGCTCCATCATTAATTGCTTGACCTCAACTTTCCACTATTTTCTTTTCGTGATCATAAGTTTAAGTCCATTGCTTTTGAATCCCATTAATTATTGTGGCTGAGGATATCACTTACATATATACATGAAATCTCCATGGATGTGAGTCTGTGACAATTAATCTCCTTCATCTCAATATGCTATCAAGGTAAATTTAGTAGATGGATTATGGATATTTATTTTGGTGCTAAAGGTAAGAACTTAATTTATTTTGTTAACCTAAATTTATAATGTTTCTGCTAAATTCTCTCTTTTAATTGTATATATTATATATTACAATCATCTTTCATCTCACAAGTAATTTTTAATACAAATGATTAAAAATGGATATTTGAAGAAAATCAACTTTAACAAACTTAATTAATTTTCTTAATCCTATAAATTAGTCCCATCTAGTTCTTATGTTTAAGATTAAAGACAGCACTATTTAAAATTCTACCTCCATTTTTTAATATTTATCTAGTTTGTAATATAATTTACACTTTAAATTAGATCTTATATTAAAAATCGGAGGTGATATTTAAAGTTTGAATTTTCTTAAGTTCCAAGCAACATGATTTATGGCGCGACGTTAGAGAAAATATTCAAATGTGTTTTTCTTTTTTTTTTCTTTTGTTGCCTTCAGAAAATATTCAAATGTATATTGATTACTACTCAAGTATTTCAGGAAATACAAGATTTGTTAAGGTTGTTATCAATACTCTTTAATTAAAAGCCCTATATGGAAAGAGCCAATATTCATGAACGAAAGTTATGAATGAATTAAGGGGAGATTAAAACCTAAATTTTAATATTTACTAATAATTTCACAATGATCGTTAACTTAAATATTGTGCATGCATGCAAGGGACCAAACAGAAACATAAATAACATAAATATATATGATATAATTATAAGAAGACTATGTAGTAATTAATTAATTGACGACTTGAGTATTTTCGCCAAATCACACATTATAGGAAGATCAAAATTTAATCATTCGTATAATCGTAGTGGATCCAAATACTGTGATAACCAATACTCCAGGGATTGGATATTGGAATCTTCCATACATCATATCACAAAGATTTATAGTTAATTTTAACATTAAATTATGCTACCCCTTGAATGATACTCTCCCTTGTCTTTATTATAAGTCATATTTACCTAATTTAATTAGGTTAAGAAATTAGTTAAATTAATTAAAATGACATGTATTTTTTAAAACACCATAGTCATCTTTTTTAATTTTCTTGTTAAAACACCACTATAAAAACAAAAACAACTTAAGAAAATAAGGCAAGGCAATGATCCTGACACCAACAAAAGTGAAATATCATGAAGCAATGCCAATATATATCTCCTGCCAAGTGACAGTTAACATGTGAGAGGATGGAGCAAGAACATGAATGTAGCCTTTATTGACACAATAGATTGTGAGAGGCGATTTTACTTCAGCTGCTATCATGCTATAATTATGAATACAGAATAATTAATTAGGCTCTTAAACACTTGGAGAGGAAAGTTAGGCCTGCTGTTGATTGATTTTACTATAAGAATTCTTTAACAGAAGTACTTCTATAGCAGATGATTTCATAACAATAATGTATATTCAGCCTCTTATATTTATAAAGGATAATATCCAAACCTTCATTAATATTATAAGAGATTAACTTCTAAAATATATCATATATTAAAAATATGAGGGAGTGTTTAAATATTGAATATCCACCAAAACAAATTTCTCCCTCTTTCCAATTCTCTCATGCTCTTGTCCCTTTTCTTCTTCCGTACAATACTAAAATTTTTGAATTTTTTTAAAAAAAGCATATAAATTAAAGTACCTCTCAAATGGACCTCAAAGTCCATATACAAGACAAACATGGCGCACTCATTCAGCTTTTGTTGTCTTATCTCTTTGACTTACTCATTATAGTTTAAATGCTTTATGTTTATGCTGTTATATGCATATTAACTTAACACTTTTTTTTTATCAGATATTAATTTAACACTTCAGAGAATTGAAATCCAATAAGTGAACCCCAATTTTAGTCATAATACAAATTATAATAACAGAAAATATTATGCATAATTACTAAAACTAAAATAAAACATGCACTATCAACTATCATTAATTCATTAGTTTTGTGAAAAAATACTGTAATATACCCTTAGCACAATATATATCTCAAATTTAAGTTTGTTTGACTTTAATTATCCTTAATTTGGATGGGAAGAAAATTATAGAGGAAAAATATTAGGACAGAAAATTTTTAAAAATAATAATTTTTTATTTTGAAAATTTTTTCTTTCTAATATTCTTTTCCTCCAAACATAGCAAAGGCACATTTGAGAATTGACATTGAGATAGCCACATCCTGCTATTTGAAGTCTGATAATATTTAAATTCGATTTATATAATATCTGTCATGACCCATATTAAAGAAACAAGCAACACTAATTGACATTTGCAGTATGATTAAGATATGCAAGATATTTTCAATTATTATAGCAAGCATAAATATTATGAGTATCACGATATCGTATATATCACTGACATGG
The DNA here is from genome assembly GCA_037074505.1 of Albizia julibrissin. Classification (NCBI taxonomy): domain Eukaryota; kingdom Viridiplantae; phylum Streptophyta; class Magnoliopsida; order Fabales; family Fabaceae; genus Albizia; species Albizia julibrissin. The sequence goes on along the minus strand of CM073488.1, from coordinate 35,994,308 downwards.
CACATCATAAAATACGATTAAAACACAAGTCAATGATGACCTAAATAGCGTGCCAAGCACTCTCATACATATAATTTTTAATATCTGAAACATAAACCTTCAAAATTTTATAGGGCGATAATCAATTATATTAAATAAAGACGTACATTATCTAAGGATGTTTTGTACCTGTCGCCCTCACACACAAGTGTAAGAACAAAGAGAGACATTAATATTTATATATATATTTGCTAAACTAATGCACAGCATGTGTAGGTAGCTAAAGTGTAAAATGATGAAGCCTGACAAGTTGATAATATATTAATTAAATGGTGTGAAATAATAATGGAGGTGGATTGAGGAATCTTATAAGCAATCTAATCCACTAATTATAAACCACATAATCAAGCCAAGAAAAATATGCTGTCTTACACTCTTACTTATGGTCCACCGTCTGATTGTTATTTCCTCAATTAATTACAGAGGCTCAAATCCCGTGAAAAAATATTTTTCAATTCTCACCATTATTAGGTGAACCTCCTCTTCCCACTATTCTAATCCCATCCTATTATTACATTGAATCGATTTTATACATTCAATCCTATGATTTAGAAAATTTTCACTCAAGTTCTAAGTTAGAGAACATACATCCCAAATGTTCCTTAAAATTATTAAATTACGGTGAAGTCCTATAACACATGAGTGATATTAATTATAAATGTGAAAATATCATATTGCCCTCCTTCCACTACTACAAAAAATAGGTTTAGTGCGCACATATTATAGCACTTTATTTAAAAAAATGTCATAGCTTGTAACTAATTTTTTTAAAAAAAAATCATAAGGATTATGTAGCGATTTATTAAGAAAGGGCCATAATATATGGGTAGTCATATGTGACTCTCCATCAGAGAAGTGTCACTGAAAACAAATTTAAGCAGCTATAACGCTTCCATAGTTGCCTATGTGGGATTGGGTGGCGCTTGGTCAACCAAAGGCCACCCAATCCCCACGTGGGTGGAACTTATCTAAAGTGGTAGATTGGATAAAGAGAATCCACTCTACCAATCAGAATGCATGCAAGGAGGACTTTTTCACACACTTTATTCCTTCCTCCATCCCTTAAAACCGTACAATCTCCTTCCTCCTTCAACTTCATTGTTTGCTACTCTTCTCATTTTCTTCCTCTCCACATCGTCGGCCTCCTTTGTTCCCTTTTGCCCCACAAACGGCATTTTACTTTATCCTTTTGTTCCATTTTCTTCATATTCTCCTATTCTTTTGATTCCTACTCCATATCCAGGTGACAGTTCTTCTTCCTCTCCTCCTCTGTTGGTAGAGCCGGGAAAACAAGCCAAGCCCGTAGGGCCGGCCTGTTTAGGCCCTGAATTTACAAGGGCCGGGCCTGAGAATTTTGCCTAAAAAGTGAACGCGGGCCTAAAAGGGCCAGCCCTGTAGGGCCGAGGGCCTAAAAGGGCCGGCCCTTTAGGCCCTGATATACTTTTTATTTTTTAAAATTATTTATATGATAATAATATTATTGATCATTTATATTTTGTTAATGATGTTGAAAATATTTAGTTGTTATTATCTTTTTTAAAATTAAGTTTCATAAGAATATTTTGTATTAAAATCATAAAAAATTTATAAAAGATATTTCTTATTTTATAAGAAAAATATGTTAGATATTTCTTATTTACTCTAAAGTTTCACATATGATGGTAATTTACTAATTTATTTGTATTTTATGTTTTTTATAGAGTTATTTGTCATTTTAGATTATTCTTTGTTGTAGATAAAGATTATGAATATATTCATGATTTGGGAGAAGAAATTCTTGATATTTTTACCCTCAAGTAGAGCCTACTACTCAAACTGAAGCACAATCAAATTTTCTTGAAATTGATGATAGTGGTGAAGAAGATGAAAATGATAGTCGTCATACTCATGTTGCTTAGAGTATTTAACTTCTTGCCTTCTTATACTTTTGTGCGGATTGTGAATTATTTGTGGATATTATTTTTTACCTTTGAATATGAATTAGTAACAATATTTATTTTATTGCATGAGGCATGTAAACGTGTAGTTAAATTTTGTGTAAATATGTTCAGGCCCTGCGGGCCGGGCTTTGAAAAACGGCAATTTTTCTTACCTCGGGCCCTGTAGGGCCGACCCTTTTAGGCCAGGGCCAGCCCTGTAGGGCCAGGCCGGCCCTGATTCCCAGCTCTATCTGTTGGTCCCCACTTCAGTGTCCATTTAGTCCCCACTACTGCAAATCTGTAAGTGCGTTATTTTTTTTTATTTTTATATAGATCTGTATTTATTTATGGACACACACGCATACGTGCTGCCTATTTTTTTATTTTTTATACTGCCTATGGACACGCGCACGCACGTAATGTCATATATTTTTTTAATTTTTATATTACATTTGCGCGCGCACACTCATACATTCCCCTTTTTTTTATGCTACCTGTTTGGACACACACATGCATTTACATGCCATTTTTGTTTTTTTAATTATAATGCTACATCTATGTGCACACAGGCATATATGCGATTTTGTTTTTTTTTATACTCCTTTGTTGTAGTGATATATGTACACACACATTGCTATGCTATTTTGTGGTAGTCATAACACTTTATGGTAATAGTCATATTGTTTAAAAAAAAAGTCTAGTATCTAAGATCTAAATAGTTAAATTAATTACTTGTTCAAACTAGCTTTAATTTATTGATTGCATATATCAAGAGAATTTAATTATATCAATTGGTAGTTGTAATGTAAATTATTATAGAAGATAGTTTAGGAAGGTTAGCATATTCTTGTTTACAAATTATTAAATTAATTAATTTTCCCAATATCTACACATTAGTTATTTAGTGGTTATATTTAGTATAGGAATAGGATGGGGTTTTTTTAACAAAAAAAAACTGATGATGAGTTGCATAAGTAAAATAATTATTTATTTTTACCACTTATATTTTAAATAATTTGTTGGCTTGTAATACTTTCCAGTTTACGTATGATAGATGTTAACCGATAAATATGATTTCTTTTGTTATGAACTGTGAAAAATTATTATGATGATGTGAGATTAATTGATGGATTATTTATGAATTAGAAGAGAGGGTTTAATGAAGACTTGGAAATCTCCAATTTTTAGGATTTTATGCTGCCGATTTAATTTTAAAATAAATAAAAGAAGATAAAATAATTAGTAAATGCAATATTCTAGCAATTAACCACTTTTTAAAAATAGGTTGAAGGTATAGATGGATCAAAAATAGATGTCATCTGATCGGTGTTTAAGGGAATATATAGATGGAGTGAAAGAATTTATTAGATTTGCAACCGAGCATACAAAATATCTTAACAAAATCTTGTGTCATTCCTTATCTTCTTGTTATGGAAAGCGAATTAGTCCACTTGATTTGTTAGATCATTTAGTGTATCATGGGATTGATCAAACGTATATACGATTGACAAGGCATAGTAAGAGAAACGATCCATATAGTGATCGGGTGCATACCATGAGTGGTGCTTCAAATGACTTTTACCAAAGCATGTGTGATGAAAACGATGATCTTGAAGAAATGTTAAATGTGGTCAAAGATGTTCTTCATAATTGTCCTAAAGAATTTGAGAAGTTGAAAGGTGATGCAGAGAAACCATTATATATCGATTATACAAAATACACAAGATTGCTAGCAGTGTTGAAATTGTACAACTTTAAAGCGGTTGTGGATTGAGTGATTCGGGTTTCACTGCACTGCTTGAACTTTTGAGAGATATACTTCCAAAAGAAAATGTACTTCCTACCAAGACATACGAGGCAAAGCGAATTCTTTACTTAACAACTGGTATGGGTTATGAGAAGATATATGCATGCCCTAACGATTACATATTATTTTGAAATCAATATACAACGTTGGAAAAGTGCTCTAAATGCAACACATCTCGATATGGGAAAAAGAAAGGAAAAATTCATTTAAAGGTCTTACGGTATTTTCCCATTATTCAGAGGTTCAAGCGACTGTACAGTAATGAAGAGACAATTAAGTAGTTGACATGGCACTTTGTAGATGCTCCTCAATGGAAAAGAATTGATCATGAGTACCCTGACTTTGCAGACGAAGTAAGGAACTTATGCCTTGCACTGTTAACTAATGGAATTAATCCCCACGGTGTTCAGAGTAGTACATATAGTACGTGGTCAGTGATATTGATGATTTATAACCTTCCTCCATACTTGATCATGAAACATAAATTTATGATGTTGTCCATGTTAATTTTTGGGCCAAGGCAACCTGGGAATGATATAGATGTATACTTGACTCTTTTAATTGATGACTTGAAGCTGCTTTGGGAAGAAAGCGTCAATGAGCATGATGGGTATAGGGAAGAAAGTTTCACTTTGAAAGCCATGTTATTTGGTACAATTAATGTTTTTCCTGCTTATGGTAATTGTCCGGATATAGCGTCAAAGGATATGGTGCGTGCCCTTTATGTGAAGATGACACTTATTCAATGCGACTATCATTGTAAGAAAAATATTTACATAGGACATCGAAGATTCTTACCATCACAACATCGTTGGAGGAAGTGCAAAAAGGCTTTCAATGGTGACTTAGAAGAAAGTAGCCCATCGAAAATGTTGATCGATGCCCAAGTTTTTGAAAATGTGAAATACTTGGATAACAATTTTGACAAGCCTTTTGCAAAACAAATTGAGACAAGTGATTGGAAGAAAAATATATTTTCTTTGAACTCTTATAGTGTAAGTCTTTATATATCAGACATTTTGTTAATGTTATGCACATAGAAAAAAAATATATGTGATAGTATAATTGTCACGTTGCTCAATATCCAAAGACACTGGTTGAGCAAGGACATCGTACTTATCTACCTCTAGCAGCTTACACCTTGTAGAGGAAAGAGAAAAAAATTATTTTATGAGTTTCTGCAAGGAATTAAAGTTCACGAGGGCTACTCTTCAAATATAAAGAATCTTGTATCAGTGAAAAAGTTGAAGTTAAAGAATCTTAAATCTCATGATTGTCATGTGCTCATGCAAAATTTTCTACCTGTTGGTATACGGTCTATTTTACCCAAAAATGTAAGAAACACCATCACTAAACTTCGTATATTTTTCAAGTTGATTTGCAATAAAGTGGTTGATTCAACCAAGTTGCAAGATTTACAAATGCTAATTGTTTGTACTCTGTGTGAACTTGAAATGTATTTTCTACCTTCATTTTTTGACATTTTGGTCCATCTAACCGTATGCTTGGTCAAAGAGGTTCAATTATGCAATCCAGTGTACTTGAGATAGATGTATCCAAATGAGCGATTCATGAAAATTTTAAAAGGGTATATGAAAAATAGATATCAACCAAAAGGTTGTATCGCTAAAAGGTACATAGTTAAAGAAGCAAGTGACTTCTGTGCTGATTTTCTATCAAATGTTGATCCTATAGGAATCTCGAAGTCTCATCATAATGGGTGAAGATCAGGGAAAGAAATAAGTGGGAGGGATGTAATAACGATATCAGTGACTGAATAAAAACAAGCTCACTTGTATGTGTTACATAACACTGATGAGGTCGAAACATATGTTGAAGAACACAAGAATGCTCTTCGATTGGTATATGGTAATAGGAATGAAAATTTGATAACAACATAACATAATCGACAATTTTCAAGTTGGTTGAAAAAGCGTATTAATGATAAGATAGAGAGGAATCCTGATTCATTTTCTAAAAAATTGAAATGGATGTTAAAGGGACTAAGCTTAAATGTATTATCTTACAATAGTTATGCAATCAACAGTTACACATTTTATACAAAAGACCATGATACATGGAGTATGATGCAGAATAGTAGGATAACTCTTGTTGCTGATTCTTGACATAGATCTAGTGCTAAAGACATACACCTTATCTACGCATCAATGTCATACTTTGGTGTCATTGAACGCAGATGGGAGTTAAATTACTCCATGTTCAGGGTCCTTGTCTTCAGATGTGAGTGGGTTAACAACAACATTGGATTGCAGATAGATGAGTTAGGCTTTATTCAAGTGGACCTTTATAAAGTTTGGTATGCAGATGATCCTTTTATTTTAGCAGCACAAGCAGAACAAGTGTTTTTCATTTCAGATCCTGCTAAGAAGAATTGGTCTATTGTACTCCTATCAAACAAGAATCATCAATAACAAGTTGATGGTAATAGTAATGAATATTTGAATATCATTGATGACGATCCTTCATTTGAGAATTTGTGGTCAGAAGATATTGGTGTACATGAAGATGAAGTTGAAGATGAACCCTTATATATGAGGTATAATCATGAAGACATGACTTGGGTCAAGAGAAACACAATTCTCAATCTAACACGAATTATGAAAAAAAAATTCTAAATCAAACAAGAAAAAAAAAAGATAATGAGTGACTTGACTTTTTTTACTTATATGTTTTACATGTATTTATATATTTCAAATTAAGTTACTTTCATTGACATGATTGTCACCGTGCCTAATGTTTTATTTGGTTTACTCTATTTTCAGGGGTATGGATTCACCACGTGAAAATAATGATGTTCCCACGAACATTGCTAAACAAATATTTGTGGAAAGCGTAACCCGTGCCAAGACCATTATGATGAGGTTGATCAAATTGAGAAGTAAGGGAATTAAATTAAAACTAGAATAGAATGAAAATGGAAACCTAATCAGACCAAATAATAGCTCGTTGAATAATTCCATTGGGACTACAATTTGAGACATAGTCCCTATTACAATTCAAGATTGGAGACGAGTGAAGCAACAATATGGGGATGAAATCTGAGGTCAAGTACAGGTAACACATTAATTACTTTATTGTTCAGTTTGTTTTGTTTCATATAATTACAATCTAACAAATTATGTTTGTTTATTGTTACAGAGTTGTTTTATTATTGAGGGTGATGATCAAAAGAACTTCGTGCTCAGAAAAGCCAGTAAACTTATGAGAAAGTTTCATCCTGATCTTGTAAAATACTTCATGAGGGATGATAATGAGAACATCATCACTACACCCCCGAGAATGTATAAAGGAATCATTACTCAAGAAATCTGGGATGAGTTTTTGAGAACACATACAACTTAAGAATCCTACATAATATAATATATTACACTTTACCTACTACTTGTAATATATTTACAATTAATATTTATTGATGTGAATCGTTTAGATCTAAACAGAAGTTAAGCGAGAAAAATCGCTCCAACACGACAAACATGGCATACCGGCACACATAATGACCTGTTTCATACAGACAGTTAGAAAAAAAAATTGTAAGAACTAATGATTATTTCATATTAAGATAAGTTGCATTGTATGAATAAAAATTAAGTTAAACTAACTTTGATATGCAAATAGAATAATCAAATTCAGATATTACACAGGTATCACGACATGGTCTATGGGTAGTGTCAAACCCCACATAATTTAGACATTTCATCAAGCATCATTGTATAATTTAAACAGGCAAACATAATTTATACAAATATACTGATACATATTTCTTGTTTATAATACAGGAAACTAAAAAGTATTAGTAAGTTACATATTACATCCCATAAATTTAGTAGCCTATACTATGTTGAGTATTGAGATAACTTCATCAACTGCTTGTCTTCAGTCTTTGTATTTGACTTTCTCCTTACCTCTAGAATTGCTATGCCTAGCTGGATAATTTATTTATAGGAAAGGAATGAGATTAGAATGAATCTCAATAGTAACCAAAAATCATTCATACAAAATGCAAATCGTAAACATGCAATACAACATTTATCATGATGCAACAATTAAAATGCGTAAGCCTATCTGACAATGCTCAGGAAACAAAAGATGATTTTGTCCGGATCAAAATGATCATTTGTTCCTGATCTGCACAAATCATATCATAATGTGATCACAACAACAACTTAGAGCAGGCCTATACCTATTCATACATATCAAGTCACTCAACTGGATCTACCTGGCCACATGGTACCCCAAAGCTCCCATTTTGGTGGTCTAACTCATCATCCATACCCAGAGAGTATCAACATCACATGCAATACATTGAATAGATCATGACAATCATTGCATATTAACATTCATATAATATATGAAAGATGGAGTTACTATATTAGTGCCTTTCCTTCCCTACTGTATCTGTCCTTGTGGGTCCCACTAAACAGATATCAAATCCTAAAATAAATCAAAATAACCGCCATTAAATTACTATTTAAGTATCTTTCTCTTTGAAACTTATAACTTCAAAATTTCCTTCAAAACCATAAAATTTACCAAAATGCCCCTAGGGACTCGGTCCGGCTCCGGTATTTTGTACTTTTCCAAAAATTACAGCTTGGGTCCATGTCACATGTTTTCATATTAAATCTCATATTTGACCTTAGATCAGATCAATTTCAACACTCAAATTACAATTTTGCCTTTAATAGCTCAATTTAGGGTTCTAGGGGCAAAATCGTCATTTCGCCATTCGGGGGTTTTCACACTTCGCATTTAACATGAAACCTACGTAATTTTTCCTCCTAAACATCATGGAACAATTATAATCATGAAATTCCAGCTCTATCCATCACTTTCTCCCTTGGCCGAAAGTTGTAAGAAAATAAAGAAAATTATGTTTTCATGATTCTAACTCCTAGAACACCTTCTTTCCACTTGTATTCCTTGGTTTAACCATTAATTCTCACATTTAATATTTTCAATAGAAATTTGGGCAGTATTTCTCCTTAGAAAATGGACATCTCAAATTTATAGAAACACCAGAAACAATCCAGAATCTAGCCAGAATACAATTATAACTCAGTTACCGGTAAGAATTTCAAAGTTTAAGTAGCTTGCCTCACTTATTCTTTTTCCTTTACACTTGGACGAAAATTCACTCCTTCCTCCTTGAAGTTTTAGATGCTTGAATAACTATTTCAAGAAGGTATGGAGGTCTAGGAGAGTTTTCTAATGTTATAACACAGTATTGAGCAGAGATTTTGACATACTTACCTTATACTGGAACTTAGGACTCCCTGCCTCTTCCTCTTATTCCTCTCTTCCTTTCCTTATTTTTGACCCAACTTGGACGACTTAGGCCCTTAAATGAGCAAGGGGCAGAATTTTGAAGAGGACTTTAGAAGCAAGATGGCACATGCTCATTGGTCCTTATGTAATTGTTGCATAAATTATGTTTTTACTACATAATTAATTATAAAATTATTTCTACAGGCTCCATCTGTCCCTCTTTATGTATTTATTAAATAAAAATTTTTATATTACATTTACTTGGTCAAAATGACCATGTTGCCTTTGCAATTTTCGTAATACCTGAAAAATTGGCAGATTTGTCACCAAATTTTAAAAATTTATTTCTAATTGTGTAGATATCCAATTGGGGTGGTTCTAAAGGCTATGTGACCCTTATTAAATCTAGTTTTAAGAAAACATATAAAATTTAGCCAATTGGAAGTTCTCCATTCCCAAAATATTTTTTTGAAACCTGCCCTTAAAAATTTATTTCTCCTTGTATACAACTCCAAAAATTTCATATGACCTATAAAGCTTATCATGTCTACTTTCATTCTGAAAAATTTCAGATTTTTTGGAGGTAATTTACTCATTTAAAAATGTCACACAATCTGACTGCCCCAACAGGAAGTTCAGTAATTAGCCTGTATAACAACAATTTTGTCATGTGTGACCTTGTTGATTTTGCTTTAATACTTTACATGTTCCTTTATCATGAAATAACATAATAGCTACATAATACTTAATATCCAAAATTTGGGACATTACAGGTAGCCGGTTGTAAAAACCAAAAAAGGTGAAATTCGTAGTGAAGAAGCAAGAAGAGTAGCAGAATATTGTGTAAGTATTGGATTATGCATAGAATAAATAATTAGCTTGACTAAAATGAATTTGATTTATAATAACTAATATTGTTGTAATTTGTTTTGTAGTAGCGATTAATGACTCAGGAAAAGCCTGATTTGGCCACCTATGTTGGTCGAGATGATTTGTTGAGCAAAGCGATATGAGTACCTGAGTATCATGGTTCTGTTCGTGATACTGGTTTTGCAGTAACTCAAACATCATACTTCGGACGTCAGAAGAAACCCAGTCAAAGTGACGTTTTACAGTTTACGCGAGGAGATGAATAGCTTCAAACATCAAATTCAAGAACAATTTTTGGAGCAAATACATTTGATGCAAGAACAAAATGCGCAGTTGAGGATACAAATTGAACACTTGGTGCAGTGTAGGGTAACACAAAATATTCCTACCTGTGACAGCCCAAGTGTCAAAGATAGTTGCACTTCCATGCCTAGAGTCCTTCTTCCTTTAGTAATTAATTTATTCTCTATTTAATTTTTTATTACATTATAATTTAGCAAACCTCAATATATTAACTCTACTTTCCATAGGGCGAGTCGATGTACAAGTTATACGTCAATCAAGCTTCCAAGCATGCGGTTGCAGTGGGTGTTGCCTACAACACTGATAATAATACACTGCACAATTCACCACTGCCCGACAACACACTTTGAGTAAGGGTTGTCATCTACACGAATGAAGATGTGCTCTTACCGATCCCTTCTCGGGATGAGGAAAAAATGGTGAAAGATGTTATAGGTGGCTAAGTTGCTTGACCAATAGGTCTTATCGAGCCATGTGAAAATGTAGTTCATTTATAATTCCCTTTACTTTTCTTTTGCAATTCTATCTAAAACTACATGATTTTTGCAAGCTGGGAAGTCAAAAAGAAAATAAATTCAACTGCATGGCAAAATTTCAAAGTGTTCGACAACACAACCAAAGTTTAAAGCATCGGCTAGCCAATAGAGCAAAAGAAAAATGGCCTCATATCGTGATCAATTGGTATCGATTGCACCAAATTTGATTATCGGAGGAGGTCTGGAATTACATTTTAAGAGAAACATCTATAGTGCTAGTGATATAGTTGATTATATTAATAGTGATGTGTTGGCCGAAATTAGAGCCGAGAAATCGGACTAACCCGTTTAAGCCCTTTTAAGTCAAAGGGCGAGTTTAAAAATTGGATCCTTCAAAGGAAGTCGGGCCTAAAAGGGCCAGCCCTGTAAGACCAAGGGCTTAAATGGGCTGGCCCGTTATTTATTTATTTATTATTTTAATCCCCTTGCCCTCTACCTGTGTCCCTCTACCCTAAGATCTAACCCTAAAATTACTAAATTTCCCATAGCATTTCACTCTTAGTCTCTCCCTCTCAGACTCAATTGGTTTCACACTCTCACATACTCAATCTCACAGACTTAGCAGCCTGCGGCAAGTAGCAACTCGGCTTGATGACGCCAGCTCTGTTCAACTGTTCCTCCTCGTTCGTCTCACACTGTGTCAAAGTCAAAGGTAGAAGCTCGAAGCTCGTCCATTGTTGAATAAAGCCCTCAGGCAGAGCCTACTACTCAAAGTGATGCATAATCGAATTTCCTTGAAATTGATGATAGTGGCGAAGAAGATGAAAATGACAGTCGTTATACTCATGTTGCTTAGAGTGTTTAGCTTCTTATACTTTGTGAGACTGTGAGTTATTTGTGGACACTATTTCTTACCTTTGATTATGAATTTGTAACTGTATTTGTTTTATTGCATGATGCATTTAGTTAAATTTTGTGAAAATGACTTTCAGCCCTATAGGCCGGCCCTGACCTGCATGCTCTTAGGCCGGGCGTTGAAAAATAATAATTTTTCTTACCTCGGAAAGGGCAGGTCCTGATTCTCAGCTCTAGCCGAAATATGTAATCGTGGATGGGTCAGTGCTTCAGCTATCAACATCTAGATTAGGTACTTACTCATCATCATTTATTACTGTTATTATTATTTATCATTTAATTTTTTAGTTTTATTGACATTGTTTTTTTTGTACCAGGCACTTGTACCATGACATCTTAATGGATACAAATAGGGTCTAATTCTCATTTGTCAACCCTTATCTTATTGGCCAGCATTGGGGAAGAATAGATATGAATGTACAATCTAATGATATAAAAGATTACTTTAGAAAAAAAACAACAACTACTCTGCTATTTCTAGTACCATACATTGCAGGGTAAATTATTAATGGTAGTATTTCAATATATGTTGTTTTATTGTTTAACTTTTATCATGCCATTATTATTGAAGAAATTTTTTTAAAATATTTTAGGGCACATTGGATATTAATTGTTATCAATTCAGCGGAACCTACAGGTCCTCGTATTTACTATGTGGATCCTCTAATTGGAGGTCTTCCAGATAACCGTCCTAAAATGTTGCTATTGTTCAATAGGTTACTATACGCGTATATGTGTAAATATTTGCGTGTCTGGTTGAATAACTAAAAGTAATAAGTTTCTATTTGTTTTGTTAGCTCATGGACTACATATCGGGCCTCTGTCTCCTTAAGCTATTCTAAAGTTGCTGATTCTGTCAATAGCTATGTTTGGAAGAAGATACGGGTATTGATATATAAATTTACTCAAATTTTGTCATTAAACAAATTTTATTCAAAAATTGAGTTAACTATTTCGTTATATTCTTGTAGTGTCTTTTCCAGCCCAATAACAATGATTGCAGGTATTACATCATAAAATTCATAAAGGATGTAATTACACATGATCAGCCTTTTATTCCTCAAAAAGTAAGTAATTTCGTTGCAATTCATATTGTGTTTTAAATCCAATTGATTAATACTAGATAACTAAGTTTTAGTGAATTCAATTCATTTTATGCATGACTGTACATATATGTAGCATTATGAAGATCAACGTTGTGATAATTTGACTGACCATCAAGTCAATGAAGTGATAGATGAATGGTATAAATATGTGCTTAGACAAACCACTAGTTAGCTACTATTTAATTAACTAGCCTAGGGGTTGTTTCTTGCCAATTGTTGTGTTGTTTATTTAAGTTGAATTTATGCTACATTGCATTCACAATTGTAAATATATTTAGGATTGATTTTGTTAATTAGTTATTTTTTTGTATCATTTTCGAGTTATTTCATTATTGTTTTCTTTTCTTCATTTTATTATGAATATAAAAATTTGTGTTTAAAGCAGTCTATTACAATAATTTATAGGGGTTTGTATTAAAAAACAAAACAAAAATACTTCCTGTAGCACTTTATGAAGGAAGCGTAACAGGAAGGTATTATATATATATATATGTTGTGGTGTTTGGAAGCGCCACAACTTCTTCTAGTGGCGTCTTTAAATGTGGCGTGTCTTAAACGCCACAACTTATTCAAATATAAGCGTTATAGCTCCTTTTTTTTTGTATTAGTGTTCTTAAGTCCTAATGGATACCATTCATCCTTCACATTGTCTCACCAGCTCATCGTTTCCCCCATTGCTAGAAATGATAGCAGAAATCTCAACCATGGCCTCCTCCAGGTGAGTGACGACGACTGTGGCCTCCTCCAGCAACGATGGCGGCAACCTCAATTGATGACAACGATTTCCCCTTCTTCATACCTTTTCACGGTGGCCCCCAGATCCAAGTAAGCAACAAAAATGTTGGCCTCCTCTTGCGACAACGGCGATGGTTTCCCTTATTCATCCTTTCAACGATAGCCCCCAAATCTGAACTCCATCAAGGTCGTGTGTAATATCTCAAATTTTAGGACTAAAGACTAGATAATAAGCCTGAGTAAAGAAGACTACTAAACCCAGTTCGGGAAGAGTTCCAATAATGCCTAAGAGCCATAATGACTTTTAGAGGCTCATTTAGGAACTAGAGTATAGGATTTAGTTCCAAATAGTCGAAGCAAATGCCTGATTCCTTTATCTAGAGTCAAATAGGATCTAAAGTCTAACTTGGATCCAAAAAGAAGAGGAAATGACATCTTGAAAATGGAAAGAAAGAGAAATAAAATAAGAGAAAGTAGACTTAAACAGGGTCACGTAGAACTTGAAACCACTTTATTTGGAATTTTGTAGATTTAGTTATGATTTTTGGAAGTTCGGCCAAGAAACAGGGGATTCTTGGCCGCGGCCCAAAAGCTCATAACCTGTTTTTATCCGCGGCCAAGACCTAAATTAGCCTCTAAAAGTCATTATGGCTCTTGAACATTCTTGGAACTCTTCCCGAACTGGGCTTAGTAATTTTCTTTATTCAGGCTTATTCTCTAGCCTTTAGTCCTAAAATTCAGGATATTACAATTAATTTAGTTCCCAAATTAACCTCTAAAAGTCATTATAGCTCTTGGGCATACTTGGAACTTTCCTGAATTAGGATTAATAGTCTTTTTTACTTGGCTTATTCTCTAGTTTTTAATCATAAAATTCGGGATATTACATTGTGGACATAGATCTAACAGGGATTTGTCTTCTTATCGAATATCCGCATTTAGCTGCATCTCAGTTGGATTATATTACCTAAATGTCTCACGGAACTTGGCTGTAAATTAGAGATTTCAAGAGAGCTTTGGTTCATATTTTCTCTAACTTGGACTTGAGTGCAATTTTCCGTATGGTTTAAACATTGTAATATGATTCTGCTGTCAATAAAAAAACATTGCAATTAGATCATCGTAATAATAAAAATTTTATTATTTTAATATAGCATATTTTAAGGGTATTATGATTTTATACAAGAAAAACATATCTTTGTTTGATAAAATTTGAAGGGCAAAAAAAGAAAATACCACTTAAATTTTAAACTTTTAAATAAATGATTTCTTACTAAAATGAGTTGTGATTTTCTATACTTTTATAATTAATATATATACTTTTATAGACAATAAAACTAATTTGAGACTTTAAAATTTAAGTGATATTTTCTTGTATTTTTCATTAAAATTTAGGGTGACTCACACCTTTTTCTATGAATTTTTTGTGAAAGAAATTTAATGTACACATAAATATGCATATCAATAATATTTATAAAATTCAAAAAAGAATTAAAAAAACTATAAAGTATAAACTACAAAAAATTCGGTTTTAAAATTTTAAATTCAAGGTGCCATGCCCATGCCTACATTAGTTATGTCAATTAGATTATTAGAATTCATTTAAAATAATCATTATTTTGCATAAAAATGAAATGATCCAAACTCAGTATATGGTTACATACGTGTAAAGTACCTATTTAAATGGTAGGGAGTACGTTTTTTACTCATCAAAATGTGCATCCATCTCCAGTATTGGATTAATTTTGGATAGTCTGGATTTGATTTAATTTAATTTTTATATTTTTAAAAAAATTTATATATATAAAATTAAAAACAAAGATGATCTTATAAATATCATTATTCATAAAAATAAATCTATCATTTTAAAAGTCACAAATTTAAAATTTTAACTGTTTAGATTAAATTTAATCGGTTATGATCTAATTATAAGGATAAGAATTGGGTGAGTATTAAATAGGCATAGTAAACTAACAGACTTTGCAATTATGTGTAAACATAACGACTAAATATACAGAGCAATATATATATATATATATATATATATATATATATATAATATAGTGTAAGATCAACTATTGGTCGTCAAGTGTGTTTGAAGCTTTCGAAGTGCAATACGCAGGGGCCATACAAATAAAGCATGGGATTCTTAATCTTGCTTTTATAATTCACATGTGGTTTGTCTTATGTCGCTTTACCTAATCACCTCACAATTCTATTCATTAGCTAACTAAAAAAAAAAAAAAAAGCCACTACACAGAACCTTCCCACTATCAATCCCAGGTGGGTTCGCCTTCCAGGACATGGTGGGTCCCCGTAAGACCCTAAACCCTAAGGTCAAAAGAAGCAAAACAGGATATAAAAAAAAAAAAAATATATATATATATATCCAGGGACAAAACTTCGGAAAGGATGAATTGTAACAATCTTACCCTATAAATAGCCCATTTTCATAATTTGAAATCGTGATCTTCATATGAGACTCACACCTGTAATATATATAGTTTGTTTAGATAATTTTTTGAAGAATTTATAAGTATTTTTTTTATGTAAATTAAAATAAAATTTTTTCACATATTTACTTTATATATCATAAATCATAATTAAAAAATTACTTTTAAAGACTCTAATCACTGTTCTAAAAAAAATTATAACTGAGCAATGAGAAGTATCTATGAGCAGCATGTTGCAGAAGCAATAGTTCTTTTGAAAATGACTTCACTCCTACTTATCTATTTATCTATTGACCTGCTATATATAACATGATATATAAAAGGGTTAAATATCTTTTTTATTCCTGAAATATTGTCTTAAGGGTAATTTTATTTTGAAAGTTTTATTTGGGGTAATTTCACCTTGAACGTTATCGCAGTTAAGTTGACTATTAGTTCACCATATTTAGAGACTAATTTACTCTAAAGTGAAAACTGCTAAGTAAATTTGTCCTTAAGATAACTACAAAATTGTCTTAAAAGTCTAAATTTAGGAGCAAATTTATCTCTGAATCTGATCAACTAACGGTTAAACTTAATTTAGATAACGGTCAGGGCGAAATTTCCGCACAAATAAAATTTTCAGAATAAAATTACCCTTAAACCGATATTTGGAGGATAAACATAATTTTTAACCCTGTATAAAATATATGTACCCTTTGATTTTGACTTGGAGTTTTTTTCACTTTTGCGCGTGGTCATCAACAGTTACTTACTAACTCTTAACGTCAAGATCATTCACTGGTAAATATGGAGAAGCATGTCTTCTTAGATCAGCTTCATACACACACAGAAAAAGCAGAAACTTAATTGAGCTTTTAATTAAGGTCTCTTCTGGTTGTTATCTTTATTTTTTTCTTATTTTGCTGCCAGATTTTAGTGGGCATTTAATGATGTCATATATATGTCATGTCACCAAAACATTTGACTCAGTAGTTTGATTTCATTTCTGACCCTAACTAACTTTATTGAATGAAGTGGTAAAAAGAATTAAAACTTAAAAGCAACATGAGAAGGAAAAAAGTTATGGTCTTATGGATATTGCTGCTATAATAAGGTTGAGACCTCTGAGAATGAATACAGAATAATCAATAATATCAATATAACTACAGAAGCTGTTTAAAAGTCATTTTATTGATTCAGATTAGTTTATACAAATAGTTCTAGTTCCACGCTAATCTCTGCAAGCCACTGAAACTGAAAGAGAAGGTCTAGAGTCTAGACTATAAATAAGAGCTACATCAAAAGATATATATATATATATATATATATTGCAGATCAGTTAGCTAGCTAGCTCTTTCAACATGACGTATGAACACAGTATCCAAATCTGGAGGAGTGAAGAACTTTTTAACGCCACGGCGATACTTGCACCCTAAAGCTGACGCCGGCGACGGCGGCTGTGGCTTCCGGGGAGCCGGCGGACACTTGGAAATCGGAGGGATTCTGGACTCTTCCCCTGTCGGCGTCGTCAGACACTCCTCCATCTCCTCATCGTCGTCGTAGCCGCCGCTGCTTGATTTCTCCGCCGTGTGAATTGGCTTCAACGGCGCACGTAAAGTGATTCCGGCGATGACCCATTTTTTATTGTTACTAGCATCAGACGACGACGATGAAGACGAGGACTCAAAGCCTCCTTCCACGACCTGCGCCTTCTCGGAGAACCCCATATTTATAAACCAGAGAAAAACAAAAAACTGTTTCAAGATAGTGTATATATATCAAAAAGGCAGGGGAATAAGGGAATAAAGATCTCTTTTTTAAGGCAAAATAAAAGGACTTTGTTCTTTTTTTTTCTTTTTCTGGGCGTAAGGGGAATAAGAATAAGAGATGAAGCCAGTAGGAAAGTGCAGGAAAAAAAAGGAGCTTTGAGGTTGGTTCAAAATATGAAAAGAGCAAAGAGTGTGAATGAAGATTGTTGAAGCAGAGGAAACAGTGAAAGAGATTGGAGAGAATTGTTAAGATATGATTATAAATGAAGAATGTGACGAAGGTGAAGTATGAGATGATGAGAATTGAGATGGTGACTTGTTATAGGCGAATTGGGAAAAGAGAGAGAGAGAGAACCCGAGGAAACTCGTGAGTTGCTGACAAAGATATAGAAAAACCAGATGAGAGAGAGAGAGACGGTGGAGGAAGAGGGTGCCCGAGAAAATAGCTGACCGACGGGCAAGAGAGAGAAGGGAGACATGAAATTTGGCGCCAAGTTACATGGCGTGTTTCGGATCGCCAACATATCAGTCAGCCCTAAGCTAATGTTAGGCTAGAGTCATTTGCTTTTTAAAATTGTTCCTCTTTTTTGGAAGATGCTCCATGTTTTTAATTTTTACTTTTTTTTTTGTGAAACAGTCATCAAAAGAATCAGAGAAAATTAGGAAAAGTTTATTAATAAGAGTAACCTAACTCAGAATATTAATACTTGGGTGCCCCCCCCCAGTCTCCATATCACATGTGTGTATTGTAATCGAGTTAAGTATTAATACTGTGTGTGTATAAGAATTTGCAGAGTACATTCTGCATGTATAAATGTTTATCATACACTTATCACTAATAAAATTTTTAATGAGGGATTTCCCACAATTTTTCTGAAATGTTATATATTTAAGTTTAAGAGTATTTAGAAAGTGTTTGGATCAATTTTGGCTTTTTTATAAGCCCAATTTAAGTAAATTGAGACAAAGTTATTTCACATATTTATTTTGTATATCATAAACCTACTTCGTATACTGTAGACCTTATATACTGTAAAACCTACCTCGTATACCATATATCACAATTGAAAAATATTTTTAGAGATTCTAATCACTATTCCAAACACCCTCTTAGTTAAATTATTTGTATATAAAATTTAAGGAGTTATATGTACAATTTCTCTTATAATTGTCCAATTAATTATAAATGACACATTTATTGTATTTTATTAAAATAGAGATTAATAATTATACCGTTAATTATGGATCATGTGTTTTATACTCCCCAGTTCTAAATAGAAGTCTTAATTGACATCTTTTTAGAGAGACCAAGAAAATTAGATAAGTTATTTAATTATATCATATGTTATATATCAGTTATAAGCCAAAAAAATTAATTTGAATTTTTTTAATTAATTTTATTAATTTCTTTAAAAATAATCAAATCTTATATTTAGACTAAACGAAGACAGGAAGTGACATTAGTAGCATTTTTCTTAGACATTTCTTAAATGTGAGGTTGCACGTGTTTGATCCTCTACTTTTTCTGTTGGGTGTAAAATTATTAAAAAAGAAAAATCAGACCCTCAATTACATATCAAGGGATAATCCAATTGGATGAGATATTGTTACCGTAAATTTTGACAATATAAAAGTTCTGGCAAAAAACAAGTTTTGATAATAAAGAGATACGGGCTCGGTCTTCTTTTATCAAGAATATTCTCACTCGTGAGTTGGTATATGGAACAAATCTATTATATTTATTTATTTATATTTTTATTAAATATAAATCACTCATAATCTTTATAATAAATCTCAATCCATTATCTCTCAAATAAGGATATAATTGGTTAGTAAGGTATATAAGTATAGCTCATTTGGATTAGTTTATGGAAGTTCCATAAGTATTTATAAATCGTGATTCACGGAATACGAAGTAGCTTTTACGGTCTACGAGGTGCTTTTACAGTCTACGAGGTAAATATGTGAAGGAAATTTATCTCGATTTATATAACTCGGGCTTATATAATAAGCCCGATTTATAAAAGCTCATCCAAACGAGTTACAGTTATTGCTTTTAACTACTCCTTCCTTTCAATGTTTTTTATAAGCAACTTTTTTTTTTCCTAAAGTTGATCCTTAATATAAGTAATTTTTTTTATTTCAAAATTTAAACTATATTTTCTTTTTCTATCCCTATTAAATACATATTTTTATATTAATTATTTCTCACTCACCACTAATTCTCTTTCATTTATTTATTTATTACTTATTCTCTCTTATATTTTATATCCATTCTCTCTTCTATACTTTTTTCATAAATAAGGGCATGTTTGAAAAAAATGATATTTTTGACATATTTCTTATTTTTAATTAATCTTAACCACTAGCTCGTCTTGCGCAATAAAAAATGCTTATAAAAAAGATTGGAGAGAGCAACATTTTGAACGGCATGATTTTAATAGTTATTCCTTATAAAAATGATCACGTGAAGTAATATACTTGGTTTTATTTATTTTTTCTTTAAGAAACTACTCTATACCATTATATTACACGAAGATTTATTTATGACTTATGAATAATGATAAGCTACATGACTTATGTTTTATTTTTGTTCCTTACTCATAGAAAGTATATTTTCATTCAGTTAATTATAATACCATGAGTCTCAAATAATCATTTTTTATGTCATCACTAATTGTTGCTTTTACAACTTAACTTAATATATCATCATTTGATAATGTTATGTCAATATTTAAAATTTTAATGACAGTATCTTTTGTTAATAGAAACATGGGTAGAGGACTGAAAAACATTATAAAAAGGTACTAAAATAAAATAATGTGTGGAGTTAAAAAAACTAAAAGTATAGCTTTCCCTTTGATACCTATAACCAAGTTTTCTATTTTTGATGAATTAAATAGAAAAAATGTTGGTCCAGTCATTTTCTTTATGAAGGAAGGGCCTATGTTAATTATTCATCGTCATTTTTAAAATAATATAAGGCGTAAGGCCCTTGAGTTTCATAATCTGTCCTATCAAAATTTTGAAAAGCAATTTTCCCCTTTTATTTTTTTTAGCAAAAAAGCTATAACACCTAGCCATGCTATATATATTGGGATAAAAAATTAATTAGGAAGAGTAAAAGCTTGTTACACATGTCATCTAGAAATAGGTTCCTATACTCTAAACATAACCATCCTTGTAATTTTCTGCTTTCATGTCTCATTGTGTATGTATTCCATTGGTGCCTTCTGTTTTCTTTTTATCCTCTCACTTTTTTAGGTGGATTATTTAATTTCCTGCAACCATATCTTATTGTGTATCTGTTATCTTCTTATATAGATGAATGGAACCTTTTTTTTTTAAACAAAATTATCAAGATATGGTAAGATATAGGATTAGCTAGTGGTTTTGAAATACAATGGGTTGTTTTATAATTAAATATCCATTATAATTAATAATCCAAATTCAAAATCTTCTTTTTTTAAGCCTCAGTCTTAAAGCACTTGAATAATCTCAATTGTTACTTCTTATCCTGCTATAATTGCAACAATAAAGGCATATTAGGTTTTTAAGTTAAAGACAAAAAGGTTGATTTTTTCCCCCCAAAACTGTTGATACAAATATCTGTATAATTTTCTCATAATAATCAAACTAGTGGGAAATGATATCATTATATGACAGCAATTCTGCCATCATATAAGTTTTTCTTTGAAAATATCTCCTTGATTTGATAAAATATAAATGGACACCTACATAAATATTCAACGTGTTGTTGTCTTTTACACACACACACATATATATTCTTATGAGACGTACACATTCAAAATGACATCCTCTGACATGAGCAATTCAAGAAAGTCATCATCATATACAGCATGAAACTATGCTATGACCTACTCAGTTATGAGTAATTTCTAGGCCGATTTCTTTTCCTAATTATTCAAAGAAATAATCTTTCTTTTTTATTGATGGATGAAAATATGAAACATAACTGTTAATCATAAGTAATCTCACATCAATATCAGATAATTTAAATGTGTCTGAGTGGATGAGAAAGGAAGGAGGCGTAAACAAACAAGAAACAGCTGTAGGCTTCAAAGCTACCTTTTTTTTATTATTTTTTTTAAAGGAACGTCCAATATTCCATATTACTTTTTATCTTGATTCCCTCATCTTTACAACTTGCAAAAGACAGTCCTGCCAGGAAACTCTGGATTTTATCCTTCTATTTTCTTCTTGCATGACTAAAAAGATTGAAAGTTATGAATAATCTGTACGTATAACAAGTTGTACTATTCATAGATTTCTTACAATACACCGGAAACATATGCAGCTGTACGAAAACTAGCCCATGCTTCTAACAGATTTAAAGTGGGAAAGTTACTATGAAGTCTTAAAAAATGAATATAATCACAAAAAAGTCCCATAATAAATGAATATTCTTTAACATGAATCCTACATCAGAACTTATTATTGCATGTCGCTTTATAATTGTGGGACTCTTTAGTGATTACTATTTCTTTAAGACTTCATAGTGATTTTTTCCCTTTTAAGTGAATAAGTTATAATGAGACTCCACATTGATCATAAGTACACTCTTCTCTGTTTGTATGAATTTTTCCATTATGGTGTCCAAAGGCTAGGTCAGGATGAGTTTTACCTAGAACCCTAGTTTTAAAATTTGAAGTTGACATTCAGAATTCTCAATGCAGAAGATGCAAACGATTATTATTTTTTATTTGAAGGGTAAGGATTGACCAGCTCACAGATGCACATAGATATGAATAAAATGTAAACTCAAAGTGAACTGATTACATCCTTGAATAAATCTCTATGTTCTTCATATTGATCCATGAACTCATCATTGAATTTTTTGAAACTATCCATAATAGCAGGCATGTCTTCCTCGGCTGGCAAAATAGTTGTCCTCAAATGGAACTCCCTACAAAACAGAAATTTTCAGGCATTAAAAGTTGATTATCAGAGAGAGGAATATATATATCTGTTTTATTAAATAAATTATCAAGTCATTATTTATTACCCTTCTTTCTGGCCAAATCCTGAACCAGGAACAGTGGATATGCCAGTAACTTACAAAAAGCTTGAGACAATAAAAAACATCAGGGGCTTCTCTAGCTTGTTTAGCAGCCTCTATTGCTCTTGGAGGCAATCGTATTCGAGGGAATGAATACATAGCACCTGAAATACCATCACTTGATTGATGATCAATGGATTAGAAGAACAATCAAATATCATCACATTCCACAGAAAAGTGAACCATCAGCCCCATCTGTACAACAAATGAGATATATCTCCAGGTTTGGGTGGATTCACCATCAGCCCCATCTGTACAACAAATGAGATTATAGTTCCAAAAAATGAGTTCGTACTAAAATATCATATCAGAAAACATTCGATCCATCCAGCTTACAAATATCTGTGCTGGAACATTTGGACTGAGGTAGATTGATGCAACTTTGTAGATCTCATCAACCGCCTGCAAATGAAATAAGTGCCAGTCAAAGTGAATCATCAACAGGGAGTAAATAAGAGTAGAGAACTGAGGTACCACAGCAACTTTAGTTTCATGAAATAACATTACATGAGGCACTGACAGATGTATTTCTGGGTCAATGTCACAAACAACATTGTTAACAAAGTTCCTCAGTAACTTCAAATAAAGCAATTGCCAAGATATACCTCTGGAGGAATGTTTGTCAACTCATAATATCCACCTCTCTGTCCACATTCACCCCAATATCCTTTTGACACTGTGTGAAAAGAAACAAGCTGGAGTTCCTTGCTTATTGGTGGGCCCATATCCATCAAAACCTATTTGAGGAGGAAAACTAATAGCTATAGTATTAGCTGTTAAGGTCACAGGCAAAACTGCAAGATTAGTGGCACAACAAAGAATACCTTTTTGGCACTGACAAAGGGTCGTTCATCTTGATATATGTTTTGTTGGTAAACCTCATCTCCAAGCAATACTAGATTTTCTTGGTAACAGTAACGCAACACCTCTCTTAAATTTGCTTCGCTAAGGCATTGACCAGTAGGGTTTCCAGGATTTATGATCACCATTACTCTCACCTGCTCATATTTCATTAAAAGCATGAAAATATAGCAAGCGACATAGGCAAACCCAAGCACATAAGTATATAAAACTTAATAAAGATAATACACCATCATGGGTGACGCCACCAGCTTATATTTGGTCATATTGTTTATTAATCACAATCAATCATCTTCTTCTACTTCTTGTTTCTTTTTTTGTTGTTGCTCTTTTTCTCTCCTGGATGCCTGAGGAGAGAAAGTGTCAACAAAACTTGGTTTCGCTGTGAAAAGGCAATGGTCCTCATATGAAACCAATGTCCACCTCATCCAAGCGTACAACAGATAATTTTGTAGGTTTAAATTAACAGAACACTTCATATCATGTCAGCAAAGTCAGAGACACACCGTTATGCCTTTATAACGGGCCTGAGAAACAGATTGGCGAATTTCATTAATATCAAGGCCCCAGTTTGCTGTCTCTTCAAGATAGTATGGTACAAGTGTACCACCAAAGAGAGCAATTGTTGCTGAGTAGAGTGGATATTGTGGGACAGGAACCAAAACCTGGAAAATTAGTAAGTGTTGGAAATTACTTTGAAATTGAACTTGGAAGACACAACTGGGTCACCAAGAAGCAAAAAGTCTAGATTACCCTATCCCCTTGGCCTCGGATGATAGTTTGTAAAATCTGCATCACAGCCTTGCCGGCACCATCAGTGAGACATATGAGCTCTGGATCACTGTAAATGGAGCAACAATCAATTAATCTCTCACCAGACAACTTGTAAACTACAAGTTGTAAAGAAGGTGTAACGGTATGTCTCTGTCTGAGGCCTTGTTTTAAGAAACCTGTAAAACAACAATAACAGCAAAGTTTTATCTTATAAGGTGGGGTCAGTTACATGATAATACGACGCCATTAAGCTCTATACAAAACTAGCTCTTTTAATAGATTATTAACTAAAAAATCATACTTTATAACCTCAATGAGTATTCACTTTGGTCTTCTTCTATCTCTCAAGGGGAGAGGCTGTTTTCAGGATTTGAACTTATGACTTTTAAGTGATATGGTAGCAATCTTACCATTACGCCAAGACTCACACTTTCTTAAAAAAAACCAGTAAAAGATTTAACAAAAATATATCAAGAAAATAAATGATCCACCATGAATCATAAATACCTTGGATAGCCATCACGCCTTTGTATGAACTCAGCCACCTCCTTCCTTACTCCTGGTAAGCCTCGAGAGTCACTGTAAGCACCTACAAGATATATCTTTAGTTTTGCATTCATTGGTGGAGAGATTCGATATCAAGGAGCATAATATGGTAGCAGCAAGAAAGATTTGCAGATTAAAAAAAAGATACTGCTAAATTTAAAAAGCTTTTCAGTTATAACTTAAAACGTAGTTCTGCAAAGGTGAAGATTCATTGGGATGGAAGGGATTTTTGTGATACAAATGTTACTGTATCAATATTTATGTCTTCATTTCAAGTATAGATTTCAAATGGATGAAAACTGATCATATGCTTAAAAATTGATTCAACCCATTAATATATCTGCTAACATCATTTTAGTGAAACCTGCTCTCCGGGGAAGTTTCAGTTTGGGGTTTGCCTTGATATAGGATCTTGGGCAAGAAATTTATAGGGGGTAAAAAGAGAGAGCCAGGAGAGAGAAATAGATGCTATTCCTTTACGTGATAAAATTAATTAAGTTAGTTAATATGACATGTATTTTCTATAATACCCTTGTTATCTTTTTAATTCTTTCATTCTCTCTCCTCTTTTATTGTTGTTAATGTAGCATTAATAGAGGTAACTTAGGAAAAGATTGACTAGAGTATTTTAAAAAATATATGTCTATTAACTAATTCAACTAATTTCTTTAATATTATCAAATTAAATAAATATGTCTTATATTAAAGACGGGAGAGAGTAACACCTACTTACTTGGACAAGGATAGATTGAGAATAAAGGAGTGTTATACCTTAAAAGGAGAACAAAAAAATATGTGAAACTGGGCCACATTATCTATCTTTCACTCTATGATTCTGTATAGTATAAAGAATTAAATGTAGTAGCAACAATACCAAGACCGCCGGGAGTCATTGAAAGATAATGCTTAGCTCTAGCAATTGCATCAGCAGGGAACAGAAGGCCCACATTAGGATCATCTAGAAGAAACGGAGCCTGGCACAAAGCAACAACCTGTGACACAAAAATTGACGAGGTTCAACATTATCAACAAATACAGTAGTTGTCTGCATTCCAGCAAGAGGATGTTTTGATCTTGACTTTAAACATGTCAAAAGATAAGACCAAACAAAATTCTAAGTGTCCGTTTGGAAATCTATTAAAAAAATGGTTTTTTTTTTAAATGGGCTTTTACAGAAGTTAGATTAAAAATAAGTGAAATTGTAAATGTGATTTATTTTTGGATTGACGATGGCAGAATTAACTTTTTTGAAAAAGGCTGAGGCTATGAGCTTATACTAAAAAGCTCTTTTTTAAAAAAAGCACATCAGAAGTTAATGTGTTTCTAAATACAAAAAAATGAGCTTTTGCATGAAAAACTCATTAAATGGGTTTTTTTGAACTTTTAATAGGATCCCAAACAAACTCTAAGTAGCGAATGTAAACCGAGGGAAAGTCAATGGTCTCCGCCCCAGAGCAGGAGGATTACCAATATTTAAGAATATAATCTGATAGAAATAATTAAAAAAAATGAGTTCGTGTGGACATATATACAATAACATAAAAGCAAATATATGTGTATCTATATTTTGTGTGTGTGTCTGTCTGTCATTTTTTCTGCGTCTACATTTATAGGATTTTCAAACTGACTATACAAACAAGTAGACTATGTTTACTACATACAGGCATATAGGTGAAAGAACAAACTCTTTTTACAACTCCACTTTAAGTAAATGAAAGTTAACAACATATATAGAAACTATGATCGTATTTTATCTAAAGCGGACAAGAAGTCTGGTAACAACAACTAATGTGACTACCACTCCTATACTTATTATAAATATAATTTTAGAAGAAATTTTTGATCCAAAATATAATTCCACTTACATGTTATTAATAAATATTTTTTAATTTTACCTAATTCTTGTTGAAAGAAAGAAAGAGGAGAGAAACATAAGAATGATTTGTAAATACAGGGAGGGACAGAGAAAATTTTAATACGGGTAAACTTAAAAAACTTTAAGCATATTTAATAACTTAACTAACAATTCTTGATACTCCCTCCTCCAATCCATAATATAAGGTTTGGTTTAAAATATAAGCCACTTGTAAAATAATTAATGTTTATTTTTCAATTATGTCCCTATAATTAATGCTCGTTTCTAATTTTATCTACTCATTAAATTTTTAAATATATTTTTTAATAAGGGTAAAAGTGAAAAAAAAATTAGTTTATGGCATATTTAATAAGTTAACTGTCACTTTTTATTTTCTGTGAATTAGTTAAATTACCCTACATTATGAAGCAAAAAGAGAAAGAGAGTATGTGTGAATTAGTTATAATGGAGTACGAGAGTGGAATGATAAAAATAAGAATATATGAATAATTTGCAATTACAATCGTCCAGTTACATTATAGTGTTTGTTTGGTAGAGCGATCTTGAATCGGGTTTATTATATAAGCCCGATTCACGTAAATCGAGACAAATCTTCTCCACATATTTATCTTATAGACCGTGAAAGCACCTCGTAGACCGTAAAAGCTACCTCATAGACCGTAAAAGTTACTTCATATTCCGTGAATTACAATTCATAAGCACTTATGAAATTTTCAACCTCTATTCCAAACAAGCTCATAGTCTACATCCATCCTCATAAAATTTGGCGAGTCAAAATTAAAAAAAGAAAAATAACAGTTGAAGGATTATCTTAGCAACCAGCACTGATTTAATTCAACAACCAACAAGTGGAAGTCAAATGTAATTTATGTATGAGACGACGTAGAAGAGATAATAAAAATACCTTCTTTCCTTCCTTTTGAAGCTCAGAAACTCGAAGGTATAATTCACCTCTAACAGCATAATGATCACGTATAATTTCTTTCATCACTTGCAAGATGTTGTTAAGTGGGGATCATAAGAATGCCTCATTGATCCTTCATGTTTGAATACTAATGAATTAAATTAAACACTGAATTCTAAGGAAAATAGCACACTCGATATGTAGAAAGAAATGCAGCAGCAACAAATTTGCAACAACGTAGAGATAAATTAACACAGCAAAACCATATTAATAGAGAAGCAGAAGAAGGTGTAGAATCACAATTCAGTAACCTGCGACACCAAGTCAAACGTAAGGTTGGTAAAGGAAGAGTTTTCTACATACCCAGATGATATAAAACGTAAAAGATTCAGTCTTTTCGCTGCGATATTGCTAACAATATGTCCTGCTGTAGATCGAGTATATTATAATATGTATCTGAAACTTTTTTGCTTTAATTTGATCTTGTATGCATGTGGAAGTGGTAGTTGGGGGACACAATGGCCGCACTAGAACCACTGAACGATAGCAGGTAAATTAATTAATTCATCACATTTACATTAAGTAATAAGAAAATCTATTATATGATTCGATACCAGCTCAGCCACATGCTTGTTACTACGCAAATTCAGTCTTCTTTGATTTTTTTTAATTATCACCCTCTCCACTGAATTTTTTTGAGGTTCCATCTCAAATGGTTGATGGCAAATGTTAGATTTTGGTGAACTTGTAGCGTTGAATTTGTTTTGTTCGTAGATTGTTTATG
Organism: Albizia julibrissin; assembly: GCA_037074505.1. NCBI lineage: Eukaryota > Viridiplantae > Streptophyta > Magnoliopsida > Fabales > Fabaceae > Albizia > Albizia julibrissin. The sequence goes on along the minus strand of CM073488.1, from coordinate 35,965,823 downwards.
ATGTGGTGATATGTTGGCCATTTTTAATTTTAGGGAAGATAGATCTTTTTGTCATGATGCTTATGATGTAAATGATATGTTTACCCTTTTATTTATAATATTACATGATCATGGTCTTTGAGATTTTATCGTATAAGCAATATAAGTAATTTTAATAGTACTATTATTTATTAGACATATATGTTAAGCATGTGATTAGTTGGTTGGTTGTAAACGTAAGACAAGTCATTAGACACATGGTATAAACTAAAGAGAGATGCATCTCTTATAAATGTACTTCTCTTGTTCATAATCATAGCTTCTTAATTTCTCTTAAATCTTGGCTTCTGGCATTAGGGGCATTTTCATTATATCAATTTCTTAAGTTATCATACCATTTTGTTTTTATATTGAATTCTTATCATTTTATTAATAATATTAAATAATGCATACTTTGTTTATTTCCATTTATTATATTTAATTTCAAAAACTAATCTTTTTATTTTTTTTAATCTTAAAAATAAGGAAAAATTTCACTCTGGTCTCAAGGAAGGCAAATTATTACTTTAAAGCCCCTTAAAATTTCTAAACAACATACAAGTTCCATAGAACCCGAGAGTAAAATATTGAAATTGTGAAAAAACACCCTTTCGTATATATACCATGTGTGAGGCCCGATTAAAAGTCCCCCAATTTGAATTTCAGACCTCATTGAACCGAGTCCTAAATCACATTGATATGTGTCTCTGCATTTCGTCAGACATAACTATCCTTGTAATTTTCTGCATTCACGTCTCATTGTGCATGTATCCCATTTGTGCCTTCTGTTTTCTTTTTATCCCCTCACTTGGTGGATTATTTAATTTCCTGCACCCATGTCTTATTGTGTATCTGACTATCTGTTATCTTCAGAGATACATGAATGGAATCTAATTATTTTTTTAATTTATCAAGATATGGTAAGATATGTCTTCTGCATTCATGTCTATTTTTATTTTTTTAAATTTATTGTGTATCTGATTAACTTGAATTCTCTCAACTGTTAACATCGTATCTTGATATAATTGCAATGAAGGCATCAGAGGTTTTTAAGTTAAAAGGTTGATTTTTTTAATTCCCCCCCCCCAACTGTTGATACAAATTCAAACTGGTGGGAAATGATATCACTATATACATGAAAAGCAATTCTTGCATTATAAGTTTTTCTATCTTAACGCCTCGTTCTCTATATTATCCGCTTTGGAAACTCGTCACCCCTCACGACTGTAAAATGTGTCAAAAGGACCAGACACTTATAAGGCGTCTTTAGTTTCCCTCTCTAGTCGATGTGAGACATAACACTCCACCCATTTTTGGGCCCAGTGTTCTCGCTAGCATATCAGTCCACATCGATCTGAACCTAGCTCTTATACTATTTGGTAGAGTATAATGTCCCACATTGACTAGGGGTGAACAAAAGACTCCTTATAAGAGTCTGGATACATTTCCCTCTCGATGCATTTTAAAACCCGGGGGGAGGGGTGACGCTCCTCCACAAAAACTTTCGACGTAAATTTACACCTTAATCTTTTTTTGAATGTAATGTATTCCATATTACTTTTTATCTTGATTCCCACATCTTGTCATACTAATCACAAATTTCTTATAATACATAAGAAACATATGTGGCTGCAGTAAAACTAGCTCCATACTTCTCATGTTTCTAAGGTAAGAGAATTATTATGAAGTATTATGAAGTATCGAGGAAGGAATGTAATTAACAAAAAATTTCACAAGAAGTGAGTAGCGGTGACATGTCATTTCTTGTGTCAAAACTTGTCATTGCAAACTACTCATTTGTTATAGACCTTGTTGGTGATTAAATCATTTTCTTGGGACCTCATAGTGATGTTCCTTTTAAGATGAATCATAGATATACTGATTTTGTTATAATCAGACTCCACATCAGTCACAAGTACACTCTTCTCTGTTTGTAGGGATTTTGCCATTGTTTTATATAATGATGTCCATAGTCTAGGTCAGGTCGAGTTTACTCTAGAACCCTAGTTTTGAAATTTGATTTTGACACTCAGAATTTGTTATCTCCATTCTCCAATAAAGGAAAGGTAGATTCTCTGTACAGAAGATGTAATGATTTTTCAGAAGGTTGTGGAGTGTCCAGCTCACAGATGCAAATAAATATGAATAAAATGTGAACTCAAGGCGAACTGATCACATCCTTGAATAACCTCTATGGTCTTCATATTGATCCATGAACTCATCATTGAATTTTTTGAAACTATCCATAATAGCAGGCATGTCTTCCTCAGCTGGTAAAATAGTTGTCCTCAAATGGAACGCCCTATAAAAGCATAAAGTTTTAGGCATTAAAAAGTTGATTAACAGAGGGATATCTGTTTTATTAAATAAATTATCAAGTCATTATTCATTACCCTTCTTTCTGGCCAAATCCTGAACCAGGAACAGTGGATATGCCAGTGGCTTCCAAAAGCTTGAGACAATAAAAAACATCAGGGGTTTTTCCAGCTCGTTTAGCAGCTTCGACAGCTCTTGGAGGCAATCGTATTTGAGGGAATGAATACATAGCACCTGAAAAACCATTACTTGGTTGATGATCAACGGATTACCCCGGACACGATTTTCAAAAATATCAAAAGTGTAAGCAAATATCATCACATTCCACACAAAAGCTCTAGTGAAGTGTAATCACCTTCTGTAAAATTACATACAACATTCCTGCAGCTGTTAAATCCATCAGTCATTAATCTCGCTCTCCTCCTCAGTGATTCGAGTATTCCTTTGCTGTATTTAAAAGAAAAATTGCCAATTTAGATGGTATGGAATGTGAGGGATGTTGGTACATCTCTCAAGAAAACCACAGCTAACTAAAATGAAATTTGACACCCAACAGATGGGTCTTATTATTATTATTACCTTTCCCTAACAAATTGGTCATAAGATATATCTCCTGGTTTGGGTGGATTCACCATCAGCCCCATCTGTACAACAAGGGAAGAGGGGTTGGAGGTACTTTATGAGATTATAGTTCCAACAAATGAGTTCATACTAAAATATCATATCAGAAAACATTCATTCAATCTAGCTTACAAATATCTGTGCTGGAACATTTGGACTGAGGGAGATTGATGCAACTTTGTAGATCTCATCAACTGTCTGCAAAAGAAAGTGAGAGTCCAAGTAAATCATCAACCGAGTAAAATAAGAGTAAAGAACTGAAGTACCCCAGCAACTTAGTTTTGTGAAATAACATTTCCCCTTTGTTTGGATGGAGGGAAAAGTGAGAGTAAAACAAGGAGAGGGAATGCTAGGAAGGAAAACCCCACAAAATAGTTAAATTTTTTTGCTATTTTTAGAGTTTTCCCTCCTAGTATTCTTTTCCCTTTAATTTTCTTCCCATCCAAACATAGGGTTCATGTGCATCGACAGATGTATTTCTGGGTCAATGTCACAAACAACATTGTTAACAAAGTAAAATTTGGAGAAATTACAGTTGCTGAATTATTTTGTGAAAAAATAAACAATATTTAGGCCTTTCTCAATTTCATGTTTCCACCAATCCATGTTCTAACTCAAGTTCCTCTGTAACTTCAAAGGACTTGCCAAGACGTACCTCTGGAGGAATGTTAGTCATCTCAAAATATCCACCCCTCTGTCCACATTCACCCCAATATCCTTTTGACACAGTGTGAAAAGAAACAAGCTGGAGTTCCTTGCTTATTGGTGGCCCCATATCCATCAAAACCTATTTGATGTGTAAAAAAATAGCTAAAGTATTAGCCGTTGAGGTTAGAGGAAAAACTGGCAGATTAGTGGCACAACAAAGAATACCTTTTTAGCACTAATAAAGGGTCGTTCATCTTGATAGATGTTCTGTTGGTAAACCTCGTCTCCAAGCAATACTAGATTTTCTTGATAACAGTAACGCAAAACCTCTCTTAAATTTGCTTCACTAAGGCATTGACCAGTAGGGTTTCCGGGATTTATGATCACCATTGCTCTTACCTGCTCATATTTCAATTTATGAGAAACTGGATAGCAAAGATAAAGTAAAATCATGAAAAGTTGGTAAGTAAATAAGAAAATGAAAATGATAAATCAGGAGAGGATTGAGCTTTGAAACTCAGATTTGCATCACATGGGACAAAAACTAATTGGAAAATAGAAGTCCCACATCTAGATGTAGTAAGAAAGGTTTGAGTATATAAACTTGTGGCAATCCTAATAAAGCGGCTTAAGCTCTCTTGGAGATATGGTATGAAAACCTAAGAACCACAAGATTCAAGAAACGACACACTAGTTTAAGCTATTTTGGTGACATAGGCAAATCCAAGCACCGCTATATAAAATGTAATACAAATAAACCATCATGGGTGAGGCAACCAGCTTTTATTTGGCCATATTGTTCATCAATCACAATCAACCATCTTCTGTTTCTTGTTTTCTTTTTCTCATTTTCTCTCCTGCGGTGCCAGAGGCAGCCAGCCAAGTCATTTCTTCTGTCACCTTAAGAATACTTGGTTTCACTGTGAAAAGGAAAAGTTTCTCATATGAAACCAATGTCCACTTCATCCAAGCTTAAAGCATCTAATTTTGTAGGTTTAAATTAACAGAACAGTTTACATCATGTCAGCCAAGTCAGAGACATACCGTTATTCCTTTATAACGGGCCTGAGAAACTGATTGGCGAATTTCATTGATATCAAGGCCCCAGTTTTCTGTCTCTTCAAGATAGTATGGTACAAGTGTACCACCAAAGAGAGCAATTGTTGCTGAGTAGAGTGGATATTGTGGGACAGGAACCAAAACCTGGAAATAGCCAAGTGTTGAAAATTAATTTGAAATTGAACTTGCAAGACAGGAAATCACGGCATCAAGAAGTAAAAGGATAGATTACCCCATCCCCTGGGCCTCGGATGATAGTTTGTAAAATCTGCATCACAGCCTTGCTGGCACCATCAGTGAGATATATGAGCTCTGGATCACTGAAAACGGAGCAAGAATCAATTAATCTTTCACCAAAAAACTTGAAAACTAACCTTAAGAAACCCTATAAAACATTTAACAAAAACATATTAAGAAAATACATGATCCACTATGAATCATAAATACCTTGGATAACCATCACGTCTTTGTATGAACTCAGCCAACTCCTTCCTTACTCCCGGTATGCCTCGAGAGTCACTGTAAGCACCTACAAGATATATCATTAGTTTTTCAGTCATTAGTGGAGAGATTCGATATCACAGACAAGTGGGACCTCCTCAATCTGTTTTCAAGGAGAAGAATATGGTAGCAGCAAGAAAGATTTGCAGATTAAAAGAAGATATTGCTACACATAAAAACTTTTCAGTTATGACTTAAAATGCAGTTCTGGTTAAGGTTCAATGGGATGGAAGAGAGACCCAGCAGATGGAAATAAATGCTACTATCTTCGGTCCTAAATATAAGACTTGGTTTTATTGGAGATATTAAGAAAACTAATTAAATTACTTTAAAGTATTTATATTGATTGTTTTTTCTCCAAACTGTTTTCCCTAACTTATAAACTGATATATAATCTAATAAAATGATTAAGTAATTTATTTAGCTTCCTTAATTCTTCCAAAAAAGTCAACAAGGTCTTATATTTAGGACCGAAAGGAGTATATTAGAACTACATTAAGAAGTATGAGGTTCATACAAAAAACAACAGGAATTTTAAGAGTGAATTGAGTTATTAAGATTATATTCAGTACAATGTCAATTTCTAATTTTCTTTGAAAGCAGCAATTTCCAGCTTCCTACTTGAAAAGCTACTTTTGACAAACTAAACATTAATCAGCTGACAACTCTAATTAATTCATAAAGAAAATGCAACTTAGCATTTTAGAGGCCAGCTTAAATTATCAGAATCCGGACTACAAGCTAGTCTATATAGTGACACCCACTTGAGACTTAGACAAGGATAGATTGAGAACTAGGGAGGGTCATGGTTTGTAGGAGAATCAAAATATGCCAAACTTGGCTATATTATCTTCACTCTATGATTCAATATAAAGCATTAAATATAGTAGCAACAATACCGAGACCGCCCGGGGTCATTGAAAGATAATGCTTAGCTCTTGCAATTGCATCAGCAGGGAACAGAAGGCCCACATAAGGATCATCTAGTAGAAATGGAGCCTAGCACAAAGCAACAACCTGCAGCAGAAAAAATTGATGAGGTTCAACATCAACAAGTACAATAGTTCTGTATTCCAACAATTAAATCAAAAAATGAGGATGTTTTGATCTTGAATTTAGATATGTTGAAAGGTTAGGCCAAACAAAATTCTAAGTAGCAATGTATACCTGGCGAGGGAAAGTCAGCGGTCTCTGCCCCAGAGCATGTGGATTACCAACATTTGTGAATATAATCTGTCAGAATTAAAGAAAAAATGAGTTCGTGGACTATAACTGGGAGCAGAAATATAGATAAACACATAATAACATGAAAGCAAATATATATGTGTCTGTGTCATTTTTGCCCCACATATATGCTTCTGTGCCTACATTTATACAAACAATTAGACTATGTTTACATACACACATATTATATGACCATATTTTATCTGAAGCAGAAAATAAGCTGACAGGAACTACTAATTTCGTCTAATGTGATAGTTTTTTTTTCATTGCATACATCAAGGGTTTGAACTCTTGATCACTACCCACCAATTTAATTCTCCAACCAACAAGTGCAAGTCAAATGTAATTTATGTATGAGACCTAGAAGAGATAACAAACTACCTTCTTTCCTTCCTTTTGAAGCTCAGAAGCTCGAAGGTATAATTCACCTCTAACAGCATATTGAGCCTTCTTCACATTTTCATTAATTGACTCGTAGTCTAAGGGTTTTGGAGGCATGGCGAGGCAGAAGCTTAAGTGTGGATGCCAACAAATACGAAAGAGCCAAAATTAAGAAACAAGTTAAGCCAATTGACAACCTGAGTAATTCAAAGAAAAGAAGGAATGAGATCATTATCATATAGACTCATGAAAAATAACCACATAATGATCAAACACCGCATATCAGGTATTCCGCGGCAAATAGATCATTCAGTATGCAGAAAGAAATGCGGCAGCAACAAAATTTGCAACAGCATAGAGATAAAAGAGCTAAACTATATCAATAGAGAAGCAGACTAAAGGTAGAATCACGATTCAGTCAAACAAAAGGTAAAGAAAGAGTTTTCTACAGATGAATGTGATCAAACAGACTGAGCACACAAGCACGTATTCCCTAGTCATATCAAACAAGGTTGCATACACCCGTGGAAGATCGTCGTTTAGAGATTGCCCATATCACAAAAACGACGCAGAACTTGCAGTGGAGCACTGTAACATTATTACTTGATTAGAAGAATTGGGGAAGGTCAATGAAAATGATAAGCATCAAAAGAAAATCACAGTCCAATCGTAACAGAGTTCCCTGCCCAATCCAAGCTACTGAAAAAACCCTTCAAGCTTGTGAGGGAATCGGACTCAAAGGAAAACAACTATGAAGCGAGTATCCTCATCGTGATAACCTCCATCCTTAAATACATACCCAGATCATATAAAAAGTAAGAGATTCTTTTCGCTTCGATATTGCTAACAGGCCTGCTGTAGATCGAGTATATTAGAGAGTAGTGGAAGTTGTTGGTCAAGGGAATCGAGCTTCAGGTCTGAAGTGGGAAACGCGATGGTTTTTTGGAATGTTATAGTACGTGGCTGAAACTTTTTTTTTTTGTTCTTTTATTACGTGTGTTTGTTTGGATTGAACAGTGATTGGAACTTCAATGTGATTTTTAATTATCATTTACGATATATGAGGTAGTTTTTATAATTTATAGAGTAATTTTTATGGTCTATAAAGTAAATATGTGAAAGAGTTTTGTCTCAATTTATATAAATCAGGCTTATATATAAGCATAAGTTAAACCAAACAAGCTCGATGATAACTTTTTACGATATATAAAAACAGTATATGAGAGAAATATTATCTCAACTTATATACATAAATATTTTTGAACCTTCCAATTACCCAACCAAACACACACTATATACATGTGAAAGCGGTAGTTGGTGAGCACAATATTAGATTATAAAGTAATACGAAGATCCTATAATAAGATTCTAACAAGATTGACTGTAAGTTTATACATATACATATAGTTAAATTATACAAAACTTCTGGATTTTAGGTCAATTGTAAATAATATATGACATTTTAAAATTTAAATTTAACCCCTGACCTTTTATATTTTTATTATTAACCCCATGCCGTTAATTTATTATTATCTTTTTAAAGAAAATGGATATGTCTGATTAAGATACGACACGTGGCATCATGAATTTTGAATCGTTACAAATAACCCACCTAAACTTTAACAAGTTACAGATAATTCCTTGAATTTTGATCGGATCATACATAACCCCCTAATATTTCAAAATTTATATCTAACTCCGTTAAATTATAGATTTATAATATTAAACCTTATGACGTTATTTTTATCATTTTAATAAATTTATTAAAATTTTTACTATCATTTGACAATTAAAATATTCTTTAATGGCAAAAACTAGAAGAATAATATTTTAAAAAATGTAAAAATAAAAATGTCATTATTTTTGTTAAATATTTTCTTAGGATAATTGACTATTGATAGTTTAAAGATAAAATTTTAAAAAAATATCATTTAAACTTCAAAATCCTAAATAGGTTATTTAACAATAAAATGATTTGTTAATCCCTTTAACGACTTTGTCAACGAGATTTTAAAGTTTAAAATGTATTTTTTTATAATTTTCCCTAATTTAAATATTACATTTACGCTTTTGCCTTTATTAATTTTTTATTAGTAATACATATTTTTTTGTCATAAAAAACTATTTTAATTGATAAATAATCATAAAAATATTAATAAATTTGTTAAAATAATAAAAGTAATGACATGGGTTTTAATGTATGGAATTTTTTTTTAAAAAAAAGAGAAAAATCAGCAAATTGGAGTGAATATACTGAATCAATATTCTTTCAATAGTGTTGGCTTCTTCCTTATTAGTCCAAATGTGCTATCCACATAAAGTATATATTGATTCAATATTGTATATATTATACAATATATACACTTTTTTTTTTGCCGGTATACAATACATACCAAGAAACAAAAAACTGGACCGAGCAATGAACCGGTCATAGTACATATTCAAAGGTCAATGATTCAACCAGGGTCGAACCGGTTATATTAAAATATTATAATTTATTAGTGAAAATATATATATTAATATATTTTTAAACTTCTATATATAAAAATGAAGATCTTTAGAAAAAAAAATGTTTAAAATTTATTAGTATTAGTTATGGTGCATGTACTTATGCAATGATATCTCCTTTCCTATAATTAATTAATTATTAATCCCCCCAAAATCTTTTTTTTTTTAGATTTGTCTTTCTTTAGTTCTTTTCTTTTCATCTTGGTCTTTAAACTTTCATTTTTCCCTAAAAGTAGCACGGGATAGTAGTTAGAGGAATAAAAAAATATATTTAAAGGGAGGGATCGATTCAACCACCAATTTTACCGGTTTGCCGGTTTAATGCCTCAACCGAACCACCGGCCGGTTCACTGGTTTTCCGGTCCAACCAGCCGGTCCAGTCCGTTTTTTTACTCCTTGATACACTATATATATATATATATATATATATATATATATATATATATATATATATGATTAAGTGAATTACTAAAGTATCCCTGTCTTGTAATTTCGTCTCTCGTGCTCTTATCATATTAGTTTTTTTTAGAATAACTTTTATGATTTCTGAAGTAAGTATGTGAGAGGAGTTTTGTCTCGATGCTTATTTAAAATAGTGATTAGAATCTTCAAAACTAGTTTTTCAATTATGATTTACAATATACGATATTAATATATGAAAAGAGATTTATCTCAATTTCTATAAATAAGCCCAAGTTCAAAAATCATCCCAAATACATTCAATTTATGGAGAAGGGTTTTTAAAACGACGGCTATGATGGCTATAGTGATAGGCAAACACTCACTAGCCATCATCGATCACTGCTTTTAATCTGCTCACCATCAGTCCATCATGCACCCAGTCGTTCTTGCTCGCCGTCCTCCATTCTCTCCAACACAACTCAGATCGCCTTCCTCTATTTGTCGGTATCTCCGTCCTTTGCAAGTCGTCTCTGCATAGTTTCTCTTTTTTTGGTGGCGTCCTCCAAGTCTCTCTATCTGCTTCGCTGATGATTATATAGAACAAAATATTTTCACTTTTTAATCAATCGTATGGTGGCTTGACGGTGATAATAGGCATATTGGTTTCCTCTTGGATGGTTTTGGTTTATTTTATTTGAAGTTTTTTTTTTATTATTATTTGATTTGAACGAAGACAAACCCATATGCGAGGAGCTGTGCCTTTGCAAATTATATGCATATGGAAACAAATTTTATCTCTTCGTCCATTGGGAATTTCTCAATCGACGGTAATACGTTCGCATATTAGGAACTTTTTCCTCAGTATTTGTTTGTTCTGGTCCTACTAATCTGTTCCAAAGACTATGTTCCTTTACTTTATATTGCGTAGGAGCCATCTAAATATATAGGAGCAAATTATATTGAAGCTTTGATGCTCATGTTCTTATGTTTAATTTTTAGTTCATGGCAGTCATTCTATGCTATTTTGGTTGTTTTATTATTGTGCTAGACTATATTGCTAATGTTATATTTCAGTGGGATAATTTTTTGAAGACTTGAATTTTAGATCCTATTTAATAATTATTTATAATAATATGTTCTTTTTATATACCCTTTATAATAATATGTTATTAAATCATATTTTTTTATTATTAAATACAAGCTTTAAATAGACTCTAAGCCTATATTTCATAAATATGTTGGTTTTGAAACACACCAAAGAGCCTACATAAAATATAGACAAAAAGGCTTTTTTTAAGTCCAACATTGTAAGTAGGTATTTAAATAGGTTTCAGACCTTATCAGATCTTTTGAAGGTCAAGTTTGAACTTAAAAAAAAAAAAAGCCTGCATTTAGGTTTAGGCCTAAGCTCATGCTTTATTTTCCCATACAGGCTCACGCCTATTTGACTAAAATCTAACCTATTTTGGTTGACACTGATAACTAGATGGTTTGCATATTGTATATTCGTAATTTCTATTTAATATAACTCCCATTTCATTCAAAAAAATAAAAAGTCTAGCCTATTTTCACCCCTAAACACCCTTACACCCTCTTTGATTTAAATAACAAAATTAACTAAATATTAATAATCCATCCATGAAAAGTAAGCCTTCAAGTTCAAATGAAAAAACCAGACTTCAAAAACCATGCACAACATATAACATGTTTGGAATAGTGATTACAGTCTTCAAAAGTATATTTTCAACCGTGACTTACAGAATACAAAGTAAGTGTGTGAGAGAAGGTTTGTCTTAACTTATGTGCATAAGCATTTATAAACTAAGCAAACGATCAACCAAACATACTAATAATAAGCCCTAGGTATACATTAATAATTTAGGATACTTATTTTTTATTTTCATATCTTAGAACGGCGGCTATTTTTATATATAAATACTCCGAATTTCATGAGCTTCACTTTTATATTAAAAAACCACAATGGAATTATACAACCTGAGGGTGTTTGGATCAGTTTTGGCTTTTTCATGAGTACGATTTACATAAGTCGAGATAAAACTTATTCACATACTTATCTCGTATACCGTAAAAATACTTTGTATACCGTAAATCATAATTAAAAAGCACTTTTAGAGATTCAAATCATTATTCTAAACATTATCTGAATAACTCTGAATTACATAGAGATTTTGATACATACCTTAAGGTGTATATTAATAATTTAGGACACTTATTCTTTATTCTCATTTCTTAAAACAGTATCTATTTTATAATCAATAATTAATTACTTTTTAAATAAATGTCTGTTGTTGATCAGTATATATATATATTCAGCAACCCATGCATTGCAATTGAACCAACTTTCAACATATATCTTTATGCCCCGGTTTAATGAGGAGTTTTTTTTTTTGAGATTAAAAGTGTAATTGAAAGTAGAATTAGAAATGAAAATCGAGATAGAATTGAGTTTTAAAATATGTTTAGTGGGTGGTGAAAGGGATTTAATTTTTAATTAAAATATATATTTATAATATCAAAAATACCAAAATACCCATGTTGTCAAAAAAACAAAAAACCTCCCCCTTTCCAGCAAAGCCATAGCCACCGTCGACCCATCATAGCCACCGTCAGACATTGAGAAAAAGGATTGCTTCAATGGTTCAGAAGCTACCGAGAAAATCATGAAACATAATCAAAGAAACCATAGGCAAGAACCACTAGAACAAGGCAAAAAGGAGCAAACGAAGCAAGAACGGAGAAGACAAAGAAGATCTGATATCGAAGGGCCATTCTCCGTCGCAGATTTGAAGAGGGAGAAGGAGAAGACCGGAAGTTCGCCGTCCCCCACCGCATATCTAGAGTCGAAGCGTCGTCCTCCATCACTTTCGCCATCGTCCTCCTTCATTAGCGTCGGATCTAAGTTCGATTTCAGTAAAAGAGGACGAAGAGGTTCGCATCACCAGAAAAAGGATGAGGAGAAGAGAAGTAAGATGAGCACGAGATTGAAGGGGGGTGGACGCTGGGGGGGGGTGTGAACGCTCGAGGTCGACGCCGGTGGGGATGACTAGTCGAAGAGGGAGGTCGTCAGTCAGAGGGATCAGTGGACGAAATATGGTTATAAATTCTTATGAGCGAGATTGTCAATTTCTAAAATAATTGAGGGTATAATGGTAATCAAATATCAGTTCCAAATAATCCATCTTAATTTTATAATAACATCCCAAAAAAACTTATTTCCATATTTTTTTTTTTATGGTGGTGACTTCTAATATAAAATTGGCCTCCCACATATCAAATAACCCAACTTGTCAAATCCACTTTCACTTCTCTATCTTCATTTTCACTATACTAAATGAGGGATTAGTGTTTTAAACAAGAGAAATTATATCATATCTATATATATATATAGGCATTGCTACCGTGCACCACAGGTAGATAATCTAGAATTACATGTGCTCAAATATATAACATGAATTTGTACTCATAAATAAGGTACATCTCTTTTATTAAGTTGTACCCCAATCCTTTACTATCATATTTTTAATTTTTTGTAATTGCTAACTAAAATTATTTTTTACATTTAAAAATCATTTAAATCCCCCATTTCTAATGAAAGGGTCTGTGTATCATATGGGTAATCCGTCTAGTTCCTTTATGAAACCTGAAAAATTTTTTAACACTACGATGAATCTTCTGGCAAGAAATAATCAAGTTACATTATTGAGTAAATTACACTTTAATGAATCCTCTAGCAAGAACTAGTTATCACAAGTCCTCTATGTTTAAGTCTAACTTCAATATCCCCAATTTAGGGGATTCAAACATTTTTTTTTCCTTTTAGCACTAAGTACATTCTAACTTCTAAGTGAAAAAGAATATGAAAAAAATAACAACTATTACCATGAGAGCCACTTAAGACCCGGTAAAGGAATCGATGCTCAAATGTAGAGATAAGCAAATTAGAATCGAAACCGAAAACCGAACTGAACCAAATTCAATTCAATTTGGTTTTTTCGATTCAATTAGCCTAGTTTTTGGTTAATATTCGGTTTTTATTTTTTGATAATTTTAGTTTTTGTTTTCGTTTCGGCTATTTAAAAAATAATTCGGTTAAAACCAAAATAAATATAATATATTTATATTTAATAGATACTATTTGATAAGTGCATTTTTTTTATAACTAAATAGGTATAGATTTAATTTTTATTAGATAAAATCTATAAATATTTTAAATCTATTTGATTTATTTTATATATTTCCCCCTAGATCTAATCTTGAGGATAAAAAATAATCTTTCTACAAAATTTATTCATATATATTTTTATTTTGTAAATAATAAATTAAAAATTCAATTAATTCAGTTACTAATCGAACCAAAATATTTTAATTAATTCGGTTTCAATTAATATAATTAATCAATTTTAATTTGGTGTTTAATATTAGTTATATTTGATTTTTTAGTTATTTCGATGTAATTGATAACCGAACCAAAAAACCAAATATTCACCCCCTACTCAAATGTGTGGCTGAATGGCCCATGGCCTATATCGTGCAGTAGTCCTAGAAACAAAAGACAAATGAAAAAAGTTTACCATAATTAGCCAAGATAATTAAAAAACAGTTGAAAACAAAAGTTTTGCCGTCTCTACATTAGAATGCTCAATACCAAGTTCTGGCCCTAAAAATATGGGTGTGTGTCTATATATATATTTGTAAGCAATATAATCTCATAAGTAGTGTCTACATATACACAGATTAGATACATTATTACTGTCCATTGATTTAATTAATGCCTTCAACAATCCCTCGATGTGATCAAAAGAATTTGAAATTGATCACACCAATATATTTTCAATTATAGTGCATTACAACTCAAGAGAAGATAAACAATAGTCAAACTACAATCAAATAGGTAGAAATTGAAAATGAAAAATAGTATAACACAAAATCCTTCAGAGAAGGCTAGGAGGAAGATAACGTTACATAGGGAGGCAGCTTCACCATTCACATGAAACCCTCCGTCCCTTTCCTCGTAGAACCCATCTTCTTTAACCCTTTGTCATATTCGGTCCCCCAAAAAAAATATTTGTCAGTTTTGGGCCCATTTACTTCATCTACAGCCCATATTCCCTTTAAGCCCATTTTGGATGAGCCTTGTATCATAAGTTCATCACATATAATGCTTAACATATATTCTATTCATCAGTGCCGGTTGGTTTCACCGTCGTTGGAGGCTCCGGCGGTGCTGTGGCAAGGGAGAACAGTCCATTAACTCCAAATGCTTAACAAATTTATTGATTTTCTGGCATTCATACAAACAAAATGAACCAATTTGAAGTTTTATAATCGGAAATTAAATATTTTAAATATTTGTTTATCAAATTTTTAATCCAGCGCTATATTTTTAACGTTACTATTACTTTTCGCGCTTGTTAGTTACTATATTTTTTGTTTACATAAAAATTTGGTGACCAATATTTGCGCAGCTTGTGCGGTTGGAAAAAAGGAACATTATTGTTCCAACCTTGTGAATGATATTGGATGAAGAAGAAGAAGAGAAAGAAGTTGCAAAAATCCGAGGCCACAAACTTTGGTGAAGAGCTTCTTCCAAGCTCGGGTACTGCCTGATACCTACAAACTGCGTTTTCTATTTTTTTTTATGTGATAAATATATAAAAAGAGTTTTGTTTTAATTTATGAAAAAAAAACTTCTAAAATCATTTAATAAATACTTGGCCCAAACACTCACTTATTTGACTGGTCAAAGGAGCAAAATTGGTCTATAGAATAAACAGGCCTTTTAAAAAAACACATAAACGCTTCTGACATGACAAGGGGAGAGTAGGTGGAGGGAGAACGGAGCAGGTAAAGCTAGAAATGCTAATCAGTGATTGCTCCCATTTATGGCAAAAACAACTGCTCCCATATTTTTTAAGTTACATAATATATATATATATATATATATATATATATATATATATATATTACTGTGACCAATATTATTCTTGGAACATGCATTGTAATCCTCATTCACTTGTGGAGCAATTTTGTGTATAGTTCACTAATAAATTAACTAACTAACTTATCTCTGAAAAAATAACCAACTTATTAATAACTAAATTATTAGCTGGCCCATTTATAAAGCTCCTGATTGGCTAGACACATCAATTTAATCCTTCTTATTGATCCAAATCACCCACTAATTAATCATTTTTCAGTTTCTTTAACTGATCGAATAAGTAGAACTATTAGTAATGTATAATTCTAAATATGCATGCCATTATTTATTGCACGCTTTAGTTACAGTTAAATTAAATATATCTCCAACTCCAAGCAAAGAAAATCCATTCAGTCAGTGAAACTCTTAATTTGGTAAATGAATCATGTGAGTTGTTTTAACTTTTAACCCTTAATGAACAATGTGAAGAATAGGAAACAGAAAATGTGTGAGTTTATATTTTTAGGGGAGAACACGCACGCATCGTTTTTATTGGTTGTTTGTTTTTGGCATTGGACGAATTAAATACTCAAAATGAGTTTAAAATATGTTGGACATAATCAAGATTTTTACATATAGGAAATATCCATTAGTTTATTTGTTGAATGTTGATGTTTCCCGTTGTAAATAAAAGGAAACGGAAAAAAATAAATGGAAAACGGGAAACTAAAATAAAGTAATGAGGAATCACACTCTAACCTTTTTCTGGGACTAATAGGCAAAAATAATCACTGCGTTGGTTCTTCACTGTTTTGGGTTTAAGAAAAAAACGAATATTGAAAAAAATAAATAAGGAAATGAGTGCAAGCAATCAAGAGAGACTTATTCTCATGTTGGCATTTGTGGGTGTTTTCTTCTCCGGACACGCCACCGTCGCTGTTGATGAAGTTTCCGAATTAAGATAAAAGGAAGGCCTCATGGATAAGCATAATCTCCTGCATGCACTTATTTTTCACAGATTATTCAATCGAGTTATCTCAATCAATTATTAATCTCGATCTAATTATATTAATGATATGGATATATACGTACGTAATTAAATACCTTTTTTTTTAAAAAAATTCTTTTAAGAGAATAAATTTGTAACTCCTCCCTCAACGTATGTACTGTTACATTATGATTGACATCTTCCTTTTCATTATTCGTTTATAATTAATTATGAAACTTATATACGGGAACCTGCTACTTTTTATTAACGTCGCAGCTGGGCTTTTAATTCCAAAAATGGAAGCAATCAACACAATGATATTTTTCCAAATGGTTATTGTTTGAAGTTTAACTAAAAATAGAATGCATCGTTATATCAGTATCGTTCCAATTTTATGAACGTTACGTTCCCAGGAGGAAGAAATGGATACAAGCCTATGATTTAATTAATGGAAGAAAAATTATAATCAAATCTACATATCGTTAAACAATGGATGGCCCACAAAAAGGAAAAAAAGAAAAAGAAAAAGATCACACAACAAGAATAAATGATCACTAAGATGAATGAAAATCATGAAGTATGACTGGTAGAATAAATCATAATTAACCTCTCTGCATGGCTATCGGTTATTACGTTATGACATTGGGAAGTTTCTCAATTCTAATGCATGCATGGTTCATATATTTAAAAGCCCGTTATGCGTTATGCGACAATCACTGTTCAACTGAGATAGAACAATTTAAAATGGCAAACTTCCACTGGGAAGCTTAATGAGCACTCAACCGTAATTTCCAAATATGAAAGCCATTATCTCCTATAAATTGGCGCCAAATGTTGTCGCCCAACTTGTGTGCTTAACCTGTTGGAGTTCTTGAGAGAGAGAGAGAGACATTTGATTGTGGTTGGATCGTGCAAGCATGTTTCGATCAGTTTATAAGGAGTTTATAATAGATTTTTATATAAACTGAGATAAAATTTATCTTATATATTTACGTCATATACCGTAAATCATGATTGAAAAACTGTTTTTAAAATTTATAATAGCTATTCCAACCTATGGTAAGAGAGATGGGCAAGAAGCTGTCCATATCGACAAGATAACGGCGCGGCTGAAGAATCTCACTTATGGCCTGAGCTCCGAGCACTGTGATCCCGTCATGGTGGCCCAAAAAGTATGCGTTGGCATCTCCAAGGGCATCACCACTCGTCAGCTCGATAAATTGGCCGCTGAAACCGCCGCTGCCATGATTCGAACCACCCTGACTATGCTTCGGTAAGTTTTTCTTTCTTTTCTTTTCTTTTTTTTTTTGTTTTGTCATTCCTTATGTTTCGGGCTTGAGTTTAGATCCTCGGGAAGTGCTTTTTTTGGGTACATAAACGACGGCCCAAGCTACGATCTGCACGTTTGCCTAAATCTTCAAATCAAAACTCATCTTCTCCCACGCATCATTTCGCCATGCGATTCATCTTCTTTACTTTCACAATCCATCTACGATTCATCACCTCTCGAATCTGTGCCCAAATATTTCAACTGAAGCCTCCATCGTCTTCTTTCCCTTTCAATTCCCTTGCAATTCTGCATCAACATTCAACTTGTGCGAAGTGCGTTTTGCTGATGTTATTTGTTTGCATCCCTGTTTCTTCTTACATTTTCCCTCTCTATGATCATGTTTTCAGTTGGCTGCGAGGATTGCCGTTTCTAATATCCACAAGAACACTACAAAGTCATTTTCTGAAACATGAGTATCTGTGTAAATCGTATGCATGTTTACTCTCTTCGGGCTTGCAAATCTCTTGTTTACTGTTGTGTCAATTTGGTGGTTTCAGGGTTAAAGTCATGTACAGTCATTTCAACGAGAGATCTGGTTTGAAGGCTCCTCTTATAGCTGACGATGTGTATGAACTGATCATCAAGGTGCCTTTTCTTATCCCTGCTCGTTTGCGTGTGCTACGCACGTCTCATTGGTTGCAATGTACAATTTAAGTTTGTTCCTGGATCTTAATTTATGTCATGTGGTTACACTTGTGACGTTTCCTTCTTGATTGCAGAATACTGCTCGTTTAGACAGTGAGATTATCTATGACCGAGACTTTGACTACGATTATTTTGGTTTCAAAACCCTTGAGAGGTCCTATCTGCTAAAGGTTCAAGGGAAGGTTGTGGAAAGGCCTCAGCACATGCTGATGAGGGTTGCTGTTGGAATTCACAAGGATGACATAGACTCTGCTGTCCGAACATACCACTTGATGTCTCAGCGATGGTTCACTCATGCATCTCCTACTGTTTTCAATGCTGGAACTCCAAGACCTCAAGTATGATCAGTACTTATGCTTCTGCCATTCATCAATTCATCTTATCTCTTTGTTCTGTGAAACTTTGGTCATGCTTGTCCTTTTTATGCTATTTACTTCCACAAGTATGGCAGTTAGTCGTTAAAATTGGCTTTATGTGTTTTGGCAGTTGAGTAGTTGCTTCCTTGTGTGCATGAAAGATGATAGCATGGAAGGTGTATATGATACTTTGAAAGAGTGTGCCGTCGTCAGCAAGTCAGCTGGAGGAATTGGGGTTTCTATTCACAATATTCGAGCCGCCGGCAGTTATATTCATGGAACTAAGGGGACTTCCAACGGCATTGTTCCAATTATGCGTGTGTTTGATGGTACTGCTCGTTTTGCTGATCAAGGGGGAGGCAAGCGGAAAGGTATATTTTCTATGAAATAATTCTTTTGTTTTTTTTCAATGTACTTGTAAAGTGCCTTTCCTTTATAAACTTTGCACTTGTAGGCGCTTTTGCTGTGTACTTGGAGCCATGCATGCTGATATATTTGAGTTTCTGGAGTTACGAAAAAATCATGGAAAGGTATGAATGAGCTAATAAGAAGTCGGATGTCATTCTTTCATTTCTATCAAGGAAAAATGGTTCTAGATATTATTAGTAGTTTATTCTACATGTACTTTACTTCAAATAACTATTATTTATGAGCTGGTCCTATCCTTACAGGAAGAGCACCGTGCTCGAGATTTGTTCTATGCTCTATGGGTACCTGATCTCTTTATGAAAAGAGTTCAGAGTAATGGCGAGTGGTCATTATTTTGTCCCAATGAAGCACATGGTTTAGCTGATTGTTGGGGTGAATGATTTGAGAAGCTATATCTTCAATTTGAAAGAGAAGTAAGTTCACTCTTGGTTCGTGTAGATATTTATTGTTACTTTGAATGCACCTTTCCAGTTTAATGCTGTGATGCTGATCATATGTGCTTTTGTCTTAACGCAGGGAAAAGCAAAAAAGGTTGTTCGGGCTCAGAATCTTTGGTTTGAAATCCTAAAATCCCAGATTGAAACTGGAACTCCTTACATACTTTATAAGCTGGTCTACCATGATATGTTAAATTTCTACTACAGTATTCTGCTTTAGCTTGTGTTTGGAAACCAATGGTTTCAGAAGTTATTTTCGGCAATTCGAAACAAAACTCCTCTCATATACTTACCTTGTAAATCGTAAAAGTTATTCTCTAAAAACTAATCCAAAGTCCCTCTTGTATTTTCCCCACATGCTGTAAGTCCTTTATTTTCTTCCTAAGACTCTTGCAATAGGAAAAGTAACCAGCAAAATCTTGGGACAATTAAGTCTTCAAACTTGTGTGCTGAGATAATTGAGTATTCCAGTCCAACAGAAACTGCTGTATGCAATCTGGCGTCAATTGCCCTGCCTCGGTTTGGAAGAGAGAAGGTGGGGCATCTCTAGCATGCTTTACGCACAAGACTCATTTTTATTTGATTTTTATCAATGTTCATCCCAATTTGGAATTCACTGTCTTGCTTGCTGTAGGGTGTGCCAATTGAGTCTCATCCATCTAAGCTTGTTGGGAGCATAGGCTCTAGGAATCGGTATTTTGACTTTGACAAACTGGCTGAGGTACCATTTACTGTTAACTAAATCACGTCTTCCTAGAATTCTTCAATGGTGTCTTGAGCCAGCTGGGTGCTTGTTAGTGGTAAACATAAGGAGAAGTGAAAAAGAAAAAACCCATGTACTTTTCTTGTACTGGCATGTCTTTTACATGACTTTTAACGGTTGTATGGGCTTTTGGTTGATGTCAGGTTACTGCAGTGGTGACGACCAATCTTAATAAAATAATTGATGTTAATTACTATCCAGTTGAAACTGCAAGGAAATCAAACCTGCGTCACAGACCTATTGGTATAGGAGTTCAAGGTCTTGCTGATACTTTCATGTTGCTCCGCATGGCATTTGATTCCCCGGAGGTAAACCATTTTCTTGAGGCTGGTTTTCGTCTGCACTTGAAGGTACTTTGATTTGATAGTTTTACTTGCATGTGGAATGCAGGCTCAGCAGTTGAACAAGGAGATTTTTGCTACTATATATTATCATGCTTTAAAAACTTCTTCTGAATTGGCTGCAAAGGAAGGTCCCTGATTCCCTATGAAACATATATATAACAGTGAAGTCATTTTCAATCCTTTTATTTTAGAGAAAACATCACGAGTGATAACCATACATAATTTGACAGAAAGTTGTTATCAAGTTTCAAGTGTCTTGAATTATTTTTGTATTGCTCGGGGAATTCTTCAGCCAGACATGTGGGGTGGGATACCCTCAAAGCTTTGGGATTGGGATTGGGAGGCACTCAGGGATATGATATCAAAGAATGGAGTGAGAAACTCACTTCTCGTAGCCCCTATGCCAACAGCATCTACCAGCCAGATTCTTGGAAACAACGAGTGTTTTGAGCCATATACTTCTAATATCTACAGTCGAAGAGTTATAAGGTTTGTGTTGTCAGTTTCCCAAGTTACTGTGTCTAGTTGAATTAATGCCCTATCTTGCCCTCTAAATTCTTCCTGTTACGTTCTCAGTGGTGAATTTGTTGTGGTGAACAAGCACCTGTTTCATGACTTGACTGAGATGGGACTCTGGGCTCCTTCGATCAAGAATAAGATCATCTATGAGAATGGTTCGGTTCAGAAAATCCCAGAAATACCCAATGAGCTGAAACTCATATACAAGTATGATATTTGCATGATTGCATTATTTTTAACAAACCCAAAAGTGGTGATGATTCTTTTGGGGGGGGGGTTTGATGACGATGCATTCTTACTGACGTAATTTGCATTGTTCAGAACTGTTTGGGAGATCAAGCAAGGAATATTGGTGGATATGGCTGCTGATCGTGGGTGCTACATAGATCAAAGTCAAAGCTTAAACATTCACGTGGATCAACCTAACTTTGGGAAGCTTACTTCCTTGCACTTCTATGCATGGTCCAAAGTATGTAATTCTATTTTTCAGAAGTTTTGAAATTTGGATCAAATTATGAAAAATTTCCGGTGAGACTTTTTTTATTGTTATTGGCATATCTGTCTGGGTATGATAGGGTCTGAAGACTGGAATGTATTACCTCCGATCACGAGCTGCAGCACACGCCATCAAGTTCACTGCTCTCCGCTCTCAAGGTATGAAAAGAGTTCATTATAATCTATATTTCATTTGTGTTTCTAGTTTTCTTGTTGCTATGAAAGATTTCTGTTGCAAGTGTAGGAAAATCCAACGCAGGAGGAGGAAGGAGAGGAAGATGATGGTGCTAAGATGGCACAAATGGCGTGTTCCCTGACAAACCGTGAAGAGTGTTTGGCTTGTGGAAGTTAAGAAGATCCAATGTTGGTTCGCTATATGCGGTTGTCTGAAGCTTAAATAATTTCTTTAGCTTAGTGTATATGTCAGTTTCGCTTGTTAGTTATAGGTGCTTCTCGGCTAGTATATACAAGTTCGGTGTTATTTTCTTAATGGTTGTGTTTATAAAGTAAATAGAATTGTGGACGCTAGCTAAATAAACGTATCAGAACATTATCTGTCAAACTGATGCTTTTGTATATGATTTAAGGTTGATGCTTTTATCCTTAAGTGGTCTAAGTGAGCAATAGACGTCTTTCATATAAAAGTTAAGTATGCATGTGTATATAAAACCTAAACATTGCTTGCTTCGACATGCAGGCCTTTCTGTTTTGAATATCTCATGCGTGTGTGGCGTGTTGGTTTTATTTTTCTTGTTTCTTTCTTTATATTATCTGGTTAATGTGTTTTTTTAATAGAAATCCATTAACTCAACCCTTGCATGCGGCGACCTCTCTAGCATTTCAGCGAAAATTACATGTATCCCACACACAAATAAGAGAGGATGAGTCCTGAACGAATAGAATAAAAGAGGAAGAACAACAACACACGAAATGAGGAAAAAGAATAAAGGAGAATAACGAAACAGACATTAATTAGTTGCGGGAAGAAACATCTCACCTACCAGATAAACAGCCATTTAGATAGCAAATATTTGAATACGGATGATTTTGATTGCAGTAGCTAAGTCAAATAGATTCTAAGACCTCATCTTTACAGAATCCACCCGCATTGCATATTCTTTCAACGAGTTTACCACCTGCAGCATACACCTGCTTCGGATCAGAGAAAGATAAGATTTTGTTGTTGTTTGAAAGTTGTGAAATTGTACCATAAAATATAGTTTCTAACATTTTAATAATTCTTTTAGGGTTTACATTTGAAATAATGGGATTAAAATTACTTTTAAAATAGGGCTAAAATTCATCTAATAGCCTCTTAAAGTATTTTTTTTTCTCATGAATCAGAATTTTTTTAATATTATCAAACTATGATTTTAAATATATAAATTTGAGATTTGAGATTTCAAGTCCCAAATTTAAATCTAAATTTATTTTTCTAAACACATTATTACAACTATCGGAATAGGGGATCTATAATCAGCCATTTGATTATTAAAAATGCCAGACGATATAGGGTGTTTTTTATTTATTTCCAAAACAGTTTTATAAAATTATTTTTAAAAATAAGTTTTGAAAAATAGAAAAAAAAAAGTATTGCTATCCCTGCACAAAGAAGTTCATATATAGAGCTTGTTTGTTATCACTTATCTAAATCGGGCTTATTATATTAGCCCGATTCACGTAAATCGAGATAAATCTCCTCTACATATTTATCTCGTAGATCGTGAAAGCACTTCGTAGACCGTAAAAGCTACCTCGTAGACCGTAAAAGTTACCTCGTAGACCGTGAATTACAATTCATAAACACTTATGAAATTTTCATAAGCTATTCTAAACAGCCTCATAGTATTTTGAACTTTCGAAACTTCTAGAAGCACATAACGACAATTTTTTATTGTAAAGCATTGCTTCATGAGATATGTAATATTTATTATATAATGTAGTCTTTATGGTTAGACAATTTTTTATTGTATGTCTAATAAGAAATATTTATTTGTAATCATAATAAATCATGTGATTATTTTATAATCATCTATTTTAATTAACTCGTGTATTTTTATATTGAAAGTTTCAAATGTATTGCTTGTGATGAATCAGTATTTGGTTTTTTCAGCTTAAATCATGGAGTTATCATAATTTAAATTTATGTCTATAAATTAAAGAGTTATCATAATTCATAATTATAGTTTTTTGGCCAAAAAAAGCATAATAAATGTCATAGGATTCAGTTTTGATCCATTAATCAATAAATATAATTTACTTTTTTATATTTCTTCAAAATTAATTGATTAAGAAATCATACTTAAAAATGATTGATTATTTCTTAAATTTCATTTATTATTGATACAAATTATTGATTTGATGATTTGCTTTAGAAATAGTGAGATCATTATCCCACATGATTATTTCCTAATTCCCTTTTTTATATTTCTTCATAATTGATTGATTAAGTAATCATATTTAAAAATAATTTTATTATTTCTTAAGTTTCCGTTATTATTGATGCAAAATATGGATATTGATTTGATTTAGAAATAGTGATATCATCATCGGATATTACAATTTATAGATTATTATTTCCTAATATTTTTATTTCCTCTATTTATATTTTTTCATATTAGATTAATTAAGCAATTATATTAGTTCATGTCCCTCTATATTGATAAGCTACTTAATTATATCGAAAATTCATGCCCCCTCTCTTACTTTTTTTCTTTCTTATGAAGTGCTAACTTTAACATTTTGATTGTGGTTAGTTTTTATATCTACAATACATTTTTTTTGTTTATTTTGGTGATTCTTCCCTGTTGTATAAAACATTCAATTTCTCATTTCTCAAATCAAGAATAATAGTACCCTACATGTTCTTGTATTTAATTCAAATCAATTTTCATTAAATATCCACATACTTACATTTTAATTAACATATTGTATACACTTATAATTATTAATCAATATAACTTCAACTTAAAAAAGAATTATTCATCAATATAATATAACTAATGGTAGCTGAGTGTATATCTAACCAAAAGAATATTTAAAAATAGCAAAAAAAAAAAAGGTGAAAACACTTAACATAATTAAAAGTAAAGTAGACTTGAAACCTAAACTGCTAAAATGACGCATTTAAAAACTCAAAGCATTACATGAGCACTCATTTTTCTATTTTTATATTCTTGATGATTACTTTATTAGCCCTGAAGGTAGGGGTGAACATATCCCACATCTCTATTATCAACCAATGGAAGTGTCATCTATCAGTCAATGGAGTGTCATCTCTCTTCTTTTACTTTGAATGGGTGGTTGAAGATATTGACAACTCAACTATTAGAAAGTCATCTTCATTTTGAACTTTTTCTACTGGCATCAATTAAAAAGAAAGTGACGTTAATATAAATACAACTATTTTCTAAAGAATAACTATTCACATAACAGTTTTTAACAGCGTTAGTATTAGTATGAGTATTATAAAATAGATAGATATGTTTGGATAGTTATTTTTAATAAACTGATTTTGAAGTTTTGGAAAATCAAACAGGTGTTCTACAGAGATTGATTTGAATGTGGATACTAATTATTTTCAGATATATCTGATTCACTTATGTTTGATTTTAATTTATCTTTCAGATCTCAATTGCTTTTCCTGATGAAGGTTATTGGAAACGATTTCATAAGCAACTGCAGCATTTTCAACGGTATTCTATACAATTCTTGTGATAGTGTTGCCCAAATATAGGAAAAGTGATCAATATTACGACAGCACTTATATAGGAGCTGCTGATATCAACATACACAACCTGCAGTGAAGCTTTTATCTGTTCTTCATACATCGATCTTGACTCTTGTTCATAAAGCTAAGATGGCTCCTTAACATCCTTAACTAGACATATACAGATAGTCTCTGCAAAAGTTCGGGAGGGAGATCCTAAGGATCGGCATGTTGTAATTGTAGATGACTTGGTTCAATCAGGTGGCACTTCGATATGTCTCTCTCATTAATATATATATATATATAACGGGGGGTTTTTTCTCAAAGCTTAAATTGCATAATATGAATCTAATGACTGACAAAATTTATCATCTTTCAGATAGTCTTGGAAAGCTTATGGAGCAAAGAAGATCAGTGATTATGTGATTCATGGCATTTTTCCTAATAAATCATGGGACCGCTTTGAACATGACAATGGAGGTAGTGCTTGCTTTACTCAACTCAGTTATTACTTATTAGCCCTTCAAGCCTTGTTCATGGTCTCTGCTTCCTTTCTTATTGAGGAGGAAAAAGAAACACATTTCAAATTCAAAAATATTTGCGAATTTAAACTAATTCTTCCTACCTTTTCTCATGTTTGTCCTTTGACTTTGTTTATGTTTTTAGTCGAAAGTTTCCATATGCTTTTTGTTGAATATCAATCTTCACGGGCTAAAGTATTTCTGTTTCTCCAAGGAAGCAACAACAAAGTAATGACAAATTCGGTTAGTCGAATTGACAACTAAATTAATAATAAAAATTTAATTGATAACCTAAAGATTTACAAACAAAAATTTTAATAAATGTCTTAAGCATAAAACCAATCTGAACATCAATCTAATCTAAAAGATATATATTTATAATCTAAAACTAGATTATTCTCAAACGATATAATACAAAATTATTCAAAACTCAATAATCCTAAGTATTGAATTCTAATAATAAATGGAAAGTCATTCTCTTATGGTCTTGAAATATACTCTAGGCTTTAACTTTTTCGGTACTCCTCCCAAGTTTTCTCCCAAGCAAGCTGAAGGCAGCCATAACAAAAGAAGGAAGGATAGTGGCTTGAAGTCAATGGAATGATGGAGGTTGGGTAATACATGAATGGGAGATGAATTAGTTGTGTGGTGGCGTGAGGAAGGCAATGGTGAGGGAGGGTGGGCGTGAGTGTTGGCTCTTAAAGACCAAAAGACATCCTTTAGGTATATATTAGACTCCAACTAATTAGTTGAGCCGGACTTTGTTTTAGGGTCTGTTTGGTTTGAGGGGATTAGAGGGGAGGGGAGGGGAGGGATTTTGGTTCCCTCCCCTTGATTGGGAAGATTAAGAATTTAGGAGGGGAGGGGAAATTTTTTGAAAATTTCCCCTCCCTCCCCTCAAAACCTCTCCCCCCAAATTGGGGGGATTTGGAGGGGAGACTTTAAAAAAAACTTATTGGACAAAAATGCCCCTCATATTTTAAGGATATTCCAGAAATGCCCTTCTCATTTTAATTCATAAATATTATTAAATTTTTAATATGAAAATATTTAATTATAGTTGATTATAATTTATAAAATAAAATTTTTATTTATATTTAAAATTTATTATATATTTAAAATTTTAGTTGATTAAAAATTTTATTTATATTTATAATATAAGGGTAAAGTTGTCCATGTGAAAATAATTTCCCTCCCCTCCCCTCCTGAAACAAACAAGGTAACATTAAAATCTCTTCCCTCCCCTCCCCTCTAATCAATCCAAATAAGGTAATATTAAAATCCCTCCCCTCCCCTCCCCTCCCCTCCGTCGAACCAAACAGACCCTTAAAGAATAACATAGCTATCCAACAAAGATAATGCAAACACAGTTACGTATCCCATATAATGGGCATATATTAGTAGGCAAATTCAACCTCCTTCTTACCATCATCTCTTGTACTTTTACATACTTCTTTCCCATTCATTTAGCCTATTTGGGAATTCAGTGGAGAAGTAGGTTTTTTTTAATGGGGCTTTTACAGAAGCCTAATTGAAAAAAAGCCAAATTAGAAATATGATTTGTGTTTGGATTGACGGTGGGAGAAGTGAATTTTTTTTAACCTTGAACCTGTTTGGATTAACGTTTAAAAAACCCGTTTAGATAGGAAATGACTGAAAAATGTATAAACCTTGTTGGATATTACATATATATTGTTATAATTGATGTTAAAAAATATAAATATATTTTTTTAAAATAAAAAATTCAATGAAAAAGTTCAAAAGCCCATTGATAGAAACTCAAAAACTAAAAAAATGAGCTTAAGAAAAAAAACTTTTTTTTATTCAAAGCCCATTATAAGCTAATGATCCAAACACTTATCATGTGTTCTAATGGGCTTCTGATGTCTAAATGAGCTTTTTTCTTATCTAACGTGTTTCTAAAATCCCCAACTTGTAAGTTGTAAACAGTGCTCCTTCAGGCTTGGTAATCATCTCCCATCTCATACCAAGAGCTCCCTTTCTTCAATGATATACTCTATCCATATGGTCTTTTTTATGTTTTATATTGTATTAATTAAATTGTTGGTGATATTTATATTTAATCTATTTCTCTATTTTTCTGACCCTCTTATAAATAAAGGCATACTTAAAAAAAGTTTATTTTAATATATACTTATTATTTTTTATTAATTTTAACCGTTTTTTTAAACCGTGCAATTCGATTATCAGACTCCTATAAATAAAATCGGGGATTACTTAGCCAAGCCTAAAAAACTTCATGGCCTCTACTCTCTACAAAACTTGAGTTAGGCAAGTAGATTCCTTTTAAGAATTCCTTATACTAAAATTTTGGATTCCACATTCTAACTTGAAAACATATTTGATACAGTATATTCTTCTTTTGAATGGAAAGCATATTCAATATATATCATTCTTCATTCAATTTTTTTTATCCCTCAATTTTATCCTTATTTTTATTTTTATCCTTTTAATTTTAAATTGGGGTTTCAATCCCTCAAGAAG
Source organism: Albizia julibrissin (assembly GCA_037074505.1). NCBI lineage: Eukaryota > Viridiplantae > Streptophyta > Magnoliopsida > Fabales > Fabaceae > Albizia > Albizia julibrissin. Next base: position 35,937,166 of record CM073488.1, on the reverse strand, counting down.
CAAAATAATCCAGTTTTTAATAAATTATAAGGACCAATATCTTAAACTAAATGAAATTTAAGAGATCATAACCTATAATTTGAAATTTAAAAATCAATTCTGATAAAAAAATCTTAAGGATTAAAAATAAAATGAGTACCAACTACATATTCTATTAACCCATTTCTTTTTATATGTGCCCCACTAATTTTCAAGGCTCAAAACTGCCAAACTCAACTATTCAAAGATCGAGTGTCTGCTTATATTAGCGGTGGATAAGTGACTTTTTTTTTAATGTGGCTTTGGTAGAAGTCAGATTGAAAAAAAAAACATATTATAAATGTGATTTGTGTTTGGATTGACGGTAAGAGAAGTAACTTTTTTTTTAAACCTGGTGAAAAAAGTTAGAAGCTATTTCAATGAGCTTCTAGGAAAAACATTTTTTTTAAGCCTGATGAATACTACCATGTTTGATGTTCCCAAACATATTTACAGATGCCAAATAAACTTTTTTCCTCAGGCTCTTTTTCCCTCCAAATTCATTTTCAAACAAACCTTGAACAATTTAGGGCCTGTTTGGGAACCCATTAAAAAGGAAAAAAAATTTATTTGGAGGGCAAAAACTCATTTAGCATCTGCAGATCAATTTGGGAACATGATAGCATTCATTGGCTTAAAGAAAAAAAAAACTATTTTCCATATAAACTCATTAAAATAGCTTCTAACTTTTTTTCACTGGTTTATAAAAAATGACTTCTCCCACCACTAATCTAAATATAAATCATATTTATAAATTATAATATAACTTTTTTTTAATATAACTTTTATAAAATCTACATTAAAAAAAGTCACTCCTCCAGTCATCCAGTTAGGTAGTCTGTTCTTAAATGCCATTGCCTAATCAGGGATAGGAGTGAAGACTGAGGAACAATTTTGCGTCGTGATGGGACTTGTAACAAATAACGATACCGTAGAGTCGCCTAAAGACTTGTGATCGCCTGAAATGGCAGCGACTCCGCCGTCTCCGTCGTACTCGGTATCCTCAAATCCAAGTGGCTTCACCCACGTTTCCAAATCTCCTAAACCCTTTCACTCTGTAGTCCTCCCTAAGCAAGAATCAGTCATAACCTTCAAGAACAATCGCATTTGTAGGTGCGAAATTAGATCCTTCGAACCCCGTCGTAGCTGGACAATTGAGCACGTGCCGGAAATGAAAGATTCGATTCAGAGTAACTCCTCCTCCTCTTCTTCTTCGACGGTCTCAGTCTCTGCCGCTAATGCCGCTTCACAGTATCCTACCAGGAATTCCAAAAAGGTGTCTCTGTTCTACTGCGATGAGACGAAGTCGCTGGCGCAGAAAATCGCTGCCGAGATTGACACCATTGAACTTCGTAACATCAACTGGGGGTTGACTTTTCTTCTTTTTATTTTGATTCATTTACTATACACATGCTTCTTGGTTTTCAATGAAATTTGAGTTAATGAGCAGGCCAATTTGTGCCTCATTAGGCCAAAAATGGCTGAGGGTACTTCTTACAGTTCTCCTTGCTAGTTACATTTTTGTACTGAATTTAGTATTAATCACCTTAGGAACTTAAAAGAACCAGTAGGAGAATATCCATAGATTCGTTTAGTGAAGGCTGAATGCCATTGCTAATGCTTCACACGGTTATCGCTGTCACCGAGGAGTTGGGAAATTGGTGCGTTAGAGTGTAGTTTACCATTGTCGATTTTAGCTTATTCACGAAAGTTATATTCCTTTTTTTCCTGTGGAATACATGGAGTTGTCACTGAAATACTCTTATGGCTCTAACACATTTTAGGAAATTTCCTGATGGCTTCCCCAACATATTCATTCCTAATGCTCAAGGCATTCGTGGACATCATGTCGCTTTTCTTGCTTCATTCAGTTCACCAGCAGTAATTTTTGAACAGATCCCTGTCATATATGCATTACCAAAACTTTTTGTTGCATCGTTTACTCTTGTCCTTCCATTTTTCCCTACGGGCACTTCAGAGCGTATGGAGGATGAAGGAGATATTGCTACAGCTTTTACTTTAGCGAGGCTTTTATCAAACATACCGATTTCAAGAGGAGGACCCACTAGCTTAGTGACTTTTGACATTCACGCTCTTCAGGTTCATCATTCAAGTTTATTATTTGAAGATATACTTTTTTCAAGTAATTTTTGGATTGGAAATACCATACAATTTTCCTTATCTTTGTTGCAATCCAGGAGAGGTTCTACTTTGGTGATAACATCTTACCATGCTTTGAGAGTGGCATACCATTGCTTAAAAGAAGGCTTCAGGAGCTCCCTGATTCTGATAATGTGAGACTTACACTTTTATTCAGTTCGATTTCTTTGTTTTCTATGCTGTAATTCCTACAAGGGTTTAACCCTTCCCTGCATACTCTTCTATTGGAAAGTACTACTTATCACTGTCCATTGGCATCTCAAAGTAATAAATTTCCTTTCATATTAGGCCAAGTATGGTAGACGAGATAGTTAAGGACTGAAAAGGAATGCTGTTAAAAATAATAGAAAATTGTTCATGATGTTGTTGTTATTGTTATTCAACAGTACTCATCCTTTTTTATTATTTTTCCAAAATTGAGACCCCGTGTCATTACTTGTTTTTTTAAAGCCCATGCTTTTTACATTTCACATGTCAATTTGATTCTAGAATAATCATCTGAGTTATGTGGAAAATCAAACAGGTGTTTTACAGAGATTGATTTGAATGTAGATAATTATTTTCAGATCTATCTGATTCACTAATGTTTGATTTTAATTTATTTTTCAGATCTCCATAGCTTTTCCTGATGATGGTGCTTGGAAACGATTTCATAAGCAACTACAGCATTTTCCAACGGTATTCTATACAATTCTTGCGATAGTGTTGCCCAAATATAGGAAAAGTGATCAATGTTATGCCAGCAGTTATATAGGAGCTACTGATATCAACATACATAACCTGCAGTGATGCTTTTATCTGTTCTTCATACATTGTTTGACTCTTGTTCATACAGATAGCTCCTTAACATCCTTAACTATACATATACAGATAGTCTGTGCAAAAGTTCGGGAGGGAGATCGTCGGATAGTTCGTATCAAGGAGGGAGATCCTAAGGGCCGGCATGTTGTAATTGTAGATGACTTGGTTCAATCAGGTGGCACTCTGATTGAATGCCAGGTATAGACATGATATGTCTTTCCATCTTATGCAGTTTAATTTGTCTATCCAAAGATCTTCGTTTCTACACCAATGTAAGAAGCACATCTACATTCACAGAGTACTTTCCATGGGAAGCCAAATTTGTTTTATTGAAACAGAAATCCAGTTGAGAGAATAATTCAAACTATTCTTTTCTTACTTCTTAGGATCTCTGAAAAATAAAGAAACAGAAGTTAATATGCATGATTTTTTTTTTTTTTTGGTTAACTTGCTCAACTCCGCCTATGTTTATAGCCGGTCCCAAGCCCGGGTAAAGGAGGAGGGTTGTGTTAGGCCCCGACAGCCAACGTAAAACCCTGTCGAATCTTGATGAACATGGATCAACGAAGAAATTGTGCTAATGCTAGGTCGTTGCCTGTAAGTAACGCGCTGTATGGCTCGAGTACAGTGATAAGTGAGCGAGGGCCGCTGCATTGTCGCCCGGATGTAGTGTTAAATGAGCAAGGGCTACCGCTTTCTTCTGAACGGAGGCGGCTAAAGAAGCTAGTTCATGAAAACAGGATCAGATTTGGCACTTGGAACATTGGAACTTTGAGCGGAAAATCGTGGGAGGTGGTGGGAGTAATGAAGGATCGTAAGATTAATATCCCGTGTCTCCAGGAAACTAAATGGTCAGGAGAAAGGTCTAGAGAAATTAATGGTTTTAAGCTCTGGTACACAGGAAAGGTCAATGGACGGAATGGTGTTGGTATCATTGCTGACAAGGAATGGAGGAAGAATGTGGTGGACGTTAAGAGGATTGAGGACAGAATTATTTCCTTAAGAATGATTGTTGGAAAGGATACTATTAACATTATCAGTGCGTATGCACCTCAAGTAGGGGCAGAAGTACATCTTAAGAAAAAATTCTGGGAAGATTTGGAGGGACTAATTCAGAGTATCCCACTAACTGAAAAGATTTTTATTGGAGGTGATCTTAATGGACATGTTGGTAAGGAGGCAGGACCTCATGCAAGAGCGCATGGTGGTTTTGGATTTGGGTTACTTAATAATGAAGGTCAATCTATTATTGATTTCTCCCTCGCATATGATCTCAAGATTGTCAACACTTGTTTTAAGAAGCGAGAGGAGCATTTAATAACATACAAGAGTGGAGCCGCAAGGTCACAGATCGACTTCTTCTTGGTAATGAATTCTGATAGACGATTCTGTACTAACTGTAAAGTGATCCCTGGGGATGGCGTGACAGCACAATATAGGGTTCTGGTCCTTGATGTGAATATTAAATATGTAAAACAAAAACGCCAGCAAGTTTTAAATCCAAGGGTCAGGTGGTGGCAATTGAAAGGGGAAAAAAAGGAGATTTTTAAGAGAACTCTCTTGGAGAAGGGGGAGTGGGAGTTACAAAGAAATCCTAATATCATGTGGGAGAATATGTCTAAAAAGGTCCAGCAGGTTGCTAAAGCAATTTTGGGAGAATCAAAAGGTCTTGGTCGGCAAGATAAGGAGACTTGGTGGTGAGATGAGACTGTTCAAGAGAAAACCAAGCATAAGAAAGATTGTTTTAAAGCCATACACTTATGTAATAATGCTGAAAATTGGGAAAAATATCGTATGGCTAAAAAAGAGACTAAAAAAGCAGTGAGTGAAGCTCGTAATAAAGCATATGAAGAGTTTTATAAGGAGTTAGGGACAAAGGCAGGAGAGCGTAAGATTTACAAGATCGCAAAGAACAAGGAGAGAAAATCAAGAGACTTGGACCAAGTGAGGTGTATAAAGGATGAAGAAGGAAAAGTTTTGGTTACTGATGGAGATATTAAGGATAGGTGGGAAGCCTACTTTTATAAGTTGTTTAATGATGGTGGAGAAGGGCCGCATTGTGACTTGGAAGATTTGACAACTCGAGAAGGTGACCTCAATTTTTCATTTTATCGTAGGATCCGAATTGGCGAGGTTAAAGAAGCTCTTAAGAATATGGAAATTGGTAAAGCTGCCGGACCTGATGGTATTCCAATTGAAGTTTGGAAATGTTTGGGCGAGGAGGGTGTGTCGTGGCTCACAAAATTATTTAATGAGATCTTACGAACCAAGAAAATGCCAGATGAGTGGAGGAAAAGTACTTTGGTTCCTATTTATAAGAATAAAGGGGATATTCAGAATTGCGCAAACTATAGAGGAATTAAGCTAATGAGCCATACAATGAAATTGTGGGAAAAAGTGATTGAATATAGGTTGAGGTTGGAGACTGATGTTGCTGAAAACCAATTTGGATTCATGTCAGGAAGGTCTACAACAGAAGCGATTTATTTATTAAGGGGGATAATGGAAAAGTATAGGAGTAAAGGAAGAGATTTACACATGGTCTTCATTGATTTGGAGAAAGCTTATGACCGGGTGTCAAGAGATGTGCTTTGGAAAGCCTTGGAAAAGAAGGGGGTGAAGATTGCATATATTAAAGCTATTCAAGATATGTATGCGGGGGTTACAACCAATGTTAGAACGTCTGGAGGTGTTACAAAGGACTTCCCTATAAGGATTGGACTACATCAATGATCAGCTTTAAGTCCTTATTTGTTTAACCTAGTGATAGACGTCCTAATTGAACCTATAAAAGAGGAGATCCCTAAATGCATGCTTTTTGCGGATGATATAGTGCTGTTGGCTGAATCTAGGGAAGAAATTAACTTCAAACTTGAGATATGGAGGCGGACTTTGGAATTGAGAGGTTTTCGTCTTAGTAGGAGCAAAACTGAATATATGCATTGCAAATTTGATAAGAGACAAAGTCAAAGTGAAGTGGAAGTTAAATTGGGTGGGCAAGTCATCCCGCAAGTGACAAAATTTAGATATTTGGGATCAATTATAAACAAGATAGTGAGGTGGATGGAGACGTCAATCACAGAATTCAAGCCGGATGGTATAAATGGAGAAAAGCTACGGGAGTTATTTGTGATCGTAAGGTACCTAATAAGGTAAAAGGAAAATTCTACCGCACTGCTATAAGACCAGCAATGCTATATGGTAGTGAATGTTGGGCTTTAAAGGGATATCATGAACATAAAATGGGGGTAGCTGAGATGAGGATGTTAAGATGGATGTGTGGCCATACAAGAAAGGACAAGATTCGTAACACTCATATACGTGATCGTGTTGGAGTGGCCCCTATTGACGAAAAAATGGTAGAAAATCGTTTGAGATGGTTTGGACATGTTCAGCGAAGGCCATTGAGTGCTCCGGTGAGAAGGGTTGATCAAGCAGAATGGAGTCCTGTCAAACGAGGTCGAGGAAGACCGAAACGAACGCTTAATGAGGTCATTGAGAGAGACCTTTTAATTAATAATATATCGAAATCTATGGTCTTTGATAGAGCACAATGGCGTCGTGCGATCCATGTAGCCGACCCCACCTAGTGGGATAAAGGCTATGTTGTTGTTTGGTTAACTTGCTCATGGTGGCGTGAAGGAATAAAATTTCCTGCTGAAACACTAATTGGTTGCATGGAAAATTCAATGACATGATCTTAGATTTTAACTAGTACATGGATCAATCCATGGCTGCATTATTCCTTTGCTTAGGCCTATTTCATTTGGACCTGGATGGTTTGACGGGCATATATGTTTTTCTATATGATGGACGAGACCTTGTGTAGTTTGAGTTTCATTCCTCTATTGTTTTGATTAGTCATTTCCGGCTCTAACTTAACCTGCTGCTGAGAAAGTCATAAGGCTTGATCCACATTTATAATCTGAAACTGTGAAACATTTTTGGAGGAAGCTGGTAACTACTTGCCTCAACAGGAAGAATTAGGGCCAACAAAAGGGATCATTAATGTTTGCCTTGTGTGTGGGGATGGTCTACTCGTTAGTCCCTGTTCTATTCTTGTACTTAAAATTTTGTTTTCATTGCTTTTTTTAAGGGGAGAGAGAGAAACAGGGAGTTTTGACTCATCTTAAATTGCATAATATGAATCTAACAACTGACAAAATTTGTCATCTTTCAGAAAGTCTTGGCAACTCATGGAGCAAAGAAGATCAGTGCTTATGTAACTCATGGCATTTTTCCAAATAAATCATGGGCACGCTTTGAACATGATAATGGAGGTAGTGCTTGCTTTACCTGTTCATTGTCTCTTCTTTTCTTACTAAGGAGGAAAACAGTACACTTCAAATATCAAAATATTTGTGAATTTAATACTAATTTATCAACTCATGCTAACTTCGGCTAGGTGCATTTATGCCAAAGGACCCTACCTGATTTTTTCATTAGTTTGCCTTTAAACTGTCTTCCTAGTTCCTACTTTTCCTCGTGTTTGTCCTTTTACTTTCCATGCTTTCTGTGATGGCTATTGAATATGATGTTAGTCACTTAAATGACTTCCAGACTACACTTTCCTTCCCTGTTCTTGTTTGAATTCTTTTTTTTTTTTTATATATATATCTGATACAGGACATCCTGAGACGGCATTCACGTACTTCTGGATCACAGATTCATGCCCCTTGACCGTGAAGGATGTCATGAACAAGCCACCCTTTGAGGTTCTCAGCCTTGCAGGCTCTATAGCAGCCAGTCTTCAAATCTGATAAGATTCCGACACAAATAAAATGATCAAGAGTGTAGACCTCCCTTTGGTAGTGACGGTTTTTAGTTGAGCTATTTAGCATGCGGCTTTTAGTTAAAGATATTCTGCAAAGGGAAAATAAAGTACCGCCAAAATTGCTGTTTTCTTGATTTCTCCTGCTTAGAGTAATGTGATCAAAATAACATTTCAAAACTAAAGAACCTGTTATGAATGTTTAGTATTGTAAATAAAACGACCTTCTTTTCCGAGCTAGTAGTTCTGTGCCAAGCCAGTTTATGTTGCTTCGAGAAAGGAAGGAATGTGGGGTCTCATTAAGCTTTGATTTATTTTAATACAGAACACTATTTGCCGGGTCATTAAGATGTTACACAAGACTGTAGCTCCTAGAAAGTTGTCAAAATACTATAAATACGTACACACTCGCATGGTTGTGGATTTAAAAATCATTATTTTTCTTACACTTCATTATCAAATGCATGGTGACAGCTGTGCAACTAGTAAGCAGCCGGCTGCAGTCATTATCTAAACCGCAGCCGGCTGCAGTCATTATCCTGATATATAGTCAACACCAGCTTCTGTCACGCCTTCTCATTTCATAGTACTCTATGTCTTTCTTTTTAGGGAGAATCACCAAGAGATTCTACGAAAGGCATGTAATAACCAAAAAGTGTTACAACAAGTGAGCAGCAACATGTATTGTGATTCCCCCTTCTTTTTAATGTAGACTTTTCACGCTCTCTCATATGGTTCGTTTAGAGTTTGGACTTTGGGTTTCCACCCCAAGCAAGGTTTGGTTTTTGATAGGCTTCTTCATGCTTTATTTTAACCTTTGATGGCCTCAGACATGAAACCTTGCCTCCTTCTGATATAGTAGAGCCATGTTAGATTGAAAAGGAGCCAAGTTAGGGGTCACTATAAAGCAGAACAGGTCAATGGCACTACGAGTTGACACTTGGCAATGCGTTGTGAGAACTGAGAAGCCACCTTAAAATGATCGCGCGCAGATTTCAAAAGCTACAACGTTCGACAAATAGCTCGTTTGGATTAGCTTATGGAAGCTCCATAAATGCTTATAAATCGTGATTTACGGAATACGAAGTTATTTTTACGGTCTATAAGGTACTTTTACGGTCTACGAGGTAAATATGTGGAGGAGATTTATCTCGATTTACGTAAATCGGGCTTATATAATAAGCCCGATGTAAATAAGCTCAGACAAACAAGCTAAAAATTGCTTGGTTGGTTCATGACAGTCAAGCTGCATCTTCAAAGTTAAATTAAGTTAAAATAAATATCGTCCTTCTTAAGAAGATTTTATTTTATTTTTTCATTTGAACGAACAGGTGCTGGCTTGTTTGGATTAGCTTATGGAAGCTCCATAAGTGTTTATAAATCGTGATTTACAGAATACGAAGTAACTTTTACGGTTTACTAGGTTGCTTTTACGATCTACGAGGTAAATATGTGAAGGAGATTTATCTCGATTTACGTAAATCGGGCTTATAAAATAAGCCCGATTATACATGGATTTTCTAAACATGCCTTGTATTGAAAGAAAATGAAACCAAGCTTTCCTCAAGTCTCTCTCATCTCTCATTACATTAAACTTGAATTTGATAGCCACCATATTAAGGTGGCACTAAATGCTATACTATAGACAAAGTTATATGGGAAAATACACGTAATAACTGACCAAAGATAACACCATATAACATACTAAATTTCAATCATAACTTTATCTGATTTGGCTTTTATTGCCATCGGAGATCCCACAGAGTATGCCATCACTCTCCTTAGAATTTCAGAAGATAAGCAGCTAACATCGTGAATACCGAGCACTAATTGACTATGAAACCACAGTAACATCTTAACTGTTCAAAGAAAACAACTGGTTTGACTTTATACAAAATTATTAATTTATTCATTTATGAGAACATATGGGAAGATGGGTCACAGAAAATATCAATCTTCATGGGCTAAACTATTTCTGTTTCTTCAAGGAAGCAACAACAAAGTAATGACAAGCACAGAAGTTGCTCTTTAAGGATTGTTTAAAGAAAAGGATTGTTTATTGCCTGCCTTCTTTAGCTTTTCTCTCTCTTCACTCTTTTCTTCACAAGGAAAGCTTCATGACCACCACAACCATGGCTTCCTTTAACCTCCTTCCTTCTCTAACTCATCTCTCTATGCTGGCCACTTTAGTTGTTACATTTTTCCCCCTTCAAACTTCCATCGAAGCATCTTATATGGTCCCTTTTAAGTGCTCTGCAAAAATCAACACATGTAATGCCTTACTTTACCACATAAACCATGGTCTTGACATAGAACACGTAGCCTCTCTTTACTCTGTTAACTCATCCCAAATCCAACCAATAACACGGGCCGCCAACCGCGACTACCTCATAACTGTTCCTTGTTCTTGTAAAATCGTCACTAACCTTAGGGGATATTTCTTCGAGACAACACACACAGTGGAGCAAAATGATACATATATAGGTATTTCAAAGCTTTATTACAGTGGACAAGCCTGGTCTCCTACTGATAATGTGACCACCGGCGAAAACTTAACAATACATCTTCCCTGTGGGTGTACAGAAAGTGATTCTCAAATTGTTGTGACATATACAGTCCAGCAGAATGATACAGTAGCAGAAATAGCTAATCTGTTATCATCTACACTTACTGGCATTCAGAACATGAATGGAATTTTAGCTAATAGGCCTTCATTCATAGATGTGGATTGGGTTTTATATGTTCCTAGGGAGCTAAATGGGATTCCATCTTCAAAAGGAAGCGGTAAGTTATCTAGTTTTTACAATCTATCTTTTACTTGTGTGATTATGTTTGGTGGCAAGTTTTGAACGTTTCAATTTCATAAGATAATGTATTGTTCTTGATCAAGTCCTTGGAAAGCATCTGTATTTGTAGGTACTTCTGATGTTTAATACTTTTCTTTCTGCTTGTTACCAGGAAAGAAACTCAAGTATTTTATTATTATTGGTGTCTTAGTGGGGGTGGCATTACTTTCTGGTGTCACAATACTGATTCTTATTCTGTGGAGAAAAAGAGCCACTGAGACCAGCAAAGAAGATACAAAAGCTGCATCAAAAAGATCAGCTTCAAGAGCATTCTCTAAAAGAACAATTTCGAATAGAACTGATCTTTCCTTAAAGAACCATCAATTTCATATAGAAACTATAGAAGGTAAATCAAAAGCTATTTATGATTTCTGACAAACAACTTTCACAATTCAATCTGGCGAGAGAAACTAAATCATGGCAATTAATGTTGGTGCAGAAGTAACATCAATTGACTCAGAAAGACCAGTAACATTTTATCTTGAGGAGATTGAGGAGGCCATAAGCAAAGAAAGTAAAATAATAGGAAAGGGTGGATATGGGACCGTGTATTTTGGAATTTTAGGAGATAAGGTATGTACAATCCCTTCAAAAGTATAATGATCATGATCAAAATGAAAGTATATCTAATGACAAATTTAACTTTCAGGAGGTTGCCATAAAAGAGATGAGGTCTAATAAATCCAAAGAGTTCTATGCAGAATTGAAGGTCTTATGCAGGATCCATCATATCAACATTGTAAGGAATTTCTCTGGTGAAAGGATCTTCAATGTAGCTTCTAAGACTTGATTTTGATTAATTTACAGATGTAACTTATGTTGCAGGTGGAGTTATTGGGATATGCCAGTGGAGAAGATAACCTCTATTTGGTGTATGAGTATGTTTCAAAAGGGTCTCTCAGTGACCATCTTCACAATCCATTTCTAAAAGGTATTCCTCTTATCCTTAATGTTAAAACTATTTTCCTAATTTGATTAGATTAAGGAAGTTACTTTAGTTAATATGACATATTTTTTTTCTAAATCTCCCTAATCATCTTCTTTGATTCCCTCCATCTTTCTTTTACTTGATTTTTGTTGAGGGAGCATTAATAGAAGTAATTTTGGAAAATATTGACAAATATGAAAAATATATCTTACATTTAGGTTCAAGATCAACTTCCTAATTAGGTCCTACATTAAGGACCAAAGGATTATATTGATTTAGTTCAAGATTTTGTTGCCTGCAACAGATTCCTAAGAGACCTCTTTAGATACAACAAAATAGGCCAACAAAGGCCATAATCCTAACTTCTAGTTCAGGTGCACTTTATTGTTGCTTATACAGAAAAGAAACCAAATGGTTATATATATTTATAAGAAACTTTAAGAATGGTACTGGAACAGGTCATGAACCTCTTTCATGGACTGCTAGAGCACAGATTGCTCTGGATGCTGCAAAAGGTCTTGAATACATACATGATTACACAAAAGCACGGCACGTGCACCGAGATATCAAGACTAGTAATATTCTTCTTGACAATAAACTCAGAGCCAAGGTACTCATCACTTGAGTTCTTTTATTCTTAAGGTCCCATTTGGTACAATATATAGAAAAAGATTCTTTTCTTTTCTTTTCTTTTTTTCCCACAACATACAGATCAAGATGTAAAACATCTATCATACCCTTATCATTATTATTCAACTGTAACTTTTATTATTTTTTCTTTTCATTCTTTTCCCCTTTTCAGTTCATTCCATAATGTGTGTCAAACAAACTCTTAGTTCTACCTGAAATATCGCTTTCTGGATTTTACTTAGTATTTATATGATATCACATATCAAGAAGTTGTCTCTTAAAATCTACTATTGCATCTTCTGAAAAGTAGTGAAGCTAGCTAAGGGTGTCAGAAGTGACTAAAGGTTGGAAAACTATCAATTTTTTCATTTGTCTGTAAAACTAAGTTGTGAAACTAACATTGAATCAAATATGTGTACTCCATAGTTCACTTCATTAACTTGGTACACATAGATTGCAGATTTTGGACTAGTAAAGCTGGTAGAACGAACAAATGATGATGATTTCATAGCAACAAGGCTTGTTGGAACACCAGGCTACCTTCCACCAGAGTATATTTTTCTCCTGATTAATTAGGCTCTGTTGATTTTTCTCTTGATATTCATGATCATATATATATATACATATATATATATATATTTTCAGATCTGTGAAGGAGCTTCAGGTGACCTCAAAAACCGACGTTTTCGCATTTGGAGTAGTTCTAGCAGAGCTAGTAACAGGGAAACCTGCTCTGTTTCGTGACAGCCAAGAAACCCCCAAAATGAGATCACTTATTTCTGTTGTAAGTCAGATTCTATTTTTGGAACTGAAGTTTATATTAAGTCTTAAGCATGATTCATTAGTGTTCATACGTATATGCATGGCACAAATTTAACTTTGAAAGTGTAACTTCATATTCTGGTGCATCCATTTCACTATTGACTTCAGATGGAAAGCTAAACCTTTTTCTACTTTTCTTTTCTTTTTGTTTTTCTGTTTTTTAACATTCAGATTAATGAAGTATTTGAAGATGATGTTCCAGAGAGTGCTTTAGAGGATATCATAGACAAAAACCTTCGTGATAGCTATCCTGTGGAGGATGTCTTCAAGGTTAGATTCAATCTTGGTTCATACACCCATATATATATAATGCTCACTCTTATTGCATATTTTTCTATATCTGAGAAGACATAACTCTTACAAAAAAAAAACTTGGTCTTACACATTTATCTTATACAACGCAAAATCAGTTAAAATAAGCTGATCCAAACAAGCGCACACGAAGGAATATAAATTCGAGTATGATTGCCTCTAACACGAAGGTGAATGTTGCAGATTATAGAAATAGCAGAAAGATGCTTACGTGAAGAACCGATAGAGAGGCCAGAAATGAGGGAGATTGTGGTGACACTGTCACAGATTTTGATGTCTTCCACAGAGTGGGAAGCATCACTAGGTGGAAACAGTGAAGTCTTTAGCGGCATATTTACTGGAAGATGATCACTTCCCTCTCTCTCTCTCGAAGTGTTATTATTTCACCTCACTTTTGAAGCCATCATATATATATATATGTATTTATATGTATATATGTTCATATAATCACAACAGTATAGTCAGGGGCCTCTTGTAAATTATTCTCACAGTTTTCAACAAATTTGAAACCTTTTCTCGTATGAAGGACTCGTGGCAGTGTCACGTCATGGGAAAAGAAAGGTAGATAGAGAGTCAGTGGGATGGTGGAGCATGGAGGATTGGAGGTGTGCTTCACTGAGTCGTGTTAATGAACTCGAGACTTTTTTTTTTTTTTTTGTTTAACTGAGTTGCCGCTAACTCGAGACCATTCTGTATTAACCAAGTTAATTATGTTTTATTGTCCAGATTATTTGTCTGTTCCTATAGGTGTGATTTCTGTCTTTATGTCCCTATAGGACAGAAAGGTGTTTAATAAACTAGACTTGTTTCCGCGTATGTCTTGGCATTTGAGGGGTAATAGAAATTTTGATACTTTTTATTAGATAAGAGCAACTGAATAAGTATATTAAAAATTTTGTTACAATTGGATAAAGAAGATAAATATGTAAAAGTTACTCTCTCGACCATATTTATAAGAAGGGAGAGTTTTTTTTACTGTCAGGTCATTAAATTTATTTCATAAATGTATACTTTAATTCCTAATTTATTATTCTGTGAATTGTTGTTTTCTTAGGAAGTGTCGACCTGTATATTTTAAATAAAATTTAAAAATTCATTAAATTTTAAAATAGAATAAAGTGAGTTTGAAGTTTTTCTAAATTACTGATTTACTGTGAAACTTTAGAAGTGTCCTAATAAAATGAATTTTATAAGAGTTAGATCCAAAAAGTTTGTGAAAAAATAGGTTAAAAATATTATTTTAAATTGTAAATATGAAATTCTCAATTATAAATTGCTGATAATGATTTAAGAGACTTTAAATGTCTGGTTTACATTTTACAACTGAAAATTTTATATTTGTGATTTGTAATGTAATTAAAAATAATACTTATAACCTAACTAGAAAGACAAAGTAAATAAAAATTTTAAAAAATGAAATAATATTTATAAAAATACAATTGATATTAAGAAAATTAAAATCATTCCGACAAAGTGGGCATTTCTACGCTTACATATGGGTATATATATATTAATATAAGTATAGGAACAGGATCACTGTTTTTTTTTTAAATATAGATTGTAATAATTTTAAGTTGCAACTTGCAACTTGCAACGTCGTCGTTGCATTCTTTGTACCCGAAGAAAAATTTCCCCACCACCGTCCACAGCGCGAACCATCTCCAGCTCCATTAGCATTCTCAGACAATAAAACAAGGAGCTCTTGCAATTCCCCACCCTGTAACTGTAGAAACTCGAACACAAACCTTTAAAACAATGGCTCTGCCATTTACATGGCGGGCTTAGCCCTAGGCTCTCCAATTTCATTTCCACATACATGCTTATTTCGAATCTAGATCTACCTCTGGTTGATTCCCTTCCCGTCTCTGCACCGCCGATCCGATCTGATTCCAATCCGATCCATTAGGATCCGGTACTCGGGATCCATACCAAGCTTTCACCAATGGCAGGGGCAGCCTCTGCTCTCTTCCTTCTTGACATCAAAGGCCGCGTTCTCATTTGGCGCGACTACCGTGGCGATGTCTCTGCCGTCGAGGCCGAGCGCTTCTTCACCAAGCTCATTGAGAAAGAGGTCCGCTTCTGTGTACTAATAGATCCGTGCCTTTTGAGTTTTTAGTGCAGTGCTTGTTTCTGCAGAAATTATAGGAAACGAAGTGGAATCATAACGTATAGATGCATATTCGTTTGCATTTGGTAAATTTAGCTTAGCGGACGTGACGCTTGATTTCTGTTTAGTTCTTTCTGAATGTTGTTTGGAAGAATTTTATATTTAAATTGTTCAACGGCGTTGTTGAATTTTGGGTCACTAGAGGCAGAATTGGATAATATGTAAATTTGTTTGTGAATTTTCCTTTGCTCTCCATGCTACGAGCTTCCTGTATTACAGGGAAACTAAGTTCAGCTGCCTTCGGTGTTTTGTAATGCTTCAGGGAGATCCGCAATCTCAAGATCCAGTTGTGTATGATAATGGTGTGACCTACATGTTTATACAGCATAGCAATGTCTACCTCATGATAGCAGCCAGGCAAAACTGCAATGCCGCTAGCCTTCTTTTCTTCCTACACCGTTTAGTTGATGTAAGTATTATTGGTAATTATGGTCCTAAAAACATCCGGACATGAGAATTTATACAAATGATTAATGTGATGCCATCAAATTATCCTGTTCTTTGCGGCAGGTGTTTAAGCATTATTTTGAAGAATTGGAAGAGGAATCACTCAGGGATAACTTTGTCGTTGTGGTAAAAGGACCTTGGACCTTCTAAATTATCTTTTAATTACTTATATTGATACAGTTAGTTCTATCTTTTACTTAAAAGCAAATGAATAATCACTTAAGTTTTTCTTGTTGGCAGTATGAACTCCTTGATGAAATTATGGACTTTGGCTATCCTCAGTACACTGAGGCAAAGATTCTAAGTGAATTTATCAAGACTGATGCTTATAGAATGGAAGTTACACAGAGACCTCCTATGGCAGTAACTAATGCTGTGTCTTGGCGTAGTGAAGGCATAAATTACAAGAAAAATGAGGTGTCTGTTTTCTTTTTTCCAAAAGTCCCATTTTAATTCGTAATATGATGCTCTTGCCCACCAGTTTTAATCTTCCCTTTTCATTCAGGTTTTCTTGGATGTGGTGGAGAGTGTTAACATACTTGTCAATAGCAATGGGCAAATAATTAGGTCTGATGTTGTTGGAGCATTGAAGATGAGAACATATTTGAGGTTTGTTTTCTGCTTCTGATTTTCAAGCCCCTAAGATAAGCTGCTAGCAAACTAGGTTAGCTGTTAGCTTTATAGTTTGATGATTCCCTTAGCTTTATGGCCTAAGAAGAATTTATAGAGGGATAAGAACGATAGGATCAGGAATTTATGGCCCTTAGTTACTCTATTCAATTGGAACAACTAAGTTGCCCTTTAGGATCTGGTGCTAATATACTGCTGACATGGCCAATCTTTGGGGTTCATTTGGCTCTCAACAGTTATAGTTGAGAATGATTTGGATATGTTTACCCTGATATTTTTGTTAATCTATCCAACATTTTGCTAGAGAGTATGTATCTGAAAACTCAAAGATGACGTCTTTGGCTTATCCAATGCAGTGGCATGCCTGAGTGTAAACTTGGCCTAAATGATAGAGTACTATTAGAGGCACAGGGAAGGGCGACCAAGGGAAAGGCAATTGACTTGGAAGACATTAAATTTCATCAGTATGTATCCTTGAGTCTCTTGTCTATGAAAACCTGTCTATGTAGTTTATTTATAACACAATATTAATATTCATTCTACAATAAAGTATCTCCAATATAAATACTTGTTCTGAAAAATGTGTTGACATTTTGATTAAGGTGTGTTCGCTTGGCCCGATTTGAAAATGATCGAACAATTTCCTTCATACCACCAGATGGATCATTTGATTTGATGACATATAGGCTCAGCACACAGGTTCATTTTCTGTAAACTAAATATATTCTCCATTTGAGGAGTAATATTTGTTTGCACATAGACATGCATGTGTGTGTGTGTGTGTGTGTGTGTGTGTAATAGAGAGAGAGAGAGAGAGGAGAGATGGCCTAAGGGAGAGAATCTTAATTCTTAGAGTTGATTTTATCCCCTTGTTTCAGGTTAAGCCTTTAATTTGGGTGGAAGCTCAAGTTGAAAGGCATTCGAAAAGCCGGATTGAGATTATGGTAAAAGCTAGGAGTCAATTCAAGGAACGTAGGTACTGGGATTTCATTTTTCCCTGTTCCTTTTTAGTCCTGTTCTTGTAGGGAGCTAGTAGAATTGCTCCTCTTAAACATATGTATTGAGATCTTTTGGCTCTAGATTTGAGATAGCCTAAATTTTTTTCTATTCATGGAATTTGATTCTACAGCACTGCCACAAATGTTGAGATTGAGTTGCCTGTACCTGCTGATGCAACCAATCCAAATGTTCGAACTTCAATGGGATCTGCATCATATGCCCCTGAAAAGGATGCATTGATCTGGAAAATTAGATCCTTTCCTGGAGGCAAGGTGTGTGTTGACTTGGAGTGGCTTACCCTACTTAAAATCTAATATCAATACCTTTATTTGATTGTGAATCATAGGATTTAAAATTTTTATCTTTCGTGCTTTCAGGAGTACATGTTAAGGGCAGAGTTCCGTCTTCCCAGCATAACAGCTGAGGAAGCAACTCCTGAGAGAAAAGCTCCTATACGTGTGAAATTTGAGATACCGTATTTTACTGTTTCTGGGATACAGGTATTATTCTTGGACATGAATTTTCTTCCATTCATAATATTGCTAGTCCAATTTTTTAGTACTGGAAATAGTGTTTACGTCCTTCAATACTTCCCTACGTTGTGTCTGATCATATTTTGATTCCAATATTTCATCTGTCCTAGAATGTTGTGCTGCAGCAACTTGTCTTTGCTCCCTGCGCCCTTCTATCCCTTGCTCAAGTCCCGTCCCTATGCGGCCAAAAAAGTGGAAAACTCGATAAATGCACATATATGCCCAAAAACTTTATCCTAAGCACAAATTAATCAAATCTTACGCCATCTACCAATTTATAAATTTTTTTTATCTGCTTAATTGATTCAGACAACTCTGATGACTCCCTTACTGTGAAAAAGACCTCAATATCAAATATAGGGAGTAATCACGTTGAAATTCATCTTCTGCCTCGTTATTACTTGCCTACTGGTTTGCAGCATAAGAAACTTTTCTCAACGATTATTTTGATCCCTGCGGTCTGCAGACTTGATTGAAGTAGTAAACGAAAAATCTGTGATTGTTCAGTTGGTTTCCCTCAGTTGGGACAAGGCTATCTGAATGAAACATTAGCAGCTATGTGATATGTTGCTGTTATCTGGGGAATCTTTCATGACTTAATGTAGCGATGTTGAAAATTCAACCGAGACATTGACCGGCTTGATCAAAATAGTGATAATGTTTAAATGTTCAAATGCTTGCAGGTAAGATACCTGAAGATAATTGAGAAAAGTGGGTATCAGGCCCTTCCGTGGGTGAGATACATTACAATGGCCGGAGAGTACGAACTGAGGCTTATTTGAGATCTTTTATCTTGGCTGTGTATTTTGAAGTCCACCAAATAATCATGCCATATTCTATGACCAATGACTTGGGATTGGTGGATGAGATGAGGGAATCTCCAGAAATTGATTGTCTGAGGCCCGCCCGGCTAAAATGATGAATTTATTTGACCCACCATCTCTCTTTGCATGGTAGTTGTGTTTTGCCAGGATTTTGTAAGTTACTTTAGCTGTCTAGAAAATTTACGTCAGATGATGAATTCACAATTTGTTAGTCAAAACTCCCGAGCCCTTTTGGCCATATCGGTATTTGATGATGAGAATGTTTTCCCCCTTTTGATTTTGTATTCACAGTTTGCCCATCTTTTTCTATTGCCCTCATAATGTAATTTGATTTCCACCTGTAAGAATTTTTTTCTCTTGTATTAACAAGATTGATATCTGCAACTTTATTAAAGCTTCAATTACCTGAGGCAGAGAGCTTCAAAGTTGAGAAAGTCAAAAAAAAAGCCAGGAGGTAGTATAAAAAACAACGGCTAGAGTTATTGTATACTTCAAAATAAACATATGGTATTTTTTAGTATTAATGGGTAAAAATACTCAAACTTTTTTTTAAAAACGCTCCTGGTATCATAAACCTTTTTGAAATACAAAATTACCCATTAACTTTACAAAAGAGGTAAAAATGCCGTCTTCGTTTGTGGATCCTACCAAGTGTCATATGTTATACTTATTTAGAATAATGATTGGAGTTTTTTAAAAGTAGTTTTTTGATCATAATTTACAGTATATGAGGTAAGTATATTAAAAAAATTTTATCCTGATTTATATAAATAAATATTTATAAAAGTGTCAAAAACTATTTCAAACAACAAGCCCGTTAACAACACGTTAGCCTCCTTGTCTCTCAACTGTCAACCCCCTCCCCCCCTGTCTCATCACTTCCCCTACTGCGTAAAACTCTCACCCTTCCTCTCTTTCTCTCTCTCTCTCTCTTGCCTCAGACTACTCATTTATATGTAATTGTCTCTCTAGAATGATAACCAAAAAGTGAAGATGACGAAAATGTGTTGTTGACAAGTGGCATTTGATGGGACCTACAACTTAAAAAGTTAAGTAACGGCCATGTGTGCAAGTTAGATGTATTTTTGTCCCTTTTGCAAAATTGATGGTAATTTTATACCCAAAAAAAATTTATGATAATTTATTAATATTTTTGTTCCCTTAACCTTACTTTTTAATTACTAAATAAGTCGTGCATGTCGGCTTGTAGACCAAACTTTAAAAAGATTGGTCTGGTCTATTTAAGTAAATAGACTTTTGAAAAAGGCCAGTTTGCAAAACAAGCCAAGCTCAGCCAGAACAACCCATATGATAAGGACTTAACTTGTTCCAACCCTTACCGTAAACCATTCTTCTCTACCTGCCATTCTATTTTTCGGGAACACGATTCTTTTATCTCTAGACATCAGTAAGCATACATTGACATTGAGGAAAGCCCTGAAAAAAGGGTTGGTAACAATAATTTGTAGGCTTGGGTCCCAAATAAGTTCGCCACAGAATTCATCAAGTAACTCTTCATTGGCAGATCCCAGAATATGCATGACTCTTGAAGAACTAGCTTCCTAAAAAAAATAGAACTGTGTGTTGATAATGTAAATATTCTCTAACATAAGTACTCGCTCCAGTCCCCAATACAAAAGCTAAATAAAAGATTTACTTTGGTGTTAAATATAAATCTATTTTTTCTTTTAAATTTATAAATTTTACTCCGAAGTATCATTATTTTACATATTAAAAGGTCTCTATGAAGGAAGTTTCCACGCAGATAATTAAAAAGAACATTTCAGAAAAACTCAAACTCATTTATTACATATAACTTACTAATTTATTTAATATTCACAAATTAATTATATAACTCTTATATTAAATAACATTTATTTTCTTGTTTTTACCCTTATAGTGTACGTGTGCGCGTGTGTATATGGGTGTATCTTACTATGCCAAATGAAAATCAATAAGAAATACAGTTTTCCAAAGATTCAACACTATCCACTATTGAGCTATCAATTACAGAACCTGGTAGCAGCAGAAAGGAAAAATTACAAATTAAAAATTAAAAAGAAAGCTCACATTTACAAAGGTGAAGAGGATCATCATGAAGGGGTGAAGGCAAAGAATGACCTTTATCTTTCATATTTCTCTTATAAATGTTGAATCACAGTACAAATCCTATGCTAATGATGAATTTCATTAGGTAATGTTGGAAGCTTCTTCCTGAAAGCGTGCCTTCGGCAACGTCCAAAAATGTCATCATATATTAAATCAAATTGAACTCTAGCCCTCTCCCGATTAATGATGAATAGAATGTGATCACCTTCCACAAACTTGTAATACCTGTTTCATCAAAATTATAATGATCCATTAAGTTCCATACAATAATTTCCATTTTCCAACATGGAAAAATTGCTTGTGTAGAAGGTGGTCAGTAACAAAATTTCCCTTCAACAAGTTCAACACAGTCAAAAGAAGGAATCTGCAACCTTCGCTTCCCCATCCATCTATCTCTATGAATTTGCACATTTCATTACAGTAAATCAGTCTTCCTTAAGGCAGTATTTTCAAACAGTTTTCTCATGTTTTTTATTTCACGTTTCTATGTATTCTCAATTTACTTTTTCCCCCCTTAGAGTTTGAATATCTCACTTGGACAGAGTATTTTAGTTTCAATAATATTTAAAAATGCACTGAGGCCAGAATATCTTCGAGCAAGCTTGGAAGTTTAGCAATCGAAGGGAACCTTCCATTTATTAATGCCCATGCTGAAATGCCCAAAATAGTGGAAAACTTACTGTAAGTACTAAGATATGATAATCTGACTACTCTTTAGCAAAGTCAACCCATAAAAAGGATACAGGTTTGGTTATATCAGTAAGTAGAATTGGACCTTGAAAAAAACATAAGGTAGTGCATCATCATCACTTACCAGATGCCTGGTTGCAAGGGTTCACAGTCTGAATCCTTTTCAACGAAACGGTTCGGGTGTTCAATTGGGAAGCGAGGATGGGTCATGGATATTGTGTTCAGTGCTCCATCGTTGTCCTGCCAGTCCTCATCCCTGCAGTACCAGTTATGAAGTAGATGATTGGTCAAGGTTAACTCTAGTTACAACCCAGAGCTGCCCAAAGGAAAGCCAAGAGCGAGAGAATGTCTAATGCTTCAAAAACAAAAGGGAATAATACTATGAAGTGCCAAGGAAGGAATGTAATTACTAAAAACTCCAACAATAAATAAGCGATATGCAATGACAAGTTCTAATACAGGAAGTGACAACAGGTCCATACTACTTGCTTGTTAATGAGATTTTTTGGTGATTACATTCCTTCGCAAAATAAAAAACCATACCTGTAACCTTTGTAAGGGGGAGGAACATCAGAAGGATGTCGCCACCGGGTCATCTGCAAAACTCTAATGAAAAGCAATGGGTGAATTCCAGTTATGCTTGAAGGAAGTGTGACACCCAGGATTTTCCTAGTACGCTTGGTAGCATAGCTGAAGTAGTATGTATTTGGGAAAGTGTGTAGATGATAGTTGAGTTTTATGGATCCTTGAAGTGTAAGATCAGGGAGGATCCAATCCCCTGAAGCAAATGGACCAGCATGCCCTAGGAGGCAATCAACAAGACCTGAAATACCCATCTTTCTCCATGACATGTTGAAGTGATCAAACCCAAAATTGTAGTAGGCCTTCAACATGGAAATATCCAACCAATCATAGATTATTGTTCCAATACGGCAAATTTGTAGCAGACAAATAGGTTTCAACGTTGTACCATCTTCTGGCCTAAAATAAACTCAAATTGAAGAGCACACAAGTTTCAGCAATCACAGTTTGTTCACGAGTGAAACTCAATTCTCAAATTAGCAACAGTGCAGAAATAATGAAAACACTCATGACATTCAGTTGAAGCAAGCAAGTACGTGGTCTTTTTGAGTGCAGACTCCATTATTAAGATATCAGATCACATTTACCGGTTAACTAATCATATTAGCACCAAAGGAACATATTAATTTCAATTTAATCTCTTCAAAAAAGTCAACAGGGACTGGGGGAGTATAATTTATGCATCAGGTTAAGCTGGGATACAATTTTCCGATAAATGACGAATTAAAAGGTGAGGAATCCGAGTTGGATAAATAAGTCTACAGATAGGAGCTTACTGCATGCCGTCTAAGTAGGTTCTTGTAGTGCCATTAAATGCACCTGATAAGGCCGTTATGCTCAAAACCCAGTTCTCTGAAGTGTCTTCATACCCCTTGAATGCCTGAAAACAACATGTCAAACAATCTTCAACAACTCATTTTCCACACTACAGACTATCAGCATGACTATGCAAAAACCATTGGGATTTTTGGGACTAACCTTATCAGCAAGCATTTGTTGCAAGACACGAGCAACCTGTGCTCCAGCTGAGTGACCAACAAAGTGGATAGGATGATCCTCGTCCCACTCAGGATAGTGGCCTGTATCCAAATTGTGAAGACATATTATTTTATTCGTTCAACAAAAAGAAAACAGACTATTAAGAGCATAATTGACTACAGAACAAGCAGATCCTCGAACCTTGTTCATAAATTCGTCCAAACTGAGAGTGTCCATAAGCAATGCTGTGCTCTTCGCCGTAATCGACTTGCCCACCTTTTAGATAATAGAACAATTCGCGAGCCCTGAGACAAAAATCTTTCAGAACTTTCCCAAAATAAACACAAAATCAAGAGCAACCCAATCTAAAAGGAAAATCCATTAACAAAACCCAGAAAAGTAATGGAAGTTTTGAGGCCTCAATCACTCACCTATCATGGATACTTGTTAAAGATCCCAAATCAGGGACGAGAACCCTTTCATCTTTCTTCTCAGCTCCGGCAAAATACGATAAACCGCCCAATCTCTGAGAATTAAAAAACGGAATGAGATTCATAAAACGAGTCAAGTTAACCTCAGAGTCAAAGGGAACAGGCGTTTTACTTACCCCTTTGCCAAACCCGAAAATTCCATGAAGTAACACAATAGGAGGTAGGTCATTGTTTTTATCTCTTCGAATTTCCTCCTTGACCTCAATATTCACCTTAGACTCGTAAAAGTAATCGCTTAGAGCTTGTGAGAGATCTCTAGCAACACCTGTGCTGAAAATGTAAAACCCATAAAGCAAATGGATTATAGAGCTCACAAACAGCTCCGCCAATTGCAGATAAGCCATCCATAATCTGACCATTTTGCAGAATCAACCCCCCAAATGAAGAACAACGAAGAAGTTTCCGAACAAGAGAGCCTTCTTTGAACCCAGAAAACACAAGAACCACAAAGAAGGATCCTTGTCGAAGAAGGTAAGAAACGCTTCAAGAGAACCTTCTTTTGTGTTGGCGAAGCTAAAATGTTACTCCGCCGTATAATCGAAGAAGGTAAGCAATCAGGAAATCTCTGGCGGGTCGGAAACGGGATTTTATAGTCGTTTTTACGCTTCAAAATTCAAACTTTGAAAAAATGGTTATTTTGCACATGTTAGTTGTTATCCTAATTCCTTACCACATCGCAAGTGGACCCCAATCAAAATTCGGTACGATTTTTTATTCAGTGGGGAGTGGG
This sequence comes from Albizia julibrissin, assembly GCA_037074505.1. Classification (NCBI taxonomy): domain Eukaryota; kingdom Viridiplantae; phylum Streptophyta; class Magnoliopsida; order Fabales; family Fabaceae; genus Albizia; species Albizia julibrissin. Next base: position 35,912,698 of record CM073488.1, on the reverse strand, counting down.
GTGTGGATGAGGGTGTCTCTTCGAGTTTTCTTTGAATTTATTCTATATTTAATGTTTCTAACATTAGATTTAATAATATGTTTTTATTATATTTAAAATTATAATAATATTTTTATATCTATCATTAAATAAAAAATAAAAAGATGTTAGTGGAGACATCTCCTCTCAGATGGATGTCCATCCAGAAAGCAATGAATTTTATTAAATTTAAAATTTATTTTAGTTAAATATATTTATTTAAATTAAGATAAAATTTATGTCATATATTTATATCATACAGCATAAAAAACGACTTTAACGGTCAATCCAAATAATCATTTAAGGAGAGAAAAATCCCGCGTGAAAGAAGAAGATGCTCGCTGTGGTTTGATGACACGTGTCAAATGAATGCCTCAGAGACTGTGAGCTGAAAAAAGCAATATCCACTAATTCCAGATAATCGCCTCAGAATCAGCGAAACTAAGGGACAAATAAGACCGATTCAGATACGAATATGATTCGAGAGGTTTCTCTATCCTTGATGATGAAGCCTTAGCAGAGCTGGCAGGGGCCCAGGGGCTTCAGCCAACCATCCACCGTAGCAATTGTTTTTTTTTATTATTTTTAATATAAGATATATTTATTTAATTTAATTATATTAAAAAATTAGTTAATAACTTAATATCACATGTATTTTTTAAAATATTTTAGTCATATTTTTTAATTCCTTCTTTTTTTTATTATTGTTAAGGGAGTATCAACATTTGTGATGTAGTGAGGAAAAAAAAAGAAAAAATTATCTATAAATACCTTATTAAAAACTTATTTATCAAATGAGATTTGAAAGCATTTAAGGAAAAATCTTTTATATACAAGAGAAGACTGTTCAAACACAAGGGAAATTCACATAGAAAGATGTATTGAACACAAATAAAGATTGTTTATATACCAATGTCTCATTTGACAAATAAATTTTTAATAAGATATTTATAGACGATTTTTCAAAAAAAAATTAATAAGAACAACAGTAAAAAAATTTATCAATTTAATTTAATAGGTAGAAATCACCAATATGTGGTCACAAGAGTGGTATAATATAATAAAGGGTTAAGGTGCAAAAATAGCAATGAATTATTTTTCAAAGTGCACTAAACATAATTAATTATTTTAGGGTGTAAAAATAGACATTATGAATTTTTAGGGTGAAAAATTAGACATTATGAATTTTTTTTTGAGCAAAAATAGCAATTTTTGCACCTCAAAATAGATAACAAAATTGTTATTTTTACTCTAAAAAAAATTCATAATGTCTACTTTTACACTCTAAAAATTCATAATATCTATTTTTACACTCTAAAATAATTAGTTATATTTGATATACTTTAAAAAATAATTTTTTACTAAATCTGCACTTTCACCGTATAATAAATATAAGGATTCAATTCATGTGTGATGGTAAGTGACCAGTGTTGTGGCGTGGCACATGCAGATTCCGCGTCTTTTGGCCGTTTTGGGGAAACAACAAACCTGTTCTGATAAACTAGCTGGCCAACTTTGTCTTGCAAAACTCTAAAGTGATTAATTATTACTAATTATAATATTTATAATATATAGGAATGAATGAACGACGTGGATTTTCAGTTTTTTTATAGATTCTGGATCATGTTTGATAGTGTCAACGACAATTTTTTTTAAAGAAAAGGGATGGGCGGGGAAAGAGAGGGAAAAATAAAAATGAAAAAAAAAATAAAGGAAGACATTGTTGTTCTTGCTAATGATTTGGCCTATAGTAATTTAAAAGATTGATTGTGAGTGCAGATCTTACTACCAATATAAAAACTTTGCTAATAAGCAATTTATAAGTATTTTTACCGGTCTTCTTTAAAATTATAGGAAGTATAGTTAACAAATTAGCATACTACTTAGGATTCATGAATAATAATTAGCACATTGCGAGAGAGAAAGAATGAAGATGTTTAATTGCCTTTGTTTATTTAGGCCAAAAATAAATCATTGTATAAACTTTGTAATTCATTGGTCTTATATTTGTTGCCCTAACAAGAAGGTACTTTCTATCTAAACACACATATTTAAGCTAATGGAAACAATCAAACCATGATTTTAAAAATATAACATAAAATATTATCTCACTAAGTGAAATCGACTACATAGATTACACGACGTCATTGGACTCTATTAAAAATCAAATCTTTTAATATATTATTAACCAAATAATCTTACTTTATAATTTTTTTGAGTGCTCGTTTCAATTTTTCTCTACATCTTTTTATATCACTCCATATTGCTTATTCAATCCCCCTTATCTAGACATTCAATGACATATTTACACTTTAAATAATTTTCTACCATTTAAAAATATATGAATAGTGAGTAATATAATATTCATTTCATATGAGGTTTATACAGTTGTATAATATAAAAGTAGACACGGTTGACTGGTACTATTTACAAAGCTTTTATTTTCTTTGAAGAAACAAGAATTCAAGCTTGCGGGCTACTAATTCCATGTCCTCCACACATCTTTTTTGTTTAATCTCTTTTAAAAAGAGTTTGATAATGCACCCTTTTTATCTTGTCATTTACGCCAACCTTCTTAAAACTAAAATAGTTTCTTAAAAAAATGGTTATTGTTTCGACTTTTTAAATTTTACAAATACATTAAATCTAGTTAAGAAATTTACGGGTCCCGTTCAAATTATATCATATTATAAAGAAGATTAGCTCCCGTTTTTAAAATAATTGATACTCTTGATATAAAGAGTAAGAAAAGAGCCATAGTTCTATATGAATCGAATTTCAGTACCAGATCTTACATATACGCGTAATAATGTATCCCAAGCATAAAAGCAGTAATTAAAAAAATTTGTACATATCGGTCAAATGTTTAAGAAATGGCCAATATGTGTAGAACAAAAAAAATAAAATAAATGTGATTTAATTAATGGTCAACGGGCCGCGCTGACCATTGGAATCAGAACATTCTAGATGCTGGAGATCCTAGACCATCCACGTGTCCCGCTGGTCGATCAGTACATCCTCTTTATTTACCTTTTTAAGTTTGTGGCACATGTTGTTCTAAAAAAAGGATCGAAACATGGGATAATGTGTAAATTTATTAATGAAGTTTTATCGAAGAAGCGACTGACATATTTATCTTTTCTCAGGTACAAAAATGCCAACGAATAATTAAAAAGGGTGTAAATTTACCAATACCGTTAAATTTGACCTAATGCCGTTAAGGTTTTTCTTCTCTTATGATTTAACGCCGTTAGGTTAAATTTAATGGCATTGGTAAATTTGCACCCTTTTTAATTATTCGTTGGTATTTTTGCATCCCAACAAAAGATAAATGTGTCAGGTGCTCCTTCGATAAAACTTCATTAGGAAATTTACACCTTAACTATTGAAACATTAATTTCACAACGAGCTCATCTAATTTTTTAAAGAAATATTGATGATGGAAAGCAGTGCAAGTCTTTTACCGCAGAATACCTTTACCTTGATCACCAAAAACTAACTCAGATGATAAATAAATAACAACATGACCTGGACAGAATGGCAGAGATCAAATTCGAACTTATTTATTGAATTAAAAAAATCAAAAATTGAATAAATGAAAAAGAAAATTAAATGCAATAGTTAAATTTTAGTAAAAAGTAGTTAAATTAAAATATAATAACTCAACTCAAATAGAGTTGATCTAACGATATAAGATCCTGTTAAATCTCTCTGAATTTCAAGTTTAAGTTTTAAATAAGATATTTATATTAAGAGAGTCAATCATAAATCTAAACTAAATACTAAATGGTAATATAAAAACACATAATAATTCGATGAATAATGTACCTAAAATATGTGTCCGAAAAAATATGTGCACACATAAAGAGATGGATACAACGTGAATGAAAAATTTGGTTGAAATGATTAAATAACTAAAATATTTAGAAAAGAATATTAATTTTATTTTAATGAAATATTTGACTAATTTATTCCTTTTTTTTACAAGGTGAACTTTAAGTCAAGTGACAATTTTATTTGGAAAGTTGTTATTAAAGGATAATTTTATCTTAAAATTTTTGTGGGGTATAATTTTATCCTGATAATTATTTTAGTTAAATATGCTGAGTTAATATTTCACATGTTATTTTTGTAAAGGTGTAAATTTGTCTTGAAAATTTATGTGTCATCTTTTTCATTTTAAATATTTTTTAAGTTAGATTTAAAATTTTTAAGGTAAATTTAAACATTAATAAAAAATGATGTTGATGATGTGTGAATTGCTATATCAACATATTTAATTAATTAAAAATTAAAATTAATTGAAATAAGTTATTTATTCTTTTTTATATATATATACTTTCAGATAAAATTTGCTGATGCGACAAAACCGCTTCTCAACCCATAAACAAGTGAGAGAAAAATAGTAGGTGGAGGAGGAGCACGTGACAGGAAGAGGAGAGAGAAGGTGATGAGTCATAGCCTCCGCGTATGAACCATTGAGCCTAGACGTTTCCAATACGACACCGTCATATACACGTGGCTTCCCTAAACGACACATCCATATATTATTAGTGTTTTCTTCCCTTCCTTTCTTCCCCACCCTAATTGGTTTCCCTTTTTATAATTTTCGCGCTCCTTTTTGGTCGCTTGCTCCTTGTATCTCACGCGCCTTTTCTGCATCGCCTAATTTCTTTTGCCTTAGTTTCAATTAAATTTAAACCTGTTCCCAAAAAAACAAGGTAATTAAACTTTGGTATTAAATTAGTCGAGGTACAAAATTAAGATCAGTGGATTAGACTGAACTTAAATCAAAGCTAATATGGAATCAGACCAGTAAGAAAATAAAGATTTCAGGCTTATTAACCGGACTGATTTCTCCACCGGTTCGCCAGTTTTCTAACTGAACCAGCCGGTCCGGATTTGATTACACTGCAAAATAGTAATAATATACGGAAATTTTCCACTCATGTCCATACGATTGGAATCTTCAAAAGTAATTTTTCAATCCTGATTTACGGTATATGATCGAGCTTGTTTGTTATCACTTATTTGAATCGGGCTTATTATATAAGCCCGATTTATGTAAATCGAGACAAATCTCCTTCACATATTTATCTCGTAGACCGTAAAAGCACCTCGTAGACCGTAAAAGCTACCTCGTAGACCGTAAAAGTTACTTCGTATTCCGTGAATTACAATTCATAAGCACTTATGAAATTTTCAACCGCTATTCCAAACAAGTTCTAGTATGTGAAAAAAATGTTGTCCCGACTTATGTGCATAAGTACTTATAAGCTTTTGATAAGCCTATTCAAACAAGCTATTATAAGTTTAATACAACTTATTGTTGCGAGACCAACCTGTTGAGAGATGCCCTTGGAGGATTGGCACATGGAGATCCATCACACAGTAAAGATGTTATTCATTATGCTGATTATATGGCTCGGCAAGGTCATATTGGATCAAGGGAGACGGTTTTATTGCCGACTATACCAAATGGATGTTTAGGGATTTTTTTTTAAGATAAACAGTTCATCTGCTGAGTGCTTAATGCTGACTGCTGTTTTGTTGTAATATATTTTTAAGTTAAGCTTAGCATTTTAATGGAAAAAGAAACCTCGATATCATATATTATCACAATGAAGCTTCATCATAGAAAGTGCCAACCAACAATTAATAATTATCAAATGACTGTAAATCTAGTTTTGATGGTCACCTCATGAAATGAAAGTTTCTGAAGATTCAGTACTTTAAAATAACATTTTATCGGATGATTGTTCATTGTGAGGAGTATAATTGATTGATTGATTATTATTATTATTATCAGAGTTGAAAAATGTAATATTTTTTTAAAACGCAGATTCATCACTCTTAATCTCAGGCCCCAAAAAAATCACTCTTAACCACAAGGAGTCGTGGCTAAAGTGGATCTAATGAGTCATATGTTACCCTCTGTCATTATCAAATGGTCATTTTTAATTATGTTTCCCATGTACTACTATTTGACAAAAGAACGAATGCTTGTACTTTGGGAAACTCGTCCATTTTAATTTTAAATAAATATTAAAAAAATAACAGATTTTAGAATGAGACGTTAGAATACATAGGTATAAATGCTATAATTATTAGAAGACAAATGCCGGTAACCCAGAGCCCTAGATGAAGAACGCAACTATAAAATTATCTTGCGTGAAAGATAAGAAATAAACCAACAAAATAATCATAGTTTTTTTGCAAGAAAAAAAAAATGGAGACATTTTCTAAGCGCAACTCTACAGTCTAACAAAAAAAAAAAAAGAGGGTAAAAAACAATTCAGATTGAAGAAGAAACAACAATTACAACATAGTAGTAGTAGCAGTTTTCAATCATCATCACATGTTCCTAACGTCATTTTGTTCCACAATCTGATACTCATCATAAAGTTAAAAGATCTTTGAAAGCTAAGTAAGCTCTTATCCTCAAGGGCGAAGTTTCTGGAGATGAGAAGAAGACGACAAATTACAAATCAAGTTGTAAGAAGCCCAGTAAATGGGCCGAGCTTATAGGCTTTTTTTTAGACCAAAAGCCCAAGTATCAATTTACCGAATTTGGGCTGGGATCCTGCAAGATGTCCATATAATGGGCTCCTGGTGACGACTTTACTAGAAGTTCACTAGCTGCTCATGACCAACACAGAGTTAGTCTAACAATGAAAAGTGTCACTACATTTTTTTGGGTCTTTAGTTCAATTCTCACAAGAGATAACACTGGGAGAACCAGTCACGAATTTGAACCAGATATCAAATAATAATATTTAAAAAAAACATGGCTGAATTGGTTGTATTAACTAGGGGTGTTCAAAGTATCTCAGTCCCGGATATTTTGATCCCGGGAATTTTTTGTCCCATTCGGGAGCGGGACCGGGATGTATTAGACCCGGGACTTGTGATCCCAGTCCTGGTCCCAGTTTTTATTTATTTTTTTAATTTTTTACTTTATAAATTAAATTATATTTTTATTTTTATATTTTTTACTCCATAAATTAAGTTATCGTTTGATTAAATATGTATTACATCTTTAATTGGAGCTAAACCGTTTATATCGTAATACCAATCCTGACTTATAATATATAAACATAATAACAAAGATGATGAATGTAATAATAATAATAATAATAATAATAAAAATAATAAAATGCTATTCTTCAATTCTAAATCAATTTGTGTGATTATTATGACATTGTTAGGCGTTAAATGATCATTTTAAACACTAGATTATAAATAATTTAATTAATATAATAATATATTTTAAATTTAATTTTTTTAAAAAATATCGGGAATTCCCGATCCCGGGATTACCGATTCCGGGATGCAATAAGCTTCCCAGCCAAAAACTGGGATCGGGACCGGGATTGGGAGATCCCGGTCCCAATCCCGGATTTGAACACCCCTAGTATTAACCAAGGTTCTGAAACCCGGACCGGGCACTGAACCGGTCGGGGTATTGAGTTAAGGGTCAGTGGGTTATATCGAAGTCAAATCAAAGCTAAACGGTGGCTAAATCAGGTAAGAAATTGAATATTTTAGGCTTATTAATATGAAATTCTAAAATAAAAATTAAAAAAATTGAGTGAATGTGAAATATGAATGAAGTCATGAACAATTAAGTGATTTGATTCACTGATCAAAGGCACAAAGCTTGACGCAAACTGAAGTTTGAATGTAAACTAAAAAAAAATTGGTTAACCCGAGTCAATTCGGCCGAATTAGGCCGGGTTTACCGATTTGACTCGGGTTAATCAACAAACCGGATTGGTATTCAAGTCGGTTCTCTGGTTTCTGATCCGGGTTCCAAAACACTAGTATTAACATTTTTTTTAGGGTTATAACTTTTGGTCCTTGAAATTTGGTCCGATTTTGATTTTAGTCCCTCAAATTTGGAATCAGTGGTTTTTGTCCCTGAAGTTTGGCCCGATTTTGGTTTTGGTCCCTCAAGTTTATTCCATTTATAACCGTTGGTCTCTCAAGTTTAAAAAAATCTTGATATATTACCCTAAACTTAAGGGACCAACATTTATAAATGAAGTAAATTTGAAGGACCAAAACCACCGGTTTTAAACTTAAGGAACCAAAACCAAAACCGGGCCAAACTTCATGGACCAAAAGTTATATTAACTCTATTTTTTAAGAAACAAAAGAAAAACAAAGTATTTTTTAAAAATTAATTTTCTTAAAACAACAATAAAAACTGAATATATCTATATATCTACCACCCCTTAATGGAAAGGTCTTTAAAATATTGCGTTACAGGCACGGTTAGGCATGCCTTATTCAAGGATCCATATTCTACGCAGCAGCTTGCGGGTTCATAGTTATGACAGCTGCAAACGTGCTACTTACTCGATCTTCACATGCCTTCCAAGTCAATTCCACATTTATATCTATATTTAATAATTAATGCATGTTCAGTATACTAAAATGGCTTAAAATAGTGGAGGACACCAATGTGATAGTCAAATTTTTAAATTTTAAATTTATGAATGTTTGAAATAACGATTGAAGTTTTTAAAATTATTTTTTAATCGTGATTTATATAAGATAAGTATATGAGAGAAGTTTTATTTATATTTACATAAAAAAAATTTATAATAATTAGCCACTAATCCAAACATCCCTTATAGGTGTTTTTGAATTCAGAACCTCACCCTTAAGAAGGCTTTAAAAGAGGTGTTTAGTATTATTTAGAATATAAGGGAAAAAAAGATTAAAAGAGACTTATTTACACGCTGTGAACATGTAAAATAATATTGAGAGAGAGCCTATGATAAATGTATATCAATTAACAAGGATACCCAAGATGTAGGGAAAAACAAAGATACCATTACCAATAAGATATTATATTTACTATTTAACTTTTTGAGATTTACACAAGAGTCTATAGTCTATAATCAATGGGTGACTTGTTAGTCAAAATGCAAAATCTCAACAAAAATACAAATATAACAAAAATTAATATTAATAAATAATCAGCCTGAGAAGCAACCCCAAGAATACCCAAAAAAATAAAACACCCCCCTCTCTAATTTTAGAAGTGGTCTGTAATTAGGGACACCTAACATTTCTGCCAGGTCCACCGTAGTAAAAATAGTTGCCCCACACACGATTAATACCGCCTTGAATATCATAACAATTCGGGTGATCGGCGAGGACCCGAAGATTAGACAAAGGGATCAAATTATTGTCCCAATCAACGACCTGTAAGTTGCGAAAGTAAGAGGCTCTTGCAAAGCCTTCTTCTGCAAAATGACCACTTCCCATTTGGGTCAGTGTGTGGGTACCCGACGATCTCGAGTTCACTATTTCTCCTCCAAATTGAACCATGCTTGCTTGTTGCCTTAGGTGTGTGAATAGCATCGATGGCCAGTACCCGACTAATATACCCGACCCGAATTCAAGCCACCAGTTCCCGTGCTTCGGATCCTGTCATTCTCTATTCGGGTTACAAATGCCACTACCATAAAACAACCCAAATAATGTGACAATGAAGTTATCTCTGGCTAATATATGTTTTTACTTTTACATTTGTTACTTTTTTCTCTTAAAATTATGAGGAAAATTTTAGACTTTTGTGGAGCAATAAAATTATAGATTAAACTTCATAATCATCACCATCTTCATCATTTTTTTTAACTATCTTTAGTAGAGTTTCCATGCTCCTAAGCTATAAAGTCATTGGCAAAATAATCATCATATGGATTTATGAGAATTTTGAATGCATAAATTAAAAACACAAAAATTTTCAACTCAAATTTATTTAAGTTATAATAAATTTTATTATGTTTCATATAAAAAATTTATTTTTATATTATAGTAATATTTTTTCCACTCAGAGTAAAAATGAAGGTTATTTGGTATAAATTTAAAAAAAACAATTATTGAATGTCATTTTCCCTTAAATATTTTCCCTGCCTCTACTTTAGAATTTTTAGACACAAAATTCAATGGCAGCACGAGACTTCCAAAACAATGGAGATCCCACCATTGACCATCTCTTCCATTTTTTTCTTTGACTACAAAAAGGAAAAATAAATCACAATTTAGTCCATTTCATGATTTGCTCTTTCTTTTCATAATGTAAGTAACTTTTTTAGCCTGCCTTCGTTTAAAATACAAGTTTAGTTTGATGATATACAGAGCATTTAATATTTATTTATTTTTATTTTGCCCTTTTACCCAATTAAATTTTATAAGTAATTAATTTATTATAATTAATAGAGTATTGACTATTGCCCCGGGCATATTTAAAAAGTTTTACAAATTACTTACATGTTTAGTATTATAACTGCTTTTTTGCTAATATTTTTGGTCAATATGAAATAGTTAAACCATACTTATGTTGTGGACTGGAGAAGTATGTAAGAAAGCTTGACTTTAACAATCAAAAAACAGAAAAATCAAATAAACCCACCTAACATAAATGAAAAAAACATCGAGTTTAGAGCTTTTTATCTTGATTTGAAAAAGTGATAGAATTTGAATGAATCAATAATACTAAACACTAATTAATTGTATCAAATTTAGAGCAGAAAAACAATTACCTTCCAAATAAGCAAGCTAATATCAAATTGACCACCCCTGTAAGAAGAAGTAGGCGAAATTGCAGCCCCGATTGCAATTTTATTATTAGTTTGAACAAAGCCAGAGCACAATAAATTGTAGCACCCAGTTGCTTGATATGCATCACTCTGCATCCACACACAATATCTTACACTTCAACAACAAGCAAAACAAAAGCATTAAATAGTATTCCCTTCCTCTTATAATTAATATAAGAGTGAGATATTTCTTCTTGTTCATAATATAAGTCATTTATAAAACAATTAATGATTTTTGTCACTTTTTCAGTTTTACCCCTATGATAAATATGATTTATTGTATTTCTCTCTCTTATTTAAAACATCATTTAATTTGAGTAAAGTTGTAAATTTTCTTCAATTTAGGATAAATTTAACTAGCTAGCTACCACTTTTAATAATGATGAATTCGTTAAAGTGACTTATATTGTGGATTAAAGGGAGAAACTAATTTTCAAATATTAAAAAAATTATTTAAACTAGTTATTTATAATAAATGTGTGTCAGCTTCTCAAAAACACCATTTCTAATTATATACATTATAACTACTCCATTTGGTCCTTATTATAAAGCACCAACAAATAAGCGTTCTTAGTCCTTTTTATAAGGCATTTGCAAGTTTCTAAGATGCATTTTATTTATCTTTCCATATATGCCCACATTTAACAAGGGTAGTAGGAGAATAATAATTTATATAATATTTAAGTTTATGGTAGTTAGTAAGGGTAATATTGAAAATCACTTCAATTTTAGGACAACTTTAATGCTTTTAAATGATTTTATTGATTTGTGAGAATTGATAGTTGGTGTCTTATAATAAAGACTGGAGTGAGTATTTATTAAAGAAAATTCTCCTACTATATGCAAACAATAGAGGTATTTTAGAAAAAAAATATATAAATATAAGAGATAAACTAGATTAAATTATTGTATTCAGGACCAAAATACACATTTTAACTCGCTCGTATACTTGAGAACAGGGAATAATAGACACAGCCTTGTAGTAATAAATTTACTTACAGTCCAATAAGTAAAGAACCTGGGGTAGCTGTCACCATATAGCTCAGGGCTGACCTGCATCAAAAACTGATACAAGTTAGCTTCATTGCTTGCTTGCAATCCAAATATTATTAATTACACTCAGAAACAGAATTAAAAGCAGAGAGGTAGGTGGTTGGCGATGGCCTTTTTTTAAATGCTTATCTTTGTGTGATGCATTAATAACGAAGTTCATTGTACAGAGAGTCAAAAACAGAGTGTTTGCATTGTACAGAACTAAATGAGTGAAAACATAGCATATTACTATACCTGCCAACCAGCTTCAATGGTGTTGAGATCTTGCCCAAATGAGCCTGAAATTACCCAAATTTGAGATAAACTGAACTCATATTGATTTGTCACACGTGGTGCCCACACGTTTATGCTTGCTTTTGCTCCATAATACTTATCACCACTGACAAATCCTACTGCATGCTGAACCAAAAAAAAAAAAAAACAGAGCAACAAGTTTGTAATATACAATCAAAGGTTTGTGTTTTGCTTGAGAAATTTTCTTGTAAAGAGGTTGGTGGTGGGTGTGATTTGTAGATGAAGATTAGTCTGTTTTGTTAAAATCATAAGAGAAAAAGACATCTTCTGAAACTTTTGCTTTGGAGTAAGGGAAACTATTTGCAGAGGGATTCTGAAACTCTGTGGTCACTGTAATAAATAAACAGAGGAATTATTAATGGATGGTGTTTCATGGTCAAATTTGTGTTTATGGCTTTAATTGTAATCAGAATGGGAGAAAAAGTGGCAATGTTGTGTCATTTTTTTTTTATCTGTTCTAGTTAAATATGCTTCACAATTGTCAGAGAAGATTAAAGAAAGGGAAAATTCTGGGTTTGTGAATGAATATACCTCATGGCCATTACTATTTGAGTCTCTCCTTACACGTCCTCTGATTTTTCTTCCAAATCTGCGAACAGAGCTGGCTCTTAACATGTCTTCTTCTCTTGTTCTTCTGATTGGGATGGTTCCTTCAGGACATGATTCTCCAGAAAAAGTCCATGTCTGAAAATTCTCACTGAATGAACCCATTTGGTTTTGATGATAGGTTTTGGGCCTCTCTGGAGGATCCTGAAAATGAAAAAGAACAACAGCAAAAAAGAAGTCTCAGTGTTTTAGTTAAAAATCCATATCAGGAATGACAGATTCTGAGAACCCATTAAAAATATATATAATTTTTTTTTTACCAGTGGTTTCTGTCCTTTCAGGAGAGGATGATCAAAAGCTGGTTGATGATGAAACACAACACAATCTATTATATCTCCATCAGGACTCTGCAGAAAACCACACAAAAATTCATGAAGGATGGAGAAACAGAGAAAAGAAAAAGACAAAAAGAGGAAAATTTATGGGTCTGAATTCAGAAAAATTGGATGTACCTGAATTGATTTAACATAAGGCTTGTTAATCTGCTGGAGACGAGTTCTTATGATGTTGAGTTTCAGAAACTCTTTCTGGGTTTGAAAAGTCTGATTCAAAATCTGAGACTGAGATGAAAGAACAGGACAAGCCAGAGAAGCAACAAGAAGGAGGAAATGTACAAGAAATGAAATGATTGGAGAGGTGAAACAGAAGGTAAAATCCATGCTTGAGAAATTTCGTTCGCTTGTTTCTATTTAGAACCATGCGCGTGTATATTGTTTGTTGGCATTGAGGTTGTCTTCTTCTTCCATGAAAAAACAAAAACAAAAACAAAAACAAAAAAAAAACTTGAAGAAGCTCCACCACTCACACTCGACACAGAAGAACCTCTGTTCTAAGCACCTTATAATTTAGTCTGCTTCACTATTTCCAATTCCCTGTATTCTCTCTCACGCTCTTGGGGCTAGTGCTTGAAACTTGTGAACAATGGATATAGTATTACAGAGACAACTTGGAACTCTCTTAGGTTTCTAGATAATTAAGAATACTCAGAAAAAAAGGGTTGGGGTTTTCTTAAAGGTTTGGCCATGTGGGGGTGGGAATTATATATGCCATAAAATCATTCCCACTCTTAAAATCTGTGAAGAAGCAAGCGAGAGAGGGAGGGAGGGTGTGTTTCCAGAGTGCAATACAAAGACTGAAACTTTAGGAGCCTTTTTGGGTGTGGATATTAAAGTTTAAAGGGCAAAATGGTACATATGATTTCCTGTTATTATTATTATTATTATTATTATTTTACTTTTGGACTGAAGACAGAAGGGAATTAGAAATTTTAATTCTTTTTCTTTCTTTTTTTAGCTTTAAAGTTCCTTCCTTTCTCTCTTTCTTTCCCTCTTCCCTAGATGTTCTATTTGTCAGCTATTTCAATTTTATTTTCATTTTTAATTTTATATAATTATGGGTGTATATACCATGCCCTCATGTAGATATATACTCATATTTCCCTAACAAATAAAGCGAATCCACTTTCATGTTTCATCCCTCCCACTATTTTGTATTCCCAAAATTTTAGGGCTTGGATAAGCTTATTTTCTCCCAGCAACACCATTGATCTGCAAGTTAGCAACAAAAGACTAAAGTTTTTTTTTTTTTTAAAGAATTAGAGGAATAAGCACTGCTACTGTGCTAAAGTATAAGTACAGTTATCATATGACCTCTCTTCTTTAATATAATATCTTATTTATAGTGTAAATTACAATACAAGTAATATCTTATATTAAGGACAAAAATAGATATGATGCTACCTTATATCCAGCAATACTAATGATCTCAAAGCCAGCAATAAAAAGACTGCAATATTTAAATTGCTTACATTTCATTTAAATAATAAAAATTTTATTTAGTTAATTTTTTATTAACAATTAAAAGTTATTTTAGTTTTGATCATTTATTAATTATTTTGTTATATTTTATAAAAATAAAATATTAAAGAGGTTAAATTTAAATTTTAAAATATCAAAAGATTATATTCAACGAACTCAAAATTTGAAAGTTTTTGTATAATTCAACCTAAAAATGACATCATACGAATCATTTTACAGTACCTAATATTTCTTTAATAAAATTTAAAAAATATTATTAACAATTAAAATAAAAAATGAATAGTTTTTTTATTTGCCAACGCATTTCACAATATAGTTATTTTAATATATTTGGTGGGTAGTGGTGCAATTAATGATAAAGTAGAGTAAATAGGAAGAAATATCAGTTATGAAGTGTATGAAATACAAACACATTGCGTCCTTCTTAATATATCGTCAATTTTTATTATGTCTTTCTTCTTCTTCTTCTTTGTTTGTTCATCCCCCATTAACGACTTCGAATGTGTAACGGATAAGCAAATTAATATTCTATTATTTTTATTATTATTCTAAATTAATTCCCGGCCACATTAATCATCACACTTGAACCGTGAAGTTTAGAAATCCAAAACCCACTTAGCTGGATGTTTAATTTTGATTACATGTTGATGCAATTTGATAGATCTTTGATCATATTCTTAATTTTTTTTAATTCATATAAACTCCTTGTTGGCAAAAAACTAATTCAATTCATATCAAATCCTTGTTGGATAGTTTATCCTACTGGCTTCTTTTATCAATATTGATACTTCATATTTGAACAAGCTAAGTCCATATATGACAGATTTCTATTTCAAGAAATTAATCACATCTCCCATAAATTTTCTTGTGTATACATGTTGCATAATCATTTCATACAGGAAAAATTATTTCCTTAATATACTGAATATACGGAAATTAATTATATTGTGCATCTTTTCAGGTGTCAATAATGCCTACCGCTCAGCAAGCATTCCCTTTATAATATTAGTGGATGTTTGGAACAGCGATTGGAACCTTCAAAAGTAATTTTCAATCATAATTTATGGTATACAAGATAAATATGTGAGATAAGTTTTATCTCGACTTATGTAAATCACGTTTATTTCATAATCTGCCGCTATCCCAAACATCCCTTATTTTGCAAGCCTAATTAAATTAATCTCAACCATCAAAGTTGGCAAAAAGCATATATATACTTCTGAGCCTTATTACAAGAGCTAATTTGAGTTTGACCCTAAGTATAAGATATTAGTAATTCATTTTTTTCATATTTATCTTTTTTTTTAAGTAATCAATCATCTATTGATTGAACATGTTAGGAAACTTGTATCAAATGGTACTTTCAATGTAAATAATTAAAAAGGGTATTTTTGGGAAACCAATACATACTTTTGACAAATAAATAATTTCTTTAATTTACCCAAATTAATAAAATAGATGTTATATTAAGATTAGAGATAGTATATATAATCCACTAATTCTTGGAATATACCAGATGGTGCAGTGTGTACTGTAGTTCCTGGTCGCAATAGGTTAGTCTTTACTCGTAGTTTCCATAAATTAATTATAATTAATAAAGTTATTATATATATAATCTCAATGCACGAATTAATATTTTGACCGTATAATTAATTTTAATTTATTACTTAACGAACACTCGAGATGAGTGGGTGACATAATTAAAGTCAAAATACAAGCTGAAAAACATTTGTATAAGATCAGATGGGATTCATAATTAGCCAACACATGCACCTAACCTCTACTTAAATTAAATTCTTATTCCAATTCATATATAAAGAAATTAATGATGTAAAAATTAAATAGTATTCAAGATCAGTGACGATGCACTGCAGTTGCATGCATGGGATATATTTTTGTCGGCACATACTGTCCACGTAATTGCTGACCCACACACTACTACACATTTAGGTTTATTATTATCAAATATATATATATATTAATTACCTATAAGGTGACATTTATTGATGCATCTTGATCTTAATTAATCCATCACAAGAGAGGGAAAAAAAGTAGAAAGTCATGATTTAGAAGTCAGCAAAATGGCCCATCACTCTTATTACTTTATACCCATAACCCTTTAATTTGACCCAAATCAGCAGTCAAAATATATATCCTTTCAAGTTCCAACCGATACTTTGACTTTGACTAACCTATTGGGTCATGCATGCATCACCTAGCTAGCTAAACTCATCATGTTGTAACACTAATAATGATTTGATTCTTCTCCCTTTTTTTTTCTTTATAATTCTCATATTCTGGGGAAATTGCTCAAAAACTAAAAATTATTTGAAATTAGCTAGTACAATAAATCATATTTCCGATCCTTGTTTCATTTAATATTCATTAAAAAGGAAAGAAGAGAAATCAAAGCTCGGGTGAACTTTCGAGGAGTTCCAAGTTTAAGTTCTGCTAGAAACCTCGAAATAGGAGAGTGGCAAATAAAGTAAAAGATGCACAAAAACATTTGATCAATCCCCTGATTTTTCATTCTTTTCAAAACGACACTCCTCTAGATTTAGTGCTACAAGACATACATCTTGTTTTCTTTTCTCTTCGTAGTGTTGAATAGTTTTAAGTGGTTAATTCATTGAATTTTCTCATATAGATCTATGCCTTTGGATATCTAGTGTCTATATGTATCACCTACAAATAGGGTAAACCTGAGAAATGGTGATAAATACTACCCCTCCTGCTCTCTAGGTAACCTATATGAAGGACCATAAATTACAAAGTTTCTTCTATTCAATCCTTACCAACTAGAAGTTCAAACGATCTATAATATAAAGTCACTTAAGAAGTAATTAATATTTATTTATCAATTTTATCGACGCTCCCCATCGGATCATCATCTCTACTTTCGTTTTCTCTCTAACAGACTTCCTCTGTTCTGCACAGTGGAGAGAGAGTGGCTGGGCTGGAAGGCGCAAGTTTACAATCATCATCATCTTTCCGTTATTCCAGATTCGAGGAACGGACGGAGCAACAGCAGTTGCGACACCTTCATCACTGACCATCGTCACTTCACTGTCATCATATCATCATCTACTCTCCATCCTTGTCTTCCACCATCGCTGTTTCTTTGTCTCTCATTCTAACACCACTGCCTCCACCGTACGTCGGTCACCTCTTCCTTTCTCCACTTTCACTTTCTCTTCTCTGCAACTCTCAATTCTTCACCCCTGAATCAGAACGCCAAAGCAAGGAAGGAGGGAGGACGTGGTCACTGGTCAACGATTTGAATCACTATTAATTGATTATTTAAATTGGTGCTCTATATGTCTGGAATTCTGGAAGTAGTGTTTGGTCAAGCTATGTTGGTGGTTGGCATTGGCTAATTCTTCAAATCTAAGAGGTAATGGTATGAATTTGGAGGGGAGTTTTGCTTTTTTATTTTTCTATTTTCACATTATAATTGTGATTCTTAGGTCTTAGGATGAATTCTATAATGTTGGACTGATTTGTTTTGAATTATTTGGACATTGGATTTGGTTTGAACCTTTATTAGACACGTGAATTGTGCTTAATTAGTTTAATAATTATCATTTCTTTGTGCTGGTTAGTCATTGAATTGATGATTTTGTGAATATTTTATGCTAATTTCAAGATGACTTGGTTGGTAGATCAATAATGTCTTGTGTTTGCATTGGTTAATTGAACATGAATTTATTAATTGTATTTAGCATTTAATCTTGATTTTTCATATGGGTGGCCATTGTTAAATTAAGATTAATGAGAAAATCAAGTGATAATTCGAGGTGGCTCGGTTATTGGATTAAAAACTAAATATGATTTTTAAATTCATTTAATTGCTAGAGTGCTTAATCAACCTAATTTAGAGAGATTAATATGCAAGGTAGTTTGGTATTAATCAATCTAAATTAGGCATAGTCTAAGGGGTGTCCCTTAGAGGCATTTTTGAACTAACAAGTTTAAATCTCCCATAATTAATTTAAGTGAGGATTGTTTGTGCCATTACTGTGAGGGATTGCTCATTTTATTATTGAACTCTTTGTTTTCATATTTCATTAATTTCCATTCCATTCCACTTTTATTCTTAAAAAAAAAATTGTTTTCAAAGCATTTTAGTTTAATTTAAATTTAGGTTTTAGATAAAAAGCTCAAAAATCCTTTTTAATTTTTTTCATGCCAATCATTGCACATAATTTTTAAATAATTAATAAAAGGCTCTTTGTGAGACGATTCATGATTGTACCCTTTATTTCAATCCTTGATTAAAATTCTTGAAGATGTTACCAAAACGTAAAGCAAAACAAACAAAGGCTAACTTAAATATGACTTTTTGTATATATTTTCTCTCATTTGAAACCTAACTTAATATGGATAAAGTTAAAAAAATTTAATTTAAGATATGTTTATTGAATTAATTATCATTTCTTAATTCTAATAAATTAGTTGAAATGTCTTATATTAAAAACTAAATATATCTCACCCCATACCGTTGGTGTTTTAACTGGTACAGTCAAGAAAAATTTATTATTATCATTTTTGCATAAAAATATTATTTAATATGCCTTCAAATTAAATTCAATGTTCAACACTCGTTTCAAACTACAATTAAGCTTAGAAAGTAAGCCGCGAAGAATATATATATATATATATATATATAAAAGTTGCATGATGGAAACTATAGCATCAAGGCATCCAACTTTAGAACTGCATCTGTTTTTCAAAAGAGTGGGATATGAATAAAGTGGGGCATCATAAAAAGAAGAGAATAGAATCATGAGAAAGAATAATTAATAGTGGCAATAGCTTAGGTTTAAATCATGAACATACAACAAGACTACTCTTTCTCTAATTTCATTAATTTATTTTAAATATTTGAAAAAGGGCCAAATATAGATATAAATGTGTGTATATTATATAAAACCCAACTGGCACGTTGTTGAAAAAGGGCCAACTATATATACACGAAGTCATTCGTACTTCATTATCTCTTGAACATAGCTATTTCTATATACTTAGTTGTCAGATTTGCCGGATTTAGATAACATTTATTTTAATATTAATTTCTTAAAAAAATGACGCTAAGTATAAATAAAATGTAAAATTTAAGGCTAATTAATTACATAAAACTCTCTTGACTCTGAATCCACATAAACCTTCAACTTTGCTTGGATAAATCTCAACAATCAATAACATATAATCCCTATATATGCAGATAATTCAGTGATGAAAAAAAACTACTGGTAGGAAAGTTATATGTATAAATATAAGAGTTTAGGAAAATTCATGATAAAGTTTCAAAACTTAAGAAGGTTATCTATATATATGTAACAAAAACTGAAGATAAAGTTATTTATAGTTTCACAAATAAGGATAGTCACTCATATGATATTGTTAAAGATGCCGGCTCCTGCGGAATTATTAATTATTAATTTATTAATTATTAAAAAAAGGCCTGCAAGAATGGGACAGAGATGTTTAGGCAATGATAGTGTCTCAAGAGCTGAAGGAGCATGACGACCGATCAACTTTCCAACTTCAAAATGGGAATTAAAAAAGAAAAAAATAAACAAAAACCCTGAAACATGTTACAGAAACAACCTAGCTAGCTCATAGCTAGGTTCGAAAAAGATCACCAGTGTTCATGTGTTTGCATGAGCCATCATTTCAGAGTGTGGCTCTTTGTTGGAAGGAAGAAAACAGATTAATTAACGTTGTTTTAATTTTGTCTGCAAATTCAATAATGTTTTTGCTGTGTTATATTTCAAGCTACTGTAAGCATCATCATCATATATCATCTTTTTTGTATGGGCCATGGCTCTCTCTGATACATCATCGTCTCTGTGTGAATAAGTGTGATGATGATGTTGCTTCAGCACTGTACATAATTTGAAGGGTTAGGTTTAGGATTGATGTATAGTTATATTTTGGAGAAACATGTTAATGATTATAAATCATGTTCTTCTTCCATCATTACTCATGTGCTTCAAACCTGTTGTCTACCAACTTCTCCTAGTAAAACCTAAACCTGTACTCATCAACAGATTTAGATTCACACACACACACACAAAACTTCACTTTCTCTGACAATATTATATTTATATATATAACCCAGACTTTTAATTGGACATAGGGATGTTTCAGGCTTTATCCAACATATCTTGTATCTGAAACCAAAATAATGAGTATAACATTAATTTCTCTTTAATCCCATCTCAAGTTTAAGTCTGTAAAAAAATTATGGGTGAAGAAAGCTTTTCCCTTTAATGAATCCATCTAACTCAATGCAAATCAATCAGAATGTAACATTATTCTAGGAAATCAAGATTCGGGAGACTTGATCCGGAAAAATTAATTACTCTTTTCAGTCTTTAATATATAACTAATTTGAGAAATTGATCTTGATATTAAATATAAGACATATTTTTTTTAATTTGTCAATCTTTTTCTAATTTACCTCTATTGATGCTCTCTCAACAATAACCAATGAAGAAAGAGAGTTAAGAAATTATGAAAGATGATTAAGGTATTTTAAAAAAAATATGTCATATTAACTAACTTGACTAATTTCTCCATTTTCATCAAATTAGGTAAATATGTCTTACATTAAATACCGGAGTACAACAATGACCGTTAAAATGGTGATTATTAATTAGTGAAATTAGTGGGAATTCTTATTCTTGTCTTTTTAAATAACTTGATGTTTAAAAATTCATGTAGTTTTTTCCCGGTTTTTTGTTTTTTTGTTTTTGGTAGGCATAAGGTATTCATCATCGGTAGCAATGACTAATTCTCTTGTATAGTAAACTTCCCAAAGGGAATTTAGAGCTGGCCATGAGACCCTCTGCCTCTCTATACACACTACCAAGAGTCAAACCTCTGAGTAGATATTTAAGAAACTCAGCTAATTAAGTGTCAACTATACTATGCCCTATGGTTTTTTCCCAGCTAATTTGTTGTCCTTTATTAAGAGCCCTAGCAATATTTATGGACCTTTTTCTAAAGTTGAATTCTGTAGCCCAATAAAAAGAAACGGGCCATGAAAATGGGTCCATAAGCATATTTACAAATGGGCCTTCATTTTCAGTGTTCCGACCCGAATAGCAGCAAGTGGGGAATGCCACGTGCGATGGTATTTTCACTCTGAAGAGTGCATATTATTTGATTGAGGAGAATCCACCTAATCTATACAGAGTCTGGTCTATAGATTAATATGGAAACGAGTCTTCATGTGGATTGTTTTTAATAAACGACTTCCTACTAATGTTTGGAGGAGCAAGTGGTATTACAACGATGAGAATGAATAAATTCTTTATATTCTTCGTGATTGTTAATATACCACACAAAAACCACAATTTTGGGTAAGTTTGCTAAATCCCAAATATTTTAGTCAATTTTTTTCTGCTCACTTGGGCGATTGGATCTCTCTTAATCTTAATTGAGCCCATCCGGGAATTCATTTGTTGAACTCACTCGAGATTTTTTATGTTGGGAAAACCATTTTTTAGTTACATGTAGTTTCTTTCAGTTTTTAATTATCAAATCTTTTACTATTACTCTTTTAACATTTTTAATCTCTATAACTTTTTTCTATTAGCATTTTTAGGCCCTGTATAGAAGCTAAGTATGCTAACAGAATAAAATTAAAGAATTTAATTGGGGGGGGGGGGAAACACAAGTACTAAATCAATAATTGAAGGAAACCAGGTACCTCAAGAATGGTTTCCCTTTCAAATTCCAAAAGCAAACGTTATCCATTGAAAGAGAAGAAGTAACAAGTATAATGATGAAATTTAGACTCTAATTTCCTTTGTTCAAATTAGGAGAAATTAAATGCACACCATAAAGGTCCTACTTGATAATTGAGTAATGGGCAGAACATATATACTCCATCTAGTATGATTTATCACAGCCTCTATATACATTGAATTTATTTGAGATTTTAGTTAGTGATAAATATATAGAGTTGGATGAAAACATGTGGTATGACAATTTATATTCTAATAGAATAAATGAAATTGGAATAAGAACAATGAATAATCTGATATATATATATATATAAAATCCTTTGTTTGATGATGGACTACATGCTATGGACATTACTACTACATCTGAGTTAGAATGGCTTAAATTTAAATACCGGTACTTTTTGTATATAAAATCCTTTAAACCAATATTTTCTGCAAATAAAAACATTGCAAGTCCATTTCTAACAAAGAAAATTTTCAAATAGTGTATTTTCACCGATTTTTCTAAAAAATATCATAAATGGGGTATGAAGTAATAATAATAATAAACTGAAATTTTACAAGATTAAGAATGCTTACAGGAAATATAACTAGTTTCATTTTTAACATAAGCTACAAGCCTATAACTAAAACTTAAGCAAAAATCTTAAGGAGTAGACAAAATATAAAAAAAAGTTCTATTGTAAAGTCCTATGTAAAAAAAGTACATAGTTATCTTATTGATATAAATAGACTTGTCAATTATCACTCAATTACTTGTCAATAGTCATATACACTTATTAGAAAAAGTTGTTTTAGTTAACATATATGAACTTGTTAATGATCACTTTATTACTTGTCAATATAGTGACACACACTTGTCAACGAGAGGTGATTTGGTTAACATATGATATCTTGTCAATGGTCATTCTATGACTTGTCAATATAATCGCATACACTTATAAACAGAAACTGCTGTAGTTAACAAATATGAACTTGTCAATAGTCATTCTTTGACTTTTCAATATTTTCACATACACTTGTCAATAAAATAAATTTACGTTTAGAATTTATATTACTAAGTTCCTTATCAACTTTTGTGATAGATGAATCTATAATGAGACGTTTATTTTTTTGTTTTGGTCTTTAGGACCTGAATAAAATTTTCCCATAACTAAAACCAAATCATTGTAAAATTCCAAAGCACTCAAGAAATGACGAATAAATTAGTTGTGTTGCCAAATATTGGATTATTTGACCCGTCCAAATTCTTTTGGCACTTTCCTGAGAAGATAATTTAAGAAACTTCCACTATTAGGCATGATCCATCCAGATATTGGCCACTTTAATGATTCCTCTGCTTTATATTTTTTGATTGTACGATGTTTACTGATTGAGGTATAATGTTCTGAGCCTATTTCTAAAACAAGAAAACATTTGTGGGTGTGGCACCTTAAATAAAAACTAGTGGGAGACAGCGAAATCAGAGAGAGATGGGAATCAAATCACTTGAAACTACAGAATACTAAGAGACCTATCCTCCTACTCATTTTGATTCTGCAGAAAAATCAAATGGCGCAATTGCATTTGCCACCTACCAATCTCATCATTTTTCTATTGTTCTGTGAATTTAATATGGGACCAGACCACTTCTTGTTCAAACGTTCTATGTTTCACAGATGGGTTATTCTCCCCCCCCCCCCAAATAACAATATCATTAATAAATTGAAGACCCCATTTACAAGTTAAACATTATCACTCTCAGGGTCTATTTAAATTCAAGGCCTGAAGCTAAGAGTGAATAGTGTGAGAGAGAAGGGGAGGAGAATATGGAAAGAGCAATCATATACTTGCTCTGCTACTTGTGTATGGGACTCTGTCACTTGAGTAGTAAGACTAAACATGTGCGTGCCATCGAAGAGCCGAGCTACAGAGTTGTACGGTCTGAATCAGATTTTGAGATCAGACTTTACGATGAATCATCATGGATGTCAGCTTCTGTACGAGGATCTTCCTTCAGTCTCTCCACAGAAATCGGTTTTCACAGGTTCTGTTTCCTTCCCCGTCTGTTTGTTGACTGAGAAAAGCAGCCTCAATATTCTGCTTTTACTACTCCCTCTAGTGGTAAATATAGGAGCTAGTTAGTTAGGGACTCATGGGGGGTTTACTTTCGTCCAACTTTAATCCATTTTGTCTCCTAAATTTATACTGCTTTTGGTCTTATTATAAGAGCTAGATAACTAATTTACAGATATTAAGAAAATTAGTTAAGTTAGGTATTTGTAATAAATACGTTTCCCTAAAACACTCTCTTTCATTATGTGCATTGAAACTATCTTAATGTCTTTAATATGTGCAATCAATAAGGATACTTTAGATAAACAAATATAAATTTAGAAAACAAAATAGATCTGAGACTTATATTTAAGACCAAGGTAGACCCCTTACTTAACTCTTATATTTAAAATCGAAGGGAGTAACTTTTTTCCTAAACTACCTCTATTGAGTGCACGTGGTATAGTAAGGTAGTTTTAATGTGAGTGACGATTAAAGGTGTTTTAAGAAAATCAACATACATTTTTTAGTATTATCATATTAGGCCAAGCTGTACTTACGATACTCTGTTTCCTGATTGTGGGGCAGGCTGTACCAATATATTCATGGGGCGAATCTGAATTCATCTCATATTGCGTTCACTGCTCCAGTCTTAACAAGCATTGCCTCATCATCAACATCATCATCTAGTGGGAATGCTGAATATACAGTGAGGTTTTATATGTCGCCAAAATATAAAGGAAATCCTCCACAACCCAACCGAGAACTGAAATTGCATTTAGACAAGTGGAACTCTCATTGTGTGGCAGTAAGAAAGTTCAGTGGGTTTGCCAGAGACGATAACATTGATAAAGAAGTTAAAGCTCTTGTGAGCAGCATCAACACACACTTCCCACCTGGAGATTCAGCAGGAATACAAGACAAAGGTCCCTATGCCATTGCTCAGTACAATAGTTCCCATGAACTTTCTGGCAGATTAAACGAAGCTTGGGTTACTATTTCAGGATCCAGTGTCGTAGGTTGTCCACCTCCTCAGTAATGTGTGTCATTTTGTGTTCTAAGATTGTCTGGCTTCCATGTGCAATATTTGTGTTTGATTTTTAATAATGTTCCTAGGATTAATATGGCTCGCTAATAATCTGGGGTGCTAAAATGATGGAGTTGGGGGTATGTAAGTGAAATTCTGGTCTAAAGCATAACCTTTTAACTTCCATCATGTATCTATGTTTTATTAGGCATCATATTATCATTATTATGTGCATCTAGTCATCAAGAAAGTTTCGTGATCATGTTAAGCAAGATTCAAATGACAAATTTGAGCACTCTGATTAGCGGAAATACATGAAAAGCTTCAAGTCATAAACTGAACAAGGTCCCCTTTTGCTACTTACTGCTTGATAATTAACATAAAATTACAATGGAATATTAGACAAACAAGGTACAAATTTTCATTCTACAAGTGTATTTGTAGAAAGGTAACTATAACAAAATAAACTTAACAGATGCATTCGTATTATCATAGAGACCGCAATAAGAAAAAAGGGAATTCATGTAAATTTTCTACATCAGCATGAATAATAATTAAAAATAAAAAAAGAATGAACGAATAATAGCGCAAATAGAACTTTCTTATTTACATGATCAGGTAGCAAGCATGCATATTTTTATCACATCAAATACCAGTCACGTTGAATTTGCGTCTACGATTAAAATTTGGCCCGCAAGTTCAAGCTCTCAAACTGGGTTTGTCATAATTGGAGTAGGTGAATTAGGTGACATGGGTTTAGAGGCTTACATTTGTGGTCTGGTTTGGACAACATAGACTTTACCATTTTTTATCACACCTTCAATGTCTTGAGGAGAGCCATATAATTGTTCAATAACACTTCCTGCACGAGCAATGCCGGAAAGAATTGACTTGCGAAAACCACTATCAACTATGAGCGGATCAGATGAGTAATCAAGCACAACTTTCTCTGCCTCGTCCATTGGCACACTGTTGCATGGAAATTTCAATTATTATATTTCAATGTGCATAAAGATATGTGAGAACAAATGATTTATTCATCAGACAAATTAAGCCCTCCATGGCAATACTATAAATAGACTCGTTATCAATAAGGCCAAGTTCTTTCATGACACTGGGACCGTGGGTATCTATAACTTGCAAGATGTTTTTTTTTTCCCTTGCAAGGGATACGAATAAGTTTACCTGTCATAAAGACCAGCACCAGCATAACCTTCTAGATCTTCACCATTGGAGTCAGATCGGAAAATAATTGAGCGCTTTATATAAAGGCCAACAGGTTTGCTAGGATATCCCAAGACCTGAAAGAAGCTCAAAGGGCCAAACCATTAGCATAAAAATGGAGAACTCATGGAATAGATACAGTTTGCCGGTAAGAACAATTTCATACGCTTGCTATCACATCATTATATTCAATTAACATTACATAATACTTCTCCGGTCTTTAATATAATATATATTTACCTAATTTGATTAGATTAAAGAAGTTAGTTGAGTTAGTTAATATGACATATTTTTTAAAACACCATAACCATCTTCCTTAATTCCCTCATTCCTTCTCCTTCTTAATTATTATTGAGGAGGCTTCAATAGGGGTAAATTAAGAAAATATTGACAAACATATAAACTGTCTTATATTAAAGACTAGAGGAGTATTAAGAAAGATTTACCAATTCAAGTCACCGAGAAGAAGAGGAGGAGGACTTAATATAAAGTAGTTACCTGAGGAGAGTTCAGGTCATGCTTTTGGCATATAAAACTTAAAGCACGACCAGGGTAAGCTCCAACTAGAGTTTCCCCGAGTCCCTTTACCACCTATGTCAAAAGAAAGTGTACAGCTCAATGAATGTTTAGGCTTCTTTTAGTTCTCTCTTTTAGACGGAAAACAAGATTCGATATATACATAAAAGCTATGTATCCAATAACAATTATACCTCAGCATATATTTCCGATGAATCTCCTGTTGACGGATTAGTTGTGTGGATGACAAAAGCATAGTCAGCGTTAATAACTTCTTGGATAAGGACAGCCATGGAAAGATAATCATGGTCCAGTTTCACTTTTCTTGTGCTAAAGTATGCTCTTTCATTCCACTTTGAACCCCAAACCTTTAGCAAATCCATATAGTACAGTCAATGACATTGACAAAGAAGAGATGAATTTTATGAAAAATCTGAACCAAAAAAAAAAAAAAACCGTACAGAGTATTGTAGATTTCAAACTATAATTTGAAGCAAGGTACATAAACCATACATCTCAAACAGGCTATTTTTCAAGACCTGTCGATTTTAATCATATATTGATAAAATGTCCTAGCACAATCATAGAGGGGGAAAAACCAGTATGAAAATCATAGAGAAACATGGAAGGCCCATAAGAAGCAGTGTTAAGGAAAAGTCGCGTTTCAAGACTGAATCTGGTATACAACTTATATCAGGTAGCAACAGAAACAAATACTAAGAAGCTCATTCAGTTTAAATTTTTAACATTCTCCCAAACCTATTTTATATGTAGGGATAGGACTAAAGATTGTTGACCTTTGTCATTGCTTGTGGGGAATCCAATACGCAATTAATTAAGTGAAAAAACACAACCATGGAAAAGCAAATTTAATTCTGGACAAAGCAACTAAAAGAACATAAGAATGTCAGTGTGAAAAAATTCCCGTTGACCCTATGGCAAAGGAAGGCAATGTAGCGTAGCCAAAATATACAACAGGAAACTCCTTCCATAGGAGACGCCAACATTCAAACTTCCATCAAATTCTATGTTGTGCACTGTAATTCACACAGGGAGTATTACCTTTTTTATAGCCTTCCATGCCTGCTCCCATCGTTTTTCACCTTCATCACCAGGCCAAGGCATTCCAGAACTTTTCATCTTAGTCCTTAGCTCCTCTACCTGAAATAAAGATAACCCGCTACCTTACATCTAATAGGATTCTAATTTCTACATCATTTTAGATGGAGCCGTTCAAATATTCCATTGAAGACGTGAGAGAGTAAGGCGAGGGCTATCTTTTCTTTGAACAAAAGAAAATGTTGAGAGTGCACATGATTGAAATATAATTATTTGAACCAGTTAGTTTTGGGATGTTGATCCTCTAAATTTGGCGTCTCTGAATTTCTAAACAACAAAAAGGAACTGACCACAACTACACAATAAAATTCAGGGGATCCAATCTCATTAGTTCTGACCTAAGATATCTTCTTCCTCAGTTCCATTATAACCATCCAAGGAAGGGAGAACTTGGGGGAAGTCACTGATATAATAATATGTTAAAGATCTAAATCAACTCTAAAGTGGAAAAAAATTCATATGCATAAGAATTTAAAGGAAGAAATGTGTCACTCTGTGTTAATCTGAAGCCAACTGCTAGAAAGAACATACCAACCGGGATGGGGCATTCAGCTGTAACACTGCCTCACGAATTTCCCTGAGGGCATTGAACTCTCCCTCATCTAACTTCGTTTTCAGACTTTTAACCTTCTCAGCTACTATCTGTAACATTCAAATAAAAAATTCCATCATAAGACAAGACTTGCACAATTGAAACTTCAATAAACATGACATAAATGTAATGTATGCATTCTATGCAGTATTAGATACGAAATTATAACGCCAACTAAATCTTTAATGGAAGTCATCGCCACTTCTAGTGTCTTCTCTTAACAGTTAATACTCCTTGACTATAGATGGAGACTTAGTAGTACATGAAACTTATGTCCCATAATATTGAGTAGTACAGGATGCTCAATGAAATAGCTAGTTTTTGGGGAGGGTTCTCTATCTCACTTAGGTACCCATCACTTGCTATCAAAGAATTGTCTGTGAAGTTTGACAGACAAGAAAGTCAAGTACAATGGCAATGGGTGATGGGTCATAAAGTGTAGTTACTAAGATGTCGAATCTCCAAGGGGAGACGATTGATGGAGACTTAATAGTATGGGATGCCTAAGTCCCGCCTTGAGTTGTATAGGATGCTCAATAGGGTATTTAAATGGGTTGGTTTTCCCACCTCAATAGTTAGCTTTTGGAGGAAGGTTCCCCATCTCACTTAACCACATCACATTACAAACAAGAGTCAAGGAAAGTTTTGGTTTTAAGAAATGTCCTAGCAATGAAAGAAGAAAATGATTCTTCTCCGTCCAAACTTTGTCATTGAAGTTAAATTTAGCACCTATAGGTTCAGTTTATATTTCAATGACAACTCTTCTCTGTTATTCAAATGTTGACATCTTCCGCTAAACTAATCCTAAATATTGATATAGGCTAGGTAGTGAGAACTAAATCATTGTTCTCCTAGTGAATATCCACACATGAAAATGCAGGACAACAGGGATATGATGCATAACCTTATTTGATTTATCAGAAATAACATGTTCGAATACTCCAAATGGTATGGCAACTGAAGTGGGGATTCCAATCCAAGAGGGCACATTTCCTTTTAAATAAGAAATATTGCGTGATTTTGCTCCAACCTGGACAAACATGGGTAAGTTATGGGGAAGAAACACAAAATAAAAGGATTTGTATTCTCAAATATCTTGATTCTTGTATTTGACCAAACTATGATTTAGTCATAATAAAGTAAAACTCCTCAACTTAATGTTGCTTTTGACAAATCTTACCAATTCATTTGTGAATTCATCGGACACGATGGCGAATTTACTGCAAAACTGCTTTCTGGTCAAGGTTATAGGAGACAAAGAGGCAACTTTTTTCTGCTTAGTTGATTTGGAATCATTCACCTCTTCCTCTTTGACCTCGCTGACAGAATTTGCCAGACAGTGAGTAAATTGATCAAAAAGGAGGAAAAAGAAATGAAACTCAGCAATTTGGGACATTCAGCTAGAGAGAAAAGAAACATTTTTAGAAGGTCATTATATATCAGCATAAATGATTTTGGCATCTTCAATAAATCAAGGTAATACTGGGATTTTACCTATAAATCACATCAGCAGATGAAGGTTTTACATGCAAAAGCTTTCCTTTACATGCTTGGAGGCTAGCCAATATATTGGGATCAAAGCATGTGGCAAAACAGACCTGGACAACTTGAAAATAGGAAGTCAGTATTTTATATATGTCAATTTAGATAAACATCTTGTCAGCCATCATCATCTTTTGCATGTTAGGGAGAATATATTGACACAAATATCATTTTTCATAAAATAAATGCTACATTTTACATTAATGAAACTTGCTTTGCACTTTACTCAAAATACATTATTGAAGAATATGGAAATAACATAGCTGTGAAGAATAAATCTACTTATTTTGTGAAAAGAGGAATTTTATTTGAAGAAAATATATGTGTGGTTTGCCAAGTCACAACTGTTTTCTTGACAACAGAACCTATTTTTCTGCTGTAAGAGAGAAGTAGGAAATTGCAGTTTCTCCACTATGTAGATTTTTAAAT
Organism: Albizia julibrissin; assembly: GCA_037074505.1. Classification (NCBI taxonomy): domain Eukaryota; kingdom Viridiplantae; phylum Streptophyta; class Magnoliopsida; order Fabales; family Fabaceae; genus Albizia; species Albizia julibrissin. The sequence goes on along the minus strand of CM073488.1, from coordinate 35,882,054 downwards.
AATTTAACCTACAAACAAGCAGCCCTATATCAGATTGAAATGTATCAATATAATTTCTAATATATGGTTTTTGCATATTTTCTTTGACATGTAGCTGATGAAGTATGCCAGTTTTCTGTTTGAAGATATAAACAATATCATCATTTAATAATTGCCTTAAAGTCATGGAAAAGGACCAGAGTTCTAGGTTGTCATACCTTGCTATTTCTTGCTCTCACAGAAACATGAGATAGGACATCAGGCATATCAGGTGTCAGTACAGCAACTGTACCATCTGGTATTTCTTCCTCTCCTTTCACGCTCCTTGCAACCAAAATTGTAGGCCGCTCATACGATTTGTTTTGAACAGCAAGCAACTCGTCCACAACCTCAACATATCCGTTGGCTTCAACGGGGCTAATAATTTGCCAGCTGTTCCGGGCCAGCCAGAGTTATGTTAGAATATATCATATTAACTGCATAATGCTGTAACAGTCTAGCATGTCAACTGGCAGAAACTGGAGAGGATACTTTGGAAACCTTGACTGATAGGCTTACACTATTAAAAAAATAGCGAACAGAAGACTGTATAGCATGTAGAGAGAAAGAAAATAGAACTGATTATCTAATAGAAGAAAAAGGTGGGGAGAGAGACTAGAAGAATACTTGATTCTCCTCCATCATGCCCTGGGTTACAGATTATATAGGTTAGTTAGCAGTGGAATTGAGAGGCTTAATCCTGTTTGTTCCAAGTAAACAACCTGATAAACCTATCATAATCCACAACCAGAAACTTTAAATTACCATTCAACAATAATTGCACGCTCTCTTCCCCTCTATTCATACTTCACGGATCTATTCAGGTTAGTGAACTCTTAACCACTAAAACTAACTATCTTCCTCATTCTGTTTTTTCTTATATTAAGACATACTAGTGGCTATTATCACTATCTCTAAACTAATATCTACAAGTATCATTTCACAATAATAAAAAACATTGGGCCAAAGATTATACAACCTGGCCCACAATTAACATCAAAGAATTATGTTTAATTTCAACAAATATTATCAATTCACCTTCCAAGATTAGCTGTCTTTCGGAGGACTGGGTCTAGTCGATTAAGAAGAGAAGACAAAGAAGCAGCAGACCCGGAACGAATAATTTCTTCAGTGAAGATTTCCACCTAGAAGAGGAGATTTTCAGGAGAGTGACAAGGAAGAAAAGTAAATAACAGAAGTCAATATCAAACAAGGACGTACAGCCCATCTATCCACCCCAAGCAGTGACCCAAGGTATTCTGCTGACGGTTGCAAAATTTTCTGGTACCACTCAGCCTTGTGTGCAAGTGCGAGTCGTGTTCTATCAAGGACCGATTTTGCATACAGTGCCCAATGAGTATCCTTACTCTTGCACATACGCAAGGCGACATTCCATCCCTTCAAGAGCAATTAAATGTATATCAAATCATGGTAAATATTCTTCAACTAGATTCTAGACTAAAGTTGCATCAACACAACATCTTAGATAAATACTTTAATTATCATTAAACTTTTGCCCCCAGAATTATCATCAATACAACATGATGTGATTTTCAAGGGCTTTCATAATCAGGTCTGGAATACCTAGTAAAGCAATATAGATTTATAGTTTGGTGATTCCGTAGGGTCTACTGTCTACTTACAGAGGAACTGCCCACATTATACCTTCAAGCAGTAGACAAGATCTTCATTGTCATCTGATGAAAGTGCGACATTTTCAAGGACCATGCAGATGAAGTACATTATTTTCTGCAGAAAACATAAATCAGCGTGTCAGATTTAATATCTTCATATGTTATATATATACCATTGTAATACAATAATGAAAAATTGACATATTACAGCATAGATAAACTGTGTGACATAATTATCAGGACAAGACTTACCTTTGGTCCAGCATTATTTAATTCCTCGTATCCCCTTTCCAATGCAGTTCTAACAGTAGAATCTAGGGCCATATCCAAAAATAGAAGATCTTTCAAACGATCCTGAGGCATAGAGAGCAATGGACGCAGTTCTTGGCGAGCCTCAAGCAAACCCTGTTGCAAAACATATGTATATCAGTACAAGAAAAGCTACCAAATAAAAGAATCAATGAATCATTATTGATTGCACTAAAGCAGCATAAACCTCAAGAAGTGGTTCAACTTCCTTAACCTCAATGTTGTCCATAACAAACTGGAGCAATTCCTGCTTAAGAACGATATACTCATTTTTATGATTCAGAAGAGAAGACACAATAACATCATAAAAACTCCCCAAAAAAGTTTAATAACATTACTGGAAAACCAGATGGCAAACCAGGCACTGGGTTTATCTGCACACCAACCATGAAGCCTTGACCCTAAGGAATAATGGAATAGAAAATAGAAAAAGAAAAATGTAAGCATCTAAAGGATTTATCATATGTCACAACACTATAGTTCCTTGCAAAACAGAAGAAGCTACTTTTATTACCTCAGCTTTATATCCCATACAATATGAAATAGCAGACTCAAGATCTGCGCCTGAATGAACGGCCTGCATAAAAATAAAACAAATATTATGTCTGAGCAGAATATAACCTGTAAGGTGAATCAAATCTAGGCTACACAGAACTGGACAAATTATCTTGACAACACCACCAATAAGGGTGTGAAAGATGCAACATATATTCAAATAAATTGTAGCAGGAGCAATTGCCCAATAGAATGTAAAACAATACATTATTGACCTCCTCTGCTTTTAATTAGTTAAAAGAATTCTTATCTGAAACCCAGTGAGCACCAAAATGTTGGTTTTCTTTCGCTATCAGGCATACATGAAGCCATATTCTGTAACATTTTATCTTCTGGTCATATCTCTCTGATATATGAGCACATAGTTAGCAGCACAGCAGGTATACAAGAAAAAAACGTATAGAACCCAAGAGCTTTCCCAACTAATGCATTTTACCTTCAGAAAAAGATAAATAGAATACATGATTACTAAGATATATCAGTTTAACCTTCAAAGTCCTCAAGTAGTTTCCAAGGTCACGCAAAAGGCCTTCCTTCTGATCTCTTCGGAAATTTAGTTCAGAATGGATAGCACGGTCATAGCTCAGAAGACGATCTTTTGTTATTCCATTGGCGTTCAATGTTTTCCAGTAAACACCGACGTCAAAGTCATTATTTATATAATCAATCAGTGCCTGGAGAATTTAGTAGAAAGTCAAATGTGAGGCTAATGAGGAATATCATATGGAAATCCGTAATTAAAGATTAAAACATATATTACCTGACAGATTACAACATCATCAGGACTAGTATTATTGTGCAACTTCTGGTGCCATTCCTCCATCATTCCACCTTTGCAATCATTATTTCTCTGCAAATCACATACATCTTTCCACGTGATTAAGGAAAATGATCAGACACCAAGGAAAATCAAATAAGAAATTAAACCACCTGGATAACAAGAATCTCATCCCGAATCCGCTGTCCTACATCCCCTTCACCTCCACGGCCAACTGTAGACAAGATCATTCTTACAAGTTCCCTATACTGTGGATAACTTGTATACACTTTCTGAAGTGAATCCGTGAGCCTATCCTGAGCTTTACTGATCTCACTGTTTCAATAGTTACATAGAATCAAAACTTGTTATCAGCAGATGGCTAGTTGTGGACAGAAAGACATTAACAACGAACATAGCAAATGAATATCTTGTTCATAGAGACAATGATAAAAAGCCAAATCCTGAGAAGATTTAAATTATGTACTATATGCAATTGCAATTATATTTGGGGAAGAACCAATTGTCTACCGTGGCTTCACATTGTAATTTTTGTTCCATATGAGCTGTCTTGTTGCCATGAACCTCATCCACACCAAAATACCTGCAAGACCCAATTGGCCAGCATCCTTTGCTTGATCTATAAGATCTGCTGCAATATTGAATCTGCCAAAAAAGTTTGAGTGGTTTAATCAGATCCCACCAAACAGAGGTACCAAAAGAACCATATTGGCGAGCATTTATGAGATTGTTGGAAAAGGGTTAATTTTCAACTTCCACACGACAGATTTGATTGGAGGTAAATAACAAGGCACTAAGAAACCCTCATGCATTTGATACTTAGTTCAACAAGCAGATTCAGGATGGTAATAAAGGCAACCCGTAAAAAAAGGCACGTTAAATGTAACAAAAAAATAAAGGCAACTGAACTAAGTCTTCTGATAGATTAATGCATGCAATACAAACACGTAACAAATGGAACCCTTCAATGTCCCTTACTCTATCTTTAGAACTGAACCAAAAATCCAACTACAGATGTTCAAGGCTGGACTAACCCAGCCACATTGAACTAACTTGAGTTGGGCAAAAGAGCATCTTTTGGGATTGGGTCATTCCGTTTTTCTCTTTCCGGGAGGGGGGGAGCTTTGGCCCTGCTCTGCGCAATCATGCAATATTCAGAAAATACAGGAACTGATAGGAAGATTTGAATTTATTTTCAGAAGCAAAATATAACTATACATAAACTTTATACATAGAAGATAAGATTGCAATCACAGTAGAGGACAAATGAAATTAATGTAACCAAGTCAAAAGCTTCTAGGAGGTTACTGACCTATGCATGAAGGACCTTTGTGCTTCATCTTCCATTTTTGCCATTTTATCCAGAAAAAATTTGGCAGTACCTTTGCCATCAACATAATCCTTTCAAAAAGAAAAAGCTCGTCATTAAATATAAAAAGGTGAAATAAATAAAGAATACTGATGATCAAGGATTATAACCTTCTGTATTTGCTTCTTTCCACTACCAAATGCGATATAGAAGTTTGACCCGTTATTCTTTATCCACTTTCCACAGGAAAGAAGGACAAAAGGCATTCCTTTAAAAGTATTGTCTTCTACCTCTATATCTAATGATTGGACCTGAAATATTATTGATTACTACAGATCTGAATGACCTCAAATAATGAAAAATACAACTCCAGATATATTTTGTATGATACCTCATGAAAAGGGTCAGATGAAGAACTACTTTTAAATTGTGTTTCAGCAGCCCCATTCACAGCAACTGAACCAGGAGGCAGACCACTTTGATTTGGTACCTGCCCATTGTAGAACTGTAACTAAGATGCCAGAGAAATTTGGAAAAATCATACAACCAGTGACATGAATTTTAACATCCAAAGCATGCCATCTTTAGTAATAATTATAAACAAAACAGATATTCACAGAACCCACCTCAAGTTTAGCGCTTGATAGAGGGAATGGTCTGGGAGAATTATTAAATAGGGTGGAAAAACCCATTCTACATCCCAAAAACTCTCTCAATCAAGCCCTTCGAGTTCAGAGAAATAGACTTCTCAACTTTGCAGTCAGGCAATTAACCTCATAAAACTTTAGGGAAAAAAATTCAAAAGCCATTTTCATCCATTTTTTGTTTGTAATATTTTCTTTACTGTCCAAAATATCCAAAAGTTAACCATTCCATGGAATGGAAATTATCTAAAATTTGAAGGGATTTTGATGCAACTTTTCCTTAAACTAATGCACTCACCAACCACTCCCCCGGTGTTGTTCTAGATAAGGCCCAGTGAAGGATAACAGGCGACTTAAAATCTGTGGCCAGGTGGACCTTTGTCTTGGCAGCGTCTTTAGTAACAAGGACCTTGAACATAAGAAACACCATCAATATGCAAATGTCTACATGAAAAATAAACACCAGCAGAGACAGATTATAAGAAAAAATAAGATATTTCCCCACCAAAAGATCATTATCGCCGAGCTTGTAGATTTCCTTATTCAAAATGAGACCCCTATTCTGTTCCTCCCTTGCCTTGGAATATCGCTCAATCACTGTCAAGGCTTTTGGCACATCTATATCTTGTTCAACAATGTTTTCAGCGACATGTCTGTTGATAAGTTGCATCAAATCTCTCTCCTTCCGTTGGATTCTTTCAGCACGAAAATATTTTTTGGTTTTCAATTGCTTGGCAACCTTTGTCTGTATCTCTCCTTTAAAAATCTTCTTCTTTATCTCATCTATAGAGATTCCTTTCTCAAGCTCAGCTAGCAATTCTTTTCTTGCTTCCTCAAATTCCCTCTGTTGTAAACATCGCAGGAGTCAATGAGCAATCACAGCTTAAAGGCATGAATAGAAAAATAAAAGGGTTAGATAAGCAATATAATATTTACAGTCTAAGTAAGACTTGACAGAAAATGTAAATCAGGAAGTATGTTCTATAATTACAAGCTGTTGATCTGGAGAGTAGTTAGGCTTCCCAGCTTTTTCCCACCGTATATAGGCTTGTACTTGTACAAGTTCATCAGGTATTATCTTTGTTTCAGAAACAGAAGGCTCCTTGATTTCTGTGGCAGTAGTTTTGTCTTTTAATCTCACATAAAGGTCTTCTATTGAAGTACCCCTAGCCAGTTCCTCCAATAGTTCTGTTCTAGCTGCTTCGTATTCCTCCTATCAGAAAAGAGGGAAAATTATTTATCCATTACACATAAGTAGACAATTGCAAGAAATCCCATGCCATGCAGCGAAACATATGAAACCAACACCAAACTGCAAAAAGACATCAGCTTTCTTTGGGTTTTCAGAAGGGTATTACAAAATGGGAATTTGTAAACTAAAAGATCAATGGAGTAGGATGAGAAATTCAAAAATGAAAAGAACAAGTAATTTCGTTAGCTGAAAGTAGATATGATTAAAACTCTAACATTTGTTTTAGACATAATCGCCAAAGGAAGGCAAAAACAGCACAATGCACACTGCCTAAGGATTTTAAGCTCTTTATTTTTGCCAAAGCCTCTCAAATGAATAGCTTAAAATGGTCTAACGCAAATGCACTGCTCATCATACAAGGTCAAAAGGCCTGTCCCAAAGCTGCAAAGAAACTTCAATTTGAAAACAGATACAGCATTTTGCTGAAAGCTATTTTATGGATCACCTTAGAGCATCTACACATCCGCCTTTCAGGCTGCAGTTGTACACGGGGCCGCCAAAATGGTTTTTTTTTTGGTTTGGTGGAGAAGAAAAGAAAATTGTCATATTTGTAATGATCAAATTTCGCAGGATAATGTGAACATGGGGTATCATCTTCTCATTAAAAGAACAACTAATAATAAAGAACCTTTTTCCTTAACTTTTAAATTTCCAAATCCATGTCACTTAGAGGGACTATTTAATATGCAAAATAGGATTGATAAAGACTAAACTGCTATACATAAACATGGCTTCATCACTGACCTTTTCTTGCTCTGGACTGTATATCTGCTTACCCTTTTTTTCCCACCTAATATATGCTTGTATCTGTACAAGGTCTTCAGGAACTGAAAATTTTTTATCCGACTTAACTTTCAATGGTAGCTTAATGTGAAAATTCCCACCATTGTTTTTAAACCTGCAAATAGAAGTGCGATCTAATGATATAAATGTGAATTTAAAGAAAATAAACAAAATATACCAAGACTCGCCACTTATCTGAGCCTTGTTGGGTATAAGAAACTCATTAAACAACAACAACATGTACAAACACTCACCATTTATTCTGAGCCTCATCAAGTATAAGGAACTCAATAGCTTGTGCCGCAGGATCATCTATTTCTATTTTAAGGATGGATTCAGAGCCCCTCTAATAACAATTTTATAAAAAATTAAAGTGAATATATCAATTTTTCTTGGAATTTTCTTAATTTTCAGTTATCATTGGAAACTTACTTTCACAAATGGAGTCCTAAGAGCTCTGTTTTTATATAATTTTGTTCCATCTGGGCGTCGTGAAGGAATTACCCACTTCCTATAAAACAAAAAACAAATGTAAGTGTACGCGACATTCGTAATTAATTCAAGCATTTGAAAATCTTGGGTTAAATATCAATAATTGAAAACAGTTTGTGATGAATATACCCTTGTTGATCACGAATAACTCCCCAGTGCAAAAGCAGAGAGTTGCTACTACTAGAAACTTGTATATCTATTTGTGCAAGCCCTGGTGCTGAAGATGCAACACCAACCTGGTACATCAACAATATAGCATCCATTAATTCGTAGATTACTAATATACCATATAAATGCCTTGAACCATTTCATATTTAGGCCTGCTGTATACCTGCAATTCAATATTCCCATCAAGAAGGAAATTTCCCGAAATCTGTTCCAGGGACAAAAGCTGTTAATAGAGAAATCAAGTTCAAGCGGATAGTTCAAAGATTCATGAAAGTTGAGACTTGGAACACTTATGGTCAGTTCTTATTTCCTTTTCTGGATGACTCAAAGATGTGTTGGTTAACTATTCATTATATAGAAGCAATTAATTGAACCATCACTACATGGTAGCACATATCTAAAAAACCATCAAACAAGCGTGCGTGTACACTACAACATAAGACCATTTCTCTTTATTTCTCCTACTTTTTGGGGGAGGGGATGCCTGAGAATTTACATTAAACTTAAAAATGAACATTTCTACTGTAATACCTCAGAACAAATTGGATCAGACAACTCGTCAACATGTTCATGACTATACTCAACATTTACTCATAGGATTGTAAATGAAATGAGCTACTTAGAACCTCATATCTAGGCTGCTCTCATCTTACTTTAATCATCAAACGAAAGAAACTTGAATGTAACATAGAGCTCATTTAGCTGCCTCAATCAAGCTTAAAAGACTCGTTCAGTGCACAAGTGACTAATTGTTGTCTTTAATTAAAGATATATAAAATGAAATTTCTAATTTTTCTTATTTAATTGAGCTCAATTTATTTTTCACATTTTGTAGAAGATACAAGCCAACCCTGATCTCCTTCTTAGGCTTAATTCAATTGAACTCTGATCCGTGCAAAGTTCAAGTAAGATTCACCCCTACTTACAGTATACAAATAGAATTCTTTCTTCTTTCTTTTGACACATACTAACATAACTTTCTAATCGGCATGAAGATTTTAATTAAACCATGTTCATAATATTTCACATTTGAAACTCACCTCAGAAGCTTGACCTGAGGGTGAAGACACAGCATGTGGAACAACTGCAGCTTGTTGATGCCTTGCCATGGCTGCTTTTTGTTTTCTTAGACACCAATTGTTCCCACAAAATTTTGTAGCAAGTTGAAAATTCTGTGCTTGTGCTGGCGCTTTGTTCTCACTTATATCTTGGTATAAAGTGTTCGCAGATATGAAGGAAGAATTAACTTTACTTTGATATTTAGCAACCTTTGGACGAATCAAAGTCTGGTGCAAGATGCCATGCGTGACGAGATTACTCATACTGGGTAATCCACTCCTTGTTTTAAAGAAATCCAAGCATCAGCATGAAGTAATTAATGGAAATTCCTACAAAAGGTGAGTAGAAAATTGAGGCATGTAATGCAACACGATGCTTTTAAAATTTAGGACACGAAACAGAATTGCGTGCTCAGGGACCCGGACAACTAGTTAATTGTTAGTCATAACTTACTCAAGTTCGCGATCATCAACATCAACCTTAATCCGATCATTTCCTAGTAGCATGTTCAGTAATTAATACATAATAAAATTTGAAAAATTATTACACCATTCTAAAACTTAACGGGTAAAATTGAACACAGCATATCTTCTTCGACACTCAAACGGACTACGACACGAAAACGGAATAAAAAATTTGGATTCATTCTCAGAATAATCCATGGTTCGACGAAAAACTAGGGAATCTCCAAAGTGAACGAATCAGCTATGTCCAACCAAAATACAGCGAAAAGAAAATCAACCTGGTCTGGGATTGATAAAGTTTAAGTGTTAGAAACTACCTCAAGGTGGAGCTGAAGAGGAGCGAGGATGTGAGCGGAGCTTCAGAGATAATTGAGAATGAATAGCTAATGAGAAGATCAACGAGAGAGCTCAGTGTTCAGAGTCAGGACTATGGAAAACACTGCTCAATGCCCAGTTCAGTGAACCATGTAATCACGAAAGTGCTCCAACGTTGCTAAATATGGCCATTTGGCGGTATCGTTGTATCCGTGGCACTGTGTAATTACTCGGTATTATCCACATTAGATAATTCTTGGAACTGCGTTATATTACCGCTTCGGTTCATTTTATAACCAACAACTAATAAAATATTTATTTAAATTAACGATAGAAATTATTTTATAATGTGATTTACGGTATACGAGGTAAATTTATCAGATGAGTTTTATCTCGACTTGCATGAACAGACTTTTCTGCCGCCAACTCAAACAGACTCTTAAAATGGTTTAAAATATTAATTAAAATAAATAATTGTATAACATATGTAATTTTATTTTTAATTATACTTTTATTTATAAAGAGAGTATTGTTAACTCTAAGAAATTGATAATATTCTAACACATTTTCTTCTATTTTTAACCCTTTTTCATGTATAGAAAGAGTTTATAAAAAAAAATGTGCAAGTTAAAGTATAAAGCTGAAGTTAAAAAAATTCTTGCACATATCATATGATTTGTATCTCATCAAAAGAAATAAAGAACTTATAAATTCACTTTTTCTTATAAGAGGATGTAGAGACACTACTATAGTTAGGAAATGGCCATTGAAGTTAAGAAGAGGACAAAAAACCAACTAAATTGAAAAGAAAACAACTATGTCAAATGTCTCGACAACTAACATAGTTGCCAATGTGAAGAAGAAACCTAAAAGAAGTCGGAGTTTCTATGGTACTTGTTTTAGCAACTAACATGATTGTCAAGTCGAACAAGGAACTTAAAGAAAGTCAGAGTTTTTATGGTATTTACCTCGACATCTAATATGGTCATTGAGACAATTGAGGAGAATCAAAGTTTATGTGACGCATTCCTCAGCGACTAGGCAAAAATGGAGTTATTGTGTTAGTTGCCTCGATGACTAACATTGTGGTTGAGGCAAACGCAGAAAAAGCACAATCGTGTGTTTAAAAAACTGACGCATTAGAAAATAATAAAATCTTGGGAAACGAGCCACAAGAGACCATTCTGCACTTAGATAAAGTTGCAGCATGAAAGTTCACAACTTGGGAGAGGGCTCTTAAAAGGTTTGAAGGCTTTGGTGATCATCTTATGAGAGATTTTAGAAGTATATGGGGAGCCTAAGTTCTTTAAAGTTGAAATCAAATTTTATCTTACATAATCTAATTTATCTTATTTTGAACCATAAATTATTTGTATAATTTGAAAAATTCAAAGTGAATTTTTCCAACCTAATTAAAAGCATAACTACATTAATTAATTTACTTTTGTCTTAGTCCTCAAAGGAACGATAACTTTTTATACTACTTGTAACTTGTGTAAGTGTAAAAAAACGGTGAACAAGTACCTAAGAGATAATGAATAAAAATTTATTGTTGAGATAATAATGACACACACATATATAAAATAGGGTTAAATATTAAAAAAATTATTTAAATTTTCTAATAAAAAAATTGTTCCTTATATTAAATACCACCACTTAAAAAAAACTTTTTCCTTATAAAAAGAAGACAATGGAGTAAAATTATTGTATTTTATCCATTGACGGACAATATTATTTTGTTTTGTTTGACCTGAATATTATTCTTATTTGTTGAAATCATATGAAAAATCTAATTATTTATCAGCTTTGTTAGCAAAAAAAAAAAAAAACAGAGAGAGAGAGAGGGGGGGGGCATGCAAGGTTTGAAGAACCCAGAAGAAGTTACGGGTCAAAAAGAAAAAGATTCTAGATGAAGTTAATAAAGAATGATAAAGGATCTTGTGGGGCCTGTGAGGAGTGAGGAGACGTCAGTTTCTATCTACTCATGCAATAGCGTTTCGTGATTTCTCCTATATCCTGTTCATGATTGATTCAACAACGGCCAAAATACAAGAGTTGGTATTAAAATATCTTATCCCTGATTAAATTATTTTTTGTTAATTTTTTAATCCGTTCCATTATTTATTTGTCTATTTATTTGATATTTATTCTGAAGAGTTTATTCTTGTTTGTTTAAATAAAATTGTGGATGAACTTAAATTTTTATACACATATTTTATTTTTATTTAAATTTATAAATTCATAGAATGTTATATAATTTTAAAAATTATAAATAATACTTTTTTACAAGGGATTCCTTGATTATTATTTGAGTAAAAGAGATGTCCTTTTCTTTCTTTTTTTCTATAATATTATAATCAATTTTTGATATAGCGCTTGTTTCTAGAAGATAACTTTTTTTTCATCCTTTCATGAAAAAGACGGAATTATGAGTTATCCTCACACACGTTAAGTATTTTAAAACGGTATTACCCTGTTATTAATATATCTTTGCAAATGAATATAATACATATTTTTTTGCCAGAGAATATAATACATATTTGTGCCTTGTTTTCCAAACACCTATTTAGTCTAAAACCAGTCCTTTTTTTTCAATATTTTTGAATTACACAAGTGAGTGAGGGTAAGAATAGGCTAGGTCTCTATCAAGCGGCCTTCAGTTTGCCTATTTAAAGTTTAGTCTAGTTTAGCCTGTTTGTTAAAAAGGTCATATCAAAACCTATTTAAATGTCTAAATATGTATTTATTAAGGTCTAGCCCATAAACTTTCAGCTTGGCCTATTTACACATTAAATAAATATATTATATTTATATCATATAAATAACACAATATTTATATATTTTTTATTCTTATATCCTAATTTCAAGATATTATTAGTTAATTGCAATACTACCCCTACTATTCTTTAGGAAATTTTCTTTAGAATATCCTCTTAACAATTTATGGTTGCATCTTTATTATTCTCTTTAATAACATTATGGTTTTATTTTGGATTATTATATTATTAGGTTTGAATTTTGGTGAAATCAATTTTTAATAATAATAATAATAATATGATTTATTTTAATTATATGTAGGTTAAAAGTTTATTTAAAGGATACAATTTGTAAATATTATGCTTTAAAGCCTTAAAATACATTTGGTTCAACTCCACTGTATGCCTGCAATATTAATCATGATTGTATTACCAAAAGAAGAGTGATTCGTTACTCTTTAGCATACTAATAGGGTTTACTATGGTAATGATGATTACCAAAAAATTGGTAATTCTCATTCATACCTTCCCCCTATGAATCCTCATTACCATCCCACTGCATGGTTAAAAAAGTTCAATTTACCCTTTAGTTTCACTTCTCTTTATTTTACTTATATATTTTCACTTAGTCACATCACGCCATAACCGCTACCGCTACTACCTCCTCCACTGCTGTCACCTCCATCTGTCGCTGCCACCATTACCTCCTCGTCCACCACACCCTCGTGGACGCCACTACCTCTTCCTCCCCTACTGCCACCACTGTCACTACTACCTCCTCCTCCACCACTGCTGCCCCCCGTCATCGCCACCCGCTGCTACCGCCATTATCTCTTCCTCCTCCACCACCACCCGCTGTGGTTAACATTACCTCCTCCTCCATCGCCGCCCTTCACCATTGATGCCGCCTGTTGGGATTCGTGCACGCAGCGGAAAAATTAACCGTTTAAAAACCTCGAATCCCAATCACGGATCTATCAAAGACGTCTAAATCGAGTAGTTAGAATAGTACCTTTATGTTTTTCGTGCTTTCGATCTCTAGGAGTCAACACCTCTGGTCGCCTCCCTCTACCGGTATCCACACGAACAAGACCCAATGCGGCAGCGTGCTAGCGCCTCCAAGATTCCTCTCTAGGGTTTCTCGCGGCTCTACAAGTTCTCCGTACAGCCTAGGGTTCTCTAGCCCTTCAAATTTTATATCTGATGTAGGCCGTATTGGAATCTCAAAATTAATCTTAATTAATTTGAAATTCAAATTAAATCAAATAAATCTGACTTGATTAAATCTGTCAAACAGATTTAATTTATCATATTCATTTAATCTAATTAAAGAGCCAATAGATTTAATTTATCTTTATAAATTAAATCTAAGATATGATATCTGTATTATTTTTAATTATTTAATTTATCAAATAAATTAAATATAAAACTAACATCTTATAATAATATTATAATCTATATATATTATTATTTTTTCGAATTTATATATATATATATATAATTCATCCACCCTAGGTCAAATATTGTATTCATTGAATCTTAGACACATCTTAGATTCAATGAATCTGGACATCATAGCTCGTGTTGGGCTATTCTTGTGTGCGACCCTGTAGGCCCACATGAAGTTGGCAGTGGGCCAAAACTATTCTAGCCCACAAGTCGCAAGCGGCCTCTAGCAAGACATTGCGACTACCCAATTCACATGAGGATCGATAATACGATGCAACCTTTTATACAACCATGTCACGTCCCTTTTTGTCACACGATATTTTAGTCAAGGATGAGGCATGGACAACGTCATCCTCCTGTTCCTGACCATCACTTTCCCAATTCCTGAGTAGCCTGAAATTAGAAATGGAAACTCCTTCCCATTACAGTATGGCCATACATTTCTCAGACTCACTCATCGAGGGGCCCAGTAATATCTCTCACTAATGTGAGGGACAAATTCCATCTTGACCACTCACATTCCTTTTCATGAAAACTCCTAAGCCCGATTGTAGCCTTTATCATCACCCGGTCAAATGTGACTTTTGACTAGGTCAAAACTTAGCAAGTTTCATGCAGGAATCTATGATGATCTCAGGTCAGAGGGCACTGTGACATGATTATATGTATGAGATAAGCTTATGACTTAATCCATGCAACTTTCTCATAGCGGGTCGGTCCAGCACCTTATACTCCTACAAGTTCTTAAGACTTTGATTTGTATCTCTATACCTCATCAAAGTCATACTGGTCTTATTTTATCTTTGCTCCCGCATATATAATTGACCAGGGACATTTAGGATAACCTTTATAGTTCATCCAAGGATACAATTATCATAATAAACATGCAAATGATATGATAACAATAAGGAGAAATTCTTAAATAACAATAATGTTTAAGGTACAATGATTGGCCCTTAGGGCACAATTTCCAACAGCCGCCATTACCTCCTCATACTCTATCCCCCTCTGACACCACTGCCTTCTCTTCCACCGCCACCATAACATTCTCCTCCTCTGATAAACCTCATCACCATTATGTCCCCCATTGCCGCCGCCCACCATCACGACCTTCTTCTCTACCGTTGTTGCTGCCACAACCACCATGACCTCCTCCTTTACCATTGCCGCCACTAACTCCTTCTCTACTGTTGTTGCTATCACCACCTTCCCCCGCCGTCGTCATAGCACCGTTATTATCCTCCACCACCACAATCATCGCTATTTTACAATCCTCGGCAAAATAACATGACAGTTATGATGAGGTAGTGTGATGGCTCTTACCTATGTTTTTTTACAAAGATTATAATAAAGATAAAATAGACTTTATGTGATATATTAATTTTAAATAATTGTTAAAATAATAATTCATTGCACCTTTATTAAAAATCAAATCAAACATTAACCCTGTAATTAATATTACTTTACACTACCATTGCATCATATTGCGCTGCACTGCAGGGTGTAATGGGATCGAACAAAACAAGCCCTAAGTTTATGTAGGTTTTGGTAGACTCAAAGCCTACTTACTTATGGCCTTCAAGAAAAAGGCCTACATTGTAAATAGGCCTTTAAAAAATCTTTAAACTCAATCAGGCCTTATGAAAGTTTAGGCGTGAGCCTAAAAAGAAGCTTGCATTTAGGCTCAGTCCTTTTACCTCCATTACAGGCTTAGGCCTGTTTAGTCAAAACTTGACCTGACTTATTTCTATACCTACAAATAAGCAGGAACAACCTTAAATTATAAGAATAGTTCCTAAATCTAACATGCCAGTGACTTATCACTAGTTCAAGCCAACCAGGACAATTTGTGGGTTGCTGGGTTTCTTACACATTGAAGTCCTCCAATTGAGGAGCAGACTCTAACTTACAATAATTTTTCAAAAAAAGAAGTGCAAATGTAAATAGATAAATATGGAATATTATTTATCATAAAAGTTCAAATAATCATGGATTCAATTATTCTATCCCTGTGTGTTACTCCCTCGGTTCTTTTTATAGAAGCCTAAAATTTAAATTGTCTTGATTCTTTTTATAAAAGTTTGATAAGAATTGTCTGAACATTTAATGAGTTTTTTTTTTAATTTTTGCCCCTCATTAATTATATGTATTATATTAATTAAAAATTTAGTGATACTTATATTTACTCTATTTCTTTCTCTTGCCGACCCCCTTATAAATAAGGGTATACTTGAGGAAAAATTTATTTTACACATATTATTTTTAACTAATTTAAACCCTTTTTTAAAACTATATAATTCAATAATTAAATTCTTATAAATAGGATAGGAGGGACTACTTATTATCCAAATGGAAATTAGATGAACCAATTCTGTGTGTAAAAGCTTGTATTGGCCACAAGACTAACCAAACGCGGAAGCAAAGAATGTGGCAGTTTGCATGTGATTTGCAAATATGCTTTTTTGCTTTGAATCATATCACTCAAAAAGGCCAAAAGAGAAGGGGGGGGGGAATCACTCATGGTTTAAGTCTGAACAAATCAGTGCCGTGATATTGGAAAGGAAAAAAGGGCAAAAGAAAAGTGCACTGAAAGAGAAAAAAAAATGCTGTAATAATTAAAACTCAATGTAGCAAAAGATCGGGTGAAGTACTTTTATGACCAAGGGAAGGGCTCGAATAAAGTTAGACCTATGTAAATCTAATATAACTCACAGTCCACCTTTAGTTTAGGATGACATGTTGATTTGCTTACAAGTCAAGGTTAGGTTCAAGAAACTGAATATTGTTGATCCAGTGTGAAAGCCCAGTGATAAATAGAAAGGCACATGTGAAATCCATAAATCCAAAATAAAAAGCCTTCTCTTCTGGGCCTTGAATTGTGGTTACATCGGGCCACAAGAGAGTGGAGTGTTCTAATAAAGGAAATTACATTCAGATTATTTGAGGAAATAAAAAATAAAAAAATGATTTTTTAAAATTTTAAATTATCAAAAAATATCATGGAATTTTTTTTTTAATAAAGTCTAATTCCATTGACAAGTCCAATTACACGTTATTGACAAGTCTAGGGGCGTTCATTAACAAATCCAGAGGCGTGCATTAGCAAGTCCATGAGTGTTCATTGACAAATTCATTATTGAAATTTATTATAAGAAAATCTCATGGGACTTTTTAACAATTTTAAAATTTTATGGGATTATTTTTTCTCTTGTCCAAAATCTGAATTTAATTTTCCCTTCTAATAAAGGGACATCTAATGTGGATTTCATGGATAAGGGATTACTTATTGCTGTAAATTTTATGTTTCATATAATATGAGTGCATGTTTGGGAAACACTTAAACCATAATTCTAGAAACCCTTTTTTTAAAATCGAGATAAAATTCCTCTCACGTACTTATTTCATAAACCGTAAAAACAAGTTTAAAAAGCTAAAATAAATATATACTTAGAAAGAAAATTGCAGGCCTACAATTTTACTAATCGGACTCAGTTGCTTATAGCACCAAACATTGGTGGATAAATTCAAAAAAAGAGAGAAAATTGATGAGAAGCCCCAGCTTGAACTTGAAGAATTTAAATTTTTATGTTGACACTTCTTTTTTACCAATAAATTTCTAGATGGATGGTTTTTTTTGGAAAAATATCATATAGATCATAATCAAAAGAAATAATATATTTATAAGTCTTATAACTTAGTAAATCTTCTATTTGTTAATAGAGACTTTTTTGATATTATTTCCTATAATTAAGATCTTATTCTGTATCTCTTTTTTAATATTGATGTAGCCAGCTGTCATAAATGATTCGCAGTATAAACCCCACTTGCAGTGGAGCCAAACAACCACTTCCCATTCCCATCAACCACCATTACCATTATTATTTAATTTCACCATTCAATTTAAACCTTACAAATCACAAAAGGATCGTCATGATGATTTTTCAGAAAAGGAAAAAAAAATTATTTTCTTTAATTTATAATATAAGATATATTTATTTGATTTAATTTAATTAAAAATTTTAGTTAAATTAATTAAGATGACATATATTTATTAAAACATCTTAGTCATTTTATTTATTTATTTTTTCTCTCTCTCTTTATTGATTATTATTGAGAGAGCATTAATAAAAATAAATTAAAAAAATATTGACCAATATAAAAATCACGCCTTAGTCTTATATTTAAAATCAATATCAACTATTCAAATATATCTTATATTAAGTGTGTGTTTGGATAAAAAAAAAAAAGTGCTTCTGTCTTTAAAACCATGGTGTTACAAAAACTTACACAAACACCTCATAAATACTGATAATAACTTTTTTTTTCTCAAAACCATGATTTTAAGGCCCAAAACTATATTTTTTAAAAGCTCCATTTTTCTTTTTTTCACCTTCTCTCCTCTCTATTGTCAGCCTTTCTTCCAATTTATTCACTCTCTCTCTTCTCTTGTCTTTTTTCTCCAGTCTATTTCCTCTTTTGTAAAATTTATTCTCACGCATTGAATTGGATTTTTGGTTGTTGTGATCATTGATGCTGTTGTTTGACTTCTACTTTTAACTTCCTTACCTTCAGTTTGTGATCAATGATAGAATTAATTTAGGGCGAAAATTGCCCTTTGTATGAGATATGAGTAGGGGTGTTCAAAAGTTGGATCTGAATCGGAATTGAAATTCCTCAATTCTAGTTCCTGATCCTGATTTTTTGGTTAGAATGTATATTGCATTTTGGTCCTGGTAATCTAGGAACCGGGATGGGAATTTCAGATTTTTTTAAAAAAATTAAATTTAAAATATATTATTATATTAGTTAAATTTTTCATAATCTATTATTTAAAGTGATCATTTAACACTTAATAAGGTCATAATAATACACAAATTGATTTAGAATTAAAGAATGTCATTTTATCATTATTTTTATTTTGATCACCTTCATCGTATTCGTTATTATCTTTATACATTATATAATTAGGATTAATATCATAATATATATAGTGTAACTCCAACTAAAGATGTGATACATATTTTATCAAATACTAACTTAATTTTTAAGGTAATATATATATATATATATATATATATATATAAAAGAATAATTTATTTTATAAGATAAATATTTTAAAAAAATAGGATCGGGACGGGGAATCGGAATCACAAAGGTGATCCTGATCCCGATCCCGATCCCGATCCCAATCCCAACCGGGACAGAAAATCAGGATCAAAATGCTAGGAACCAAGTCAAGATAACTAAAATCGAGATACTTTAATCACCCAAAGCTGCTATGAGGCAATAGAAATGCCATTCATCACAGGATAGACTATTGTCATTACTCGGCCAGCAATTTCTAAATTACAAACGTAACCCTCCCAAGTTCCCCCTTATTTATATGGCAAACGTATGAAACATTTATTATTCACTAACATTATTTTTTTTGTTTTATTTGATTATGTTCTCTGATTTTTTATTTTCAGAAACAGTTTTATAAAAAAAATTTAGAAATAAGTTTTAAAAAAATGTTTAAATAATTATTTTAAAAAATATTTTTTTGAAGTAATGTTGCGGTGCAGTAGCCGGTGGTAATGTAGCGGTAGTCGTCACTAGTAGTGTAGTATCAATAATGGATAAGCGAAGGCCTCAAAAAATAAAAAAAATAAGAAAACAACTAAAATTTTTTTTGTTTTTTAATTTTTAAAAACAATTTTTTGTTTTTAAAAATTTTTTTAAAACAATTTATGAAATAGGGTTTATTGTTTTTTTAAAAAAATAATTTTTTAAAAATAAAACCAAACAATCCTTTAATTTTCTATCATAACTCACGCCTCTATTATATTTATCAATGGTTTAAATTTATAACCTTACACTTAAAAATGAATTAAAAGAAATGACAAATTGTTCCAATGTAAGGGCTGCTGCTCATATAAAATGGCAAACAAGTCAAAAGCATAAAGGGAGCCTCTCTTAATTATAAGCATATATCACATCTTATTATATGAAATAAAACATAGATGAGAAACAACTTATTTTAAATCATATTTTAGTTTTCAATTCATTTAATTTTTTTTCTTTCAATCATATTGGGCAAGAAAAACAGAGCACCCACACTGTCAACGATTAATCTCAGCCATGGATCGTGAAAATTTGACTACAATAGTATGATATCCTTTAGGTTGTCCTTTTCAATTAAATTTGTTTGGAATAGTGATTTGAGCATTTAAAAATAGTTTTTCAATCATTATTTATTATATACGAGATAAATATATAAGAGAAGTTTTATATTAACTTACATAAAAAGCACTTATAAACTCTTTAAAAACTTATACAAACAAGCATAACACAAAAATGCAATACTTTTTTAAGGAAGGAAAAAGAGGCAAGTGGCAAGTTGGCTGGTAAATCATATGAAAAAATCTAAATTTTATTTTTAAAAAAATAAACATATTAATTTAAAAAAACGATCAGCCAATATTTTTGAAAAAATAATTTTTTTTCAAATGTCATTAAACAAATAGAATTAAAATAATTCAAGTTGTTGTATTTTAATTAAATAAATTTTAAATGATATGATACCCTTAAAATATATAGGTGTTTCACTTAGTAAATTTGTATATAATAGTACTACATGTTATATCTTATATTAATGAGCTAGCATAATTTAATACTATCAAAGAATACAAAATGTCGACATGGAATATTCACTAGATTCCTTTGAATATTCAACTGCTTACTTCCGTTGATACTTGATAGTATCTTATTATTATTTTTTTTCGGGCCAGCAGTACCATGCCAATAAAAATGCCAATCATTAATAGACTATTCCCATTAATCGGTCAACAATTTATAAATTACCAACGTGCCCCTTCCAAGTTTCACTTTGCTACTCCTGTACTCCCTCTAGCCCGGACTAAATGTCCCAAAAAGGCCGGGTCTCTAGTCATAATAATATAAGGCATCTTCTAACGAAGTTTTTTCATTCGCCTTATAAGTAACTTGATGAGTTGTCAATAACTTTTTTTCAAATATTATCTCTATTACTTAAAGAAAACTTGAAGTTTAATATATCATGTATCTATATTTTTAAATAAGTTGAAAAAATGTTTATTTTTTAAACAAAATTAATGACTTAACAATCTTTCATTGATTCTATTGAGATAATTAGAAGTGACCTATAACATATACGAGTTTTTCTTTCCTCTACTATCAATTGTAGAATTTAAAAAGGAGAAATATTTATATACTTTAAGACTATTGCGACGTCATCTGAAATCTGTCAAATAAAAATCTAATAACTCAAATCATTTTAATCCTAATTGGCTAATGACTCATCTAAATAAAATTTAAATTTTATCTTACTTTTAAGAAAAAATTGATTGATCATTTTGTTTTAGTTTTTTTTTAAATTAAGATTTTTTCTTTAAAAATCATATAAATTTTAATTTTTTTTATATGAGTATTAGGATTAAAATGATATGAGTTGTCATATTTTTATTGGATAGAGTTTAGATGATGTGGTACTATAGGAGTATGTAAGTATTTCTTTTTACAAAGTTAGTTGAAATGAGTATTTGTAATAAAATGTAAAGAATTTGTGACTTTTTTTTTTCTTTAAAAAATACTATTGCTGTTTCATATTTGTAATAAAATCCTTTCGCAGTTTAGCCTTCACATGCCGAGCAATAAGAAGACGACGTGCACCAGCAAACCGAACAAACAGGTTAATCTCAGAATGTGGAAAATCTGAGGTGTCATATATCATTATTAACTTATTATATCTATGAGATACTCTCACGATCATATTTATAAGATAGAAAGAAAACGATTTTTTAGTCTCATTTTTAAGTCTCATCCGTTATTATTAGTTTCTTCAGAGAAAGCTCACAAATCACATTCTCACATCATTAAACTTTTCATATACACTTTTTTTTTTGCCAGATTTGCATACACTTATACTCCTATAGTTTTACTTTTAATTTATTATTGCATAGATTTTTTACGTATTATTATTCAACTTTAATTTTATTTAATATGAAATAATAAATAATGAAAAGGTGGATAAAAATAAATTAGAAAAAAATATCCCAATACCAAATTAGTGTGTTATATAAAACAAAGCGTACGATTTTAGAGTAGTATTTTTTTTATTTCTTTGAATGGGGGCACCTAGCTAGCAGCCAGCACTGGACAGATTCTTCGAATCTTCGAAATAATTTAAGGGCCACTAAATTCCCGTTGACTATTCTTCCGGCTCCTCGTCCAAATTACCTATTTACCCTTCTGAAGTTCCACACACGTTTATTTTTCTCCCACGCTATTAATTCTACCCAGCCTAACTAAATTTGATTCAGTCATTAAACATTTCATACAAATACATTTAACCATTAACTTGGAATAAATTTGATAAGTAAGCATTAATTATTCTATAGGCAACTTATATTCTCTCCAGTCTTATTTATAAGAATTCAATTACTAAATTACATAATTTACCAACTACACCTATATTTATGAGGGGTAAGTAAACGAGAGAAATAGAGTAAACAAAAGTATTACAAATCATTTAATTAATACAATGCATATAATTAATTATGAAAAAAAACTCATTAATTACTCTAACAACTCTTGTCGCCTTGACACCTCTTATAAAAATAATTAAGGCAATTGAAATTTTTTATTTTTATAAAAAGAATCAAAGGGTGATTGTGAAACACAATTTTTCTAAAGGTGACCAACTCCCTCTGCTCATAATAAATGACACTTCTAAAAGAATGATAAGGTATAAAATGTTTGTATATGTCATTTTTAAGATAATTAATGCTCATTTTTTAGTTTCGTACCTATAATTAATGTTTATTTCTAATTTTACTCACTCACTAAATTTTCAAACATATTTCTCAATAAGAATAAAAGTAGAAAAAATATTAAATTTAGAACATATTTAATAAGTTAACTGTCATTTCTAATTTTTCATGAATTAGTTAAAGTACGCTATATCATGGACTTTAGGGAGTTTATAGTTATATTGTGGATAGGAAAGAGTAATAAATGAGCTATGTGGTTTAAAATCTGTTACAAATACCATATGACAAATAAAAATGAAAAATGAAAATAAATAAAATCGAAGAGATTAGAGAAGTCACCTTGAGGAAAAAAACTGGGAAATATACGGTGCTATACTTCTATAATTTTATCCTCCTCGGGCTGTCTCTTTCATCATTGTCATGAAATGAAGTTCTTTCATTTGGTCTCCTTCTACCGCCAAATGTGAACATGGTGCGCGAGATTATGTCATTTTCCGAAGCATTTTTTAATTCACAATATAAGTAATAATTAATCCATATGTCAATTTTATCGTTAAAATTTACCACCTCTGGTTTTATTTATAAAAAAATTTCTTTTTTATAGGGATGATTCTTTTTATAAACAATTTTTATTTTATATTTGAAAATGTAAGCTTATTTTTTATATTTCACTCTTATTAAATACTAATTATTTATAATTAATTATCACACACACCAAGAGTTATATTCAGGAGGAGGAGGATAGAAAACTCCCTAGATGAATGAAGTCAATAAAATATTAAGAAAATATATTTTAATATCTCTAATACTTTTTATACATTATCTCTCTGTTTTCATAAATAGGGTTATATATAGAAAAAAAAATATGACATTTTTGACACACTTATTGCTTTTAACTACCAATTTATTTTGCACAATCAAAGAGAAAGTTGCTTATAAATAGGACCAAAGATGATAATATTTAAATGCGACTCATTGTAATTTTCTCCCCTTTAAAACTTCATATAAAATGAGTAGAGTTAGATTTTTTTTATTTTTTATTTTTAACATTTCAATCACCACGAAGGCTCTCGATTTGACGAATATTTCAAGTATGAAGTTTTAGTGGGGAATGTGAGATAGGGAGAAAGAGAGGGAAGGAGACAAGAAATGAAGGTGATGGATGAGGTTGAGTGAGAAATGGAGATAGTTATAGGGAGAGAAAGAGTACTGTAGGAGGGATGAACCAAGAGGGAAACTGTGTGGTGGGTGGAGTAACCACTGGATGCGAAATTGAAGGAACCTCTCTCAAGCAATGAAGTTTGACCAAAAGAAATTAATCTAAAGAAAAAGAAAGTCCGAGTCTATGAAAGTAAGAAGGAAGGAAGAAAAAGAAATATTATTTTAAATTTAAAATTTAAAATTGATTTTATTGATAATAAGAATATTAGAATTAATAAAAAAGAGTATAACAGCTTATAATTCAGATTTTTAAGATTAAGAAATTATTTATTTAAGATTTTAAAATTTAAATACTATTTAAGTAACATTTTCTGATGAAAAAAATTCTATATGATTTTTAACATAAAATATAATTTAAATGAGAACCAGTAAATGCCCGTGCTCCCCCCATGGCACGGGTAAAATAGCCATTTAAATGAGGGTAGAACGGTAGATGACAGATACACCGTACTCCAAGTCAGTCAGTAAATGTGCTATTTTAGTTTGATTCTCTTGTTAAAGCTCTCCAAACCCCAAAGTCAATGCCACGCCCCAACTTGCCTCCTTAATCCTTCCAATGTTCTCTCTCTCTCTCTCGAATTGTAACATTAAAAATATATATATATTTTTAGTAGTCAAACACTCCAAACAATGATTTGATAAAAAAAAAAAAAGACTAAAACACTTTAAAAAAAAAGTCAAAAGTATTTTTTTTTTTCTAAAATCATAGTTTGGTCTATAGTTTTCTCCAAATTCTAAAAGTGTTTATTCAAATACATATGTTTTAGAGTTTTTAAAAATAATTTTTTATTTATAATTTATAATATATAAGATAAATATATATAAAAATTTTTATCAAAATTTACTTGAATAAAAATCCCAAACATAATGTCAAACAAACAAAGAGAGATTCTGCATGCTTAGTCCACCCCCTCAAACTCTCTTTCGCCTCACAATTTTCAACCTAATCGATCGTCTTTTAATTACTCATGAAAAAGTCATCTTTCCGTCAGTTACAACTATTCATAGTCTGAAATCCACAAAACGACAACATCATCATCTGACTTTACATATGCATATATTTGTATCTACCATTAGAGTATCATCACGTTCTCCTTGGAGTAACCAAACAATGGATATTCCAGATTCTGGAGTTGATGAATCTCATCATCAGGAGCGAATCTTCGCTCTTCCTGTGGATTCTGAACACAAAGCCACAGTATTCAAACTATTCTCAGTGGCCAAACCCCACATGCGAGCCTTCCATCTTTCATGGATTTCCTTCTTCTCATGCTTTGTCTCTAGCTTCGCAGCTCCACCTCTTCTTCCCATAATTCGCGACAACCTAAACCTCACAGCCACTGACATCGGAAACGCAGGTATCGCTTCAGTTTCTGGTGCAGTTTTCGCTCGAATCGCCATGGGAACTCTTTGTGACTTGTTTGGCCCTCGTCTTGCTTCTTCTTCTCTCATTCTCCTCACAGCACCAGCAGTTTATTGCTCCTCCATTATCTCTTCTCCTACCTCCTTCCTTCTTGTTCGGTTTTTTACAGGCTTCTCTTTAGCCACCTTCGTGTCCACTCAGTTCTGGATGAGTTCTATGTTCTCTACTCGGGTCGTTGCTTCAGCCAATGGACTTGCAGGTGTGTTGCAATAAATATTAATTGAGAGATATGGGTCTGGAGGAGGAATTTTATCCTTATGATTTGAAATTCAAATCAATGTAGATATTGGTGCTTTCAAATTCACAGCTTGTTATGGACTTGCAGGTGGATGGGGAAACCTAGGAGGAGGAGCCACACAGCTTGTTATGCCTCTTGTTTTTTCAGTCATTCGTGATATCGGTGCGGTTAAATTCACAGCTTGGCGAATAGCTTTCTTTGTCCCTGCCTTGTTTCAGATGTTAACAGCTTTTGCAGTGTTCATATTTGGCGAGGATTTGCCAGATGGGAACTTTAACAGCTTGAAGAAATCTGGGAAAAAGCCAAAAGATGACTTCAAAAAAGTCATTTTCTTTGGGGTTTCAAATTACAGAGGGTGGATCCTGGGTTTGACTTATGGGTATTGCTTTGGAGTTGAGCTAGCAATAGATAATATCATAGCTGAGTATTTTTATGACAGATTTAACCTGAAACTTCACACAGCAGGGATTATTGCTGCAAGTTTTGGATTGGCTAATATATTTTCTAGACCTGGAGGAGGATATATATCAGATTTAGTGGGAAAGAGGTTTGGAATGAGAGGTAGGCTTTGGGCTTTATGGTTGTGTCAAACCATTGGAGGTGTGTTCTGTGTAATTCTTGGAAGGGTGGCTTCTTTAACATTGTCTATTATTGTGATGATCATATTCTCTATATTTATTCAAGCTGCTTGTGGAATGACATTTGGGGTGGTTCCTTTTGTCTCAAGAAGGTACCTTTTTTCCTTTTCCCTGTATAGTTTCTTATATCAGTTCAAAGATTTATTTATTATCATGTCAAAAAAAACTTCCCTTTTTCTTCTTCATCTTTAATTATCTGGTGTTGTGGGAACTTGTAATTTAGCAGTAAGTTTAACTTGTTAGTTGTTAGGAAGAAGGGACCATACCGTCAGATACAGAGGTATATATTGACTGAATCAAAGTGGAAGATATTTAGTGTACCAGGAAAAGTCAACCTGCCTTTGTTGAAATGTATAAATGTTTGAATAAATGAATGTGTTTTTTCTGACATTTGTCTATTACTTCATGCCTGCTTTCTTGCTGTACATTATTTTTGACAATAGTTAAGATAAT
Source organism: Albizia julibrissin (assembly GCA_037074505.1). NCBI lineage: Eukaryota > Viridiplantae > Streptophyta > Magnoliopsida > Fabales > Fabaceae > Albizia > Albizia julibrissin. The sequence goes on along the minus strand of CM073488.1, from coordinate 35,855,307 downwards.
TGATTATTGGCCATCAAATTGGCAAGATATTTCTACAATAGGACATCCAAATTCTTTAAAATCATTTCATTTCAATTAAAGTGAAGGCAGAAAGTCTAAATAAAAATTGTTCAAAGTAAGAGTAATCTTGGTAAAATTTCTCTTTTAACTTTTTTCTCTTTGCTCACTTTCACTAAATTGCACTTTTGAGGCCGTTGGTCTCAGTAAAAAAAGTTTTAACCGTTTAAACATAAGATTTTTAGTTTAAGTTTGTATCAATGTAAAAAAAAAGAAAAAACTCTCTTGCAACCACTTAGCTCCCAACTGGACTCGATGACAATGCTGGAATGTGACTCTACCTTACAGCCATATAAAAATATTGGACTTTTGAGAATCTAGATTCCTTACAGGTCCCCCACATTCTGATTCCAACTTTTCTTTCTGTCTTTTCACTTCACTTGTAGTGCACTCAATACAGACCAAAAGACATACACACAACAAAGTCTGGTCTATAGTCCCATGACATAAACAGAGCTATATTGACAAAGTGCTCAAGCATTTGCAGTAGATGGATTCTAATAACTTGCTTTAATGATATGTAAATTTCAGATCACTGGGAGTGATATCTGGAATGACAGGAGGAGGAGGAAATGTGGGGGCAGTTATAACACAGTTAATATTCTTCACAGGATCAAAATACTCAAAAGAAACAGGTATTACCTTAATGGGTTTGATGGTCATATGTTGTACTCTCCCAATATGTCTCCTATACTTCCCACAATGGGGTGGCATGTTTTGTGGGCCATCGTCCAAGAAGCAAGTTTCAGAACAAGATTACTACTTGTCTGAGTGGAACTCAGAGGAACAAGAGAAAGGGTCCCACCATTCAAGCTTGAAGTTTGCAGATAATAGCAGAAGTGAAAGGGGCAAAAAAGATGGTGTTTTTTCTACTACTGCAACTAGGCCTTCTGATGATGCCACGCCACCACATGTTTGAGCATTGTCATATATATATCTATATGCTCAAGAATCAATTGTTGTATCAATAAAAAACATTATGGTAAATTTGCAGCTACTAGCTCACAAATCGTTTATGTATTATATTGTATGGACTTTGGAAGGCACTTTTGCTTTCCATGGACCATTGAAATATTTTACTCCCTTTGCTTTTTCTTTTTCTTTTTCTTTTTTGGTGAATACTCCCTTTGCTTTTTCTTGTAAACCATTAACTAACAAATATTATTAGTTATTTTTATAAGACACTTGTAAGTTTCTAATGAGCATTAAATTTATTTTTTTATGTATGTCTATATTTAATAAGAGTAGTGAGAGAGTAATAATTAATGTTGTATTTAAATTTAGTGTAGTTAGTAAGGATAATATTGTAAATCACTTGAATTTTAGAACAATTTTAATGCTTTTAACCGTTTTTATTGGTTTGTGAGAATTAACAGTTGATGACTTATAATAAAGACCAGATGTGTTGGATGGGATGAATCTCTAAAGAGTATAAGAATAAGAGATGAATAAGAAAATAGTACACAATATCTTTAAAGCGTGCACAACACTTTCTTTTAGGTTTAATTCGCTTCACCTATATCTTATAGGGTGCAAGTTGGAATGATGAACGAATTTTCTGCAGGATATAATGAAGACCCTTGAGTATGAATTCCACTTTCAATACTTGCAACTAAGACAACAATGTCTTTTACAAAGTGATAATTTGACGTGTGTACTTAAGGATAAAGGCAATTAGTTTGATATTTTGTTATTGTGTGATTTCTGATATAGTATTGTATGTCATAAATGAAGTGATGATATATGATATTTATAGACCATAAAGTGATGTCTTGAAGTGGTGTTTCTTGAAATAATACATCTTCAATTAAAAGTTATAAACACATGTTAGATTAATGGACTAACATACTTCAATAACCAATAGTTTTTAAAATAAATCTCCATAAAGTGTTATATCTTTATAGTATGTAAGATTTTTTAAAAAAATCAACACAACAATCCACCAAATAATAATTACCAAACCTTTTTATAGGTATTTTGAGAAACTACAAAAATATGACCTTGGTGGCCTTTAATATAATAACTTCCTTCATAAACTTTTACATAAACCCTTTAATTTAATAAACATGACTTTTTAAAAAAAATATGTTTCTTCATTTTAAAATATTCCACCGAGATAGAGTATATATCTACTGCTAGTTATATCTATATTAGTCCTACCAGTATATAAATTCTGCAGAAAATTAAATGATGCGGCTTTGCTTGTAAATATAATTCTGGTTAAATCTTTCTTTTCAAAGTACGGATAAACCTGGCTCATTTTGCATAATAAATTACTTAGATAAACTAGAGTTAGCTTCATTTGTATGGAGCTCGGAAATAAATGATATTACTCATAATTCATATGTTTTTTAATAAATTTTACACTTTCCAATCCCGTAAACATTTTCTATCATCCTTTTATAAGGTAATTGATAGTTTTAAGGAGTGTTAAACATTTTTTTCTGTGATATATCCATATTAAATAGGGGTAGCTAGGGAGAATAAAATTTAATATGAATTTTTGGAATTTAACTGTAGTTAATAAATGTAATATTAAAAATTATTTGAATTTTATGATAAATTTAATATTTTTAACTTTGATATATAGGTATGTAATTAATGCAAAGTTAAAAATAAATATTTAGAACAAATAGAGTTATATTGTATACACATAGTTAAATAATGAAGGAAAACTTTCGAGAGAGAAAATTGAAGGAAAAAAAGATATAGTTAAATAGTGTCCAGATTAATAGTGAAAAAGTATATATAAAACAATCACTCTTTTCAAAGATTCGCAATAAATGATGCTATGATGCCACTTCAGTTTCAACCAATCCAAAAGAATCACCCATCATCCACCACCATTGATTATGAGCACGTTAATCTTGTTCTTCAAATTGCTCCAACATTGCGATTACTTTTCATTTTTTAATTTCACATCATATATGTAGCAGTTCCACCGAAGCAACATATGTGTAAAATAATTTTTTTTTTGACCATGTGAAAAATGAAGTTTACTACTGTAGTATTTAATTAAGAGAAATTATTATATGAAATTAGTTGGACATATTATTTATAATCTAATTAATTAAAATATTATAATAGGTTAAATGTCATTTTTGCCCTGAAAGTTTTAATTTTAGAGCAATTTTATCATGACCGTTAACCCTATTAAATTTGACCTTTAGTTGAGTAAATTAGGGACAAATTTGCTCTAAAGTGAAAACTTTCAGGACACTTTTGTTGCCGTGTCACTTTTAGAGTCAAAATTGGTCAGCGTAAAATTGGTCTTCAAAATATTTTTGGGGCAAAATTGGCCCCGGTGAATACTTCCAGAGGCAAAAATGACCTTTAACCCTATTATAATTTATGAGCTAATTTGACACATCATAAATATTAGCTAGCATATTAATAAAATTAAAAGATTTTACAAGATTCATTTTTATATTACTTATGAAATCTTAATTAAAAGATTCTTTTTTTTAAGAAAAACAAAAATATGAAATACATGAGCAGCCAACTAGAATCAATGTTAGCTGAATTGTTGTCTTTTAACTTATTAGACTACAAATGACGTGGCAAACCAGATTTACACATGAATTCCTCTTTATTCAAACGGTAAATAATTAAAGTTAACATAATAAATTTATTATGTTAACATTTTCTATTGATTGGGATTTAATTAAATTCTCACATGTAGTTGTTGACCACAAAATTTATCTGTAATTTCTTAATATTACGTGGCAAGACAAGGAAGTCCTCCATCTCCAATGTAAAGCAATACGTAAGTATATATATGTTGGGGGGGGGGGGGACCAATACGTAAGTACAGGAAATTGTAACTTTTTTTTTTCAATGGAAATTGTAACTTCTTTATAGCACCTTGGCAAATGAGATCTCACAAACATATATATAAGGTATGATACAAAATCACTTAAAATAAATTAATCTTAACACTTACTTTATGTCTTTATAAATTAGAGAATAAGTTTACAGAGCGAAAATATTCCTATATCCTTAATCAAGATTTTTTGTAATGATAAAAATAAATGTGTACATTATATTTATTTCATGCACATACTTTCTGTTCTTCTATTCTGATAAGAAGCAAAATGGCTCTCATCTTAAACCATGAAAATTTGTGGTATAAGCACAAGTGAAAGAGGCAAACGAGTTCACTCTTCAACCAGGTCTTCTGTTGAAGCCACACAGCCAAATCCTTAATTATTGTTCCTCAGTGGCCACAAAATGCTCTTGCATGAAGAAATCCTTACTGAGGAATCAAGTTGTCTCAATATTCTGGTTTGCGTATAAATATATTATTTCAAAGATCATGCTAAATATAGGCGCATTGTACATGTTTTTTCTTTTTCACAATTAGCTTTGGTTAGTTGTATTTGTATTAATATCGTATATGGCTAGGTGTGTTGTGTTTTTACTAGTGTGTATCTCTTTTGGTATGTATTGGGCCTTGTGGACTTGTGACATTATACGTGTATGTGAGTTATTACAAATATAGAGGCTACCAGTTAATTATTGTTCATTGGGTTTATTGTTCATTTTTGGATCCTTTACTTAGGTTTTGATGGTATCAGATCCCAGGATGTTGATCCTAGATGCCCATGTTGAAGCCCTGTGAGCTCCTTGGCCCAATATTCAACTTTAACAAACAAAACCACAAGCGACGTCGTTTATGATCTGGAAAGATTCAATTTCTTTCTCCTTCCACGGGTTACGCACGATTCACCGGCAGCCCTAAACGCGTGTTTGATTTGAATCAGATTTATATATAAGCCTGATTTACGTATTGAGATAAAACTCTTCTATATATTTATTTCATAAACCGTAAAGTTATATCGTAGACCGTAAAAGCTACCTTATAGACTATAAAAATTATCTTATATTCTATAAATTACAATTGAAAAACATTTATGAAAACTATCTACACATGCCATAATTCTCATTCTCAGTCCATTGACTCTCACCTCTGTGCGTTTCTTGAAAGCAACTCTTTTCTCGCTGGATAATTGAAGCATGGGGCCGGAATATTGTCTCTACCTCCGATCTTGGTCTTGACTCGCGATTTCTTCCATGATCACTCATTACTTTTGAAGCGATTCTGCCGATTTGAAGCGGTTTCACCGATTGATATCTAAACTTAATTTGCTTGTGAGACAGCCATTGGCATAAGAAACTTGGAACGATATTCATGCCTAGAGCTGGTAAAACGGGCCAACCCGTTGGCTGTACGGTGTGGGCCCGTGCAGCCCGCACTTTTGCGGGCTGGCAAAGTGCCAACCCTAACCCGCAGGGTGCGGGTTGCGGGCCAGTCCGCGGGCCCGCAATTTTTTTTAATTTTTTTAGAAGACCGAAAATATGAGATACATATATGAGTTATTAAATTTACTTTCTTATCATCAATAATTTTTCTTATAAAATTTTAAAAATATAATCCATAATTCAAAGAATAAAGTTATCAAATCTGTTAAATTTTATACAAAAAAACATCAAATTATCCTCAAATAACCAAGATATAATAATTTTGTTTAAAGAAGAAGGAAAAATGCTAAGATTTTTTCTATTTGGATTGAGAGGTACTAAGATCGGAGTAGACAATTTATAAGTTTTATGAGATTATTATATATAATTTTTTTGCGGGCCAACCCGCGGGCTGGCCCGCATCAACCCGCGGGTTATGCGGTGGGGCCTGTGCGGCCCGCATTTTTGCGGGTTGAGATTTTCCCAACCCTAACCCTGTCCTAGCCCGCGGGTTGGACCCGTATTACCAGCTCTATTCATGCCGTTTCGATGTTGTATTCTGATCTTATTGTCGTATTGGGCCTCATAAGGGTTCTATTGGGCTTCTTTTTAGTATTAAGCCTCAAAATTATTCGTGGTATTGGACAAAAATTGATGGGGGGAAAATCCTATATAAAGTTGCTTAAAACGAGAAAATTCTAAATCATGTTACTAAATTTAATAAATTCTTAATTAATTTATTGACCTAATTTAAGATTTTAAAATATGAGTTAAATAACTTTATTAGCCTCTCTTTATCTCCTCTCATCTTAAAAGGAATTTACTGCTTTCTAATTTAGAATAGAAAATTTTATTTTTGGCTTGAATTTTTTTGGATAAGAAGAAAATTAATAAGAAAATATTAATTGTGTGATATTATATATCAAATATTTTCATTAAAGGAATTTTAAAAAAAAGTTTCATTAACGTAAAAAACCAAACTAAATATTACACATATCAGAATTCTATGATTAATGAAGTTTGATTTTATTTTTATTGACAAAACAAATTTAAGTGTAGTTCTTCTAAAAATAATTTTTTTATTGAAAATATTTAAATAAAAATTATTTAATTGATATTGGGGTTATGTTTTCCTTTTTATTCTTTGGCTTGAATTATTTGTGATGATTCTTTCAAAAAATTCCTTTAATTTAGACAAATCATATTTTATTTTACGATATATTAATGTTAATATATATAATCATGCATTTATTTAGAAACTAAGTTTTTTCCCCTCTTATTTAAAAACTAAGTTACAGTCAAAAGCTCTTTTAAGAGAGAAAAAATGATAAACAAGAAGAGAATGCAATAAAGTCATTTTATTCATATTTTAAAATTTTAAATTGAGTCATTAACATAATTAATGATTTGTTGAATTTAACAACCTGATTTAGAATTTTTCTATTTCAAGCAACTTTATATAAGATTTTCCAAAAGCTTTATTAAAGTCAGGGATAAAAAAAACTTTACAAGGCTAATATGAATTTTATACCATTGATTAATATTCTGAAAGTATGCCAATGAAAAGCTCAAAAAAATAATCGAAAACGAAACTGATTAGTATATTTTATTTTTATACTATTCATGTTTTTTTTTTAACTAAAATGTTTGTTCACCGTCCCAAAAGCATTAATTCAATAAAATTTTTCAAAAGTTGTACGCATAAACGTGTTTTTCTTATTACCAAGAAGTAGGCGAAGATGAACATACATTGCAAGTAGCAAATGCGTGTTTTGATTTTGTGTAGAATAATACAAAGAAATGATATGATCGTTAAATAAACAAAATCACATGTGAACATGTTGAAGAATGGTTGAGCCGTGATATATAGAAAATAATATAAACATTGCGAATTGGAAAAATTACATTTAAGTCTTAAATAAGAGAAAAATAAAAAAATGGTTTCTTAAAATTGTCAAAAAATTCTGTGAGATTTTTTTTAAATAAATTCTAATTTCGCTGACAAGTCTAGGACGTGTCATTGACAAGTCTAGGAGTGTTCATTAATAAATTCAGGGATGTCTATTAATAAGTCCGTAAGTATTTATTGATAAGTTCATTATTAAATTTTATTAAAAAAATCCTACAATTTTTTTTTGATAATTTTAAGATTTTAAGAAATCATTTTTTTATTTTTTCTGTCATGAATATAATTTCTCATAGAAGATATCATATAATGCTTTCCTGAATAATTTATTAACCGCTCACTTATGTCTCAGTCATTCCATTAATGTTTTCGTAGTTCTTAAAGTCTTTTTATCAGAGATGGTCACAGTAACTTGGTGCAATTCAGTGATTCACTACTTTCCTGATTCAGCAAGCATTGAGATGATGAATTTAGAATTTACATGGGTTAAGGTCCAATTTTCTCGCCCCTCAGGTTTTTTGGGATTAATTTTATTTTGAAAGTTTATGAGGGTTAATTTTGTTTTAACAGTTATCTCAATTAATTTTGATCGTTAATTAATAAAATATATTGAGTTAATAGTTCACATATCACCTATGTCATTTTTATTAAAGTGTAATTTTATCCCAAAAATTTATATATCATCTACTTCATGTTATTTTTAAAGTTAAATTTAAAATTTTAGGGATAAATTTATACCTTAATAAAAATAATATAGGTGATACGTGAATTGCTAATTTTGCCTTAATAAATTTTTTAACATTTCTGAATCAAAATTACTCCACAAAACACTTTTCCAACAAGCTCCTCGATGAACACTTCAGAACGAAATTGTATTCTTATAGATAAGAGAACGAGGACGACTTACCCTTCATTTTCAACGCGTTCCCACCGTTTCCGTCACTTTGATCGCAGGGCAAAATTGTTAAATTTTTTAGGCTTTCAAAGTGGAATTGCCTCTCAAAAAATTTCTCAGTTTAAGGATTTGTTTGGGAATCTATTAAGAAAGAAAAAAAGTTTGGAGGGTAAAAGTTTATTTGGTATCTATTAACCTGTTTGGGTATACGATAACATTTACTGGACTTAAAGAAAAAAGTTGTTTTTCCTAAAAATTTATTGAAGTAGCTTCAGGTTTTTTTTTACTGGATTTAAAAAAAAAACTATTTCTCTCACCATCAATCTAAATACAAATTACATTTACAACTTTTTTTCAATCTAATTTTTATAAAAATCACATTTAAAAAAAAATTCTCCCTTACTAATCCAAACTGACACTAATTCGTCCGTGAAAACTTTAGAAGAAAATTGACCGTTAAATTGTGGTGTCGTAATAGGACGAGCACGACTCACCCCTTAGTTATTATTTTAAGGAATGTTTGGAAATTCTGTTTTCAATCGGACTTATTTTATAAGCCCGATTTACTTAAATCTCTACTATATATTTATCCCGTATACCGTAAAAGTAACCTCATAAATCGTAAAAGTTACTTCGTATTCCGTAAATCATGATTTATAAGCATTTATGGAGCTTCTATAAACTAATCCAAATGAGCCATGATATTTTCAACGCGTTCCGACCGTTTCCGTCACTTTCGTCGCATGGGGCTCTGCAACAAATACTGACATCTTCTTTGACACTAACACCAACATTTATCTCTAACAAATCTTAACCTTCCTTATACCCCACAAATCATCTTCAGCCCACATTTGCATCAACCTCTGTGTCACCAACCTATCTTCCCATCTTGAGGGCTTCTTCGTAATCCTAATACACTATTTAATTAAGCTAATGGACGTTCGGTTGGAGACCTAATACATATCATTACTCGGTTTCTTGTTTGTTTGAACTTGCGGCACTTCACTCACATGAACAACAAACAATATCCCTAAAAAGTCTGTCTTTTTCACTTTCCTTCTCTTTCTTAACGTCTCTGTTTTGTTTTCTCGGATTCCAAAAAAAAAAAAAAAAAGCAGAGAACTGTCTTTCCATCTGCAATGTCTGGAACAACCCTTCTGTTTCTTCTCCTTTTTCGCTTCGCAATTCCTTCTCTTTCTGATCCAAGAGCTTCAGAAGTAGCTCTGATGTGTAAAAACAAAACCACACCATTTTCCGAACGCAACATCTTCACGGACAATTTCTTAGCTGCTTTAGACGCCTTAACCCCTTCAATCGCTTGGCAAAGATACGCCTCTGTTATTATTAACAGAACTGGAAATTCCATTGTTTATGCTTTTGCACAGTGCATGGACGATCTCACTGAATGGGATTGCAATATCTGCTTCGCTCAGATCAAGACTCAAATGCCAAGATGTTTACCATTTCAGAGAGGGACTCGTGGGGGAAGGGTATTTTTTGATGGGTGTTATCTCAGGTACGATGATTATAATTTCTTCAATGAAAGTCTCAGTGATCAAGACAGAACTGTGTGTGGAAGCAAAGATTTTGGTGGGAATCAGAGTGTTTATGAAGCTAATACAATGGAGTTAGTGAGGAATTTGAGTGTGGAAGCACCAAAGAATGATAGGTTCTTTGTGGGTTTTGTGAGAGGAAGTAATGTGACTGTTTATGGTTTGGCTCAGTGCTGGGACTTTGTTAATGGAAGTGCTTGTGAGAGATGTTTGGCAAAAGCTGTTGAGAATATTAGTTCTTGTACTCCAAAAGAAGAAGGAAGAGTTTTGAATGCTGGTTGTTATATGAGGTATTCAACCCAAAAGTTCTATGACAACATAACTAGTCCCCTTAATGGAAATGAAAGTAAGATCAATACTTCCATAGAATAATTTTCTTTCTTTGTTTTGGCATATTCAGCTTCTCTGCTTTTTTTCTTGATCCTGCATCATATTCTGCATATACTCTCTTGGAACAGCAATATTGTGGAAAAATCCTTTCAAATCTAGTCATATAATGGTGAAATTAAAGCAATAAATCTAGAGAAAATCCTTCTAAAAGACAGTTGAATTACCAAATTCGAAATTGAATCATTAAATTTAGCAGATTCTAAATCAAATGTCCTAAAATGGTATTACACCGTCCATGTTAATGTTGCAGTGATTTACTGTATTGTCAGGGGGGGGGGGAGAGGTAGTGATCAGGAGAGAGAATCAAATGAGGGGTAGTAAGATAAAATTATTAAATTCTGAAATCCCATTTTAGGAAATCTGACCTGATTTAAAATTTGTTAAATTTAATGACCCAATTTAGAATTTGGGTAATTCAGCTGTGTTTTAAAGGGATTTTCCAATAAATCTATGTGTGATCATTTCTTAGGGAACAGCAGCAGTTCAACTATAATGCTGGCTGCATCAAGTGCTGGATCAGCTCTTGTACTGGTTGTTGCAGTAGTTGCTTTCTTTGCAAGGAAGAGGATGCTGAGAAAGAAGAGAGGTATTATCAATGTTTGATTACTTGAGAGACTTCTGATAGACTGTTTTGCTTTTGAACTTGAAGCATGATGAATCATTTTTTTTGTGGATTTCTGACTTGTTTCTCAGAAAGAAGACAGTTTGGTGCACTTTTGGACAGAGTTTACAAGTCCAAGCTCAATATGACATATGAAGTCCTTGAAAGGGCCACAAATTACTTCAATGCCTCCAATAAGCTTGGACAAGGAGGTTCAGGTTCTGTTTATAAAGTAACTACTGGTCTTGCCTATAATTTCTCTATTTGTATCAGCCAAATTTTAACACTCAGATTGGTTCACTATATATATTTTTTCCTATATAACGTATATGTATGTAGGGAGTTCTGCCTGATGGGAATATTGTAGCTGTAAAAAGGCTTAGCTTTCACACAACACAATGGGCAGATCATTTCTTCAATGAGGTCAATCTGATAAGTGGCATTCATCATAAGAATCTTGTAAGGCTTCTGGGTTGCAGCATTACAGGACCTGAAAGCCTTCTTGTTTACGAATACGTGCCAAATGAAAGCCTCCATGATCACTTTTCTGGTCAACATCTATCTTAGAAGTCTTTTGGGGACATTTCCTCATAACTTTTTTTCATGTTACTTATAATACATTTGCATCATTTTTTGATATGCTTTCAGTGAAGCAAAAATCTCAGCCCTTGACTTGGGAAGCCAGGCTTAAAATCATATTGGGAACTGCGGAGGGATTGGCCTATCTTCATGAGGAATCACCAGTGAGAATCATTCATAGAGATATTAAACTAAGCAACATTCTGCTTGAAAAGGATTTCACACCCAAGATAGCTGATTTTGGACTTGCTAGATTATTTCCAGAAGATGGGACTCACATTAGTACTACTGTTGCTGGCACACTGTAAGTTTTCTTACATGACCTCTTCTTCAGTTATCTCAAGTTTTTTTATGAATCTTCCATTCTAGGAAACATCCTGAGTTTTGGTATTGTTCATGTAAATATGTAGTGGTTATATGGCTCCTGAATACGTCATTCAAGGAAAATTATCAGATAAAGCAGATATTTACAGTTTTGGGGTTCTTCTTATCGAAATCATATCCGGAAAGAGGAGTAGTTCTTTTGTTCTAAATGCGTCCTCAATACTACAAATGGTAATTCTTCATTTTTCTTCAAAGCCAAGTTTTTTTTTTAATATTTTTAAAAAGAACCCTTTGATTAAGTTTGCTGATCCAATATATTTCTCTCTTGGTTTTTACAGGCTTGGAATCTTCATAGGTCAGGCAGGCTATGTGACATGGTAGATCCGAGGGTTGAAGGCAATTATCCGGCCAAGGAAGCATGCCGGCTACTTGAGATAGGGTTGCTTTGCGTACAAGCATCGGCAAATCTACGACCATCGATGTCAGAAGTTGTGAGAATGATAAGTAGCAATGAGGAAATTCCTGAGCCAACACAACCACCATTTATGGTAGCAAGCAGTGTAGAATGCAGCAAATCTGAATATAATTTTCAGACTTCATCCAAGACACATTCTTCAGAGGACACTATGACTGAAAGCCTTATTCCTTCAAGATCAGTGTCTATTAGTATTAATATTACTCAGAGTTTATCAGTTTAAGGGTATAAGCTTGATCTTTTTTCACATGGTTCTCTTCTTTGTATCATAACTTCAGAACCAAAATGCCTTGTAAAGTTTCTTAGCATGGAGTATTATTATTATTATTATATATTGAGTTTGCATAGGAGATTTATATATTGTGAATAGAGAACTTGATTCATGTAAAATAATAGTATGTGGAATGCTTCTCCTCTTCTTGTAAAAATACACAACACTATTATTATTGTGGAAGGTCAACTCCACCTCCAAAGTCAAAAAAAAGATGCAGATTCTGCCAAAACACCGATGAATATTAATTCCACGCTATTAATTCCACTCACTAAATTTTCAAACATATTTTTCAATAAGAATAAAAATAGAAAAAATATTAAATTTAGAACATATTTAATAAGTTAACTGTCATTTCTAATTTTTCATGAATTAGTTAAAGTACGCTATATCATGGACTTTAGGGAGTTTATAGTTATATTGTGGATCGGAAAGAGTAATAAATGAGCTATGTGGTTTAAAATCTGTTACAAATACCATATGACAAATAAAAATGAAAAATGAAAATAAATAAAATCGAAGAGATTAGAGAAGTCACCTTGAGGAAAAAAACTGGGAAATATACGGTGCTATACTTCTATAATTTTATCCTCCTCGGGCTGTCTCTTTCATCATTGTCATGAAATGAAGTTCTTTCATTTGGTCTCCTTCTACCGCCAAATGTGAACATGGTGCGCGAGATTATGTCATTTTCCGAAGCATTTTTTAATTCACAATATAAGTAATAATTAATCCATATGTCAATTTTATCGTTAAAATTTATGACCTCTGGTTTTATTTATAAATTTTTTTATAAGGATGATTCTTTTTATAAATAATTTTTATTTTATGTTTGAAAATGTAAGCTTATTTTTTATATTTCACTCTTATTAAATACATATTATTTATAATTAATTATCATACACATCAAGAGTTATATTTAGGAGGGGGATGATAGAAAACTCCCTAGATGAATGAAGTCAATAAAGTATTAAGAAAATATATTTTAATATCTCTAATACTTTTTATACATTATCTCTCTGTTTTCATAAATAAGGTCATATATAGAAAAAAAATATGACATTTTTGACACACTTATTGCTTTTAACTACCAATTTTTTTTACACAATCAAAGAGAAAATTATTTATAAATAGGACCGAAGATGATAATATTTAAATGCGACTCATTGTAATTTTCTCCCCTTTAAAACTTCATATAAAATGAGTAGAGTTAGATTTTTTTATTTTTTATTTTTAACATTTCAATCACCACGAAGGCTCTCGATTTGACGAATATTTCAAGTATGAAGTTTTAGTGGGGAATGTGAGATAGGGAGAAAGAGAGGGAAGGAGACAAGAAATGAAGGTGATGGATAAGGTTGAGTGAGAAATGGAGATAGTTATAGGGAGAGAAAGAGTACTGTAGGAGGGATGAACCAAGAGGGAAACTGTGTGGTGGGTGGAGTAACCACTGGATGCGAAATTGAAGGAACCTCTCTCAAGCAATGAAGTTTGACCAAAAGAAATTAATCTAAAGAAAAAGAAAGTCCGAGTCTATGAAACCGAGAATAAGAAGGAAGGAAGAAAAAGAAATATTATTTTAAATTTTAAATTTTAAATTGATTTTATTGATAATAAGAATATTAGAATTAATAAAAAAGAGTATAACAGCTTATAATTCAGATTTTTAAGAAATTATTTATTTAATATTTTAAAATTTAAATACTATTTATTTAAGTAACATTTTCTGATGAAAAAAATTCTATATGATTTTTAACATAAAATATAATTTAAATGAGAACCAGTAAATGCCCGTGCTCCCCCCATGGCACGGGTAAAATAGCCATTTAAATGAGGGTAGAACGGTAGATGACAGATACACCGTACTCCAAGTCAGTCAGTAAATGTGCTATTTTAGTTTGATTCTCTTGTTAAAGCTCTCCAAACTCCAAAGTCAATGCCACGCCCCAACTTGCCTCCTTAGTCCTTCCAATGTTCTCTCTCTCTCTCTCTCTCTCTCGAATTGTAACATTAAAAAAAAAAATATTTTTAGTAGTCAAACACTCCAAACAATGATTTGATAAAAAAAAAAAAAGACTAAAACACTTAAAAAAAAAGTCAAAAGTATTTTTTTTTTCTAAAATCAAAACACTTAAAAAAAAAGTCAAAAGTATTTTTTTTTTTCTAAAATCATAGTTTGGGCTATAGTTTTCTCCAAATTCTAAAAGTGTTTATTCAAATACATATATTTTAGAATTTTTAAAAATAATTTTTTATTTATAATTTATAGTATATAAGATAAATATATATAAAAAATTTTATCAAAATTTACTTGAATAAAAATCCCAAATATAATGTCAAACAAACAAAGAGAGATCCTGCATGCTTAGTCCACCCCCTCAAACTCTCTTTCGCCTCACAATTTTCAACCTAATCGATCGTCTTTTAATTACTCATGAAAAAGTCATCTTTCCGTCAGTTACAACTATTCATAGTCTGAAATCCACAAAACGACAACATCATCATCTGACTTTACATATGCATATATTTGTATCTACCATTAGAGTATCATCACGTTCTCCTTGGAGTAACCAAACAATGGATATTCCAGATTCTGGAGTTGATGAATCTCATCATCAGGAGCGAATCTTCGCTCTTCCTGTGGATTCTGAACACAAAGCCACAGTATTCAAACTATTCTCAGTGGCCAAACCCCACATGCGAGCCTTCCATCTTTCATGGATTTCCTTCTTCTCATGCTTTGTCTCTAGCTTCGCAGCTCCACCTCTTCTTCCCATAATTCGCGACAACCTAAACCTCACAGCCACTGACATCGGAAACGCAGGTATCGCTTCAGTTTCTGGTGCAGTTTTCGCTCGAATCGCCATGGGAACTCTTTGTGACTTGTTTGGCCCTCGTCTTGCTTCTTCTTCTCTCATTCTCCTCACAGCACCAGCAGTTTATTGCTCCTCCATTATCTCTTCTCCTACCTCCTTCCTTCTTGTTCGGTTTTTTACAGGCTTCTCTTTAGCCACCTTCGTGTCCACTCAGTTCTGGATGAGTTCTATGTTCTCTACTCGGGTCGTTGCTTCAGCCAATGGACTTGCAGGTGTGTTGCAATAAATATTAATTGAGAGATATGGGTCTGGAGGAGGAATTTCATCCTTATGATTTGAAATTCAAATCAATGTAGATATTGGTGCTTTCAAATTCACAGCTTGTTATGGACTTGCAGGTGGATGGGGAAACCTAGGAGGAGGAGCCACACAGCTTGTTATGCCTCTTGTTTTTTCAGTCATTCGTGATATCGGTGCTGTTAAATTCACAGCTTGGCGAATAGCTTTCTTTGTCCCTGCCTTGTTTCAGATGTTAACAGCTTTTGCAGTGTTCATATTTGGCGAGGATTTGCCAGATGGGAACTTTAACAGCTTGAAGAAATCTGGGAAAAAGCCAAAAGATGACTTCAAAAAAGTCATTTTCTTTGGGGTTTCAAATTACAGAGGGTGGATCCTGGGTTTGACTTATGGGTATTGCTTTGGAGTTGAGCTAGCAATAGATAATATCATAGCTGAGTATTTTTATGACAGATTTAACCTGAAACTTCACACAGCAGGGATTATTGCTGCAAGTTTTGGATTGGCTAATATATTTTCTAGACCTGGAGGAGGATATATATCAGATTTAGTGGGAAAGAGGTTTGGAATGAGAGGTAGGCTTTGGGCTTTATGGTTGTGTCAAACCATTGGAGGTGTGTTCTGTGTAATTCTTGGAAGGGTGGCTTCTTTAACATTGTCTATTATTGTGATGATCATATTCTCTATATTTATTCAAGCTGCTTGTGGAATGACATTTGGGGTGGTTCCTTTTGTCTCAAGAAGGTACCTTTTTTCCTTTTCCCCGTATAGTTTCTTATATCAGTTCAAAGATTTATTTATTATCATGTCAAAAAAAACTTCCCTTTTTCTTCTTCATCTTTAATTATCTGGTGTTGTGGGAACTTGTAATTTAGCAGTAAGTTTAACTTGTTAGTTGTTAGGAAGAAGGGACCATACCGTCAGATACAGAGGTATATATTGACTGAATCAAAGTGGAAGATATTTAGTGTACCAGGAAAAGTCAACCTGCCTTTGTTGAAATGTATAAATGTTTGAATAAATGAATGTGTTTTTTCTGACATTTGTCTATTACTTCATGCCTGCTTTCTTTCTGTACATTATTTTTGACAATAGTTAAGATAATTGATTATTGGCCATCAAATTGGCAAGATATTTCTACAATAGGACATCCAAATTCTTTAAAATCATTTCATTTCAATTAAAGTGAAGGCAGAAAGTCTAAATAAAAATTGTTCAAAGTAAGAGTAATCTTGGTAGAATTTCTCTTTTAACTTTTTTCTCTTTGCTCACTTCCACTAAATTGCACTTTTGAGGCCAATATGCGTTGGTCTCGGTAAAAAGGAAAAAAAAAAATCTCTTGGGACCACTTAGCTCCCAACTGAACTCGATGACAATGCTGGAATGTGACTCTACCTTACAGCCATATAAAAAAATTGGACTTTTGAGAATCTAGATTCTTTACAGGTCCCCCACATTCTGATTCCAACTTTTCTTTCTGTCTTTTCACTTCACTTGTAGTGCACTCAATACAGACCAAAAGACATACACACAACAAAGTCTGGTCTATAGTCCCATGACATAAACAGAGCTATATTGACAAAGTGCTCAAGCATTTGCAGTAGATGGATTCTAATAACTTGCTTTAATGATATGTAAATTTCAGATCACTGGGAGTGATATCTGGAATGACAGGAGGAGGAGGAAATGTGGGGGCAGTTATAACACAGTTAATATTCTTCACAGGATCAAAATACTCAAAAGAAACAGGTATTACCTTAATGGGTTTGATGGTCATATGTTGTACTCTCCCAATATGTCTCCTATACTTCCCACAATGGGGTGGCATGTTTTGTGGGCCATCGTCCAAGAAGCAAGTTTCAGAACAAGATTACTACTTGTCTGAGTGGAACTCGGAGGAACAAGAGAAAGGGTCCCACCATTCAAGCTTGAAGTTTGCAGATAATAGCAGAAGTGAAAGGGGCAAAAAAGATGGTGCTTTTTCTACTACTGCAACTAGGCCTTCTGATGATGCCACGCCACCACATGTTTGAGCATTGTCATATATATATATATATATGCTCAAGAATCAATTGTTGTATCAATAAAAAACATTATGGTAAATTTGCAGCTACTAGCTCACAAATCGTTTATGTATTATATTGTATGGACTTTGGAAGTCACTTTTGCTTTCCATGGACCATTGAAATATTTTACTCCTTTTGCTTTTTCTTGTAAAGCATTAACTAATAAATATTATTAGTTATTTTTGTAAGACACTTGTAAGTTTTCAATGAGCATTAAATTTATTTTTTCATGTATGTTCATATTTAATAAGGGTAGTGAGAGAGTAATAATTAATGTTGTATTTGAGTTTAGTGTAGTTGGTAAGGATAATATTGTAAATTACTTGAATTTTAGAATAATTTTAATGTTTTTAACCGTTTTTATTGGTTTGTGAGAATTAGCAGTTGGTGACTTATAATAAAGACCAGATGTGTTGGATGGGATGAATCTCTAAAGAGTATAAGAATAAGAAAATAGTGCACAATATTTTTAAAGCGTGGACAACACTTTCCTTTAGGTTTAATTCGCTTCACCTATATTTTATAGGGTGCAAGTTGGAATGACGGACGAATTTTCTGCAAGATATAATGAAGACCCTTGAGTATGGATTCCACTTTCAATACTTGCAAGTAAGACAACAATGAATTTTACAAAGTGATAATTTGACGTGTGTATTTAAGGATAAAGACAATTAGTTTGATATTTTGTTATTGTGTGATTTCTGATATAGTATTGTCTGTCATAAATGAAGTGATGGTATATGATATTTATAGACCATAAAGTGATGTCTTGAAGTAGTGTTTCTTGAAACAATACATCTTCAATTAAAAGTTATAAACACATGTTAGATTAATGGACCAACATACTTCAATAACCAATAGTTTTTAAAATAAATCTCCATGAAGTATTATATCTTTATAGTATGTAGGATTTAAAAAAAAAAACTAGCACAATCATCAACCAAGTAGTAGTTACCAAACCTTTTTATAGGTATTTTGAGAAACTACAAAAATATGACCTTGGTGGCCTTTAATGTAATAACTTCCTTCAAAAACTTTTACATAAACCCCTTAATTTAATAAACATGACTTTTTTTAAAAAAATATATTTCTTCATTTTAAAATATTCCACCGAGATATCTACTGCTAGTTATATCTATATTAGTCCTACCAGTATATAAATTCTGCAGAAAATTAAATGATGCGGCTTTGCTTGTAAATATAATTCTGGTTAAATCTTTCTTTTCAAAATACGGATAAACCTGGCTCATTTTTCATAATAAATTACTTAGATAAACTAGAGTTAGCTTCATTTGTATGGAGCTCGGAAATAAATGATATTACTCATAATTCATATATTTTTTAATAAATTTTACACTTTCCAATCCCGTTAACATTTTCTATCATCCTTTTATAAGGTAATTGATAGTTTTAAGGAGTGTTAAATATTTTTCTTCTGTGATATATCCATATTAAACAGGGGTAGCTAGGGAGAATAAAATTTAATATGAATTTTTGGAATTTAACTTTAGTCAATAAATGTAATATTAAAAATTATTTGAATTTTATGATAAATTTAATATTTTTAACTTTGATATATAGGTATGTAATTAATGCAAAGTTAAAAATAAATATTTAGAACAAATAGAGTTATATTGTATAGACATAATTAAATAATGAAGGAAAACTTTCGAGAGAGAAAATTGAAGGAAAAAAAGATATAGTTAAATAGTGTCCAGATTAATAGTGAAAAAGTATATATAAAACAATCACTCTTTTCAAAGATTTGCAATAAATGATGCTATGATGGCCACTTCAGTTTCAACCAATCCAAAAGAATCACCCATCATCCACCTGCATTGATTATGAGCACGTTAATCTTGTTCTTCAAATTGCTCCAACATTGCGATTACTTTTCATTTTTTAATTTCACATCATATATGTAGCAGTTCCACCGAAGCAACAAATGTGTAAAATAATTTTTTTTTTGGCCATGTGAAAAATGAAGTTTACTACTGTAGTATTTAATTAAGAGAAATTATTATATGAAATTAGTTGGACATATTATTTATAATCTAATTAATTAAAATATTATAATAGGTTAAATGTCATTTTTGCCTTGAAAGTTTTAATTTTAGAGCAATTTTATCATGACTGTTAACCCTATTAAATTTAACCTTTAGTTGAGTAAATCAGGGGCAAATTTGCTTTAAAGTGAAAACTTTCAGGACACTTTTATTGCCGTGTCACTTTTAGAGTCAAAATTGGTCAGCGTAAAATTGGTCCTCAAAATATTTTTGGGGCAAAATTGGCCCCGGTGAATACTTCCAGAGGCAAAAATGACCTTTAACCCTATTATAATTTATGAGTTAATTTGACACCTCATAAATATTAGCTAGCATATTAATAAAATTAAAAGATTTTACAAGATTCATTTTTATATTACTTATGAAATCTTAATTAAAAGATTCTTTTTTTTAAGAAAAACAAAAATATGAAATACATGAGCAGCCAACTAGAATCAATGTTAGCTGAATTGTTGTCTTTTAACTTATTAGACTACAAATGACGTGGCAAACCCAATTTACACATGAATTCCTCTTTATTCAAACGGTAAATAATTAAAGTTAACATAATAAATTTATTATGTTAACATTTTCTATTGATTGGGATTTAATTAAATTCTCACATGTAGTTGTTGACCACAAAATTTATCTGTAATTTCTTAATATTACGTGGCAAGACAAGGAAGTCCTCCATCTCCAATATAAAGCAATACGTAAGTATATATATGTTGGGGGGGGGGGGGACCAATACGTAAGTACAGGAAATTGTAACTTTTTTTTTTTAATGGAAATTGTAACTTCTTTATAGCACCTTGGCAAATGAGATCTCACAAACATATATAAGGTATGATACAAAATCACTTAAAATAAATTAATCTTAACACTTACTTTATGTCTTTATAAATTAGAGAATAAGTTTGCAGAGCGAAAATATTCCTATATCCTTAATCAAGATTTTTTGTAATGATAAAAATAAATGTGTACATTATATTTATTTCATGCACATACTTTCTGTTCTTCTATTCTGATAAGAAGCAAAATGGCTCTCATCTTAAACCATGAAAATTTGTGGTATAAGCACAAGTGAAAGAGGCAAAAGAGTTCACTCTTCAACCAGGTCTTCTGTTGAAGCCACACAGCCAAATCCTTAATTATTGTTCCTCAGTGGCCACAAAATGCTCTTGCATGAAGAAATCCTTACTGAGGAATCAAGTTGTCTCAATATTCTGGTTTGCGTATAAATATATTATTTCAAAGATCATGCTAAATATAGACGCGTTGTACATGTTTTTTTTTTTTTCTCACAATTAGCTTTGGTTAGTTGGATTTGTATTAATATCGTATATGGCTAGCTGTGTTGTGTTTTTACTAGTGTGTTTCTCTTTTGGTATGTATTGAGCCTTGTGGACTTGTGACATTATACGTGTATGTGAGTTATTACAAATATAGAGGCTACCAGTTAATTATTGTTGATTGGGTTTATTGTTTATTTTTGGATCCTTTACTTTGGTTTTGATGGTATCAGATCCCAGGATGTTGATCCTAGATGCCCATGTTGAAGCCCTGTGAGCTCCTTGGCCCAATATTCAACTTTAACAAACAAAACCACAAGCGACGTCGTTTATGATCTGGAAAGATTCAATTTCTTTCTCCTTCCACGGGTTACGCACGATTCACCGGCAGCCCTAAACGCGTGTTTGATTTGAATCAGATTTATTTATAAGCCTGATTTACGTATTGAGATAAAACTCTTCTATATATTTATTTCATAAACCGTAAAGTTATATCGTAGACCGTAAAAGCTACCTTATAGACTATAAAAATTATCTTATATTCTATAAATTACAATTGAAAAACATTTATGAAAACTATCTACACATGCCATAATTCTCATTCTCAGTCCATTGACTCTCACCTCTGTGCGTTTCTTGAAAGCAACTCTTTTCTCGCCGGATAATTGAAGCATGGGGCCGGAATCTTGTCTCTACCTCCGATCTTGGTCTTGACTCGCGATTTCTTCCATGATCACTCATTACTTTTGAAGCGATTCTGCCGATTTGAAGCGGTTTCACCGATTGATATCTAAACTTAATTTGCTTGTGAGACAGCCATTGGCATAAGAAACTTGGAACGATATTCATGCCTAGAGCTGGTAAAACGGGCCAACCCGCGGGTTGCACGGTGTGGGCCCGTGCAGCCCGCACTTTTGCGGGCTGGCAAAGTGCCAACCCTAACCCGCAGGGTGCGGGTTGTGGGCCAGCCCGCGGGCCCGCAATTTTTTTTAATTTTTTTTAGAAGACCGAAAATATGAGATACATATATGAGTTATTAAATTTACTTTCTTATCATCAATCATTTTTCTTATAAAATTTTAAAAATATAATCCATAATTCAAAGAATAAAGTTATCAAATCTGTTAAATTTTATACAAAAAAACATCAAATTATCCTCAAATAACCAAGATATAATAATTTTGTTTAAAGAAGAAGGAAAAATGCTAAGATTTTTTCTATTTGGATTGAGAGGTACTAAGATCGGAGTAGACAATTTATAGGTTTTATGAGATTATTATATATAATTTTTTTTGCGGGCCAACCCGCCAACCCGCGGGTTATGCGGTGCGGGCCTGTGCGGCCCGCATTTTTGCGGGTTGAGATTTTCCCAACCCTAACCCGCGGGTTGGACCCGTATTACCGGCTCTATTCATGCCGTTTCGATGTTGTATTCTGATCTTATTGTCGTATTGGGCCTCATAAGGGTTTTATTGGGCTTCTTTTTAGTATTAACTATTAAGCCTCAAAATTATTCGTGGTATTGGACAAAAATTGATGGGGGGAAAAATCCTATATAAAGTTGCTTAAAACGAGAAAATTCTAAATCATGTTACTAAATTTAATAAATTCTTAATTAATTTATTGACCTAATTTAAGATTTTAAAATATGAGTTAAATAACTTTATTAGCCTCTCTTTATCTCCTCTCATCTTAAAAGGAATTTACTGCTTTCTAATTTAGAATAGAAAATTTTATTTTTGGCTTGAATTTTTTTGGATAAGAAGAAAATTAATAAGAAAATATTAATTGTGTGATATTATATATCAAATATTTTCATTAAAGGAATTTTAAAAAAAAGTTTCATTAACGTAAAAAACCAAACTAAATATTACACATGTCAGAATTCTATGATTAATGAAGTTTGATTTTATTTTTATTGACAAAACAAATTTAAGTGTAGTTCTTCTAAAAATAATTTTTTTATTGAAAATATTTAAATAAAAATTATTTAATTGATATTGGGGTTATGTTTTCCTTTTTATTCTTTGGCTTGAATTATTTGTGATGATTCTTTCAAAAAATTCCTTTAATTTAGACAAATCATATTTTATTTTACTATATATTAATGTTAATATATATAATCATGCATTTATTTAGAAACTAAGTTTTTCCCCCTCTTATTTAAAAACTAAGTTACAGTCAAAAGCTCTTTTAAGAGAGAAAAAATGATAAACAAGAAGAGAATGCAATAAAGTCATTTTATTCATATTTTAAAATTTTAAATTGAGTCATTAACATAATTAATGATTTGTTGAATTTAACAACCTGATTTAGAATTTTTCTATTTCAAGCAACTTTATATAAGATTTTCCAAAAGCTTTATTAAAGTCAGGGATAAAAAAAACTTTACAAGGCTAATATGAATTTTATACCATTGATTAATATTCTGAAAGTATGCCAATGAAAAGCTCAAAAAAATAATCGAAAACGAAACTGATTAGTATATTTTATTTTTATACTATTCATGTTTTTTTTTAACTAAAATGTTTGTTCACCGTCCCAAAAGCATTAATTCAATAAAATTTTTCAAAAGTTGTACGCATAAACGTGTTTTTCTTATTACCAAGAAGTAGGCGAAGATGAACATACATTGCAAGTAGCAAATGCGTGTTTTGATTTTGTGTAGAATAATACAAAGAAATGATATGATCGTTAAATAAACAAAATCACATGTGAACATGTTGAAGAATGGTTGAGCCGTGATATATAGAAAATAATATAAACATTGCGAATTGAAAAAATTACATTTAGGTCTTAAATAAGAGAAAAATAAAAAAATAGTTTCTTAAAATTGTCAAAAAATTCTGTGAGATTTTTTTAAATAAATTCTAATTTCGTTGACAAGTCTAGGAGTGTTCATTAACAAATTCAGGGATGTCTATTAATAAGTCCGTAAGTATTTATTGATAAGTTTATGATTAAATTTTATTAAAAAAAATCCTACAATTTTTTTTTGATAATTTTAAGATTTTAAGAAATCATTTTTTTATTTTTTCTGTCATGAATATAATTTCTCATAGAAGATATCATATAATGCTTTCCTGAATAATTTATTAACCGCTCACTTATGTCTCAGTCATTCCATTAATGTTTTCGTAGTTCTTAAAGTCTTTTTATCAGAGATGGTCACAGTAACTTGGTGCAATTCAGTGATTCACTACTTTCCTGATTCAGCAAGCATTGAGATGATGAATTTATCTTGAAAGTTTATGAGGTTAATTTTGTTTTAACAGTTATCTCAATTAATTTTGATCGTTAATTAATAAAATATATTGAGTTAATAGTTTATATATCATTTTTATTAAAGTGTAATTTTATCCCAAAAGTTTATATATCATCTACTTCATTTTATTTTTAAAGTTAAATTTAAAATTTTAAGGATAAATTTATGCCTTAATAAAAATAATATAGGTGATACGTGAATTGCTAATTTTGCCTTAATAAATTTTTTAACATTTCTGAATCAAAATTACTCCACAAAACACTTTTCCAACAAGCTCCTCGATGAACACTTCAGAACGAAATTGCATTCTTATAGATAAGAGAACGAGGACGACTTACCCTTCATTTTCAACGCGTTCCCACCGTTTCCGTCACTTTGATCGCAGGGCAAAATTGTTAAATTTTTTATGCTTTCAAAGTGGAATTGCCTCTCAAAAAATTTCTCAGATTAAGGGTTTGTTTGGGAATCTATTAAGAAAGAAAAAAAGTTTGGAGGGTAAAAGTTTATTTGGTATCTGTTAACCTGTTTGGATACACCATAACATTCACTGGATTTAAAGAAAAAAGTTATTTTTCCTAAAAACTTATTGAAGTAGCTTCAGGCTTTTTTTCACTGGATTTAAAAAAAAAACCATTTCTCTCACCATCAATCTAAATACAAATTACATTTACAACTTTTTTTCAATCTAATTTTTATAAAAATTACATTAAAAAAAAAATTCTCCCTTACTAATCCAAACTGACACTAATTCGTCCGTGAAAACTTTAGAAGAAAATTGACCGTTAAATTGTGGTGTCGTAATAGGACGAGGACGACTTACCCCTTAGTTATTTAGAGATTGTTTGGAATAGCAGTTGAAAATTTCATAAGTGCTTATGAATTGTAATTCACGGAATACGAAGTAACTTTTACAGTCTACGAGGTAGCTTTTACGGTCTACGAGGTATTTTTACAGTCTACGAAGTACTTTCACGGTCTACGAGATAAATATGTGGAAGAGATTTATCTCAATTTACGTGAATCGGGCTTATATAGAGGCTGTTTGGAATAGCTTATGAAAATTTTATAAGTGCTTATGAATTGTAATTTACGGTCTACGAGGTAACTTTTACGGTCTACGAGATAACTTTTACGGTCTACGAAGTGCTTTCACGGTCTACGAGATAAATATGTGGAGAAGATTTATTTCGATTTACGTGAATCGCGCTTATATAATAAGCCCGATTCAAAAAAACTATAACAAACAGCCCCATAATAAACCCGATTTAAATAAGTGATAACAAACAAACTCTTACTTATTTTCAACGCGTTCCGACCGTTTCCGTCACTTTCATCGCATGGGGCTCTGCAACAAATACTGACATCTTCTTTGACACTAACACCAACATTTATCTCTAACAAATCTTAACCTTCCTTATACCCCACAAATCATCTTCAGCCCACATTTGCATCAACCTCTGTGTCACCAACCTATCTTCCCATCTTGAGGGCTTCTTCGTAATCCTAATACACTATTTAATTAAGCTAATGGACTTTCGGTTGGAGACCTAATACATATCATTACTCGGTTTCTTGTTTGTTTGAACTTGCGGCACTTCACTCACATGAACAACAAACAATATCCCTAAAAAGTCTGTCTTTTTCACTTTCCTTCTCTTTCTTAACGTCTCTGTTTTGTTTTCTCGGATTCCAAAAAAAAAAAAAAAAAAGCAGAGAACTGTCTTTCCATCTGCAATGTCTGGAACAACCCTTCTGTTTCTTCTCCTTTTTCGCTTCGCAATTCCTTCTCTTTCTGATCCAAGAGCTTCAGAAGTAGCTCTGATGTGTAAAAACAAAACCACACCATTTTCGGAACGCAACATCTTCACAGACAATTTCTTAGCTGCTTTAGACGCCTTAACCCCTTCAATCGCTTGGCAAAGATACGCCTCTGTTATTATTAACAGAACTGGAAATTCCATTGTTTATGCTTTTGCACAGTGCATGGACGATCTCACTGAATGGGATTGCAATATCTGCTTCGCTCAGATCAAGACTCAAATGCCAAGATGTTTACCATTTCAGAGAGGGACTCGTGGGGGAAGGGTATTTTTTGATGGGTGTTATCTCAGGTACGATGATTATAATTTCTTCAATGAAAGTCTCAGTGATCAAGACAGAACTGTGTGTGGAAGCAAAGATTTTGGTGGGAATCAGAGTGTTTATGAAGCTAATACAATGGAGTTAGTGAGGAATTTGAGTGTGGAAGCACCAAAGAATGATAGGTTCTTTGTGGGTTTTGTGAGAGGAAGTAATGTGACTGTTTATGGTTTGGCTCAGTGCTGGGACTTTGTTAATGGAAGTGCTTGTGAGAGATGTTTGGCAAAAGCTGTTGAGAATATTAGTTCTTGTACTCCAAAAGAAGAAGGAAGAGTTTTGAATGCT
Organism: Albizia julibrissin; assembly: GCA_037074505.1. NCBI lineage: Eukaryota > Viridiplantae > Streptophyta > Magnoliopsida > Fabales > Fabaceae > Albizia > Albizia julibrissin. The sequence goes on along the minus strand of CM073488.1, from coordinate 35,828,810 downwards.
GGTTGTTATATGAGGTATTCAACCCAAAAGTTCTATGACAACATAACTAGTCCCCTTAATGGAAATGAAAGTAAGATCAATACTTCCATAGAATAATTTTCTTTCTTTGTTTTGGCATATTCAGCTTCTCTGCTTTTTTTCTTGATCCTGCATCATATTCTGCATATACTCTCTTGGAACAGCAATATTGTGGAAAAATCCTTTCAAATCTAGTCATATAATGGTGAAATTAAAGCAATAAATCTAGAGAAAATCCTTCTAAAAGACAGTTGAATTACCAAATTCGAAATTGAATCATTAAATTTAGCAGATTCTAAATCAAATGTCCTAAAATGGTATTACACCGTCCATGTTAATGTTGCAGTGATTTACTGTATTGTCAGGGGGGAGAGAGGTAGTGATCAGGAGAGAGAATCAAATGAGGGGTAGTAAGATAAAATTATTAAATTCTGAAATCCCATTTTAGGAAATCTGACCTGATTTAAAATTTGTTAAATTTAATGACCCAATTTAGAATTTGGGTAATTCAGCTGTGTTTTAAAGGGATTTTCCAATAAATCTATGTGTGATCATTTCTTAGGGAACAGCAGCAGTTCAACTATAATGCTGGCTGCATCAAGTGCTGGATCAGCTCTTGTACTGGTTGTTGCAGTAGTTGCTTTCTTTGCAAGGAAGAGGATGCTGAGAAAGAAGAGAGGTATTATCAATGTTTGATTACTTGAGAGACTTCTGATAGACTGTTTTGCTTTTGAACTTGAAGCATGATGAATCATTTTTTTGTGGATTTCTGACTTGTTTCTCAGAAAGAAGACAGTTTGGTGCACTTTTGGACAGAGTTTACAAGTCCAAGCTCAATATGACATATGAAGTCCTTGAAAGGGCCACAAATTACTTCAATGCCTCCAATAAGCTTGGACAAGGAGGTTCAGGTTCTGTTTATAAAGTAACTACTGGTCTTGCCTATAATTTCTCTATTTGTATCAGCCAAATTTTAACACTCAGATTGGTTCACTATATATATTTTTTCCTATATAACGTATATGTATGTAGGGAGTTCTGCCTGATGGGAATATTGTAGCTGTAAAAAGGCTTAGCTTTCACACAACACAATGGGCAGATCATTTCTTCAATGAGGTCAATCTGATAAGTGGCATTCATCATAAGAATCTTGTAAGGCTTCTGGGTTGCAGCATTACAGGACCTGAAAGCCTTCTTGTTTACGAATACGTGCCAAATGAAAGCCTCCATGATCACTTTTCTGGTCAACATCTATCTTAGAAGTCTTTTGGGGACATTTCCTCATAACTTTTTTTCATGTTACTTATAATACATTTGCATCATTTTTTGATATGCTTTCAGTGAAGCAAAAATCTCAGCCCTTGACTTGGGAAGCCAGGCTTAAAATCATACTGGGAACTGCGGAGGGATTGGCCTATCTTCATGAGGAATCACCAGTGAGAATCATTCATAGAGATATTAAACTAAGCAACATTCTGCTTGAAAAGGATTTCACACCCAAGATAGCTGATTTTGGACTTGCTAGATTATTTCCAGAAGATGGGACTCACATTAGTACTACTGTTGCTGGCACACTGTAAGTTTTCTTACATGACCTCTTCTTCAGTTATCTCAAGTTTTTATGAATCTTCCATTCTAGGAAACATCCTGAGTTTTGGTATTGTTCATGTACATATGTAGTGGTTATATGGCTCCTGAATACGTCATTCAAGGAAAATTATCAGATAAAGCAGATATTTACAGTTTTGGGGTTCTTCTTATCGAAATCATATCCGGAAAAAGGAGTAGTTCTTTTGTTCTAAATGCGTCCTCAATACTACAAATGGTAATTCTTCATTTTTCTTCAAAGCCAAGTTTTTTTTTTTTATATTTTTAAAAAGAACCCTTTGATTAAGTTTGCTGATCCAATATATTTCTCTCTTGGTTTTTACAGGCTTGGAATCTTCATAGGTCAGGCAGGCTATGTGACATGGTAGATCCGAGGGTTGAAGGCAATTATCCGGCCAAGGAAGCATGCCGGCTACTTGAGATAGGGTTGCTTTGCGTACAAGCATCGGCGAATCTACGACCATCAATGTCAGAAGTTGTGAGAATGATAAGTAGCAATGAGGAAATTCCTGAGCCAACACAACCACCATTTATGGTAGCAAGCAGTGTAGAATGCAGCAAATCTGAATATAATTTTCAGACTTCATCCAAGACACATTCTTCAGAGGACACTATGACTGAAAGCCTTATTCCTTCAAGATCAGTGTCTATTAGTATTAATATTACTCAGAGTTTATCAGTTTAAGGGTATAAGCTTGATCTTTTTTCACATGGTTCTCTTCTTTGTATCATAACTTCAGAACCAAAATGCCTTGTAAAGTTTCTTAGCATGGAGTATTATTATTATTATTATTATTATTATTATATATTGAGTTTGCATAGGAGATTTATATATTGTGAATAGAGAACTTGATTCATGTAAAATAATAGTATGTGGAATGCTTCTCCTCTTCTTGTAAAAATACACAACACTATTATTATTGTGGAAGGTCAACTCCACCTCCAAAGTCAAAAAAAAGATGCAGATTCTGCCAAAACACCCATGTTATGTTATTTTTTTGGTATACGTAAACACGGCTAAGTTGTCCACATGCTTAGCATATTTTGTTGTGTTGGCGTCTTGTTTATATTGTATTTAGAATTCAAATTAAAAAAAGAGGAAAAATTGCTGGAAAACTCCCTATCACAAAATTTATTACTTAAAAGTGTCTGAAATTTGTTTTTAAGACCCACGTGCAGCCTATTTTCAATAGGTGTAATCCTTTTTTTAGTTGTATGCCATTTATTTTTAGCTATATTTAAAACGGATAAAAAAGACATTTATATATAATTAAAAATATGTTACACACAACTGAAAAAGAGTTGTGCTTACTTAAGGATTTGGGTCATTAAGCATCTTTTTGGTAATAATTGTTTTTTGGGGTGATATTTTGGGTAATGAATTTTGTAATGGTGGATTTTTCAGCAACTTTCCAAATTTAATTTATAGGAACTAAGTATTCAAGGTAAATTATGAAGCCATACTTCAGTTTTATTGAAAATATATAGTATGACATTTTTCTTTTCATTTTTTATTTCCTCTCAGCTAGCTTCGAACATAATATGTCATGCTAACATCAGTCTATGAATTATCATGTGGAATTATGGACCAACAAGCCGGCTGTAGGAAGAGGGAAAAAAATAACATAAAAAATAAACTTTAGTAAAGTTTATCTTAGAGGATATGCAGAATTATAATTATTTTGTAAGAAGCATTACTAGAAATTGCAGAGGATCTACTGATTTTCAGAAATGTTACTATTAAGTTATTTAAGATAAAATCCGGGTATTGTTATTTAAAATTTTACCCTTTTTAAATGTAGCATATCTTTTCTAATGCTCTACATTAATAAGTTCCTTAAACGCTCATTAGTTTGGATATACTATCCAGATTAAATATAGAAAATGTAAATTTTATAATTTTGATACTTGTGTTTAAGAAATAGAGCATAAAATAAAAATGAATAAATTTTTAAATTAAAATATTAAAATTAAAAATCTAAACCCCCAAATTAAAATTCCAAATGATCAAAGGAGCGCGATGAAAACGAGGAATTATACACCCTAATTTTTTGAAAATAAGGATAACTCATAACATCCCTTAGGCTAAAGTCGAAATATTACAAACTCTGGGTCATTACATGCAATATTACCCTTTCAGACAAACCGCGTAAATTTCCCAGAAATACGAACGCGTGTTTGAACTGTTTCTCACTGCAAAACACTATCTACTGTCAAGGCTGCGTTAAAGTCTTCTCTCCTTCACTTCCCACAAAATCAATTTCTCAACTTTATTGCCTCATTTAGAATTCACATTTCTCTCAAACAGAAACTTCAACTCAGTTCAGAGACTCAATACAAAGCACAGGTAAGAACTTTCCAAACGCAAATCAGTTTTGTTTGGGATAGTAGAGTGTTCAAAATCAGGTTTTCAATCTAATTTAAGTATATGAGAGAGAGAATTGTTATCTCATGTATTAACACTTTTAAGATACTCAGTCTTTTACTGTAATAATAGTCACAGCCTTATCTACTTCTCTTTCTCATTCACTAAATTCACTTCACTGTTCGCACTTCATACCTCACTCTGAAATGCTTGCTTCTTCCATACGATTAACTTCATACCATACTATCATTGTACGTACAGAACTAGAACTATTCATGGCTGACAAATTACTCTCTCGAATGATGTTTAGAACTTTCCTTAAATATATGTTGTAGGGAAAACACAGACCTTTAAACTGACCTTTTGGGCTGTCTGTTTCCGCTTGCTAAGAAGGCATGGCCTTGGTTCTTCTTGTCCCTGTTTTTTGGTTGCTCTCTGATCTTTTCTTGGAGAAGATTACTTTAATTGATGGCGGGGCTTTGTAGGGCCCCATCTCTTTAAAATATAGTAATAAATTGGGACAGGTTTTCTTGTGGCCCAAAACCTATAATTTATCACCGACGATTTGTCTAGAAGCTTTTTTAAGTTTTTTTTAATTATTTTAACTTTTTAATATCCCAACAAGAATAGCAATTAGCAAGTCATTTTGACTTTGGTACCTTCTGCATATTAAAGAATATTCACCCAAGCTTTCCCATTTCTGAAAACTTATTTTATATAATTGAGATTATTTTGTCTTAGATTGCCTTTTTTTTTTTTAAGATTTAAAAACACATTTTACTCTATCAACTAAATACATTAAAAACTTTTTCAAGTGTTTTTTTTAAGTGAAACTTAACTTCTCAGTATATTATATTTATTCTTATCAACCCAACAACGTTCTTTATATAGCTCCAATGACTTTTGAGGAGCCATTACATTACATACCCCCAAGATTGTCCCAAAAAATCAACACTCCAATAGTCATCACAATCGTGTCCAACGTTGATAGGTTTCATGACAACTCATCAACCCAACTCTGTCTCGCATTGAAGTGTGAAACTAAAGTCGATGCTGATATACAAACACGAGCCAACAAAAGAAACAAGATTTACCTTTTAAGTACTGGTGGAAAAATCATCACCGTCTTGTTTTGCAAACCTCAAATAGATCTCCTGCCAAAAAGTCTGTGCCTAAACCAGTTCTTGTACTCCATTCACACACACACCACCTGTCCTATCTGCAGCTACTTTTGTCCTTGCTTAGCCTTTGAATGATGCACCTCATGGATGCTACAATATGTCTACAAAATTTCTGAGAGTAAAAGATGTAATCATATGTTCTGAACTCTCCTTTCACTGCAGTTTCTTGTTGAGCAGCCCAGAAATCTGTATCAGAGAACATGAAGAAATCGGTCCAATTAGTCTCTTGCCAATCTCTTATTCTCCTTATAATCAGAGCATTACTACCACTGCTTTTGCTACCAGAAACAGTAATGGCAGATCCAAGAACCAAAACAGTGCAAATAATGTGTGGGAGTCAATCAGAGCACAATATCACAAACTTTGTCACAAATTTTGTTACAACCATGGATGATATCAGTGATCAGATGCGCAATAATGGGTATGGCACAGCAGTTTCAGGGACAGGTCCTGATACTAATTATGGCCTTGCTCAGTGCTATGGAGATCTTTCTTTACTTGACTGTGTTCTATGTTATGCTGAGGCAAGAACAGTTCTTCCCAAGTGTTTTCCCAGCAATAGTGGTCGCATATACCTTGATGGTTGCTTTATGAGGGCTGAGAATTACAGCTTCTTTGAAGAGTACAAAGGAGCAGAAGACAAGGTTGTGTGTGGAAACACAACCGGAAAAAGCTCGAGTTTTCAGGCGACAGTAAGGCGGGCGGTTCTGAGTGCAGTTGAAGCTGCAACAAATAATAAAAGGTATGCCAGGGAGAGTGTTGCTGTATCAGGAACAACAAATGAATCAGCCCATGTTTTGGCTAATTGTTGGAGAAGTTTGAACACAAGCTCTTGTAAAGCATGCCTTAAAGATGCATCTTCGTCTATATTGGGATGCTTGCCCTCCTCAGAAGGAAGAGCTCTCAACACTGGCTGCTTCATGAGGTATTCAGACAAAGATTTTCTGAACGATGAACTGGAAAGTGGAAGTTCATCAGGTAATTGTGTGATGATCCAGCTTCAAAGCATTAAGAGAAGTTTACATATAATAGTCATAGATCAATTCATAGACCCTGATAATTACAACACATTGCTGAATTTTGCAGGTAATCTGATAGTTCTATTGGTTGCAATTGTCAGTTCAGTTATTGTTTTTGTGGTTGCAATAGCCATTGGGGTTTATGTCTGGAAGCAGAGATACATTCAAATGAAACGAAGAGGTATGAGACTTGTTCAATGCCCTGTCTTCCATAAAACTTTTAAATCAGAGGCTAATTTTAAAGTTTGGATGATTTTAATATCCTTTTCACCTTCCAATCTCACACTTTTATGCCTCACCATATCAAAAACTATCCAACACATAACTCTAGCATGTCACATAAAATCATGTAATTCCCAGTCTCAGAAAAATCGAGATGTTTACTGATACCAATAGTTATTCTTCATAGAAGGTTCAAATGATGTGGAGAAGTTAGCAAAGACCCTTCACCACAACAGCTTGAACTTCAAGTACTCTACCCTGGAGAGGGCAACCGACTCTTTCGATGTTGCGAACAAGCTTGGACAAGGAGGGTTTGGGACAGTTTACAAGGTGTTTCCCCTCTTCTGCAGACTTGTATGTCCAGCATTTATCAAATTAAAGCAACTCTTACCATTTGCTATTGCAGGGAATTTTGCCTGATGGAAGAGAGATTGCAGTAAAGAGGTTATATTTTAACAACAGACATAGAGCAGAAGATTTCTATAATGAAGTCAACATAATCAGCAGTGTGGAACATAAAAATCTAGTCAGATTGTTAGGATGCAGTTGTTCAGGACCTGAAAGCCTTCTTGTATATGAGTATCTACCGAACAAGAGTCTTGATCGTTTCATTTTTGGTAATTTTACTCAACTCATTGGCTATTTATGGCCTATTGCAACTCATTGACTTTCATAATGTGAGTTTAATATTATAATTCTTAATTATTTCAACGCATGACAGATAAAAACAGAGGCAAGGAACTAAACTGGGATAGGAGATATGAAATTATCATTGGGACCGCAGAAGCATTAGCCTACCTGCATGAGAAGTCCAAGATTAAGATAATTCACAGAGATATAAAAGCTAGCAATATCTTATTGGACACAAGGCTTCGAGCTAAAATTGCAGATTTTGGTTTGGCCAGGTCTTTCCAAGAAGACAAAAGCCACATCAGTACAGCTATTGCAGGAACATTGTAAGTATTTCTAGTAGACTTTTGAGCAAGTTAGACTACTACTGAATAACTTAATTGTCATTATAAGACTACTGCTCCCTCCTGTCTTTAATATAGGATCTAATCGGGGAGTTAATCTTGGTCTTAAATATAAGGCCTATTTTCTATATTTGTCAATCTTTTTCTAATTTAACTCTATTGATACTCCGTCAACAATAATCAAATAAGAGAAAAATGAAGGGAATTAAAGAAGATGATTAGGGTATTTTAGAAAAAAACATATCATATTAACTAGTTTAACTAACTTCCTTAATCTAATTATATTAGGTAAATACTTACATTAAGGACCAGAAGGAGTATGTTGTATCTGAAATAGTCTTTTCTTTACTATTTTTACTGTACCTGCAGAGGGTATATGGCCCCAGAGTACCTCGCTCATGGTCAGTTAACAGAGAAAGCAGATATATATAGTTTTGGAGTGTTACTACTGGAAATAGTTACCGGGAGACAGAACAACAGAAGCAAAGCATTAGAATATTCAGACAGCCTAATCACAGTGGTCAGTTGCAAATTATTCCATTAGTTAATAAATTCTAATTGTTTTCAACCACACATTTCTTTTGACTTGTGTCTTCTGGTAAGATCAGACATGGAAGCATTTCCAGGCAGGGACAACAGAACAACTATTCGATCCGAATCTAACATCACAGGAAAACCACAATAACAATGTCAAAGATGAAATTTTAAGAGTGGTGCACATAGGACTTCTATGCACTCAAGAGATCCCTTCATTACGGCCAACAATGGCAAAAGCATTAGAGATGCTAACTAAGGAGGAGGAGCAACTACCTGCTCCCTCTAATCCACCCTTCATAGATGAAAGCAAAATGGAACTCCAAGACATATATGATGATCCACTCTATCCTCTCAATGCAGCTGATTCAATCGCTACTATGTCTTACAGCGAATTTTATCCCAGGTGACCATGAGAATGGAGAGAAAACTCACTTCTATGTCTGCACACCAGCTTCACTTGAGCTGGCAGATGGCTTGGCTTGGCTCAACTCAAACCTGCATGTGTTGGAAGTTGCTTCCAATTCCTTGTGTTAACTCAAATTTGATGATGTGCACATTTGGATGCATGGGGAGCAGCTAAGCTTTATGACATCCTAATAGAGCTGTAGGAAGTAAGTAATATATATATATATATATATATATATATAATGAATCATCATCCACTTGATGTAGAATGTTGGATCAATCACATGCATTGTTTGATCCTTTTTGCTACATTTGGATAGAGCACCTTCCAGTTACAAACACTAGTTTTCAATGAGAAAAGAAAGGGAAGGTATGAAGGATTATCGTGCATTCAGAACCCTAAATTATTTAGTACAAAATTGTACAATGAGTACTTGAAGGTGATGGATGTACTTAAAAAAAATACTTCAGGATGTTGGATGTATCTCATAATATTTTGACTTTGCACTTTGATCTGCCAAGTAAAACAAGTCGCCAAAGCATTACAAGAACAATCCCCCCCCAAAAAAAAAAACAAAAAAAACCAGTGTGTCATCAAGGGGAGCTGGTGGAAGAGCAAGCATGATTAATTCATTAATAATACACTGACACTAAGTGTCTGTTTGGATTAGCAGTGGAAACTGCTTTTCCAACGTGATTTATAGTATACGAGATAAGTATGTGAGAGGAGTTTTGTCTCGATTTACATGAACGTGCTTTCTAAACATCAACTAGGCTCTAAAACAGCAGGCTTGCAATTCAACAACTTTGGCAGAACTTATTTGAGGGGCAAAACAAGAAAAATAAACGATTTTTTTTTTTTCGGTGCATTGGATGGACATTTATTTTGGCAAAAAGAGTAAACAGTAGTCTCCATTGGACATTCAGTATACTTCAAAATGTTAGGCAGGAGGATTTGTGATGATGAGTTTTAACTAGTGGAGCATTTTAAATCAGAGTAGAGTCTATGTAATTACAACCCGAGCACAAATGGCCCCAGAATATAATAAATAAATAAGTAAATAAATACATATCCAGTGGAATTATAACCATAACTAAATCCCATCTAACGCTTTGCTACCAGGCAGCCCATAAAGCCTCCATTGATCTCATAATGTCGTGCACTAGAAAAACCAACTTCTAAAGCAAGTTTCTCCAACTCCTTCCCTGCGTCAATGGAGGGAGGGTTTTATTAACTACACAAATCAATAAGACAGGCCATCCAATGGTCACAACGGTTTGATTTTTCCTTCTATTAACTGCAACTAAGAACTAAATAAAGGCAGGAAATCACTCCAAAGAACGAGGCATTTCGCACAAAATATGTAACTTAAATAAATCCTTCATTTAAAAAAGGAAAATAAAAATGTCTGTCTACACACTTTGATTACATTGAAGGCAGAGGAGAAGCATAGATTGAAAACAAACCTGTCAAAAACTCTCTGATTGAGTTTTTAAGATATCTATACTCTTCGGAGAGGCCATAAACAGAGGCCGCAGGAACAACAACGTTGTCAATAATCCATTCCTAGCAGAAGTTGATATATGGAGAGAATCCATCAATTTTCCAAAAAAGAAAAAAAAAATTATAAAATTGTAGAATTTCTGACAGAGTATGTCCAACCCATATATAAGGATACTTAAAGTTTTCTTTAAACATAAGCAATGCATGGCTGAAAAATGAAACAAGCATTTCTCTTGCCCTAAGGGTAGGGATACTTCCAACCATAGTTCCACAGAGGTAAAATAACACTTATATGCATATTAATGATAAGAAGCCCCATCATCTAAAGTTAGATATTGTAAAGTAATAATCCATAAAAATGATGCCTACCAAAGCTGAAGCAGTCAGAAACTGATCGCTCTTGTTAAAGTCAAGGATAGAAACTCTAGAGCCTGGAAAAACGAGAGAAAGCATAAAAGGATGCCAAATTTAAGAGATCAACAATTATAAAATTGAAGGAGTTGAGAGACAAAAAAAGCTACCAGCTTTTAGGACTCGTAATAATTCTTGCATGGCCTTACGCCTATCAACCACATTTCGTAGACCATAACCCATAGTTATAGCATCAAATGAACCATCAGTAAATGGCAAGTCAAGAGCATCACCTTCAATCCATCTTCCAAAGCAATGAATTGTCACTGTCTTAACATTTTGGTCACATGCAATATTAAACTACAACTATATAATACAATTTTGCAGCTTAATAGCAGCATGCAAAATCTGTGAATGAAAATTGTAGCAAGAGAATCAATTATATGCTCCATGCTACTATGTAATGTTTCCATACTACTAGGATTACCGATGCTCACTCAATATTACTGAAGCAGTACTTCGAACGCAAGTTCTGCCGAGATAAAGCCATCAACAATTGCTCCTTTGAGAAGTCAATACCAGTCACCTACAGATTCCATGACCCCGAAAGACATCAATTACATTAAAACCACCTTAAAATATAAGAAACCTTAATATCACTCATAAGAAAGTGTGTTTGTAATCAGAAGGGTTGTCTTGCAATAGCTTAAAATTCTATTCCCACCAACTTCCACATATCTAAACGTTATTTCAAAGCCAATTATATATAATCAAGCATTAAAAAACCATCCAAAGAAAGCGAACCAAATTAGTTAGTTAAACTAACATCTATGCTATGCTGCCCTGACACCGAAGATGAAACTTCCAGGCTCATGTCTCCATACTGCTCAATTGAAAGACCAAACTTCCAAACAGAAACAAAGACCATAATTTCTCAAGATGGTATACTGAACATTGACATATTCCGAATTAAACAAAACATGAGAACATGAAATGGGAAAGGGAAACAGGAAAAGGAAGCAACCTGGGCATTGGACCCAACTTTCTCAGACAACAGAAGCGTTAAATCGCCACTTCCACAGCACACATCCAGCACACGGTCTCCCATTTTCGCTCTGTTTCAAAGTTCAAACAAACAGCAAATTAAGGGAGGAGGGAAAATACTTCAAACATTTGAAGGAAATGTTTTGATTCAGAGGTCGGGAAACAATATACCCACTCCATGACACTGCCATTCGCTTCCAAATGCGATGCTGACCCAGGCTGAGCAAATCATTGAGCTAAGGAAACGGACAAAAAAACATGAAAAAAAAAAAGCGTTACGATACGATACACAGCAGAAACTAACAAGAAGAAGAAGAAGGCTAACGTGATCATAGACAGGAGTAATGCTATTGAACAAGGCCTGGCGTTCAGCGGCGCATCTAACTGGGTGACATCTGAAATTGGGAGAAGCAAGGGGTCGGGACGACGAGAACGGAGCAAGAATTACGTGCAAGCACGCCATTTCTAGCTACACGGCTTATCCCCAGAACCCACAAGGCAATCCAACTACTTCTCACTTCTCAAGAATTGGATACAATTTTGTTTAAAATCTATTAATTAGATCAATATATCAATTTTTGAGAGTAGGAGCAAAGTAGTGCACTCGTGCGTTCGATCCGCAAGAAATTTTGACGCTTAGTTGGTTTTGGTTCGTGTGTGTGTGTGTGGATATATATATAACCGCTTTCGAAACAATTACAACAATTTAATTTATAGGCTTAAATTTGACCAAAAGAATTACAACAATTTACTAAAAAATAAATTAATTCAGCATAGCATTACCCTCTAGCTCTCTGTTTATATATACTCCTCGTCTTATAATTATTTATAAGGTAGAGGAAGAATTTTTTTTCCCCTATTTATAAGGCACTTTATTACGACTTCACTCCAATTACTAGTCATGTCTTCGACATCTCCTTCTTTGTGGTTAAGGTAACAACTTTGGGCATGGCAAGCTCCCATAGTGTGATAGGCTGTGTGTACAAGGCCTAAGAACAAATTCACCGCCGTATGACTGACTAGCGATTACTAGTGATTCCGGTTTCATGCAAACGAGTTACAGCCTACAATTCGAACTAAGAACAAGTTCTTGGAGTTAGCTTACCCTCGCAAGACTGTGATCCTTTGTCTCGTTGTAGCACGTGTGTCGCCCAGGGCATATAGGGTAGAGTTGAAATTTTGAGGTTGATGTGCAATTTAACCCTCTATTTATTATTATGAAGACTTTGTTTTCATGTGGTACTATATATATTAAGTATGAGTAAAGTTGGAAATGACTAAAGTATAATTTTGATCCTATAAGTTTGCCATATGTATCAATTTAATCCCAAGTTCATAAAGTGTATTGTTAGAGCCCGTTTGGTTTGAAGGGAGGGGAATGAAGGAGAAGGAGGGGAGGGGATCATTTATAATTAGAGTTAAAAATAAAGGGAGGGAAATGAATAGGAGCAAAAATTTTGGCTCCCCCCACTCAAAAACTCAAACCAAATGAGAGAATGAGGACTCCTCCTCTTAAACCAAACACACCCTTAGTCCTTCTATTCTAATACCGTTACCTCTCATTAACAGAAAATGATGACTAATGATGTTTAAATTTTAATTATTTATTATAATAATTTTTATATTGAAAAACTAAAATAGAGACCCATGTTCAAGTGTGGCCACCATTGGCATTGAGGAAGGCGGAGGAAAGACAGGATAAGGGGTTGAGTTAATAGTGATAATTTAAACAAACACCCTTATTCGACAATTGCATCTCCCCACTAATCACATTAGTGATGGATGCAATTGCTGAATAAAGACCCCATTTTTAAATTGAATTTGGGTGTTGGTGCTTGCTTGACAGAGGAAGGAAAACTCTTGCTTTGAATGTCTTTAGGAGGGTAAAACAAGGAATGCCTTCCAATTATGAATTGCATTGTGAAAATTGGATTTGTATAAAATTCCAAGGCTTGTCTAGTACAGGATTATTAATACCCCGTTTGGTTGGATGGAAGTGAGAGGTGAGAAGAAATAGAAGTGAAGTGGAAGTAGAATTGAGATTATTGTATGTTTGGTATGCAGGAGGGAACTCACTTCCATCAAACCCCCTATGGAACTGGCCATACTTCCCTGGAATCAATTTTATTTTTCAGTTTTACCCTCCAGCTTTTCAGCCCAACCTTCAGGCTTCCAAGTTCTCCTGATGACGGAGGATGGTGAGGAGTAAAGCCGGTAATATGGGCTTAACCTATAGGCCCGCAAATTGAAGAAGTGTTAGGGTTGGGATTTTCCTAACTTGCAAAAATATGGGCCGCATAGGCCCTCACTGCATGGCCCGTGGGTTGATGTGGGCCAGCCTGCAAATTTTTTTTATATATAATAATTTCATAAAACCTATAAGTTGTCTACTCCTATCTTGGTACATTCCAATCCAAAGAGAAAAAATTTTAGCCACTTCCCATCTTCTTTAAATAAAATTATTATATCTTAGTTGTTTGAGGATATCTTATGTTTTTCATTTATAAACTTTGACAAATTTGATAACTTTATCTCTTAAACTGTGGATTATATTTTTAAATTTTTATAAGAGGAATGATTGATGCTAAGAAGGTAAATTTAATAACTTATATATATATATATATATATATATATATATATATATATCGTATTTTAGACCGCCTTTAAAAAATAGGAAATTGATTTTCTTTAAAAAAAATACGGGCCCATCGGCTAACCTACAATCCGCACACTGTGGATTATGCCAACCCACAAAAGTATAGGTCGCATAGGTCCACATCGAGTGGCCTGTGGGTTGGTGCAAGCCAGCCTGCAACCGAGGAGTTGGCCAATATTGCCGGCTCTAGCAAGGAGGACAGTGAAGACAATAGCAAACAGTAAGGATAGTTGCAAACGACAAAACTCGACTCTTGATATGGTTTTCGAAGATTAATGGCTCGTTTGGATTAGCTTATGGAAGCTCCATAAATGCTTATAAATCGTGATTCACAGAATACGAAGTAACTTTTACAATCTATGAGGTTGCTTTTACAGTCTACGAAATAAATATGTGAAAAAGATTTATCTCAATTTATATAAATCAGACTTATAAAATAAACCTGATTGAAAATAGAATTTCAAACGTGCTATTAAGCATGCTCGTTCTCCTCTTTATTCTGTGATGAGCGCGCGACGGACAATAAACGACAAACGGTGGACAACGACAACAAGAGATGCCATACTTGTAGAACATGACAACAGATCTAAGTCGACTACTGGTGCTACAGATCTGACGATGGCATTCGATCTTGATTCAGCCTTTGGTTTCGACTATGGAGTTCTTTCCCGAACTCATCATAACTCATTCTAATTTCATGTTCTAATGACTTATCATTCCTTCTATGCCTTCTCGATTTTGATTTCCATTGTGAATGTTGTTTGATTCCGCTGGTTTATTGTTTGCTTTCTTCAATTTCGATTGCCATTTTGTTGGTTTCTTGTTTCTGATGCATTCTTCGCTTATTTATGGTTTTTTTTTTCTATTTTGATTTTTGATATTTGATTTTTGGTTTTATTTTGTTTGATTTTCATGTGTGGGGATCAATTCTTGCTTATGGCTTGATTTCTTGTAACCATCTTCTTCCATGGCAGAAGCTTGAGCTACCGCTGGTGGTTTTCACGGGGACTGGGGTTGTTTTGGGAAGGGTATATTAGTTTTTTTATATTTAAAATTAATGTATTAATTAAAAAATAAATCACATTTTTATAATCTTACTAAACATATTTTTAATCTCACTTCCGTTTTTTACAAAAACTCCTTTAGTGTACCAAACAAGGCATCAGAGTTGGAGCCTGGAGGTGAATTTTAAATTTTTGGCTCAACATTATCATCAACGGACTGTACTCTTGACTCAACCTAAATGTGAAGACATCCAAAACAAGAGTTTTCCTTCCTCTGTCCAATAAGCACCAACACCCAAATTCAATTTAAAAATGGGGTCTTTGTTTAAATTGCTAACTCAGCAGTTGCATCCATCACTAACGTGGGCCTGGACCATTGTATGGAGGGAGGAGATAAGGAGACGACGCATCTTTTTGTCTCTATTTTAATTTTGATAAAAATTAATTATATTACATAATTAAAATTTAAACATACTTTAATTGCTGAGTCGTTAGTGAGAGTTAACGGTGTTAGAATAAAAAGAATAAAAGCATACTTTATAAACTTAAGGGACTAAATTAAAATGTAAGGTAAACTTAAAGGATTGAAACTATATGTTAGAAAGTTATTGAATTTTATGGCAGAATTAATGAAATTTAAAATTTTTCTTATATAAAAAATGTTAGAATTGCCCAAAAAAAAATAGGACTAGGGAGTATAAGCCCAGTTTCCACTTTATATTATACTCCGTAATTCCCTCCTTCATCTTCACCGTCGTGATGGCTACTGGATAATTCTTCCATCTAAGATCTAACAGCAAAAGCTGACAACCCGTTTGGGTATTTTGAATAGAGATTGGAACCTTAAAAAATATTTTTAAATCATGATTTATGGTATACGAGGTAAGTATGTGAGAAGAGTTTTGTTTCGACTTACGTGAATCATATTTATAAACTAATTTTAAGCTATCCCAAACAAGCTAAATCCGATCCTAATTGTACCTCCCCGTTCTTCAAAAACACAAAACTAAAAAAGATTACTTGTATCTGGTATGGAGAACTAAGACACATTATGCACAGTTAAAAGTATTAAATTTAATATTATCTCTTTTCTTTAATATAAGACACATTAATTTAATTTAATTAAAAAAATTAGTTAATATGATATATATATATATATATATATATATATATATATATATATATATATATATATATATTCTAAAACACTTTAATTATTTTCTTTAGTTCTACCATCCCTTCTCTTTAACTATTTTAACTATTATTGAGGAATCATCAACAAAGATAAATTAATAAAAAATAGAGAAACATAAGTATATTTAAAACTAATATGAACCTTAAAAAAAGCACTTTTTCATGTAAACCATGATTTCCTACAAAATTTGCTAAACACCCACAATTTTATGAAAATCCTGTTTTTCATTCAAATCATGGTTTGACCTTCCCAAACCTTGGTTTGCTGAAAAAGCTTCTTTTATGTGCTTGTTTGTTATCACTTATTTGAATCGGGTTTATTATATAAGCCCGATTCACGTAAATCGAGATAAATCTCCTCCACATATTTATCTCGTAGACCGTAAAAGCACCTCGTAGACCGTAAAAGTTACTTCGTATTCCGTGAATTACAATTCATAAGCACTTATGAAATTTTCAACCGCTATTCCAAACAAGCTTATGTGTGTTTGGAAACACACCAAACCATGGTTTTAAATTATGATTTGCATAAATCAAGATAAAACTTATCTCACATACTTATTTCGTAAATCGTAAAAACTATTCTCAAAAATTAATTCCAAACACAATGGTAGTCAAAATATTACCGTGGGGTAATAATTTCCTCATCTCTCCTCTGCCTCTACACTGTTTCTGCAGAGATTCCCTATCCTTTACCTTTTATCTTCTCACCTCTTCTCCGTCTCCACTTGCAGACATTCCCTATTATATATGTAATTATTATAAATTATTTTTTATAATATATATATATATATATATATATATATATATATATATTAAATTTTTCAGATAAATTTATACCATTTTTTTATATTTATTATGAAATTTACTACTACATAATACATAAAATATAATCTTATCATTTATATATAATTATCATAAAAGCTAATATCCTTTTCAGTAATTTGACTATAAAAAAAATTATTTTAATTATAATATCTAAACACTCTCATTTTATCAAAATCACTTTTTTCTCATAATCTACTCTCTAAAATCACTTTTTTTTCACTTTTACTCCATAAACTATTCTCAAAAGCTAATTCCAAACACACCATCAAGGTAGTAGGAGGGAGTGTAAACATTATCCTTTGCGGTTTTGGCTGGCGTTAATTAAAAGTGCAAAATCAATCACTATATATATTGCCGGGGAAAGTGGGCAAGGCCGACCAACACTTGTCTTAAAGTTATTCATAAGAATTACAGAGGAAGCAAATTATAATAATGCATTTCCCAATCTTAACGGGAAATTTAAGTTGTGCAATGCTTGTGTTGTTTTAGAATTTACAAGAGGAAATGGAAGCCAACATTTTAGGAATTAAGATAAGATGTACAATTTAAAGGTAAATGTACAACACGAGAGCTTTGCTTGATCTTGTTCATACACGAGGATCGGAGTAGAAGCCTCCAGTGAAAGCATCCGTAACAGAGAAGTGAAGGTTCTCGGAGGGTTTCCAGTGACGCTTCCTCTGATTAATAAACCAATTGTTAATTTGCTTCTGATCCAGCCCCGTTGACTTTGCCAGTTCTATCTTATCCCCTTCCTGCATTGTTTATTCATTATGAATGTGAAGAATAACATTCAATTGATTTGGACATTAAACCCAACAATGCAAGTTTTGAATGAATGGCGAGAATTACCGTGGGGTAAGGCCATTTGTAGTGAACATTCCACCAGTCAAGAAGCGTTTGCCTAGCTTCCTTGGGAAGTTTGCCTTTCTTCTTCTTCTTGGAGAACTCCAATTTCAAACTACTAATCCGACCCCCAAACTTATTTAAAAGCCTATCCTTTAGCTCCCGATCTTCCCCCCGCGCATCTTCTGCATCACCATCTTCTGAAGACATGCCTCCATCATCTGCACACAATAAATATCATATAACTCTGCAGTCAAAATAATGTCCAACAGTCCCAGGGGGTTGAGATAATTCGCTTCTGGGCCGATTAATCCAAGGGAGGGCCCAAGAACCGGGGTTAATGGGCTAGATAAGAGGCCCAGGAGTATAGACTTGCGTGTGACAGGCACTATGTCCGACAAGGATTTGACCCTCACATGATGAGGGGGAGTGTGGGGGTACACTGTAAAGAGCAGGACTGTGTTGGAAAAGGAAGAAAAAGTGGAAAGAGAGAGCGATAAGTGTCAGTGGCTGGTTGCGTCGATTGTCATTTGTCAAGTCAGAGGCAGGGCGAGAGGCTGAGGCTGAGGCTGAGACTGAGACTAGAGAGAGAGAGAGTGATAGAGAGAGGCCAAATACAGTAAGTAAGATGTTGCGGCGAACGAGCCAACCCAACACCAGAATGCACATGAGACGTCTTGCTTTTTTTTTTTTTTTTTTTGAATTAGGGAAAATGGAGAGGCAGGAGGCAATGAGAAGAGGGCCCCATCAAAAAAGATGATGATAAGATATCCTATAAAGGTGTAGCTTCAGAACAAATGCCAAAAAGGGAACGAAGAGTGAGTGGATACATGGTAATAACAAGTGTTAAAATATGTGAGCTGCGCCAGATAAGACTGCTCATCGAGAAGGGAGGGAGGGGGGGGGGAGAGAGTGAGAGAGGTTGTTGTGTCGATCTGAAGAAAAAGCTGCGAAAAGAGAAGGGGCCAGAGAAGGCATGTGAAAGTGGTAATAATGGCAATAACTAATACACGCATCAGAGACCACCCGCTCTGCTCGGGATTTCCCACTTTGTATTCCCTCCCTCCCTCACCATCGCCCAAATATTCATTGCTCTCTCTCTCTCTCTCTCTGCGCACAATGCTCCTCGTGACTTTCTCCTTTCCAAATTCCGAGCCTTCCATCCAAAAGAAGCATCTCTATACAACATATTTACTACTATTTTCATACACTCCAAAACAAACACTAAATTACTCCATCTGAAACAATATGTAAATCCAAAAGAAAAAAAAACATTCCCCTTAACAAATTGAAGTTCGTGTCCAAAAAAAGCTGATTTATTTCTAAAGAAAGGGCCAGACACCGTCAATCAATAATTAATAGTAAGAGCAAAAATTAATTCAGATAAAAATATTATCTCTGCCCGTTAACTTGATTGGGAGGTGCATGCAAAGCAAAACCTATCAAGGCAAAACAAATTTGCTTTCATTTTGTCTACAAATGTGATCCATATCACACGATAACCACTTGAATCAAATCAAATCAAATCAAGCAATTTGACTTATGAAATATATTAAGCATTGTCGTCAGCTGATCTGGGTGTAGCAAAAATACTGCAACACCTAAGGCATTCTAGATAGCCAAAACCAAGGAGTTTTGATTGTCTGAGACATCAAAACTTGATAGTTAGCTCAGTAAACAATCCAAACACACGTTGATCAACAAGCAGCTAGCATATTTCACAAAGTTGATCAAGTCCCTTGGATATCAATATATACTTAGATCCTAGTGAAGACAAAAAACCCAATAATTAAAACACAGGCAGTTTAATAACTGGCCAATCAAGCAGCCCAAAATATGCTAGTTAATTACAAATACAAGATCCGATTTGATGCCTGCGATGGTTGCACTACATATGAAAAAAGTGAAAAATTCAAACAAAAAGATGAACGTTGGCCTGTTTGGATTGGCAATAGAAAAACTTGTTCACGCAAGTCGAGACAAGACCCCTCACATAAATTTATCTCGTATACCGTAAATCATGTTAGAAAAGTAGCTTCTACCGCTAATCCAAACCGACACTAACAGAACTTTGTTTGCATTATTATTTGATAGGCTGTTCCTATTGCTTTTCAAGCACGCGTTTATGGAAAATATGCAAGGCTTACAAAAAGAAAGATTATGGAGAATCTACATCAAAGCATATGCAATGCAAAGGCCATTTAAAAATTAAAACATCACTGAAAAGTTAATCTGTACTTAAAAATAAATTATATTAGTTAGTTATTAAAAATGTTAAACATCAACACTGAAAAGGTAATCTGTACTTCCAGATAAACAATATTAGTTGTTTAGCTGCCATTCATGACCAACTAGAGCAGGTTTTCTAGCATAGAAAAGGTACACCAAAAAAAATAAACGGAAGAAAGAAAGAAACTGATAAAAATACAAGGCATTAACAACAAAAGCAAATTACTACACATCTCGTCTAGTTGATGTACAAAAGACATGGGCAATGATTTGTTAAAAAGGGAGAAATAACCAACAAATTGTTAAAAAGACAATTCATTAAGAGCAAGTATAATTCTTTCCAGATTAATTATCTTGACTCTCCTGAACATAAAGGTGCCAAACAGAAAAAATAACTACAGATATTAGTATCAGATTTATCCCCAAAAAATTAACAATACTTTAGTCGCAGACAAACTATGATATCAACCCCTTTAGAGTACAATTTCCAAAGGGGCATTTTATACTAAAACAGCATGTATCACTTATGCTCTTTTGGAACTCGATAACTAATAAAGTATAGAAGAGCATGGTAAGATATTACTATCAGATATGATTTGCTCAACTAATCCAAAATGGGAAAGTTGAGGAGTTACCATAAGGAGTCATGAATGTCCAACAATTTGATTAACAGCTAATCTATGTCTAAACTTCAAGTCTGACACATATGACTTTCACATGACAATTTGAATTTTTTTTTTTTTTTTTTTTTTTGGCCAAGACAATTTGAATTTAACCAGACTAAAATGAAAGCAAAAAATATTCTGGAATCTTCTTTGACAATTAACAGCTAACATTTTTTATTAGTTTATTATACTTATAACACACACGGCTTGTATAGGATGGAAAAATCAGGAGTTCGAACGTTGAGTCATTAGGAATTAGGAGATAACAAGATAAAAAATACTATTTATTATTTTTATGCTGTTATGAAGCCGAAAACATCACCACAATTTCCACGATTAAAGGGAAAGCCATGCATCATTTAGAAGAAGACTAACAAAAATATATTGCAAGCATATATACAATAATTAGAAACCAAGAGTCATGGGGTCAAAACTTCCCAAAAGAAACTAGCATGTACATATTCTGAATAAATATGAGCTGTAAGCTTACTGATTATTGATAAGCATGAAGCTAAGTCAGTGTCAGGGAAGTCACCAAACCCTGGTTTCAGACACCATTTTCCGCAAGCTGAGGAGGTAAATCATAAAAAATTATTCTCCAAAAACTAATCCAAAGGCACACTAAGAATCTAGCCTGTTTCACTCCATCAGAATTTAGGCAGATAACAAGAAGAGAACAGCATCTAAAGACTGAAGCTAAAGGAACAGTACGGGAAAAACATTTGAAGGGTGGATGCAAAAGGCCCCTTAAAATAATTGTTCCATGAGAGCATATTACTATATCATCAACGTCTGTCTGTCGGTCTGTGTCAGCAATGTCCAAATTAGAGAGCCAAGCACAAAAATGTATTGATGGTTAAAAAACACTTTCAACAGTCAGAAGCTAAGCAGAACAAAAGGGGGAAGAAGGTGGAGGAAACAACAACAAACAAATCAAACAAGACGATTTGATTCGAGACCCATATAAAGAAGAAACTGATGAAGAGAGAGAGAGAGGGAGGGAGATGTAAACACAGTTGACCAGAAATGACCAAGGAATCCATGTTTCTTTCCCAAGGCGAAAGAAAGAAACACAAGAAACGCGGGCAAATAGTGAAAGCGCGAGGGAAGGAAAAGTCACAAATCAACTGCAGATTAGCAGTAGATCAAGAAACGCAATAGTTCTTAGGGTTTTCTTTTCTTTTACAGCTGTTCGATGTAGCGTTAGGCCATCCGCTATATCAAACATGTATTTGATGTTACCAAGTTAGATTAAGAATTCTGCGGAGGCAATATTTATGTTCTCAACAAGAGAGCAATCATATAAACAATGCTCAGCGCAGGCTCTTCCTCATCCAAAAGCTTTCAAAGTAGTCCTTGGTATGTTTATCCGGATATAACGCAACAGAAGACGACGCTGGCACACAGAAATAACAAAGAACATCGAGAAGTTAACAAGGGACGAAAAAGATTACTGACCGGAGAGGTTAGGAACGGAGGCACCAGAGCAGAGATGGCTGAGCTGGATTTCGATGTCGTTGAGGAAAGTAGTGGCTTCGTCAAAAGGCCGGGAAAGGTCAGATTTATACTTTATCAGAAGATCGCAATACGTTTCCTGTAACCACAAAACACGCAGACAAAAACCCTGAGTGAAAAACCAGAGGCACAATGAACTCGTCCAGCTATAAATAGAGCGTAGTAGACGTGAGCATAAGAGAGAGAGAGTCAGTAAACCCAAAAAAAAAAAAAATTAAAACAAAAAGAAGGAAGGAAGGGAGGGGGGGGACCATGAACTCGTCGAGCTCGGGATCGTCACCGAAGCACGTGGAAACAACCTCTCGCTTACGAACATCATTTTCTCGCTTGATTTCATCTAAGAGACACGCTATTTCTGGAGTCGCCCCTACCTGACACACGCCAAAAAGAACGCTTCACAACGTCGCAACGAATTATAGCAAAGATATATATAGTTTGTTAAAATAACTTCTGAAGAACGATTCCGTTCAACAATTTAGGGTCAGAAACTAGAACCAAAAGGCCTGGTTTGAGACTTGCGATAGTGAAGTCCTTTCTTACCTTGTGTACTTGACGACGACTTCAGAATTTCTAGAATTGAAAAACGACTAAATAATAGAAAAGAAACCGTGATGCTGACAAGCCTCGAAAAGCTTGGAGGAAAAAAAACTCGGAAATTAAATCAGCTAAGAGAAGTGCATTCGGAAATGGAAATGAAGGAAAAACAGTGAATCGAAGGGCCTTTTGCTTTTCCTGTGGTTATTTATGATCTGGAGATTATGAAATCACCTTCTGACAATCGATGAAAGCTTGGAGAAGACGAGGATAGTGAGGATGAGAAGCGATTTTAGCCTTGATGAGAGAGGAAGAGGCATCGTCGTCAGGTTGAATTTCAGGGGCAACAGACGGCGGCTCAGCTTCGGTAATGGCGGAAAGCAGGTCATCTGATCCGAACATCGGATTCCGATCGTGGAAGCCGCCGGAGGAGGAGGATGAGGGGAGAAAACTCTGGTAATCAGCGGCGAATATGAGGTTCTCCGGCGTCATCAAGGCCTTGTCAGAGTAGTCCACCGACAAAGGCGCTCCATAGATTTCTTCCATCGCCGGTCAACCGCAAAAGCACCAGCACCGAGAGTGTGTGCTTGGCAGAAGCACCTTCTGGAAGAAGAAACGATACCGGTAAATACAGCCACTTCCCAATACAATAAATCGAACATCTCGCCACACTCGCACTCGCTCACCGTTACATGATTTACACCTTCACAATTTTGTAAATACGATTGAGTTTAAAATTATCTTATCTTTATATAGTGAAATATAATCAACATTTAATTTGTTTTTGCAATGACAAATTTATCTGTATGAAATTTTAGTTTATGTTATAGGTAATTTTTGATGGAAAAAGAGTCTTTCTATTAACTTCATTCTCTACTTAATATCTTAACTATTAAAATATAATCTAATAATTAAGATATTAAGTAAAAAATAATAATAGAAAGGTTAATGAAAACACCCTTTCTTTTATATTGAGGAAGTTATCCAGGATTGTCCTGCTGTCTCCTAGCATTAACATCCAATGTCGTTGTTATTATAATTTATACTACTAACAAAATCTTATATAAGACATTGAGAATTGTGTCATACATAGCTGTGTTGATTGTAAGGCATAACTTTACTCAGTAATTAGTTGGATTAGGAGAAAGATATGTTGCTTATAGATATCAAAGGACATTTTTCATTAAGGGATGGTATATAAAGTAAAAGGGGTTAATACAATACTTGATTCTTTTATTTTTATTTTAATTTTGGTGTTTGACCCCTCCCTCAGGTTTTTAAATCATAAGTTTTAATATAAAGTTTTATTCCGTTTATCAATCCGTATAATTTAATAAAAACATAAGTCATTTTTTTTCTTAGGGAATTAAAACTAGTGATTTGAAATTTAAACATCCAAAATGAAAATAAGAATAAAATTAAAAGACCAAATATTATATTAACCACTTAACAATTAAAATGGTATGTTAGGCTAATTAATATATTTTTTATAAAAAAAACTGATTTGACTAATTTATTTAATTTATATAAATTATTTATTAAACTCTTATATTGAGAGACTAGTAAATAAGCATTTAAAAAGGAGAGTTGTGGAGGATGGG
Organism: Albizia julibrissin; assembly: GCA_037074505.1. NCBI lineage: Eukaryota > Viridiplantae > Streptophyta > Magnoliopsida > Fabales > Fabaceae > Albizia > Albizia julibrissin. The sequence goes on along the minus strand of CM073488.1, from coordinate 35,804,513 downwards.
AGAAAAGAGACAGATGAATTGGGATTGGGGGAGAAGAGCACTGAAGGGACCCAGCAGGCCAGAAGCGAAACCGAGTTGGTAAGCAGTAGTATATATTTATTGTTTGAGTGTGTTTAGATGATCGATGAGAAAAGTGACTTGTTTAAAAAATGATTTATGGATAAGTTAGATTGAGTAAAAGTTAAATTGTGTCAATTATTTATGTTTGGATTGACGATTGGATAAGTTCTTTTAGAAAAGTGAAATGTGTTTGATTTAGCTTTTATTCAAGTGACTTTTATGATATTTAAAATAAAAAATTGTAAAATATATGAAAAGTAAGAAAAATATATTTAATCAAATTTAGCAATGGTAAAATAGATAATTAAATTGCAATGAAAATGAAAATAAATTAGAATTGATACAAAATTAAAGTTTTTGATACAGTCAAATATAACATAACTAATCAAATCAAATGTCTTGTACAATTAGGTTCCTGATGGTGTTATAAATATGATTTATTTGGGTCGAAGATGTCCAAGGATCATTTGTTGACGATAGCTCTTGATCTTGACTATTATCTACATTAACTGTATTCTTATTTTCTACATCCCTAAAGTCTACGTCAGTTTGAAAAATTCTTATAAGCTCTTAATTTAAGCCAAAAGCTACTTATTCCAGCTTAAATGAAAAGTGACTCTTTTTTTTCTTTTAAGCTCTTAATTTAAAAACCCACCCAAGCACCTAATAATTCATCTCTCTAATTGAATTGAGCTTATACCTTACTATAAGCCCACCCAGGCTACTTAATTTATATAAATTATTTATTAAACTCTTATATTGAGAGACTGAGTAAATAAATGAATATCTGTTATAAGCTCATCCAATTGCATAGTTTAAGCTAGGGTTTGGAATAGTGATTGAAACCTTTAAAAATGTTTTTCAATCGTGATTTACGGTATATGAGGTAAATTTTATGATATAAGTGCGATTCACGTAAGTCGAGATAAAATTTCTCTCACATACTTATCTCATATACCGTAAATATCAATTAAAAAGCACTTTTAAAAGTTTCAATCACTATTCTAAATACTCACAGCTTTTAAAAATAACTTTTATGATTTATGAAATAAACATATGAAAAAATTTTTATCTCAACTTAAAAAAAAACTTATAAAACCACGGTTTTAATGGTTTACCAATACTCACCAGTATTATTCCTCATATAGTTTTTTTATTTCGATTTTTAACCACCTATTTTACTCATTCTCAATTCCACCACTATCAAAAGTGGAGAGAATCCAACTCGTTTTTTTAAAAAGAAACAAAATAAGAGGAGGATTAAACCAACTTTGTGAGTTTGAACTTATGGTCACTCCAATATTAGGAGACATTTTTTTATAAGTTTAATTTAATTAGGTCTCCATGTTAAGATAGCATCTACAAGTCAGTTATCAACAAGATTCTTATATCTACATTAAGATTTGAACTCATAATTATATAGGCTATGAATTAATTCTTACCTAACTGAATCAATTTTTGTTTGTAAAACAAATGCTTATTAAAAAAAAAAAAGAAGAAGAAGCATGTGCTAAGCATGGAGAAGAAATTCTCTATATTTTTCTGTTAGGTCTTAAACGATTTTCCAATAGAAATTTTAAATTTTGTCAATTATGTAAAAGAGCCTTTCATCAAAATAAATAAGAAAATGACTCTTCTTGAAAAATCATGATGTCCGGATGAAGACATCCCTACGCATTATATTTCAGTACTACTAATCTATTTTTAATAAAGAATGCTGGTGTACTTTAAAAAAAATAGTTTAAATTTCATTGGTTTTATATCTTTCAATAAACCAAAAAATGATAGTCCCATTGAATTAATGTTGAATTATTTTTTCAAATTCATTTAATACACCAAACATAACTATGTGTCCGTAAACTTTCATACAAATTTTTGCCTTAACATCTGTAGATTAGGGACGTTTGTGTGTTAAAGATTATTTGTCTCTTTGGAAAGTCAGTTTCGCTTTAATATATCTATTGCACGAAATGATAATATAGTTACCATAACAGTTTCAGATAATATATAGTTATAAAAAATATAAAATCCATACAGCAATATAAATTAATTAGTGGGCAAGACATGAATAATAATACACACAGTACAAACTAGAGGAGATAAGTATATATTATTGTCGCTTGCCCACCTTCCCTGACATTTGAATTAATAACAGGAAGACATGACCCATAAGCTAAGATTTTTTTTTTTGGAAAAAATAATATTTTAATTATGTCTTGGCGAAAAAATCTTAGATTCCAACCGTAGTACATATTTTAATACGTTTAAAAACCTCACTCGAAATATTCCAGGTTAATTTTTTATCATCACCGAGATGTTATAGAACACTGCAATCTCGTATCTCCTTTTAAAATAAATAAACTAACTACTTCTATGTTTTATTCCTTTCGCCCACATGTCTTTTAAAGGTTTGTCCGGGGTTAGATTCTATTTCCCCAAAAACATTTGTATATAATATTTAATGATTTGATATTATGTTTGTTTATTATTATTCTTGAATATTTTATTTATCAAACAAATATGCGAGCTATGGGCAAGCAACTAACTTCTTACAGGGGTAATTCATGGATTATCAATCCAACCAGAATCAAACTGGCCATGGTTATATTATACAAAAATATTTATATATAACCATGACAAAAATAATATTTAAATAAAAATGCTTTAATCCAAGAGTAAATGAACGTTCATATATAACCTAACAAAACAATGTTACTAAATTATATATATAATCGACTAATATTTTTTATTGCAAAACAATACCGTTCTAGACTTAAAAAAAGAAAGGCTAGACTATATAAAATTCAATCAGATTAAATCGTCAATAGGTCAAGTTGATCGGGTCAAATTAATTAATTACTTTGATTATCCTAGTGATTGGGTTACAGGTCCGACCAACTGAGCTAATTCAAGTTTGCTTGTGTGATGGATTATATGTGTAAGGTAGATTGTAAAACAATCAAAGAATATATGCGTTTTCTTTGTTTAATTTCCATGAGTCATATCACGGCTACATGTTATTACTATAATAATAAGCCTTTATGAATAAAAATGATGTATATAGTATTTAAAAAAGTGAAATCATGGAATAAAGTAAAAGTATTAACTTAAATAAATGTATAAAATCTACGTCAAGTCCAATTTTTTATGAATCAAAATGGTGCAGCTCAACTCAAGCATTTTTATAGAGTATATATGGAACTATCGATTCATATTTAGTACTGAAATTTAATAAATATTTTAAATCTACACACATAGATATACATATAATATCTGTTTTTCCCAGCATTCACCCTATATTTTAATTTTGAGAAAATTCGAGGGACATAATACTATAAGGTAAAACTTCAAAAAATAATAATTTTTTTACCATTTAAAAAAAAAAAAATCTTCCTAATACTCTTTCCTCCTTATTTTCCCTTCAGAGTGATTGAAAAAACACAGAATCGGGAGAGATCAAAAGCAAACAATCCAAACATTACACTTTACTGATTTGAGTAAGTTACTTGATTAAGATGATGAAATTCAAATCCGCGTGGTTCCTACATTAATCGAATCTAAGATTCCTTTGTTCTTTTCTTGTGTGATCATAGTAGTAATAAGATAGAATCTTCACTCAGCTGTTTGTTTCCAATATCATTCGATCCGTTCAAGTTGAAGTCCAAAATATATACTTTAAAATAAATTAATTAATTGGAGTGTAAATGCCGAATTTCCAAGATTATGTTCTGCCTTTCACAAGTAGATCGAGTTGTGAATACTTTAGGTTGAATCATGCTTTTTTTTTTTTGAAAAAAAATTATTGCATTCCTCTATTTTCAAATGTAAGTTTTATTTTAAGTTTTAAATTTTATAACTGTGAACTTTAAAAAGAAATTATTTTTTCCATTGTATGGACTATCATTTATCCAAACAGGCTGTGAGGAATACCCGATTCTGATTGCTAACAAGGCCCCACGTACAGATGCTGATTAAGAAGTTAATTAATTGAACAGTGAGAATACGCGTTGTGTACTGTTCCAGTTTTTTTTGTTGTTGATAAATATACTGTTCCCCGTTTTAATTATTTACAACCACTAGAGATTAGATGACATTTATGGGAAATTTTTCAATCTTTGTTACAAACATCTCCATGAAATTAAAATAAGAAGATTAAAAAAAGGAATACGCCAGAGTCATGTCACGTGTTATTACTTTTTTTTATCTTTTTTCTGAAATATATATTATAAAAATATATAAGAAAAAAATAACCTTCTTGACCCAACAATAAAAGTACGTTAGAAATTGAAATTTTAATTATAATGAGTAATTTTTTATTTTAAGTATTGAACACATCCTCTTAGAAGCTGAAATGCCAAACATTTTTTTATAAAATATATATCAATATTGAATACATACAGTATAAAAAAATAAACATTATATATGCTCCCTTAGAAAAAGGATCAAAACTCAAAAGTCTCACCAGATACCTTACAAAAAAAAAAAAAAACTGGATGGAGTATTTCTTATCCCTGATAATACTATATCTATAAGAAACATTTTATTATTATTCTGCATGCGCGTTTCAAATTTTAAGGACACTTTAATGGAACAAAAACTCGGAAAAATTATAATTAGTTCTAAAATCTTGAGAGATTTAAATATGATTTTTACGAAGATCAAAACACCTTTTTACGAAGACTTAACCAACGATGTTGACCACCTTTGACCAATGACTGACTGGCCAACCACTGGTCAAAGAAAGTATTTTTTTAAACATTCTTTATAACTTACAAATCAATATCTCTCATATTACAAAAGCAAACTTCTTAAAACTCGAGCTGAAATTCTGACGTGACTTTAATTTACTATATTATTTTTATTACTTGTGAAATTTTAATTAAAAGATTTATTTTTTTAAAAAAAATAGAAATGTGAATTACATAAGTAACTAATTAAAATTAAAATTAGTCGAGTTATTATATTTTAACTAGTTAGACAATAAATGATATAATAAAACATGTTTATAGATGAATTTCTCAAACCCAAGCGTTGATGTCTTTGCCAATTTATAAATGTCGAAGTTTAGAACCTTTTTAGATCATATGTTGGTAATGCTTTATTTCTAAATACTAAATTGTTAATATTTTAATAAAACAATATAAAATTACAATATTATTTTCTTTAACTAACATGTTTTTAATTAATTGAATATCCTTACTTAATTGAAAAGGCTAAATGGATAATTACTATTTTTAAAAAATATTAATGTGACAATTATTTTGCAAGGAAGAGAATATTCGATAATTTGTTAAATGGGTCTTCATCTACTGTAGTCATAACTAGAAGTGTACTGCACATAACATCCTTTAGGGTTTGTTTGGTATGAGGGGAGGGGAGGGAAATTGGGGGATTTTGCTCTCCTCTCTTTATTTGAATAACTAAAAATTTTAGAAGGGGAGAGAGAATTTTCTAAAATTCTCTCTCCCCTCCCCTCCTAACCCTCCCCTCCAAAATTGGGGGGATTTGGAGAGAAATGTTAATGTTTGAGCTTAAATTGACTAATATGTCCATACCATTTTAAAATATTTTCACAATACCCTTCTCATTATTTAATTACAAAATTATAATTTTACACAGTAAATGTCATTTATAATTATATTTATTTAATTTTTATAATTATAAAATTATAATTTTATGTATTAAATTCCTTATATAATTATATTTTATTAAATATGTTAGAAATTTATTAAATACAAATTAAATAAAATAAGAGCAAAATTGTCCATATAAAAATATTTCTCCTCCCCTCCCCTCCTATACCAAACACAATACTATTAAAATCCCTTCCCTCCCCTCTCTTTTTGCCAACCCAAACAAGGTAAAAGAAAATTCCTATCAAATCCTCCACTCCCCTCCCCTCCATCGAGCCAAACATAGCCTTAGAAACCAACCAAGCCCAACGCGTATTAGGCGCATAACAAATATCTTATCTAAATTATATGGGTTAATTAACCTAATGAATTTAACGTATAATTCACATATGAGCCATGCTATTTTTTTTAAAAAAAATGGTTGCATCCCTTTTTCCTTCATTAAAAAAAAAGATTTAAATGTCTTTCTTTCAGTTCAATAAGTAGAGAATTATTGAAACAATCACATACATCATGGCCATACGACAAGAATTTTGCACATACCTAATTTACTAAAGTACTCATACGAAATTAAAGTACTGATATGGACCCTAATCAAGTTACACAACAAGTTCGCTATAGATAAAGAGAAGAGAGAACTCTTATAAGGAAACATTTTAGAGGGAGGATTGTATCATATTCAAACTTACTATTCCCTCAATCTCACATCTTATATATAGCATACTATTTATAGTCATATAAGAATAAATGTAACTCTCAAATGTACGGTTATGTGTTAATAGATATAACTTTACTGTAAAGGAATATCTGTCTTCATTTGCATAGTAGCCCCTCTGGACTTTAACCACCATGAATAGATTAATATATTTCAACAAAAACGATCTAGTTAGAGTTTTGTGATTTCACAAGATAATAATGATATATCCACCAATGATGGATTAATATATTTCAACAAAAACAATCTAGTTAGAGTTTTGTGATTTCACAAGATAATGATATATGTCATATGCCTTGATGTAAGACATAATTAAGCTAGTTTATATTTTAAGAAAATAGCTAAAAAAACTCCCATTGCAAAACTTGTTGTTCAAATGTATCTAAACTTATTTAAAGATTCAGGCGTAACCTATTTTTGGTGGGCATGATTCCACTGTGTGCAAGACGGAATATATTTAAACATAGTTGGAAGTATGTTGTGTAATTGAAGAATAAGAGTTTCGTACCAGTTCAAGAACCTGGGTCCTTAGGTGCATTTAAACAATAAATTTTGCAATGAAAAAATTTTTCCGCAATTTTCCTAAAATAGAAAATAGCTTAACTTTTAGCAATACACAAATAAAAAATTAAATAATACTAGCTAGTAGAAAGTATAACACTGAGAAATCAAGTTAAATGAATGAAACATACCTGCTAGGAGGCCGAATGAGAGAGAAAGAACAGATACAAATACTGAAAATACGAGATATTTGCAGCGACTTTATATTATATAGTGTTAATTGGTATGCATCTCTAGTCTTGTTTGATAATTCTTGCTGGGTTTGGACAATATAATGGAATATATATAGCAGTGTTCTTCATATCAAACGCCAAAAATATCTGAGGATCCAATTTAAAATAGATTATCATGTGGAGATATTGCAGAATCCATCAAAACCTACACTATGCGTGCATATAATAATTAAACTAATAGTAGTTTTCCACATACAACTTTTCTAAAGTTGTCTTTGTGTAGTTTGTATATATACAGATTTCATCTTCATCAACTTGAATTCCTAAATATTTTCCTTCCTTTCTGATTCTCTTATCTTAGGGGGGAAAAACATGCATGCATGCACGGACATATCTTTTAAGTGTGCACGTGCACTTTTTTAAAAAAACAAAACAAAATCTGACTTTTCATTGATCTTTTATGTACGAATAATTAATATTTAAATTACACATTATATGCGAATTCGAATTTGTTTGAATTGTAAATGTTGTCATCGCGTTAATTCGTAAAATTAAAATTAATACAAAGATGAGTCCGGTAAAAAAAAAAAAATTAATACAAAGATAAGGTGTTTCATTTTTCTTCACTACTACAGGGAGATAATGAATTTTTATGTAGTATAATATATTTGTTGAGAGGATATAAATCCAATCCATAATATTCTTAGGGTTTTCTTTTCTCTCTTTTCCTTTCCAATCATTGGAAATATGCATGTAATTTTTTTTCCAGACTAATCAAATAGTAGTAAGGAAGAAAGGTATCTTTGGACTGAGTGCATGAACGTTTAATAAATATAAGTATCTTTGGTCCAAACTCCACGGTTCTGATAATTTAAGCTTTTAACTATGCAGTCAATTTCAAGAAATTCTTTTGACCAGCTTTAATTAGCCTCATATTCTAGACCTTATTTGCTAAATCTACTTACTTTCCAAAGTATCCAACTTTTGCTGCCTTTACTCGTTTCTTCTTGAATCAATTGATAATAAACATATGTAATATCGGTTCAATAATTGCCCTTATAATACTATGGCTAAGAGTAAAATGATACCTTCTCTTATTTTTATTATAAGACACTAATTGCTAATTCTTGTGAATCAAAGAATGATAGTTAAGTCATTATATGTGACCTAAATTAATAATTTTTTCAATTTGCCCCCTTTTTTTGGTTGAATAATTTAATTTTTTTCATTTTAAACCTCAGTTAATAAAAATGATAAAGTGGGAAAAAAGTAATTAATGAGGCGGTTGGTGCCTTATATTTGGTCCTATTTATATATTGGTGAGAAAAAAATTCTCATATAAATATATAATTTTAGATTTTATTTAATATTATATTGACTTTAACTCATATGGTGTAATATACATTAAATATAGGTGAAGTTAGAAATTTGTTAAATTTTAAAATATATTTAATGAAATTTAAAATTTTTTAAGTTATCGATGTTAAAAATGATTTATAAATAGAATTAGAGAAATACTGTTTATAATTGCAAAATGAATTATTAACGGAAGTCAATATGATGAAAAGGGTGATTTACCTTTGAAAGGATAATTAGGGGACCTGCATCTAATTAATTAATTACCCTAACAAGTGGTCAAATTAAGGGCATTCGTTCTCTTAAACTTTTATGATGATGTTTGTGAGTACCTGATAATTATTAATTAGTTAATTAATCAAAAAGGCAATCACGAGAAGTTGGAGTAGTTGGCCAAAAAGTCCTCATCAACCACAACTTGAAACAGTGAATTCTAAGTAAATAAAGGCATCATTAACTTTTTGAACAAAGCGAAAAGCACCGCGCGCACCAACTTAGAGCGTGTTTGAAATGGTAATACTCCATGATCATATTTATAATAAATTTTTTTTTATAAGGTTGGTCTTTTTTATAAATAATTTTTGTTTTATGTCTGAAAATATAAACTCATTTTTTTCATTTTACACTAATTAAATACATACTATTTATAATTAATTATAACACATATCAAGAGTTATATTCAGGGGAGAGAGATAACTCATTAGATGAATGAAGTCAACAAAGCATTAAGAAACGTATTTTATTATCTCTCATATGTTTTTATATTCTTTCTCTATTTTTTATAAATAGGGGAATATATAGAAAAAATATGGCATTTTTGACACTTATTACTTTTAATTACCAGTTCGTTTTGCGCAATCAAAAAGAAAGTTGCTTATAAATAGGACCGGAGGGAGTAATGATTATATTATTAAGATAAGAGTATTTGATTATTTTTAGTATAGTAATAAAGTTTATCATGGTTATGATGATTACCCAAAAATTAGTAATCCACATTCATACCTCTCCCCCTATGAATACTCATTACCACCTAATTGTATGGTTTAAAATATTCAATTTACCCTTTAGTTTCATTTGTCATTGTTTCACTTGTTTTATTCTACCTGCTGCGCCACCACCACTACCTTCTCCTACTCTACTACCGCTATAACCTCCCTCCATCATTGCCGCCGCCACCTCTACCATGACAATTGTTGTGACCACTGTTGCCAGCACCACCACCTTCTTTATCGCTACCACCTCCCCCGTCGTCACCACCGCCATCTCTACCATCGTTACCACCTCTACCGCCTCCACTACCACTATCTCCTCCTCCTCCTCCACTACAGCTAACACCACCCCCCGGCACCGCTACCTCTATCATGACAATTATTTCCGCTGCCACTACCTCCTCCTCATCTGCCACCGCCGCCACACCATTATTACTATCGCTTCCGCCACCACGACCATAACCATCAGACGATCCTCAGTGAGGTAGTGTGAAGTTAGGATGAGGCGAAGTGATGACTTTTAGCAGTTTTTTCTACAAAGATTATATTAAGGCTAAAATAGATTTTGTGTGATATATTAATTTTAAATAATTATTAAAAAATAACTAATTATATCTTACTTAAAAATCAAACCAAATACTAGCCATGTTATAAATATTGCATTGCATTACCATTGTTTTAAACTACAGGGTGCAATGGGATCGAACCAAACGGGCCTTAATTACTTTTAATCTCACATTCCAAAACATTAGTCCAAAAATCCCATTCTTTTATTTGAATTTGTTTTGAGTCATTGAATGTGATATAAACATCTTGTACCATCCCAAGGATAGTTGTACTTGATCTCAACTACTTTTAAAATTAAATATAATCAACATATATCTAATAATTAATTTGATTGCCCCTTTTCCCTCTCTCTATAGTTAGAGCTATTTCCCTCTTCTTCGGTGGAAGATATTCGGCGCTCTCGTTCACTAGATTTCCAGCGCCTCGCAATACAAGATGGGGAGGGTGTGTTCAGAATGCGTGTGTGTGTATCTTGTGAGGAGTTAGGGCTTCTTTTTTTAGGTGTGTGTTGTGGTGGGGATGGATCTATACGACAATGGCGGCAATGATAGGGAAGATGGAGGATTTAAGGACGAGGTCAAAGAGTTTGAAGGATACAATGCTAGGGATAGAAGATTGCGAGCGAGATGGTGAATCTCAAGTTTCAAGACTTCTCATTATCAATATTGACCGTGTAAGTCTTATAGTTTTAACATTTCTCATCTATTGAGACTAGTGGTGGATTTTGGTGGCTATACATATACCCGATGGTGTTTGGTAGGGGTACGTTCGATGGTGTTGTTTGGTGTTGCATATGGCCGATGTTTTGTTGTTGGTATTAGTACACTTCACTTAAATGTGATGGGACTGATTGGTGGTTTAATGAACCCCACCTCTTATTTCACTACAAAAAAACTATCATTTAGTAGTGGTTAAAAATGTGTATTTGTAATGATTTTAATCGCTACAAACATTAATAGCGGTTTAAAAAATCGTTATAAAACCCACTGTTGTAAGCGATTTTGTAGCGGTTTTTTATAACTGCTACTGAATTAGTAGCGGTATATATACACCGCTATAATAGTCAGATGAAGTCAACACATTATATGACAATATTGTAGTGGTTAAAAAATTGCTACAACTGTTGGGGCCGGTTTGTAGTGATTTTACAATCGCTACTAAGTTGAAATGCGATTTTTTAAAAAATGGTCCCAAGACCTTTGTAGCGGTTAGAGAACCGCTACAAATGTTGGGCCGCCAATTTCAAATGGCGGACAAATAAAAAATGAAAAATTTGACTCCAATTTGTAGTTAATGGACAACTGCTGCTAAGTTAAAATATGAATTTTTAAAAAATGGCATCAAGACGTTTGTAGTGGTAGAGAACCGCTACTAAATTAGTATGAAATTTCAAAAGTGGCACCAAAAATTGAATCCGTTATTCAATTTCATTGTTAACTTTGTAATGGTTCTCATAACTGCTACAAATGTTTAGGAAAATAAAAAAAATTCAATAATTTAATTCAATTGTTATAATATTGTTTTAACAAGTTTATTATTTATATAACTTGACCGATAGTAGTTATTATTTGAGAAGAATGGTTAAATTGAGTTACATAAATATAAAATTTATATACATAATATTGAAAAATTGTAGGTAATATTGTGCATTTATAGGTAACAAATACTTATTTTGTTGTCTCCTAGATGTTGATCATTATAGAAGGAATATTAAAATTGTTGAGGAATAGTCCGTTTATCTCTAAAAAAATAATTAGTATGAATATAATAAGTAGGAAAAAAATGTTGAGATGAAAGAATTGATAAAAAGTTTACCATTTTTGATCACCTTACTTAGATTTTGGGCTCTTGAGAAAAAATTCCAAGATGAGAAACAACAAGAGAGAAGGAGTAAAGAAATGGAGAAGTGTATGAAAAGAGTTGGTGTGGGGGTATTTATAGGGATATGCGTGACTCTTGTAGCGGTCAATATCACAGTTTTTGTAGCGGTTGACGTGTCATTGTTTGTAGCGGTTAAAAATTTGTAGCAATTGTTGTTGCATTTGTAGTGGTTTTATAACCGCTACAAATGTTAGTCAGAATTTTTTTAAAACAATATAAATTAAAATTTACAAGAATAAAAGTATGGTTCCACTTAATCATTCTTCATCGCTATCCCTACAAAAATTTTGTGGAGGAAATGTTAGTGTGGTATTATTATGTAGAAAAATTAAATTTAAATGATGTGAACTTATAAAAACTCACCGAACTAAAGGTAAATTGTCATCGCCTTCAAGGAAGGAAGAAGTTTTCGAAATTGACGGGATGGAATGACTCACTCTCGTAAGTGATGTTGTCACTATCACCTATGTCGTAAAGGTCTCAAGGCTTTAAGTGAACCACCATGTTCCAATCCTTGTGCCTCTTGTCCTTGACATAATAAACTTGGTATGCCTTTGAGGTAAGAATATAGGGCTCATCATTTTCAGATTGATCAGTATGAATTGGACGAGATAATTTTACTGATGTAATCCCTAAATTGTTAGCTGTGAGTCCCCGGGAAGTTGTCGTATTTGCCTACAAAAACTTGAACAACGTAATGGTAAAATGGGCTTGATAATTTAGTTAGACGACATTAAGAAGCTTTCCATAGTATGGGACACCTCCGAATTGCATGTTGCCGTCACTGCTGCTCACATAACTCATTGTTTTAAAGGTGCCAAAAACACTCGAATTTTGAGTTTGTAATCATTAATCTCGTGATACCGTGTAAAACTTGAAACAATTAACATTATATGTTGTAAACCTTTTTGCATGGTCAAGGGGCCGATTGTAAGGGCTCTGAAATCTGGTGAGTGTGAGTTGTGGTTATTTAATATTTTACGCGCAAACCAGTTTGAGAATTCTCTGTGGACCTTTTTGTCAACTTTAAATGATGTTTGTATTCGGATCCTGAGTTGACGCTTCACATGACTTATGAATTCCCTGAAATTAATCATGGGAAGATAATCATGAAATGTAAATAAAAAATGTAAGCATAGTTGTAGAATAACATATTAGTGTACAATTTTACTGAAGGAATGGTTTAACTTAAGTGCAATTAATCAAGACAAGTCTATGTGCTTGCAACTTCTCAGTTGCTGTTAATTTGAAGTTCTCACTTCCTCCAACTGGTTTACCAATATAAGGGATTAACAATTCTATTAATGTTGGCTCAGGTTCAGAACAATCGTCTACACGAGGCGGTCGGTTGAAAGCCGTCTCAATGTCATCAAAGTACCTTGAGCAGAAATACAAGACATCATCCCCTTCATAACCTTCAGCTATAGAACCTTCTAGCTACGCCTTATTCCTTACGCAAGATTTCAATTTGCCAAAAAACCTATAAAGTAAAGAAGGAAAAATGATATTAAATGATGAAATGGGTGACTAGAAAATTTATAAAGTAATAATGATACACATATATAAAATGAGTACATCTCAATAGGATACATCCATCGATATTGAATTAGGACAGCGAGCTTTGTTTCATGAATAAGGTGGACTGTTAGGTGAACCATCACAGTGAAGCTGAAGTAGTCCTCCTACTCTTTTGCCCTGCTGTTACTGAATTGTCACTTTTTCCAAACTAGAATTCAACGTCTTGAAGCTGCTGTAAGATGTCTTCACAAGATAAAGTCTGAGGAGGTCCTCTTTTTTTTGGTTTCCCATTGAAACGATTCCATTACAATCTAAGCTTGTGCTTACTATTGAAAAACCTTCGATGGCCCATGAAGCACTACTTTCAACTGTGGGGAAGGCACAATATGTTAGAGTCAACATTGCAAACTAAACAAGTCATTCCAGAATGGATATTCAACCCAGATAACGTTCCAAGCCAAGGAAAGTCACTTATGGTCCACATCAAGGTTGCACGAAAGTTAAACAATGACTTCTCATATGCGTCATATGTCTTGATGCCAACCTGCCACAAGTCCATCAATTCCGCAATAAGGGGTTGGAGATACACATCGATGTCATTACCTGGTGCCTTTTTGCTTGCGATGATCATAAAAAAATGAAGGAGTTTGGTTTCATACACATCCAGGGGGAATTTGTAGGAAACTAAGACTACCGACCAAATACTATAACTTGTACTAAGATTTTTAAAGGGATTAAAACCGTCGGTCTCCAAAGCAAGCTGAACATTTCTAAGGTCATCCGTGAAAGATGGAAATTCAGAGTCGAACGCTTTCTATGCTTCAGCATCCCATGGATGTCTTAATTTACCATCTTTATTCATATCAACATCTTGTCACCTTATGTGCTCAGCTGTTTTGGACAACATAAACAATCTTTGTGACAACTGTTTCAAAAGAAAGTACCTAAGAATCTTTGCATGTTTCTTCTTCTGCTTTTTTTCCTTCCGAATTGTCTTGTACCTCAATGTGTAACATCGCTTGCAATCCTCCCTACTGGCATCATCTCCCCAATACATCATAAAATTGTTTAGGCATGCATCAATTTTTTGGTAGTTTAAGCCCAATCTGTTAATAATCTTCTTAGCCTCGTAGAATGATGTAGGAATCTCCACGTCGAGGAACACATCTTGTAATAATTCCATGAATATCAACATTGCCTTATCTGTGATTCCACATAAGTACTTGATATGATACAATTTGATCAAGAAAGATAATTTTGAGTATTTTTCATTACAGCTAGCGTGAGCGTAAGCGAAATCCAAGAAGTTTTTTAATCCGTACAAATAAGTTAGAGAATTATGTGGCAACTTGATCCATTATTTATCCATAGCCAGTGGAAAAAATTTAGCAAACAAAATGAGTGAAGAGAAAATGATACATACCTGGAAGCTTAAATTGAAGTTTTCTAATGTTCAAACATTTGTAGCAGTTAAAAAACCGCTACCACAACTACTACTATCTCATACTATTGTAGCGGTTTTGTTCTCAAACACCGCTACAAAAAATGTCATGAACGTTGGTATTTTGTAGTTGTTAAATAACAAAACCGCTACAAACTTTAATGAACGTTGGCGGGAATGACAGATTCAAAATTCAAATGATTAACATGTTGCAGCGGTTACACAATTATAACCACTATAAATTTTCATGACCGTTGGTAAGATCGACAGCTTGAAAATTCAAATATGTAACAAATAGTAACGGTTACTATTCCAAAACAGCTACTAATTGTTACATGAATTTTTGTAGTGGTGGAGAGATGTAACATCTACCAATTTTCAAGACTATTGGCTAGAATGACAAATTCAAAATTCAAATGTGTAACAGGTTAACCGCTACAAGTGTGTGAAAATTTGTAGCAATTTCATTAAATAAACCGCTATAAATTTAAAATTGGTAGCGGTTATATGTATGAGAATAACTTCAAAAGTCAACTGTTTTTTTATTTTTTCCAAAATTTTTTTTTCACACAAAATTAAATAACATAATTAATATAAAATAAAACAACTAAACAAAATTAAATTAACTAAACTAAAAAATGTTATAAAATGTAAAAAAGTAATTAAAATTGTTAAAAAATAAAAAAAATCTTAAATGAACTAAACTAACTATTATGAGCCTGATCAGCGGTCCTGTTTGAGGGGGGCACCATCACCGGGCTCAGGTCCTGTCTCAGGGGTGGGCGGATGATAGGCCTAAGTAGAGTTAACATCACTATCATCGGATCGAGGAGGAGGCACTTGCATAACGAACTTTAAGATGGGGGGACTTATGGGAACGCCTCATTAGGGAATAGGCGACTTCACACCCTGTCGAGCATAGAGTTCGTGATCTCCTGCTACTACATTTGCTGCGTGTAATAGTAATCGGCCTGCTCTTACATCTTCCTCGCAACCTCCAACCGAATCTCCTCAACAGTCTCCTCCCTCGGACGTCTGCTCCCGAATGTCCATGCTCGAGAGGTTCCCGCCTCAGAGCCGCTACTCTTCCCATAGACCATGATGGGTCTAGCGCCTAACTCTATCCCTCTCACACGCCCAAGTTGCTCGAATGGTCCTAGACTAGCTTTCAGTGGTACAGTAGGGTCTATAAACCCCTGTGACTCTTAGTTTTGGGTCTCCTGTAGCTCATCCTAGGACTGTCAAATCCGCTCTTTCTATTTTATGAAACAAGTTAGTATTAATATTGTTATTAAGAATAAATTAATTGTTATAAACATTTTATTAACAATAATTGAAATTATTATACTTATAATAGCCTCCTCTACCTATTGAAACGTTGGAGTCCCAGCAATATGTGTCAGCGTGAATAACTCTTCGTAATTCGTCCGGCGGTTCTCCTCCTGAGCCTTCCTCTCTTAAAACAATGAAAACATTAAATCAATATTATAAACATTTGATTGAAATTAAATTATTAATTTTAAGGTAAAATTAACTAAAATGGTAAAAAAGTACCAATTCGTTATAAGTCATAGCAAATGTCTTCGATCCAGTCGTGTGGTGAATCCTCTGCTGCCCTCAACTCCTTGTGTTTATTTGAGAAAGAGCCTACAAAAAAAATAACTTTTAAGTTACCAAAAATTGAAAAAAGTAATAATTATTAAAAACCATTAAAACAACAAAAATAGTTATTAAAAAATATCCGTGCCTCTGTACTCCTCATGAACTAGACAAAACTCGCCTAGTCATTGGGTGGGACGCCATCTGGGACGTCCTCAATCAGCTGATGCAGAGGAATTTTTACATCTTTATTCTTGATGTGGAAGAGATGATTCCTCCTGTTCTTCCAGTCATCACCTATCTTAATCAGCGTGTACCTCTTCCTATTATCCCGAACGGCAAACTTAACCAGTAATACAATTAAATAAAAAATATTTAAATACAATTATTTTAAAAAAAATTAATTATAAATCATTTAATATTATTAAATAAAATTATTAATTACCTTAATAACTTCATCCTATGCTAGATCCTTTAGCCCATTCGGAACGTTCTTCCATGTCATGAAGTAAATGGGGAACTGCATCCAATTCGAGCCCAACTCGTTCAAGTACCAATTAGACAAGTGACCCTCATTGTTGATGGGTTGGTCCATAGCCTCATTCTATGGAACAACTACTCGTAGTATCCGGTCCATACTGTTCAGATTGGTCACATCCAGCTTCCTAGTGGAAATGTTCCCCTGCTCATCTACACAATTTACCACATACATTAGTTAAATTTAAATTCACATTTTAACAAAATGAATTTAAATATTTAATTTATTAAATAAAAATTACATTTAATTTGGACCTGCACCTTAAACCTGGTCTATCTGAAAGATGACCGTCATGGGTGGTTCTGCTCCCACACATCCTCCTCATATAGGAACCGTTCTAATTGTTGATTGAAATGTTGATGTCCAACAGCTCATTCTCGTCATAGTCACTCACACTGAGCTTACCTCCCTCTCCCTGAATAGTAAGAGGGACCTATGGTTCGATCCCCTCCCGTGGGGTCGTCTGCTGTAGTTATGGTGGGGCCCCCTCTTGTGGCTTCTGTGGGGCCATCTGCTGTGGCGCGGTCGCCCTCCCTTCATCCTGCTGGCTGCCACTGCTCCCTTCTTTGATGCTGTTACTACGTAGACGTGGTTTTCCAGGAAGTTTAACCTCCTTCCCTGATACGTCCCGGGTCTGGGAGGGGTGTGGATTGAGTTCGGGGTCTGGTGGCAACCACAGTCGTTGGAGATGGGGGGCACATGTCTGTACTGGGTTAAAGAAATAAGGGTGCGCCTCTGTTACCATCTTAAGCTTTTAGCACGATGGTTAGCGCTTCACAGTTAAGCATGCTTAGTCGAGGGTAGTCTCATGATGGGTGACCCCCTAGGAAGTCCTCGTGTTGTGGCACTTCGTTCCTGATGTTAGATGGTGCGAACCCATAAGGGAAGATCCCACGAACCCACAACCAATTCTGAGATATGCTTACCCCAAGAAAGCTAAACAAAGATCTACGATCCACTTGAACCCTTGAACACGAAATAACAAGGACCCGAAGTGTTGGAAGACGCCACAAGGTTGATCAAGCCTTGATAAGTCTGTTAGTTCTAAGAAGAACCCTATAGAGAATCCACTCTCAAGAAACAAAGTGTAGAAATGCAACTTTCATTCATATATCAAATCTCAAGTGTGTCCTACAAATGAAGAAGCATAAGGTATTTATAGAGAAATACTACCTCATTGTAATAATTACAACTTAGCAAATTGCAACTATAAAGTCTAATACCATGTGCTAGGAAGTCTAAAACCATGTGCTAGGAAACCCAAATGTCTAATACAATGTTCTAGAAAACACAAAAGTCTAATACAGTATGCTAGAGAACCCAAAAGTCAAATATGACAACTTATTTACTAATTTCGCACAAATAAAATCCATAAAATATAATCAGCATTTAAAGCACAAAATGTGCTTATTTAAGCTCAAATGAGTCCTCCCATGTGTAGTACTAGGTCCAAGCTCTTCAATTTTAAGACTTCAAGCTCAAAACTTGATCAATATCTCCATTGGAAGCCCAAATGAAGTTAGTAACGTTTTCAACATCTTTGTCTAAAATTGTCGATCTTATTGCCATTTGATTTGCAACATCCTCTTGAATCAGCCTAATCAATACTTCCTTAAATATTTTAGCTTGTGCTCTCGTGATTGGACCAGCTGGAATTTGAAAATAATCATTTGAAGTTGAAGAGTTGTCACTTGAATATGAAGAGATAACTTGCTGGTTCTGGATCGCATCATTCCCCTTCCCCTTATCTCTTGAAGCCATATATAAATCTCAAATTTTGAAGGAAAGCTCTCAAAGAAGCGTAAGAAAACAAAATAACAAAATGAGACAATTGAAAGGCGGTGGGGTTTAAATAGCGTTGTATTTTGTAATGGTTCTTAAAATAACCGCTATAAAGTACATCGGACAACATAACAATTTATAGTGGTTAAAAACGTCGTAGTGGTTATACATAAAACCCGCTATAAATGTAAAGACACTTGACATTCTAGAGTGGTTTCACCCCAAAACCACTACAAATATACAACCCTTGACATTCTTGGTACAAAACATTTATAGCGGTTACAAATAACCGCTACTAACCTAGAGACCCTTCGCTTTTTGTAGCATTGTAAGCTATAATCGCTACAAAGGATGCGACTCTTTGCATTCTGTATCGTTGAATGTCACAATAACCGCTGCAAAGAAACTTTGCATTCTGTAACGGTTTGTACGTATAACTGCTACAAACTTTCAGTTAGCGGAAGAATTTGCAGCATGAAGTTAAGCATTGGTTTGAAAGTAGTTACCAACCACATGATAAAATGCAAATGTCTTGTGTTTGGTATCATGTTACATATCACAGGCCATATAGAGTTCTAGTTGTCTAAGTTTTCCTTATATGGCCGGTGATACGTAACATGATACCAATCACAGGCTATTTGCATTTTTTCATATGTTGGCAACTACTTCGAAACTAATGTTTAGCTTCATGTTGCAAATTCTTCACCGATAACAGAATCTGATCCTTCATATCTTGGTATCTCTGTACAATCTTTCAGAACGGGCGTGAGAATCAAATTCTTCACCAAGGATATAAATAACCGTCAGAACTGTTAAAATTGTTTGAATTTTGTAGCGGTTATAAGCTATAATCGCTACAAATATGCATACTTTGTAGTGGTTAACCATAATCGCTACAAAAAGGAGGCTCTTTGTATCTTGTAGCGGTGAATGTAACAATAACCGCTACAATAGGCGTGCCAAATTCACGCCATATGGCGCCAAGCTGGTGCCTCATTTATAGTGGTTTTCTTAACAATAACCGCTACAAAATAACCGCCACAATAGGCGCGCCAGCTTCATGCCATCTGGTGCCTCATTTGTAGTGATTAATTTACTTTATTTTAACCACTACAAATTAACAAATTTTGTAGCGGTTATACCTTGTAAACCGCTACAAAGTCCATTCCATTTGGTGTGAGGCATACAGTTGTAAATATGTAACGGTTTTACGAAAAAATGCTACAAATACTATGTTTTATAGCGGTTAAAATGAACTGCTACAAATAAACCACTATAAATTGTCATTTTTTTTTGGGTAGTGTTTTTGGCATGTTTTTTAGATTTTCTTTGCTATTTCTGGTGTGTTCATTAGAGTTTATTTCTCCATATCGGTGGCGAACTGGTCTCCTATTTGCTTATTTAGATTGGGGTACATGACGATAGTGTATTTTTCATGTATACTTTAGGGGTCAGGGTTTCATTTTATTTAGGCTTGAGCCTATTTTATGTTTTTTGGACTTAATTGTAATCTTGGTTATTTCATAATAAAGTACTTCTTTCTGGAATAATAATAATAATAATAATAATAATAATAATAATTTGATTGTACGATAATTGCTTATTTCAAATTATCGCCTATGCTGGCTAGCCCTTCTGCAATGATGAAGTTCTTGCAAATATTATTGGAAAAACTAATCATTTACATTTTTTATAATTTTACTTTAATTATAAATCAATCAGTAACTTTTAACTTACAGTGTAACTCTATTTGTATAGTTTTCACTCCGTTGAAAACTTGTTCAACGTAATTCCTATAACTCTAATCATTTAAAAAATTAGTCCTCAAGTTTAAAAATATATCTTTATTCTTTATAATTATATTTTCTAAAATCACTCCGGTGAAAACTATAAAGATTGGGTTGTGTCAAATCAAAATTTAAGGATTGAGTTTTAATCGGATCAAAATGATAGGGATTGAATTGTACTGAGTTGAAATCAGAGATTGAATTGCAACTAAGTTAGAACATGAATCAAATGATTAATTTTTCCAATATCATATGAATCATTTGAACTTCACAAATACAATCCAAGTTCTTAAATATCAAAGTCTACATAACATCAATTTTAATTTAAAATTAAATTTTGAAAACTTTCATTATCATTGATATCAATCCCTTTTTGCAGAATTTAGGCCCTTAATCTATTAGAAACTCATAAGCTAGCTTTAGCAAGTTGTGTTCTATGACTATCTGATCCTGATACCTCACAACAAACACACTGTAGATTAATTTACCTTATATAAATTAATTAAAGTGTTGATATAGAAGTGGGAAATAGTTAAAATGCATGTGAGAGTGGATTATCAAGATAATGCACACAACTATGCTATGGCCGACAAGGTGCTTGTGCTCTATTCTGTGCCCTAATTGGCTTAGCATTGCTTCATATGTTAAAGCTTTGGTTGACTCTATGTTTACATATATACCATGGGATTGGGAAATTATATATGGCTCTTTTGGTTGGTTTTTCACTTTTTCTTGTTCAAAATTATGCAAAATATTATTCTGATCTCCAGACACAGAAAAAAGGTATGCCAAGCTGTGACTTTTTTTTGTTAAATGATATTCTTTACAGTGGAAAAAGTTAGAGGTCTAAAATTTTTAGGTCTAGGTTTTTGGCATTTATTATTTATCATTATCTTACTGTTTGTTCATGAATATAACGCTCCACATATCCTAGAAATTGGAGAGTTGAAGAAATTTCAAAGAAAAATGGAAAAGAGAAGAAAACGTAGTTAGAGAGCAGGATGGGGCGAAATAATGGTTTTTTTTTTTTTTTCGCTTTAAGATAGCTTGTTTTCTGTCTAAACCTTCTGATGTTGGGAAATTAAATATAATAAAGAAAAATATTTTTTTATGTATCAAAAAAGAAAAAGATCATTTTCTTAAAAGAATATATGGAGAAGACGTTACATTAAAAATTAAGATATTATTAGTGCTAACAGAAAATATATTTCACTTAAAGATATTAATTATGCTTAAAAAATTAAAAATAAAAAATAAAATAAAAATATTCTTTGAATTTGCAAGGTTTATAATTAAGTAATAAGGTTTAGAAATATCAATACAAACTTTAATTATTTTTTAAATTTTTTTTAAAAAATTAAAGTAATTTAAAAAAAAAAGATTTCCTAGCCTTGGATCTTAAAGTGAATCTTTTCCTAATATGCAGGTTAAGAATTTTGCCTAACTAAGGCACCACGTCGTCACAAACAGAAGATGCATAGCGCTGATTTTATGCACTTTATATATAAAATTAAGGGGCACTGAGGAAGTTCAAAAAGATGGCAAAGGATAATTAAATTAAGTGGAAGATAATGAGTTTGAGACTATTGGATGAATTGGCTTGACATAAATTTGATTTGTTGTTTAATTAATGAATATTGATACCTTTTCCACTGAGTTTGAATAACTGGAAAGCAAAAAAAAAAAAAAAAACAAAGGAGGTTTCAGGTGTTTCAATGGAACAACCTGGATGCAACTCAAATTGAGAATATTTGATCCCAATGTCTAAATCTTCATCTTTATATATAAATGTGTTTGTGTGTTTGGAATATTTATTCATGATATTATTGTTATTTCGATCTTACTCATAATCAATTGTCTAAATATCTAATTTCTTCACTGTACTGAGAAATTATTCAGTTATATTCCTACTTAATTGGCTTCTCCTCTCTTAATGTTCCAATATTCAATTTCTAAATTAAAGGGAAAAATAGATTAATTAGGAAAATAAGCTATAAAATTAGACCATCTTAAATAATTTATTACTTGTTAGCATGTGGGGTTCTTTTTCATTTTCTGATAATAGGTGTTTTTTCCTTCTAATTTTCATTTTAAATAATTTGGTACTAAACATAACTTTCCCAAAAAAGAAAAGAAAAGAAAAGAAAGCTGTCTTGTGGTCAAAAAGTTAGCACAAGTTATGTTTAATAATTGTTGTGGGACAAACTAATGCTAGATAAGGCAGTTTTGGGGGACAAAAATAGAGAGCTAGCTAGCACATCCGACATAGTAGAAGGCATTAATTCAATGCAAGGCCTTATCACTATCATATTCATAAATTAAAAAAATTTATTGGTCACCCTTGCTATTTGCACCAATTTGACCTCATATATTCATATATTTTAGGTAAAAATATACTTTTATTTCTTTAACACCAGTTGGCAAAAAAAAAAAAAATTCTTTAACTTGAGGCAGCATTTCATTTAAATCCCTTAATTTAATAATATGTCTCTTCAGTTATCTAACACTAACACTTTTAAATTCTAACGAAATATGTTGACATTGAAATTTTCAATGCTGTAAAATATTTTCAAATGTTGATAGATCAAGTTAAATTTTCAAATATAACAAGTATTCCATCGCTCTTATTTATAAACAATTTTTTTATTGATTGCACAATATATCAAAAATGTCATTTTTTTTCATATATGCCCCTATTTATGAAAACAGATAGATAATGTATAAAAAGTATGAGAGATAGTAAAATATGTTTTCCCAATATATTATTGACTTTATTCATCTAGTGAGTTCTCTCTCTCTCCTGAATATAACTCTTGGTGTGTGTGATAATTAATTATAAATAATATATATTTAATAAGGGTAAAATAAAAAAAAAGCTTATATTTTCAGACACAAAGTAAAAATTACTTATAAAAATGATCAACCCTATAAAAAATTATTTATAAATAAGATCAGAGGAAGTAATAAATATCGCAAAAAATGGTCGTTTGATACTAATTGTATTCAAGTTAAAAGATTAAAAAGATATTTTATAAAAGGTGACACAATTTGGTGAGAGAATAAAATCTCTTGTTTAAAAGTGCAACGCTTGATGTTGTACTAGTGTTCCCGATCGATTAAATTAAATAAATTTGGGATATTTGACCACTACTAAGAAGATCAGTAATTAATTTTAGTTAATGCTCCATATATTCCATATGATATTATGCATGTAAAAGATGCCTTTTTTGTGAGGAGGAAAAAAGGTTATTGAAAGCAACACAACTAATTGCTTCGCTCTGGCTATTTAATTAATTGAGCTTTTAATTTCGGCATGCTTCTTTTTAAATTTATGCCGGATATATTCTTTCAATGAAGATTCTAAAATAAACATATAAATAGTACAAAACAATAAACAAATATTCGAAAAAATTGAATCCTATCAAAATATTCAAATAACTGATTTTGTGAAGTACTATCTACAAAGGGAGATAGTAAATAATTGAGGGCGTAGTTTAAAACCCATTGAAAACCATGAAAATGTGGTGTTTTTATGAAACAGCCCTTTTTCAAGAGAGTTCGAACACACACTATACAGGGTTAAGGTAGGGATTTCCTTATTTAGAGCTTGTATATCAGAGCTTTGCACCTTTAAGTCTTTATCTTTTTTCTTCCATATCCTAACCATAGTTTTCTTTAAAAAGGAAAAAAAAAAACTTGCTTGATGCTATGCTTTTACATATACCTAACGTTAATGAGTATATTTTACTATGATTGTATCATCCTTTATTTTTAATATAAGAGCTAGCTAAATGATTCGATTATATTAAAGAAGTTAGTCATATTAATTAATTTTAAAAATATAAGTTGGTTTTTTAAATATAGTATTTCACCATGACCACCCTTAGATATAAAATCCTTAATGTGTGCAATTAATAAAAATATTTAAGAAAAAATTTATAAATTTAGAAAATAAAGTAGATTTAGGTTTTACATTTAAAATCAAACTTAATCTCTAACTAGCTTTTATATTAAAGACTAAATATATTATTTCTTAAAGAAACTCACTTTTGTTTTGTTTATAATTAAATCTAGCTATTGGGTGCATATTCATATATTCTCACACATACAAGATTTTTGAACTTTGAGGCCTGTCATGATATTGTTTAGCTTTTGGACTTAACTCATAAAGTTATTAGCCTGAGAATTTTCAGGAATAATCACAAAAACCATTAAGTTAGCTAGCTATTTGGGCCTTCGGCCCAGTAGCCACATTTATTCGACATGCAGTCAAGTTTTGGGCCTAAAAAACCTTCACCATCCTTTTTTTTTTTCTTTGAGGGATGAAGACAATCTGCTTGCTTCTCACCATGGTGATTCTCCCCTCTGCTAGTTTATTTCACAATAGACTTCCTGCAAATTGCCTATTAAAACTTTTTTTAGAGTCACTAGGAGTTTTCTTTATTAATAACTAAAATTAAATTAGTCTTCTTCTTCTTTTTCCAACGCTAAAATAAATCTTACAATCCTCAATTATTAGATTTGTTGACCATCAAACTTTTAATTCAACGCTAAGCGGTTTATTAAACCCTTTTTTTTTTTCTTGTTCACACACATAAATATTTTCCATATAAAATTATTATTCGTACGTACTTATGGTCATGGGTGGGCTTGCCGGAAGCAATTAACTATATATCAAATGGTTTTGCTAATTATCATTTTAAACGACTTTTTTAAGTTGGGAAATAGCTTAAAAATACTTTGAGGATAAATTAATTGTCAAATGCTACCACGTGTGCAAACAACTATCTATCGTGTGCAATAAATCTTCCGTTGTGTGCAACAAATCTTCCATATGTGCATAAATCTTCTCTACGAATGTGCAAAATATCTTCCGTCGTGTGTAACATATCTTCCATTGTAGCATTTAGCAATTAATTTATTCCCAAGTTATTTTTAAGTAATTCTCCCTTTTAAGTTTTACCCCAATTAATACTAGTTTTATCCTAATCATAGGATTCCACTTAAATCCAGATATAAAAATAAACATGTATGTAGACACATCTCACCATTAGTTACATGATCCCTCATTTTTTTTCTCATATTAATAAATTATCACATCAACGACACCCATAATAGTGCCCACTCAATTGACAATTCGTGTATGTGTCTATATTATATATATGTGTGTGTGTGAAGAGTTTAATGTCAACACTACTTAAAAAAATTGCTAGTGCTTGCTCATGTTGATTTTTCAATATGGGTTCAATGTCAATTAAATAATAAAAGATCCCAAAGAAAAAGGGTAAAAAAAACATTTGGGAAGTTTTTAGATGTGTCCACTTTATTAGATCGAATTACAGCTAACCCTATTGTTGATTATATTAAAATAAACCTAACTATTATTGTACATTATATACTAGATTTTGCGTCAAAATAAGGATATTATAGTACCAAATTCAAACTGATCAAAGATTAATTGAATCGGGTGTGGTCATTTTAGTTGGATTCACTGAATATTCATTTGTTAATTAATTTAATAACTTTGTGGGATAAAGCTAAAAGAATGTTAAAGATTGAATGTGCGTGCGTGCGTGCACGAGTTTTTTTTTCGTTTGGAGTAAAAACGTGAAACCCACGGATAATGCAAAGCTTAACCATATCCCACAGTTTGTATTTTTCCGTATGTGTGTTTGAATTAATTTTTAAAGAATATTTTTTATAATTTATAAGATAAATATGTAAGAGGGGTTTTATTTCAATTTATGAAAAAAAGCTTTTAAAACTGTAGTTTGGGATAAACCCAAACATATTTTTTATTGTTTGTGATCATATGTACCTTTAAAAAAAATAAAATATTGTATTTGAGCTTAATTATTAGTTCATGCGTGCCTGAAGAAATTAGCAGATATCACAAGTTTGATTTGTTTTTTCTTCAAAAAGAAATTAGCCTTGTGAAATGCTGTAAGATTAAACAGTAAGATAAATTACCTAAGGGCCCGTTTGGTTTAAAGAAGAAGTAGGAATGGAAAGGAAATAGGGGAAAAAGAATGGAAAGGAAGGGAAAATATTTTGCCACCAACATGTTTGGTTTGCACTAGAAAAGAAAATTAGTTGATAAAAATTTTTTTGTTTGGTTAGAAAAAAATGAGATAGAAAAATGACCAAAAGACCATTTTACCCCTATATTAAAAACATTATTGTACTTGTTTAGGATGCTCAGCCATCATATTCAAAGCAATAACTATGGTTCATTTTTCCTCCAGTAGCAGGATATGCAATCAGGAATGGATTTAAAAACTTCATATTTAAAAACTTCATACCACCTGCGTCTCATACTACCTACTACAATTCAATAGGGCTGTTTGGTAAAGCTTTTTTAGATCGATCTTATTATATAAGCCCGATTAACATAAATTGAGATAAATCTCCTCCACATATTTACCTCGTAGACCGTAAAAGTTACTTCGTATTCCGTGAATCACAATTCATAAGAACTTATAAAATTTCCATAAGCTAATCCAAACAGCATCATCTTCCCTGCAGAAAGATTCACAAAAACAAAAATAAAAAATAAAAATAAATGGAGGGTTATATTTCCATCGCTTGAAAGAATTGACAATTTTTCCAATGTCACTGGGTACAAAGACCAAAGGAGCATCATAACAATTCCATAAATGTGTACTACACTGAAATAAATATTAAATACCAAGCAACAGTGATGTTCTTGTTTATTAGGAATCCCTAGAGTTGAGAATGTTATGATCCTTATCCAGCGTCAAAATGTAATAAACAATTCATGAACAAATGCTAGTTTCTGTAATAAACTATGTGCCTCTGTTTTCTCGTAACGTAATAGAGCAGTAACTATGAGATACACATAAGCTGCTTATGGTCACAAATGAATGAATGAAAACAATTTTAACTACATGCATGTGATGGGTGGCTCATGGTTATGTGCGAACTATTACATACCTATCACCCACACATAGTTATAGTCACTTTCTGTGGTCTTATTTTGCTCATGGGTACATCATGGTCACACATGCATGTGGCCTAATTCCCAGTCACCATTTCTCTAATAACCCGCAACGTAACCATGACTTGCATATGGTCACAGACAATGTAAATCAATGCCACGTTTTGGACCAAATTTGTGGAATATTACGTCTCATATTTCGCGTGCTCCACACTTTTCATCCAGAAGTTCCTCAAAACCTTTTGATTCTGGAAGGGCAATGGTCATGGACATTCTCTCGTCGATGTGATAACACTTTCCACTGTGAAAGGCCTTGGGGTCGCCAAGCTCCTCCTCCTTTAAATTTGTTGTTCCACTGGTAAACTCTCTGTATCCGATTCGTGCGCAGAACAATCGTCTTCTTCTTCCCTGCCATCTTCCAAATTTCTCCATATATCGTCGTTGATTTTGCCCGTGGATGCCTGTATGCCTCCGCATGTGAAATCCAATACATATAGAATGCCTCGTTGGACCCTTATCCGTAGAAACGATGGACGAAGTATAGGTTTTCTGGTGGTGACTCGAGTGACACCGAAGATGAGGGTTATTCTTTGGAGGCGATGGCAGCAATCCTCCTTTTGGTGGCGTAGGCTATTTTGGAGGCGGTGGTGGGAGTTGGAATCTCAATCGATTCGGAGAAGCACATAATTGAGATGTTTCATCGTCTTCGTATTCAGACCCTGCGTTTGATTTTGTCTATTAGGTTCTCTCCTGGATCATGCTTTCTAATTGTCTACACTTGGCTTTCAAAAAGATTGTTCAAAATTTTACCGATGGAATTATATAAGCCGATAGAAAAAAAAGTTCCCAGGAGATTGGCGCCAATTTGTTGATTTGATGCCTTTTTAGTTTTTATTACATGTAAATCAATGCTTATTGGTGGAATGTAAATCAAATGTGTAATATCAAAATGTTGAGTTAATATGTATCTACACAGTTCTAATAGTGAAGGGGAAAGTGGCATTACCAACGTCGTACCCATAGGTATCATATACTCATCACGTTCTAATTCATGCCTCCTTAACCACGATGTGCCCATGGGCAACATGAACTCTGTTTGTTCCTGTTGTGTATCGCTGAAACAGAGCAACGTAAGTGATATGAAACCTTCAATAAAGTTTTTAAGAAGGTGAAATTTCTCATCCAACTTTAAGTATCTATCATTAGAATATTGGAGGGTCCTATGCCAAAGGTAAACAACAATAATTAAGAGAGACTTTCCCGACGAGGTTTATTTTCCATACACAATAATGATATCTAGCTCTCACAAATTTGTGAACATCATTGATAGCTGAAAGTAACTATACCGTCTCTTGTTTTTCTTGCAACAATAAAGCAAATATTAATTTTGAATTAGTACATAGAAATTCAAAATAAGACTAAAGAAGAAGGAACCCATTGTTCTTCGAGAATCCATTGTTCAAAAACTAACACACAAGCAACATCGACGAAGAAGAAGGAACCCATTGTTCTTCGGGATTTAATGGAAAGTCGTGTGGTCGCCGGAATACTTCATGGTCTTTATCTTTGTTTTTCAACTCCCTCCCTTTTCCCCAGCCCCACTATTGCTAACTCATCTCCAAAATGCCTCACCTTTGTATAAAAACACAGTCATATCAAGGGTATTAAGATCAATCGTCTATGTTCCAATACGTCAGAAAATGGGTTCCCACCATTCTTGGTGGGAGCCCATGATGGTGGGAGCCCATTTTCACTTATTTGATTGAATATTGGGGGGGTGGGAAAATCATTTTCGACAGAATATTTGAACCAAATGTTCGCCATCAATTTAAAATCTTTATTTTCCTATTCCTTCACTCCATTTGCACTTAACCAAACGGACCTAAATGTTACAGCCCGTGAACAGCTTGTTCTTCTTCTCTTTATGTCATATCAATTCCTTCGCTCATCTCTCTCTCTCTCACATTGCTTAAATCTAACATTTATTGTTTTTATTTTTTGAAAAAAATGAAAAGTAAAAATTGTTCACTCTACTAGTAAGATGTAAAGCTACGCGAAAGAGAGAAATGAGAGAAGAAAATAATGTGACAGATAGAGAAGAAGAATTAGATAAACTCATTTATGGCAAGAATGAGTTCTTCACAAATTTAAGCATTTTAGGAAATATTTTTCACCATATATAGTATTTAGATAATTTTTTAAACTCTTTATAGTATCCGATAAACTTGGCGTTAATTGAGTAACTCATTTTAAAACCGAAATTAAAGTATATGTTTTGGTCCTATGAATATATACCGTGTCTCAACTAATCTTAAATTTTATAAAATGTATTTTTAGCGTCTTAATATTAATACATTTAGTTTCATTAATGAGAGATGTTGACTGACCAAATTTAAATTGTGGCTCTATAACTAAATGTTAACAACTTAACATACTGATTCTTAATTTAAAATTTGTGAATTTTCAGCGTCAAGTCGTCAACAACTTATTTTTTTTATAATATAAAATGGTATATTAAAGCATTAAAATTTAAGCATACATGCTTTGGTATCATTTAATTCCATAGCCACCATTTTAATTCGTTAAGTCAGTATTTTTATTAATGAGACTAACAATAATGTTAAAATTAAATTAAGAGACTAAAAATACCCTTAATAGAGGACTGAACTGAAATATAATATAAACCTAGAGAACCAAACGTTTAATTTAACTTATGTTAGATAAATAAGTTTAAAATTAAAACCTAGTTCATCATTATGTAAATTTAATTAACAGGTCAGCCATCTAACTGGCCAAAAAAATGGAAATAAAAAAATTATTTATATACTTCAACATTTAAAATTTTTAGCTATTGTAAGTCAATAAAAAAGCAAAAATAAAAATTCAATTATTTAAGATTATATGATCAGCTTAAACATCGACAATCTTTGGATCTTGTTTTCTAGCATTGTGTATATTGTCGTCACCACTAATGCTAATATCTCTAAGCATATAATTATAAATAAATGAGAACACAAGGTTGAGAGGATATGGGATCAAAAATTGAAATGATTTTGAATTTTCCTAAGATTTATTTAGAATACTCAACACACACACAAACACACAGAGATTGATATGAAAATTTTGGGAATCTCTTCAAGTTTGAGGTTTTTTTATTTCTCGTTTTAATGTTTTGATATCTAAATGGCTTAATGGGTAAGGCTCATTTAGTTTGCAAACGGGCTCAGCAGGTTAAATTGGGGAAAAAATATCACTTATTTTTATCTCTAATATATATCCAAAAAATCATACTATTATCGGCAACACCAACTTATGGTTGAGTGATTTAGGCAAGACTTTAATTCATTCTGTATTTCCGGTCCAAAGAAAAAATCATTTTGCATGTAAAAATTTTCTCATGAGTGGAGCCGGGAAAACGAGTCGAGCTCGTCGGGCCGGCCCTTTTAGGCCCTGAATTTACAAGGACCGGGTCTGAGAATTTTGCCTAAAAAGTGAACACGGGCCTAAAAGGGCCAGCCCTGTAGGGCCGAGGGCCTAAAAGGGCCGGCCCTTTAGGCCCTGATATACTTTTTATTTTTTAAAATTATTTATATGATAATAATATTATTGATCATTTATATTTTGTTAATGATGTTGAAAATATTTAGTTGTTATTATCTTTTTTAAAATTAAGTTTCATAAGAATATTTTGTATTAAGAATCATAAAAAATTTATAAAAGATATTTCTTATTTTATAAGAAAAATACGTTAGATATTTCTTATTTACTCTAAAGTTTCACATATGATGGTAATTTACTAATTTATTTGTATTTTATGTTTTTTATAGAGTTATTTGTCATTTTAGATTATTCTTTGTTGTAGATAAAGATTATGAATATATTCATGATTTGGGAGAAGAAATTATTGATATTTTTACCCTCAAGTAGAGCCTACTACTCAAACTGAAGCACAATCAAATTTTCTTGAAATTGATGATAGTGGTGAAGAAGATGAAAATGATAGTCGTCATACTCATGTTGCTTAGAGTATTTAACTTCTTACCTTCTTATACTTTTGTGCGGATTGTGAATTATTTGTGGATACTATTTTTTACCTTTGAATATGAATTAGTAACAATATTTATTTTATTGCATGAGGCGTGTAGACATGTAGTTAAATTGTGTGTAAATATGTTCAGGCCCTGCGGGCCGGCCCTGGCCCTCATGCTCTCGGGCCGGGCTTTGAAAAATGACAATTTTTCTTACCTCGGGCCCTGTAGGGCCGGCCCTGACCCGTCAAGGGCCAATCCTGTAGGGCCGGGCCGGCCCTGATTCCCAGCTCTACTCATGAGCTATCATATATTGTTTGCAAAATTTTACTAAAAAGGTTAATAATTAAAAAAGGGTTATTGTTTTCATATTTATAATGGGAGAGAGTATTTTAAAAGCTTAAATCAGAAGGTGTGACATTATGAAAAACAATTAATAAGAATAGATAATAAAAATCTTCTCAACATACGTTTTGGTAGGGCATACTCACCTTTTTTTATAACCCTCTCTTTCTTAATTTACAGATATCATTATCTCATAAATTCCAAATGAATTAGTTTAATTGAAGGAGGCTGCAATAAAAATAAATAAATTAAGCTACTTTTTGAATTGGTTTTGCATTCTGAATCAGAAGGGCAAACTTTTGATGAACTTTTGAAAAAAAAGGCAAAAGAGGCAACTCAATATGTTTGCCCTAAACTTGTCTTAGAGGTCACTGACACTTGTATCTTCTTGGACTTTTCTCAGCTTTATTCTTCTTAAAATATCATTTTCATATTTTACTCTCCCAAAAATAAAATAATATCTTTCTCTTGGACCCACATATATTTGTGTGTCGGGTATTATTAAATTTAATCACATTTTTGTTAGAGGGGCCGGATCTTGAGAAGTTTGGAATGAAGATATGGAGAAAAAAAAAAGTAGTGCCGGATCTTTAAGGTAGTATTTTCTTTTGTGTTTAATTGGCCTCCATCTTATCTATTTTATAGGGTATAAGTTGAATTGATGGGAAAATTTCTTATGAGATATAATAGAGACTTTTGAGTATAGATTGCACTCCTAACACTTAAGCCAAAACAATAATAGCTTTTATAAAATAATAATATGATTTTACCTTTGTGTGCATTCAAGGACAAAGGCAATTGGCTTGATCTCTTGTTATTGTATAATTTCTGATCTGATTTGTATTGTCACTCACAAATGAAGTGATAGTGTAGAGTATTTATAAACGATGAAGTGATGTCTTAAAATGGTGTTTCTTGAAGCAACACTGGTCACCTTAATTAAAAGTCAAGACTATATGTTTGATTTATGATTAACCAACAAAACTTAAATAACCAATGATTATTTAAAATAACTCTTCCATGAAGAGTTACGTTTTTATAATATATAAGATTTTCTTAAAAACCAATATTACATTTCACTAAAAACTTTTAGTCATAACTTTTTACATGTGTCTCTATAAATCGAATAGACAAAACCTTAATAACATTTAATGTTATAACTCCCTATATAACCCTTCACATAAATTCTTTAATTTATAAGAACATTATTTTTTTAACAGACACGTCTCATCATTTTAAAACATTTTAACACATTTCTCCTAAAAGATAAGGGGAAAAAAATAGAAAAAATAAATTTGAAATTATAAAATCTCAAATAAGGTTTGTTACCAAAAATTGATAAGAGAATGATGAAATTTGATAAGCAAGTCACAACTCATTTTTTGAAAAATACATGATTTAGAATTTTATAATTTCAATTTTTTTAATCTTTTTTCTAGAGATAAATGTATGTATGTGTAAAAATCGATTTGTATTGATATGACTGCTATTGAGCTGATAATTTTATATACTACGTGTCAAGACCTAATAAATTACTTCCTTTTACCGACTGAAAGAACAACAATAAAATGAACTTAAATAATCTTTCACATTTTTGTCTTTTGAGTGAGCAATAAGGGCCTTGAATAGTCCAAAATCACAAACTATATTCAAGTGAGGAAGTCAACAAACACACATTGTTCTTTTTTTAAAAAAAAGAAAGAAAAAAAAAATACTCAAATCGCTAGTTTGGGTTTATGTCGGACATTCATTTGAATTTTTTATATTCAGTAGATAAATATATAAAAGGTTGTAAAAAGTAGAAAGAGGATAGTAAGACAAAGTTGCGCACAATCATATATTTTTTCGGGTTATATTGTTTATAAGCTTACATCCGTAAGGCAAAGATATGCTTCTAGTCTTTTAAGCTTATGCAAGATTTTTTTTTGATCTCTTAACTTTATAGAATGTCTTTTTTTAGTCTTTTAATCCTGATGCTGTCAACAAAAAAATGTTGATATTGAAATTTTAAATTTTGAAAAAAAATCTTTTTAAATACTGACATATTAAGTTTAATTTTTAAAATAATAATTATCGTTACAAAAAATTATCATGTAAGACAGACGATGTTAGAGTAAAGGACTTAAAGCATACGTTTTTAAAAGTTAAGGGAATAAATTAAAACTTTGTATAAAATTTGATCATATACTTTTTACCTATTGACACATTAAAAGGCATAATAAAATACCATCAAGGTATTATACAAAAAAAAAAAAAACCAACAAGGTAGTTTAGAGTGTATGTGTTTAGTTTCTCAACATGATAAATTAATATTTAAATCTTTGTATAGAGAATTATCCATATTTAGTTCCGGTATCTTAGTCGGATAAGATTATTTTCAATAGGAGAATATATATACAAGCAATAAAAAAAGTAAATAAATATTAATTTATTTTGATAGTCTTCTGATTCCTAAATATTTTGGCTTTTTTATATATGAATAAGGTGGGCTATTGGTTCATAGATACTTGAGCGTGGCCAAGAGCCACCTAAGAGTAATTAAAAATAATTTAAAACTCAAGACTAGGCGGCCATATTTGTTGCACAAGTAGTGGGAATGATATAAGATGATCTTTTCTTTCACATAATTGAAAAGATCGAATGACTCGAAAGTGAAATTCCATAAAATAATTTGCATTGTAATAAAGTCTATGAATTCTATTATGTTGTGACAAAAAAAAAACAATTATCTGAGTATAAAACAACTATTGCTTGAAGATAACTCAAGTTTTGAAACTTTACAATTAATCCCTCTAAATTCTTAGATTTATGAAATTAACTTTTGTACCAGTAATTTTATCCATTACTTTTATATACATATCTTAAAGTTTAGAGGACCATGTGCATATAAATCAAAGCTTGAGAAGTTTATATAACAAAAAAAATATTATAATTTAAAGGGGTATATAATTGAATGTCGGAGTTTATCCATACAAAGAAATTTAGGTGAATTTGTTATTGAAACTTTAAAGGTTCAGAATTTATTTCTACATCATTCATTTCAAAATTTAGAGGGATCTTGTGTAACATACCATTCTTTATTTGGACGAAAAAAATTATAATGACATAGATATTCACTATTTGGGGAATAAAGGAATAAGAAGTTTACATTTTTAAAATGAATTGGCCAAAAAGAATATCAGAGAATTCAAATCCGTAAAATATGGAAACTAGAAATTATTAAAGAATAAAGATGAGATGCAATATCGAAGAAAGCAAGAGCCTCCTAGAATTGAGCTACCTATTGGTCAAGATGTGGTGGTTAAGATGGCAATATGAGAATCAGAGAAGATAAAGATTAATTATTAAAAAGCTTACTCGGACAGTGAAAAAGTAACCCCGATTGATTCTTGTATTGAAAATAAATGACAATAAAATGAAAAAATATATTAAAAAAATGAGAATAATAAATAATTAAATAATGTGGGTCCAATTCCAAAGAGTTGGAATCCAAATTGAAATCACATCATAGAGATGTCTCAGTGTAATAACCTTCCAATGACGTGTGGAAAGTGAATATGCGTATGATCAAACATTTAAATTATAAGCATCATCACCTCAACTAATGGATCATTCAATCATCCATTTTTTCAAACCGTAAAAATAAAACTATTTTTAAACTTTTATATTTTGGTGGGGACGATCTTATTGATTGCAATTTGGAACCAACTCTCGAGACTTTTTGGCGATCTGAAGCCTGAACGTACGTGTTGCGTCCAATGAAAAGGTGGCAGACAATAACAATCATACTAATTACTATTATGATGTTATTATTTTTGGTTTTTGGTCCTAATAGACCATCTCAAAAAGCTCAATATATTTTCAAACAATTTGTAGTTAAATGATGTTATTTCATTGAAAACTTCATATATTATGATGTTATTATGTTTATAATTATATTTATTATGATTTTTTTTGCATATATTATATACATATAATTAATTTTTTTATTTAATTATTATGTTATTGGTTCAACTGTTGGTCTAATTGGAAAACCGAGATCCATTGCTTTCATATGTAAAGCCCTTATGCATCAAGTGTTGTCTGTCTTTGGTTTTTAGTTTGATTTCTCATGAAACCATCTTCTTATATTCGAGATATTTTACTACATATAGGTTATAAATATACGTAATTAAATCATCAACTAATATTCATTTCATTCGCAGCTGATTAACAAAAAGATATTAATTGATAATAACTGTCTTTGGGGGGCCAAATCAAACAGATTATTAAGAGACCAAACAAATCCTGTGAAGATTAATTAATTTATGTACCTTTGTAGATGCCTTGATTTAAAAAATTAAATTTATTTTATAATTACTTCACGGCTAGTGAAATCTCAGTTTTTAGCTAGTTGGTGGTTAGCCTCCAAAACTTGTTCTCCAATTAATTTAATTTGAATAACGTTTTTTTATTAAGTTATTTAGGTTTGGTGTTTCATAATAATAGCCATATTTTTGTTTGCTTAAAGATGAGGCAAAGCTGGAAGGTTTCGGGTGCCTAATGTATCGACTCTATCATTGTTTTTTTGGTGCACAACTCAAAAGAATGGATTAAAAAAATTATTTAAAGACGGGTATGAGTGGTAATAATTATTTTAGAGGAAATTCTAAAAATAATTTTCCAAATGATTAAATATTATTAATGATAAACAATACTTATTTGTATTTTCTAAAAATTTGATTGGCAACTGATCTAATTTTATTTTAAAGAAAATGATTTCAGAAAAACCATTAAAATGTGTATGAAGTTCGTTTTTTTTTTACTTCTTTATGTTTTGTCTTTATTTAATGCATATAATAAATATATTTAATTTCAATACATATATATCCAGAAAGAATGATGAAACGGAAGGCATGGGGCTAATTATAAGAATATAAAGAGAGAAATAGTAGAGTGAAAAAGAGAAATGACTCTCCACTGTGAGTTTGAGGCATTGACTACTATTTTTATTGACTTGAAAACTGATAGTTTCACTGCTTTGAGTGATAATGGAGCCCTCCCTTTTCCCCAAAGAAAAAGTGAGAAAAAGGTCTCTTATTAGGAAATATTAATAATAATGATACCTAGGGGTAAAACACATAGGTTAATTAATTAACTAGCACATATACAAATATAAGTTAATTAATATTATTATAAGACACTTTCTAAAAAAATAAGTGATACGGTCTTTATTATAAATCGCCAAGTGTGTTATATGTTAATTATAATTTTTCTATTTTGATAAAAAAAATTACATTTTTTAGATTATCCCTATTTAGAGTTTTTTATTTAATTTTCTTTTTTCGCTTCTTATATTATGATGTAATTCATAATTTTAATTACTGGTAAAGTTGATTTTTTTTATATTTTTGTACAATTTTAATGACTTAATAACTTATCTTTATTCCAATGAGATGGATGAAAGTTGAAATTTGGAAGCGACTTAAAATATGGGTAAAATGAAATATTTAGTTAATCTAAATTTTATAGAATTTATTTTAACCATGACTCATGAATCTATACCTTTTCACGGGGGATTCAAATTCATAACTTTATAGATTAGTTCTAAATAATTGATAAGATTTTGTTGAATTCTTGTTGAATTAAATTAAATGCACCATACAAAATGAACGGAGAGAATTCAATTCAAATTAAATTTCTAAATCTAAATCATAGTGTGTGTACAAATGCAATGGGGAATCTTAGAAGGGAGGGTAAGGTACAGGAAGGTGCTCGTTCTCCCGTCCTTTTTATAAGAATTTAAATTTTAAATTATTTTGATCATTTTTATAAAAATTCAATAAAAATTCTTTAAATATTTAATAAATTTTTTTATTTGTGCCCCTCACTAAATATATATATTATATTAATTAAAGGGTTGATGCTATTTATGTTTATTTTATCTCTCTTTTTTACTTACCCCTCAATAAATAAAGACATACTTAAAGAGGGGGAAAATTTTATTTTAAGATATATTTATTATTTTTAATTAATTTTAATTTCTTTATTAAATTACGTAATTGGACTTTTATAATTTATAAATAGAACTTGACAGGGTATATATATTGAAATAAACGAGAGATGAAAAATGGAAGGGGTAGCGGGAGGTTGACACGTGTAGAAGGGAATTATTATGAAGAGGGAACAAAGACAAGAAATGAAAATGAGGTATGAATGATAGCTTCACTTTGATGGTCGGCATGCTTCTTGTCACAAATTAATTAGAGAGAGAGAGAAATTAATTAGTGGATAATTGCGATCAAGACACAAAAGTTGGGATTATTCCCACTTAATGCATTCATTATCCACTTAATTATCATTCATCAACCTACATATCTCCAACTAATATACAAACATATAAAGAGAGAGACTCCCATATTTAAATTTTGAAATATATCAAAAATCTTAGAAAACCCCAAACACCAAACACACTAAAAAGTGTAATACTACCTTTACCTCTTAACCTAAGGTACAGTTGAGAGGTTATATTTGATTTTAAATATAAAAACTCAATTCGATTTATCTCTAAAATTTATAATTATTTATTGAGAGTTTCTATTAAAGGGTAGTTATGATTAAAAAAGAGTTCTTTATGAACATGAACTTATATTTATCACAAATAAATAACTTAACTAATTTTCTTAATCTACCTAAATTAATTAAACAATTTTTATATTAAGAACTGGAGGTAGTTGTTATGAGTCCGTATACTCATAGTGTCGATATGAAAACTAAAGGCCCAACTAATGAGCCCATTCCAACCCAAGTGAGATGCAGCCAATGAGTAAGGAAACCCACTTGGAAGTTGCAGGAATTGACTAAGGAAGCTCTAGTTTATTGCGGACTGCAAGGAGGTTAGATTTGTGAAGAATTTGGTATTGAACTTTCCTCTCTAGTTGTTCTTCTCTCTTCTTTGGCGGATTTATCCGATTTATGTTATTTCTGGGTTATTGTTGTTTGGCTTTGCTTGATTTAATTAAATAGTTTGTATTTGATCATTTACCCATTCGAGAATTAATAGCTATACAAGTCATTTTTTTACTGGAATTATTCATATGATTTTGGTATTTGAGTTTTGATCATTGCATTTTGGTGCTTTCATTGCGTTTAGAACTCTCCATGGCGAACAATACTCACTTGAAAGAGTTGCAATCAGACATGAAGAAGATTGATGAGTTCATCGAGGGGGTGAAGAGTCGTTTTGAGCTGATCGACAACCGATTTGACCAAGTGAATGGAAAATTTGATCATCTTGATGAAAGGTTCACTCAATTGGAGACTCTTCTTCAATCTCTTGTCATTGATTTGTCTCGCCACACTAAGTCTACTATTTCGGGGTCCTCTTGTTTGAAACTTTCGATTGCTTATCCTGTTAATTCCCACCCACCCTTTTAGAAGACGTTGAAGCTTGACTTTCAGCAATTCGATGGCTCTGAAGCTCTTAATTGGATATTTAAAGCTGAATAGCACTTCCGCTATTTTGACATCCAAGACCCACAAAGTCTCATCATTGCTTCGGTTCATCTAGATGGTGATATCCTACCATGGTTCTAGATGTTAGAAAAAGCACATCGTATCCCAAATTGGGTCGCTCTCTCTAAAGCAATTGAAGCTCAATATGGTATGTCTTAGTTCGATTGTGCATGATCCCAACTCTTTAAGTTGACTCAATCGATTATTGGAGGTGTCTTGGGTGATTATAATGCTAATTTTCTTGCCTTAGCTAATCACACCAACGATTTGCCAGAATTGCCTCTGTTGGATTGTTACCTTAGTGGTCTCCTGCCTAATCTTAAGCATGATGCTTTAGTTTAGCGTCCTACTATGATTTTAAGTGTAATGGAGCCGGCACGATTATTTTCTTCTCAATCAGTACCTTCAGCAAGATTTACTAAAACATCCTCGACGCAGGGACCAATCACGAAGGCTATTATACCATATACAGGTACTCTGACTTCTATTTCATCTACGCAGACTGGATTTGGGAAAGCAAATTTACCTCCCCTGCTCCACATGCCAAGTGTACTGCCGATTAAGCGAATTACTGCAGTTGAAATGCAAATCAGACGTGAGAAGGGTCTTTTTTACACATGTGACGCCAAATTCTCTCCTACTAATCATTGTCCTAATAAGCAATTAATGATGTTAATCGGGGAGGATGATGATACTGATATTCCTTTGGAGGAGACAAAGCCACTGGCTAATGATGCTACTTTACATCATTTATCCCTTCATGCCTACCAGGGTAATCAGGGCGCGGCTACAATCTGTTTCAATTATGAGATTTTAGGCATAAACGTTCAGGTTTTGTTAGATGGTGGTAGTTCTGATAATTTTCCGCATCCTCGAATAGTTAGTCATTTGAAGTTGCTAGTTTATCCTACTACAGCTGTTTGGGTTTTAGGTGGTACAAGACGTGTTTTGACTACTTCTGAATTGGTTCATGATGTACTAGTTCAGATTTCTGGACATACTCTATTTTTAACTTGCCTAGTGATGCCTATTGCAGGAGTGGACATGGTTATTGGTGTGGCGTGGTTGGAAACATTACGCCTACATGTCTGATTATAACAACTCTATTGTTAAATTCTTACATGACCAGGATTTTATTACTTTATCTGGTTATTGTGGGTCCACGGTAACACAAGGCCAATGCCACCATATGGTACGACTTACACAGATGGAAGTTGTTGAGGATTTTTTTTGCTTCATTCTTTAGACATTACTGCTAATCAGGCGGAGGTTCCTACGGATTTGATTCCTATTATTCAATGCTACAAGATTGTTTTCGATCAGCCACATGGTTTGCCTCCTAGTCGTGGTTTAGAACATCACATTGACTTGAAACCGAGTATAGGTCCTATAAAGGTCAGACCATATCAATACCCCATGAGTCAAAAAGATGAAATAGAGACTATCATTTCAGAATTGTTTTCTGAAGGTTTGATTCAATCTAGCTTAAGTCCATTTTCAACTCCAGTCCTTTTAGTAAAAAAAAAGGATGGCACATGGCGATTTTGTGTTGACTTTCGCGCTCTAAATGTTGTCACAGTCAAAGATGCATTCCCTATGCCAACAGTTGACGAACTACTTGATGAATTATACGGCTCAGTTTTTTCTTTAAGTCGAATCTTCACTCAGGATATCACCAAATTTTGATGAAGGAGGCAAATCGGGAAAAGATAGCTTTTCAAACTCATCTTAGGTTATACGAATGGTTGGTTGGTTATGCATTTTGGACTCACCAATGCACTGGCTACTTTCCAGGCTCTTATGAACTCTATTTTTCAGCATTTTATTCGTTGTTTTGTGTTGATTTTCTTTGACAATATCTTGATTTATAGTCGTTCTAGGGAAGCTCATCTACAACATGTAGAATCTGTCTTACAATATTTAGAGCGTTATCAGCTTTTTGCTAAGATGAGTAAATGCTTATTTGGTTGCCGCAAGCTTGAATACATTAGGCATATCTTCTCGCAAACAGGTGTGGAGATGGATAGCACTAAAATTGCAGCAATCAAGGCCTAGCCTATTCCAACATCACTTCGTCAATTAAAAGGATTTCTTGGTCTCAATGGGTATTATAGACGGTTCGTTCATAAGCATGCTAGAATTGCAAGTCCTTTGACTGATTTATTGAGTGGCAACACATTTCAGTGGACACCGACAACTCAAGAGGCTTTTAAAGCACTTAAGACAACCTTGATCACAACCCCAGTACTGTGTTTACCCGATTTTTTGAAGGAATTTATTCTAGAGACTGATGCTTATGGTAAAGGAATCTGCGCTGTGTTGAATCAGGAGGGTCATCTGATTGCTTTTTTCTCCAAGAAGCTTTCTCCTCGCATGAAATCTCAATCTGCTTATGTGCGTGAATTATATGCCATCACTGAGGCAGTGTCAAAGTTCTACCATTATCTGTTTGGACGGCATTTTATAATACAGACTGACCATGCTAGTCTTAAACATTTACCTCTCAAACCATTTAGACCCCTGAGCAAGAAAAATGCCTACCAAAACTATTAGGATATCACTTTACTATTGAATATAAACCGGGTCGATCAAACTTGGCCGCCGATGCTTTATCACAATTTGGTTGTATGGCTTTATCAAGTTTGGCTTCTACTTTTCTGGACCTTGTATATGATCAGGTTCATTCCTCAACTTGGATTAAACAACAAATGTCAAAGGTGACTTCAGGTTTGATAAGTCAGTCCAAATATCAGATTATTCATAGAGAGTTACTCTAGAACAACAGGTTAGTCATTCCTTTTGATAATTCTGAGCTAATTCGAAGTGTGTTGGAAGATTTTCATTCTTCTATTATTGGAGGACATTCAGGATTTTTCAGAACTTTCCATCGCATTGCTGCTATATTTTTTGGCTTAACATGTAGCATGATATTAAGATTTTTATTAAGCACTGTGTCATTTGCCAACAAGCTAAGGTTTCCCAGTTACATCCTAGTGGATTGTTACAACCTTTACCAATTCCGAAGAATATATGGTATGATATTGCTATGGATTTCATCACTGACTTGCCTATGGTGTAGGGTTGTTCAGTTATTATGGTTGTTATTGACCGTTTATCGAAGTATGCTCATTTTATGCCTTTACCGGCTCATTTTACTAGCCAAATTGTTGTTGATTGCTTTGTCTGAAATGTTGTTAAGATTCATGGAATTCCTAAATCTATTGTTTCAAATAGAGACCACACCTTTACTAGTTCCTTTTGGCGTCATCTCATGAAATCACAGGGCTCTCAATTGTGCTTTAGCTCTGCATATCATCCCCAGTTCGATGGTCAGTCTGAGGCCCTCAATAAATGTTTAGAGATGTACTTGCGCTGTTATGTTTTTTATTATCCACATCATTAGTTTCAATATTTATTATGGGCAGAATTTTGGTATAATACTTCGTTTCATTCAGCTATTGGTATGGTTCCTTTTAAGGATGTTTATGGATATGATCCCCCCACCATGTTTATGATATTCCTCTCTTAAAGACACACCATTTGATGTTCTTAAACAACTAAAGCAACGGGATGAATTATTACAGATTTTAAAGCACAATATGTTGAAAGCTTAGCAGCGTATGAAGTATTTTGTGTTGGGATTGGTAGGCACACAGGGGAAGAATTAAAATTTAAAATTGTAAAAGTTTACCAATCCCAATTGCGGATCTATCAAATGCATTTAAATCAAGTTAGAAAGAGTCGTACCTTATTCATGTTTGTTTGAATACCCACAATCATCAACATATTGTGAGTTCTCAAATCTCCATGCTTGGCTT
This sequence comes from Albizia julibrissin, assembly GCA_037074505.1. NCBI lineage: Eukaryota > Viridiplantae > Streptophyta > Magnoliopsida > Fabales > Fabaceae > Albizia > Albizia julibrissin. The sequence goes on along the minus strand of CM073488.1, from coordinate 35,761,270 downwards.
CTCCTGAAATAATTTCCCCGACATCTACATGTCCATTAATTTTTCTTAAAAGAGTATTAAACTCTATGAGTGTGAGATTAACCATCCCCGACATCAACATGTTGGCTAACTCCTCTTTGGAGTTTTACCTTTTGGATATTGAGGAGCTAACTAGTCAGATCATCTCTCTTTAATGGTATCCACACGAACAGGACCCAACACCGGCAGTGTGCTAGCGCCTCCAATGTCCTTCTACTATAGAAAACCTTAGCTCTTACCTTTTATAACTAGTTAGTGTTATATATTTTATGATGGATATTGGATTTTTAAAATTAATCTTAATTAATTTCAAAATTTTTATCATATCAACTAACACTTAATTGTTTTGATAAGCTAATTAAATAAATCTGATTTAATTAAATCTGTCCAATAATTTTAATTTAACATATTTATTTAATTCGAATAAAGAGTCAATCGAATTAGATTTAATTTATCTTTATAAATTAAATATGAGATATTATCATATAATATAATATTATCATATATATAATATATATTATCAGATAATATATATTATATATGTATTATGTATTTTAAAAATACATATGTGTATATATAATATTATTAATTTCCTTTTCAAATACACACACACACATATAAATATTTATCAAATAAATATTCACACAACATATGTATATAATAAATATAAATATATATATAATTCGTCAACCCTAGATTAAACATTGTATTCATTGAATCTTAGACGCATCTTAAATTCAATGAATCTGGACATTATAGCTCATGTTGGACTATTCTTATATGCGACCCTATAGGCCCATACGAAGTCGGCAGTGTGCCAATGACTATACTAACCCACAAGTCGTAAGCGGCCTCTAGCAAGACATTACGACTACCCAATTCATATGAGGATCGACAATATGATACAACCTGTCATATAATCATATCACGTCCCTTTTGTCACATGATATTTCAGTCAAAGATGAGGCATGGAGAATGTCATCCTCCTATTCCTGACCATTACTTTTTCAATCCCTGAGAAGTCTGACTATAGAAATAGAAGCTCATTTCTATCGTAGTATGGCCATACATTTCTCAGACTCACTCATCGAGGGGCTCAGTAATATCTCTCTACTAATGTGAGGGACAAATTCCATCTTGACCATTCACATTCCTCTATATGAAAACTATCAAGCCTAATTGTAGCCTTTATCATCATCCGGTCAAAGGCGACTTTTGACTAAGTCAAAGCTTAGCGACTCTCATGTAGGAATCCATGATGATCTTAGGTCAAAGGGCATAGTGACGTGATTATACATGAGATAAGCTTATGACTTGATCCATGCAGCTTTCTCATAGCGGGTCGGTCCAACACCTTGTACTCCTACAAGTGCCTATGACTTTGACTTATATCCCTATACCTTATTAAAGTCATACTAGTCTTATTTCATCTTTGCTCCTGCATAGATGACTGATCAAGGACATTTAGGACAATCATTATGATTTACCCAAAGATACAGTTATCACAGTAAACATGCGAATAATGTGATAACTAAATGGAGAAATTCATTGAAAAACAATGTTCAAAATACAATGATTGGCCCCTAGGGTACAATTTCCAACATTTTGCTGATAGAAAACAAACAGAATTGGACTTTTTGGTTGGTGACTGGGTGTTAGTCAAATTGCAACCTCATCGTCAACATTCTGTTTAGTTGCAAAAATTTCAGAAGCTGGTATTATAGTATTTTGGTCCTTTTGAAATTGTTGAGCGCTTTGGCAAATTTGCTTATAAACTTAAGTTACCTAACCATGCTCGTATTCATCATGTTTTTCACATTTCATTACTTAAAAAATTTGACGGTGAGCATACATCCTAATCTTTTATACCACTTCCATTATTATCAGTCCCAGAGGGACCCATTCTGCAACCTTTGGAAATTTGGGATTCTTGATGGATTTGACATGATGATCAACGTCGTTAACAATGTTTAGTATGTTGGGAGGGATCTACATCTCTTACTTGGGAATGGCTTGCTGATTTGCGCTTGTTATATCCTTCTATGAACCTTGAGGACAAGGTTCTTGTAAGGGGGGACAAATGTTATGAGCCCATATACTCAGAGTGTCGATATGAAAACTAAAGGCTCAAATAATAAGCCCATTCCAACCCAAGTAAAACGCAGCCAACAAGTAAGGAAACTCACTTGGAAGTTGCAGGAATTGATTAAGGAAGCTCTAATTTATTGTGGACTACAAGGAGGTTAGAGGTGTGAAGAATTTGGTATTGAACGTTTCTCTCTGGTTGTTCTTCTCTTTTCTTTGGTGGATTTATCCTATTTATGTTATTTCTGGGTTATTGTTGTTTGGCTTTGCTTGATTTAGTTGAATAGTTTGTATTTGATCCTTTACCCATTCAAGAATCAATAGCTATACAAGCTAGGTTTTTTACTGGAATTATTCATACGATTTTGGTATTTAAGTTTGATCATTGCGATAGTATTATATATAGTTGGATCTATTTAGTTCAATTGATACTAAATACCTCATTAAGTTTTGAGTCAAACAAGAGAAGTTATGAGTTTGACCCTCTGTAAATATAATGGGTTTGTAAGTTCCTTTCGCTGGTGAAAGGTGACAAAAGAATTATTAGTTCCTTTCTAAGAAATATATTTTTCATATGGGAAAATGGGTTTGTAGTGTTTTTTTAAAATGAGAAAATGGTAAGAAAAAAAACTTTGATATTGTAAAATCTATAATCAAGTTTATTATCAAGAATTGATAAAGTAATAATGAGACTTGCTAAATAATTCACAACTTATATTATAGAAAATATCTGATTTGAGATTTTATAATTTAAAAAAAATTCTTTTATTATCCCTTTTAAAATTTTTATGTGAGGTTTAATTTTCAATTAAAATATAATTTATAGGAAATATATTTTCTTTAAAAGAGCCAATGTCGTATAAGCACACAAGTAATGGATAACAAATATATGTTTAAAAAAACACAAACATATATTCATATATTCATTTATATATGATTACTTTTGTTCATTTTCATTCCCAAAATCGTGTCTCTATACTTTTTAATCAAAATGCCCCCAAGAAAGAGATAATGAAAGATGCTGATATGCTAGATACGAATTCATGTTTTATGATTCATATTATAAAGATACATGGACATATCACTTAGAGAAAAATACATGTAAAGCCACAACTTTATAAACTTTAGAATACGTAATGATAAAATACTTATTTTTCAGTCCCTATTCTCTTTGCCACAACACACACACACTAATTTATATCAAGCATAAAGTTAACGCCCTTCTGGCAAAAAAATAGTCTAAAGTTATTACCCTACTGTAAATAACTTAATTTTAAGTTGTATAAAATTTATGTCTATATTTTAAAAGAGTTTCTGCTGAAATTATTATAAATGGCGACTTGTTATAGTTTGTTAATAAGCTTTTATTAAATTTTAACATAAATGCTATTCTTCAAGCTAACAGAAACTTCAAGGTAAAAAGAGCTAATAGCTACAAACTTTGATATTTGAAAATAATTAAAATTAAAATTTTGAAGAAATCTTAAACTTAAAAAATTGTAAATTTTGGTTCATTTGATGTAATTTCACCTATACTGCAATCGTACAGATATGGGAACAAATCATGGAATTTGGAGTGAATGCTATTTCATACTCATCGTTTTTGTTTACAAGAGGTAAAAATTTAAATTGATTTAGTTTTTTTTATAAGAGCTTGACATTAACTATAGGAGTCTTTAATAAGTTTTTATTTTTATTTTTATCTTTCATTAATTATATGTATTATATTAATTAAAAATTGATAATTCTAATATTTATTTTATTTTTCTCTAAGCTTTCTTTTTAAAAATAAGGACATATTTAAAAAATAAAGTTTATTTTAGATATATTTATTATTTTTAATTAAATTTAACCATTTTCTTAAACCGCATAATTTAATTATTAAATTCTTATAAATATGAGCCAATGAGTATTAAATTATTGGAAAATTTTTAAATAAATACCACTTGAATTTCAAAATCCTAAATTAATTTTGTTGATAATAAAAATAATGAGATTGATAAAAAAAATATAATAATTGAGAACTCATATTTTTATAAAATCATTGATTTAAGGTTTTAAAATTTTAGTAATATTTTTTTAGAATTCTGCCAAAATTATTTGCCTCAATTAATGCCTTCGGACTATAATTGGACAAGTGGCACACTCAAGTTTATGAGACTGAGAACAAGACAAAGTTTTTTTTAAAAAAAGGAAAAGTCTTAAACTTTGATTTCTTTTTTTGAAAACTTTGGATTAGGTGTACGATATCGAGAAAATGGGTCGGGAATTAGATTAAGCTTTCCATATAAATTATATATGCTAAAATATGCTTTTGATCATTCACTTTCATTTTAGGATTTTAATCTAATCCCTTAACTTACACAAGTCATTTGATCGATGAGCCAGATTTTTCTCTAGTTGATCGGATGTCAATATAAAAACATTATTTATAGCTGTATATTCATACTATTCCTTTAACACGAAAGCCATATAAAATATATAAACTAATACACAACATTTGAATGGTAAAAGAGAAAGATATTATGAAAGTAAGATTCAAGTTGGCAATAAGTTCTAGTAAAAATAAGTCACGGAAGAGTCATCACATAAATATTTCTTTTAGTCACTTTTATTACTTCAATAAGAAAGTCATAAAAAATTAAAATAAACACAATATTGTTTGAATGACAACAAGGGATGATATTATTAAAGAAAAAAAAGTAGAATTCAAGTTGACAAGAAATCATCTGAATTAAGTCATCCAATGCAAGAATCACAGTTAAGACTTTCTTGTTGATTGGTGTTAGGAAAAAGACATTTAGATAGTATTTAAATGATTAAATTAAAACAAGAGATCACTACTCCAATGATCCTTTTAACAATATACAAATAACCGAATTAAGTAAATAAAAAGGTTGGTTAAATTTAATTAAAGACAGTAAATATGCAAAAAAAAAAGCAATTTATTTTATTTTTTTTTAAATATCATTATTTATAGAGATGGCGGGTGAGATAGAGAATGATGAGTAAAAAAATATATGGGAAAGACAAATAAATAATTGTGGGTGACATTAGGAAAAATGCATCAAATGTTCATATATCTTTAAAGTGTAACTTATAAAAAAGGATCGGACTCATTAAAAAAATCATAATTTATAAATAGGATAGGAGGGAGTAAATTATTAGAGGAGCTGAAATAAAATGGGAATAAAATTTAAGGAATTAATTTTTTTAAAAAAATTAATCAATGTAGGAAAAAAAGTTAGCATAGCCAATAAAAATTAGTCGAGTTGGTGAAAAGATTGACTCATAACCATAAGATTATAAGTTCAAATTCTATCTTCGACGTGAAGACCTTGTTGATAGATAATCTGTAAGTATTTTTGTAAACGTCTTCGAATTTGGAAATATACTTTATATGAATTTTAGAATCCAATCACCTAAATTTTTTTAAATAAAAACAAAAGGTTAGCCTAAATTAACATTGAATACTTTATTAATTGAAAAATTCAAGTCTAATTCTAATGGACACTAGGAGTCATGTGCCTCTCTCTCATATTTGTAATTATACTAACACCACTTTATTTTCTTTCATCAAATCAAATGGCTTTAAAGCAAAAGGAAAAGGTGTGTTTGGATAACAAATAGATGATCCCACTCTTTCCTAATTCCAACTTGTCAAAGCCTCAAAGGCTTTGAGAGTCTTTGCCTATATATATAGAAATGGGGTCACTATGTTAATTCTCCACTAGATTTCTCTGCTCCAAAAAAAAAAAAAAACTTTGGAAATCTCACAGCTCTCTCAAATCTATCAAATCCCAGAATCTGATAGGTATGAAGAAGCTGTGCTGGCAAAAATCCATCCATGGCTCCTAGAACATGAAAACCTTAACCATGGAACAAGGAGGCGCGTCTCAGTCACGCTCCTCCACACCTCCCAAATAGTTCGCCTGAGCTTTATGGCTATTTGCCTTTACTATCTATTACGAGAAGAAGAACCAGAGAGAGAGAGAGAACAAAAAAGTTGAGTATTCTGCAAATAGAGAGGCTATGGCTTTGAAGCTTAAAGCGAACCGGCAAGTCACAGTAAGGCACTCATGGGGTTCCTTTTTATGGAGTCCTTTTTTTCGCTAAATATGCTCATTTTTTATTTCTGTTGTTATTTTTGGTTCTTGTTTTTGATGTATAATGTAACGCATAATCAGAAAAAATGATCCAGAATCAACCCCCTTTTGCAGTTGAAACTTGAAACTTGTTGGGTTTTTTTCTTCTTCTGCAGATGGGTATGGTTGATAGGTTATGGTGATCATTCTAATTTCTTTGTGTCTGTCTGTGTTTAATTTGAATCTGTATGCTTTGTGTGTGCGTGTTTTTGTTATGATTTTGTGTGGGCAATAAAAGGCTTTGTTGTACTAGTTTTCTAATATTTCCTTCATGTTTAAGGCTTCTTCTTCTATCTGATGTCTAATATGATTAGTAAAAGATTCAGAATCAACCTTTTGTGCTGTAACCAGTCATATTATATTATTGGCATATCTTGGAGCTTTCTTTTTTTTCTGACATCAAATCCCTTCTTCATTGAATAGTACGGTTCAACTCGGTACTGACTCGGCTTAACGGAATTGACTCAGCATTTCTAGCCCGAGTCAAGGCCACCAACTACCGAGTCAAGTTGAACTTGGAAAAAAATAAAGCCAAACCCCTAATCAAATGACAAAGGCCCACGAAAAGTTTTTTTTTTCTTTTTTTAAAAAGATTTATAAATATATAAGTCTCCGGATCTCGAGGAAGTTTTGTGTCTCTTGTGTGTTTGGTTTGAGAGGATGAGAGGAATTTAGATTGAATTTTTGAATAAGAGAGAAATTAAAATTTTGACTCTCATTTATTTCCCTCCTTTTATTTTTTACTTTTATTATAAAAGATCACATTTTCGCCTCTATAACAAACCAAATAAAGTAATATATTCCCCTCTCCTCCTCTCAAATCAAACACATTAGACTCATATAGACCGTGAACAAGAATTCTCTTGGGTCTGTTTGGCAAGAGGGGCAGAGATGAAAGGGGAGGGAGAATTTTTATGAGTTTGATTTTGAAAAATTGGAGAGGTGTGGTTACAAAATTTTAATAAAAAAAATATGTAAAATAAAAGAATAAGAAAAATTAATTAAAAATTTTCAACCAACTTCATTATTATTGCACCAAGCTAGGAGATTTGGTTACTTGCATTTATTCTCAAAGAACATCATAGGAAAAGAAGAGAAGACAATGGAAGAAAGAGAAAGGCCTAAAAACATATGGAGTAATGCAAGTTTGGTATGATGTTTAAAGGGTTTATAAATGTTTAAGCACGTAAGTCGAGATAACCCTCAACTCACATACTTACATCATATTCCATAAATCACAATTAAAAAGTTATTTTAAAGATTTCAATTATTATTCTAAATAAGTACAAAATAAGTATAAAGATGAGAGCCTACTAGTGTGCCTGTGTGGCACACTAGCATTGGCCCTTCTTATAAAAAGGAGATTGCCAGTTAATAACCTTTATAACTGTGTGACCTCAAATGGTGCAGGTGATTTGTGTGTAGGGTGAAGGTTGTCTTTCTTTTTTGTTGGGAAGGGCGGGTGTGTGTGAAGAGGAGAGGAGGAAAAGAAAAAATTTGAATGAAGTGAAGAAAAATTTGCCTTTGTTAAAACATAACCAAGGCCTCTTTTCAATTGTGGGACCCATTCTATTTTTATTTTTCATCTTTATTTGGGTAAATCATCGCTATCTTATTCTTCTTCTTGATTCTTTTTTTTGGGGGGGGGATAAATCACCAGTGTTCTTTATTATAATCTAGGAATCAGGTTAATTAGCTGGCCAATGCAGAGCATGAAGACCTTCAAAACATGTAAATTCTAATGTATTCGTTTTGTTAGCCATATAAGAAATAAATGTGTATTTAATATGATAAGAAAAAAGTCAAAATATATTAGAATTTTTTTTAAAAGATTAATATTTAAATAAATTTATGATTATGAAATCCAATTTATATTTATATTTATGAATTTGTGAACTGCCCACTAAGTATGGCTTTTTTACTTCACTAAGCGGGTAATCCGTTGCAATAGTGAACCATTAAATTAAATATAAATTGATTTATATTGTTTAAGTATGACTTGAATGTTACAAAAGCATACAAGATATAGACTTGACATAAAATGGAAATATGGGATGAATGTTAATAATATTATTAATAAAGGCAAACTCTAAAGAGTTTTTGTTGGGAGTCTACCTCCTCAATTTTCCTAAACTCACATTTAACAACCTAATTTTATCCAATAGAAAAACCATATAAATATATCTATATTCAGTTACATAATGATGTCAAAATCCAATCCAACAAAAATAAGATGTCTCAGACCCTATATAGTGAATGTGATGATAAGATTCATGTTTAGAAACTGGAAGAGAGGAAATCTAACATCAAACATGAATTTGGGGGGGGGGGGGTTGGGAAAGGCACAAACTTTACTTTCTTTATCTAAGAGATAATAATAATAATGTACAAGTATTGGAAACTAGAGAACTAAGATTTAACTAAAAGTATTGTAACCTAGTGATATAAATGTTTTCTTATAAGTGGGAGGTTACGGGTTCGGTCCTCCTTGTAACTCAGGCAGTTAATGTTTGCCCATGTTACTTAAAGGGAGGAAAAACAGAGAAAAATGAGATTTAGGTGCATTTCTCAAGAGTTGGCTTTTAAGTTTACCAGCACCAAAATCCAAAACTCTTCTTGCCCTATATATTCCATAAAAGAGTTGTGAGGAATTTGATCTCATAAGCTTTTCCATGTTCCTTTTCCAAGTTGTACAAGAGAAGCATAAAGCAATTCATTCCAAGTATCAGGCACACCAGGCAAACACCAATGGCTACAATCTTGAGATTTCCATTCTGCTTCTGATTCATGTTTCATTCTGTATATTGATGGATGCCCATCTTTTCTGTAATCTGTTAGCCTTGTTATGTTCATATAACTCACTGGGCTGGTCATCTTCTGCATCACTTCCTCGGCCACCCTCATTTTCGCAGGATATCGTTGCAAGTATGTCTCGTTGAATATCGGCTCGCTCTCTCTGTCACACTGCCCTCCTGAATTCCACTGCCCACCACTGCAAATTAACCATACCAGACAGTGTTAAAAGCATATCTAAAGAGTTAATTTTGATCATAAATATAAAACATAGTTTTCATATTTGTCAATGTTTTTCTAATTTATTCCTATCATGCTCTCTTAACAATAATCAAAGAGAAGATGAAATGGGGGAATTAAGGAAGATACTAAAATGGTTTAGAAAATATATGTCATATTAATTTACTTAACTTTCTTAATCTAATCACCTTAGGTAAATATCTTTTATATTAATGATTGGAGTGAGTAACTTTTTAAAAGGACAGTCTTCAAACTTAAGTATTACTAACAAGCACTACACAAGTTCATGTCATGTCAGATTTGAAGACATACATAAATAGATGTGTGTGTGTGTTTATGTATCAGAGGATCAAGCATGAATTACAACAGAACTTGTGTGGTATTGTTAGGGCCTTAAACCTTCTTTGGGTCCTCCATTTTTGGACCAAGTCTCAGACTGGTTTATGATTTATTTTTGTTCTTGATTTGGTAACTTGTGATTTCAAATCTAAGCAAAATTTGAATTCAGCTGTAGTATGACAAAGAATGTGAAATGTCACAAGATCTATTAGCACAATTAAGGGTATTCAACTAAACTGTTCCATATTATTACCTCAAGTCTTTAATATAAGATTTAAGACTGGAGGTAGTATCTGTTAGCACAATTTAAGGTTACAACAAATATTTACCTATGAATTATCATCAACACAACCAGATTCAGTATATGGCGGTCAGTCAACTGAAGTATAATTGAACATTCTGGTGTTTGGGGGTGCTAAGTAAGTAACAGAAATACCTGAAATGGGCTTGTGAGTATCCTCGGAAGAAAACCTGAGTTCGATTGGTATCGATGTTTTGGTCAACCCACTGAGCCCAAGTGGTCAAAGCCTTCCTATAAGCAACCAGAACATCCAGCTTTGGGTGTACATGGTCACCTTCTTGATAATACTCTTCTCTGTAACAAAAAACAAAAAAAAAACAAAACAAAACAAAGCCTTAGTTAAGTTCCAAATGTTCATGAGCAGAAAATTTTACTGTGTTTTAAGGCTCACCCTCGAGATGTTTTGTCATGGGTCCACCAATGGCCTGTGTTGAAGACGATGATGTCAGCATCTTGGCACGTGCTAGCTTCCTTGTCCATCAAATCCAACCTTAACGTCTCAAGGGTTCCATTTTTGCCCCTGAAACTTGATTCACGAACCATGAATGGTGCCACAATGAAGTCCACTGAACAATTATAGTCCTACATCACATAAACATTGACATAACCATTACAAGATTCAAACTTTAGAAACAATGTCACATATATAGCTGTAATTAATAATATTGGAAGAATCTTAATTACCTCAAACCTAAAGGAATAGACACCTTTCTTCTTAAATTCTGTTCTTCCTGTGACTTCATAAACTCTCTTCTTGTTCCCTATGCTCTGTCTCAAAATACACACCATTGACACCCACATGTTCCTGTTCAGTGAATCTCCCACATAAACTAGCCTCTGACCCCTCAGCCTCTCCAGAAAATCAGTAGCATTCAATCTGAGACACATCATTATATCGTCAAAAAAACAAACAAACAAACAAACAAACATACCAGAAAACATCATAGTATTACTACAAGTGACCATTAAGGAAGGCCAAAAAAAAAAAATCTTACCTTGGAATGTCGCAGCTATTGGGTTGCCATCTCCACTTGGTATAATCTCTATCTGGCCTCCCATGAAGATGACAATTGAAGGATTTATCGATGTGGGGACAAGAACCTAATGGATAAAGTGGTTTTGAATCATCTCTCACCCACTTTCCATCAAACAGGTCACAATCTTTATATAAACCCATCTTCCTAGGATTAGTCAAACTTGTATTACTCTTCTCAATCGAATCTTCTTCATGCTTTCCCTCAGAGAAATTACCCACATTCTGAATTTTAGGACTAAAACTGGAATTCGCAGTGTTGTTTCTGTGTTCTTCACCCGAAAAGCATTTACGTTTGACTATCTCAGATGAATTCCTCTGAAGAGTAGAATCCGAGAAAGTCATCACCGTACGATTATTACTATCTCCACCGTTTCTCTTCTGGAAACTCTGTTCTCCGACATGCAAGCTTGCATTTTTAATATTCTCAACAGAATCAGTTAAAAGGGTCTCATTCTGTATTGCCGACACATTCGCTGGCCGAGTTTTGTTCGGAGAAGAAGAAGACAAGGGACGATGAAGAGACTTGAAGTTAGAAACAACACGGAAGGAATTATTAGGTAAGAGAAGAGGAAAGATTAGAAGATAAATAGCAACTACTAAACTGAACGAAAATAACTTCTTTCTCTGAGTGAAAGGACTTTCGGATGATAATGCAACTCTCTTCAACCCCATCATCGCCGACAAACTAGTACACCCACATGCATACTTCGCTGAGGAAGAATGAAAAATCACAGAGCAAAACAAGAGACTAAGGTTTAAGGTTTGTGAAAGAGGTTTCAAGCATGAGACGCACCGAAGGAAAAAGGGGGGGGGGGAACAGAATTAAAAAAACAGAGAGAGAGAGAGAGAGAGAGAGAGAGAGACGAGTATTTACAAAACGACCTCTTTCTCCTCCACAAATTCACTCACAGTGCCACTAATAAACTCCTAAAACATCATTAAATCCGTCGAATTGTAACTTTGTCGTTAATGTTTAGGTTCTTCTTATGATAAGAGGGAGACTTTTCCAGGGGAGAAAGGCAAAGTTCTGTAATGGAACTAGTAAAAATCTCCTTCTCTGAAAAATGATTGGAATCCGATTTTCGTAGTTACGGGAAACAATGTCGCCGGTGATTTTATATAGAGTCATTAAAAAATATAAATAATCGTTTTTTTTTTAAGATCGACGGAGAGATAAATGGATAGATAATGCAGAGTATAACAAAAAAATAACTGTAAATTTAACTGTAAGTTTTTTTATAAGTAAAATGTCAAATAGCATCAAGCTAACTTATATCCGTACAAGAAGAATGGATCAATTAAATATTCTGATATGCATAATAATATTTGACTTTATACCGAAAAGACTAAATCGGATTACTCTTATTTCCATATCTTTTAAATTCAAAATATTTTAAGGAATATATCTATAACACATAAAAAATATTTGACTTTATGCCAGAAGAGTAAATCGGATTACTCTTAACCCAAAGTGGATAACGGGATTTATCATTTACACTATCTTATAAATTGAAGATATTTTATGGAATATATCTAAATTTTAAAATAACACACCAATGGGTGGGGTTATATAATAAATGTTGGTATTCGAATTCCGTTTGTTTGAATAAATATTTTTCTTTTATCGCAAAAAGGAAAAAAGGAGAGTCACATGATTAATTAACCATTTGGGCTTATAATTACTGATGTCCTATAATTGGCTGAATGGGAATGCCGTTGAAATTAGAGAGGGGTAGTTTGGTATTTTCAGGGATGGAACCAGTGTACTCAATTAACTGCCACCAACAAACTTAATAGGGAAAAAATATTTACTTAAAAAAAAGAAACAGGGGAGCAGAGAAAGATGTGGAAGAGTTGACACGTGGCGATCGCGGAAGTGCACAAATATTCATAGTGATGGCGGGAGGGCGTGGAGCTACGTGGTGGAATTCCGGGTGGGCGTTAAACGGTGTTGGCGCCACCGTTCACAGCAGAGACATGGTTCTGACACGTGTCCTTCTGAAAAAGAAGTGATCGTCATGATGTAATATCTGGCAGCGGGAGCACGCTGTCCCCAACACACACCTAAACTTTTCTCCTCAAGCCCTGGCTTTTGCATGTTAAGGCTTCTGGGTCCCATTGCCTATTCGCCATTTTCCCCCCGTTTTTGGGTAATTAATATAGATGCTGTTTGGAATAGTTTATGAAAATTTTATAAGTGTTTATGAATTGTAATTTACGATATACGAAGTAGTTTTTACGGTCTACGAGGTGCTTTTACGGTCTACGAAGTGTTTTCACGATATACGAGATAAATATGTGAAAGAAATTTATCTCGATTTACGTAAATATAAGCCCGATTCAGATAAGTGATAACAAACAACCTCATAGTATATGTTTTTTTCCGTGATCAAGAGTTGTATGTCGATTTATATAAAAAGTATTTATAAACTATTTCAAACAAATAATTAATCTCTTCAATCCTCCAACCTTAATATTTTTTAGTATTAAATGATAAGACTCACTTATTTTAAAAGGTTAAACTTAATATATTGGTATTTATAAATATTTTGTCAACTTTTAAAATATCAATGTCAGTATTTCTTATTAAATCAAAGGATCAAACTATTGATATTAAGGTTTTTAGAGCACTTCGGCCAATAAATTTCTCTGAGTGTTCTGCCAGGCAGAGTTGCCGTGATGCAGTTAGAAGCGGAAACAGGACGTCGAAGGCATGCAGAAGGAACATTGCCACGTGTACATTATGATCTGCAGAACCATTGGGCTTTTATTATGGGTTGTCCATTCTTCAAGAAAGGAAGACATTCGTCTCCGTCCAATTTCTTGGGTTTATAGAAAATCCGATCCAACATTAATTGGGCTCAAAGCATTGAATTTCATTAATTGGGCTAATCTGAAAAAGTTTCTCTGATTTGTGTTTTGGCCCAATAATTTTGCCTTGACCCGTGAATTTGTTGTTTGCAATAGCGATTGTAGCCTTTAAATGTAATTTTTCAATCATGATTTACGGTATATAAAATAAATATGTGAGAGGAGTGTTGTCTCGACTGACGTAAATAAGCACTTTTGAGAGTCCCAAAAGCTATCACAAACAAGCACATTAGTTTGAAGATCCTAAGGTTATGCCCGTACTACCTCTACTTCTTAATATAAGGTTCAGTTGATTTTTTTAAAAAGATTAAAAAAGTTAAATAAGCTAATTAATTAAAGCACATGTCATGTAATAATTGATTATATATCAGTTTATAAGTCAGACAAATTAATTTAATATAAAAAAGATAAACATAAATACTTTAATGTAGTTTGGTATAAAAAGGATAAATATTTTAACGTAATTTATTTAGTTTCCTTAATCTCTTCAAAAAATATTCAAATGTGTCTTATATTGCGTGTGTTTGTTTTGGCAATTTGAGGCCCAATCGTGTCGATTAGAGGCCCAATCGCACGATTGGGTGGAAGAAAAAAATTGACTCATGTTTGTTATAGTTTTAGGTTGATCGGTGATTTGTGTCCAAACGCACGATGGATCAATTTTTGGGTTCAGCTTTTAATGATGAACCAATATATAACCGTTAGATACATTTATTACACCGTTTAAAGAATTATCAACCCAGCTTTATCAGCTTTTAGCATGTGCTTTGTCTGAGATATCAGTCCGTGCGAATCTTCATTTCATTTGAACCCAACTCTCTTCCAAAAACAAATCAAACATCTTCCTCAACCTCTCATCCTCCGGTGGTTGCGAGTCTCTCTAAGCTTTTGCACGCTAGCATGCGTGGATCTGCCATTCTTCCTCTAAGCTTCAGCTTCCCATCGTCAACGTGGATCTTTCGTTCTTCTCCATCTCCATCAAAGTCTGATACAAGGTTGCATTCAGGTAAGTTGCGTCGATGTCCAACGACGGCTGTTGATCAGTTTTTTGACGGCCATCAGAAGTGGGTGACCGATCTGTGCAAGTTGTGCTCTGTGTGTGGTTTTGATAAGCGTTCTCTCAATCTCCGATGACCCTCGTGCTCGTTCCGATCTCCTGAACACATCTACATTTTTGTTGGCCTCGTAAGGTAAGATGTTATTTAGCAAAAGCAATTGGGTTTGAGTTTGCCTTCACCGTGATGTTTGGTTCTCTGAGAGTTGGAACAAATTTTTTTGCTTTCCCCCACTTTCGATCTGTAAACTAAAATGTGGACCTCTGTTTGTGCTTGCGAGGAACGTAGTGGCATTGTCCGACGCAACCTCCTGCTTTATCCGATTTGCTCAACAATGACTGTCATCTCTAGTAGCCTCGTCAGGTAAGATCACTAACCAAACAAACCTGGTTTCAGTTTGCTTTAATTTCCAGAAGTCATTCCGGATCTGTGGTACTCTCCCTGTGTTTGAGTTCGTCACTATGGTACTCTGCCTGTGTTTGAGTTTGTTCATTGTGGCTCTATGTTTGAGTTCGTTCATTGTGGCTCTGTGTTTCAGTTCGTTCGTTGTGGTTTTCAAATCGTCATTCACTGGTTTTGTAACAGTTGGAAAAAAACTCAGCATTGTAGAGGACATTCCTAGAATTTTTCTATATTAGATCTTTCAGGCATGCCTTCCCCTTAAGTGAGATTGTAGATTCCCATCTAGCTGAATTGATTTATTGTGCCGCTGAAGAACCACTTATGTTGCCAAAAAAGAAGATGGTGGGATGCCACTGTTGAGAGAATGATGCTTAGATGTTTCTAAATTCTAATATTTGATACATTCATTTAATCATATTTGATCATTGCTTGGTTTGATTTATATAGTTTATAGCAATCTGTGGGGGGAAAAGGGAAAATATATCTTCTCATTTCAAAACCTACTTTTTATCATTCATTTCATTTGTTTGGTGGTTAAAGAATGTCTGGTTTGATTGGAATAATAAATAAATGATCTTTTCCAATTTTTGTAATGTAGTCTCTGGTGGAATAATCATTAGTTATGATAAATTCATGCAATTTTATGTGTCATGTGTGTTACATGTGTCCTTTCCTGTATACAAAGATGGAAATAAAAGATGTCTGGGATTTAGAGTCAACAGAGATATTTATTAATGCATGCATTGAACAAATATACAAAAAAGAATGAACTGACCAGACATTTACAAAAAATGGATGGACGAATATTATTACAACTTTCAATCAATTGACTGGGAAACAATATGGGAAGAAACAGTTAAAGAATAGATTAGATATCTTGCGGAAAGATCTGAAGATTTGGGATTCCCTACTGAAGAGACTGGTGTTGGCCGAGACCCTGGTACTAACAATGTCGTTCAAACAACTGAATGGTGGACTCAGAAAATACGGGTAAAAATTTATTACCTTAATATACAACTTTTATTTTGTTTTGCTTTTCCTTTCTGCGTACTTACTATTAGTTGTGTATTTCATTTAAATGTTTAATTGTATGAATGCAGGAGAATTCTGGCTATAAGAAGTTCAAGAATTCATGCTTAAAGCATGAGAAGGAGTTGAGAATAATATTCAAAGATGTCATAGCGACTAAAGAGCACATGTTCTCACCTTCTTCCATACAAACAGAGGCAAATGAGCTACATTCGGACGAGGTGTACAGACCCACGATGGATGAGAAAGAAGGCTCTGGGGACAGTAAGGATGAGCATGTCGGTGTTCACCCTGTACTTAGTACAGGAGTAACAGATGAACTGGCAAGTATTGGATTAGCATCAGCAATACCATCAGACACTGGTCCAAGTGCATCTACAGGCCTACAGAAAAGGAAGAGAGGTGAAGGGCCTAGTAAGAGCAAAAAAAAGAAACTTCCAGCTACATAACAACTAGCTGATGTTGTTAGTGTCATTGCTAACGTTTTTGTTGATAGAGCAACAACCTTAACAAGGAATAAAGAAACTAGTATCCCAGAGGTTATGAAATATTTGATGTCCCTTGACGAGGTTAAGAATGACAAAGCCTTCGTGGCACGGTGTATGCAAGCTTTGGAGTTCAAGGCCCGTAGGGAATTTTTTATCTCATTGATAGGACAACCTGACTACTTGATCGTATGGTTGCGTCTTATCGCAGGATGGGAGTAGCTGCAATTGAATTTGATGTTTACCTTACTCACTTGGCTCAAGACTTATTTATTTTTTATTTTTCTAATATTTAGTCTTCATTGACATGTCCTTTCGAACGGTATGAAGTAGTTTGTATGTGTATGCTACTGTTTATTTTTTATATTTTTAATGTTTAAGCTTAATTGACCTGTCATTTTGAATGGTATGATGTAGTTGATATGTGTTTGCTACTATCATGTTTCGTAATTGTCCTGCTTACACCTAGATTTCACCACAATCATAGGTATATCAATGGCAAATCGTAACAACCAAGACAAGTTGCTAGGGATGGAGGAAGATGACGATAGTGACAATACATCAACTATTGAGGCTGAGTTAGTTGAATATAAACAAATATGTGTGTTGGTTTCTCAATATATGATGTCATATGTGTGCAAACAACCACGTAGAATGAGTAAGCAAACGGGTCACTATTAGGTACAACAAATATTGGCCAGTGAAGGTTTTGAATGTCACAAGATTTTCAGAGTGGAAAAAAATGTATTTTATAGTTTACGTAATAAGTTAGGTGAGCATGGATTAAGAAATTCTAAGAATGTAAGAGTCGAAGAAATAGTTACGATGTTTTTACTCACTATCGGGCACGGAATAAGAAACAGGTTGGTTCAACAAATATTTCTAACATTCTGTGAAACTGTGAGTAGGCTTCTACACACAGTTTTGGAGGCTTGCCTTAGTCTTGCATCCGAAATTATCAGGCCATGTGATGTTGAATTCCGTCACTGTCATCCCAAAATAGCAAACGATAAACGATATTACCCATATTTCAAGGATGTCATTGAAGCTATTGGTGGAACTCACATCAAATGTGTGATAACTGGACTAGGGCGAGATAAATTAATCGAGAGGAAAGGATATCCCACACATAATGTTATGGTTGTTTGTGATTGGGATATGTGCTTCACGTTTGTGTTAACGGGTTGGGAAGGTTCAGCACATGATGCTCATGTTTTTCACTCAGCTATCTCAAATCCAGCCATGAATTTTTCCCATCCACCTCAAGGTACATTTTTGTATATTTCAATTACATTTCTATGTCTTCATTTTATTTTTATGTATAATCTAACAATTATAATGATTTTAACACTTGTTAGGCAAATATTACTTAGTCGATTCTAGCTATCCAACACCACTTGGGTATCTTGGTCCATACAGATGTGAACGTTACCACCTCACAGAATTCAGGAATCAACGAAGCTTTCGGAATCCTAATGAAGCCTTTAATTTTTATCATTCAAGTTTGAGGTGCACAACAGAAAGAACGTTTGGAGTGTCAAAAAATAGATTTGCAATTTTGCCAAAAATGCGAAAGTACAACTTCGACACACAAGTCCGCATCGTCTGTGCAACTATGGCTATCCATAATTTCATTGGATGAAATTCTCAAACTGATGTGAACTTTAGAGATGCAGAATATGAGCATGTAGTTGATGTTGATAATAGTCAAGATCAAGAGTCATTGTCGACAAACGATGTTCGGACATCATCAACTCAAATGAATGATGTTCGTGACACCATCAGGGACCGAATTGTAGAAGACCTTAGATCTGATTAGTTCTATTACATTTTATTGTAGAAAAAACTTTAAGTTTGTATCATTTTTAATTTATTCACATTTTTTGTCATTTTATTATGTATTTTACCATTACCAAAATTTTAAAGTTATTTTTCCAATTTCTCATAATTTGTTAAATTATCTCTCTTAAATATCATTAAAGCCACTTATCCAAAAGCTAAACCAAACACTTTTTGACTTTCTGAAAAGCACTTATCCAATCGCTAATCCAAAACATAAATCACTTAACACAATTTGACTTTTACCCAATTTGACTTTTTCATAAATCAGATTGCCAATAAGCCACTTATCCAATCGTTATTCCAAACACACCATTAAAGATTGAAGGAGGAAGAGTATTATGTTGCATTTTTGCCAAATTTCCTTTCCAAAATTCTATTCTACCCTATACTTTCTACAATTGTGTTCTGACCCATATTGTTTATAAAAACTTCAATGGAGTCCATATGTAATAGCCCATTCATCCTTGCGTAAGGCCCAGTGGCTTTAATGTTGTTCTTCAAATTCAATTGAAGGGAGTTTTAAGTTCAACTACTCATTCTACCATTAAAATAAAATAATAATAATAATAAAAGGTTCATCGACTCATTTCTTCCAAAAAAAAAATTTAAAAAAAAATATGTTCTTCAAACTCTATATTACAGTTTGTATAACTATCTCTAATTTCAAACAAAAGTTTATAGGGCAAAGGGGCAAAAATGCCCTTATGTTTTTCAGAGAAGGGCACCCAGCACCAAATGTTTTTCCTGGGAGCATAAATGCCCATCAACATTTAAAAAGGGAGCTAAAATGCCTATCCATCTGCCACATCATCATTTTTTTAGGGGAAAATAACCATTTTGCCCTACAATTTTGTGAAATTTTATAATTTTACCCTTAACAATTGTGTGACACTTTTAAATTAGTAAATGACCTCCAAAAATTCTAAAATTTTTCAGAATAAAAGTAGACATGATAAGCTTTAATTTGATAAGTCAAATGGAATTTTATTTGGTCAAAATGACCATTTTGCCCTTACAATTTTCGCAATACTTGAAAAATTGGCAGATTTGTCACCAAACTTTAAAAATTCATATCTAATTGTATAGATATCCAATTGGGGTGGTTCCAAAGCCTATGTGACCCTTATTAAGTTTAGTTTTATGGAAAAATATAAATTTTAGCCAATAAGAACCTCAAAATTCCCAGAATTTTGAATTTTGAAGTCTCCTCTAGAAAAATTTTAAATTCGCTGGGAAAAATTTAAAAATTCATTTATCCTTGTTAAATTCGCTGGGCACAAGTTGAAGTTGTTGTCAATGTGATTTTCTGTTGAGGCATTCAGATTGTGTGGCACTTTTAAATTAGTAAATGACCTCCAAAAATTCTAAAATTTTTCAGAATAAAAGTAGACATGATAAGCTTTAAATTTTTCCCAGCGAATTTAACAAGGAGAAATGAATTTTTAAATTTTTCCCAGCGAATTTAAAATTTTTCTAGAGGAGACTTCAAAATTCAAAATTCTGGGAATTTTGAGGTTCTTATTGGCTAAAATTTATATTTTTCCATAAAACTAGACTTAATAAGGGTCACATAGGCTTTGGAACCACCCCAATTGGATATCTATACAATTAGATATGAATTTTTAAAGTTTGGTGACAAATCTGCCAATTTTTCAAGTATTGCGAAAATTGTAAGGGCAAAATGGTCATTTTGACCAAATAAAATTCCATTTGACTTATCAAATTAAAGCTTATCATGTCTACTTTTATTCTGAAAAATTTTAGAATTTTTGGAGGTCATTTACTAATTTAAAAGTGTCACACAATTGTTAAGGGTAAAATTACAAAATTTCACAAAATTGTAGGGAAAAATGGTTATTTTCCCCTAAAAAAATGATGATGTGGCAGATGGATAGGCATTTTAGCTCCCTTTTTAAATGTTGATGGGCATTTATGCTCCCAGGAAAAACATTTGGTGCTGGGTGCCCTTCTCTGAAAAACATAAGGGCATTTTTGCCCCTTTGCCCTAGTTTATAATAACCAATCATCCAAAGAAAAGATGGAAAATCTAGATATTCTGCCAACTCATACTTCACAAAGTTCTATTTCTTTAACGTCAGAACTTACAAAATTAAAAGACTACATTTCGTTTCTATTATTTGAAAATCTATATTTTCACCAGTTATCTCTTAACTTTAGAGACAAAAATTACAGGTCAAAAGTCACGCAAACAAATCTTAATATTACTTGATTCTCATTTTTCACGCAATTTTACAAACCAGATCATCCAAATCAAAATTTAAAATCAGATCACTAATTTTGACCAAAAATAAATTATATGGTGATAATGACGATCTGATAAGTTTTATGTTCACAAACTATCTGGGTATATGACATTGCTTAGGCCCCAGGACAACAAAAATGAGCCATGAACAGCAGCTATGTACAATTCCTCAAAACACTTGTTGGAAGATTTTTTCGATCCAACCACATGGGACCCTCCAACAAAGAAGAAAAATGATTATACATGATTTTCCCTTTTCTTTTTTACACATAGAGCATATTTCCCAGGCAAATGACGTGTAACACCGTTTTCTTAACAGTGAAAAACCAAGATGGTTGTTCTCACCTGGGGCCAGAAAGCTCCATAGCTTCAAGTATGAGTGAAGATTCTTCTATGAAATCTGAGTATCTTTGAGGAGGGTTTTCAAAAGACCTGAACCTTGTCTCTGTCTTCTGTGAAGCTTCCTCCCACCTCTCAGCCAGGCCATCTCCCTCCAACATCTTCAAAACTTCTGACATCTTAGGTCTGTGCAGAGGATTAAATTGTGTACATAACAGTGCAACCTGAACCATTTCTTCCAGTTCATCCGCATCATAGTTTCCCTTCAAATCTTTGTCAACCATTTGACTCAATCGTCCTTCTTGATGTAGCTTCTTAACCTGCAAGTTAGTTGCTTCACATTAAACTAGTCATTGAAGATTGTCATTTACAAAGAAGACGTGTCTTCAAGACCCAATCCACAGGGAAAATAAAATTATTTGTGCATGATAAGAAACCTAGTATCTACGGGGTAGATTAGAATTTCATCCTCAGGCTAGACCTGAAATAAGTTTGCTAAAACATGGTTCAAAGTGTCATCCAACTCGTAATGTCTGTTCTAATAAAATAGCATAAAAACAAACATAGGATTAAATTATTGGATTGGATTCTCCACTCCTCCCTCCTCCACAATTCTCTACCTTTCATATTTTTGAGTCATCCACCTCAACTTTAGACAATTCAAGTCAAATATTAAATGATTGGATTGGATTCTCCACTCCTCCCTCCTCCACAATTCTCTACCTTTCATAGTTTTGAGTCATCCACCTCAACTTTAGACAATTCAAGTCAAATAATTATTTTTTGGGCATTTTTTGGTTTTAAAGTATGCAAAACACAAAGAAAACATTTTTATCTTTATCTGTTGCAGCAAATAGATATCCTTATAGGGTTCTTAACAGTTTTATGTGCTGAAACCGGAGAGGGTTACAGAGAAGGAGAGTACCCAATCAAGCATTACACCTTTCTGGTTAGCTGCTCGTCCAAAATCCAAAGCCTTATGACCTGTGATAAGCTCGAGCAGTAATATCCCAAAACCAAACACATCAGTCTTTTCTGATGACTGGCCTGTAGATAAATACTCTGGAGCAATGTGACCAACAGTGCCACGCACAGCAGTAGTTACATGAGATTCTCTGTGATCCAGAAGCTTTGCCAAACCAAAATCACCGACAACTGCTTCAAAGTCTTCATCCAACAATATGTTGGCTGCTTTTACATCACGGTGAATGATTTTAGGGTCACACTGCTCGTGCAAGTAAACTAACCCTCTTGATGTACCCAAAGCTATTCTTTTCCTCCTCACCCAATCTAAGGCTGGACGACCATGAATATGATCTGTTTAAAATAAATAAACCACAGCCAATGATGGTAATTACTAATGGGTAATAAAATACAAAAGGCCTAGACTCTTGCAGAGAAATTGCAAGCTGCTTAAAAATGTCAGCTTAGCAAACAGAGAAAGATTGCCTTAGTTCTGACAGGTCACCAAAAACAGGTTGCTCCGAGAAGGGGGGGGGGAGAACATTATGAATATGGAAAATAGAAATGAGGCAACACGGATTATGCATTGTGCATTAGTAGCACTATATCAGATAATAATTGGTCATCGCACTGCTTGGTCTAGTGACAAGGGATTAGTGCTTCACAAGGAAGTGTCTTCCAAGCCAAGAAGCACCTAGCAAGTTTTGTGGCAACATAGTTCTATAACCTAAGACAAAGGTATGGGACTCCCACATTGGAAGCACAAATTCTAATATGGTTCTCCCAAAGCTAGTTAAGTCCAATATTTTCCAATGAACTTACCTTTTAATCGGGAGGCTACACTGCCATTAGGCATATATGGATAAACAAGGAGCCTTTCGTTTTCAGTACTGCAAAACCCACAAAGTCTCAAGAGATTCCGGTGAACAGCTAAACTTATGGTCTCAACTTCTGTTTGAAATTGGATCTCACCACCACCAGCATTATAGTCCTTCAACCTTTTCACTGCTACAACAGAGCCATCATTGAAGCGCCCTCTGTAGACTATTCCAAAGCCACCCCGTCCGAGAATGTTCTTTGAATTGAAATGATCTGTTGCAGCACGAAGTTCTTTGAATGTATACCTTTTCAGATGGCCAAGGCGCACCTCTGGGTCGTATTGCTCTGCCAAGTAATAAGCATTTACTGATAAGCATTACAATCAGAGCCAGGAAAAAAAATTACATATGTCAATTGCCAAAAAGTTTAATGCCAGCATCACAAACAGAAGATGTTAGAAAATGCGAATTCTATATTCTTGATGTGGAAAGACCTGCTATTAGTGGCACCTAAGAGAGAGTTATCACACATATAGATGACATCTTCCTCCATAATAAAAGTCATAAACGGTAAATGATTGCATGATACTGGATGATACCAAAAGATTCAGTATAAATGTACAACTGCTACTGATAAATATATACTCAATGGAAAAAGGAGTGCAAAGACTAACCATTAACATCAAAGAATATCTGTTTGTTGTGTCTGTACCGCAACCAAACAATAAATACAGCAATAATCACAATCACAAAAGCAGCCCCAAAACTTGCTCCAAAAGCAACTGCAACATGATGACTCTTCGTCCCATATGCTGATTGGCCAAGGCGATCAAAATCCCAACACCCAAATGTGATGGAATTGCTAACGAGAGATTTTTTTATAGAACAAGACAAAAATAGATACTATCATTACCTCTTAAAGAATCAGGCGGGAAGGAGAGTGGCTCCGGCAGAACATTGGAGCAGTTATTATTAGCATTTGGACCACAAATTAAAGAGTTTCCCACAATCCTGGAAGTGCAAAATTAAGAAAGAGATTTACGAAACTCCCTTGTTATGAATTAGTATGAACTAAAAAAAACAAAGAAATTAGCGTACTTGAATGTTCTTGCTGATATTCTTGGCAACGAACCACTAAGATTGTTATAAGAGAGATCCCTGTATGGATTTTTTTAGTTATATTAGTTTTGAAGCAACTGGTGTATTGGAGAATTAATGTTATAAATTTCCACCAAATGTCTGAATATATGAACATATAAAAATGGAGGAAAAAAATTAATGGGAGTAATAAGGAAATAAAGACCTACACAAGGGTTAGAGCTTCAATGTTGCTAAGAGACTGAGGGCAGGATCCTGAAAGGCTGTTATTATTCAACCGCCTAGAATGCTCAAAAGACAGTTCAATGTGAGAGTTTTTCAAAAGAAGAATTTAAGAATCGAATTCATAGTTTCTGTGTCAAGCTAACATCTGTATGATAGTAATGCTTTTGAAACTTACAGATAATGCAGGTTCTTGAGGCTCCCCAGAGAACTAGGTATCTCACCGCTAAATGTGTTATTGGAAAGATCAAGTGTCTGAAGTTTTTCCAGCTTTCCAATGGCAGCGGGAATTGAGCCGGAAATGTCATTGTTCTGAAGTAACCTGCAAAATTTACAAAAATGTTTCAATCTTCATAGTTATTTTTATGTTCTTAGAAGCTGAAGCAATATGCACGAGTCCAAGCAGGGGTAAGTTTGAAAAGGCGTCGAAGCAACAGATAAACTATGTATTAATGCCAAACCCAACCAACATTGACAGCAGAACCAAGATATCAAAAGCCCATGTGAACATAGATAGTAACTTACACAGATTGCAAGTTAGTCAGATTTCCAATCCCCGGAGATAGCTTGCCAGACAAGTTCTGACTGGGCAATCCTCTAATAAGGAAAAAAAACAACCATTTGAGTGAAAAACAAACAAACAAACTGGAAAACAGATGAACAAACTTGAGTCCTTTTTCCAGATCAAAATCTCCAAGAAAAAGTTTGGCGTTGAAGACATATTGAAGCATAAGAAGCTTACAAGGCAGAGACGGAGCCATCTGGGGTACAAGTAATCATCCTCCAGCTACAAGGATCGACAGAATTAATATCCCAACTTTCCAGGACATTGTGGGGATCATGTAATTCATTTTTTATGGCCATCAGAGCGACAACTGTTCAAAGGAACAAACATAAGAGAGTTAGAGCTTTTATATGAAAGTTCACCTTTTCTTTTCAGCGGACACCAAAAAGAAACAAAAAAATAAAAATAAAAGTTAGATTTAAGGCCTTTATTTAGACTATAAATTCTTCAGGAAAACAAAAACCAAAGAAGAAACAGTTAAAAGATGATATTAACTTTAATCTTCTTGCGGCTGCGGCCAGTAAATTCGAGCATCCACCTTTATATATCAGATTATAATCTTTCTATCTATAAGTTCAACTAATTATAACGATAAACAAGAAAGGAAAGTTCCGCGAGACAATATAACCTTCATAATTTATCCCAGACGGAGAAAGCGTGGCAGAAGAAATCTCCATCGACGCCAGAAGCAGCAAACTCAGAAGCCAGAAAACCGAACCAGTAGTTGCCATAACTCTAAATGACTATATTCTTACTCCAGAAACTCTCTTCCTTTGTTCCTTCACGCAACCAGTTCATAATTAGCAATCGGACAAGCCATTCTAACCAGAGAGCAAGTGTACGAGTGTTGCCTTATCCGAACAAAAAGCCAGTATCGGAATCAGATTCCCAGAAAGCAAAGCCCACTATTTCCACAACAAGAACCTCACGCAATGACCACCAACCCAGCTCGGAAAATGGAGAATATGAATCGAACCGAGAGGAATGAACAAAAACTTTCTAGAGAAAGAACCAAGCTAATTCAAGCCTGAAAAAATTCAAAGATCCTTGAGATCTGAGATTCCGGGGTCTGATTCCTACCTTCCACAAGTTTTGGTTTCTAGCTCTGGCCTGCTACTAGTTGCCAGTGATTCCACCACCACCATTATCTTTGTTTCCTTTTGCAGACACCGGAATAAAAAGAGAGCATGAAACTCACTCACTCATTCTCACTCATTCACGCACGCCCAAAGAAGTGATAAATTTAGAATCAAACGCACAAAGCCAAAGGAAAACGCCAAAGTCGACACGGATACAGATGAAAAAACCAGTAACGAAATTCTTTAAAAAATTACGACTACTAATTAAGAGAGAAGAGGAAAAATAGTACAATTAATAATTATAAAAGTAATCTCTGCTTTTGCGTTTTCTAATTGCGGTGATTGGACTGAAGGGATTGATCTGAGAGAGAGAGAACAATGGACAATGTCTAATGCGAAAGCAAAATTTTTGCAGGCAAGTTTTTGCCAGGTCACGTGGTTCGATTGTCTCCGCCTTTGTTGGCTTTCGGCTTCATTTCAAACAAATTCTGTAAAAATTAGACTACTCATGTCATGGCTCGTACTTGCTTAGGAAACTTATTTGAAGCCAGTTATATTATATTATTATTACTGATTATTTTAATTTTCTTGTGTGTTCATCATATGCAGGTTTTATAGATATATTAATAGATAATAGATTATTTAAAAATAAAACTATAGTACAAAAGTAAAGAAGACAAGAAAATTCTAACAGTTACATTCTGCAAAAGCCAGAAGTGGCCCCTACATGCTAAAATGCGCCACATTCCTTTATCATAACATTCCTCCAATTTTTCCACAAAGACCAGACAATCATTAAATATCATCAACTTTTAACCTAAAAAATAATAATAATAATAAATATCATCAACTTTTGAAAAAGGATAAAGAGGTAAAAATGTACTTATATTTTTTTAGAAGATAGCACCCAACACTAAATTTTTTTATTGGGAGCATAAATACTCATCAACATTTAAAAAGTGAGCTAAAATGTCTATACATCTGCCACATCATCTTTTTTTGGGGGAAAATAATCATTTTGCCCTACAATTTTGTGAAATTTTACAATTTTACCCTTAAGAATTGTGTGACACTTTTAAATTAGTAAATGACCTTCAAAAATTATGCAATTTTTTAGAATAAAAGTAGACATGATAAGCTTTAATTTGATAGGTCAAATAAAATTTTATTTAGTCAAAATGACCATTTTGCCCTTACAATTTTCACAATACTTGACAAATTGGCAGATTTGTCACCAAACTTTAAAAATTCATATCTAATTGTATAGATATCCAATTGGGGTGGTTTCAAAGCCTATGTGATCCTTATTAAGTCTAGTTTTATGAAAAAAATATAAATTTTAGCCAATAGGAACCTTAAAATTCCCACAATAAGGGGCCAAATAACCGAAGCCAAATAAAATAAGGGGAATTTATAATGAGTTTAAATAATAATAAAATATAGTATAAAATACAACAAAATATATAGAATAAGCAAATAATAGGGTTTGAGTTATATAAACACATAGATAAATTAAATATAACCATAAATAATATTGCATAATTTTTTTACTCCAAATAATATTGCATAATCAAATACCATAGCAATAGATTTTTTTTTCCAATATTACATTCCCTTTGTTATGGGAACTATAAAATATACAAACACAAAAGTTGCAATCTTGACAAAATTTGTTAGATATTTTAGATTTGATATTTTTTGTAACGTTTTTTTTTTAATTTAACTAAATATTATTATTTTAATTACATAAAATACATTAATTCATCTGCATGAATATGGGGAGAGTAGCCGGGAAGTTACAAGCAAATCGAATGGAAATTAATAAAAAAAATTAATTCATATTTTTTCTTTAAAAATAAAAGTGAGGTAGTGCCTCACCAAATACCGTTCAGCCAATATGCCCACTTGACAACCTTGCAAGAGTCGTACTTTGGGCCAGCTTTTTTATATTAATTAATAGATAAACGCTACTCCTAATTTAGTACAACATGTTTTTTAAATCTAAAATAAATAAACAATAAAATAAAATGATTGATGAATTTTTTAAACCTAAAATTCACTAATATTGCTATCAAACATAGAAAGCTATATTTTTGTGACAGATAATACCAATAAGAAAGCTACTATTAATTTAATCCGGCAAAAGAAAAAGCTGCTATTAATATAATGATATTTACAGAAAAATTATCGATATTAAAATGACTGGCCAGCCATGGCCCATGAGCCTTCAAATCTCATCTGATTTATTGGCAAGAAAATATCATCTGATTTATTGAAAACAACTTAATTAATTTAATTTATATAGTTTATATTCATGTTTTATAATGAAACTGAAATAAGTAAATAAACATCAACCAACATACTATGCATAAATTTAGGTCATGCCACCACTACTACTTTTATTAAGCCCATTTTATAATGCTTCATTCTGATTTTTTTTTTGAACAAGTCTACTTATATTATTACTGCTGGAAACGATACAAAGACTACATAAAGGCGGACCTCAGTGCCAAGCAGCTCCCGCACAATGCGGGTTCAGGGGAAGGAAACCCTATATGTAGGCAGCCTTACCCTGACATATTGTCAAGAGCCTGTTTCCAGGGTTCGAACCTTTGATGTGGGGGCGGAAAGCCAGCACACCCACCAGTTGCGCCAAGGCCCGCCTTTACAAAGACTACGTAAGATAAAAACAAAATACATTCCAAATTATGAAAGACAAAGAAACCATAAATGAGACTAGAGAAAGTGAAAAAAGCAAACAGCTACTCAAAAACAAGAAACAACAAAAAGAGCTCATATCAACCAGGTTCTATATTTCTGGACAATGGAGGATCTTGGTTGGATTGACTCCTAGACTTTCTTACATCTTCATCCAACACCGATAACAAAGGAGGTGATGGTGTTTCCACCCACCCAATGGGCACACCCCCTTATAAGCAAGTAAATCAGTTGCTTGGTTCCCCTTCCGAGGAGTGAAACGGGTTGAAAAGTTGGCTTCGGACTTCAGAAAAACGAGGATGTCTTCAAAGATACCACGAGATGTCCATTCACATAGATCTAGTTGATCATTTTCCAGGCATTGCACTAGTAGTTGATAGTCTGTCTCGAAGATGGTATTTCTATTCCCCAGATCTTTGGCTATCATCAGGGCTCTTTTCAGAGCTAGTGCTTCAATCATAAACGCTGAGATAGACTTAACCTTATCCACAAAAGCCCATTTCAGGTTACCTAAATGATCACGACAGAGAATACCTATTACAGCGGATCCTGTGGGCTCGTGAAAAGCTCCATCAACATTTACCTTCAGCTCTCATGTTCAAGTGGTGGGTTCCATATATGGTCCGGTTTGGCTCTCCTATCATCATCTGCTTCATTCTTTATATGGTCACATGCCAACCAGTAGGCATGCATGTATTGATTAGCTTTCTCTATAGTATAACTGCTGCAGGGTTCGGTATCATTCCGTTAAACAATTTTTCGTTCCTTCCTTTCCATATGAGCTATAAAATCTAACATATGAGTGAAATATCATGCTCGATAAAAGGGCTTCGAGAGTTGAGGATATCTATCCACCATTCCTTGAAACTGTGGATTCTTTCCAAACTACTCTTGAAAGTTAAACTACTACCAAACTAGATACATCGTACCTAGGGAGCAATGGAAGAAGAGATGTTCTATCGATTCACATGCTAACTAGCAAACTGGACAAGCATCCGTGACTCCCCTTCTTCTTCTAATTAGAGCTTCATTCGTCACTATGGCATTAGATAGGACTCGCCAGATGAAATTCACTACTCTTGGGATTGCCTTAATTTTCCAAGTCTTTTGTCATATATCGTTGGTGAGTCAAGATGAGGGTCCAGCACTTTGGTGAGTCACTTGTTGGTTACCATTGGTTAAGTGGTAGCCCAACTTGACCGAATATGACCCATTCTTAGCAAGAGTCCACATTAACTTTCCCTCTGAGGGCACATATGGTATGGGAATAGCCTCAATAGCTGTAATAGCTTGTCCATTTGCACTCTCTCGTAATAGGTTCGGATTCCAGCTGCCATGCTCACTAGAGATCAAAGAGGCCACTTTGTGATTTGAATTTTTTAATGTATCATCATCAGTAATTAAACGATGGGGTGTAAGTGATGGGATCTAGTTGTCTTGCCAAATTCTAGCAGATTTCCCATCACCAATTTGCCAGCAAATATCCTCCTTAATGAAATCACGACCTTCCAGAATATTAGACGAGCACCATGATGCTCTATAACCCTTAATTGCATCAATGAATGAGCAATTAGGGATATAAAGACCTTTAAGAACTTGAGCCCATAAGTCATTAGGATTTTGTAATAGTCGCCAAGCTGTCTTTGCTAGAAGTGCATTATTGAATTTAATGAAGCCCCTAAAACCCATGCCACCTTCTGATTTAGAGCGCGTAAGCTTGTTCTAGGCAACCCAATGAGTCTTATTTTGTCCTTCCCACCAGAAGTTTGCCACTAGGCTGTTTATTTCTTTGTAGGTTTTAATTTAGAATTTGAAGCAAGTCATAAGGAAGATTGGGATGGCATTGATGACCGCCTTAATTATGACCTCTCTTCCAGCGAAGGAAAGATGTTTGCTGCTCCACCCTAGCACCTTTTTGCTTACTTTTTCACCCACATATACAAGAGCTTGATGTTTAGTTTTTCCCCAGATGCTTGGAATTCCTAGGTATTTTTGCCCTGATCTGAGTTTTCGCCAATGCCTAGGATGTCGTAGATTTCTTATTATAGTGGTTGTGATGTATTCTCCGAGAACATAATACTTGATTTCTCCAAGTTTGTTAATTGCCTTGAAGTTGAACAAAACTCTCTCAGTATCTCAGAGATAATTCTGCAATTCTGAATATCTGCATTCATAAAAAACAAGGCATCTTCTGCGAAGAAACTGTGAGACAGTGTAGGGCAAGAGTTACTAAATTTAATCCCTAATAATTGTCCCTGCTCTTGGTAACTATTAATAATGTAGGATAGAGTTTTATAGGGCTATGATAAAGAGATATGGGAATAAAGGATTCCCTTGACAGAGTCCTCGACTCGGGCTAATTGAAGCAATTTTCTCCCCTGCAATACACAAATTAAGATGCGTAGTTTCCATACAGTTCATTACAATATTAACCCATCTTTGGGAAAAACCAAATTTTATCAACAATTTGTCTTAAAAAAAATCCCATTTGACTCTATCATAGGCCTTGCTCATATCTATTTTTAAGGAAAATTCGAAGTTAGTACCAGTTTTCTTTCGTCTTAAATAGTGAAACACTTCATAGGCTATAATAATGTTATCTTGGATTAACCGGCCAGTAACAAAGACACCTTGATTGCGGGATATACATTTATCCTAACAACGTTTCATCCTATTAGCTAGAACTTTAGAAATCGTTGTATATGAAAAATTGCAGAGGCTAATAGGTCTAAAATGAGAAACTGACTCATATTTATCCACCTTGGGGATGAGTGTGATATTGATTCCATTGATGACATCAAGTGAAGTTCCCTTATCAAAGAAATCTTTTGCCATATTAAAATTCGTGTCTCCCACCTCTTCCCATACAAACTGGTAGAATTTACTTGAGAAAACATCTAGGCATGGGCCTTTAGATCCTTCTAGTTCAAAAGCAACTTTTCGGACCTCCTTCCGAGTCATGGGGCTAAGCAGTAGTTGATTTGAAGCTTTGTCTATCTTTGCATCAATTAAAGTTGTAGCTTGTGAAAGTTGTCTTGGACCTGAATGAGAGAATAAATTGGTGAAATATTCGGTGAACATAGTTTTGATTATACCTTTGTCACTTGTCCACACGTCATTGACATCCTTAATACTTAATATCGAGTTCATTCTCCTCCTGATCAGGGTAGAAAGGTGAAAGAATTTTGAGTTCTTGTCGGCTAATTTAAAGCCATGAGAGGCTGTTTGGAATAGCTTATGGAAATTTCATAAGTGCTTATGAATTATAATTTACAGTCTACGAGGTAACTTTTACGATCTACGAGGTAGCTTTTACGGTCTACGAGGTGCTTTCACGGTCTACGAGATAAATATGTGGAGGAGATTTGCCTGGATTTACGTGAGTCGGGCTTATTATATAAGCCTGATTCAAATAAGTGATAACAAACAAGCTCGAAATATTGGAGCATTGCCACCGATAGTTTTCTTGATTCTGAGTGCCTATTTGGGTTAGCGGTAGAAACTACTTTTCTGACGTGATTTATAGTGTATAAGGTAAGTATGTGAGATTAATTTTACCCCAACTTACATGAACTGACTTTCCCATATTAATCCAAACAGGCCTTGAGTTAACTAAGCATCTAATGCAAAGCCACTGAGATGCGTTGCAAGGACTTGCACGGACATAAAACACGCATTGGCTTCTTGTGATGTAAGAGTTTGTTTAGGATGCTAATTAATTTTAATTAATTCCTTTGTTTGTTTGAATCGCACTTATGCATAAGCTCGATTCACGTAAATTAAGATAAACCTCTTCCACATATTTACGTCGTAAACCGTAAAATTACCTCGTAAATCGTAAAAGCTATTTCGTATATTGTAAAAGCTACCTCGTATTCCATAAATCACGATTGAAAAGCACTTATGAAGTCTATCCAAACATGCTATCTCCACTACGTAGTTTTATTTTTATATTTAAATTATTATTTAACGTATTGATGTAATTTTTTATTTGAACACAAATTATAAAAATTTCAAGCCCCTAGTTGTCTAGCAGGATTACATAAGTCATAAGTGGGTGAAACCCCTAGTTTTTATTTTTTAATATAATACCACTTTTTCCAATTTATAAATTTAAATTATCTAATATATTGTTAGGACTGATGAATAGACATGTAGATATCCTGTAATCAAGTGAAAAAATATTATTGGCATTATAATTTTTTGATTTGACAAAAATGCACACTCATAAGTATTGTTAAATATTAAATAATTATCACCATTAAGTATTAAAAATTAATTAATTATATAAAAATTTTAAAAAAATCACCCATTAAAAATTATATTCCACCACTAAAAATATTAAAATATCCTATTAAATAATATTTCTATAATTAAATATTAAAAAATTACCATGAACCCAACTTGTAATCTCATATATTTCCACCATTAAATATTAAAAAATTATTATAAACGGTATAAATTAAAAAAATTACCATGAATCCAACGTGTGCATTATACATATATGTGTAGATAGGGATAATTTTGTCTTTTGTTATGTTATTATCGAATATTCTCATATTTGATGTAACCTAACTAAATTTTTTTATGCATATGCATCATTCTTTCTTAATGATAAACCAAACAAATTTATATAATCATCATTCTATTATACTATATTTCAATTAGAGTATAAAATAAGGATAAAAAAATTTTTGTTCCCAAATTGAACCTCTAAATAGGACCAACCGGAGTATTATTACTATTTTTTAATTTTTATAATGTTTTGTTAATTATTAAAATTTAAAAAAGGAAAAAAATGAGGGAGGGAAAGAGAAATGCTAAAATGCGCGGGGGATGGTGGGAGATATTGTGCGTTGGATGCCGCGAAATAGAATCTGTTTGATGCGCCCACAGCTCATGCCTCTTGGCTTACGTCGCTGTTTCTCGATTTTCACCCCCACACTCTCTTCTATTTTATTATATTCTTTATTTGTTTTTTTTTTGCCATCTCTGTTTTATTACTCGTATAATCATAACTCGGTTATTCCTTTTTATTTTAAATATAAATTATTCTTCATACGTAGAGAGGACGAAATAAATAAATTGAATATTTCTAACTATCATGCTAAAATTTGTGGCATTCTTATAAAATTTTATTGTCATTAATATTTAGAAATAAAGATATGAATAGGATGTTATAAGAAAGAAAAACCACTTATTTTTCTATCTAAAAATATTAAAGAAAGCATTTTAGAAATATTTAAAATGAAGTTCTTATTTTTCGTGAGCTAATTAGATATTGATGGCATGAAAATGTTATTATCAATATTTGTTTAAATATTAGTACTATCTTAGTATTAGGCTATACCTTTTGGAACATAACAGAAAAAAGGGATGGAAAAATTGTTAAAAAACATATTTGAGATAAATTAATTGTCAAATGCTATCACACATGCAAATAATCTTTCGTATATTTAAAAATATTTTCTATGAACCCACAAACATCTTCCGTTGTATGTAAAATATTTTTTGTTGTGTGCAACAGATCTTTCATGATATTATTTAACAATTAATTTGTCCCAAAGGTATTTTTTAACAATTTTCCTAAAAAAATTGAAGATTGGAAAATTTTAAATTAGGCTTGTTGTCTAAAATTGATGGGGTAATGATTATACATAATAAGTAATTCATAAATCATTTTATAGGAAATCCTTATTTACGATTTTGTAATTTTAAAATTCTTGTTATACTCAATCAGTCTTTAATATAAAACATATTTACCTAATTCAATTAAATTAAATAATTTAGTTGAGTTAGTTAATATGATATACATTTTCTAAAACGTCCTAGTTATTTACCTTAATTCCATAATTTCATTTTCTCCTTAATTATCATTAATGAAGCATCACCAAGTATAAATTTAAAAAAAAAGTTCATTAAATATAAAAAAGCAATGGAAAAAGAAATAAAAGTAGAGGAGGAGTATCATTTTTCGTGTATCTCTTGCCCCCATTTATCCTTTACTAGTAGATTGGAGGGCAAAGAAATAAAAGGAAAAAGAAGAGGAGGGTTTGAGGGATTAAAATAAATAATGATGTTAACTAGAGGAAAGCGCAGGGCTTCAAAAAAAGCAATGGCTCAGTTGGTTTAGAAAACCAAAGAGGGCAAGAGTATTTTTGTCGGCATTGGAAAAAGCTGAATATTCCTTCTCTCTCTCCCTATAGGGCATAGTACTAATTAATTATAAACTAATTGAATAGTATAATTATAATTTATTAATTCCAATGTGCGTGAAACACAGGCTCAAGGGTTTATTCAGCACTTTGGAATTTGAAATCTTAAACATACTCACTCCCCTTTCTTTCGAGTTTCAGGGTCTGTTTGGCAGGAGATACATAGAGGGAGGGGAAATTTTTATGAGTTGGGTTTTAAGAAATTGGAAGAGTCAGGTTATAAAATTTTAATAAAGATAAAATGTAAAATAAAAAAATAAGAAAAATCAACTAAAAATTTCCAACCACACTTCTTTAATTTTTTTTAAATCCAAATCATACCAATTTCTCCCTTTCAAACTTAAAGTTCTCTCAAAAAGATAAAATTAAAAAAATGAAGCAAGTATGAAAATAAATTTTACAAAAAAAAATCAAAATATAATGCGGCCTGAGAATTAATTATTTTATTTGTCTACCACTCACAACCTAAATATAAGTCAGTTGTAAGAAAAAAAAATTTAGTTGATAATATAAGTGACTTATAGAATAATTTTACCCCATTTAGTTTTTGTTGGAAAGAGAGAATGAGAAGAGAGAGATATGAAAATCATTATAAAGTAGAGAAATACAAAATTTAATAAGGGCAAATGTATGAAATTTTATCAATTGGAAATATTTTTTGGTATGTGAGTATGGGGCTCAGGTAATTTATATTTAGGTTAAGAGTAGTATTTGTTAGCTTTTAGTATAATTATTTTAAATCTATCAAATAGTCAAGTTAATATAACTATCAATGTTAATGTCCAGTATAAAATTGAAAACAAATTATGTTATTCGCAAGTCATGTGGTGGAGTTACTTTACTTCCTTGAGCTTCATTTTTTTTTAACAGGACTTGAGCTTCATTTAAAACATTGCAACTGGTTGAGTGATCCTGTAACATAATATTTTTTTACCATCAATCTAAGACTTAATCAAGGAATTTGATTTTGTCTAGGATATGGGACCTCAATCTTCTTCTTTTTTATTTTTTTATTTTTTATCACATTACCTCTAATTAATTTTATGCTTTTCCTTACTATGTTTATTTCATCCGCTTAATATCCTTATTTTTTCTTCCTTTAAAACAAAAAAAAAAAAGAGAGAAAAAAAAATACAATTAACTCCTTTTTTAAAATATGATACTTAGGGGACGTAACAAGTATTTTTTTATGCCATAATGGCAAATAACCAATTTTAGCTATTTTTTAATAGATGAAGTAGGTATATTGTATTTAGAATCAAAGAAAACACACAGGGGGGACGATTTGTAAAACAAAACATATTTGAAATTGTCTATAAAATTTGTAGGCACGATTGCATGAAAAGATTTGTTTCACATCCTACTTTGGTTGCTCAGGAAGTTGAAAAGATTATTCGATTTTCCTTTATTGGGGTTTTACTAATGGTTAAGAGAGCTTTTCTCTACCGTTAAGCTCCTTCAGTCAACTTTTTCAATATGTATGAGATTATGATTTGATATCTTAAAATTATTTTTGCACGTAAGTCGAGACAACACTCCTCTTACATACTTACTTCATATATCATAAATCACGATTGAAAAGCTACTTTTAAATATTCTAATCATTATTCCAAACAAACTGATTAATGAACTATATTTATACTGTGAGCAAAGATGGATGAACTATAGTTCTTCACAAGGTAAAACTGTGCCAAAGGAAAATTATATATCATGCATGAATTCCTCTTCTTGGCCAATCACTTCAATGCTTCAATGGATTCAAAAAAACAGGAATGATATTTTCTTCAACTGCTCTTTGTTAGATTATCAGTTCTTTTTTCTTCTCTCCTGGTATTGCCCTTTTGAAGATCATTGCTTATATGAAACAACCTGTCAGATTTGTAGATTCCTCAGCTACATTAAGAGACATCTTTATGAAGGGTATTATTGATTTATTTTCTTCCTTTTCCCATATAGATGTTGAAGTCTTTATTTATTTTCCTTTTCCTTTTATGATTTATAAAATATATTTGAGGAGTTGATCTTGATCATAACTAGAATACTCCCTCCGGTCTTTTATATATGATATATTTGAGGAGTTGATATTGGTCTTAAATACAAGACATATTTTTTATATTTGTCAATTTTTTTTAATTTACCTCTATTGATACCTCCTCAACAATAATCAATGAGGAGAGGGAATGAGAATATTAAAGAAGATGACTAGAGTATTTTAAAAATTACATGTCATATCAACTAATTTTGACGAACTTTTTTTATCTAATCGAATTAGAAATATGTCGTATATCAAGGATAGAAGGGAGTATCTATTTTTCATATTTATCAATCTTTTTTAATTTAACTCTATTGATGCTTCTTTGACAATAATCAAGAAGAATGAGAAATGAGAGAATTAAAGAAGATGTTTAAGGTGTTTTAGAGAATGCATGTCATATTAACTAATTTAATTAACTTTCTTGATCTAATTAAATTAAATAAATATATCTTATATCAAAGTTTTCACTTTTTATAAAAAATAAATTATTTATAAATAATTAATAATAATATATTTTTGTTTTATGAGCTTTTGTGTTATATATTTCATTTAATATAAATAATTCAAATGATTCTCCTATTCATGGTCTGAATTCCCTCACACGTTTTTTGGAAAAATAAAAAGGCGGTGCTATTTCACCCATCGCATCAATGTATTTTTAATATTTTATGACATTCTTAAGAATAAGGGCCTCTTTTGGATGGAGGGGAAGAAAAATGAACAACTCTCTTTCTTATTTAATTTGAAATTTTAGAAGGAAGGGAAGTAAAAATCAGTCTCTCCCTCTTTACCTTTCTTTATTTTAATTCTCTTTAAATTGGAATTTTTTTGGAAGGGAGTTAAAACTTTTGCCTAACTTACCCCATCAATTATGTCATATTCCCAACAATGCCCTCCCTGCAAAATAAAAATGGAGACCAGCCATGAATCTATTTGCTCTCAAGTTTAGGGTCTCCTCCTTCCTCGCAACCGTAACTTCGACATCATAGAAGACAAAAGCTAGTTTGCCAGGGGCTTGAAGCAAAAGCAATTCATTTAAAAAAACGCAATTAAGATTTGAAAAAAAAAATGCTAATGGATCTTTAAATTGCAAAGACAAAGTAGCTTGAAGAAATTACTCACAGTTTTTGAATGAGATTAAATTTTAAATTGAATATGGCTGTTTAAGTAAATTGCTCAGTGAGCCACAATTTTCAAATGAAGCAACCAAGGACAACGGCGGGAGAGACAAAAGGAAAACGAGGGAGGGATGACGGTGAAATCGACTAGCTACAATCCACATGACCAGACCACAGCCATCGAGGTCACCGTCAATCCTCCAAAAGACATACGCCACGATGTTTGCAGAGGAAAAAGAAGCACCAGTGAGATCCACTTGAACCTACTTGATATTTGTTAAATATACTTCTTAAATGTTTTAAGGCATAATAGGCAAATATTTGACCATTAATAAATAATTATTATTTCACTATTCATCAACTCAATTATATCAGGGAGAGTGGATTTAATAAATTATGTAATTTAAATTAAGATCTAAATTAATCTGTATAGTATAGAAATATAAAAGTTATAAATTCATATATGAGGGCATAATGGTAAATTAATTAATACTCCATTTTCTTATTTCTTTTAAATTAAATAAAGTATCATTAAAAAGTCATTCCCTCCCCTCTCATTCATCATAACTAAACAAAGTAATATCAAAACCTCTCATTCTCCTCTCTTCTCTCCCCTTCTTTCCCTTCCTGTTAAACTAAATAGATTCTAACAATAAGAGTAATGAGATTGAGAAAAAAAAGTATAACAATTGGCAACTCAGTTTTTTTTTGCAAAAATCACTGATTTGAGGGTTTGAAATTAAAGTGGTTTTTTTTTCTTTTTCCCTATCAATAAATGACAACTTATGGAAAAATTATAAATTTTAAAAATAAAGTAGCTTAAAATCTTATAAACAAACTTTTTTATGGGCTCTTACATTTAGGACATAAAAGATACTACCTTTTATCTTAAATATAGGAATTAAATAAGAGATTTACTTTGATCTTAAATATAAAAATGCAATACACTTTATCCTCAAAATTTATTATTTTCTCCTCAAAGTATTATTGATTGTAATTATGAAGGGAATTTCCATCAACAGTATTTACAATTCACATAATTATAAAGGATATTTTAGAAAAATAAAAATATATTTATTATAAATAACTAACTTTCTTAATATCCTTAAATAAGAATATGTTTGGTTCACATAAAATTTGGGGTGGGAAAGGGAAAATCAAATTTTTCCGTTGGCTACAGGCATTTGGTTCACATTTTTCAACTGTAAATAGTTTCCTATCGGAACAAAATTTCAGCTGCATAATTAAAAATAGGTCTTGCGCCTAGGAAAATGGGCTAAAGATACAAAAGCGCCCAGATGAGATAGTCTATGTGATATAAGTGTTTAAAACAGGGGCAAAAATATCATTTGGCCTATTTTCTTGTCTCACTTACTTCAAATCAAATAAAAATGTTTTTATCAACCCTTTTTTTTTCCGGTGCAAGCCAAACACCTATATAGTAAAATATATTCCGTTCCTTTCAATCACATTCCTTTCCAACCCTTTCTTTAAATCAAATGGGTCTTATTTATATAGCTCTTACATTAATGATCGGAGGAGTATTACATATGCAGTTTATCCCTTATTTGGCATGAGGGAAATGGAGATGAGAGACAATTTTAAGGGAAAATCCCACAAAAAAAAACTTTAAAAAGAGGAAATGAAAAAAATGGTATTTTGAATATTCATAACTTCAGAAAAATATCAATACATGGTTTGTCTTTTTGAAATTAAAAAAGAATGACCAAATTGCCCCTACATATATATTTTTGGAAAAAAAAAATCACCCCCACTAGCTTCCGCTACCAGAGCTTCGGCGAGAATAAATATTCATAAAGTGGTGGGGGGCATACCCCACCACTTTGTTTATCTAAAAGGTTGGTGATTGGACATCGAATGACTTTCAATACATCATATGCATACAAATACATATGTTAACTTTTGATTTTTTAACCCAAGTCCATTCACAAGTTTTGTTAAAGAATTCACGATATTTGATTAGGTTTTAACAATGTTCGTTTGTAAAGTAAAAAATTCACACTATCATCTCATCCACAAATTTTGTTAAGAAATTCACCTCATTTCATTAGATTATAACAACTTGTAAATTTTTTATGAAAAAAATAAAATTGTTAAAAATAATGAAATGTGGTGAATGTCTTAATAAAACTTGTACACGACTTGATAGTTTCACTTTTTTTTTTTAGGAAAATGAAAGTTGTTAAAACCTAATTAAATATCGTGAATTCTTTAACAAAATCTGTGAGTGACTTGATAGTGTAAATCTTTTTATTTACTAAACAAAAATTGTTAAACTTAATGAAATGTCGTGAATTTCTTAACAAAACTTATAAATGACGTGATAGTGTGATTTTTTTATTTAGTAAATTAAATTTGTTTAAACCTAATGAAGTATCATGAATTTCTTAACAAAATTTGTAATAAGCTTAGGTTAAAAATCAAAAATTCACACACACATGTGTGTGTGTGAGAGAGATATATTTAGAGTCATTGGTAGCCCAATGGCCATGTACCTTTTGTATAAACAAAGTGGGGAGGGTTCAAACCCCACCCCCATCACTTTGGGAAGGGTGATTTTTTGAAAAATATATATAAAAGTAATTTGATCATTTTCTTTTAATTTAAAAAAGTACAAATTGAGCCTCATATCTATCTAATATTGTGAATATTTGTAACAGCTTTTTGATTTTTAGCATTTTTAAAATTACTTTATTAAAATTTTCCCAAATTTTAATGAACTTGATTTAAAGAAAACTTGGAGAAGTATGGTTAAAGACTTTCCAATTATTTTTCAAACTATTTTATGTTACATTTGATTTTTCATATCACTTCACTTAAAATTTTGGGAAAATCTCTAAAAAAGAATTTTAAAAATCTTAAAAGATAAAAAGATGTTTCAAATATTCATAATCTTATAGAGATATTAGGTTCAGTTTATCTTTTTTTTTTAAATTAAAAATAAATGACCAAAATTACCTTACATATATTTTTTTAAAAAAATATTATGCCCACCAGCCACCGGATTTTTGATGGCTGACAATCAGAGCTTTGGTGGGCGACCAGCCGTTAGAGCTCCTGGAATATTCTGCCAGGAATTAATATTGCCAAAGTGGTGTGGGGTGTCGTTCGAACCTCACCACTTAGTTTGTCCTAAAGGTTGGTGGCCTATGGCTTATAATATATTATATGCAAACAACTATATATATATATATATATATATATATATATATATATATAAATATAACCTAAGCCCTTTCACAATTTTGTTAAAAAATTCACGACATTTTATTAGGTTTTAATAATTTTTATTTATTAAATAAAAAATTCACATCATCATGTCATTAATAAGTTTTGTTAAATATTTCACGACATTTCATTAGATTTTAATAATTTTTGTTTACCAAGTAAAAAATCCACACCATCAAGTCATTCATAAGTTTTATTAAGAAATTCACGACATTTTATTAGGTTTTAACAACTCTTATTTTTTCAAAAAAAATTGTACACCATCAAGTCATTAATAAATTTTATTAAAAAATTTATGATATTTAATTAAATTTTAACAATTTTTCGGTTCCTAAAAAATATCACACTATGAGGAAGTTTTATTAGGAATTTTTCCTAAAATTTTTCTTCCTTTGCTCGCGCCCCATCTCCCTCCTACCAAACAGAATTCTGAATTTCTGTTCCAGTCATTATCTGTCTACTCAACCAAAAAAGAAAACAGGGGAATGATGCTTTTGTGTTGGAGGCTTTTGGGTGATGTGTCATGATTATTGGTCAACCTCATGCTTTGCATCTATCATTATGTCATGCCCTCTTAATGGCAAAAGTAAACAAAATTCTGCCATGCTCTATTTGTCCCGCATCCTACCTACTATCTCCATAAAATTATCTTTTTGACCCTGCCAAATTATAAAATTAATTAAGACATTCTTCTCCTCCCCAAATAAATACTATTTAGAGATATAGGTGATATTTTTATGGAGGTTAAAAAAATTAAATAAATTATTTAAAAAAATTGATATTTATTTTTTTATGTTAAATTGTGTCTTATATTAAAAAAAAAATAAAGGAGTATAACCTTACCGTTTACATTTTTTCTTTAAAAAAATCCCTTATAAAGACAAACAAAAATGGTGAGCGTTAGAAAAGTGATTATAATATTCATCATACATAAAAGTGTGTGAGAGTCTCATTTATCATTTTCAATGTTATACAGTGTTTCCTGCATATCTTTTTTAAAAAGAATAAATGAGGCTCCAACATTTTTTTAATATTATGAATATTATAATTATTTATCTATTTTTTTTATTTTTAATTGTCTTTATAAGGGATTTTTCCTTTTTCCTAGGCTTTTAATCATGGTTATTAAAACCGAACCAACCGATTTGATTAGAAAATTAGTGAACTAGTCACCTAATGGATTTGGTCCGGTCGATTTGACCGGTTCAGTATTTATTTAAAATTTCATAACTTTAAAAATTCGTATATAATTTTACATATTTTCAAGAATTATAAATTAAAATTCTATTGAAAACTTGAGATATTTACTTTCTAATGCAAAAAGAATCACTTAAAAATATTATTATTTAACCATAAAAAAATTGTCAAACTCCAAAATTATTTTAAAAAATATTATCTTTCAAGTTCACTTTACAACCAGTTTAGTTCTAGATTAGATCCAGTTTGATTTCAATTTATTCCACTAACCCTAACCCACTATTTAAATTGATTCAGTATCGAATCTGGATTTAACAACCTTAACGTTAATACCATGCTTAAGGGTGAGTGCGTAGTGGATGGTGGGCGAATTGATGGAACAAAGCGGTCCAATCCAACCAAAGGAAGGCATGTCATTCCATTTTGATAAGTTGAGTCACACACACTTCACCATAGTCTCTTTCCTTTGGGCTCTTCTTTCTGAGTTAGGTTCCAAACTTTTATAAAACATCTTGTAACATAATATCTTAATAATATTCTTGTAGAATATTAAATCCAATGATGGGAAATGGAGTTAGTGAAGTGGGATCAAACTGCTTTTTTTTTTGGATGGGAACGTTAATGACAAGAAAAATAATTTATATTTGGTTGGATCGGAAACTATGAGGAGAGTGTAAAAAAAATGAAAATAAATGTCAATCAATGTCCTCGACTTCAAAATTTGTATATAAGTAATAAGGGTTGGGTCTAGTAAAAGTGATTAATTTGTATGGAGTTAAGGTTCAAATCTCCGTCGGAAGAAATGCTCACATTTAGTTATTGATAATGCCTTGAACATGATTACTTCTAATAAAAGAATACATGTGTTTCCCGGGGGAAAAACTTGTACACAGCATACTTGCGTTCAGCCTAATAAACTAAATTATCAAGGGCCCATTTCAGCCCACCAACCAAGGCCCAAGCATAAACTTTTTGAATTAATAGAATTGATAGTCCTAACTCCTAAATTTCACTATTTTGTAGATAACATTCTTCAACTGAATTACATCCACATTCTTGTCGATTTTAATTTTCACGCCTGTAATACTCTATTAATTGTAATGCCAATTCACCGTTTTTTTTTTAAAAAAAAATCCAACTCAAAAGTTTTTCCTCCCCTTTAAATCCCTCATATCAAACACACCTTTACACAAATATATAAAAACTGAAGTGTAGGGGATTGTAATCCAGCCTCTCAATGCATCAAAAAAAGAAGTGTTCAGAGCTTCCTTTAGCTAATTTATCTGCTACCAAGATTGCAATCTCTTTGAATAAGCTGAAGTTTAATGTCACCTTCCATTTCATTGTAAGAAATCTTGTGATCTCCAGAAGAGTTGTAGTAGATAATATATGTTTGGACTTGGTCACATTTGAGAGCAAATCTACAAGTGTTTTGCAATCGGATTCTATTATGGTATCTCTGAATCCCAATT
Source organism: Albizia julibrissin (assembly GCA_037074505.1). NCBI lineage: Eukaryota > Viridiplantae > Streptophyta > Magnoliopsida > Fabales > Fabaceae > Albizia > Albizia julibrissin. The sequence goes on along the minus strand of CM073488.1, from coordinate 35,717,278 downwards.
TAAAGTGAAATTACTCATACCACTTAATATATGAATGGTTAGATCATGTGGTTTCTGAAAACTTGCCTTAAAAATATATAATCATTCCTCCACTGCTAGAGTTTCCAAATTGTGAGATAACTGTAGTTGCTCTTACCTGATCCAAGATCCCTTTAAGATTCATAACAACCCAATTTGAAAGGCAAGTAGAAAAGAATTGTTGTTGTACGCTTGGATTTAAAATGAGGAAAATTGCCACCATCTAATCCGTCACAAATTGCCCTCCATTGTTGTTTTTAGGATTAAAGACCAATTTTATCTCAAAAGTATTCATTAGAGGTAAATTTTACCTTGGAAGTATCAATTCTGGAGCAATATAATTTTTCCTTGACTATAATTCCTGTTAAATTTGACCGTTAGTTAGTTAAATTAGGGGCAAATTTGCTCCAAAGTGAAAACTTTTAAGACAAATTTGCATCCTAACACAAATGACATGGGCGACAAAAATGCTCTGAAATTTTTCACTTTGGAGCAAATTTGCCCCTAATTTGGTCAACTAACGGTCAAACTTAATGAGGATAACGGTCAAGGCAAAATTGCTCCAAATTTAACACTTTCGAGGCAAAATTGGTCCTCGAAAAACTTCCAAGGCAAAGTTGGCCGTCAATGAATTCTTCCGGGGCAAAAATGTTCTTTAACCCTTCTTTTTATAATGAAAAATCATCAAAATCATGTAATTCAAAATATTAATTAAATGAGAAAAATGTGTAAGATATGTATTTTTCTTTCCAACTATATCTTTATTTATAAAAATAGTACATGAGAGATAATAAGTAAAAATTTATTACAGAGATAATGAATAACATATATTTAAAAAGGATAAAGATAAAAAAAAATTTAATTCCTTATATTTATAACCATCCTTATAAGAGAAATTGTTTCTTATTAAAAAAAAGGATCGAGGGTGTAGTGGGTAACATGTTTCAAATGAGTAAAAACATAAAAAATCTGATTCTCTCTCTCAGCCCGATTCCATCTCCAAATAAGTTTGTAGACTGAGCCATATAATGGGTAGTTGGCATCAGTTAAGCATGTAATATGCACTTTTGATAGAAAATTCACCACTTGTTGTTTTTTAACTCAAGACATCACCACCAAGAGCAGGTATGGGAGTACTAATAGCCAAGGGCATTTGAATTACCTAATTAAAAGTGTATATTTAATTTAAACTAAAGTTTTCAAATTTGACTATATGGGAAATTAATATACAAAAATTACATGGGCATGAGACAGAGGCCCGTTTGTTTGGTCAAAATCTCAATTATGGCCTGGTCCTTATTCTCCTAATCCACCATGCGTTATATAGTTTGTTTGGAATAGTGATTAAAATCTTTAAAAATAATTTTTTCAATCGTGATTTACGGTATATGAGATAAATATATGAAGAAAGTTTTGTTTCGATTTACATTAAAAAAACACTTATAAACTTATAAAAACTATTCCAAAACATAGTAATAGGTCCGCTATGTTTTCACTTGGTCCATCCATGCCTTCAGATTTTATATTTATGGGTATCACTGTTATACACAGGAAATTCCAGGGATAACTAATTTTCAAGCCTAATTTAATTTCGCTTAATTTTTAATCACATCTGTAGTTGCATTTCTTTTTCTCATATTCTTGTAGTTTCACCAGGTCTTGCCTTTTTTCTTCTTTTTATCATGTTGTTATAATTTCACCTAGTTTTTAATCATATCTCTATAATATTCTTTTTCATTTTTTATCATTCACCTAAATTTAAATTATTAAAAATTAAGTGAAATTATAAAAAATTCAGATACTAACCCCATCCCACAATAAATAAATAATAATAATAAGCTATTACAGTACAAAACCTTGTATTGTTTCATCCTTCTGATCAAAGGGACAAATCTTCACTCTATCCTTTGCCTTGAATAAATACAGTCATCAATGTAACAAAAGTAGCCAAATAACATCATAATTTAGTGGGCATAAAAACGACCTTATAAATGGTAGTTTACACTTATTGGACCAAGAGTATAGTTCTTTAGTGAGGTTTAAAGTGTACAACATTTTTGTTAATTCTAATAAGTGTGTTTCTAGAAATCTAAACTTGTATTATCCTCTTTAATAAGTAAGGCTACCAACCACCTCAACTAACATTTTGTTGGTTATTAATGCCTAGTTTGGTATTGGTTATTATAAATCACATGTGGAGCAATTCATATGAACTTATGCACATTTACATAACCTATTAAGTGTCTATTTATTTTAACTTTTCACAATTACTTTCATAATTTACAAGTTAATATATGTTAGGAATTTTATGTTTAAAAAAGAAGGAAAATAGATAAAAAAAATATCATTTGAACATCAAAATGTCAAATCAATGATTTCTTAAAAATTTGAATTGTCAATTGCTATTAGTGATAATATTTTTTCCCTACTTTTCTCTTCTCCTCATCTCATTTTCTTTCTTTTGATTTTTCTTCCCATCCAAGCATAGGGTAAGTTTTGATTGGAAGGGTGAATATAATTAGTGTTTGGAACAGCGATTGAGATATTTAAAAGTGCTTTTTAATTGTGATTACGATATACTAGATAAGTATGTGAGAGGAGTTTTGTCTCGACTTACGTAAATCACACTTACTCCCTCCGATCCTATTTATAAGCAACTTTATCTTTTAAGAGGCTGATCCCTTTTATAAGCAACTTTCACTTTATGTCTGAAAATATAAACTTATTTTTTCTATTTTACCCTTATTAAATACATATTATTTATAATTAATTATCACACACATCAATAGTTATATTTAAGAGAGAGAGAGAAAGAAAAAAAACTCATTACGTAAATGAAGTCATTAAAGCATTGAGAAAATGTATTTTACCATCTCTAATACTTTTTATACATTATCTCTCTATTTTCATAAATAGTGGCATATATAGAAGAAATATGACATTTTTTTACATATTTATTACTTTTAACTATTTTATATAATAAAAAAAATTATTTATAAATAAAACTAAAAGAAGTATAAAATAATTTACAAAAGTGACACTTCATTGATAGCAGTTAATTAATGATCACATGAGAAGTAAACAACGGTAGAGTTTTTAGTTCCTTCAATATTTTAGAATTTGCAAGACCCCGTCGCTCATTCACTTCAACTCAGGTCCATACACAAGCTTCAACAAATCAAACGTCGCCATTTATCACGTAATTACAAATCTACAAGGTGAACGAACTCATATAATTTCAGGAACTCAAGAAAATCAATTTCATTGGATCTGCTTTAATTTCTTCTTCTCTAGTTTCGAACGTGAACTTTGATGGCCAATCTCCGATTCTCAGAAACCGCCTTCTGCAAATCCCCCAAACCCACGTCGCTACAACCCACCACCATTCTCTGCATTCTAGTTTCGTCCTTCAAAACTACGTTTGTAACGCTTCTCCATTTGCAGATCCCATTCACAACCTCGCCGACGATGATCTCCGCCGCCTCCGACGGATTGTGAATATACACGAAATCCCCAATTGCGTTCATCGAAATTGACGGCACACATTCATTCTCTCCTTTCAGCTTCTCCACCATCTCCGCTAGCATCTCGCCAATTTCCGTCCACCTGAACTCCTCCCCCAATTCGCCCCTCACTTCCCACAACTTCACGCTCCTCAAATTCTCCATGTCGCCTACTAATCCCGCCACGATCAGACGATTCTGGAGAGTTCCGATCACGCAAGAGTACACACTCTGATCGGGTCGAAGATCGTACGGCCCATACCAGATCTCGGCGTTCGGATCGAAGGAGTGTGTGATGCCGGAGCTTTTCTCTGTCACGTGCATCCTTTGCCCGTAGACGGCGACGGACAGCCACGTACTGCCGGTGGAGTCTTTGAAGATCTCCGGCATGGAAGGACCCATGCTCCAAGTCCGGCTCGCCGGATCGTACAACTCCACCGCAAGGGGATCATCCTCGAAGTCGCAAGCACCGCCGGCGACGACGATGCGGGGGCCCACTCGTGCGATAATCGGGTCAATCCGCCAGACACAGGGGGCGACGGCGTGGTGCCACGTGAGATGGAGGGGATCGAAGGAGAAAGCGAAACTGGTGGGAGACAGGACATAGAACAGAGACGAGTGGGATGATCGGAGGGCGGAGGCAAATTTGACGGACGACGGATTAGGGTGGCGAATTTCGAGCCACAGGTGGGAACGAGGGTCGTAGGCGTGTATGTAAGTGAGGTGAGGCGACCTTGAGTTTTGAGTATGGAGGATGAGCCAGGGCTTGATGGGGTTACGGTGAGCGAGGGAGGAGGAAACGGCGCGTTTCCAGGATGTGGACACGTGGGAGGCAGAGAGGAGGTCGATGAGTGGCACGTGGGAGAGTATGGCCTCTAAGACGTCGCCATGAACGGAAGCTTGAGCTTCTGGTTCAGCAGCGTTTTGTTGTGACATGAGTGGTATGGTTTATTTTGAGGTGAAAGAGCGAAGAAGGACGGAGATTTGGATGATTTTATTCATTCCCTCCGCTTCACAGTCACTTCAATTATATTACGGAAAGTTTAAAAATGAGTATTATCATTGGGAGTATTATTTTAAGGATAGAGATGGGTATAATGAAGGGATGATGCTAAAAAAATATTATTTAAATTTTAAAATTCTGTTAATAAGTTTGATAATGAGATTAATAAGAATGGTAATGTAATTAATAAATTATTTTATTGTTAAATCATTTATTTAGAATTTTAAAGTTTAAATGGTATTTTTTAGAATTTTTTTTATAATGAATGGGGTAAAGTTTAAAAATGAGTATTAATTATAGGAGTTAAATAAAAAAAATTAATTAAATATAAAATGATTTATATTTTAAACTATATATTTCTTATAAAAATTGTGTGAACCGGAGGAATAAAATAGCTTGAATTAATGAGCCCAATGCTCGGGACAGAAATCAGAATAAACAATTTGGTCAATTAATTAATACTAGAATAAAGTAAATACCTTGAGCCCCACACGGATTACTTTGTTTGTTTTCCAATTTTCAGATATTATTTATACTCATTTGGTCAACAATACAAAACAGTTCACTTTAATTAATTCATTAAAATGAATAAATTATAGCTAACTTATTAATTTTTTTTACAATCGAAATTTTTTTTGAACTTCACATGTATTAAATGAATTTTTAAATAAAAAAAATAAGTCATAATAAAACATTAGTTATGAGTAAAATTTATAAATAAACATTAATTATGGATCATGAAATATTAATTCTAGAATTGACTGTGAAACCAGTTTCGGTACTCATCAAGATCAAGCCGCCACGACAACGATATTTACACAATCTAAATATAGTTTTAATGGTTTAAATTTAAGATTTTTTACTATTTTTAAATATAATTAAAATATAATCTTTATTTTAGATTTTATACACATTAAAATAATTTTTAAAAAAATATAAAAGTAAAAAAAATAAATATGGATCATGCAAATTTATTTTGAATGGTCCATATTTTAGTGCTCATTGTATATTTATATTATCAAAATTAAGAGTTTTTATCTCTTCTAATAAATATATTTTCTAATATTTGAATTTTTTTTCCTTCTTAAGAGTGAAGCCAATTACCACCTCAAAAAATTTAAACCATATTTTACAACTTTAAGAATTAAAAAGAAGAAGAAAATATATAGTGAATTTTGTATATTTATATCTAATTTGGATATTTTATAATAAATTATGAACAATATAACTTACATCAAATTAAATGCAAAATACCAGATCATGTAATTTTATTCATATAATTTTCAGTATATCGAAATACAAAATATATCTACACTCATAGTTCATTGGGACATTAATATGGATAATTTGTTTAAATCTTATTTTCATTGCCAAATATTGTATAATTATTATTTCAAAATGAATATTATCTGTGTGTTTTGGCTAAATAAATTACTAGTATCACCTATCTCAGTACAGCTCTCTTGTTACTTAATTAGTTATATGCCTGGGAGGAAAAATATAAAAAGATAATAATAATAATAATATGTATTGCTCTTTGAATTTTGTAAAGATTATATAATCGTCTTTGAGCTAAAAAAATTATATTAAGTTAATTAATCAGATAATAAACTACTGCTATGAATTTTTGTTAGCAAGCTGATTAAGCAAAATCCATTATATATCCTCCTTGCTCTTTTTCACAAATAACTTAGTCATTTATGCTTCGAGGACATGTGATTTAATTTGATTTTTGGTAAAGGTTATACTATAGTTGAATTTTATATGATGATAAATCTTCAAAAGTACAAGAAAGATTTTGTTATCTATTTATGCAATTACATATACCCTTGCGCTAAATTTAATGATTTACCTTTATATTAAAATAGTGCTTTCTCCATATGAGTTTCAATTCGCAATATTGAATTCCCTTCCATAATTATAGATCTCCACGAGTTAAAAAAATTAAGGATTAAAACTTAAAAGTAAGACTCCTTCTGTCTACCAAATTAAAAAGAAAACGAGACATTCCTTCTTCTTATAAGTTATAATATTATCTCCGAATTTTGACCATGACTCTAACAATATGTTTCATGAATTCAACAAGATAACCTTTAAAAAAAAAGAAAAAGAAAATAAAATAAGAAAAGGTAGATAAATATTAAAAATTATTAAAATTAAATACAGAAAAATTTATTTTCCCCATTTTAATCTATTGAATAACATAATCAGACCATTAAAAATAAAATACTCAGATTATTATTTAATGGTATATATTTAACAATATAATCTTATTACGACATCAACATATCAATCTACATATGCGAAATTTATGGCAGACCGTGATATATTATTTATACGTTTTTATTCAAATCATTTATTTTTTAGATTTCAAGTAATAAAACATACAACTTATTTAAAAAAGTACCCAATCAGAGTTTATTAAAAAATAGAATTACTTGTTTTTCATTAAAAATAAACAATTAATTATTAATGTTTCACAAAATATTATACATATCAAAACATGTGACTTCTCACAAAACGCTTTCTACTTAAAAAAGGTGGAGTATCCCCTACCCTGTTTATTTTTTGTATTCTTAAAAAAATAGCCTGAAATTGGTTCGCTTGGTCGAAATGTACGGTCGGTGGAAATGAAAATATAAATAACACCCATTATAAAAATTGCTTATAATATGTTATTAGTAAGGAATTTTGAGATAAAGTGGCCTTTTGAATTTTGAAGATGCTTAATTAGTTGTTAAAAAAAATGTGATTAATTGGATCCCTTATATTATTCTATAACCACCTCCTCTTGTCAAAGCATATTTGCCATTTGTCATTTGATTGGTTCGAATGGGGTTGGTGAGAATGAGACATATATATACGAATATTATGAGAATCAGATCATTTTCTAAGTTATATAGATCATATTTTTTTATATATTTTATATTTCAATAGAAGAGGTGAAAAATCACCCCCACTTTCACACCAATAGCATATTAAGTCGGTGTTTGAATTTTAATCAGACGAAAAAATGGAATTAGGATAGAAATAGCTCTCTTTAATAAAAAAAGAGAAGAAAAAAACTCACGTTTCTGTATTTAAACGCCGGTAAAATTAAACATTTTTTAATGGAAACTTAATCCAGTGAATAAGAGTTCGTGAGTTTGAATCTCCATACAAAAATTAATTTTTAAAATCATATACCAACTGATTTCGTATACGCATATATTCCCAACCAAACGACCAATTCAAATAGTCAAATACTAATAGTAACGAAGATGCCTTGTCATATAAATATTGATGAGTCATACATTGTATTGTAGTCTTCCATAGTTGATAATTGTGTCCCGCTGCCACGCATAGCTGGCTTACACCTCAGATCAACGCGACTTAATTAAGAATTAAGACCATTCCTTGGTAACTAATAATTGACTCAAAAGTTTTGTTAATTTTAATTGTGTCGGCCAACCACTATGCTTTTTAATAGAAAGATCATAATGAATGAATTTTGTTTTTATGTCCCTTTAATAAATAATTTTTATTTTTATTGTTTAAAATGAATTGATGATTAAGATTATTTTTTTAAAAAATAGTTTAAAAATGTTATGTTTCTTTCAAATATACAGATAATGAATAATAAATATATGAGAGTATAAATATAAAATATAAAAAAATATGTAACAAATGAGCAGATGAAAAAAAATTAGTGGTGAGTATGTGATAATAAATATAAATATATGTATTTAATAACAATAAAAAAGTAAAAAAAATAGTTTGACTTTTGTTATAAACGAAGAAAGTTACTTATAAAATAACCAACCTAACAAAAACGAAGGAAGTAAGATACAATTGAACAATATGAACTTATTATTGTTTATTATAATATAAATTTTTCATTATATGTAACTTTAAAACAAAAATGATAGGGAATATATAAAAAGGGAAGGTGTGGATTTCAGCAATTTCAAATGGAAAGGCCCGGGTCTCAATTTTTACTTTTTTTATAGAAACCGATAACTGATACATATACTCAAGATGATATTTGAAAATTAATCTTTCTTACTTAATTATAAAATCTCCTCACAAAAAAAGAAGAAAATCTTGTACATCAATAAACCTAAGAGCACTTAATCTAGTGGTGGTTTAGTTAGACTACAAAATTATCAAACTAGGTTTACATCCCACCTTGTTAAAAAAAAATATAGGGAAAATTATAAAAAAATACTTTAGAGACAAATTAATTGTCAAATGCTATCAGGCGTGCAAAGAATCTTTCTTTGTATGCAAATAATCTTTCATACGAATGTACTAACATCTTCCGTTGTGTGTAAAATATCTTTTGTGTGTGTGCAAAATATCTTCTATCATTGTGTGCAACATATCCTCCATAATAACATTTGGTAATTAATTTATCCTAAAAATATTTTTTAACAATTCTCTCAAAAATATAAAACCCCTAGAGAGAGGCATCCAATTAATACATCTTATTTTGGTTGTATTTGGTCACTCTCTCAGCCCTTGACTCCCCTTCTCCCTCACTTTTTTACTGTGCATCAATGGAACAAATTTTTTTTTTAGGTATATGCAACTTTTTATTAGAGGTAAATTCTGATTGAGGCATTATCTGATAGTAAATGTGACACCTAGAGGCTGTTTGGAATAGCTTATGAAAATTTTATAAGTGCTTATGAATTGTAATTTACGGTCTACGAGGTAACTTTTACGGTCTACGAGGTGCTTTTACGGTCTACGAGATAAATATGTGGAGGAGATTTGTCTCGATTTACGTGAATCGGGCTTATATAATAAGCCCGATCCAAAAAAGCTATCACAAACAGCCCCTAAGAGAATTGAGATCGTACACTTTTATTTACATTTCACCGCCCCTGCCCCTTGATGATGATGATGATGATGATGGTCATATATTGAGATAGCTTTAAAATAATACATTGAATAATATTATCTTTAAAAAACTAAAATGGTATAGCAATCATTTTTGAAAAATAAATAATTTTTTAATTTTTCAAATTAAGATATCAAAGGTTTCCCAATCTTGAGGTCGCCACTGGTTAAAAACTTAAAATAATTACTTCTCATATCCTTAATATATGATATATTTAGGGAGTTGATCTTAATCTTAAATATAAGACATAATTTTTATATTTTTCGCTCTTTTTCTAATTTACCCCTATTGATACTTTCTCAACCATAACCAAGGAGGAGATGAAAAGAAGAAATTAAGAAAGATGACTATGATGTTTTAGAAAATATATGTCATATTAATTAATTTAATCAAATTTCTTAATTGAATTAAATTAGATAAATATATCTTATATTAAAGACGGATGAGTAGTTTATAATCTAATCGTTATTAATAGTTTTTTGGAAACACAAGTACCATTTCAAAAAAAAGTTCCGGTGCTCACTGTTCATTCTTCAAGTTCAAGATGATCCAATTACTACAATGAGCTTTTATTCTAAGCCTCCTTAGCCATTTGTTATTTTTAATCTTCACACAGTAAGTTGTGTTACAAGTTTTTAGGAAATAAATCAATTTATTAGCCCTTATAATTTATATCAATTTATAATTTTCTGGTGTTATACTTTTGATATAATATTGCCAATATTTTCCCCCCAAAAAATAAGACAATTAATTAAAGAGCTAGTTTGGAATAACTTCGAGCAAAAATACATAAAAGCTTCCTGATTTTTAATCGAGTCTCATATCACCTTCTTAATATTTATAAGTTTAAATGGCATGAAATATAATAAAAAAATAAAAATTATAGCATGGAAAAAGTGTTAACTTTAATGATAATTTTAATGACAGGGGTTAATAGTCAAAACATGGCATATATATATATATATATATATATATATATATATATTTGGCAGCAAAACATGACATATAGTAATTCTTAATTTAAATTTTTAAAAATTAGGGAGTTGATATGCAACTAACTCAAAATTTGGAGGTTTTGTGCATTTTAATATTTGCTTTTTAAAGGTCTTTTCTAAATATCAAAATAAAACTCCTTTCAAATGCCAATCTCATAGAACATAAACTCGCTTCTAAAAAGCTAATAATGATAATGATTAGTAACAAAAAAATGAAGAATGTTAGTTCTTCACAAGCAGCGGAAGATACGAATATGCCTGAAGAAGTGGTTTCGCAGGAAATTGTTTCGATGAATCATGAGGGCTTACCTTTGGGAATGAAGGCAGCGTCTTAGGTGTCCCCAATATCATATAAGGCGTCACTTATTGGCTTCAATGGCATAGCTCATGCAGGTGATTGCATGGAAGAAAATGATCTTTTATCTGATACAATCAACAAAGAATGGGATATGCCAGAACCTTCTAAAGAAGTGCTGGCTCTTATGAAGCTTCATCCAGTGGTGCCTATTACAGCAGAAGAATATAGTGCATGGTGCCTACCTTGGAATGCTGCATTAATTCTCACAGTATTAAGTAAGCGATACAATACACACACACAAAAAGTTCATCTCAGTCGCATTTGGAACACCATGGATTTTGACCTTGTGGACATGCCAAACAATTATTTCATAATGCGTTTTTTACAAAAAGAAGGCTAGGGACAGTTATACCAGAAGGTCCTTTATGGAGGTCCTTGGATTGTTCAACATCATACCATTTTGGTTCAGAAATGGTCACCAAATTTTTACCTTTTTAACAATCCACTTGGACGGATAGCAACTTGGGTTAGGATCCCAAATGTATCACTGCAGTGCTATAACAAGGATTTTCTTACCCGATTGGGTAATTGTATAGGAAGAACAATGAAAATTGATATACTTACCCCTTCTGAAATGTCATCTGCTTCTGCAAGGATTGAAAGAGGGAAATATGCTCGAGTTGGTGTAGAGCTAGATTTAAAAAAAAAACTTGTTTCCAAAGTCATAGCATCACATTCGGTCTATCAAGTTGAGTATGAAAGACTTGGGTTTATTTGTTTTGCTTGCGGTAGATATGGGCATCACAAGGATCATTGCCAGTGACATATAGGGAAGCCGGCCTTAATTCTTCTAGCCAATCATTAACTGAAAAATTGGTGGTGACCATGCCGTCGATGGAAAAGCCTACTATAAGCACCGACGAGCAGTTTGGTGCCTGGAAGATTGCAGGGCGTTCTCGCCGAACTCGATTTTTGAGAAGAGGGATCAAAAACTCGATTTTGATTAAACAGGGGAAGGGGAGCCGATTTGTGCAAGGAGTTCGAGAAGAACGAGGTGTATCGAGATTCAATATCCTAGCTGACCTGGAAGAAGAAGGAGAGCTGGCAGAAGGTAGGGATCAGGTCATTATTATGGAAGGCTTGTCGAGGTGTCTATTTGGGAATACAGTGAAAAAGTGATTTTTTTAATGTGACTTTTATAGAAGCCAAATAGAAAAAAGTTATATTGTTAATGTGATTTGTGTTTGTATTGACAATAGGAGAAGTGGCTTTTTTTTTCTAAACCCAGTAAAAAAAGCCAGAAGCTACTTCAATGAGCTTCTAAAAAAAGTAACTTTTTTTCTAAAATCACAGTGAAAGCTAATGTGTTCACAAACGTGTCCGAGATGTCAAATGAGCTTTTGCCATCCAAATGAGCTTTTTTCCCTCCCCGGTAAGATTTCAAACAGGCCCGAACAAGGTGATGGCAGCGCAGTACAAATATGAAATTGGAGAGGAGGAGGTATAAATTGTGGCAGTAGGGGTTCAGCCAAATCGACAAGTTGCTTCTGGAAGTCAAATAATGCAGCAGAGAGGGAAATTAATAAACAAAGAGAATGAGTTTGTAAAGAAACATGGTAATGGGCCGAAAGGGGTTTCTAAAGCCCAAGATGCTAAGTATGTCAATAACCAAGAGGTGCTGGGCCAGAATTTATACAAAAAATCGGATGGGCCTAATAAGTTGTCACTGGGTTGGAGGGAGCACTTGATAGTGGGTAAGAACCTATCTCAAAAGGAGTCTAATTCAATTTTGCCAATGAGCCATGAAGAAAGGCAACAAAATAAATTTACGCTAATGCTAGAGGACCAAAAGATAAGGATATACATACTGAAGATCCATTTATAAAAGAAAAATGTGAGCAAAGTATGTCCTTAGTCCAAAATGCAACTCTCATATCTTCGACCAACATACAGTTTGATGAAGATATTGGAGATGATTTCATAAAGATTGAAGGTGGTGAGTTGGAACACCATATTTTGGAGGAACAGATTCAGAGGGATGATGATGCTTTTGGTGCTCTGTAAGTTTTTATTTTACTATATAATTATTATGATAATTGCTTATTGGAATTGTAGAGGTGCTGGGAATAGGAATTTTCTAACACTGCTAAAGAATTAGTTAAGTCTAATAATATTGATATTATATGTCTCATTGAAACTAGAGTTAGTGACAGTAGAGTAGATATGATTAGCCATAAGCTGGGTTTTAGTCATTGGATTAGATTGAAAGTATCGGGTTTTACCGGGGGGATATGGATCCTCTAGGATGATGTTAATATTCATGTGGATTATCTCCTTTCCATTACCTAACTTCTTTATTGTAAAGTGTTTGATAAGAGGACTAATGATGGCTTTTTTGTCACTTTTGTTTATGGGGAAACAATAATCAGTAGGGGAGAGAGTTTGTGGGGCTCATTACGGGATATTGCTCAAACTATGGGAGAACTTTGGATGGTGATTAGTGATTTAATGCTTTTTTGTCACTAGAAGACAAATTAGGGGGAGTTGCTTCTTCTACTAGGGCTATGAAACAGTTCTTAGACTGTGTTAGTGCCTCGAATTTGTTGAAAATACCCATTGTTGGAGAACATTTTAGGTTGGAAAAGCAAGGGGTGAAGGAAAGACTGGATTCGATATTTGGTAATCTTGCTTGGGAATTAACTCACCTATATAGTAAATTTTATCACAAACTTCATTATAAATCAGACCATAGAGTGGTTCTTGTCTCATATGTCAATACTTTTACAACTAGAAGAGAAACAAGATGCTTCAATTATCAGCCCATGTGGGCAATGGAAGATAGTTTCTCTGAAGTAGTCTGTAAGTCCTGGGATAATGTAGATTGGTGCCAAGGAAGAAATAGATTTGAAGCGGAGGCCACCAAATGGAATTCTACTGTTCTAGGTAGTATTCCAAAGAAAAAGAGGAATCTACTTAAAAGACTAGAGGGAATTGATCGAGCTAGACACAATAAGATATCTAATGGTTTATTTAAGCTTGAGAGGCAACTTTGGCAGGAATATAGCAAGTTGAGAGCGCAAGAGGAATTACTTTAGTATCAAAAATCAAGGTGTAAATGGCTTGCTTGGGGTGATAGGAATACTAGATTCTTTCATACCTCAGTGGTGCTTAAGAGGAAAAAAAGAGAGTATAAAGGCTCTTTAAGATGAAACTGGAAGTTGGATTACTAATAATGACACATTGATGGATATGGCTGTGACATTTTTTGGTGATCTTTATACTGTAAATAATCGAGTTCTTGATTCTACCGACTGAACGACATACTTTTCACCATTACAGGAGTGTGATGACAGATTAATTCATAAAGCGGTGGATGATATTGAAATAAAGAATGCAACATATATGATGGGTGCTTTCAAGGCACCTGGTCTGGATGGATTACAGGTACATTTCTTTCAGTCTCAATGGAATCATATTGGGGGCAAGGTGTGCGAACTCATTCGAGAGATTTGACATGCCTCGGAGAAGGTTAGGGATATCAATTATATTCACATTGTGCTCATTCCAAAAATTGACAATCCTTTAACTTTAAAGGATTTTGCCCAATCTCTCTTTGTAATGTGATGTTTAAAATTATCACCAAAGTTATTGCAGAAAGAATGAAGAGGGAGATGCAATATTTAATACATCCTAAGCAGTGTGGTTTCATTATAGGAAGACACAATATTGATAATATTATCATAGCTCAGGAAGCTATTCATACTATGAGGAAGAGGCGACGGAAGAAAAGAATAATAGCGATTAAGGTTGACATGGAAAAAGCATATGATCGCCTGGATTGGAAGTTTTTTAAATCCACACTAGTCGGGATGAAATGGTGAATCTCATCATGTCTTGCACATCTTGTGTGTCTATACAAATTCTTTAGAATAGAGTTTAGTCCCCTATTTTCCAGCCTACCTGGGGAGTTCCTCAAGGTGACCCTTTTACTTATTTATGCTTTACATGGAAAGGTTGGGTCAGTTGATTAATAAAGAAGTTCGTGAAGGTCACTGACAGGGTATCCGGTTGAATAGGCATACCCCTCCCATATCTCACATCTTCTTTGCTGATGATCTTATTTTGTTTGGGGAATCTAAAATCGATCAGATAGATGTAATGCGTAACACTATGGCATCCTTTTGTACAGTTTCAGGGTATCAAATTAATTTGGCTAAGTCGAAAGCCTTTTTCTTGAGGAATGTTCATTTTAATAGGGCTCTTGAGCTGAGTAACATTCTGGGTATTGGGATTACGAGTGACCTTGGTAAGTATCTTGGTATACCACTCTTACATCATAGAATTACCAAGAACACTTATTTCTTGATCATTCAGAAGGCTAAGAAGTGTCTAACCAGCTGGAAAGGAAAATGTCTCACTATAGCAGGCAGAATGGTTTTGATTAAATCTGTTCTTTCAACATTACCTAGTTATCATATGCAAACAATGCTATTGCCTGTAAGTATTTGGAGAAGGTGAGTTGCAATTTTCTTTGGAATCAGGGGCAGAAAAGTAGAAAGATGCACTTAATCTCTTGGGAGCAGATAAAATAGAACAAAGAAGTAGGAGGTTTGGGTCTTAAAGATTTGCGGAGGCAAAATATTGCGTTTATTATGAAACTCTGTTGGGGTCTTCTTACTAATCCGGATGCTCTTTGGGTACGTTGCTTGAAAGGGAAATATGGATGTAGGGATAATGAGTACCCAGTTTTTTTGTAAGAAGTGTAATTCTTCTAGCGTGTGGCGTAGTATTACTAGGATTGGTAGGAACCTAAATAATGGACTTAAAGCTAATGTGTGGTGAGATCTTTAGAACCTGATTGATGAACCCCTTATTCATTTTATGGATCATAACTTCCATATTCTAGATCTATGTGCTAAAGTAAGGGATTTTGTTTTGGCAAGTGGTGAATGGAATATATCCAAATGAAAAGAATTTTTGCCAAAGTGGGTGATAAATATTATAACTAAAGGAAGGCCACTATATGGAAATGGAAATGATTCTTTTTGTTGGAGATAGGCTTCAGATGGTAATTTTAGTGTTCATGTTGCTTATAAATTTCTCTCTACCTATTAGGACATGAATGGATTACTGTGTGGAAGAAAATGTGGAAATTACCTATTCCGGGAAAAGTGAAGATGTTTTTATGGTAAGTTATTCATGAGAGGTTTTCTACTAATTCACTAAGAGCTATGAGAGGCCTATCAACTAGTGAAGAGTGTCCCTTTGAGTGCCAGCGAGAGGAAAATACTTTTCATATCATTCGTGACTGTGAGATTGCGAGAGAAGTGTGGTTACATTTTGTTGGAAATTGTGCCCTAGGGGCCAATCATTGTACTTTGAATATTGTCATTCAATGAATTTCTCCATTTGGTTATCACATTATTCGCATGTTCACTGTGATAATTGTATCCTTGGAGAAATCATAATGATTGTCCTAAATGTCCCTGGTCGGTCATCTATGTGGGAGCAAAGATAAAATAAGACCAGTATGACTTTGATAAGGTATGGGGATACTAATCAAAGTCTTAGGCACTTATAGGAGTATAAGGTGCTGGACCGACCCGCTATGAGAAAGCTGCATGGATCAAGTCATAAGCTTATCTCATGTATAACCATGTCACAATGCCCTTTGACCTGAGATCATCATGGATTCCTACATGTGAGTCACTAAGCTTTGACTTAGTCAAAAATCACCTTTAACCGGGTGGTGATAAAGGCTACAATCGGGCTTAATGGTTTTCATGTAGAGGAATGTGAATGGTCAAGATGGAATTTGTCCCTTACATTAGTGAGAGATATTACTGGGCCCCTCGATGAGTAAGTCTGAGAAATGTATGGCCATACTACGATGGAAAAGAGTTTCTACTTCTATAGTCAGACTACTCAGGGATCGAGAAAGTAATGGTCAGGAATAGGAGGATGACATTCTCCATGCCTCATCCTTGACCGAAATATCGTGTGACAAAAGGGACGTGATATGGTTATACGACAGGTTATATCGTATTGTCAATCCTCATATGAATTGGGTAGTCGTAATGTCTTGCTAGAGGCCGCTTACGACTTGTGGGTTAGTATAGTCATTGGCCCACTGCCAACTTCGTTTGGGCCTACAGGGCCGCACACAAGAATAGCCCAACACGAGCTATAATGTTCAGATTCATTGAATCTAAGATGCGTCTAAGATTCAATGAATACAATGTTTAATCTAGGGTGAATGAATTTTAAATATATATTTATTATATACACATGTTGTGTGAATATTTATTTGATAAATATTTATATGTGTTATATATATATTTATATTTGGAAAGGAATATTAATAATATTATATACACATATGTATTTTTGAAATACATAAATACATATATAATATATATTATTTGATAATATATATTATATATATATGATAGTATTATATTATATGATCATATGATAATATTATATTATATATATATAATATATATTATTTGATAATATATATTGAATATATGATAATATTATATTATATGATGATATTATTATATTGTGTATATATAAAGATATTATATGATAATATCTCATATTTAATTTATGAAGATAAATTAAATTCCATTGGCTCTTTATTCTAATTAAATAAATAGGTTAAATTAAAACTGTTGGACAGATTTAATTAAACCAGGTTTATTTAATTAGCTTATTAAAACAATTAAATGTTAGTTGATATGATAAGGATTTTGAAATTAATTAAGATTAATTTTAAAAATCCAATATCCATCATAAAATAGATAACCCTGCTAGTTATAAAATATGAGAGCTAGGGTTTTCTACAGATGATGAAAAACTAGAGAGCCACAAGAAAACCCTAGAAGGATATTAGAGGCGCTAGCACGCTGCCGGTGTTGGGGTCCTATTCGTGTGGATACCAGTAGAGGGAGCTGATATGAGTAGTTAGCTCCTCAAGATTGAAAAAGAAAAAACTCCAAGAAGAACTAGTTGACATGTTGATGCTGGGGATGGTTAATCTCATACTCATAGAGATTGACGCTCTTTTAAGAAGAATTAGCGGACATGTAGATGCCGGGGAAATTATTTCAGGAGCAACCAAACATGGAGATTTGTGAACTCGCAATACGTTGATGATTGTGGGCATTCAAACAAACATGAATAAGGTACGACTCTTTCTAACTTGATTTAAATGCCGTTGATAGATCCGCAATTGGGATTGGTAAACTTTTGCAATTTTAATTTTATTTAATTCTTCCGCTGTGTGCCTACCAATCCTAACACATTTTGTCTCTCCTAATCTTCGTTCTAGTTTTTTCTGTTCTAACTTGCAAGTATGGCTTAAGGAGAATATGACCAGTCATTTTGGAAAGCCTTATTTCATACAGTGGGTATGGTCCAAAATATTCAGCATCGTTAGTTGGCTGTTATGGAAGAACAGATGTAAGGGGGTAATGGAAGGAGCTCGAGTTCAGGCCGATACAGTTATTCATAGTGGCATGTATCAAATTATGGACTCTAGTTTATCTACCACCTTCAAACATCAAATCTTCTGTTTTAATACGGATGAGGATAGCAAATGGTGCCTACCACCAGAAGGGTATGTTCGATTAGATACGGATGGGTCGGTAATTAATCAAGGCACTGCAGCATGCGGAGGTCTGTGCGGGATGATAAGGGTAATTGGATCGTGGAATTTTAGTGAAAATTAGGGTTTGCTTCTCCTACTACAGCCGAAGTTATTGCCCTATTGATAGGTGTGTAATTGTGCAAGTAATATTGATTTCACAGAGTTGCTGCTTACACAGATTCACTTAAGGAATATCATTTGGTGATGAAGGACGGAGATATTCACCATCTGTAAGATCCTTACCTTACTTCCATAATATTAACTATTCTCTCTCAAAGACTAATCACAATAGAGATAAAATTTCACAAACTATTAAATATTATAATATCCAATCCATGATATGATAATCTAAAGTATGCAGACAAATTAAAGTTTACAAGATGTAGTCTCTATGAGTGGTAATATACATCAATTCAACACATAATAAACCACAAGAGGCCATAGAGATATATCTATGCATTAGGAGCTCCTCACGACATTCTAGCACGGAAACTATCACCTGAAAAAATGTTAAATCGACGGGGTGAGACAAAAGCCTCAGTAACCATCTTTCCAACTCATTACACATGCTGGCATGTATTCATGAGGTGCCAAGTGGAACAATTTATATAATAAAATTTTTAATTCAATATCATAGTTTTGTACATAAATATCATATCAGAAATTAGATAATATTATATCTCATATCAAAATTCTCAAGTGCCTCCCATCAATCCAACCGAACCGCCTTATTTCCGCCGACTAGACCCATGGGCTAAGTTACTATCCATGTTACTGGCCACTCAAAGAGCTCTCCGGTCACATGATGAGGATTGACCAAAATCCAAAGCATGTTTCCGGACCATGGGTCTTTCCCCTCATTGAACTAGTGGGGTGTCACAGTCCCACATCGAACTGGTGGGACAGTCCCTCATTGAACTGGTGGGGCAATAGAAAGTCAACCATTATGCACCAATGGAGGCTATACCACGTGGTAAAAATAAATTTCTCCTTCACAACCCAAACAAAACAACCCAATATGTATCAATAAATAGTTCAATAGGAATTTCTCAAGATTTTCCATACTTATATGAGGATATTCAAAATATACAAATATATCTTACAATTTAAATCACAAGGTTCCACAAAGCAAGTTTATAACAAAATATTCCTCAATATTGCTCATTGAAATAATCTATAAATATCCACATATGATTTTCAATCTCATAATCATTTTACAAAATATTCACAAACACACACCAACACATATAATAAGTGGAAAATGGTTACCTCTCGCCAAAGCTGATTATTATCATATTGTTCCAAATCTAAGAGCCTAAACACACGCCAAAATCAATCTATCACAATCAATTTACTACCCGTTAATAATTTTCCAAAATTCAAAATTATAAATTATTTACAAATTATAATAATAATATACTATAAAAACTGAAAAATAACAATTTAGGGTTTAAATTATAAAAATGAACTTTTAGTCCTCTTAATTTCATAAATGATAGTTTAGTCCTCCGAATTTCTTAAATGACATTTTATTCTTAAGAATTTCATAAATGACAGTTTAATCCTCCAAATTTCGTAAATGACAGTTTAGACTTACAAATTTCAGAAATAACAATTTAGTCCTTCAAATTTTAAAACTATACCAACTAAAATTTCAATAATATCTCCATTAACCCAAATAAATTATTTAATCTAAGTTTAATCGGTTTCAAAGTCCAAAATAACATTATTTATAAATTGATTATATATAAAAAATTTATTATAAAATCTTATATCAACTAAATAACAAAAATAAACCGATTAAAGTTAACTATTAGTTATCATCTATATTATTATAGTCATATACTGACAAAACTCAAACTTGCCCAAAATTCTAATCCTAAAATATTCTCTAATCAATACAAAATCAATATCATAAGAAAGAGAAAATTATTTAGAAAAAATTTCATAAAAGAAGTTTTATAATTAGAAGAGATTTTGAGTACCTTATTGATCCCTGAAGAAATGAAAATACTCCTATCAAAGCCTTGTCCGTCACCTTACTGCACGACACTTCACGCAGATTTGCTGCGTGAAGTGTGTGAGGAGCCTGCCTCCTTTATATTTTTTATATTTTTTTTAAATAATGGTATGGCGTGGCCTACGCCATACCGTTATTCAATATGGGGGGTGTCTCATGCGCCTCCCACGTTTTGAAAAAAATAATATTTTTAATAATATATTATATTATAAAATAAATTTTAATTATTTAATAATTTTTTTAAAGTCTTAAAAATTACCTACTAAAAATTATAATTATCTCTAAATTATAATTATATTCTAAAAAATTAAAATTAAAATAAGGATGTTACACTATTCGCTTCACTCGGAGATTACTGCAATTCGGGATCTGCTTTACTCTGAATGGGACCTTGAACTTCGTTATGCACCAAGATAGGCAATCCGGTGTGCTGATTATCTTACTAACGAAGCTAAGTACTTAGTCCAAAGTTTGGTAGTGTTACCGATTCCCCATTTGGGTTGTGTACCGCTTATGCGTGAAGATCTTCATTAGATTTTTGTTAGTTAGTGCTTGAATTCAGTATGTAATATCCAAGCTTGCTTGACCATAAAAAAATGAAAATGAAAAACAGATTTAGGGAGTGTAATATTTACTCAACACTAATGTCCCTTTAACACTGCTAGCTTGCAGGGTTATAGAAACAACGATAAATGTTTTATCTTAAATTCTACAGTATTTTGCAATAAATAAAAAATTTACTACTTCTAATCTTAAGTATAAGATTCAATTGACTTTTTTGAAGAGATTAATGAAGTTAATTAAATTATTTTAAAGTATTTTTATTTTTTATCCAAACTAATTTTTCTAACTTATAAGCTGTATAATCTAATATAATAGTACACAATATATGATGTCATTAAGTAACTTATTTAATTTTCTTAATTAAAAAAGGTTAACTAAGTCCTATGGCCCTGTTTCGTATGAAACATTAGGAGTAAGGACTCTGATTGGGTCAGAATATATCGTTTGGTATGAGGGACTATAGATAACCAGGGATTGTGAGTACCACGAAAGTGGAATTGTTGCAAAGCCACCTCTCCCATGGTATTGTGTTTTTAATCCCTGGACTACAAAAATATCCTTGATTAAAATATTTTTCGGATAAAAATAGTCCCCTTGATTGACTGATTTTAACCTAGAATCTATCCCTCTCACATAATCACTCACTCTTTTTTTTTCCTCGCCAACATCTGTTTGTTGAGATTCTTTAACACCAAATTCTGTGAAAATTTTAACATCTGCTTTTCCAATGATATCTTGAAAAATATGAGTACATTTATAAAGTTAAGATATTATAGCAGAAACTTCTCATAAAAATAAAAGGCATTTAAAAGAGGAAACAAAGTTTTATTTTGAAGAACATGTTCAAATTTTGAAAGAAAACAAATACATTATAATAACTATAAACATTTCTCATATAACCTTGAAATAAAATCGTCAACAACAATTCATTACCTCCTCGTGCAAACTTGGAAAATGATTATAGATAAATCGATATCGCAATTCTTTGTCCTGGAAAATAGTTGTACATTATTAGTACCACCTTTCAAAGTCGAAGATCCATCTGTGACGGACGTCGAATTTCAGAAACCATCTACGACGGACAGTGAAAGCGGGGTTTGCATCTAAGCTAGAGTGTAGACTAAATTTAGAATTTAGGGTATAAGTATTTAGGTCTTTTCATAATTAGTGGCTATTTATTAAATAAGGTTAATTAAATTATTCCCTTCAATTATTACTTCATACATTTTTAAAGCATCAATCTCAATCTCAGTCCTAGTTTTTGAAAGGACCTTATGGGCCTCAATTTAGTTGGTACAGATTATTCTTATCCAAAAAGTAATGATTTTTCATAAATGAATAACACACACACATATATATATTATATTTATTTATTTATTTTGTTTGGATAGGTTTTTCACCAACGCATGTACAAGGTTAAAAAAAGGGTCCGCATGTTTAAAAAAATCAGGTCTTTTTTTATTTTAAATTAAAAAAAGCAGACACTAATGACCACATGTTATAAATGGCTAACTTATTTACTAATTTACATGCCAGTAGGCTACAATGTAATTAAATTACCAATCATAGGCAGATTAGTCAAAACAATTTAATAAAATATGCAATTACGTACTCGTATTTCTTTGTTTTTTTTTATTCCACATTATGTACTCATATTTCATATTGATGAGCTTACTATTCTTAACAATCCAACAATACATTATCAGGGTTTAACAATCCAACAATACCAAGTTCCTCCACTTGAGTCTTTCTCAAGTGTCAAATTGTGAGTTTGAACCGTCTATGGTAAGTTTAATGGGTGTGGAAGCTGGACAAGAAAAATTGAAAGGTCACATTGTTAATCTTTTATATAGTTATTAAAAATTATTTGGGAATAGAAATATAAAGAATTTGATAGGAATAAAAATAGAATGATTGTGACTTTAAGGAGTCTCTCATATAAACATGTCACTTCCATCTTTTCTATTATTTCACTTCATCCCCGGAATAAAGATTCAAATATTAATCACGCTAAAAAAACAACAAACACCCCCAAAAATATTAGTTGATATCATTAAAAAATAAAGAGAAAATCTATGAGGAGTGTTTATTTGAAAAATGTATTGATTGGAAAGACTTGAATTTAAATAACAGTAAATTTTGTACATGACATCCTGTAAAGTATTGGTATTTTTGTGCAAAAAAATATATCACGTTGACCAATAAAGTTTTGGAAAAAATTTCTCATAAAAAACTTTAAAGTTGTTGAAAAATAAAAAGGTGTTTTGAATATTAACAATCCCAAAAAAATGTTAGGTCTAAATTATCTTTACTGAAATTTAAAAAAAAAAGATCATATTGCTCGTATATTATTTTTTTATTGAAAAAAATAATTACCCCTACCGGCCGTCACGAGAGCTCCGGTGAGAATATTCCCTCTTGAGAACATTACCTCAAAATATTCCTTAGAATATTCTCTTAGGAATATTTATTCCCAAAATGGTGGGGTAGGGTTGCACAAAAAGTGCATGACTATTGGGCCACCAATGCTCTTTTAACATAAATAATGTAATAATATATATATATAAACATTTGTTCGTTAACCAAACCTACCAACAAGTTCAGAAAAAGAATTGATAAATTGAGATAAGAAATTCACAAGTTCAGATAATGAATTCGCAACTTTCAATTTTTTAAGTAAGAAATTCGCTTATTCTTTTAGACAATTCACAAGTTCAAATATGAAATTGACAGATAAAGATAAAGAATTCACAAGTTCATATTACGAATTTGTAACTTTCGTTTAAGTAAGAAATTCACTTACACTCTTAGGCCATTCACAAGTTTAGAGAAGGAATTAATAAGTTGAAATAAAAAATTCATAAATTCAGATAAAGAATTCACAAGTTTCATTAAAGTAAAAAATTCACTTACTCTTTCATGTCATTCACAAGTTTATGTAAGGATTTCATAAGTTTAGATAAGGATTTGACAGGTTGAGATAATGAATTTATAAATTTAGATCAGGAATTCGTAACTTTCGTTTAAGTAAAAAATTCACTCACTCTCTCAAGTCTTGTGTTTCACAAGTTTTGATAAGAAATATGTTCATTCAAATTTTCTTTACTGAATATTAAAAGGTTGATGTTACAAGTGAATTGAATCTACCACCCCTCACTAACTTAGAAGCTTTTATGCTGCAAGGCTATTGTCAACTTTGTTACAAAATTTCCAGCAATTAGGTCATTTAAGGTTTTGAATAGGAATTTGCAACTTTAAAAACATTTTTGTGTCTTACTTCATACAATCACTCATTTTTTTTTATTGTTTATGAGATAAAATAAAAACTACCATGACAACAACATAAAATTATTTAAAATAAGTTGATTCAGGACACCATTAGCATGAATGGTAAAAGTTAGAAGCGTGGCCTTGGAATTGCTTGTTCATGTAGTGGACGCTGATTGCATAATTGCGCCTGCAACAATGACCGTAATTGTGAAATTCCAATTTGTTGGGAGCCACATAACGTGCGTCCAAGTCTTCAGCTCATAAAATTCTTAAAGCCGTAATAATAATGACAACAACAACAATAATCCAATTTCGAATTTTCTAAGTCATAAAGTCCACTTCCTTCATTTCACGCCCCATTTTGTACCTTTAAGTTGGGCTCCAAGTGTTCCAACCCCTTCCCGTAGGCTGTAGCTTTCTCACAATTCAAAGAGATGTGTAGAAATGTAATAAAACTCTTCTTTTATATATATATATATATATATATATATATATATATGCTTCACATCACATACTTTATTTTTTTAAAAAAAATTTAATCTAATCGCACACTAACGTAGGAGTTAGACAGTGTAGTTAATTTGTAGAGATAATAAAATTAGTTAAATTAATTACTTATAAAAAAAGCGTATGAGTCTTCATAAAGTATTTGTTTAAATTATTTGTATTGAAAACTACTTTTTTTTAATAAAAAACACACTTATTACGTGTAATAGAGAGGTTTTAGGAATAAATTATAAGTTTAGAAAATAAAAAATAATTGATATTTTATATTCAGGACCCAAACAAAACCACTATATTAATCCTTACCTTTTGAACATTTGAACATAAGGAGGTATTATGTATGTATTTGGAAAAATCCAATTTAAATTAATCTAAAATGCTTAAATCCATATTCAACATGCACTTTTATCAAATCTTTAATTGCGTCAAGAGGCCTCATTAGAGATTTTTAAATTAGTTGGTTTTACCAATATATCTTGCTATTTTTTCTGATTTTTCTTTTTTTTCCCCCTCATTCTTTTTCTATTGATAAAATCTCCATCTCTATCGAACTCCTCTCTCTATCGTGAGAATTATTTGGTTGATTCACCAACCGTGTGGTTATCCTATATGGAATTAAAGATTCTATACTCTTTTGACTAAGCAACAAAAACTTCAAAGTTTAAATATTGTGCTTGAGTGGAAAAATTATCTCAATAACTCGTTGTCTTCATTATTTTTTTTCAATCACATCATAGTGGAAGTATAAAATTTAATAATCATCAGAAAAATTAATTTTTCTAATTTTTTAGGATGATTTTCCTGTGTAGATTTATTGTCGTGTTGATACTTTCAATCATTCTATCAGACTAACTAGATTCTATATAATAGGGTTAAAGAGAAATATCCAGAACTAACCTCTTGATTTTCTTTGTTGCCTCTATTTCTTCCCTTCTTTGATCTTGTCGCTCAAAAGCCCTAATTTACCTTACTCTTTTATTTTTGCATATGATTCATGATATGATAGGAAAGGCATTATGGTCTTTAACAATATTCAGTAATCTCTAATGAGACCTCTTGATTTAATTAAGAATTTATTAAAAATATAGATATAAATTTAAATTTAAATATTTCAAATAGATTTAAATTGGATTGCGCTATGTATTCTCCAATTGATGCCAATCCTTTTTTTTTTTCCTACTGTTAGTTAATTTTTAGTGGACTGGAAAATGAGTCGTTTTTGACACTCAATTGACTTTTCTCATTTTGATTTTAGGTCGATTTCAGTATTAATCATATTTTAAGAGGACGCATGGATTACATAATACATGTGTCAAATTTTGATATTTTAGGATGACATATGGGTTACATAATATTGTACTAACCCAGCAAAACATATATCCACTAACTTCCCTACAAGTGTGACCAATCAATAACAATAGTAGAAGCATTTGCAATCAGAAACTCTTTACATTTTCATTTTAAAATTTTTAATTTAAAAATTTTAAATGATATTTTTTTTTAAGGAACCACAGCGACAAGATTATATTTATTTTTAAAATATCAAAATAATTTTAAATTAAATTTAAACCATCCATAGTTAATTTGAACGGATGGTGCATTCACTGACATGTGAAATGACCAAGAAGAAATTTTCTTTTGGTACAAAGGCCAAGAAGAAATTAAATGGTCTAGTCTTACGATGCGCTTCTTAACCAATTGGAACTCAAAAAAAAAAAAAAGTGGATAAAAAGAAACGAAAAAATGATGCGTGTAATCGATGGGCTTTTAGCCCAAAAATAAAATGGGCTAAACTTCATGATATCCAAATAGTAATATATCTTACATGTTTGCTCCTGTGTTAAACTATTTAGCTACAACTTGGAAATTCCCCTCTACAAAAATTGAATTCTTGTATTCAAAAGTTTCATTACGCATTCTAATTCAACACCACATTATGATTCAAATATAAACTTGCCATAAACAAATGGAATCACAAGATCCATTAGAATGCTACCAGACTCGCACAACAAAATGACACTGAACTCTATTTTGTCAAGAAATCCCCATATTCATTCATACTAAGATACAAACATTCCAGGCCACATTTTTTTTAATGGCTGAATTCTTGTAAACCTGTGCTCTACCTCACTAAATTTCTGAGTTCTAGGACTTCAAATGGAAACCAAGAATCAACAATCATTTCCAGACTTGCCATGAAAAGTACACATAAAATCAGGCACTCATTGAAAATTGGGATGATTAAGCAGAAGCAGTGATGTACTGGATTGCCTCTTTGCATATGCCGGTCATCGTTGCTTCTGGTCCATAAACCTGTAAAAGAGACCTCAAAAATATCAAAAGTAGCCCCTCATAACTTAAATACCTATTCTGATAAGGATCAGAAAAAGTACTGAATAGTACTATCAGCTAAGGAATTGTTTTTCGACCTCAATTGGGATTCCAATCTCCTCTCCAAGTGCTCTCATTTTAGCAAGACCCTTCTGGTAGTTGGGGCCTCCTCTCCTCACATATATATGCATCCTTGCTGCTTTTAGCTTTGCTTCCTGGTTTTGCAATGGCACAACAGTCAATTATCTCTCTACTATAAGCATATTGCTAAAGATTGCAATAGAATCATTCGAGGGAGGTTTCTTTTAACAACTCACACTTGTATCATAGTCTCAATGACTAAGGGACTTCAAATTCAGTTTTGACTCTCCATTTGTCTTAAAACAAATTTTACATTCTTTTTTCAGGTGAAGTGATTATTGACACATATTAACATGATAAAAATGGATGTTACACTCACCTTCTCCTTCAATGCTTGAATTATGCCACTAAATGTGGCAGCAACATCAGTAAAGTTAGCTATTCCTCCTCCAATCACAAGGGCTCTTTTTTGGCCATCAGGGTTTGCAGTTGCACACTGCAAGGGAAAAATACAAAGATATAGTTATAGGGAAAGAGTCAGGTAGTTGCTCGTTTTAAAATAATATAAGAGGAAGATAAGAATCACTTACATCAATCACAACTCTAGCATACTGTAACACTTCCTCTTCCTTTGGTGCCCCACTGTATTCTGCATAATTTCCAAGCTCCGATGCATAGCCAAGGTCTCCTACCTGTTTAATCATTATGTTTTCGTAAATTAGAAATTAGTGGCTAATGATAATCAATAAAGAAGAGATTGGCTTTCGAGACTGGTTGTCAACTAAGAAAAACACACCGTATCAGCATAAATCACACTAGCGCCTCCCCCTGCTACCATTGTCCAAATCCGGCCCTTTGGGTTCAACACTGTGAATTTCAAAGATGCACTTGTCTGCAAGCATTAAATATGCAAACAAAAATCATGACCTTTTCATAGACAAAAAATCGCTGTAGACCTAAAAGTGACAATTTCATTGACAGAAAACTAAGAGTTTAGAATTAGCGCCATACGATTCTTGGAGCTAATACATTATTTTTATTAAGAAATATTGAATTTTTGCGCGCTCGCACATGCCTAGACACAAACATACACATAGCCTTCTAATGGACAAATTTAAAACTGATTACATAAGGATCAAAAGACATGTAAAGTTGCATTTCTGAACCTTTTCATCTAATTCATGAACAAAACTCTCCGTAGGGCTCATAATCCTTCCAAATGGCAATGGAAATTCAAGGTCCCCCCATCTGCAAAGATAATTTAAGAGGAGAAAGTTGATACAAAAATATTATCCTGGCTTACAAGATGGATAGGAGTTGATGATATTTATGTTTGAAATTAAGAGTAGATATTAATTAAAAGGATGGAACTCACTTCTTAAAGTTCTTGAAAGCAGCAGTGTCATCAAGCTCACCCCTCATATCCAATGGGTAAGGCTTCCCATTAACTAATGTGAAAGGGTTCATTTCCAGGAAAGTGAAATCCAAGTCTGGTACAAAAGCAAACACAAAAGAATTACTGTCAATTAAATTATCGTACTGGACTATCTTTTGGCTCATAAATATACAACTCATCAATATACCTAGAAATATAGTGAAAACCGACTTGAGAAACTCCTCAATTTCTCCCTTGATCTGTAAGCAACAGTGAATTGCTCATCAGTAACAGGAATAAAGGGCCATGAATATAATTATAAGTGATTTCAATGGAATGGTCCTGTTGGTTAACATAAAAAAGTATATGGCAATAAAAGTAGAACACAGTCAAAGTAGTTTACCTCCAAAGGAAGGGTTGCCACAAGTGGGGCAACAATTTCTGAAGTAAAAGAAATTCCTGTTGGAACAAATATAGTCTTAACCTGAAATAGAAGCGAACCACTTTTTAGTTACAAGGGAAGGTTAATAAGCTGAACTTACATTGAGCAGCTCATTTGGAAGGGTATCAAATCCTCATCCTAGTACCTTATCCCAGTTTTCTTCAATTTCGATTCCTCCACATTCTGAAAAGCTTATACTGTTTCCAAGCCTCTCTGAGACAATGTTCAGGTAAAACTCTTCCTTGTGAGGGACGAAGGGTTCAACAATGAAAGTAGTTATGGGTCCTTTGCACCCACTCATCTCAACCTGTCCATATTAGAGAAAAATATCATCAATTGCTTAAAAGCATTAAAGATAAGTATGTAATGGAACTGGAATGAAGGGAAACTGTGAGAAACATAGAAGGGGCAGATGTTAAAAAGCACCTCTTTGCCTAGACGCTCCCTCACAAATGAAGCAACTTGTGCCAAATCCAGGTTCAAGGCAACCAAACCACTTTTCCCTCGCTTTCCAAACAACATGTCAGGTTTCACAACCAATTTTGAAGATGAAAGCCAAGGTTCCTTCTCCACAAGCTCATTGAAATCAGTTTTCTCTGTGACCTAGTGCATAGAATGTAGAGCAGATTCATTACTCAAATTCAAAATTCAAGCTATGGTCATCTTTAAGATAGGATAGAAAATTGTTTCACAAAAATAGGAGTCATCACTGTTACAAGCTTCATGAAGAAATTTAGTTTTGAAAAGGAGATTCCACGTTGCCAATAAGACATTCAAGAACTTCATTAACCAAACAAAGAGTTTAATTAAAAAAAATTCAGAGAGATCTATGCACATGGTAACTTATAATATGTACATCCATAACGACAACCATGTGAAGACTTCAAACTGATTCATCCAGCAAACCGACCAAAATTCACAATGTGGTTCATAGCAAGCTTGAAAATCCAGGATAATGGATACATCTGCTAGCAGGGAATTTTGATATCTGACAGCTGCAATTGGTATCTTAATCAAACACAAACTTACAAGGCACTCCTAATTTGTATTGAATCTAAATAATTTTTGGTGGCCCTTATGAAACAGAAACAAACAATCACTAACGTAATTTGAACATGATCTTAATCCAATAGAGCAGAAGTGCAAAACTCGCAACACTGTACTGCCCAAAGCAAATGAACTAAACTACCACCCATAGAGTGCTTACTTGTGCAGACTTGATAGGCAACTCTTTGCCACAGAGTCTCTTATAGTGCTCCTTCAACAATCTCTTGGAGTCGTACTCTCTGATCTTCTTGCGCGCCATTTCTTACTAATATGTTCATTCAACCCAAAAAAAAAATCCAATCAGTAATCAGTAGTTCATAAATATCGGATCCAACTTATGTCAGAACAAGAACGGTAGAAAAAACCAAAATAGCCCCATTAACCTCAAAACTCCGATCAGGATAGGAGATTCAAGGAGAAACAGAACACAGAATAAATAGCAGCACAAACGCAAAACAACAAAAAATTTAATATGAGAATGGAGATCTGGAGGTTGGCGAAGAATGCAATTACCTTGGGAGAGAGAAATGAGTTAGGGAGGAAGAAGCTAGATGGAGCAGGTGGGTAGATAGATGGTTTGATCCAACAAACAACTGAACGGTTAGTGGTTTGCTGGCTGAATTTATAGATGAAAAGATTGATTTTTGGAGGAATAAAAATTAAAGAAAAATATATGGGTAGGTCGGGTTCAGCTCAAGAACATTGCTTAGACGAATACGCAGAACACATGCGGTACCTACCCTCCTTCAATTCGGCCCACGTTTCAACCACAGCGAGAACGACAACGGATTTTGCTATCTTCTTCACTGCGGATCCACGTGGTGGTGTTCGATGCCGTTGATCTTCTTTTGGTCAATGATAACCGTTGATCAGGATAACGCTCGCTCATAATTTCTGCATCCGCTGCTCAAATATTAACGAACCAATATTTGTTTTTACCTCTTATAACGGAGCAAATATGAGGTGTAAAAAAAGTGTTTAAAGAGCTGGACAGTTTTTTTTTGGGTTTATAAACGGGGGAGAAAATCTAAAATATACTTTTTTTATTAAGAAAAAATTACTAAAAAATCTCTTACTCCAGAATTTATTACCCAAAATATCATAAACTTGTCTAAGAACTCAAATGCAATATATTTTCAGTAGATGCAATTCTTCTTCAACAAGTTATGTGCAAAACAGGAAAAATTTACACATAGATGTAAATATATTACACACAATTGAATAAGAATTGCACAAATTCAACTACCCTAATCCATAGGTACTTTTAGGTAGTAA
Source organism: Albizia julibrissin (assembly GCA_037074505.1). Taxonomy (NCBI): domain Eukaryota; kingdom Viridiplantae; phylum Streptophyta; class Magnoliopsida; order Fabales; family Fabaceae; genus Albizia; species Albizia julibrissin. The sequence continues at coordinate 35,686,013 of CM073488.1, read as the reverse complement.
ATTTTACAGTGAAGAGTTTTTCAGTGATTTTGCTTTTTATCCATATTTTTAATGAAAGATAAATAAAAATATAAACCGGTGCTATTGAATTGTCAAAAACAATTGGTGAATATTTTTTATTACATAATTGATAGCTATGTTTTAATTTAAGGACTTTTATATGTGATGGTGTCCAGGGAAAGAAATTGTGCTCGTGAAATAATATTTATCTTATTAATAACTGAATAATTATAATTTATGACGGAAACAAGTCTCTTATTTATAGCCTTTATCATGCATTTTCCTATGTCTTTTTGTTTGTTATTGATGTGTTAAGCTCCATATCTTGCATAGTCTTAATTTTGTTCTATAATGTTTAGTAAAACGTAGTTATCTTAGTTAGTTTCGTGTATATGTATAGTTTCATAAAATGTTAGGTTGATAGAAAAACAAACTTACATTCTAATTATTGTAACCAATACTATTGCATAAATAAAATAAATGCAAAATGGGGCCTAAAATTCTCAAAATGATTTTTTAATTTATAAATTTGAAACCCTGAAACCATGGGAGAATGTAAGTTTTTTTATATAATAGGAGAGAGCGATTTAGCCAAAAAATAATGATAGGGGAGTGTGAAAACCAAAATAATCTTTTTTATCAAAACCAAATTAATCACAGACTATAAAAAACAGCACCAAACTTATCCCAAGCTCGTGAGAAGCAAGGGTAATGCGTTTCTGAAATGAACATTTATACACGGCTAAAAACGGAAATTAAAAAATATACTCATTTATAAACACTTTTTTCTTTAATTGTGCAAAACAAATTAATAGTTAAAAGCAATAAGTGTGTTAAAAATAATATATATATTTTTATATATACCCTTATTTATGAAAATAAAGAGATAGTATATAAAAAGTATGAGAGATAGTAAAATATATTTTTCTAATGCTTTGTTGACTTTATTCACCTAATAAATTCTCTTTCTCGTGAATATAACTCTTAGTGTGTGTGATAATTAATTATAAATAATATGTATTTAATAAGTGTAAAATAGAAAAAATAAGCTTACATTTTCAAACATAAAGTAAAAATTACTTATAAAAAAACCAGACTTTTGAGAGAGAAAATTTTTTATAAATAGGATTAGGGAGGGAGTATAAAACAAAAGGAAATTAAAAACAAATAGAGCATTAATGGCCATTTAAATAGAAAAGTTTATATTTTCAAAGTTGCACGATCCCCCGTATCCTTCAGGTTGAAAACTTAAAATATTAGTCACGTTGTTTAAAAAAATAGTACTTAGTTACTCTTTGTTATGTTTAGGCACCAACTAACAATTTTTATAAGTCAATAAAAATAGTTAAAGTCATTAAATTTATTATAAAATTTAAGTAATTTTTAATATTATTCCTACTAATTGTATTAAACTATAATATCATATTAATTATTACTCTCACCCACAATCTTTATTAATTATGAGCATATATGTAAAAAAATATTTAATACTTTTTGGAAACAAGCAAGTGCCTTATAAAAATAATCAAATATATTTATTAGTTAGTACCTTATAATAAAGGTTAGAGATATTTCTAAATAATAGGAATAAATAATAGACATTTAACCTAATTAGATAGCACCCGACTCAAAATAATCAGAATCAAACCTGATATGCAAGTGGTCAAACTAAAATGTTAGTTTGACCCATGTACAAGTCAATATATCTTCTATGTCGTTTTTTAAACCAATATATTTTTTATTTATATACAGAACAAAAGACTATAAATTTTCAAAATGAACAAAATTCAGTATAACTCGGGTGTGAGGTCAGAAACATGAATAATTTTTCATTTATTGTATATATTAATATTAAGAAACAATTTTACCTCATCCCTACAAATTTAAGCCTGTGCTTGAAAACTCGCCGTTATTGATCAAAAAGTATATGTTTGACCTAAATGACAAAAAATAATTTCAAACGGAAAGTTATACAAACTCACAATGGATTTCCAATAAAAGGCTACAAAAATTTGCCTATTATCTAAAAGAAAAGGCATATTCTCATTAATGGGTGAACTAAAGCAACCTTATTTGATTGACTTGGTTTAGTGTTTATTTAGAGATATTTATCATAAGTGTATTCATTGAGAAAAAACTTATATAATCTCTTATGATCATAAGACTCCAAAGGTTATCCCAAATACCACTTAAAACATACTGCTCATTAAAACTTGGATCATAACTATATAGTATGTTGAAAGGTTTTAAGTTTTAACTTTGAATAAGGCATTCACCTACCAGCCAAACATAATAACATTCAATAATGTTCAGCAAAACATAATATAATGTCTTCAATATTGTTCACTAATGACTCATATATTCTGGGGGAAAAAATAGTCAAATAAAGTCAGTACCTAAAGTGGTGAGCAACTTAATTTTGTTTTTTAAAATTAATGAATCACGATAAGTCGATAGCTACAATTGTAGATAAAACTAGATGGATACAAGTTCAGGTTTTAAATGTATAACCAAATAAATTAAAGTGTATTTTTATAATTATGCTCCGTGATTTTCAGTTTCAAAATTATTTAGCAACGTCCCTATTATTAATTCTATTGAAAACGTTTATCTTGATCCACGGTGATAAGAAATAACTCATCAATTATATATGTATATATATAACACTGATTAGTGACTACTACAAAAAATTAGTATATGGAAGAGACATTGCAAAACCTTACAAACCTAAATAAACTGCACAAGCAATTTTTGGGAAAGTTATAAATATATTCTAAGTAAGAAAATTAATTATTTTTATAACCCCCATTTACATATTGATCCCTAACATTTAGATGTCATTCTTTAATGTTTATATTAATAAATAATTAAATTTTTTGGAACCATTTTATAATTTTTTTTTTCAATGTTTACCGTCTTCAAATCAAAGCAATAATATATATTTATTTATTTTTGATAAGAAATACTTTTGAATACAGTTTGTCACAAAATTTCGCTTTGGTAAGAACTTGGTAGAAGAAGCATGGGACAATTGAGCGGGTAAAGGCGCCAAAACGACACCTTTCCGTCGCCGTTTTGGATCTTGATTTCAAAAGGCTGAAGTTATCGCCGATTCGCCAGACCTGCAGATCGGAAACCTTGGTCTGTCTCGGTACCGGACGTTCGGTGGTTTCGTCCACTCTCTCGCTGCCTCTCTCGTCGGGCTGCCGTCATTAACCGGCCGGTAAAATTGGATTTCCCCTCTTCTAATTTCTTTCATAACTTTCTCCATTTCTTACTTTCTGAACCGAGGAAAATTTGTGTGTCAAGCGCAACCATATAACGCCTCAAACGTGGAAGGCCTATGCTTATATTCGAAACATACAATTTTTTAGGCATTATTCAATTTTGTTATTTCAAATGCTCTAGGGCTAATGGAAGATTTCGAACAGTGGAAGGAACAAGTTGCTCATTGGTGGCGTCTGGGTTTGCACTATGTTCGTCAGCTTCCCCCAGAACAGCTGTATTGGCATTTATAACCATACTACTTCTGTTGAGTAAGATTGTTGCCCTGCTCCTGTATAATTAAGTAGTGCCTATTTAGATTAGTAATGAAAGTTATTTTACTAAAATAATTTATGATGTATAAGATAAGTTTTATTTCAACTTGACTTACGGGAATGTGCTTTTAAAATGTTAAGATGTTTGGGTGGTTTCACATAATCAATCTTTCCATCAAAACAATGATTTTGTTGTAAGCTAACTAAACAGTCTATTTTTCTTCATAATCTATTTTTTGCCAGCAAACCATGATTTCTTTGGAAGCTATTTTTTTTTACCCTTCTAGAAACTAGTCACCAAAATCTTTTATTTAAAATCATTTTTTTTTATTTTTTATTCAAAAACCATTTTCCAAAAACTAATTCAAACACACCCTTATTCTTTTCTGTAGAAAGTGTAGTCTTGTATCTCTCGTACGTGCTTTTCTTTTTGTAAATGTTTTGATGATATACCAATAAATGATTACAAAATACTCTACAACATATACCCCATTATCATATTTATTTTAAATAACAATTAGAACTTTCAAAAACAATTTTTTAATCGTAATTTACAGTATACAAGGTAAACATATGATAGTAGTTTTATCTCAATTAATATAAAAATACTTATAAACTTTTCATAAGTCATCTCAAACAAACTAAATTGGATTTCTTCAAATGAATTATTGGACTAGCCTTTCGTTGTTGTGAAGTCTGGATAGATCTTGCGCAAAAATTTCTTTTGCTTTCATCATCTATAAATTCAGGGTGGGGAGAATAAAATGAAGATAAAAAATGAAATATACTCTCAAAATAAATGTATGAGAAATAATGGGAGGTAATGGGAAGGTAGTTACAGAATATTTCAAAATCTTAAATTTAGAATATACAAAAAAAAAACAAATTGATAAAATAAAATATTTTCAAAATGAGGGGATTGATGCAAGGTTAGAGATCACGGGGCACATATATAATATGTTTGGAATAGCGATTGAAACATCCAAAAATACTTTTCAATCATAATTTACGATATATGAGGTAGCTTTTACAGTTTACGAGGTAAATATGTAAAAGAGTTTTATCTCGATTTACATAAATTAGGCTTATGCATAAACATAAGCTAAACAAAACAAGTTCTAGCCTCCTTTAAGCTATTTTTAAGAATTAGATAGATTCGTTCCAATGCTATATTGTTTCAACGGTTCATGTAATGGAAATTGATAAATCATATTTTTATCCATTTTTTGTCCTTTTTAGCGAATTGTGACTAATTGAGTTTAATTAGATTATATTTATTTTATGGGTGAAGGTAAATGTTGAAGTATTTTTCTATGTACATCTAGCACGCTAAAGTATTTTATGGTTCATACAACATCCAATATATTTTGAACATCCTAAAATGTATTTGGTGCAATTTTGCTCTTGGCAATTTAAAGTGCTAAATGTGATAAAAAAATAATTTAGGATTATTGGATGCAAAAAAATAATTCAGAGTGTTAAATATATTACAAAATATTTTAGGATGCTAGATTTACTTTGAAATATGCTTTCGAGTATTAGATGTATCTTACCTTTATTTTATTAATTATTTTATATTTTATGAAAAATAATTGGTTAAATCTTGAAAATTTATTACTATTAAAATTTTCATTTAATAAATTTATACTTGTGACTATTGAATACCGTTTTGTTTTGTACAGGAATAGATTAAATTTTATTACCTTAATTTTTATTTATCTTTAAATAAATTTGTGTAAATAGAAATGGGATTAGACAGCTTAAGAAGATATTCCATCTTTTACCGTTGCACTTTTTCTTTGGGCCCAAGAAAACTGAAACTCAAATTGCCAAAAGAAAATAAAAAATAGTTGTTACCTTAATTTTTATTTATCTTTAAATAAATTTGTGTAAATAGAAATGGGATTAGGGAGTTTAAGAAGATGAATCATCAAACTTTGGGATCAACCTAATGTCCTATTTGATACAATGGAAGAGTTTTTAATGAAAGTGGAAGTGGAATTGAAAGTGTAAGGGCCCGTTTGGTACACTGGAATTGGTTTTGACGGATATGGATATGGAAATGGAAATGGAAATGGATATGGATATGGAAATGTGGTTTAAAAGTGTGTTTGGTATGTACATGGAATTCAAATATTATTTTTATTTAATATTTATATTTAAAATGTAAAACTACCAATATGCTAATCTAAGAAAGTGGAATGAGATAAAACCATTGTTACTAAACCCGGACCGGACAGATTTTTTTTTAATAAAAAATTATTTTTATTTTTTTTAAAAAAAATTCATATTAATAAGACTAAAATATTCAATTTCTCACCGGTTTAACCCTGATTTAGCTCCAGTCTGACCCACTAACCTTTGACCTAGTACTTTGACTGCTCCAGTTAGGTTTTTTTTAATAAAAAATTATTTTTATTTTTTTAAAAAAAGAAATTTCATATTAATAAGCCTAAAATATTCAATTTTTCACCGGTTTGGCCCTGGTTTAGCTTCGGTTTAACTCCGATCTGACCCACTAACCCTTAACCCAGTACCCTGACCTAGATTTAGGTACATGGAATTGTAAATCTTTGCTTTTTAGGTGGAAGCCAATTTGATGGAATTGGAGAGATTTGGCTTCCACATGGAATTGCAAAAATTTCCAATTCCATCATACCAAACAAACTTAAGCATGGAATTGATTTCCAATTCCAATTCCATACCCTCCAATTCCATCATACCAAACATGCCCTAAGTGATTTTTAAAGTATATTTGGAGTCAATGGAAGTGAAATATTATTTATAATCAATATGAGTATTTTTTATGTGAAACGGCCAAAATATCATTGCCTTTGGAACAGAAAAATCTGCTGTGAAGAACCCCGCCCTGCCAAAACAATGCTACTAGTAACCATGGCTGATGGACAATCAACATAATCAAGGAGAATAACAATCAAGAATAACAATCGGCCTAGAAAATCAATCAAGAAGCATATAGATCTAGCAATTGAATTGAACAAAACAATCACAAATATCCCTTGAAAAATCACCAATGTGAGATCCAAAAGAGAGAGAGAGGTGATGGAGGTGGTAGGTTCGACGACAATGCAACGAATCAAGAAGAAAAGAGGAGATGACACTAGCAAAAGGAGAGCACGAACACAGATGCTAATGGAAGGAGGTTGTGTGTAGATGTGGTCTTCGATTTGGTTCTTTAAAGAGGGAGGTTGAAGATGATGGTAGGGGTTGAAAGAATGAGATGATTGAGGTTGAAGATAGAGGATGAAACCAGTGCCGGTTGGGTGTCAGTGATAGGTGCCAAAGATGGTGACCATGAAACCGGTGATGGGACGAGTGTGTTAATGGGTAAAATAGTCATGAAGTTATTTTGTTCACGGAGGAAGTAAGGTTGGAGGTGAGTTCTATGGGTATTGAGTAGAAAGTGAGTTCCATCATTTTTTATGAAACTGGTTTCCATAGAAAAATGAGAACTGTGTACCAAACAACCTTATTTTTTAATTCCACTTCTATTTCTCTTTCCCCAATTCCATGCTATCAAACATGTCACAAGTCTTTGCCATGTAACTTTCCTCCCGTGATCCTTTAGTTTGATATTTGTTTAATATTTGTAATATGCACGTTTTCTTTTAAGATTTAACATATTGGCTTTTGCTCCCAAAAAAAAAAAAGGGATTAGGGAGCTTAAGAAGATATTCTTCTTTTTTACCATTGCACTTTTTCTTTGGGTTCAAGCAAACCGAAACTCAAATCGCCAAAAGAAAATCAATAATAGTTATTACCTTAATTTTTATTTATCTTTAGTGTAAATAGAAACAGGATTAGAGAGCTCAAGAGGATAATTTTATTTTTACCGTTACACTTTTTCTTTGGGTCCAAGCAAACCGAAACTCAAACCGCCAAAAGAAAATCAAAAATAGCCCCATTGAACGCTCCTGGCTCCATCGGTCTATTTAAATCTTTCCTGGACCCAAACGAACGAGCAGAGGTGGAAGAATGAATTTTTGTTTTACCGCGTCGATTTCTCTTCTCTCTGCTTTGAGTTCTCTTTTTCCGCTTTTTATTTTCTGTTTTGCATTTTTCTTCCACGGATAGTTAGGGTTTTCGATGTTGTGTTAATATTTCTGGATTCTGATTGTTACTTGTGATTGTTCTTCTTCTCTTCCGATTGTTGTGCTTTGATTAACTTTTTTCTTAACCCTTGTATGCCTCAAGGTTGAGGGATTTTTGTTAGGATTTTTGTATGTTTTCGATTTAGTTTGTGATTAGTTCATTCCTCTCTACTCTCTGAATTTGTTAGTTTGCTATGTCTTTGGTAGGAAAACTAACAGGGTATGAATCTGTTATCTATTATTAGTTTTTGATTTCTCCTCTCTCTGCTGTGGGTTCTCTTTTCCCCTTTATATTTTATGTTTTGCTTTTTTCTTCCATTGATAGTTAGGATTTTTTATGTTGTGTTGATATTTCTAGTGTCTGATTGTTACTTGTGATTTGTTCTCCTTCTCTTTGTATTGTTGTGCTTTGATCAACTTTTTTCTTAACCTTGTATGCCTCAAGGGTGAGGAATTTTTGTTAGGTTTTTCATGTGCAGTCTACTAGTAGCTTCAAACTTGAATGTAATGTCATGTGTATGTTTTCGATTTAGTTTCTGTTATTAGTTCATTCCTCTCCACTCTCTGAATTTTTTAATTTGTTATTAGTCTCTGATTTTCGATGTTTTGTTGATATTTCTGGTGTCTGATTGTTACTTGTGATTTGTTCTCCTTCTCTTCGGATTGCTATGCTTTGATCAACTTTTTTCTTCACCCTTGTATGCCTCAAGGGTGAAGGATTTTTGTTAGGATTTTCATGTGCAGTCCACTAGTAGCTTCAAACTTAAATGTGACATCATGTGTATGTTTTCGATTTAGTTTCTGTGATTAGTTCATTCCTCTCCACTCTCTGAATTTTTTTAGTTTGTTATTAGTCTCTAATTTTCGATGTTGTGTTGATATTTCTGGTGTCTGATTGTTACTTGTGATTTGTTCTCCTTCTCTTCGGATTGTTGTGCTTTGATCAACTTTTTTCTTAACCCTTGTATGCCTCAAGGGTGAAGGATTTTTGTTAGGTTTTTCATGTGCAGTCCACTAGTAGCTTCAAACTTGAATGTGATGTCATGTGTATGTTTTCGATTTAGTTTCTGTGATTAGTTCATTCCTCTCCACTTTCTGAATTTTTTAGTTTGCTTATTAGTCTTTGATAGGAAAAATAACAGGGTATGAATCTGTTATCTATAATAGAGAATTTGAAGTTTGTTTTTAAAGCTTGTATGCCTCAATGGTGAGGGATTTTTGTTTTACGGCAAGCACTTCTCTTCCCTTTGTCGCTGTTTCTGCTTTTTATAAAGTATTCTTTAGGATCTTATCTGCTGAAGTTTAAACATGACTGAGTAAACTCTGTCATGTTAAGATCTTGATTGTGATATTTATCATGAAAGATGCCTGAAAGTATATATGAGGGTATGATATTGAATTTCATGTCTGAATTCTGATGATTTTTAATGACATTCTCACCAGACTATATATAACACAGCCCTGGGCTTTGGCAATTTGAAGAATGAAGTGCAGAATAAGGTTCGCTTGCGTGGAGACTGTTGTAAAATCTCAGGTATGCTCATTCATAACTCTTAGCTGAGCTGTTATCTGGTTGTTAAAGTACATTTTCTTATTGTTTTAAAAATTTTTCAATTTTGTTTTGAAAATAAATGTTTGATTGCTAACAAATTTTTTGAAGTACTTTTAAACCTTGGTATTGCTTATTTAATTCCCTTTCGTGACTATTTTATTTGATTTGTTTTCATCACTTGATTGATGATTGATTAAAAAAAAAAAATCTTTTCCGAAAAAAATCTCCAATTTTTAAATCTTTTGTCTTACTTCTTAAATATATTAAGTTAAACAATCAATTGTTTGTAACTAACTATTTTTTTTCTTATTTAAAAATTCTGAATTTTTAAAATCCATCTTCCTTTTATAATGATTTTATTTTGAATCGGAATATTTTCAAATCTGTTTTTTTTAATTGAATTTTTCTTGTTATTCTTACTTTATTATTTGATGATTGATTCCAAAATCTGAAATTTTAAAATCCTTTCTTTAATAATAAACTATTTCGTTACGTTCTTATTTTTTTCTTACTTCATGATACATTATCTTATTGTTTTTAAAACCATTTCCTTTTTTTAATTTTGTTTTGAAAATGAATATTTGAAATTATATTCATAGTTTAAATTTTTGAAAATGAATATTTAAAAATCTATAATTATATTCATGAAATAAACCTGCAAATTGTTTGGCGGCCATCTTATATCTTATATTCATTAAATATTTGAAAATCTGCAAATTGTTTAACTTTTGATTTTGAAATAATTTTTTGATGGCCGCCAAATAAACCTTTTTCTTAACAAAAAATTCTGAATTTTTAAAATCCATCTTCCTTTTATTTTGATTTTATTTTGAAAAGGAATATTTGCAAATCTGCCTTTTTTATTTATGAAAATCTGTTTTTTTAATTTTACTTTATTATTTTGATTTGATGATTGATTCCAAAATCTGAAATTTTAAAATCCTTTCTTTAATAATAAACTATTTCGTTACGTTCTTATTTTTTTTCATACTTCATCTTAATATCTTATTGTTTTTGAAACCCATTACCTCTTTTTTTTTTATTTTTTTTGAAATTAAATTTTGATTTTGAAATAAATTTTTGATGGCCGCCAAATAAAGTTTTTTCTTAACTAAAAATTCTGAATTTTTAAAATCCATCTTCCTTTTTATTTTGAAAAGGAATGTTTGCAAATCTGCTCTTTTATGAAAATATGCTTTTTTTAATTCAGTTTTTCTTGTTGTTCTTACTTTATTATTTGATGATTGATTTCTAAATCTGAAATTTTAAAATCCTTTCTTTAATAATAAACTTTTTTTTTGCCAACAACTTTAATAATAAACTATTTAGTTAAATTCTTATTGTTTTTCTTTCTTGATGATACATTATCTTATTGTTTTTGAAACCCATTTCCTTTTTTGTTTTTTTTGAAGTTTTTTTTCTTGCCTGATTTTTTTTTTGGAAAATGAATATTTGAAAATCTTTAATTATATTCAATGATTAAATTCTGATTTTGAAATACATTTTTTGATGGCCGCCAAATAAATTTTTTTCTTAACTAAAAATTCTGAATTTGTAAAATCCATCTTCCTTTTGTTTTGAAAAGGATTTGCAAATCTGCTTTTTTTTTTTTTACGAAAATATGCTTTTTCTTAATTCAATTTTTCTTGTTATTCTTACTTTATTAAAGTTTTATTACTTCATAGTTCATGATGGTGAATATTTGAAATCTTAACAAATCTTATTGATTTGAAACCCTTTTCCTTTTTTTAATTTTGTTTTGAAAGTGAATATTTGAAATCATTGTTTAAATTTTGATTCTGAAATAAAATTTTTGATGGCCGCCTAATAAAGTTTTCTTATTTGATTTGATTTGAATTTCATGGTTTCATAGTTAACACAAAGTTTTGAAGTTTTTATTAAATTCATTATATGTTAAGAATCCGTTATTTGTTACTAATTGTTCTCCCCCCCCCTAAAATCCATCTCCCTTTTATTTAAATTTTGTTTTGAAAGTGAATATTTGTAAATCTGCAATTATATTTATTTTTTTAATTTTGATTTTGAAATGAATTTTTCGATGGCCTCCAAATAAATTATTTTCTAATTTTATTTGATTTGAATTTCATAGCTAATACATAGTTTTAAAGTTTTTATTGAATATTCTTTGTTAGTAACTGTTCGTTTTTTTTTTATCAAAATCCATCTTCCTTTTATTTAATTTTTTTAAAAAATGAATATTTGTAAATCTGCAATTATATTTATTGTTTAAATGTTGATTTTGAAACGAATTTTTCAACCGCTGCCAAATAATTTTTTTTTCAAGAAATAGTTAATTTTTCAATAATTAACTATTTCTTTTTTCCTTGTTTTAATGGTTTTCTTCCTTCATCATACATTATCTTCTTGTTTTGAAATTCTATTTTTTGTGGGGAATAAAAAGAAATTCTATTTTCAAATAAATATTTAATAGTTTACAAATATTTTTTTTTATTTATGTGCTAAACTTGCATTTAACCTTTGTAATTGCTTATTTAGTTTTATTTGATTTGATTTAATTTTGTCATTGTTTTGATGAAAAAGATCTGCCTTTTTATTTACGTTTATATATTTTTTTAAATTCTTCTTATTATTCTTACTTGCTTATTTAATCGATTGATTCCAGAATTTGAAATTTTAAAATCCACCGTCTTAATACTGTAATTTTTATTTTGACATGAAAATAAATTTTTTTTGATAGTTACCAAATATTTTGAATCTTTTTTTATTGGTTGATTGAGAGAATCCACATTTCCTTTTGCTTATTTTTATTATTTTCAAGTTTAAAATCCATCACCTTATTATTGTAAAGTAATTTTTAATCTTTTTAGTAAAGTTGAATTCAAACGTAGTAATAGTAATTACTTTCCTAGTTATTCTTATTTTAATGTTTGATGTCTGATTGATTGGAGATTTTAAATTCCATCATCTTTTTAAAATAAAATGATAGGTAACAAATATTTTGAAATTTTAGTGAGTTTACATTCAACTATTTTTTTTTTTGGGTTGCCTTCCCTCTACTCTTGAATTTTCAGTTTGCCAGTAGTCCTGGATTGGAAGGATGTGTTTTCTGTGATTTTATTTGAAAGTTTTATGCATCCGATTGATTTTGGCATTTAGGATTGTGGTGCCTGTGATTTGCTGCCGTTTTCACTATAAGTGAACTACTGAAATCATTAGTTACCAAGGCTGCCTTCCTCTTCATTGCTTGTATTTAATTGTTTTTTTTCCTGTAATTTGTCTTTATTTGTTTGTTACATAACATTTGCTTTCATTTATGTGCTTCTTGTTTTTGTTATGTGATTGTTGTCAGATTGACTCTTTTGATTGTTTTCTGCTTGAAAGTCTAGGGATATTGTGGTTTCCCTTTCTTTGATGTGTGATTGTGAATTTGTGATAGTGTATACTTTTTTGGTAGAAGTGAACTTTTTGAGATTGATTTGCTATCCGGTTGCCGTCTTCATCAATGTTGTGTGTATTGATGTTGATTGTGAATGTGTTTTTCTGATAGTAAGTGCTTTCTTTTGTCAGATTGTTTTGCTTTTTTTTTTTTAATGATTAACTTTTTGTTTATGACGTTTTGCTTTTAAAGCTTGGATGCCTCCAAAGGCGGGAGGGATTTTTGTTTTACTCTCTTCTTTTTGCTGCAGGTTCTCCTCTTTCTACTTTTTATTTTTGTTTTTGCATTTTTCTTCCATGGATAGTTAGGATTTTCATGTGTAGTCAACAGTAGTAGCTCCCATTCTGATGCATTAAACTTGACTCTGATGTTATATGTGTGTTTTCGATTTAGTTCTTGCAATTAAATTAGTTCATTCCTCTCTACTTTGAATTTTTAGTTTTCTATTAGTCTTTGATAGGAACGTTAGGAGGGTGTGAATATCTTATCTATGTGGCTTCATCCGATTGATTTTGGCATTTTAAGATTGAACTAACTGTGATTTGGTGTTCTTGGTTGTTTGTGAGTGTTTCACCGTAAGTGAACTTTTTGAAATCATTAGTTACCAAGGTTTTGAACTCTCTCTGTAGCTTTGATATCATGGGAAACGACGGTTGTTTGCAATCTGCAACTATGTGAAGCAGCGTTTGCTACAACCTGTCCACTCCTGGGCTATGAAGGTTCTATCCTCCATCCCTATGGATGGGACTTTCAACCAGACAGCTCCTCTGTTGCACCTTAGCTAGGCTTTTGACCTCTAATGCATTAAACTTGACTTTGATGTTATGCATATGTTTTTGATTTAGTTTTTTTGATTAGTTCATTCCTCTCTATTCTCTAAATTTTTAGTTTGCTATTAATCTCCAATTGGAACTATAGGTGGGTATGAATTTGTTGTTAATTGGTTTCTTTTGAGATTTTCATTCATCTAATTGATATTTAGGCATTTAGAACTGGGCTAACTATGATTGGCCGCTCTTGGTTGTTTGTGATTGTGATAGTTTTTGTAAATAAGTGAACTCTTTGAAATTGTTAGTTACCAAGGCTTTGAACTCTTTAGCTTTGAAATCATTTGTTAGGATTGTCAACTCTGATGCATTATACTTGACTCTGATCTTGTGTATGTGTTCCATTTAGTTCTCGTGATTAATTCATTCCCCTCTACTCTTAATTTTTTTGTTTGTTATTAGTCTTCGATGAGGGTGTATGAATCTGTTATCTTTGGTTTCATCTAAGAGTTATATGCATCCGATTAATTTAGGAATTTAAGATTAAGCTAACTGTAATTTGCTACTCTTGGTTTGTTGTGGTAGTGTTTCACTATAAGTAAACTTTCTGAAATTATCAGTTACCAATGTTGTTTTTGTAATTATTCTTTTACTTGGGCATGCGAAATAGATTGCAATGCTTGTTCATTGTGATTAACAATCTTTTGTTTGTTATGATATGTTGCTTGAAAAGCTTTGGATGCCTTCAATGGGGCTTCAAATTTTTAGTAAATTTGATATATGTTTTGATATATTCAAGATGTTATCAATGCTAAAATAAAAGAATTTATAAGAGATTTTGATAAGATATAAATTTGGTCCATGACTTGGGGGTTTTCATTGTAAATATGTTAACTTTAAATTAAATTAGATATAATAAAATCTATGTAAACAATAAAATAATAAATTTGGTTCATGATTTAGGAGGTTTCTTTACAAAAATAGGTATGTGTATTTTGATCAAAGTGGGACATAATTGTTTTAAACAAGAGGGGTAAGTTTAGAATATTTAAAAATAGATAGGGGTATTTTGGTCAAAATAGGAGCAATATTTCTCTCCCCTCAAAAAACCCCCAATTTTGGAGGGTTGAGAGGGGAGGGGAGGGGAGCAAAAAAAGACAAAATTTTTAACGTCCCCTCACTCCAACCAAATACATTTTTTCTATCTCTAACCTCCCCTCCCAAAACCTCCAACCAAGCAAAGCCTAATGCCCCATTTGGTACGATGGAAGAGTTTTTAATGGAAGTGGAAGTAGTATTTAAAGTGAAAATGAGAGTGTGATTAAAGGTGGAACTGGGTCTTAAAGTGTGTTTGGTATGACGATGGAAGTTGATAATTATTTTAATTTAATATATGTATTTTAAAAAGGGTTTCCCCCCTTCAAAAACGGCTTTTGAGAAGAAGTTCAAAGGTTTGACTTTTTTTAAAAAAAGTCACTTCTGTCACTATTAATCCAAACACAAATCACCTTTACAATTTAACTTTTATCATATCTTAAGTTTGTAAAAGTCATATTAAAAAACAATTATTTCTGCCCCACTAACCCAAACAGGGCCCTTAGTTGTTTGTGATAATGTTTCACTGCAAGAAAACCTTCTGAAAAATCCTTAGTTAACTGTTGCTTTGAACTTTGATGCATTATACTTTCTGGCTTTAGGTATGTTTTTTTATTTCGTTTCTGAATAGGTTAAGTTTGTAATCCATTGTTTAATGGATTAAAGGTCATTTTTGTCCAGAAAGTATTCATTGGGGGCCAATTTTATCTTGACCGTTAAACCTGTTAAGTTTGACTATTAGTTTACCAAACGAGAGGCAAATTTGCTCAAAAATAAAAACTTTTAAGACAAATTTGCATCTTAACAATAGTGCCATCGACGACAAAAATTGCCCTGAAAATTTGACTTGGGAGCAAATTTGCCCCTAATTTGGTCAACTAACGGTTAAACTTAACGGGGTTAACGATCAGGGTAAAATTGCTTCCAAAAATATTTTTGGGGCAAAATTGATTCTACATGTATACTTCCGGTGTAAAAATGACTTTTAACCCTAGTTTAATTTGATTCTATGAAATGTTTTAAATCCCCCGTCTTTTTTAAATATTGAATTTGAAATAAACTTGTTGATAGTCACCAATTAAATATTTTATAGTATACAAATATTTTATAGATTCATTTGCTAAACTTGCATTCAAACTTTGTAAATTGCTTGTATACTTTGTATACTTTACAAATTTTATTTGATTTGACTTTTTCAGTGGAGGATGAAAAAATCGGCTCTTTTAACTATTTTTAAATTGAAAATTTTTTAATTAGTAATTAACAATTATTTAAAATATTTTTACCGAAGTAGTAGTTTAAATATATTATGTTAAGAGTCCATTATTTTTTATTAACTATTCTTATTTTTTTTTATTTTCAAAATCCTTCTTCCTTTTATTTTAATTTTGTTTTGAAAATTAAAATTTGAAAATCTGCAATTATATTTATTGTTTGATTTTTATAAAAAAATTTCTTATTTTATTTGATTTGAAATTTCATAGTTAACACATCGTTTTAAAGTTTTTGTAAAATTCACTTATAAACTTTAATTCAAAGTTGTAAATTACGTATTTTTAGGTTTGATTTTTTCATTGACTGGTTGATTATAAATCTACATTTTTTTTGTTTGAAAAAAATCTGCTATTTTTAAATCTACTTTCTTACTATTTTAAGTTCGATTTTGAAATCTTTTGAATTCCTTCTTGTTACTCAATTTATTATTTGAATGTTGATGTTGATTTCGAGTCTCAAATTTTAAAATCCACCATCTTAATATTTTAGTTTTAATTTTGATTTTGAAATAAATGTTTATGATGGTTACCAAATATTTTGAATACGTTAAGTTTACCGTCCATTGTTTATAATTAAATATTTCTTTTTGTTCTTATTTGTTTGTTCATAAAAATGCAATTTAATGTTGCATTAACTTAAATTTTTTGTTTACAAATATTTTGAATATATAGTGAGTTTACATTCCACTGTTTAATGTTTTGTTTGATTCAAAAATATGTAATTTTACGTTTCATTAACTTGTTTTAAATTTTGATAAGAAATATTCAATTTAATAGTTAACAAATATTTTAAATTATTTAGTGAATTCATTTAGTGAATTGAAATACATAATTTAAAGGTCATTTTTTCTCCAGGGGTCAATTTTGTCCTGAAATTGTCAAATTTAGAGCAATTTTGCCCTGACCGTTATTCCCGTTAAGTTTGACCTTTAGTTAACCAAATTCGGGACAATTTTACATTTAAGTTTTTCTAGGGCAATTTTGTCGACCATGTCGTTTTTGTAATGTTTAAATTTGATCTGAAAGTTTTCACTTAAGAGCAAATTTGTCAAAACTTTTAGATCAAATTTGCCTCGAATTCAATCAACCGTCATTGAAAATTTCCGGGGAAAAAATGACCTCTAACCCATTTATTTATTTCTATGGGAAACTTATAGAAAAACACAATTAAAAATGGGAAAAAAATCAAATCTCATGTCAGAAATAAATAGGAATCTAGGATTTCCAATTCTGACTAAATTACCCCGAGTTGAGTTGTAAAACATAAAAGTAAAGTCGTTAATGTAAATTTTAATGTTTTTAATATAGATATGGATGCTGTTATTGACATGTGAAACTTGTGCCATAAAAATTATATCTAGTTTTTAGGATATAAAGTTGTAAAATATGAAATTAAAGTCGTTAAATATAGATACAAATGTTATTGATTTTTGAAACTTATGCCCTCAAAATTATCTCTGAATTTTGGGATATAAAGTTGTCAAACATGAAAGTAATGTCGTTAATATAGATATTAATGTTGTTATTGATCCCTCAATTCAAGGCATTTTAGTTATTTGGTCAGAATTTTAAATTGCAGATTCTTATTTTTTATTTGAGTTAATGTGATATTATCAACTTTTTTTTTTTTTTTGTGTGGTCACCTTGCCTCTACTCTTGAATTTTCAGTTTGCTAGTAGTCCTCGATTGGAAGAATAGGAGGGTGTGAATGTGTTTTCTGTGGTTTTATTTGAAAGTTTTACGCATCCGATTGATTTAGGCATTTAGGATTGTGGTTCCTGTGATTTGCTGCCGTTTTCACTATAAGTGAACTACTGAAATCATTAGTTACCATGCCTGTGATTTGCTAGTCGTCTTCATTGCTTGTTTTTAATTGTTTTTGTACTGTGATTGTTGTCAGATTGATGAGTTTATTTTTTGGGCATAACTCTTTTACTTGTTTTTTGCTTGAAAGTCTAGATAAAGGAGAGGGATTTTGTGGTTTCCCTTTCAATTAATGTGTGAAATTAATGTATACTTCTAATATTTTTGTTTAAGAAGTGAACTTTTTGAGATTGATTTGCTGCCCGGTTGCCTTCTTCATCAATGTGCATATTGATGTTGATTGTGAATGTGTTTTTCTGGTGGCAAGTGATTTTTCTTTTTAGCTGTACAATTGCTATTTCTTGTGTTTGATTGTTGTGCATGTTTAAAGTGATTTAACCTTTTGTTTAAAGCTTTGAACTCTCTCCTGTAGTTTTGATATCATTTGCTAGGCTTTTTAGGGGTAGTCAACTCTAACTTTGACTATGATGTTATGCATATGTTTTTTATTTAGTTTTTATTAGTTCATTCCCCTCTAATATCTGAATTTGAATCCAAGGGTGTTTCTAAATCTTCTTCCAAGTGAATTACATATCCATATCACGTTTCTCATAAAGAAATTTAGGCTTCATTTGGGTTGGTGGCAGAAAGGCTCATTCATACAAATTGAGATAAAACTCATCTTATAAATACCTACCTTGTATATCATAAATCACGTTGAAAAAGAGGTTTCTACACTAATTCAAACAGTCACTGAGTATTTCATGTTTTATCAGAATTTGGAGAACGCACCTCCTGATCATTGTAGTGGAAATACCAAAATTGAGCATCCCTGAATATCTTTACTTCAAAGTCGAGTTTGTAGATGGAACTAAAGAAATCTATTATTATACTTTTTAAAAAAATTTAGATAATTCAACCGCCTTTATAAAAAAAATTATTATCAAAATAAATAGAGCATTAATGAAGATCACTTGTATCTTTGGAGTTAAAATATTAATGTGCTTCGAAAAAAGTGGTAGACTAGTAGGAAATATTTATATTAGTTGCTTTTAAATGATTCTAAAGCCAGACGGTCCGAGCACCTTTTCGGATTGGTTTAAAGAATTGGCTCATCTAAGGGATTAAGCCGTTTTGAGCTGTCCTAAGCCACCTTTTAAGCTAAGAGCTGGATTTTAAGTGGGAACCGAAGCGGCTAAACGATAACCAAACGGTCAGAAAATAAGAAGAAAGTGACAGAAAAACACCGAAAAATAGAGCTTTAAGAAAATGAGAAAGAAGGAGAGAACAACACATAAAAAGATCTGGAGGGAGAAATATAATAGAAGCTTAAAAAAGAAAGCATAAAAACTTATCATGAAAGATGATGTTCGTGTTTTCGGCCAAAGGCAACAAAGTAAACACTGGGAGGAGGAAATGCCGGGTAAATACTGTGGATGAGAGGTAGACTTGAGAGATAGAGCAAAAAGATACACCCTCCTGTAATATTTATAACTAACTTTTTTTTTTCATTGTACAAAACGAACTGGTAGTTAAAAGTAATAAGTGTGTTAAAAATGTTATGTTTTTTTTATATATGCCTCTATTTATGAAAACAGAGAGAGAATGTATAAATAGTGTGGGAGATAATAAAATATGTTTTTTCAATGTTTTTTTGACTTCATTCACCTAGTGAGTTTTCTCTCCCTCTCTCCTTAATATACCTATTGGTGTGTGTGATAGTTAATTATAAATAATATGTATTTAATAATAATAAAATAGAAAAAAAATGAGTTTATATTTTCAGACACAAAAATAAAAATTGTTTATGAGTAGGTTTAGAGGGAGTAGTAGAGTGGAGAGAGAGTACTAATGAAAGAGAAAGAAAAGTCAAGTTTGAATGACATATGCTTTTCATTTTTTGGGAAGAGAGCCGGTCCTAACAAGCCTTTCAATTTCTTAATTGCCTTTTTTTATGCTAATTTAGCATGTTTGATTTATCTTTTAGAAGAGCTACAAGTACTTATGTATATAAGTTAAGATAACAATCTTTTCATATACTTATATTCTAAATGTATGAGAAATGTTATATATCCATTGGCACAATTAATTTTAATTATCAATTTGATGTTTTGCAATTTTAGTTTCCCTTGAATATAAAATATTAATTCAAAAATTATTTTTTTACTTTTCATATTTATATACTTTAAATTTGAATTTTTCTTTCTTTGGCATATATGCATTGTGTAATATCCAAATAAAATAATAATAATAATTAAATTATTATTATAATATAATATTATATTATATATTATTATTATAAGGTGGGCAGCACGTGGGCTGCCCACCCATTATTTTATATAATAAAGAGGGAGTGGATTACCCATTCTCTACTCCCTCTTCCTCTTTTAAAACCGCACAAAGAGGTGCGGTTTGTGAGAAGGAAGAGTCAGAGAAAGAGGGAAGAGCGAGAGAAAGAGAGAGAACGAGAAGGGAATAAGGATCTCACTTGAGTTTTTGAGGTAAATTATTTATCTTATAAGATTATTTAGATAGCTAAAATAACTTCTTTTCAGCAAATTTCTTTCATGAAAATTATTCCATGTATTTTTCTCTTTCTAATAGGATAATATTGTATTGATTAGAGAAATATTATAAGATTAGCATTTTGGACAAGCTTGAGTTTTGTTAGTACAAGGCTATAAAAATATAGAGAATAATTAATAGTTAATTTTAATCGGTTTATTTTTCTTATTTAGTTGATATAAGATTTTATAACGAATTTTCTATATAACTAGTCTATAAATAATTCTATATAGGACTTTTTAACAGATTGAATGTGGGTGAAAAGCTTTATTTGAATTAATGAAGGTATTACTGAAATTTCAATTGGTTTAGTTTTGAAATTTGAAGGACTAAACTGTTATTTATGAAAATCGGAGGACTAAACTGTTATTTATGAAATTGGAGGATTAAATTGTCATTTTTGATATTTGAAGGACTGAACGGTCATTTCTAAAATTTAAACCCCAAACTGTTATTTTCAGTTTTTATAATATATTATATATTATTATTAAAATTTGTATATAAGTTATAATTTTGATTATGTGGAATTTTGGAGAGTTATTAATTGGTAGTAAATTGATTGTGGTAGATTGATTTTGGCGTTTATTTGAGCTCTTGAATTAGGAGCAATGTGGTAATAGATAGCTTTGGCGAGAGGTAACCACTTTCCTCTTGTTGTGCATGCTTGTATGATGTTTGTGAGTGATTTTAATTATGCAGATTCATAAATTTGGCTACTGATATGTGATGTGGTTTTGGAAAATATGTTGTTAATGAAATTGTCTTGTGGGACTTATTTTTATTGAGAAAATGACTAGCAATATTATATTATATGAGTTGGTATTTATTTATGAGATTGGAAAGATATTTTTTGATAATTATAAAATGATAATGACATGTCATAATCACATAATATGGATAGGAGAG
Source organism: Albizia julibrissin (assembly GCA_037074505.1). NCBI lineage: Eukaryota > Viridiplantae > Streptophyta > Magnoliopsida > Fabales > Fabaceae > Albizia > Albizia julibrissin. The sequence goes on along the minus strand of CM073488.1, from coordinate 35,664,982 downwards.
GAAATGGTGGATGTGGAATTAATGAGAGGTTACTCAGAGGAAATAAGGGGTGAATTTCTGTACAAAAGAGGAAATAAGGTGGTGGACGTCCAGATGTACATTGGTTAGTCATTTGTCCCATTTGTATTTCGTAGGGCTATGACACCCCACTAATGTATTTAGAGGGGGAACCCATGGTTCGGTCTTGTGCTCTGTGGATTTTGGCCGATCCATATCACTTGATCGATGAGCTTGTTGAGTTAGCTACCAGTCATATGGGTGAGTACTAGCCCATGGGTTTAGTTAGAGGAAATAAGGGAGGAAAGAAAATAAATTATTGTGTATTGACTCTTGTACAATTATATGGTAAATATGAGAATGAGAACATGATATTGTGAATTATTATTATTCGTATGGACAAGTGATATTTAATAATGTTATACTTTTATAATTGTCCCACTTGGCACCTCACGAGCACATACTTGTATGCCCGATGAGATAGATTGCTGGTTACTGATGCTTTTATCTTACTCTATTGATTTAACATTTTTCAGGAAATAGTTGTCGTGCGGGTTCATCAGGGAAGACTTCGGAAGCTTAAACTACCTCTGATAAAAGTAGTACTTCCGTCTTTTAATATATGTAGGATTATTGTATAATGCCACATTAGGGCTCATTTTGCATACTCTGATCTATTTCTGAGAACTTGATATATTAATTATATATTTTTAATTGCTTCTGATGATGTTAGAAGGCCTGTATGACTGATGATATGTTCTAAACTTGTGGATCCATAATTTGATCTGATAAGGATATTTTAATATCTGATGAGATACTATTCAACAAGGAAAAAAAGGTTTTATTTTCCATGGTAAAATTTATAAACCATGGTAGAGTTTTCAAACGGTTAGTTGAACTATTTTTCTACCATAATTAATTTTTTTAAAATATGAGTTGTAATATTTTCTACCATAGTAGACTTTTGGAGAATTGAGTTATAATAATAGGATTTTACAGTGTTAAGGAATGATTTTACACATTGCATCTTTTAAACTATTATATCTTTTAATTTTTATATTAATTATTATATAATTTTATATGAATAATTGATATAAACTAAAATATAATTCTTAGTTTTAGGATGTAATATGATAATGTAATTTTTTTCTTAATATATTTACATAATTAGTATATATAATTTTTTTTAATTATATACATTTTCAATGCTCCATTTTTGTTATTTTGTGTATTTGTTGTATTTATATCATTATATGTATATAAAATATTTATGGGAAAATGGTTAAAAAATACCTTTTAAGCAAATTAATTGCTAAATGGTACCAATGTGCAAGCAAGCATCCATCATGTGCAATCAGCATCCACATGTGCAAAAAGCATCCCTGCGAAAGTGCAAACACCATCCCTTGTATGCAAAATATCATCCGCCCGTGTGCAACATACCACCCACCGTGTGCAATAGTAGCAATGAGCAATTAATTTGCTTGTAAGGTGTTGTTTAGCAATTCTCTCAATATTTATTTTATTTTAATTATTATGTCACGATTCAACCGAACAGTCTAACCGAACTAACTATTTAAACCGTGATCCGTTCGTCTTTCCAGTTTGACTTTCAATCTAACTTTTAAAACATCTTTAATAGTAAAATAAAGATATTAAGTTGAACCAATACGACAGCACCAGACACAAAATAATCCGAATCAAATATGATATGCGACTGGTCAAATGCTAATTTGACCCATGTACAAGTCAATATATTTTTCATGTCTTTTTTAAAATCAATATATTTTTCATTTATATACAATAAAAAAGACTACAAATTTTCAAAGTGAACAAAAATTAGTACGTGTGTGTGTATATATAAAAACAGATATTAATAGAAACATTTTTACCTCGTTCCTACAAATTTAAGAGTTGGCGTGAAAACTCGCCAATACAGATCAAAAGTATGTTTTTACCTACATGATTAAATTTTGAATTGAAAGTTATACAAATTGATTTTTTGATTTACAATGGTTTTCCAATAAAAAAACTACAAAATTTTGCCCACTAATTTAGAAGAGAAGGCATATTATCATCAATGGGTGAGCATTGTTTCATTGCCTTAGCTTGATTTAGTGTTAATTGGAGTTATTTATCATAAGCATGTTTACATAAATTGAGGAGAACTCTTCTCACATAATCTCGTATGACCATAAATTATGATAAAAAAACTATTTCAGAAGACTTCAAATGTTACGGTAAATACTTCCTCTAGTTTTTAATATAAGTTATATTTTTTATATTTGTAAATCTCTTTCTAATTTGCCCCCATTAATACTTCCTCAATAATAATTAAATAAGAAGGAGAATAAAAAAAATTAAAAAAGATGATTATAATATTTTAAAAAATATATGTCATATTAATAATAATAATGTGTGTGTGTGGGAATATGTTTTTTCCCTCCTCTTCATCCGAATGCTATTTATAAGGAAGATGATGTCTTTGATCATTAGATGCTTGAGTTTGAAGTCTTCTGGAATGACTCTATTGATGATGGAGACAACACACATGAACCAATCAAGCAAATTATAAAATGTTTGAAATTGAAGAAAATGCGAGAATAAAATTGAAATTGAATTTGAAGGGTTAAATTCAATTTCAAATTTGAAAGAGTAAACAAAGAAGAGTTTTATGCATGAAATTTATTATGAAAAAGATTAAATAGGGTTATCTACTGAATATAACTCTGTTTGGCAGGAGGGAAATGGGGAATTGAGGGGAGGGGAAATTTTCATAAGTTAGATTTTAAAACATTGAAGAAGTTGGATTATAAAATTTTAACAAAAATAAGATACAAAATAAAAAAGTAAAAAAAAAAATTAATTAAAAAATTTCAACCCCATTTTTCTAGTTTTTTTTTTAAATTCAAATTATAAAAATTTTCTCTCCCATCTCTTTCCTTCTAAATTCCTCGTGCAAACAGCCCCTAGATGGAATGACTTGAATATGTGCTTTTTGATACTTCCAAGTATATTAAACTTACATTATGGCAGTACAATTTCGAAGTAGTTAGTTAAATAGTAAATATAATAAAATTAGTAATATAATTAGCGAGAATCATATATAATCAAATGTCATAAACAAAATGAAAAAAAACAGGCAACCAATGAATAGACATCAAATAATACATAAAGAAATATAAACACAAAACATAACATAATCAAAATACAACATCATAATATATCATAATATAGTGTGTGTATCCAAGACATATATTTTATCAAATTCAAACATATATTCTATTTCCTTCCTCCGATCATTTTTATAAGCGATTTTTTTTATTGGTCCTTTTTATAAACAATTTTCTTTTTATATTTCAAAATTTAAACTACTTTTTCTTTTTTTTTTACCCTCTATTAGAAACACATCTTTATATTAATTATCCTCCACTCACCACTAATTTTTTTCATTTAGTCATTTATTGTACATTTTCTCTCATATTTTATACTCATACTTTATCATATTTATTACGCATTCTCTCTCCTGTATTCTTTTCATAAATAAGGGTATATTTAGAAGAAACATGAAATTTTTAATATTTTTTTTTGTTTTTAAAGAATCTTGAATTTTAATTTATTTTATATAATAAGAATAAAAATTATTTATAAAAAGCATAAGAGGAAGTATCTTCTATTACTATAAAACCGCAAGAAATTAGTGCAATAATTTAAGAAGCATCGTCAATCATTATTTTCTCAAAAAAATAACAAAAGGAGTTGGTTTCGAGGAAGGGAAATTGGGCAATCACAGTTAAGGTAGCATTGAATGCATGAAAAGAAAGTCCAACAAATTTAAATTCAAAGTTTGTTAAGGCGTTGAATGAAATGAATTATTTGAGGCAAGGAAAAAAATAAAAGGGAAATTACAATCAGATTTTATGTAAATGGAAAAATGAAAAAATAGTCATTTTAGATTTTAAAATAAAAAAATTGGTCTTAAGAACTTATCAATAACGCCTCTCAAGTTGTTAATGATTTATACTTGGAGTTGTCAATAAAACCATTTTTTCATTTTGAAATCTGAAGGGACAATTTCCCCCCTCTTATTTGAGACCTGAGTAAAGCAAGCACTATTGATAATATATATTGATGATAAGTGAGGGTAAAATGGAGAGTTTATAAGAAACTTTCCAAACATTTTCTAATAGTACCTTATAATCCCTCCGTGCTATTTATAAAAAAAATTTTTTTGTCTTAAAATTTAAACTATATTTTCATTTCCTAACCCTATTAAATACTAATATTTATATTAATAAACCACTAATTCTCTCTCATTTAATCATTTATTACCTATTATCTCACATATTTTCTACTCATTCTCTCTTATATTTTTGCTCATTCTTTCTTCTCCTATACTCTTTTCATAAATAAGGACATATTTAAAAAAATTATATTTTTGATATATTTATTATTTTTAATTAATTTTAACCACTAATTCGTTTTATGCAATTAAAATAATTGTAGCTTATAACAAGTATTGAATGGAGCAGAGTTATTAAACCCGAATGGACTAGTAACTGGCAAACTGATTCAGTTTGGGGTTTTTTTCTTTAAAAAAATGTGATTTTCTTTAAAAAAAATCGATTTTTTTCCTTTAGAATTTCATAATAATAAGCCAAAATATTCAATTTCTCACCAATTTAGTCCTGATTTAGTTCTAGTTTGGTTTCGATCTAACCTTTAACCCAATACTCTAATCGGTTCAGTGACCGATCTGGGTTTAATTACTTTGAAATGAAGTAAAAAGAAACCAACCATACTAAAAAACAGTACTATAAAAAGGAGCAAAGGGAGTATATTTTTATAACTATGGTCCATGATTTTCAGTTTCAAAATTATTTAGCAATGTATTTATTATTAATTCTATTGAAAACGTTTATCTTGATCCCCGTTGCTACGAAATTACTCATCAATTTATATATATATATATATATATATATATATATATATATATATATATAGTGAATACTATAAAACATTAGTATATGGAAGAGACATTGCAAAACCTTACAAACCTAAATCAATTGCAAAAGCAATTTTTGTGAAGTTATAAATATATTCTAGATACGAAAATTAATTATTTTCATAACCCCATTTACATATTAACCCCTAACATTTAGATGTCATTCTTTAATATATATATTAATAAATAATTAAATCTTCTTGGAACCAATTTATAATTGTTCCTTCAATTTTTGCCGTCTTCAAATCAAAGTGTGTGTGTATTCAAATCAAAGCAAAAATTGAAGGAACAATTATAAATTGGTTCCAAAAAGATTTAATTATTTACTAATATATATATATATATATATATATATATATATATATATATATATATATTAAGAAATAATTTTGAATACAGTTTGTCACAAAATTTCGCTTTTGTCAGAACTTGGTGGAAGCATGGGACAGTTGAGCGGGGAAAGGCGCCAAAACGACACCCTTCCGTCGCCGTTTTGGAACTTGATTTCAAAAGGCTGAAGTTATCGCCGATTCTCCAGATCTGCAGATCGGAAACCTTGGTCTGTCTCGGTACCGGACGTTCGGTCGTTTCGTCCACTCTCTCGCTGCCTCTCTCGTCGGGCTGCCGTCATTAACCGGCCGGTAAAATTGGATTTCCCCTCTTCTAATTTCTTTCATAACTTTCTCCATTTCTTACTTTCTGAACAGAGGAAAATCTGTGTGTCAAGCGCAACCTTATAACGCATCAAACATGGAAAGCCTATGCTTATATTCGAAACATACAATTTTTTAGACTTTATTCAATTTTTTTATTTCAAATGCTCTAGGGCTAATGGAAGATTTCGAACAGTGGAAGGAACAAGTTGCTCATTGGTGGCGTCTGGGTTTGGAGTATGTTCGTCAGCTTCCCCCAGAACAGCTGTATGCTGCCGCTGCTGTATTGGCATTTACAACCATACTACTTCTGTTAAGTAAGTGGTTACATCCCCATATTGTTGCCTTGCTTCTATAATTACTTATTCTTTTCTATAGAAAGTATAGTCTTGTATCTTCGTGCGTGTTTATTAATTTGGATTTATTTCTGATTTTGCTGTTGTTGTGTTTTATGTTGTAGTTCGCTTGTTTAAACGTGCAAAGTCTAATACCATTGTACTCACTGGCCTGAGTGGGGGCGGGAAAACTGTTCTGTTCTATCAAGTAAGCTCCAAATGACATTCTTACATAATACTCATCCATCATATTGGCATCTCAAGTCATTATAGCTGGTTGGCATATCCATATGCATTTGTTTTGAATATTTGACATCTATAGTTCATTTACTTTTATTTATGGGTATAGACTAGAAACATCCATCACATGACTATCTTTCGTCAAGCTTACCCAAGAACCGTGCCCAATGGGCGTAGCAATAACTGTTACTATATAATTTGAATGAAGTGATGTAATATCGAGCCAACTTCCTGTGTGCCAACATGTACTAGCTGTCTCAATTTCTCACACTGGTCCGTCTTTGGCTAAGATTGAGATGTTAGGACCAGTGATAAATTCCAAATGCAGGTCATGACATCTCATAGTTCAAAACTCAAATCAAATATGGGCTGCAATACTAGGAAAGGCAGCGAGACTTTTGCAAAATCTTTTTGTTTTCTATGACTGGAAAACAGGAGGTGGAGAGCTAGGTCATTTGTTTTTAGTTTTAAAAATTTAGAAGCTTGATTGTTATTTGTAACATTACTAAGGCTGAATATTGTGTGCTATAGTGCGGCGTCTAAGACAAAACAAGGGTCATGAAAGTTAATGGTGTCAAAGATGATTTTTTCCCACATTATCTCTTGCCATTAAATGATTCTATATAATCTTTCTTGAGAAGTATGGTAGAATTTTCTCCTTTTCTCTGTTTCGTCATCATCTAGTTAGTTGTTAACTGATGTCACAGCTTTCATAGAGAATTTAATTATATATAGTGTAAAGGCAATGTTCTGCATTTCTGGTGCTAACATTTAGTTTTTGATGTATTTTTTATGCCTATGTCAGCTTAGGGATGGCTCTACTCATCAGGGCACTGTTACATCAATGGAACCTAATGAAGGCACGTTTGTTCTACATTCGGACACAACAAAGGTACAACGTTAAACTTTTGTGCGGGAGATGCAACGTGCAACTTTATTTTTTTAGTTGACTTTTCTATCTTCTATCTGCCCATTTACATTTTTATAGTATATCGTCTAAATGAAAAGTTTTCCTTTGAATTCTTGGATTAAGTGAAATGACATTAATTCACTAACAAGATCGTGATTTTTCTTCTCCTAAATTTGTTAACAGATTTGAATCTAAATCGATCATGTATGAATGGTTACTCTTCATATCAACGATTTCACTACTTAAACACAAGGGCATTATTCTATATCTACTCAGTATATGTACAATGCGTAGCACAGATCCTTTAAATAAAATACATCTTCACTCAACAACATCTTAATTTGAAAGAAAAGGGAAAACTGAGGGAGAAATAGAAAAGAGGGAAAAAATTAAGAACGGGGAGCTAGGTAAGTGGTTTAAAAATCATTTTTCAAGGGTGAATTTCCATACTTGTCTTGGTCTCTATCATGTACCTATTGTCTATAATTATAAGAGGACATCTACGTTTTTTCTTCTAAATAGTGGAAATATTGCTTTTAGATTGGAATGATAAAATGGTCGAAGTTATTCTTTGTTTTTCCTATGTTGATCATGGAATTATAACACTACAACAAATGTTGTTCTTGTTTCCTTATCAGAAGGGTAAGATAAAGCCTGTCCATCTTGTTGATGTGCCCGGGCATTCTCGTCTTCGGCCCAAACTGGATGAATACTTGCCTAAAGCAGCTGGCATAGTTTTCGTGGTTGATGCTTTGGAATTCTTACCAAACTGCCGTGCTGCTTCTGAGTAATTTCCTCTGCCTTTTTTGTGCATTGCTACATTGTGTGTAGTTATTTTTATATCTTGTTAGTTGTTGCTACTTTCTAGATTATCATCTTTACAAAAAAGGTTTTCATCCTTTATGTTAATAGTAGTGTGGAGTCAGTAGTATGCAATTGGAACCGGGATTTAAATTTTTAAACAATTAACCTCCCTTCTCTCTCCAAGTTCCTTAGGAAGAGAGCATTTCAGTACCTGTATGGATTCTAACACTTGCTTTATTTTTTGTAGGTATCTGTATGATATTTTGACTAAGGGAAGTGTTGTGAAGAAGAAGATTCCTTTGCTTATTCTCTGCAATAAGACAGACAAAGTCACTGCACATTCCAAGGACTTTATCCGCAGACAGATGGAGAAGGAGATGTATGACTTCGAATCCCAATTCCTTAATGCTTCTCATTTGATCTTTGATCAGTTGCTTTATAGCGCAATTTTTTCAAGCAGTTACTTTATAAAAGTAGAAGGATCAAAAGCGCATTTAAAACTTTGGAGTTTGTATGGACCATCACATGGCCATGGTATCTTTTTCTTTCAATGTGAAATGTGAAATCATACCCGTTGATTAGATGGAGATTTTAGAAGGAATCTAATGGTTCTTTCCCCATTCACAAGTGTTTTTTATTGTTAATATTTGGAGCTTCTTTCACTTATCTTTTCATTTCTGTCAACTTCATTTGGCTTTTGTTATCCTTATACAGTGATAAATTGCGGGCATCAAGAAGTGCAGTATCAGATGCTGACGTTACCAACGAGTTCACCCTTGGGGTTACTGGTGAACCATTTTCTTTTTCTCATTGCTATAACGAAGTTACAACTGCAGAAGCTTCTGGTATAAATGGCGAGATATCTCAGTTGGAACAGTTTATCAGAAAATATGTGAACCCATAGCTGGATATTATAGTTAATTTCAATGTATGAAAGCTGGCCCGGGTTGGTCTGCTCGGTTGTTAGAACTTTGGGGAAAGCCTATAAATTTTTCTAGTAATTGGCTAGAAAGAATGGAAGGAGTAAATTAGAGAGGGTTAAAATAGGAGGGAACTCCTGGTGTGTGATCGGATTTGAATCAACTGATTGCACCATGATTTGAATTTGGATAATTTTTCTTGTCCAAGTGGCATTTTGATCTGTGGATCACTTTATTGTCCTCTACTTTTTTGCTTACTGATATTTTTAGCGCTCCTGTTCTAGTCATTTCTGAGGTCAGATTAGTCCTGTCTTATCTGTTCAGCTTCATTTTCACATTTGGTTAATTTGGACTTCTTTGTACATTATGTATAATTCCTGAAATTGGAAGATGATTCTTGTATAAGCCCTCTCTCCCGAATTAGAAAGGAGCCCGTTAATGGGAGCTCCCTCCCATGAACTTTTCTGAAGTGACGCATTATTATTATTGGAGGATTGTTCTTTTGGAGCTTATGAACCCTGCGGATTTCATTTTGCATAGCAAAGTAAATATCATTTGGGAGGAAAGATCACGTGACCATGTACACCCTCCAATCCTAAGCTAAGAGTCTGTTTGGTATGAGGGGAGGGGAATGGGGGATTTTGCTCCCCTCCCCTTATATGGATTGTTAAAATTTTTAGGAGGGGAGGAAAATTTTTCCCCCTCCTAACCCTCTCCTCCAAAATTGGGGAAATTTTGAGGGAAATGTTAATGTTTAGATATATATTGATTAATATGTTTCTACTATTTTATAATATTCTCAGTGCCATTTTCATTCTTTATCCAAAACTGTCACATATTTTATAATTGTATTTATTTAATTTTTATAATTATAACATTATAATTTTATGTATTGAATACTATTTATAATTATATTTTATTAAATATGTTAGTTATAAAATGTTAATTAAATGAAATAAGGGTAAAGTTATCCATATAAAAATTTTCCCCTCCCTTCTCCTGTACTAAACAAGTTAATGTTAAAATCCTTCCCCTCCCCTCTCTTTTTGTCAATCCAAATAAGGTAAAAGAAAATCACTCTCAAATCCTCACATCCCCTCCCCTCCATTAAAATTCCTCCCATTTCCTTCCCTCTATCGAGCCAAACATAGCCTAAGAGTGGGTAGAAGGGTTTACTTCGGTTAAAAATACAAGATTCTAATCCCATTTTTCTCAAACTGTCCATATTGATTATATATATTACAAGGGTTTTTATCAATATGAATAATGATTAAAAGGGATATTTAAAAAAAAATCATGCATTTATTACAAATAAATAATTTAACTATTTTTTTAACATTAGTAAAATATTATCTACCTTTTGTAAGACTGATGAAGTATTATATAAATAATCAATCTACTCTTCATCTTTTACACTACCTATAGAGGGTTATGGACGAGTCAATAGGCATGTCTATTTACTTGTAAGGTGTTATTTTTTCTTGGTTATTTACATACTTAGCTAATCACGATTACACATTATATATGAAATTAATGTTTTATTACTGAAATTTTCTCAAATTTCACTTTTCTTCCCATGTACCAACAGTAGGAGCTAGTTCCTCCTAAGAAAAGAGCATGCGGAAGGAAAAGTTTTGAAGGTGGAGACTCTGACAAAACTATTAGTTATTATTTTATATATTGATTATATTTGTGGCTAGTTATATATATTTGTGCTTAAATTATTAGAGTTTAGTCTCTCTTACGGTATGTAAATTAAGAAGAAGCTGTTTCTGAATTTCAACCCATGACCTTCATTCAGGTCACATGGTAACCTTATTGCTGTTGAGACCCACCCTCTTAATTCGACATAATATTAATATCAGAGTTTTCTTTCCTTTTTTTTTTTAAAAAAAAAATACAATCTTGTGCCCCAACGTCACTTGGGTAATGTTTACCTTGTACATAAACAAAAAATTCAACAATATTTGTCCTCGCATAAAAGTTTTACATTCTTACGAAAGATATTATATTGAAAGATGCACGAAATATACAAAAGAACAAGAAACTATTCACGAGCTCAAGGGGGGTAAAAAAAAGAAAGATACATCTTAATCTCAAAACGAATTCAAACATCACACCTAGATACATACAAATCTTCCCCTTCATAAATGCCTCTCAAGGGAACACTATTTTGTCGGGTACAATAGTTATCTCGTATTTATCAAAATCTAACATCTAAAATGGCTGGCTCAGCTAGGATTATTAACATGTTATTAATTAATTAATAATTAATAATCTTAGAATGTGTTATCACCGCACATACTGGCAGGAATCAGGAAATGCTCTTGACAACCATGCGAGCTTCAATCTTATTATTAGAGCAAATGCGCCATAACATGGAATATGCAGTATCCCCACAGCAAGGTACCTAAGTCCAATAGGCCAAAAATAATATAAATATGTTCAACTATTAAACCAAAACTTCTACAACTAAATACTGCAACATTAATTTCCTACTTTTTTAAGTTCATATTTCAAGGCCTTGAGTAGATAAGAATTAAATAACCACAAATTCCAGTTTGCTGAATATTTACAGCTTTAATTGTTAGAGGTGACCTTACAAAAAAGGTTCTTCCTTACCTGTGTCTCTCTATGATAAGTTTGGGTTGGCCTACCTAAGAGATTGTCTGTCTTTCATACTCCTCTTACGTCATTTCTAACTACCTTACCAGAAGTGGTTGATTCATTAACTTTGTCTAAAAATCATGTATTTTTTCAACTTCGCCCATATTTAAGAGCATACATAAACATTACATTACATTAGACTTCAAGTTTTCTCCTAGGAAACTATAATTGGGGTAATATTTGGAAAAAAAAAGTTCATTGATGACCCACCAAAGCATGCATAATTGGCAATAACATTTATCTATTGTGGAATCTTCGTAAAGCTCATGTATTGGACAATGTTCATTTGAATCAAGAAGCTGAAGCTGAAACAGAGTCAATAACATACCATAGAGGTGCATATGAGGATGATAAATCAAGGAAAGGATAAGGCCACCTGTAACAAAAGGTTATTATTAGCATATTGTAAACATCAAACTCAGTCTTCTTCAAGAACAAGCTATGATCAAATAAAGGTAAGGGATATGTGTTTTTTTACCACAATGAAACACAAGCATGGATGATCCACTGAAAAACAACAAATATTGTCGTCCACAGGACAAAGTATGCAAACCGAAACATCGGAAATCTCTGTATATATACACATCAACAGAAAAATGGATGTCAAATTTGAGTTCGATAATCTGAGGAAAAAAATGAACCACCAAAAAGTTAAAACCGGACTCACCAAGCGATTCAACGATGTGTCCCCGATGAGAAAAATAGCGTTAATGGAGTGCAAACAAACAATCAACTGAAATTGAGAAGTGCAACTATATTCAGATGAAAGGGAAAAAAATCCTATAGGTAGTAAAAGAACAAAATTTGGGAGATTATTTAACCTGTATTGAGCCTAATTTGCTTGATCATTAAGAAAGAATGTTACATTAAATACACTCATTCATTATGTTTCATATTGTATTATATTGGACAGAAGATGAAAAGGACAAAAGATGATAAAGAAGTTTATATCCAGTTGCTTTCATAGATATAAGTTGGAAAAAGGTGGACAGACTGAGAAGCCATTTTCATATTCAATGAAAATGTACAGATTAGTTTCAATTTTTTCAATAAATATGAAGATAGAAAGAAGTAACACACACTTTCAATTGACAATTTTATCTGTTTATTAAGCATAAAACTTAACCTCCAAAAGGATAAATGAAAATCAAGGCACATTAAAAAAACCACACTTACAAAGTTCAGTCTGTAATCTTTGGATGTCAAAAATGGATAAATGATGAACCAGAACACAAAGTCAGTGAGCAAGACAGCACCTGCACAAGTCTGATCATTTGAAAGAAAAAGAAGAAAACAACAACGGCTATTGTTAAAGATTACAGAGAAGGGCAATGGTTTGGTTAAATTTAAAAGATAAAATTCTCATGTAATATAAAAAATCTACATCAGTAAATTTAAAAAAGAAAAGAAAGAAAGAAAAAGTTACCTGAAAAAGTATTTGAAAAATATAACCCCATAAACCAGCTGTTCTTGGAGCATTAGGCTCTTGATGTGAATGTGAACTCTTTGGAAGGTTAGACATATCTTCACTGCCCCCAAGCCTTGGAGCCACATAAATGCCTTGCTCTGTATCCAAATAAGAATGATTGACCATGTCATCGACAAATTTGTTTGGGTAAACGAAACATCCATATATGGACAAACATGATCCAACCTACAGGTAAAATTGAGAACAAAATCAGTTGAATATATAAACCAAAAAATACATTGGAAAAAGGAAACTCCACAGATTAATTTTATAATTTCATTGATTTATTGGGAATCTGAATCAACAAGTTGTATTAAATACCTTATTCCTAACTGCCCCCTAAAATAGGGTTTAAGAGATAAACACAATTCTATGAAAGTTTCATTCTATGAAACCTTTTTGGTGTGATATAGAAGAGGTAACATGTGAAAAACTTACCCCAAAGTATATAGTGACCAAAGTAAATGTCCACCTGCCATGAAAAAGAAAAACCACAAATATATCATATTAGACTTTTCCATAGCTAACATAAGCACTCTATTGTTGAACATAATAACCTTATCCCATATATCATAAATAATCTATTGTTAAAAAAATTCTGAAAGTTGCCACTTGAGGTAGTAACAAAACACATAAAGTTCAATTTTAAAATAAGGAGAAGGAGCAATGAAGAATAATTTTGTTTTATCCATATGACTATATTAAATAGCATGACATATGGAAACCTCGAGAAGGTTATATTATTTCAAGCAAAGATGCCAACAAGACTGGAATATACAGTGATATGAGATAATGTAGCTTACTGAGTGTAGAAGTAAAATATGCCTCCCCCGTCAGCGGCCACATTGGCGATGATCAATGCCAAAAGCACAAGAAAAGCAATTATTCTAAAAGCAAGCAGCCAAGCAGGATGAATTCCTCTAACACAAGTCTGCCATGCTTCCTCCTCATATACTAACCCAGCTTCTTCTCTTTGATTTTCTCTCCTCTCATGTCTTGATTTATTGAATACTTCATGCCTCCAAATTAAAAATGCAGCAAGAGACATGGATATGAAAATCCATAGTGCACAGAGGAAGAACCTCCAATTTAACCAATAGCTTGGGTTAGTAGTATCAGCTGTCATGGTGGGTTGCCAAGTATGGCTCGCGTATCCTGACAAGAAACTCATGAGTCGCTTACAAATGCTTAAGAAAATGTCTTCCTGGTATGATTTTTAATGCTATATGTACTCAATTGAAGCGAGAAACCTCTCAATTTTGCAAGGTGAAGAAAAATTTAAAGACATCATTGAAGTGGAAAACTAGGGAGAGAAAGATGGCTATAATGACAGTAAAAGAAAAATGTTCTTCCCACCAAAAAGGCAAAAGCAATACTCGAAGTTCTTGAGTGCATTTGAATGATAAAGCAGAAAGGAGTTATTTGACAACAAGTAGACCAAATGAATTTAGTGGAAAAACTAAGAATCAGTCAAGAACAACTCAAATTCTCAAATGACTCATCCCCAGAAACCACGAAGGAAAAAGGAACTGACATAAACTATTTTAAAGAAAGATCATAAACTTGATCAAGACCAAAGATTACTTGAAGCATGATAGGAATTACGTTGGGGACAAAACTAAGAATTTAGAAAAAGCAAACTAAAAAAAATGCAGGGTTATAGGAAAGAAACGTATGAGAGCTTCCCAGCTAGCAGATGCTAAATATGGAACGCATGTTCAAGCTTGTATGTCTCCCACCGCAAATGCAACCAAACAACTAGAATTGAAGCAGAACTTTGTTATAACTATCCCCAGATAATGAAAACGCAATTTGTGCAAAAATCAAGGGACAAAAACTGAGAGATCAGATACAAAAAAGCTTGCTCATTTATCAATCTATCTAAAACCCGGATTCCTTTCTTCGGATGGGTTTCACCCGAAGTCCCAAAAGTTCTTTACCTCCGTAAAATGATTCTTAATAAGGGAACAAAAAAGAGATGAAAGGAAGATGAAGAACTTACTGTTACAAGTAAAACCCAGAGAGAAGATAGGGGTTGATGTTAAAGGAAGATGCTTTGCTTCTTCCTTTTCGTTGGGAACGAAAGGTAGATAGAGAGGACCAGAGAGCAATGTGTACGGTTAACCCGTAAACGAATTTGCTTTGAGGGACAGAAGCAAATCCTTCGTTTGTTTTTGTCAAAAAAAAAAAAAAAGATAAAAAGATGCTTCCTTTGCTGATATCAGAGAAGATTCAGGATCCCAGTGAGGACAGAACTAACTTTTTCCCTGGAAAATATTATTCTCTAATCCCATGCCAATCTTCGTTGCGTGTTCATAACGAAGTTGATTACTACTATTATTGTTGTTGTTGTTATATTATTGATCAATTGTGACTTTGGTTGGGGTTGGTAGAGTTTTTTTTGGCCAGTTGGCAGTTTGAGCTCATCATCATTATTATTTTTTCACTATCATTATTACGTTGGATGGATAAGGTGTGGGTTGGCGCAGACGAATGTGAGCGAAGTAAAAGCTTGAAGATGTGGAGAACGATGCCTGTATATGATTTTACTGGTGTTAATCACATTAACATGGTGGGGAGAGTTAACAGAGATATACTATTATTTATTTATTATGGAATTTTAGGTAAGATTTGATAAATGATAAAAGATAGGAAAAATCACACTAAAGTTTTAATTAAGAAAAATCATGTTAAAAAAGTTCTCCACTTATCAATGACAAGTGGAAGAATAATTATTAATAAATAAAAAAATTATTATTAATAAATCATAAGATTTTTTTAATATTATTTTTTTAATTAGTTGTTAGTTTACCTAAAAGATATATTTTATGTTTGTTTATTTTAAATAATTAATGTCATTTTCGCGCTATAAACGTCTTTTCCGTTATGCCCATCTTTGATTTCATTTATTTTAAATAATTTTATACCGTAAGAGAGGATTACGCATAAGAAATTTCTTTAAATTTATAAATATTTATATTATTGATTTTTTTTTTTTTGGGACAAACCATCCTATTGAAAGGAGTATTGATTAACTATGATTGGTCAGACTTAAATTGATTTATTTAGACTTTACTCACGTCTTTTATATTTAAAAAATTTCGACACTCTTCTAAAAATGAGTTAGGCAAGCATACTCCTTAGTTCCTTTTGAATCAAACGTTTTATTTTATTTTAAGTTAAATACAAAGTAGAAGAGACATAATTGTAATTTTAATGAATTTAAAGTATGTTAATGTAATTTAACTTCAATTTCCAGAAAATTTTAAAGAATGTTCAACAACGCAATTAATCTTATTAAACTTAAAAAAAGCCTTATAATTTATTATCAATATTATTTTGTTTATAAATTTTAAACATTGTGTATATTCCAAATTGCTAATAGAATCCTTGTAATTCACTCTAGTAATTTTCCCTACTTGATCCTCAACAGCTAGATCTATAAGAAAATAAAACCACCATCTGAAGGGCAAAATGTCTCTTGGAAGCTTTTAACAATCTTGTTACTTGTATACTACTCCCTCATACTTTTATAAAAAAAAACATTTTATACTATTCTCTCACTAATTGGTAGTACTTTTTTACATTTCAGGCCCCTTCCAAATACACAAGCTCTTCAAAAATTACATAGGGAGACGTGAGTGACTCCATCAAATTCTTATTTGTCTTGTCTTATTCTGAGCTTGTCAGCAATTCTATCAATAGGTAATGATCCAGGTGGGGCTGATGAACCCGCCACAGCGTTCAATTCATCCTCATCATCATATTCATCACCGTTGACATACAGATAATCTTCGTCGTCGTCGTCGTCGTCGTCGTCCTCAGTAGCCAAGCCATCACTAGGATAAGTGTTGTCTTCTTCAAAGTCTGCAAGTGAGCCTTTAGCAGCAGAAGCATCACCATCTTCACCGGAAAATATGAGTGCCGGAGAGGAGTGTTCAGTGGCCTGTGAAGCAACCTCAAATTCCTCTACCTTCTCCAAGAGAGCATCAGGATCGACAATAATTTCATCCAACAACAGCGCTTTGCTCAACTCTATTGCACGCTTCCACAGGGATGTCATTTTGGGGCTCGATGGCATTATGTTTCTGTCATGCTTATTTTGATCATCCTCAGTCTTACCTGATCAACATACCATATCATCAAAGCATAGCCACACAGTACTATTAGCCCATGATGCTTTTACTTTTCACCATATGGGGGTAATATGAGAATACAGAAACAATCTTGTTTGTGATGATTATTGAGGTATCTCTAGGTAATATTTTCATCATGATTTCATTAAGTCATCATTATATTTGTAAATGCAAAAAGATCCGCTTTATGTTGAAAAGTCAACAGAATGAAATTGTCATACAAATTTAAAGGAAACTAGTGTGCTGCAATATTCTTCTCTTAAACATACCTGAATTGTCCAAGTTCCTTGCAATACCAACTTCAGGAAAGCTTACAACTGGAGGAGGTTGAGGATACATTGATTTCCAATCTTTCCCTCTCCACATTAGTATCTCTTCATCATCAAAGGACAACAGCACACAAGGAACCAATTCCTGCAAACACAAGATCCAAACAAGCACAACATTTTCATGTGCATTACTTGCTTGAGAAACATATAAATAAATAGGCCATGGGGGAATGATAACAGAATTATTATGTAGCACAGGCTAAATCGGCCGGGCCGTGTATAAACAGGCCTCAAGAGAGAATTAACCTTAAGCTTGGCTCCTATTTTCTTGTAATCACTGGGTTCCAACCCCTTGCAGTCAATTTTCACCAAAGGACTTCCTTCAAAAGCATGTCTTGCTTCTTTCACAAGGGAAACATAGACTCCATTTTTTGCTGCAATATGATTAAAGTGAATCAGTAGTTCAAATTTGACAGTCAGAAGACTCAGAACCACAAATCTTGTGCTCATACATATGTAATTTGTGCCAAAAGAGGAGGGTAGTTACAATCATTTGTAACAGATAAGAACGCCTAGAAGGATGAATATATCCTAAAAAGTCCTGTACCCTTGTGTATACATCATGGTCCTATTCCCTTGCATGATGTTTTAAAACTTTAGTTTCTGAAATAAATTTTACATCATAAATTTAAATAAAAATATAACAATCACATAATTTATGATGTGTTTGAATGACTAGAGTTCTGTATTTTAAGTTTATTTGAACTTTAACAACATAATCCATTATACCTAACTGAAATCAAAACATCATAAAAAGTTTACACAAAATTAAATATCAAATATAATGACAATATTTTTTGACATACTTCAACACTAATAAAACACTTATAATTAAAATTATGCTTTAAAATCTTCAAATGAAATTTGCATAAGATCCCATTCTGCTCATTCCGACCATGCATTGGCATGTTAGAGATGTTGGAAACTGCTGAAAACTAACTGAGATAAGACCATCTGCCTCTCATGACGAAGACAAAGACACGAACCTGGGCATAAACATTGTACTATAGATGAATGTCTTGACACAACTCATTCTACTAGAATTGAGGTGTTTATTATTCAGCCACCCTTCTAAAATATACCTAAACTCATAAGACTTTGAGTTTTAAGCACAGATTTGCCTCACTATCTATGATTCTGCTGCTTTTAACAAGACATGTAAAGGAAACAAATGATGTTAATTTGGAGAACTTCTCCATCCAACTGAGAGATTGTGTAACTGAAGGAGAGATAGTTATGGGGTGAAAGCATGAACATGGATGACAGAGTGATCTGATGGTCCAAGAGAATGGCTTACGTAATTTACATATTGGCAATAGCTTTTTTCCTTTCTTACGGAATTCGTCAGCTTCAGATTTTGTTAAGCCTTCCGGAGCTTCTTGGATAAGTTTTGGGTAAACTGGAGCAGCTGGCTTCCAGAGCATCAATGGATACTGTGGACGAGTACGATAGTTATAATTTCTCCCACGGAAAAGATAAACCACACCACCAACTCGATGGATTATTTTACCCCCAGTTTTCTCCTGTGATGAAATGAGAACAGAATATTTGAATTAATAGCTAATAAAGAGCTACAAGAACGGATGCTTCCAATCTCCAGGTCATGTTCTGTTCTGAACATTTTATTCATGGGAATCGTGTTGCGCTAAAGCCAGTGATAATCTGTTCATAGGTCAAAAGAAAAGAAACTTCCAGGCAAGCAGTCCATGCTTACCACCTAGCCAGATAAGACCTTAAAAAAGATAAATAAAATAGGATACCTCAAGATGATAGCAGACGTTATCCATATCTACTGTTGGGACACCTTTGCAACGAACTTTACAAACACGGGATCGCTTCCAATGTGAATGTATTAACTCCAACATGTTATGTGTTAATCCATCCCTTCCTAGATAATCCCATCAAGAAGTCGTGGTATTCATTACTATTCAATACTCTATCATCACAAAAACCGAACACATTGTAGAAATCACTCATTATAGTATTTGAAAACAGCACTTGATGCGGACATACAGTATAGGCATTATAATATTCAATAAAGTAGCATCAACGGAAGAGAAACAACAAACACTCAGTAAAATCTAGAACTCACCGAGATTAACCTGGCGATTTTCCCTCAACATGGGTTTAACAAGCATTCTCATTTCCCACCTCTTCAAAGGCTCCCCAAGTATCTCCTCCCTCGTCTTCCCCTCCTGTGGGTACTTCCCAGCAGGAAACGGCCCTGGCATTTCAACATGCTTCACTCCTTTCGTTCCCGGCGGGGGAGGATTGAAAGAATCGAAGAGTGGGATTTTCTTCTTCGAGCTCTTCAATGGCGCTTTACCAGTCCAAGGCCTCGGCATTGTGGGCGGCGCGAACGGCAAGAACGCCGGCTCCCGTATCGCCAGCGGCTTTACCTTCGGCGTCTCGGAATAACTGAACTGGAATTCGAACGGAGCTCCGGGAAGAAGGTAGGACACTCCGGACTCGCCAATGACGATGGAGCGATCTCCGTCCGATTTAATAACGCCATCTTTAACGGGTTTGTAGTACTTGGAATTTCGATGGTGCTTCAGGCCAGGATTCGAAGTGGGTTTTGGGGGTTCAGGATGAGGTTTTTGGGACTTGAGGGATCTGCGAGGAGGTGGGTATTTGGGAATTGGGATCGGAGGGGATGGAGTGGAGGTGTTGACGGCGGGGTCGGAGGGTGGTGGCGTCGAAGGTAAGGACGAGAAGAGGTTGCGTCCTGGCAGTGATGCTACAATCACCATGGAAGTCTTAGAAAAGGAAATAGAATTTAGTTTAAGCTACTTATGAATATTGAAGCTGACCCTGAAATGGATAGGGATTCGGGTGAGGAGAGGGAAGAAAGGTTTCTGGTTTTTCAGTTGCTGGTAATGACCGTGAAGCTAGTAAGAGGATGGATGCATTTGATATTTTGTTCTCGTTGTGTGTCGTCTTCTATGCCGTTTAGTTCTCAATCTCATCTTTTGATGTCGTCTACCATCAGCTACGCCTGCGATTCACGGCCACGAATCATGATCCATTGATCCCTGCCATCCTCTGTCGTTTTGAGGCGTTATATATATATATATATATATATATATATATATATATTTGGTAGAAGATCAAAATGCATTAAATGATTAAAAGTAAGCACTGTTAGCAAAAAATAAATAAATAAAAGTAAGTACATCAGGTTTTTACAGTCATGTGTTAGCATGAGTATAGAGTATTATATTCGAGTGAATTGTATTAGACGAGTGTTCATTATAATCCTTTTTAGACAGTAAATACTTCTTGATGCAGAAAATTTTGAGAGGTTTACAGTTAGATTGCTGATAGATGGAGCAATTGTTGATCCATAGTAAAGTTGCTCTAAAACATTATAGTGTAAGATGAGATTAATGTAGCTGTTTCCTTCAAATGAAAGATGAAAGAAAGTTATGTACCTTCGAATCAAATATAAGACTGAATAAATCCATTCATTCTTACCTTATATTTTTTAATAAAAATAATCCAGTCTTTCATATCAATATGCTCTAATAGTTGCACCATTGATATTTTCTAAGCAATTCTTGATTTTGGTATGCAATGTTTCTTTTTAAAAGCTTGAGAACACAATAAGGATGCATATTTAGAGTTCGTTTGGATTAGTTTATGGAAATTTCATAAGTGTTTATGAATCGTGATTCATGGAATACGAAGTAATTTTTATGGTTTATGAGGTAGTTTTTACGGTCTACGAGGTAAATATGTGGAGGGGATTTATCTCGATTTATGTAAATCGGGCTTATATAATAAGCCCGATTCGGTTAAGCTCATCCAAATTATATAATGTGGAGGATTAATATCCTTAATGACCAAATTAGTTGTTACTTTTAAATTCTCGGGTAAAATTATGTTTCTTTTGAACAAAATGATTGAAAGAAACTTAATAAGGGTCACCATTTTCGTATTCTCATTCTTGTGCAAAGCAACCAGTCTTGATTTTAACCAAGTTTTAAATGATGAGAAAGATGAAAAAGGAAGTGAACATAAATTTTTCCAAGCCATGTTGCTCTAGTAAAAGGGCAAATAACAAAAATATGCTTCAGATTTTCGTTCAATACATCCGAAAGGACAAGACTTGTTAAAAGGGTTATATATGCAGGGCATAATTAGATAACCCTATCAAAAGGTTTTTTTTGGCATACACTAGAAGTCTAAACAATAACAAAGTCTTTTTTATTAGGTGGAGTCAATTACATGAAATATATGACGTCATTATATTTTATCAACAACCAAATATCTAGTTAGATTATTAACAAAAAAACATAAAACATCATGCTTAAGCATATAAGCACTTGTTTGGGTAATCCTTATAAAAGCACTTTTGTTCTTCAGTTTTATAAAAGAGTAGCCAAACATATGACAAAATTGCAAGAGCACTTTTTGAAAGGAAAACATGATTTTGGAAAAAGCCAAAATTTCCCCCTATTATTAGTTGTTGAGTCATTATTATAGCTGTCATAATTGCCCACCGAGAATGTCATTCTCCTTTTATCCATCTCTTTCCTTCTCCATTTCAAGACTTATCTTTACTTTTGCTTGATCGGAGAGCATGACCGTTGCTACTAAGCAATCTTAAAGAATACACAATAGTGACATTCTACTTAGGTTGAAAGACAAAGTTTATGCATTGGGTTATCCAATCCATTAATCTTTACTTTATATTCTTTGCCTTTGATCGGTTATTGTTAACCATTTCTCATTTATTTCTTCCTTGACTTGACCAACAAGTAAGGTTAATCCCTCTCATCTTCATTTATCATTTTCCTCAGTCATGCATGAAATGCTTCATACTTGCATTACATCTTATATATTTGGTGGTTTGTGTTTTGCTTTGGTGGTCTTGTGCATTTCAATGAGTTCCCAAATTTTCTTACAAAAAGATAGAGACAAATGAGAGATGTTTGATCTTGGCTAGAAGTTGATTGCATGATCAGGGTTATGGCACCTTTCTATGAATGCTCTACTAGTTTCTTTGTTTCATATATTCTCAACGATGGGTTATCTAGTTTTTTCTACTGAAATTAAACCACCATTGGTTGCTTATATGCTTCACACTTTTATTTTTGGGCCGAAACTTTTATGCCTCTTTTTTTGGTTAAAAATGGTATGACTTAAATACAAAATTTGGCGTAAAAATTTGTATAAATGCAAACTAATATCCTCAAAAGAGTTTTTTTCCCAAACATAGATATCTTTTTATTTGAAACAATAGATGGATTTCATTCAATTAGGTTTAATAATTCTCGCATCTAGTCTAATTATATTAAATATCAGATGGTTACAACAGAGAGAAGAATTATGGACCAAGTTTTTCAACATTCAATTAAAAAAAAATTCTTTAACAAACTAAATTTGAAGAGAGTATTGTTGTAAAAAAAAAACAAGAAGAAGAGAATATATAATTACAAATAAACTGCCTTATCGACTGTTGGGGCTTTTTTTTTTTTTTTTATAAAAAAAATGATGAATAAAAATATATAATTAACTGGGGTATCCAAGCCCATCGAGCTAACAAATCCTTGTGTCAGGTCATCTCTTCTGAAATTGGGCTGGACCAACTTTATAGTTAAGAGCCCAATATCATCAATCTCCATGAATCCGCGTTATCCCAAATCCTCAATCGCTTAACCCTAGAGATCCATTTCAGTATATAAGCCTCCCTGTATCTTTTTCAGTCTCTCATTCAAGGTTTCAGTCTGAATCGGCAACACTATGCAAATCTTCGTGAAAACCCTAACGGGGAAGACTATAACCCTCGAGGTTGAGTCTTCTGACACCATCGACAATGTGAAGGCCAAGATTCAGGACAAGGAGGGGATTCCACCGGACCAGCAGCGTCTCATCTTCGCCGGCAAGCAGCTCGAGGATGGCCGAACCCTAGCTGACTACAACATCCAGAAGGAGTCGACGCTTCACCTTGTGCTCCGTCTCCGTGGTGGAGCCAAGAAGCGTAAGAAGAAGACCTACACCAAGCCCAAGAAGATCAAGCACAAGAAGAAGAAGGTCAAGCTCGCTGTTCTCCAATTTTACAAGGTTGATGATTCAGGTAAGGTTCAGAGGCTCAGGAAGGAATGTCCCAATACCGAGTGTGGGGCTGGTACTTTCATGGCCAACCACTTCGATCGCCATTACTGTGGCAAGTGCGGGACGACTTATGTCTACCAGAAGGCCGGTGGCGATTAAACATTGCATTTTGAATCATGGATTCGTTACTTTCTATAATGTAGCTTTGTTGTTGCGGCAGTTTAAACTTTTGTAGAATTGTTCAGTAGACATCGTTTTAAATTGTATTTGACTACTCCAAGGTTTGAATCTTTTGGGATTTGCTTTTAACAGTTTTTTTTACATAAACTGATCATTAATGCTCTCTTGGTTTTATTAGTCGTTTTGCTTTTGCAATTCAGCTCTGTGGTATTACTAAGTTTTTTGGTTCATTGTTGGAATGAACTCAATCATCATTTAGATAAGATCATTGTGTTACAATGTTTTGGTATGTTGTCTTGTTGACACTTTGATAATCAAGCATATTTTGAAATGATTTTGTCAATCATGAAAGTCAAGCATATAATGCATAGTGAACAACCATGATGCTGTTAAATTTTAGTTTGTGTTAGACAATGCATTTCAAAACTTCTGGCGAATAAATTGCAAATCTTGATCTGTGGTCAAAACATTGTGAGTTAAGTTGGTGAATAATCAATTAGGAGCTTTTTAGAGTAACTGTGGAGATTGATATTGGGCCCAAGCATTCTTTAGAAGGAAAGGTATGTGGAATATAGCTCTTAAGATAACCATTTGATGCCTCTGTTAGGTATCTTACATTACATTTAGTGGTCATATGCATCCTCAATCATAGTATATGGTAGACTCAATCGTAGTTGTGAAAAGTATTAGTTTAAGAAGCTTGTTTCCCCCAATGTGTAAGCATTATAAGGGTGTGAATACTCGGAAGGGAGCTGTGCCCAGGTTGTTTGAATTATGTGATACTACTATGTGTATATTTGGAACCACGTTGGATGTTTCTAAAACCATGTTTTGGCAGAAGCAACGTTCTTGCTGCTTGTGCCATAACTATGGTTTCTCATCCCAAAATATGGTTTCAAACAAGCTAGGAGAATGGAAGGGGTGAACTATGAGTCTATGCTTCTAGATTGTATTGTTTTGAGTGTTTGCTTAGCTTTGGAAAGTCTAAATTATGTTATGACTTTTGATGATGAAACGTCAATGAGGATTGCATAACTACAAATCTACAATATTATTTTAACAACTCACTTCGGATGCCACTGTTATGTAGTTTATATGTAATTTGATTAGTGCATGTCATCCTTTTGCCCTTAGTATTTTTGTTCATTCATTAGTAAAAATACTTTGTTTATTCTATGTTGCCCAGAACTTAAAATATGTGGTTTCAAGTTGGACGCAGCGTAGAATTTTAGGTTTCCAGTTCTGTTGAGTTGGTTCAGCTTGATCGGGTTAAACAATTTTTTTGTTTTTTTAGGACAAAAACAAAAAAATTATTTGTAATATTTAAAAAATTACATGAAGTATGAAAAATAAGGAAGGAAAAATGGCTGAAAAATATCTGTTGCAAAATTAATTACTCAGGTTTTTGAGTGGGTGCAACTTATCTCCAGCATGTATAACTTTTTTTCAATTGTGTGCTAACATATTTTTCAGTTGTGCGTTATAACGTATCTTCAACTATTTATAAGTAGTTTTTTATTTTTGGTTTTGCAAATAATTAAGGGCTAAGGTGCAATGAACATCCCATCCCAAGTATTTTTTGATGTGTAATCAGCATCTTAAAGTATTTTTGGATGTAATTTTGTCTTTTATATATTTTAATGGGTGAAATTTCACCTCAAACTAATAGGCTTGGAAACGTTCGTTTTCCAGTTCCTCTTCCTGAGGTCCATTCCTCTCAGTCATCAACAAGCTCATGATAACTCTTCTTCCCAAACCTCCACATCGGCTTCTACCCCAAACCTGTTGAAACTGAGAGCTTTAATTGCGGCTATAATGGCAAGGCAGTTAAAGAATGTGAACCATTTTAACCCAAACTACCGAGAAGACAGAGGTGTTCAACTCAGAAACTCCGGGAAATGGGCGGCGGAGATTCGTCATCTGATTAAAGGTTGTAAACTGATTAAAGGTTGTAAATGGTTGGGTACTTTTTGATACTCCAGAGGAAGCCTCTCAATCTTATGAAGCCAAAAGAAGAGAGTTTGAAGCATCTGATTTATCTCAAAAGAGTCCTTTTTCTGTTACTGTTTCTCCATATTCATCGGAAGACTCGGGCAATGTTATTTCTCAGTCATCACCACCCTCTGTTCTTGAAGTTTATACTTCACTTGAGAATGGTTGTGTTTCAACAAAAGAAGTCGATCATTTGATTCTGCTCTTGCAGCTTTGCAAATGCCTGGTTCGGTTTCAAATTCTTAAGAGGATTACAAGAATTCAGGGGATGATGAAGACAATGATTTGGAATTTGGATTTGAATCAAAGAAGATCCAAATGATTCGAGTATGTTGAGAAATAACACTACTGAGTTGGCATCAATCAAAGAAGAAGCGAAGGATTTGGCGTCTGAACCTGAAGCAAGTTTGAAAATACTAGATTTGAGTATTATTTCAGAAGTGCCAATTCGCCTCACATGTTTGATCTTGATTGTTTGATGGTGAATGATTTGAAGCAGTGTTTTGAAGATGACGATGATCTCTCTGGGTTGATGGGTGGTGGAATTTGTGGGTTTAACGATGATGATGGAAGAGAGTTTGGAAGCATTTGGTTTAACCGACATTTACAAGTCTCTTAGTTTGGGGTGAAATTGCACCCACTTAAATACATCAAAGGTAAAATTACACCCTAAAATATTTTAAGGTGCTAATTTTGTCAAAACAATATTTAGGGGTGCTCATTGCACCTTAACCCTATAATTAAAGATAAATTGTTTGTAGCTGAAAAAGAATCGCACCTCACTAAAAGTAGGTAACACTTAAGATCAGGTTGAACAATTTTTTTTTCAAATTTTTTTAGACAAAAACAAAAGAATTATTTGTAATATTTATAAAATAACATGAAGTATGAAAAAAAGGAAGGAAAAATGGCTGAAAAATCTGTGTTGCAAAATTTATTAGTTGTTATAAAAATATCAACAATAAGATAGTAGAAGAGAGAAAATTTAAGAGAGAAAATGTAGGAAATTTTTCCTTCAATTGTATGTCTCAACATTCATAGTTCAAGGAGCTATAGGAAAATTTCGGCCTGCTACAGTATTTTCCCACTACTACAGTATTTTTCCACTTGCTACAGTATCCTACTACTATATTAAATATATTATCTTATGGATCATATTGACTGAAAGAGCAAGTTAGCCTGGATATGAGCTAATGGACATCCACATAATTAATATTTATAACACTCCCCCTTGGATGTTCATTATGAATGTGCCTCATTAAAAACTTTAACTAGGAAAAACCCAGTGGGATAAAAACGTAGCCAAAGAAAAGAGTACATCATTCATTGATACACTGTCCAGTGCTACCTTATTAAAAACTTTTCTAGGAAAACCTAGTGGGACAAAACCTAGATAAAGGAAAAAGAGTACATCGTGTATCTACTCCCCCTCTTGACAACATCAATATCTCTGAATCTCCGAAGGCCAATTTCATAGACAAGTTTTTCAAAGATTGTACCTAGAAGTGACTTTGTGAATAAATCTGCTGGATTTTCACTTGAACTAATTTGCTAGACATCTATTTCACCATCCTTTTAAAGGTCACGAGTAAAGAAGAATTTTGGTGAAATATGCTTCATTCTGTCTCCCTTGATATAACCTTCTTTAAGTTGAGTAATGCATGCAGTATTATTTTCATATACAACTGTTGGTGCCATTTTCCCTAAAGATAAATGACAATTTGTTCGTATATGATGTATTATTGACCTTAACTATACACATTCTCGACTTGCTTCATGTATTGCTAAAATTTCTACATGATTGGATGATGTAGCTGATATAGTTTGTTTCATTGATCGCCATGAAATAATTGTACTTCCACATGTGAACAGATAGCCTGTTTGTGATTTACCATCATGTGGGTTGGATAAAAATCCAGCATCTGCATAACCTACCAGTTCATGCTTAGATATATTTGAGTAGTATAACCTCATGTCCATAGTTCCTCTGAGGTAACGAAAAATATGTTTTACTCCATTCCAATGCCTTCGTGTTGGTGAAGAACTATATCTTGCTAATAAATTAACAACAAATGATATATCAGGACGTGTATGATTAGCAAGATACATTAGTTCTCCAATAGCACTAAGGTATGGTACTTTTGAATCAATTAGTTCTTCATCACATTCTTTGCTAATTACCTGAGGTTGGAATGAATCTTTATCCGTTTTCAAAAACCTTACAATCATTGGAGTACATAATGGGTGAGATTTATCCATATAAAATCTCTTTAGGACCTTTCTTGTATAAGTTTCTTGATATACAAAGATCCCCTTTTTTAGGTACTTGATCTGTAATCCAAGACAGAATTTTATTCTTCCCACATCATTCATTTCAAATTCTTTCTTCAAACAATGAATTGCCTTTTGGAGCTCTTCAGAGTTTCAATAATGTTGATATCATCAACATAAACAGCAATTATAGCAAATTCATTTCTAGATCTTTTCATAAATATGCATGGGCATATTTGATCATTTTTGTATCCTTCTTTCAACAGATATTCATTAAGACGATTATACCACATGCGCCCTGATTGCTTCAGGCCATACATGGACTTATTTAATTTAATTGAGTATTATCATCGAGAACCTGAATTGGATGCTTTTGGCACCTTAAGTCCTTCAGGAACTTCCATATAAATATCATTATCAAGTGAACCATATAAATAGGAAGTCACTACATCCATTAGATGTAGATCAAGCCCTTCTTTTACTACTAAGCTAATTAAATAACGAAAAGTAGTTGCATCCATTACTGGTGAATACGTTTCTTTAAAATCAATGACAGGCTTTTGTGTAAAGCCTTAAGCTACAAGACGTGCCTTATATCTTGTTATTTCACCCTTTTCATTTCTCTTTAGTATAAAAACCCATTTACATCCAACTGGTTTTACATCTTCAGGTGTAAGGACTACATGTCCTAACACTTTTCATTTTTCCAATGATTTTAATTCAACATTAGTGGCATATTTCTATAGGAGCCAATCTTTTCTTTGTTGGCATTCGCTAATGGATTTCGGCTCATGATCCTCATTATTATTCATTACATCATTTGATATATGATAAGCAAATATGTCGCCAACGTTGACTTCATTTCGATCCCATCGGATTCCATTCACAACATAATTTATTGAGCTCTCATTATTTTCACATATGTTAGTTACCTGGGTCTCTTCTGGGACTACAACATTCTCTTCTGGAGATATCTCTACTGGAGATAATAACTCTTCAAGAGATCACTCTTTTGGAGCTATTAATTTTTCTTGGTTATCCTCGACTTGACCATCCATATTCTTTGCTCCTTTTCTTTTTCGATGATTTTTATCTTTGGAACCGATGGGTTTGCCACGCTTCATGCGTGCTTTAGATTCATTCATAATAGGTTGTCCTTTAGGGACATCAATTTTAATAGGAGTATTAGCAGCTGGGACATGTGACTTTATCACTTTCTTTGGGTTAGTAAATGCTTCTAGCATTTGATTAGATAAATTTTGTAAATGAATTATCTTTTGAACTTCTAGTTCACACTGATTTGTACGAGGATCAAAATGAACCAATGATAATTCATTCCATCTAATTTCTTTACTCAACTGCTTGTTTTCTCCCCCTAATGTTGGGAAAAGTGATTAATCAAAATGACAATCGGAAAACCGTGCCGTAAATAAATCTTCCATAGATGGTTTTAAATATTTTATGATTAAAGGAGATTCATACCCAACATATATTTCCATCCTTCTTTGAGGACCCATTTTGGTGCGTTGTGGTAGTACTACTGGCACATATACCGCACACCCAAAAATCCTTATATGGGAAATATTAGGTTCTTGACCATAAACCATTTGTGATGGGGAAACCTTTTGGTAACTTGTTGGCCTGATACGAATTAAAATTGATGCATGTAAAATAGCATGGCCCCAAGCAGACATTAGGAGATTAGATTTCATAAGTAAATGTCTTGCAATCAGTTGCAATCTTTTAATCAATGATTCTGTAAGTCCATTTTGTGTATGAACATGAGCTACAAGATGTTTAACATCAATTCCAAGGGATATACAATATTCATTAAAAGCTTTTGAAGTAAATTCTCCAGCATTATCAAGACTTATTTTCTTGATAGGGTAATCAAGGTAATGTGCTCTTAATATAATCAATTGAGCAAGTAATCTCGCAAACGTCAGGTTACGAGAAGATAATAAATACACATGTGACCATTTAGTTGATGCATCAATTAAAACCATATAGTACCTAAATGGTCCACATGGTGGGTGTATTGGTCCATAAATATCTCCCTGTATCCGTTCTAGAAATGTGAGAGACTCGCTTTCTACTTTGTTTGGTGAGGGGCGAATAATTAATTTTCCCTTGGAACATGCATCACATGAGAAATCATGTGATTGTGGTATTTGTTTACACTTCAGGGTATGTCCACATGAATTCTCAATTATTTTTTGCATCATAATTGAACCGGGATGGCCTAACCGGTCATGTCAAACATTAAATCATTAGTAAACTTATGATTTACATTGGCAGACTTCTGATATGTATTGGTGAACTTCTGGTTCTCAATAACATGTGTTTCAATTATGTTAATAAATGTATAATATAAACCAGAAGAAAAAGAAAGACAACTTTCTAATATGCATTTTCTACCAGCAATTATTTTTGTAGTGACAATATATTCCTGATTATTTTTAGTTGTTATTTCTATATGATATCCATTTCTGCAAATATCTTTGAAACTCAACAAATTTCTTCCAGACTTGGGAGAATAAATTGCATTATCAATACATAATTTTGTTCCTTCAGGTAACAAAATATTAGTTCTTCCGGAGCTTTCAATCAAATCTATACTACTAGATATAGTCTGAACGTTGGCTTGTTGCATTATTAAGGAAGAAAAATATTTATCATTTCTGAATATGGTGTTGGTTGTTGCTCTATCAACGAGACATAAATCTTCACGATTGATAGTAAGATTCATTTTTCATTAAAAGAAACATAAAAACATAATTAAGATAAATACATTCGATAAAAGTAATATAAAAGTTCAAATAGATAAATAATTATGCTAAGAAATCAGCAACATCCAAATAACTAAAATATATGTTTCCATGCTCAGAATTCTTAGCCTGATCCACATAATTTACTTCAGTTGTTGATTCTTTACCATTATTTTTTATTGATTCTTGGTAAAGTTCAACCAGGTGTCTTGGTGTACGATAGGTACGAGACCAATGATCCTTGCCACCACAACGATAACATGGATTTTTCAGAATTTTTATTTTGCCCACTATTTTCCCTTTTGTGGTTCTTATTATTATTTCCCCACTTCTGGTAGGAATTTGAACCACCACGACCTCGACCACGGCCACGACCATGAATGTAGCCGCGTCCACGTCCACATCCACGTCCACGTCCATGTCCACGGCCACAAACAGATTCATTGGTTACTACATTCGCTTCTGGGAATGGAGTCGAGCCAGTTGGACGAGATTCATTATTTTTTTAATAAAAGCTCATTATTCTGTTCAGCTATAAGGAGGCAAGAAATTAATTCTGTATATTTTTTGAATCCTTTTTCTCAGTATTGCTGTTGTAGGAGTAAATTTGATGCATGAAATGTGGAGAATGTTTTTTCAAGCATATAATTATCAGTAACATTTTCTCCACATAATTTTAATTGAGAAGTTATTTTGAACATGACTGAGTTATACTTACTGACAGATTTAAAATATTGCAACCTTAAATGTATCCAGTCATAACGAGCTTTCAGGAGGATGATCATCTTCAGGTGATCATACCTGTCTTTCAGATTGTTCCAAAGAACAAGTGGGTCTTTCACTGTTAAATATTCAATTTTTAAACTTTCATGTAAATGGCGGCGTAGAAAATCATGGATTTGGCTTTATTCTGATTTGATGTCTGATTCCCTTCTTTTATTGTATGTGTCTTCCTGACCATGGGCATTCAGGTGGATTTTCGCATCCAGCATCTAAAATAAATAATTCTTTCCAGTAATATCCAAAGCCACAAATTCAAGTTTTTCAAGACTTGACATGGTTCACACTATTTAAAGAAATAAACGAGAATAGTTAAAATATAAAATGTAAAAATGCAATAAAATAATTATGAAAATATGTAAAGATAAGAAATAAATTAATAAGGTAAGGTAAGAAAATTAAAAATTTTATGGCTTTAGGCAATTCAGTTTTTTTATGGCTTCAGGCCAATTAATCTCCTAATGAGAAATTACATATATATGGCATCTGACCATTTATCTTCAGGATAAATAAAGTTGTACATAGCTTCTGGCTGTGATATATATGGCTTCTAGTCATATAATAAGGAATCATATAGATATGACTTCTAGCCATATAATATGATATTATATGGATATAACTTCTGGCCATATCATATCATATAAAAATCAAAATAATATAACTTATGGTCATATAATTTCACGAATCAGATTTGTATAGCTTCTGGCCATGATAATAATAATAATAATACAAATGAAACTTATGCTTATGCATAAGCCCGATTCACGTAAATCGAGATAAAACTCATCTACATATTTACTTCGTAGACCGTAAAAGCTACCTCGTATTCCGTAAATCACGATTGAAAAACACTTATGGAGGCTATCCAAACACACCAATATAAGATATAATAAGAACAATAGTGATCTCTAATCTTAGCTAAGGAACCCGATGTTTATAACAATCAGTGAAGATATATTTCTTAATTTCATATAGTGGCTCAGATTATCCCAGATCTATGAAATAAATATACTGTAAAATAATGTATATGAGATTGTCAAATAAATCATGAGAAGATCATACATTTGGTAGAGCTTCGTGCTGATAACGTGTTATAAAAATATCAACAATAAGATAGTAGAATAGAGAAAATCTAAGAGAGAAAATGTAGGAAATTTTTTCTTCAATTGTATGTGTCAACATTCATAGTTCAAGGAGCTATTTATAGGAAAATTTAGGCTGCTACAGTAATTCTCCCACCATGATACAGTGCCATCGTGATGATACAGTATTTTCCAACTGCTACAGTATTTTTTCACTTGCTACAGTGACTTCACTGCTACAGTCAAAATCCCACTACTACATTAAATATATTATCTTATGGATCACATTGACTGGAAGAGCAAATTAACCTGAATATGAACTAATAGACATCCACATAATTAATATTCATAACATTAGTCAAGTTTTTGAGTGGGCTCAACTTATTTTTCAGTTATGCCTTAACATATCTTCAGCTATTACAAGTAGTTTTTTTTTTTTTGGGTTTTGCATATAATTAAACATAAATTGTTTGTCACTGAAAAAGAATCGAACCTCACTGAAAGTAGGTAACACTCAATTTCTCAAATAAATTTCAGGAATGTTGAGGCAATAAATTTTATAGTAAGGGATTGTTGAACACTTTTCTCAATAATAAATCACATAATAAATCAGATGTAATTGACGCCTCTCCATATGGACAATGCTGGGTTAATGCAATCTAATTATTGTTAAGGGCTATACGGATAACATGCATTAATATGTGATTCTGTGCCAAAAGTCGGCATCGTCTAAGACCAATTCTCAATAATCTCTTTGCAAGATGGCCGAAGATAATTATTATTCCTATATTTTAATATCTTAAAGCTCTCCAAATTAGGTGATTTAGCATCTATCTATTCCCCTTAAACCATATAGATAGAACAAGTGTATGTGTTGTCTTATATTTAATCAATATCTTTCCTTTTTAGACAATCCAAACATGACTGAAGTGTGTGTTTGCTTGGATGATTGGGAAGCCTAAAAGTACTTATATATATAAGTCGAGATAACACTTCTCTCATATACTTATCTCATATGTCGTAAATCACGATTGAAAAGTTATTTTTAAAGATTCTAATCGTTAATCCAAACAAATACAAAATTAATAAAAGAGCATAGGAGACTGGGAATGATTCAATGTGGTCAATATCATGATACTATTGTTTGCTCATCAAACTCCCTCAAAGTCACAGCAAATCCTACAAATGCATGTGGGAACTTGTGATGTGATCTTCAATAATTGACACTTCACTCAACTCATCATAATGTTCTTCAACAGTCTACTTTATGATTTGTACATATATCCCATCTCTTCGTCGTCTGCCCTACAAATCTTCCTTCTTTATATCTTTAATATAAGATCTATTTTAATAAAAAAATTAAATTATAAATTAGATCTTATATTAATAATGAGAGGAAGTACTACTTTATATAAAATTTTCAATTTTAAAAGACTTTAATTTTACAGCGATCTGCCCATCCGTTTTTCAATTTCAAAAGCTATTTTTCATGTCATGAGATAATTATCGAGTTCCTTTTTTGGAGGTTGGGCTATCGCATTTCATTTCTTGCCCGGGCTCGATAATTCAAGTTACTCTATTTTACCAAGAGTTGAATTTAATGGAATGCCCTAATCCTTTACAATATGACAAAAAGAACACACACATAGAAGTTACTCTGTTTCATTACAGCAATTTATGCTCGTAAGATTGTGTGATTTTCATTTAGATTGAGAAGAGTGATCTGAGGACGTGTGATAAATGAACTTATGAACATATATGGAAATGGAACAAACAAGTCTGTAAAGGGTAGTGACAAAAAGAAAAGGGGTATTCTTGGAAAAGAGATTATAATTTAGAGGACATTCATCTTTATTCTTTACAAATGGAATTTAAATAATTAAAGCAGCTATATATCCGGTTCTTGACTCCTACCAACTGCACAACTTTAATTCATTTTGTCAGTAGCAGATCATGATCCCATTATTATTCTTGAGATTGCAGCTTAACACTCTAGCTAGCTGCCCAAGAATTATGGACATCGTGATCAATCTTAAAACTGGTTAGAAGTTACTCACCTAGATAACCACAAAATGGTTCGCCTTGGTTTAAATACACTTAAACTTAAAACCTGATATCTTTAAGTGTACAATTTTTTTTTAGGCATATGCATCATTCATTCTATTATAAATAATTATACTCAGAGATGATCGAACATTAAATATAGTCACTTCTTTTAGTAGGGATTCAATTTCAAAGTAGTTTGTCACATTGACATTAGTGTGTGAGAGATTGGCATGTTTTGCCATACCCAACTACCTGCTCGTGAGGTTGAAGTGTATAATTTTATTATATTATTCTTCTTTTCCAGCTTTCATACATTCATACAAAATAAGATAACTCTAGTCCCTTTTCATGCTTATCCAATGTATTTATAAGAGTCTGATAACTGAATTATACAATTTAAGAAAACGGTTAAAATTAGTTTAAAATAATAAGTATATGATGAAATAAACTTTTTTTTTTCTAAGTATGCCCTTATTTATAAGTGGTAAGTAAAAGAAAGAGAGAAATAGAGTAAATATAAATATCATTAACCCTTTAATCAATACAATATATATAATAAATGAGGGGTGCAAATAAAAAAATTTATTAAATATTGAGATAACTCTTTTCAGATCTTTATAAAAAAGATTAAGAAAATTTAAATTTTAGATTATTATATAAGAGGAGCATAATAGAGGCTTTCACAGTTATCCCCTTCCTTTCCTCTTCCGTCTCCCTTGAAAATGACCCACTCCTATCAATCAAATATGACCTAAACTTAAATGATTCAAATTTCAAATTCAACTCTTAATAGTTGTTGGATTTAGTGGAAGTGAGTTGATATATTTTGCAAATAAGGCTGCAATTTTAGGGCTTGTTTGGAATCTTATTAAGGGGAAAAAGCTCATTTTGAAGGTAAAAACTTATTTAACATCTATGAACAAAGTTGGTGAACACATTAACTTTCACTGGGCTTTTAGAAAAAAAACTACTTTTTTTTAGAAGCTCATTGAAGTAGTTTCTGGCATTTTTTCACTGAGTTTAGAAAAAAAAAGCAACTTCTCCCACTGTCAATCCAAACACAAATCACATTAACAATATGACTTTTTTTCTATTTACCTTTTATAAAAACCACATTAAAAAAATCATTTTTCCACTATATTCACAAACAGGCACTTAAACCATTTAGATTCAACATTACTTATTAGTTATTAACAAAAATCAAACCAAACACATAAAGGTGGATGACTAGTACATGTCAAGATCAACATTCTTGGATCCTGCTTCCCGCACATGCTCTCCTGGTTTTTGGCGTCTTCCTTGCCCAAAACTACTCTGTTTTAGGGGTAAAATGGGAGGGTGTTGAACCCTTTTTTTTTTTTTTTTTTTTCATTTTACAAAATAACATTCAGGATCCTAAAATATTTTTTTAGTAACACCCAATATTCTAAAATAATTTTTGTACAATATGTAGTATAAAATAATTTTTCAGTAGTACTCAGTATCTGGTAAGCTACACCCTAAAATATTTTTCCAGTAACATTCCATATTCTAAACTAAATTTTAGCTCATCCAACACTCAGTATCCTAAACATAGAGTGTTCATTGCAACTAGAAAAACATTTTAGAGGCTTCTCGTTGTAACTAGAAAAATAATTTAGGGTGCTAAATAAGATTTAAAGGCGGCTTATTGCAACTAAAATAGTTTAGAGTGCAGCTTGCCAGATACTGGGTGCTACTAAAAAATTATTTTATGCTACATAATACACAAAAAATTATTTTAGAATATGGAGTGTGATATATCCCGATTTTATCATAATATTTAATATCTTATTTAGGGATTTTATCATTAATTTTGGGCTAAATAGCATTTATTATGATTAAATTGAATTAAAG
Source organism: Albizia julibrissin (assembly GCA_037074505.1). Taxonomy (NCBI): domain Eukaryota; kingdom Viridiplantae; phylum Streptophyta; class Magnoliopsida; order Fabales; family Fabaceae; genus Albizia; species Albizia julibrissin. Next base: position 35,628,464 of record CM073488.1, on the reverse strand, counting down.
ATGATTGTGTGAAAATAGAGTTTAAAAGGATAGATTTGTTATAATCTTGTGATTGCTCTTTAAAATTTGAATTTCAAATGAAGATATTACACAATATTGATTTGAATTGTAGGTCATTTTGAAAAAGTTGGAACTGAATGACCAAAAAGTAAAGACGCACAAGGATTAAAATGGAAAAAAAATATGTTGTGGCTAGATGGGCATTTTGACAGAAAGAAGGGATTTTCTGGAATATTAGCGTCACTTTCAGAACAGAGAAATATTAGAGAAAATTACAGAAAGGTACCCCAAATTTCCAAAATACCCATATGGTCCGAATTTCAAAAATTCAGCATTTTCCTCCGCTGAATCAGATTTTAGGGATTTTCTTAAAGTCCACACCTCCGAACATAAACCTAGATAGGAGGTGAATATTTTGGAAGATATTGACAGACAATAAAAGGAGAGGTAGCTGCAAATGAGGTTCGCAGAGAACAGAGAGAAGAAGAATTGGAGGCTACGACATCACCGTCTACACCGCTGTGAATTGAAGACCACACCACCATCCTTGCCGTAGACTTCCTACCACCACCACCGTCACTCACCTTCCACCTTTCAAATTCTTCATCTTCCCATTCTTTATCAGATTCGGCCTTCTACATTCATCTCCAGAGATACATTCAGGAGAGTATTTGTTTTAATCTTTTGATTTAGCTATGTAACGGATTTCCTGAGTTAGGATTTTATGTTATATAGTTAATTTACTGAGATTGTGAGTTGTTTATTTTAGTTTGGATTGAACAATTATGATTTCGATTGGATTGTGTGGTTTGAGATTTATATTTATATATTCCCTTTTCAGTTTAGTGTGGTTGTGCTATTCTTTCATAGTTTGAATGAGTATTATGACTATTTTGATCTTATTTGAATATCATTTCTGTCACTTAGTTTATTTTAGGAATTAAATAAAAAACTATTTAAAAGAATACGACTCGAGTTATACACTTCATTACTAATTTGGTTTAATTTGATTTAACCTGAGGTGACTAAAGATTCTAAATCAGAGTGCTGGGGAAAAAGCCACAAGGCCCTGGATGTTATTTTACCCACAAAAAAAAAAAAAAACACTCCCATTTTTACACCCAAAATGGTACTCTTTTGGACAAAAGAGAGGCGTAGGACATAGCTGAACCCAACATTCTTTAGTTATCCATGAGATAAGTTTCTTAGTGTACATGAAACAAGTGCCGACCTGCAAATAATTAAGCATAGAACTTAGAGCCACACAAAGTGTCAAAACAAGAAGATAGGTAAACTTTCTCTGTCAGACCTTAGGGTGCGTACATAACTGTAATCTTAGAGACTTAGATACTGTCTCCACTTTTTTAGGTTCAGTGTTGGAGCATATTTGGGCAAGGAAAAGCTCCACAAGTACCTCACACTCAAGTCATTAAAGCAAAGATTATGATTGATTGAGTCCTCTATCTGTTTTGTTCCGTGAAGTCAATATACTGGAGTAAATTTAAGTGAAAACTATATATTATAAAAGTTAGACAATTAATTTAAAAAAATTAAATAAATTAATAACAAATTTTATTCTATTAACGACTTTGTCAACGAGATTTTGAATTTTAAAATGTATTTTTTTTAAATTTTTTTTAAAAAAATTTAAAGATGGGTAAATTAAAATGAAATCAAGGAATGAGTTTGAAATGTATATAGAGCCCGTTTGGTTCAACCCTATTGCATGCATGCAATGGTAATCATGATTGCATTACCATGAGAAGAGTGTTTGGTTGCTCTTTAGCATGGTAATAGGGTTTACCATGGTAATGATGATTACCAAAAAATTGGTAATCCTCCTTCATACCTCCCCCCCTATGAATCCTCATTACCATTCCATTGCATAGTTAGAAAAGTCTAATTTACCCTTTAGTTTTACTTCTCTTTATTTTACTTATATATTTTTACTTAGGCACATCGCCACAACCGCTACCACCGTCGCCGCCACCTCCTCCTCCTCCACCACTGCAGCCACATGCCGCCACCTCTTCCTCCACTACCGCCAACACCTCCTCCTTCTCTGCCGTTGCTGCCACCTACTCCTGCACCACCGCTGCCGCCACCACCTCCTCTACCTTTGCCACCACCTGCCGCCACCTACTCCTGCACCGCCGCCGCCGCCACCTCCTCCTCTACCGTTTCCGCCACCTGCCGCCACCTACTCCTGCACCGCCGCCGCCACCACCACCGCCACCACCTCTTCCTCCTCTACCGCTGCTGCCACCCGGCTCCTCCGCTACTACCTCCTCCTCCTCCGCCGCCGCCACTACCTCCTCCTTCTCCGTTCCCGCCACCACTACCTCCTTCTCCTCTGCCGCCGCTACTACCTCCTCCTCCTCTGCCATTGCAACCACCGCCACCACCTTCTCCTCCTCCTCTGCCGCTGCAACCACCGCCACCACCTCCTCCTCCACCACCACCACCTCCTCCTCTGCCGCTGCCACCACCAAGCATCGCAGCTACTACCTCCTCTTCATCCGCCGCCACCCGGCCTCGCCGCCACTACCTCCTCCTTCTCCGCCGCCACTACCTCCTCCTTCTCCATTCCCACCACCACTACCTCCTCCTCCTCTTCCGCCCCCCCTGCGCCCCCTGCCACCGCCTCCACTACCTCCTCTTCCTCCTTCTCTGCCTCCGCCACTGCCACTACCTCCTCTGCCACCGCCGCCACCACTACGTCCTCATCCTCCATCGCTGTAGCCACCCACCACCCGGCACCACCGCCACTACCTCCTCCTCCTCCTGACCTTTAAATTTCTTTTTACAAAGATTATAGTAAGGGTAAAATAGACTTTGTGTAATATATTAATTTTAAATAATTGTTAAAATAATAATTCATTACACCTTACTTAAAAATCAAACCAAACACTAGCCCTGTAATTAATATTGCATTGCATTACCATTACATCGCATCGCATTGCACTGCAGGGTGTAATGTGATCGAACCAAAGAAGGGGACAAACAAAGAAATATAAGAGTGATTAACAATTTGAGTTTGAATCAATTAAAGCTGATGAGGATATATATATATATATATATATATATATATATATATATATATATATATATATATATATTTGAGTGTATGAAATTCAAAATAAGTTGTACTATTCATCATTTGCAAATAATGTTGATAGTGATATTTAATACATTTAATATACAATGTCAAATTTATAATATATAATATATAATTTCTAAATTATATCACCCATTTTTGGCAATGGATGATTGGATATGCCCATTGCCCCATTCCCTATTACTATTTTGGTACCATTTATTGATTGCAGCATCCAAGCGGTCACCATTTTTAATGTCATATCATTGACCAGTGTCTTGTGCCACAATGTCCATACTCTTAACATTTCATACTATTTTTTTTCCTCATGCGATGATAAAAACCATAGGAAACCAAAAATAAGAAAATAAAAATCATGAAATATTTTTTTTGATTAAAGTATAAATTTATTCTAAAATTTTTGACTGAAGAGTAATGTTGCCACCAAAATTTTTTAAAGTTCAATGTTATCTCAAAAATATTAAAATAGAGCAATGCTGTTTTATACCGTTAAAATGTTAATGGTCGATATCAATTTTTTAATAGTTAATATTAATTTTTTTTAATAGTATATAAAAAAAAATTTGCTATATTTTAAAACTTTTAAGATGACATTAAACTTAAAAAAATTTAAAACAAAAACTTTCAAAACAAATTTATTTACCCCGTCTAATTTCTTTAGGAAACAAACAGCTGCATGACTACTCTGTTTCAGTCTCCACCTTCACCTATATATATGTGTGTGTATAAATGCTTCCTCTCTCTTCATCTCAGCTTCGTCCGCTCTCTCTCTCTCTCTATAGCCATGTCAACACTAAACGAGCTTCATCTTCAAGATCGGATATGCTATGTGCAATGTGGATTCTGCAGCACCATGTTACTGGTACTGATCATTCTTGAGTTCTTATTTCATAGCTTTTTAGATCTGACACACACACGCACACGGACACGATTATAATGAAGTTATGTTTTAATTTGTTTGCATTATTATTATTATTAGGTGAGTGTTCCATGTAGTAGTTTATCAATGGACGTGACTGTGAGGTGCGGAAACTGCACAAACCTTCTCTCTGTTAATATGACGAAAGCTTCTTTTGTCCCTTTTCAACTCTTTCCTTCTTTCCAGCTTACTTGTCTTGATCAGGTATTTGCATGCTTCATTAATCAACCTTTTCACTTCTAATTTTCATTACAAGCATAGTGATATATATTCTTCTTGTTCTTGTGATTTCAAATGCTTTGTTGTGACTATATATATATATGTTCACAGCCCAAAGAAGGAAGTCCAGAAGAAAATGCAGAAAAGAGTAATTGTTCTGATAGTGGGGAAGATGATGCAATAATTCCAGTGAGTCCTGCCATTAATCAACGTAAGTAATAAACACCAACTTTGATCAGCTAATCACTATATATAACAAAGGCATTTGTTGATGTCAATCAGTTAATTAGGGTGTGTTTGATCAGAATTTCCCGTGCCGAAACTGACTTTTTCATTTGAAAAAGCTAATTTAGGTTCAAAATGATGTTTAACATAGTTTTTTGGGCAATTAACTTTTTTGTTCGAAGGTCATTTTAAAGTTAAAGTAAGTGTGAATCTGGTGGAAAAATGATTTTTTTTAATGTGGCTTTTACAGAAGTTAAATTGAAAAAAAATCAGATTGTAAATGTAATTTGTGTTTATATTGACGGTGGAAGAAATGACTTCTCTTAACCTTGTACCTGTTTGAATTAGCGTTTGAAAAGCCCATTTAGATGGGAAATGACTGAAAAGGGCATGAACCTTGTTAAATACTACATATATATTTTTTATGTGTATATTGTTATAATTGATGTTAAAAAATATAAATAAAATTTTTTAAAATAAAAAAATCCAATAATTATTAAAAAAGAAAAAAATTGTTTTAGAGGATGAAGTTACCCAAAAAACTAAAAGCCACTCAAACAATAAATTATTGGAACGTTAATCTAAATAACTGACAAGGACACTTTCGTATAAAAATTCAGTCCAAAACTTATAAAAAGGTAAATTTAGTAATAAAGTCATATTGTGCTTTAATAAGAACATGCAGCCTTACATCCAACGTGAAGAAGCTAACATGAGAAGCTTCAAAAATAAGCTTATCTAAAAAGCTCATTATTTTTAAAAAGTTAAGTGTTTCTTAATGGATTTCCAAACACTCATCATTTTTCTTTAATGAGCTTTTGACTGCAGCACAAATGGGATTTTTTATCTCATTGATGAGTTTCCAAACAGGCTCTAAACATGTCTTAACTTTTAACTTTTTGACTTTTCTTTAGATTTAAACTTTCTGAAACTGATTTTTTTAATATATTATCCAAACAATTTTCTTTCAAACCAACATTTTTTTTATAACAATATATCCAAAGATAAATCATATCTCACTAATTGACCTCTTCAACTTTAATTTGCAAAATTCAGTTAGTATCTCAGCAATACTTGCAAAGAGTTCTATGTGATGAGAAAGTTGAATAAAGTGTTGCAGGGTGATCATTTGATGGAAACTAAGATAGTTTAAAGAACTAGTATATATAGTTTCACATTAAATAGTATGAGTTGTCAATCCATTTACTTCAAGTTCAGTGGGCTTTTATATGAGATATAGGGTTTTCTTGATTCTACATAGGGCCAGCTGGGAAAAGACAAAAAACACCATCGGCTTATAATCGCTTCATCAGGTAATATTTCAATACACAGAATTGTATATTATAATCATTAATTAGCAGCAGAAATGTAATTTAATTAGAATAATATTAATTGGTTTGATATGCAGAGAAGAGATCAGAAGGCTCAAGACTCAAAACCCAGACATGGTCCACAAGCAAGCCTTCAGAACAGCAGCCAAAAATGTAAAAGAATAAAATCTTTTTAGTTTTTATTATTTCCCAAAAATGTAAAGAATAATAAGCCTAATGCTAAAAAATTTGTGTTCAAATTATTATTCAGTGGGCCAATTTCCCTCAAGCTCAATCTAAAGGAGATGAAGAGAGCTGTAGCCATGTGGACCCACATGAAGATGCCGAGGAGGAGGAGGAGGTAAAAGTAAAATCATAGTAATTTCAAAAGCATCAGTACAATGTAATCATAAAATATGGATCTCATATACAATCACATTCTCTAGTGTCACTTTCTCTGAATGTATCAATATATAAAATATACAAGACGGAATTTTCTTTTGCCAACACTTTTTGGATATTTGTTTCTTCAGTTTATCCTTCAACTAACACATGATCAAATATTTAATATTTACTAGTGTATTAAGTTCTTAAACCGGTTAAAAATATCTTTTAACATCGATTCTTCAACTGATGTAGATACAACTAGTGTAAAAAGTGTAAAACTTTCTACACCGGTTATTAAACGGGTGTAAGAAAACTAATTCTATATCCGTTGGCAACTAGTATAGAAAATGTTAACCATAGTTAAACTTATACTCTTATAAATTGCGAAACTATGATATTTTTAGTATATGGTACTTTATTTTATTGTAAATAGTGTAAGACTTCATGTGATGTGAAACATATATGTAAATGAAGAAATATACCAACAAAGAATTATGTGTTGGTGATGAGGACATCTTTTGAACGATGAAACCTCAACATGACAAAAACTTGCTATCTCTGTCTTACCATACAAGTTGTCTCTTAATCATCTTCCTTCTCAGAATGCAAAACTAAATCATTTACCAATAATTGATTTTTTTTGAATTTTTTCCGATTCTTTTTTCCTTTTTCCAAGTGCACCAGCTCCATTAGTCTTGTCAATGATCCAATCAATATGGTAATGATTTTGATTTGAGGTCACAAAAAAAAAAAAAAAAACACAGACTCCGCAGGCAGAAATTTTTAAGTTGATTGACTTAATTTAGTGCAGAAATTCTGAACCCAATGAGAGATGAAACTCATGAACCTATAATATAAATGTAGAATTGAATGCTACAACTATAAAGTACTATTTATCTTTAATAACTTCAGTTGATCACAGAAAAAACCATAGCGACGGCTAAAGAAACTCAAAGCAATGTTGTTATTGTTAAAATTTATCTGCTTCCAACTACTCACTTGAGTTGTTTGAATTTCAGTAGTCTGTAACTTACTAGAAATCCCTATAGTCCAATAATGGGCTTTATTAAAATAAATAAAAAAAATTTAAAGTTTAAGTCAAGAAAATGAAAGTCTAAATACTAAATAAAGTCCAAATTCTTGTAATTATTAGCCTCATTAATGAAATCACATAGCTTGCATACTGCATATATACTTGCCAGCATAATACACAATCACTTTTCTAATTACAACAGATCTAATAATAATCATCACTGATTCTAGCTGGTAATTAATAAATAGAAAAGGAGTTAAACTTAAAACCTATGATATATCTTTAACTTGCAGAAATCATTATTAATATATAGAGTTGCTCATGCTCACTAGCTTTTCACACACATGATTATTCACTAATTACTAACTAATTAATCCTCTATTTCCACTGTTTCCTCCTCGCTAATGTGAAAATATCTACCTGAAAAGTAAGAAAATAAATGCTCAGTGCTCATTATAAGCTTCGCATAGCCTTAAGAGACTAAAAGGATATATATGGAGAAGATTCAAGTGTCGTCTTACTCGTTGTAAAAGGCCTTGGTGGTGAGATAACTTGGAAATATGCTCTAAAGAAATCCTTATTCTCCTTTTGTAGCTCTTTCCACACTGCACAACAATAATAATTTAATTCATATATATACAAATTAACCTTCTTACACACACACACACACACACACACACACACACACACACACACATATATTTGTGAAGTATATATACCTGTAAGTGTAACAAGTGGGGTAATTCTTGCATGCTCTGCTAGTGCCTTAACACATTGGTCTTGGTTCATGTGAAGGATCAAGCATCTCTCTATAAGATTCTGAACCTGTATATTCAATTTCAGTGCATGAAGCTGATAAGTCATATATATATATATATATCAAAAGAGTAAACAGATACATGTAAGAAAGAAATAATCACCATCCTAATGTATGTTTGAGGGTGACAATAGAGACAAGGAAGAGAAGGTTGGTGAGTGTGATGCATAATGTCTGTAGCAGTGGACGAAGAGAAAGAGAACAAATCAGGAGGAATATGAACAGTAGGAGAAGAAGAAAAGTGCATGGACTCTAAAGAAGATATTTTCTTTATATATATATATAAGAGGCGTATGTGTGTGTCAGTGTGTGTGTGTGATGTTATCCTGTCATATCCTAAGTGAAGGGCCAAAATAGCTCAAGAAATCCAAATGAATGATTCGCCTCATCTTCAAAGAGATAAGAAAAGTCATGTTACTATATCTAGCTAGCTAGTTTCTATTTTTTTGTATATTTTTTTTTTCTATATTTTGGGAGTGGATTTTATGTGCTGATAAAGTGTATAATGTGGACAAGAGCATAGCCACTAGAATTACTTCTACTTGCTTGCTGTCAATGGGCTATCATAAATGGGATGAATTAATGTAGCAAATTGGTTAGATATGTTAAATGGGTCCTATGTGCTTTTATATGCCATGAATGTAGTGTGGTCCCTCCATAGAAGAGAAGACAAGTTCATCATATTTAATAATAGTAATGGAGACAGTGGGCTTCAGGACAAAAGAAAATACAAGTTGAATTTGCATTTTGATATTTGAAATTTGACTCTCAAGAGGTTTCATGTATAGAGGCGGTGTTACAATTGATGAGTCAAAATTATAATGACTTAGTCACATTAAGTCAAATAGGAATTGAATCACAATCAAGTAAAAAATAGAAGAACTTAAAAGGTTAATTTTTTCTAAATTACACACATTAATTTGAATTTGTATTCCTTTTTTTTTTTAATTTGATAAGGGTTCCCCTTTTTCAAGCTTTAAGTATAAATGATTTTCACCTCTTCTAATTAGTATATTTCCTGAAATTTAAACTTTTGTTCTCCACTTTACTAAAGTGAGGCTGTTTACTATATCAATCAACAATATTTTAGTCATTTGAATTTGTTTTCTAGTTAGCGAAAGAGTATCTGTTTTTCCCACTATGACATGTGTAAATGTCGCGATATTAATTAAAAGCATCAATTTTCTGGTACTAGTTCACAATCAAAGCCATTATGCTTATGGGCAATGGCCATGCACAAGTTGACGAATAGTGTCATCTCAGTAAATGGTTCTCCTTAAAACCTACCCAATCTTCATTAAGGAAGAGAAGCTTCTTCTTTTCTTTTTCTCTTTACTTTCTTTTTCTGATCTTTATCATTAGTTCAGATAAAAAAGGGGAGTAAGAAGAGAAAACAAAAGAAAAAAAAAATACCCTAATCAGCAATTTTCGTAAAGTCACGGACCTTTTTTTAAGTTTTTATTTGTAAAGCCAAATGAAATTGAATACACATCAACAATAAAGCCTTATCTCATTAGGTAGGGTCAGCTGTATGGATCATATAATGTCATTATACTCTATCGAAAATCAAATATTTAAATAAATTATTAACTAATAGATCTCACTCTATAACCTCCTTAAATGTTCGCGTTGGTCTTTCTCTACCTCCTTTTAAATGATTTGATACTGTTTAATCAAATATTTTCACCCGCGCATCTAATGGCCTTTTTTGAACGTGACCAAATCACCTCAAACAATTTTCTACTATTTTCTTTTTAATAGATGTCACTCCAACTCGTTCGCGTGTATGATCATTACGGATCTTATCTTTTCTTCTATGACTAAAAATCAATTTCAGTATCATTATCCCGGCTGCTTTCACTTTATGTTCATGTTGTTTTTTTTGAGGCCTAATATTCACTATCATATAGTATTATCAGTCTTAAAGCCGTGATAGAACTTCCTTTTCATTTTATTATATACCTTCCAATCACAAATATCTGATAATATTTTTCCATGTTTTTTTCTTTCTTTTTATCGAACAGTGCCCTTGTTGGCCTGCCTTCCTCTATTTATAAATTGGATTCCAGAATTTTAAATAGTATAATTTCCAATAGTTCAAATCAATAAATATACATACTGAATTTTGTTTTCACGTTAGGCTCGCTTCTTTATTTTTTTTAATTAAAATGGTAAGTAAGTAGTTTAAAGACTAGAAAGCGTTTACTACAACACTAATGTGATTCTGAGAGACTTCATCACATTCCAGCTTAAATAGCTCCAAACAAGTAAACTATTGTGTCAGTAAAACATCAAAATCATGATTGTTCTTCTGAACCATTCAGACTAGATAGTTTACACATCTTTATCCTTCCCTGTACACATGAATGATCTCAAATCCCAATATGATAGGCTTGCTTCTTTAGTTTTTTCACCCACTCTTTTTTTCCCATCTATTCAAACTTAGCAACAACTATATCATTTTTTTTAAAAAAAAAATTGAACTTCATGATTTAAAAAGCTTCAATGGATCTAGACTCACAGGCCAACTACGGTTTAAAATTTAGGGTTTGTTTGGCAAGAGGGAAAAGGAGCGGAGGGAAAATTTTTATGAGTTAGATTTTAAAAAATTGAAGAAGTTGACTTATAAAATTTTAATAAAGATAAAATGTAACATAAAAAAATAAGAAAAATTAACTAAAAACTTACAACCCTACTTCTTCAATTTTTTTAAATCCAAATTATAAAATTTTTCCTTCATCTCCCTTCCCCTCCAAATCCCTCATATCAAACAATCCCTTAAAATCGAGATTCTCATGTGTTTTGGAAATTGATGTTTGATACAAAAAAGAGCAATCATCCCGATATGAACGGTTCAAAACCGCCCTTGGAAGCAAATACAACCATCAACAGAGAGAACATGTTATGAAAAGTTAAACCTCAATAATCCTCTTGGTTTGTTACATTCAACCTACTCCTAAACAGAGTCATTAATTAAATAATTTTCTGATAAACCCCTCATAAAGTGGAAAGTAGATTCGCATAAGAGGCTGCACATGAATCAGAAGAAAATTAGGCTTTTCGTCATTGATAAAATTAAAGCTTTGTTAATCTAACTCCCAAGCAGAAGCCATATTCTTATATAATCACAGTTCAGACTGTAATACGCACAAGAAGCTGCATTCCCATAAATAAATTCACATGTCAGCAGCATCAGTTTTAACACAAGGCTTTGTAAATTTAGGGTCCGTTTGGTTCAATCTCATTACACCTTACAGTTCAATACGATACAATAGTAATGCAATAAATATTAATTACAGTGATAGTATTTAGATTGATTTTTAAACAAGGTGCAATGATTTATTTTTTTTAATAATTATTTAAAATTAATATATCACACAAAGTCTATTTTATTCTTAATATAATCTTTACAGAAAAAAGTCAAGAACCATTGTGTTGCCTCATAATAACTGTTACACTTTCTTGCCAAGGATCATCCGATATCGATGGTTGTGAAGGTGGAGGCGGCAATAACAATGATGTGGCGATGATAACTGGTGGTGACATCTACAACGGTGGAGAAGGAGGTAGTGATGGCAGTGGCAGCAACGAAGGTGGAAGAAAAGGTAGTGGTGATAGCAAAGGCAAAAGTGGAGGTAGAGGTGCCGACAGTAAGGGTGGCGAAGACAATAATGGAGGAAGAGGAGGTAGTGGTAGCGGCGACAATGGTAGGGTGACCGCGAAGGAGGAGGAAGTAGTGGTGGCGATGACAACAACGATGGAGGTAGAGGCAATAGCAATGATAGAGGTGACGGGGGCGAGGGTGGAAGAGGAGGTAGTGGCGGAGGCCACAATGGTGGAGGTGATAACAGTGGGCTAGGGTGGCAGTAGTGACGTGGGGTGGTGACGGCGACAGTGGAGGTGGAGGAGGTAGTGGCGGCGGCCACAATGGTGGAGGTGGTGGTGGCGGAGGTGGGGAGGGGTGTTAGCGAAGGGGGTGGAGGAGGAGGAGATAGTGGCGGTGACGGTCATGGCATGGTATGACAGGTGAAATGAGACAAGTGAAACAAAGACAAATGAAACTAAAAGGTAAATTGGACTTTTTCAACCATACAATGGAGTGGTAATGAGTATTCATAAGGAGAGAGGTATGAATGAGGATTATCAATTTTTTGGTAATTATCATTACCATTGTAAACCCTATTACCATACTAAAGAGAAACCAAACACTTTTATCTTAATAATGCAATTATGATTACCATTACAGACATGCAATGCGGTTGAACCAAGGGGTTCTTAGTCTTTCAAAGTCATAATATGATGTATTGATATCACAGTTGGAGTTTCAAATCACGCTGACTAGCACAGTTTAGGCTGTGCACCATATTCATATCATATTCTCCCTTTAAAACTGCACAAAGCTCAATTGACTCAAACAGAGACTAGACATGTTTGACGATAGACAATTTGATCAAGTAAAAGAAGGCAAAATCATTGGACACGTGATCGGAGGAAAGGAGCAAAACTGATCTGAGTCATCTGTGATTCCTTAAGTTGTCTTAGCTGGGCTCAGACTTGTCCAGAGCTGCAACCAAATGTACGATTAGTTCAAGCTAAACAGTATCAAAAAATGACACAGGCCAAGACAGAAAAACAGAGTAGGAAGAATCACCATTGTAGTTCAGAAGCTTCTCAATGAGGTCAACATGGGTCATCAGCATGCGTCTACAGCAATAACGGACCAAACCCAAAGCATCTAGTGCATCTCTGCATATATATCATCATATATAACAACTAATATAAGAAAATTTGTACCTGTAGTGGTTGAGGAATGAAGTATTGCAGTAATGCTATCTAATAGTTATCAAGGGTTTGTTGCATGTATAAAAAAAGGGTTTGTTGCAGCTTTAGAAAAGCTACTCAGGATGAGGTAATTGAATAAAGAAAGGTTTGCAAATCCCCAAAAGATGATCTTGACATCAGAAATCACTTTTCAACCTTGAGAGAAACTGAAATAAGCAGGGCCTATGTTCATGTTTAAAATTACAAGCCCCAACAGGTTCAACTTATGCAAAGCAGACATTTGGCGCTAAAAAAGATGCATAATCCACTCAAATTATGTAAACGGCAGTTAGCATACAAGTTATGAACACTTGAGCATAACTGCAACACAATTATAACTCGTTAATAATTCCAGAATCTCTCTTTGAACTCTTGACAATTAAAGAAGACAAGACATGTTTCTAGTTTCTAAAATTCAAGGGAAAAACCACCATTTTGTGGACAATCGCAAGCTTCCTACAGAATGACAAAAGTTTTATTTTCCAAGATCAAAGAATGCCTCCCATAGTATGACTAGAAACAAATGATATCGAGTTATTGACCTAGAAACATATATGAAGTTAAGTATACTTCATTCAATCATACGATATCTGTAGTTCCAAAGTCAATTTTAGGAATCATATTCATACATGCTAGTTACAATCTAACAATAAAGGGAAAAACACATAGCCCCAAGGGAGGAGAGAGAAGAAAAACTGAATTCTAGGGCTGATCAACATCTCAAACTCAAAAAACGAAGGCACAGAAACTGGAAAAATAAATAGGAGATACCAACCCTTCACTGTAGTCAGCCTGCAGAAGATCTAGATACGTATCCCACTTGTTTCCGATCACCTACACAGACAAAAAGTGAATATCCGGTTAATAGAAACCCTACACCCTGCGCCGAGAAACCATAAAAGGTACAACATTATACTAAAGACAGTGAAATAAGGTGGTTTAGTCGCACTTGGAGCGTATAATTATTACCTTTCCGCAGGTGAAACAACGAACGGGAATGATCATATTTCTCAATACTCAGTGGCTCAATTCGTTGTCACTGACTCCGCTCTTTGCCACAAATTTCTCTATGATTTATGGAGCTGGGCCTTGGCGTAGGTGAACCGAAGGCGGCATCGGATTCGGATGCGGGTAATTATTTGACCAACCGACCCGTTTTAGGTGAGCCCTAGAAGACTTTATTAGTTGACTTCCACCTATTTCCTTTTTTTTTAATTCTTTTTTTTTCATATTAGGAAACAAGACCATTATATTTTTTTTAACAATTAGCATGACAAATTTGCCATTTTCAGTTATAATAATAATATCATTAATATAGAGCATACACAATAATTAAGTTGATATAATTTTGTTAAGTTATTTATAGAAAGCTTATTTTTTTTACTCCTTGATTATTAATATAAGACATATTTACCTAATTTGATTAAATTAAATAAGTTAATTGAGTTAATTAATATGACATATGTTTCTAAAATACCCTGATCATCTTTCTCAATTCCTCCATTCACTCTCCTACTTAATTATTGTTGAGAGGGCATCAATAGAGATACGTTAGAAAAAAATTAACAAATATAAAAAAATTATCTCATATTTAAAACCAATATCATTTCTCCAAATAAATCTTATATTAAGGATAAGAGGAGTATTTTAATTTCATGTTCAAATAAGCCACTTAACTATTTTTTATCCAAAAAATGTGATATGAGGGTAAATCATACACAAGCCAGCAATTTATTAATTTAGAAAAATTTTGCTTAATTACTACTTCCGGCTTTTAACATAAGATCCTCCCTATAATTCAAATAAGTAGATCTTCTATTTAAGATCGTAGGTAATATAAGGAAATAATTATAGAGTATGATTCTGTGCAAGACTTTATGATTAACAGTTTCATTGACCTTTTACACAAATAACTAGGTGCACAAAGTGTAGGAAAGAATTTCTCACTCAAATGATGAGCAAAGAAAGCTCAAGCACTTGTTCGTAGACTGTACAATTCATTTTTCAGTTACGTTCACCTAATTTTAGCACAGATCAATAGATGCAAAAACAAAGCTAGCTGAGCCCAACAGAACAAAAACTAAATTTCAAATTTAAATTCTCCTTCTATTGTCAACTCTTGATCTCTTTGATGAGGGCTCGGCTTGTATATTCTCACCACTGGATCGAATCTGGATAAGAAGAAGAAGAAATCATTTCATCATTCAATAATAAGCAAAAAAGACTCGACATCAAATCATGCATTAATAATCGTTACCTTATCCAGCTTCTCCCTCACCAACCTTACAGTTTGATTCATAGATTGAGAAGCAAAATAATCCTGAGTAAACAACAGAGTAAATCAAGTTAGTAGATGGTTAGTAGCTTCTCTATATCTTGCATGTAACATGCTGGTTAGTGCGTAATTAGTAGTCCAACAACATGCAAAAGCATAATATCATATCCTCAAAAACAAGGCTTGATAGATTGATGGAATGATATAACAAAGGAAAGAAAGGTTCAGCAGAACAGAAGAAAGAATAATGAGAAAACTGACTTTCACAAGTGAAATAGGGATAGCTCAAAAATAAACTAGTAGTGACAAAATACAGGTTCTACCGTAGACACAGAATTTTAACCATCAGGCTGAAAAGATTACTTCTACCTTTCCAGGGAATAAGGTTCATAAAGCTAAGAAGCTTGAACTCATTTTAAAAGTTTCAATCTGAAGGTAAGATCAAGACATTAATGTACAATAGAAAAGCAGCAAACCTCATCGGAGGAAACCATTTTCAAAGGAGGATCACTGCCCAGTGGTCTTCCTTCAAGTTCTCTAGAGTCCCTACAGTAAGGAAAGAGAATGAATTAAACGTTGCCTTAGTTTAACCTGAGGTTTGGTACTGCAAATCATTGAAAAATCACCTTTTATTATAATCCAAATGTTGAGGTAGGCAGCCGCTCTGAGAGGAGCTCATAATAGCGTCACTCTTCATGAGAGACGAAGTGTTCAAAGTTGTTGACTCTTTGGATCTTCTAGCTGCTATCATGGTAAATGCATGTGTAAGTTGATTAAAAAAGGATATTAAAGCAATTCATTATATAGGACCCTCTAAATTTCTTAAGATATAAATATGGCATGAAAAGAAAATGTATCTGGAACCGACGTTTAATAACACTAATAGAGGTCCACTATCAAGTGTTAGACCTCACATGCCATGTCTATCTTACTCTGAAACACTGTCAATTTCCATTAAAAAATAAATAAATAAATAAATAAATAAATAAAAAAAGCTTAGAGGATCCTATTAAGTTATAGGACTTCTGTGGCCATACTATAAGCATAAGCCCCACGAAAAAAGTTAAGTTGGAAATTGTCTCCATTCCAGGACTTACGATTTAATCGTGCTAAAACCTCCCTTCTTCTTCCCTCCAACTTATCCTTTGTGTCCAAGAGGCTCTCAAAATGGGGAGCATATGAAACCTGCAGTTGATTCCCGAGGAAAACAAAATCATCCAATTTTCTTTTCGCAAACCTGAAAAGTTCAGATGGGCATTTAATCTTCTCAAACATCACACTAGTCTACTACTTCTAGCAAGCTAGACATCAACTAAGGATTGAAATGAAGCATTCAGTTTCAGGAACCTGGCATTGCTGAAAAGGCGAAATTTTATCCAATATACATCAGTGAATGGCTCACAGTCTTCTGCATCCATTGGTTTACATCTGAAAATGAGCATATCAAGCAAACTACTAACACAGAGAACACTAAAGAACAAGAACAAATCAATGAAGGAGCCAAATTAGAAGGTAATGAACTTACTCCTCAACTTCTCCATAGGTTGAGAACAGTTTCAACAGATCGTCCCCGCAGCCCAGTGCTGGAACATTCTTCACAATCAAATATCTACAGTCCAAAATCCATATGACAAAACATCCCAATCAGACTAAGATAATTTAAGTGGTAGAAAATTTATAAAAAGAGCTTACCAGTAGAAAAATAATGTCTCGAATTACAAAGATAAGAGAACCAATTTGATGGTTAAAGATTAAATGATCAAAATCAAGACCGATAAGAGAGAATTAGCAAGCAGAAGAGATGGGGTGCAATGCAAACACAAACTAACTTGGATTCATCACAGACAGTGTAGACCCGAACTGCTGGGGGTTCATCCTTATAACGAGGCATGATATTCTATCTACACTTCCCAGCCAGGATTGGAGAAAATCAATTTTTTTTTTTACTTTCACTTTCACAAGCTCCCTATGCAGCTCAATTACTGCGGCGTAATTTGCAGCAGCTTTAAAAGAACAACAGCTTGTAGGAGGTACCGTATTTGATCCTGTCAGCTTTCAAGCTTGGAAAAAGAAAAAAAGATGCCTTCAATAAAAAATTTTAAACCCACATAATCGTAGTTATAGGAGAAAATCTATCATCGTGCAAGAAGGGCAGATACATGAGAAAGGAATAGAACAGAAAATTAACATTCAGTCTAATTCGTTATTAACATACACCTTTCCAGAATTTCAATTCATAGTTTCTCCGTGTCCTCGTCCTACCAATCAATATGGTGTACATTTGATATGGGGTTTTGGGTGCAAAGCATTCAAAGAAGAACATATTGCAGTTCTACAAGATTTTTCAGAAAGAAATTTAAAAGTAATATACCTCGAATTCGTCCTTCGGATATATTCCGAACCGAAACAGTGGTAATTTCTCTGTTTCGAGAACCCAAGAAAAGAACAGGATCTCTCGGCTTTGTGCCCCACCGTGAATCGGTGCAGCCTTCTTTCCTCGTCTTTCTGGGGCCGTGAGATTTGGGTTGAGTTTCCTCTCCTCTTGCCTAACTGAGGACAGACAAATCAGCTTCGCATCAAATTAAAATTTTTAATTAATCGGTATAGCATTAATTTTGGTGAAAAATGCTTTAAAATTTAAATAATTATTATCCTTATATTAAAGTAGTAATAAAATTAGAAATAATTTTCCAGTAAATATTTTGTTAGTAATTTTATTTTTTACATTTATTGAATAAATATATTTATTATAAGAGAAATAAATTGCAATAATTATATTATTTTTTTATGCAAGACAAAATGATACTATTAAATAAAAAAATAGTTTTACATATTACAAATAGTTAAAAATCCTAAGTAGAGTTGGAAATCAGGGCCGACCCTTAACAAACCAGGGCCTAAATAGGGCCTGGTGAAAGAAAAATTGCTTTTTTTTTTTCGAAGCCCGGCCTGAAAGCATGCAGGCCAGGGCCAGCCCACAGGGCCGGAAGTCATTTTCATAAGATTTAATTATACATCTACACATCTCATGCAATAAAATAAATACAGTTACTAATTCATAATCAAAGGTAAAAAATAATGTCCACAAGTAACTCATAGTCTCACACAAAGCATAAGAAGGCAAAAAGCTAGCAACATGATTATGACGACTATCGTTTTCATCTTCTTCGCTACTCTCATCAATTTCAAAGAAATTTGATTGTACTTTATTTTAAGTAGTATACTCTGTTTAAGGGATAAAAATATCAAGAATTAGTAAATTATCATCATATGTAAATATGACAATTTTAAGGTTTTTAGGGAATAGTCAGCAAGGGCACGGGCAGAAGGGACAGGGGAACTAAAAAAAAAGTTAAAGGGCCTAACGAGTCGATCCTAAATCCTGCAAGGCCATCGGCCCTACAAGGCTAACCTTTTAAGGCCCGACTTCCTTTTGAGACTTTATTTTTCAAGCTCGCCCCATGATTTAAAAGGGTTTAAACGAGCCAGTCCGACGGGCTGACTCGATTTCCCGGCTCTACCTACAAGGGAATTAAAATACATATGAAAAACATAGTACATATATTTACTTCAAACCATTGAAAGAAAAAATATACAGCAAAGCTAACATCTCCTACCATATAAATGTTAAGAATGGGGATTGATTATCCGAATCTGTATGAAACATCTCTTCACACAGTATATAGAGAGAGACATGGACTGGAATCAGCTTCAAATATACCCAAACTATACTGAAGCTCTCTCAAGCACTTTGAATTAAAAAGCTCAACATGCAATGGATTGATTTCTCCATGAAAATTTCTTAAAGTGAGTTGCCTCTAAACCAAATGATTTCTTGACAAAAATGGTAATGCAGCTTTTTATACTTGAAAAGAATATTGCTTATTATGTCTGTTAATGTCTTTTCATAGAGGAGATCATGCATGTTTTCTCAGGTTATGTTTTTCTTTCAGCCCAAAAAAATAGTTACTTCTTGAGTGTTTAATGTAAAATCTAATTATCTAATTTAAAAAGATTAATGAAGTTAAATATATTATTTAATGATAAAATATGTGACATAATTTCTCTAGAATATTTGTATAACGTTATGTTGTATATCAGTTTATAAGTTAAATAAATTAGTATAGAAAAAAATAATGAATATAAAAGATAAAATGATAAAAAAAGCATTATATTTAAGACCAAAATTTACTCTCAAACTATATCCTAGACTGGAGCAGTATTAAAAGTAGTATTTACTATTTAAAAAATTGAACAAAACTTACATATATGACTTTATATTATTATCATCCATATCAACAAGCTTATTTGGTTGGGCTTATATTTATACATAATCCCGATTTACGTAAATCGAGATAAAATTCTTCCACATATTTACTTCGTAGACCGTAAAAGCTACATCGTATTCCGTAAATCATGATTGAAAATCACTTATGAAGACTATCTAAACATACCTGTTCAGTATCCTTCAAAAAAATAACGTTATGAACTACCTCATTAGGTAAAATGAAAATTGTATGATATTGTTATAAAGCCATTAATATTTTATGGTAGTGAATATTAAATTTTAAAGGGACAATATGAGTATAAAATGAAGATATCTACAATAAGATATTAGGTGAATGTGTGGTGATGCAAGAAAAAAATAAGATTCATAATGATCATATAAGCGAATGAGTTAGAATAGTATCTATAAAAGAAAAAATTGTAGAAATTTTTTTGAAGTACTTTAGACATATTCAAAAAAAATCATTGAGTGCTCTAGTGAAATATATAGTCCTTTAAAAAGATGTCAATAAAGTATAGAGCGGAATCTTTTGATTAATAATTTATTTAAAGATGTAGTTTTAAATAGAGTGCCGCCAACCCGATTTAATGAGATAAGGTTTTATTGTTGTGGTAGTAGCATTACTAATATTAATCCAGCATATAATCCTCTATGACCATCTTCGCAAGATTGAACAAAAATTACGTAAGGCATTGCGCCAGCCGTTTTCCCATTCCTGCTAGTACTCTGTTTTCTTTCTTCTCAGGTGTATCTGCTATTTCTGGTTTATATCAATCCAGGCAACGATGAAATGCAAAGTCTGACATGGCGATTCCCATTGTTGAGACTTTCACATCTATACAAGTTTCAGATAAATATCTACCAATCGGCTTGGGCTATTTTTGTGTGGAGAACAATTGAACAAATGTGTAAAGGTAACATGACAAAATCTGAATTATGTAGGTATAAAGAACAAAAATCCAACAGTTATTCAATTGAATTGAAAAGTTTCTGTGGTCTGAACAAAATGTCCTGAGAAGTGAAAACTGAACATATTGGTGTAAGAAAAACGAATCCTCTATACCTGTCCTGTAAAATGTGTTCAAGTCAATGTTTCTTAACTCAGAAACCTTTAATAACCCCTCATGAGGGTCTTGAGTTGGTCTAGAATACGATAGTATTCATAGAAAAGAGAAGAATCCTTGCCCTCAAGTCCACATCTACTCACTCTGTTAGCACCTGCGAGGTTATTGCAGGGACTACCACCAATGACAAGATCAAACCCACCAAACGAAGCCATCCATCTCTCCAACATATCTGCACTCACTGCTTGCACGTCATCAACCTCAATTAGGTTTCCTGTTTGGTTGGTCTGTTCCCACCAACTACGAGTAATATTTCTGTTTACTTCAGATATCTCTACTGACACCACATTTTTAAGGGGGATTCCAAGTCGATGCAGAGCAACCTCGGCACCCCCAATGCCAGAGAAGAGGGACAACACATTCATGCCGTTTGGAAAACGATCCTTCAACACTGAAAGATGGTAGGCAACGGTATCAACCTGAAACCCATGGACTTGCACTTAATTAATCAGCGGGGAAAATTATGTAGACCATGTTTGGTTTCACATTGAAAGTCATTAATATATATGTTTTAGGAAACTGAATATACTTTATTAATCAACTCATAAACATAACGAAAACAAAGAAACCTTTTAGACAGTGATTTGTCCTAAACATTTAAGGATTACTAAGGTGAGGATCTAATGTTAACCTCCACCAAAGAACTCCACATCCTACTAACAATATGTCTATTGTTTTCAATGTAAAACCAAACATACTCTTGATTTGAAAAGATAAATGTGCTTGACATACCCATGCGTCCTTTTATGATTAGTTTACTCTTTTATATGGTTACAACTAACAAAGACTCATTCTGATAGAGGATAAACTACCTGAAATGAATTGCCAAGTGCTTTGTATCTATCTGTCCTGCTGATTCCACCACCTCTAGTGTGATGCCTTGGGAATCCCATCAGCATCTCCAATTCATCAGGTTCAAGAGGTGCCACCTTGCTTTTTCCCACCCAAACCAAGTTCCACTTTTTACACAATTGAAGTATATATTGTTGGACATGTGCAGGCGGTTCTCCATCGCTTTCCTCAAGCTTTTTCCTTATTCTCTCTGTGAGTTTTGCACTAGCTATGCAGGTTTGAAGGCAATTGAGTTGTGTTCTTTTGTCCCACGAAGGCCACCACTTTTTGGTTGAAGGTAAAGCTTCTGCAATAGTGAGTGGTTGAGAAGGAGTAAGAGGGTAACGACCGCGAATGGGAAGATTATGGATATATCCTCTTTTCCTTGCTGCAACGCAGAAGAACTTGGAATCAACAAACTCTGGCTCAACTTCGTATAGGAAACGTGATATCTTACTCCAAACTCCTTTAGGAGTGAGAGCAACATTTTCATAATAGAAGTAGGGTGGACCATCAGCTATCCCTGGGAGCTTTCGCTCTAAAATGGGACAAAATTCATTGGGTGTGCTGAACCCTATCATGGGATTAGGAAGATGTAGCACCCCCTCATCATCAATCGTTGACGTCTTCTTCTCACTTGCCCTGTATATTCTACTTTTCCATTTTTCATTGCCAAGTTTCAATCTCTTAGTTGTATAACTATAGGGATATCTTGGCTGCAAAACAAAAGGTACATGACTTGAGGATGTTTGTATTTATATCATAGATTCACATTATAATTTAAATGGTACCAGCAAAATGGCTTTCTTTGCTTTCCCTAAAAAAAGGTAAAAATTTAAATGTTGTTTAAAATGGTTATAAACAAGACCTTTTCAAGAGTATGGACAGCACCATTGTGTTTTTTATTACATGAATTTTGAAGCTGTGAATCAAGTTCCTTTTCTATTCGAGCAGCACAAATGAAATCTGTGAGTTCACTGATTTCGGCTTCAAGCCCTGCCAAATGTTAGACATGCCAATATTATCAACTCAACCACAATATGAGTTTGTAAATGCTCCATGGAAAATAGAAGGCTAAAAAAATAATTCTTTTCTCTAGAACTACTAAACTACTTTAGACCATTTAATGTTGCAACCAATACGTGGGAAAATAAGAAATAAAAAAAAAACTAGAAGTAAAACGGGAAAAAGGGAAACTATAATAATACACACCATATGTATTCACGGCCATCAAAGCCTCTTCCATCGTGTATCCCATATCCACAAGCGTGGATAATGTCTCATCCTTCTCTAACATAAAAGAAATGTCTTCCTGCATCAAGGAACTTGGCTAGATGGATGCTTGAAAAAAAAAACAGAGAGAGATATCTGCCTAACGTTTTCATAATAAGGTAGGATCCGTAATCAACTAACTCAGCAAGCTTTCTCTCTATTATGGAACAAACATCAAATCCTATCGCATGGGATTGAGAATATGCATCACCTCATCATCGTCAAGCACTACTACAGCCTTTTCACTTGCCCTGCATATTCTGCTTTCCCATTTCTCATTGTTTTGTTTCACTTCCTCGGATGTATCATGAAATAAATATGGTTCCTACAAAGCAAAGATACAACATGATTGGCATTATTTCTTCTTAAGTGACAGAATCACATTGAAGAAGGTAAAAACATAGTCAATGAAATGATTGTACACAATATATACCTTTTCGAATTTAATTGTAGCTGTGTTGGATTTCTGAGAATCAATTTCCTTCTCTATTCGAGCAGCACAAATGAAATCCATCAGCTCACTTATTTGGGCATCAAAGCCTGCAAAATGTTCTAATAAGATACCGCAATCATATAATCAACCATATAATTATAATGGGTTTGCATATGGAACATGGTAAATACAAGGTTAGGAAAAAAAGTAGTTCTTTCCTCAATAATTACTAAACTACTACATATCGGTTTATGCTGCAGATACGAGGCAAGATAAAAGAAGAAATAGGAAATGAAAAAGATAAAGAAGGAAACAATACCACACACCACAAGTATCCATAGCTATCAAAGCCTCTTCCATTGCATATCCCATATCCACTAGCATTGACAATGTCTCGTCCTTCTTCAACATATAAGAAGTGTTTTTCTGCAAAAATGAATCAATTGGATACATAGAAGGCTAAAACATGATATGCACCTAGTCTTTTCATAGAAGTATGGACCAACAAATTTCTTAGGGGAGCTCTCTCTAGTCTCTACCGTAGAACACAGTTCATTGCAGTTTGTGCCTGATTGAGTAATAATTCAACTTTTCTATCTAAGTTTCTAGTTATAGAATGTATTTAGTTTTTCACAAAAATTTGAACCTCCTTAACCAACTTAATTTTTTTGGTGAATATTGTATATATTGGGCAAATAATGATGCAGAAGTTACCTTCAGAGAAGATTCAACGCTCACTTCGTTAGTATCTGTTAGTCTCAAAGAAGCTTGCAGTGGCGCGCCAAATACCTCAAGCTCATCATCAGTGTTCCAATCAACGTTACTCTCCCAGCTATCGTCACTTGCATCCTAAACATTTTTTCCAGTCGAAGATGATTGAAGAAGAAGAAACCAGACGAGCAAGACCGAAAATCAAGATAAACTTTACATTCTTCATCAATCAAGTAAACAACAAAGCTAAAGTGCCATAACGTTTTTCTTGCTTCCAGTATATCTAAATATCCCCAAAACATTTAAAATTTAAAGCTATTTAGTGACAGAAAAAAGAACACTAAAATTTTCACGGTGCATATAAAACCAGTCATTGGCACTGGATACTTCAGCCTCAGATAAATTTATTTGAAGGGTTTAAACTGAAAAACCGATCATGATTAAGAATGGTCATTTTAAATCTGATAGCTAGTGAAGAGTTGGAAAACATACCATGACCAAGCAGTAAGCAGCTGTTTGCGCTCACCAAACAGCCTCCCAGAACTCTACAACGCATACATTACTAAGATATATCAGTAGAAATTATAAAGACAAAAAACAGAGAACAAACTGTTCGGACTAGTTTGTGATTATATTAGTTAGATTCAATTATTCGTTGAAGAGAGAATAATCAGACTCGACCAGATAAAATAACAAGACGACTTCTCCAAATCCAAGATAACTACTACTCAAATGCCATGAACGCTTTTAAAATTTCAAGATAATGATTGATTTAAATGGCTCGATAAATTGGACTAGTGCTTAATAAATTCTTTTGAAAGAAAAAGGTATGAATCTTGAATAATCAAATATATATATATAAGCATGAAAATAGAAATGTTAACCCAGAAGATGGACGTATTTCTTGAAGCTGAAGAAAAAGGCGTGCCGGAAAATGCAGTGCAGCGCGACGCAAGGATTACTTTTTTCTCAGAGGTACAGAGAGAGAGAGAGAGGGCCTGTCCGGCTGTGGGAGTGCGCAAGCGAACAGAGAGAGAGCAGAGGTGGGAGAAGAATATGAAGAGAACGTAGGTGGCACGAGCATTCGTATAACCTGTAATAACCGTACGGCATCGCCAGTTCGCCCCCGCGCGCTACATGTGTCACCTTTCATGCGCGACTTCAACATAATGACATTACTACCCTTCTATTTTATCCAAATTACAAAAATCTCATATTTATTTTGAAAATGAAAACACGTATAAACATTTCTTAAAATTAAAATAAATGTATGTTAAATAATATTCCTTTATATTTAGTATTCTATTTCCATCACTCAAGTCATTAAATTCACTTAAGCAATCATTATAGTCACCTTAACCTAAGGAAATTTCATAAACAAAAAATATATTTTCCCCCAAAAAATGCCGATGCTTATTTTTATATGTATTAATTTAATTAAATGATCACTTGAAACAATTGATATTAAGGACTAAAGAATAAAAAATACTTTATAAATTTCAAAAATTCAGACGAAAACACATCATACAGTTGGAGGGGTAAAATGTGTATTTTGTTTAAAAATATTTATTTCCATATTGAGGTCAAACAATTTTTTGGCAAACCAAAGGTTAAACATATTATTGGGTATAATTGTTATTATCATTTTCTCCCCAACTCATAAATGATAAACAGCTTATTTTAGCTTTTCAGAAATGTTTTTTATGATATACGGAATAAGTATGTAAGATGAGTTTTATCTCGTCTTATAAAAAAATGCTTTTTGAGTTTCCCAAACAATGTACTATTTTGGAATAGCAATTAGTGTCTTAAAAAATAATTTTTTAATCATGATTTATGGTATATAAACTAAGTGCTTATTTGAGAACGCATTGGAGAAGTTACTTTTTTTTTTAATTTAGCTTTTGTAAAAGTCAGATTGAAAAAAAAATTAGATTGTAAATGTGAATTATGTTCGGATTGGTGGTGAGAGAAATGACTTTTTTTTAACCTTGAACATGTTTGGATTAGGGTTTAAAAAATTCGTTTAGATAAAAAATGACTGAAAATGGTTTGAACCTTGTTGAATAATATATATATATTGTTATAATTTATGTGAAAAATATAAATAAAATTTTTTTTCAACCAACTCTAAATTTTTTAATATTTTAATTTGTTCTTATACGTTTTTTTTACCCACATTTTTATTACTATGCTTTGACTCCCTAAGCATAACACACATTACATCTGCATTTCTCCAAAACGAACCTCAATGGTCAAAGCACAGAAGCAGCGCCGACAAGCTACGAAAAGCAGCTTCTTAAAAAAGTTTTTTTTTTTTTTCAAACAAGCTCATCAATGCCCAATGCATTCTAAAACGTATACTTACTAATCAACTAGGCTTTTGGGTCCCAAATGAACATTTTTTTACTCCTAACGTGTTTTCAAACAAATAAATCATAAATATGTAAAAAAAATTTTATCTCAATTTACCAAATCAACCCACTTATATTTCACAATGATCATCCCTCATTTAAAAGTGATTAACCACTAACCATAATACTAGGATTTTGGAGGAAGCACAAGTCTCTTTTTAAAGAGAGACTTCTCTCTTAACTTAGTGTGACTCTACATCACAAACACTCTTACCTTTTAAATTAAGATCCTTTATAAAGAGTTTTTAGGGTCATAAAAAAAAAAGATCATTAATACATCCTAACTAATTCAATATACCAACGTCAACATTATTTTTTTTTTTTGGAAAAAGAGTAGGGGAAATTTCACTCAAGATCATTTTAGCCAATTAATATCCAACGGCCCTCGAGAAATTTTAAAGCTTCACTGTAGAACTTGGGGGCAAAATGAAATTAAATTTCATTGTACAGTGTCCTTAAGTAAAATTTTTCCAAAACAGTATTTTTTGTAGACAATATAATTTAATCATCTCCATATTGAGGGTAAAGAGTAAAATTGAGTTGTCGAGCACTTGTGCTTAATTTAATACTTCCTCCGTTGATTTTTATAAGGAAACCTTCTACTTCATCCCCTTTTTTTTTTTTATAAATAAAGATATAATTGAAAAGAATAGTACATATTTGATGGATTTATTACTTTTAACTAATATTTCTTCTGATTCTTTTTATAAACAATTTTCTTTCTCTTAGGGTTGGTCCTTTTTATAAGCAATTTTCTCTTCTTGTCACAAAAGTTAAACTATTTTTTCTTTTTCTACCATATTAAATACACATCTTTATATTTATTTTCTCACACTCACCACTAATTCTCTTTCATTTACTCATTTATTACATATTCTCTTTTATATTTTATACTCATACTCTCTTATATTTGTTACTTATTTTCTCTCCTATGCTCTTTTCATAAATAGATACATATTTAGAAGAAACATGATATTTTTAACACATTTATTTTTTAACTAATTTTAAACGGCTATTCGTTTTGCACAATAAAAATAAAAATTGTTTATAAAAATGGCCGATGGAATATTTTGAACAGTGTAATTTAAATGGTTGTTGCTTATAAAAAAACAGTAAAGAGCCCGCAACAATAGAATTTAATCATCTAAATTAATATTAACTATATGGATACTGAATACTAATTGACTTTTTTATCTTCACCTTAGAATACTAATGGACTGATAGATATGAATATACTGTGTGACATACAATCACCCACGTACATTTTATTTTGGGTTCTCGTTTTTTCTTAATAAAACTAACCATTGCGAGGAAGGAGGAGGAGAAATTGAACAGAAAACGGCGACAGATGAAAAAGTGTCAAATGGTAAAAGATAAAGAAAATGATCAAACTTTTTGGCCTCTCTAAAGGTTGGCAACGTTTTATATATATATATTCTCAATCCCGTATGAACTTTTTGGCTGTCTCTGTATGTTGCGTTTCTATAAATCTTACGCTAATTGGAAATTAGGTAACATTTCTTCATATGGAACTGTTATATAGTTTGATAAGCCAAGTGTTTCCCAAACGCTAATATGGATTGAAACTTCCAAGTTGTTATATGGTTTGATAAGTTAAGGTTGTGATTCCACCACCACCATTTGAGTCTCTCTCGAACCAGAGTGGGGCGGTGGATTTATTTCTTTTATTTGAAGGAAGAAAATCAAGCTAGCCTAGATCCCTTGGTTGCTATTAAAGTAAGCTAAATCATGTATCTTCCAAGCATGGCAATGGATGAATCTTCTTTTTAAGGTTTTTTGAGGAAATTGTGTAATCTTTTCTTAGTTAATTACCGGTGAATTATGCATTTGATTGTTAAATTGTATGTCTTTTGAAGAAAACGTTATAATCCAATGTTAAATAATATTCTTTAACCAATCTTTTTCTCTCTTTTTTTCCCTCTCACCTTAATCTTTTTGCCTATATTTATTAATGAAAACCTCAACACATGTTTGTAATAGTTTTTGAAAATTTCATAAGTGTTTATAAATTGTAATTTACGGTCTACGATGTAACTTTTACAGTCTACGAGGTGCTTTTACGGTCTACGAAATGCTTTTACGGTCTATGAGATAAATATGTGGAGGAGATTTATCTCGACTTACATGAATCGCGCTTATATAATAAACCCGATTCAGATAAGTGATAACAAACAACGTTCATAAAGTTTGATTATGCAAGTGACTACCACCTTTTCACACAACAGGAATATATCGGCTTGAATAGTTATAAATTTTACATATCGTTGTGTGTGTAATACCAATCAAGAAGCAATTCTTGTTAATAGCTTGCAACAATGTAGCATTGACAGTGGAACTGGGCATTTTGTGTAATTGTGTTGAATAATGCTTACGATAAAGTTCGCGGTTAATACAAATTTTTTCCAAGTCGCGATAGGATTAAGAATGTTCGAAGCTAAATGCTCATTGTAGTTACATAATTCTTATGGGTAATGCAAAATGCGAAAGGCCAAACTCTTGTGCTTCAATAGAGTCATAACATCTAAATTCACAAATCATAGATCCACCGCTTCAAACAATTGTTTGCTATCGACTGGTAAAACTAGCGGTGACTATATTTATACGAAGAACCGCGAAATCAATAATCTGATCGTATCGAAGAATCTACACAAAGCAATTGAAGTGTTCAATAACATGCCAGTACGTGACGTCGTTACCTACAACTTGCTGATTTCCGGGCATAGCAAATATGGGCTATCGAATCAGGCATTTCATCTCTACGCTGAAATGAGCTTACTCGGAATGAGAGAGAGTGCTTCGACGTTCTCCTCTGTGATCGGAGTTTGTAGCAGCGATGCTGGGTTTTACACAGAAGGCATTCAGGTTTATTGTAGAGTGGTTAAACTTGGATTCGATTTGAACGTGTTCGTTGTTGGTGCTATCATTGATTTTTACATGCGTATGGGACTTAGTAGGGTCGCATTGAAAGTGTTTGATGAGTTGCCTCAACGAAATTTGGCGGTATGGAATATAGTGTTGCGTGGATTAACAGAGTTAGGTCGAATGGAAGAAGAAGAATTGCTTGGATTTCAAATCCAAATGGAATCGGAAAGTGTTGAACCAAATGGGCTTACATATTGTTATCTACTTAGAGGATGCAGTAATTTGAGATTGTTATATGAAGGGAAGAAGATTCAAAGCCGTATTCTGAAACTTGGGTTAGTGGAATCGAACATTTATGTTGCTAATGCTTTGGTGGATTTTTACTCTGCTTGTGGGTGCTTATTTGAGGCGAGGAAATCGTTTGAAGCTATTCCAATTAAGGATGTTATTTCATGGAACTCATTGGTTTCTGTTTATGTAGAGAATCATTTGTTGCTTGATGCTCTGGAATTATTCACCACTATGCAACTATGGTCTCAGAGACCATCCATCCGTTCATTAGTGGGGTTTCTGAATTTCTCTAGTAGGGTGAAAAATATTAATCTGGGGAAACAGATTCACTGTTATGTTCTGAAACTGGGTTTTGATACAGAAAGCGTTCATGTTCAATCTTCCTTGATTGACATGTACGGAAAATGCAGTGACATTGATAGTTCAATAGCCATATTTGAGTGCCTTCCTGAGAAAACTTTAGAATGTTGCAATTCATTAATGACATCTTTGTCTCAATGTAATGCCACAGAAGATGCGGTGGAGTTGTTTGGTTTAATGATGGACGAAGGTATTAAACCAGATGAAATAACTTTCTCCACTACACTTAAAGCATTATCAGTATCTGCTTCACCAAACTTTACTAGCTCTCAGTTGCTGCATTGTTTGGCCTTAAAATCTGGATTTGAAGAAGACATTGCCGTTGCCTGTTCTCTAATCGATGCATATTCAAGATTTGGGCATGTGGAACTTTCTCGTCATATCTTTGAAACTCTTGATTCTCCAAATGCCATTTGTTTCACATCAATGATAAATGGGTTTTCACGAAATGGGATGGGAAGAGAAGGCCTTGATTTGCTTCAGCCCATGGTTAAGAAAGGCCTAAAACCAGATAAAGTTACCTTCTTGTGTGTATTGGTAGGTTGTAGCCATTCGGGACTAGTTGACGAAGGAAGATTAGTGTTCAAATCCATGAAATCGCTTCATGAGGTGAACCCAGATCGCCAGCATTTTTCATGTATGGTGGATCTGTTATGCCGTGCAGGATTGCTATATGAAGCTGAAGAGTTGCTGCAAAAGGCACCTGGAGAAGGTAACTGTGCTATGTGGTGTTCATTACTAAGAAGTTGCAGGGTCCACAAGAATGAAGTGGTTGGAAGAAGAGTTGCAACAATTATAATGGAGCTTGGCCCTGATGATCCAGCAGTTTGGTTGCAAGCTTCACAATTCTATTCTGAGATTGGGGATTTTGATGCATCTATGCAAATCAGACAGGTGGCTCTAGCAAGGAAGATGATGTGGGAGATCGGTCGTAGTTTGATTGAGATAAAACACTGAGGGTTAGGTATTCCCTTTTACTTTGTGGAGTCCTCAAATCTTGCATTCTAATGGGAAAAGATGTTTCCCTTTGAAGTGGGTTTTGCGTGAGCATGCCAAGAAAATGAGGGGTCGGCATTTTCTTTCCCTGTTTGGTGTAACTAACCGGGACAGTCTTCTTGAAATAGAAAATTATTTCTTTTCCCCTTTATGTATGGCCATGACACACTTATGCATTTTGAAATAGTAAAGGATCATTAAATTGTCTCCCAGATTACATGTTGCTGATATCCATTTCTCTTCCATAGGGGCAAAGGGAAGAAAAAGCACAACTCCTATGTTACTGGTGAGTTTTATGATTGGCTGATGAGTAAAGCAAAATAATACAAACAATTTCCCTTGTACTTTAAGTGTGGGCATGTGGAAGATTGAACACCTTCATCCACTTTCAAGTCAAGCCATAAAGTCCTCCAAATCCTTCATTTCTAGAGATAATCTGCACGTATAAATTATAACCAAAGTGGTCATTGAAATTAATCATATCAAGTATCAACCAATCCTTGCAATAGAACAAAGAAAGTCAAAAATATGGATAAATTCTTCCTTGTTTTTTTACTTGGTTTGCTGATAGCGGCTCATGGAGTTGCAGGAAATGTTTTATGTAACCAAATAGGCATGCTAGAAGAACTTGGAAGTCTGGACATAGAAGAAGAAGAAGAAAATGAGGCAGAGTTTTCTGAGATCCCTTCATGGAACAGTGAACGTGGTGCCAAAGTTCTTGTGAATGTAGATAGCTTTGGTGCTGTTGGAAATGGGGAATCCGATGATACCCAGGTCAGGTTCTTTTCTTTGCCCCTTCTTTTTTGGTTTTGTGATTGAGACGTGCCTGTAATAGTAGGTACATACTCCATTATTTTTTCTACACATTCACTCTGCATTTCAATTCATTCTTAAACATGGCCAAATATTTTTTTTATTCTAACAACACATACTATTTTATTCTTTCTCTTTCCTAATGTTGTTATTAAACAGGCTTTCAGAAAAGCGTGGGAAGTTGCTTGCTCTACTCCAAAATCTGTTTTCTTAGTTCCTCAAGGACGCCGTTACCTAGTTAATGCAACAAGATTCAAAGGGCCTTGCGCAGACAAGCTAATTATCCAGGTAATTGTACATACAGGTTTTCTGATTTATTACTGTCAGATTTGCCTACAAGATTCAGTGTTGATATGCTATTGACATAATTTTATTATTTGCAGATTGATGGCACAATTATAGCACCAGATGAGCCGAAGAACTGGGATCCAAATTTTCCACGGACTTGGCTTGATTTTTCCAAGTTAGAGAAAACTGTTTTCCAGGGACATGGAGTTATTGATGGCTCAGGAAGTAAATGGTGGGAAGCATCTTGCAAGAAAAACAAGTCAAATGTAATATTTCAGAACTGGACCTTTGTTGTCTTGTGGTTTCATACAAATCTTGAACTGAACATAATGACTTATCTTTCGTGTTTCCTTGCATTCTTTTTTGCAGCCCTGCAAAAGTGCCCCAACAGTAAGGACCATTGTCTTAAATCTTATCCTCTTAATATTTGAACTTTTTCTAGTTGAAACATTTGCAGGAAGTGTAATTATAATTACCTAATGAAATTTAACTTGAGAGGTTTTTGTAGGCATTAACCATTGATTCAAGCTCAGCTATAAGGGTGAGAGGACTAACTATCCAGAATAGCCAGCAAATGAATTTTGTCATATCCCGATGTGATGCGGTTCGAATCAATGGTGTACAAGTGTCTGCACCAGGGGACAGCCCAAACACTGATGGAATTCACATAAGTGAATCAACAAACGTTGTACTCCAAAACAGCAAAATTGGAACAGGTTCTTGTCTTGCTGAAAAATTTGTGCGTGTTCAACATAAATTTCATTTTACAGGACTTGGGAAACAGAATAGAAAAATTGAATTGTGATCGATTGTGAGGTAAAACTCTAAGATAACTTACATAACACCTAAACACAACGGAAGAGACGAAAAAATAACGCAGAGAAGGAAATAACACACGAGCTTACACTGCTCTGATTACAATGTTTCAACAAATATGTTGTATGTTCCAGAATTTGATATTAATGGGAAATGCGCTAGCCAGTTTTTCTCATGATGATTGTGTGTTATATATATTCAGGGGATGATTGTGTGTCAATTGTCAATGCAAGCTCTAATATTAAAGTGAAGAGGATTTTTTGTGGACCAGGACATGGAATTAGGTAACATTTAACCTTCGTCTTCTCTCCTTTCCTTTCTTTCCCCCACCTAATCTAATTCAAAATTAGATTATAGGCTTATACTTTACATAGAGTTTGAGGTGAGCCGCACTATTGTTGTCTTCTGAATGGTGGGGCCTCTTATAGATTTTGTATTATTTATTAATATAAAGATATAGATTATTAGTTACTTGACAAATAAATTGGTCCCTTGCCAAAAGTCATTAAACCCTGCTTTCTTTCTTTTCTCTGAACTCTATGCTTTCAGCATTGGAAGCCTTGGGAAGGACAACTCCGCTGGCGTAGTCACTAACGTGATTTTGGATACAGCAGTTCTTAAGCAAACTACAAATGGTGTCAGGATTAAAACTTGGCAGGTAAATTTCTCAATTTTCATAAAAATTATTTGAAAATTTGCTATAATATCATATGTCAGATATAACTAATTGCTAGTAGAAACGCAGGGTAGGGGAAGGGGGAAGATATGAATCTCAGAATCATTTGGGACATTATAGTCTTCTCAATATAAAGTTTCATAGTGCTTTCTTGTATTGGAAACTGTAATAAATGTAAATAGTACCATAATTTTAGAGTGTGTAAAGATCTTCCATGGGTCATTCAGAAATTGAGATTTACCTCTAAATTTACACGTAAAAATTCTAGTATGAATTGATGTTTTGAGAATAACAAGGACTGCTTTCTGTCTTATTCTGGCATCATGCAGGGAGGTTCTGGGTATGTTCGTGGGGTCAGATTTCAGAATGTGAGGATGGAAAACGTATCAAACCCCATAATCATTGATCAGTTCTACTGTGACTCTCCAACGACTTGTCAAACCCAGGTAAAGATGAATACACTTCTGCCATGTTTGGATGGGGAGAAAAGAAAAAAAAAAATAAGGGGAGGGAATACTAAGAAGGAAAACTTACAAGAATGGTAAAAAAATTTACTATTTTTGGGAGTTTTCCTTCTTAGTATTCTTTACCCCCTAATTTTCTTTTTTATCAGAACATAGGTTTCAAGTTTTCTGTCTCATCAGGTTATTGTGTACCATGTCATTCTGGTGAAACCCATCTCAAAATGGTATATTGCCATCTTAAACTCTTTGATATCTTGGAGGCCAAGGTATAATATACCAATGGGTCTAAAATTGTCAAATTTCTCATGCCAGGTTGTCAACTTTCAATTGTCATAGAAAGAATATAACCAAAAAAGATAAATCCTATATTTTTGCCATCTTATAGTGTTACAAAATTTTGTACATTTGATTATTTTCCCTTAGGAATCAGCTGTGAATATAAGCGAGATCATATATCAGAACATCAGTGGGACAACAAACAGCGCGAAAGCCATTAAATTCGACTGCAGCGACACGGTTCCATGTAGCAGCCTCATGCTCAGCAATGTTAACTTAGAGAGAGGGGATGGCTCAGTGGAGACATACTGTCATTCTGCTCAAGGCTTTGGATGTGGGGTGGTGCATCCTTCTGCAGATTGCCTTAGTTCTGATGACAAAATTGCAGAACCAGTTGAAGAGGATATTCGTCACACTGAACTATAAGTCTGGTTCTCTATGCATAAACATTATAATGATCCTTTTATGAAGTTACAACAAGGATTTGGGGTGAGAGATAGTACAAGGGATATGGCTTGTCATTTATTTAGTTAATTAAGAGTAGAAAATATTCTACAATTTGTTCCGAAAAGGAGAGAGCATTGGTTGATGACAAGATTGAAGGAACAGAACAAGATATATGTACACCATTTTATGAAATTGTTTGAGTTGTATTTAAATATTTGCATTACGATTGCTTGGTGTTTATTGATTTTTTATCCACTGATTTATGAGATTTGTATATGCTTAATATTAAAATCAAGATCATGTTATACCAAATGTCCCATAGAGTCTTCACAAGAATGTGCTAATTGCTTACAAGCTATGGGGAAATTAGTGAGTGTTTGGAAACCACCAAAACCGTGGTTTCATAAGCCTTTTTCCATAAATCGAGATAAAACTTATCTCACATACTTACCTCGTAAATCGTAAAAACTATTTTCCAAAAGCTAATCCATACTACTAGTACCTTTGTTTGATACAAAAGGGGGGAAAAAGTTTAGGTGGGTTGAGTCTCAAGAGCTTACCAATGTTAAAGCATATCCTCAGGTTTAAAGAATACTTACAAAAGGACTTACATATCGCCCACTAACAAAGTTCTCACATCGTTAACAGGATTTGACCTCATAACCATTTGAGTTATGATACACCAACTAGATTAACTTTAGCACATTTTTCTTTCTTTTAGTTTCATCAAATTTTACTGGATTAAGTTGGGTATATAAAGCATTTCAATATTGTGCCATGAGATGTAGATCAAAATTGTTGGGTGGCCAACATCCCCACTTAGCATAATCCAATCAGTGATCTGGATTCAGTTAAAATCATGATGCTTAAACTGATATGATTAAGTCAAAAAGGGGGGAAAAACTGTACCTTGACTATTAAATATAGCTTTTATACCAATAAGCAGGGGATCTCACCCAAGTGCTTAGCTCTGTTCCTTCTGGTAAAAACAAAAGAAAAACAAAGGAGAAAGAAAAAAAAGATGAGAATTTGATTATTACTTGTTCTGCCTTTTTGGCAATGGTTTGAACAGCTTCGATATGGCCAGGGTATCAGTTAGCGATAGAGACAAGAAAGGACCATTGAGATACTCTGCAGTACATGGTTAGCACCAAACCTATTACTTAGTGACAACAAAAATATATATAAATTTGAAACTATTTGATAGTTCAATATTAGTGTTCTTAATTCTTATTTAGCTTCATGAGGCTAACAGACAAACAGGGGAATTCTGCATAGGTGTGCCTGCAAAATACACTGTGGTCATCATCACACCATGGAATAAAATGGGACCAAGTTTGATTAATTAATTTAATAGAAAAAGGAAAAGGAAAAAAAAACTGTTAGCCTGCCTTTTTTCTTTTTTTTTTTGCCAGCTGTTAGCCTGCATTATAGAAGCGAAAGAACAAAAAAGAATCGTTTCCTTGCTAATGAATACTTCTGTGGCTTCTTGGCTTGCTCCGTATTTTTGATTAATTAGCTTCTCTCCAAAAAAGCTCTCTACAAATTAGATATGGGTGTTTGGAATCACATTCAAAAAAATTATTTTTACGCTTTATGAGATAAAATTCCTATAATATATTTACCAGTATTCATCTGGCCTTAGATGTAAAATTTAGTTTGAGGGTGAATGTCATTCCTATATGTAAGATTTTTCCCCATTTTATTTTTTATATTTATTATTTTTTAAAATTAATTTTCCTGACTTATAAAATGATATATAATTTAATGTTATACATCAATATTTTATAGAGATCATGTTATATATGTTATAATTAAATAATTTATTTAACTTCTTTAATCTCCTCAAATTATATGGATATATTTTATATTAAAGACCATAGGAGTAAATTAATTAAACAGGACATCCTCATTCTATTTTGGGAAAATTACCCTGACATCTTAAAGAAGAAACTTAATCACCAAAAAGTCTCAATGATAACCAAAAAGCATATATGACAAGTGAGTCATTTCTTACATTGAAATTTGACATTACATGCTTCTCATTCATTATTGAATTTTTTTAATAATTAAGTCCCTTCTTTAACACCACATGGTAATTACCCCCTTTTATTTTTCTCCTCTTTGCAATATAGAAGACACAGATCATCACATAAATCTCAAATCTCTACACCTTTTAGGCGTACATTGGTTGGGTTGAGCCTTATATATATAGCTCAAGACTTGTCATTTGTGGGTTCGGCCCGGCCCATTATAATCTAATTTTGTTTTTAGGAATGAAACAAATACAAGCATTGAGTTTTCTTGAGGGTGTGTGCAACTTCTTGAGGGAATATTAATTGTACGGAATAATTAGAGCATACCATGGTTGTGCATAAAAATGGTGAATCTTGAGATGGTGTACTTGTTACACAGAAAGTGTATGATTAGTGTTAAATGAAGTAATGTATGGAAAAAAAAGTGTTCAATGAAGTATAGAATTAGTTGTGTATTAGGCCTGGTTAATTGGCCCATTATATTGGTAGTTTGTGTTGTATTTGGATAGGATATATAGTGCATAGTATATATATTATAATCTGAATAATAAAATGATGTTATGGTCCTGTTGTAATATGGCCCAATTGTGTTAATAATATTTTTAGGTTTTCCAGTTTAATATGGTATCAAGCCCAGGTTCATTGGGTCAATTTATTTTTGGTTGGACCTTGAGATGGTGGTGAACCAAGATCCGGTTTCTTGGTATCCACTTGGTTGACAATTCTCAGCGATGTTCTGAGTTTCTTGATTCCGCGATGATACCCTGTGCCGTTGAACCTCACCGTCGAAGCCTCCGGTAGGGATAGCTATCAGTCCCAGCAACCGTTGTTGTCGAAGTCTAGCCGTTTTGTTTTTTCATCCTGGATAGTTATCGATTGAAGTCCAGGTCGCCACCCTTTGCCAAATTGGTTTGTGAACACCGCCGTCAAAGCCTAATCGGCGTTTAGATCAGTGGAGGAACGTCAATCTCACCTTCTTGCCCACGGTGATGGTGACGGTAACTTTTGTCGTGATTGAAGATTGCCACTAGTGAGACTGTTGTTGACGAAGGCAACATGCAATAGCAAATCAGAGAAGAATACCAGGTTTGATTCAAGCCACACACCTCTTTTCTTGAAGATTGGAGGGAAATTTTGACGAATCCTCTCTAATCGTGAACCTCCGTCAACGTGTGGATGTGTGGGGACCTTACAAGGAACCTACACATTAAGGATTTCATTATTTTCTTACTATTGTGGATGATTTCTCTAGATATACGTGGGTGATTTTGATGAGAAATAAAACTGAAGTGATGGACATTTGAAAACCTTCTTAGCTTAAGTGCGAAATCAGTTTCAAGTTTATATTAAAACTGTGAGAAGTGATAACGGTGCTGAATTTATAAATACTGAAAATAAGAAAATGTTTGAGGAAAATGGAATTGTTCACCAAAATCTGATGCTTACGTTTTTCTTGGCTACTCTAACACTACGAAAGGATATATATTATATAATTTGAAAACCAAGTTTATTTTCATTAGTAGACATGTTGTGTTCTTAGAAGATAAGTTCCCTTTTAAAGATTCTTTGGACACAAATTTAGGGGGAGCACAATCACGAAATGTAGATTTTTTCTTATATGAAAATGAGAATGTTGCAGATTTGGATAAACAAACAGTTGCTCCTGATAGTTCTAGTCCTGGCATGAGAGAGTTGAGTGATCTCCCTTCAGAGGCCCAGCAGAATCCACCTAATTTGTCTCCATTGTCTTCAACTAATAATGAAGGTATATGCAACATAAGGACAACACAGGATAGGCCCTTCCGATCAAGAAAGCCACCTGGTTGGCTCACATATTATGATTGTACATGTTTGCATTACACAAACACACTAAGGATTGATGACATAAATGCTGTGAATTACACGAAAATGTCACAGGGTAGAAATATCCTTTATCCAATTCAGCATTACTTATATTATTGTAATATTTCTTCATCATATAAACATTATCTGTTATGCACTGATACAACTGTTGAGCCAATGACATGATGAAGCTGTTCAAGATGACAGATGGGTCAGGGCTATGCAGGAAGAAATACGTGTACTGGAGACAAATCATCCATGGGATATTATAGACCTTCCACTGGGGAAAAGATCAATTGGGTGCAAATGGGTCTACAAGGTGAAATATATGGCTGATGGGAGCATTGACAAATTCAAGGCTTGACTTGTAGCAAAGGGATATAATCAAAAAGAAAGAGTGGGCTACTATGATACATTTTCTTCGGTAGTCAAGATGGTAACGGTAAGAGTAGTGCTTAGATTAGCTTTAATTAATAAATGGTCTTGTTTTCAAATGGGTGTACATAATGCATTCCTCCAAGGAGACTTGGACGAAGATGTCTATATGCAAGTGCCTCAAGGTTTTAAAGGGGTTGGTGCTAATAAGGTGTGTAAGCTTGTGAAATCCCTGTATGGGTTAAAACAAGCATCCCGACAATGGAACATTAAACTCACACAAGCACTTCTTAATGGAGGATTTCGTAGGAGCAAACATGATTATTCCCTCTTTATTAAAGAAGGGGGAGCACAATTTATAGTCGTGCTTGTATATGTGGATGATCTTTTGATTACAGGAAATAATTTGGAAGGAATCAATGCTGTGAAAGAACACCTACATAAAAACTTCAGAATTAAGGACCTAGGATCATTAAAGTATTTCCTAGGGCTAGAAGTGGGGAAATCTGAACGAGGTATTGTTTTAAATCAAAGGAAATATGTTTTGGACTTGTTAAAAGACACAAGATTGAGTGCAGCAAAACCAGAGTTGACTCCAATGAGAGAAAATCAGAATCTGTGTCAAGTTCTAGATACTAGAAAGAAGAAGAATGAAGAAGGGGGTCGCTGGAAGAAAAGGAAGATTGATCCTATTTTGAAGGAACCGAAGGTTTATAGACGGTTGGTTGGTTGGTAGATTATTTTACCTTACTATGACTAGGCCTGATATTGGTTTCTCTGTGCAGGTGTTGAGTCAATTTATGCAAGAGGCACAACAATCTCACATGGTTGCAGCTATGCGAGTAGTACACTACTTGAAGGGAAGCACTGGAGTTGGAATCTTATTGTCACATTCAAGAGACATAGAGTTGCAATGCTTTTGTGATTCCGATTGGGCTGCGTGTGGTGACTCTTGGAGATCCATTACCGGCTATGTAATTAAACTTGGAGATTCAATTGTGTCTTGGAAATCCAAAAAGCAGTCAACGGTCTCCACGTTGTCCGCCGAAGCTGAGTATAGAGCTCTAGTCATGACAACCTTTGAAACAACTTGGATTGCTAGTTTATTGACAGATTTGGGGATTAAAAGGACACGGCCTGCTGCTGTTTTTTGTGCCAGTGAAGTGGCTATACACATCGCAACGAACCCAGTATTTCATAAAAGGACTATATTGAAGTGAATTGTCACTTTGTCTGGGAGAAACTTCAGGAAAAGTTAATTAGTTTGCATCATGCGAGGTCTTATTTACAGCTTGCTGATATATTGACAAAAGCACTAGGGTCTGATGCATTTCATGGTCTATTAAGCAAGTTGGGAGTCTACAATGTGTATACTTCCAACTTGAGGGGGAGTGTTAAGTGAAGTATATAATTAGTTGTGTATTGGGCCTGATTAATTGGCCCATTGTATTGGTAGTTTGTGCTGTATTTGGTTAGGATATATAGATAATATAGTGCAGAGTATATAGAGCTGGGAATCAGGGCCAGCCCTTGACGGGTCAGGGCCTAAAAGGGTCGGTCCTACAGGGCCCGAGGTAAAAAAAATTGTCATTTTTCAAAGCCCGTCCCGAGAGCATGAGGGCCCGCAGGGCCTGAAGCTATTTACACAAGATTTAACTACATGTCTACACGCCTTATGCAATAAAACAAATACTGTTACTAATTCATATTCAAAGATAAAAAATAGTATCCACAAATAATTTACAGTCGCACAAAAGTATAAGAAGGCAAGAAGTTAAATATTCTAAGCAACTTGAGTATGACGACTATCATTTTCATCTTCTTCACCATTATCATCAATTTCAAAAAAATTTGATTGTGCTTCAGTTTGAGTAGTAGGCTCTACTTGAAGGTAAAAATATCAAGAATTTCTTCTCCCAAATCATGAATATATTCATAATCTTTATCTACAACAAAGAATAATCTAAAATGACAAATAACTCTATAAAAAACATAAAATACAAATAAATTAGTAAATTACCATCATATGTGAAATTTTAGAGTAAATAAGAAATATCTAACGTATTTTTCTTATAAAATAAGAAATATCTTTTATAAATTTTTTATTTTTATGATTCTTAATACAAAATATTCTTATGAAATTTAATTTTAAAAAAGATAATAACAACTAAATATTTTCAACATCATTAACAAAATATAAAATATCAATACTATTATTATCATATAAATAATTTTTAAAAATAAAAAATATATCAGGCCCTACAGGGTTGGCCCTTTTAGGCCCGCGTTCACTTTTTAAGCAAAATTTTTAAGCCCGGTTTTTGCAAATTCAGGGCCTAAATGGGCCGGCCCGACGGACTCGGCCCGTTTTTCCGACTCTAAGAGTATATATATTATAAGCTGAATAATAAAAGGATGTTATAGTTCTGTTGTAATATGGCCCAATTGTGTCAAAAATATTTT
Organism: Albizia julibrissin; assembly: GCA_037074505.1. Classification (NCBI taxonomy): domain Eukaryota; kingdom Viridiplantae; phylum Streptophyta; class Magnoliopsida; order Fabales; family Fabaceae; genus Albizia; species Albizia julibrissin. The sequence goes on along the minus strand of CM073488.1, from coordinate 35,587,241 downwards.
TGGGTTTTCCGGTTCAATAATTAGAATAGAAGGACACAATGAACATTCGATAGAAGCAAAAAACAAAATAAGAAGGCCCATGGGTGTGCGCAATGCACACAACTAAACACAAACCCATAAAAGTAAATTAAAAATATTTAAACAACTAAATTAAAATGAGATTGTTGTTGTTGTGTGTCTGTGTGTGAATGTGTCACCTTGGAAGTTGCCCGTGACTATAGGCCAACCAGTAAAAGATAAAACTATGTGTCTCACATTTCTTCCATTATGATGTTAGTCTTGTAGACATCAGACATTGATAAAGCATAAGTTTTTGTGGCTCAAATCCATCCTCACACTTCTTTATGTTGTGCCTCATTTGACTTTTTTTTTTTAAAAAAAATCTGGGACAATAACATTCCCAGCCTCATGAAATAATTATTTACACTTTGGTCCCTACTTTATTAAGAAAAAAGTGTTAATAACTTTCTTATAGAGAACCTAAATGTTATTGAGAAAATTCGAATTAAATCTCGTTTGAATTTATAAAACCCCTGAAAGGTTTGTTAAGAAATGGAAAGGAAAAATATGTTATAGGGTAGAAATATGATATTTTTCAAATATTGTGCTTTTATCAAAATACCCTCAGTTATTTTTAAAAGAGGCAAGTTCCCCTCACTGACTGTCGGCCTGCACCACATATTGGCGGTTGGTCACCGGACTTCCGATAATAACTTGAGTATTTGGTATAGGGATTGACAATTAGGGGTGTTCACTTCCATCCCATCTTGGTTGTCCCATAAAATTAATACGAGGATGGAACAGGATGCGAAACAGGTTTTATTCCGTCCCGGTTTTTTATCCTTTCCCTGAATTATGTTGTTATTAGTTTAATATGCATAATATATCTAATATGTTTATTTTTTTACCAAAATATCTAATATTTTTATTAAAGATATAACTAATATCTATTTTAAAAAGATATTATCTTATAATCTTTTTTATATTGATTTTATTAATATAAAAGGATTATTATCATGTATTAGTTATATCTTTAATACAAAATATTATAAATATTTAAGAAAACCCTCATAGTCGCTCATGTAGGTGTCATTATCTTTGTTCACTCTACTCTCTCTCTCTCTCTCTTTTTCACTTGGTTGCCTAATTCTTTACAAAATACTATGAATATTTATTATCATCGTTCTTATTAAGTTTTTGTTTTAATTATTCCTTATTTTTTTTTTATTATGCTTTTGACCTAAAAATGATAAAAGAGGATGATTACGTATTTGTATGATATATTTTCAATCATCTAGGTTCAATATCCAACTTATACTCATACATTTTAATTTTTACAAGTTCATAAAAGGGGAAAAACTGATGGTCTATATCCTCCCAAAAAAAAAATATGGACATCTAGTTCTTGTCCCAATCCTGACTGGAACATGACAGGGCATAAAACAGTTTTGTTGTCTTGTACCTTTTGTGAGATGAGACGCAAAATAGACCTGTCCCATTTTTGTCCCTTCCCGTGAACACCTTATTGACAACTTGAGCTCCATAAGTTGTCATTATATATATCCAAGTTGCTCCTTGCTATTCTGAAATTGTCATTGCCTATACTTAACTTATCAATGATGCCTGAGGGATATACCCCTATCAAGCGTCGTTAACAACTCGATTATAAGGAATGACAACTTGAATATTGCTATTAGCAACTACCCTTATTAAGTACCGTTGGCAACTTGAGCATATGAAATTAACAGCTTCGGTATAGAGATAGATAATTTGAGTTCCTAAATTGTCAATTTCTATACCAAAGTTATCATTTTTTTTTACTCTGCCGACAACTTCAAAATAGTAATTAGCAGCTTGAGTTTACACGGTGACAGCTTGAAGAATTCAAGTTGTCAATCCCTATATCAAAGTAGTTAATTGCTTTACTCAGGCCAGCTCACCGGCGGGATTGTACCGGTTGGCAAAGCTCTGGCCTTTGAGGGGAACTTGCATTTTTTTTAAAAAGACGAGAGTTATTTTGGTAGAAGCACAACATTTCAAAATCTCATATTCATATTTTATGAGTTGTTTGTCCTTTCCATTTCTGAACAGCCCTTTCAGGGTTTTATAAATTCAAATAATATTTATCTAAAATTTTTCTAATGCTATTTTCGCCTTTGTTTTTGTTTTGTTTTGTTTTTTTTTATAGTTTTTGAAACCAGAAAGCCACCAACATTGGGTAAGGAAGAGAGGCATGTGGTGCATAACTGTATATAATACAGACAAGTGTTCGGCAACTTCAGTTTTGTCCTTTTGTTCCTCTTAATAATTATCATGATTAGAAAACTGAAGATTTACAATTTTTAAATCACAAAATCTTGATTTTTGTAGGTAACCAGGAATGACTTGATAACATTATTCAATAGATCTTATCATTAATTCTAGAATATATTAACTATGACTCTATTAGCGTTTTGCACATATATAGTTATAAATTTTATATTGTCTGTGTTTATATATAGATATAGATATAATTGAAATGGCATAAATGCTTATTTTAAAAAATCATATAATTTTTAAAATTGCATTAACATTACACATACTTCTTATAAGATGTATACTGCCTCCAGTCTTTAATATAAGAATAAATAGATTAATTTAAAGAGATTAATAAAACTAAATAAAATACTTATTTATAACATATATTACATAGTATCTCTGAAATATTTATATTTATCATTATGTTATACTACCTCATAGCCTTAATATAAGAGATAGTTTGGCGAGGAATTTGATTCTAAATATAATATCTCAATCCACTTTGTCTTTCAAACTTATACTCCCTTAATTTTAAATATAAGATAAAATTGATTTTTTTAAAGAGATTAAGAAAGTTAAATAAATTACTTGATCATATCATATGTTGTATATCAGTTTATAAGTTAGACAAAATAGTTTAAAAAAATGATAAATATAAATATTTTAAAATAATTTAATTAGCTTTCTTTGTATCTTTAAGAAAGTCAACTCTGTTTTTTATTTAGGACTGAAGAGAATATTTTTTTTTCAAAATATCCATATTGAATGCATGGATTAAGGGGTTCTAACCAATGGCAATCATAATGAAATATGATAGTTTAGAAAAATCAAATATATTTGTTACAAGTAATTAATATAATTAATTTTCTTAACCTACCCAAATTAATCAACCAGCTCTTATATTAATAATAAGAAGTAGTATATTAATTTATAAGTCAGATAAATTAATTTGAAGAAATTAAAATAGTAAATATAAGTGATAAAATAAAAAAATGTCTCATATTTGTGACCAAAATTCACTTCCAAACTAAGCTAGCTCTTATATTTAACACAGGAGATAATAATATATCATAAAAAAAATTGTTTAAGCTATGTTAAAATTATGTATTTTTTTAAAAATTTTATTTTTTAGAGTTATGCAAAAGTTCACTCCTTTCCCCCCTAAAATATGCATGAATTTTCATTAATAAAAGAGAAGCCTATAATTTCAACATAACTCGGAAACATATATGTAATTTACTTTTTTATTTTGAGAATATATTGGTGTCAGTTTTATAAATTAACGAGATGTTGTGGTACGTACCTTCAACAAAATTCCGGATAATTCACTTTTTTATTGTTTAATCTGACATAGAGTATATTGAAATGGAAAATCTTCGGCTCAGATTTGCATTTTCAACACTTCTTTTAAATATGATTTTTTTAATTAAGAAAAATGTTTTATAAGAACATTGTCATGGGCTTGGAGTCTGGCGCAGCTTACAGCGCCCGTGCGACGTCCCAAGGGTACCACTTCCCTCAGCAATTAGCCTTACCAGATATAGAGCCAACTGGTTTCGCCCTGCTATGGGCTTATCAGGGAGATGACATTAGCCCCGACTAGTTGAATCTTTAGATTGACTTCAGCCCCTACATAGTGAGACTGTAGCATCTAAGAAGAATAACGTCCAAACACTAATGTCATCATTCCATCATCAAATGGTAAGACCAGATGGCCCGTCTTTTGTTGGTCAAACACGGTCACGTCAAACAAGGTCGTGACATTCTCCCCCACCCAAAATCTAGCACACCCTCGTACTAGGAGAGAGAATGACTCTACCCAAGGATCCACCTCGAACCAGCCGATATGGGACTTGCCAGGGTTATGACTTCACCCACCCCGATTCCATCCACCAGGGCTTGACAAGCTCCCCACCCAACCAAACGATACCCCCATCGCCAAGTAGGGGTCCTCCCCATTCCATCTACCAGGGGGCCACCACACCGAACTTTGGAGTGAGGATGACTTCGATACCACTTTGTCACAAGCTTGGAGTTCGGCGCAGCTTACAGCGCCCGTGCGGCATCTCGAGGGTATCACTTCCTTCAGCAACCAGCCTTATCAGATATAGTGTCAACTGGTTTCGTCCTGCCATGAGCTCATCAGAAGGACGTCATTAACCCCCGACCGGTTAAAATACTTAGATTGACTGCAGCCCCTACATAGTGAGACCGTAGCGTCTAAAGAAAACAACGTCCAAACACTAATATCGTCATCTCATTACACAATGATAAGACCAAATGACTTATCTTTTATTAGTCTAACACAATCACACCAAACAAGGTCGTGACAATATGCTCGTCTTCAAAGTTCTAGAACGGTCTTGGAATCGAAAGCTGAGAGATTTGTTAGAAAGAGAACTATTTCAAAAGTGGCATGATTAATTTGAATGCGTCCAATTCCAAAAGCACTCACATGGTTCATGTATTTGAAAATTTGGTGAAATAATTATTTCATTAATTATCATCTCATAATATATATTTTAAAATGATTGCAAATACAAAAGACCCACAAATTATTGTGAAATTCTAATACATAATGATCACGGGATCGTGCAGCTGCTGCTCACACTGCATAGCAAATTGTGTTTGGCATAGCTTATTGTTAATTTATAAGTGTTTTTTATATAAATTTAGATAAAACTCATCTTACATATTTACCTTATATACTGTAAATCATAATTGAAAAACTACTTTTAAAGGCTCCCATCACTATTTCAAATAAACACATGTCATAGTATAATAAAATAACATGAAGAGATTGTAATGTTGTTGTTATCATCATCTCTCACAAATTAAATTAACTCTTATTTGATGACAAAATAAAACTAAAATTTTGCTGTAAAATATAAAAATTTTGGAGAGATGCATATCCTCAATGAGAGCGACGTGCAAACCAATTTGATGATACAAGAAAGCATAAATTTTATACTGAGTTATTGTGTTCGCACTGGAGTTACATTATTTATAATTTATGAATAGTTTAATTTCTTAAGTTTTACATTACATATAGATGTATTTAATGGGAAAAATATTATATAAATGTATAATTTTTTTCTACGCGAGACTGTACTACAATATTTGGTGTGAAATATGGAGGGAGGTCACCTATTTAATTATGGACAAAGTAAAATATTAACATAAATGTAATTTGTTAAAACCCTTATGCCTAACTAATTTCATCATTATATAACCCTTGTATATCCTTTTAATTACGTCTTCCTCATTAAAATAAAAAAGCTATATGAGTGAGTTTGAATATAAAAGTAGGTATTGATCATTTGGTGATGGTTTTTTTTTTTTTTTACCTGAATCATTTAGTGGGGTTAAAGAAACGATTATTTTTAATATTATTATACTAATTATTAATTGCTATGTTTCCGCGGGCCATATAATAATTATTACTACACTAAGAAAGATATGAAGCATGTTTGGATGGCTTTGCTTGAAATAGTGATTGAAACCTTTAAAAGTAGTTTTATAATCATGATTTACGATATATAAGATAAGTATGTGAGAGAAATGTTGTCTCGATTTATGTATATAAATCAATCTTAAGAGTTTATAAGTGCTAATGCATGTAAGCCGAGATAAAACTCATCTCACATACTTACCTCATATATTATAAATCACAATTGAAATATTACTTTTGAAAGTTTCAATCGCTATTTTAAACAAACACATATCCTGAAAAAAGGTATAAAGAAATGTTAGGACGCGTGGGTCACAGGAACATAGTCCCTATATAATCACTAGTGTAGTAATTCATACCAATATTAATAAAGTTTTTTTTAATTATCTTTAATTGATGTGGAATGAATACTTTTTTTTTTGAATTGGGACACTATTAAAATTAGGATAAACATAAATAATATATAATTTTAAGCTATAATTAACTAGAGTAGTATCAATTAGTTAAAAGCTTTTCTTAGTATTATTTTTACCGGAGAGAGTATAAGAGTTAATATAAAGAAGGACAAGAAGAAGCAAATAATTATAACCTAATGATTATTTAGTCTAATAACATGAATGAAAGTTCCTTGTAATCTTACTTGTAACATAGTGTTAGTGCATATTTAATTTCTTTAAATAAATAAATAAATAAAAGTAATGAGAAGAGGGTGCATGGAGTTCACGAGGAGGGTTAGAGTTCACGAGCACATGGCACGCCAGAGGACACCTAAGGTCGTTTCGTACTGAAATACGAGCCAACAAAATCACATGCCATTACAATTCTTTTTTTTTTTTTTTAATAAAAGAACTGAACATTCAGGCAAATTATTGGAGTCACGTAGGCCAAAACAAAACAAAACAACATAGTAAATAATAGGGACTATTAGATGCATTTTTTTTTATAAATTTTATGCGGATTATTAGATACATCATGAATTGAATATAAGTCACATTGGAAAGTATTTAAAAAATTATTTTTTTCGCAGGTACTCTTATATTGGAAATCAAATTGTGTACTTTCTATTTTATAAAATAAAGATCGATGAGGTTAGAATTTAATAAATTTGGTTTAATTAGAGACAATCTTAAAAACTATTGGTAATTTTTAATTAGATACGTAAAATAGTTGAAAAAACGTCTTGTAACAATAAAAATCGAAATTAAACCAACATGACAAGCTAACTTAAAGTGTGGGTCCTTCCATATGTCCTCGGGGCAAAATTAATATACAGAGATATCTCAAGTTCGAATCCATATAAAATACAAAAAATTATTTTGAGAGAGCAATTTTTAGTTGAGTCTAATTGTTCAATAATGCTCGAATCTGAGTTAGATAACCATATGTGAGTGTGCGTTGCTTATTAACAAGCAATCTTCTAGATAATGATGGTGAAAAAATTGTATGTATATATATTCATGCACGTTGATGCTCCTATTCCATTATATTATGTTACTTATATAATAAAAAATAAAAAAACTGAAGAGAAAGGGATATGTGAAGGTGGTGACCAGTTTAGGAGATGGCGATTTATAGAGTAGCGTGCCTTTCATGTAGTGGCATTTTCGTAAATATGTGATAAGACATCTCACATTATTTGATCATATCATCACTCACCAGCTTCATGCAAGGATCCACATTTCCTGTTCATCACCCCAATTTTAGGGTTTTTTTAATTTTTTTTGAAAAAAATACTCCATCATTAAAAATTAATTAGCTTAATATAATGAGTGTTAAAAAATATTTCAGATATTAAGTGTTACAAGAAAAACATTTCAAGATCCTGGTATTGCAGAAAAAATATTTTTAAATGCAGTATTAGAAATTAATTAATTTAAGATATCAGATGGTAAAAATATTTCAAAATGTAACATATAATTTAATCCAAATAAATAAAAATACATAAAAAAAACAAAAGGTCGACCACAAAATTGGGGTAATGAGGGGAATGCGGACCCCTTCATGCCATCAATCTATGTTAACACAAACCCATTTTTGGATCATTACATTGCATCATGATACTTCACCCTCACGCCCCATCCCCAGTCAGCTATTTTCAACCAATTAATACAAATAGTAATAATAATAATTCAATAAAAGTCATTTCAACTTTATAAAATAACTAACCAACAAAAAGGTGCTAACAAGAATCATACTGAAAATCTTTGAAGGGACATCATTTGATTGCGTCATTTGAACCAGTGATTGATCAATATTGAGTTAGAACAAATAAACCACCAAATAAGTTTTTTTCTTCTTCATTTGTATATGCAATTATGGATCAAAATCAAGAGTATGGGCAATTACATATTCGATCCATCAAAGAGAAACGAATTCACAATCATTACCAAAATCCAAACTCTGAAGCTTCTTGTGCATATACAATGGAGTAAACTTTCTTGCTTCATTTGTTTGGTTTCTGTGACACTTTTCTCCCTTGTGAAATTGTCCACTAGTTCAGACATGAACCAAAAATATGGTACTTCTGCTTTTGTTTTTATTCAGAAGGCACAGAAAAAGACACACACACACACATATATATCCTGAAAAAAAGACACAAACCATTCTTCAAATCTGTGGGTGTATTGGAGGTTTTGATTTTCTACTCGAAAACCTTTCCTTTCAAATGATTCTATACGCAACTGTGTACTCTGGTGGTACTCCTTTTGTAATCTTTCAGCTTCCATTTTGTTAATTTAATACACTTTTTCTTTGTACCGTCAAAATTCTCCTTCTTTTCTTAGTCACTAGCAAGCATGTATGCACTTTTAAAAAACAAAAAAACAAAAGAGTAAACCACAAAAGAAACATGAAACCCGAAATAGGGGGAAATCCATCAAAGCAGATACACCCATTCCCCCATGTCAAAGATTAAGGGTTAAATCCCCAAACACTAACAATTTGAAGTTATAAGCGAAATCAACCCACAACCTTTTACTTCCAATAACAGGTCACTGAATTACAGTGTTATTGGCAGCTTTCTCCTTATTTTATTAAAGTACATATCTTCACAGAATCTAATCTAGAGGGGGGGAAATTGTGAAGAAAGGAAGCGTACCCTCTCTCTCTCTCTCTCTCTCTAATATATATATATATATATATATATATATATATATATAACTGAATAATCTAAGTGATCTAAAGAAGGGGAGTGGGTTAAGAAGACAAAGCAACATAAAAAAGTGTTATATATAACTGAATAATCTAAGTGATCTAAAGAAGGGGAGTGGGTTAAGAAGACAAAGCAACATAAAAAAGTGTTGGCCCGTGAAGGCTGCATGTGATAATAAAGAGCTGTTATAATCAGTGCTCTCTTGACATCTCTTAGACCCACTCACGTGCATCATTTTGGCCTTTCCATCAAATCTTGTTTATTACCAACTTAATGCACACTCATTTCCTTTTTTACACACACACGCGCGCACAACTGTATCCCTAATTGCTAAAATAATTTGCTCTCACCACCTACAATGATTGACTCAAAAGTAAAAAAAAAAAAAAGGTTAAGTTTCATTGTAATTTACAATGTACAATTAATTCTTACACTCCTTGTTCTGCATTTTGTCTTGTACTTTGTTTAAGCATCTATGTTAGAGTCCATTATGTAACACTAAAACATGCTACCTCTTGAAAGAAATGTTGGTGTGCATTATCAAGGCCTTTTGGATTATGTGGCAAAAAAGCATTCCTAATTTCTAACCAGAATTCACATAAAGCAAAACAGACTGATCACTAAAAAGAGATTTAATAAAATAAAAGGAGAATGAAGCATAAATACCTTCCATTATCAGGAATAATTTATAGCTTTGTCTGCCTTCACAGTATTATTAAGCTCTCAAGTTTCATGTCCAAAACTCCTTATATAAATATAAATGTCAGCAGTTTGTTTTTGGCAATGCAAAGAAGAAGCTCTCTGTTTTTCTCCTTCTCCTTCTCTCTCTCTCTCTTCCCCCTTCCCTCTCTCTGTGTTTCTCTTTCGTCTCTCTACCCACATTCCCATATAACCAGTAAAAATGAGAGAATTTAGCTTCAGAAGCCTCACATTTATGGTTTTGGTTGCATTTCTAGTGTGGTCTTCCAATTTTGAAGCCTGCATTGCAAGAAGAGGCAAGCATTGGAGGCAAAACAGAGATGTGTCAGCTTCTCTGTACAAGAAGAAAGGAAAGAGCCATGGCAATAAACACAACAACCACCATGGAGGAGGAGGAGGAGGATCACATTCTAAACCAAAATCTCCTCCACATTATAAAATTACTCCATCACCACCAACTTCATCACTACCACCACCACAACCACCAATTCCTAAGCCAAAGAAAGGAACTCCTTCAGCTTCACCACCAAAAGGTTACAATGTGGGTCATTCTTCCACCTTCAATGTCCTAGATTTTGGAGCTAAGGGCGATGGAAAAACTGATGATACAAAGGTAAGTTCTTTCATTCCCGTTTTAGACTTAGAAATTGCTGACAAGTTGACACATCACAGACTAATAAGATTTTTCATACTATCTCTGAATTCTGTAGCCAATGAGAATTCAGGGGAATCCTCTGTTTGTATAATGGAATTCAGGGGAAATTGCATGAGACATAAAGGAGAAGATCTCATATTTCTTATGCTTAGAATGTACATACGCTATTCAGCATTCCCATTAGGATTCAGAGAAGTTGAAATTTCGAGCATAGCTTACCTTAGCTTGAGTATCAAACAGTTTTAACAGTTTAACACATATATTCACTAATTTTTTAACATGAAAATTAAATAAGCTTAAATTAAAAAAATAAATTATTAATTTAGTCACAGATGACATTGGGCTCAGGGTGTCCCAAGTCAGAAAAAAGGAATCTTATCTCCTTTTCTAACCTCTAATTAGGGGTTCTTTCAACAAACAAATTTGGTAGTAGTGGTAAGAATAATATATGTCACCAGGGGATAGAACGCAGAGTAAATATTTTCTGTCCTTTCTTCATGTTCAGCGTGTGACAAACTGACAATGGAGTTAATAATAGTAATAAATGAAAATTTCCTGGGAATGTTGGTCAATATAAAATTTAAAGCTCCTCACCTTTTCATGATTCGAAAATAATATAACTCATTTTTTATCATCATATTTAATATTCGTACAATAAAGATATGACCTTTTTCGATTAAGTTGATAGACGAAAGTTGAACAGTTAAAAGTGCATAATAAGGAGGAGGAGGAGAAGAAGACACAGAACAACCCAGCGAGAGGGATGGCTCACCAAGAAAATGATTCTGGCTACGGTAGTTAAGGGTTAAGTCGTAACTTCTAGAAGAGCGGTTAAAACTTAAAAAGGCACACAAACTAACACCTTGCCACATTGGTTAGGTTGGTCCAAAGAAAGAAAACAAAAAACAAAAAATCAACCTCATTGCTTAGATATCATATATTATGGTTTTACTTACTGTAATGTAAATATTATCTTGGATGCAATGCAGGCATTTGAAGCTGCATGGGCAGCTGCATGTAAGGTACAAGCATCAACGATGCTCATCCCAGCAGATTACGTCTTCTTCGTGGGACCCATTTCCTTCTCTGGTCCATACTGCAAACCCAATATAGTTTTTCAGGTAACACGAGTGACCTACAACGGAAAAAGCACAGGCATAGTAAAGAGAAACAGTTGTACAGGACCAAAACATACATGTGATAAGATAAATGCTTGTATTTATGATTTATCAGACAACAACAACAACCACAAGAGCAAAAAACAACCTATGCGTCTGTCATATTGCAACATTCAGAAAATCACCTAGTTAATACTTAATAGTTAATACCACCTCTTCTTCTTTATCCTCTTATTCTTCATAGGATGCTCACTAAGAGATTCCTGGTTACTTGCAATCTATTAAAGGACAAAATAACTAGTTCATCATGTAACAGTGTCAAGTGTCAGTGCCACTTGTTAGGTAACACTTTCATGTCAGTTGATGAAGTTGGACGATACTTTTTTAGATTTACCTGCACACTACAGTTACCTACATGTGCTGATACATACTACTACTATAGCTAGCCACCGACACTTTTTTGTTTTGTGAGGCTAATATATGATGAGATTTTTTTTGTCAGCTTGATGGAACAATTATTGCCCCAACAAATCCCCAGGCGTGGGGCAGAGGATCGTTGCAGTGGTTGGATTTCACAAAGCTGGTTGGAATTACCATTCAAGGAAAGGGAGTCATTGATGGAAGAGGCTCAGTCTGGTGGCAAGACCAGCCATTTGATAATCCCATTGATGATGAAGAAAAGCTCATAGTCCCACTAAACAACTCTGCGAAGAGGCCTCCTCCGATGCCGGTAATCAACAATAACATTAGCTTCGCAAGTACATAGTAATGATTTCAATATCTCATCCTCTGAAGCTGATAGATCACACTTCTGCAAACTGTACTTACAGGTTCAAAGTGAGCTGGGAGGGAAAATGCCATTCATCAAGCCAACTGTGAGGACCATATTATGAAAGATTCTGAAAAATAGTGGGATTCATGTCTAGTAAACACTAAACACTGTTAACATGATGATTTTCTTGTTTTTGCACAGGCACTACGGTTTTATGGCAGTTTTAATCCAACGGTCACGGGCATAACAATTCAAAATAGCCAACAGTGCCACCTCAAGTTTGATAATTGCAATGGTGTCCTGGTCCATGATGTGAGCATTTCATCTCCTGGAGACAGTCCCAATACAGATGGAATTCACCTTCAGAATTCCAAAGATGTTTTGATTCACAGCAGTAAATTAGCTTGTGGTAATACTTTAATTACTGATCAGTAATTGCACAGCTCCATGTTTATCTTTAAAAGTATAAGGTACTTTTGATGGTAGTGTACTAGTGTAGAACATAGAGACAAAAACAGGAAACAGAAAAACAAAGCTTATAGATGGTTGGTTTATAAAGCTCAATAAGAGCATGGTCTTATCTACCTTATCCATTGCCCAAAGAAGTTGGACACGTGGCAATTAACTATCTCCCGGCACCTCACATATTACAACCATAACTATATATGGCCCGTGTCAAGTCCAAAATCCTCACCGCATCATCCAATGCTAAATTACTCTCTGAATCTGCAGACAGGAATACTTCTTATCTGCGTCTTTTATGCCAGCCTTGTCTTGTATTAGCCAACAAAATAATTGCATAGTGCTTCTCATTCCTCCCTGCCGACGGCTATCAAATGGAGGGCCCCACTTATTAATCTAACTGACCACTGGATACATATAGCAATCGGAAAATCCATTACAAGATAACCCAAGTTCTTAACAGATAGCAAAAAACCACACCATAGAGACCAATAGGCATATTTAGTTCAAGAAGGGTAAGTGAAGCTTTGAATTCGAACTGTTTTGCAGGGGATGACTGTATTTCCATACAAACTGGATGCTCAAATGTATATGTGCACAACGTGAACTGCGGCCCAGGGCACGGAATCAGCATTGGAAGTTTAGGGAAGGATAACACAAGAGCCTGTGTCTCAAACATTACTGTCAGAGATGTCAATATGCACAACACAATGAATGGTGTCAGAATCAAAACGTGGCAGGTAAAATATATTCAACCCCATATATATAATTGAAGGTTATAAGATGCAAGACAAAACAACTGGTCCACACAACGCACAAGCAGTAAATTGACTTCCGCACAATCTTTTTACTACCAAGTGAAAAGTTAAAAGAAATAACTTAACTGTTATAAAAACATTGCTAGTCTGCTAATTGGATTGCTGGGGTTATGGAACTTTTAGGGCGAAAATACCTTCACAAAAAGTCAATTTGAGCAATTTTGAAACTTGTCGTCTCGTTTCACATAGAACTTCAGGGTGCAGATAAAAATCGAAAAAATACTAAGTAGAGATGCAGATTTTGATAAGCAGTACAAAATTGAACTCTTTTTGTAAGCTATTATCCAACTAATGATCTCTGTGGTGAATTTATAAGTGTTAGATATTGATCAATCAGTTCTTGCAAAGTTTCATTCATTCCAAGCACTCCGGTCTCCTCCAAGATTAGAGCTTCGTGAATATGTTTGATCACCTATAAATTATGACATTTTTTGCAGGGGGGATCAGGTTCTGTACAGGGGGTCTTCTTCTCAAACATTCAAGTTTCTGAAGTTCAACTGCCAATTGTGATAGACCAATATTATTGTGATAAAAGGGCATGCAAAAACCAGACATCAGCTGTGGCTCTTCAAGGAATCACCTATGAAAGAATAAGAGGAACATACACAGTCAAGCCCGTGCATTTTGCCTGTAGCGATAGCCTGCCATGTGCAGATGTTACTTTAACCTCCATAGAGCTAAAACCACTTCAAGAACAATACCACCTATATGATCCATTCTGCTGGCAGACTTTTGGAGAATTAAGAACTCCGACAACTCCACCAATTGCTTGTCTGCAGATTGGGAAGCCATCAAGCAATCGGGTTCAGATTGATCATGATCTGTGTGGATAGCAAGATCTAAAATTTCCTTTACACCATTAGCTACTTAGGTAAAGCATGTATATTATAGAAGTCCTATGCTATAGGAAATTTTTCTTCAATAGGGCAAATACGATTTACCATCATGATATAGTTTGATGGCCCTGCCTTTAGCTAGAGGCCAATGAATAGTGGGCAAGGCAGCCTTGTACCTATGGCATTGCCTGAGTGTGAGATTCTATACGCGTGCTTGCATCAGTTTGTGCAATAAAAATTTCATTATCATCTAGACATATCCTGACTCATGAAAAAAATTTACCCCCCCCCCAAAAAAAAAAAAAAAGTTTCTAGAACAATTTACAACCTAAACAACCAGCAAATCCAGCCATACATAAAGGAGAAACACAACCGACATCAGACACGATTATATTCTAGTAATTACTAACGTGTTATTTGTCTCTTTCATGATAAGGAGGGGAGAGTGGAACAAATGATAGATGCCTCTTCATGATTTCAGAACTAGGCCACAAAACTAGTTTGTATGCCTTTATTAATCTGGTTAGCCCAGTTAAGTTTTAGTTAAAAGTAAAAAATTATATGTGCTTTTGCTCATAGGAAAAAATAAAGTAAATGGAGGGAAAAGAAGAAGTTGGATTCATCAGAATGAGCAAGCTTTCATTGTTTCAGGGAGATTTAACATCAAGGTAACAATCTGAACATAGGGCACTTGATCCAGAAAATCCATCACACCAGCCAGACACAAATCTGTGTTAATGTGCATGTAGGAAGTGAATGGAAGATGTAGCCGTTGTTGATGAATGCATTGGTTTCTGCTTCTACAAGTGTTTAAGAAAATCTAAAAACATCACCAAAAGGATATATGGAGGAACTAACTTCATTCTCAAACCCTAAGGCTGGAGATGGCCATCTATTTACTGGGCAATTAAACTTCCTAGATTTTAATTTTCAGGAGATGAGATCACATAGTCTGCATTGAGCTTTCAGAGCTCAAAAGTTAAGGATTAAAGCATAAAACGAATTTCATGGTGGAGGCAACCAAATCCAATTCATGAATTCCTGAATGACTGAATACATAGATCCTACACAATTTAAAGATTCAAGAATTACATAAACAAATGAGGTCCTCGCGGGACCTGAAAATGATTGAATACTTAAGCCGTGTTAACAAAATTCATCACGAACCGCCATTCAAAATCCGATAGCTTCCATCGAAGAGAACAAAGCAAGTTTTCACATAACATTCCGTTTCAACCTCAAGTGATTCCTTCCGGAATTTCGGAAACTATTCATTTCGGCTCAGTGAGTGAGCGATCGGATTCGGGGTAAAGGAAAGGGAGGAGTACAGCTTCTGAGCGCGTCGCAAAAGCAAGGCAATGAAACCCACCGTTTCGCTTCGCTTTTGTTAACCGTCAGCTAACTGTGGTTAACTTGTTACCGAATCAACTCATCTTATCTTATCCAAATCGCCCCAAGTTGAGACCATAAACAAATACCATGTTGCCTCCTATCTTCAACGTCTCACTCAAATGGACCTCCAAACAGTCAAAATCTCTCATTTTCATCTGTGAAAGCTCTTAAATCAAGTAGGGTTAGAGACTAAGAGCCAGAGTTCCAATGGCAGAGAAGGACCTTTACGCTATGAGGAGGAGGGTGGGCTCGATAGCAAACCATCTCGCTCCCTTTCACTCTTTTCAAAATGGGGCAGTGGCGTTATGTAATACTTCCATGAAAGATAGCTACCACAGGGTTCATGGTGACGTTCCTTCTCATGAGGTTTTCTGGAGGAGGATCGCTTCTGATGAATCTGGCAAGGAATATACAGACATTATATACGAGAAGGCTGAAGGAGAAGCCATAGCAAAGGTGGGTTCCTATAATTCTAATTCAGTCCCTTTGCAGTTATTATTATTATTTTTTAAATTGTTGAAGTGGCATCGTTTTGATTGTGTCTGGTCAACTCTTGCAGATCACCATTAATAGGCCAGAGAGAAGGAATGCTTTTCGACCCCATACCATTAAGGAGCTTATTCGTGCTTTCAGTGATGCTAGAGATGATAGCTCTGTGGGTGTGATCATTCTCACTGGGAAGGTACCCATCAGACACACATATATATGAGCAAGATCAATGTGCTAACTAACATGTCTTTACAAACTAACCATGATGTCTTTGACTTCTAGTTTCATGAACTATATTTATCATATGAATCACAAGAATTCATATGAAACGCCCAGTTCTAAATAGATGAATTACATCATACCAATAACTGTTCATTCCTTTGCAAGTCTCTAGAAAGTGAATTATGTATTTTGTATTTATTAGACTAATTGAATTTAGTGATTTAAATAAAACACTATAAACAACGATTTTGATCTTTTTGAAATACTCACCCTTAATTCCCAACAACATATGGCTATCGTATCATGTTATCTGCAAAAAGCCAAACTGAGGAATAGTTTATTGAAGACATTGGCATCTTTAGCATGACTTGGAGTATGACAGGTATCATGGGATCAAAATGATGTTATATCAGTTATCTCCTATACTAGTTTGCCATCTTGCCATCCACCTGTTGTTGGTGAAGCTATCTTGTCTCTATACCTTCAATGGGTTCCATCTTGACAATTGACAACGCTGAACTTCATGTGATTCACTACTTATATGTTCAGACTATTGTGAATTTTTTCCCTTGATGGTGTATATGTTATTATAGGGAACCAAGGCATTCTGTAGTGGTGGTGACCAGGATTTGAGAACTAAAGATGGTTATTCTGATTTTGAAAGTATTAGCCGCCTTAATGTGTTAGATTTGCAGGTAAATTAGTTGATTGCTCGACGTATAACTGTATTTATCATGATGTTATTAAAAAACATCTTAGCCCTTCCTTATCCTTCTTCCTTATTCTTCTCTTGCAGGTGCAGATCCGTCGTCTTCCAAAACCAGTGATTGCTATGGTTAATTTCTCTCGTGCTTTTACCTTTTCTTTTCGTGAACTTTGATATTCAAACCTCCTCAAAATTCTGCTGACAATATGATTTATACTTTCTCGCTTCTTGGTAATTCTTATTAGATCTATAATATTCTCCTGACATTTAAAAACAGGTAGCAGGTTATGCTGTTGGAGGAGGCCACATATTACATATGGTCTGTGATCTAACTATCGCAGCAGATAATGCTATCTTTGGCCAAACTGGTCCTAAGGTGCTTGTATCATTTCCCTCTTCATTTAGGACACAGTTTGTGTCATATATATCTAGAAGTGATCAAGCATCTACTATAGGAAGTCCAACATCCAAAATATAAAAAGCTTGTAAGGAGTCCCATTTTTTATTTTTTATTTTTGCCTGATGTAAGGAGTCCTAATTTAGTAGCTCAAGCTAATTCTTATGATAGATAACTCCAAATTCAATCGTATACTAAACATTCAAATAAGAGGATATGGTCTATTATATTGAGAATACAGAAATTTGTTTCTTTTAATAGAGAAACAACTTCACGAGCTTATAGCGTTTTTCTGTTTCTGTGCACAAGGCAGGTAGGAAGCTTTGATGCTGGTTATGGAAGTTCCATTATGTCACGTCTGGTATAAGCATCACTTACTAAAATATTTACCGAATCATGTTCATAGATGGTGGGATTCATAAAAAATTGAATCTTTTTACAGGTGGGGCCCAAAAAAGCACGTGAGATGTGGTTTCTCACGAGGTTTTATACTGCTGAAGAAGCAGATAAAATGGGACTTGTAAACACAGTTGTTCCTGTAAGTTAAATTTTCTGGCTTATTGAGTTCTTGGAACTGCAATATGATGCAGTTTGCTCTCTGAAACTCACAGTGAATATGTAACGTTTGAATTTGGTATACAGCTAGAGAACCTGGAGAAAGAGACAGTAAAATGGTGCCGAGAGATTCTGAGGAACAGCCCAACTGCGATCCGAGTTCTCAAATCAGCTCTTAATGCAGTGGATGATGGCCATGCTGGACTTCAGGTATATATTGTCATTTAAGGTTCCAACTTTCAATATTCCATTAGCTCATACTCAAATAAGGAGTTATTTCAATGCATCTAAGTTCTCAATATTGATATACAAGGTGTACCCGGAGAAAAGCAGAGATGATAGATGTGAAAATGAGATATGATTGCATGAAATCACCCAATGTCACATCCTTTCTCATTTTTTTATATAAAAAAGTTTAGATGAGTTGGATCTTAGGGGCTCATTAGCGTTAGAGCATGCCTCCAGGTTTAAAAAATATTCACAAAGAGGTATTTACAGATATTGTTGATTAATGAGATTCTCACATCTGCAACGGAACATTCTTTCTCACTTTTTCAATATATAAATGCATGAATATAGAAAATTGGGAGAATGACAATTGGGGATCTTTGTAAGAAAATTTATGTTAAATGAGGATCTTTAAGTTATAAATTTCGAGTTGGGGCCTTTGTACCCTGACAATTAACATCAAACAATTCTCTTAAGGCTTTCTTAAGTGTAAGGTTGTGAGTTCAAATTCTAAGTAAAAGGTAGAATAGGTGTGTGAGTTATGACAAAGAAGTTTTAAATTCTGAAGTTATAGTTATAAACAAGTTCTTATTTTGTATGAATTCCCTTATAAGCCCTTCATGGTCATTCTTCCTAAAAAATTCACATTCCCTCTCTCTCTCTCTCTGACAGAAATGGGAAACATATCGCACCCAAAAACTTGAAAATTGAAGGGCTTCTCTTCACCATTGCTGACATGGATTAATACCAAATTATAGAGAGCTTAGTAGGGATATATGTTTAATTTTAGGATTTTGGTAAACAAAGTATTGCAGTATTTGGAGCTTTGCCTTTGGGATCAAATGCAAAGCACTGATGTTTAATTTGTGTTGATGTGAAATTGCAGGAGCTTGGTGGAAATGCAACGCTCATATTTTATGGCACTGAAGAAGCTAACGAGGGAAAGACAGCATTCATGCAACGTAGAGCTCCTAATTTTTCCAAGTTTCATAGGAGACCTTGATTTCATTATCCTTTTTTTTTTTGTTTCTAATTTAATTTAATTTATCCATCATTTTTGAAAAATCTTCAAAACTAGTCATTTCCCCAAAGTTATACAATTGCTCTTGTCCTCAAGTTATTGTTTGAAGATAAAATTCTTAGTTAAAAAAATAAAAAAGCATAATCATGTTACATATGTAAATTTGGCATGATATGCAAAATGTATTTAAGTATTTTTCTTTGATGAACCAATATCTATACTATCTATATAAAATTTATAAGAAAATAAATTATTGATAACTTATGTAAACATTTGTTATTATGATTTTATTTGTTACAATTAAAAGGCTTAAAGAACTACAAAATCACAACCTAAAAGGGTAAAATAAAATAACTTGGCTTCTCTCCTCCCCGGGGGGGCCTCTCATTCTTTACCTCAAAAGTACATAGTTTTGGGCAAACAAAGCCAGGGGAACACTTAATTTATTTAAAAAAAAACATATCATTACCTTAAAAATAGTTCAGTAAATCATAAATTAATTTTTAGTAGACTTAACATCTTAAAATAACTTTTTAGTGCCAGCCAATATCTAGCACTTAATACTCTAAAGTATATATTTTCCAATAGATACTGGGTTAGGGTGTTAATTATACTAAAAATTAATTTAAGAAGCTGAACATTGGTGAAAAAATATTTCAGAATACTATATGCTATTTTTTCCAAAAAAATAAATAATAAAACTGCTCTCTTAGGTTTGTTTACCCAAAACTACAAATTTCTGGGTAAAGCATAGGAGCATACAGAAAAAGAAAAGAAAAGAAGCCAACTTCAAATTAAAAAGAGCTTAAAAGTTAAAAATACTTCCACTGGCCAAAAAATACTTCTACCTATTTTTTTATTATGATTTTTTTTTTGAAAATTTGATTTTCTTTATCCAAAGATAAATTAAAAGGCCTGATAAAAAAAAGATAAATTAAAAGGCGTAAATTTAAAAAAATAAAAACGAAAAATCATTGAATGAAAAATAAATTTTTAGGGACTGTAATAAATAGAAATTAATTAAATAAATTTAATATTTAACATTGTACCCTAAACTTTTGGGGGGAAATAGAAAACTTTGCGATTGTCCCTCCCATCGTTTTTGTTGTTTCTGCTAATTTGAGTCGAAGATTTTATTTTGATTATCACGAACTCTCCCACAACTTGACTATGATCATTTATATTTTCCAAATCCTATAAGTAGGGGAAGAAGAAGCAGGTAATGCACATGATGTGCAATAAATTTCACTTCTTTTTGTCATACGATTCATCATTAAACTGAATATCATAAACATGTAATCATTTAACTTCAAGATAAAATTAAAGTTTTATGGCTTTTAGCCATTTTATCATTAAATAAGATAAAAAATAGATGTTATATGGCTTCTGTTTAAATAATAAGATATAATATAAAAATTATATGATTTCTAGTCACATTATTTTAAATTAGGAAGCAAAGGAATATGATTTTTTGCCATATTATATCAAAATAAAAAATTAAAATGATGTGGTTTCTTATCTTATAATTTCAAAATATAAAATCATAGCTTCTATGTAAACAATAATGTGAAGATAACTCATGTTTATAAATTCACAATACATGTATTTATATACTTTTATTTCATGATATTTACATGTATTTATGAGTTCACTTTGTTTCATGATATATACATGTTTTCAAAGTATATATATCATAAACAATGGATGACATTTAATGGGCAGGTACATTCAAAGTAATTATTGAAAAAAAAAACGGATTATATCTTTCATAATCTTCAAAGCAAATATATCATTAGTGCATAATAATGGATTTCCACAAATATATTTTATTTAGACGAAGATTGAGATATCAAGCAACTGACTAAATATTTAAAATTAAAACAATAAAGATCAAAAGAATACGCACCCTAAAAATAAACACCGGGCCAATATATTGTTCAAATCACTAAAGATCAAAAGATTACACATCCTCTAGTAAGATGCCAAACGACTTACATAGGCCCTAATTTTGCACATTCCCACAACTAAATCATATATCTATCTTTAAAGAAAAACTCAGTGATCAAAGATTATAAATAGGTCAAATATTTCATTGTACGTGTTGAAAAAATAAATAATCTCTAGTAGAAGACGATAAATTAGATAAATTAATTAAGAATACTGAACACTGACAGGGTATTCTTGACCTCTAATGAATCAAGAATTTATTATACAGTTTGAAATACAATGAAATACCAGCAATCTCTAAGAAAATAATATTGAACTTTGCACACAATACCAAAACCCAAGAAAACAAGTTCTTCTAACTATATGCCATAGACAAGTTTTTTCAATATAATGGACGAAAAAGGAAAAAAGAAGAAGCATAAACTATATGCCATAAACTTTTGGTAGAGTCTCTGATAGCGTGTTATGAATAAAATAAAAAGAAATATAAGAGAAAGAGAAAATACGAGAGTAAGAGAGGATGATTCTTATTCGTGATGATAGCATGTTATAAATAAAATGTTGAAGTGTTTTAACAATTTATGATAGTAAGTATCTAAAAATTATTTTGTCTTGGTTTGTGAAAAAAATACTTAAAAAAGTTTTTTTTGTGGTTTTCCAAATCAACCCTTTATGGTTCAAGGTGTATATTGTATATGACACATGTGCTCTATTTGTTGGCATCATTATACAATCTCAATAGAATCATAGGGGAACTTGTCCCCAAAAAAAAAAAAGAATCAGGGAATATAAATTTTAAATTATATGATTAAATTCAATAAATTATAAATTAGATCATATATATGTCTTAAAATAGAATTTTAGAATTCAATAAATTACCTTACTACGCCTCATGTGACTTCTTCCTTGTTCTATGCTTCTTACGCAGATTGGAGACTTATAAACGAATCAAACCAGCTAATTTGGTTTATCATGAACTCTTTGATTTGGTCCTTTTAATGAAAAAAATACAAACAACCTCTGTTAAAACTCTTCCCGATTCACCATAAACCAAATCTGTCACAACTTTTCTTTCCCCCTGTTATAGATATCATTAATTATTAGATTAGATTATACATTAGAAATCAGATGAGAGATAGTAAGGTAAAATTATTGAATTCTAAAATCCTATTTTATGATATATAATTTGATTTAAAATTTTTTGAATTTAACAACCAAATTTAGAATTTAAATAGTTCAACTGTCTTTTTTAAGAATTTTCACTAGAATCAATATCTACATATTTGATGATAATAAGAGATAATTATGAGATAATAGAAATAATAGGGATAGATAATGGAGATGGAAAATTGAGAGAATCCTATGTAAATCCAGTTGAAATACCAAAATTTAAATTTAAGATTTTACTTTTAATAAATTCTTGATCAGGCTAAGATGTTTAATTAAAATTTTTTGAATGTTGTTCAATAACCATGTTACATCTGAAAGTCATTTCTTCTTTCCCAAATCACTTTTGTCTACTAATTCAATTCTCTATTTGCTCTCTTGTTTTTAATTATAACTATTAATGTATTCATTAAAAACCAACGAAATTTACTCCATAATTTAATATGTGATTCAAAAATAGAATAGATACATCAATGTTCATTAATTCCCTTTACAAAAACTGGACAATTGATTTCTTTATTTTGCATATAGGATTAATGTTAGAGAAATGAAACAAGTGAAATTCCCCAACCACCCAATGCAAATGTTTTTGATGAAATAAAAAAAATGAATCCACTCATTATATTCTTATATTTACATAATATATTAGTTAGATAAAAATATTTGTTGTGATTATACAGGATATCCACAAATTTAAATAATTTTATATCAATAAATAGTGCATTTTTTTTAAAAAAAATATATCGTACATATAGATTTATACTTATATTTATATAATATCTTTGTTAGACAAAAATATTTGTTGCAATTATATAGTGTATATACAAATTTGAATAATTTTATTTCGAAAAATAGTACAATTTTTTTTAAAAAAAATTATGTTGTATCTATAGATAAATATTTGTTTGTTTTATAAAAAAATCATAAAACAAACTAACTAATTTTTTTCATCAAACAAACAAACTGATTAAAAATAAAGAGAAAATATTAATTAAATACTGTTGAAATAATAAAAAATGGGCTACATCTAGCTACCTTCAATTTTTCTTTTTAATTATATGAGGGTGTTTTGGTCTTAATTTCTGATTAAGCCTCTTGGCTTCATTAATAATTTATTATAATTGTAGGCCTGAATTTAAATTTTGGTATTTCAATTGAATTTATACCATATTCTCTCTATAAAATTTTTTGAATTTAACAACCCAATTTAAAATTTGAATAATTCAACGGTCTGTTTAGGAATTTTCATTAGAATCAACATCTACAGATTTAATAACAATAAGATATTATTATAATATACTGGAGATAATAGGGATAGATAATAGAAATATATGAATATTCACACAAATAATATATTTGTATTCATAACACTACCTATTTTCTTATTATGATTTTTTTTGAAAATTTCATTTTCTAAATAATTGAAAAAATCACAGTAAGGTTCTAAGGATCATAAAAAAGACAAAAAAAATCCTGTAGTAAATTCCTCTGACAAAAAGGTCCATAAGGACTGTATTGTGATTAATTTTAAATGTAAAATTACTTTGTTACCCTTGTTAACTTGTCATTTCATAACTCGGCAAAATAGACAAAGGCAATTGTCAAAACAAGTAAATAAAGTTGTCAAAATTGACATAGAGACTTATGAAAATAAACACATTAACTTAGATTTTATAACTTGTCGAAGTGGAAAAATAAACTTATCAAAGTAGGTAAATGCATTTGTTAAAAAAAAGTAGATATAATTGTTAAAATTGACATACAAGCCAGTAAAAATAGGCACATTATTCAATGAAGTAATAAAATAATTTAATTAATCATAATGTAGTCCGTGATGACTTGAAAATTTATTACGAGACTCTTTTTATAATATTAACGAAAAATCATGGAATGAAAAATTATTTTTTTATTAGGGTTAATGTGTAAAAATAACAATGAACTATTTTCTAAAGTGCACTTAACACAATTAACTATTTTATGGTGTAAAAATAGACATTATGAATTTTTAAAGTGTAAAAGTAAATATTATAAATTTTTTTTGGAACAAAAATAACAATTTTTGCACCTCAAAATAGATAATGAAATTATTACTTTTACTCTAAAAAAAATTGATAATATCTACTTTTACATCTTAAAAATTTATAATGTATATTTTTATACTATAAAATATAGTTAGTTGTGTTGGGTGTACTTGGATAAATAGTTGTTAATCCTTTTTTGTTATCGAAAACTTTGCTTCGTCCGTACCGCGACGTCTCTGGCGTGTTCCTCACATACGCAGTCGTCTGAAACATAAACAGACCTGACGGAATCTGTTGTTTCTCTTAAGTCGAAGATTTTATTTTGAGGATCACGAAGTCTCCCACAAACCTGACTATGGTCGTCTACACTTTCTAAGCCCCACAAGGAGGAGGAGGAGAAGAAGGCAGTGCATATGAAGGGCAACGAATTTCGCTTCTTCTTGTCATGCGATATCAATCTTCCAGTAACCTTCCGGGTTGAGCGACTTGAAGGCAATCTTCCCCCTCAAAAGTCCCCCAATTCAGGTAGGTTTTCTCTTCTAAACTGTTAGGTCTATATTTTTACTGTGTTGCTGTCACGCCATCGTTGAGATTGGATTAGTTCGATTCATGATGTTTTAACTTCTTAGTCCAAATTGGAGGACTGCAACAATTTCCTTGATCATGAACATCGGACAATTGAATTGTAATGCCGTGCACTCTATCGCGTTTGTTTGAGCTTAGTTGATTGTTTGTGGATTGGCAGGGATTGATATTTTAGAACTAACTTTCAATTGTACTAGTGTAGGAGGTACTGGTATTTGTGTATTTGTTTGTATGTATTTATGCACAATTTCTTTTTTCACAAAAGAGAAGTGTTAGTCTAACTCTATAAGTTCAGTTTGAGCTCTTATTGATCATAATCCATTCGTTGATGTGGTTGTGCGGATTTTGGCACTATAAACATTGAAGTTGATATTCCTCTAACCAGTTAGTGAATTTTTGAACTTGATGACTGTAACCGTAATATATAATAGAATATTAAATTACATTATCAGTATGGAAAAGTGTTTTTCTTTTTTATTAGAAAGGGGCTAAACCCGCCCGTGTTGAACCTGCAACCTCCCCCATATTTGGGAACATGCCACTAGTGCAATGCGCCAAGCTCCAAAAGTGCTTTCTTTGATTATTCTCAAGCATACATCTTCTGCTTATAGCTATGTTCATTTTCCCATGCAGAAATTTCTATTAAAATTTCTTCTTTTATAAAAAAATTTATGTGCAGAGAATGGTACCCCAGAAGAGGATAGAAGGCCTGAATTATATGTTGAATGTGCGTTGTACATTGATGGTGCACAGTTTGGCCTTCCCACGAGAACAAGGTTTCTATATAATTGAAATTTGAGATATTTTGTGCCAATAGATATTGACTCTGGGGAACTGAAAGGCAGATATTAGGTTGTGGTCCATGGTTGTTGACCTGAGATCCTGTAGAGTTGACGTTCTGATTGAATAATTATTTTGGATATCTTTTGTTTAT
This sequence comes from Albizia julibrissin, assembly GCA_037074505.1. Lineage (NCBI taxonomy): Eukaryota > Viridiplantae > Streptophyta > Magnoliopsida > Fabales > Fabaceae > Albizia > Albizia julibrissin. The sequence continues at coordinate 35,561,317 of CM073488.1, read as the reverse complement.
ATATACTTAACAGCCACAGGACAGTTTTATGTTGACTCTATACTATTTCCATTGAAATTAATAAGCTTAAATTATTTGGTGAAGGTTGGAATCTACAGGACCACCATATTGTTGGAATGAGCTCATCACATTGACCACCAAATACCGAGATTTAACTGCTCAGTCACAGCTTGCTTTTACTGTAAGCTTTCTTTTTCAATTTATATGTTTACTTTGTTTTTACTTTAAGTACTCAATGAAGTTATTGAATGGGTTTTTATGGTTAACAATTTATTCAAAGATTTGTTGTTGAAAGGGTATAATGATGTCGTATAATCCATGTAGCTGACTCCATTTAGTAGGATTAGACTTGTTGCTGGTCTTCAAGCCTTTATGCGGAACTTTGGCTATGTAACCGTCTAGTATTAGTACTTCTATTGTATTTTTGTGTTCCTTCTTGAATTGGGGCAAGAACTGGAGTCTGGATGAGTTTTTTCTTGCTACCCATTTGAAGAAGGGGGAGAGATAAAATCTGTGTGTGTGTGTGAGAGAGAGAGAGAGTGCTTTTGGGAATATGCCATGCCCTTCCACATTTTTAAAAATGCAAAGGATGGATACATTGTTCATATAGGAGATGCTAGAAGAATCGGGGGCAATATTGCGAATAAAATTCTGACACCCAATTCTGATACTTCATAGATTTATATTTGTCCTAAATCAAGCTAAACTGTAATCAAGTAGAACCCTGAGAGCTTGCTTAAAACCTTAACAACTGTAAATCCTTAAAAATAGTTTCTAGGAGTGAAAAGTAAATTGCAAAAATTAAATAGAAATTCCGTATCAGAAGAATTGATAATTTTTTTAGTGATTGTTTTATATTTCATTTCCATTTTCACTGTTACCTTACATTTTTTTTTAAATAATGATAATTTCCTGTACTTTTGTTGGCTTCACCTACTGTCTGTTGTCCGAATTGTTGCTTATTTTTAAATAGTTATAGTTATTCTCTGATGTGATAAAATATGTTCAAAATTTACTTCAAAATTGTTAGGCATGAACTTACTTAGGTAATAATTTTGCATCAACAGGTCTGGGATGTTTCACACGGGGCAGATGAAGGATTGATTGGAGGAGCTACAATTCTTCTCTTTAACAATAAAAAGCAGCTTAAAACTGGGAAGCAAAAGCTTAGACTTTGGGCAGGAAGAGAGGCAGATGGAACATGTCCTACTAGCACTCCTGGAAAGGTTTAAAATAAGCAGTTCTCGGTTATTTTAGATGTCATATTTTATTTTCTTTCCTTATTTTTTTCTCTGGTCCTCTATAGGTCCCTAGGCATGAGCGTGGGGAGTTGGAGCGTTTGGAGAAGCTGGTAAACAAGTATGAGAGAGGTCAGATACACCCTGTTGACTGGCTGGACCGCCTCACATTCAGAAGTACGGAGAAAATTAAGGAACGTGAAAGCTTACAAAATGGAAGTTCTCATTTGTACTTGGTTGTGGATTTCTGTAGTCTTGAGCATCGGGTTGTTTTTCAGGTATCATTCTGTCTCATTTTCTTGAATTTCTTGTGTTGGTGTACCAGTGTTTAAGTAATTTGCTCTATCATAGACCTCTAAGTTACTGGGATGTTTTACACACCGTTGCCTAGATATGGGTGTGACAAAGCAATACCCGCCCCCCCCCCCAAACAAAAAATAAATAAATAAACAAATAAAAGGAGTACATTTTTTATTCAGATTCTTCACAAGTAATAACTCTGAATTTAAATGTAGGAAACGGGAGCAAATTTTTTATTGCCATCCCCTATAGCTTCAACCAATGATATTGTGATTGTCTGGGACCCAGAAATGGGAAAGATAAATCCCTCTGAGCACAAGCAATTGAAGCTGGCAAGGAGCTTGACTCGTGGTGTCATTGATAGAGATTTGAAGCCAAGCTCGAATGAGAGGAAGTATGATTTAACTTTTGTATCTGATGTAATGAGGGCAGCTATGACTAGATATGTTGCTTTTTTTTTTTTCTTTAAATACGATTCTTAGCTCTATTTTGAGTGCTTTATGATTTATCATGTGCAAACCATAACTTCGTTCTCATTGCGATGCCAATTCCTCTGATTGATGAGCATCATTATGTAGGACCTATAATGCTTCTGCTACATTTGATCATGGAAAAGGATATGGATTTGTCAATGATTTTTGAGATCCAGATTCAGACATTATTAGTCCATAGATCTACATATTCTCATCTGGATGCAATGTTTATCAAATGAGGAAGAAAATCCAATTAAAATGTTGATGAGGTTTCACTATCATTCGTGTTTTGTGCCATATCTCTATTATAAATAAATGGTTTTGGAGTTAACTAGGGATGTTTTGTTGCTGAACATTAAGGCTTTTAGTAAAATACTCCCTGTGGTTCTTTTTATAAGCAATTTTTTTCCTAATTCCATAAAACGAGCTAGCGGTTAAGATTAGAGAGAATAGGTAATAAATGATTAAATGAAAGAGAATGAGTGATGAGTGGGGGATAATTAATATAAAGTTATTATGTATTTAATAGGGATAGGAAAATGTAGTTTGAATTTTGAGATACAAAAAGAAAGTTGGTTATATTAAGGACTAGCCCCAAGAGAGAGAAAGTTGCTTATAAAAAGAACCGGAGGAAGTATGATCAAAATATATCTTGGGAGTTTTATGTTTTTCCCCAAAATCCCAAACATAATAATTCTTTGAGGTAAGAGAAATGGCATTACATAACTGCTGCCAAGAGCCCTTGGTCGGTATTGTTCAAAGTACTTAGAGTCATATTCTGTCAGATAATTGAACATTTATTTGCCTCTCAAAATGCCAGTGAAAGAAAACATATGGGGTGTTCATATGTCTTTGTTACAATGGAAAAGCTGGCAAGGAAGTGATAGGATCAACGTAATTTGTGTAGCTCATATGTGCTGAATCTTTTTATTACTATTTGTTTTCTCTTTTAGATAAAATTTTAACAATTTTTTTCCTCCCTTTCTCACTATTATACTTGTTCAATATTTCTGGCATATAGCTGCATTGTCTGAATGTTTCCCTAATTTTCTTTCTCCTTAATGCTAAGGTCCATACAGAGAATACTAAAATACCCTCCAACAAGAACATTGAGTGGAGATGAGAGGCAGCTCTTGTGGAAATTTCGTTTCTCTTTGATGTCTGAAAAGAAGGCTCTTACAAAGTTCCTTCGATGTGTGGAATGGAGTGATGTCCAGGTCAGTCTAATATAATATTAGAAGTTAAGCAATAGATGTTACTTGGGTGAATTATTTTATCATGACTAGTTACAGTAACTTGAAAACAATGCACCCACTATCCAGCTTAAGTTTTTCAATGTCAAAAGATTAAATTGTAAATATGATGAGCACTGAAGTGGGGTGTGGAAGCCTCCCTCAAAACCTAACCAATAAGGTAAGAGAACCAACCCATTTAAGTAGCCCATAGAGTAGATCATACTGCTATATGTAGGTCTAGGCATCTCATACTACCTCGGTTTTCATTAAAATATAGACAGGTAGTTTTGTAATTAGCAAAACAGAAGGTCTACTACCCTATTTCTTCATTAAGAATTGGAAGTCTAAGGCATCCTGCTGCAAGAGTCAAATATTAATCTGAAGGATTTTTAGCATGGAACTTTTTACTTTTGGAGAATGTGAGAACTACCGATGTTTATAAAGAAGCATGACTATGGTCATTTACATGGATTTGGAAACATGAACTTGGGTTAGTACTGGATACTGGACTTGTTTGAGGCCTCTGGTGCTTTTTGTCTCCATTCATATATTAACTGTTTTCCAGTTTCTCTTTTCTTTACATATAAGTGCATTGTAATTATCCAAATTTGGCTGAAAGTTTAACATCCAACAAACCACATGCTTTGAATTTATCTTTTGATTGATTTGTGTTACTTCAACGATTGCCTTGTTATCTCTTGTTCTCCTTTTTTTATCTTTATTTGTTAGTGCCATAAGATAGTGATAACATTATTATTTTGTGATATTCATTTAACTACAGGAAGCAAAACAAGCTCTGGAACTTATGGGAAAATGGGAAATGATTGATGTATGTGATGCGCTGGAACTCTTATCCCCTGTTTTTGAAAGTGAAGAGGTAATTTGGATGTGTATTTTAGTTCTGAGCTATGTTTTCTTTCCTAAATGTTGTTAAAATATTAAGTGGCCTTTTGTCTCTCATGGTATAATGGTAAATTTTAAGGAATACCATCCCAAACCTAGAGTCAGTTCTTACTTATGCCATGGTTGGCATGTCCAAATCACCTCTCATTTAAAATACTGTTACAAATGTTAAGCTGCGTTTTCTCTGTCATTTCTGTGTTTAATGGTAAATTCTGCGGGCTACCATCACAAACTTAGAATGACTCCTTACATATGCTCTAGTAGATACGCCCATATTACCTCTCTTTGGTTCACCATACGTATTTAAATTTCTGATTCTAGGAATCAAAATGATGAACTATAGCAATACAATAGCTTTAGCTGGGTAGTCTGAATTTTGCCCACAGCAAGGCTTTGGGATTTTGGCAATTAAATTAACAGTTATCTCGGTCTTTTTACATTTAATATAATTTTAGAAAAAAATGGCTGCTAAAGCTTGTGACTTTGGCAGTTGGGTTGACAGTAATCTGAAATATATTTTAGATTTACGTGGCGTAGTTTTTGAAAAGTATGCTACTAAGGAAGTAGGATCTCCACAGTAGCAGATGACTTCGGATATTTTCACTTGTCAGAGGTTGTTCACAGCCATAATTGACCTTTTGGACTGCACAATTTTTTAGGCGACAGGATTTTGCTTTAAAAAAAATTTGAATTTGTTTATACTTGCTTGGGCTTCTAATGATTCATCCATTTCACAGGGGCTTCTGGTCTCAGGCTATAGTTGACCTTTTGTTTTGTATCTAACTTGGTGATGATAACCATTCAAATTTCAAAGATGTTAAGCCTCCTTTTTAGATAAATTATCGGTGAACAAATGTTAGAAAGATTGATAGAACAGGGATTTGGAAGCTACCCTAGAGTGTAGGAAATTTTAGTCTTTCATGTAAGAGATCAATTCATCCATGCTCTTGATCCTTGACATAATTGCAAGGCTTCTTTAAACAATCAATAAAAAATGAAGACTTTTATTCTTGCCACCTGTAATTTTATACTTCTATACCAGTAAGATAATTTTGTACTTTGTCCATATTTCAAGCCGAAAGGGTTTTCACTTAGGAAATATATGCCAAACCATTCATGGGTCTTACTTTAACACTAGTCCTTGATATGTAATGCTGTCACCTAATCAAGTGGTTGTTAAGCTCGAAATGCCAATGCGCCCACTTCTTTTGGTGCTAGTATAGATGCGTTACAACGTTTTGTTTAATTGGTTAACAGATATCGGGCCTTACTCTATTGCTGCTTTTCAGGTCCGTGCTTATGCAGTTAGTGTTCTTGAAAGAGCTGATGATGAAGAGCTTCAGTGTTACTTGCTTCAGTTGGTTCAGGCTCTTCGATTTGAACGCTCTGATAAATCTCGCCTTTGTCATTTCCTTGTCGAGCGTGGTATATGCATGAGGGCTTTAGAGTAATCTCAAGTATTTCTTTTATTTGATAGCCTCTTGTCTGAAGTGAGCGTTTTTTAAACTTCAACAGCATCAAGCAATATTGAATTTGCCAGCTTTCTTCGCTGGTATGTAACTGCTGAAGTCTATGATCCTGCATACGCCAAACGGTTTTATTGCACACATGAGATTCTGGAGGAGAATATGCTGAAGGTGTGACCTTGTATGAATTATTAATATCTTTGTATATGCTGTAATAATGTGCACTTCCAAGTTTCAGTGCATCCCATTGTGCTTATTATCATGTTAAGCTGTTTGATATCTTGTTCCCTTGCCCCCCTCTCTCCTCATTTGCAAGTTTGACTCAATATCAAAGCCATTTCTTCTTCATCGCTGTTCCAATATGCTGTCATTGGAGGCCCAGGATTATGTGAAAATCTTTTGTTGTTTCAGTGTATCTAAAATTTTTTCTTGTTCCCTTAATAAGTGAATTTTCTTTAATAAATTGTTTTCAAAATGTAGAGCTTGGAGATACCAGCAGATATGCTTTTACTCAAAAAAAAAAAAAAAAAAAATTACGAAATCACCTAGTGGGATAATGCTTTGTTGTTATTGTGATTGTTGTACGAAATCAGCATAAGGATGTGCTTAAGTTGGCTAATTTAATTATGCACCATGGTTTAATTTGTGTAGCATTAGAAAAAAGTCAATTAGACATCACATAACCTTTCCTTTCTTTAATGTTCTTGCAACATATTGATCTTGGTGATTTTTTTTAGGTTATTAAATGTGATGAAAAATGCTTGTCTGAGTTAGAATTCATTCATTCTGGAGTTCATTTATGACTTTGTTTTTGAAATAGATGGCTACTGGCACACATGGAGAGGAGGATGGGTTTAAATTGTGGCAGAGTTTGGTGCGTCAGACAGAATTAACTGCTCAGTTGTGTACTGTCTCAAGAGAAGTAAGGAGTACCCGTGGTAATACCCAAAAGAAGATTGAAAAGCTTAGAGAAGTACTCTCTGGGATTCTTAGTGAACTTACCTATTTTGAGGAGGTATATCTTTAACGTGATGCTCTTTATTGTTATCATTTTCTAAGGTTTCTTTTTTTTACATCATTGAATGATATGTCACCAAGAAAATTATGTAATTTTAGTCTCTTGATTTAATCCATACTATATCAAGTGAATTTTATACGGTTCCTCAAGTTATGTTATCAAACAATTATTGGGGTATTCTTTTGATTCTAGCCTATACGTTCACCCTTGGCACCGAATGTCCACATAACTGGGATTATACCATCAGAGTCATCAATATTTAAGAGCGCATTGCATCCGTTGCGACTTACCTTTAGAACAGCAAATGGTGGTACTTGTAAAATCATATTTAAAAAGGGAGATGATATGCGGCAGGACCAATTGGTAAAATATACATACTCTTGCTCTTTCTCCCACTTGTGTGGAGATGAATATTTAGAAAAATAAATGTAGTTTAACATTCTTTTTCTAGGTTGTTCAAATGGTTTCACTCATGGATCGATTGCTAAAGTTAGAAAATCTTGATCTGCATTTAACGCCATACAAAGTGCTTGCAACTGGGCAAGATGAAGGCATGATGGAATTCATTCCTTCTCGTTCACTGGCACAGGTATGATCTTTAAATTCTTGTGCTAGCATACAGAAGCTACTTTATCTTTCTGTCACAGATTGTTTGAACTTGTTGCTCTTTTATTTTGATATTTAGTCATATGCAATATCTATCACTAGAAATTATATTATAGGCTAAAGTATACGTTTGGTCCTTTATGTTTGTATCAAATATCATTTTAGTCCCTCAAGTTTATAAAGTGTATTTTTAGTCCCTTAAACTTAATACTGTTAGTCTTGCTTAACGGAAAATGCTGACTAAAATAAAACTTAATGCAAACATAAAGGACCGAACGTATGCTTTAGCCTTATATTTTATCTTGATCCATCATTATACTTGTATTATGTCTGTGTCTTGGATTTTATTGTTGTCTTGTTTTGTTCTCCACCTTATATTGTTATTTGTATAACTATGATTTTGGTGTTTAATAATTGGTTCCATTGGTTGTAGAGTTATGTTCTTTTTATTCCCAAACTAATATATAGTCATTTCATTATAGATCCTGTCAGAGCATCGTAGTATTGTAAGCTATTTGCAGAAGTTTCATCCTGATGACCAAGGTCCTTTTGGCATTACAGCTGCCTGTCTTGAAACATTTATTAAAAGCTGTGCTGGCTACTCTGTTATCACATATATACTTGGGATTGGAGACAGGTGATTGTTAATTTTAGTAATTTAGTCCAATCATATTATTTTCCATCTAGAATGGTTTACCATAATCCTTTAATACTCCAATCTTGTTTTTCTTTGCGATGCAAACACTTCTCATTAGGGTTTCAATTTTTTGTTTCTTTGGGAAACAAGGGTTCAATATACAATTAGAGTGTACTGCTATTAATATTTATTGGAGAATTTTTAAAATGAAGAAATTTGTTTGTGAGAGAGGGTAATTGGTTTTAAGGATGAGGTTTAGGGAAAGTTACATCTAAGGACGTAGATTTTGTCAAGCTTAGAATCTTAAAAAATAAAATTATTTTCAATGACTAGATTTAAGAAAGTCTTATAACTTTCCTAAAAGAGGTTTAGGTAAAATTGAACGAGGCTCAGGAAAATTACGTCTAAGGACTTATATTTTGTAAATTTTAGGGCACAGAATCTTAAAAATTGCTATTATTTTCAATGACCATAGTTACCACTCAGTTTTAAGTTATATAACTTTCCTAATATTTGGTTCCTTCAATCTATAATTTACAGAGTCTATGTCCTCAGATGTAATTTTCTCTCTTTTATTTATCAATTGTTATTGCCGTTTATGTTGTTCAGAAAATTGCAAATATGGGCTTAGGTAGATTCTCTAATGTTACTGAATCTATATAATTTTAAAGTTTGTTTGCTTTCCCATTTGAAGTTGAATTGTTTTGAGTTATTTTGATCTATAGGCATTTAGACAACCTCCTCCTTAGAGATGATGGACGTCTTTTCCATGTCGATTTTGGCTTCATTCTTGGGAGAGATCCTAAGCCATTTCCGCCTCCAATGAAGCTTTGCAAGGAAATGGTTGAGGCTATGGGGGGAGCTGAGAGGTAAAGCTCACATTAGGATTTTTCATTTCAGATTCAAGACGGTGATTGCATCGTGTTTTTTGCGTCTTGAAATTTATGTTGTTGATTACTTTCTCTCCCTGCAGCCAATATTATACAAGGTTCAAGTCCTATTGTTGTGAAGCATACAACATTCTTCGCAAATCTAGTAACCTAATTTTGAACCTGTTCTATTTAATGGCGGGTTCCAATATTCCTGACATTGCTTCTGATCCTGAAAAAGGAATTCTGAAGGTAAAGCTCATTCCTGCTCAAACATCACTCAGTCAAAACATGCCTTTTGGTTTCTCACAGTATTTAGAAATATTTTCTTCTATACAGCTTCAGGAGAAGTTTCGGTTAGACTTGGACGATGAAGCTAGCATACACTTTTTCCAGGATCTTATCAATGAGAGTGTTAGTGCATTGTTTCCTCAGATGGTTGAGACCATTCATCGTTGGGCTCAGTATTGGCGCTAACCCCATTATTATTATTAGCTCAAAGCTCAAACTAAACTGGTGAGCTTCATTGTCACATAAGTTCTCTTCTTACAAGATTAATATTATGACAAACTATTGTAGGCAACCCAGTGAAAGTTAACAAGGTACTCACTCTAATCCTATGTGTAAGTAACAACTAACCAAATCACGTAGACCAAAAAAAGAGTAGCCCAATGCACAAGGCTCCCTCTAGGTTGGGTTTGAGAAAGGTCAAACGCATGCAATCATGCCTCTGCAAGCAGAGAGACTATTTTTAGAATTTGAACTCATGACCTTAGTCACATGGCAGCAACTTTTACTGTTGCTCCAAAGCTTACCTCTAAATCACGTAGACCAAAATGTTGGTTGAAATTAGTTAAAAGGGTTAGGTGCAAATTTTCTTGGAAGTTTTTGTTGAGGAGTAACGTTGCCCTTGAAATTTTTTAGGTTTAATATTGCCTCGAAAGTGTGAAAAACGTAGCAATGTTGCCCCTTACCCGTTAAAAAGTTAACAGTCAACATTAATTTTTTAACGATATGGGGCAATATTGAACTAAAAAAAACTTTCAGGGCAATATTACTTCTCAGTGAAAACTTCCAGGGCAAATTTACATCTTAACCTATTAGTTGAAAGTACTAAATGTGCAAGAGATGCAAATTTTTTTTTTTCAAATATATCCTTATTTATGAAGATGATAAGCAAGAGAGATAATGTGTTGAAAAAAGAGATGAGAGAGATGGAATTAATTTATGCACTTTATGTATGTGTGTGTTAGGCTAGCCTTTGTCCCTTAAATTTTTTTTCCCCCCCGGGGGGGGGGGGAGCCATTAAATTTAGACAAACACCAATTGTTACTTGTAAAGACCGAAGGGAGTTTTCTTTTTCTTTTTTTTTTTAAATGGTTTACTTTGCTGGTGAATTTGCAGTGCCTAGGTGTTTCTTGTTTCTTCTTCCCTCGTCTTTCCTCATATTTGCTCCCTTGTTTGCAGCTTCACATGTCTGGTGACTTCTGAATTCTGTATATATTCTTTGGAACTTCATCATCCGGAAAGGCAGTGAGTTTGTCTGCTACTGTATATTATATTTAGTTTCTTTCATTATCCTGGCTAAATTAATATCAACACGCCAGCTTAACTTAATTTTTGTGTTATCCTTTGATTAAAGGACGGTTAGGTTGAATCGAATTTCTCGTTTTCTTAGCAATCATTTATTTAGTCAATTATAATCTTGTACTTGATGCACTCTCCTATCTTGCGATGATGTTATTACGGGCTGCTCAATTGGAAGTAGGGTAAATATATAATAAATAGGATAGTTGCAATTTTTTTGCCATATAATTTTGGCAACTTTGTGTTAAGACTCTTGGATCAGTCTTGCAATTATGTTGATGATAATCGAGTTGAAATTTTGAAACTCAGCGTGCTGAAAGAACTCTCTTATGTTATAGCAAGAACTCAAAAAGCTTTACTAAGGTTAGTCCTGGACACAATCTGCTTGTAAATAATCAAGCAATGGAATTACATGGAGTGGAGTGATCGTTTTAATTGTGGGTTGTTGGGTTAAAAATTTGAAGTTACAATGATGAGTTGTAACAAACGCTCTATTATTTGTTTTTAGAATTATTCAGACAAGAGTAGCTTTCTCAACCCGCATTTTTTTTAATCAATATTCATTTTTTTTTTGGTACGGAAAGGGAATAAACGGATTAAGATTGTGCACTGTCTGACCAACCAAATTTGGTTGGATCATATGTCATGTAGAGTTGGGCAAGGTTGAGTGAGGAGCGGAAAAAAAAACAAACAATGAGGCCACGTTAGATCAAAACATTAACTTATTGACCATCAATGTTTGGGTTGATTGGTAAGAGGTTGTTCTAATTTAACCACCGGTTTTAAGTTCGAGATGTGAGAATGTAGCAATGTGGAGTGATAGAGGCTTCCTCCTGAAAGGGACCAATTCGGTCTCGATTCGGATTAGTCTAGGACCATTGATATGCTTGAAAGATGGCATGCTTTGGGATACCGGATAAAGTACCCAAAAAAAAAAAAATAACTTATTGCAAAAGGCTTCCGTCATGGACTCCGAATAACACAAATCTGGGATGTACAGTGCTTATCTTTTGGGGTATCTTAATCCCAATGCGTAACAGAGCTTTGTACATCACTAAAACACTAACAATGTTGATCTGTACTGGATTTTGACATGAAGGACGCTTTGTGTTGAAAGATTAATGAATATTTCTTACTCCTTCAATCCCCAAACATATTTATCTAATTTAATTAAATTAAAAAAGTTGGTTAAGTTAGTTAATATAATATGTATTTTCTAAAACACTCTAGTCATATTCCTTCATTCTCTCTTATCCTTAATTATTGTTAAAGGAGTATCAATATAAGTAAATTAAGGAAAAGATTGACAAATATAAAAACTTTGTCTTATATATTTAAAACCAAGATCAAATCTCAAATATGTCTTATATTAAAGATTGGATGGAGTATTTTATTATAATATTTTTATATATACAGACACAATTTTAATTAATATAAATTTCCTCATACTTTAATTTATTATCTATATGTATATGGATATATGCATGCATGGACATGGTTATTATATATTTGGACCAAAAATACACAAATGGGGAAAATTATGGACTTGTTTGATTCTGTTTTTTAAAACAGTTTTTTTTAAAAAAAAAAAACAAGAAAACTTGTTTAGAAAACTATTTTCAAAAAGTTGTTTTAACAAAACAAAAAATTATTTTTAAAAAATAAAAAAATCAAGATGTTTTCTTATTTTTTATTTTTTATTTTTTTTTGAGTGCTCTACTTATTCATTATTGACGTTACACTGCTGTTTTTACTATTACCACGTCACCATCAGTGGCCGCCATATAACTTGTAAAACATAATTTTTAAAAACAACTATTTAAAAAAAAAAATTTTAGTTTCAAAACTTATTTTTAAAAGCAATTTTTAAAACTGTTTTGCAAACAAAAGAAAAAAAAAACAATGTGTTGACCACTACCATATTACCGTGGTCGACTACCTCGTCACTTGTTTATTATTAACACTACACCACTATATTGACCACTAACACGTCACCATTGACAGCCACCACATAACCTGTAAAACAGAATTCTTAAAAACAACTATTTAAACAGATTTTTTATTTATTTTCAAAACTTATTTTTAAAAGCAATTTTTAAAACTGTTTTGCAAACAAAAGAAAAAAAAAAGAAACAAACAAACAAGCCCTACGTCTCTTGACTTATTATTCTTATCTTTTTTTTTTTTTTGCCTTCGACTTATTATTGTTATCTATTTACATGTTCTTATATCCAGCCAAACATTTTAATAACTATATGCATCATCTATTCTTGATGACATACCAAATAAAATTATATAAACATTATTACATTACTTTTCATTCCTGATCATTACATTTGATTTCATTCTCTATAATTTGTTGATCTAAATGGATTATAAATTCATATATGTTGTTGAAAATTTTTAAATATCTTCTGTGTTATACTACTTATATTTTTTAATTAATTTAATTTTAATTGAATTTAAAGTTAAAAATATTATCTATAATAATTTAATTTATTATCCAATATCACCTAAATATAATGTTATGCAATACAAACTGTTATATAATTTGGCCTTATTCTCTCTCTCCCTCTCTCCCTCTGCCTAAATTTGATCTTATGTTATTAATTAGAATATATAAATGCATGTAACTAAAATATGTCTGCTATTCTGATATTTTTATTGAAATTTTAATACTGAAATCCTACCCAAAAGAAAAAGAAATTTTAATACTGAAAAATCAACAAAACAGGCAGCTGGCCAGGGCATATAAAATAAGTTATGGCAACAGATTTTAGGGCCACAATTAAGGACTAACAAGTTACAAGAAAATATAAAAGGAGGAGAATTAGAGTACATCTAAATAACGGGTGGTTGCATTTGGAAGGTTCTGATCAAATCCCACATTCTCACCCTTTTCCGATCCAGGGTAATTTCGTAATTTAACCAAATTCTATGGACTGACAATTCCGGGACCCCTTTCCCTCTGTTTATAAAACCCATCGTATTCGCGTTCCTCTAAAGCGAGCACCCCTCGCGTATCTCTCTCCGTCTCTGCGTAACTAGATCCCTCCTTCAAGCGCACATCTCTCAAGGTAAATTTTAAATTCCGGATCATTGCATCAATTCCCTCAATCTTTTTTGAAAATCATTTTTGAAGTCTCGGTTTTTTTTTTCCCTTTGGATTTTTTAATTCTAGTAGTTTTTCTAGCGTTTATGGTTTCAGGAATAAAAGTTTTGAGGTCATTCTTGAATTTCAGTTGGATTTTCCGATTGAATGAAGTTTCTATTTAGGGTTTTTATTGATACTTTCAGTCATTGGTTTTGTTTTGTTTTGTTTTTTGTTGTTGTTCTTTACCTGTGTTGATCTGGTGATTTCGGCAAAACAGTTCTGATCTTTTTGCTTTCGCGATATTGCGATGAATCCGGCAGGATATCTTTTTAAATGTCGTGTTATACTCGTGATTTTGATCGGTGTGATCCATTTCTGTTTCCTTCAAAAGATTATGCGATGCGAATTGCGAACCATTTTGTACGACGCTATGGTCTCATTAGCATGAGATCTGGCCAAATCCAGTGGCATTAACTTGATTCTCCTTGAACGATTCCGCTTGGTTAGATTCCCTGCAACAATCGCGATACTTTATAAGTTTAAGACAGATTTTTCTTTTTTAAAATAAAATTTAAAAACACTTGGAAATTTGCTTCTAAAATATTGTGGCTGGTTGATATTTTATGCATGGATATATGTAGGGGTCCGCTGTTTGAAGGAGAAATGGGTTTGACATTCACGAAGCTTTTCAGTCGGCTCTTTGCCAAAAAGGAAATGCGAATTCTCATGGTGGGTCTTGATGCTGCTGGTAAGACCACCATCTTGTATAAGCTTAAGCTTGGAGAGATCGTGACTACAATTCCTACCATTGGTAAGTTTCGGATTTATTCTTTCTGTTGAGTTAGTGTTTTATTATAACAGCTGCATGCTTTCTATTCGGACGAGATCGTCCTTTTATTTTACATGGGGAGAGAAACATTAGAAGAGAGGGGATGGGGTTGGTAAATCCCCATTTGAGCTGGTGCCAATTCCTACACGAAAGTGCTTTTAACAGATGTACTCCAATTATCCTCCTTTTATATTTTCTTGTAACTTGTTAGTCCTTAATTGTGGTCCTAAATTTAAGAGTACTATGATTTAGGAGTAATTACTTCCCTAAGTATTCACTGTTCTTTTATAATATCGTGTATGTCAATCTTAATCAGATAAGACTTCGGATAACTGATTTTTGTTATTGATACGTCAATAAGCTTTCTTGTATAAGTGAAGTAAAACTATGAGCATATGCTCCGCTTGTCTCTTTCCTTTTGGTTCCCTTCCACTTCAAAAAGGTGTACGGGTGGACATAATTTTATTAAGAGTTATGGTCCATTCTGAGTTTTGTTTGTGCCTTTGAGGTTGGTGTAGGTCTTTACTGAGTAGGCTTTTGTAGTTTGCGCTTACTGTAATGATCTAATATTTTTCTCTTGATTTCTATTCACGTGAAGTTTTTATTTAACATAATACCTGTCAGTCTGAACATTTATGATGCATTTGTGTTTTCCCCCTTTTCTTGACTAAATGCCTCTTTTTATGTGCTTTTCTAACATACTCTTTCAGGGTTTAATGTGGAGACTGTTGAATACAAGAATATTAGCTTCACTGTCTGGGATGTCGGTGGTCAGGACAAGGTGTAAAGTTTGATCTTTCTTCATTCTTTTTATATTGCTTGGTGTACACAATACATAGGTCACATCCGTCTCACTGCTAAACAATGTTTTGATAAACCTTTTGTCGTTTAGATGTTCTTGTCTTGGAGGCTGATGGCTGGATTTTTTTTCTTTTTTCTTTTGGGTCTAATGTTGTGCAGATTCGTCCCTTGTGGAGGCATTACTTCCAGAATACCCAAGGCCTTATATTTGTTGTGGACAGCAATGACAGGGACAGAGTTGTTGAAGCAAGAGACGAGTTGCACAGAATGTTGAATGAGGTACCTCTGTCAGCGGTTATCTTTATCTCCTGCTATGTGATTCCATGTTGTTAATATATTAGTCTTGTAATTGATGTTAGCTTGCTCTATGAGTGGTTTTCTGTTCATCATTGGGGAGGTTGAAAATGTCATATTTTCTATAATCATCTTTCAGGATGAACTCAGAGATGCAGTATTGCTTGTATTTGCTAACAAACAAGATCTTCCCAATGCAATGAATGCTGCTGAGATCACTGATAAGTTGGGTCTCCACTCTCTCAGGCAGCGCCACTGGTAAATAATTTGATAACCTTGTTGTCATTTAGCATTGATATGATTAGCGTGAGTAGATTGTTTTATCACTTTATGGTCTTTCCAGGTATATCCAGAGCACCTGTGCAACTTCTGGTGAAGGCCTTTATGAGGGTTTGGATTGGCTTTCCAACAATATAGCAAACAAGGTAGCTATTGGTTCTGTCCTCTGCAATATTGATTAAAAACAATGCTTGATGATGGGTGGAGGTTTTGGATATTTCTTTAATTTTGAATGGTAGCAAAGTTCATGCTGTATGCCTCTATCCTTGCATGTGATCTTCATCTTGGTTAGTTTTAACAGGCTCTTATAGAATTCAATAACATGTAAATTGCTTTCCTTTTACCCATTTAATATATATCCCAAAATGCTATGTGGTGATTCTTACCTGATTTTCCCATCATTACAGGCTTGATGCTCTTCCTGAGTCTTATAGTGGGAGTGATTCTGGATGCAGGGGTGAATGTTATCTAGTTTTTTTTTTTTTTTCCTTTTCCTACTATATAAAGAAAAAAAGAACCTGTTGAGAGATAAATTGGTTGTGTTTATCTTCTGTGGTGTTGTAGGATTCGGTGGCTAAAGCTGTAGTAGAGAGTGGTTTTTGTGATGATGGGGATATGTAATACCTGAGCTTTATATTTGGGTTTGGCTGCAATGTTTGTAACTGTCATGGAAACTAATTCACCGCGCCATCCCTTTTCGGAAAGCTATTTGGGGAATTATATATGCTTAATCAATGAACCTTTTCATGGAGCCTTTGGTGCCTATTTTTTTTTAAAGATTTACCCTATGTATGTTTGGATATGAGGAAAATTAGAGAGGAATGAATACTAGGAGGGAATACTTTCAAAAAAAAAAATGAAGTTTCCAATAATAGTAAAGTTTCACTCTTTTTGGAAGTTTACCTCCTATTCTTTTCTTCTTATTTTCCTATCACTTCCCCCTTCACCAAAATATAGGGTTAAACTTCAACTTGTCCTCATGAATGACTTGGTTTAGAATGCTGCACTGCTGCTTCCTAGCAAGGTCGGATTATATCTACATGATGGAATTTAGTTTCAATGATCTTTCCAGCGAAGCATTTTTATCATGACAAAAGTGCCCTCTCAACCTTTCTCTTATTTTTGTACCTAGACCAATTTTCGAGACCAAAAGCATCCCCATTTGGAGTTTTGGATCCAAATCCATAAAAATTTCTTGCAATTCACTCCCTCTTTCCACGAGGCCCAAACCCCAGATTTTTTCTCACCATCCACCAAAATCCAACCTTTCAAATTTTCTCTTTTTGATGTTTAACTTTCTCCCTTTTTGAACAACAACGCTTTAACCCGCAGCGAAACCGCAAAAAGAGAGAGAGATTCTCTCCTTCCATCACTCTCCTCCGATGCTTCTGTTTCATATTAACTGTCAAAGATAGAAGGTGGATGTGTGCCTTCTTCTCAATTTATGCCATTTTACATTAGGGATATCTTTATTTTTGTCTGTTTTCTCATTTCATCTTCTATTCTAGTTACTTCAAAAAAAAAATCTTATAACATCAATCGGGTCTTTTTAGTGGCTTGCATGATCATAATTCCTTAAAGTGGGGACGTAGCATCATACGAGGAAGTAGTTAATCTTAATCCCCAAACAGACCATGAGAACAAACGATGATTGATAATACATCTTAAATGCTCCATCAGATATATAGCAACGAAGTCTTGAATTTTCCCTTCTCACTGCCATGAAGTAGTTTGTGGAAACTTGAGAAATGAAGCTTCAATATAACACACACACACACACACACACCAGATCATATTATCATAAGTCATAAAAAGTGAAGCTCATTTTACACGTCATGCAAATCATTGAGCTGATATCTAGTCTAGAAACTTCGAGGAGGGGTAGAGTTGGGAAGAGAAATAATTGTGTGTTTGAAATCCGATTAAAAATGAAAGAAAATAAATAAATTCTTCTAAATGCTTAATCTTTTACCAGATAAAGTTATTACCATTAACGTCACACGGATCATTGTCATAACAATTTAACTTGAGATCAGAAGAAATAAAATATTGAAACAATATTTATTAATTGTTCGATTCCTTCCGGATTGTTCGGTGACATTATCTTTTTACTTTAGGATATTATTTCCTTAATCCGTTAGCTTTACTTTAGGATATTATTTCCTTAATCCATTCGTTTTTAGCCACCAATAGGAATATTAAATTACGAAAGGACAGAGACTTTTTAACAAAACAAAATTAAATGATGGATTAAAAAAATAGTGTTGTGATTCTGCACACTGAGGCAACCTTGTAGATAGACATGATCTGGGTTTTTTTTTTTCATCTGTTGCCGTCCTTTTCCTCTTTTATAAATATAATCTATATTTAATATTTTCTTCTCTCTATTATAATAATATTTTTCCTTATAGTTGTCGTGAAATTTAACGACTCTACAATTTTTGGCAATCCTTAATTCTTAAACTAATATTCGATGCAGATCTTTTGTGAAAAAATGGTCGTATAATTTATTAATAATCGTTATAAACATATCTTCAATTTCTTTTTCACTCACCTTGTCATCATGCACAGTGTCTTATAACTATTTTTGTTTCATAAATTTAAACTGATTTTTTTGGGTTTGGGTTCTCTCAAACTCCTTTGTCTCTTTTTTTTTTTTTCAGAATCTCATCTTCAACCTCAGATTTAAAAAAAAATAGATGATTCAGATTTCATATTTTATAAAATTATTATTTTAAATATAAATAAATAAATTTAAACTAATAAAATCTCATTCACACAATTCATAACTACAATATAAAAAAAATTTTAAAAAATTAAATTATAAAATAGTATAATAATAGTTTTAAAAAATATTAAATCTGAACCATTCATTTTTTATCTGAGGGTGGAGATGGAATTATGAGAACGAAATGAGGGAAAAGATTCTAAGAGTATCATCTTCCATTTTTTTTCTCTACATTTACAATTCATTCTCACCCCTCTCCTCTTCTTTTTTTCAACCGAAATTAAATAGAAATAAAATTAAAAAATGATCATTAATAATCCTCCAATTGATTTATATTTAGAATCAAATTTTTTCCCAATAAGTGATTTATAATAAGAACGTGAATGTATATATATATAATCTCAACGGTCCATTTTTATGATAAGGCTAGCCTGCCATAGTTGGTTTTTGAACATTAAACTTAGTGTGTATTTGGTAACCTTTTTTGAGAAAGTGTTTTCACACAAAAATCATAGTTTTGATCTAAATTTATTAAACACTTAAAAAAATTTATAAGATATTTTTGAGGTAAAATCATGATTTGCTCACAATCTAATATGAAATCATTTTTAAGCTTTTTTTGCCTTGGTGGATCTCACACCAACTTTTATCATTTGTCCTTTATATTGGTGTATGTGACTTTTTTTATTTTTTATATATGTGGGACCCACAATTTCCAAATTCTCTCTCTCATATGTTTTTTTTTATTTTAAAATTTAATGATCTTTTGTATCCTTAATATAAGACTTATTTATCTAATTTGATTATAGTAAAAAAAATTAATTAACTTAATTAATATCACATATAGATAAGTTTATTTTATTTTTGGTATTTATTAAAAAATTAATTTTAAAAAATTAGGTAAGTTAATTAAAATTTATTTGTACCAGTCACTCCTCAAGAAAAACTTGATTGTTAAATTTGCACCTTAACCCTTAAATAATACATAAAATATAATCTTATCATTTATATATAATTATCACAAAAGTTAATGTCCTTTTTGGTAATTTAACTACTAAAAAAAATTCATTCTTACCCCAATATCCAAACACACTCATTTTATCAAAATCATTTTTTTCTCATAATCTATTAAAAAAATCACTTTTTTCACTTATTCTCAAAAGCTAGTCTTAGTGCTTTTTTTTTTTTTGGCCTTCAGTCTTAGTGCATTATTTTATAAGCGTAAGATAGTAATAAATTTATATATATTAAAAAATTAATTAAATTATTTATTTATAACATGTGTGTAGTTTTTTTTTTTTAATATCCTCTTTAATATTTACACCCTTTGATAAAAATCACATTTAATAAATATAATCAATAAAAATAATTAAAATAAAAATTTATAAATTTAAAAATTAAAATAAATTAAGTTGTCATCTTTCTAATCAAAGAACTTGTAAGCTCTTACCTTTAGTATTTTTTTCCTCTTTCAATTTCCCACGCATGCTATGAATTTTTATTATTTTTTATTGCGCTTGCTCCAAAGTTACGTTATTTAATAACATTCATATCTATCCGTGATCCGTATCAAATAAATTATACCGCCATGAGGATCACTAAACTATTCTTAACAAATCAACATCTAACACATGACAGAGTGCGGTTTGGAATTGCATTTGGGTCGAATTTAACATGCATTTGCTCGTCATTTGAGGTCCACATAAACAGAGGGCAAGATTGTAGAAATCGAAAACCAGCTTTATTTGGATTTTCCTTATTCTCTCTTCCATTTTCTCAACTCCTTTTTTCTACAAACTTCTTCAACGAAGCTAGGAATAAATTCTACAGACACCCCCCTTAACAAAAATTTGATTATTAAATTTACACTTTAATCTTTAAATAATACATAAAATATAATATTATCCTTTATATATAATTATTACAAAAGTTAATATCTTTTTTGATAATTTAACCACTAAAAAAAGTCATTCTTAACCCAATATCCAAACATATTCATTTTATCAAAATCATTTTTTTTATAATCTATTCTTCTCATAATCTATTAAAAAAAATTATTTTTTTCACTTATTCTCATAAGCTAGTCTTAGTGTTTTGTTTTTTTTGGGCTTAAGTCTTAGTGCATTATTTTACAAGCGTAGGATAGTAACAAATTTATATATATATATATTAAAAAATTGATTAAATTATTTATTTATAACATGTGTGTATATTTTTTTAAAATATCCTCTTTAATATTTACACCCTTTAATAAAAATCACATTTAATAAATATAATCAATAAAAATAATTAGAATAAAAATTTATGAATTTAAAAGATAAAATAAATTAAGTGGTCATCTTTCTAATCAAAGAACTTGTAAGCTCTTACCTTTAGTATTTTTTCCCCCTTCCAATTTCCCACGCATGCTATGAATTATTATTATTATTTTTTTAATTGCGCTTGCTCCAAGCTACGTTATTTAATAACATTCATATCTATCCGTGATCCGTATCAAATAAATTATACCGCCATGAGGATCACTAGACTATTCTTAACAAATCAACATCTAACACATGACAGAGTGCGGTTTGGAATTTCATTTGGGTCGAATTTAACATGCATTTGCTCGTCATTTGAGGTCCATATAAACAGAGGGCAAGATTGTAGAAATCGAAAACCAGCTTTATTTGGATTTTCCTTATTCTCTCTTCCATTTTCTCAACTCCTTTTTTCTACAAACTTCTTCAACGAAGCTAGGAATAAATTCCACCTTCAAGAAACACTCATACTTCAAAAAAACAAAGCCTTATTCAAGTCATATACACAATATATCCTATATCTTGTCAAAGTGTTCATATCATATTGTGTGTCTCATATTCAAATCAGAATCAGTTTTTCATAAAATGGCCGATGAAGAACTAACAAAAGAGGTGGTTGCAGGAACAGGCGGTACGAAGCCAAACAAAGAGAGCTTAAAGAGAGCCTATGTGACATTTTTGGCTGGAAACGGTGATTATGTGAAAGGTGTGGTGGGTTTGGCAAAGGGTTTACGTAAAGTGAGAAGTGCATATCCTTTAGTGGTTGCTACTTTACCAGATGTTCCTGAGGAGCATCTTCAGATTTTGAGGTCTCAAGGCTGTATTGTTCGTGAGATTGAACCAATCTATCCTCCTCCAAATCAGACTCAATTTGCCATGGCTTATTATGTCATCAACTATTCCAAGCTTCGGATTTGGAATGTGAGTCACCAAACACCTTGTTTTCTTCTTCAATCTTTGTTGGGTTCTTTTCTACTTGTATATATCATAGGCTACACCCTAAATATAGCAGCTGAACAAAGGTTGATTTTGGATATAAATCTCAGTCTATTTTATCTCTCAAATTTAAAATTTTTGCCCTAAAGAGAGGGTTTTCATCGTGGATACTTCAATGCACGTAATTAAATATGATATTTTAGGGAAGCTAATACATATTTATTACAAATAATTAACTTAACTAATTTTTTTTAATATTCATAAATTAGTTATTTCCTGTCCTTAATATAAAATTTATTTGAGAAGTTGATTTTAGTCGTAAATATAAGACTTAATTTTTATATTTGTTATTTTTTTTCTCCTAATTTACTCTTATTCATGTTCCTTCAACAATATATAATTATTCATGTTCCTTCAACAATATATAATTTAGAAGGAGATGGAATGAGAGAATTAAGAAAGATGACTATGGGGTTTAAGGGGGAAAAAATACATCATATTAACTAATTTTCTTAATCTAATCAAGTTAGGTAAATAGATCATTTATATCATAAAGAGTAGTATATAAGTAAACCACATCTTACTTTTTTTTTAATATGTGTGGCAGATGGAGGAGTACAAGAAGATGATATATTTGGATGCAGACATACAAGTCTACGACAACATAGACCATTTGTTCGACACAGAGGATGGATACTTCTATGCAGTGATGGACTGCTTCTGTGGGGCAACATGGAGCCACTCAGCACAGTACAAGGTTGGCTATTGCCAACAATGTCCCAATAAGGTTGCTTGGCCTTCACATATGGGATCTCCTCCTCCTTTTTATTTCAATGCTGGTATGTTTGTGTTTGAGCCAAGCTCAGTTACCTATCACAACCTTCTTCACACTCTCCAACTCACTCCTCCCACTCCTTTTGCTGAGCAAGTAAGTCTTTATTATTCGGATCCTATCCTATCACAAGATAAACGAAGAGTATGCATTTATTGTGGGAGATTGAGAAAAACCGGATTAGTAAGTCATATATACCTATTTATGAGGTATAGGTCCTATATATACAGATACTTTCTGTTAGGTTTATCTCTCTTTGAATATACTCCATTGTATGGAGAGCTAAACCTCTACCGTGCACACAATGCGCAGTAGAGGTTTTCAACTCTATTTTGTGAAAGAAAGAGATGAAAGACAATTTTTATATCTTATGGCCAGTTTGGTTGACTGAATCCTAGAGAATGTAGTGGAATGTAATGGCGAGACCAAGAGTATAATGGTAATAATGTATTGTTCACTTAATTACAAAATGTCTACATCCTCATTTATCAAAATCTTGACCCAATGCATCTACTTGATGTAATCAGGATTACAAAATGTAATCCCCTTACACTACGTGAGCCTAGCTAACCAAACATTATAATTATTTTGTTGCATTAGGATTATATGTAATCCTCTCTCATGGAATTGAATCAAACAGGCTATTCATGTGTTATTAATTTCTTTAAGCAGATGAAGGCTCAAAGCAAACTAGGTCATAAGCCTTTGACAAGGGTCTAACCTATCTTCACCTCTCTTTGGACCTTTATGCTCGACTATTCTAGTGTTTTACTTGTACTTGTTTTATGTTTGGTGGGCCTTTTAGTTTTCTTTACTTTCCGTTTGTTGTACATTTCTTTACTTGTGCTTGTTTTCTTGCTTTCCATTATTAGGCTTTACAGCTGCTTATCTTGATATGTTAGCTGCTGAAGCTTTTTTATGTATCGATTTATCTAATTATTAATAAAATTGTCTCTTATCAAAACAAAAGAGACCAAAATTTTGACTAAAATTTTTGGAATGATGGAATATTAGGATTTTCTGAACATGTTCTTCCAAGAGCGATACAAGCCCCTACCTTTGGAATACAACCTGGTTCTTATGGCTATGTTATGGCGCCACCCAGAAAATGTGGATCTTAAAAAGGTTAAGGTGGTCCACTATTGTGAACCAAAACCATGGAGGTATACTGGCAAGGAAGCAAACATGGATAGGGAAGACATAAATATGTTAGTAGCAAAATGGTGGAACATTTACAATGACAAATCCCTTGATTTTAAAGCTCAAGACTTGCAGGTTGTGGCTGAGCAGGAGACTTTATCAAGATCATCAATTATGGCTTCTATTCCTGAGCCCAGAATTTCTTTCGTTCCTACTCCTCCTGCTGCTTGAGAAGAAACCATACCTAAAGCTAGTGTTATAGGTGCCATTGCTATCTTCTATTTGTTTTTTTCCCTTTTAACTTTTGGAGGTAACTAGGTTTTGAGCTTCGACAAAGGTATAATACTTTCTCAAAGTTCTAAATATAGGACCAAGTTTGTGGTGAAGGAAAGTAAGAAATATAAAAGTTTGTTAAGGTGTTGATTGATTTGGATATACAGTTTTTGATGGTGTGCTTTGTCTTGTTCTTCAAGTACTTGTAAATTATATTGGAACAATAAAAGAAAGAGGTTATTTGTTGTATCATTGTAATTTTAGTTTAAATAGTAGTTAGGGGAGGAATGAGCCGTAGAGTGGCATTAGTTGTGTTTCTATAACTAACTGCTAACTGTTAACTGCCTATGACCCTACCCTGCTTTATTATAAATAGGCATCTCCCCATTATAATAGACCAATTTTGCGATATGGAATAGTAGTGCACATTCCTGATCTCTGGTTCTCTCTTCTCTCTCCGCCTTTACCTCTCTTGACTCTTCTTTATCTTCTTATCTTCTCTAATTCTAATTCTTTCCTCTCTTTCTCTCTTCTATACTAATTCTTCTAACTAGTCTTTGTTTTAATACCAGAGATACATTAGTGGTATCAAAGCCTAAAGATCCTCAGCCTAACTCTTCTTCTATTTGAATTCTTCTAACTAATCTCTGTTTAAATATCAAAAAGTGGCATCAAAGCCTAAAGATCCTCAGCCTAACCCTCTTTCTCTCTTTTATTCTAATTCTTCTAACTAACCTTTGTTTTAATCTCAGAGATACATCAGTGGTATCAAAACGATCAAGATACATCTTCTAATTCTAAGTTGAATGAGAATGAGGTTATATGGATGATTGTTGATAGGATGAGAAAGTATGCTCACACCCTTTTTCAACAACTTGCTTGGCTCAAATTTTCATGGACCAAGTGTATAAGCTACATGGTCACCTTTATAAATTATAAGTGATCAAGACCCGATTTTTGTGAGCAACAAACAAGTTTTGGGATTGGATTAGACGTTATACTTTGAGATGCATGTGCTGGGAAAAACCTGAGGAGTGGTACACATGGCTCTCACATGATGAGTGATGAGTGGTGGTATAACTCATCATTCCACTCAACCACCATATGAGCTCCTATATGGTAAGAAATCTCCTATCCATAGCCCTTATTTGCCTCATAATTCAATGTTCAAGGCTGTGGACCGTAGCTTTGTAGCAAGAGAGCAAGTTTTGGGTATTTTCAAGCACTATCTACACCTTGCAGCCAATATAATGAAGCAAATTTCCTGAAATCACAGCCCTAATGGCAAATTTCTGAAGCTTCTTAGAGTTCACAGAACTTAGCCCCACAGTATTTTAGACCCTATCAAGTTATAGAAAGGATTGGTCCTTTGACTTATCGTTTGGAGTTGCTTCCAGAGACACGGATTCACCTTACATCCATGTTTCTATTTTGAAACTTTGTCTCGACCCTACTGTGAAGCCTCTTGGCAACCACTTTTCAAGTTGCAGTTGTTTGCAATGGCAAATCCTTGAGGGCAAGGATGTTTTGGGGAGGGGCATTGTTGTATCATTGTAATTTTAGTTTAAATAGTAGTTTGGGGAGGAAAGAGCAGCACTAGCTGTTGAGCAATTAGCTGTTATAGGGTGGCATTAGCATAGCGGCATTAATTGTGTTTCTCCAACTAACTGCTAACTGTTTTAACCACCTATAATTCCACCCATACCTTACACTACAGGTTCTCTTGTTCTTTCGACTCTTTTCTGTCTCCTTATATCTCTCTAATTCTGATTCTTTCCTCTCTTTCTCTCTTCTATTCTAACTATTCTCTATTTTAATATCAGACACATCATTATTATTGTGTGATTTTTATAGCAAAAAGATGTACAACATTTTGGATTGTTAACTCCGTTACATGAAATAGAGATTCTTATATATTATTAAAATTGGTGCATTAAGTCAAAAAAAACAAAAAAAAAAAAGACTTGTTTCAACTTTAAAGTGACTTTTGGACAAAAAATTAATTTTTCCCAAAGTTATGCCAAACATCATTTTTCATGCAACTATCTTTTTTATTTTTCCCCAAAGCTGTAATGTAAGAGGATGCCTCTATGGTTTAGCATACTTCATTGAAGAGATATATTGCTTCAGTAATTAAGAATCTGACTGATTTGTAAAAGATATAGAATTTTAATCATTTTGAAACTGTAATCCAAGAAATGCCAAGCATTCCCCTGGAGTTCCAAGTCATTAGAGGACAAAATCAAACCAACAATTGTTTCTGCCAGATCAAGGGCATAAGTGCATATCTGGAAACTAAGAAGGCAAATCTGTATCATCAATATTCAATATTTAATACTTCGCTTAGTGTAGAACTTATTTACCTAATATGATTAGATTAAATAAATTAGTTTCATAGCATATTTTTATAAAACGCCATTGTTTTCCTTAATCTCTTTCATCTCTTTCTTACTTAATTATTGTTGAGGGAACATCAACATAAGTAATTTTGAAAAATATTGATAAATATAGAAAATTGGTCTTACATTTGGACTAAAATCATCTCCACAATTTAGGTCCTACATTAAAGACCAAAGGAATATAAAATATAAAATTTACAAGTTACGCTGTTCACATTTCACAAGTCATTAACAATGTGACTTATCACTCTGACTTCGTGCAATGCATAAGAAGCAAACCAAGTATAATTGAAAGAATTGTGAACTTGACACAGTAATGCCTGTTTGATCTTACTAAACACATCCTATATGTGCAATCAGATCAAAGCACAATGAAGAGAGCATTAAACTCACTGGTGGTTTTAACACGAAGCATTCCATCTGTTACAAGGAGGATAACAAACGACAAATAATTAAATAAATAATTGAAAGCTAAAGAATGAAAATTCAAATTTATTGTGTTAACCACAAATTTTTCACATACCTCAATTCTCAGTAATACCTCCCCAAGAAAAATTCAAGTCTTGAAATTCTTCCAAGCAGCTTCCAATACCAGTATCAGAAACTGCTTCAACAAGATATCACTCAATCTTCTTAGGCCAACATATACAGGATCGTTTTTTGTGTAGAGTCTTGTACAGGATCATCAGAGTTGCCAATTTGCAGTTCATGATAGTTGCTTCAGGCAATATTCAATCCAAAATTTGACCTCATAAAACCTTAAAAAGTCCCTCAATAATAATGTTTAGTCTCGATCAGATACTGATCAGCTATCACCAATAATCTCCACAAGAGCATGTCCCATCTTTGAAATGGTGAAATCGATGAGTGTCCCTAACAATAATTTCACGCTCAACTATCTTACAGATGAGCTTGGCAGCAATATGGCAATCTCCACAGACACGAAGGTTCTTGGTAATTCTGATTGGAAAACCAGGTTGGGTATTCAAAATAGCGAACACAATAGCTAACTTTTCACTGTGTACAGCTAGATGGTATTCCTTATCCTCTTCCTCCACATCATGAAGAGCAGAATCAGTCTCAGGGACATAACCTAATTCTTTCATCTTTCCCACCAATACATCTAGTTCTTCATATATCTCCTTTGACTGTGGGTGAGACCTATCACCAGCGAGAAAGGTGTAAATCTGATTATTCAGCTCAACATTGCTGATTCCAGGCATTTTCCTAATTCTCCTTCTCTTCATTAATGATCGAATAGCGGTTACTTCTTTCCACCTACCAGCCTTTGCATATATATTAGATAACAACACATAGTAACCTGACTGCTCAGGAACCAACTGAAAAAGTTTATCAGCGGCTAAAAGCCCGATATCCATGTTCGAGTACACGCGGCAAGCACTAAGCAGAGCTCCCCAAACTCTCTCATTAGGCTCCAAAGGCATATGTATGATGAAATTATAGGCGTCGTCAACTTTACCGGCACGTCCTAAAAGATCCACCATACAAGCAAAATGTTCAATCCTTGGGGTTATTTTATAATCAACTGTCATTTGCTTGAAGTAGATCTTGCCTTCATCTAATAAACCCGAATGGCTACAAGCAGAGAGAATAGCAACAAAAGAAATGGAATCAGGACTTAAACCAGAATCTTGCATTTCTTTGAAGAGCAAGATAGCATTGCGACCTTGACCAGTCATAGCATAAGCAGATATTAATGATGTCCATGATGCAATGTCACGGAACTTCATTCTGTCAAAAACTTTCCTTGCATCTTCTAGGCACCCACATCTAGCATACATGTCTATCAATGCATTCTCTAATATCACATTGGGGCATAGTTTCTTCCTCTCAACAGATTCATGAATTTTTCTTCCAAGTGACAGAGCTGAAAGGTCCCCACAGGCTAATGTAACACAAGCCATAGTGATTGCATCAGGCTCTACCCTATTTTTTTCCATTTGTGAATATAACTTAACAGCTTCTTTGGGCATTGAATTTTTAACAAACACAGCTATCATCACATTCCATGAGACCAAAGTTGTCTTCTCTAAATTCACGAACATATCCTTAACAAATGAAACATTTTCAGATGATGTGTTGCTTATAGCTGGCATGAGGCTAGCCATCGTACCAGCATCAGGCCGTTGTCCTGACACCTTCATTTCCCGGCAAATCTCTAGTGCTTCGTCAAATTGTCCATTTTGTGCATACCCGACAACCATTGCATTCCAGGAAACCACATCTTTGCCTGGCAACTCATCCAAAATTCGTCGAGCCTCCAATAAACGACAACATTTCCCATACATGGCAATTAGACCATTTCCAATGAACAAATTGGAATCAAGTCGAACCTTTAACACAGCTCCATGAAGTTGTAACCCAAATCTTAGATTCTCAGAGCAATAGCAGGCCTTTAGGACGCAAGGGTATGTATAATTATCCGGATTTATGCCACCATCAATCATAGTCTTGAAAACTTCCAGCGCATCGCTGTACAAGTGGTTGTTCACATAGCTCCTTATCATGACATTATAGAAAACAACATTCCTTACAGGCATTTCATCAAACATCTTGCGTGCCAGTTGAACCTCCCCGCTAGCAGCATAAGCCCTCATTAGTTTGATTCCCAGAGAAGGATCTGGATGAAGATGGTAACGAAATATAATTGAGTGGACATTCTTTAAGGTTTTGATAGCAGGATATTGGTCTAATGCCTTGCCAATGAGTTCTTCAACAAGACTTAGATTTGCAGGTAACAGTAAGGATTTTTGCAGTGATGAAAGCAAGGCTTGTAATTCAGAAAATTGACGAGAAAGAAAAGAACTAGCTTTCATGAAGCTGAAGCTTCCTTCAATGTGAATATATGGCGTTGAAATTTCGTTTAATCGACTGCCGTACCGTGAACATTTGGAACTTTCACTGTGTTGAGGAGCTTGGGAAGCTGTTCGATGCAATTTTTTGCGGAACTGGTACCAGTTGGAATTTCTTGATTCCGCCCTATAGCCGATAAATAACTCAAGTTATCACGTTTAAAGTCTAGCCGATCAACATTTGATTTAAGCAGCTCACTGAGTAAAATAAAAAGAACTAAGAAAATACTATTCCCATCTAAATCTAAAATATAAATCAGTTTTGGCTATATCAGTTTTGAGTTTTTTTATTCCATTGACAGTGTTTCTTCACCCCAAGTCTAATCTTTTGCAGTCAATTAAACCAACTTCCTTGTTTCCAAATCTAACTACTCATAATCACAATGAACTTGGTAAAATGCGTAACAGCTTGAAAGTATACATTCATGCTTGTCATCAAATATTATCAAAAGCACACCCTCAGCCCAAGTCATACCAACCATTATGTATTACTAAAAGCAGAGGATGACACAGCTCATAATAAACTCCCAACTCTAGCATAGCTTTAATTAGATGAAGGAAATGAAGAGGAAGGAAGATTATATAAGTATTTAAGATTACAAAAGTCTCTTACCCTCTTCAATGGCGGAATGGACAGGAAGTAACGTTAGATGGAGGGGCGAAGTTTTTTTTTTTTTTTTTTAGAAAGGATCTTCAGGCTTCAAAATGTTGAAAAGCGCCTCAGGTACGAGAAAACCCGTTTGGATTCTCTATTATAGTTGCTCTACCGCAGATGGAATCCGCCAGCAAAAGACGACTTCGCCTAAAAGGCCATCCTTGCTGTCTGTGGAAATTGGCAACGACCGGGAGGAAGATGGTGGCGGGGGCGGGGAAGAAGGCGTTTTGAGTTTTTACTTTTTGGTTTTTTTACGGTCGGAAGGATAATTTAGTCTTTCTAATTTATCTTTTAGAAATTTTAAGCAAAATAATAATTCGGGGAATCACTGAAGGTTAAGGATGGTTTGGGTCTATAATTTTCTTGAGCCCAACTCTCATTTTATTTTATGGATTAGGTTGAACATTTTCCTTTTTATTGGCCCAGAAACATTTTTTTGGATAAAGCTTAAGTAGAATATAATGAGCCTAACATATTCTAAAAACCTTTGATTTGAGACCCAAAACTAAATTTCATTACTCAGTAAGGGCGTTATGCGTGAGGTTTATAGAGAACTCATGGCCAACAAGAACTCATGATTCAATATTAGGATCTCTTTCAAAAAACTAAGAGGTTGGATGATGAACTTATTTTCAACTAGATATTTTAATATTTTCCCTCATTCAATGGACAAAAGATATAATAACTTAAATTGCTTAAAATTGTATAATTTATAACATTAAAACACTATTAAATTGCCCATGATTTGGTTTGCTCAAATGATAAAAATGGTGTAGGATGTAAATATAAATTAAAGGCTTAAAATATCTTTATGTAACAAAAAAACATATCAATAATATATCAACTAAACTACATAGAAAACCACACTATTCATGAATTACTATTAAACGAGTAACATAAGTCTAGCAAAATATAAATTCATGTGATATGGATAGTAAATAGTGTTTTGAATTATTTGTGTTTAATCATTTGAGTTATTAAGATATTTGAATGTGAATTATTTAAAATTAAATTATATAATACTCAAATGTTTCTTCTCGTGCAAGGCACAGCGCACGCCATTCATCGCTGGAGCTGATTCTTTCACAATCAAATATTAACCCAATAGAAAAAAGCAAAACAAGATAATTGTGATTATTTAGCAATGGTTTGTATCCCAAATGCTAATATAAAACCCAAGTATATGTATGAGCAGATTAACAGATCTGAATTACCTCAATGCCCAATGGTTTGGCGTACTTCATCAAAAGAAAGATGATCCAATGATTCAATCAAGAGGAGTCTGGCTAATTTGTAAAAGAAAAGAATTTTAATCTTCTAGCGCCATCATGTCATAATCACCTTCTTCATCGTTTTCTTGAAACTCTTCTTCCCGGAGGCGATCGGCATCAAAAAGGAAAGGTGCAGCTTCTTGAGTTTTCTGATCCTTTTTGTCGTTCATCTCTATCACTGAAACAATCCTTTCTGTAATACGGTTCTCCACAATTTCAGCTCCAACTCCATGAGACTGTAATCCAAGAAGTGATAAGCATTCTCCTTGGAATTTCAAGTCATTAGAGGACAAAATCAACCCAGCAATTGTTTTTCCCAGATCAGGGGCATAACTGCATATCTGGAATTGAAAGAAGCCAAATCAATATCATCAATATTTGAATATTTAATAAAACTTACAACACGACATACAGGAGGCTTCACCTTAGCAGCACGGGCACTTAAAAGAGCTCCTGCATGCTTTTCCTTCAAGTCATCCAATGAAAGTTTAATGGATCTTTTAACAAGATTCCTATCAATTTGAAACTTTTTCCCTGGTGCTCCTATCATGGTCTTACCAAAATGTCAAGGAAGTTTATCACATATAAATTAAGAAATTATATGCACATCACAGTTGCATGTTACAAATATTCATTCTTAAATGCATATGGAGAAATATGTCCTCCCGTTTATCCACATGTTAATCTGCTATAAGAAAGATATTTTTTGAAATGTACTTACTATATGCTATTTCCATACTGAAATATGGGCTACTTTCTATGCAATAATGTGCCTGTTAAAGCAAAGCATCAAATAATTTCTCAGAAGAAGCTGGATATTGTTGATGATAGGAGTGGAGCACAATGTCAATGTGGGTATCCTTTGTCAAGTTTTCCCATTCTAGTAATGCACAGCCATCTTGCTGCGCTATACCTGCTAAATTCAAACCATATTTTCTCCAGCAAAAGCTTTTCAACGCCTTCATAGATGATTGAGGAATTGTACTGGGTGAGAAATCTTTGAAATACAAAACCTGATATTGGACATGGTTATCATTAATTGGAGGATAAATCGAATCTGAGAAATAACAAACATAGAATGTCCAAAAAGTAGAATAAATAAATGAAGGCAAATCTCCATAATGATCCTTGACTTTTAAGTAAAACTGAATCATCACTTCTTTTAACTTCAGAAAATATTGTCTTCTACTTAGATAATTTTCAGCATATTGTAAACATGTTTGATAGGTGATTAATCTTATAATTATCATCAATGTCAGCGTACCATAAGCATCTATGACAATGCAAATCTTTTTCAGTGACTCTCTGCCAGATATTTCCATAACAATATTAATCTAATTTCTGATATATATAAATGTTGGAGTTATTTGTGATCGTAAAGCACCTAATAAAGTAAAAGGAAAGTTCTATCGCACTGCTATAAGACCAACAATGTTATATGGTAGTGAATATTGAGCTTTAAAGGGACAACATGAACATAAAATGGGGGTAGCTGAGATGAGGATATTGAGATGGATGTGTGGCCATACAAGAAAAGACAAGATTCGTAATACTCATATACGCGAACGAGTTGGAGTGGCCCCTATTGAAGAAAAAATGGTAGAAAATCGTTTGAGGTGGTTTAGACATGTTCAGCGAAGGTCATTGAGTGCTCCGGTGAGAAGGGTTGATCAAGCAGTATGGAGTCCTGTTAGACGAGGTCGAGGAAGGCGGAAACAAACACTTAATGAGGTCATAGAGAGAAACCTTTTAATTAATAATATATCAAAATCTATGATTTTTGATAGAGCACAATGACGCCGTGTGATCTATGTAGCCGACCCCACCTAGTGGGATAAAGGTTTTGTTGTTGTTGTAACTTTTATAAAACTATCCCCCCCCAAAAAAAAAAAAAAAAAAAAAACTAACTTTACGAACTTTACCATGGAACTAAGCTGCCTTCCCAAACTATCTAAGATAACGAGCATACAAAAACTAATGCCAGATATCCTAATTTGTCTGTATGTATACACACACTACTGGTAGACTTGCTTGCATGTCAATGCTATTGTTAATTATTCAGTGTTCAATACAAAACAGAACTGAACTTATAGCTCAAGAAATATCATGAAGAACCTCTGTTTTATCACCACTTTCTCTCAAGCATGTGGTGTTGTCCTTTGATATATCACTTATTACTATCACTGCTTCCATCACCAGTTCATTTTCGGTGCAGCATGCTCGTCCACTTCCAACCTTGAGATGCTCCCTAACAAAGGCCCACAGAGTAAATCGTTCCAAAACTATCAGTACATGACTTATGAATCTAGAGATTATTTTCTGATTACCATGAAAATGAAGATTTTGAACATGTCAAAGAATTATGGATGAAGAACATAGTTTCTGACTTCCACTTTTAGTTAATGTGAGACTTCTATGTTTCAGTAAATATTTTGAGATATTTTAACTTCAAATATATGTGATATTACATATTAACATTATTTTAAATGGATCTGATTAAAGATTAAAACGGGGCACATTTCACATGAAAAGCTGGTTGATGTGATACACAAAAAAGATAGATTACTCTGATCATATCACAGTTTGGGTACTGCTGCATAATGAACCACAAAACCTTATAGAGGTCAGCGGGAAGAACCTTAAACAGCAATACTTCTGGTAAAGGATTTAACTGATTTGCTGTACCAGATAATGCGACATAAATGCATGAAACTGAATTTTTTTACCATGAAAAGTACATTGATTACATTCGCTGTGTACATTAGAACGGTATATGAAGGATACTATAATGTTCAAGTGTATCCGACATAGGACAAATAATGGCGTTATTCATGTAACCTTACTTAATGTATATCGGAGTAGTAAGGATCTCCTGCTGAGGGACTTGGCCACAGCATATTAGTCAATCTACCAACGTCAGAATAAAATTACCAATTCTAAATGATAAATGGGGATCTGACCATGAGATTGTGAACTTACCAACTTGGGAAGCAGGAATTGCACCTGCTGTTTAAACTATTTCCATGCGTTAAGATATATTCTTCAAAGCCTGATTTCAGATGCTCGAGGTTTGATGCCAGAATAGGTGACTGCATGGACTTATTTGCAAGAAAAACCTTTTCATATCGTGATCCTGGAACGTCGCAATCTTCTGCCACCAATTGGATGGCAATATTCTGAATGAAATATTAAAGCTAATCACTATATCCGTGTCAAAGTCTTAATCAAGGGTTCTATAGCAGATTATAGGATTGTTTTGTAGACATCGAATTTAGCATTTCAGTTTGGCATAATTGATAATTATTGATAGCGAAATCAAGAACAAGTAAGTGCTTTTGAGCGGCATCAGCAAGGCTGATCAATAGACTGCATCCAATTGATGGTTGAAAGAATATGAGAATACTACAACTTTCTGCAATTATGTCAGTTTAACTTACAGGAATCCTTAGAATAAGCATCTGCAAAAGGGAAAAAAAAATTCCATAAGTAGATAGAGAAATATATTATTAATAAATAAAAAAAACAGGCGGATGTGTTGCAGAGAAGCGTAGACAACAGAAATTCAATGCAATAATTGAAAATCCTTTGAAAAAAAAACATTGTCCTTTTCTATGCAGTAATGAGCCAGAAAAATGAAGGAAACTGCAGCAAATTCATTCTTGCCAAAGCTACCTCCATTTATCTGGTTGGCACTGACATTACTTTCTTTTCAGAAAATTCTTCCTATGAATATTTGGTGCGTTATTGAACCCCATATAAGCACACATACACTTTGGTTAATCAATCAAGCTATGGTTTAAAGGACAAAAATTGCTTTAAACATTGGGGGAGAAGTGCAGCTTAGATACAAGAACTTGTACAGTCAAGGTCACTGAAGGTGACTTCTATTTCTGATATTAAGACCTTTTTGTACTTTTTGTTGCCGGAAAAGACCATTTTATACTGCTGAACAACATTCCGAGAAAGCAGATATCTTACTTTTTGCAGCGTTAATCAGGCAATTACTTTATAGCAGAATTTAACTAGATTAAGTTTGTGTACTTCCAACTGCAAAAGCATATGGCTAAATGAAGTTTGACCTTAGTTTGTGCCACTTAAATTTTCCATAAAGATAAATGTCCAAGTGCAGTTGCTTGTACTATCACATGATAGTAGAGATAAATAAGTTATTATTCCAATAAGTAAAACCAGATATAAGTTAACCTATCTATCTTATTTTCCAGCATTGTATTATAGTAGAATTAATGAAGTGGCACCAGAAATTCAACTGACCTTCTGCAAAAAGCTATGAACACCAGCCAGTAAAATATCTAGGCTTTGAACAAAAGACAGTAAAACTTCAGTGCCACTGCAACGTAGGGTAGTTGCACAGTTAAAGAAACCAGACGTGCATATAATGTCTTAAATTTATACTAGTTTAAGCATCTTGCATGCCTGAATTTAGCGCCATTTTTTTGGTGTGAAGGTAGCCTATTTATTCTTCCGGAAGAACGATTCTCTTTCAAACTAATTTGATAATTATAAATCTCAGTATCGCTGATGCCTGCAATGTCATTAGACTATATCAACAATTCCGATAACAATTATGAAACTAAACAGAAAAATATTCTGCAATTCAATTAAATGAATTGTTGACCTGAAATTATGGTATAGGATATCAAGGAACCAAGACAGTAAACAAAACATTTGACTAGTTTCCATATGAATGGTAGAAAAGGTACTTGGTGTTAAGGAAAAAACAAATTGTTTTCTCTAGTTGAGTATATATGAAAGGAATTGTAGAAATTCAATCAAATTTTCTATGAACTCGTTTATTGAAAAGCGACGCAATACATTAAAAGAATATAACAGAGAGACTCAAGCTCATGAATACAAAGTACTAAAGACCTCCTATTTGTTAAATCAAATCAAAGCACAACAAGGGAGCACTAAACTTACTGGTGGTGTTAACACGGAGCATTCCGTCTGTTACAAGGAGCATAACAAACAAAAAATAAGTAAATAAACAAATGGAAGCTAAAGGACGAAAATTCAAATATATTATGTTAACCGCGAATTCTACACATACCCCAATTCTCAGTAATACCTCCCCAAGAAAACTTCAAGTCTTGAAATTCTCTTGAGCTGCTTCCAATACCAGTATCAGAAACTGTTTCAACAAGATAACACTCAATCAACTCAAAGGTTTATGTAAGGTGTCATGATTAATCATAATATTAATCAAGGCATCGCAGATAGATAATAGGCTGAATATCTAGAACTTCTCCAACATAGCATCAAAGCAGATTGACCAAGCTCCGAGGGAAATTTGAACCCAGAATACTTGGTCCAATAATCACACTTGAGTTTGGTTTTAAAAATTGCCTGAGGTCAACGTGTTCTGACACGTGATCAGAACACCACTTTTCGAAAGTAATGAAATCTCATGTTAAGGCATAAAAACAAGATTTTATATCTCAACCTCTAGAACGAGTAATTTAAAAATCACATAACTCAAACACTCCAAGAGACGTCGCTCTGAATCATTTTTTAATTTATTTATCTTTTATCAAAACAAAGTGTCAGTTAATTTAATAGCCTGGAAACCATAGGCGCCTGAAATTCTGTAAGTAAGTTCCTATAGCTAACAGAATCTCAGACACTAAAATCAATATCAAAGATGTAAATTCAGTCCCACGCTCTCAGTACAATGAGAGAGGCTTACTTGAAATTTGAACGGAGCGATGGCGCGAAGAGGATGAGCTATTGAGGATTACTGATAATCTGCAAATCTGCTCAGATAATCGGCATCTTTGGAATGCTGAAGAAATCAACTGCAGTCATAAATCCAAATATTCAAACAAACCGAAGAACCAGGCGTGAGAATGCCGGAGAAAGCAATTCTGTTGATAATAAAGATAATCGCAAAGAAGTGAATTCACTATGTTGAGAAGATTAAACTCACATGAAGACAAAGCGTATTAACAGAAGAAAACTCCATTGGAAACTCCTTCCCTCGCGCTCTCTGCCGGTCCAGTAATTCGCAAAATGAATTTGCCCTTGGTTTCTTGCACGTTAGGGCCGAACCCAGGCAAGCGCGCGAATCTGTTTAAAGTCCGTTTTTGTTTATTTCAGTTTTTTGGGCCATATATTTATTTCAATTTCAGTTCAAACTCTCTTCTGAAACGTCCCAATCAATTTTATTTTAAATTAAAATGTGAGTTTTATTAACAAAAAATTATTCAATTTACATTCAATACAAATATAAAATCCATCAAGAAGTACACAAGTAATAAATAATGAACATTTATGACTTCCTTGAATAAATACCATGCAATTTCTTATTCTTCCAACCACAATCCTTTTCTATATAATTTGACTAACATATTCATAATCAAATTGATATAAAATGTTTGGCCAAAAAATTTTATATAAAAGGGATGATTACTTGTGTGAAGCAAGGTATTGAAAATGAGACACAATAGTTCAATTGTTAATGGTTCAAATAGAGATCTAGCTGAATTAGAATTGTTATAATTAAAATAATATTTAAATAAAAAAACATTAATCCACACCTATATATAATATTCATGCATTAATCATAGATAACTCAATAAAATAGAGTCATTAAAACACAAATATGATGGACAATTGGTTTTTTAAACTTAAAATGATATTGTTTCAGGCGCAATAAGAAAATAAAAGAATAGAAAACTTAAAATGGTTAATCAATCCAAAACTTTTAACCGAACTAATTGAGAGATTGATTCAACAATTCACTTATTTGACAAGGCGAGCAGGATTAAATTTTAATAGCATGGTGTGAGGTAAGAGTCTTGGTCAATTATTATCCCTTTACATGCCACGAAGTAGGAATGTATCCTACATTAATACTATAAATTAACTGATTTTCCCTCTTAAGGAGTTTTTCCTAAGTCCTATTTACAAGAGATAGAAGAAATTGTGTAATTCTATTTACAAGTCACATTATTAATTTTTTTCATATAAATGCAATGAATAAAAAATGGGAATGGACCGAATCGGCAAGTCCAACCGGTCGGTGGTTCGGTTCGGTTGATGAGTTAGACCGGTGAACCAGTCGCACCACCGGTTCACTGTTTTTACTTTTTTAATATAAATACATTTTTTTTTATTCCTCTAACTACTATTTCGTGCTATTTTTTAGGGAAAAATAAAATTTTTAAGACCAAGATGAAGAGAAAAGTAGATAAATAAAGAACAAATCTAAAAAAAAAGATTTTGAGGTGATATAATAATTAATTAATTATAGGAAATGAGATATCATTGCATAAATATTGGCACCATAACTAATACTAATAGAGTTTAAGCATTTTTTTTAAATATCTTTATTTTTATCTATAGAAATTTAAAAATATATTAATATATATATTGCCACTAATAAATTGTAATATTTTAATATGACCAATCCGACCACTGGTCAGACCCCGGTTGAACCATTAACCCTTAAACTTGTACTGTGACCGGTTCATTGCCCGGTCCAGTTTTTTGTTCCTTGTATAAATGCACAATTTTACCTTTTTTTTTTTGTATTATTGTGGTTGCCTCTTCCAGCACAGGTGTCTTTCTCTTGAATTCAAACTCGATACACAATGAAATCCAAGGAGACCTTACATTGCTAGTGAACTCTTTGCTAATTCATAAATAGGACACGAATGCAAGATCCAAAAAAATCTAGTAAAGCCTTATACTGTTATACCAACTATATATTGGTTAATTTTACACTTCGTTTATTTTTGGGTTGACTTTATTTTTATTTTCATGGGGTATAATATACTACATCTGATCTTAAATATAAGACACAATTGACTTTTTTGAAATATTAAAGAAGCTAATTAAATTACTTTAAAGTATTTATATTTATCGTTTTTTCTTCAAACTAATTATTTTAGCTTATAAACTGATATATAATCTAACGATATGCAATATATATTATGATTAAATAATATATTTAGCTTCATTAACCTCTCAAAAATAGTCAATTTGTTCTTATATTTAGGATCGGAGATAGTAATAAAATGGGGATACAGTTTGAAAGTTGTTTAATTTCAAAATAGAGTTAATGAACTTTAAAGTTTTTTGGAAAATATCATTAAGGTCCCAACTAAAGAAAATAATATCAGAAAAGTTTCATTGACAAGTGAAAAAGCTACTATTGATAAGTTATGAAATTTCTGATATTAGTTTCCTTTATTGGGACCTTAACGATATTTTTCCAATTTTTTTCAAACGTCAAACATGTTGAATACGAGTTATGAATGGATAAAAGTGTATCCAACACCTCAAACTATTTTCTAAGGTGCAATTATTACTCTAAAGTATTTAGAGATACTATTTTATCTCTATTATATTTAAATGGGTGCAATTTCAGCCCTCCACTCATAGTGCCGTTTTCTTCATAGCCATGTCAGCATTAAAAATGACACATAAGTATCTAATATGCCAACTAATTTATAAGATGCTACCTATATCAAAAAAAAAAATGGTTCCATTGTTTATAATTGAACTGAAGCTTCTTTTCCCAAGGTGTGCATACCATGGTTTAAATTTGTTTTTGTAAGTTGAGATAAAACTTCTCTTACAAATTTATCCTGTATATCGTAAATCAAATTAGAAAAGTAATTTTTACCACTAATCCAAATAGGCATTAAGTTGCTGGGTTTAAGCTCTAGTGGGATTAGAGAAATCAACCAGTCAACAATGAAAATAGGAAGTAATCAACGGTCAGACGCAAAATATTATCAAATATACTACGTGGTAACATACTTAGAGATTGTTTGCTTTAGCAAAATGAACTCCTCTAGGAAAAGTCAAACCATCTGTGCAAAGGGGACAATAATCGAACAAAAAAAATTGCAGGAAAAAACTGGGAATTGGATAAGAGGGGGAGGGAAGGGAAAGTAAGAGGGCCAAAAAAAAATTGAGTTGAATTTAAATAATTTTTTGAAAGAAGTGGGGTATAAAATTTTTAATTAATTTTTTTATTATTTTACTTCATATCTTTTTTATATTAAAATTTCATAACTTTATTTTTCTATTTTTTTTTAAATCCAATTCATAAAATTTTTCCATCTCCTTCCCTTTAAATCCCACGTACCAAACAGACCAACCTCCTCCGCACCCAAGGTTCAAATAATTTATAAGGTGCCCAGTGGAAGTCGCACCTTCCTCCACATCAGCCTTCGCACACAAAACCTAATGCCCCGTTTGGTACACTTGAAGTAAGGAGGGAGAAGTGGAAGTGGAAGTGGATTTGATAAATTGAGCTGGTTGGTTGGTGGGAGGCCACTTCCACATGAAAGTCCCTTCCATCAAAAATTATGGAAATCACTTCCTTAGATAGGCCCATAGAACTAAGATGGGTTCCATAGAAGTGAAAAATATGTGATCATTATACCCTCATCTATTTTTTTTATTTACATCTTTGCCACATGACCTCCTCTTCTTCACCTCGACTCTGACAGCTCCTTCCCTCTCTTGCAGCAACGACAAGGATGGCGGCGGTAAGTGAAACAACCATTTCTCATAACAAGTATTATATAATACAATTATACAAAATCAGTAAAAAAAAATTTAATACATTTTCGGAGCTAAGTACACAGAATTTGCCCACAAACCTTTTCATAACATATCGGAGTTTAGGGCACAAACTCATTACAGAGAAATTTATTATTCTGATTTCACATCGCAATTAACCCACAAGTCTTAAAATTTCACACAAAACAATTTCCAATACAAATGTGGTTGTGGGTCCATCAAAATATCATAGTACGCAACATAAGGCTTCAGGTCTAACAAGAGTTAATATTTATCCCAACATAGTTACTCAACAGTAAAAACAATGTAGCATTCCAGAAACATGAGGGCCCTATAATGGCAATATAGAAATTAACACAATACCAATACCAAAAGAGGCCTACAAGATTCTCAACATCTATGCCTCTGGTTGCTTCCCTTGGCCTCTAGCCAGATTAGAGGTCTCGCCTGAAAAACTATTTATAATGACGGGATGAGACATAAAGTCTCATTAACCAAAATCAATTTACAAAATATGCAGGGAAGGATTGTAAGCCAGAGAAGCAAGTTTAACTGACATAATAAAAATAATAATATTCTCATAATTCAAAACTTAACATAATATAATCAATGAATAAAACCATCATGCTCATCCTTATCTCCTCTGGCCTGGTACAACCTATCAGTGCTAGTATACCTGGCCAAAGGTTAGCTAGTCACATCAAGAATACTGCCCCTTCCCATGCTACCACTAATATACCGTAACAGGGAGGTGTCCATCCAAAACACTCAACTCCAAATCCGGGCCAGGATTGAGAGAGCCAATGGGCACATAATTCACCATATCTCTTCCACTCAACCCAACATATCTCGTAATATAAAAATAATAAATTAATACAGCTTTCAGAAACAATTACGAGAATTTTAAATTCTTATACAACATTCCATCTCAAACAACATATACATCATAACAGTAAAAATTTAATAATAATTTTCACTTATATATGTAAATTAGAAAATACACTGCTTCACTGAAATAAATTCATATTCAGACATAAATATAATCTTGCAAAACGCATACAAGTAATATAGATAAAATTAAGGTTTATAAAACACCTTACAGTCCAAAGCAATCATACAAAATAAATTAACCCCGGTTACCTTGATTTCAAGCTTAATCTTAAGTTTGATAGTAAAACCCGTGCAATCACCGATCACAAAAAAACTCTACATTATTAATGTAGATACCAATTAACCACAAATAATAATTAAATAATTAATTTACATAATTTAACTCATGCAACCCAATTTTCTCTACAACTATTATCCTCAATTATTCCAATTTTCTTAAAAATCCTTATTCATAGATCATTCCTCATAAACCCAAAGTACTCATTAAAATCCATAAATAACCTTTAACATACATATAATTACAAAATCCTCAATATCAACTTTTTAAATAATTAAATCTCTTTTTCATAATTTATATGGGTATAATCTAATTATTAAACAACTCCTCAAATATCTACATAGTTAAAATCATATCAAATTCTAATTTAAATATTAAATCCTAACTCATATTTTCCACAAAGCTCAGATCTAACAAAAATAAACCAATTAAAACCTCAATAATACCTTCAATAATCCAAATAAATTATTTAAACAAATTTTGATCTGTAAAAACGCCCTATGGAAATTAATTTATATCCTATTTATAAAATAAATTAATTATAAAATCACATAAAAACTAAATAATAAATCTAAACCGGTTAGAATTAACTATTAATTATTCTCTACATTTTTACAGTCTTATATTGACAAAACTCAAAACTTGCCTAAAATCATATCCCCAAAATATTCTCTAACTAGCATAAAATCACTATCATAAGAAAGAGAAAATTATTTAGAATATATTTCATAAAAGAAACTTTGTGATTAGAACAAAATTTACGTACCTTATTGATCCTTAAATACTCAAAAATACTCCTATCAGGACCTCACCATCTCTTCTCTTCACGAACACTTCACCTGCGTGAAGTGTTTCAGGGGAGGGGGTATTTATATAATACCCCTCTCCTTCCTCTTCATGCTTTGGCGCCAAAGCAAATAATTTTTTTTTATATTTTATTTGACAAAAGGGGTCACCCCCTTTTGTTCATTGGCGCCTACCAATATATATATATATATATATAATATTATTATTTTAATAAATTATTATTTTATTAATTAAATTTTAATTTCTAATTTTTTTCAAAAACTTTCTATTAAATTCATACTTATCTCCAAAGTATAATTATACCAAAATATAATTATATCATAAAATAAGGATGTTACAATAAGGCACAGCGACAACAGCGGTGGCTGCAACACACAGCGACATCAAGGACGGTGACACACAGCAATGGCAAGGACGGCGACGTTGAGGCACATCCACTCGCAAGTTTGTTTTCAACAATCTTGTGCTCATCATCCTCCTTTTTTATTTTTTGATGATGCAAACCTCTCGTCCTCTTTTGCTGAAATCAAACTCATATTTGACAATAATGAAAGAAGATGATTGTGAAGGTGATTGATGAGGACTCTTCGACTTTAGATCCGCGGAGGAGGACAGAGAATTCGGTCTTCTCCTTTAGAACCAATTTGATATC
Organism: Albizia julibrissin; assembly: GCA_037074505.1. Lineage (NCBI taxonomy): Eukaryota > Viridiplantae > Streptophyta > Magnoliopsida > Fabales > Fabaceae > Albizia > Albizia julibrissin. Next base: position 35,518,099 of record CM073488.1, on the reverse strand, counting down.
TGGTTTTGTTAGTGAAGATGTCCGATTTCTACTTTAATCTCTCTCTGTTTTTTTTATTATGCCATTGATTTTTGTTGAAATTACTGTGAAATTATGGGTAGTTTGTGATGGGCTGATGGCTAATGATGACAACAACGCTGGTGGTTTTTGTGCTAGCTACCGCTGGTGAGACTGATCGTGGCCTCCAGTGATGTTGTGGCTATTATAGGATGAATGTGAGAGTGGAAGCTAGAGTTTTTTAAGGTTATATTTGACATTTTCACAATTAAAATTAATATATTATTAAAAATTATATCACTACTTCCATAGTCATATCAAACACACTTTTATTCTCAGTTCCAGTTCCAATTCCACTACCAATTCTGCTTCCAGTTCCAGTTCCACGTCCATCAAAAACTCTTCAATGATACTAAATGGGGCATAAGAATTAGGGGAAGAGGCTTCAGTTCAACAATAGATGGAGCCATTTTGTTTTTTTTTCATACAAGTGGCATCTTAAGAATTAGCTGGCATATTAGATAATTATATGTCATTTTTTATGCTGAAGTGGCTATAGAGAAAACAACATTGTTTTTAGTGGAGGGATGAAATTGCACCCATTTAAATATGTTAGTGACAAAATTACACCCCTGGGGGAATAGGTTTCCATTAAAATTGGTGGGAATCAATTTTCAAGTGGGGAGGAAAAATGACTAAAGATACAAAAGCTCCTTAGTGTAACACTGGATGTGATATAAAAAGGTAAATAAATCCCATTGACATTTAAATAATATTTTTATGTAAGCCAAAATGGTCTTTTAGTTAATTTTTCTATCTCATTTTCTTATGGGTTAATCATTGTACTTTGAACATTGTTATTTAATAAGTTTCTATTTTTTTTATCATATTATTAGCTTATTTATTGTGATAATTGTATCCTTAGATAAATCATAAAGATTGTCATAAATATCCCTGGTTCGTTATCTATGCGGGAGTAAAGATGAAATAAGATCAGTATGACTTTGATAATGTATAGAGATACGAATCAAAATCTTAGGCGCTTGTAAGAATACAAGGTGTTGGACCGACCCGCTATGAGAAAGTTGCATGGATCAAGCTATAAGCTTATCTCATGTATAATCACGTCACTATGCCCTTTGACCTGAGATCGTCATGAAATTCTACACGAGAGTCACTAAGCTTTGACCTAACCAAAAGTCACATTTGACCGGGTGATGATAAAAGCTACAATCGAGCTTGATGGTTTTCATGCAGAGGAATGTAAATGGTTAAGATGGAATTTGTCACTTACATTAGTAGAGAGATATTATTGGGCCCTTCAATGAGTGAGTCTAAGAAATGTATTGTCATGCTACGATGGAAAGGAGTTTTCATTTCTATATCAGGCCACTCAGGAATCAGGAAAGTAATGGTTATGAACAGGAGGATGACATTATCCATGCTTCATCCTTGCCCAAAATATTGTGTGATAAAAGGGACGTGACATAGTTGTATGACAGGTTGAATCGTGTTACCAATCCTCATATGAATTGGGTAGTCGTAATGTCTTGTTAGAGGTCGCTTTCGACTTGTGAGTTAGTAGAGTTATTGACACATTGCCAACTTTGTATGGGCCTACAGGGTCGCATACAAGAATAACCCAACATGAGCTATAATGTCCAAATTCATTGAATCTAAAATGTGTATAAGATTCAATGAATACAATGTTTAATTTAGGGTGGACGAATTATATATATATGATATAAAATTCAAAAAAGGAAAATAATATATATACATACATACATACATACATATATATATATATATATGTATATATATATATATATATGTATATATATATATATATTATGTAGTGTTAGTTTTAGATTTAATTTTATTTGATAAATTAAATAACTAATATTGATAGAGATATAATATCTCAGATTTAATTTATAAAGATAAATTAAATCTATTTTCATTAGCTCTTTATGCGGATTATAAAAACGAAGGGGCTAGATAATCCTAGCATGGATTAGAAAGAGTGAGCCGTAAGAAAAATCCTAGAGAGACATTAGAGGCGTTAGCACGCCGACCCTGTTGGAGTCGTATTCTTGTGGATATATGTAGAGGGAGCTGATCTGAGGCGTTAGCTCCTTGAGATCGAAAAAGGCAAAAACGTAAAAGTACGATTCTAACTACTTGATTTAAACGCCAATTGATAAATCCGTAATTAAGATTGGTAAATTTTTGTAATTTTAAATTTTTCGTTGTACCTACCAATCCCAACACATCCATAGGACAAAATATTTTCCATTCATTTTTATTATTTCTTTTTAAATTCTATTTCTTTTCAACATTATTTTTTGGATCCAAATAGGTTCTAAATACTTCAAGCTACTAATGGCAACAACAACAAAAAAAGTTGGAGTTCTGACACCTGTCCTTTTTTATGAATAGGAGTGGAGATGCAGTGGTTGAGATTTTGCCTATTTGCACATGGGAGGGAATCCGTGGTGCCAATAGCCGGATACGGTCAACGGTCAGCGGTCAGCCCCACGTTATAACCAGTAACCACATATTCGAGGATCTTGCGCGATTATCATTTATCACCAACTGTGATATTAAAGGTCCTACCTGCCTCCCGAACCAACCTTATGGCCCAGTTTGGTACGTGACACTAAATTTTGATGGATTTGGATTGGGATTAGGATTGGGATTGAGACTGAGATTGATACCTTAAAAATATGTTTGGTACAAAGTAATAGTTGGAGGGAATAATTTTATTAATCTTATTTAATAAATAGTTACTAATTATGTCATTCGCGAGAAAAAAAAGAGAGAGAGTGATTATGCAATGTTTTGAAACCCGGACCGGTCATTGAACCGGTTAGGGTACTTGGTTAAGGGTCAGTGGGTTAGATCGGAGTCAAATCGGAGCTAAATCGGGGCCAAACAGGTGAAAAATTGAATTTTTAGGCTTATTAATATGAAATTCTGTAAGAAAATTTAAAAAAATAATTTTTTTAAAAAATGGTGAACTGGACCAGTTTCCTGACCGGACCGGTTTTACGACGATTGTCCGGTTCCCGGACCGAACCGGTCGGTTCGATCCGGGTTTCAAAACCCTATGATTATGTGAGAGGGATGGATTCTTGGTTAAAATCAGGGGTTATTTTTGTCCAAAAAATATTTTAATTAAGGATATTTTTGTCTCTATAGTTTTGCAGTCCAGGGATTGAAAACACAATACCAAGGGGAGGTGGCTTTGCAGTAATCTCACTTTCGTGGTACTCTCAATCCCTAGTTATCTGTAGTCCCTTATACCAAACGATATATTTTGACTCAATCTCTGATCCAATCACAGTCCCTACCCCACAATACCTCATACCAATGGTGCTATTTGTTCACATTAATTAGTGAACCACATTTATATTAGGGAAATGGGCACAGAAAGGCCCGTGAGATGTGTGTGATTCAAAACTGTAATCCGAATTTCCAATTCATTAGGGGGATAATTTTGCCACAATGCAAAACAAAAGTGCCGAACGAACTAACTGTTTGCAAAAAATGAATATACCATTCTAAATTCTAAATTCCACGAAATCCATCATGTCCATATGCCACCGCTACTCCTTATCGACCTTTCACCAAACTCTTCTCAGCTTTCATTCCTTTTCATTGTTTTCAACGAAATGGAGGAACCAGTCGTTTTCAAACACAAGTGAAATGAATCAAAATTGGGGACAGATAAGTATCAGCGCATTTTCCATCTGATTCATTTGCAATTGTCAAAGCAGCTCCATCACTTTCCATTACTAGCAGGAGTAATTATGTCTTTTGATGGACAGCGATCATTTTTTTCTTCGGGTAACGTATTTCTGTGAGTTATTTCTTCGTGTTTTGTGATGAGAGGGGGTCAAGTAGGGCCATTATTGCAGTATTAAAGTATTGCTTCAAGCCTAGAGAAGCGTAACAGACCCATTTATAGTAGATATACTTAAACATAGAGAGTAGGCAAGAAAATTCATGGATCCCAGAAAAAGTGAAAATGAAGGAAATTTGGATCCGGACCAATCTGGGCATATATATCAGATGGCTTTGGATATTGGAGGTAAATCTTCAAGCCTCCTCTGTGCTAAACTCTGTTTTGTCGTATTAGTTTCAAGAATTGAAAGTTTACTGCATTCATTACTTTTCTTTATTTGTGCTCAATTTGCCATCTCTCTATTGCGCCATTTTCTGGGATAGACTTTAATGCTTTGAAACAATAAAGATGTATTGAATTTCCTCTCTCGTCTTGCTTCTCCTTTATTGTCGCTTCTTGTGAATGTAAAAATTATGCTTGATTCATTATCTTAATCTGACCAAGGTCGCCCCCTGAACCTCGCTCGCATTCTAATCATGCATAACATGAATAGAAAGTTATCATTAGTTTCGAGGAGGTTGGGATTTTTCTTTACAGTTCATATCACTGGTTAACTGTATGCATCAAGTTGGTTGAATGAAATTCATCAATTCAGTTCGGCTATCATATACCTTGTCATTCTCATGCCATGACACCGGTACCTGATAATATTTTCGTTAGATAAAATATATCGGGATCATGTTAATGCTGTTGCTTTCTATGACTTTTGCTGATCTAACTTGTTACTGGAATAAAGATGACTGCTATTTGCTATTTGCTATTTACTATTTACTATTTACTAGCATATTCCTAAATTTGAGGAATTTGCGAAATCTCTCTCTCTCTCTTTTTTTTTCCTGCTCTATTTCCACAACCTCGAAATCATGAATTTGTAATGATGAAAATAAAGTCCTTTTTGTCTCAAATTTTAGAAATATGCTTGATTAGGGGACTGCTAATCTAGCTACATTATATCCCCAATTGCTGCTAAATATGCATGGTTCCAATACCTGATGCTGCATAGGATGGTAGAATAACACTTAGGATGCATTATATTGTTATGTCCGCTCGAACCATGGACTTTAAGGACTAGAAAGCCATTGTGTCAAGCAAGATTACCATTATCTTATCTTTACTGCTTCTATTGGTGAACAAACATATTCACAATAAGTAGCAAAAAAAAATACATTTCAACCCAAAAAAAAAAAAAGGATACATGTATTTTTGCTTCACATTTGTTATATACAATACATCATATGAATATCTCATTCCAATTATTGCAATGAGACTGAAAAGTGGTGTATGAAAAGCATCAATTATTTGTATTCAGTCTTTGCAAAGTACACTCAAGAGCCAGTAGTACGTCAGTGTTAAAACTTAAACACATAGAATACCATAAGTTTCGAAGAAAGTGCTTGTCTTCTCTTTTTGAATTATCTTGCGTAACATACTTGACCGTTTAGTGATTTAACTTATTTCTACGTTACTCTTCATTTCAAAGAACAAGAGTTGCAGACTCAAGATCATTTCAAAAATTTCTTACTTATTTTCTATTCTGCCACTTGACACTCAAGATGTCTTTCCAATCAGATCTACAGCTACCATATTGCAGTCTGTCCACATCAGATACACATGAAAAACTGTCACAAGCTAGTCATGCTCTCCCTATGGATCATTTGAAAATCAACATTGACCTAGTTGTTGATAGTAGTAAATGACAATTGCTTGCTTTTTAAGAAGTCTTTATCACCAATTCTTCAACTACCAGAAATCAATTATAGATCCCAAGGTGGAGACCAGAGGATAAATTATACATACCCTGTTGTAAAATAAGCTAAGATCTGCTGTAATTGTTTTTGAGTTGACTTTCATTCATTTTCATGTTGTATGTTTGCTTATAAAGTTACAACTTTTCCTTTTGTTATATTTGTGGGTCATACTCTCGGATCCTGAGAATTTTTAAGTATTCAATGTGTCTATTGTTATCTCTCTCTTTGTTAATCTTAATCCATATGAAATGGTGCTTGGAAAATGGGCTGCCTCTGATTGTTTATTGTGCCTTGTTTGGATTGAAAGAAGTACAAGATTCAGGTTTTGGAGGCTTTGTTTTTTGCTTCACTGTCCAATTTGCATTTAGCTTCTCAAATTAATTAATGGAAACCCATTTTCGTTTAGAGTTATATCTTATTGTTGCCATCCATATATTGCTCATTAAGTTTCGGACATTGGCTTTTCATAACATTTGTTCCAGAGTTGAGAGAAACTGCACGATTATTACATGGAGTCCAATATACAGTAATTTTGTCTGGCTGCTGCCCATTTGTCATGGCTAGAACAGTTCTGCTTCTCCCTCAGCTGGCACTTCCTTACAATAATGTTGTGTTTCATTTTAGGCTCTCTTGCCAAGCTAGTATACTTTACATATGATGAGGATTGTGCTATTGAGGGAAAGGATGGGATGTCTCCTGAAAAGGCTGTGGCAAATTCCAAAGGCAGTAAGAGCTGTGCAGTTCTTAGAGGAAAGCTCAATTTTAAAATATTTGAAACAAGCAAGATAAATGACTGTTTAGAGTTTATCAAGTCCACGAAACTTCATCTTGGAGGTATTCACAGAAATGTTTCTTTGCTTTCAAAACTCTTGTTGCTTATTTCAATTGAACTAAATGTTATGATGCTTGCAATCAAGCTACGGGTTAGTAATATTTGAATCTTTCCGAGACGTTATCTGAGAGCATACTAAATATAACTAGCCACTGGAAACCTTTAACTTGATCTCAATTTTTTAAGTATCCCAATCTGACTGAATAAAGATGATCCTTCCTATTTGCTCGATGAAAAGTAAACCTGATTCCCGATATCCTCCTTCCTTTCTGAATTGTCCTCTATATATCTATTTGAAGGGGTCTTGACTATTAACTGTTCATCTATCAGATCTAATTGAATGTAAAGAAACTCTACCTGGGCAAGGCTAGCCTTTGACCTTAGCTGCAGAGCTAGTTTTAATTTACTAAGGTTGTGGAGAAGCTTATTAGATTACAAAGCCAAACTAGAGTAGGGAGTTTCAAGTTGATTAATATTCTTTAGAAAGATAATCAATATATTTCTGACCACAATTGTGATTATGTGTTATTATATATCAAGTTCACTTTTAATGTTCTTCAGAGCATATGGTCAATTGATGCAACTACTGACATGTTCAGGTTGTCAGCGGCAAGAGAATCCTGGAAGTCAAATTATAGCTGTTAAGGTAATCAAGTGTCCTTGTGTCTTTGATTCTGTTGGTTGATATTAGGTCTTTGTCCATTTATAAGTGAAAAAAGAGCGTCCTAGTGCCTTACCTTGTAAGCAGAGAGACTGTTTTCAAGATTTGAGTCTACGACCTCCAGTTTATATGACAACAACTTTAATGTTGCGCCGAGGCTCACCCTCTTTTCTTTGTCCATTTATAAAAAATAAGAAAATTTTATACCTTCTTCTTAACTAGTAATTGGATTCAAGTTTATCTCTCATATGACCTCCATGTTCATTTTCTTACTTGTTCACCTTCTGCTAGCTGGTAATCAAATTCAAGTTGATCTCTCCTATGACCTCCATGTTCATTTTCTTACTTGTTCATCTTCTGCTCATCCCATGACCAGTTTACATACTGGTCCCAAAATGTGACTTGAAATTAATAGAATATCCTTAGTTTCCAAAAGGTATACTTTCTATGTACTCTCACACATATTGTTTGCGTATGTGTACATTTGTGTCTTTGCACAAACAAGCTTAAAGAGAATAAATAAAACATATTTATGGATGACACAATGTATAATTCATCATACAGCACTTGGATTTATGTTATATACTTCCTAAGATTTAAATCTATTGGTGAGAAGGCCACAGGTGGTGGAGCATATAAATATACAGATCTCTTCAAAGAAAGACTTGGGATCAATCTTGACAAGGAAGATGAAATGGATTGTCTAGTAGCAGGAGCAAATTTTCTGCTTAAGGTGGGATTCTAATATTACTTACATACTAATTCTTCAATCTTGCTGGTTTAGTGCTAATATTCACTCTTCTTGATTATCTAACCAAAAAAAAAAAAACGAATATTCTGTCTTCTTCTATAATGAACTTGAAATTAGATATTTATTTTCCTCTTCAGTTAAAAAACAGCCTCTCATATTATTGAAGATTAATGTATGTTGGTATGCATATGGGGAATTTTGGTATTACATAAAACTGTAGAAGCAGATATTTTATTATTGTGAGTGGTAATATTAAAGTCTTTTGATATATTTTCTGTATCTTGTGCTACCATGTGGAGACAATAAGAAACTTCTTTATTATCTTAATTCCAGCATCTATAATATTGGATTTTAAAGTATGTCTTTTTCCATTCCATGCTATTAGTATGAAGCAAAACACTCATCTGTAATGAATGGCCATCCTTTCTGACAATAACCCTTTCTATGTTGTTGACACTGATGTTGGTCATTCAAACTCATAACTGCTCTTCAGTGCCATATTTATAAAAACCTTGCACTTTATGATACTTTTCCTTTTGAAATTATGCTTTTTTCCCTCTTTACCCATGTTTGTAAAAAATTATCTCTGAATTTCCTTTACTTCTTTCTCTGGCTTTAGGATGGGTGTTATTATAACATCTGTTCAATGTGATATGCACATGGGTAGCTCGATATTTTCTCTTATGCACCTTGAACTTACATCAACAGTATATCTCATATCTGCTCTGGTACTTCTTCTTGCTATAGGCTGTCCATCAGGAGGCATATACCTACATGGATGGTCAAAACCAATTCATGGATGTGGACCACAACGATCTGTATCCATATCTTCTTGTTAGTATTGGATCAGGTGTTAGCATGATTAAGGTAGATAATTTATAAGATTATATTACTTGCTCTAAGATTACAAACTACACAATTTTAAACTCTTTAAAATATTTTATTGTCTTCATTTAGGTGGAGGGAGATGGTAAATTTGAGCGAGTTAGTGGAACAAGTATTGGAGGAGGAACTTTCTGGGGTTTGGGAAAGCTTCTAACTAAGTGCAAGAAGTATCTTCCTTTCTAATTCATTTCTGGTCCATGTAGATTCGTTGGATAACCAATAATATATCTCTTTTCTTCAGTTTTGATGAATTGCTGGAATTAAGTTATCAGGGGAACAACAGAGTAATAGATATGCTTGTTGGAGATATCTATGGTGGAACGGATTATTCAAAGGTATGACTAGTGAAAGTGTAAGTCCTTTTTCCACTTCAAGATGATAAAACTAGCATTCTTGCAATACCATTCTTCGGTAAGTTTTTTGTGAATCAGGAATTGCTTTCAGTGGAGAATATCTTTTTTAGTGGCTGTTAACTGTACTATTTTCCTTTAATCCATGACAGATAGGCCTTTCATCAACAACAATAGCTTCTAGCTTTGGGAAAGCAATTTCTGATAATAAGGAGATTGAAGATTACAAACCTGAAGATATTGCTCGATCTCTCCTCAGAATGATCTCAAACAATATTGGACAGGTCAGTTATAGCTTGTTTATTTTGATTAAGTAACGATACACCATATGCCTTTGTATGTATGAACAGTAGTAATGAACTAAAAGGGAAAATAATATTTTGTTTTCACCTTGGTTCTGCTATGAAAAGCAAACTAAAGATGAGAAGATATAGAAAGCTCTGATCTGATAACAAGTCCACATTCCTTCTTCCTTCCTGGTATTCTCTGTTTATACTTTATACATTAATGTACATTTTTCTTCTATACAAATTTTCATTTATTATATATGGCCTTCTATAAATCTACCCGGCGTGTTTATCTCAGGCTTTGAAATGGATTTTGTTCCTTTATTCCTCTTATTCTCAGATCTCTTACCTAAATGCTCTTCGATTCGGCCTGAAGAGAATTTTTTTTGGTGGGTTTTTCATCCGAAGTCACCCTTTTACAATGGACACAATATCTGTTGCTGTTAATTTCTGGTAAGCAACAAGCAACACCTTTCTATATTGCTCATCTTGATCACTTTTCCAACATGCATAGAAGGTCTCAATACGAACTTTAAGCCAAGTTTATTGATCTCTTGCTTATCCTTCTGGCATGATAAATATTTGGAAAATTGAATGTAATGGTACCCATCTGATCTCTACAGGTCTAAAGGTGAGGCTAAAGCGTTGTTTTTGCGGCATGAGGGGTTTCTCGGAGCCGTGGGCGCTTTCATGAGTTCCGATCAGCATGAACTCAAGAAGCTACTGGTAAACAAAGCGGTGCATCAACATGCTTCAAGCAGTAAAGCCTGTGCCATTGCTGGGGACTTGCATGGAGATGAAAGCATAGAGTGCTGTGTCTATTCAGGTCAGGCTTAGGTAAGGTAATTCTTCATTGCTTGGCCTTCCACATGACTTATATAACTTCTGCAATATTTATCCTGTACGAAAATAACATAGATCTTTTTTTTTTTTTTTAGTGTTCCTTATCGGATCTTCGATTTGATAATAACATGAATTAATGAGTCAGAATAATGTCCTTTTGTTATGTGTTTATTATGACGAGCCTCATAATAAATGCTTATGGAATTGTATCGAAATGTTGGCCATTTTGTATAATGATCAAAAGTTAAGGCAACCGTGAGACAAATGATTGAATGAAGGATTACATTACAAGTCCATTCTGAAATCTTGTTATGCTTGAATGTGAATTATTTGCACCGAACTGTCCTTCTGAACAATAGCTTCAATGTTTTTGATTTGATCAAACTGCAATGTTTCTACGCATGTTATTTAATTAATATATTATTTAAAAAATATACTACTCCCTCCAGTACTTAATATAGGATCTGTTTAGATAATTGATCTTGGTTCTAAATATAAAACTTATTTATAATATTGGTCAATCATATTCTAATTTACCCCTATTGATATTCTCTCAATAATCATCAAGGAGGGGATGGAATGAAGGAATTAAGGAAAATGGTTAAGTTATTTTAAAAAATAAATGTCATGTTAATTAACATAAATAATTTTTTAATTTTAATTAAATAAGATAAATAGGTTTTATATTAAAGATTGGAGAGGGAAATATATAACTACAATCTATCTTTGGTACGTGCTTTTCTCTTAATAAGCTCAATCAAACTTACTCATACGGTGGTTCTTTGTTGTTGCCTATGAAATTTATTGTTGTGATGTGTTGTAAGTTTCTATTATTATTATTTTTAACTAACGTATATTTTATTACTAACTTGCAACACACCTCTTTTTAATATTAAAAAGTTAAATAAATTACTTAATCATATTATACATTTTGTGTCATTAGATTATAAATAATTTATACAAATTCGTTTGAAGGAAGCGATAAATATAAATATTTTAATGAAATTTATTTAGATTCCTTAATTTTTTTTTAAAATGTTGACTGACTGTTATATCAAAGATTTAAATGAGTGATTTATTACTCATGAGCATCCAAGAAATTTTTTTTCCTTGCCTTCATTTCTTTTTATTTGTGATATTGGGAATTTTTTTCTTAAAACTTTTTTTGGAAAATTATCACCTTTCCTATCTTTTGTTTGTTGATAATAAAGTAATTAAATAAAAGAATAACTTTATTTACATAAATTCAGCATAATCAACCTCTATCCCAGCTCTAATGCAACCTGTAAAAAAATTGTATTTGTAAATTCGATATAAAAGAATAATTAGCTACTAGGGTGTATTTTGTCGTTTAAGCACATCAATTTGATTTTTTTTTTTTTTGTATTAAAAAGGTTAAGGTGAGTTGGATCCAAGCTCAGTCGAGTCAAGTCATGCTTTCAAATTTAAAAAACGCTTATAAAAATACTTACAAATCACTTATTAACAAGATCCTCGCATTCTTGTAAGGTCATATTCATTAGATCATATCTATTAATTCCCAAAAAAAAATTGAAAATGTGATTAAATTTGAGATTATCAAACTCTACATCAAATGAAAAATCTAAGCTACTTGGGTTCTATCTATTATTTCTTTTATAAGATGAAAGGTTTTCCCTTCGAGACTTCAAAAATAAAGGGTTTTCACCTTTTTCAATGAGCGTGCTTCTTAGAATTCAAACTTATGTTATTCTCTTTATACAGTAATATATCTTACCAATTCAACCAACATCTTGCTAGTGAGTTCTATTTATTATTATACATCACATCACTGTAACAAATAAAATGTTACATATAAATTTATATATCTTTTTTATTTACTAGATAATATCTAAACGAGACAATAAATCAAATGTAAATAAAAATTTTCATCCTTAGTGACTATTAAGCAACTTAAAACTCTTCAAGCATCTATCGCATTTTTTTGGCACCTTTACTTTCTTTTAACAATGAGAAACATTCTCTTTTTACACTAATAATGCTTTTGGCACATTTCTTTCCAATCTCAAATCATCAACTTCTTATTTACATTTCAGAGCTGAGATTCACATCTAAAGGCAAAAGCAAGAATCCGATGCTCCTTCCTATCCTAAATATAGAATAAAATTAGTTTACCTGGAAAATAAATAAATGAGAACTAAAGACCTTTATATTTTGAGGGAAGATAACAATTAAATACCCTTAAAATAATAATAATAATTTCTTTCAAAAAGCATAAAAATGGACAATCATTTATGTTCCATAACGTGATAACCTTTTGTTTAGATACTGATATTTTCATCTTAAAGTAATATCAAATTAGTTAAAACGTCTTTATAATATTGAAAAAACTTAATCAAAAAGATGTTTGTAATGTGAAAATAATAATTTGTTAGCTAATTTTATGTAGTTCCATAAATGTTAATCATAAGACAAGTTAGTTTTTTTGGAAAGATTAAATAAGATAAGTAAGTTAGTTAATCATAGCATATGTACATATCATTTGATTATATATCAATTTATAAGTTAAATAAATTAATTTAATATAAAAAAGTTAAATACTAATACATTAAAGTAATTTATTTAAATTGATTTATCTTTTCAAAAAAATCAACTATATTTTATATTAAGTATCATATGAGTACCTTATTTCTACAATATTCAGGAGAAATATTTATTATAAGTGTCTTGAGTTGTCATTATTACAAGTATTGTGATGTTAGCTACTCCTTAGATTTTCCGGTGAAACTGAAACAGACAACAGATGCTTTAGGCAGCTTTAACAAATAATATTCTTCCACGTCCTGCATTATTGTGTTCTCAGGACTTAATAACTTTCTAAACTTATTTCTCAATAAAAATTGAAAATGATTTAACATCCCTTGAATAATGTAATCTCTTAAAAACTTTCTTAGTAAATTATCCATTTATCCTTTTATTTGAACTCAAGAAAACTCAAGTTGAATTGATTATACAAGAGACTCCATGTAGTCCGAAATATAAGGTGTTTTGTAGAAGAAATTATTGATCCACAGTATAAATCATTTGATAAATTATTAATGAGCTTTTTTTTTTCAAATAATACCCCTATTGCAATTTTATAGATAGGAGAAGACTTAAATGTAGTGTTTCTCTATATTCTTATGGGTAAAGTTGAAAAAAATATTTTATTTTCAGATAAAGTTAATGAACTAGCTACTTTTATATAATTTTACGGAAGTAATTGGAGGTGACTTATAATTATAAAATAAAAGTATTATTCGAAGTATTTGTGTCTATCAAAATTTTATAAATGCACTATTACTCCATTAATAAAGCTATAGTTTTTTCTTAATCATCAATGGTTTTAAAATCAATACCAAGTCCCAACTCAGTTTTATCCAGCAGATTCCTTCCTTCAAAATAAGAATAAAGGAATAAAGGAGACAAGAAGACAACGAGACCCCATTAAAGGGACAAGACCATAAGATTGTGCTTGGAAGTGGTGCTGCATGACATTTATAAGCACAGATCCCTATATTAAAACCAAATAATCTCTCGGTCTCTACTTTCACAAATTTCGGAAAAAAGCTTAACCCAACAATTGATTACTTGCATTATCATAGCCCCATCAGCCACTAAAACAATCTCATTTTCATATGGATCCTTTTGACTGGTCAACATAGTTAACAAAATGAAATAAAAACCAATTTAGTTGAAGCAGTTTAGTGAGTGTTTGGATAAAAAAAATATATTGTGGGCTTAAAACCATGATTTCCTGAAAAATTATCCAATCATTTAAAAAAATTGGATAAGCATTTTTGATTTAAAACCATGATTTTTAATTTTTCTTTTCTTTTTTTGTTTCCTATGTCATCTCTTTCTTCCGTCTTCTCTCTTTCTTCCGTCTTCTCTTTCTTCTGACATTTTATTGGTTCTTTTATCTTCTGTTATTTCGTGTTTACTCTCTTCCTATACATATATATAATTTACTAACTTCTATGCTAATATGAAGATGACCCGTAATGTTCATATAAAAAAAAGGAATCTAGGAACTTTTAATTACTATTTAGAATGTATAATTTATTAATTACTATTTAAAAATAATTTGTCTATATAATTTATTAATACATATATATTTAAGCTATTTTATCATATTACAAAAATTGACTAATGTTATAATTTTAATTTTGTAAGAAAATTTATTTAAATTTTGATATTTATTATGTAATTAAATGTTCAAAATGAGTGAAATGGAACTTTATCTTTGATATGTAATTATCACATTAGCTAATATCTTTTTTAATAATTTGACCATTAAAAAAGTGATTCTTATTATAATTTTGCTTCTTTGGGATAGCTTTTGGGACTCTCAAAAGTATTTATTTACGTAAATCGAGATAAAACTCATCTCATATAAATCACGATTGAAAAGCTACTTTTAAAGACTCCAATTACTTATCTAAAATCATTTTTATTACTTTTTTTTTCCAAAAATTATTCTCCAAAATCTAATCCAAATAGCCCTTTTAAGTAAACAAAATAAGTGATCGCTTACTGCCAGTAATTTGTGCTGGAACAAAAAGTAAGTCTCTAATAAACCAAAGTGACTGATACCTAATATGCTCTAAATATTTTATATATTAGTGTCTTCTATTCTCTATTATCTTGTTCCAATGTTTCAAATGGGAAAATTCTAGATATCAAAGGCTGCACTTTTATGGGGCCACGAGAGATTAATAGTGTTAAAAAGCTCCAAAATCCTGCTTTCTCTTGTTACAAGGCAAATTGCAAGAGCCAATGACACTTCTTCTGCTGTAAAGAACATTGGGAATATCTTTTAGCTGTCTTCTCTTTATTAAAGAAAGTAGGTTCCTCTCTTCTCTCTCTTTTTTGAATTCAAAAATCCTCCTTCCTTGAAACCCCACCATGCTCAACCACTTCCTCACTCAGGTAATCAACCAAACCTACTAGGTTGCTTCATGACTTAACTCAAAAAAAATCTCCCTTTCTCTCTGCATTCTCACAGAACAAAAGGGTTTCAGAAACAAACCAAGCCCTCAAAATCCAACAACATTAATCTGCTATATTCCAACCTTGTTATACAAGGATGTCTTCTTTAGTTCAACCTCAGCAACAACCTGTTCAAGTTTACCCATACACTGCTATCCTAAGCCCTCCTCCTCCTCCTCCTCCTCCTTATCATTCAAATGGGTCTTTTGGGACAGTTTTTATAGTTCTGGCTGTTATAGTTGTTGTTTCTGCTATTGCTTGCTTTCTGGGGCGATTCTGCAGCCGCCGCCTCCACAACCAGAAGCCTCCAAAGCACCAAAAGCAACAAAACCACCACAATTTTAGGCCTAAAGAAGGAGATCTTGAAATTGGGTTTGACAAGAAAATTGCCAGTTCCAAGCCCATTGGACTTGGGCGTGGCCATGGAAGAGGAAGAGGCAGAGGAGGCGGTGGAGGTGGCCGAGGAGGACCTAAGCCACACTTTAGTGGTGACATGAAAGGTTTTGATATGAAGATTGGTCATGATGGGGAGTTCAAAGCAGGTGTATGATGGTATTGAAAGAGGGAAAATATGTATACTTGTGCCAGATTATTATGGCATTGTTATATTGTTGTACTGCGTTGCTCTGTTTTTTTATCTTCTCCGCTTTTTTAGAATGTTAGATTTTGCATCTGCAAGTTGAAATGTATAATTATGCATGATGTTGTAACATGCTGTACTGTCCAAGTACATTGGTGCTACTTCTGAAACATCCAAATCCATGAACATGGCTGGCTTTGTCTTTTCACACCAAAGATGTAGCAATCTTGTTCATTCAAGAAAGGAATTGAATGATGTTTTAGTCATTAACTAGCCACTCTTCATACTTTTGCTTGTATAATGTTAAAGCAAGCAAACAAACACACAAGTTCAAGATGGGTCGGTAATCCTTGTGTCTTGATATTATTTTTGGCCAAGAGATTATAACCCAGACACTTACTTCCCCATTTAGTTTATCGTTGAACTCCATGATCTTGATAGATGGACAGAGCATCAATTCTTAAAGTGCTAACCTTTTTTCTGGACAAAACTTGTTAGAATGCAATTGACTGCACGGGAATTATGGGATCAAATAAAAGAACTGCGAGAGAACAAGGAATTGCGATTAGAAGACTGAATTTAACAGATAACTTCTTTAATTTGTTGAAATATTTGAAGCATTCAAAAGAAATCATCACTGTCTTGCTGTTATATTGGCCTATCCAGGAATCCTTTCACCAAACACTGACAGTGTGAACATCACGTTTGTTTAGAGGAATCAAACTGGACAGCAAGGACAGCAAGAAAATGGAATGGGAATACAGAAGCTTTTATTAAATACTCCCAACTGCTTTTCCCCAAACGCAGAAGCTAGCGGAGGGTTTGTTACTTCTCTGAACAACGTGCTTTTTCTGGATTTGGATCTAACGCTGTTGACTCAGCTAGCAGAAAGATGTTTGGGTTGCCAATCTGTAAATTTAGTTTATGCTAGTCCTTCAACGAAGATAACTTAATGCATTAAATAAAATATAATTACAATCATCCAATATCCATTAACTATACTACACATGAAGATGAAGAAAGAGGTTTCTTTTTACAAGGTTTCCACATCCCCAATACTAAAAAAATGAGGGGAAATAGAATAAAAAATCAAAGAAATATAGAAGTTCAGCATTACATTTATACACTAAACCAATTGTTAGTGCAAGTCTTGGATCCTTTTCATGCATGTATACAAGCATTCGAAGAGAGATTGACACAAGAGAATGTGACTTTGCATAGGGTGCATATTCTAAAATTATATACATTTATTATTCCTTTGATCCTAAATGTAGGACCTAGTTTGTAATGCAATTTGCACTTCTCTTTACCTCTCTTTGCACTGTAAAGCCTTGATGCCACAAATCCAATAAAAGAGATTGGTAAAAAGTAGTTGTTATTATTTATCCCTTCGTTTGCCTACTGCTCCCACCTTTGCTGGTGGCTAGAAGGCTGGACTCGCCACCTGAACTATCCAGGGCAAATGCGCGTTGAAAGCCGGATAATTCTCTTGAACTGTATTCTTCATCATTCAAATCAAATTCAGCACTGCCAAAGCTTACACCATTCATCATCCTAAATCTCATAAGTTCTTCATCATACTGTCCAGAATCATAAACAGTGCTCTGACCATACTTCACTCCATTGGATAGGTCAACTAGTTCACTTCCACAATCTAAGGCTCTCACAACCTGATCACGACCAAGACGTATATTAGTTGGTGGTTCTATCTCTTAAAGAAGGTCAATTTGTAAATATTGAGAACTGACAGAAATGTGTCAAAAGGTAACAAACACAGATTTGACAATTGACATGGAAAATATACTATGAGGTCC
Source organism: Albizia julibrissin (assembly GCA_037074505.1). Classification (NCBI taxonomy): domain Eukaryota; kingdom Viridiplantae; phylum Streptophyta; class Magnoliopsida; order Fabales; family Fabaceae; genus Albizia; species Albizia julibrissin. Next base: position 35,500,434 of record CM073488.1, on the reverse strand, counting down.
TACTAAAGTGATTTAATTACTAAAAAGTATCAATGATAAGTGAGCAACATAAATCTGTCGTCATTTTCTATATTGGAACTTGTAATTGTATGCTCGTTGTTATTGGGCTTTTGAGTGATTAAATCTCTTTATTGGTACCTTATAATAATTCACCCTTTTTCTAATACCTGAAGCATCCGGGGCCGTTTTGGAGAAGAATGGCGAACACATGCTGCAGCTGCTTCAATCATTCTAAGTACTTCACTCTCCACATAATGATTTTCAAGCCTAGTGTCTATTAGTTTGCTAAAGTCACCAGTCTCAACTGCATGAATGAGATGAGGTCTAGCCTGCAAATGAGTATCGATCTTAGAAGTCTATGCTACTTGAATCACAAGACACTAACAACAATCACCGGTTGATGATGCAAAGCATGTGTGATCATCTTCTTACATCAGAGAAAAGTGAAACTCTCAGATTTATTCAACATAAGATTCGCAATAAATAAGAGATTGCTTAAATTCTACTTTAATAGGTTTGAATGATTTGAAATCTTAACTTTTGGATGATGGGTATCTCCTATGATTTGTTGGACTCCCTCCAGTGCTTTTAAAATGGTAATCTAGAATATTATTTGACAGAGACGTGTCTTTAACCTGATCACTGTAAGTTATACTCAACTGAGAATTAGTCCCACAGAATTTCAATTGGCCCATCCGCATAGAAAGTCTCTCTCTAGAGGGTAAAATTTGCTCAGATATTCTAATGCTATTTCAAGGGATTTGGGGCCTCTAATGTGCCTCCCTCTAATACCTTCCGTAATGCCCGCTCGCGGTTTTCAGAGCATAGTTTCATTAACATCATGGGATAGAAAGGATATTGGGGAAAGCAACAGAACATAAAATATCATATTTCCAACTAAATTTCAATGCAAAATAAAGAAAAAAGGTCCATTCATACCCACTCAACCAAACTCTCTTCTCCCAGTGGTTGAGTTGGATCAACTGGTTTCCTTCCAGTCAAAAGCTCTAGGAGGACAACTCCAAAGGAGAAAACATCCGACCTATCTGTTAATTTTCCACTTGTAGCATAATCTGGAGCCATGTACCTGCAAAGTGAATCTGGAATTATTTATGCAATATGCAAATCTAGAATTGGGTGTATTAAAGTTGGTTTTCTAGCAAATACATTCACTATTGCACTTTCATACTACGCATCTCATGTAAGATGCTGTAAAATCAAACCTTAAAAGCTTGGCAGATTCATGAGGTTCTTTTTTTTTTTTGGCCGGTATCATGAGGTTCAATAATACTTTACATTCAAACTGACAGTAATGAAATATAATTTTGCAGATGTAATGTTTCAGACTCTCAGTCATTAGCCAAAGTGATATCATGAGAGGAAATTATCAAAAGGACCATGGGCCAGCAAAATTCTATGAAACACCAATCTCTTCCATTTTATCACAGGTGTTTCTTTCTTTCATTTCAATCCCAGAAGGTATTTCCCATTCAAAGTAAGTTGTAACTCCCAGAGAAAAGCAAGATACGTTAGAATCTATGGCTCAGTGTTCAGAGAAATGAACCCTACCCAAAGGTCCCCATGACGCGAGTTGATACATGAGTATTAGCATCATCTGTGAGCCTCGCAAGTCCAAAGTCTGCAACCTGCGTTAAAACAACAACAAATTATATTGAACGAAAATAAATTCAAGAGACATCAATTCTTGACTAACGACTATATAACGGTTTCCAAAAGGAAACCCAAATTGAAGAAGAAAATTTGAAGTATATAATATATAATACCTTTGCCACATAAGCATCATCCAAAAGTATATTTGCTGACTTTATATCTCTGTGGATAATCTTTGGGTGGCCTAGAAATATAGATAAAACGCTATGGTTGGCTTTCAAAAAAACAAATTTAAAAATTTGCAAGGATACAAGAAAATGCTTAGAAGACAATTTGTGCTGGACAAAAAATACATATACATGGCACTATCAATATCTTTTACTTCTTGCTTGTTGAAAACCTGGTCAACATGTATGAGGGAAATCTGGGTATATAAGACCACAGATGGATAAAATAAGGTGGCCCAAAACTAATACAAAACTTTTAAAAGGATTATTCGAACCTTAGAATAATGTTAAGAATTGAGAGGAAAATGTAAGATGCCCTAGGACTTATGGGTATTTTTGTTCATTCATACTGATATCTAGCAGTTCATCAAATATCAGCATGAAATGAGTGCACAGCCACATAAAGAACTACTACCTCCTGTTCTAAATATAAGATCTCATTCATAATGCAAACAATTGCTCTATGAATGAGATTTTAGTATATAATCGAAAATCAAGACTCTGGGTTGGCATGGATATTTTTGGAACCAACTGCTCTGACATAATGACAGTATCATAATAGTTTCCAACGGATAATTTTGTTTTACTGTAAGAATATATGAAACCAATAAAACAAAAGCAAGATACACTTACAATCCTCATGCAGATATGCCAGGCCTCTAGCGGCACCAATTGCTATCTTCACCCTCTTGTCCCAATCTAACACTAGCATTCCTTTTCCTGCTCACAAATACAAAACAGTCCACCCATTAGAATCACGGACTCATAAATTAGAGGAAATACAAACACAGTTTATTATGAATTGTCAAAAACTCACATTACCATGCAAGTGATGATTGAGCGTTCCATTGGGAACAAACTCATACATAAGAATCTTCTGATGCTCAGATATGCAATAGCCCACTAGCGATACCAAATGTCGATGATGAACACGGCTGATAATCTCCACTTCTGCCCTGAATTCCCGGTCACCTTGCCCGCTGCCTGCCTTCAGCTTCTTGACTGCTACAACTCTTCCATCTGCCAGCCACCCCTTGTAAACACACCCAAATCCCCCCTCTCCTATGATGTTTTGACTAGAAAACCCATTTGTTATCTCCACAATACTTTCATAGCTAAAAGCAATCTGACCACTCATGGGCTGCACTGACTCTGAAGTTCCCAAACGTTGCACATTTCCCCTTTGACTCCCATTTCTGAAGGGGTCATCTTGCAGGGGCTGCAGTCCGTAGTAACGCCAAACTTCTTCACCTGATGATCAAAACCAGAATCATCAGAAATGATGTCCAATGCACAAACTTATGTATGCAAAAAAATGGCTGCTTACTATACCTGATGCTTTCATATTTGGCGGTATACGTGACGCATCATCGACAGCCCCGCGTTTTCTCTTTCTCATTCTCGCCACCAAAAAACATAAACCAACAAAGATAATGATACAGACTCCCGCGAATGCAATACCCACATATATTGCTGCGTTACTGTCGCTGCTACTGCTACTGTCACCTCCTGACGTTGACGGCACGGAGTCGTTAGAAGAACCCCTTGTTCTTGTATTTGAGCCAGCGTTCAGTCCTGGTGAGTGGGGCGGTGAAGAATGGTTGGAACCTTCAACCTGCGTTTGTGGCGGCGGCGGGGCACTTTGAGTCATCGAGGGGAAAATGACAGTAACAGAAGGTTGTGGTGGTGGTGAGTTATTAGAAGAGATATTCGAAGAAGACCAGTCCTGTGAATCTGATGATGACGCTGACTGTTCAGTGGGGCCGGGAGAGACATTTTCCCCATTACTCGATAATGGTGGTGGCAGCGCCGGTGGTGGCGGTGGCGGTGGCGAAGAGATAGGAGGTTGCGAGAGTGAGGGTGGAGGTGGTGTAGGGGGTGGCGGTGGTGAATGAGGCAATTGCTTTACTGATGAAGGAGGCGGCGGCGTTACCGATGGAGGAGGTGGTGATGCTACCGGTGGAGGAGGCGGTGGCGGTGCTTGTGGTGATTGCTTGGAAGGTGATCCTTTAGGTGATGGTGAGCTTGGCAGAATCAGAGTAGCCTTAGACGGCGATGGCGGTGTCTTCAATGATGAGATTGAATCAATAGACTTCGGCGGCGGAGCGTCATCGATATCTATGACCTTTCCCTTCTGTGCCGGTGCCGGTGCCGACTTTTTATCTTCCTGCGAGAGGCTCTCCAAATTAATGTTTTCCATTTGAGAAGGCGATCCTTCTGGAGACGGTGAATCCTCGTTCGTTTCATTGCTAGAATTCATTTCTATTTCTATCGAAAATTCTAATCTCAGGGCGATTCTCCGAATAAGAAGAAAATGGAACGCCCCTTTGTTCTCTCAGAATCATTGGTAAACAGATAAAATGTGAGGAAACATGAAGCAAAAATAGAGATACATATTGATATGAAAACTATTTCTGTAAGCCAAACTTTCGTTCTGCAAACACAAAAAATCGGAACAACGACAATGAACTTCCGTCTTTAGGAACATGAAGCTGGAATAGCCCGTCCGATTAATGCGTGGGCAGGGAAGAGAGTGTGTGCGAATGTGTTTGAAATTGAACGAAATTTTTTGAAAAATAAAGTTCAAAAAAATCATCAGCGTGTAGGGGGAAAAATCCAGAAAACCTAAAAATGCTCCCTGCGATTTTTTTGGGAAGAAGGTAGTTGCGACTTTCGACAGAGATTCTGTCTTGCTCGTCCTTGAATTTCGGGTTACCGCGCAACGGGAACTGGGTCAAACTTCAGAACGGGCCACGTCACTATATCGGGTGCGGATCCTCTGCATGACCCGATTTTAATTTGAAACACCCATAGATCGCCTTTTTTTTTTTTTTTTTTGCCCCAGCATCATGGATCGCTTAACCTAACAACAAAGCACTGGGCTGTTACCTCTAAAATACAAGGTTATGGATTAGGTACTGAATCTGTTGGGTATTAAGTTAAAAGTCAATAGGTCAGATTGGAGTCAAACCGGAGCTAAATTGATGAGAAATTGAATATTTTAAGCTTATTAATATAAAATTCTAAAAAAAATAAAAAAATGATTTTTTTAAAATACCTGACCAAACCGGTTTATCGACCAATTGGCCGGTTCCTGGTCCGGTCCGAGTTTAAAAACCCTATTAAAATATTGAGAGATTATATAAAATTCAATCTTAATTACATATTAATTTACCTTAAGGTTATTTGCACATGATTTAAAATTTAGGAGAATTATTCATGCGTAATTTTATAAAGATTGGGTTCATTCCATTCTTTCTATTTCCCTTTCGTCGCTTTAAATCCTTCAAATTAAGGATTCTTATGTATTGTGTAATATTTTGAATTTTGGGCGTAAAAATTTGAGGATAAGCTTGTATTAGGCTGGCGACTAAGTTCAGTTTGGGAAGAGTCCTAAAAATAATGAGAGATAGAAAGACTCTTAGGGACTATGTGACTTAACTCTACTGGGCAGAGGGCTCGGTATTTGTAGACAGTATAATTAAATATCGGAGCAGATGTGCATATGACACATATACAGTGCCATCTGGTTGGTAGAAAGATGCCACCCAACTATGTCATGAAGAATGGAATAAGTTAATCAAGTAAAGTATACCAGTACGTGAGGGCATATGGTGTTTTCAAGGTGGATTGGTATGCCCTGCGTTTTTTAAGAATACACCGGTATACTCATATGTTTTGGGAAGACACTGGCTTGTGGCACCATGTGGGGCCCACAAGCAGGCAGTCGGTAATTCCCTGAAACAAAGGCCATGTGACGCCATCTGAGGGCTTACACGGACACTTGGCAAGATCTTGAACCTTCAGGGACACGTGGCGCAAAACTGAATGATCTCGTATAAAGCAACATTAATGATGAAAGTAACTTTTTGAAAAGTTACTTTTAGATTGGTCAATGAGAGGATGCCACCTAACACTTTCATAAAGTAGCTTTTGTGTTAGCACTCTCACAAAACTACCACTTGACACAATAGTCAGGGAAAATCGTCGTACTAAAAGACAAGAGGTAGTAAATTTACCCTATTTGTATATATTTAATATTTATGCTTGTATATTGATTTTCTTGATTATGTGAAGTATATTTGAATGAATAAAGCTCTGTTTCTGTTTATACTGTGGTCATAAATATGTTATATGAAACATTATGCATGCAGAAATGTCATTATGTGATATGTAAGGCAATTATGTTATGTACTAACATTTATCTTGCATACTTTATGATACTGTTTGCTACTAAGATTCCCTCAAATCTCACTTTCCCCAACCAATCATACAAGTATGTGAAGTACAAAAGAGGATAGCATGAAGTTGCGCTGTAAGAGAATGTGATGTGAAAATGAAGATTAGTATGTGATGATGATGGCTTATGTATAACTTATTGCATGTTTGGTTATTTGTATAAACATTCAATGAGGTGTGTCTGTATGTATACGCATGTATGAGCAAAGAAGTACTCTTATATGAATAAGTTTAGGTTTGGGAACTTTAATTACTAATATTTCTAAGTTAGAAAAATTGAATTAACGCTTCCGTGTTCGAAATAAGGGCCTTAAAATTAAGATGTTACAGTTTGCCTCCTTAATCTTAAAAAATGACATGAATGTAGTATGTTAATTGTGCTTGGCCATAGAAGAAATAAAGGATGGTGATTATTAAGAGCCCGTTTGGTACAAGAAAAATTTAAAGAGGGAAAGGAATTTAAGGGTAGGGAAGATTTTGATAGATAAGGGAAGATGAGTTATTTGATAGGAAGAAAAATAAGAGGTGGTACTTAAGAAAGAATTGAGAAATACCTATTTTATCCTTAAAAGTAATTATTAAAAATGAAAAGGAAAAATGTTATTTTTTGTTAAGTGAAGGAAAATAAAAGTTGCAAATGTAAATGATGTTGACTAAATACTTAAAAAATTAAATAAAAATAATAAATTATAATAAAATATTGTGTTTGGTTAAGATATTGAATAAAATCTATCCTATTTCGCAACTTATGGCCTTATAGTGATAATTAACAATAATAAAATAAAACAATCAACTAAATTATGTTGAAAATCTCTGCACTGGTTGTGTGTGAGTTTTGCGGCTTCAAAATGTATCTCAAAAAATCCCTCACCTATATCATTAATAAAAAATATTAATCATAACCACAACAAAATTTTCAAATTTAAATTTGTCTAAAATATTCTCTTATCAAATTCGAATTTGTTGCATAAATTCAAATGTAATCCTATTTTCTTGCCTTATAGGTAAAAAATAACTTTCATTAAATTTTGTTTATCCCTTTTTTTTTTATTAGTAAACAAAGTATACATGCAAAATCAAGGTGTTTGCACTTTTATGAGTTATTGATTGTCACAACACGCATGACTTCACCACAAAAAAAAAAACCCATGTTTTTGAACAGTAAAACAAGGGAACCAAATGAGTTCGTTGCTTATGTCTTGGCCCATAAGAAGTTCCATCCATGAGTAGCGAGTAAAGCCACAGCATCAATGACAAATCTTTTACCCGAACACCCACCACTTCTTCTCCGACAAGCATGCACATCGACATCAAAATTGTCACACAGTGTTCTTTTTTTATCCTCCATGTTACTGTCGGCAACATCCCGATGATCAATGGCAAACCATAAACTTTTGGACAGTTTGGGCTCCCTCCTCGTTCTTCGTCAGCGCCACAAGAACCGCTAAACAATCTGTGGTCGGGTCAGATTTTTGTGACGAAGCTAAAAAACTAACTCATGCTGGAATAGTATTGGCTCCAAGCACTTTTAGATGATTTTGAGGAAGTATGAGAAGAGTAAAATAAATGTTTTATGATAGGTAAATATATTTGACAGCTTCACTATTCATAGAGGGAATTTAGGTTCCTATCAAATTTGGTAGGATCTTATCTTTCCACTTTTAAAGGAAGATTAATAAACTCAGGAACTTGAGTTTCCAAAAAATTGGGGGTTAAAAGTGTACCAAATAAGAGAATTTGCTAATCTTTTTTTCTTTTCCCACTTTTTGGCATGCCAAACGGACCATAAGGAAGAGGATGGTAAATTTGTAAGGAGTATGAGATGTTCCTCACACAAAAGCAGGTGGGTAGGTTCCGATTCCGCAAACTTGATATTCAGCAGCCGTAGAAGCTTCTTTATCGCGTTTCATAAATTTCATGGTCAACGAGGGAGGGCACATGTGAATGAATATGAAAAACTTCTATGATGATTATTCGATGGTCAAGTCTTCCCGGTGCTTAGTTGCCACCCAATTATGTCAACGGTCATTGTTCGATAGCAATTGTTCTTTTTTTTTTTTTTTTTATGGATAAGAGTATAGACATCACTGCCGGAAAAAAAAAATATAGACATCCTTTTCTTAATGCAACATTATTTGGAACACATCCGAACGTTTTTTTTTATGTAGTTAAGGATTTTTGTCTTTTAAGATTTGAAATGTAAAATATTTTTGTCATTCTTAATAAATGTGTTTTTTAATATTTAAACTTATATTATTCTTTCATCCCAAAAAAACTTATATTATTTATTTTTTTGAGAGTGGGGTCGCTTACCACCCAGTCAGTAGTTTATTGGTAACACATCCCAATATGAGCATCCTCCTAACAAATACTTACACCTTACTAATTTATCATGGAGTATGGCAAAAAAAACAGAGAGAGAGAGAGAGAGTAATTTATCATGGAGATCTTTTTTTGTTTCAGAATTCAATTCATATTGTCACGAGGGTTGAATAAATGAGTCAATTCAAGTTTTACTATTCCATGGATATAAGCGTGTGTGTAACATCCTTACACATTTATTTTTTTAATTAATTTTAAATAATATTTTTATTTACATGATTTGACTAGTCATTACTTACAAAAAAAAAAGTGCTAGAGGAGTAGTTTATTGTTTTCCTAATTAATACCCATATTATGTATTTTTGAATGCCTAATTTTTTTTAAACAATGAACTGCATCAATAATTGTAACTAAAATTTTGGTGCTATTGGCGCAACATAAATGGAGTAATCAGTTTTTATATATATATATATTAAAGGTATATTTACGTACTGTGTTTCTTAGTTGGATTTAACGCTCTTCCCTTACTTGACTTAACACAGTTATTAAAATATTTGGTAATCAAATATTTTAACTTGACACTCTTATTCAAATCGTTTGTAGAAGTTTTCAAGTAACATAATAGATGTATAGATTCCATGCACATGATCATAAACAAAACCATGCTTTAGATGTCCCCACAATTGAAGCGTTCAAAAGCTTGGCATGGAAGAAAACAGAAATGCACGCCTTGACATCCAAGATACCAATGAGGTCAGCACCCTCACATTACATCACCGCTTAGCTCACCTGGTGTTATTTTTATTTTTTGGCCAAACACCTAGTGTAGTTGACTTTTTCATTTTTTTTAAAAAAAATTACTAATTGACTACAATATAAATTAAGTGCTTGTTTGAAATCAAGTTGGGGCCTTTCAAAAATGTTTATTTATATAAATAGAGATAAAGCTCTTCTCATATACTTATTTATTATGTAATAAATTATGATTGAAAATTTTCTTTTAAAAATTACAATCACTATTTCAAACCAACACTAAGTGTCTGTTTGGGAAAGCGATGGAGTGAGGAAAAGCCACGGTGGGGAGCGAAAAACCACGGTGGAGCTAGTGCATAGTGTTTGGGTTAGCAATTTGTTGGAAGGACTTCTTGATCAAAAAAATACGATAGCATGGAAGCTATCTTAAGCTGCTTCTTGCCTGTCTTACGGTGAGGAAAAGAAGAGAGAGAGAGAGAGAAGAGGCATAAAGAAAGGGAAGATGAGACGGTGACATGAGAGGAGAGAGAAGATGCGAAAAGAAAAAAAAAAGAGGAGACGTGGTGAGAGGAAGGAGATAAATGTATATAAAGATTGAAAGAAAAAAAAATGAAGGAGAGAGAAATGTGGGATGATGATGAAAAATATTATTTTTAATTATCTTATATTATATTTTTTTTCTTTTGTTTGTATAAGATTGAGAAGGTTTATTTTGTTTTTGTTTATAAGGTAGAGAGAGAAATTTTTTATATAAATTTATAATTATACCTTTATTTATCATAATATATTTGATAATTTGTTTGAGAAAATAATAGAGAAAAGTTGGGAAAAAAATTGACAAAATATATATGTGTGTGTGCAGTATTCAATAAGGTTCATGCTCTTTTTAGTCATTTTTCATCTAAACGAGCTTTTCAAACAGATTCAAGATTAGAAAAAAAAGTCACTTCTGTCACCGTTGTAACATCCTTGATTTTTGGGACTCAGAGTTAGTTGTAGTTTAGATCTTATTTAAACAAAGAATATAAAATAAATTAATAATTTAAAAGAAGTGTCAAGTTTTAAATACTTCTTCTTTTTTAATAATAATAATTGTAGTAGTACAAAGTAAAATATTTCATTAAAATAATTATTTTTATATCTTATTATTAAAATAAGTAATATAAATCCTAACCCTAATTCTTTCTTCTATATGTATGTATGGATGTCATATTTTCTCACTTTGAGCAACTCTGGGGGCCGCACTATCAAGTTACTTTTCTTCTCCCTACTTCTTTCCTTTTGCTCTCCTTGCTCTGCTTTCTCTATTAGATAAAAAGTCTTTTCAATCAATTTCTTTGTTCTTCCTTCACCATTGTTTTAATAATAATTGTCTTATCAACCAACTCGCTCTGACTCCACTATTCTTCTGTGCATGTGTGCCTATTATGTTCAATTTTTATACCCATTGCCTTCTCTCTTTTATTGTTGGTGGGTGTGTGTCAGTTTATATAAATAAATATCTCTACTTCTTGAATTTCCCCATTTTTGCATGTGTGAGTTTGTGTGTGTCTATGTGTGTATGTGTGTATATATATGTGTGTATGTGTATGTGTATGTATGAATGTATGTATTTCTATCAACCGTGAGTGGTTGTAAATTTGGGTATGTGTGTATATTATTTTTCTCCAAATCCACAGTGTTCCTCTCATCCTTATATTATGTGATTTACATTATTTATTTATTCATTCTTCTTCCATCAATAAGGACCCATTACCCAATTTTTATTTATTTTACTTATTTTTATTTCAGCTTTCATGTTTCAGTTTCCGTAGCTTTTTACTTTTTTTTTTATTTTGTCTTTATATGTATCCTTGATTTATAAACCTTTTCACATCCATGGTCCTTTTTTCACTTTTTTATGGTAGCAGGTTTTAAAATTTATTATTATATATCTTATCCTATATCTTTCTCTCTTTTCAGACATATATAACTTTTTTTACCCAACGAGGCCTATTATATTCATTAGCTACTATTAAAAAAAAAAATCCTTCTTATATCTTCATGAAAAAAGAAACGCCTTTCACTAGCAACAAATAAATAATTAAATGTATTAGGTTCTCATAGCAACAAATAAATAATTAAATGTATTAGGTTCTCATGTTCAAGTACTTTTATATATAAAGAAGATAATTTTTGTTTTCAATTAGGCATAAAAAAATTTTTTATAGGAAATATCTTGGTTTGGATAACTAAGTTAGATTTTTTGAGGGGAGCTTTAAAACTATACTCATGTTTTGGAGTAGCTTTAGAATAGTTTTAATTAGTATATTAATAGATGTTTATGTGTATGATTTGTAGACTCTTATTAAGAGCTTTGAAGTATCTCTTGTGTGCTTACCTATGAGCTAGAGAGTAGAGGTAACTTTGAATATTCTCCCATATACTTGTAAATTGTGTATGATTGTGCATAAATATCTTTTATTAAAAAATGGCTGAATTATATGTATATGTATATGTATTGTAAATTATCAAATAAATAACAGTACAATCAGATTTCTTTATAACTCATTTTTTATTCACATAGTTAATAATTTAATTATAACTAATGTATTGTTGGATTATTGACTCCTTTTAGGCATATTTGAATATTGATGATATTTAATATGAATGGAAACATGATTTATTTTACCTTACCTTTTATTTATATTTATTGATGATTAAATATAAATGTTATGGCAGTTGCATTTATGATGGGCTGGAGTAAGGAGAAATTTGTATGTTGAGATCTTTTACCACGTGGTATGCCATCACTCGGTGCACAGTGGATGACACTTGTCAGGGCCCCTTCTTCCATCTTTCCCTTGGTCAGCATTGCATTGGAGCTGTGGGACATGTGACACCTGCTTAGTTGTATTCTTTTAAGGAGGGGAGCCATAGTCCAGACTTAAGCTCTACACCTTTCACCGGGTGTATCTTAAGAACTGGTGAGCTTGGGACAATCCAGTCAAATGGATGAGTTTCTGTTGGACTATGTGTTAGCCTATGGCTCCAGTCAACGGAATAAGGATGGACGGTGATATAAAGAAGATTGCATTTTGCATATTAAATAATTATATATTACTTGTTGTGATGGAAATACAGATTGACAAGATGATAATTAAATTAGTAATAGTCTTGTATGAGGATTATGGTACATATAAATATATATATATATAATCAGCTCATTCTTTTTTATCATATATGGTTTGTTTGTGTACGGTAGAAACTTCCAGTAATTACTGAGACGTGGAATCATATCCCTTACATTAACATTTTTCAGGTGATTGTTCTAGTAGGGAGTAAGAGAAGGCATCTATGGAGTGAGCCTTGAAGGCTCTTTTGTGCTCCTAGAGCATATGTTATGTTGTTGTTGTTTGCCATGACCCTGAACTTCCGCATTTTATTTTGCTTTGTTGAAATATTTTGATAACTTGATTTAACACTGTGATGTGGGTTTTATTTGAACTAATTTTGTATTTTGATGATTTAGATGTTGAACATCCTTATTGACGATATGTTAAATACTTTGGTTAAGTATTTTGTTATTTGGTTTGGGGTGTTACAACTGTTATTCCGAATACAAATCACATTTATAATCTGACTTTTTTTCAATATGACTTTTATAAAAGTCATATTAAAAAAAAAAGCTACTTCTCCACCGTTAATCCAAACATGCACTAAATCTTTTATTTACCATCATATTAGTATCACTTGAGCTATGCATTTTCATGTAGATTATAAATTAATCATTAAATATCAATTTAGTACAGGATAAAGTAAATATGCAAAAAGAATTGTGTATTCTAAAGTTTAAAAGTGATTATTTTAAGATATCTTAGACACCTCTTTAAAAAAATGGTATAATAACCTTTTCTCATACAAAATTTTTTGATCCAACCTATATTTTCATTTCGAGTGAGTTCTATTATAGTCTCTAAAATTTAATTTGACTTGACTTAATTTTTATAATTTTGACAATTTAAAATTTTGATTCGATATTTTAGAAAATAAAACTAAAATAACTAAAGCTATTTCTTAAAACTTAAAGGTTTATTTTTTAAATAGATAAAATTATAAGGATTGAGTTGCAATAAATTAAAGTTTAAAAACTGAATTTTAACTAAATCAAAACTATAGAAACTAGTTTATATAAGAAAGGAATTTATTTTTCAGAATATATATTTTTCTATTGAATTCCATATTTAGATATTAATATAAAACCGATTTAAAGAGTCATAACTTCATTTTTTATTTTAATTATAACACTCTAAAAACCATTACATGAATTTTTTTTATAATAAAAAATAAACTACCTAACCCCGATCATTAATATAAGGGCCAATTAATTTTTTTTTAAGAAAAGATTGAGAAAGATGAATAAGTTACATTAAAGTATTTATATTTAACCAATATAGTTGGTCTAGCAATATAAGGCCCACTCGATGCATCTAAATCTTGAGTTCAACTCCCAGAGACATACAACATATATTAGGATTAAATAATTTATTTAGCTTCCTCGATTTATTTATAAAACAAATTAATGGGTTCCTATATTAAAGATGGAGAGGTATTTAAAAGAATATTAAAATTTTCAAAGAAAATTAAATAGGTCTAAATCCATGGAAGTTCCTCCAAGAGGAAGGAATCACAGGATTTTTTGAATGATAAACTGGAATCCATTAACACAATCTCAAACTATTAAACTATCCTTCTTCAATAACCGCCTCCTAATAAGTAGGTGGTGGTTAATCAAAGAGAGATAAATTTTCCTCTATAGTATGAATTAATTTTGCCAAATAGTCTGCTAAACTATTTTCCTTCCTCAGAATGTGCATAATTAAAACTTGCCAGTTTTTTAATAACCATAGTCTGACGTCATCAATAATATCTTTAAATGGGTGATTGTGATCACAACCCCTAGTTACTACATTAACAGCTTCAATACAATCATATAATACAACCATCTTTCTATACCAACGATTCCACATAATTGTAATCCTTGAATGATTACAATGACTTCTATTATTGACAGAGGAACAAATGTAAGTTTCCATGTAAACCCACATATCCAACTTCCCTCCTCTCCACAAATTGCACCTCCACAGCTACTTCTCCCTGACTCGAGAACGGAGGCATCTACTTCAAGTGAGAAAAAACCATGTCGTCGTTCTTGATTGATCGATTCTACAGTATTATGATTAGTATAGAATTGATATTTTGATACTAAACCTGTCCCAGCTAGCACAAGAAAAGCTAGCATATGCATTTGTGTTATCGATGTCCACCTCTTCGAACAATTCTTACATCGAGCCACCCACATATCCCAACAAACATATCCAACCAAGATGATCCATTGGACTTTCTTGGTAAAATCTTTGTCTGCTTCATGTTTGAGGTTCTGTTGAAGCCATTCTGTGCCTTGTAGTGTTGTAAAATTCTCCCACAGTACCGGATTAATTATTGAGATCTAACGTTCCCTGGCATTGCTACAACCTCACATTAAATGCATTAAGTCCTCCTCCTGGTCACATCCAAACGGGCATCTAGTTGTCTCCTCATTTCCTCTCTGAGCTCTTAGTTGTGCCGTTTGAATACGTCCATGCGCGAAAGTCCACATGAAGGATTTGATCTTCTCCGGTACTATCCATCTCCATAACAACTTCCAAACATATTCTTCAGTTCTATGAGTACCTGTAAAAAGAAAATGATATGCAGAATTTATAGAGAACCTACCGACAGAAGCTAGCCTCTAGTAGTATTTATCCTCTCCTCTCTCTGTACAAGGAGAATGAGCACACATGATCCTATTCACAACTGAAGGCTGAAACCATCTGCTCAATTTGTTTCTATCCCACTCTCCCAAAGGGTTAACATAATCAGCTACTTTATCATTTTTATCCACGAAA
The DNA here is from genome assembly GCA_037074505.1 of Albizia julibrissin. NCBI lineage: Eukaryota > Viridiplantae > Streptophyta > Magnoliopsida > Fabales > Fabaceae > Albizia > Albizia julibrissin. The sequence continues at coordinate 35,485,355 of CM073488.1, read as the reverse complement.
GCTTCATATCCATGAATAATTTCAATTAGGGGTTTATTAATTTCGGACCAATTGTCAAACCAAAATGAAGTTGACTGTCCATTACCAAATTTAACCCTTACCCCTTTGGAGAATCTCTCCTACATTGAGACTATTCCTCTCTATGAGTAAAATATTCCTTCTTTTCTTCGGATCTCAGGTCTAAAATCATCTATGCATTTGTATTTATTTTGAATGACCTTGACCCATAACGCCTCTTTTTTAGTTAAAAGATTCCAACAAAGTTTCATTAAAAAAGCTTCATTTTGTTTGCGCAAGTCTCTTATTCTTAGTCTTCCATCTCTTTTATCCTTTTTAATCTGCTCCCAAGAAACCAAATGGATCTTTTTTCCTTTAACATTATCTCCCCAAAGGAAATTCCTACTCTTCTTCTCCATTTGTTTGACCAAACCTTTCGGGAGAAGCATTGTTTGCATGAAATAAGATGGTAACATAGTTAGGACGGTTTTAATAAGGGTAGTACGACTCGCTAAGTTCAAACATCCTTGCTTCCATCCTACCAATTTCTTCTCCATTTTTTCCAAGATTGGGGCAAACACAACATTTGAAATTCTCTTATGAATAAAGGGAATATTCAAATATTTGCCTAAATCACTTGTAAGACCAACTCCCAAACTCTAGCTTAAGTGAAGGGCTCTGGAGCTATGAACATTCATAGAGAAACATACTTTAGTCTTGTTCTTATTCATTAGTTGACCCGAAGCTCCGCAAAAAAAAAACTCTAGGCATTCCATCATCCCTTCAACCTGTCCTTCTGATACTTCACCAAATAAAATGAGATCGTCAGCAAAAAATACATGAGATATAGGTGAGCCTTCTTTCTTAAGCTGAATCGGCTTCTAAGTACCATCCTCAATAGCATCCTTAATAATGTGATCCAGTCTCTCCATACACAGGGTGAAAATATATAGAGAGATTGGATTTCCTTGCCTTATACCTCTAGAAGATGTGAAAGTCCCTGTGGCTTCCCCGTTCTAAAGAATCCGGAATGAAGGAATAGTAATGCAAGCCATTATAGCAGTACACCACTTCTCATCCAACCCAGTGGCTGTAAGTAAGAGTGTCTTAAATAAAACTCCACTCAAGTATATCATAAGCTTTTTCAAGATCAACTTTAATTGTCATCCAACATTTTTTCCTTGTTTTTGTTCTCATGGAATGAATAACCTTCTGGGCTATAATAATGTTATCACTGCTCTGTCTTCCTGCTATAAAAATGCATTGATAATCTCCTACAATCTTCCCTATAATTTCACGGAGTCACTGACTAATAACTTAGTAATGATCTTGTAACTCATTACATAAGGAGATTGGTCTGAAATCCTTAATGGTCTTTGGATTTTTCACTTTGGGTATAAGGACAATGTTCGTATTATTTATGTCATTCACTCTTTGTGGATCTTCAAAAAAACTGTTGATCAGTTTACAAATCGACTCCTCTACTAAATTCTAATACTCCTGATATAGCACATCTTGTATCCCATATGGTCCTGGAACTTTAAAAGCTCCAAGATCAAAAACCGTAGCTCAGATATCATCCTCATAAACATTTGCATGGAGAAGATTTAATTCTGCTACATTTAAGGTAGGGAAATGCGATCGTGTCCTAATGGGATGAGTATCTACCACCCCTGTCTTAAACAACTCCTTGTAATACTCAAGAGCTAGGGTTTTGAGGGTTTACTGATCAAAAACTCATATTCTATTCATGTCTTTAAGCCCTTCGATCTTGTTTCTTCTTTTTCTGATTGTAGCAGTAGTATGGAAAAATTTTCTATTTTTATCCCCCATCTGAACCAATTACATCTTGACTTCTGAAACCACATAAATTCTTCTTGAGCCAGAACTTTGTTATATTCCTTCCAGAGTTCCTTTTCTATTTGTACAAGATACTGACTATCTCATCTTCCCCTTGCTTTATCCACACCCTCTATTCTTCTAAGAATATTCTTCTTTTTTATATCAAGATTCCCTACTCTGTTTCTATTCCATGCTCTAGCTATTTTAGCAAAAATCTCTATTTTTCCACTCTAAAGTTCCTTCTCCCAACTTTGTTTCACGATTTCAGGAAAATCGTCTTCAAGAAACAAAGCAGCATTACATCTAAAAGGTGATTCCTTACGCCGAACCTTTGTATCAGGAAAACTTTTGAATAGAATCGATTTATGGTCTGAACCAAACTTATTCAAATGAAACACTTTAGATAAGGGATGTAGATGATTCCATTCAACATTTGTGAATGCCCAGACAATTCTTTCCTTAAGTAAATCCCTTTTCCAAGTATATATTTCTCCAACAAATTTAGTCTCAATCAATTGAGCTTGATCAATGCACTCACCAAATTATCCTATTGATTTGAAGTTAGGTCGAGATCCATCTTTTTTATCTTCCACTGATAGATACACATTAAAATCACCTATAACAACCCAAGGCCCATTTACAATATTACTAATGTCAACAAGTTCACTCCATAGATTGCATCTAAGAATACAATTGGACTCCACATAAATGCTAGATAAGAGAAATCCCTCTAAATTTCCGGAGGGCACCACTCTGAGGTGAATAGTTTGTGTGGAAGGAGATACATAAGATATAGATATTGCTTCTATGTTCCAGAGAACCCAAATACCACCTGCATAACTTGTAGCTTCTAGTCTCAGCCAAGTGTTAAAACACAATCTACGAATCGCTTTATCTACCTTTTGGCCACTAATACAGGTTTTCATAAGAATAAAAATATTAACATCCCTTCCTTCTAGTACATCCCTTACTCTATCAAGAAAAGATTGAGGTTGCACTCCTGCAATTCCAAAGTAAAATATTCATAATTAACTAAATAAAAAGATAGAAATTGGTCTAGCAACATAGTTGGTCTAACAATATAAGACACACTCAATGCATCTAAATCTTGAGTTCATCTCCTCGAAACACACAAAATATATTAAGATTAAGTAATTTATTTAACACCTTTAGTTTATTTATAAAATAAATTAACAGGTTTTTATATTAAAGACGGAAATGTATTTAAAAGAATATTAAATTTTAAAAAAATTAAATAGGTGTAAAACCGTGGAGGGAATCGCAGGGTTTTGACAACGAACTCCGTCTCCACGCTCAACATTCTAGAAGAACACACCCAACCATTACCAAGAAGCTAACACGCAATGAAAAGTTAGAACACGTGGAGCGTGTGAACAAACCCAGAAAAGCCACAATAATAATTTATAGTTTTAAAATTTAAGAACATCAATTTTTGCAACTTCCTTCCAAGTACGGTTGGCTTGAGCTAGTGGCTCACCAGCCAAAACACCCACATTCATTCACATAAGCTGTGCATATAAACGCCCACCCACACCTCACATTTACCATCTCCAACATTTCTCTCTCTCTCTCTCTCTCTAAGCTAACAAGCTCTAAGTTCAGCATTTCTGTAAATCAATTCTACGACTTCTCACTATACAAGAGATTTGGCAACAAAAAAGAATAATGCAAGCGGATTTGATTTTACCTTCTTCTTTTGCATTCAGCGATTCCCGTTCTTTAACGGTTCACGATGAAATTTCTGAGGATTTTGCTGAAAATATGAGGGCCAAGTTGAAGATTGATGATGTGGTCCAAGAAACAGAGCAAGAACAAGAGGAGGAAGAGGAGGAATTCAGCTTTGCCTGCACGATCCCTGATGAATCGCCGATTTCGGCCGACGATGTGTTTGATAACGGTCAGATCCGACCAGTGTATCCTATTTTTGATAGAAATCTTCTCTTCAGCGACGCTTACGACGGCTCCTCCACTCCCCGACCGCCGTTGAAGAAGGTCTTTGTGGAACAACGCGGTCAATTGTCGTCTTCTCCGTCGTCCTCGGCGTCTGAATCGGACGAACCTGACGGCACGCCGGAGGGGCCGTACTGTGAATGGTCCGGGAAAGTTGCGGTGGAGGCCTCGGGTGCGAAATGCGATAAGAGCAATTCCACAGGCTTCTCGAAGCTGTGGAGGTTCCGAGAACCGAAGCTCCGGAGCAATAGCGACGGCAAGGACGCTTTCGTTTTTTTAAATAGAAGCACCGCTAATCCAATAAGCTCCGGCGTCCAGCCTGAGAAGGCGGTGACAGCGAAGACGAGCTCCGGCGAAGCAAAGAACGTCGTGGTAAGGAAAGTGAAGGGAGGGAATACTAAAACGACGTCGTCAGCACATGAGAAGCATTATGTGATGAATAGAGCGAAGAAGGAAAGTGATAAAAGGAAGTCGTATTTACCGTACAAACAAGATATGTTTGGGATCTTCGCTAATGTGAATGGACTGAGCAGGAACGTTCATCCTTTCTGAGGGTCTTCGTCCCCAGATTAAAGTGTTGATTTCATTCACTTAAAATTATTTATTGATTTTTATGTAAATGCTGCTAATTAAGATGGTATCGGAGGCCATTTTTGTGTCTGGTCTTCGACCTGTTTTTGGTGTAGCTAGGTTTTCGACCTTCTGGTTCGGCCTGGATTAGATAATTGTGTAAATTGTTGACGTACTTTACTTGCTATGTAATTATTTATTTTAAAAAAATGATATTACCTGCAAATTGTGCCGTGTGATGAATTATGGATTTAGGTGAAAGGTCAAAAATAGAGATATTCAGAGGAAGAATTTTTCTTTTTTTTTTTTTATCAAAGAAGAATTTTGCTTTCAGTTCACAAGACAGAGGAAGAGAGTTACGGAATAAGATACCTATCATTTGATTGCGAAGACCCAATGAATCACAAAAGTGAGCATGCCTAATAAGAGTTGAGATTGAAAAACATGTAAGAATGATTTCCCTATTTCTATATTATTTTCATGCTAAATGTCAGGGTTATTAGACCCGGATCGGTCCGAGTCAATTTTTTTATTTTAAAAAAAATTAATTTTTTTTATTTTTTCTTTAAAATTTCATACTAATAAGCTTAAAATTTTTAATTTCTCATCGGTTTGGCCGCGGTTTAGCTCCGGTCTGACCTACTGACCCTTAACCCAATACCCCAACCGGTTCAGTGACCGGTCCGGATTTAATAACCTTACTAAATGTAATCTATATATCTATCTAATGTATAAAATGGAATTTATATATTTTACAAACATACACGACCAACTGAGAAATGCCATATAAATCATAAGAATAACTGAATAAGGGCCGAGGCATGGTCAGGGACCATATCCAGATCATGCTAGGGCCCTTGCTCCTAGAAAGGATTGTTTCAATGGGTTAAAGGGCAGACTTTGGTTGTGGGCTTGTACCAGATCAAAGGCAGGTAGCGTTTTATCTATTGAAATTTTTAAATGTATTAAATAATTTCAACTAAATATCTTAATGAATTAATATATAAAAATACTCATAAATTTTTATCAAAAATAAATCCAACATGAACCCATTGGTATAATGAAATTTGGCACATGGAAATGGAGCCCAATTCCATATTTAAAGCGTGGTTGGTACAATGGAATTTGCTGAAATTTCATTTCTTTATCTATTTTTATTTCTATCAAATCAATTCTAATATACTAAACAAGCCAAATATATTTTTTATAGATGAAAAAATTCCCGTGAATATTCAAAATAAAAATAAAAATATTATTACCATTAAAATTAACCTAAAACCACCACTTTTATGGTGGGCCCATACTCTTAGGGTATATAAATATGTGATGGTATGAGATTGAATTTAAAAGTGCTGGTATTTTTGCTTCAATTTTAAATATTTATAAATATTTTTACATTTTTGAAAAGTATATAGTATTGGACACATTTTTGATAAATTTTTGCAACTTAACCCTTTCTTAATTTATATGAAATTATTAGTAGTTACAAACATCCTACAGTAAATAATAATAGTACAACATTGCAAAAGATGGGTGAAGAATGTTTGGCACAATTGAAAACAATTGACCTAATAGCAGCCGGGAGAAACACGTAAACAAAAAAACACCCATTCAAACTCAACTAAATTCATATTCACATAATGTTGGATGCAATAATAAGCCAAACAAACATTGGGCGACATTATGATAAGACAATTTGTCTTTATCTCATCTCAAGCACATAACAATGAGCCAAATGTTGCCTCTTCCCATCACTGGCTTCACAATGAGGATAAGGCAGTTGCTGAAATCCTATACATCACATTCCTCTGTTACCTGACACTTCATTTTCTTCAAAGCCTGGCTCATTATATGCCTTCACATTCAATTTTTTTCTTCATTCTCTCTCATATTTTTAGTTCTTGTGTTCTGGGGAAAAAGGAAGAGGTTGAATTGGGCAGTGGTCAAAGAAGCTGCTTACTTTTTTGGGTACTTTTCTTGCTCTTCTTCGTTTTCCTTAATTTCTTTCTTGGTTGGTTTATTGAAACAGCAATGTGAATGTGAATGTGAATTCTTCAAACGGAGTCACTGTGTTGAATTATTCACACCGCGTCTGCGTTCTTCCGTATATAGCTCATGTGTTTTCACCTAACCTTTTCCATTTTAAAATGGGATCGTAGTTACCCGGGTGATTAAGGGCCAGTTTGTCTAAAATTTATATAAAAAAAGAAGAAGTTATTTTGATTGAGTTTAATACTACCCCTGTTTTTAATATAAGAGTTATATTACTAATTTACAAATATTAAAAAATTAGCTAAGTAAATTTCTTACAACAAATATGCTGTAGAGTATGTTTTTTAATCATGTATATTTTAACTACCATTTGATGAAAACCCTTCTCATTATATTTACAATCATTACAAATATTTTAAAAGAAAAATTTATTAATTTGAGAAAAAAATATCAAAATCTTATATTTAAAATTAAAATAAACTTATTGTATAACTCCTATATATGTTCATAAATGGCGGAGCGGGGAGGTGGTATTTAAGTTGTTGGAATAACATCAAGTTAGTCACTTCAATAAGTATAATAAAATAAGTATTTTCACAACACGCACGTTGGTTAGTTCAAATTCTCTAATAAAATGTTTGGGCTAATTAGAATTATTTTTTTATTTTAAACAAGTCGTTCCTAAATTTTCAACTCGCTGAAATTTTGGGTTGAAAAACTTGAAATTAAGTTAACAAGACATATTTTTTAAAAAATGTAAATAATTTTACTTTATTCATTAAAAGATGTGTGCGTGTGTTTTGACTTATTGATTTCGCATTATTATTCAATAGCCTATAATTAAATAATTGATTGTGAGTATAATTCTCAACAGTACAATTCATTCATCAACTTTTATGCAAAGCCCACATGATTAAACTAAAATTTAGTATTTCTTTTTATTTTAGGAAAAAAGCACATATTTTAAGAATAAATAAATATGTGAATAATTTGAGTTGTATCCTCTCAGAAGCATTAAGGGCCCATTTGGTTCGATCCCATTACATCCTATAATACAGTGCAATGCGATATAATGATAATGCAGTATTAATTACAGTAATAGTGTTGGTTTGATTTTTTAAGTAATGTGCAATGAGTTATTTTTTTAACAATTATTTAAAATTAATATATCACAAAAAATCTATTTTACCCTTACTATAATCTTTGTAAAAAACATAGTTAAGAGTCATCACGCTACCTCATCATAATTGTCATGTTATGTCGCTGAGGATCGTCAAATGGTGATAGTTGTAGTGGTAAAGGATAGTAACGGTATTGTGGCGATGGCAACGAAAGGTGGCAATAGCAACAACGGTGGAGGAGGAGGTAGTGGCGATGAAGATAGGGATGACGACGATGGAAGTGGAAAAGGAGGAGGTCGTGGAGGTTACAGCGATAATGGCGGACGTGGTGGTGACTAGGTTTGGCCCAGGAGGAGGAGGTAATGGTGGCAGTTGCGGCAGAAGAGAAGGTAGTGGTGGCAAAGAGGGATGGAGTAGGAGGAGCTAATGGCGACAACAATAATGGGGGTGGCGGGGCAGCAATAGAGGAGGAGGTAATGTTGGCGATGACAGGTGGTTGGTGGTGGTGGTCCTGGTGGAGGAGGGGGAGGTAGTGGTGGTACCGGGGGCAACCGTGACAATAGTAGGAGAGGAGGAGGTAATGGCGGCGGCGGCGGTAGGTGGAGGTGACAGTGATGGAGGAGGTAATGGCAGTAACGATTATGGCTTGATATGGCTAAGTGAAAAGATATAAATAAAATAAAGAGAAGTGAAACTAAAGGGTAAATTAGACTTTTTTAAACATGTAATAGGATGATAATGAGGATTCATAAGGGGGAGATATGATGAAGATTACCAATTTTTTGGTAATCATTATTACCATAGTAAACCCTATTATCATGCTAAAAAGTAACTAAACACTTTTCTCTTAATAATGTAATTACAAATACCATTACAGACATGCAATAGGGTTGAACCAAACGGACCCTAAATTGATGGCCCGTGCCTCTTGAACGAGTCAAATTTTTATATTTCAAGAGAAAGCCGAATCAAAGAATCAATTGTTAAACTCATTTTAATAAGTGATAACTATAAGTTTGTATGTATGTATGTATGTATGTATGTATGTATGTATGTATGTATGTATGTATGTATGTATGTATGAGGTGAATTAAATCCTAAAGACTTATTAGGCAATGCATGTTTTCATAGGTTAATGAATGCTAAACAGGATTACTACAAAACTGCTCGCTAATTAAATTTTCACATCGAGAGGATTTAAACTAGAGGTAATAATTTGAGTTGGGCTAACTCGTTAAAATAAACGAGTTAGGGCTGAGATTTTTTCAGCTTGTTTGTTTTCGGGTTAAACGGGTTGGCTCGTTTAAATAATTAAAAAAAAAATCTTCTACTTTTTAGATAGTCAGATTTCAGTGTTTTCAGTTCTCAATGATGTTGTATTTAACTACTTCCTCGTTTTTTCTATTTGACACTTTTATTTTCATATTGTATTTATTTTTCTTACTATTATTAAATTTAAACAAACATGTATTTATATGTCTTTGTTATGTGAGTATATGAAAAAAAAAGAAAAGTAAGAATGAAATTGGTTTCCTAGTACAAACGTATAAAAGAAAATAAGTATGATGTGAGTGGATGAAAGAGAAAGGGAGTGAAAATTAAACAAAAAATGAGTGAATTTTTTTTTTAAAAGACGGGCTACAAGCTCAAACTGGCATTTTGTCAGTCTGATTGTTTTTGGACTAAATGAGCTTAGCCTATTTAACCTGTGCAAGCCAGCTTGTTTAGTTGTACTCATTTAAATTATAAATTATAGATCAGATTAGCTTTTATATAGTGAAATATGAGATTTATTAGTCCGGAGCAATGTAAAATTAGCAACAATGTAAAGTGGGTTTCTTATTTGAATTAATGCATGATAAATAATTATGAGCATGTTATTATAATATCAATCTGATTGATATTAGTTTGGCCACCAAAAAAAAAAAAATCTGATTGATATTCGGCGTGGCGTTGGCCGCGGCAGTCTCAAAGGGGGATTGCTGCGAAGAGTGACATGGCTGCAACCATTAAAAAGTGCATGATGCTGTGCTGTATCCGCAAGACCTTGTCGGTACGTTCTCTCCTTTTTTTTTTCCTTAAGTATTCTTGTGTGAACATGATTTATCATGTTAGCTTTGTTAGGACCAGTTAAAATATAATAATTTAGTTAACATTAATCATAATTGACTATCCATGTATTTGATATTTTTATTTTTTTTAAGAAAATAAATCCCTTAATTAAGATTTCATAAGTAATAAGAAGTAAATATTGTGAAATCTTTTAATTTTATTAATATACTAATTAATATTTAGGATACGTCAAATTAGTTCATAATTTATTATATTTTAATTAGTTAGATCATAAATAACGTGACAGACCGAGATCATACCAAAAACTTTTCCCCTTATTGTATCTTTCATGATTAGTGTCTATCAGATGTCCCGGCCCTGAAGGGACACTTTCATGATTAGTACTGTCTCAATTTAAAATTATGAGCTCTTGTATGTAGAAACAACTTGGTTGAGACCGCAACTCTTAAATATAGAAATAACGTAGGGAGATAATTTAACCGAGAGGAATATGCCTTAAAATATTAATTTTAAAATAACATCCACTACTATCTCTTTAATTGTATTCTTATCCACAGGTATTTTTCAAATGTATCATATTAGACATATATTAATTATTTTTAAAAATTTTACCCCTAACATAACACCTTTCTCTATAAGAAAGGGAGATACACACCCACACGCGTATTACCCACATAAACACTGAAATTTGATCCCACAACGTAACCCATCCCATTCAAGGGAGGTGTGGACTATCACTTGAACCTGCCAAAATTTCTTGACATAATTATTTATTTATATATACGAAAATTGTAATCAACATAATAGAAGAGAGTGTGCCACATGTTGCATTATTTACCAATATATAGTAAAGTAATTAATCTATAAGCTGATTTGTCTTATCTGGTGAGGGCCTTACCCAGTACTGCTTTCTAGATCGGGACATCTGGATTTTAATTACCGATTGTTATTGATACGAATAAAATAAACAAAAATAAAATAAATAACCGTATACTTTTCATATAGTTAACAAAAATAAAAACCTCATTTAATTATTGAGATTTCTTATTTGTCGATTATAATATCCCTACTAGTTATTACCAGCATGAGATATCACCTCAATTTAGTCGACTTTTTTCCACGCCTGGTCATTCGTCACTGAAAATAAAAAATTAAATAAAAATAAAAAGTAGAGGAGTTTCACAAGGCAACCTACAATTCCATAGTATTATATACCTTTCTTAAATTCAATAATGGAGGGAGTCCCACTACCTCCCCGGGTTTTCAATGCACGCCAACCCTATCACACCTTTCATTTTCTATACTTTTCAATTCATTTTCATTATAATTCTAATTTAAATCAATCAATTATTATTAGTATCTCCACCATAACCATTTATCCTTAGAGAATTAAAAATTTATACACCATCCATTTTTATTTATTATACAAAAAATTTGACTAGCATTTAATATTTTAATTCATTATTTTGATTCAACATGGACTCTCCACTATTAAAAAATGGTTATTCTTATTAGAATTTCAGTGAATTAAGTACATATTTAGTATGTCTTTCTAACAACATAGCTTACTTTCTCTCGTCCTTAATATATGATATATTTACAAAATTGATATTTATCCTAAATATAATATTTTTTTTATACTTGTTAATATTTTTCTAATTTATTCTTATTGATGTTTTTTCAACAATAATCAAAGAAGAAAATGAATGGTTAAGGAAAATGAGTTGAGTGTTTTGAAAAATATATGTCATATTAATTAGCTTAACTAATTTCTTTAATTTAATTAAATTAGGTAAATATGTCATATATTAAGGATTGGAGGGAAAATGTTAATTTGATAAGATTATGTGCTTGTTTGAGAAAGCATAGAATCCATCACGGTTTGGATTAGCTTTTGAGAATAGCTTTTATAACTTACGAAGTAAGTTTATGAGATGAATTTTATCTCGCTTTGCACAAACCATGGTTTGGGGAGTTTCCAAACACACACGAGCGCATGTACATGGACTAGATTGGATTGGATCTAACATCAACTTGAGGTATAGTATGGAGAGGATCTCGGGCTGTACAAGGCAGCACATGATCTAGTCCGGTCCAGCACCAACTTGAGGTTGGGCTAGACCAAATTGGGTATGGTGGTCCAAATAGTCAAGGACCTAATTTTTCCCCCTTTTTGGAAGCAAAATTTGAATATATTAAACACAATTATGACCATCAAAATATCTATAATAATATAAATCGTGTCAAAAAAATTAAAACATTATAAATCTATAAGAATATCCAATAACAATAAAAATATAAGTTGAAAAAAATATTTAAACATGATAAATACAATTAAGATAATAAAAATACCTATAATTATATAAAAATCATCATAAAAATAAAAATTAATTATAAATCCTTAAAAAAAACTCCAACAAAATTAAATAAAAAATAAAAGGTAACATTTAAATTATAAAAATATTTTTAAAAAATTGATCTAAACCAGACCAGATCAGTCTAAGTTGTCTAGTCCCCTAATTCAGAACTCGGTCCAACCCGACCAATTAGTCTGGTCCATTCTGGTTTGATTTCATTATATTACTATTTTGACTGGATCAGATTGAATAAGATTAGCTTGGGCTGGATCCGACCACCGGATTTTTACCACCTCTAAACTCACGACATGAAAAACACTTCAATGCCAAGTTGAAGAGGAAAAAAAATGATGTTTAAGATAGATTTCATTACACTAATGATTTTTAGTTAATTAATCCCAACAAGTTCTTGTATACCTTTAATTCATTTTCTAAATTACAATTAATCCACGTGGGATGATCCAAAGCAAGTTGATAGTGAGTCTTGTCTTGGAGTCTGAATAAAGAAGGTCACCATGTTGTGTCTGGAGAGAGTGCAGTGTGGTGTGTCTTGTATATAAATGCCCACCCGCTTTCCGTGGCACACATTGCGTGACGACCTCTTATTTCCTTTTCTGTCCCGCCCCTAACCCCACTACACCGTTTCTGCCATTTCACAATCGCTCATCTCTATTCTTTGATTTCTTTCTCCCTTTTTCTGCAGAAACAAGGTTCGTACGTTATCCCCTTTCTGCTCTACATATTCAGATTCAGATCATTCTCCAATTATTCACCACCACTTCCTCTTTTTGCTTTGAATATTCTGAATCATTCTATTTTCTTCTCTTATATTATACACCTGGCTGCTATTCAATTCTTCTGTTAACGTCTTCATGATCGTTGTCGTCTCAGACGAACAAATTGATTTTGCGATCAAGTAGATTTAATTAATCTCATAGCTCTCTGGTTTATCTGATTTATGCGAACCGATATCAGTTTTAGATTCTGTGAAGAATTTCTGTCGTATTAATTGATAATTGATTTCTGGACTTTTGATAGAAGGAAGACATGGCTGGGCAGTCATACGAGGAAGCCATTGCAGAGCTGAAGAAGCTTCTCAGGTGAAGTATATATATTATTATTATTTGATCATCTTTCGTTCTCCGGATCATTTCTTTAAACGTTACTGGTTCAACAAATTACGACATCCTCCACCACCACAACAAACAAATTACAGTTATACTTTTAAGCAGATCGCGTTCGTCGTGGTGCTTGGTGTTCGGCGGCTAGCAGGCCCCATGGCTCTAAAACTCGCAGTGCTGGTGGGGCCCGCACTCGTCTGACGCGTTTTCCCGTTTTGTCTTATGGTTTGAACTTTGAACTTTTCGCCCTGCAGTGAGAAAGCAGACCTCGGGGGCGTTGCCGCCACAAAGATCAAGCAGCTCACAGCCGAGTTGAGCGCCGCCGGTTCGAAGCCGATTAACCCGGACGAGAGGATCCGAACCGGGTTCACCCACTTCAAGAAAGAGAAGTTCGAGTACGCCGTTTTATACTTTTAATTGATTTTAGAATTTTATAATTTCAGAATTAGAATCTTGAAGCCGGACGAGAACCTCCCTGCAGTCCTGGCTGGAATATGCTTGGCCCTTCCGGTGTGAAATACCGTGATTACCCTTGTTGAGACCTTTTACAGTCGGATGATCATAGGATTATATGTCTGCTTGCTTATTTATCAGTGGACAAGGCTATCATATTTACTCAGGGTGGGACCCAAAACAAAGTGACGCCTCATAGCATCACCAATCAGAGGATGGAAACTAAACCCTAATTAGCGACATCATGAGAAGAACTTAAGTGCTTAACCAATTTATGGGCATGATCATGACTTTTTGGATCTTTTGATCCAGAAAAAGTAGAGACCAGCTGACCTGGCGTTTTGATCCATCTTTCGCGCCCCTTGGAAATTTTTTTATTAACTGGATAGAGCAATTTATTTTTAATTTCAATTTTACTTTGCAAAGTTCGTCGCGTGCAATAAATTTTAAATCGCAAATTACAGTGATTACTTTGTCTTCTCTCAGGAAGAATCCGGATTTGTTTGGGAAACTTGCCAAAGGCCAGAGCCCAAAGGTCAGCGACCTTACAGTCAATCACCAGTAATTTTGTTTTCTATCCTCAATATAAATAATACAATTTTTTTCGTTAGGCTTGAAATATAAATATAATTTAATAATATTTAGAGCATTTAATATTTTTAATTTTTTCATTTCATACCATTAAACTTCGTATATAATGTAATATTGACTTTTGTTAATCACATTTAGAAAGTTTTACAAATTATTTACATATTTGATGTTGTAACCATCTTTCAATGAATATTTTCTCTTCAGGTGAGGTGGTTAAACCAATTTTATATTATGAATCGGAGAAGTAAATTTTTGTCTTTGGCAAAAAAAGGACTATTGTTGGAAACAAAAAAAGTATGAGTGCCCATGGCATGTGACGTAGGTCTGATTAATTCATTAATAGAATCATTATTATATTCTATATGTATCACTGGCTTCATCTTTAAGTAACGTAGTCGCGGACTTGTGGTTGCCTAAAGAAGAACACTGCTGCATTTTTTTAAATGGAATACAATAACATACTTGATACTACTATGAACCAATTATGTAGTCCACTAAGCTTTGACCTTGCCAAAATTATTTTTTCATGAAGAAAAAGCCAACCGCTGGGTGCATAAATTATAGCTTATTAATATTCTTTTTGCTTGGAGCATGCAGTTATTACTTCTGATTTTTTCAATAGAAACTTTTTCGAACCAATAATAATTTTTTTGGGTGCAGTTTTTGGTATTTGCATGCTCAGACTCAAGAGTTTGCCCCTCGCATGTGCTGGATTTCCAACCGGGAGAGGCTTTTGTGGTGCGGAACATCGCCAGCATGATCCCGCCTTATGACCAGGTATGGTTTCTCTCAATTATACGTGCATGATTAATTAATATTTCAGAAAATTAGTTACAAATAATCAATAAAATGGATCATCCTATTTTTAAGAAGTATTTTTTTATTAATTTACGTGGACACCTCTTCTATTATTTAATATGCAATTTTGTCACACACACACACTTATGACAGTTTTGAAAATAAATATAAAATTATTTCATTAAAACTCAACAAAATTCATGTAAGTTGTTATTAACAAACTACTCAGCATTTTGTTTGGTTTTTATTCGAACTATCCTTTCTCCTTTTTACATTGAGTTTGAATAGAAATGTCATAAAATTATAAACTCAACTGAAGGATACAGAATATAACGATTGTACTGTTTACAATCTATAAATTTATCTCTAATTGAAGGAGGAAACCCGACTTGTTTTGTTAGAGTGAACCCACTCTAATTCTTATACCAATTAGCTTCATTTAATGTTTAAATTAAAGTTTAATGATTAATCTAGGAGTTTCCTTGTTTGTTATTATTGCAGACGAAATATTCAGGAACTGGAGCAGCCGTTGAATATGCAGTGTTGCATTTAAAGGTAAAAATTCCATTCATTGAACTAATTCTTGTATATATTCTCCTCCTCCTCTCCTTTAATATAATGGTGGGCCGGGATGGTCCTGTTAAATAAAGGAAAAACGAGTTTGGTGAAATTAACAGCTTTTGGTGTAGCCTCTATAATTTGTTGGGATCCACACGCATTTCATCACATATTATATTTTTATAGGTCCATAAATTTTGTAAAGTGCATGTGAGTGATTTATCTTTAAGATTTTGAAAAAATAAAAAAGTAGCCAACCACCACAACCAGCTCACATATTTTATTCGGTGAACTTTAAGCTAGGTTGAGGGAATTCATGATTCAATACCTACCAAAGCCATCTCCATCTTCCCTTCAGAATCTCCAAGAAAAAAAAAATGGAAGAAAAGGAAAAAGAAAAAAGAAAAAGTGAGAAGATGAGTGGTGCCTGGTATATGGATATGGACAAAAAGCGTTTGTTTCCTTCAATATTATGTGGTTATGAGCATGTAACGGCTAGCTATAATATTTTTTATAGGTTTAAATAATTTAGTTATGTTCTGTTATGAAAAAATATCATATTTGTTTGAGAATCAGATAACATGTTAAATGAATTCTAAATTGTAAAGGCCAGAAAAACCTTTGGCGAATTTGCTATTATTTTTTTCTTCATTACTGGTATTAGTATTTATCATATGTTTCTTGGTGAACATATATATGTATATGTCATGAGTTGAAATAATAATTAAAACAAAAATGCGAATATAGGTGGAGAATATAGTAGTGATTGGACATAGCTGTTGTGGGGGTATTAAAGGGCTCATGTCTATCCCAGAGGATGGGACCAGTTCCAGGTAAGTTGTCTCCATTATCAATTGACCTCTTAGTTCTGATCCTTTAAGAATTCTGTACTTATAATGACCAAGTATAAACAAATGTCGCACCTTTTATCACTTCCAATAGCGTATATCAAATTATTAAGCAACTGTTTTTTTTTTTTAAAAGGTTGCTATTATTACTGTGTGAAATTGCAGTGAATTCATCGAGAGCTGGGTGCAAATTTGTAATCCAGCAAAGTCCAAGGTTAAGGCAGACACAAAAAGTCTGAGTTTCTCGGAGCAGTGTACTAACTGCGAGAAGGTAATTAATCAATTAATAAAGTAAACAATAGACAACAACTCAATCATGCAGTAAATTAGATTAATTATTTGTAAAGGTGTGTGAATTGGTAATTCATCAATTTACTTGTATGTATGTACTATACAGGAAGCAGTGAATGTGTCGCTTGGAAATCTGCTGACTTATCCATTTGTGAGGGATGCAGTTGCGAATAAAACACTGGCATTGAAAGGTGCTCATTACGATTTTGTTAATGGCGCCTTTGACCTCTGGGATCTCGACCTCAACATTTCACCTCTTCCTCTTTAAGCCTTTTTTACTTTAATACCCCAGTTAATAATTAATCATATGATGTAAATTACTCATTTTCAAATCTATTTCACGAATTGCTTGCATGCCTCCACAGTGATATCCCATGCATGTGAGTAAAATAAATAATTTTCTGTGAGCTTGTGAACTGTAAAGGCACAAGCCTCCACAAGTTTTTGTTCATTTTCTTGTATTCTCAAGGACTATTCTGGTTTATTGTTATACTCGTTGTTTTTTCTGCCCACACTTCTTGGCTTATATGTCATTAATACTTGAGCAAGTTAATTGATTCAAATGTCGAACATCCTTTTATTTTTTTGGCAAAAAAAAAAAAAAGTTATAGTGATAGGAAATTAAAACTGCATTATTCATTAGTGGTATTTTTCTAAATTGCAAACTTCTTTTGAGTTGGGCTTTCTGACTTCCTAAAGTCAACTTTTTGTTTCTTTACTTAAATCAGTCAGATTTACTCTTATACACTCTTTCTTCTGCCACATTTTTGGCCTCATACATGTGACGTGTCATCGATATTCATAATATTCACGTCCCTATTTTAATCTAAACAACCTAATAAACCAAGCAAATAATCAATTAAGAGATTTTAATTTCATATCCGCCCTATTCAAGACATTTCTCGTAGGAATTCTCACAACATAATAAACAATAGTAATAAACGTGTTGGGCTGGCTTTTCTGTTTTTCTTTGGTTAAAAGTTGGCTTTCTTGTTCTTTCGAAATTCTTCCAGGTTGATAGATTTCTTTCTCCATATCCCCGCATTGCCAGAAAACCACCTTTTGAGAGAAGAATGCAATAACTCAAGCAATCTGAATTAATTCATTCCTGAAACAGAGCGTACACTTATATATATCAATCAGTGGCGTAGCTTAACAAGCTCAATGACACGTGTACACTGGTGAAACTAATCAACCATCTGTTAACTAAGTGACAGCTGGCTGATTTAACTAGCGGATTGCTGCCGTCACGTGCATAATAACTAAACTGAAACATATATTGGCTAATACGCATGATTGTATTTGAATGGATAAATCAGAATTTGGGCTTGGATCCATAACATTTGGTTTAAAAGCCCATGCCTTCACGACAGAGTTTCGCCTTTTGCATAGGCTCATCAGGCCATTAACCATTTTTATGATTCTTCTCTCGATTACTTAATAAGTCAGTATTATGGAGTTTTTTGGGCTTCAAGTCAATATTATGGAGTTGGGTCTAGTGGCACAATGTGGCAAATTAAGATTAAAATTTATGTTAAGAGAGATATTCATAATTAATTTGCGACATTGTCTCAAATATTATTGTCTCCTATAAGATAAGGATAAGTAGAAAATCAATATCTTATTTTCAAAATCTCAAATTTAAAATTAAATGATTGTCCGGTAAACAAAACAAAACATAATAAAATGAAACTAATTTTAGTGTTATAAAAATAAGTCTCCAACTAACTCTATTAGTTGCATATAGATTGTTCATTAAGGGGTAGTTCTAAGTTCTAATACAAAAGATAATTAAAGATGATGTTTAAAAAAATAGCATGCATTTTTTTTATAAATAACTAACTTAATTAATTTTTTTAAAAAAATTTAAAATTATTATCTAGCTACGAGACATTACTATGCGGTTTCATTTATTGTATTTGGTTGCTACTAACATAGTGCCTTTTGGATTAGTGATGGAGAATCATAATTTTAGATATTTGTGATTTACATAAGTGCAATTGGTTAAAGTGCTGCTAAGTAGTTGTGATTTCTATTTGGATATTTTTTTTTTACAAGTGATTTTAAGAATTTTGATTATGCTTGGATTTTATTTATTAATAGCACTTATGAATGTACAATGAGCAAAAAGGTTATGAATTTAATAAATTTGTTTATATATTCATAATTATATTTGATTATAAATATTATACAATATAATTTAATAAATGAAATTAATATTCAAATATTATTTCCCTTTTATAATTATTATAATAAATAACTTAAGAATCTATGTGAAATATAAGTATAAATATTTAATAAAATACATTTTAATTAGTATTAGTGATTTAGAAATATAAGTACAAAACAAAATATTTTATCAAAATTATAAATAATAAATAAAATTTAAATAGAAAAACAAATTGATAAATATGATGTGTAATTATTTTACATGGATTGCACAATCTAATCTCGAATTACGTGATTAAGTTTCTTTTTTAAAAAAAGCCTGAGCTATGGGAATTCTCAATAAGAAAAATAAATAGACAGGGTAATTGGGATATACACAGAAGACATGGACCATATGCAGGGGCAGCCGAGAATTTAGGAGTCCCAAAAATGGGGGTAATTCTCAATCAAGGTTTTGAAAAAAAAAAAAAAAACCAAACAGGATAAATGAGTCCCATAAATACCTTTTCAAGCTTAATCCAGGTTATTTGCAGTGTTACGAAGATCGGACGGATCGGCTGATTTAGATTGAAAACTGATTGATTAGTAATCCAACCGGTCTGGTGCAATTTAACCGGTTCAACTTTTTTAAAATTAAAAAAAAATTAATTTTTTTATTTTTTTTATAATTTCATATAAATAACCCATAAATCTTCATTTTATGACCGGTCTAGTTTCTGGTTAGTTCCAGTTTGACTTTGATATGATTCACTGACCTTTAACTCAATACCCTAATTGATTTAGTGGCCAGTTTGGGTTTCACGATGTTAGTTATTAGCAAGTAATGTTGTGCGTGTAGTATATGATTTAAATGTTTGTTTATAATAGTGATTGGAGTTTTTAAAGTAAATTTTTTATTGTAATTTATAATATATGAAGTAAGAATATGAAACGAGTGTTATTTAAACTTATATTATATGAAAAAACATTTTTGAACCCCCAATAGACACGCAAACATCTTTTAAAGAATGTTTGGAATATCGATTGAAACTTCCAAAAATACTTTTCAATGATGATTTATGGTATATGAGTTAGATTTTACGGTTTATGAAGTAATTTTTATAATCTATGACATAAATATATAAAAAAAAATTTATCTAAATCAATTTGTAAATAAATATAAGCTAAACCAATTCCTCGCTTAACGCCTGAACCCTATAGCCCTATCCCCACGACTCATTGAGCTATACATACATGTTCTGTTGCCCGAGTAAACGACGGTGGGAGCAGATTATTGTAGCAGAAATCAGGGGGCCTAAGGAGAGAAGAAAACTCAGAATGCTCTCAGGAAAACCAAGTGACGAATCATTGGTGGAAGATTTCGATACGAAGCTTTCCACCAAAGATGCCATGGAAATGGAAGAAACGGTGCCCGATTCTACGAGTACCGTTCTTTTACTTCGTAAATTTCTCGAAATTCAGCAACGCAGAGCGGAAGCATATTCCAGGCTGAAAAGGTACATTTGATTGTGGCTGGCCTTGTTTGGATTGCTGGAAAAATAGGTGAAAAGTGAATCTGATCTTAGTTTTTTCAGTTCTTCTTTTTAATTTTTGGGACACTGCTGCAGTCGGCTTAGTCGGATTGCTCCAGGAATGGGCAAGAACAACAAGTTATTTGCACTGTTAGGAAAAAAAATATTCTAATCAATTGAAAATGTATGATCTCAGTCCAAATATTTGCAGTTTTAGCCGCGATGTTGATGCTAAACTGAATTCCTAGAAGAATGTGTTTTGGTTTAGATTTGGATAAAGATAGGCATGAAATTGATGTCACATTATGCTTCAGTTTTATCATTAAGAAGAATTTAGTGCTCAAGTATTTGTCTCTCGTAGTGACATTGGACTCTCATCGATACCTTAACCAATACCTAATATTGCAGGGGCTTTTCTGAGTACATGACTTCTGGAAGAGAAGCAAGCTACCAACGACTTTGCCGTGAAATCACTATAGAGTTCAATGATTGTTCAAAACAAGTAACAAATGATTTCAATTTTACTTTTGCCTTCATTTGTTTTATTCTCTGCATTTCTTTTAAGTCTATTTTCTGCTTTAGTACAGGTCCGTGAATTGGAGTCACTATTCCGGGGTCCTGACTATTGTCGAGTTGATTTAGCACAACTGCTTAGAGCTGTTCAAGATCAGGAAAAGGAAAAACTACAACTGGTATGTCTCTCTATTGCCAGAATTTCAGTATTGATGCATGGAATTAAGGTTTTGAGAATTGTACTGCACTTTTCTTTTTAGTCATGCTCTCTACGATGTTTTGATGATCAAATTAAAGTGTGCCTTCTAGTGACAAATAATGTAGTTGTAAAAATAATCGTGGATGGTAAATAATAGTTGTCAGTTCTACATACTATATCTGAAAACTTTTTTGTCATCGGAAACCCATATATTTATTCTATTATGATGATTTTATACTATTTCAACATGTTTTTACAAAGGCAAAAAAAACATTGGGCTCTTCTCTTTAATTGATTGGTTACTTCTTTGTTGATCCTGTTGGATTATTCAACATGTTTTTGAAGTTTTTATGACCCTATGCGTATAGCTGCATGTAGGTTTAACCTGAATAAAGTGATTCAATATCAGGGTCAGAACTTAAATGTCTTGTTACCTTGTTATACTCCCAAATTTAGGCTTCAAACCAGGCTTATTGAGGATAGTTATGCACTTGGTAACGCTCTACAGTTTTGCCTGTTTCTACCACTTCAATAATTTTGGCCTGACTCAGTTCAAAAAACAAACCAGCTCATGTCATTGTGGCAACGAGTAACATGCTTTGACATACCTATGTCCACAAAAGAGTGGGGGGAAATAGTCATGGCTAGACATCTTTTGTTTTACTGATGTGAAGAAATTAGATTTCTCATAATGATCGTACTCCAATTCCATCTAGCTAGCATTTCTATGAAGGACGGAACATGCATCAACCCTTTCTTGTTTTGCCAAGTTGCATTTGATATTAGTTTATCCTTTCATCGATGTATTTCTTCGTTTTTAATTCTGATTGACTTGTGGCCTTTCTTGAGCAATTTCGGGAGATACACTGATTGGAATGTTTTGTCCCAAAGATCCAGAATGCCTTTTCTTTATTTTAGATTATTTCTTTATGTCATACTAGTAAGTTATATTTACAATTCAAATGTACATGTGGTACCTGTCTGGTTCTCCTTTACTGACTAGTGCATTCCTCTAAAGACTGCTACTATTCAGTTGTTAAAGAAAGCTGGTCGCCCTTCTGAACGTTTGGTTAGTCATGAGAATTGCAAATTTACAAAGCCACAAGAGCATGAATGTGTTCATGTGCGTGAGATAACAGAAGCTGCTGGGACTGAGGAGGCTGAAGCAGATGCTGAGTATGATAATGCTCTCAAGGAAGCAATTAGAGGCGTCCAGGATGTTGTCACCACCATTAATGAACATATAGAAGAAGTCAGATATGAAATTGCCGCCCTTGAAGGTGAGTGATTCCTCATTTGGAATTTTATTCATAGAGGTTTGTTGCTGGCCAATATACACTTTCAAGCATATAATTGTTTTGCTGTGAGCTTGAGATATTCTGAATGGGTTTAATACAGGCATTCGTGCTCACAGAGTTGTGCAACACTACAACCATGAAAATGTAAATGGTAGAGCAACAGACACAATTGGATAGGTCATGAATGTTGTTTGATCACCCGTTAATTCATATCAAAATAGCAATACATCGTAGCAATGCGTTGAATCTACACTTGTTATACCGAGTAGTAACTCAAGGCTGCTAACTAGTTTCTACACAAGGCATGGTATTGCGTAGAATACGAGCCGCTATAAAGTTATCATGGACTCTCTCTTCCGTTTTTAATATAAAGCCCAATTTTTTGTTCAAATTGAACTAGTGGTCTGTCTTATATCAATGACTCGAGGAGTAATATATAGTAAGATTATGCAAATATGCAAATTTAGAGTCCCTCCCTTTTTCCTAATGCAAAAACAATAGTATAAGATATTTGTGCATATTAATTAAATTAAAACACCTGTAACAATTAGAATATCATATTTTAAATTGATAGAATATGAATAATAAATTTAAGAGTATTAGCAAAAAAAGGTTACAACTTTTAAAAATAATTCTTACGCTTGAGAAGCTTTAACATCATTTTTGTAGATTAAGAATTTTTTTATTAGATTGGAGTGGCATGAAAAGGTAAAATTAAAAATAGGTGAACAAAACGCGGGTAGATCAAAATGTAGTAATTAAGGAAAATTACCCGCAAGTGTCAATTTTTTTTTCTTTTTTCTTTTTTTAATTGAGTAAGACAAGAGTTAACTCTTTAGAGTTGTGTCATAGTGACACTACAAACCTAAAGGAGTGATACCACATTAATCAAACATAGTTTAAATCAGCTAACATTTGATTAGAACACCACAAGTGTCAATTTAACCAAGCTTTCATATTTCTAGGCAAGTGGAGTTGCATGATTTAATGAAATTTTTGAAGATCAATGCCTTGTTTGAGTCAGTTTTCAATTTTTGTCTTCAAAACAGTCTTCTAAAATTGTTTTTCAAAACATGTTCCCAGGAAAAATTCTGTTTTGATTGTTGTTCTAAAAAATAATAGTAAAGAACAAAAATTATATAAAAACTTGTTCTAAAATTGAAATAATTGTTCTTAAAATCACTAAGGGCCCGTTTGGTATGCTGGAATTGAGGCAAGTGAATATGGAAATGGAATTCATTTCCATAACGAAGTTTGTTTGGTATTAAAAGTTAGTCATAGAATTGAATTCCATGTGGAAGCCAATTCCATTAAAATTGGCTTCCATCTCTTAACCCATGGAATTCTAGTTTTGCCCCTCACTCTTCATCTCCTTTAGACCCTCCCCATCACCTCACCTCTGACCTCTAGCTACCCATGACAGTGACTGCGACCTTCAACGAACAACGACAACAACCTCCAGCCACCCGCGACAGAGACTCATCCTCTTCATAGATCTTACGACGACGACAACAAGATCCACACACACCTCCTTCATAGATGTCTACCACTCATCATCTTCTTAGATCTAAACTTGGTATTTGACTTCTTTGGCTTCATCCCTTGTTGACAATAAGATCAACAAATATTTAATTTTTTGGTCTAGATTTTCAATTGTTCCCCGTTCTTCATTTTTTCCTTCTCCTTCTTTGGCATAGCTTCAACGCTAACGCAAGATGTGGTGGTTTGATCAACCTATGGCTAAGTTTTGCCACTCCATTGATGATGGTGGTGATTGGGGTCTTAGTTGCTTCGATTGATTTTTTAGTTTTTATGCTATTGATTTTTTTTATTTTTTTTGAAACGTGATGTTTCTACTGTTTAGGTTGATGATCTTGGGTTTATGAGTGGGTCATCGGTGGTATGATGGGTTGCCGAAGGTTGGGTGGTGAAGGTGAGAGGTTGGCTATGGAGGAAAAGGCAGGAACAAAAAAGATTTCGTTTTTAATTACAGGGACATTTTGGTCTTTTCATATAAAAATTAGGCTTCATTTTCAAGACATACTAAACATACTTTTAAATCACATGTCCATATCCATTTTTATATTTATTTTCATCAAAACCAATTCTACTTTCCAAACAGACTCTAAGTAGACTGAAAAATGAAAACAGCTAGAGACTAGAGATTAGAGAGTGGCAAGTTTGAGTTTTAGGGGGGAAAAAAGCTGTCAAATCCTAAAGCAATATATAGCTCTCCATTTTTTGTTTTTTTCTATTTTTTCAAAGAAAATAAGAAAACATGTAAAGTTTCTTGTTTTTTTGCTTTTTAAAACAAATTATGTTTTGACAAAATACTTAACTAAAAATCGATTATCAAACAAGCTTTTTATTCTACTGTTTTTAAAAACAATTTCCTTTTTGAAATAGGAAAACAAACCATGCCTAAATATTTTATAATTTATTACTCCTAAGATATTTAATGTAAAACCTAATTAAATAATTTAATTATATTAATGAATTTAATTAAACTAGTTAATATGACTTTTTTTTAAATTGATTTAATCATTTTTTTACTTTACTCTATTTCTATCCTACTTGATTATTGTTGGGGGGCATTATGACTAATTTGACTAAAAATAATAAATATATAAAATAAATCTTATATTTAAGATTAATGATAACCCCTCAATTAAATCTTAAATTAAGAACTCGAACAGGAGTAGCTTTCATCTTTTTTACATAAAATTTTTGGGTGAACTTTTCAGGGTAATTAAGAAGGTAGTTGGGGGAGGAGGGGATCAGGAAATCACGTGAGAAACGTCACTAACTACGAACATTGCCAAACAAGTCCACGCCTTTCCCTCCTCCCTGGTCCCTGGTCCCTGCTGCCTGCTGTGTCTTTGTTTCTCACTTTCAGGTCTCATTTCTCACTGTCTCTTCATTTTTATCTATTTCTTTACTTATTTTTACAGTTCAAATGAGTAAAAAGTCTTTGTTTAAAAATTTTAGTGATAATAAAGACCTAAATTTGGGTAGTGAGTATGGGTACTTTCCATATATCAAATCCTATAAAACATCCATGTGTCATTTATTTTATTTTTTTAAAAGTTAAATTTAAAATTTTTGAAGAAAATTTACAGCTAAAACATGGTGTTAATGATACATGGATTGTTAGCTCAACATATTTAATCAATTAAATGTCAAAATTAACTGAGTTAACGGTCAAGGCAAAATTATTCCTTTTTTTGACACTTCCAAAGTAAAATTGCCTTTTAAAAAACTTCTGACACAAAATTATCTCTTGATGAAAACTTTCAGGACAAAATTATCCTTTAACCCTAAAAATATATCATGTTCTTTTAGCCAATAAAATCTCTAACTACGCGCGGCTTTTCACCGCTTTTCCCATATTAATAACTATTAATATTCTTTTAAAATGCTAGATTGATATATTAATTAAGGACTAGAATATTTGTTTATGATCAGTGAAAGCTCATTTGGTAAGGATTAGTTTCATGACTTAAAAGGTGTTAATTTAAATTAAGAACTATACTGGTAGTAGGTAATCCATAAAAGAATCTTTTTATTTTTATTTTTGCAATTCATGAAATATAGTCTAACTTGGACGAATAATCCTTAGTGTATGTTTGAATTAGTTTTTAAAAAATAATGTTTATAATTTATGAAATAAGTATGTGAGAAGAGTTTTATTTCGATTTATGGAAAAGAATTTCTGAAACCACGGTTTCAGTGTTTGACAAACACTCACTTAGTGTGCGCGCGCAACTTATACACACTTGTATAAACATAAAAAGAATAGTACCTGTATATTTATCACGACATATACTAACTTGTTTGGGATAGCTTAAAATTATTTTATAAATGTGATTTACGTAAGTCAAAACAAAACTCTTCTCATATACTTATTACCGTAAATCATAATTGAAAAGTACTCTTAAAAATTTCAATCGCTATTTTAAACATATCTTAGAAGATATATTCACGTGATGACTTGTTCGCATGTTTATTTCTTTGTCTGGTTGGTTTTGATTATTCTATAAAAAAAAAAAAAAAAATTGGGTGGGGGGGAATGAATTCCGTACAAAATATTCTTAGGAATCGAGCCAGTAACATTCGAATCTTTGCAATTAGTGTCAAGTGTCCGCAACGTAACTTTACAAGGAGTCCTTTATAAGCTCGTGTGTGTATGTATATATATAGTGGCCAAGAAAATAAATGAATCCTATACAAAAATATTATTAATGTACTCGGATGATTCGACAAGGATGAAATTGATGGGGAACAAACCTCCAAAAAAAAAAAAAAAACTTTGTCTCCTCTAACTTGCTACTCCTTTTTATCTTAAATATAAAAGTCAGATATAACTCATTTATAAAAATTAAGAAAAGTGACTATGTTAGTTACTTGTAAAAATACGTGTTGAATTTTTTTTAAATACTCCTTTTATTCGTTTGTACTGTAAACTACTCCGTAAATGAATATCCTCTTAATATATATAATTATTAGGGACAACTTAAAAAAGAAATTATAAATTTTGAAGATAAAATGAATTAAATTATTACATTTAGGATAAAAAACTCTCCAATCAGTTCTTATATCTAGAATCGAAAATTGTATATTTGTTGAAAAGCATGGTGTAGTTTCTTCAATGTTTATGAAGTGAAGTCTAATTTGTATATCATTTTAATCTTATTTATAAGTCTAACTTGAGAAAAAAAATTGATGATTATTATAAGTCTACTTTCAAAGAAATAATTAGGAGTGTTACAATTTTACTTCTATTAAAAGTTGAGAGAAAAGAAAGAGGTAAGATTAACTATTTATAAGTGATGATAAAATTAATATATATATATATATATATATATATATATATATATATATATATATATAAATTTAATCCATATTTATTAAATTGACTTACTATTGAGTCAATAAAGATTAAAAATATTAAAGAGGGAAAATGATGATTGGTGATGAACTTTTTTGGTGGGAAAACAGTTTTTCACTGTGAAAGCTGATACTACGAATCTTATTATCAGCAAAACATGTCACCGACTCTAGTCTCCTCACACACTCATTGTGTGTTTTGATTCGTTTTTTAAGAATAATTTTTATGATTTATGATGTTAGTATATAAAAAAACTTTTATGTCAAAAAGAGATTCTGAAACTTCAATCTGTTATTCAAACATATAATTATGCATTGTCTACTCAACTAATCTAATAAATTAGTATGTATAATTAAAAAACATAACAACATTAAATCTTAAATTGATCTACCCACATAGATTCTTTTTTTAAAAAAAAAAAAAAGATGATCAAAATCGATATATTTTATTAATTATTGATCAAATCCAATAACCATCCAATTAACTTAGTACATACATGCTAAATTACATCAAATCCATCAAAAAATTCCATTAACCTAGGAGGACTATGTAGAACAAAATTATGATCATCATCAAACATAAAAGCTTGATCAAAGTGATGATCATCCGTTTCTGTGGGTGGCCAACAATGTTGTGCTTCATCAATATTGTTTGTTGTGGGATTGTTGTTCACATAGCTTCCCTGGCCTAATTGTACCTCAGCTTCTTTGTCTTCTTTGTTGTTGAGAGTGAGAGGAATAATATCCACAGAACTTGAAGGCATGTGAACATTTTGAGCCTCTTCTGTTTGTGAAGCCCTAGGTTTTGCAGATACCTTGTCCTTACTAGGTTTTCTGGTTTTCTTAGTGATACCAAGTTTCTTGCACAAATGAGTGTTCCAATGATTCTTTACTTGGTTGTCTGTTCTTCCAGGTACCCTTCCTGCTATTAGAGACCACCTGCATTTAGTTCACAAAGATTGAGATTGTGTATCATACTTGCATTTTATTTTTTTATACAATTATTATATTCAAGCATCATTATTAGGTCCATATAATAATTAAAACTACTTGATTAATTTGAGTAGATTAAGAAATTGAAATAAATTAGTAGTTAATTAGTACCTCTTGTCGTTAATATAATATTTAGTGTGTAGTGTAATTTGCATTATAAAATAATTTTTATATTAAGGACCAATGGTAGTATGACAAATGCGATTTGATCTCTCTAAAATTTCTATGCATAATATCATATCAATTAATTTAGAGGAAAATGATAAATACTAAAGATAAAATGAATTGATTTCTTAAATTTAAGACCAAGTTTAACTCCTAAGTAGCATCTATACTTACTTAGAACCAGAAGAGTATTTCCTTTCATCACTTGCATTCTATTTTACTCAAGTTTGTATATTATTGCCATTCTATTTGTATGATTTTTTGTCTTCATTGTTTTTGTTTTTATAGCTAAATTACATAATTGCAATAATATATCTACATTCATATACCCATACAATCTTGATTTGCTTTCCATTAAGAGAAGATTAATTTGTGGTTTCTATTACAATAGTTGATTGAAATTTAAGCGTGTGTGTGTGTGTGTGTGAACCACCAATGATTTGGTATGAAATGTACTTAAAGCTTAGGAGTACATTTTAACAAGTGTACATAACTGAAGTTGTGGCAGAGAGCCAATTATTGGTAGCTTTTTGAGATGCACATATAGCAAAGTAAAACAGCACAATAAGCACTGTTTGATAGTAAGTTTCAAAAAGTTTTCCTGTTGGAGAAATATTACACACACATAAAGTAAGAAGAGGCAAGTTTGAGAGGTTGGTTCAGTCTGAACATAATCTAATAACTTTTTATATCTCTGATGTTATTGTGGTACGAAGAATCCAATATGCTAGCTGCAGATTTTGCCCCCTCTCCACAACAAAAAGGTTTTCCCCCTAAAAAAAATAAATAAAGAAGAAACAGTAGGGGACGAAAAATAAAGTTTTAGATTCATCATCCATGTGAATCTTGTCCATTTAAATTGAACCTATTATCATTTAAAAAAATGAAACAAAACTTAAAAAAATTAGAAAAATTAAACGAGACGACATTAAGGAAATTTCTTATTAATATTAAGAAAGATGACGTCTGAAAGGTCAGCATTTATAAAATTGACAATTAACATAATATATTCAACAGCAATATAAGAATAAGTTATCGTTGTTTATAAAAGAGTAGTTAGTTACAACCTTAAAAATATAGTAGAAGATTACCGATTCACATGACCAAAAAAAAGGTTTAATTTTCAGTGAAGTGTGGTTTTCCGTTGATGTTTCCCACATATGGTTCATTTTCACCATTTTGTCCCTTTGGTTAATCATTCAAGTCTGGACAGCAAACCTTTTTATGAGCGTCTCGGACCACTTTAGGTTGTCATTTAATGATGAATATGGGAGTATGGATCATTAATTTCACTGTCCCTGACTTTTCTAAATATATTAATTAACCAAGTTAAATATATAAAAGGGACTGGAGGGAGTAATTCAATCCCCAACGTGTTGTACGTGTTATATATCAGAATAAATATTACCCGTCTGGTCTCCTATATATATAGTACAGAGAGGGAAAAATTTTTGGTCCTATGTTTATAAGAAAAAGAGGGAAAGTTTTTATATCAATATACATGTTTACCTTTCATTTATTATTGTATCAGTAAGAGAATATTTTTTTTTTGTTTATATGAAAAATGCTGAAAGCACCTTGTATATAGGACATAGGGGTATCTCGAGAGACAACTCACTTTTTTATAAGTAAAACTCATAAATATGTGAAAAAATTAAACTATACTTTAACAGAAAAATATATTTCATGTATATTTTTAATTAAATAATACATATCCCATATATATATATATTATTTTTTTATCCTTAATATAAAATCTATTTATCTAATTTAATTTAATTAAAAAATTAATTAGTTAAATTAATCAATAATACATATATTTTCTAAAACGTTCCAGTCATATTCTTTAATTCTTTTCTTTTTTTTCTTCCTTAACTATTGATGAGAAACTATTAATAGAGGTAAATTAGAAATAAATAGAAAAATATGAAAAAATATATCCTATTAAATGATGGGTTGAAAATTAGTTGTAAAATGGTCCAAGCTAAAGTAACCTCTAAATGATCATGGAACCCATTATTCAATAGAGAAATTTGTTGTACGAGAAGAAGACGAAGCAGGAGAATTAATAATAAAAAGAAAGAAAGAAGAAGAAGAAGAAGAAGAACCTGTTTCCAAGGAGATTATGAAGACGAATGATGAGATCGTCTTCTTCCTCAGAGAAACTTCCATGTTTGACGTTTGGACTCAGATAGTTCAGCCACCTTAATCTGCAACTCTTCCCACTCCTCATTAAACCTACCATATATATATATATATCATCATTATTAATATATAACATAAATAATTAATTATATAATATAATAATATACATGTATAGATATAATACCAGTGACTTTGGAAATGCGGTTCCAGTGGGTTCTTCCATGAACCCTAATATATTCCGTCAAAACCCTGTCTTCTTCCTCCGTCCACAGTCCCTTCTTGTACTCCTTCCCTTCTCCTCCTTTCATCTTCTTCTTCCTTTAACACAGAGAGAGAGAGAGAGAGAGAGAGTTCTGAAACTGATGAGCTTGGACTATTTTGGAAGAGAGGGTTTCAGCTGTATGGTAATTTTGGGACGCTGTTGGGTTATGTATCTTGAAGTTTGGGTTAATTTTTATGCACAATATTATTTTTTTTTCACTTAAAATTTATAAAAATATTTAACGGTGATTATTAATTACCGCTCCTTCTTCTTCCTTTGGATTGGCCCTTGTCACTGTTGATTCAGTCCCATCCTTATTCCTTACATTATATGCAAGAGCCACAGAATTTTCAATCTAATTAATATAAAAAACCTGGACCTTTCAGCTTAGTACTCATTGATGCTTACCCTTCATCCACTCGAAAATATTTTAATTTTAATTGGCATTTATTAAGAACGTCATTTTTCAAAGAAAGGCCTCTTTGATTTGCCTCTTTGGTCTTTGTCTCATTTTTCACAATAAGTACTATTGTTTTCAGATTTAAGATATTATAAGCTTTATTTTCTATTTTCCCCCTCATCATATTCTCAATAGTGATCGCACAACATTTATTTAAAGAAAATTAGAGACGTTTTAAAAAAAAGTATAATAGATATTGATTTGACAAAAACTTATATTAATATTTTTCTTTGCTTGTGTAAGAAATGTTTTTGTGACACTTTTTTTATAAAACAGCATGAGCATACATATTATTCGGCCTTAAAATATTAATAAATACAAAATCTCAAATTTACACAATGCATGGAAAACAAAACATATGTTTTATGAGAAAATAAAATAAATATTATTGGTCATAATTAAATGATAAAAACATGGATGGCAAAAAAAAAAAAGATAAAGAGGCTGTTTGGAATAGCTTATGAAAATTTTATAAGTGCTTATGAATTGTAATTTACGGTCTACGAGGTAACTTTTACGGTCTACGAGGTGCTTTTATGGTCTACAAAGTGCTTTCATGGTCTACGAGATAAATATGTAGAGAAGATTTATCTCGATTTACATAAATCAGGCTTATTATATAAACCCAATTCAGATAAATGATAACAAACAAGCTAAAAAACATGACCTGAAATTGGGAGTTTTTTGCAAGTGGGGATGGGGCCAAAAGTAAAAGAGGGAGGGGTAAAAAAGGAAAGTGACAAAAATAGAGAAGAACATAAATGCGGGAGCTGTGCCCTTCCTAACGTCCAGGACAGCCTCACAGTATGTACCTTTCATATTCAATTTTTGCGCCTGCCACCGCGCCCCATTTTTAATGTTGAATTATAGTTAGCCTTAAAATAACCTCTAAAATATTTTAAAATTTTATTATATCTTTTTAGGTTAAGATATTTTAAAATTTCATGGCTTAAAAAAATAAGGGAGAATTTTAAAAAAATATCATTTAAATTTTAAAATCCCAAACAGGTGATTTAACAATAAAATGATTTTTTAATTTCATTACCATTCTTGTTAATCCCATTAACAAATTTGTTAACGGGATTTTGAAATTTAAAAGGTATTTTTTTGGCATTCTCCCAAAAAATAATGTCATTACTTTATTTATCCTGCAAATATCATATTTGTCTTGTGAATGATTAAAATATTTTAAATTTATTAGGTTCTTTTGAATTCTTTTATTTATTTTATAAATGCTTTTATAAATGGTCGAACTATTCTTATTAACTCTCTATTTTTATTTTGAATCCATTTATTTATGTTATAAATGTCATTGTTTGTTTTGTAAACGCTCTTCTGAAAAAAATAAAAGAATGGCATCATTATCTTTTCACCCACAAAAACTAATTTTATTTTGACGCAGGTGAGTGCAATGAAGTTTCAGAATCTTTTAAAAATTGATTAAAATTAAGTCACATCCTTATAGGTTGAAAGAAAATTTCCCCCCTTTTTATTTGTGTCTCACTCCTCCCTCCTATCTTATCAAGTTATTTTTAGGGTTAATACAATTTTTAGTTTCTTAAGTTTGCCCTTATTTATAAGAATCCAATAATTGAATTTTGCTGTTTAAGAAAGCGATTAAAATGAGTTACAAATAATAAGTATATCTTAAATAAATTTATTTATTCAAGTATGCCCTTATTTATAATAGAGAAAATAAAAAAGAGAAACAAAGTAAATATAAGTATCACTGATATTTCAATTAATACAATACATATAATTAATGAGGGGAAAAATGAAAAAAATTTTATTAAATATTCAAATAACTCTTGTCGGGCTTTTTAACCAAAGTAATTAAAATTTTAGGCTCTTATAAAAAAGACTGGAGGTGATATTAATTACCTATGTACCTAAATGTAAATCACTTGTTAGGTAAATAATGATCATTTTTTTATTTTATCCCTATTTAAATTCTATTGGATATAGAGAATAAGGAGAAAGAGATGTGGAAATCATTTATAAAGAAGAGAGAGACAAAAAATTTAAGGGAAATTTATATTTAGGTCATGTGTAAGAGAAAATATGATAAAATGGTCTATTGGAATTTTAAAATTGCATTTAAGTTCTATGGAACTTTTTTGTAATAAATTTTAATTGTCAAATGCTCATTAACTTGTTTGTAAACACTTATAAACTTGGCAATGGATACTCATAGACTTGTCAGTAAACGCTCCTGGATATGTTAGTAGAATTGGAATTTATTGTAAAAAATTCTTACATGATTTAAATATAATTTTGAGATTTTAAGGGGCCATTTTATTGTATTTTCTTTTATCCAGGACTTAAATACAATTTTCTCAAAATTTAATAAGGACAGATATAAAATTTTTTATCAATTTAATGCATTTTTTTGATATAAAAATAGGGTAGAAGTGACTTAAATGTAGATACATATTTATATTATTTTCTAATTTTACTCTTATTACAAATTATTAAAAGAAAAGTTTAATTTGAATTCAATATTTTAATTTATATGAGTTGTCGAATGCTGTATTTTTCTACCTTTTCCTTCAATCCCTATTCTTTAATAGGGATAAAATTAAAAAAAAATTAAATTTAAGACAAATTTAATAAATTAACCTATCTACTTGATTCGAGTAAAGTAACTGAGAATGACTTCCAATAAAGCGGGAGTATATGATTTGAGAGAATTTTTAGAGATTGCATGTTATTATTTATAGAAGACACTAGTAATATGTATGAAATTTTTAGTATAATTTTTCATCTTTACTTCATTAATTATTGGTTAATCTCATTATATTAATTAGCTATTTTTTATCCTCTCTACACATCCCCAAGGATGCTTTTAAAAAATAAGTTATACTTTTTTTACATATTTATTACCATTAGTTAATTTTAATCATCGTAAGAGAAATTAGTTCCATTCTTTTTTGTATTTTAAAATTAGTTTTCCCCCGCTGTTTTAAATAAACAGTTCTACAAGCTAGCTATTTAGCTATATTTTCAAATTCAAAAAAATATTTAATATTGGATTTAATAATTAGAAATCTTAATATACCAAAAAAAACTTAATAACCTGAAAATTGAGAATTTTATGAGGGAGATATTTACACACACCACGCACAATACTCCTTTAGTCCTACTAATAAGGTGGAGGGATCAATTTTTTTATATAAATTTATAATTTTACCTTTTATTTATTATTATTACATTGATTTGGTTTTTTTTTATGTATAATGTATATTAAATAAAAATAAAATTTGAAAGTTGTTGAATTTTAAGATAGATTTAATTTTTTTTATTGGTCTATATGAAATATGCTAAAATGCTTTATAAACAGCATGAGAGGAGTATATATACACTTCATCCGGTCATTTTTATAAGTAACTTCTTTCTCTTATTGTTGATCCTTTTTATAAACAATTTTCTCTTCTTGTCACAAAAGTCAAACTATTTTTTTCTTTTCCACCCTTATTAAATACGCATCTTTATATTTATTATCCCCTACTCACCACTAATTTTCTTTCATTTACTCATTTATTACACATTCTTTTTCATATTTTATACTCATACTCTCTCATATTTTTTATTCATTATCTCTCCTATGCTCTTTTCATAAATAGGGGTATATTTAAAAGAAATATAATATTTTTAACATATTTATTATTTTTAACTAATTTTAACCATTAATTCGTTTTTCACAACAACAAAAAAACTGTTTATAAAAAAGACCGGAGCGACCATTTTAGCAAGCAGAAGAAAAATATACATGTTTTTTTGGGTTAAATATTGATGTTATAACTTATAACTGTGTGGCTGTGTACTTAATGATTACAAAATAATTATGGTCTCATGTTTTGTCAATTTTAGAAAAACAGGACAATAACGTGGGAACAAGCCACGATCAGAGGAACTATAAAGCAGTGTTTGTCCTGCTACGTGGAGGAAACTAAACTGAAAGTTTGTTGCCCAAGGTACTTACTTTGAAATTCAGTCTGAATTTTAATTTGGTTGATTCTCAGTAATTTCTTTTTATGTTTTTAATTTTGGATTACTTGCACTTTAAATTTAACGTTTTTATGAGATTTCTCTTGCCGAAATTGTACAAATATGTGTGGGATCACGATTGAGGATCTTAAAAGTGTTTATCCATATAAATTGAGATAACACTCCTCTTATATATTTACACCGTAAATCACGATTGAAAAACTGCTTTTAAATATTCTAATCACTATTTCAAACAAGTATATACATTGCATTGAATTCTATAATCATTTCGCCTTCAACATGCATTGCAGTGAAAATCATTATTATTTGTTCAATATATAATAAATTTACAGAATTATGATCTAATTTCTCCGGTTCTAAATATAAGACAAAGTTAATTTTTTTTAAGAGATTAAAAAAGATAAATAAGTTACTTAATTATATCATATATTGTGTATATTTAAATTATATATAATTTTATTAATCAAATTAATTAGTTTGAAAAAAAAATAAAAATAAAAATGCTCTAAAGTAATTTAATTAGTTTCATGAATTTCTCCAAAAAAAAGTAAACTCTGTCTTATATTTAGAATCAGAGGGAGTATTTCTTATTTAATACTCCCTCCGATCTTAAATATAAGATAGAGTTGAATATTTTTGGAGATATTAAAGAAGCTAAATAAGTTACTTAATCATATAATATGTTTAGTATCATTAAATTATATATCAGTTTATAAGTTAGACAAAATAGTTTAGAGAAAAAATAATAAATATAAATATTTAAAGTAATCTAATTAATTTTTTTAATATATTTACAAAAATTAACTTTATCTTATATTTATGACTAAAGGAAGTAGTACATACATGTTTAAAATATGTCTACATTCTTGTTTGGGACAGATTAAAAAAAAAAAGTTAAAACAATTTGTTTGTGCATACATAGAGCCATCTACTATTGAAAGAAGAACCTACTAAGATGAATTCTTTTAACTAGGTTTGTTTAGCATCCTCTTTCACAAGAGATGAGAACCTATGTCACTCATTTCAATATAAATTAATTATTAAAAAATGAAATTAAATAATTAAATATATCAATAAATTGCTAAGAGACCAAAGTGCCGTAGTTAGAAAGGAAGAGAAAGGATGGAGGTAGGTTTTGTAGTTGGGCATTTAATTGGCTCCACACCTAATTAATAATCATATTCCTTTTTCTCAAGGACATTCACAATAAATACGTTATACTAGCATTTAATTAAATTCAAACAAAAGGGGAAAAATGATAGAGATATAGAGAGTACTGGGAACCGGTATAACCTTGTAGAGTTGTAGTTAAAGACTTACAGGGCAGTGTAAAAATTTATTATAAATTTTTTTTTGACCTTGACAAGAATTATACTTTATAATTTAAAAATGCATCGCAATATATTTAGTATTACTTAAATTTATCAGACATCTAATTTGATAGCATCTTTTTTTTTTTTTTTGGCCTTCATAATTTGATAGCATCGGATCAAATAATGAATAAAGAACTTAGACATGTCATAAAGATTTCACTGGATTCATGGACTTTCTTTTTTTAAAAAAAAGAAAAAGAAATGTAATGCTAGTATGCGTGCACCTTATTTTAATTGCACTTTTTTAAATGTAGAGAGATAGGAAGAGACAAAAACAAATTTTAATAAGGGTAAATTTAGATGACTTTTTTCAATTTAAAGCATGTCTAATGACTTAACTATTAGTATTTCTTTAGTTAAATCATTAAATTTATCATAAAAATTTTAGTAAGTTTCAATGTTACCTTTATTATTTGCACTAACTTTAACATCATATTAATTTTTACTTTATGGCACTGTCTTTATCCGATATGGGCATGTATTTTTGTGTATAAAATATTCAGGCAACACTGACAAATTGCTTATAAAAATGACAAAAATATATTCCGGAAGGCGTCCTTTAATAACAAGAAGATGGAGTACTAGATTAACGTCCTGGAAAAATTATTATCCCATTAAGGGAGTCAGTTATTGTCATGCATAATACAATCACTTGCATTGATTTTTTTATATTATACTCCTTTCGGTTTTAAATATAAGACCTAGTTAATTTTTTTTTGGAGAGATTAAGGATGTTAAATATACTACTTAATTATAGTACTCCCTCTAGTCCTTAATATAAGACATCAACTAACAATTTTCACAAACCAATAAAAATAGTTAAAAGCATTAAATTTGTCTTAAAATTTAAGTGATTTTCAATATTGCCCCTACTAACTACACTAAACTCAAAAATCATATTAATTATTACTCTCTTCCACTACTCTTATTAATTATGGACATACATGGAAAAATAAATGTAATACTCTTTGGGAACTTACAAGTGTCTTATAAAAATGATCAAGAAAACTTGGTAGTCAGTGCCTTATAATAAGGATCCGAGTGAGTATATGTTATGTATCATTATATTATATATCAGTTTATAAGTCAAATTAATTAGTTTGGAGAAAAAAGATAGATATAAATACTTTAAAATAATGTATTTAGTTTTCTTAATCTCTTAAAAATTGTCAACTGGATCTTGTATTTACTATTTAGAACTAGAGATAGTATAAATTAATAATTATTGATTCCCTGTTCAACAAAACTTTATGCTCTGCTTGGGTGGAAAGAAAGCTTGAGAGGAAGGAAAATAGGAGAAAAAAATGGAAATAAGAGAAAACTAGAAAAAAAAATTATCATCTCTCTGGCTTGGATGTACGAGAGAAAGTAAAACAAGTAAATATCTGAATGACTAAAATACCCTTATCTTTATACCAAAATGTATCATGCTTAAATTCAAATTAAATATCATAATGAATCATCATATTAATATTAACATAAGCAAATAATTTAAAATCAAATTATTTAGCACAAGGAAAACTTACTCAATGAGAGTAAATTTTATAGATTTAATCTTAAATCATGATTTTAAGAAGAAAAAAAATGTGGTTAAGCAAGAATAAATATAGATATTTAAATTAATTTCTCACAAAATATACTTATATATATATATATATATATATATATAGGACATGATTTAGCATTTTAAATACTTTTTAGATCAATATATGAATTTATGAGCAACTGAGAATTTAATACAATAATTAAAAAAATAGAGAGGAAATGAGCTAATAAAAAAACCCAAATTAACATTTATAAAATAAAAATGGATAAGGAGCTTTTAAATATCCTTTTTTTTTTACCAGTACTTTCAATTACCCATTAAAAGCTACGCCCATAATTTTTTTAGGGGAAAAAAAGGCACATAAAATATTGAAAAAAAAAAACCTAAACCCTCCTTGGTAGTGAGAAAGAGAGAGAGAGAGAGGACAACAAAGGAAATAATGTTTCTCATTCCAAATCTCTCCACATGTGGAGAGAAGAGTTGGGGAGGAAATGAGGTGGGCCCCACATCCCATTTTCTCTCCAACTTTTCTTTTCCCTTCCTTTTCCTCCCTCATCCAAATAGAAGAAATCCATTTCTTTACTCTGTTTTCTTTTCTAATTTTCATTCCTTCCTTATTTTCTCTCAATCTAAGTAAGGGGTTAGTTTCACCTTGGACGGTCAAGTCTCCTAGAACATTAAAGAATCTACCCGAAGGGCTGCATTCAAGTGCTAATTTATTGACATGTTTGATTCATTTTATTGGAAAAGTTCTTTCTGCTACATTTAGCATGAGGGCCATTCACAACGTGATATACATAAACTCTCGTTTCAGAATTTAGAGGTCTTGTAAGCCATCTATCACCTACTACTACTACAAACACACTAATACAAAATATTATATTTAACATCAGTTAAAAATATATTATCGTTATAACATATAGAGTGTAGTAGAAATTGAAGTAACGAAAAATAAATATTACCGTGTCAGTTACAAAGGACTTGACGCCATAAAGAAATATATTATGGCGTCGGTTACAAACAACATGACGCTGTAAAGGAATATAAAAGGAAAAAAAACTAAATTGGTTTATTCTAGATATTGTCATGTCACCGACCAGCCATGCCGTTCGACCGACCATATCACCACCATTTTGTCCTTGCCAACTCACCTCTAAGGCGCTATTTGTCCATGCCACCTCGTGTCCATGCTAGTGCTTTGTTCAAGTCACATTTGAACTCTTGATTTCACAAGCGTGGTGATATGCCTTTGCCAGTTGAACTATAATGAACCTGTAATCTTTATTTTATAGAATTAAATATAAATACACACACACATATTATTTCAATCACTAAAATAAACATAATATTTATATTTGAGAAGTAAGTGTGTGTGTGATAGATATTTATTTTTTAATTTTCTTATTTCATGTAAGTATTTATTAATAATAAATATATTATTTATTAAAAAGGTAAAAAATAATATTTTATAACATAATATTTATATTATATATTTTAATTTTGATTTGTGTTTATATATAATATTCTTGAAAAAATCATATATTTTAATAAAAATAAGAAATAATAATTTTTTTATATTTATTTTATTATAATTTTTATAATGCAATCTATTGGAAATAACCAACAGAAAAAATTGTGTCCCTAACTTCATTTTTTTTATAGTGAAATGATCTATATTACAACGTTGGTTAATAAGAAGCTGATACATTAAATTAATAAATGTAATACAACATCAAACCTAAATACAACTAATGTCATAATAGAAAGTAATTATTTAATTGATTATGATATCTGTTATTATCTAAACTAATGTCATATATTCACAAAAAAAAACTAATGCCATATTTACATATTACAGTGACAGTTATAATCATAATTAACTTTGTATTGTGAATGTAATTTGTTTACACACGTTAAATATATATAGTCCCTCATTTGAGAACCTACTTCATATTCAACCAATTAATACACAACTATCAAAATTTCTGACATAAAAAAAGGGTCATTTTAATGTAACTATAATATTGTTATTTTTAAAAATCTGTTTCCATTATTTAATTAAAATTTTTAATTTTTATCTTTAAAATATATATATATTTTTCAATATATATATATATATATATAATAAAATAAAATAAATTCAAAACTTAATTTAAATCCTTTTACTTAACCACGATGCCTGGTGCTTATTAAACTAATGCTATAAATGCTAATATGACATCTGTTTGAAATGCATCTGATGCAAAAAAAATCATAAACATAATTATGACATCAATTATATAAAGTAAATTACGACATCAGTTACACTTAAAACAAAAGTAAAAATATGCTATATTAATTATCGCTTATATTCTTAAAGTAACTAATATAAAATTATGTAGTGAAATTAATATTTTACATTAATAACTCCTTTCTTAATTATTGATCGGATATAGTATTTCTTATCAGTCTCACAAGTGAGCCAAACAACCAATTACTCCAGTTTCAATATTTATAACTGCCCCTCTTAGTTGAAACATCTCATCAATAACTCGAATTCAAAGTCTAAACGAATTTAATAGGGCTCTACAACACCGACCATGTCTATGCTGATACAACTCTAATGATTTTTTAACCAAGTTGCCAACAGCCCAACACATTCATCTCCGTTATTTCATATTTAATGTTCACACATTTCTTTATCAGTCACAATTAACACGCACTCTAATTTAAGCTCATCTATTATCGAGTAATTTAGTTTAACGTGAGTGATGATAAGGGGTTTTATCTCTTGAATAAGATGTTTATATTTAATTCCAACCTTTTATGTTCCCCTCCAATTCTCATCATAAAACACTTTTAATTACTCCGCACAAAAGTAACTAAAATTAGTTTGTATAATTGAAGCTGTAAAAAGCGGTACTTTTTAAAGTTACTCTTTAATTAAAATCAATATATCTTCATTATATATTTTTATTTATTCTTTATATAACCCCTTGACAATACAATTAATATACAATAAGGAAATTAATGAGAGAAAATTAATATATTGAGTTTTTTTTAAAATTATCTTATATTTATAATCATAGAAGCCAAAGAACAAAAAACCGGACCGGTCAATGAACCAGTCACGGCACAGGTTCAAGGATCAATGGTTTAACCGGGGTCGAACCAGTCATATTAAAATATTATAATTTATTCGTGGTAATATATATATTGATATATTTTTAAACTTCTATTGATAAAAATGAAGATTTTTAGAAAAAAAATGTTTAAAATTTATTAGTATTAATTATGGTGCATGTATTTATGCAATAATATCTCATTTTTTATAATTAATTAATTATTATATCGCTCAAAATCTTTTTTTTTAAAAATTTGTTCTTTTTTACTTACTTTTCTCTTCATTTTGGTTTTCAAACTTTCATTTTTCCTTAAAAATAGCGTGAGATAGTAGTTAGAGGAATACAAAATGTATTTTTTTTAAAAAAAAGGGCCAGTTCGACCACCGGTTTTGACCGGTTCAACCGGTCTACCGGTTTTTTACTCCAACCGAACCAGACCACCGACATATTCACCATTTTTTCGGTCCTACCGGTCGATCTAGTTCAGTTTTTTGCACAATGATAGAAGCTTTCCAGAATGTGTTATGCATTAGGGATAGGAGAAAATATATATTTATAACATAAACACGGTTAAAAATCATGTTTGTACTTTACATTGTACTTTACAAGACGAATAACTCTCACATATATATTCTCTAGCGTAAAATTATTTAAAATAAAATAAACCAAATATCATTTGTATTTAAGATGGATTATTCTCTAATGACTCATGGTAGCTGAAGATATTTTTGATTTCAGCGAAAAACACAGTGGGCTAAAAGTTAAAACACACTTTTTATAAACAGTGAAATGTTTGATGGATTATAGGACAAAGAAATAAAGCCAAAAAAGGTTTAATAATTGTACGATTCTGTCTTCAATCTGAGCACAAACAGGCATTTGTCTTTCGTGTACGTCTCCAATTGGTTCCTTTCTCACCCTCTTCCAGCATTGACCATTTCTTCTTTTTTCTTTTACTCATTTTATTATCGTATTTCTTTTAATTTATACATTTTCTTCACCATTTCGAGGAAATTAAATGAACTGATTGTCTCTGGCTTTGGTTTGATTTGAATGGCTGCACATGGCAAGGACGATCAGCCTCTGGGATTCATCTGTTCTGGGGAAGGCGACTATACTTTGCAAAGATATATATATATATATACTTTTTTGAATAAATACCGTATTTCATTAAGAGTGAGAAGACTTGTCAAACATACAACATGTATTATCTTCCCTCACCATACTCCCGGCTTACCTAACAGGTAGAGGGTGATCAAAAAGTACAGAAAACAAATATCAGCAAAGTTTGGATAAGTTTATTTTTTATTTATAAATATTTATACACATAAATTGAGTTAACACTCATCTCACATACTTATTTCATATACCGTAAATCATGATTGAAAAGTTGTTTTTAAAAATTTCAATCGCTATTTCAAACGAACATAATGAATTGGGACAACTGGCTAGTTTTATAGCGGCAACATCCATATACTTACTTCGGTCATATATATATGATAGAGTTGGTATTTTAGAGAGATTAATGAAACTAATTAAATTACTTTAAAATATTTATATTTGTTATTTTTTCTCCAAACTACTTTGTTTAAAGTATAAATATATAATCTAATGATACATAACATATGATATGATTAAATAACTTATTTAACTTACATAATCTCTTAAAAAAATCAAATCAATATTATATTTAGAACCGGAAGGAGTATTAATTTCAATAAATAAGTGGGGAGCAGAAATTTTTTAAATAAAAAAGGAGCTACTTTAATTCAAAAAATTGTTTAAAACAGATGTAATTCTCAATGTCAATACAACCTATTAAATTTATATCAAATGTGGTCACGCCTCTTAATGGTATATATACCTTAACTTGTCATGTTGTTTTGACGGTCCCAACTTCTCTTGGCTAGAAAAAGAAAGGTCCTTGGAGACAAAAGCTATTTGTTGCATTTGGGCCAATTCACCGGGAATGACCCATTGGCCGAAAGTAACACATCATATAATGTGAAGTCTAAGGGTCTGTTTGGTATGAGGGGAGGGGAGGGGGTAGATTTTGCTCCCCTCTATTTATTTGGATAACTAAAAATTTTAGGAGGGGAGGGACAATTTTCTAAAATTTTCCCTCCCCTCCCCTCCAAAAATGGGGGAATTTAGAGAGAAATGTTAATGTTTGAACTCAAATTCACTAATACGTCCATGTCATTTTAAAATATTCTCACAATACCCTTCTCATTATTTAATTATAATTTTATATAGTAAATTCCATTTATAATTATATTTATTTAATTTTTATAATTATAAAATTATAATTTTATGTATTAAATTCCTTATATAATTATATTTTATTAAATATGTTAGAAAGTTATTAATTATAAATTAAATGAAATAAGAGCAAAGTTGTCCATATAAAAATATTTATCTTCCCCTCCCCTCCTATACCAAACATGATATTATTAAAATCACTCATCTCCCTTCTCTTTTTGTCAACCCAAACAAGATAAAACAAAATCCCTCTCAAACTCTCCCCTCCCCTCCCCTCCATCAAGCCAAAAGCTAATTTTTCGTCAAAAGCCAATTTTTATGGCTGAATGTTTGGTGAGAGATGAGACAGGAATCATCATGTTCACTGCCAGAAACGATCAAGCCATTTATACATTATGTTGCTTTTGTTTTGCAGAGAATCTTTTGAGTTTCCTGAATCTTATACTAGTTTTCAATTCAAACAATCTTCAAATTAAACTCCTTGTTTTCTGAAATTTCTCCGGGGCTTGTAATATTTTTGCACTTCATCTATTGTCACCTCTTCCTTTGATATAACTCACATCAAACTTGGACTGTCTAGTGTCTATGCTTTATTCACAATCTAAAAATACATTGTCTGATGAATGAAGTTGTAG
Organism: Albizia julibrissin; assembly: GCA_037074505.1. Lineage (NCBI taxonomy): Eukaryota > Viridiplantae > Streptophyta > Magnoliopsida > Fabales > Fabaceae > Albizia > Albizia julibrissin. Next base: position 35,441,242 of record CM073488.1, on the reverse strand, counting down.
TTTTTCATAAGGTAGCATATGGTTACAGTGTTGGTAGATGTATAATTAAATTGTTTAATTAATTATGCTTGTGTTTTCAGTGGATTGGATGAAAGAGGGTTGTATTGTGACGTTTCACTGTGATCCGTTTCGGTTTAATCACTGCACTTTCTGATTTCAATCATGAATGTGGTAGAAACATGAGGGGAATTATATATATATATATATATATATATATATATATATATATAGAGAGAGAGAGAGAGAGAGAGAGATTTGTTTGTTTCATTATATATCTTTCAATTCGCTCTATTGAATCGTAGAGGGGTACGAACCAAGGGAAAAACTGATTTGAAAGGATCTTAATGACATCAGATTGCTAACATAATACTAGTAAAATATTATTGATGACAAGCGTATTTTATCAAAAAGAATATTAAAAAGTACATATCATAGTACTCGTATTATTTAGCACTATAGCTTAAGCATTAACATTCATGTATTATGGCATTGACTCCACATTTAATATAATGCGGCATATAAGTTTTAAAATCAAAAGTGGAATAGTGGTTAATTATCATGAGCAGTTGGCGTTCATTTTCCTTTTTTTTATTGCTTATATATATATATAAATACAATTTTATTAAAGCAAGATAAAAAGTTACATAAAAAAGGCATTCACAAAAGAATTTGGACATAGACGGAACAGGGAGGCTCAATACATATTGTAAACAGTACACAAAGCATAAACCAAAACATTGCAAACTAGCCCAAAAGAGTCAGCCGAAGGAACTCGGATAGGAGGATGAGTTGGGGCTCACGGTAATCGTTGAGTAGCATTTTCTTTTCTTTCTTTATTTCTTTATTTTTTTGAATAAGAAGTGCAAGCCTGAAATTACAAGCGGGATAAAACTCACAACCTTCCATTTACTTGATATGAGGAATTTAGAAGAGTGGGGAAGGAAAATTTTTTTAAAAAAGAAATAGGGTTATTAAATTTTGATAAAAAGAAGATGTTAGATAAAAGAATAAGAAAAATTACAACAACAATAACAACAAAGCCTTTATCCCACTAGGTGGGGTCGGCTACATGGATTGCACGACGTCATTGTGCTCTGTCAAAAACCATAGATTTCGATATATTATTAATTAGAAGGTCTCTCTCTATGACCTCATTGAGTATTCGTTTCGGCATTCCTCGATCTCGTCTAATAAGACTCCATCTTGCTTGATCCACTATTCTCACCAGAGCACTCAAAGGCCTACGCCGAACATATCCAAACCACCTCAAACGATTTTCTACCATTTTTTCTTCAATAAGGGCCACTCCAACTATTTCTTACAGGCAACGATCTAACATTAGCACAATTTCGTCATTGATCCATGTTCATAAGAGATTCGACAGGGTTTTACGTTGGCTGTCGAGACCTAACACAACCCTCCTCCTTTACTCTGATTTGGGACCAGTTATAAACATAAGCGGAGTTAAAAAAGTAAGAAAAATTAATTAAAAAATTTTAACACAACTTCTTTAACTTTTTAAAATCCAATTTAAAACAATTTCCCTTTCGCCCACTTTCCCTCACCCTCCTTTCATGTCAAACAGCCCTTCATGAAAAAATATCTATATTTCTATGTTACAATGCCATTGCGGGCCTTTTTGACTGCAAGCCCGCAAAACCGCATTGATAAATCAAAACCCGTTGATGCCAACCATCTCCGTCAACAATATGGCCATTGACCATGGTGCTTGAATTCTCTATGACACTTACCTCCCCTTACCACCTGAGCCATGCCGTTGACAAAAGTCCTTGGTTAAACCTTCGATGCCTTTTAATTGCTTTAATAAGCTAGATGTGTATGAGAAAAGTTCTCTAGAATCTAGATAAATTTAACTTTTAAATTAGTGCCCCAAAATAATATAGAGCCCATTTAGTTAGATTGCATTGCATACTTATAATGGTAATCTTTATTGCATTATTATTTATGTTTTGTTTGGTTGGACTTATTAATAGTAATATAGATTATAATTGTAAAACAGATTGCACATTTTTTTGATAATATTCATTCATAGGGAACCCCTATAAAAACTTGTTGCAGGGTTATAATCGTTGATGAATCTCAATTTTAACCCTATTAATATAATAAAAAGATAAGATTTACTCTCACTAAACAAATCATTAAAAAAAAAGATGTCATCGTTTTTTTTTCTTCTCAAACGCCCTAACCTTGAGAGTAGAACGTCGAAAGTAACAAAGATTGAGAGCACGGTGGTTCACGGCAAAGTCGAAAGCAACACTGCAGTGGGTGAGATATTCTTGCGCTTTCTTTGCTTCACTTGCTCCACTGCGGCTGAGGTCTTTGTTCCTCACTCTCTTGCATGTTCGATTTCCGACTCTGTACTCTTTTTATGCATTTCCTTCAACCTATGGATTTAGCATTCGATCGTTTCACTGGATCATTCTTCTTCCATGTTTTGTGTCTCAGCTTTTCTTATCATTTCGTTCGTTCTTTTATTTTTTCTCAGGATCAAGTTCAAGAGCGCGTTGGCAAATTAATCTCTGAAGCCCAAATTTGTGAATCAATTTGGACTATGAATCATTTTCCTGCATAAATTAATCTATGTTGTTTAATCCCTACATATTGTGTTTACTCAATGCACCACATTTGTATGCGACCCAGCAAAAATCGATTCTGAGAAATCCCAACATAGTGTTCTGTTCAATTATAGCCTATAGGGGTTTTTGTGCTGATAGTGATAGCTTGCAATGATTCAAGGAGGGTGGAGATTTTAATTTTATGATCCTTATGCGGTAATTAGAAAAGCATGACTCCCGTTTAAATGGATTGCGCTGTTCTATATGCTAACACTATCTCTTTCCTGAATTTTAAATGTCTCTAGGTGCCTTCATAATACATTATCTTAAAATTTAAAAGTGTAAAAAATCTAGGATTTATAATTCTTGAGGTTTTGGAAGGGGAGAGTGATTTTATACAACCAACAATTAGCAAAGTTGTGATTGAAGAAAAGATCAAGTTCATTCTTGAATATGACTGAGTAGTATCTATGGGGTGTGCTTAAGGGTATGAAAAATGAATATGTCAAGAATTACAACATGCTTATGCCTTAATATATTGAATATTTTCAACCCTCTTTGATCAAAGCAGACCTAAAGTGTCTTCATTCAAAAGAGCATGTGTCTTTGATGTATATAGTACTTTTATCTTCCTCAATTTTGTTATTTCAGTTATTTTATTTAATCAATACTAGATATGAGAGAATTATCTTAGACATAATTTAATTATGAAAGCAATCTAAGATGTGGTGGTTTGCCAATGCATTTAAGGTGGGCGATTCATCTCAAAACAACATCGGGTCTTGATTTTGATAGTGGCTTAGCGGAATTTCCATTCTCGGGTTGCCTGGGATGAAGTCTGAGATGGTTGCTTAGCCGACTCGTTGTTCTCATTCTTTCCAAGCTTTGCAATGTTATCATCCTCGACCATGTTGTTGTTATCTTTGTTGGCAGTTGTCGTGATCGGAGCAGTGTTGGAAACAACGGCGGTCAAGGCATTAGCTTTGTTCTTAGGCCCTTTAAATGCTTTCCTCTTGTACACCTTGTTCTTCGAATATCTCTGCTTCTCTATAGCTCCATCATCTCCGCCTACTATAGGCCCTAACTCTATGCTCATCCTCCACTATCATTGTCTTCTCCGTCATGCTTGTCTTTCGCCATCATCGTTCATCCCTTCTGCCATGCTCATCCTCTGCCATCATTGTCCCCTCCGCTCTTCCTCCGCCTATGTGAGAGAGGAAAGGTGGCTGACAATAGCTTTCAATTTTAATTGTTAAAGAAAGTGGGTTTGGAGGCTGTGAATTATTTTAAAGGGTAAAGTGGTCTTTCAACAATATATTAATTTTGAAACATTATTATAAAATAACTTATTGTAGATCATTTAAAAAATCGTACCAAACATTATTCTTATAATTAATATTGTATTGCATTCCCATTATATTGGATTACATTGTAGGTGGCAATGCAATCTAACCAAACGGGCCCATAGTATATTAGTGTGTTTAGCCTTTAACGCATAGTGGGCAAAATTATTTGCTCTTCACTTTCTCCACAGCCAAACATATGTATACAACTAAGGAGTGTGTTTACTGTTCAGCCCTCTCCAAACACAATTTTCAATAATCAAAACCCAAGTTGCTTCAGATGCATGTCATCAGTTCACTACCATGAGTTTCAATGCTTGGCTCTGATGGAATTTGCAGAAGTCTGATCATGAGAAGCAGGAGGATTGGAGCGATGTGTTGGCCTCACATGTTGGTGGATTTAGAGGAGGCGCAATCTCTTTGTTTTTGAAACAAAAAAAATTTCAGAAATTGTGATAATTAATAATGTTAATGCTATACTACAAAGCATTAAGGGTCTGTTTGGAATCACGACTGAGAGAGGAAAAGCCACGGTTTAACCCAAAAGCACGGCGGTGGACATGTTTGAGTGTTTGGGTTAGCGTCTTTCCTCACTGCGCTTCTGACCCTGACGTTGCTTCTTGAAGAGCCCAATAGAGGAGCTTTTGGCTTATTTTCCCAGCGCGGTGAGATAGACACACCAATCAAAACTGTAGCCTGTAGGCATCTGAATATTATCGTGGTCAGCATCTTTTTTTCCCTCCACAAGTTGAGGTTGGCTCACATCAGGAAAAGGATAAAAAAAAGACCGTTATAGCACCGCATTCTCACTGCTCTGTTTTACTGGTTCGTGGTTCTGTTCCGAGGAAGAAGAAGAAGCTCTAGTCAAATTAGGATTTGACCAGGGATTTAATTGCAAAATTCAAAAGTTCTCAATTAGGGATTAAAGTGAAAATTTTTGAAATATTTTTAAGCCTAATTGTAATTTCCAAAAAATATAGGTCATATCTGTGATTTCCTTATTCCCTTTTCTTCATTCACTTGTAATTTCTATAAATTCTAGGGAATTTTTCTGTAATTTTATCCAATCCTTAAAATATTTATTCTGACCTTCAAAATCTCCAATTTCTAATTAAACACCTACAATGCAAGATTAAGCACAAGTTAGCATGAAAAGTTCAAGATAACATTTATATGAATAATTAACAAATTTTAATAATTATTGAACTTTTTGTATTTTATCACATTTTAATTTTAATTTTTCACTTCAATTATCACAATGTATACAACACACACACACACACACAATATTCAATAAGGTTCATGCCCTTTTCAGCTATTTTCCATCTAAACGGGCTTTTCAAACGCTAATCCAAACAAATTCAAGATTAGGAAAAAAGCTACTTTTGCAACCGCTAATCCAAACACAAATCACATTTACAATGTGAGTTTTTTTCAATATGGCTTTTGTAAAAGTCAGATTGAAAAAAAAGCCACTTCTCCGCCGCTAATTCAAACGGGCACTAAAGAGGCCCTTGGAAAGCTAGAGAGAGGAGGCGCTAGTGGAAGCATGGGTGGATACCTAACTGCATAATGGACTCCTCCGGAGCAGGGACGCATAAAAGTGAATGTTGATGATGCTTACTCATACTCGACAAGTAACTGTGGGTGTGGCGGACTTGTACAAGATGAGCATGAACGAATGCAACAATGATTCATATGTCGAATGGAGGATGGGGACAACCTCACAGCAGAACTTTGTGGTTGTTTGCATGGTCTAAGAGCTGCATGGGACTATGGGTACCAAAATGTTATTCTTGAAATTGAGTATTCTGATGCCATTAAACTACTTACAGAAGACGAACATGAGATACATAAGGATAAAGTTATAATCACAGAGACACGACGGATTCTCCAAAGGGAATTGTGTATTGAAGTAAGACATATCCAAAAATCAATGAATGCAGTAGGGATTACATGGCCAAGGAAAACTTGTCGATCATGCTAGGCTTTCATATGCTCTCGTAACCCACACCGAAGTTGCAGAGGATATTGGATACTGATAATAGCTAGCTTGTAACAGGATTACCTTTTGTTATAATAAAAAATGCAAGTTGCTTCCACGCTTAGATCCCCTTTGTTTAACAAGGGAATTAATTTTTAAAAAAGTTTTTATGAAAAAAACACTAAATCACTTAAAATTCAATAAGTTTTAGAAAAAGATTCAATTACTTTGTTTCTAATCCTTTATGCGAGATGCATTTTTTTTATTTTTTTACTTATTTTTAAATCTATTTTTTTTTAAAAAAAATGAAGTGGTTGGCACATGTACTTCCCAAATAAGTATATTTGATCAATTAACTGGTAAATTTAATTTGGATAACAATCAGGGTGAAATTGCTATGATTTGAAAACTTTCAGAACAACATTACTCTTGAGTGAAAGCTTTTGGAGCAAATTTGCACCTAAACCAAAAATAAAAATGATGTGGACAACATGTGGATTACAGCTCAGTATATCTTATCAACTAATGGTTAAACTTAATAGGGATAACAGTCAAAGCTAAATTACTACGGTTTGGAAACTTCCGGGTGACATTGCTCCTCAAAAATTTCCATCACAAAATTGCTCCACCGTAACAATTTTCAAGGCAAAATACACTCTTACCCCTTTAATTTATATATTTTCTTCACCAATTCGAGTAAATTAAATGAACCGATTGTCTCTGGCTTTGGTTTGATTTAAATGGCTGCACATGGCAAGGACGATCAGCCTCTGGGATTCATCTGTTTTAGGGGGAAGGTGACAATCTTAGCAAAAAAAAACTTTTTTTTTTAAATACTATATTTCATTAAAGAATGAGAGAACATCTCAAACATACATCTATTATCTTCCTTCACCAACCTTCCCCTCTTTCTTAACAGGTAGAGGGTGATCAAAAAATACAGAAAACAAAAATGAATAGAGAGAACTGGCTAGTTTTATAGTGGCAACATTCATACACTAATTTCAATAAACAAGTGGGGAGCAGACATTTTTGAAATGAAAAGGGAACTACTTTAATTCAAAAAATTGTTTATAACATATGTCATTTTCAATATCAATATAACATATTAACTTTAAACCAGATGTGGGCACCCCTCTCAAGGGACATATAAACCTTAATTCATCATGTTTTGAGGGGTTTGCTGGTTATCTTCTCTGGGTACAAAAAAAAGTGTCATTGGAAACAAAAGCTAAAAGTTGTATTTGAGCCAATTCACGGGGAATGAACCATTGTCCAAAATTAAAAGCTGCGACTAAGATCTATGAAAAAAAAAAAAAAAGATGATGGTGTAGGCAGATAGGGTCAGCAGCCTGTGATTCCTCCACCGTTGAGGGCCAGAGGTTATCGCTGCTCTGTGAATCCAACCTCTCGCTGTGCCCTCTGGTTTAGGGCCCATGAAACTCAAGCCTTCGCTTAGGTCCCATGGTTATCCAACTCGGCGAACGAGCAAACAAATCATGGATTTTATAGAGATCAGGTTGCGTCAGATTGTTGGCGATGTGGGACTCTCGAATACTTTCCGCATTCATGATCTGCAAGTAAATCAAGAAGTTTTGTTATTATATTATACCTGTCCAGCTTATTTTTTTAAGTGGGAATTTTGCAGAAAATATATTGATTAAAATGGTGGAACGAAAATCTGGTTCGAGGAAGCCAGGAGTTGACCAAAGTTGGGCAGCTTTTTCGTCCATGGTGGTTATATCGGGTAGTACTAAAATTTTGTTGCAGAAGGGTCGTCCTGATGCTCCTTATTTTCGTCAAAAGCCAATATTGATGGCTGAATGTTTGGTTACCGAGACAGGAATCATCATATTCACTCATCACTGCCAAAAACGATCAAGCCATTTATACATCATTACCACAAGAAGTAAAACTTGTGGCGCTTATAATAATAATATTAGTGATATTTCACAAACATTACATAATGGAACGTCATTAAAATAAGTTATGGCGCTCCATCACAAGCACCACAGTAGCTAATATTTCTTTTTTTAATTAAAATAATTAAGGATGACGCTTTTTAAAGAAAGTGTCACAACTTGTATAGATTTTCCTGTGACGTTTTCTTAAATAAGCGTCATTATTGATCTGTATTTTTAATATAAATTTTTTTAATTGAAAAATATTTTTAAAAAAAATTTAAAAAAGGGCCTTAAGCCCTTTTTTAAAAAAAATTAAAAAAATAACTCCAAAATGAAGAGAAACAAATCAAAATCAAATAACTCCAAAATGATATAAATTAACAAATAACTAATTAACAAAATCACTACTAAGTAAAATACAATTGTTAAGAATAAATAATTATATTATTTATGCAACTTATCAATATAATGTTAACAATTGTTGCAACAATAAAAAATTATAACTACTACATATCTTCACATATAACCTATATATAATAACATTTAATTTTTGTCACATTTATTTTTCGGTATACAAAAATGAGAATAATTTTTTTCAGATTTCATAATAAATGAAATATAAAAGATATTGAGCAAATTAAACTATTAACTACTAATAAAATTATTTTGTAAGCTCAAAAATTTAAAAAAACTTACAGTATAGAGGAAGCTTGAACGGAGTGAGTGAAAATCTCAAATACAACACCTAAAAAAAATTAATAAAGGAAAAAGAGAAAGACAAAGTTACATATATATTTAAATTTAAAAAAAGTGGTTAATAAGACAATATGATATACGTAACTTCAAAATATAAAAAGAAAAGAAAAAAAATGAGTGGGTACAACTTACAAGATAAAATGAAACTATAAGGAGGATGAAATGAGACGAGGGAGAAGGAGTAGTGTTAGTTTGGTGTAAGAAATTGGACAAAGAGAAATGAGCAAGGAGTGTCGCAAAAACAAAAAGAGGAGGAAGAGAAAATGTAAGAAGTGATAGAACAAAAAAATGAGAAAATAAGTGTAAATCGAACTTTTGAACGGAAGGAGGAAATGTGGGAACTAAAAGGATAAGGGTGACGACACGTGTTGGATGAAGATTGGAGACTAAGAGAATAAAAGTGATGAAAGCAGATTGCGGGAGAGAGAAGGGTTTGAATTAAAATTTTTTAAAAGAAAATAATACTTTGTGTGGCGCTTGTTAGGCTAAGTGACACACAAAGTATGTAGCAGCTGTGACACTTCCTTGGATAAGCGCCACAGTTGTTGCTTTAATTTTTATTTTTCTAAAAAAGACACTTTAGGTGGCGCTTCCTTCACCTAAAGTCCCTAACAAGCTGTGGCGCTTTCTCAAGAAAGCGCCACCTAAAGTCTTTTTTTTAAAAAAAATTTTAAAAAAACCTAAAAGAAACTGTGACATTTTTTAAAGAAACGCTATAAAAAGTGCTCCATTAATATATATTTTTATAGTACTGCATACATAAGTATGTTGCTTTGGTTTTGCAGAGGTGACTCTAACATAAATAAATGTTTTATGGATGGAATGTCAAACAAGCTAAAATTAACTCAAAACTTGATGCTAATTCTAGAGTGTTACTGTGAGTAAAAGAAAAAACTGGATGCCGTTAGTGTGGTTTTATTTATTGATGTTTTATTTGAAGAAAAGGGCGCATTTCTTTAACTCAATTTTTGGATAATTTGCATGCATTATATTGGAGCGCTTATTTGCAAACATCAATAGCTTTGCCTAAATAACAATCTTTTGAGTTTCCTGAATCTTACGCTAGTTTTTAATTCAAATAATCTTCAAATTAAACTCCTTGTTTTCTGAAATTTCATCGGGGCTGGTAATATTTTCGCACTTACAATAATTGTACCGTGATTCCTTATGATGTTTTTGCCCTCTCTATCTATTGGCACCTCTTCCTTTTGATATAATTCACATCAAACTTGGACAGTCTAGTGTCTATGCTCTATTAACAATCTAAAGGTACATTGTCTGATGAATGAAGTTGTAGTTTTTCATATAGTAGCATATAGTTACAGTGTTGGCAGATATATAATTAAATTGTTTAATTAATTTTGCTTGTGTTTTCAGTGGATTTGATGAAATAGGGTTGTACTGTGACGTTACACTCTGATCCGTTTCGGTTTAATCACTGCACGTTTTGATTTCAATCATGAATGTGGCAGAAACATGAGGGGGAATTATGTGTGTGTGTTTTTGCTATATATTTTAGAAAAAATTATAATAAGATTCCAAGTAAATAAAAATATGAAGAAATAGTGTTAAGTGATTGTTAATGACGATCCTCATGTTATAAATGGAGGATCCTTATGTTGTCATTAACAACCACTTAAGACAATTTCTTCATATTTTTATTTATTTATGACCTTATTATAATTTTTCCTATATTTTATGGATTGTCTAGCTGTATATCTTTCGCTCTAGGTCTTTGAATCGTTGAGGGGTGCGAACCAAGGGAAAAACTGATTGAAAGTATCTTAATGAAATTAGATTGCTAACATATAATACTAGAAAAATATTGTTGGTGAAAAGCATATTTTACTAAAAAGAATATTGAAAAGTATATATATTATAGTATTATTTAGCACTATAGCTTAAGAATTATCATTCATGTATTAATATTGCACTGTCTCAACATTTAATATAATAATGCAGCATATAAGTTTTAAAATCAGAAGTGGAATAGTGGTCATCATGAGGAGTTGGCGATCATTTTCCTTTTTTTTGTTTGCTTATATATAAAGACAACTTTATTAAAGCAAGATAGAAAGTTACATAAAAAAGGCCTCCACAAAAGAATCTGGACATAAACGGAACGGGAAAGCTCATTACATATTGTAAACGGTATACAAAGCAGAAAACCAAAATATAATAAACATATAATAACATGTTTTTTTAAATGGTAAACACTAATGGTCTGAAATTATAAACAAGATTAAACTCGCGGCCTATAATTTAAAGGAGAGTATCTATATCACTAGGTTCTAAAATCATTGGTAATTGTTGAGTGGTTAAAAAAAAAAAAGACCACCAACAACCATGAAACTACCCATTTCATGACTTTCGGAGACTCGATACTTCATTTGCCGTCCATGTGGGCCTTTTTGGCAACAAGCCCGCAAAACCGCAACGGTAAATCAAAACCTGTTGATGCCCAACCATCTTCATCAATGACATGCATGTTTGGATGAGTTTATAAGTAGTTTATAAGTGTTTTTCATGTAAATTGAGACAAAACTCATTTCACATACTTATTTTGTATACCGTAAATTACGATTGAGAAATTATTTTTTAAAGTTTCAATCGTTATTTTAAATAAACTTTAACCATTGCCCATGGTGCTTGGATTTTCTCTACGACGCTTAATTATCTCCTCTTACCACCTGAGCCATGCTGTTGACATAAGTCCTGGATTAAACCTTCGATGCCTTTTACTTGCTTTTATAAGCTTGATGTGTATGAAAAGTTCTCTAGAATCTGGATAAATTTAACTTTTAAATTACTGCAAGCCTCAAAAATAATATAGAACATTAGTGTGTTTAGCACATGGTGGGCAAAATCATTTGCTCTACACTTTCTCCGCAGCCTAACATTTGATATACAACTAAAGAGTGGGTTTACTGTTCAGCCCTCTCCAAACACAATTTTCAATAATCAAAAGGCAAGTATCATTTTGATATACAACTAAAGAGTGGGTTTATTGTTCAGCCCTCTCCAAACACAATTTTCAAATTTGGTCAATAGTAATTATTGTAACGTTTCTTTTCATATATTGTAAAAACCCTATCATCTTATCCTTAATATCATTTTGATCTTTATCTTGAAAAAAAAAAAGACAAGTTGCTTCAGCGTTTAGTGTTAGGAATAATGAGGGTGTGTTACAAGAAACAAGTAGTTCCACTTTGTCCAGGATTGTAGGGCGAAGGTAAGAAAGGATCTTGGACTCTTAAATGGGAAAAAAAGAGAAATGAACTCATACAACAATGGGTCACTAATTGAAATCCAACGATATATATCTCTCCTCTCCTCATATACAAGTTAAAAGTGGATGGGGTACCTTTTATTAGATTTTTTGTAAAAATTCAAACATAATTTTGGATTAGAAGAGCTTAATGGAATGAGCCATTATTCTAGCATTAATCATGGGAATCGAATGTTGGAGGGATTAACTGATTTCTTCAATCAATTTCAATGCTATTATGACTAGCTTTTACTATGGGACCAGGACGTTGAAAGAGTTGAATTCATAAGCGAACTTTGTGGATCAAATTTTATTGAATGGAATGGGACGTTGGTGGTTTTAAAATTCATAAATGGTTTCGTTTTTTTGTTTTTGTTTTGTTTTGTTTTTGAGACTATATCTTTATGGCCTTAAATGGTCTTCATTTTGCAACGTTTAGAACTGACCCTGTTAAAGTGTTTCATGGCTACCAACGTTCAGAAACACATTTGCTTTATGTTTTTAATGGTTTATGGTGATTTAATGGGTAACATGCTTCCAATATCTTTGATCCTATTTGGTCTGTATAAACTATAAAGAGATTCTCCCAAAGATCTAGAAACACTGCTCTTGAGCTTTGGACTTATTATTTCTTTCTTTGATTTTTTTTGCATGCGGAGTTCTATTATATTTTGTTATTATGTTATTCGTCTTATTCTTATTGAAAAGATCCATTTTATCTTGAAGAGTGTGCTGCTTCTTATTTATTAGTAATTGCAGAATACCTCTTAAAAATAGTTTCCTCATACTCAATTTGAATTAACTAATTTTTATTCGTACGGTCTACAACAAGATTCACATAGCATCAAGGAGTTGAAAAATTCACTAAACTGCAACAAAATGTAGGTGTCGTGGCCAACATTTAGATCCCCTTTGTTTAATAACGAAATCAATTATTTTTTTTATGTTTTTCAAGAAAATAAGCCAACTCACTTAAAATAAGCTAACTCAAACACTAATTATTGGAAACCCATTTGCCAATGAAAAAATCCAATTTACCATTAAAAAACCCAATTGGCTTAATTCATAGCGTTTGGGAATCCATTAGAATCAAATGAACTTTAGGTATGAAAGTGACTTTTTTTCATAAGCTGGCAGAGGTAGCTTCTAAAGTTCGCTTTCACAGCTTCTCATCAAATTCCGACCGTTAGGGCATTTATTGCGTTTTCAAACTCTCAGCTACTACACGTACAGATCACTGACCATTTACCACACAGGCACACGCAGACTATTTTATCTCCTCCTATCGAAACCATATGCCTCTCACCCTCAGAGATTTTTCGTTCTTCATCCTTGGAAGTTTGCTGCCATTGAGTGGTCGTCGAAGGTGGCAGCAAAGGTTGCCAGCGGTGGATGGGTCCCGAGTTGGGAGACAGTGCTTCGCTGACTAATCCCTTCTTTATTCATGTGATAAGTAAAATATTTATCATATTTATTTTCCCTTATATGATGATTTTGTGGACACTATTTGAGCTTAATGTAATGAAATTGAGTGTAATTTATAAATAAATAATGATTTTCTTCTGACAGCCCCGTACATCACCATATTAAGAATATATTGAAAAGGCATTTTTTTAAGGGATGTACTGTAGCAAATATTGTTCATATGACTGTAGTATATACGGCACTGTAGCAATCTGGACTGTAGAAGATACGAGTACTGTAGCGATCGGTCCAAAGTGGGCATGTGCAGAAATGGATTGTACTGTAGCAAAATCACTGTAGCACCCGAATTGTTCCCTATAAATAGAGGTCCTTGACATCCTAAAATGAAAAAGAAGGAAGAGAGATAGATAGATAGATAGATAGATAGATAGATAGATAGATAGAGAGAATTTTAATTTAAAGAGAGAGTTTTTATTTTAGAATTTATTTCTTGCATTTTATTACTTTTTACATGCCACCTACAAGGATGATTTTACCTCCTATATGGAAGGCCTAGGTAGTCCTCCTTTATGCATGGTATAGGTTGCCACCTACATAGAAGGTTTTACCTCCTATATGGTAGGCTAGATTTTTCATTTTCATGCATCTATTACTTGTATTTTTATCTTTTTGTAATTATTTTTATGCAATATTTATGACGTTTTTATTTTATGTTTGTTTTATTTTTAATTTCATCATGAGCTAATTTTCCTTTTCCTAGGGTGATGACATAGCTTACTAATGACAGATTGAATATTAACTTATTAAATCTAGTTCTAATATTTCCTTCATGATTGAGTTTTAATTATTGTTCTTAATGATTTCAATTGACTGTCCACCTTTTGGATGATTTTAATATGCATGTTGAGACCGGAAGAAGATGCATGATTAATTGCTTAAATTCATATATGAATATATTGTGTTAGCAATTAATTATAGAATTACTTGACCTTGGAAGAGGCTAGTAATTAAATTAGGAAAACTCGACTATCAATCATGTGGAATAAATTGGACTAGAATAGATAAGTGATTCAATCCGGAATTTGTTAAGTGAAATATAATTCCTAGGGCTTTTTCTCATATTTGTCTACATATCACTTGTATTCATATTTCATCATTTTTATCTTACAATCTCAATCACAACTAATCGATCGACCAAATAGAATTAAAATTATCAATTTTGATACTTAGTGATCAATCCTCGTGGGAACGATACTCTACTCACTTCTATATTACTTGTTTACGATAGTGTACACTTGCATTTTCTAAATACATCATCCTACACTCGTAACACCCTGCATGCAAGCACTGAGTGCCGTTGATTGTGGGCTTCATCGAAGGTAGAAGAAGTTACCAGCGGTGGTGGGTCCCACTATTTTTGGTCTTCGGTTCCTGTCCCCTGTGCAGTACAGTGTGCGGTGTTGGTGTAAGGCTTCTTCCCTACAGTTGGTTTGGTAGATCTGTTCTTCGGTGCCGTCGGTAGAACAGAGCACAAGTTTGGAGTCTCGCATTTCTTCCTTCCTTCCCAGATCTGACCGACGAGGTAAATGATCTACTCTCCCACTCATGAATCCTACTTCTATTTGGGTTTTCGATCTCATCTTTGGAAATAATCTGATGTTGGGCAAGTGGGATATGGATTATGTATGAAATGTGTTTGTGACTTTCTCTGCCTCCTGCTCGCTCTGTGTAATTATCGAAGGTGTCGGTGGCCTGGTCTCCATACTCTGAGCCGTTTCTTTAGTTTATAGATTTCCATTTCATTCATGTCTACTAAAGGGTAAGTCTATATGATTCCATCTTCACGGTTAGTCAATGAAGTGCTTGTTAAAATCAATATGGTCTGTGTGTTTTGTTTCCTTCTTTTTTTGATCGCAGCTTGGAAGAAGATGAAGCTTATTAGTGGCTCTCAAATCGCATTTGTGGGTGTCCTTTTCAGTATGATATTTTGTTCAATCTGATTGTTTATGGATATATCATTGAGTCATGTTTTTCCTCTGTTGTTTATTTTAAATAGTTGTTTTGGGTATATGAGATTGAGGTTAATTAATCAGAGATTAATCAGGCAGGATTATGAATACTGAGGATATATGTTTTACATGTTGGTAAACTGTGAAAAGTGGACTTAGTTTTGTTGTTTTTGGCTTGTAGCCTCCATTTTTGTTCCTGATTTGCTGGCTTAGCTCTGTACTTCTGGTTTAAATAAATCATGAATGTAGGTTGTGAAGTTATTTTAGTTTTGAGAAAGAAAGCGTTAGGGATTAAAAGAGTTGGGGAAGAAAGTTTGAAGGAAGGTTTTGATAGGGGCCATGTTGTGCAATATAACAACATATTTTCACAAGTAATATAATTGAATCACGATCGCTGTCTTGAGGGATGAAGAGAAGAAAGGGAGAGGCAAGCGGGTAATGAATGTGTAATGTTTAATTATAGTCATCAACATAGATTTTAATGTAATGTAACACAGATTTTAAAATATTGGATTGAGTTGCAGAAATTTAATTGAAGTATATATAACCATGAGACGTGAGTCCCCTTTCAGCTTTAATAGAGAAAAATAATATTCCCTCTAAGTAAGTTAATTCTTAAAAAATATATTATTTTCATTTTCATAGTTATGTGTGAATATGTTTGATATTATATTGAATTTTTGTTTTCTACGTATGGTGGCTATAAGTGGTATGTATCATGCTTAATATTTATTATAATTTTCACAAGGGCCATTTGTTTTTAATGTCTACTAAAATGTTGGCATAGAAATATGAATAAGGGAAAGGATAAAGCATCGTGGGATATAAGTTGTACTTCGATTTTCATTGAGTTGTGCATTGAGCAAATATACAGCAATGAACGAAAAGGATCTGCATTCACAAAGGATGGGTGGACACACATTGTGACCGTATTTAATGAAAAAATAGGAAATTTGTATGATAGGAAACAACTGAAAAATCAGTTAGATAGCTTGAAGGTTCAATTGAAGGTGTGGGACAAGTTGTTCTCAAAAGAGACTGGTATATCATATGACCCTGCAAGGCATATGGTGATTGCAGAAAATGAGTGGTGGGAGAAGAAAATAAAGGTAAAAAATTGTTATTGTTTTTATTATTATTAGATATGATATAAACATTATTATTATTATTATTATTATTATTATTATTATTATTATTATTATTATTACGTCGTTCATTTTTGTAACTTGTATGCACTCAGGAGAATCCGGAGTATGCGAAGTATAGATACAAAGGGCTCATGTTTGCGACATAATTAGACATTTTATTTAAAGGTGTGATGACAGAGGGAGATAAAATGTTCACACCGTCTTCTACACAGCGGACGTCACTGGGTGACGACGACGATGTCTACCGACCCAATATGGACCTAGAAGAAGGTTCAGGAGATAGTGAGGAAGATCTTGTGCCTCATAGTACAGGAGCTAATATAGGAGTGACAACTGATTTTGAAGGCATTACCTTGAAAACAAACACTCCACCTAGTGCGTCTAGTGGTTCAGGAAGCAGTGGGAAGAGAAAGAGGGCTGAATGGTTGGATCAAGCAAAAAAGAAAAAAAACTGCAAACTCCAAAGTAATAATATATGCGATTAGTAGAATAGCCAACGCATTTGAGGATAGGGTAGATGCATTAAAAAAGATCACAATGAATGATCTACAAGTAAGCGACATCGTAAAAGAATTATTAACTATTCCAGAAGTTGCTAGTGACAGGGACTTTCGTCGCCATTGTTATAATATGATGATGCACCAGATTGCTCGCAACATGTATGTTGGTCTGAAAGAAGATAAAGAGGCCTTGCTAGACTGGTTGCACGAACATGCTTACAATAGCCTTGATCTTCAGAAACCCCCACCAACTCACTAAACTTTAGTGTATGTCACTTTTTAAAACTTTGTTATGTATGCTTAAAATCAAACCGCTAATACATTTGCTCGTTTTGATAGTACTTGATGACAGAACTTTATTTTATGTCACTTTTAAATATTATTAACCTATGCTATATTACATTGATTTTCTATTTACATGGTGTTATAATTGTCCTTATTTTCATAAAATCCTGGCAATCACACAGGTTACTTCATGCATGGCAAGTTCTAGTGGTCATGATATTTTGGACGGACGAGAGGAAGTACAATCGTCTCGTG
This sequence comes from Albizia julibrissin, assembly GCA_037074505.1. NCBI lineage: Eukaryota > Viridiplantae > Streptophyta > Magnoliopsida > Fabales > Fabaceae > Albizia > Albizia julibrissin. The sequence goes on along the minus strand of CM073488.1, from coordinate 35,423,789 downwards.
CAGCTAGAAGGTCTCAACTCATATCCCTTATAGATTAAGACATGACGGAGAATGAGCAGGTGGCTGCCTTGATGGCTCAATATGTCGTGCCTTACGTTTGCAAATAACCACGTAGAACTAGTAGGCAAACAGGTGCACATTGGGTGAAAGAGGTACTGCAAGGCCATGATAAAGTTTGCCTTGAGAATTTCCGCGTGGAAAAGCATATATTCCATCTTTTATGCTCCACATTGGTACAATATGGGTTATGGAGGACTAGGTATATTGGAATAGAAGAAATGGTTGCCATGTTCCTATATACAGTTGTACATGCATAAGAAAAACAGAATCTTACAAGAATGATTTCAACATTCTGGAGAAATTGTCCACATGATCTTCCACATGGTTTTACATGCTTGTGTGTAGAGGTGGGAATCAGGGCCGGCCCTACAGAGCCCGAGGAAAGAAACATTGTTATTTTTCAAAGCTCAACCAAAGAGCATCAGGACCAGAGCCGGCCCGCACGGCCAGAAGTCATTTCACAAGATTTAACTATACATTTACACACCTCATACAATAAAATAAATACAGTTAATAATTCATAATCAAAGGTAAAAAAATATTGTGTACAAGTAATTTATAGTCTCATACAAAGTATAAGAAAGCAAAAAGCTAAACACTCTAAGCAACATGATTATGACAATTATCGTTTTCATCTTCTTTGCTACTATCATTAATTTCAAGGAATTTTGATTGTACTTCACTTTAAGTAGTAGACTTTTGTTAAAGGGTAAAAATATCAAGAATTAATAAATTACAATCATATATAAATTTAGCAATTTTAAGGTTCTTAGGGAGGAGTCAACAAGGGCATGAGTAGGAGGGGCAATGAAATTAAAATAAAAAACAAAGCTAAAGGGCCTAACGGGCTGGCCCTTGGCCCTTTTAGGCCCGACTTCCTTTTGGAACTCCATTTTTCAAGCCCGACCCGTGATTTATAAGGGGTTAAAAGGGCTGGACCGACGAGCTCGACCCGATTTCCCGGCTCTACTTGTGTGAACCTATCGGCAAAAATGATCAAACCGCTTGATCTCAAGTTATGTGATTGTCACCCAAAAATCTCCAATGATCAGCGATATTACCCATTTTTCAAGGATGCAATAGGAGCAATTGATGAAAATCATATCAAGTGTGTGGTCAGCCAATCTGAGCAAGACAAATATATCGGCAGAAAAGGATATCCAACACAGAATATTATGGCCGTATGTGATTGGGACATGTGCTTCACTTTTATGTTAGCATGGTGGGAGGGAACCGCACATGATGCCCATGTCTTCCAAACTGCTATCTCTACTCCATCTATGAATTTCTCCCATCCACATGAAGGTATCTCTTCAATACTTGAACCTACATTATGTGCTTGTTTTTTTTTTTGACATTTGCTATAATTTTACAATGTTAAACAAAATTGTGTAATTATCAGAAAATATTATTTGGTCGATGATGGCTATCTAACACCAATTGGATATCTTGGTTTGTATAGATGTGAACGGTATCACATTCCAGACTTCAGGCGAAAAGGCGGATTTACAAGTGAGAACGAGATGTTCAATTATTATCATTCAAACTTGAGGACCACTATCGAAAGGACATTTGGAGTATGGAAGAATATGTTTCAACTCTTAGGAGAAATGAAGTCATATACTTTTGAAACACAAGTCCGCATTGTTTGTGCAACAATGGGTATAAATAATCTTATCCGCAGAAATTCCCAAACAAATATGGATTTTCAACAAGCTGAAAGAGGAAATGTAAGTGCTGAAGGTAATAATGATCCAGTTGACGTAGCATCCACATCAACTATTCGTAGATTATCTTTAACACACATGAATTATGTTCGTGACATTATCATAGACGAACTTATTGTTAGGGGTAGATGATCCAATTATGATCCACTTCATGTATGGCATTCTGATTGAAAATTATATTATCTTTTTTTTAAATTAAGTGTTTTAGTGTATTTTTCTTCTTTTTCAATAATTATTGAAATTTTTTTATTTTAAAAAAATTATTTACATTTTTTAACATCAATTATAATAATATATACACAAACAATATATATGTAGTATTTAACAAGGTTCATGCCCTTTTCAGTCATATTCCATCTAAACGGGCTTCTCAAACGCTAGTCCAAATAGGTTCTACTTTAAAAAAAAAAAAGCAACTTCTCCTACCGTCAATCTAAACATAAATCACATTTATAATATTATTATTTTTTCAATTTGGCTTCTACAAAAGCCACATTAAAAAAAAAAGTCATTTCTCTACCGCGTTCCCAGACAGACACTTAGTATATTGAAATCTTAGTTGATGAAGGAGTCAAAAATGAAACATTTTGAGCGGGAAGTTCAATGAACGTCAAATTAAAAAATTATAGTACATAATAATAGAAAAATAATTAAGAATGATTAAAACGTGTTAAATTTAGTATTAAAAAAAAGCTTTTGCGAATCACCGAAGGATGACAACGCGTAATTTGGATCTGCAGTGTGTGGAGTGGTGCCCATCTTTAAATGCCCGTGTCTTATTCTTCCTTCCTACTTTCTTTCCGGTTTAGCAATCAGATTTGAGAATCTTGAGATCTAAATAATTAATATTTGATTTAATTATCATAGTATATATTTAAAATAGTGATTAAAATTTTTAAAAATAGCTTTATAATCATGATTTACAGTATATAAAGTAAGTATGTGAAAAGAGTGTTATCTCGACTTATGTGTCTTAATATTTTTAGGATCTCAATCGTGATCCTAAACATAATGATAGTTATATAGATTTATGAGAAATTTTTGCCCCACAATCTCTATTTATAGTTGTTATATCATTTAAATAGTTTTATAGTAAAAAATATAATTTAAAAACTGTTAATAATGTTCTTGAGATACATACTTTTGTGAGGAGAGAAAACAATAATCAAAGAAAATATGCCATGTGCTTTATTATATTTAGCTTGAAAAAGGAAATAGTTGGCTTGCCTTAAAAAATTCTAAATCAAGTTGTAAAGTAATACTTACAATGTGATAGTTACAATGAATAAAATAATATTTAGATCTAGTTTCTTATATTTATGATGTCAAGTTTTCCAATCACACCAAAATCATGTGTCATATTTTTTTTAAGTGGTTTATAGTTAAATGATAATGATTTAAAAATAAAACATATATTTTTGTGATTGGAGAATTTAATATAATGAATACAAATAAATGAACTTAATGGAAGTATTGTCCAATAATTAGTAATCCATTTTTTTAAGAAATAAAAATAAACTACTCTTAAGTGAACTTTAGTCTTATCAAATCTCGGTTAAGTTTTATTTAAATTAATATTTAGGATAAATTTATATAAAATCACACTATAATACATGATTAAATTGAAACATAGCCACTTTTGCTTTTTTTAAATCTGGGTTAAGCATTTTTTTTTTAAATGTATGCTTCGAGAGATAATTTCATTTAAATTTGGCAATGGAAGACAACTATTTTGACACATCACATGGGGTCACATACATTGGCGTAAAGCTTGGTTGCACTAGGCAAATAGTTTGTGTGTAAATATTTATGTATATATATTGAGATAAAATTCTTTTTATATATTTATCTTATATATCATAAATCATGATTAAAAATTTATTTTTAAAAGCTCCATCGCTATTCTAAACAAACAATAATTGCCATGTTCTTGATTTTCTTATTTGTTTAACTTCTGTGCTTGATATTTATTCGTATGATTAACTTACACTTAGCAGAATATGCACTTCCTTTATTATCACATTATGTCTTAAATATAAGACATAGTTCACTTTTTTAAAAAGATTAAATAAATTAAATAAATTTTTTTAGAGTATTTATATTTATCATTTTTTTTCAAATTAATTCGTATGACTTATAAACTAATAATATATAACCCAACAATACACAACATATACTATGATTATTTTTTAAGATTTACGAGATAAGTATATAAAATGAACTTTATCTCAGCTTACAGAAAAGAATTTCTAAAACTATAGTTTCGTGGTTTCCTAAATACTCACTAGGTGCTTGTTTGGAATAGCGGTTGAAAATTTCAATCGTGCTTATGAATTGTAATTCACGGAATACGAAGTAACTTTTACGGTCTACGAGGTAGTTTTTACGGTCTACGAGGTGCTTTTACGGTCTACGAAGTACTTTCACGGTCTACGAGATAAATATGTGGAGGAGATTTATCTCGATTTACGTGAATCGGGCTTATTATATAAGCCCGATTCAAATAAGCTCAAACAAACAAGCACTAGATAATACATTTAACTTCCATCATCTCTTTAAACAAAAAAAAAAAAAAAATCAATTGGCCGGAGGAAGTACGGTATAAGTATAGAGAGAGAGAGAGAGAGAGATCAGATAGGCGAGAATCCTTATTTTGTATTTTCATTACGAGAAACCAGCGACAACCCCTTTTTATAATTTCCCATTAAGAAAATGAGAAATGACAAAAGCATAACTGTATTTTACTCCCTCAGTTGCTTTTTAATAAGAAGAAATGAGAGTGTAATTTTGTTTTTAAATATCTGAAACAATTTTACTTATCTAAAGGATTTATGGTAATTTTTCACTCGTCATACCCTTATTAAATGTGAGAGAAATATTTTATCATTTTTAATGTAGGAAAAGAGATTTCTTGAGGAAATTATAGGTTACAATTAGTCAATTCTGAAGAAGATGAGATTAGACCAGCACCTAGTGGTGCAGTGGTCACCCAGGGTCATTGCCCCCTCCCTTGCATGGGTTCGAACTTATGCCATATTGTAACCAAAAAAAAAAAATGAAGAAGATGAGATTAACATTTAAACCAATAGTTTTTGAGAACTACAACAAACGAGAGTAATTTTATTTACCTAGTAATTCATGATATCATATTCTCACCTGATATTTATTTACCTAGTACTTCATGATATCATGTTCTCACGTGATATATATGTATGTATTTTTATTCCAAACACATTGTTATACTTGGGATGCATGCAAGAGTTAGATAACCATTAATCAATATATATATATTAAGAAAATTAGTATTATTTATAAAAAAATATGGGTTGATTTTCTAAATAATCATTTAATAACTTGCATCGGAAAGTACCCCATGAGGAAAGCTCCTTGGTTATCATAATTAATAAGAATAGTTTTGAAGAACAAATTATGAATTTGTAAAATAAAATGAATTGAGGTATTATTTTTAGAACCAAAATAAACTCAACTAGCTCATAATTATATACATTAATTAAGACTTCCTAATTCTGCCAGATGAACTTGGAATTCACAGAGGTAACGTACCTAAATTATCAAATTTTCAGCTGCTAATGCTATGCTATCTCATATCAGGAACATTATTTCAAGTAAAAAAAAAAAAGAAATAAAGAAAGAAAGGAAACATTATTTAGATCATAGTTGCCGTGACGGTGACGTACCCCGCCACTATCCAACGCATTATTTCTTTTTTGGCTACACTATGAAAAATAAAAATATGTTGGCACCTGTAAAAACAAATCCCAATAATCTCATCTTTTTTAATTCAATATAGTTCATTATTTGCTGCACTTGAGATCAGTCCATAGTCAACAACGGGAGGCTTTCATGGCCTATAAATGCGATATTTCTACATGCACCTTCTTGTTCATGCAAGCAGCTCACCACCTCCACAAAGGTGAACATTTCTGAATTCTGCTTTCAGGATTCTCAATATTTTCCTCTTTTTACCTTTTTTTTTGGTATATTCCTATGTTTTCTATATATCCATCTCCTATATTCCAATATTCATGTATTGAATCTAAAACCACTATTGCTATTTTTGTTAATGCAATATTCCAATTCATGCAGGGTCTGGTTCTGAGCTCTTATAAATTTAGCTATACTTGGAAACCCAACATGAGAATTACCTTTTGCCTCCTCTTGCTCCTATATTCATCTTTCACTGTAAGCCCTGTTTCTTAGTTCCCTCTCATTGTCTTGATCGTGTCTCTGACATTTCTTATGAGTGTTTGACACCGATATTCATCAATGAAGGTTGGTTTCGCCGTAGTTGGAGGCTCCGGCGATGCTGATGTGGCAGGGGAGAAAAATCCGTTCAATCCAAAGGCTTTTGCGAGACGTTATTGGGATCAAAAGATCACCATTAATGTGCCCAAACCATGGTTTTTGCTCTCAAGGGCTTCTCCATTGAGCGCCGTCCAGACGGCGACATTTGCTAAGCTTGCTGCCACCAACGCGCTGTCCACGCGCCTCCACGAGTTCTGCTCCTCCGCCCACCTTCTCTGTTCCGTAGAGCTGGCACGTAGCTCTGGAAAGCACAATCAAAATGGCAACTTCGCTGGGTATCAAGATCCCAAAAACTTCACCAATTACGGATCGGGTAAGATCAACGGAGGAGAATCATTCAAAAACTACTCCACTAATCAGTTCCTCACGGATAGTCAGAACGATTTCCGGCGATACAGCCGAGGCTCTACTGATCGCAAAGACAACTTCCGGACCTACGCCTCCGGAAGCAACGTGGTGAACGAGGACTTCCACACATACGGAACCCGAGCCATCTCCGGTGCCGGCAACTTCAAGCAGTACACCGATCAAACCAACGATCCACACCTCCGATTCACCTCCTACTCCGACGATGCCAGTGGGAGGACTCAATCGTTCACCAGTTACACCGACCATGCAAACTCAGGGGACCAGACCTTCACTAGCTATGCCAAGAAAGGAAACGGCGATGTAAACGATTTCAAAAGCTACGTGACGGAATCAAACGCCGTTGAGTCTAATTTCACAAATTACGGCGATACTGGGAATGGTGTGACTGATAAATTCAAGAATTATGCAAACAATATGAACGTTCCTCAAAATATTTTCACAAACTACGGAGATCGGGGCAACGGACCCACAGATACCTTTATTAATTACAGAAATGGTTCCAATTTCGGAATTGATGGCTTCATATCCTATGCGAAGAACGCTAACGCCGGAAAAGTTGATTTCATAAATTATGGGAAAGAGAACAACATCGGCGCAGACACGTTCATCAGTTACGGCAAAGGGGCAAACGATCCCGAGATTGGATTCAAAGGCTATAATAATTTGAGTAATACCTTCGACTTCAGAGAGTATGCGAAAAATGAAAATATCTCATTCAAAGAATATATTAACGCGAACGGTGCTTCCATGGCGTCCAAAGCTGCGAGTGGCAAGTTCGTAAATAAGTGGGTCGAACCAGGCAAATTCTTCCGTGAGTCGATGCTCAAGGAAGGGACCATAATGCCGATGCCGGATATAAGAGATAAAATGCCAGAAAGGTCGTTTTTGCCCCGATCGATTCTGTCGAAATTACCGTTTTCATCTTCGAAGATCTCTGAGCTGAAGCAAATATTCAAGGTGGTTAATGAGTCGTCCATGGAAAAAGTTATAGCGAGTTCGTTGGGCGAGTGTGAGAGGGCACCGAGTCAGGGTGAGACCAAGCGTTGTGTGGGCTCCATCGAGGACATGATCGACTTCGCAACCTCGGTGCTGGGCCGTGATGTAACGGTTCGGACCACTGAGAACATAAACGGGTCAAAGAAGGACGTAATGGTGGGTTCAATCAAACGGATCAATGGCGGGCGGGTCACCCAGTCCGTGTCATGTCATCAGAGCTTGTTTCCTTACCTGCTCTATTACTGTCACTCTGTTCCTAAGGTTCGGGTATATGAAGCGGATCTTTTAGATCCGAATACTAAGGCGAAGATCAATCATGGTGTTGCCATTTGTCACTTGGACACGTCAGCTTGGAGTGCCACTCATGGCGCCTTCTTGGCTCTGGGTCCGGGTCCGGGCCGGATTGAGGTGTGCCACTGGATTTTCCAGAATGACATGACCTGGGCTATTGCTGATTAATAGGGTTCTGATCCTTTGTGTTTTCGTAATGGTTACAAAAGGATTGTTAAGAATAAAAAGTTGAGGTCAATGAATAACTCGAGTAATTGAGCTTGGCTTTTATTAATGATCAATGAAGCAATGTTTTTTATTCCCTCGTGGAGTTTCTGCTAGATTGGATGTTTAGGTTATATTCGTGCTAATATGGGTATACCTTGCTCTTATGTTTCTGAAACATGACATGCGCTTTCGGAATAGATTTACTTGAACCAAAAAAATGAGGTAATGTTTTTTAAGTTTAACCACCCTGTGAATTTGATACCGTACTTCTTTACAACACTCGCATGTAATAAGAGTACATGTTTTTTTAGAATATTGATTGAAGTATTTAAAAAAAATTTTTTAATCGTAATTTATGATATATAAGATAAATATTATTTTGATATATATATATATATATATATATATATATATATATATATAAATTGTTTTAAAATCACCAATTATAATCTAAACGTACCTGTTGTATAATATACATGTTACGTTGATGAGTTTTTGAAGTGGTGAGAAGTGAGAACAGCAAGTGATACGCAAATGAATTCGTAGGGTCCCCATAAACTTTTGAAGCCATGTGATCGATGTGAAGAAAATGATGAGGTGGTCATCATATGATGTTGTATGGTGGATAGCAAACGTTGGCCAGTGTGCCCAGAAGGAGTTCATGCGCACACATAATGAAATTGTCATGATATATGTGATTATTAAATATTAAACTAACATAAAGTTATATTTTCAAAAAATAATTATTTAAAATATTAAATTACTTCATGGCAATTCTAGTCGATGATCGTTAATATCATGAGATATATGAAATCATCTTCCCGCCTCCAATGGACTTCAGCTAAGAATCTCTCCGTGGCGTGTGCTCGCAAAATGATCTACCAATTCAAGGGTATGTAGTGCTTAAAAAGCAGAACAATAACTTTCCCATAATGTGCTGATCCCTTGACATGATATGTTATGATACTCCATTATAAAAATTAGGTCGGTTTTACCGCATGATGTTTAATGGATAAATTAATATTTATCAGATCTTTAATATAAAATATATTTACCTAATTTAATTAAATTAATAAAATTAGTTGAATTAGTTAATATGACATGTATTTTTTAAAACATCATAATCATTTTCCTTAATTCTTTTATTCCCCTACCTCTTTAATTACTATTGAAGTAGTATCAATATGAGTAAATTAGGAAAAGATTGACAAATATAAAAGTTATGTCTTATATTTAAAACCAAGATCAACTTCTTAAATATACCTTATATTACGAACTATATAGAATATAGTTTATTACTCCTGCTATATTATTTGTTGGCGTCAGCATCATACACCGTACAAATTGTTGGTAGCAGCACCTGTTGAAACACAATAAACAAATAGTTCAAGTCACGTCCGAAGACGTTGTCCTTAATTAGGAGATATTCCGCAACCCCCCTAGTAGATTAGAAAGTGGCACTCCCCAGGATAAAATGAACTCTTCCTGCAGAAAGAAGGATGACAAAACTGCAGAAAGATATCAATGTTACTCAGAAGAAAAGAGAGAAGAGAGGAGCATGGGGACCTCCGTCTCTTCTGACCACGAACCAAACATAGCCTTTTATATGCAAAAACATGTAACCGTTGAGCAGCAATAATGACCATTAATGATGGTTTAATGAAAATTAAAAGATAGTTACAAAACAACTATTAATGAAAATTTAATATAATAAAACCTTTTAAATATCATCTATTCAATTAAAAATCCAACAGTCATCTCTAACAGTTAGTTTAAAAACTCTTCTTATCGGTCTTTTTACTAACTCAAACTCATATTTAATTGTATACTAGGGCGTTCCTAATCTTAAGTTATATGAGACTTCTTTCTTTGACACATTCACACACAATATTTCCATCATTATTCATATCATGGCTCAATGTTTAACAAGCTTGCTTATGAATAGAGGAGATGACCCTTGTATGTGTTTGACTTGTCATCAATAGGACACGCTTATCATCAATTTTACAAAAGCACATCAATATATTACTCATTCTTTCCCAATAGCATACAGGCTCTCACCTGGCTAGCATTCTTCAAACTCCTCAGCATTAATGTGCATGGATCTTACGTTATTGTTCAACATAAACCGTTCACAGATTCTGCCTTATTGTTCAATGTTCACAAATACTGTGTCACTATTCATAAATTGTGTTACAGTACACAAACTGTATATTATGCAGAACTTCTATGCATTTTTCTTGCATGGTCTTACCTTTGTATTTATCTCCTTAACCAATTTCCTCTTTCATTAAGTCCACTACTTGTGTATTTAATTTCTCAATCATGTATATGCTATTTTATTCTCATTGAAGTTCCATATATTCCAAATTTTTAATTTCATTTTAAGTTGCATGTTATGCTTGCATTTAGGAAATTTGTGGCAAAGGACCATTGAGTACGAGGTCAGGCTCCTTTTCAGACCTTGAAGTCTTGCAACTCTACCACGTACGTCCAGAAATTCACCCAAAAACAGTCAACTAATTTTCAAATTTTATACTCCAGCCTCCAGTCCTTAATAATTTTTTTATTATTAATATAAGACTTATTTATTTAATTTGATTAGATTAAAAAAATTAACTAAGTTAGCTAGCATGCCATATCTTCTTTCTTTCTAAAACATCATAATTATCTCCATATCCGTGTCATTTGATTATTGGTGAGGGATCAAGTTAGAAAAAGATTGAAAAATATGATAAATAAGCCTTATATTAATTAAGGACTAAGATCAACTCTCAAATTAGATCCTACGTTAAGGACCAAATGAAGTATAAGATCTCATGCATAGTATTAATTTGCATTACGAACAAAAATCATATATTAAGAAGTGAAGGCAGTATTAACTTAGTGCTATTTGGTTCACGGAAACAAAGGTAATGTAATGTAATGTAATATAATGATGATTACATTTGAATTTGGTTGGTTGGTCATTAATGAGAAATAATGCATATGCATAAAAATATTTAGTTGGATTACATCAAATATGAGAATATATAAGAATAATATAGCAACACTCAAAATTATCCCTATCTATAAATATATGTATAATGTACACGTTGGGTTCATAGTAATTTTTTCAATTTACGGCTTTGCGCAGTGTATAAGTTAGATTCATAATAATTTTTTGATATTTAATAGTTGCAATATTATGTAGGGTAGAGATTGAGTTCATGATAATTTTTTAATATTTAATGTTAGGAATATTATTTTATGGGATATTTTAATATTTTTAATGGTGGAATATAATTTTTAAATTTTTTTAGTGGGGTATTATTTTTTAAATTTTTATATAACTAATTAATTTTCTTAATATTTAATGTGATAATTATTTAATATTTAACAACATTTATGGGTGGGCAATTTAGTCAAATTATAAAATTATAATGGCAATAATGTCTTTTTCACTTGATTACGGGATATCTGCATTCTCATTCATCAGCCTAGTAATATAATCTTAATTATATTAAACGATATAATCATGATTTCAAAATATAATCATCTTTACATTATATAAGCTCAACCAAACACTGTAATTGGTATGTTACATCAGGATTACATGTAATATTCTCCCATGGAATCGAACCAAACATGCTGTTATACTCCTTTCAGTCCTTGATATAAGCTAAGAATTATTTATTTAATTTGATTAAATTAATAAATTTAGTTAAGTTAGTTAATATGATATGTATTTTTTAAAATGTCCTAATTATTTTCTTTAATTCCTTCATTCCCTCTCTTCATTGATTATTGTTGAGGGAACGTCAACAAAGATAAATTGAGAAAAAATCAATAAATTTTAAAAATAAATTTTATATTTAAAATCAACATCAACTCTTTATAAATCCTATATTAAAGATGTAGGAGTAACTGGTCATTATATTTGATTATTTTTTTATCCCCTAATTTGTCCCGTTCCTGAAAAAATTGGAACTAGGTTAAATTCAGGCCATTTCCATAATTCCATGTTAGAAGCAAGGCCCATTGCAAACAGAGTGATCCATTCATATAGAGCCGGCCCAGAAACAACCCTTTGGAGATTCCTTCCTCGTGCTGGATTGTGAATTGCCTGCGAGGAGGTACTGTCTTTCGCGCACAATCTGCTCACAGCTCAAGGCATGGCGGCTACCTGTGCTAGAAAATCCGTCCAAATGGCTTCGGCCTCTGCGAGAGTCCATCTTTCTCGTCGTTCTTCATCTGCTTTTACTTCGGATGCCTCTAAACTTAGCGGCTTAGGTTCATGCAGATCCTCGTCTGCTTCTCGTGTTGCTGCGCAGAAGCGCTCGCTCTCGTTTTCGTGGTGAATTCCTCTGCTTTGTTCGTACTATTATCATTTCCTTGCTCAATATGTAACCCTCATTTGGTGTTTCTGGAAACTAGTGATTATAGCATGCTGCGTATTAAGATCACAGGGTATTCCTGAAGAAAATCAAATGACGTTTTTTCCTTGCATCAGTCTGAACATTTCTTATCATTTACGTCGAGAATGATATGTTTGGTTTTGCAATATACAACAGTCTTTGCTTTCCCATATTGTTATTTGAAACTTGAAAGTCCTCCGTCACATATTAGGATTGTTTCCCACCTGATTCCTAATTTTTTTTTTATGTTGTGCTTTAGGCTTCCAAAGCAGTTGGCTGGAGCGCAGGTGTCTTTGATGCCATTGCATAGTGCTACTTCCTCTGCCTTGTTTACTTCTCTGCTATCTCTACACAGTAACAAGTGGGGTTGTCTATCTGAAGGTACCCTTCTTGAATTTCCTTTAAAATTTGTGGAATCATTTTAATTCTCAATCCTTTGGTTCTCAATGTCACTTCTAGTCGATTTTTTCGGCAAAATGGGCACTAGCACATAATAGTTACTCTCTTTTTTTTTTAATACACATCATAATAGTCACTCTAGTTATTTGTAAATTTGATTGTGCCTCAATATAATTGTAATAATGAGGGCGATGACGCTCGGTTAATTTAGATGTTTTGGGAATAACATGTCATCCTTGTCCTCCTAACACAAGCATTACTAATTTTCCTTCAAGTCCCATATTTTGTTTCTTTTGTCCATTTCATTGCACAAGGTTTGCAACTCTTGCTGTAAAAAATAGCAATAATCTATGATGCGGAAGGCATAGCTTCACGTGTCAGGAGGGAAGGATGTACAAGATTCGTTTCATAGCTTCACGTGTACTTGGAATGTTAAGAACAACTTTCAAGTGTTGGTTTGATTTATGTGGAATGAATAGGCAGTTTTTAACTGTTAGTTCCAGCACAGAAAACTTGAAGTTTAAAAATTCTAATTTTAGAGAAGGGATTTGGTTTTATTAATTGGTTAGATTTAAAATGTAGAATGATAGATATGAAATGAAGGCCTCTCATACTAGCATGATCTACGACTAATAAAATTGAAGGTGTTTGCCAATAGAGATCACCAGGCTCTCAGAACTGCTCCTGCTGCCAAGTGCCAATAGAGTCTACTATGCTCTTAGCCTCCTTCCATATGAGTGCTTGTCAGCAAACACCCCCGAATTTGGTTTTGTTTTGTTTCTCCATGAATTTCCCAGCTAGGCCAAACGTAATGAAGATTGTGTTTCTTTGAAAAAAAGTTTGGCCACAGCAAACTCTATTTTTGGTTGTTTGTCTGTCATTGTTGATTGTGTTATGTTGTCTGATATTGAGCTTACATACTGTTATTTTTGTGCACTGGACCCCCCAGCCCCAACCCTTGAAATTAAAGGGTTGTAACCAGAGGGATTGACTATGGTATAGTCTAGCTAGGCTATGGGCTCTCTGGCATTGACTTAAATCAGTCACTAATAGGAAATAAATGTAGGTTGACTCTAAGAATTCTCATTTACTTTTTAATACATGTGCTAGCCTGCATTCTCACCATCATGGTGCCATAAAACTTGCAGACACCTCATGAAGACTATCTTCATTGTAGCATCAGTCACATCTATGGAGGAGACTTCTGTGAATAGATTGGCTGAATATACACTTGGGTTGCTGGAAGAAGGGCTTCTCTTCTTTTCCGTTCCTGTTTTTTCTCAGGTCTCCGATTCTATGCAAGAAAAACAAGGATTTGTCTTTAAGAAGAGTATTGAGGCCTGCGAGCCCAACTAGGTCTTTCAGTTCTACTGGTGTTTGTTTTTCAAAGCTTTTGATGCTTTCTACTGTACCTTGTGTCATATGAGTTTGTCTTGACTTTCAGAACTTAAATGGATTTTTTTCTTTCATTTTTTATACAGAATTCTGGCGTCCAATACTGCTAATTAATCCAAATCCGAGTATTATTGGGCCTAACATAAAAGTTAACTCTCTTAGTGTGGTGTTTTTTATCCACAAGATCTGAAACCTCGACCTTGCTTGAAGGGAAGTTCCTTCTACTTGACCCAATGACCATTGGTAGATTTTTTTCCCTCTTTTTATAATAACAAATTCATTACAACTTTCTTGGTTAACACATTTCAACCTAAAGCTCAACACCCTCAACCTTCTTGAATCCTTCTTTAATAGCTGGTGTTGGTTCCATCTGTCTTCAAGCTAAACTGGTGGCTCACTGCTGTGGATTGATTCTGATATCTGATCCATTACCTGTTCCTTGGTCTGCATGAATTTCCTCAAGCACTGAAGTTAAGTGTGCATGTGTGGTTAGTAAGGAGAGACAGAGTCTGGGTGTCAAGATCTTCATGGTTTGACTTTCCAGACATTTCAACAAACTTAGAAACTGAAATTAGGGGAGTATAACTTATTTGGCTGTTTGATACTTTTGGACAATTGTTTGCCGTTGGAGCAGCTAATGTGGGAGAATACTAAAGTAGGGAAAAACATTAGTGGTTGATTGAGTGTAAAGGAAATCACATGTTGTCTTTGTTTCCCTTTAGAAGGTAGGGGTAACATGAGTTGGGGCTTTGTGACCTTATGGTTTCTGTTGATTCATCCTATCAAAGACATTGCCACGTCGAATAATGAATGTCTGCTTTCTCATGTTCATTTTCATGTCAACTCACAGCCCCTTCATTATCTTGCTTATCATTTCACCGCTTGCTTTCCTTTTATTCATGTTGGACTTCTGTTTCATTTTCTAAGTGGCAATCCTAATTCTTACTGTTGTTGTGACAGGTTTTGCAACACCTCTATAACACACCACTGTATCAATTATACGTTGTATGCCACCGGATACCATTAAGTGCAGCTTTTGCTTTTCAACACTTGTTTCTACTGAGCACCGTACTCAATAATGTAACTTTGATTAATTCTTCCTTGGAAACTTGGTTTTTCAAATTGTGCTCCGGTAACATTTTGAGGATATTTTTGCTGGTTGAGATTTTTCAAAGATCAGCCCTTTCCTTTCGGGCAATACTTCAATCTGGGAGATAATTTTTTCCTTTACAACCATGACATCTTTTTATTAATGACTACATGTACTGGCAAAATTTGGGACTCGTAGATGCGCTGCTTGAATTCAAAACTAGGAAGAGAATCTAATTCAAATGAAATTGATGATAAATTATATTACATGATAACCTGGATCTCTAGTCCGAGCTCGCATTCCCGGATTTTCCCTGTCTAGACATCGAAACCTGTTCATCGTTTGGGTTCATTTATGATATCAAGTTCTGTGTTTCAAGGGAAGCCTTTTCTGGGACTAATAGATAAAAGAATCTCTTGCTCCCTTCCAACTTACAAATTCGTCATGACGCTGACCAAGTCATGCAGAAAGAACTAGCATGAGCGCGCGGGGAGCAATTTTTAAGGAAATAAAATGCATTCCAGCTGTTCATACAAAGGTAAGACTATTTGCAAATAAAATAGAGCTACAGCTACAACTTGCACGAGAAAATGCGTAATTTCATGGCACAAGTTGAAGTAATCAGCTGGGAAATAACAGATACAAAACACATAAAAAGTCTTTCGCAGGGAGAAAAACTACAGTACAAGACACAAGTTCAACATTGACAAAACAAAATGAAAAGTACCAAATGTCTAAGCAGCAAATAAGAAAACAGTTCATTACTAATTGGAGCATCAAACCACAAATACATCTGATGGACTTCCTTCATTTTCCTTATTCCTAGCTGGAGTTGAATCACTCATGATACTCCACTTGCTTTAGGAGAGCCTCAAGTCTTTCAAGCTTTAAGTACATAAATATAGGAACAGATTCCAGCTTTTGATGCAACTATATTTTCAGCAAGCACCTGGCCAGTGCTTACCTTACAAACTCAAAGTATGTATACAACCTCAAGGACTGATCTTTAGCCATGTAGTATGCAGAGGAACCTGTTCATGGTGAAGTATAGTAATTGTAGTTGTATTCCAGATATCACCAAGTGCTTCCCCACTGGTTAGGAATGCAAAGAGCATGGATAATTTTTTAAAATTGGCACAAGTAAGCTTCAAAACGTGTATGAAGATATTCAGATGCTGATCTCAAGTTTTCTGTTAATCAGAATAAAAATGACAGGACAGATTGCTTGTGACAATGTGTTGCTAAAGGAAGTTTGTTTTTTCCTCAAACTATTGTGTCATCAGGATTTGACCATATGTTTTTTAATTGTAAAGCCTGTCACTAATCCGTTGACTCCCTCATTGTGTATGTATGTGCCTTCAATTAGGGATAATACATTTAACATACAATTTGAGTCCTACACAGCTTGCTATTGTCCTACAAAAGGAATATATTACTTATCATGTCATTAGACACTAATAATTTATCCTCAAACAGAAAGTGTCTGAGTTCAATATATCAATCCAAGAGTATAGTCAAGAGTGCACAGAGTTTGTTTTTTCATCACACAATTATGTTGATTAGCTTCTTGCCTATCTTCAACCACATGTAAATTATCAAGTTCTATTGAGATTCGTGTACCTGATTATACAATTGTCTGAATTAAAATTATCGAAATTAATATATAGACTAAAAGACCAAGGCACTTCAAACCTCCCAGAAAATACAGGCAAGCAACGTCTGTATTTATCCATATTAATAAGGAGTTTTGAATGGTCTATTTTCATTCAAGTCTGTAGTTGTCCAAATTATTGATGCTTAATGAATGGTGTACCTACACTATGGACAAGTAATTTATAATTATAATAGACGGCTTTTATGGTCCTTACTCAAATTTACACCAATTTCAGAGATAGTGAGATGTTTTATGTTTAATTTATATGTTTGAGAAAGAAGTATACGATTTAGTGTAGGTATTTCTCTGACGCGTTTAAATAGTAGTATGCTAAACTTGAGAACAATTTTGTAGTGGTTAAGTTCTCCTATTCCAAATGCAATGATATAAACTTAAGAGCATTAATGTACCATCAAACCACGTGCATTAATTCACCTCGAGCATTAAGTCAAGGTATCACAGAATAATCAAGAACTATGATATAAATTTAAGATCACTAATTCACCATCAAACCACATGCATCTAATGTAAATAGCAGCAAACCTCTCTAAATCTAACACTATGACAATAATATTATTATATGCTGTCAAAAAAATCCAAACTAAGTGATCTTGGTTAATTATCATGTTACAGAGACTCTATTCCAGCATAAACCAAACTAATACCAAATTAGGGTTGGAGTGCATTTGGTCAACTGATAGAGGCTTATGTCAGTTAGCATCCTCCTAAATCTAAACGATATATACTTTATTGAGTACCCTGGAGATTATGAATTGTGACCGAGGTGCTGCAGTTGTCTAAAGGGTAGTAGCATGCTGTTATTTCATGTTGAAGGAAGTTGCTACTGTCATCCATAAATAAAGTGTGTATAACCAGGTACCAAAAACATGAAATACATTAAAAGCATTTACAACAGAAGAGCAATGGGGTGAAAACATATTTATGACATAAATCATTGTCTAATTTCATTTATAAGGACCTACGCCTGAAATGGATTTTGAAGATATGTGTAGGGGCAAGCATATCGTTGGTGTTTCATGCATACTAAAAGTCCCCTTTCTTCAATATCTGATGGGCAAAAACTCTACTGCGTAAGGCAAGCATGAAATGGGAATAAAATGACAGAAACTCTGCTGCATAAGGCAAGTATGAAATGAGAATAAAATTACAGCACAAATGCTTTTTCTCTCACTCACTTTTTTTTTTTTGCATGAAAGGGATGTCTCATCACAACTTTTCTACATGATTCCAAGCAAGGTTGAAAATCCTGGAAACAATAAAACGAATATATTTAAATTAAAGGAAGCTCCATTCACACTTTTCAAAAAAATGTATCAACGTTATGGCAAAGGTAGTGAGTCAACATGAAAATAGTTGTATCGAGCAAAGCAAAAATGTTTCATAAAAGGATACCAAATCATGACCATAGTTTGATCCCCTTTGCATATGCATGCCAATAGATAAAACATAAAAGGGTCTTCATCTGCTATAAGCTCATTAACCAATGGATAAAACCATAACAACTAAACCTTGTACAAAGATCAAACTAAGGGTAATCGCATACATTAATTTGAATGACCAGGTAGTATAAAAGCAACTAAACCAGAAGCACAAATTGCACAACTGAAGATTTCCTTGCCAAGGTCTTCTCTTGATACATAATGCATGGTAATTATGGGCACAATGATAGATTTTACTACACTATGTACGAAAACAATAGCATTTAGATGACGTAGAATATGCACAATTCAAACTTCTATCAAAAAGTGGAAGCGCAAGATCACGTGCATAACAATATCAGACTTTGATTAAAAATAGCAGAGCATATGGCATCCAACCTGTAACCAAAACCAGCATTTCTAAGTTCCTCCTCTGAAATCAAAGACAACTGCTCTATAGTGTGGAAAGTATGGAATTTAAAACCTCGAACAATCCCCAAATAATTTCTCAAAGATGAAATATAATCCACCATCTTGGTAATCCTTTGAATATTGTTATTAGAAGAACATAGAAACTGAAACAGACACTCAAGTGGATCCTGCCTAAGCACTCGTGCACCTTCTAAATGTCATGCTAACTCAGCAAACCTGCCATTCGAAGCGGAAAACTCCTTCCATACGTCAATGAGAGAAACACGGGCATTTAGAAAATCAAGTAAAGTCGTCCTCACATCAATCTCAGAGTCAATGTGGTGAAGATAATAACGCACATTGCTGTTTTCGACGTGCTTGAGAGATATAAGGTGAGACCCAACGACACCCATGTACTGTGAAGGTCTGGTCTTCTTCTATCAGAAGGTTTAGCCAGTGGGAAAAGTGAAAGCAAGCAGAGCTCTTGCTGAGAAAGATTGAGAGGCAACCACTTCACAAAGTAATAAGATGATCACAAAGTAAATCATATTACATACTTGACATTCATCCCCATGTTTAATGAGTTTGGTAAAACCCTTGATTTGGAAACATGTTGCTTGTCCTAAAAGAAACCCACAAGCATTTAGTGTAGTTTTCACATTACAGGATTATAGGGAATAAACTGAAAAACAAAAAACTGAACAAAATATATTTGAAAACGAAATGAGGAACAGAACAGGGGCAAATAACAGAGCAATGCCGACTACATGAAGCATTAAAGTTGATATTAAGGAGGAAGACTAACGTAGCACGGAAAGCTTTATCAACCTACAGAGTATATCAAGTCTTCTAACATACACAATGTGACACCGTCTTGAGCAAAGTCACGCCATGTAGTTAAGGTATACTTGTAGCAAAGTCCTCAATACTGTTATAGGAATTAAGATGCAGGGGAAAGAGATGAACAGACAGGATGATTGAAACAGGTTTCTGAAGCGGAGGTAGACAAAGAAAGACACAACGATTGAGGCTAACTTGACATGCTGATGGAATAGTATAAATAAAGAAGAATATGGCCGGGAGTTTTGAAATATGGATTCTGAAATTCAAATTCCACAAAGCCGATGCCCTTTTATGAAGCTAGGAGCTTGGCATGGAGCCCACCGTGATTATTTTTAAAGGCAAGCTATTTCCCTGTTGTGAACAATGTTTACTGTTAGAAGTGATACGTAAGTAACTTAAGGTAATACCCATCTTATATATTTATCTCATATTATATATCATAATTAAAAAATTATTTTTAAGATTTAAATTACTATTTCAAACGAATCCTAATCAATTGAAATCTACCATTTAAGTTTGAATGGATTTGTATTAGGAGATATGTTGGTAAAAACTGCAGTTAAAAGGAAATATAATAATAGAAGACGACATTACAGCTATATCGAGTGCTTAGTGATGTGATATGAATCATAATTGTTGGCATCTTATCAAGTGTTGTACGAACCAAGTGTTGTAAGGACTGGATCAAAAGAAGTGAAGGAGAAGACAAATTTTAGATACATTTTGCCGATACGTTCTTGCACTTTTTGGGAAACGAGAACAAGCAATCATTCATCTCGCATGACTGGCCTGCCACATTGCTTCACTGGGCGTTTGTGTTTTACTTGACAGACACGTCACCTGTGGGCGAAATTCCCGAATCAAAAGGCAAAGGAAGGATCTCAGAAGCAAAAGGAATGGTCAGACCCAGCGCTTTCACAAGCATTCTTCTGCACTTACCGTTCACAATTGGATTTCTTTAATTGAGTATCAATTAAAACATATTAATCATTAAATCATGTCTTAATGATGTAGACTTAAAGACACTAGTTTATTATTTTTTTAACAAATAATTGTATAACTCCTTTATCAACACCAATAAATGATGTTATGACAGTTAATATCCCTGATCTGATTGAGGCATAATTGAGGGAATGAAAAATATCAAAATGACTGGAACAAATAAACCGAAAACTCTCGGGCACTTGTCTCTGGGTTATGACTTTTTGGACGTTTCTCTTTCTCATGCACATGTGTTAGTTGTTTAATTGATATTAACAATGATAATGATTGTCATAATCCGTTATAGGGTTATTTACAAAAATCAAATTATGGTTGTGTAAGGTTTTGCACTTAGGTGACGCCTCCTATGTTTTGGCCTAAAAAAAAAAATTAGGGTTTTTAAATTCGGACTAGGAATCGGCCTACCAGCCAGGAAACCGATTCGATTGAGTATTTTTTTATTTTTTTAAAATTTTATATTAATAAATCTAAAATATTCAATTTCTCACCGATTTGGCCCCAGTTTGACTCTAATTTAACCCACTGACCCTTGACTCAATACCCTAACCAGTTCAATGCCCGATCCGAATTTTAGAATCTTAAAAAACAATAGGTGACCCTCCGTATTATTTGACCTAATATAGTACTACTCTCTCCGGTCCTAAACATAAGATAGAGTTAACTTTTTTTGGATATATTAAGAAAACTAATTAAATTATTTCAAAATATTTATATTACTATTTTGTTTAACTTTTAAATTGATATATAATCTAATTAAACGCAACATATAATATGATTAAATAACTTATTTATTTTTTTAATATCTAAAAAAAAGCAACTCTATCTTATATTTATGATCCGAGGGAGTACTATTTCTTTTATACACACCTAATATGGTACTAAGGAATATTACTGATGGCAAAAAAAAAATAAGGAATATTACTATTAATTACCATTCATATTAATACTTACTATTACTATTAAACTACTAGTATTAAATTCTGGAAAAAAAACTATTAGTATTAAATAAATTAAATTTCGACTGAGACAAAAACATTTCGTATTAATCAGTCCAAATATAAAAAAATATGACTCCTGATTATTATTTGATCGTGCTTACACGCGCCTACTTCCCGGGTGATGAATGGATTTTGTTTTGGCGGCATCCTTTCATGCTTACCACCACCACGACCACTACAAACGTTTCTCATGTATAAATTGCCTTCCCAGTCTCATTTTTCATTTTGTGCTGTGATGATCTCTCAAATTTTCTCTCCGTTCCTCTGGACCAAACATTTTGAGAGAGTGTATATTTCATTAGGTTATTTCAACTTCTGAGCTACATTGCTCTGTCTCTGTCTCTTCTCTTCTTCTTCTTCTGTACCACGATGATCGCTGAGCAAAGAATGGCTTCTCCTGCTCGTACGATGGATGAAATTTATCTGGAAAGGAAATTGCTAAAGCACGTTCGTGATAATGTTCATGGCAACATCTTCCTTGAGCCGGTAATCACTGTTCGATGTCTCTCGCTTTCACTAAGTTTTCTCCACATATTTCTTGAATATAACGCGTTTCTTTCGTCTTTTCTTTTTTAAATTGTATTTACGCGTAGATTTTGTGATCGTTATGTGAGAATTTTTTCGCCTCTTGATAAGCTTATTCGAGACTTGGAATTATGTATTCTTGTTCCTGTGGAGATGGAATCGGTGAAATAGATTCAAATCGGTTCTGTTTGAGCTCGCTGCTCGGATTTGTTAGTATTGTCTGGTGAATCGTAGAAAGAAAATCTGGAATTCCTGCCTTAGATTTTTATGAACTAAACTAATATTGGTTTATAAGAAGAGAATAAAGGATTTGAGCCGTTCACGTCATTGTATTGATGTCGTGTACCTGAAGGCACACAAAGAAAATAGAAAATAAAGATAAACTTTAGACTCTGATCGATTTGCGGACTACTTGAATCAACTAGGATACATGATCATTTGGATGAAGTTTAATGATTATTTTTCCGGTAATGTAATCAAGATGTCAACTATATTTTGCAGGCATGCTGCAGACAATTTGTTTTCAAAAATCAAAAGATGTTTACTATTTCTTTCAATTCAAAACGTGGATTAAGTTTTTTTTGCCGCTACTTCTGCGTTTGGTGGATATATTAGTAAGTAGTCGTCAACTTTTACTAATATCGTCTGTCGCAGATCTTCTTGAAGTTTGTTGACACAGAACAATTTCAGAGGCAAGTGTACCTTCGAAATTACTCAAATAGTTTATTTACATTTTGTACACTTATCTAACTTAGTTATTTGGTTCAAATCTTTTGTAATGCAGACTCCGTGATTTGAAGCAACTTGGTGAGTCTGCTTATTGTTTGTATGAATTACAATTTTACAGTACTTTTTTAGTGTAAACCTGCAATTAGCTTCTCTGGAGTCCTGCCGGTAGAATTTATGACGTTAATCATAGAGAAGTAACACTCCCACCTTGCATTTAATATATCTTCCCGAACCCTTTCACTCTTATCAAATCTGGCGAAATATATTTTTTAGCCGCTTGAATGACCATAAAATAAGTGTTGCCAGCGTGTGTTTGTACTTTGTATAACTCCCTTGGTGAATAATTGTCATCCAAGCAAGTGTTCTCTATAAAAGGAAATGTACTAAATTGCTACAACTAGTTGCTAAGAATGTGAAATCCTTTGCTAATTACAAGAAAACAATTAGGCTTGTTAAAGTTGTGTTGATTGCAATATTTTTCAAAAATATTCAGCAAAAAAAAAAAATCCATTTCAATGGATTTAATGTCATCAGTCATTACTAACTCAAGATTTCACATGTTCCAGGTTTAACTCACATGGTTTACCCTGGGGCCGTACACTCTCGTTTTGAGCATTCATTGGGCGTTTATTGGCTGGCCGGCAAAGCTGTTGATATCATTAAAAGATACCAAGTAATTATACTGTATGTTACCTGTGTTACGTAGATACTCTGCTTATGAGATTATCCTGCTTACAAATATACCCATACTTTTAGGGCCTAGAACTTGGTATTGAGCATTCTGATGTACAGACGGTAAAGCTTGCCGGTAACGACATCTCTACTAACATTGTTTTATCTTGACTGATGATAGTCAACTGTTTCATTGCTAGTAATCTTTTGTTTCTAGGACTACTGCATGATATTGGCCATGGGCCATTCAGCCACACGTTTGAGCGCCAGTTCCTTCCCCAGCTCCTAAGTGGCTCCCCATGGTAATTCTTACTTATTTTGGTTTATTGAAATTTTATGATTTCTCCCGTAGGGAATAATTTTCTGTCATTTGATAATTGTTTTACATTTTTTTTCTTATTCTTTTCCCTTTGAATTTACTAAGTACTAAAAGGGGAAAAAAGGTTTGGATCTCCTAAATTTGGGGATAACAAAGTTAGACTTAAACATAGACGACTGTAATAACTAGGTCTTGACAGAGGATTCATCATAGTGCAATTTTGATTAGTTCTTTCCAGAGGATTTATCATAGTGATAAAATTTTTTCAGGTCTCATGAAGAAATGTCTGTGAAGATGATTGATTACATTGTTGACGAACACAACATTGATATGGATCCTGAAATCCTCAAGAAAGCAAAGGTTAGATTATAGGACTTTTGCCAGACACACAATGTCTTCCATGTGCATTATGGACTACAATGAATTATAGTACAAGTTAACAATAAATTATTCAATTTTAGTATGTGGATGTTTCTTGAAAGGCAAACTTTTTTTAGTGTGGTTTCTGTGTATATTTTTCCAAATAGAAATTCCAAAATGTGTAAGAAATGGACCTATATCTATATACACTGCTACGGTAACAGATTGTAAAACGTTGGTGCAACAAAGTATAAAAAGCAGACTAAACACCGCGAACATGAATATGATGCACCTTGATGGAGTGACGTAGCTCTAATGCTTATTTCACTCTGCTTGGGTTGGCCATCGACATGATTTAACTTCTGAACGTTTTGCTTTTTCTCTGTTTTATAAACACACAAAATTATGGCACTTTAATATCCTTCTATTCTTTTGAGTTTTGACAGGAAATGATCACAGCTAGTCCCGATCGTCCTTTACAAAGAGTAGGCTACCTTGGATTTTTTCCCCTTCGTTGGGGGAGTTTTTTTTTTTTTTTTCCTTTTTCTTGCAAAATTCCTCAACTATTTTTATGCTCAGTTAGAACTTTACTAATTTTTTTAATGTATATTCGCCCAAGGAAAAACAATTCTTGTATGACATTGTTGCAAACGGTCGCAATGGAATTGATGTTGACAAGTAGGTCATGCTTTTCTGGATTTGCCTGATCGTTAACAATCGTGCAGTTGATGGAAATTATATATAATTAATGCATGTGCAGGTTTGACTACATTGTTCGTGACACCCGTGCTTGTGGCCTAGGATGCAGCTTTCAGCCTGACAGGTGTTCATTCTTGTCTGTTAGGCCCTTTTGTTAGTGTGAATGTTCTTTTCATTTTCGGGGGGCCAATATTGTGTGAATTTTCTGTTTCACATATCATGTTGGGTTGAGAACCGAAGCTTATTTAAACATTGAACTTACAGGTTGATGGAGACGATGCAAGTTGTGGGTGACGAAATATGTTATCGCGCTAAAGATTGTTAGTACATAGTGATAATAATTTAATTATCATTGTAACAGCTAAAGCTGTGAAAATTTGCAAAATTGATCCCTTGTTGATGTTTTGGTCAGATCTGACAATTTACAAGCTATTTGCTACCCGTGCTGACTTGCATCGGACAGTCTATACACATGCAAAAGTGAAGGTGATTTATTTCTCCAAATTGAATGATTGTAAACTGATCTTGTATCCAGAATAATCCACCCGATTTGTGACTGTTTCCTTTGGATCAGGCTATAGAATTAATGGTGGTAGATGCACTGGTAAAAGCTGATCCGTATCTTCGTTTGACGTCCTCAATTCATGAACCGTCTGAATTTTGGAAGGTAATTCTCCTCAATTTTTTGTCCTCAGAGCTTCTAAGTTCGTTTTATGGAGAACCAAATCCACTCTTCAATTACAGCTAGATGACTCAGTCCTTAAAACAATTGAAACTTCTTCTGGAAAAGAGCTCAAGGAATCTAGAGACCTCATTCTTCGCATTCGCAGAAGGGATATATACCAGGTTTTCTAACTGTACTTTTCTGAGGAAGACTTCCTCGACTTTTTCCTCTTTTACTAAATTCTTTTTAATTGGCTAATAGATATTAATGTTTGCATAAATCACACCTGTAAGGTGGTTAAACCATATTCTGATCTTTTTCCAATTCTGCAGTTCTGCAATGAATTTTCTGTTCCAAAGGACAGACTTGAGCACTTCAAAGGCATCACACCTCAAGATATTGTTTGCTCGCAGGTTCAAAACTCTATATGAACAATGCATGGAATTTTAAACATTTGGTTTTTCATTTTGGGAGCTTAAGACACACGGTATCTCATTCCAACATTTTCCAAATAGGTAACAAGTGGCGTCACTTTGAAAGAAGATGATGTAGCTGTATGCAATGTTAAAATTGATTTGACAAGTGGAAAAGAAAACCCTCTTGAGAGGTACTTGGCAAAAAAAATTCTTTAATTAATCTTTCTCTAATTGAGTTAGTTTCAGTTGACTGCTTTTTGAACATTTGTTTGCTTTGATATAGCATGACAAACATTCTCTCTCTTTGTTCATGTGCATATTTGCGGATCCAGAATAAAGTTTTTCAAGGTACTGAGCTCTCCTGCATTCAGCATGCTAACCTTTTTCCTCTTTCTGTTCTGCTTTGTTTTTTATTGAATTGATTAGTGAACAGTTATTATGAAATTACACTTCTTGCATGCGGAGTCTAATCCTTACTAAAATTTTAGCTCATGATTAATGAATAATGCACTTGCATGTCGGAGAGCTTAACAGTATGTTAATTTTATCAGGACTACGGTGAGAAACAAGAAAAATTTCCCATCCCAGAAGACCGTATCAGTCACTTGTTGCCAGCGTTTTACGAAGACATGATAGTGAGGGTTTATAGTAAGAGGCCTGAACTGGTTAGTGGCAATAAAAACAGTTAATGGTCCCTTTTGAAATTGAATTTCTTTTTCAGTGTACAATTTAAGTCGGTGGGTTGATCGTTAAACCGCTGTGATAGGTGGGAGTTGTTTCTGCTGCCTTTGAAAATTATCAGCTCAAGACCTTTGGAAGGAAGGCGCAAGTACATGAAACACCCGAGAAGAAGAAACGCAAAATATGATTGTGCATATCTAACATTCAACCCGGACCGTGTAAATATTGATCCCCTAGTCTCAACCAGTTGTTGCCGACAGCACCTTACTTTCTATCTTCATATGAATAATGCTTACATCCTTCATGCATGAGACTTGATGCCAATTGCCACATGTAAAAATTCCATATCGATCTTATCTTTTCTTATTTTTACATCATGAAGGGCGTATCTAGGTTATAATTGTAAAGCATTTTAGTCATCTTCATTCTTATTTTTGGGTAATGTCTTCGAAGCTGGACTGAATGGGACGGATATATGAGCTTGATTGCCACATGAACTATTTTTATGGTCAAACCGCTTTAAATTAGACCTATTGAACTAGAAATTCGAGTTGAATTGAACCGGGCTTTTGAAAACAGCATGTTATACAAATTATAAGTTCACAATACCTTCGATGAGCTTACCAACTCACTATGAAATTAGATTTTTTATTTCTCATATTATTACATATATATACATATATAATAATATTTTTTAATTCCACTCTTAATTCATGTTGTATCATTAAACTCGTGATTCGGTAACATTTCTGGTTCAATATCCGGTGGTGAGGTTCTTAAAACGTTGTTGGGTAAGGCAGCTAATTTCAATGCAGAAAATGCCAAGAATCTGTTTAATACCTGTAACATGTACAAAATAATGGATGTTTCCACTCTACAAGCCTACCTTTTCTTGTAGTCAAACTCTTGTTGCCTCTATACACTTCAATCAGAGATTTGGAAAAAGCTCAATCCAAAAGACTAAAAAGGAGGCAAGTATGCTCAGGCATAGCAAGCATTACCCTTTTTTGTATGGAGTGCCCCGACCAGGTCACAGTATACCATCTTGATTCCAACATCAACCAACCTACAACATGATTGCTGTACGGTATATGTACACCAGGAGGCTGAAAATAAAGCTTCATCAACAATGTGAACTATGCACAAATTGCTAAACCAGTGAAGTGAGAATTGCAATGCAGGTTCCAAGACTACTACTAGGTCATGAATCATGGATGGTCACGACAGGGTTTGTAGAGATGTCGTTTGGCTTGTGTGAGTTGTGAAATTCGATTTTAAGCAACGCACGTATTCTCACTCTCAAATCAGATGCCTCCTCAGGTTGGAACCACTGCCTCCCAAACTGTACATTGAAATAAATCAACCAATCAATTCATTAATTGGAAATGAAAATACATGGAATATTTATATATATTGTCAATTACCATGGCCATATCTTGCTTCTTCAATCTTTGGGGAGCCTCTTCAATGAAACGCTTGATGAAGTACAACACAAAAAGACCACAATCATAGTCATTCTTTTGTTGAGGGACCTGATAGAGCACCGGATTAGCTTGAGATAATGGAAGTTGTGGAGAAATAGAGATTTTAGGAATAAATATTTATTAATATAATTTTAGATATTGTTTATTTTATTTAGGATATTTTCTTATTTATTAGTGGTCCTTAAGTTTAGGATTATTGGGTTAGTTAGTTGCGGATTGAAATAATATTTATTTAGGTATTTACTTATCGTGGATTAATGAGATAAATTGAGGAGTATTTTTAGAGAGTGATTGTTATATTTTTTATCTATAAATATGGAGTCTCAATTCATGTAAAAGCAAGTATAAAATATATGAAAAATTATTAGAGAATTACTTCTCTGATTGTGAGAGATTCTCCTTAGGCTTTAGTAGTCCTATGAGTTACAGATTCTGGCTCATCTTTCTATTAAGGATTTACTATATTCTTCATTATATTATGAGATTAGATTCTGATTTCATAATCTGATAAAGATTTATCCTTTTAATTTTTATCATCTTATTCTTCTACCTTTCCTTAAAAAAATCGGTCTCTACCATTTGGTATCAGAACCTAACTATCCATAATGGGTTCCTTCCACATACTAACTGCTTCTGAACCTTCATTCTCACCCACCATCTTGGCATTCAACCCCTTTCCAACCTCGCACCATTCTATTGCAAAGCTTGAATACCAGCGTCATCCTAAAGGTATCTGTTATCATGATGGAAATCCTGTAAAACTTGGCATCACTACACATCATTGTTCTCACTCTTGACAATCTCAAAAGAAGGTGAAGGGCTCATTTCTCCTTTGGAAGACGTCGCCACTTTTGTGATGAAGCCGAAAGGTGCATTTATCTTTTTTAATACAATCAAGGTAGAGGCAAAGATGACCACTATGAAGCTCCAAGATAAATCAAAAGTCCGTCACTTTTGTCTCACCTCGAGGACAAGGCGAATCTCAAGGGGGAAGTATTGACAGAGTACCGAATTAGCTTGAGATAATAGAAGTTGTGGAGATTTAGAGATTTTAGGAATAAATATTTATTAATACAATTTTAGATATTGTTTATTTTATTTAGGATATTTTCTTATTTATTAGTGGTCCATAAGTTTAGGATTAGTGGGTTAGTTAGTTGCGGATTAAAATAATATTTATTTAGGTATTTACTTACCGTGGATTAATGAGATAAATTTAGGAGTATTTTTAGGGAGTGGTTGTTATATTTTTTATCTATAAATATGGAGTCTCAATTCATATAAAAGTATTTTTAGGAAGTGATTGTGGGAGATTCTCCTTAGGCTTTAGTAGTCCTATGAGTTACAGATTCTGGCTCATCTTTCTATTAAGGATTTACTCTATTCTTCATTATATTATGAGATTAGATTCTGATTTCATAATCGGATAAAGATTTATCCTTTTAATTTTTATCATCTTATTCTTCTACCTTTCCTTAAAAAAATCGGTCTCTACCAGGACCTGATGCGAAACATGTATAAATTTGTTACGAAGGCAGTAATTGCCAAAGAATGTTTGATAGAGTGTAGTCTCAAGAATTCTATTACTACTTACAATCTCTTTATCTAAGCACAATTAATATATTTACAATAAAGAATGCATGATAATAGAGGCCAGATTTATCTCTCCCCGCCTCCCCCAACCCCATATCTTCTTTTGTAGCAAGATTTAAGGTCTATAACCTTCAATGACTGCAAACATTACGATTATAGATAGTATGGAGACAAGGTTTGATGTTTGTGCCATCTAAAAAATTTATTGGATGATTCTTTTTTCAGCGTTTTTAGGCTTTTTTTTTTTGGTGGAAGGAGGGACTTACCGTGATGATTCTTTCTTTGATTTTACAATCAAGATTCTTCCATATCCCATCTGCAATAGGAATATCTGAACATGCAGATGCTTGGTCCAAATATCTCCATTCTTCTATCAAATACCTACAATTCATAATTTCAAAAAATCTTAATGCTTGATATCCATGTTAAAGACAAGCACCAAACAGGGCAATCAGAAGATTATAATAAGGCAAATGGACAGAGACTAAATAATTGAAAGTTAGCCAAACTTTACAGATTGTATGTCATATTATCAAGTTGCACAGCCAGAAAATTGTCAAAGGACTTTGTAACAATAACAACAAGTCTTGTCCCACAATCACGCAGAAGATATACTCAAAACTGATGAACAGATAATATAAGAGCTTGAAATGTCACATTTTTAATTGAATACAAGAGCTTCATTCATCTCACCTTCTTAGGTTATCAAAAACTGATCTACTCGAGTGAAGACTTAAAGAATCCAAATGCAGTATGATTGGCCCTGACTCATCTTTCTTGTCTGGTATACAGATAATGGCCAAGCTCCAATGAAGACTAAATATATAAAACATGATAGGTCAAATATTGCTTTGCAGATATTGAGTAGACTCCTTAGAGAATAATCACTTAAAGTTAGACTGTAAGAGTAATGGAAAAAACTTACTCCTCATGTATTGGAATTAGCACATATGCCTTCTGAAAAATATTTACACCCTTCCACCACCTTCTAAACTTCACAAAGAATGTCTCTCTATCACTTTGCTACATATAAGCAATGGAATTTGAGTCAGTAAAAAAATTATAAAGGTAAGAAGAGGCAAGGTTAATGAACTACAATGACATATTATTACTGATCTTTAAAGTAATTGGTTTCATTGTATGGCCCAAAATGTTTAAAAGCAACTCTATTTGATTGCTTGCTAAATAAATTAATAAAAGCAAGGCGACAAATAAAATATACAAAAATCCCTCAAATTTTAATTCATGTGCTAACAATAACAACCCCCTTAACGTTTGATACCTGGAGAAAAAATCACCTAAACTTCCAAGTTTTAGCATACAACCCCCAGGCCATCAATTAACATGTTAAATCACCAATGAAGCATAACACATTCCGTCTATAGACTCGTTAAAACATTATTCTTCGTGTAAATAACCCCCTTAAGCTTTGAATTATGTGCACATAACCCCTTAACTTTAACCATGCACAGATAAGTCCTTTATCATCACATTCAGTAAGTGAAATGACGGATAGATTAAGGTAGTTATATGCATATATTTAAAAAAATTAGGAGAATTCATTGTCAAGATTCAAAGATCAAGAAAATTTTCTCCACATAATCCAAAGTTGGGGGTAGCATACAATTTAGCCAGAAAGAAAGACAAAAATCAGTTAATTGTAAATAATGAAACTCTTATTTATCTCTTCACTCTGCTTTTTCTAAACATCTAATTATCCACCACCTGTTCTCACTTTTCCTTCTCAAACGCATTCAATGGTGGCCACAATTATATTTGGTAATGAAGAAAGCACTTCGTCCTAAAAAACTATAAAATAATAATTATGTGCATGATTTACTATCTTTCTGGTTCACAGGAAACTGTTATTGGGTTAGCAATTTACATTTTCTGATGGGCTTGAACTACCTGTCTCAAGATCTACCAAAATCTTAGCAACCAGAAAGCATATTTAAAATGAAAGCAACAATCATGAAGGGGAATGAAATAATCTGTACATTTGATTTCAAGAATGTAAGGAATAAAATAATGTCTGCAAGCATATAATTCAGTCATGTGCGCAGGAAAAAAAACGCACCTTGCAAGAAAAAGCATCCTTAAGCTTCTTGTAGAAATATGTATTAAGAAAAAGATAGTCAACCACTGATCTGCCTGTTAGGGATGCTTGCTGCTGTAGGTATCTAGCCAACACAAATCAAGTAATAACTACAGAGCTTAAAACCTATATAAGCATAATAAATCAAATGAACAATTGTGATGCAACAGAAAATTCAAGTTTCCAGCAAGAAATAACCTGAAAAACAAGACAAGAAGTGATTCACATAATAATCAGCAAAGAGAGTAACCACTAATCAGTTGTAGAAACAAAAAAACACAAGTCATCCATATAAAATTAATAGATATGCAAGTGAAGGATTATAGAACTACACCTATTGTGCTCGACATTTGACCAAGAATTAGTTTATCACCCCAAATTTCAAACACTTCTACCCGGAAATGCAATTATATCAGCAAACTAAACAAATATAAAATAGTGTTTCAATATCAATTATACTAGTTTTGATATTTAAGGAAGAACAAAATAAGCTTAGTCCAAGATAAAGGTGAGTTTGATGAGTGTTGGATAGGGAAGTGAAAAATAGAAAGTAATAGATACATTTTCACTCCAACTTAAAGGTATTAAATGAAGAAAATTTAAAAATATGTCACTTGCTAACGTTTCTTTAGTTGCTAGGACCACAAGTAGAGAAGAAAGAAATATATAACACTAGATTACCCTAACAATATTTTTGAGCCAAAAAGGAGGTGGAAACTTATAAACTCTTTTAATACTCAACTTTGGTTTTATGCTTCAAATTTTTTATCACAAACATCTCATTCACTTAAAGAATAATATAGCATGACATGTCCACAGAGGCATCCCCTTTTTTATTCAATCATCTTTAACGTCCTACCACCAAAACATTCCCTGATTTTCATTCTTTCCTTGCTCATTCTTATCAAGCACACCATCTGAATAATTCACATCACAAGTGAAATAAGGGGACAAAATGGTCTGTGGTACTCTATGGCAAAAATAGATAAATGTTTAAAGCAATAGATTGTGATCAAACTATTAATAAATCTTTACTTAACAACTTAAACTGAATTCAATTAATCTTCAATGCAGTATGAAAGCCTCTATGACCAATTAATCAACACTTCAAACCTTGTTACCCCTTTTCTTGATTAAAATCATTGAAAAAAAAACCGGACCGGACCGGCCGGTTCAACCGGTCCGACCGGTGACCGGCCGGTGGTCCGGTCCGGTTCACAGAAAAACCGGTGAACCGGTTCGACCCGGTCGAACCGGTTTCGACCGGTTTGACCGGTTTCGACCGGTTTTCCTTTTTTTTTTTTTTTAATAAAATAAATTTTTTTATTCTTCTATCTACTATTGGACATTATTTTTTAGGGAAAAATGAAAGTTTGAAGACCAAAATGAAGAGAAAAGTAAGTAAAAAAAGAATAAATCTAAAAAAAATAATTTTTAGAGGATATAACAATTAATTAATTATAGGAAAGGAGATGTCATTATATAAATATAAGCATCATAACTAATACTAATATATTTTAAGCATTTTTTACCTAAAGATCTTTACCACTAATAAATTATAATATTTTAATATGACCGGTTTGACCACCGGTTCGACCACCGGTTCGACCCCGGTTGAACCATTAACCCTTAAACCAGTGCTGTGACCGGTTCATTGACCGGTCCGGTTTTTTGTTCCTTGATTAAAATTAGGTTTTAGCGGGAGGTTTAGTGAGTTGATACTTCACTAATGTTTTGAGCCCAAAAGGCTAGTATGCGAAGAAGCATATTGGAGATTATAATAAGAATATAAGCATATTCGCAGGCCTTCATTTAGCACTTTATGCGTTAGATTTGAAATGGTCCTTGACACAGGAAGTTGAGGAAACACAAAAGTACACTTACCGTATGTAAAAGTTCATAATAGGTGATGTTAAATAACCTCCAGGGGCAAGGCAATCCATATCTGTGTAACAAATTTCAACAGATTCTGGATCATCACTGAGACATCACAAAACATAGTAGCAAGGTCAGGTAAACACATACTTGATTAGAGAATCGAGTGTAAAAAATAATTTTAATGTTTTATTCATTTATTGTACCTTGATGGATAATAAATCCTAGCTTCTTTTAGGCTGAAAAAAAGGCGAAGGTTAAGTGAGTTACTATTGCATAGGCATATTGAACTACATGTAAATTAGACTAAACACAATGAAACTTCTTAACCATTCAGCAAGTTTGTCGTCTTCATCTATTTCCTCCAAGTTATTAAGTTCATCCTCTTCATCAAGAACAATGAGCTGTTCCTGTTTAAATCATGCTATATATCAGCTATCACTTATAGTTAATCAATGATGTTAAAAACACAACAGATCACCAACACACTAGAAATAAAATTGTGACTTACGTCACAAAGAATCAAGTACATATTACATATGTACCTTCCTAGACCTTGAGCCATCGGATCGAATTGCCTTATTAAAAGCATCCTTCCTACAAAATTGGGACAAAAGAAAAAAATTCAGAAAATCCAGTTAAACCTAAAAATCACAAACCATATATTTGTCATCTTAAACTCAAGTATTAACATTCTGACAATTACTTTCTCTTGATGATGATGATAATGATAATATAGCTACAGCAGCACTAAAGGGACCATAATAGTAAAGGCATATGTAAATGTTAACATTCAGTTCTTATGTGACAATCATAGATGTGCTGAATTAAGTATAAAACGTTATAAACGACTGGATATAAAACTTAAAAAATAAAGATGAATAAAAAGATCTAACAGTTAAGAAAATGAAATGAAATGAAATGAAAACCAATTCCTTTTATGTGAGAAAGTATCATAGCTATTGAAACAAGACTGGAGAATAACCCAGCAAAGGGATTGGGTCACAGGGTCATAGATTCAAGATTCGGATCACTAATTTGGCAAGTAGAATAATTTTTTAAATCATAAATATAATATTTAAGTATACAAGGCGTATGTCATATATAATCATGTATACACTTATATATCAGAACTATTATATTAACTCTATCTGTTGTTTTAATAAATAAATTTTTATAAATATCTCTAGTGATTCTTCGCATAATTCCAATAGCATATTCTTTTAAAACGTATTCTGAACTTGCAAAAAATAAATTCTTTTGAGCATAGGTATCAATAGCACACTATAGCATGTAGGTCTCAGGTGCCAAGCTGCCATATTATGGAGTGCTAGGCTGTTAGTTATCAATAGCACACTACAGCTGCACTATGAGCACTATAATGGCATCTCTGTATTTAGGTTTTCTATATATATAATATGATAGGATATTACAAATAAATCATTTTGGAGACCTTCAATGAAGCTTCAATCCTGATTGGCTTAGATTTCATTGGGAGCAGGTGAGTGGGATTCTATAGGAGGCATATGGGTTACCTCCTACAAGGCATCTGAAATTTCTCTATAACACTGCCCCCACCTAAAAGAGGTAAAAACCAAAAAATATTACACATCTAAAAATACCCCTAAAATTAACTGGTAAATTGCAATCACCAACTAAAAAAGAAATGTTGCAGATTAGTTTTAATGAGTAAAAAATGCACACAATTATAAAGTGAGCTGACAATGCAGGAATGACTAATTAGGTTAAAAAACCAAAACCACACAATAATACTATCATTCTAAAGGGTTTAAAAAAACCATAAGTAAGACATTTAGCTTACAAGTTTGGAAAGAGGCCATATAGCTTTTCACCAATTCTCTGCAAAGAGAATTTGGAAGCTGCTTTGTGACTTTTATCATCACTAGGAGTTTTAGATTTGGAAATATTGCTAGGGCATCGGAATGGCGATTGTCTTGAAGATGATTGATCTCTCTTACTTTTCTTCTGTGAAAAGTCTTCATTATGTCTCATTTTGTGATTGTGGCCATGCTTGAAATGTGATAACTCTTTACTAAATGTATTGGTTTTCTGACAGTCAGTCTGCTTAACAAATTAAAGTTAGATTAAAAAAGGACAAGAAGTTAAAAAACAATAAAAAAATTTAAATATGTAAACAACCTTACCTCTTTCATTTTATTATAAAAAGAAGATGCAAATGAGGATGGCGGCTGTGCTTTTGATGATTCGTCTTCTTTCCTAATGCCAATAGACCTGCCTACAAAAACACATTCAATTTCTTCAGATGGGAATTTCAACAACAGATAATTAAATCTTGTGCAGAAGCCGGCTTTACATTTGAATCATGATTCATACAACAAATATCTGATGTCCAATGTTTAATAGTCATAACCTTATAATTATTGTCTCACCTCTTGCATCAAGAAAATAAGACCTAAAAGTCAGCACTTAAAAGGCACCTATGGATCGGCATTGATACCTTTTAGCCACTTTTCAGAAGACATCGAATCATCAGGTTCCTTATTGGAATCAAACTTGACCTCCAGCTCATCAATTTCTGTGATTTCTGTTTAATTAAAACAGGTAAACTTTAAATTATGACCTAAATACTCCAATACCTACAACTAACTAGGAACTTCGAGATGATTCTAAGCAATCAAATCTAGAACCTCACCAACAATACTTGAGCTTGTAGCTGGTTTGGGCTTCTTGTTCTCTTCGACTTCCTTTACACAAAGGACAAAGGAAATAAAATGTAAGTAATTAAACATAGAATAAAGCCTGCACAATTAAAGGGTATAGAAAGTTTATTAGGGAAGTTATTGTCAAGAGATATGGCAGGTGCAATGTTGCTTGGCCTACAATTAAAAGACAAATCATATGGCAAACAAACTAGAAACCAGTCAGTTATGATTTTAGATAAAAATAGAACTAATTTGAATTTTTAAAAAGGAAAAAAAAAAATCAAAAGTACTTCTACTTTACCAAATTCCTCCTCTTCTTTGTCCTATCAGCAAGAACTAAGCATGATCCATAAAGCATTGAATTGAATATCAGAGCCTGTGTTTTGAAGCCTCCGGGACAATTAAGAAAATTCACAAACGTTTCTAGAAACAAGACAATTGCATTGTCCAAGGCATCAACTACTTGATAGGACAGAAGGCAAGGGACCAAAATGCAAGCAAATAAAGCAGTTCTTTTTTTCCCAAGGTTTAAAGTACTGTAAGAGTAGACAGAGACTTCATTCCCATCCAAATCCACAAAACAGCTGAACAGTTACCTCAGTTAAGTACAATATCGCTGCGCACTACGCAGCCCATATCACAGTGCCAGAATTCCACAACACCAATAAAGCATAAAACAGGACGCCCTAACTCATGCATTTCTAACTCTGTTGGAATATTGAATTAGTCAGGATGATTAATTTTAATCAACTAGTTAATAGATGACCCTAAAAGCTCTATAAAATGGTCTTAGTCCAAAAGTTAAGAGTGAGAGGGATGTGGACTCCTCACCAAGTTCAGAGAGAAGTCTCTCTTTAGAAGGAGATTTAGGTTTCCTTCAACATCCTTGGAGTTAGGGTTGGTGGTTAATCACTCTCAAGTATCATCATTGTGAAACTCAAGTGAGTTGATTCATTGTTGTACTGCTAGACCTTGTTTTGTGGTTTATCATTTATGAATTGCCTAACAAATTCTATTCTCATTCCCATGCCCTGGGCACTAGATAGATGATGCATTCACAGTATTTCTAAGTCCTAACAACAGCCTCTTACGAGACAAAACAAGAGCCACACCTTATGAAGACGTCTCCTTTTCCTGCAAGCCAGTTCATCTTCATAATGCTTGATAAGGGATCGAAGTTTTTCGCCTTTGTCAGGCAATTTCGGACCAAGGGCCTCCAGGGTATGCTTTTTCCTTCGAAGTACGTCCATAAGATCACGATCATTATACCCTTCTAGGTTACCAGAAACTGGAGATTGCTGATCGATGCCCGAGGCAGTCAATTCTGAGGGTTGAGAGAGAGAATCGGAGGAAGGTTCAATGACGAGCGTGG
Source organism: Albizia julibrissin (assembly GCA_037074505.1). Lineage (NCBI taxonomy): Eukaryota > Viridiplantae > Streptophyta > Magnoliopsida > Fabales > Fabaceae > Albizia > Albizia julibrissin. Next base: position 35,386,017 of record CM073488.1, on the reverse strand, counting down.
GTAGTGGCTCGTCGTCTCGATTAGGCAATAGTCGATCCCAGTCCATTTGAAGTCGAATCTTGTTGTCATCGCTGTGCCCCATGCATTCAATTGAGTTCCTCTGAGCCGCCACAGAAGAGGACTGAACACTGAACAGTGACTGTTATTGGCCTCGGGAGAGGAATAAAGGAGGAGGAAGAAACCAAAGATGAGAAGAAGCGTTGCTTGACTCGCCTGTGCACAACGCGCCGACTCGTGGATGGGGCTGTGGCTGTGGCCTGATGAGGTATGGCCAATAATCCCGCCCTTTTTCACCGTCCGCGACCTTTTGCTTTCTTCTGAACTGAACTCAGCCTGGTTTTAGTCACAGGAAAACTCTGGGGAGTCTGGAGGCATTTTGTGAGTTTGTCTCAGGTGTTCAAAAAAAAAAAAAAAAGTCTTTTGCTGCTCTCGATATGCGCTCTATTATTTTTTATAAGAAACACTTACCTAATAAATATAGTTTTTTTTTTCTTAAAAATACTCTTATTCACAAGGAGAGAGAGAATAAAAAAATTATTAGTATAATAAAGAGACTGTGGAATAGAGAACGTTTGTCAAATACCCTGAGCCCCCCAAAACATAAGTGATTAAATGGTGTCAAAATAGGAAGCTATAATTTTAGATATTCTCTAAATGTTTATTATAAATAGGAATAAGTTATATGTGTGGTAATTGTTTTTTATAAAAAGGATACGAGGGAATAAATGGGATTCTTACAAATTTATATTTTTTTGACAGTATATAAATTTATATTTTTACTATATTATTATATTTTTGAAGATATTAGTTCTTTAAAATAATATTGTTGGACAAAAATTAACAAATGTAGTCGGTATAGTATTTTCCCTTTTGGCCAATTCCATTTTTTTTTGTCTGATTGAATTAATTAACAATTTTTCATTTTGGGCAATTCCATGATTTTTTTTGGTCTGATTCAAGCAACATTTTAACTACTTTTATAATAAATCTTATTAGAGTCTCTCAAAAGGTAAAAATTCATCATAATTTGGTGTTGAAAAAATGTTTGTTCTTAAAATTATTTTTTTGAACCAAAAATGTTATGGAAAATGAAGTTCTTGACAAAAAAAATTGTGAGATTATATGCTTGATGGGGCAAGCTATCAAAATAATATAGATACATACATGAATACATACATACACACGTGTATATATATAAACATTTTGTAATTGGTGTTTCTCAATAATTTGTGTCACGTCATATTAGGTGAGAAGCCATTCTCTTATGACAAGTGTTGGAATTTAAGGTAGCCAAATAATTAACCTTTGTGAATTAATGGTGGCAGAAATTTTTTTTTTCTCAATTTAACTTTTGAAAACTTAAGTTACTACAGTAGAAGTTTGATAGTATGATTTGTGTTTGAATTAGTAAAGACAGACTGTTCTTTAAACTTAAATTTGTTTACATGATTATTTGAAAAACAAGTTTAGATAGAAAATGATTAAAAATGACATGAGTTTTTTTTAAATATATAAAATCTCATAATTGATATATTGTTGAGAAAAATTTATAAATACTAGGTAACACTTAATTAGATATTGTTTGATATGTAAAAATTTATATAAATTACAAATAATAAGAATCTTAAGTTTATTAACCAAATAATATTATATTATTAAAATTAGAATTAATTTTTTAATATTTTTTTACCCACAAATATTTTTAGCAACCTAAAGTTTAACAATATATGTTTTGATAAAAAAAATTATATATTTCTTGCCTTCTTACACCAAGTCAGAATGAGACAAAGGGTGGAGGCATAATGGGGTGATAAGATAGTAGAGGAGGCATGATATATGTCCCATGGCAATTTTTCATCACCCTCACCGTAAAAAACAGGTCTTAGGAGTAATTTTTTAAAAGTTGTTTTTTTTTTTGGCTAAAAGCCTAGCTGAAACAATTAGTATGTTTGGAAACTCTGTTTTCAATCGGGTTTATTTTATAAGCCCGATTTACGTAAATCGAGATAAATCTCTTCCACATATTTATCTCGTAGACCGTAAAAGTAACCTCGTAAATTGTAAAAGTTACTTCGTATTCCGTGAATCACGATTTATAAGCACTTATGGAGCTTCCATAAGCTAATCCAAACAAGCCAATGTCTACTCAAACGGATCAAAATGCTCTAGTTGTGCTTTTTAGTTTTTCCCTTTCGATCCCGTGATTCCTGCCCCACCTACTCAAACAGGCCCAATTATATTGTATATGTTTGGTTGGGTGATTAGGAGGTCTAAAAGTACTTATATACGTAAGTCGAGATAATACTCTTATCAAATATTTACCTAATATACCGTAAATTATAATTAAAACACTGCTTTTAAAGTTTCAATCGTTAATCCAAACAAACACATTAATGTCAAAATGACTCATTCTAGCTATTTTTCAAGTCATATGATGCCACATTGATCCTCATTGGGCTGCCACAAGCAATTGCATTAATATATAATTAGTCGACCCCACTTAGTATGATAAAGGCTTTGTTATTGTTGCATAGTTATGGCGAGTTGAGCTTTATAGTAAATGTTTGTTTGGATTAACGGTAGAAACTACTTTTCTAACGTGATTTACGATATATGAGGTAAGTTTGTGAGAGAAATTTTGTTTTAATTTACATAAACAAGCAACCAAATAGGCTTTAAAATGTTAATAGCAAATAAAGCTGTTGGCCAAAAAAACAAATATAGTTGCAATCCCATCTTGTGACTTGTGAGGAAGAATGTTAATTAAACATATATGGTCACACACCTTAATGATGCTGGGTATAAGATTGGCCGAGAGATAAATTTGTTCTTATAAAATCTAATTTCCATATATGGTGTGAAATTGATTTTTAAACTTTAAAAAGTTAGTCATAAATAAATGTGACATGATATTTGAAAAATGATAAAACTTCGAAGCATATTTTAAAATTTATAATTCAATCTTTTCATATGTATAGGTGGAAGAAGTGTAAGTATACTTGTTGAAAAATAAACTATTTCAATTTATTGTACGATAAACAAAATAAAATGCTGATTTTACTGCGTATGGCCAATATCATGGCTAATTTGATTCAAGAGTAAGGGTGAAAATAGGTCTAGCCTGTTAAGGCACTGGATGGCTTGAGCCTGGCATGTGGCCTGTAACAGGCCTTTTTTTTTTTGCCTGAGCCTGGCCTGTTAAGGAGGCTTGTAATTAAAAAAAAATTAAATAGGTAAACAGGCCACAGACTTCCTTAACAGGCCAGGCCGAAAACAAGTCTATTTCAAACAGGCTGAAAACAAGCCTATTTCAAACAGGCCGAAAACATACATATTTCAAACAGGCCGAAAACAGGCTCAATTACATAAATTAATGATCCAAATACATAAATTAATGATCCACTTGAGATGGGATTTGGTAATGGGAATTATGGGATTTAGAGTTAGGATGTGAGGTGTGTGGGAATATTTTTTTAAAAAATATTTTACAGGCTTAGGCCGCCCTGACAGGCCTGTCAGTAAGCCTGAGTCTGGCCTTTTTAAGAAAACAAAGCAGGCCTGAGACTGGCCTTTTAGCCTGACAGGACAGGCCAGAAAAGGCCGCAGGCCCTTGACAGGTTGTCTGACCTGTTTCCACCCCTAATCAAGAGTAAAGCAAGCTCTCAAGCCACTTGGAATAATCCTTGTAAAAAAAACAAAAACAAAAAAAGCCACTTGGAACAACATAAGCAATTTAATAGTATGCAAATAGTGAAAGAGCTCATTTTATGAGTTGGGGCTAACTTATAACCTAACTTAAATTTTTAAAAGTCAGTTAAAATAAGAGTTACTTGTGACATTGCTAATCCAAACATACTTTAAAAAGTTCAACAATAAGTGAATAACATATAACATGTTATCATTTTTGTATAACCTTTCCAAATCATTCTGAGTTAGATCACTATGGAGAGCAACTCTTGGTTTGTAAAGTCGAAGACAACAATAGAGGATGATAGTAAAGATGCCACAAGTCAAAGAGGTGGAAAACACCACCCTAGACATGCATTCCAGATAGAGTGATTGTAGGCAAAATAGAAAATGTCACTTTGCCTGCAATCGCTCTAGCTGAGACCTTATGCACTGAGTCATATTCTCTCACCTCCTTGTCTCAGGCATCTTTATTGTCGTACTTTGTTTCAAACTTACTTAAGTTTCAAAAATTTTAAAGGATAAAGGGTTATTTTATGAATTTAAGGTTAAGGGGTATCTTCTCACCTTAGATTATCAAAAATTGATCTAGTAAAGACCGAAATATTCCAAATGCAGTATGATTAGCCTCAATTAATGCCAAAATCACACAATAATATTAACATTCTAAAGGGTTTAAAAAACCATAAGCAAGACATTTCGCTTACAAGTTTGGAAAGAAAGCAGATAGCTTTTCCCCGATTCATTATTAGTCTTTCAGAGATGCTTAGGTATACAGCCAACTCAGATCAATTAATATGCACTGGGCTTAAAAATTAATATATAAAAAAATGATAAATCAAACAGAAAATTATTACAAAATAGTAAAATTCAAGTTTCCAACAAAAAATAACCTGAGAGTACAAAACAAGAGATGACTCACATAATAATCAACAAACGTAAAAATAACTAATCAGTTATATAAACAAAAAAAACAAATATCATATTTCTTGTGAAACACAAATGTTTCCTCTACTTCTCTAATACTGGTACAAAAAAAGTTTGATGTTGGTATCAGAAGAGTAGAGGGAAAGTTAGGGCACTAAGTTTCATTCCTCAATCAAGAAAACTTGCCTTTATTAGTTAGTTATGGGTAAATTTACAACACAACAAACAGTAAAAAAAATTACACAAATCTTATAGGATAAGAAGAATTTACTGAAATACTATTTAAAATTGTTCTTATAGAGAATGAGTTTTAGATTGTGAAAAACTTGTTCTTGTCAAGAATGATTTTCTTCTATCTTCTTCCTCTCTTCATTACATCACCTTGAAATTTGCCTTGTCTTTTTTTTTAAAAAAAAAAAAACAACGTGAAGTCGTTTACCTTTCACCTCCCCCCTCACTTTTTCCTTTGTGCTCATCCCTCACATTTACCCCACCCTCTTTTATTTAAAAGGGGTCATTTAATAAAATAATACATATTTTTCTAAAAAATTGGCAACTCATTAAATCAGAAAAAATTTAAATATAATCCATCAAATTGCCTATTCATAATTTTAAATTCAATAATGAATATTTTAAGTTATAAAATAATTTTCTTTAAAAAATTTAATCTATAAGATTTAGCTAAAGTTTTTCACTTTCAAGAAACAAAAAATCAGACCGGATAATATACTGGTCACGACACAGGTTCAAGGGTCAATGGGTTAACCACGGTCTAATCGGTGATCGGACCGGCCATATAAAATATTACAATTTAATTAACAATTAGTATCAATTATGATGCCTATACTTATGTAATAATCTCCTTTTCTATAATTATCATATCCTTTTAAATAATTTTTTTCATCATTTTTTTTTAGATTTGTTATTTCTTTACCTACTTTTCTCTTTATCTTGGTCTCCAACCTTTCATTTTCCCTTAAAAAATAGAACAATATATTAGTTAGAAGAATCAAAAAATGTAACCCGGTTCGACCAGTCAAACCACCGGTTTTAACCGGTTCATAACGATCCAAAGTCTAATGGATAAACTAAATTGAACAACTAACCGGTTGGACCGGACAGGCCGGTTTTTTGTACAGTGGTTACTTTACAATTTTTCTTTTAAAAATTATTTCATTTTTTAATCATTATTTATATAGAAAAAATCAATATACCTTCCATAATAAAAATAGAGGATTAGTAAATGGCAACGAGGTAATACATGTCTGTTGCATATTCTATCGGTTAAATGTATCCTCATCAAACACCACGTGGATTAATAAATAATTCCACGCATAGTTTTTTTTTTAAAAAAAAAAACTATAAAAAGTATGACTGATAGAAGATTGTAATCTGAATTTATTGGTCTAATTTTTGTATCAACCATCCTCAACATCAAATTCCTAATATCCAGGAATATCCATTTCGTTAAGCTCTATAAAGAGTAGCATAATGGTAATTATCATGATTACCACACAATTAAATATTAGGGATCGCATTTTCAGGGGATATCAGAAATCATTGATGACAAAAACAAATTTAAAAACGCATTTACGGTTCAAAGATTGTTGCAAGCTGGCCTCTGAGGGTGAGAAAGACCACCCTTCACCACACGCGTCAATGGTTTTATACTTTTATAGAATCTCAGGAAAATGAAATGATGGTATCACAAATTCAATGATAGTACCACCTTTTGCAATTCTCCATCAGCGAAATTGTTGTTCTCCATCAGAAAAAAGGACAAACCTAAATCTAAATCTCAATACATGACATCCATGCTTTCATCAGATTGTTGACAACTAAGAAAAAAAAAAAGAAATCCCCACACTTAAAGGATTTGATATAAATTAAAATTATAACACAAATATGTAGATTCGTTCTCAAGACCGAAAGGCACTGTTATCATCAGCTGGCATACTTCTAATCCAATGGTGAAAGAGACGTAAAGCTTACAAGCAAAACTAACAGCAATCGCGTTGAATCTATACCTTTAATTCATACATGACATAGCTGAAACCAAGACATCCAAAACCGAACAAGGTACATATTTGATGAACAGCTTCCTTCCAGTAAATATTCTTCATCACGGTTGATATCAACGATAAATTACCAATAGAATAGAAAAAAGCTCCAACAATGTCTTGACTAAAAGAAGATCAAAACCTTTCAGCCAGTCTAGCAGTAACTGATCTAAGTTTTGAGTATACCTTACCTGCTGGAGACCCCAAGATTAGGCTACAAAGGGAGTCCCTAGCTATCTTAATGTTAGCAAAAGATCCTAATATGTGAATTTTGGTATCAGCAATCACAATCCTTGTCTTTGTTGCGTTCTCAATCGCAAACTTTGTTTTACCACCTTTACCAGATAATCTTCCAATAGCACGAGACAGGTGGTCCCCTCTAAGTGTTTTAACGTCCTTTATCTCAAAAGATTCAACATAGAGCTCATCTAACCGTAGCAGAGCCACGGCATCTATGACATCAAATCCCAGCATAAAAGCATGTACAAAATCAGCACATTTTTGCAGGTTACTAATGTCAGGTGTATCTGGTCTGGTCTTCAACTCCACCTTCCGAGCCTTCAAATTCATACGGATGTCAATTTTCATCTGTTCATATACTGGAGTATAAATATCCATCCAGGCTTTCTTGAGAGGAGTATATCGGTGTTGTGGAACGGAAACCTTGCGGAACTGAACTCGACCATCAGACATCTCATGAGGTTTCAAAGGCTCAAACTTAGGCTTCGGGGGCAAAGCTTTGGGTTCAGATGGGACAGCCTCAACTTCCATGGAAGAAGATGCCTCGTTGGACTGCATGTTGCAACCGTCTCGAGCACTACCCACAATGAAAGTAAATTTAGAACCTACAAAAGAAACACAACAAAGTTGAGACATCAAATCCACAACATCAGCAATTTTAATGGCTTCTGTATGGGTTCTTCCCTGACAAAAAAGTAAAAGAAAATTACTTCAGCAATCACATTTCACGGCATATCCAAAAACCATCAACACTGATGTAGTAACAGATTTTAGTCATGTTATCGGCTACCAATATCAACTAATACCCGTATCAACTTATACCCCTTCCTCAACACCACTCCTTCCTACATTCAACTCCCATGCTAGACAGCTCCAATGAACAAGGAGTTCCAATTTCTGAGCCTTTATAGAGCTTGAAATCTTTGTAGTTTGTCTTCTTTTAAGGTTTTTGCGCTACCATTAATTCCATTGGGACTGAATTTAGTTCAAGCTCCCAAGTACATACCATGCGACTTCCTTTGGGTTCTAATCAAGTCATTCATTTTTTTTTAACTATTTTAACTGATTCTGATTCTGCAGATTGCCAGGCAATATAGTTCATACATCACGACGGAAGCATTAAGGATATTTCAATAATCCAATTTCGGATAGAAGTTTTTCGTAATCAAAATATCAAAACTGAGTCAGAGGACTTACTGATTTCTTAAAATTTTGTGGATACAAATATTCAATAACGAATTAAGTAGGAGACAAACATACGTGACAGGAAGATCAACAGAACGAGAGAAGTTAACAGTATTGTTCCGGGATCATGGAGGAGATTCAAAACAAAGTGTTCCTAACCAATTATGTGTTTTCCTCATTTATATGTTCTTAACTCGTCGATGTTCGTACTAGTATTAAAAAAATAAAAAGAACAAAAGAACAAAGAGGAAACAGAACTACGAATCAAAAAGAATAAATCACCTGCGGAGGCCGACGACGAAGAAAGAGAAGAAAAACTCAAACAAGAAACTGCCCCACTCAGCCTCTCACGCTCGAGCACGGCAGTGTCTGAGTGTCTATCCCGGTGAAGCTCCGAAGCCGAAGCAAAGCCGCCTGAACGCTTCACGCTAGGGACTCTGAGAAAGACGATATTTTAGGTTAGAGGCGACTAGCCGACTACAGTATCATAAGAATCGTTTTTGTTTTTTTGGGTGGGGGGTGGTTTGGGGTGGATAATATGGGCTGGATTTTTGGGCCTGCTACAACTGGGCTGGGTTGGCCCATTTAAAATTATTGACTTTAATTTTGATATACGCACCTTGAAACATCATAGCATGTACCAAAAAACAATGTTTTTAAACTTAAACAGTCAGTGTTTGGGCCAAAAAACTTGAAAGCAATTAACTAATAATTAACCCAATTGATTAAAAATAACAATAGTGAGTTGGATCTAGTAAAAGGAGATAGTCCCCACAATATGATAAATCAAAATTTGAATATTTATTAAAAGATGTGCATATTCAATAATGTATTGAACAAAATTGTTTTTTATAGAAGAATACGTATACTTAGTAAAAAAGAAATTGATGAATTAAAATATTACACGAAATATTTGGCCAATTTAAATTAAAATATGTTAAGGAAAAGTATTTAAAAGTCATATTTAAAAATTTCATTAATAAGAAAAAGATAAATTTTAATATCAATACTTTATATGTATGAAATCATATAGAGTACTGATAATCTGGTATTTTTATGTATAAAAACATATAAGATCTTTCTAGTCTATAAAATCTCAAATAGAAAATTTTTCACCATGATCAAAGCACTTCCAGATATTCCTCGTGTTAATGGCAATCATGATCGAAATACTTTTGGATGTTAAATCTTCTTTGCTCTCTTTCAACTCCAATGTCGTTCAAACCCATGATCATGTGGGCAAGGAACCTATTCCTCTTATCAAACCAATATGGCACTTGGACATTGACACTTTTAGAATGTTAAATATAAGCATCTCTCTAAACAAGTGTTCAAATCTTAATTCGCTTCCTTTTTTATCCATCCCTTGTCAGTGAGATGCCACCATTTTATCGCAGGGTTGCCCATGAACTGAATCGTTGCCCATTTTGAAAATAACAGCCCATTAACTCACCCATCATGTTTAGCTGTAGTAATGGGCTTTTTGTCAGACAAGTGGATCGAGACTGAAAGAAAGGATGAGTTTTTTTTTTCAATGTAATCAATAAATATAAATATAAAATAAATAATAAGTTGTGTCATTTGTAAATTAAAATAATATGATTCATATTTTTTTTGTATAAAATAAAATTGAACGAATAATTAAAATTTTACAAAAAAAAAATACAATTATCTGTAAAATTAAGAGATCACAAGTGTATTTTTACTTAGTGTAAAAAAAAATTAAATCTATCAAAGTGGATCAAATTTTATTGAAAATTGAAAACGAACTTTTTACGTTTCTAAAAAGCTAAAAATACTTTACGAGTAGTCCATTTTTTTTATCTGAAAAAATGATAGTACTACGTGAAAGTCAGAGAGAAAGGTATCACTATCAGCTAGGTCTAGTTTTACCGGAAAAAACACATGGAGACAAAGAGATCAAATCCCAGGGCCGTCCTTCTTTCTTTAGCTTTCAAACCAATTTGCTCAAATGGGGCATACTTGTGGACCCCACAACTCAGTCACCACCCAAAGTAATTAAGTAACGCACGCACTAACGATCGACCTCGTCCAACTTGCTCGTCCTTACAGTTCTCCTCAATCACCACCTGAAAAAGAAACATACAATACGTGTATTATAGTATTCATTAGGGTATAATTATTAATTAATATATGTATGAACAGTGACATGAGGAAAAAAGATGATAATTATTGCCTGTGACCACCACGACCCTTCACGTCCCTTTTAAACGTTAATGCGGTGCATGCAACTTCTGGTGCATTAAAAATTTAAAATAATAATAATAATAATAAGAGCAATTAAGTTGCAGCTGACTCTGATGTCTCTTTTGTTTTTGTTTGTCATTGTCATTATATATATTACTTGCTTCTGATTGCCAGCTAAGTTGGTCCTGGCAGATTTGGTCCTTGTCACGCTACTACATGGCACTTTGCTTCCTCGTTACCAAAGTTAAACCCTTTTCTTAATCAAACTAATTATCAAATACTTAAGCTTCTAGATCCACTTTCTTGATTCCCTCTCTTTATTAATCTATTTAGTTCTGATCTGCCTTCTAACGGACTCTTTCTGCATATTACTTTCTTCTCAAATCACTCACAGGCACCCAAAAATTATTATTTTATAACTCTCATCTTCTTTAATCTCCCAATAACATTGGGACTTGGAACTCTTAAGTGGCCGTGTGTAATCTATAATCTAATTGTGGATTATTTAAAGTACACTTAAATAAGTGCATATTAGTGCGTAAAACTCCTATTAGGTAAAAATTTTAGGGATAAATATATGCAACATTGTCCTTGTAAGCCTTAAGCAAATAGATTGTTTTTGAAATTTGAATTTATGTCCTTCAAATCATATGGTAACAACTTTACAATTGTTCCGAGGCTCTCTTGAAAAACATGATGCAAAGAAAAAACAATCAAAATTGAAATGACAAAAATGTTTATAGTCCAACATTTTATGTAAAATCTTGATTCAAAGTGATACTTCTAAACATCGTTGTTTTGTGTTTTGATGTCTTATCTTTCTTTAGTTGTGCTAAAAAGAGAACTTTTACTAGACCTGGCTATGCATTCAGTTTTAGGGCCCACTTGGATGGAGAAAAATCAAAGGCAAGAAAAGGAAAATTCAATTTTCCAACTGACAATAATGGTTAGGATCACAATTTTCGTTGGAAATTTTTTTCCCGCCGATGCACATCGTCTAAATGAAAATGGGTTGCCATAAAAAGTAGTGGGAACCTATTTTCCATACTCTTAAAAAATGGCCGAAAGATTCAGATGCCGCTTATGTGATGGTGACTTGATATAAAAAGGTGTAGGATTTGATCTCAATTCACACTACTAGAGTTGGAAAAACAAAGGACGGTGAAGAATAGAGAGGGTGAGTGGCATTTTATCTAGCGGCGACACTGTAACCCGAAAATAGGTGGGTTGGTTCTTCTCCGTATTTTTCATGTTGTTCTCTTCTTCTTTGCTTGAATGTGATGCACCGACCATCCCTGATTTTGTATTGATTTAAGTGAGGATGCCATTGACCACTAGAACTAAGTCAAAGAAGCTGGTGGTGGTAGGAACTCTATGGCTGTGAGAAATTTTTGTCGAGTGAGCATTGACCATGAAGTACACATTTGATGAATGTTGGTTAAATCTTTTATAATGCACATAAGGGAACCGATCTTGTCGAGATGCGATTGGTAGGTGCGTAAAGGTTAACAGCAAAGTTAGAAAACTATCTTATAACCATGACGTCCAAAGTAATTAAATTAGATCACACAAAGTGGGTTTAACCACATGAGGATGATGTGTGTGTTATGGTTACAATAAGATTTACAAAAGAGAGTCATTGTTGCGTGTGAGGCGAGAGAGGCCATCGATTTGTGTAATTTGCTGCCTCTGTCACCCATTCTACCTTCAGCTTCTTCAAGCGATAGAAGATGGCATTGTTCCTTTGAAGTCAGGGCAATCTTTCTTCCATCTTTAGTTTTAGATAAACTAAATAATCAGGTCTAAAGCCTGTCTTGTCCATTTGTTTGCCTCTGAGTGCCATCTCAATCAACAAATCGACAAGAAACTCATATGCTTCAAAGGTCTACATGCGAGATCAACGCCCATTTCCTTCGCAAAAACCACCGTTCGTGGCTCCATCCTTCGCCATCTCCCTTCCAGATTTCACCTTTCGATGGCCCTCAGCTGTCTTTCCTCACACCATGGGCACATATTTCGAGTGTTATATATAGTGGATGAGCAACAATGCTGTGAGTTCACGACTCTCATGGGGTTTAAAATAATGCTTTTCATTTAGAGGCAAAATGGTCTTTCACCTCATTTTCTCATCTCATTTTTTTCAAACCAAACAAAAATTTTCTTATCAACTTATTTTATTCTTCATTGTGAACCAAACAGGTTGACGATAAAATATTTTCCCTTCCCTTCTATTCTTTTTCTTTCCTTTCCATTCCTACCTTTTTTTTAACCCAAACGGGCCCGTAGAAATTTTAGTATGTCTGGAATAGGGATTGGAATCTTCAAAAAAAAATTTTTCAATCGTGATTTATGGAATACGATGTATGTATGTAAGAGGAGAGTTATATCGACTTACGTGAATAAACACTTATAAACTAAGCAGTACCTGTTTGGGAACGCAGTGGAAAATTGATTTTTTTTTTAATGTGACTTTTGTAGAAGCCAAATAGAAAAAAAAAGTCATATTGTTAATGTGATTTATATTTGGATTGACGGTGGGAGAAGTGATTTTTTCTTAAAACCGTGTGAGCGAGCTTATAAAAAAAACTACTTTTTCATCTAAAGTCCATCAAACTCCAATGGATTCTCAAACATTTATAAGTAAGTCAAATGAGCTTATACATGGTAAATATGCTTTTTTTAATCCCAAATGAAATCTCAAACAGACCCGCAAACATTAAACCAAACATATTTATGTCATGTACCATAAATCATAATTAAAAAACTAATTTTAAAGTTTCTAATTCATATTCTAAACAAACTAATCAATCAAATATGAAAATTCTGAGGACTTCAAAATCAGCTGCCTGTCTCCCTCGTTGTTTTGTTTTGCTCTTTTGTGCAAATTGGACTCTCTCTCTCAATCAATCAATCAATCAAAAGCTAATTAACGCGTTTCTAACTAACAAGCCTATCTGCACTCTAATAGGCCATTTGAGATACACAGGAGACAACAGCTACTAAGAAAATGAGACATACAATGCTGCATTTTCATTAAATGTCCGGTCCATGTTCCTATAACTTTAGGGCTACCCCACAAGCCAAACCTCAAAGAAATCAACGCACATGACTCTCTTGATCATTGCCTTGCAGATCCGAAGCACACATCAAAAGCCGAAACTAAGAAAGGAATAGCCAGCTATTAAACAACTAAGCACAAGATAACGATCCTCTAAAACCCACCCTCAGTATATATATATATATACCCCAAACATCCCCTTCATTTCTCTTCATCTCTGTATACTACTATTATTCTAAAGATGGCATTTTTGCGGCAAAAGTTTCTATTCTCAGCTCTAATCTCAATCCTCTGCTTTTCCTTTGAGGTTTCTTCAAATAGAAGGGTTTATACGCCTCCAAATGTCACACCTTTGACTAGTTCTTTTCCTCGTGTTCCAATTGATCGTGGGTTTTCTAAGTCCTTTGGGGCCTCAAATATTCAGTATCTCAATAATGGGTCCATGGCCACTCTGGCTCTTGACAAAAATTCAGGTACGTTTGGACATGAATATATATATATATATATATATGATGATGATGATGCTCTTGTATTAACAATAAAGTTGGAGTCTTTAGAAACTTCTTATGATACTCTTTTGATTATTTTTGCTTTTCAGGCTCTGGTTTGGTCTCACAAGGCAGATACTACTATGGATTCTTCAGTGCAGCCATCAAACTACCTGCTGGTCTTTCATCTGGTGTTGTAGTAGCCTTCTATGTAAGCTTCAATTCTTAGCTCATGTCCTCGTGAACATGACACTTGAAATTTCAGTGTCTGATTTGTGTTTCATTCTCAGTACCTGCTTCTTTACCTTTCATCAAAATCTGTTAAGGATTGTGATCTTCTAAATCTTATTAATATGATTATCTTACAAGAGGACATATATCAGTTGTCAAATGCAGATAAGTTCCCTCACAACCATGATGAGATTGATATTGAGCTTCTGGGACATGACAAGAGAAACGATTGGGTTATTCAAACCAATTTGTATGCAAATGGAAGTGTAAGCACTGGAAGAGAAGAGAAGTTCTATCTCTGGTTTGACCCCACAAAGGAGCACCATTACTACAGTATCTTATGGAACAGCTATCACACAGTGTAAGCCACTTAATTTATCATATTCCATTAATCAAGTTAGCTAAATTAAAGAAGAAATAGGAATATTATTTTTAAATTTGCTAGCTAAAATCCTTTTTTAACATGAATATTTAATGTCAGGTTTTTAGTGGACAATATTCCAGTGAGAGAGTTCATCCACAGCGATTCATATCCTTCTATATACCCATCAAAGCCAATGTCTGTGTATGCAACAATATGGGACGCATCAGATTGGGCAACACATGGAGGAAAATACCCAGTGAATTATAAGTATGCTCCATTTGTTGCTTCTTTCACTGAAATGGAATTAAGTGGTTGTGTGGTTTCAAATCCTTCAGAAACATCATCATCATCAGCTTCTTCTTCTTCATCTTCTTCTACTACTACATGCTCAAAATCTTCTTCAAGTACTTCAGGCTTGGACCCTGCAAATGGACCTGAGTTCTCTAAGCTGTCTCAACAGCAGATTGCAGCCATGGATTGGGCAAGAAGGAAACTCATGTTTTACTCTTATTGTAATGATAAACCCAGATACAAAGTCATGCCTCCAGAATGCCACTGAAGAATACGCACCTATATTATTTGTCATTATTATTATTTTTTAAAAAAACTTTATACAGATATAGATTTTTTAAGGGAAAATCAGTGAAACCCCCACCACTTTCTCATGTTTCAACAAGGTATTCCTTTTTCACCTACCCAGTGGGGTGGAAGGAATAATGTTGTATTTGTATGTTTAATTCTTTGGCGCAAGGATTGGAACAAAGATAAACAATATTGTAAAAGATCAATTCCAGATAAAATAAATCTCTATCTTATCTTTTTGTATATTAGAACTAAGTGCTTGCTAGAAGAAGCCCTAAATTGTGGTTTTAAAAATAATTTTATGTAAATTGAGATAAAACTTATCTCATTTATTTACCTTATAAATCATAAAAACACTTTTAAAAAGCTAAAACAAACTATCACTCCACTTCATATAATTCTTTTTTTTTATATTTTTGTTGTTGTTGTTGCTGTGAAGAGTTCTCAAAACTTTGGTTCATATGCGAATAATTGTTTGACCTTCAAAACTAAAAAGTGGATTTCATTAAACTGTTTAATCTGTACAAATAATCTTCTATCATTAGAAGATTTGTTATTTCACTAATATGACATCAGAAAGTTATTTTTCTCATATTTAATAATGGCTTGTTTGGTTGGGCTTATGCTTATACATAAGCCCGATTTAAGTAAATCGAGATAAAAGTCCTCCACATATTTACTTCGTAGGCCGTAAAAGCTACCTCGTAGATCATAAAAATTACCTCGTATTCCATAAATAACGATTGAAAAGCACATATGAAGGTTATCCAAATATACCATAAATTGATTTGAGGCTTTGAAATTTTGCTTGGCCATTTTGAGCGAGACAAACTTCTCCCATTATTTTAATTTTGAAGCATGGATCGTTGAGAATATAAAGTTGATTAAATTAAGAATAAATAAAAATTAAATGAAGCAAACTTAAAAATTCATGGATCCAGAATGTGTGCTTTTAATTACGTGAGTTTGAAGAGTTATCCTGATTGGTTCTCCTGGGGAAAGTCACTTTAACGTTCATTGTTACAAATATATTTAATATGTGTCCATAAGTGTTTTTCAATCGTGATTTACAGAATACGAGGTAGCTTTCACGGTCTACAAAGTAAATATATAGAGGAGTTTTATCTCAATTTATGTAAATATGGCTTATACATAAATATAAGCCTAATCAAACAAACCTAAATGATATTAAAACAAGAAACAACGTCGTTTTAAGTTTGGGAGAACATTTAGATTCCAAAAAAATAAAAAAATGGTTTCAGTGACAACTCTAGAGACATTAATTGATAAGTTCAGGGGCACGATTAACAACTCCACAATATCAATTTTTCATTTTTTTTCTCTAAAACGGGACTTGAATGTAATTCTCCCTTTTAAGTTTTAATATTATAGGCTTTAGGCCTCTGGACCCTCTTGTTCTAATCAGAGAAATAAATGAAAAGGTTCAAGTGTAAATTCAACAACTAAGTTTTTCTCAATGTACATCTGGTATAAATAAATTTTGAAAGGTGTAAAAATAATAATAAATAATTAAAAGGGATGCAAATTTAATAAAACTGTTAAATTTGATCTAACGGTATTAAATTATAAGAGAGGAAAACCGTTAACGACATTATGTCAAATTTAACGATTTTATTAAATTTATACTGTTTTTAATTATTCATTGTTATTTTTATCACTTCCAAAATTTATTTATATCATCAAATTGTTAAATGTACACCAGCGATAAATGAAATTGAGAAAAGACAGAGAATATCCACATGAACCAAACAATCAAGTTTGAGGGACAGGGCCATGTGGCTCCAACCACTCAAATTCAGAGAAAGATTCTTCACTTCACCGCTCTCTCCCCTGTTTGTTTGTCTAAATTATCAACAAATCATGAATTCCATGCAAACTTGAAACTTAGATATTAATCATCTTGTGAGGCAAACGAACTCAGTCCCACAAATCCAATTTTTTCAATCCACTAAATGCGGCTTAATACAAAATATTGCTTACATCCTTCAAAAATTTAAAGACTTGATGGCACAACATCAAAAAATTCCATATCCATCTTATCTTTTCTTATTTTATTCATAATCTCGATGGTGTATCTGTATCAGAATTGTGAAGCATTTGTGTCATCTTCATTCTATCAACCAAAAAAAAAAAGCCACCTTGATTAACGATTACATTGTGGATTTGTGGCATGCGTTGCTAAAAAAAGCCATCCCTAGTAACCCCTCAAATCCGATGCTTCTTCCGGTTGGAAGAATTGCTCCCCACACTATAGATTGAAATGAATCGACCATTTAAATTCATTAGTCGACAATGAAAATACATGAAATATACTATATGTGTTTGTGTGTATTGCCAATTACCTTGAGCCGTTTGATTGAATTTTCTCAAAAGCATCCTCTCTACAAAATTGGGACAAGAAATTTTTTTTCAAAACTCCAATAAAACCAAAAAATCACAAACTATATATTTGTCATTTAAAAGGTGCTGGGGATGGACGCATTTAATTTCTCATAATAATGATAATAATAATATTGCTACAACATTATTGGATCTTCCGCGGCACGGATTTCTTGAGAAACAAAGTCATAGGCATGTAGGTTCAGGGCCAGACCGACTACTATTCATCCATAAACCGGTTACTGGTACAAATAACATAAAGAAATGTAACCAACGTTTATTGGAAAAAGCTACCCCAAAGATTTGGGATTATGATTAGAACTGTCAATAAGGGTTAGCTTGGCCTTAAAAGGCTAACCCTTAACAAATTCGGGTTTAAAAGAGCCGGGCATTAAAAGTCCACTTATCTAAAATCTGACTATTTTTTTAAGTCCAACTCTTAAACATAAGAGTTTAGGGCTAGCCCGCGAGCTTTAAGATCCTCATTTAATTTTTTTTATTCTAAAATATCTAAAACTAAGAAAATAAAAATAAAAGAAAAACAAAAACGAAACAACTTGTCTTCATCTTGTTCAAGAAACAAAATAACTGCTTTGATTAAACTTATAAAATTAAACTACATCAAATCATTGTCAGCAACATTGATGTTAATAAAATATGGCTCTAATTTCAAAAGAACTATAAACTAAAAATCAAACAAATCCTATACCAAAAAAATAAAGAAAAATAAATATGAAACTTCTTTTATATAAGAAGCAATATTTAGTAATTAGCACACAATATAAGTTGGCAAAAAAAAAAAAATTAGTACACAATAGTTATATAAGAATTAACTGTGCATATTCAAAAATATGAATCAAAGAGTGGGAGGGGATGGATGAAAAATAATAAGAAGCAACACTTTGATATAAATGTTCACTTTAAACTTCTCATGAATTCATATCAATTTCTCCTCTTTTACTACTTAAGCATAAACATTTATAGATATTTTTTCCCCTTAACTTCTCTCCAAATTCTCAAATTTTTGAACCATAAAAATGCCAATAATTATAATAATTAAGCCATAAGGTAGACATCAATAACAAAATAATAAAATATTTATCTTCTAATCTCATTCAATAAATAATATTTTATTGAAAAACAAAATTGCTAGCTTAAACAGGTTAGCCTGGGTCATATAAGGCCGGCCTTTTTATTTAGTCTTCCCTTTACATCCCGTAAAATATAAATCCGAATTTTAATTTAAAAGGGTTTAAAAAAACTAGTTTGACAATCTTAAGTCTCAACCCATTTTAAATCATGATAGCAAAAACATAAGTAAATATTAAGATCACTTCTTATGTAAGAATCATAGAAGTACTGAAATATGCATAAAACGTCATACATGACAGGATATAAAACATTAACAATAAAGATAAATAAAAGAATTTATCAGTTAGGAAAACAACACAAAATGAATGAAAATCAATTCCTTTTTGTGAGAAAGGTTCATAGCGCTATTGAAACTGGACTGGACAATAACCCATAACCTATAAACCCTATGGCCCATGAGAGCACATTAATGGTTAAGAATTGGGTATCCTGAACAATCCAGACTCAGGTTTCAAAGTGAGCAGGTGAGTTGGATTTTATAGGCATCTGAAAATTTTTCTATAATTCTACCCCACCTAGAATGTTAAAAAACTAAAAGATACTATTATACATCTAAAAATACCCCAAAAAATTAACTGGAATATTGCAATCACCAACTAAACAAAATGTTGCAGATTAATTTTAACGGAAAAAAAATGCATATGATTATAAATTGAGCTGACAATGTTTGGAACGAGTAGTTAGGTGCATAAATTAATGCCAAAATAACACAATAATAACGACATTTTAAAGGATTAAAAAAAGGCATAAGCACGACATGGAACTTACAAGTTTGCAAAGCAGTCGTCCTTGGTTGGCGATGTGAAGAGAAGTGAATGGAAAAAGAAAGATCCGGATGCTTCTTAGTAAGCAGTCGTCCTTGTTTTACTACTTACCAAATTTGTGTCCTTAGCCCGATCAATACACGCACCGCTTCTAGTATGTGATTGGAAATACATAAAATTATGTTTTCAAACTATAGTTTGTGTAAATAGAGATAAAATTACTCTCACATATTTATCTCGTAAATTGTAAAAGTTATTCTTAAAAGCTAATCCAAACACACACTAAGAAGGTACTCTTGTTGATCCCATGTTAGAGAAGTGAATGGAAAAGCTTGGAGTTCACGAACTGTGCACTTTGAACTTTCAATTTGGGAGTGGCTGGGAGGAACCAGTTGATGTGCAGGGAAATATGGACCGTCCAGGTTCATCTGGACGGTCCAGATTTAAAATTTAAAATTTTTATTTTTTAAAAAAAAATTATTTTAATAGGTACAAAATCTAAAATAAAGATAATATTTTAATTAACAGTTTTTCAAAAAATATTTTTTTTATTTAAAAATCACAAATTTTAAAAAAATCAAATTTGGACCGTTCAAATTCGGATTTAGACGGTCCAGATCCGAATAGGCATCGAAACAGGTTCCGTCGCTAGGAGGGCAAGAAGGAGATTTTGTAATTATATGAGGAGGTATAATTTCCAGGAGATTTTTAAATTTTGTAATTTCAATGGTGGCGGTACGTCTCATTGCTGATGACTCTGCCATGAACCAAATTAGCAACCTCAAGTCATTCATAATGTATTTACCCATAAGTCATAACAAGATAAATCAACTTTTTCATTTTCTTTGAGGAATTGCTAGCAGAAGATGTAGGAGTAAAATAAGCACCAGACTATAATAATTGACTGTGTAATGACACATCATGATATTAATGTCATTTAACTTTTTAGGGTATACCACATGTTTATAACCCTGTAAACATATTTTGATAATCATACTACTTAATATTATATATCTCTCTATATACTACTATTATAATTAACACTTTCATGTATAACACTCCCTTGTATAATGCATGGGCGGATATAGCTTGTTTCACTCACAAGTTATTAATTAATATGATAAGTAGCCTCATTTCTATAAAAAAGAAAACACAAATTTGAATTCTGGGAAACATATTTATTAGGAGAGATAAATGCTCTTTGCAATCTAAATTTTAAAAGAGGAAACCTGAATCAAATAAAAAATATGAAATTTGTAATTTATAATTTCCCCAGGTTCAGAATGAGAGGGGTCCCAATTTGTATTTTCAATATTTATTTGATATTGTGAATAAAATATTTTTGTGAAAAATATAATTTAGCATAAAATTATTTTAAGTAAGAAAATATTCAAAATAAGTTTTTTATAAAAAAATTCAATATTCATTAAATAAAATAATTATATGGTCCACAATCATAGTATGGCATAATTGTAGGGAGATTAAAACATTATGATTTAAAGACTTATTTATGAATATAATATCAGGTCATTATTTTATAAAAGGATAGAAGATGTTAAAATCAAGTGGGGTCAATAAAAATATGGATAAATTATTTCCGTGTCATCATTCGCAAAATTTTGAGGCAAGAAGATCGAGAGCTCTGTTAGGGCTTACTTCCAATGATAAATGTGATGAAGAATAGAATGGCGGTGGTGTTGGAGGCGAGTTTGGTGAAGCGTTGGAGAACTCGTCTGAGGAAGTAAAGAAGAGTGGAGAAAATGAAAAAAGATTCTTTTTAAAAAATATTAAGAGTAATTAGAAGTGATGTAATTAAAGAGAAGAGGAAGAAGATTATAGGTATTTTTACGCTTTTATGAAAATATCTTTTAAAAAGTCAATAAATATTTAATAGGGTTAATAAAGATGAGATCTTTACTCTAAAAAGTTCTTTAAGTATTTTTGCATTTGAAGTTTGATTAACGTCACAACAACACTTTTTTTATGAAGCAAACTTAAAAATTCACGGATCCAGAATTTCTGTTTGGTTTTCTTGGGAAAGCCACTTAACGTTCGTTTTATCGCTTTTAATGATGTTAGAGGTTTGGACCTCTGGTTCTGATCAGAGACCCATGAAACAGAGAAAAGAGAGAGAATAACCCTTCAAACAAACAATCAATTTTGAGGGACAAGGACCAGTGCCTCCCTGCACTGAACTGAAGCTTTATTTCCCCGCTGTAGGCCACAGGTCCATTCAAATACTACAAAGAAAGATTCTTGACTTCACCCCTCCCCCATTTGTTTGTCCAAATTATTAGCAAATCATGAGTTACATACAAACTTGAAACTTTTTGCAAATTCACACCTAAGAAAGATTATGGGCCAAGAATTCATCTCATGACGCAAAACAGCTCACTCTAATAAATCCAATTTTTTCAATCCTTGCAAATAAATAGTTTAGGATGTAGGATAAATAAGACAGGAGAGGAGTAAAGAGAGAACAGCCAGATGGAGATAAAACACCGGCTACGCATTCATTCAAGTAATCCCACTAAATGAAAGGAAAAAAAAAAGTCAGGGAGCTGTATAGCACACAAGAATTTCATCATCGTCTTCATAAAGAAGCCTATTATTTATTGATCTTTCCCACGAAGCTACGTACATGTTCAAAGCCATGCTGGCTTCTCCAAGGGAGTAACAACGGCCTTCACTTGCAAGTAATTTTTAAGACTGTAAATCCCCTTTTCTCTGCCTTGACCACTCATCTTGTATCCTCCAAAAGGAATTGCAGCATCAAATGTATCAAAGCAATTTACCCACACTGTCCCAACTCGCAACGCTCGAGTCAGAGTGTTTGCTGTGGCTATGTTTTTCGTAAACACCCCGGCTGCGAGGCCATAGCGCGTGTTGTTTGCTCTTCTAATCACTTCATCGAGGTCCCTGGAAACAACCAAAGAATCAGTGCAAGAAGAAAACAGAGATAATGAGCGACTGTCTTGATCCTTAAAGATGTCAATTTTTCTCAATCAGGTTCTTCATTTCTCAAGTCCACATTGTAGTCCTTCAACTTGACTCCCATCTTTGGCCATAAAAAAACATTGACTTCCAACAACATAACAGCACTCACATAAACTATGAACAAGGATAATGTGACAATCAAACAGTGAATGTTGTTTTGTTGTTAAGACACGTCAGCATTTTCGTCCTTCGACAATTTGCTGTTTTGTGTGGTATTCGTGGAATAAGTCACTTTAAAGGACAACAATGACATGCCTTATAATGGAGAACCGGATGAGAAAATTGACATTATGACCAAAACTTCTAACTACTCCAGAAGAGGGACCATTGTACTCACTTGAATTTCAAAATGGATTGCACAGGGCCAAATATCTCATCCTTCGCAATCAACATATTGTCCTGGAATGTTTTTATAATAAGTAACACTTGAAGCCAGATTTTCATTTCTATCTTAGATATGATGCCTATGCAAGTAAAAGATATACCTGAACGTTTGTGAACACAGTGGGCTTGATATAGAAGCCTGCATCTCCCAGTCTCTCTCCTCCAGTTTCTAGAGTGGCTCCACTATCAACACCAGATCTTATATACTTCAGTATCTTCTCAAATTGTTCAGAGTCAATCTGGTTGTTATGGTCATACATGAAATTGTCAGTGTGTGATTGTTCCACAATAAAACAGGAAAATAATCAATTAACATTCTTTCTATGCATTTACACCCCGTGAAGCGTCAAACTTGGGAGTTGTATATTTCAAGTCATCACTTCATTGTTGAGTTAGTGAAGCACAATAATGGGTAACTGTCAATATATCAGATCAAAAAAAAAAAAAAATCTTTGAAACCATTAGTTCACAAATGTGGTACCCTATAAAAGGTTTGTTGCAAATTACCTGAGGACCTTGCTCTATTCCTCCTTTGAATGGATCACCGACAACACGTTTCAAGGCACGCGCCTTTGCTTTTTCAACAAATTCATCATATATACTTTCATGTACAAATGTACGAGACCCAGCACAGCAGCATTGTCCCTGTAGTCAAAAGAATGTTCGTCAATCAAATTTAACAATAATTCTAAGAGACGTGACTACATAGAAAGGTCCAATATAACTGCACATGTTACACATATACATAGGCGTGTTTGTGTGTGTGAAAGAGAGAGAGAACAGAGGAGTAACCCTAATTTTTTACAAACCTGATTAAAGAATAATGCAAAGTGTGCGGCCTCTACAGCTTCATCTACATCAGCATCTGCACATACAATGAAGGGGGATTTCCCTCCAAGTTCCAAAGTTACAGTCTTCAGATTACTTTTTGCTGCCAGTTCAAGGACGATTTTTCCAGTATCAGTTGATCCAGTAAAAGCAACCTGCGAAAGGTATAGAAAGTTCAGGCTCCATTTCAATGAGTTAATTATGAAATTAGGATTTGAAACTTCTTCACATGCCTAGAAATCGGAAATATTAATGTCAGATTAGTAAAAGTACTATCACGGAAAGGGAAAAAAAAATCTTTCCAAAGCAACTGGTGTAACTTCAATCATCTTATTCTGAGCCAGAAACTCATTCATACAGCAATGAAATACTATACTTGACCAACAAAGGATTTGCAAATGTCAAGCTCCAAAACAGAGTGAACAACAACCATAAGAGTGGAGGGAATGACTCATACTTGAAACAAACGAGTACTCTTACAAACTTAAGTATTTTAGTACCTTGTCAACATCCATGTGACTAGCAACAGCAGCACCAGCAGTTGGACCAAAACCAGATATAACATTTAAAACACCAGGAGGAAGCCCAGCCTGCCAGATTGATGATAAAATCAGTAATGAGAATTGGATATACGTACAACAATCTATTAATTTCTTCCCTATAAAAAAAAATGAGTTCAACCACATGAAGAGATTCAAGCTTATCAAAATCTCAAATGTTGAGTAATTACGTATCCAGAAGCTAGACTAATAAAGATACATAACTCAAGCTACAAATCATCCGTTGAAATTCGAAAAGTAAGTTTTGTTTTCACAAAAGAAAAATGTGTATCACTCAATGTCACCCACCTCATGGAATAGCTTTGCTACATATAAAGCAGATAATGGCGTTTGTTCAGCTGTTTTCAAAACGATGGTGTTGCCACATGCCAACGCAGGCCCAACCTTCCATGCAAACATGAGAAGAGGGAAGTTCCAGGGAATGATCTGACCGGCAACACCAATTGGTTCATGCAATGTTTGCACATGATATGGTCCATCGGCAGGAACCGTGAGGCCATGAATCTTATCAGCCCAACCTGAAGAATTCAGACGTAGAAGCATTACAAATTTTGAACTAGCATAGAATCTATCATAGAAGTTAAGTTTGTATATTAGTTAGCCCTCGTACCAGCATAGTATCGAATTAAACGAACAAACATCGGAACTTCAATTTGAGCAGCTTGGGCATATGGCTTCCCATTATCCCAGGTCTCAAGTGTCGCAAGTTCATCGTTATGCTTCTCAATAAGATCAGCAGCACGCAACAATATCTTTTGTCTTTCCTGTAAAAAGCAAAGTTCAGAACTTCAGATTTTATGGCTTAGTACGCAGTATAAAGAAAAATTAGAAATTATCGTAAGAGGTGAATACATAGGCTGTCATTTTTGGCCAAGGCCCTTCATCAAATGCCTTGCGTGCAGCGACAACTGCACGATCTACATCTTCAGAGTCACCCTCAGCAACATGTGCAATTACTTCCCCTGTCCTGGGGTCCAAAGTTGGAAAAGTTTTGCCTAAGGCCAGAAAAGAATCACAGCAGTAACTCAGTACGATGGCTTTAAAAATTGAAAATACGATCTGCTTTTTTAATCTCGTTCTTTTTTCTTTTCCTTCGTTTATCTTTCAATCTTTCCAGGTCAAATGCAACCTGTAGACCCTAATTTCTTGGAAGTGTTGACCCAAAAAAAAAAAAGAGAGAGAGAGAGAGAGAAACTCACCAGAAGCAGCATCCACGAATTTCCCACCGATTAGGAGCTGAGTGTGTTCCACTTGAATCGATGGCTTAATCGGTTCTTCAAGAGCAGCAGAAGCAGTACTGTATTTACTCAGTCCTCTGCTCAAGTAACCATTCCCACCTGAAGCGTTTATTTTCAAGCATTTGAGTCAGAAAAATAGGGTTAATAACTTGTAAAGGTTTTGGAGGCAAAACACGCATTAAACATCCATTAAGAGTAGACCTTTTAATCCGAACATGTGCGCCCATGTTAATATGATTTGTACCAGAAAATAACTATCAGATTGATCCCACTGAAAATAACGTTTGCCCTCAAATGGCACTGAGAACTTGTACTTTAGTCGAGAAAAATACGAATCCGAACATCCGGAAATGATAAAGAAAGCTTAGTAACTGAGGGGGCCCAAAGAAGCAATAAATGAGTTGTTAAGACCCACAGGTACGATATTCTTCTCTAACATATCCCACCCTCCCCGCATCATTCCCTCTTACTGTTTATTTTCGTTGACCTTGATCCAGTACGATCCACGATAAATTGAAGTCTAAACTAGACGACGGATCAACAGATATTTCAAATCCACAGTGAATCAAACTCATCAGGAGAAAAGAAATCCGAGGCGAAAAATTTTAAAAAGTTCAGAAGAAGTTACATAACATTCGGTTCAAACATTTTCGGAGAAACGAACCATATTTATCGAAAAAACAAACAGATCACAAAGTAGATTGATATGAAAAGAACATGAAAGCGATGAAGAAGTAATACCTCCCCGAGCAAGCAAAGAAGCAGAAGCGATAGAGCGAGAGAGCAGCCTTGAGATCCTCATCGATGAAGCCATTTCTTCCCCCTAGGCTGTTCTTACTGGCAGTGTCGTTTGTATTGGAATGGATGACTATAGTGTATATATACACGCAAAATGAGAGTGATGGGATAAACTGATGTGATGATACTATTTCCAAATTCTGATTTCGAATATCTTATATTCTTATCCACGACTTTAAATAACTCCGAAACTCAAATTAAAAATTCTACGCATATCATAATTTTCTCGCCGATTATAACCATTCTATACACACACGTATAGGGACTCAACTTGCGAAAAACACGCACCTATTGAGGAAGACGAAGAAAAGCAAAACGCATGGCATGGACCAGGCGATAAGCGCTGAGCACCTAACACGAGATCCTGACGTGGACTTTTCATCTGGAAGATAAAAATTAACGAAAATTTCACTGGAGCCTCATGTAAATTTACAATCAACATATGAAAATTTTATGTGTGAAAAGGCATTAGTACCCTCATGTAAATTTACAATAAACATATGAAAATTTGCCACTACAATTGGCAAATTTACAACAACATATAAGATAATTAACAACTTCCATTTCCCATATTTTCAACACATTATTTTATATATTGTTGTAAATTTGCTTAGTTGTAAATTATGTTCGAAATATGGGAAATGAGAGTGGTAAATTCCCTCATGTGTTTTTGTAATTTTACTAATTATAGTTGTAAATTAAGTTGGGAATATGGAAAATGAGAGTTGTTAATTTTCTTATTTGTTGTTGTAAATTTGCTAATTATAATTGTAAATTTGCTTATATCTATTGTAACTTTACATAAGGGAATCAGTGTTATTTCACTCTAAAATTTAATTTAATTTTGTTTTACGAGTACAGTAAAATTTTAGAACATTTTTGGGTAAATATAAGTTAATTTGCTATGGTGGGGTATAATGAAATTTTCCCTAAGAATTATAAGAAAAAAATATTCTTTTTATCTATTTTTTTAATTTTGTGTACCCCAATCTCTATATTTTTTATTTGTTTATAACTACTTGGTCCTTAAACTTTGATCCAATACGACACAATCCATATAGTTTAACTATTGAAAATATTAGTTTTTATATTTAAAAAAATAAAATTGTATATTTCATTAACCTTAAGAATTAAAGTTTTAAATCGATAAAGATATAGGCATAAGTTGCAACGAATTAGAGTATAAAGTTCAAGTTTCTTTTAACTACGTTGCACAAGTCAGAATTTATGAATTAAGCTATAATCGAGAGAAAATTATACGGACACAGAATTTTTTCTAAAATAAATATATTAATATATAAATATATATGTTTTTTTAAAAATGCAATTATCATTAAAGAAAAAGATAATAGTCTACAATCACCGTAGAATAGGATTGTAGAGAGGTAATAAGACAACCTCCTATTTTTAAGACTCTACCAACCTGACCATGATGGAAATATGATAGCAACATGGATATATCTTTATATGAAACATTTTTATACCTATCTAAGTCCAAAATAGGGGGAATGATTTGTTTCTTGTAACAATAGATTCTGAAGAATCTATCATCATGATCTAGAAATAGTGTAGACTGTGAAATCCATAGCAAAGCTCCTCCAAGGCAGTGTAATGAGACAAATGGTTACAGAGATATTTTCTTCCATATAAAAAATTTAACAGTTTGAACTTAGAAAAAAAAAAAATCAATGAATGGCATATCGAGTGTGCATCTCTTGGTAGGGTTTGGATGGTCTCCATATCAATACCATACCTCCAATCATTTTTAATACAATCTCATTCATCCAGTTTCTTTTTTTTTTTTTTTTACCGGCAATTCGTCCAGTTAATTTAAAGACTATATATTCATTATTTTTTATTATTTTTAAAATTTTTTAAAAAAATTTAAAAAAAATATCATTTAAACTTCAAAATCCCAAATAAATGATTTAACAATAAAATGATTTGTTAATTACATTACTATTCTTGTTAATCTATTAATGATTTGTCAACGAGATTTTGAAGTTTAAAATGTATTTTTTTAGAATTTTTTTAAATTTTTTTAATACAAAATCATAATACTTTTATGATAATAATGAAATGAATAATATATTTGCTGGTAAAAATGAATAATACATTTATTATAACTAATAATTTTATCATGTTTTTGTAAGGAATTGAGTCTGAAAAGAAGGTGGATAGAGATCCAAGTCTATGGCTTGTACTTACTGTTTACCTGCCAATTTCTTGAGAAAAATGGATATGGCTTTCGTCTCCTTTTCCTAAAATTTTACTGTTTTAGTGTAGTTTTAGGTGTAAAATGATCGATGTGGCTTCCCTCCACTGCTAATATTTTTTTAAAAATAATACTGTTTTGGTGTAGTTTTAGGTGTAAATGATAGGATTTTTTTTTAAAAATAATGTCTAATATTTTTAAAGTATTTTTCTGATTTTTAGCTCCAAAAATTACTTTAAAATATTTTTTGGTGTTTTTAACCATTTAAAATGTTTTTTCAGTTTTACCCAGTATCTTAGAAGACTTACTACAATTTTACCATTAATGTATTTTTTTTAATAGTAACGAGCACCCAAAACTTAAAATACTGATTTATTATTCCCACCCACTCTAAAATATTTTTCCAGTAACACCTAATATATTAAAATAATTTTTGAAGCTGAAAAAATAATTAAAGTTAAAATTACAATCAGTCTTATAAGATACTGAGTATAACTGAAAATATAATTTTAAGGGGTTAAAATCTTAAAAAATTATTTTAGAATACTCCGTGTTACTTAAAAAATAATTTAAGATACTAAATACTTTTAAAAAAATAATTTAAAAATATTAGACACCATTTTTAAAAAAAAATCAGGGGAGAATTGTTAAAAAACACCTTGCAAGCAAATTAATTGCTCATTGCTACCATTGCACACGGTGGGTGGTATGTTGCACACGGGTGGATGATATTTTGCACATAAGGGATGGTGTTTGCACTTTCGCATGGATGCTTTTTTGCACATGTGGATGCTAATTGCACATGATGGATGCTTGCTTGCACATTGGTACCATTTAGTAATTAATTTACTTAAAATATATTTTTTAACCATTTTCCCAAAAATCAGTCCTATTATTTTATAAACAAAATTCCATCAAAACAGTATAATTTTAAAAAAACGATTGATAGCGAATAGTATGGCAGAGGAGGCAAGCCACATCCCAAAAAAACAGGGTTTCTCATCGCAACATTTGTTGTGTTTTTTCCCCTTTGCCAGACAATTTTTTTTCCTTTTTGGGACGTGTGCCTTATCAGTTTTTTATTTAATCGAGTACAAAGCATGAGGTCATATGTTACATATAGATAGCTGGAAAAAAAAAAAAAATATATATATATATATATATATATATGTTACCTATAGTATAAATACATATTTGTTATAAATTTATATTTTATATTAGTGATATAATTATAAGGGGAAATTTTATTTAAATTCATCTAAAATATCAAAATTTAAATTTAAGCTTATATTTTTAACAAATTCTTAATCAGATCAAGAGGTTTTATAAGAGATTTTTAAATATTATTAAAAGACCAAAATATTCTATGTAGTTAAAGAAAATTGAAAAAAGGTGTAGGCCTAATTTTGTTTTTATTGTTTTAAAAATATATAATTGAGATTTTTCCTTTTTTAATGTTATGAGTATCATCTAAAAACAATAAACATCAAGATTAACATTACGATTTCACAAATCACGCAGGGTTGATCAATTCGTCTTTAATTATAGTCTTCAAGATTTAGTCAATATCACTTTTTTTTTTTGGCCGGTAGTCAACATCACATTTTCATTATATAATAAAAAGGAACTAAAAATCTATAATTGAATTGATGCAAAGTTCACAATTTCCGTAATCATTACGTTGGGTTGAAGATTCACGATGGTTAGTACAGATGTAAATCATCATATACTTTTATTATTTCAAGGATTATGCTTTCAATTTTAAACCAGAATAATGATATGGGAGTGAACTGTAACATGAACAAAGGATGATTGTATATATGTAAGCATACTATCTTAAAGATTATTGTTCCTTTGTTTCGTGAATTTTATTTACACTAAAAGCATAGCGAGACCCTTATTCTTAGAGAAACACTGAAGACGAATTAATCATTTTGAAAGTGATTTGCAAAATGTAAAAATTAATTTTAACATATAGAAGAAAATTCCATGAATCTTTAATTTGTTATCATGTATTATTTTATCTTTATTTTTTAATTGATTTATTAGGTAAATCCCAATTAAATTTGGTTGAAATAATTATTACACCTACTTTTAATTTTCTTTTTTTTAGCTATAAAGGGGTATTCTAGTATTTTAACAACATTAGAAAAATTCTTAATGAGACCTCTTCACTTAGTTAAGAATTTATTAAAAATATAGATCTGAATTTGAATTTTAGTATATCAGATAGATTTAAATAGGATTCTCTCTAATTAAAATATCTCATAACACATTGAAGCTGGTCCAAATAATATGGATATATAATGACCCAAATCTAATTTTAAATCTTTAAATGTTAGGTGTCATTTTGGTATTGATAAATTTGCATTATGTTGTGTTGGTATTATCATACATCAATCATAAATATAAAAGTTAGTTAAAAATTAGATCTGGTCTTCTAAATTTATATATATTTTTAGAGTATCTTTATCAATCGGAACATATTACGGGGTTACATATAAAGATAATCACGATGAAATATAATATTTTAAGAAAATTAATTTATATTTATTATAATTATAACTAACATAAATAATTTTTTAATCTATCTAAATTAATTAATTAACTCTTCAGTTATATATAGATCCCACGTATGTTTTATTCTTTATAATATAGGTTAGCTATTTCAACATAGACAGCATTATTGTCCAAAACGTTTACATCAAAAACTCTAAAACTTCCAAGAAATAACGAAAACTAATTTCTGGTTATATTTCATTAAAAAAAAAATCCAGCTATTTTGGGCCAATCTGAATTTACAGCAATATCAACTGAAAAGAAACGTGAGTATGATGTATACAAATTTTGTTATTGTTTCGAAGAGTCAACGGGTTTGAACTCATCTGGGTCAAAGAAAAAGGTTTGAACTTTAAAGTTTGAACTCATAGTTCAATTGTGCGTGTCACATACAGCTGAAACAATTTCTCATAGTTGGTGAGCTCCGTGACGCAACGCACCAAAACTTTTCATTATCTCAATTTCTCTCATAGTTGGCGGCTCTTACTTGTCCAAGTTATTCGCTGTCCCGGTGAGGCTTGTCGACAATTATTAATTGCCCATCCGTGAATTATTTCCAAAATGCAGTTGGCCAAAAAAAAAAAGAATTATTTCCAAAATATTTCAAATTCGCATTTTACTTTTAATTTGCAACCTAATTGATTAATAGTTATATATATATTTATTTAGGATCTGATATTATTGAATTAGATTAGAGTAATTTCCCCAAAAGTATTCTTGTAAGAAAGATAAGTTAAAGTGATCAACCAAAGAATGAAATAAGTATTCTTTAATCAGAAATTAATTTTAAAATAAAAATTAAACAACCAAACTGTAACGGAGAATTTGACCGTATCAGACTCATTGGCGGTTCGGTTCGGGACTTGAAAATTATTTTCATAGTTAAGTTTAATTTAAATATAAAATTAGATTGAGAACTGCGAAAGGATTTTTGATAACGTGACGGGTTTTGGGTTTTGATGAAAAATAGACCGGAAAATTAATAAAAAAACATATAAAAATAATCATATTTGTACTTTCATATATTACTCATTTAAATCTGATTTCATTTTTTACTTTTACTTAGCTGGCATGCTTGTATTTGAGCCACTCCAAAAGAATGGAGGCCGCGCACGGCCTCACTTTTCGTGAATGGGACTAAACAATTGGCAATGATCATCCGCCTACTAACTTTGACCCGCGTACTTGTTATATCTTTATTATTATGAAATAGCATTATTCCTTCATCACATTTTAAAATATTGATATTAAAAGAGAATTTTTTGAAAAAAAATAAAGCAAAATTTATACTAAAACTACTGGTTTATTTTAATTTTTTAAAAATATTTTTATAATTTATAAAATAAGTATGTAAAAGAAAACTTGTTTCTCTATACAGAAAAAGACTCCTAACATTATGGTTAAGTAGTTTTTTCAAACAGATACTAATTAATTTAAGTATATAAATACAACCTAATTCGCCCATGACTAAAAATATATTACATACAATTAAAAAATTATTGCAATTATTTAATAACTCATGTCCTTAGATGCCTTTGGGGCTAAAGTGGTAAATGTCACCGTGACAGATTTCTTAGCTGCGAGAGAATTAATCCGAGGCCTCATATTACGTATTTTAAAATAGCCAAGTACATGGAGATAAAAAATTAAGACAAACATGTATTTAGTTTATTGCTATTGTTCTTGCTGCGATCTCAATAATTAATTATGCGGATCTCATTAAAAAAAATCAAATACTCCTCCAGTTCATGTTATTAATACATTTATTTTAACTAATTTACAGAAAATAAGAAATGACAGTTAACTCATTAAATATATTATAAATTAATTGTTTTTATTTTTATTAAAAAATATGTTTGAAAATTTAATAAACGGATAAAATAAAAATAAACATTAATTATAGAAGTAAAATTAAAAATAAGTATAAATTATCTTATAAATAATTTATATTTTATATTAAATTATTTTTTTAGAAGTATTTTTATGTTGCGGTACAACTATATATGTCATGCTCGTGAAAGAGCCATTTGCCCATTCCAGTTTCCAGTCATATGTAGAATAATCGAGAGCAATCAAGGAGCAGCACGAGGAGAACAGTGCAATTCCAACTCAAAATGAATTAGCTCTCCACTTCTCAGGTATAGATATGGAAATCCAATAATTAACAATAAATAAATAAATATTATTTTAAATCTAAGATGTGGTTGATTTTTTTAGAGATATTAATAAAGTTAATTAAATTATATTTAAATATTAATATTTATTATTATTTTTAAATTTTTTTATTTAATTTATAAATTAATATATAATCTAAAAATATATAATATATAATATGATTAAATAACTTATCTTTAAATATAGCGTGCCACGTCCGCCGAAAGAAATTGAAAAGGGTCCAATAAAGGCGCAAAGACAGTTTGAAGATATTTTTCTCTTGGCCTCAAAAATCCAATTATCCAAATACCACCCCCAAAAAATTCGGAAGCAACATCTATTGATTAAACTGCGTCTTCAGGTCAATAAATAAATAAACTGCGTCCGCTTTTATCTAATTTTCTTTTAACCCATGTGCTTAATTATAACTGTACTTGGTAAAAAAAGACAGTTACACCTTCTTTTTAGTTCTCGTATAAATTTTTTGAGATGGAAGCCCCTCTCCATTCACGTAACTAGGAATCGAATCCCAAAAGCAGACAATTACACTGTTTTGGATAGGAAGAAAATGGTGGGGTCGTCCAATGAGCTCACTTTAATAGTTATGTAAAAAGAGTAAGGTCATGGGCTTTAATATTAAAAATTAGTGCTTCAATATTGTTAAATTTAAAATTTTCACATCCAAGTTATATGCAGCTAATCTAAAATTTAAGAAATTTTATATATTATAACCTAAATTTGATATAAAATTTATTAACTGTGTTGTCATTTTTTATGCATGTGTGTTTTTTAAGTACTATTTTATTAGTTTTAATAATAAATTTTTTATGTTTTGGCTCGTATAATTATTTTAATCCAGTATCAAAAATATTTTTTAAAGTACATATATTTTTTTATTGGAGACAATTATGTTCAACGTAACTAAGGTAATCAGGTGTTGAATTGAGATTTTCGACATATTGTGAGGAATTAGCCTATTCCACTAGATCCAACACCTATATTAAAATGCATTATTAACATCAAACATATTTTAAGTGTTAGAGGCCTTGTTTTTTATATTATTTTACCTCATTTTAATAATTCATCTTCTTATAAAACAATAGTTTTAAGATATTGGGGGTATGCTCATCAAATGGGGCCGGCCCAATTACTAATTTGGACTTTGCAATAATAAAACAAGAAAAAGAAATTGGGCCCCATGAAATAAGAAGGGCCTTACTCCTTGCTGGTCTGGGTTTTCATGCCAAAAGGTTTCTGGTATTGGCTCAACCATACATGGACATTGGACAACTCAAAAAGTAGTGGTTGCTCCTTGCTAGTTGCCCGGATACGGTGAATTAATTTTTTTTTTTTCAAAACTCAATAAGTACAAAGGATCCAAACTTTCAAGCAGAATTTTAAACTGATTCCTAAATATCTGTTGGATAGATTGAATATCCACTAAAGAAATGGGATCCAAAGAACGTTGAGATGGGTTAAAAATAAATAAATACTGTAATAGCCGTATTTCCAATGTTGTCTTTATTCTTCCGTTGATTGCGAGTACATTCGAAATTTCGAATAAAGTATTTTTGCCAGATCGAATAAAGTATATTTAATATCAGATTCTTGAGCACCAAACATGAAATGTTTGTTAATCCTTGTCTGACGTAGAGTTAGTTAATTTCTTGAAGGAAAAAGTAGAGTTGGTTAATTTCGTTGTTTCCAAAAAAATAATTCTCTTACTATGTACTGCCTCCCATCAATCAATGTTGCCAAATCCATAAGTTTAAACAAACTAATGAGAGAGACGCAAGTTTATAAATGTAAACTGATGAGAGTCTGCCTCTGTTAATAAAAAATAATTAAAATTATATGATAAAATAATTAAAATACTAAAATGACAACAATTTAATTTAAATATATTTTAAATCTGAAAAATGAAATGAAATTCATTAACATTCATAATTTATTATATTTAATATAAAAACTTATGTACTAATATAAAGTCATTCAACATAATCAAATAAAAATATTTATAAATTTAATAAAGATCATCAGATGTTGCACAGTGTTTAATAAATAAAATACTATTATAGAGATCACAATTAACACTGATAAAACAAGGTTCTAATATCTCATTGTCAAAAAAAAAAAAAAGATTCACTTAATATCTTAAGCAACTCCTTCATGATCTTTATAAAAATAATATAATAATAAAATGTACATTAATTAAAAGCAATGACGGACAAAAAAGAAAAAGTTCATTGATTAAAAGCAATGAAAAAGAGAGGAAAGGACGAAATACCTTAAAATATGCAGCGTCTCTAGTAATGTGATCTTTTGCTTCACAATACTTCAAGAATCAATACACTTTAGCCTGACAAATCAAACCTTCACCTAAATCAAGAACAATTTTTAATTAAAAAAAGAAAAAAGGGAACTTATGGACTAGGGAGTACAATCACGTGAAGGCACACAGCACATTCACACAGAACACTTCTCACGAAACAAAGGCGCACACACTCCTCACAGTCATATTTCAAAATCAAAAGTGTGAGAAATAGTTTAATTAGTTTGGTTATTATTTGAAATAATTGTAATTGTAAATATTGTGTATGTTATTAGTTAGCTATTTTTTGGTGCGTTGTATTTCTCAATACGGCACAGTTTTAGCTTATAAATAGGATATGTGTGAATTGTAAAGGTTGGTTGCATTCTTTCAAGTGAATCAATAAAGTATTATTCCAACTTTAGTTTGTGTCCACGTACAGGTATAGAGTTCATTGGGTTTCTTCATGGTATCAAAGCCATCAGGTTCAATTCACTGGACCAAGATAGCCCACATCTGAAGCCTAAGATTACTCCACCGTACAACATCTGAGGCAACCCATTCTTTTTCTTCGACTGATCACTGCCAAATCGACTGAAGCCCCGTGCCCAGACTTCGCTGCTGCGTTGAACGCACATCGGCAGACCTTGTGTAGAATATGGTCCGTGTTTCTCTGATTCTTGACCAAGAATATCGCCGATCTTGCTTTTCCGATATTCTTCGGTCGCCGCTTGTTTGGATGTTGCCAGTCTTGCGTGATCTTTCTCTGTCTATGCTGACGGAACCCTAATTCTTTGGGGCTTCGATTCGCCATTCCAGCGGATCTTGGTAACTACCGCTGCCTTGCTCGCCGGCGACTTCGAGCCCTTGCTGCCTCACCGTCACTTGCCAGGATTTCTGGTATTTCTTTCCTGGTCGCTCGACTTTCGTTTCCTTTTGTTCCTTGATGGCCTCTGAGAAACTCACAGCCGAAGGTCTACCTTTCTCCCATCCACTTTACCTTCACCCTTCGGACACTCAAGGGACCTCGATCATCACACACGTTCTTGTTGGAACTGAAAACTATACCGTTTGGAGTCGTGCCATGAAAATAGCCTTACAGGGCAAAAATAAACTCGGATTCGTGACTTGTGCCTGTGTGAAAACGTCTCAGGAGGTCGCTCTACACGATCAATGGGAACGCTGCAATGCCGTTGTCCTATCGTGGCTATTGAATTCTGTCTCCAAAGAACTTGCCAATGGAGTTATCTTCTTTCAGAGCGCTCAGGCTGTTTGGAATGATCTTAAGGAACGATTTGACAAGAAAAATGGGGCTCGCATTTTTGCTTTACATCGAGACATTTCCTTTCTCAGGCAAGGTACTGCATCCATCTCCTCCTATTTTTCTAAGTTGAAAGAACTTTGGGAGGAGCAATCTGCTCTTGTCACTCTTCCTGCCTGCACGTGCCCCACCTCAACGGCATATAATGATATTATTTAGAAGCAAAAGTTACTCCAATTTTTGATGGGTCTTACTGATTCCTATCATCAAGCACGAAGCCAAATTCTGTTAATGACTCCTCTTCCCACAGTCAATGAAGCCTACGGGATGCTGGTGCAGGACGAAACCCAAAAATCCATTGCTGATCATGAGAAAGGTCTCCCCACTGACGGGATTGCCATGGCTGCTCGCGGCAGAGGACGAGGCCGGGGCAGAGGTCGTGGTGATAATGGATTTGAGTGTACTCATTGTAATAAGAAAGGCCACCTGCGGGAAAGTTGTTACAAACTTGTTGGCTACCCTCTTAACTTCAGAGGGAATAAAGGAAAGGCCAACAAAGAATCTGCCAATGGAGGGATAGACTCAGCATGTGAACCAGAGACGCATATAAATGCTGGGAACACTGTAACACCAACGTTCACACAAGCCCAATATGAAAAGATCCTGGAACTCCTACAGAAGGACACTGAGACCACAGTGCATGCCCTAACTGGTAAAGGTTTGAACACTCCCATAACTTGTCTTACCTTGTCTACTAATTGGATATTAGATTCAGGAGCGACTATTCATATGGTAGGAGATTTGAGCCTTTTAGATAGCTATAAGTCATATAATGGACCAATTAAATCCATAAAAATTCCTGACGGTAGGCGCGTAGCAATAACTCACATAGGAAGTGTTAATATTGTAGATTCCATTTCCTTGAATGATGTCTTGTACGCCCTTGACCTAAAATTTAATCTCATCTCAATCGCTAAATTCACCATGGAAAATAAATGCATGGCTACTTTTTTTCCTAACCTTTGCCTCTTGCAGGACCTTCAGGGTGGGACGACAAGGCTAACTAGTAAACTAGTAGGTGGTTTATACATTCTGAAAGTAGCAAAGCATTGTCATACTGTTAATATCAATGTAATAGAAGACAAGGGTAACAAATTGAGCAATGCTGATGTGATCTTATGGCATAAAAGGCTTGGGCATGCGCCCTCTTCCATTATGCAACATCTGGATTTTGTAATAGATCATTCTGATTCCTTTAATAAAGCATGCGATATTTGCATTCAGTCCAAGCAAACAAAATTTTCCTTTTCACCTAGTTGCATCAAATCTCGTACATGCTTTGATTTGATTCACCTTGATGTTTGGGGCCCCTATAGGACTCCAACACATCAAGGATTCCAATATTTTTTTACTATTGTTGATGATTTTTCACGAGCAACTTGGATTTTTCTTATGCGTCACAAAAATGAGGCTGTCACTCATATTAAATACTTTGTTACACATGTCCTCACACAGTTCCAGACACAGATCAAACGTATTCGTAGTGATAATGGCTCAGAATTCCTAAATATAGAATTAAAGTTGTTTTTGCAAGAAAAGGGCATGATCCATGAAACATCCTGTCCCTATACACTCGAACAAAATGGTGTAGTTGAGCGTAAACACAGAACCATCATGCAACTCACTAGAGGTTTGTTACTGCAATCTGGTGTTCCTGGTACATATTGGGGAGAGTGTGTGCGTATGGCTGCTCACCTAGTTAATCGGATTCCTTCTAAAATACTGGGATTTGCCACACCGTATGAAAGGGTATATGGAACTAAACCTGATATTTCTCATCTTAGGACATTCGGGTGCTTAGCCTATGCTACAAAATTAAAACCTGTTGATAAATTTGAATCCAGGGCTATTCCATGTGTTTTTCTAGACTACCCAGATCATACCAAATGGTATTTCTTGACTTACACTGCAGGACAATTTTTGTTAGCAGGTATGTTAAATTTGTGGAGAATCGCTTCTCTTTCTTAGAAACTCACACTCCTGAACAAGGGGGAGTGGATAAACACCTTAAGGCAATATTTTGGTTTGAGCCAGAGCAACTAAAGGTAAACAATGGTCAATTTGATATGTCTACCAATACTGACTCTGTTTCTCAAACTATACGCAGCACTGGGACCAGAGGAAGGCAGCAGTGCACCATATACACTTGGAGAGAATGAGAGGGATAATGTGAATACATCACAAGCCCCTTCTCACTTACGGCCTTCCAGGGAACGAAGGCCTCCAATTTGGTCTGGGGATTATGTTTGCTCTGTCTCTTCTCCAAGAAGTATGCATCCAGGTAAGTGTTCTTATCCTATTCAAAATTATATTTCATACAATGACATTTCATCAGATTATTTAGGTTTCCTCTGTGCCATTGATTCTGTGACTGAACCAGATAGTTATGAGGACGCTATTAATAATGATGAATGGATTAAGGCCATGAGGGCAGAAATGCAAGCTCTTGAAAATAATAAAACGTGGGATTTGGTCCCTTTACCTAAAGGAAAGAAAGCTATAGGGTGCAAATGGGTGTATAAGGTAAAATACAATAGCGATGGTAGTGTAAATAAATATAAAGCTCGATTAGTAGCAAAATGTTATAATCAGAGGGAAATGATAGATTATCATGATACTTTTTCCCCGATTGTTAAGATGCTTACCATTCGAATTGTATTGAAACTTGCTGCATTGCATAAATGGAATCTCTACCATATGGACGTACATAATGCATTTTTATAAGGGGATCTTCATGAGGAGGTCTACATGAGAATCCCACAGGGTTTTGATAAACAGGGGGAGCGCTTAGTGTGTAGGTTAAAGAAGTCACTATATGGGTTAAAATAGGGTTCTAGGCAGTGGAACAAGAAACTATCTGAGACCTTACTTAGAGGAGGTTTTAAACAGAGTCTGAATGACTATTCATTATTTATCAAAGAGTGTAATGATGGTTTAGTATTAATATTGGTGTATGTCGATGATTTGTTGATAACTGAGAATTCTGAAACGGGAATAGAACAAGTTCAACATTATGTAAACTGTACCTTCAAAATAAAGGATTTGAGACTCTTAAAATATTTCCTTGGTATTGAAGTAGCCAAATCTGAAAAGGGAGTAACCTTGTCTCAAAGGAAGTATATTTTAGATTTATGGTATGAAACAGGCCTAAGTGGATGTAAGCCACGTATGGTTCCCTTGCCTTCCAACTTGAAACTTTTGCCATATGATGAGAAGAAGAATAAGAAGGCAGAGCTGCTCCAGAATCCAGAGAAGTACATGAGGCTTATAGGTAAGTTGATTTATTTGACAATGACTAGACCTGACATCTCATTCTCTGTGCAGACCCTCAGCCAATTCATGCAAACTCCAACCAAACAGCATATGGCAGTATCAATGGGAGTGGTTAAATATCTAAAAGGTACACCAGGAAAAGGGATATTCATTAGCTCAGAAGGGAACCTGCAGTTGCAATGCTACTGTGATGCTGACTGGGCCTCTTGTGGAATAACAAGGAGATTTGTGACTGGCTACCTGCTGAAGCTTGGAGGTACCTTGGTGATGTGGAAGACCAAGAAACAAAGCACCGTGTCAAAATCTTCAGCAGAGGCAGAATATAGGGCGCTTAGCATGGCTGTTTCAGAAGTTGTTTGGACATTGAGTTTACTCAAAGATCTAAGAGTTGCTCATGACAAACCAGTGGAGGTGTACTGTGACAGCAAGGATGCAATACATATTACAGCCAACCCGGTTTTTCATGAGAGAACCAAACACATAGAAATAGATTGTCATTTCTTCAGAGAGAAGTGGCAGAAGAAGATATAGACTTGAAGTATACCAAATCAATTGATCAAGAGGCTTATTTGTTGACAAAGGCTGTTGCAAGGGACACATAAAGGAGGCTTCTCAGCAAATTGGGCACTGTTGATATGTGTAGTCCAATTTGAGGGGGAGTGTGAGAAATATTTTAATTAGCCTGGTTATTATTTAGAATAATTGTAATTGTAAATATTGTGTATGTTATTAGTTAGCTATTTTTTGGTGCGTTGTATTTCTCAATACGACACAGTTTTAGCTTATAAATAGGATAGGTGTGAATTGTAAAGGTTGGTTGCATTCTTTTAAGTGAATCAATAAAATATTATTCCAACTTTAGCTTGCGTCCACGTACAGGTGTAGAGTTCATTGAGTTTCTTCAAAAAGCTCACTTTTCAATTACTTTTGCCTAAGTTTTTCTCTCTCTCTCTCCTACCTCCCCTCTCTCTTCTTATCCTTCGTCTTCTTTTTAGCTTCTTCTCAAAATCCAACAAGAACAAGCAAAGACAAAATATTAAGTGAAGGACGAAAAATAAAAGCTATAGATTTAGGAAAGAAAGACGGTGGGGTGACGGCACAAGGTATACAAGCTTAAAATAAGATAAGTTATATAAGTATTATGTATTTTTCTTTTTTTAACTTTATACTAGCTTTTGTTTTTAATTTTTATTCTGAGGATTTTTAGTCTATT
The DNA here is from genome assembly GCA_037074505.1 of Albizia julibrissin. Taxonomy (NCBI): domain Eukaryota; kingdom Viridiplantae; phylum Streptophyta; class Magnoliopsida; order Fabales; family Fabaceae; genus Albizia; species Albizia julibrissin. Next base: position 35,344,820 of record CM073488.1, on the reverse strand, counting down.
ATTATCCATATCTTTGACTTCTATTACCCATATCTCTGACTTGCTCAACTTAATTTTAAAACCGTGAGTTCACTGAGTTTAACAGAGTTAAAATCAAGTTTGATCGAGTTTATGTGTAGAACGATTCTATAAGCGAATTAATTCGATTTCATCAACTAAAAACGTAAACTCATTAAATTTAGCAAGTTGACCCGCGAGTTTAACAATAATGCTTCTAATTATTAATATAAGATCTTTTTTGTAATGTAATGTACACTATAAGCAAGATTATATATTATAAACCGGATGATGTAGTATATACTATCAATTGTTTTGGCCAAAAGGATGAATTTGATCTAAGCATCATACGAGTACAAAGCAAGAAAAATTAATTGTCTTTCAAAACCTAAATAAATATCTATAATACATAGTCTATGCATCGTATATATCATACATGTGTTGTAGGCAATAGTAGTATTTTTTATGCATTCTAAAATTGTAATTTTTTATTATAAAATTTCGAATACTTGACCAATCCAATAATCTCCAAAACTGTCGTGAAATATTTCCTCCATTTAGCCATTTTATATTTTCTCTTTTGTCAGTTTGTGTGTTATAATGCAGGTGATGTGCCCAATAAAAATCCTTGACAGATTATATTGTGTATTGTATATTTTTTTGGTAGTTAACAGTGATATTAATCTCAGTTAATAAATAATAACGTTTAAATTCATAATACATAACAAAATATTTCGAATGCCAAATCACCGAAACATGAGGGGGGGTTTTTTTTTTTTTTTTTGTTATAGGGCTGACTCAGAAAATATGCATGCCACGGCGATTCGGACATCTATTTTAAAAAGGATTCAAGAAAGAAGAACAAATCAGAACAGAGTGATTGATTGATTCCACGTACGATGTACTAATATTCCTGACCCCAAAAATAATTATTATGAAAGACTTTTCCGTCGAGCCAATAAGTGAGCTTAAATTGTGGGCCCAAAACAAAAACCAGTGATGTTTAATCTGACCTATTTTCTGGGGCAATCATGATTGAATGGTCAAAAAAGACTATCAGACCAAATTGCGTTCTGATAAGTGTTTGCGCTTTTTTAAGTACACTGTGTGTATAAAAAAAATTTGTTTAGAAAAATCGTATTCATCTTAAACCTAACAATTATCAGACTTACTCCGGGCGATACCTGTATAAAAAAAAAAAAAGGATCTAGTTAAAGTGAGGATTTTATTTTTCTTCTCTAATTAAATTTTAGGTTAAAGTGTGAATCTAAGCATTCATATGACACTATAAGGTTTTATTGAAGATAAAAATATATATAAAGTATTTAAAATAGTGTAAAAAAATATCATTATCGTTATCATTAAGTCAACGATGATTATTTAACAAACATCTCAATCAACAAATGATATAAAAGTATATATGAAGTTTTTAAAAAGATACAAAAATGTCTAAGTAATTAAATCAATTAATATTGACTGCTTAGTAAACAGTCCTATACACATTGCACAATTATATCATTTCCATTGGCCCGTCCGCCACAATAGTGTCTTTTGCATAGCAAAATGACTGCTAGTAAACCGTCCCTACTTGTAATAATCATGTGAGAACTATTTATTAAATGGTTAATGTTGGTTGAATTAATGGTCGGGATATTTTTCACTACTTCGGAAACTTTATGTGCATTCATGCACAAATTTATTGACTGACATGCTTACTCAACAGCCAACAAGAATTCACTAAACGTTTGTGACATTTTTTTACCATTTTAAAACCTTTATGTATATTTTTGTATCTAAGAAAACTTTACCGTTTCTGAATCTTTGTGCCCACACTACTACAAAATGTAGATTTTATGTTCCTAAAAGACGTCCCTTTTTTAAAAAGGGAAGTAAAAAATAAAGACGGTGGCATTTTTGTAATTGTGGATAAGAATTAAGTAACTTTAGACGTTCCTTTTCAAAAAAGGGACGCCTAAAGTCTAAAAAAATAAAAAAAATTAATTTTTTTAAATTTTTTTTAAACTTTAGCCGTCCCTTTTTGAAAAAGGGACGTCTAAAGTCAATTTTTTTTTTACTTTAGACGTCCTAAATTTAAAAAGGGACTTCTAAAGGTAACGTATATCAGTCAAATTGATACTAACATCACTCTCTTGAAGCTCATTTTCCACCATAACTCTCTCTTTTACTCTCTTTCATTATCATTGTTCCTTTTTTGAAAGTCGTCCTCCTCTATATCCACCATCATCATCTACCGTCTTCCTCTCCATTGTTGAAGCTTGTCGCCATTGTTCTTCCTCGATCTTTGATGCTGTTGGTTCTTCCTCCCTCCCTCTCCCGCCGTTGGCCTCCATCCTCCCTCTCCTACTGTGGCCAAAAGGTATGGATAATTAATTTTTCTTTTTATAGGCTAAGTTTTAAACTGAGATTATTGTATATGTATTTTGTTGTGTTAAGATTTAGATTTATCTTCATTTTAGATTCATTTTGATTTATCATCCTTCACCAATATTAATCTGTAAGGATATTTTGGTTTATAAAAAACTGTTCGATTTTGTTTCTGTATGTTATAATTGTTAGGCAGTGAAAAATATAAGCGAGTTTTTTTTTTAAAAAAACAACTTTAGACATCCTTTTTCTTAAAAAGGGACGTCTAAAGTTTTGTTTTTTTTTTTTAAAAAAACTTTAGACGTCCCTTTTTTAAAGGACGCCGTTTCCTGACTTTTTTACGTCCCTGATATAGGCGTCCCTCTTTTTTTGGACGTTAAAAGGGTTAAAAAAAGGACGTTAAAAATGTTTTATGTAGTAGTGCCAGATTCACATCTTAATCCTTAATTTTTTTTAAACTATAAATTGAGTACTTTATAATTTGGTCTCCTTTTGAATTAAACTAAACCAGACGCTTATGTCCCGAAAAAGTTGTAACTAAACTGGATTTTCCATAAAATTTTCCGAAAATTGTATATATGGTTGAACATGTGTACATTCTTCAACGTAGATCAAGTAGCATCTAGATAAAGACTCAGATTGCTGGTCAAAATAAAAAAAGAAAAATTGTTCAAAAATACTTCATTTAAAACTTATATTTACTAAATGAGACATTCGCGTGCCAACAATCTTTCCGTATTTAAAAGATCTTCCCTTATTCCCTATATATGTGCGAACAATCTTCCCTATGTCTCATTTAACAAATAAATTTTCAATAAAGTATTTATGAGCAATTCTTTCAACAAAAAATGCATTTATTCTAATTGCATGTGATATCTGAGATTGCATAGACCTTCAGGCCCTGTTTGGTATGAGGCATTGTTGGGTAGGGACAGGGATTGAGTCAAAATATATATCGTTTGGTATGAGGGACTACAGATAACTAGGGATTGGGAGTACCACGAAAGTGGGATTGCTGCAAAGCCACCTCCCCCCGGTATTGTGTTTTCAATCCCTGGACTGCAAAATTGTAAAGACAAAAATATCCTTAATTAAAATATTTTTTAGACAAAAATAACCCCTAATTTTAACCAAGAATCCATTACTCTCACATAATCATAGGGTTTTGAAACCCGGATCGAACCGACCGGTTCGGACCAGGAACCGGCCAATCGCCATAAAACCAGTTCGGTCCGGAAACTGGTCCAATCCACCATTTTTTAAAAAAATTAATTTTTTTAATTTTCTTTTAGAATTTCATATTAATAAGCCTAAAATATTCAAATTTTCACCTATTTGGCCCCGATTTAGCTCCGATTTGACTCCGGTCTAACCCACTGACCCTTAACCGAGTACCTTGATCGATTCAAGACCGGTTTGGGTTTCAAAACATTGCATAATCACTCTTTCTGTTTTTTTTTCTCGCTAATGACATAATTAGTGACTATTTATTAAATAAGATTAATGAAATTATTCCCTCCAACTATTACTTCGTACCAAACATATTTTTAAAGCATCAATCCCAGTCCCAGTCCTAATCCCAATCCCAGTCCCAGTCCCAATCCATCAAAATTCAGTGCCACGTACCAAACTGGGCCTTAGATTTGGATATCTAATGTTGGCGAGGTAAAAATTTTTATTTATAAAAAATAAACAGGAATCTTTATTTGTAAGGAAAAATACTCAAGTCCAATTTCTTATGTCCATCATGTTAAGTTCTCCAATCATATATGATAATATATCCTATTTATTTTACGTAGATTATAATTAAATGATAATATTTAAAAAATATGATACATGACAATGTTTAATTAGACACTTTGAGATAATGAACATAATAAAATTGAAAAATTAGGGAGAAGGACCCAGAAAAAATAGTATGAGTATTTATTGTAAAGGATCCTAAAAAATCTAATTACTTAGAATGACTAAATTTTAAAATATAAATTTAAAACTACTAAATTTTCTGTGGTCAAACTTCCTATGCTATCTCCTTCAATCTCCCCTACATTCTATTTTAAATATAATACATTATATTTTTTGTTGGGACAAAATCTAATACATTCTATTGATTATATGATTATGTTGATTTTAGTGGAACATAAAAGTTAAAAAAATAAGATCCTGTTATGGATCATTTTGACAGTTTTTAATTTTAGTGAAAAATAAAATTTAAATTAGTTTTAAAATAAAATGTGGGAGAGATTGAAGAAAATAGTATAGAAAGTTTGACCAGCGGTAATTTAATACCCCTTTCAGTCTTTAATATAAGACATATTTATCTAATTTAATTAGATTAAAAAAGATAAATTAATTAATTAATATGACATATATTTTATAAAACACCCTATACAACAGTTATTTTATTTAATTCTCTTTCTTTTTTCTGCTTAGATTATTTTGTCCACCTCTGTAACTTATTTCACATAACATTATATCATAGTCCAATGATTAACATCTCAATTGAGGCCCAACTGATAAAGCCTTAATTAAGAAATCCAAATCCATATATTTTTTTATCCACAAATCGATAAATTTTCTAACTATACAATCTTCAAATTTTGAATTATTGAATAACAAGCACTTGGTGAGGAAAAAAATAATAACAAGTAACTATCTTGCAAATTTGTGAACTATGCATTTCTTCATAAAACACATGTAAATGTTCTTTAATTTTTAAATAAATAATTTAAATCAAAAATAAAAACTTATGGAAAACATCTTAATATTATAAAAATACTATGACAATAAAAAAAATCCTCACCCACATCACAAGCCAGTTATTACTTATTACCTTCTAGGTAGAACAGGTCAATGTGTTATATATAAATTTACGTCCGTTTATTTTAATTTTTTAAAAGTGTTTTTAAAATTTATGAAATAAGTTTACGATAGAAATTTTAGGCACATTTACACTTGTTCTGACACACAAATTTCTTTTTTTTAAAAAAAAATCAGCGAATAAAAAAATATTTTTTTTTTTTTGAGTCACGTGAACCACTAGTCATATAGTCTAACTTGTCACTGCCTAGAGGCGGGAGAACCCTAATCCCAAAGAGACCTAATTGAAAGCCCTATCATTTACCCTTGTACTTACCAGTAAAAGAACACGTAACATGCAAACCACAGGGCATTGTTTGGATACACCTTATTTTAATTCACTGTTCATCCCCAATAACCCTCCCTGGCAAACGCGTCCTACACAAAGCAGATTCTTTTTATTTGCGAGCTGCCCCACCACTTTACATTATTCTATTTTTCAGCTCCCTTATAAAGCCGATAAGCCCAACACGTTTCAGGCCTTGGCTATCGTACTAACCAGTCTTCACATTAACTAGAGACTGTTGAGGCGGAGCGAGAATTCGATCGGTAGAGGTAGGAGGAAGATATGGCATCTGACGGCGTCGTTGGGTCTACCGACTTGCCTTTGAAGAGGCAGAGAGAAGATGGAGAGAATGGTGTCTCTGCTTCGACCCTCTCTATGGAGGCCGACGGAAACGGTGTCTCAGCTGTAATTCCTGGGTGGTTCTCCGAAATCAGCCCAATGTGGCCCGGTTAGTTTCTTCTTAAAACCCCTTTTATCTGATGCCTTCAGAGCTGCTTCCTATCAATACGTTTGGTTCCCGAGAAAGAAAGGTGTTATTGCTTGTTTTTCATGTGATTGATAGAAAACCGAGGGGTAAATTTACGATTTCTAGCCCTTTTGGGGGTTCTTTCCCATGTCAAATATACGTGGATTTATAGATTTGAATGATTTTATGCCGATTCTTCTTAAGTTTCCTATCTCATGATTGATATGTTTTTCTTGATTTCTGTCAAATTGTCATCATATCCTCCTACTTGTCGGCTTTTTTCCGTGTCATGGTTTTTGTTTCGTCTAGCACTCATACTTCCTGAATCCCTCAAGTAACGATGAATTAATTAGACACTTCCCGCGATTTTAGTTAATGAGTGAAAAACCAAAAATATCTGCAAACTTGCATCTCTTGAGCTTGGGTTAGAAATAGAATACTAATGAATTGAAAATTGGCGGTAAATTTTCAGGGGAAGCACACTCTTTGAAGGTTGAAGAGATTTTATTTAAAGAGAAGTCTGATTACCAGGATGTCATGGTCTTCCAGGTTTAGCATTTTGCAGAAAAAGCTATTATTGTTTATACCCGTTCGGTGTTCCTTATTATATTAACGAGTGACGTGTTTTTCTTTTTGTAGTCATCAACATATGGTAAAGTTCTTGTTTTGGATGGAGTAATTCAACTCACTGAAAGGGATGAATGTGCCTACCAAGAGATGATCACTCATCTTCCTCTTTCCTCTATACCAGATCCCAAGAAGGTCTTTTTAAACTTCTAGCCATCTAGGAATGAATTTGTCTAAATTACTCAGATTGTTGCTCCTTTCTCTGCTGTCACACATGCACCGCATATTTATTTGTAATCCATTTTTTCCTTTATATTTCTTCGACCTTATCTTAGAAGGTTGAGGCAATTGTTGGGGAGAATAGAAAAGATCATACTAGTAGGTTGAGATAAGATATCTAGAATATAACTGGAATTAAACTGTGTTGTGGGTATGAAATACTGGTCGATAACAAACAGGAACACTTGGAAAAATCACTCTGGTTCTTCCTACCGTAAATTTTTAACTTTATGAATCTACATTTCTTTTTTTCTTACCATTATGTTCTTTTATAGGTTTTGGTTATTGGTGGAGGGGATGGTGGTGTCATACGGGAAGCGTCACGCTATTCTTCAGTTGAGAAGATAGACATTTGCGAAATTGACAAGATGGTAGTTGATGTGAGTGATTGATAATTCTACTCTTTTTCCTTCTCAAAACAACCCTGAACTTTAATGGTTGCAGATTCCCATGTTACTTCCATATAAGTAGTTCCATCTGCTCTTTTTTCTAAGTTGGGTGTTTTTACTTGAGAAGAAAATCAGTTCTTACTATGCTGGTGCTGGTCCTTTTTCGCTTGGCATTAAATTGATTATGATACGAGTAGTAATATGTGCAGTACATCAATCTTGAGTCTTCTATCTTTGCAGGTCTCCAAGCAGTTTTTCCCTGAAGTAGCTGTAGGGTATGAGGATCCACGCGTGGCACTTCATATTGGTGATGGTATGGTCAGCTTTTTCGTTTTCCTTTTTTTTATTTTAAACAGCCTGCTTCCCATTTCCAGAGAATTCATCTCATGCTTGCTTACCTCTTAATGGTCTAGGAGTTGCATTCTTGAAGGCAGTTCCAGAAGCAACTTATGATGCAGTTATTGTGGACTCATCTGACCCTATAGGTGTGAGACAACTTTGATGCCTTATATTTCTTCTGATCTTGGAGAGTAATTGAAATTGTTTCCTTAAGAGAGAGGTTGTATTTGGTGTATTTCAGGCCCTGCTCAAGAGCTTTTTGAGAAGCCCTTTTTTGAGTTGGTTGCTAGGGCTCTTCGTCCTGGAGGAGTTATGTGTACTCAGGCAGAAAGTATATGGCTTCACATGAATATCATCGAGGGCATAGTTGCAAATTGCCGCCAAATATTCAAAGGCTCCGTCAACTATGCTTGGACTACAGTTCCAACATACCCAAGGTTTTTTCCTCCTTGTATTATTTTCTATCTATAGTGGTCTGCAAGGCACGCCTTATCTATAGGATGTTTATCACACTAACATCATAGGCTTATTAATTTTGCTGAAAAATGGTCAATTGAACCTGCACTGTCCTCAACTATTATGCCACTGCAGAATGCTCTTTTTTCTCTCCTTTCTCTCTTGTGTTCCCGTTTGAAGGAAGGTTGTTGGTTTTACTTGGACATGTCATTGTTTTGTTACAATATGGTTGAATGGAGGGAAAAGTGAAAGGAAAATAGGAGGGAGGGAATACCAGAAAGGAAAACTACCCAAGGTAGTAAATTTTTTTTACTATTCTTAGGAGTCTCCAAACATGGGGGTTAATGTGCCATATGTGGGAGGATAGTGAGAGAATGATTTTGAATGATGTTGCTTTTACTGTTTCATTCAGTGGGGTGATTGGTTTTATGGTTTGCTCAACTGAGGGACCTCCTGTTGATTTCAAGCACCCTGTGAATCCTATCGATCAAATTCCCAGTCAGAAGTCACACAAACCACTCAAGTTTTATAACTCCGAGGTGTGTTTCGTCTCCAAACATTTTCTCTCATACCCCTTTTTTCCCTATATCTTGGTGAAATATTGTTTGCTTGTTTATCTCAACTTACATGAATCCTCGTCTTCAATAACAGATTCATACAGCAGCTTTCTGTCTGCCATCTTTTGCCAAGAAGGTGATTGAATCGAAGGCAGAGTGAGGATTTTCAATGGCTTGAAGGACCTTGTGTGGCTGTTGTAGAAGGCTACTATTTATCCTTGGATTCTAGTTATGAACAATAAGCTAGAGCTTTTAATTTTGTTTCATGAAGAGAGAATCTTATATCACGAGAATTAGTTGTAGGCTACATTTGATGAATTAGTTGTTGGATAAGCTTTAGATGCAAACAGCTACTTTTTATCTGCTATGAAATGCAATTGCCATTTTAAATACCCTAAATTATAGTTGACCGTTGTTTTTTAATATGGTATATTCAGAAATGTCAATTTGATCAAAGTTTTACGCTTTAGTCTTTATACAAAAGTTGCCTAGCCATTTTTCTGTAGGACAAGAGCCCAATAGACGCTGAGCCATGATCTGTTAGGGTCTAGAGGAAAAGGGAGACAGGAAGAAGAGAAGAAAGAGAGGAGAGTGAGGACTAGAATCAGAATCTGAAACTCTAGGCCAAGAGAGTGAAGAGTATTTTTCTGAATACTACTTCATTCATAATCCAAATAACCACACATGATACGCCTGAGTAGAGTCTGGACAAATAACTGAAAATAACTCCCTAAGCCTTCAAATAATAACTTGGAACGAAACTGAAAATAACTAACATAGCTCTTGTCCTCACAAATTTTGCTTACTAGAATAAACCAACACGGGGACGTTGGTTCCTAACATGATAGCAATAGGCAATAGCGGGAGAGTGGGAAGTCAATGAAAAGAGAGGTGAGCTGGAGCGTGAAGGCAAGTGGAGGAGGCTCTTCTGGAAGCTAGCTTCAGAAAAGTTGCATGACATGTACTGACTTGTCTCTTACAAGCGACGCCTGCTATTCATGATTCCTTATTTGCGTATTAATTTTACATTATATGTGTGTGGGTATTGTTGGCTGGTTCAAGGCCATAAGCTGATAGGATTGGATGATGCTTTAATAAATAATGTATCTTCATTTTTATGGAAAAAAAAACAGTTAATAAAACAGATTTAGCATTTTTTATTTCACGTTAAAATTATTAAAATGTGCAGCTATTAAACTCATGATTCAAGAAAACCAGACCCAAAACGTTTATTTAACACAGTAAGGTGGACAAGAGAAGGCAAAACATGACAAGTCAAACTTACACGGCTCTAAAAGTCAACAGACCAGGGAATAAGTAACAGTGATTAAATATAAAACAGAGATTGGAATCAAATTAAAATAAGAAAAATTGAGAAAAAGCCCCCCAATAAAAAATTTACTGGTAAGAAGGACCTAATTATTTCTTCTATATAAAAAGTACCAATACTCTATAAATTTTGTACACTCTACTGTCGGTCATTTTCACCAATAAGATTTTTAGCAAGGGACTTTCCCCAATTTCCCATCATAACAACATATTGAAATAATAAAACTTTTAATTCCTTGCGTTGGTCTCAATAGTCAATTTAATACCTGAAATACAATTTTTTATCAGTCAAACCCCTAAAGCTCTAGGCCCAAACAAAATCCCTGTAGCCTATAGACATAATCCTTAACATGTGTGGTCTATTCATTAACTCAAGGATGAGCACGGTCTTCATGAATAGCCGAAAAACTCTTGATCTGATAAAAATCAAATAAGAACATAAATTGTATATAAAACTTTAGAGGCTTAATTGATCAAAATTAAATTTCAGGGACCAAATTATTAACTAAAACAAACTCGAGGGGCCAAAAGGCTCATAATCCCTAAAATATTTAATCAAAGGCAATGATTACGGATATTCAGTATCCATCTCAATTGCTGCTTATCATTTGAGGGAATAATTTACTACAAGAGGAGCCACAAATCTTGATTATTGACGTGTGTGTGTGAGAGAGAGAGAGAGGGAGGGAGGGAAGTCATCAATTATCACCCCAAAAAATCAATACACCTAACTGTTGTTTATTGTCAATGAATTGAAGATTAACAATGCCAAATATGGAGAAGGACGGCCGTCAACCAATCCCTAAATATGAATGAAAAAATAAACGACAAAGACGAATCGAGCAATACCAATCTTAACCAATTATGTCAATGATCTGTAGCAAATCCATTTTTGCTTAAGCCTTAAAAGGGCGGGAGAGCATTCGACAAACTTAGGTACAGATGACGACGATTAAGTCCATGAAACTAACTGCTGACGAAGGCAGATTCACTCAAATCCATGAAGAACCAAACAGTCAAAATCAGCTGACTTAGGGGAGAACACACCATCTTAAGGTGGGAGAATGGAAGACACTAGGCACCAGCATGTTACCACAGAGTATCCTTCCTATCCAACCAATGGATTATGCAAGTTCTTGCAAATCCTTCAACACTATATCCTTCTTATCCTATTGATTAAGCAAGTTTTTCGGTATCCTTGACACAGCGCATCCTTCTTATCCTATGGATCATGCAATTGCTTGCATATCCATTGCAGGATAACAACAGATGCTATGCCAGAGAAGAATAAAGACAAAGGTGTCCCACAGAACCGAGTTGAAGATCGCACTCACCTTCAAAAACCATGCAGACACGGCTAGTAGATGGTTCTAATCAATATGCAGATATTTGGAAGCAGCCGACAACCAAACTACAGAGAAGCGACCAAGTAGGATTCTGGTTTTGTGAAGCATATAGCAAATGCAGCGACAGACCAACAATGCACATATGACTCAATGATGAAGATGCAGTGGTCAAACACTATGTTATACCCTTCCAGCTTTAGACTGCTCCAACTCGTAAGGAAGGTGCAACCGTAGAAATCCTTTAATGAAGGGCCGATAAAAAGGTTAACAAACAGAAGCTTCACAGCAGAAGACAAAAAATTTGAGGGGCACAACCAAGTTGTCGACTTCGCACTTTAAGTCAACTTGAATGCAGAAGGAACTAGATGAGATGATTGTAGCGCAGAGAAGCAGACAAAAAGGTGGAGTGAGTGACGATTTGCCGACAATCACACCTCAAAACAAAAGGAAAACAAAAACATCCTTTAGGATCCATAAATGCCAATACATTACAGTACCATAGCATATAAATAGACTAGTGAAACTAATAATTAGCAAGTAACATAAGTTGCTATATAAAGTTGGAAGAGACCTTCAAGTTTCAGCAAGCCGAAGAGGGACAGAAGATGCTAAAGTGTCCCATGCATCCTTTCGGCAGCTGCAACACCTTGCAGGTTCTTTCGAAAACCAAATATCTAACACTGACCATTACCCGAATTTCAACATAACTAACATGTATAGTTTCCTCATGCAGTCCTGAGGTAATAAACTACAGCAGAGGCCACTCCTAAAGGTCATCATCCAGTATTTTCCGCCATTCACATTCCAGCCTTAATCTCTGTAAAAATAAGTAATTAAGTTTACATATATGCAGTCAACAGAAATAAAGATAAATCAGTCACAGCAATTGCATTGAACACAGCTAAACCTACCCATTGGCATAAGGAGAGTCACGGCGAGAGCGACGGTATGGAGGGGACCTGCTGTAACTGCGTCCACGTCGAGGAGGTGTAATGCTACGTCGCCTAGGAGATCTTCTTCCAATAGGGCTATAACTCCTGACAAATTGAGCAAGTTCAAAGCACTAATTCATGGGATCAATTCTCAAGAATCTTCTACAAGACCACAACTAGACAAAGTTATGAATGCACATGTACTGAGATATCCAAAAATTAAAACCCACCTGCGACCATAACTTGGACTTCTACGGCGCCGATATGGACTGGGGCTTCGTCGACGCCCACTTCCAAAGCCTCGTGAACCATCACGCATGCGGCACTCCCTAGCAAAATGACCAGGCTCGCCACACTCATAACATTTTAAGTCATCACCTCCACGTCCACGTCCGCCCCGTCCTCCACCACCTTTGGAATTATGAGAAAGCTCTACGCGCCAGCCATTTTTTCCTGTATGTCATTCAGTCATGTGAAACATGAATTAGGATTAAAATATTAACAAGATAGAGATATATAGGATTAAAATATTAAAAATATAGAGATAGAGCTGCAAGATGACCATATATAAAGGTGCAAATACAAACTTAGCAAGAAATCAACTTAAGAACGTATACTGACCATCCAGAGCATGAATTGCATCAAGGGCATCCCTCCTATCATCAAATTCAAGAAATGCATAACCTGGTGGCCTTCGAGCAACCCAGACGCTGCATCAACCATGTTTATCATAATCGATCATTCAAAATGTAAGTCCTTTATCAAGTACTGTCCCGCGGAATGCAACAAGCAACGAGTGCTAGGCATGATGCCACAAATAATGTGAAAATCCTTCCCTCCCAATTTATAAAGTTAGATCATATATTATACCCTAGATGGTAGCAAAACATATACATCATGCAAACTACTCTTATGATGCAACAAACTTAAATACATGGAAGAAGGAAACTTCTCAAGAGATGATCCATAAAAGAGTTACTGCAGCATTGAATATCAGCTACAAATGCATCTTCGTTCACCAAAAACAATCAATGTTCATTTATTAACTTATCGAACACTAAGAGTTGAAATGGGCCAAAAGAGGCCAATACATGTCATAATTAAGAGCAGCATAAAAATAAAATATTTATGCCATGGGCAGCCTGAAATTCTAGTCTTAACTCCGAATGATTCCTTTTTCCATATATGCAAAATAAAAACCGTTAGCTCCTAGTCTCAAATTCCAAATGCCAATTAAAGCAAAAGCTACCTACACAAACGCACAGATGTCACAACATATGATCGCTAAAGATGAGAAGAAACGAAGTCAGTAAGAAAAGTTAGCTACGAGAAGTATCGAAGGAAAATTAGGATATTTGATAAAATCACCTCCGCAGAACACCGTAGATACGAAATTCATCTTCAAGATCCCTCTCACTGACCCGAGGGTCCAAATTCCCAACATAAACCCGCGACATTGTCCGCAGCCTGTAAATAGATCATACAGTACGAATCAAACCCAAGACTAGCTCAAAAGGAAAAGATAAACGTATGCAACAGCACCTTCACAAAACTGTGTGAGAAATACAAAATTCACAAAGAAATAGAAAGAAAGATTACTGCAATTTTACGGGAAAATTTCAACGTCGATCACAAAAATATAGCCCAGACCTTGAGAGATCAAGTCGAAAAATATCTCAAGAATTTATCCTGGAAAGGGAAAAACCCTACAGCACTTCAAGAAATTTCCAGGGGATGGATTCTACTTCCCCGGATTGTCTTGTAAATATCAATGTTGTGGACCTGTGGACCGTGGTGATCTCGAACTTGGATCCAGTTACGACGGCCCAGTCTATGAACATTATTAGCGTCGCCAGGGGAAAAAAAAACTTATCTCTCAATTTTATATATAAAAAATAAATTAATAAAAAATCCTTTAAACTATTATTAAAAGAGGTGAAAACCTTCATATTATTAAAAAAAATAAAGAAACAAAACGTATCATCTCAGATTAATTTTTTCAAAAAAATTACATAAATAAATAAATTAATCTATTTATTTTGTTCCCAGTGTGCAAAAATGTAAATCATTTATGGTAAACAAATTAGTATATTTAATATTATAGACATGTAAAACTAAATACTAAGTCACATACTCTCTTGTATCTTTAATATAAGAATTAGTTAACTTTTTTTAGAAGATATGAAGAAAGTTAAATAAATTGCTTAATCTTTTTTTCCTGTGATAAATGAGTTACTTAATCATAACATATATTGTGTATCGTTAGATTATATATTAATTTATAAATTATGTAAATTATTTTATAGAAAAAAAATAAATATAAATATTTTATTATAATTTATTTCACTTCTTTATTCTTTCCAAAAAAAAAATTCAACTACCTCTTATATTAATGACCGATGATTTTTTTATCATTTTATAGAAACATTCTGATTTAGATTCTTAGTTTTAAACAAAATTTGAAGTGGGATCATTAACCTTCTATTCTTTAATATAGAACTTAATTGGGGAATTTATATTAATCATAAATAAAGTGAATTAAATAGGAAAAAAATTAAATGAATTAAAGAAGATGACACAAATATTTTAGAAAAAACATATTATATTAACTAATTTAACTAATTTTTTTAATATAATCAAATTAGTTAATTAGGTCTTACATTAAGGAAGAATATAATGAAAAAGTTTTTGAAGGAAATAAAGGTGAAAATGAAAGTTTTTTGGAAGCTTAGTACTTAATATAACACATATTTAAAGATTTGATTTTAATCCTAAATATAAGATATAATTTTTCATATTTGTCAATCTTTTCTTAATTTTCCTTATTGATATTCCTTCAATGATAACTAAGAAGGAGAAGAAATAAGGAAATTAAGGAAGATGACTAGAGTATTTTTAAAAATACATATTGTATTAGTATTAACTAAATAAATTAACTTTCTTAATCCAATCAAATTAAATAAATATATCTTATGTTATGGATACCACCATAATCCAATTCCATGTTCTCTGTTGTTGCCACAAGATCACTGGATGTGAGTTCCATGTCTTAAGTTTCACGTAAAAGTGAATTTAGTGATGTCAAATGACCCAAAATCAGATTTGTACCCTCACTTCCCCTTCTCCTGCCCCTAATTCCATCTACGAAAGGGCCAAAAAGAGTATAGGAGTAATGATTATTGGAGGATAATCAAGCAGGTGACGTTGAAGATGCACATATAACGGCATGGCTCGCATTCGTATGAGTGTGAAAGGACACTGCTTGCATTTACGTCCAGTATGTGATTCCGAACTCGGACGTCCATGCGTATTTTTCTTCCATTTTCCTATATTTGTATCATCATTATTATTTTATTTTTTTATAAACAATATTAATTAGACAAACATGATGAAAAAGATGAAGAATCTTGTATTTACAATATGAGAGCAACATGCTCATACAAACTATAACTCACTTGGGTTATCTCTAATCTACCCTCACTTGAGGAGATAACTAACCTCATTTAGAGACTAAGAGGGATTTTTCTATTTAGAGAGAAACTCAAATTAATCTCTCTTTAAGCATGGTGAGGATCTAACCATCCTACCCCTAATCCATATTAACTATGACCATTTATATAGACTAAGACCTTAATTAACTAATTACTCAAATTAATTCACTATAATATTTCTAACACACCCCTTCAAGTTGAACACTTCTTACGTAAGTGTCAACTTACAATTAAAAAAAAGGGGAAAAGGTGAATTAAAACTAAACAATTTTCAATTCACAAAAAATAATACAAAGATTCCTTCATAACATTCTTCTCTATGATAATCCTCGTAATGCTTGCTGTTGCACTAAGCTTGTAGCCCATTACTGCAAATGTCTTTGTCCCCGCCATGTTGATAGTTGATTCACTTCTAGAATGCTTCAATCATTAAGTTTCTAATCATTAGCTCTCATATCAGAGTGCCACCCAAGCATTGACCATATTTCTTTCAGAGTTTCCAAAGCAAAGCATTATCAATAAACCTGTAAGCCTTCAAAAAGCAACAAAGAAGCTCAACATAAAATCCAATTCTTCAACTATTGTGTTCATGCTTCCAAAGTTCTTTGCTATATCAAACCTTTGAATTTGGTTCAACCTTCAGGAACCTTGCCTCTAGCCTGCCATTTGGATGCACAACCAACAAGGTCATAGCTAGAAAGCCTCAGTAGCTTCAGTAAACAACCTGATAGAAATGGCATAACAACAAGAAGAATTGATAAAACAAATGTTGAGAAAATGAATTGCTGATAACAAATCCCTTTCCTTCTTGCTTTCACCAGTAACTAAGAGCACTTAAAAATCTTCAACACTAACTTGATTCTTGGTATTTCATCAGATACCTGCTTTGCAAACTTGATTTCGTTTTTTTCTTTCTTGAATGAACAACCTTGTGAACCCCAAAGATAGACCACTAAATTCTCTCAAAGTCTCCCAAAAACCAAGGGAAGTGATCACAAAATCCATTGGCATAAGCAATAACTTGGGTCTTGAAAGAAATAAAAGATGATGCTTGGAGCAAGAATCAAACCCAATAATTTTCTTACAGAACAATGACGGCAGAAATCTTTGGAGAGTAATGAGAAGTACGACCTTTGGTCACAAGAGGGTTGGCCTTTGCTTCAGGAATCATGGTGGCCAGAAAAGTAATTGTTGAAGTAGCCAGCCTTGATGAACGGTGAAAAATTACTATGTACGCTACCACCTTCAACCCAGATTTTGATCTTAAAAGTAGAGAGAGGGATGTTGATCGAGAAATACCCAACAAACCTCTTGAAACATGCATTGATAGCAGACTTCAATGGAGATGTTAGATATCAATGGCAGCCGGCGCACACACAGTTGGATCTTGAACAGAAAACTGAAACAAAACAGGAGAACTCGACGGTGTTTGGAGGAGATTTGGAAGCAAGCTTCAATGAAAACGCATGACCAATATCGCATGAGAAGAGCTGATGGTGGCAGCGAGGATGGTACTCCGGCAGGGAGCTTTAAACTTCGGCAGCAACGTCAGAGTAAACGGCGTGGAACCAAGAATCACGGTTCAGATCGCGGAAATATTCAAAGGAAGATCACGAGCTGAGCAACGGCAAATCAAGAAAGATAGGGTTTGAAGGAGGCAGATCAAGAAACCATTGGACCATCAGAAAATAATTAGATTGAGATGAAGGATGTTGTATTAATAATACCAGAACAACCTGCTTATATAAATTATAACATATTTAGGTTATATGTTATGAATGTTCACTTTTGATGGAGATAATCAATTTTATTTGGAAATTAAGAGGGACTTTCTTTTTATTTAAATTAACTTTCTCTAAACATAATAAGGATCTAACTATCCTAACTTTAAATCATATTAATTAGGACCTTAAGACCTTAATTAACTAACTAATGGTATGTTTGGATAATTTCATAAGTGATTTTCAATTGTAATTTACAGAATATGAGGTAGTTTTTACAGTCTACGAGATACTTTTTACAGTCTACGAAATAAATATGTAAAAAATTTTTATCTAAATTTACATAAATCAAATTTAAACTTGGGAGAATTGTTAAAAAAAATCTTGCAAGGAAATTAATTGCTCATTACTATCATTGTACACGGTGGGTGATATGTTGCACACGGGCGTTTGCATTTTCGCAGGGATGCTTTTTACACATATAAATACTGATTATAAATGATGGATATTTGCTTACATATTGATACCATTTAACAATTAATTTACTTAAATGATATTTTTTAACGATTTTCACTTTAAACTTATACATAAACTCAACTAGACAAGCCTGACTACTCAAATTATCCAACATTTTTTTTTGGGGCAGTGCGGCTTCGAAGTGAGAGTCCCATCTTTGTCTCATTCTCCAATCAACGATAATCGTCAACATGGCTTTTACCGGCTGTTGGTATGCTTCGAGAGTCAACCCTCTCAACGGGTAAAGCCGTAGATCGTAATCATAATATAGACTGGTAGAGGATTTCGCTGAAACAGTAAGTTTATATCAATGATGAATGAAATCGATGATGAATGAAATCGGTTCCTAATATAGTCGATCCTCTCGAAAGATAACAGTTTATTTATTAGCGGTTCATTTTTCAAGTACAAATTGGGGTTTGTCAAGTGGAAGAATGGAAGTTGATCGGATCGAAGAGAACAGCGAGAGATTGCTGGGTAGTAACAGTAGTGGTGGGAGTAGTGGAAATAGGTGGGTCGATGGCAGTGAAGTATACTGGGAATCGCCTCCATGGTCTAACCGTAACGAGGATAGGGGGACAGAGGGATATGCTTCAATCAGAAGGAGGCTTGTGAAGAAACCTAGGAGAGTTGATTCATTCGATGTTGAAGCTATGGAGATTGCTGGTAGTTACGGCCACGGCTCCAAGGTAATTTTTCGATCACGCTATCCTTTCTTCCCAAGTTTTGGCTTAGCATTCCGGTGATGCCCACTTTTTCTGTATTTGTTTGTTGAGTTCCTTTCTTTGATATTTCACTTGAGAAATAATGAGATGTCCTATTTACCAATTCTTTACTCGTTCTAATGAAATAGGGAATAAAAGAACGAACTTACATACTAGAGGGGCGTTTCAAAGGGGAAGAGGAAAAACAAAAGGAATTCATTGCTAGGACTTGAACCCAAAACGTTAGGGTATGTTAGGGAACACTTAAAGATGACACACTGGGTTAAATAATGAACCTGCATCATATGCATATGAAAAACTTGCATATTTGTATTCCTTCAAGCCAATTGCAGTTATGTGTGTGGAACTAGCAGAAGATTGAAGTACTATGGTGATAAAATAGTCGGTGTTGAACATTTGAAACTGATTTGCTACTTTTGACTGACAATCAATAATGTTGATTTAAACATGTTTCATAGACGAGATTACATATAAAGCCATCTTAATCTTTTTAACCTCTAGTACTTATGTGAATCAGGATCCTGCCTTTTGGTCCACTCTTGTAATGGCATTTCAGACTCTTGGTGTAGTATATGGGGACTTGGGAACAAGTCCCCTGTATGTCTTTGACGATGTCTTCAGCAAGGTTCCAGTTGAGTCAGAGGTTGATGTATTGGGGGCATTGTCTTTGGTTATGTACACAATTGCACTTATTCCACTAGCAAAGTATGTATTTATAGCCCTCAAGGCAAATGATAATGGTCAAGGTAACAGATAAATATTCCTACTATGAATTGTTTACTTTGTTTCTGTAATTGTAAATTAGAGTTTTAATTCATTAATGGATTCACCTGTAGGAGGAACATTTGCACTATACTCTCTCATTTGCAGGTATGCAGATGTGAATCTGCTTCC
This sequence comes from Albizia julibrissin, assembly GCA_037074505.1. Classification (NCBI taxonomy): domain Eukaryota; kingdom Viridiplantae; phylum Streptophyta; class Magnoliopsida; order Fabales; family Fabaceae; genus Albizia; species Albizia julibrissin. The sequence continues at coordinate 35,325,286 of CM073488.1, read as the reverse complement.
TAATCGTCAGCTAGCTGATGAGCATATTTCTAGTTTTAGGCTTAAACTGCCCACACCAGAGCTGGAAAGAGCTCTCAACATAAAGGAGACTTTGGAGAGGAGGTCATCTTTGAAAACTCTTTTGTTGCTGTCGGTTCTGCTGGGAACTTCTATGGTTATTGGAGATGGTATCCTAACCCCTGCAATATCAGGTGCATAAGCCTACCATTCTTTAATGGGGAACCGAGTGATAAGCAAAAAGATGATTAAAATTTAAAAATTTAGTTGTAACATACTCTGCAGAAGCTTCTATGTTGAAGGTAAGTGTGTGTTCAAAAAAAGCTTTGAATGTGTGTTCTCTTAAGAGGTGTGCTACCGACTCCTTCCGGAATTGTAACCTCTTAAGATGTTCATATCTTTGGAAATGAACATTACTCTATACCTAGATTGATCTGCTGGAAATTATTGGCTTGTACCATATGATCATTGCTCTGCTATATGAAGCTAGGCTGCAGGCAGTCTATTTGGTAAAAATACTGTTAACAAACATATGCATTAATTTTTTGAGTTTATGTGCTTATGAAAGTTCTTCTGTCAAATATCTATTTAAAATCGCCACCCAAGCCTCAAAACCCCAGAGGAGTCTTTGAAAAATAGGTTTGTTGAGGATGTGATGCAATCAATTAATCTCCCCAAAACCTCCTGAGTTATGAGGAGAAAAACTGTCAATCAAGTAATAATGTAAATAAAGAGAAAAGTCACCGGCAGCTTTTTAAACTTTCGCAATCAGACTGCAATAAAAAAAGAAAGAAAAGTGATTTTTTTCCTCAGATCAACACTGCATGATTGATTCTCTTAAAACAAAATTGTCTTTGCTGCAACTTAACTATAATCACAATGCTTCTTTGTTGCAGTGACGTCTTCCATAAGTGGACTGCAAGATGAGATAAATGGAATTAGTACAAGTGGGTATAGTTTCCTTCTTGTTTCCTTGAATTTACCTTTATTTCTAATAGAAAAACTAGTAAACAAATAATGAAAGCAAAAAGAAAACTCATAAAATGGGGAGGGAAGGTGGTTTATGAAGAGATCCCTAGTCACTTTACCTTTAGTAGATGGATAGTACTTGAAAACCTCATTCACATGTATGTTAACTTTAGATTGAAATCCTCTTGGTAGGTTTTTCCTTTTCTGTTTCAGGAAGATATACCTCAATGTCATTACTTATCTTTGAATGAATGAACTTGTGACATTTTAGTAGAAGTTACATTCGAAAATTGCAGATATCTATTCAAAATTTTCTATCTCAATTAATGAGCTAGGACTGCTTTAGAAAAAAGTGAGAAAGAGATGCCAAATGTTTGCCTCTCTATTAACTGGACCTATTGAGGTTTAAGTTTCTTCAAGAACGCTGGCTTTTATCTATATTCTAGAACTGCGGGCAGTGTGGACAATTGACGGTATTAACATTGTGAATGGCTTAAATTTTGTGTTTCATTATTGCAGAAGCGGTGGTCATTATTTCAATTGTAGTTCTGCTGGGATTGTTTAGCATACAAAAGTGTGGTACCAGTAAAGTGGCTTTCCTGTTCTCCCCTGTTATCGCTTTATGGTTCTTCTCCCTGGGTTCTATTGGAATATACAATATATTAACGTATGATGTTAGTGTCCTGAAAGCATTCAATCCAGCCTATATCTATTATTTCTTCAAGAAGAATACCACGAGGGCTTGGTCTGCTCTTGGTGGTTGTGTTCTGTGTATTACAGGTATGTCTTTTTCTCTGTGGTAAAAAACGTCACAAGATTAATGGTTTTTTTGAGCTTAATTTATAACATTTTGCCATTCAGAAGGCACAAATATTGAAGACTCTGATGATTTAAGATGATTTACTTGATATCAAGCTTGCCAATTACTTGGGTTCTTATTAGAGCCATGAAGCTTTGTTATTAAAGTGAGAAATTTGTGATGCATGAAAACAGCCCTTTCAGTTGCAATGAAGACAAGGAACCAGAAACTTAGACGACTTGCTTGTATGTTTTCTCTTCAGGTTCGGAGGCAATGTTTGCTGATCTGGGTTATTTTTCTGTACGAGCAATACAGGTTTGTACTTTGTTGTAATCCCTTTTAAGTTTGCTTTACTATGAAGCGTCAAATTGCTTAACTCAAGTCTTTCATTTAATTGATTATACAGATTGCTTTCACTTGTGTGGTATTTCCGTGTCTCCTCTTCGCTTATATGGGCCAAGCTGCTTATTTGATGAAGCACCCTAATTCTTATTCAAGAATATTCTATGCTTCTGTTCCAGGTGATTTGTCGTAGATGATTGTTTATGCCTGTAAATATAATTCATTGTACTTCGAAATATCAGAGATATTTGCTCTGTATTATAATTGTTTTTGTATCTTATATTTTTGTTTCTTCATACAGTAAGCCTTTTCTGGCCAGTGTTTGTGATAGCCTCACTCGCTGCTATGATTGCCAGCCAAGCAATGATATCTGCTACATTCTCATGCGTGAAGCAAGCTATGGCTTTGGGCTGCTTCCCAAGGCTTAAGATAATCCACACCTCAAAAAAGCAAATGGGTCAAGTTTACATCCCTGTAATGAACTATTTTCTCATGACCATGTGTATAGTGGTCATTTCCTTCTTCCAGAGGACTACTGACATAGCAAATGCATATGGTAACAAATCAACATCTCAATTTTCTGCTTCCTATTGTTTCTACTTTGGCTCAAGGGAAATGGTTCCCTCTTGGTACTTATTTCAACATTCTAGTTTTATGGCCTGCGTTTAAACTTGTCCAAAATTACAATTTGGCTACGTGTCAAAAATTTATGTAACAGAATTATTTAAGCCAGAACGCCTCATATATTTGATTAATTTGCAATTATCAATTACTTCTCTGGTATTCAGATGAACTTTTATCTTCCATTTCTGCACCCACATGCATGTTTGTGTTGACAGTTGACATAATTCTAGATGTCTTTTGGGACTTTAACCATGGTAATTATGATACCAACCACTGGCTCTCGTATAATTGATGGTGCTAAGATACAAATAACATAAATAGTTAGCACGCACACCTAATACTTAGTCCCATATGTGGCATATCTACTAACGCTTTTCGTTGCTCTTTGTAGGCATTGCTGAAGTAGGTGTCATGATGGTTACCACCACCTTAGTGACACTTGTAATGCTTCTAATCTGGCAGACCAACTTGTTCTTGGCATGTTGTTTCCCACTCATATTTGGATCAGTGGAGCTCATTTACATGTCTTCTGTCCTATCAAAACTAGTTGAAGGTGGCTGGCTTCCTCTCGTCTTTTCTTGTTTCCTCCTCTCTGTGATGTACATCTGGAACTACGGGAGCGTGTTGAAGTACCAAAGTGAAGTCAGGGAGAAGATCTCCCTGGATCTGATGCGTGACCTTGGCTCGAATCTTGGAACTGTCAGAGTGCCGGGAATAGGGCTGCTATATAATGAACTTGTACAAGGCATTCCTTCCATTTTTGCACAGTTCCTTTTGAGCCTCCCAGCTATCCAATCTACTATAGTCTTTGTTTGTATCAAATATGTTCCAATTCCTGTGGTTCCTCAAGAAGAAAGATTTCTATTCCGAAGAATTTGTCCCAAGGATTACCACATGTTCCAGTGTGTTGCCAGGTACGGCTACAAAGATGTGAGAAAGGAAGATCACCATGCATTTGAGCAACTTCTTATTGAAAGCCTCGATCAATTCTTGAGGAGGGAGGCTCATGAAACTGCCTTGGAGATGCAGGATAACTTAACTGAGGATGGAGAAAGTGTTTCAGTGAGATCATGGCATTCTAATCCTCCTTCTAGCAATGGGTATGAGGATGAACTTAGGATTCCTCTTATGAATGGTCAAAATTCCATAGAAACAAGAACTTCTACTGCACCAGGAGCTGCATCATCTGCAATAACATCTAGTTACATGCCATCTGAGGAAGACACGAGTGTCGAGGAAGACCCAAGTCTTGAATATGAGCTTTCAGTCCTTAGAGAAGCAACGGAATCTGGATGCACCTATTTGCTTGGACATGGGAATGTGAGAGCAATGAAGGACTCTATTTTCCTCAAGAAATTGTTGATAAATTATTTCTATGCATTTTTGAGAAAGAATTGCAGACAAGGTACTGCAAACATGAGAGTGCCTCACACCAATATAATTCAAGTAGGGATGACATATATGGTCTGATTCATCCATGCAGTTCTTTCTGGTATATGAAACTCAATGTCAATCTGGACACTGAGCATGAAAAATTCCTAGGTAGTTTTTGTCTATAGAAAATTTGTGACATAACCAATTGTAGATGGGCATGTAAATGTATCAAAAGAGAACCCCAGTGAAAAACATTATAATGCGCTTACATGTCGGTTGATTATTAAGTTGATTAATTCTCTCTCTCTCTCTTCCTGGCAATCTAAGAATTTCTTGGTACTTTTGACTTGGTCATTGGTATTCGCATTGGCATTGTTATTTTTCTTCATCTGCCAAGGATTATAAACAAACTTGTAATTTATCTCTAAAACTGTATTTGCTTGTGTGGGTGGCCGAGTTGAGCCAATTCATTTCATATTTAACTGGGAGAATTATTATAAGTATCAAAGAATGAATGTAATAATTAAAAAGTGTTATATAACAAGTGAGCGTGTAGAAAATAATACATGCTCATACTGCTCACTTATTATTACGATTTAGATTAAATCCCTTTCTTAAAAATTCATAGTAATCCTTCCTATTTAATTCTCCAAAATTATTGTGTAATTATTTCTCTATGTAAATTCGTAGCCTAATTTCCCAAAAAAGTTATTCTTAAAATTCTATCACCACATGGAATTTCAGCTTCGGGCTTGTTAAATTGGGGCTCTATTGCATTTAATGTTCATGTGATAAGCCACCGAACTCTCAACTGGCCCGATTTCTTAGGTCCATGGCCCACTCAATTTCTGCAAATAAGCTTTACCAATGTTTTGTAAACATGTACCGAAAAACAATGTTTTTGTAAAAAAAAATTTTCAGTAGTTTTATAATTATAATTATTGTTGTTGTTTTTTTTTTTGGCCGAATAGTTTTTATTGCCTTCATGTAATTTAAAATTTATTCCTCTTTTTGTTGAAATTCAATATTCTTGATTTCTCATCTATAATGAGGTAAATTTCACGATACCTTTGCCTTTTTATTCATTTTGATCTTTTATTTTTTGGGTACCTTGCTTTTTTATTCTTGTTGAAATTCTTCATGTTTATCCAGGGGGTGCTTTTTTGCTTTTGGATATGCTTATATAGCTGAAAGCTTATATAAAGTCTTTGTCATGTGCATTGGCCTTCATTAAAATCTGCATCACTATCACGAAGTGTCCAGATCAATTTCCCCACGGAAAAACGTAGGGTCCCTTTTGAGGGGGCAAAATGGAATAACATGAATTTGATTTATGATTTATCTAAATTAGGCATTCATTCAAATCAACAATAAATGACTAACCATTGAATTTTGATCGGAAAATATGTCCAACGTCTTCATACAAAGAACTTATCTTAATGTAAAGATAATGCAATCTTATATATCTCAACTTTAATCCCATTTGTTATGTTTATTGTCCATAAAGTGAGCATTAAATTCTTTTAAGAAACTTTTTTGATTAAATTTATTCAAAAGTTGTTTAAATTGTTTAGATTGTGCGATTCATTTATCTCACTTTCAATTGTTGATCATATTTGAACTCTTTAAGATTTTTTTAAAATTTTTGGTAGCATATTTTTTAAAGGGTTAAAGGTCATTTTTGCCCTGAAATTATTTACCATGGGCTAATTTTATCTCAAAAGTTTTTAGAGGACTAATTTTGCTTCGGAAGTGTCAATTTTGAAGCAATTTTGTCTTGACGGTTATCCCCGTTAAGTTTAACCGTTAGTTAACCGAATTCGAGATAAATCTACTCCTAAGTGAAAATTTCAGGGTAAATTTGCTCCTTATTCAGTCAACATAGACGACAAAAATTTCCTGAAAGTTTTAACCTAGAAGCAAATTTGCCTCGAATTTGGTCAACCAATAGTCAAACTTAATGAAGATAACGATCAAGGCAAAATTGATCCTCGAAAAACTTTTAGGGCAAAATTGGCCTTCGATAAATACTTTCAAGACAAAAATAGCTTTTAACTCTCTTTTAAATCCAAAATATAAATCTTGTTTGTGAAAGTAACAAAGATCTTATTTTGAATTATGAATAAAAGCATAAATAAAATCCAACTTATAATAACTAAATTTTACAAACATTGCCCTAGAAAATGGGGAAGAACTTTTATACCACTCAACCCCTAATAAAAGGCACTTTCTATAAGAAGTGTTGCTAGAAAAACACAAGTAAACTATAAAAATAAGAATTTGTATGATCATAGTCACATCTTAGGATATTGTCTTTAAAAGTTATTCTGCAACCATTGATAAAGAAGAAGCGACACAAATATGTGATCGTTCTTGTAAGTCACTAATTAGGATAATAACTGCATTTTTTTAGATTTATCATATTTAGAGTTTGGTGCAAATTTCCTTTTTTTTTCTCTAGATGTAATTCATAGTTTTAATAAGAGCAAGTTTAAATTTTTTTTTACCTTCAAATAAATTAAATAACTTAATCATGTCTCATTAATTTTAGTAAATCGGTTAGAGGTGGCTTATAATAAAGATTGAATTATTTTTTTTTTGTTCTCCATTTGTTTGATTATGAAAGAAAAAGAGAAGGGGGGTGGCAGAGGGAATTTTCAACCACCAATGTGGAAGAGTGTGTGCTGGTGAACCAACTGGAACATGGCAGAGATGAAATAGGTAAGACTTTGAGCTTGTTTGAAATAGCGGTTGAAAATTTCATAAGTGCTTATGAATTGTAATTCACGGAATATGAAGTAACTTTTACGGTATACGAGGTGTTTTTACGGTCTACGAGGTACTTCACGGTCTACGAGATAAATATGTGGAGGAGATTTGTTTCGATTTACGTGAATCGGGCTTATATAATAAGCCCGATTCAAATAAGTGATAACAAACAAGCGCTTTGGAAACTCTCAATCGCTCAGCGTGTTAAAACTTTCTCATGACTCTTACTGAAAGGTAAACTGCTTATAAACAATGAAAGATATAGAAGGGGAATAACTCATGTTCTGTTATGCTCTCTTTGTCAACGGGGAATAGAGAGCATAAATCATGTTTTTAAGGAATGCCCCTTTGCATCATCGGTTTAGAAAAAAATATTACCTGTTGACTTATATTCAGATTTTTTGGTACAAAAATCACAACCTGACTTACCAATCTCCTAAGAAATCCACTTTTTAATATTTATTGGAAGATTGCTTTTTTTTTGTCACTTGTTATAAACTTTGGGAGGTCTGAAATTACCGGATTTTTGCTTATGAGAACTATACAATAGATGGAATACTTGCACATATTAGATCCATAGTTAATCATACTCGCTCGTGTAAAGTTGCTATTCTCATGTACATGATCCCTTTTGATTAATATAATTACCCTTTTACTTAAAAAAAAACGGTAGTTAGGTGAATCATCACTTTGAATTGATTTGAGAGAAAAGCTTTGCAAAAGACACTTTTTGAGTAGTCTTGTTCATGTGGTCCTCATTTTTACTGTTCTCTTCATCATTTACTACATTTCATTATCTTTCTGTTCCCCCCTTTATTCAATAACTAGAAAAACTGAAACTTAAACATACCTAAAAGATGGACTAATCATGGTAGGTAAGGCCTAGATGCAGATTGTTACACACTAAATAGTAAATAGTAATACTCCCTTATGTCCTTTTAATATTAAATAAGTATTAAATATTTTTTTTCATATATATGTGTCTGTTTATATTTCGGTAGTGGGAGATAATAGAAATAAATATAATGTTAGATTTTAATTTAGTGTAGTTAATAAGGACAACATTGGAAATCATTTGAATTTTATGCAAATTTAATGTTTTTAATACATGTGAATTAGTTAAACACTGTCAATTATTCCCTTGGCTGAACATGTGATCAAAAGTAATAAACTGGCCTCAAATGATAAAGTCTTTGATCTCCTTAACAATATTAGTAAAGTTGTTTTGAATGAATTCATATATGCCCCGATTCTCTTGCTTGAAACCATTCAAGACTCTCATCAATTCAATTCAATTCAATTCAATTGAGGTGGATAGCCAAGAAGGCTAGTTTTATTAAATAATTTCTTAATCTAAATCTTGTTTTCACCACATATTAGACTCTTTAATGTCATGCATAACCATCTAAAGTATAGTATTTGTTTGGATCAATTTATTTTAAATGATTATCCGCTATATAAAAAATAAATATGTGAAAGATATATTATCTCATAGCATAAACAACAACAAAAATAGAGGTTTATCCCGTTAGCTGGGATTGGTTACACGAATTGCATGATATTATTTTACTCAAAAAAAATCAAGTCTCTAAATAAATTATTAATTAAAAGACATCATTCATAAAACAAATAATAGAGAATAAAAAAACTTATTTGAAATGCTCATAAGTATTGAGTTTCTAGAATTGTTCCTAGTCAATCAAAGTATTAGCACATGTGTGCAATTAAGTTCCGTCCATGTTCAATCAAAGTAATTTATAAATATTCTAGTCTTTTAATTTTAATAATTATAGTGAGAATTAATAAACGAGAAATACATGACACACACATACTAACTAACTAAAGTAATAGTGATATATTTTTGTCAAACTCCTCTCTATGGATCTCATCTAATGTGCTTACAAGTTATCTTTTAATTAGGCATTACTTTAGTTAAACTTCAATCAAGTTGTTGGCCAAGAAGAAAACAAATCCTATCAAGTTACTTAAGCTATGTCACGTACGAATGGAGGGTATAATAATTTTATTTCATTATTTATTTACTATTTTTGTTTATACTTATTACACATATTTTGAGTGTCAACATCACACGTGTCTTACCAGTCAAAATAAACTTTCATTAAAGATTAATGAAGTATAGGTTTAAAATTATATAAATCAAATAGAATCATATGAATCAAAAATTAATAATCCAAACTAACTGGCAAAATAATAATAATAATCCAAACGGAAAATTAAGCCATATGGTCAACTATATGCAAAATATAGAAGGAGTCATATACAAGAAAGCGAATAGAATGGTAAATAATAATAATTCATAATATTTGCGTGTATATCTGAATAACTAATGATAGTTACAGACAGGATACCACTGCATCATCCAATTTCAAAATGAAATATATGAAAGTCTAAATTCAATTCAAATTAAATTATGAAAAGGAAGGCAGACAGATAATTAGTTCTTCCTCCTTATAAAATAATAATAATAATTTGTTCTTCCTTCCACGTTGGTCCAGATACTTGCACCTCACACTTAGAATTTTCTCCTCAAAAAATTTTAATAATTTTATTTGTAACCAATTCCTACTCATCTTTCTCAATCCACTTATCCATCACAATCACTAAAAATATACATGTATTGAGAATATTATTGGAAAAATATCAAATAAAATACTATTATAAAAAAAATTAATTTCTTTAATAAAAACACAGGGAATATGAGTCCAAATATGCATGGATTTATTGAAGTTTTAAAATTGTGATGGAATATCCTGTGAATGATTCTATTTATTTTCTTCATCCGTTGTTATCATCAATGAGTGTGATGGGTTTAATAAAGGCCAATCTTATGGTTACATCGATGGGAAATAAGGACATTGATTTTATGTCCTTCCCATAATAAATGTATAATATTAAGGAGCCATTCGATTTTGAAACAACAAATACAAACAGGATATTTTTGTCCCCGGTGACCAAACTAAACAACAAATGAATGTAACAGCAGGATGCATATTTTGTCTTTTCCTTTGTTCTTTTTAATAAAATGCATTTAATTATTTTACCTAAATTAAAAAATAATTGATATCTCCAAAATTATCTCATGTTTCACAAATACTTTTCATTAAAATTTTAAACCGTGCTTGACTAGGCTAAGAGTCAAGCCATCAATCGGGTCATATATAATTAGACTTGGAAAGATATTAGGCCGTGTGTTTGTTTGAATTCACTGTATATAATCACCATTGTATTTTGTTAAATAAAAATTTTTTCATGTATTTATTTCTACATAGTGGAAAATCAAAAAGGTCTGTTTGGTTGGAAAAGAGGGGAGGGGATAAAAAAGAGCCCCTCCCCTTATTTGGTATGAAAAGTTGGAGGGGAGGGGAGCCACATGAGGGGCTCAAAATCCCTCTCCTTCCCTCCATTTTGTTCCCTCCAAATTGGGGGATTTGGAGAGAACAAAATATTTGACTATTTTACCCCTAAAATTTTTTTATATTTCCAGTGATACTTTTGAGTAAAAAATAAAAATAGGAATTCACAGAGTTTTGACCTCGTCTCTCGCAGCTTTTGTGATGCTTCTTTTGCACAAAATTATAATCTCATTCTTTTTACCAATAATTATTTTAGTAATTCTAACAGTGTGAATTAAAATAAATTTGTGTCCGCTTGATAAAACAAATTTAAATTTTGATAATTTATTTGATTTATATTGAGGTGTAAACTAATTTAAATAAATTTCATTTCAAAAAAATTAATTTAAATTATTTATATAAGCATACAAAATGTAAACTAACATATAAAGGTAAAATGATAAATTAGTTATTATCTCTCATCTCCTCCCCTCCCTCCAATCAAACCAAACAAGGTAACCTCCTATTTATCCCCTCCCCTCCCCTCCCCTTAACCAAACATGCCCTTAAAATAGGTTAATTTAAATTAATGACACCATATAAGTGATACAACCTCGCTCGATAAAATGGTTAATGGATAACTGATATTGAATACGTTCTGGTAATAAAATAATATGTTAATAAATGAGAATAAAATATAAATAAATAAATTTTGTGGTTAATATAACTTTTGGTCCCTGAAGTTTGACCCAATTTTGGTTTTGGTCCCTCAAGTTTATTTTACTTATAACTGTTGGTCCCTCAAGTTTAGGATAATATATCAAGTTCTTTTCAAACTTGAAGGGCCAACAGTTATAAACGGAAATTTGAGGAACCGAAACTATCTATTTTAAACTTGAGGGACTAAAATTAAAATCGGACAAAATTTTAGAAACCAAGAGTTATATTAACCCTAAATTTTAAAATTAATAACTTTATTAATCAATTTTGAATTTGAAAAAAGAAGTTTGTTTTCTTAAAATCGCTAAAGTTCAACAAAGTATTATTATTCAAACAACTTTTATTGGCATGCAATAAACACATTGAAATTTGAGACATCTTTTTTGACTTCTCAACTAGACCTTTATTTTTAAGGGAGACTAATCTCTTTTTTTACATAATAAGATAACTAGAAATCAAACTTACAATCATCTAATAAGCCAGGTCAAAAAAAAAAAATCATCTAATAAGAAAATGAGAATCCATACAAATTACGTTAACTTGAATTGATAGCAACTCAATAAATTTTATATGAGCAAAAATTTTTAATTAGAAAAAAATGGTAACGGTGATCTGTCTCGTGGACAAGGCGACAAATAATAATATTAGATATGTACATAATAACATTTAATATTTGATAATGTTATTATTATATGTAGGTCGGCTTGGACAACAACAAAAAGAAACAAAAGACAGAACTTTGCAAGATCCTGCTATCAAGAACACCGACTATACTTGTTCATCAATATATTAAACTCGAGGAAATACTTGTTTATATTGGTTTTGTTAATTTTTTGATTAAATTATGACGAGTATGTATAATATTTACAGATTAACATATATTCTTTAATTTAATAATATATTTGACTATATTCTAATTAACATCTAACTCGTCGCTGCAAGCTACCAGCTGGGTAGCTGGCTCTTTATTTGTAAAATAGTCCTCGTGTTCCTCGCTGAGAATTTCAGTCAAGATGACAAATCCAGTTAACTAATAATATTTATTCGACAAATTAAAAATGCCCTTTGGTCATTTAACTTCTCTAAAGTTTTTATTTTGATCCCTTACTATATTTTTAGTCTTTTAATCTTAATGTCATTAACAAAAAAACTTGTTGTAATTGAAATTTTAAATTTGATGAAGTATGTTCAAATACTGACATATTAAGTTTAATTTTTAAAATAACAATCATTGTTCAAAAAATTATTATTTGAAACTAATGGTATTAGGATTAGAGGATTAGACTATAAGGATATTTTTCAGGTTAAGGGGTAATTTTGTCACGGAAGTTGTTATAGAAGAGCAATTTTGCTCTGTAAATGTAGAAAATGCAGCAATTTTACTCTAACGTTATCACAATTAATTTTGACCATTAGTTGACTAACTATGCATAGTTGACAGTACATGTGTTATCCATGTAATTTTTATTAAAATGTAAATTTATCCCTAGAGAGGAAAAAACCAAAATAAGGTTAAGTTTGAGGGATAAAAATGGCATTAACCTTTTTTTTTTTAAATTAAGGGATGAGATTGAAACTTTATATAAAATTAGAAATTAAAACCAACTAAATATGCATTTTTGCGCCTATCTCTTGTTATGTATTTTACCTATTGAGGAAGCAATATATTCTCTTCAAATTATAATTAGTACCCAAGTGCTAAAACTGCAAGATACATTTAATTAATTATCACTTATTGTACATGTATGTGCTGAGATCACATGTACTTTTCTCTAATGTTGTTTGCTAATTACTCATTAGGTGTTGAGCAGGTATGTTATATATTTGCTTATAGCTTTGTGTTCATTGACCTAATTAACAATGTGGATTATGGGCTGGCCAGCTAATTAATTAATGGTTATAATCATGGTTTACCTAATCGAGCACTCAGCTACATACTTAGGTTAATTTTTATATTAGCTTAAAGTGGACCTCCATGTATGCACATATTAAACTTGAGAGTACACAATATATCACACTGCTGGAAAATAGTCTGATTCACTTTGATAGATTAGACACGAGCTTATGTTGGTGTAATAATATAAATAATATAAAAGTTTGGGTTAATATATATGTGATATTCCATAATTACCATAAGTTATATTTTAACCGATAGATTATGACTCTTCTAGAGACACTGTTCCACTGATATGTTATGTCTCTCCATCGAAAAGATATATTGTTTCCTTAAAGAAAGGACACATTGGTAGAGAGAAATGGGCACAAAAAACGGTATAAATAAGCGTAAAGGGTTCAGTTAAAACGATTAATTTGAACTACTGAGATTCTAGTAAATTAATTCCCTAATATTTCTATCTTATTTCTTCATGTCTTGTGATGTATTTGTTGTGCGTCATAATCGCTTTCATCATTATGATCTAGTTAAGCGTGGCCATTAAAATTTAACAGTCACACTCCAGGTACGCCCGAATATTCTTACACACACTTTTTTAAGATTTAATTGTAATTAATAATGTGATTTTTCAACTTTCATAATCAATACAAATTTTGATATATAAAATGTAAAATTTATGTAAACCACATTATTTCCCCCCTAAACATAGGTATATCTTTCTATTGGAAACAATTCTATTCGATGCACTATCGAGTATTAAATATAAGTACTTTTCCTTATAAAGATTTAAACATTGGTTTGCTACGTTATGAGTGACTAACCCGTTCTGCTAGATCCAACCTTAGCTTATTCGTATATAAACCACAATATTATTAAGCCATAGATAGTAACAACTGATCAGTAATCACATGCTAGATTTTATTTATTTATTTATTTAATGAGGCCATGAGGTGAATGTAATTACCCTTATTTTTTAAAACAAATTCCTAAAATGTGTTTAAAGGGGGATCTTGCATATCATAGTCCACATATTTTTTAACATGATCGATCGAGGAAGATATTATAGGTTGAGCTAATATTTAATGAGATGAAGCAAAAATAGTGGTGTAGGAAAAAGGGGGGTGTCATTATCAAGGACGTGCAATATTAGGTTTTGATAAGGTGGGAATAATTAAAGGCAATAGCCCTTTTTCCCTTTTTTTAAAAACAAGAGAAGACGAAGAACTCAAACTCCATTAAAATAGAATTACCATTAATTTATCTCCGTGCGTACGCGTTTGCAACTTGCAAGAAACAAGAAAATGACTTGCATTAATCTTCCACTTATATTTCATCTTTAGCCTTTTCTTACTACGCATTTTTTTTTTTGGCCAAATCTTACTACGCATCTTGAAGACACATTTTCTACTTACTTTCACGCCAACTATTACCTACTCTCTCTTCCTTTGTTTTATTCCTTTTTAATAACTCTAATAATGTACTTACAGATTCTATTTTTATATATTGATATATTAATGACTTAATGATTGTTAGAATGTGCTAGTGCTTCATTGCTTATTTTAACACCATAAATCCGTTCTGTCCAAAATATAAGTTATATGTAAGAAGAGTTCTCTTATACAAATTATTTAAGTCACTTCGAGAGTAATTATTTATTATTAATCAAAAAAATTTTGTAATTCATGCTCAAATATAGTTTATCGTATTTTTTTTCTCAATCTCATTTCAAAACCTCATTTAATAATAGGGGTAAAGTTGTTATTTTTTTAATTTAAGATAAATTTAATAAGTTAAATACTATTTGTTAGTTATGATAAAATAGTTGAAAATGACTTATATTATAGATATTATCACAGTATTTGATAACACAGTATTATTAAGTCATGTTCAAATATTATCAAATCGAAAGGCATTTTGTACTCCCACATGATGATCACCTGTGTTAATTTATTTTTTTAAAGTAATTAATATAATTAGCCAAATTAATAAGGGTGTTTGAGATATTTGTAGCTTATTTTATAAGTGCGAGTCACGTGAGTCAAAACAAAATTCCTTTTATATATTTACCGTATACTATAAATCACGATTAAAAAATATTTTTAAAGATTCCAATCATTATTTCAAATATTTTATAAATTTATGATATCACAAGTGTTCAATCCAGTAGTTTAATTTTGAAAATGGGAATAGTTTGCTCCATGGAGTATATTTCTACTGTAAGTTTTTAAATCAAAATATGAGAAATACATATAATTTTTTTATTCCAATATCAACAAAAATTATACATAATAACATGTCTACAATATAAAATTTACAGAAAATTTCACTATATAATATAAATCATCATTGGAGGCTAGTTCTATATTACTACTCATGTTTTTAATATAATACCTAATTGATTTTTTTGAGAAATTGAGGAAGCTAATTAAATTATTTTAAACTATTTATATTTATCATTTTTATCTAAACTAATTTTTTTACGTATAAACTGATATATAATCTAATCATATACAATATATGATATGATTAAATAATTTATTCATTAAAAAATAATTTATTTAGCTTCTATAATCTTTAATAACAAAATTAACTAATTCTTATATTTAATATTAGTGATAGTGCCTCCGTAGTGTGTGTGTGTGAATATATATAATTTTCAGAAGAATTTTTTTTTTTTGGTCGAAATTTTCAGAAGAATTATGAAACCACGTATCTACGCTTAAATACTGTCTCCACTCAAGTGCTTATATATTGTCACCACTGTCTGTCGTCCACGTGTCACAATTATTTAACTACACGTTGAGCCATGCACGTGTGATGTTACCTGCGCAGAGTGCCAGTTAATATGAATAAATAGATGGATTCAATTATATTTAGTTTCATGTTCCTTCATAATAACTCAACTTGTATAAGAAATCTAGAATTCATTCAAAAGAATATGTAGAGTATAAATTTTTTATTTTAATTTTTTATATTTAGTGAACACAAAATATGTTTTTTTTAATTTGTAATATTTATTAAAGACAAAATTAAAGATAAAAATTAAAGCAATTTCAAGATAATTAGATAGAGAGTGTCGGAATTGGTTCCCAAAGGATCCTCTTTGCTATACTTATTATATATAACTATAAGAACTTTTGGCATGTTTTTTTCTGGAACATTAATTTTTTTCACGTAGTCCCTAAATAATTATAAAATTTTTTAATTAATAATCAACCGAACCACTTTAACTAATCATTTTTTATTGAGGGTAATTTTTATATGTTGCAAGAAATTATTCATTTCAATTATCTTGATTAATTTATATAAATTTGTTATTATGATTATAGTAAGGCAGAAGCTAGGGATAAGCTGAGTCACATCAGATGGAAGGCAAATAATAATGAAATACAAATTAATGTGTCAATAATTTAAAAAATTAATTGGTATTTTATAAACATATAACTCTCACAAGAAAATATGAAAATAAAAATAATTATTTATTAGTAAGTATTACAGGGATAAGAATGTTCGAGACCACCGTGTCCCTGCAAAGTGTAAATCTATGAGTGTGACCCAAGATAATTAACATGAATCCAGCTAGAGTTTTCTCCTGTCAACTTTCCCAGAAGCTTCCACCTGAATATATATCCCTAAGCATATCCATTAATACCAAAATAATAAAAATATTATTGATAGTTATGAGTGGTGTCCTGGTTTTGTTAACTTCGTCTCCACCCTTTTCAAAAAAATAATAATAATAATTTGGTACTTTATTATTTATCCTCCTTCAACATAATATAATGTGTGTGGGGGTATATCCTTACCTCTGATTCTATTTATAAAATAGAGGAATAAGTTATATTATTAAATTTTTTTATATAAATGTATACAATATGACCCTTCATTTATTATTATATAAATTTTATTTTTATAGGTATAGTGTATAAAGTATGAAATATGAGTAAAATTAAAAAAATATTAATTAAAGTCACGATTTTAAGAGTTATAAGTCAATTTTATACCAACTCGATCCACCTTTATTTGCAAGAATAACAATATATTTAATGTTACTAATTTCAATGAAATAAGAAGAATTTTAATAATCGACAATAAGATGTCGTTCTTTATCGTCAAGTTTTTTTTGGGTACATTTATTGTTAAGTTTTAAAAAGACTTTTGTTTATTTCTTATAGAAGGTGTCCAAAGAGAATATCTTTGATATACTTTTAAATGTGTATTTAAATTAGTTTATAGAGAATAGTTTTTATAATTTAGAATAAGTATATAAGAATAGTTTTGTTTTGACTTTTAAAAAAGACTTCTTAAACAATAGTTTTGATGTTACTCAAACACTCACTTACTTAAGTTTGTCAATTTTTTTAAAAATAATATTGTTTATATTCCTTGATAATCAATATTCTATAAATATTGTATTCTTTTCAAGTTTACCTTTTTGTAATTACTATTGACCCTTTTAATACCCAATTTCAATAATTCGTTATTAGATATAATTTAAGTGAAATAGTATTAAATATTATATATTATCCCCAAAACGACTTATGAGATATGTAGATATCCAAATACTATAAATTAAAAAAGGGTGAGATCATTCTAACAAATTATAATAACCTATCATGCTTATATATGTTAAAGAAAATGAATTGTTGTGCGTACATTAAATTGGTAATTCATGTGGCTCCATTTGCTCTACTCCCCCCACCCCCTTTCTCTTTTTTAAATTTGATTACTCAGAACATGGACTTGACGTTTGATGCAACATTTATGTGTGAAACTCTTAAAAATAGACGTTTTTCAAAAAGTATTATTGGTCGGCCACTTAAGAGATTAATAAGTTGATCTTGTCTTGCTGTGCATTTTTCACACTATTAAGCGGTCAAACGTTCATACATACATAAACCTCGAAAAGGAACTCTTGACTAAATAAAAAAAAAAAATTCATGCATACTTATAATAAGTCACAGGGTTGGGGTCTGATCTCATCTCAATTATATTTTTTAAGATTATCTGTTAAACAAAATCTAATTAACTGGAACTTTATAGATGTGAACTATGATACTAACTACTAAGTTTAACTAAATTGGGTAGTTTTTTTTTAATTTCTGACAAAATTAAATAATCACCTCTCATTAATTTTTATATGGTGGTTAGAGATGCATGGCTCGTAACAAAGAACAGGAGTATTTCTTAAAATATTGTTGTCAGTTGGTAAATTTGTTACCTTCACAAAAAATATGAGAAAAAACAATATTTCATCTCTTGTTCTCCATTATGCCAATTTTTTTATTAACTATATTAAAAAGGTCTTGCCCACAATATTTATGAGTTTGTTTGGTTTAGTTTATAAGCTCAATTCATGTAAATTGAGACAAAACTCCTAACATATTTATCTTATAAACCGTAAAAACTACCTTATATACCGTAAATCATGATTGAAAAGCACTTTTGGAGGTTTCAATCGCTATTTCAAACATACTCATAAATTAGTATCATTTCATCCTAGGCTCCTAGCTACTGTATTTTTAATTACAACTTAATTCTTTTTAATTATCCTAATGTTAACTTTTGAGTCTTTTGACCCATTGATTCATTTTTAATATAAAAAAATCAGAGAATTGAGAGTTATCAATTAAAATTTTGAAAATAATATAATTAATTTAATTTTAAAGTTTGTATATATTTACACATATTACCTCACTTTTTCACATTCTTATAAAATTATGAGTTGTAACATTAATTTTTCTTGAAAAATTTGTCGAGCTCCCGTATCCCATTGACATAATGCGCTTGTCATAAGTTTTTCTTAAATGTAATCTTGTGGGTTCGAACCTCTCTTTATGGATAGTATCATGAAAGTGTAAGTTATGATAAAAAATTAAAAAAAATAATTCATGTTTTTAATACTATTTTACTTACGTGAAGTGATTTAATTTTACATTTTTAATCATAAAATGCATGATAAAAATTATAAATATTATTCAAACCTTAAAATTTTATATAATTTAGGATTAATGTGAAAAAATAAACATGTGATTTTCCTTAAAATGCGCCTACCACCAAATATTTTTTTGTAAGGGTAAAAATAATTATGTGGTTTTAAAATAGATGTAAATGATCCATTAACCATTAGTTTGATTTTTTTTGTATTGAATGTGAGGATGTGAACAATGACGTGCTCGTGTACTTGATCGCTCGAAGTTCGTCAAGTCCTTGCTCGTAGACTCTGTCCATAATCGTGCCCTCACTGTCGATTTTTTTTTAATGAGGATAATACATACAGAAAAAGATGAAAGTAATAATATAAAATAGATTACAACAAAAAAATCACAAAAGTAGAAAATAAATGTAAGAGAATAAAGCAATCCTCCAGAATCTTTTGGATTTCAGGTGCCAGTCTCAGTTGTTTGGTTAAAACCTTCCTAAAACCAGTATCCTCAGATAAGATCATAATAATGTACCTCAAAGGATCATTGATAATTTGTTGCTAGCGGAGGAAAAGAAATAATTTATGTAGATGGTTTAAAAGATTAATCAATTTGACCCTTAGGAACAATTACTGAAAATTGATTAAACAAAGCTCATTAGAAAAAAAATCTCACTTTGTAGTGATCGAAGCTTCAAATCCCTAGATCTTGATAGTTTGGAGAAACGAAGTAACCAAACAGAAGATGGGCAATTTTCTTGTTGAACACATGTTGAAAATGATAAGGAAATCTGATGCAAATGCTTTTCAAACACCAATTCAGTACCCTCCGATAATATTGAACTTCAAAAGATATCCTATTAATCACCATTTGTGAAGAAATATCCTCATTTGAAACCCACTTTTTGTTACGAAAGAACCAAATGCAATCTCCTTATTATTCTGTTCCAAAGTCTAAAGAAGCCAATCAGAAATTTGACTTTCTGGTACTTGATCTAAAAGTATACCAAATGAAAATAAAAACCAAATATTTCTAGCCCAATGACACTGAAAAAATAGATGATATCTGGATTCATTGGGTGCTGGACAAAATAAATATGCAGTAGTAGTTCTTAAGTGATGAGAACACAAAGTAGCTATAGTAGGCAGAGAATCCCAGAGAAATCTCCAGATAAACAAACTCAATCTAGGAATAAGTTGTAAAAGTTGTACTTGCTTCCAAAAAGCATTAAAATGAGTACTAGGCCTTTGACAATTATTGACAAACTGGTTATATCCATCATCAACTATATATTGACCCAAACTATTTTCTCTCTAAGCAATACTATCCTTAGAACCAAAAAGTGAAAATGGGGTAGAAATAATCTGCGAAACCACATGAGAATTGTATAATAATTTCAGTAATCTCTCATTCCAACATCCCTGATCATGCAGTAATAAGTCACCCATTGTCATTAATGAAAGTGGGCGAACACACTGCAAAGGCCACCATAAGCGGCTAAAGAGGTTGATTTGAGAGCCATCACCAACTTCCCAACATAGCCGATCAAGAATAAGATGTCTAACCCCAAAACTATCCTTCCAAAGTCTAGATTGCATTACTAGAGAAAGTAAGGATCCATAATCCATAACAAAAACATATTTAGGTCACAAAACAGAAGCAAGAAGAGAATTCCCCTGAGCACAGATTAGCCTCCAAATATTCTTTGCCAAAAGAGCATCATTAAACATAGCAGTCTTCCTAATACCTAGCCCACCTTGAGATAAAGGTTGATAAATAGTGTTCCAAGCAATTAAGTGCATTCTTTTTTTGTCACCATTAAAACCCCAGAAAAAATCCGCAATCCTCATGTCAATGGCATGAACTAGATAAGCAGGTAATTTTGAAAAAGACATAAGATATACCAACACTGGAGAAATGACTGACTTAATCAACCTATATTTTTGATTTATTCCCAACCCCAATCCAAATTATATCCCTATATTATATTTTAACAAAACCATTTTAATATATATAATATATATTATGTTAATCTTTGCCAAGTTAGATTTGTTTTCCCTTACCCATTCAACATATTTTTCCCAGATTGTTACTCCAACATCCACGTCTTCACTTTCAGTAAAAAAAAAGTGAAACTAACAGTCAATAAGTACTTTTGCACTTTAACTCTATACTATTAGGCGCAGTTGGTGTTAGACTATTGGGCGCAATTTAAGAAAAATCACATGTGTACTTTTACACCTTAACTCTATAATTTATCGGTCGATTCAAATAATAAAATCTAAACATGATGATCATGCAACCAATTTTTTTAGAAACACAGCTTGTCCTGTATGGTAGAAGTATTCAGAAGTTTCCTGCTGAAAGATGTAATTTTAGAAAGTCAAAAAGCTTTTGTTCCATGGAGGCTAATTCAGGATAATATTATAATTGTACACGAAGTCTTTCATCACTTGAAACGCAAAAACTGTGATCCTGAATTAGCTATCTAATTAGACATGAACAAGACTTATGACCGTATTGAATGAGACTTCTTACTAGCTGTCTTTGTGAATAGGGGTTTTAACAAGGATTGGGTGGAAATAATATTTTGGTGTATATCTTCAATTAATTTTTCTCTGATGCTCTCTGGAAAAAGATTACATAATGTTCCTTCTCACCGAGGTTTGAAACAAGGGGATCATCTGTCTCCTTATCTATTTATTTTAGTAAGCAATGTCTTGTCTATGATTATTTCAAGATGGGAAAGGGAAGGTAGAATCACTACAATTAAAATTGCGAGAAAGGGCCCTTCTCTGACTCATTGCCTATTTGCAGATGATTCTATGTTCTTTTTGCAAGCCACCATTGATAATTGCATAAACTTACGCATTTTTTATATGTATTGCTTGGCCTCTAGACAAAGGATTAATTCTAACAAATCTTGTTTATACTTCTCTCAGAGCACATAATTATTATTGAGAGAAGAGATTGGATAGATATTACAGATTGCAACAGTAGATATCTCGGCCAGCTATCTTGGCCTTCCTATCTCTTGGGGTACCTTTAAGGTTCAAGCATTAAACTTTGTGGTGGATAAGATGCTAAAGCGCACTCAAGGATAGAAGAAAGAATTTCTATTGGATGCAGGTCGTGAGGTATTGATAAAATCTATTGCTAATGCTATACCAATTTATCCGATGTCATGCTTTTTATTTCCTAAATTTGTGTTGCAAAGACTGGAAAGAATTGTTTCTGATTTTTGGTGGAAAAGTTCTATTGAAAAGAGGAAAATTCATTAGGTATATTAGGATAAATTGATGCGGGATAAGAGGGAGGGGGGTCTGGGATTTAGAGTTTTTCACGCTTTTAATCTTGCTTTGCTAGCTAAATTAGGATGAAGGATTTTGTAGGAACCAGATCAGTTATGGGTGAAGATTCTCAAAGCTCGTTTTTTCTCTAGAAGCGATTTTCTCCAAGCAAAGAAAGGGAGCTTAGCCTCTTGGGTCTAGAACAACATTTTGGAGGGGAGGTCAATTCTAGAAGATAATATTGCTGTGAGAATTGGGAATAGGATGAAGACAAGAATCTAGAATGATCCTTGGTTGACAAATTTACCATGTAAGAAGTTAATTTCTGCATGCTCCGATCTTGCTTTTAATAAATTAAAAGTAGCTGATGTAAGAATAAATAATCAATGGTGTCTTTTTGAAATTGAATAATTTTTAATGGATGTGAAAAATAATACTATTTATAAATCCATTTTATCCCCTGCTAATAGGGAGGACCGTTGGTTCTGGACAGGAGGTAAGAGAAGTGGTTATAATATAAAAGAAGGATACAAAATTGCTAAGGAAAGGATTCTTACAAATGGAGGTGAATCTCCAGAATCTTCTATTGTTAGCAATAAGAAAATGAAGGATGTAATTTGGAGATTGAAGGCTCCGCCGAAGATAAAATTTTTCTTATGGAAGGTTTTATTTAAAGCTAAACCAACAATGGACAATCTATTTAGAAGAAATTGCAGTGATACAAATTTGTGCTTCATTTGCAAAAATCATGTTGAAAATGAAGCCCATTTATTCATGCATTGTGATTGGGTGAAGAGAATTTGGTTTGGGAACCCCATGTCTTTAAGATTGTTTGAACATTTTGATGATCTAAGAATATGGATGTATCAGATTTTATTTCTCTCTGGAATGTCTCTTTGGTATAAGAGTCTTCTTGTTGTTATAATGTGGTTTGTTTGGAAGGGGCGATATGCTTGTATTTATGAAAAGAGACCCACTACCCTCGAATTTGTTTGTACGCGAGCAAAGAAATGGTTGCAGGAGTTTTGGAATGGTAATGGCTGGAGCAATCATGATGAAAGATAAGATGAAGAAGCTGAACATATGCTGAATCCTAAAAGTAAGTGGTTGAAACCTTCAGGAAACATCATTAAAATTAACACGGATTGCTCTTTCATATTTGAAACCAGTCAGGCAACTATTTCTTTTGTTGCCTGTGATGAGCATAGTCAATTAGTTGATGGGACCACACACAAAATATATGCTAGTTCTGCTTTCATGGCAGAGAGTAAGGCTTTGTTGGAAGTTGTCTCCTTTACTTATAGTTATGATATTGATAACGTTATTTTTGAGTCAGATTGCTTGTTGTTAATCAGGTGTATTAATGACTCAATTCCCTCTTCATAATGGAGAGATGAACCTTATGTGGAGCATATCCTCAAAAAGAGGAAATTTTATAGAAACCATGTTTTCAAATGGATTCCTAGGGAAGCAAACAAGGTAGCGAATTTGGTTGCCAATGCTTCAGCAAAGAGATCATGTCCTATCGATTGGATATCAAGACCTCTATCATATCTAATGAAGTTGCTTATGGATAACACTCACATGAATGTATTAGATACTAGATGATTTGGTTTTTTGTTGTCTTGCATGCTTTTATTGCTGTATTTATATTTTTTAGGTTGTAAACTTTTTTAAGTTTTAGTTGTATATCAATGAAATTATCTTTGTAGGGAAAAAAAAAGTATTCAGAAGTTCCAAACGAACACGATATTAAAAGGAATTTAATTCCTTGTATAAAAAAAAGCCGCTATAATAAATAATAATCCAACAGTAACTGAAACAATTGTATTTGATTTTTCAAATAATAATTGAAGAGACAGAGAGGGGGGGGGGGGGGACAGTGTTTGAAGAGGAATCGATCTGCTCTAGACTTTTCCATATCAAAAAAAGAACAATGATGCTTTTTTTTTTTTGCACCGATATTATGAGATTCCTCTACGCCAAAAAACAAACAAGAGAAAAACATGAAAAGAAAGAAAAAAAATACGAAAGCGCGCTTATAGCGAAAGATTATTATGTCCTATTGCTCTACTGATAGCCTATCAAAAACCCCCACACACAAAAAAAAAAAAAATTCTTAGTCAACTCAAGCACCGTCTCATTCAAATCCGCCATAATCACCACCCAAAAACTGCTTTACTGGTTACAAAATATACTACTGACTTTATATAGTACTAAGTACTAACATCATTTTTATTATTTTTTTCTCTTTTTAATTAACTTATTATATATGAGTAATTAATCCTCCTTGATCTAAATACTTTTTTAGTCAGCTTCTCCATTTAATTTTGATGCTTCCGACTTTGTCTCTCTCAAATCAACATTCATTCAAAAGGGTTCCTTTTTATTTGTTCGTTCATGGAAAAATCTGGATTTGACGGAGCAACTGGATCATTACTGATCTAAAATTACCCAAGTTCTTGAAGATTTGATTTTTAATATATCTAAAAAAATTAGTTTTATGTGGTCATTTCTTAAATTTGATTATTTGCAGGATCCACGGTTTGAAACTTGTGGCTCTTTTTTTATAACCAGAGAGAAACCTTTGCCTTTTGAAACGGGTAAACTGAAAAAGTTGTTCCCCCATAACATAAATCCATGGAAAAAGTAAAACATAGTAGTAGTTATGTGATTTCTTACCGAGGGTGGTTTTAACCTAATTTTTTATCATTAATTTATTACCAAGAAGAAAAACCATATAAGCTCTCGAATTCTGTCTCACGGCTATAATTTCCAGAAAATAACAAATACTTTTCAGCTTTTTTTTTATAGGGAGAAAATAAAGGTAATAAGTTTTTTTTTATATTATCATCTGATATTTTATTTAAATTTTTATTTAAGGTCGTGGTAATCTTTTTTAATATGTCTTTTTTATAACTTGAAATCGAGAACTAAAGGAATATAGTCGAATTTTATGCGGCCAAACTAATTTTATATTACTCGACCGGTTTTTTTTTTTTGGTTGAAGAGTAAAGCACGCAAAATTCCTCAATTTTTAGTCTCAGCGGCAAAAGATTGCAGACAACCAATTTTGCCGGCAGAATTTCAGAAGCAATATATTCCCTGCTTCTCTTTCTCATGCCCCGTGTGTGAATCTTCACTCTTCTCAATAAGAAGCAAAACCCTATATGATATACCATAAACCACCAACCACACACCAAAGCTCTGATTTATCTCTCTCTCTCTTCGTGTGTCGCACTCTCTTTTTCTCTCCTTCCTTCTCTTTCTTTAAACATCACACGCAAGATATTCTTCAAGTCTTTGAGATTTTTATTCCCAGTTTTGTTATCATCATCATCATCTCACTGTTTTGTTACTTTTCGCGTTTGTTACCCTCTGGTTTCGTCATTGATGGGTTGTTCAACCGTATTTGATATTACTACTCAAATAGGATAGACAATTAGCCGTTTTGTCTTTGTTCTTTTTTAAAAAAAAAAATTATTAATTAAAAATACTGTTCTGATATTTCGTCTGTATCTTCCGAGAAGTGTCCGTTTTCATTAGTCGTTCATTGTTGAATGCCTCTTTATATTTTACTCTAAGGAAAAGTTGGGTTCCTTGAATTTGTTCAAATCTTCCATCATGGATCTGGGAAGCTGCTTCCTGGAGAAGAAAATAATAGTGCAATTATAAATAAAAGAAATAGTGAATCTTCCTGAAGTTGTCATATATATTAATTAATTAATTACTTTATTTTATTTATACATATAGCTCAGTGTTTTTCCTCGGTAGTCTTCAGCCGAGGAGGCCCTTTCCTCTGCAATTGGGGGCTTTATTTTTAAATTTAAGCAACAATGCTTCTCCCAGATTTCTAGAATCACATGCCATGGATCTGGAAGCTGGAATTCCTAAAAATTATGTTGCTAAGGTGAGTTGGGAATATCTGTGAATCTGGAAAAGTTTGCTTGTTTCTTCCTATGTTTTTTAATCAGAATGTTGTGTTTCTCTTTGTCGTAGAAAGAATCCTGGAAGACGATTCTGACTTTGGCATACCAGAGCCTTGGAGTTGTGTACGGAGATTTAAGCACTTCACCGTTATACGTATACAGGAGCACATTTGCTGAAGATATTGGACACACAGAGAGCAACGAAGAGATTTATGGTGTCTTGTCTTTGGTTTTTTGGACTTTCACGTTGGTCCCGCTGATCAAATACGTGTTCATCGTTCTCAGAGCTGACGATAATGGCGAAGGGGGTACATTTGCTCTGTACTCGTTGCTGTGTCGGCACGCTCGAGTCAACTTAATGCCCAATGGCCAGGTCGCCGACGAGGAGCTCTCTGAGTATAAGAAGGATTGTTCTCGTATGGCGCCGGAGAGAAGCTTTGCGTCGAGATTGAAGGCCACGTTGGAGAAGCACAAGGTTTTGCAGAGGATTTTGCTTGTTCTGGCTTTGATCGGAACTTGCATGGTGATTGGTGATGGCGTCCTCACACCTGCTCTTTCTGGTGAATTTTTTTATTAACATATTTATGATTAAATTAGTTTGAGGTAGGAATTTTTAAATCCATTAGTCACTGAGTTTGTTTGATAATTGCTTGCAGTTTTCTCTGCGGTTTCGGGTCTTGAGCTTTCTATGTCCAAGGAACATCACGGATGTATGTTCATCAAAACTTTCTCTTCATAATAGGTGCTGTTAATCGAGCTATTAGATCTTAAAGTCTGAAGATATGTGATGAATACACTGAAGATACTGCTGGTGTATGCTCTTGAATCAAGTTATTCTAATTATTTGTGCAATTTGAAGGGCAATTTACTTGGCGATATTGAATTTGTACTTTGTGATATTGAAAGTGATAAACCAGATAGACAAAGATATTCGAAAGCCTCTTGCAATGAGTAATCCTTTGCAGATTGCATGTAACTTAACGGTTGGTTTCATAATTTGGGTATATCATCTGATAACTTCTGACATGGCCACTGATGTAGCCTGATTGACGTTGCAAGAATCTTCTTGAGAATCTCTGTTAATTTTATTGGTGCTGTGGGGGCTAAGCAAATGTAGCTGGTTAGATGGGTCTTTCCTGACTGATATGCCTTCAATACCCTTTTCACTGCCAGTGTATAATGCCAGTCTTCTTTTTTTCTCGTTCTTTTTAGGTGGTTTTTAACTGCATCAATGGTTCAGTTACTTAACAGTTTTGTTAAAAGAAAAGGGAAAAGAAATTTAAAGGTGTTTCTCTAATAAATCTTTGATTTATGGTGTTTATCCATCATGTTGTGCCCTTGTGATTTTGAATTTTGATCTCAATCCCCCTCTTTTTCTTTTGTCTGAGACCAGATACATGAGCCTCTGTTATATTACTTACTCTTAAAAGTTGATACTTGGCAGATGTAGAAGTCCCGGCTGCATGCATCGTACTGATAATCTTGTTTGCCCTCCAACATTTTGGCACGCACAGGGTTGGCTTCTTGTTTGCTCCTATAGTAATCACATGGCTTTTCTGCATCAGTGCCATTGGTGTATACAACATATTTTACTGGAATCCTCATGTGTATAAAGCCCTGTCTCCTTACTATATTTACCAATTTTTACGGAAAACACAGAAGGGAGGTTGGATGTCTCTTGGAGGAATTTTGCTGTGCATTACAGGTTCGTTTGTTTGCTTGATGTATTAACTTCGTTTTTTTTTTGTCAATATTCACATCGCCCTCTAAGGCAGCTCTTCAATTTTACAGGATCTGAAGCCATGTTTGCTGATCTCGGGCACTTTTCACAATTATCAATCAAGGTATTCTACTTTATTTCTAGCTTTCATTTGATATAGGATTAAGTGGATCAGATTTGATACTAACTGAAGTTGGAAGTGGACGTGGTACTTATCTTCTGTGTATTCATGCTTCATTAGAAATTTTCTTATTAGTTGGGTGAGAATGGTAGTTTCTGAATGTTATTGAGTAGGCATCTTTTGTATATAGATGGATATCCAGTAACAAAGCTAATGGCATCAAACACCAGAGTTGGATGTAAATACGGCATTTCAGTTTCTTTTGTTTAAAGAGCTAAATGGAGTACTTACCCAATCTGATGAATGTTCAATTTCTGCAGATTGCTTTCTCAGCTGTGGTTTATCCATCTTTAATTCTGGCATATATGGGCCAAGCCGCTTATCTTTCTAAACATCATGATGTTGCACATGATTATCACTTCACATTTTACGTATCTGTACCAGGTAGGTATCCTAACTCGTTCTCTACAAGGAACTAAATTAATGAACATGGTGAACAAGTTCTTAGACTGATTAGTATTCTTCGCTCTCACGCATTCCAGAGAAATTAAGATGGCCCGTTCTGGTGATAGCCATACTAGCTGCTATTGTTGGAAGCCAAGCCATCATCACTGGAACTTTCTCAATCATCAAGCAGTGTTCTGCATTGAGTTGCTTCCCAAGAGTCAAAGTGATACACACATCATCAAAAATTCATGGCCAAATCTATATCCCTGAGATCAACTGGCTGCTGATGTTCTTGTGCTTGGCTGTCACAATTGGTTTCAGAGACACAAAGCGCTTAGGCAATGCATCAGGTATCGCAATGACTGAAATGTTCTCATGCATTTTTATGCCAGTAATATAATACGTAGCCTACTGTATCAAATTGACGCAATTGCTTATTCAGCCTCGAATCTGACACGATGTCCCTATTCACAACAGGTCTGGCAGTTATCACGGTGATGCTGGTCACGACGTGTTTGATGTCCCTGGTGATTGTACTATGCTGGCACCAGAGTGTTTTTCTTGCACTCGGATTTATTTTCATCTTTGGGACAGTTGAGGCTCTCTTCTTCTCGGCTTCTCTTGTCAAGTTCCTGGAAGGAGCATGGGTGCCAATTGCTTTGGCGTTTGTATTCCTTACTGTCATGTATATTTGGCACTATGGAACTCTCAAAAAGTATGAATTCGATCTTCAAAACAAGGTCTCTATCAACTGGCTACTCAGCCTGGGTCCCAGCATAGGTATTGTTCGAGTCCGAGGCATCGGCCTCATCCACACAGAATTAGTATCTGGAATTCCTGCAATCTTCTCCCACTTTGTGACCAACCTTCCAGCATTCCACCAGGTTGTGGTCTTACTCTGCATCAAACATGTCCCAGTTCCACATGTTAGACCCGAGGAACGATTTCTGGTGGGTCGAATAGGCCCAAGAGACTTCAGACTTTACCGGTGCATTGTGCGATATGGATACCGTGATGTCCACAAGGATGACATCGAGTTCGAGAAGGACCTTGTGTGCAGCATAGCAGAGATGATACGAACTGACACCAAAGGATCCAATGCCTTAAAAGAAGAGGCTGAAAAGGACGACAAAATGAAAGTTGTTGGAACATGTCCTTCCCACCCCATTTTGCTGAGTGACGAAGACACATTGGACAATAAAAGCAGTAACAGTAGCTTGGAGTCAGCCGGGACATTGACAGTGCTCAAGGAAATAAAGTCACCGAAAGTGATCCAACCGAAGAAAAGGGTGAGATTTGTCGTACCGGAAAGTCCAAAGATTGATAACGATGCTAAGGAAGAATTGGAGGAACTGATGGAAGCAAGGGAATCAGGGGTAGCCTACATTATGGGGCACTCTTATATGAGAGCAAAACAAGGGTCCAGTTTGATGAAGAAGCTGGTGATTAATTTTGGGTATGAATTCTTGAGAAGGAATAGCAGATCGCCCTCCTTTGTAGATAGTGTACCCCATGCATCATCTTTGGAGGTAGGGATGATGTACCAAGTTTAATTTTTTTTTTCTTTTTCCCTTGTTTGCCTTTTCTTTTTGGTTTACACAAACTACAGTTTATCATGTAAATATGTTTATTTTCAGAGTCCTAAGCCACCACCTTCATGCAATGGTGGATGAAAATAGTGTACAAAATGTGGTCATTTTTGTTGTTCTAGTGGCTTATATCGTCTCCCTCCTTTGTCTCATCCTATTTATCAGATGGGAATTTCAGTTTCAAACACTTTGGGTGATTTCTAGTTTGAAAGCAAGCAAAAGGCAATTCTCATTTGTCCTTTTGTCACATCTCCAACAAAATTTAACTGAGAGACTAGATGTGAACTCAACAATGTTAGGCAGTGTTAAAATTTTTGAACAAATGATATGACAGATGTTGGCCTAAAAGAATGATATGACAGATGGATCATGTTGAATGTTTTTAAATACCAAAGTTGCAATATTATCTCATTTTTTGGACAAAATGTTGTTCCCTTTTTCAACGTAGGGGATTAAGTTAGTGGCAAACAAAAACTTAGAGAATTAATTTTAAACATACAAGATTAATGGCATTAGCACCAAGAAGACAAAATGGACTACCTGCTGTCTTTAGTACAAGACCTTGTTCACATTATACTATGAATAAGATCTTATGTTAAGGAAAAAATATAGCATTAAAAATGAGAAGAACTCACGCCTATCATACTTAGAGAGTCGAACACCTCGCACTTAAAAAAGATTTAAATAAGGTACTTGGTATCATATGATCTAAAGGCCCGGACTCCTATATTTACCTTCTAAGCTAATTACAATTTACAACTAACAAATATAATGAACACTGGAAAAAGTGAAATCTCTCTCTCTCTGTTTTTTTTTTTTTTGGCAAAATTCTCTTGTTTCTTTATCAATATCAGTTGGATCATATGTCATGCTTTGGGTCTTGCTAGTTTGGGCACCACTAATTACTTATTCAATTAAAATATTTGTGCGCCCAACCCAAATAATTTTTGCAAGCTCAATGAATTTTATGAAGCCCATTTAAAAATTATTAGGTCGTAAAATATTTATGTCAGTTAATGGACAGATATAACCTTCAGATGGTCAGTTCCATTAAGCATCAAGCTCCCTTGTTTCCTTTTGCTTCTAGTTCATACTTGTATAGCCTGATCTTACCTTGAGCCTTGATGAAAACGACTTCAAAATTTTAGCCCAATTATCTAATCTCACGGAAAAGATCTCAAAATAATACGAGTATAAATTAGCTGGATTTGTCGTTTTGAGAAAGTTATACTTTTTTTACCTTTTTTAAAAAATATATATATACGAGTATAATTATATAATAGTGAATCAGATTTGAATATTGTTGGATTTAACTAAAAGTAGTTGAATCGGAGACCTCTATTTCATATTCATCTGAACTCAAATTCGAAATTTCGAATGCAAGCAATCATAACTCGTTTTAACAAGACATACTTGCAGGTAAGTTTTCGCAATATTATGGTAAGTGCAATTTCAGCCTCAAAAGAATATTAAAATACTATGAAAGAGACAAACTACACATGGTTTTTTTTTTTTGAAAAATTTTAGTTAAGTCTAAACAAGAGACAAAATAAAAAAATAGTCCCTTAAAATCTTAAAATAAAAAAATAGTTTCAAGAACTTATCAATAGAGTCCTTAGACTTGTCAATGACCCGTTCTTAGAGTTGTCAATAAGACCATTTTTTCATTTTGAGATTTTAAGAGATCATTTTTTTATTTTATGTTTTACTTGAAATCTAACTGTAATTTTCTCTCTCTTTTTTTTAAGTAACATACATATGGTAATTTTTCTTGTGAAAATCTTGTTTAATATACTTTTTTTTGGAATGAGATCAGTTACTTTTTTTTTCCAGAAAAAAAAAAAGAACTTTTAGGGTGACAGCTAATTTAAGGTAACGAATATATTAAGGTGTGGAGAATGCGGAAATGTTAGGTATGTGTATTAAATGAGTCCAAAGATGCGTGAAGTTAAAAAAATGCACTTGGGGTATCAATATATGATATATTAATTAAACTTTTCTTTTCACCAAAAAAAAATATATTAAACTTTTCATTTGGCATCTTTTGTTACTTTTTAAAAAAATATAATTTGGATACATATTTGGAAAAGGCAACCACGCGTGCTCCAAAAGCACTTGGTGCATCCGATCAACATTCCTCCGTTTTCCCATTATAGAATAAAACAAAATGACTTGCAAATAATATTTTTCTTATATGTACATACAACAAGGCTTGTGAAATGAAAGCAACCTTAAATTTAGCTTTCAATATTTTAAATTATAATATAAATTAGTTAGAACTAGAAGTAATATATGCTAATCAATGCATAGTTAAACCTACACACTGTCCAAAAATTATGCAAAATTAGATCATTATTTGTTCATCTCAATTAGGCCACACTTAGAATTATCCATCCGACCAAGCAAAAATCCAAGCTACAAAATATAGCTTATGGTGTGCGTTGAGCCCTAACTTGAATATTCTAATTTAACTTGATTATAAAAACTTATGAATTTATGATACACTAAAGTGGATTGAGGTATTATCACCTAATGAAACATTTCTACTTGGAATGAGTAATTTATCTAGAGGCAAGTAGGGAGAAATAGTTTATTTGGAGAGCTTTTTTTTATTTTATTATTAAATATCCGACCAACCACAACTAGTCTGATTCAAAGTTTATAACTACCTTTCACAATTCAATTGTCTTTTTAAAGACTCAAAATTGATATACAATAGATTTAGTAAGACATTATACTACTTCGACCACCTTTATACTAATAGTTTCCTTTTCAACTTAATTTCATATCATGTCAAAAAGATTGAACTGAAATTTTAAATTCTTTTGAAACTCGTTGAAAATTAAACCCCACCTGTAGCACTTAAATGAAATTCCCTCTAATTTATTGGTCTAATACCAACCCCAAACCTATTTGGGGCTTAACCAAATTTAGTTAAGTTTTCTCCTATTTGCTTCAATTCGGCTTGATTCGAGTTGACCGGGTTGGGCTGAGTTAATTGGGTCTCAAAACCGTTTTGGACAAGCCGGTGTAAATAAAATGACATGAACAAAGATGAAAGGTAATGCAGAAATGAAAATCACCCTAATTATGAAAATGGACGCAAGATATTAAGAAAACCCCAAAAAATGGTAATACTAAAATAATCAAAACGTGTTATACTGAAATACTACTAATAATATTAATGTCTGATATATTAATTATTGTGTTGTGGGATGACACCTGCAAGCATGCGAGTGTCCAAGTTTATGCCGGCACGCACCTGCACAGCCGTTGGAGATTTATTTAATTTATTAATTATTAATTATTAATTGAATAATGCCCAAACAATCCTTATCTTATTTATTCCCTCCCCCGCTGGCCTCCGTTGACTCTTCATTCTCGGAATATTCCTTTTATTCCTCAGCCGCTACTTATATACGGAATTCTCTAGAAGAATGGACCATTGTCATCCAATTATTATTTCCCCCACCATTTAAAGTTTCCCCATCAAAAATAATTTCAATTTTAACGTGTTGCATATATGGCAGTGATAGTGATATTTTATGAAGGATCTAATTTTTCTTTTAGGAAAATTACATTAAAACCCCGATCAAAGAAAATAATATCTAAAAAATCTCGTAATTTATTAATGATATCACTGTTATTTGTCAATAGAAGTGAAAATAGGTTAGGCGGCCTGTCAGGGGTCTACAACCTGACTTGTTTGGGGTCTGGTCAGTCCTGACCTATTAGTAAAAAAGGTTAGATCAAGGCTTATTAATAGACCTTTTAGACCTGTTAGAGCGGCCTAAACCTATTAAGTATTTGCGATAAAAAAAATTACTCTACTTGAAAAATAAAAATAAATAATTATATATTATCTACCCTAATTACTGGAATTCGTTATATCCCAAAATTAACTTCATAATTTGTTATATCCGAAAATTAACGTCCTAGTTGACCTCTCCTCCAGTACTAACTAAATTCAAGTTTATAAAGTTCTTTTTGCTTTTTACAAAATAAACTGTCGATCAATACTGTTTAACAGTATGAGTGGGGGCAAGGTATGAAATTTCATGATTCTCAGCATGCTGATCTATATCACCTTAATTGTGAATAACATGTTTTGATTAAATCTCTATCTCTGAGGTAGTAATATATGTGTGCGTGTTTGTGGTCTGACTCTGTTTATTTTGATTCATTGTTGCTTAATTTTGTTCAAATTTTGTAACACATATAAATTTCCATCTATACTTAAATAAATTTGGTTGAATTTAGAGAAGGTAAGAGACCATCGAGTATGTCACAATCTGAACTATTGTTACTTCATAGAGAAGAACTTTGCAGTTGTTATGTATAGAATATAATGTTGTGAATGAGGTTCTACCATCATAGATGGTTTTTCCAATCCCATTAGACTTTTGCTATAATTCTGCAAGAAAATATATTTTGCTTTTAACTTTTTATGAATGATAACATAGCAAACTTGTCTGATTTCTATTTGAAAGGTATGAAGATGCTTTCCTCTTTGGAAGGGAATGAGCTTGAGGAGATTTAGCTATCCTCCTGGAGGTGCATCTATAAATAATGGTAGAAAAATTGACCTGATGAAAGAGTCAATGCTTTGAGGAAACTGATGGAATTGGTTTATGATTAATTAGTTTATTTTAGTTAATTCATTTTCTTTATAAAAGCCTGCAAACTCATTATTACATTGCAATGTATAGTTTTGCAGGATTTTTTCTCTAATCAATTTAAAATAGTTGTATCTTTTAATACAAAAAAAATAGTCGCCTTTTTAAAAAATGCAGCCTTTTAACAGGCTTCAGGTCAGGTTCAAGCTGACAAAAATACCTGTGACAGGCTACAAGCCAGGTACAGACCAATTTGCTATAATATAAGTTAGGCATGTTAATGTTAAAGCTTGGCATGTTTCTACTTCTACCTGTCAATTATGCATCTTCTACTTTTCATTGACAAGTTATGAGACTTTTCAAATATTATTATTATTTTTGTTGGAATATTAGTATTATTCTTTCTTTCTTTTTTTTGCCAAGGAAGGATCTAATATAACAAATGCTAGCAGTTTAATGAAAATTTTTTATGATATCCAAAATATTCGATAGAATGCTTGGATAATTAAATGATTTATGTTTCATAAAGAAATCTTCATTGACCAGTAAGAAGGATTAAATATAATTAAATTTATGTTAGAAGGCAAACCATTCATTATATTAGCAATTACTTTCAATTTTTCCTAAAAGCCTGTAGACAAGCTAGAACTGATAAAATTCAAGCTTGACCTGATAAGCCAGTCTAATTAGGGTCACAAAATTTTAGGGCTACGCTTGAAAAGCAAGCATTTATAATTTAAAGTGCATATATAAAATTAACCACAAATAAAAAATGAAAACTTTTGTTCGTGTAGTTGTGAGATGAATCTTTCCAAGTCATTGCTTTTATACATGTATAGGCAAAATGACCAAAAGAAATGCAGGGATAAACAATGTAATGGGGGAGTTTAATCTCAAAGGGACGATAATAGTGAACAGCGACATGTCGTTTTCAGAGAGGGAAGGCAGAGCAGAAGAATAAGAAATAGTTTGTCCAAAAAAAACAACGAAGAATAAGAAATAGTAAAAACGCTGAAAGGAGGCTCCCATGCGAAATTTCCCTATACACGGAGTCAACAAAAACGTGTACCCTCATCAATAATACCCACACTTTCTCCTCCCCTATTATGAAAATATGGATAATCAGAGAGAGAAGAGAAAAAATCTAGAGAGAGAAATTAGAGAGATATTTTTATTCACTTTTGTGTGTCTCAATACATCACCCAGAGCCTTTATTTATAGAAAAATAAGTGAATAGTAACTAGCCGTCATTGATACAGTAATAGCCGTCATTGCTACAGTAACATCTGTCATTGCTACAGTACCAGCTGCCGTAGTAATGAACAATGATATACAGTGATATTTAATCTTACATATCATGTTGACTGGAAGAGCAGGTTGGCTTGAATATGAGCTAATGGACATCCACATATTTAATATTCATAACATTTCCCCTTGGATGTTTATTATAAATGTGCTTCATTAAAAACTTTAATTAGGAAAAATCCAATGGGATAAAAACATAACCAAAGAAAAGAGTATATCATTCATTGATACATTGTCCAGTGCTTCCTCATTAAAAACTTTTCTAGGAAAAACCTAATGGGACAAAACCTACATAAGGGAAAAAAGTACAGCATGTATCGACTCCCCCTCTTGACAGCATATCTCTGAGTCTCCGAAGGCCAATGTCATAGACAAGCTTTTCAAAAATTCTACTAGGAAGTGACTTGGTGAATAAATCTGCTAGATTTTCATTTGAACAGATTTGTTGGACATCTATTTCACCATCTTTTTGAAGATCACGAGTAAAGAATAATTTTGGTGAAATATGTTTCGTTCTATCTCCCTTGATATAGCATTCTTTGTATAGGTTTCTTGATATACAAAGATCTCATTTTTTAGATACTCGATCTGTAACCCAAGACAAAATTTTGTTCTTCCCAATTCTTTCATTTCAAATTCTTTCTTCAAACAATTAATTGCCTTTTGGAGCTGTTCAGGAGTTCCAATAATGTTGATATTATCAACATAAACAACAATTATAGCAAATTCACTTCTAGATCTTTTCAAAAAAATGCATGGGAATATTGAATCATTTTTATATCCTTTTTTCAACAGATATTCATTAAGACGATTATACCACATGCGCCCTGATTGCTTCAGGCCATACAGGAATTTATTTAATTTAATTGAGTATTGTTCTAGAGAATTTGAATTAGATGCTTCTGACACCTTAAGTCCTTAAGAGACTTTCATATAAATATCATTGTCAAATGACTCATATAAATAGGCAGTCACGACATCCATTAGATGCAGATCAAGCCCTTCTTTTACTGCAAGGCTAATTAAATAACGAAAAGTAATCGCATCCACTACTAGTGAATACGTTTCTTCAAAATCAATGACAGATCTTTGTGTAAAGCCTTGGGCTACAAGACGTGCCTTATATCTTGTTATTTCACTATTTTTATTTCTCTTTTGTACAAAAATCCATTTGCATCCAACTGGTTTTACATCTTCAGGTGTAAGGACTACATGTCCTAATACTTTTCGTTTTTCTAATGATTTTAATTTTGCATTAATGACATCTTTCCATAGGGGCCAATATTTTCTTTGTTGACACTCGCTAATGGATTTTAGCTCATGATTTTCATTATTAATCATTACATCATTTGCTATATGATAAGCAAATGTGTCGCCAATGTTGACTCCATTTCGATCCCATCGGATTCCATTCACAACATAATTTATTAAGATCTCACTATTTTCACATACATCAGGTACCTGGGTCTCTTTTGGGATTACAACATTCTCTTATGGAGATATCTCTACTGGAGATGATATCTCTTCAGGAGATGGCTCTTTTGGAGCTATTAAATTTTCTTGATTATCCTCAATTTGACCATCTATATTATTTGCTCATTTTCTTTTTCAAGGATTTCTATCTTTGGAACCGATGGGTCTACCACACTTCAGGCGTGCTTTAGATTCATTCATAGTAGATTGTCCTTCAGTGACATCAATTTTAACAGGAGCATTAGCAGCTGGGACATGTGACTTTGTCACTTTCTTTGTGTCAGTAAATGCTTTTGTCATTTGATTAGCTAAATTCTGTAAATGAATTATCTTTTGAACTTCCAGTTCACATTGATTTGTATGAGGATCAAAATGAGCCAATGATAATCATTCCAGCTAATTTCCTTACCCAGCTGCTTATTCTCTCACTCTAATATTAGAAAAATTGATTTATCAAAATGACAATCAGCAAATCGTGCCGTAAATAAATCTTTTGTAGATGGTTCTAAATATTTGATGATTGAAGGAGATTCATACCCAACATATATTCTCATCCTTCTTTGAGGATCCATTTTAGTGTGTTGTGGTCATATACTGCAAACCCAAAAGTTCTTATATGGGAAATATTAGGTTCCTGACCAAAAACCATTTGTAAGGGGGAAACCTTTAAGTAACTTGTTGGTCTAATGCGAATTAACATTGATGCATGCAAAATGGCATGGCCCCAAGCAGAAATTGGGAGATTATATTTCATAAGTAAAGGTCTTGCAATTAGTTGCAACCTTTTAATCAATGATTCTGCAAGTCCATTTTGCGTATGAACATGAGCTACAGGATGTTCAATATCAATTCCAAAGGACATACAATATTCATTAAAAGCTTTTGAAGTAAATTTACCAGCATTATCAAGACGTATTTTCTTGATAGGATAATCAAGGTAATGTTCTCTTAATCTAATCAATTGAGCAAGTAATCTCGCAAACGCCAGGTTGCGAGAAGATAATAAACACACATGTGACCATTTAGTTGATGCATCAATTAAAACTATATAGTACCTAAATGGTCTACATGGTGGGTGTATTGGCCCACAAATATTTCCCTGTATCCGTTCTCGAAATGTGAGAGACTCACTTTCTACTTTACTTGATGAGGGGTGAATAATTAATTTTCCCTTGGAACATGCAGCACATGAGAAATCATGGGATTGTGATATTTGTTTACACTTCAAGGTATGTCCACATGAATTTTCAATTATTTTTCGCATCCTAATTGAACCGGGATGGCCTAACCGGTCATGCCAAACATTAAATTCATTAGTAAACTTCTGGTTTACATTAGTAGACTTCTGACCTGTATTGGTGAACTTCTGGTTCTCAATAATATGTGTTTCAATTGTATTTATAAATGTATAATATAAACCAGAAGAAAAAGTATGACGCTTTTCTAATATGCATTTTCTACTAGCAACTATTTTTGTAACAACAAGATATTCTTCATTATTTTTAGTTGTTGTTTCTATATGATATCCATTTCTGCGGATATCTTTGAAACTCAACAAGTTTCTTCCATACTTGGTAAAATAAATTGCATTATCAATACATAATTTTTTTCCTTCAGGTAACAAAATATTAGCTCTTCCGGAGCCTTCGATCAAATTTATACTACCAGATATAGTCTGAACGTTGGCTTTTTGCATTATTAAGGAAGAAAAATATTTATCATTTCTGAGTATGGTGTTGGTTGTTGCGCTATCAATAAGATATAAATCTTCAGGATTGAAAGCATAATTAAGATAGATATATTTGATGAAAGTAACTAAAACATAAATAGATAAAGATAAATTATGTTAAGAAATTAGCAACATCCAAATGGGTAATATCCATGTTTTCTATACTCAATGACCCTTATGTTAAGAAATTTGTCTGATCCACAGGATTTACTTCAGTTGTTGATCATGTACCATTATTTTTATTGATTCTTGGTAAATATCAACTAGGT
This sequence comes from Albizia julibrissin, assembly GCA_037074505.1. Lineage (NCBI taxonomy): Eukaryota > Viridiplantae > Streptophyta > Magnoliopsida > Fabales > Fabaceae > Albizia > Albizia julibrissin. The sequence continues at coordinate 35,286,033 of CM073488.1, read as the reverse complement.
GTCTTGGTGTACGACAGATACGAGACCAATGACCCTTGCCACCACAACAATAACATGGATTTTCAACATTTTTATTTTGCCCACTATTTTACTTTTATGGTTCTTATCAATCTTTCCCTACTTCTAGTAGGAATTTGAACCACCACGATTTCGACCATGGCCATGCTTACGGCTATAGCCACATCCACGACTACAATTAGATTCATTTATTATTATATTCGCTTCTTAGAATAGAGTTAAGCCTATTGGACGAGATTCATAGTTTTTCAATAAAAGCTAATTGCTTTACTCATCCATAAGGAGGTAATAAATTAATTTAATATATTTTTTAAACCTCTTTCACAATATTGCTACTGCAGGAGCAAATTGGATGGATCTATTTATACAAGCTTTTGGAAGGATGACCATCTTCTGGTGATCATACATTTATTTTAAATTGTTTCAAAGAAAAAGTAGGTCTTTCATGGCCAAATATTCAATTGTAAGGCCTTTATGCAAATGGTGGTGTAGAAAAATTATGGATCATACATTCAAGATAAATAGTTCTTTTTGGTAATAACAAAAGCCATAAATTTATATATCACAAAATTTAACTTAGTTCAGACTAATTAAAAAAATAAACAAGAATAATTAAAAATATGGAATATAAGAACGCAATATAATAACATGAAATTTATAAAAACAATAAATAATTCATAAAGTAAGATATTGCAACAAAAATTAAAACTTTATGGCTTTAGGCCATTTAGTCCTTATGGCTTCAGGCCAAATAGTCTCATGGCTTTAGGCCAATTTGTATCATGGATTCACACCAATTAATCTCATAATGAGAAATTAAATCTATAGGACATCTAGCCATTTATCTTCAGGATAAATAAAAGTTGAATATGGCTTCCGGGCATACAATAAGTTAAAAGATGAAAGTTGTATGATTGTTAGCCATATAATTTCAAAATAGGAGTCAAAGAAATATGGCTTCCAGCCATATAATTTAGAAATACAAAAATTAAGGAAATGTGACTTCTGGCCACACAAGAAGATGAAAGAGTATATGGCTTCTGGCCATATAATAAGGAATCATATGAATATGGCTTTTAGCCATATAATAGGAAATCATAGGGATATAGCTTCTGGCCATATCATATCATATAAAAATCAAAATAATATGACTTCTGGTCATATATTTTCAAGGATCAGATGTGTATGGCTTTTGGCCATAATAATAATAATATAAATGAACTTGTAAAAGATATATATGAGATATAAGAATAATAGTGATCTCTAATCTTAGCCATGGAACCAATGTTCATAACAATTGGTAAAAATATATTTATTAATTACATATAGTGGCTCATATTATCCCAGATCTATGAGATAAAAATATTATGAGACAAAGTATAAATTATCAAAGAAATTATAAGAAGATTATACCTTTGGCAGAGCTTCGTACTGATGACGTGTTATGAAAATATGGATAATCAGAGAGAGAAGAGAGAAAATCTAGAGAGAGAAATTAGAGAGAGGTTTTCATTCACTTCTGTGTGTCTCAATACATCACCCAAAACCTCTATTTATAGAAAAATAAGTGAATAGTAACCAATCATCATTGATACAGTAACAGCCTTCATTGCTACAGTACCAGCCGATGTTGCTACAGTAATGAACAGTGTTGTACAGTGATATTTAATCTTACATATCATGTTGACTGGAAGAGCAAGTTGGCCTTTATATGAGTTAATGGACATCCACATATTTAATATTCATAACATCCCCCTCATTAATCTCTTTTGTTTTTCTTATTTAATTTAAATCAATTTAAACATGCACATTAACATATCAACAGTGAGTTTAAGCCGAGAAACTCATATCAACGTGACAGGGTAGCACTACCATTAAGACATTTTAGCGCAATTGATTCATTTCCTTTGTTTTAAACCAATGTCATTATGCATTTCTTCTCATTTCATTTTGTAGTGTAAATTACACTATCAAGAAGTAACCTCTAGTACAAAAAGAATTCCTCTAGAGAGGGAAACTCTAGAGAGAAGGGCTTTGATATCCCTTCCCGTGTCTAGGAAGAGTGCATGCGTCTTGCAATCCTAGTTTCTTGATTTTTACTCATACTTCCCCAGCTGTTCTTACCTATTCATGCTCATATCTCCCATTTATATCTTAGTTAGATCTTTAATAGATTGCCAACCTTATCCAAAATATGTTTTCCCTCTTCTCTTTCTTTTCTCTAATTGGTTAAATCTTAATAATTCCTATTCTATGCCTCGATTATTCCAGTCATCATTTCTGCTATGTCTCCCTTTAATATAGTGTCTTCATCGTTTTTTCAATTCTCACTGTCATTTTCTATTGGCTCATCCTGCTGGTGCTCTACTCTTAATTATCCCTTTTGCCTTTTCTTTTCCTTGATTAAACTCTCGCCGCTTCCTACTTCTGCAATTATGTTCATCATAATTTCCAATTCCCTCTAATCTTCTTGTGTATTATCTTTTTTTTTTCATGCGCATCGCCCTCCCCATTTCGCATTTCTCATGTTTCCAATCCTTCTCTCCCTTGACACTAATCCTTCTGCAACCCTTCATCTTCTTTATGTTTGTTTTCTATAAATTAGGATATTCTAGGCTTATTGTTTCACACCGAATGACTTCCTCTGTTCTTACTTCTTTCTATCATTTCATTCATTTTTTTCCATTGTGTCCTGTGCTCTCACTATTTTTCTCTCCCCTTACCTGGTTTTTAAGTTTTCTTCATTTTCCCTTTATGTGCCTGAATATGTCATACTATACCTATCCTCCCTGTGATCCTTCCTCTGTCTTAGAGCCGGTAATATAGGCCCAACCCACGAGCCTACGGGTTAAGACAGGGTTTTCCCAACCCGCAAAAATGCGGGCCGCACAGGCCCGCACCGCATGGCCCGCAATATTTTTTTTATATATAATAATCTCACAAAACTTATAAATTGTCCCTTCCCATTTTGGTACCTTTCAATCTAAATAGAAAAAAATCTTAACCTTTTCACTTCTTCTTTAAACAAAATTATTATATATTGGTTGTTTGAGAATGATTTTATGTTTTTTGTGTATAAACTTTGATAACTTTATCTCTTAAATTATGGATTATATTTTTAAATATTTATAAGAGGAATAATTGATGCTAGAAAGATAACTTTAATAACTCACATATATGTATATCGTATTTTCAGCCGTTTTAAAAAAATATAAAAATTATTTTTTAAAAAAATGCGGGCTCGCAGGCTGGCCTGCAACCTCACATATTGCGGGTTAGGGTTGTCATTTTTTCAGCCCGCAAAAGTACGGGCCCATACCGTGCAGCCCGCGAGTTGGTGCGGGCCAACCCGTAACCCACGGGTTGGCCCATTTTACTGGCTCTACTCTGTCTCATCCTTCAACATTGACCCTTATGAGCTTAACCACCAACGTTCTCATTACGCTTCATATGCATTTGCCCATCTAGTCGACAAACATAGTTTCTCTGTCGCACATTTCTCTAGACGTCTACGCTCTCTCTGGTTACTTCAAGATCATTTTGTAGTAGAAGGAAAAGTGGGATGTTTTTTCCTTATTAATTTCACCAACACCCATGACCGAGACTTTGTTGTTTAGAATGGTCCTTGGACCATGGATAACTCCCTACTCTTAATTGATTGTTGGAGACCTAATATGATGTTACGAGGAATGTGTCTCTTATCATTCCTTACTTGGGTGCAGTTCTCGGGATTGCCACAGGAATATCATTTAAGGGATGTTGCTGAAACACTTGGTAATGTCGTTGGTAACTCTGTTATAGTTAATGGTCAACCCCAGTTCTCTTCTAAGTTACATTTCATCATAGTAAGGTTGTTTCTGGACCCTTCTCTGCTTTGGTCTAGAATATTAGAGTAAGGCTGGATAATGGTTTGGTGATTTAGGTGGAATGTAAATATGAGAGGATATTTCGAGTTTATGGTCTTTGTCATATGATAGGTCATGTGGCCCATGAGTGTCAGCTCATACTTGTTGCATCCTTTTAAGGGATGAATGTTGTCAACAATAGAGTTTTCAGGAGATTTGGCTCACAATTTCTTCTAGATTTTCATCCCAATCCTAGTGAGAATATGTGGAGATATTGGACTCGTCATCATCAAGACAGGGGATCAACTCATATTTGTGTCCTTCTATTTGGACGAAGTGGTTATAAGGTTTACAAAACAAGGCCATAAGATGTGCTTCTTAGTAATGCTCGTAACAATAATGGTTTTCTCTATTACTCATCTGATGACTCCTCTGATTCAGATGTCGAGGGAGCTGACCTTCATCAAAGAGATATTTTGGATGCTCCTCCAACTCAAACCCCTCCAATAGACTTTGAAGATGATAATCCTTCTCATGTTAACTCTCCTACTAATAACAATACTCATATTGATCAAGAGGTGGCTAATCAGGAGAGAGAAAATTCATGGATAGACATAGATACTCTATTTCATAAGCTCTTCCTGGAAGATGACTAAATTGTTGTGGTTCATGACCAATACAGATCCAATCTCAGGATATGGTCATTCCAAGCTCAACTTCTGAACCTGTCCACTCCTCTCTTGTTGGCCTTTCTATGCAAGACAATCCGAAGCCAAACCATACTACTCCTCAAATAGCAGAGATAAACATTGTCACTTTGCTAGCCCACCTACCTCCCATAACTGAGCCCAAGCACAACTTATCTCATAGCAATCCCCTAGCTCATCATAATGTTGACTTATCATATGAGAATACAAATTCACCTTTACCTCATCCTTTCCCACCTTTTCCTTTATTGTTGATAACTCTTATTATCAACACCCATGATCTGCCATTGTATCCTAGTTAAGTTATTGAAGGTCCTTACCTCAAACGCCGTCAGCTGCTTGCTAGGCTAGCTGATTATAACCCTGAAGTTGAAAATTTATTCAATGTCTCAAGATACTGGGAAAGTTTAACGAGGATTCTTCTACATCTTCTTTCTTCCTCTTGTAAGAAGAATCTTTACTAATGCAGCAAGTCAAATGGTTTTTCACTAAGAGTGCTCTAGTTTTTCCATAATACATATTTGAATGGTGGGAATCGATGATGTCTGCTGAAAACTGGGACAAGTCAGGGTTTGGAATTTATTTTATGAAACAACAATTGGGATCTTTTAAATGGCAAGTTATATCGAAGGATCATGTAAACTTTAATGATATCATCTTGAATTCTAGTTCTTTCTATTGGTCTAATTTTGTAGATTCCCCAATTGCAATTGTTGAAGGTGCCACTGATGAAGATTCAAGATGGTTTATTTACTTCTCCCTTCAGGATTATAAACAAGCTGATCCTCTGAACCAATAGTCTAACACTTACTCTGCTACAGATTCTCAATTAAGAAAGAAACAAAAATGCTCCATAGATCTTAATCTTAACAAAAATCATGTTTCTGTCCCAACATCAGTTAACAAGAAGCGTAAGCCATATGTTGTTCTTGCATGGGATCCCTTATTTAAGAAAATTAAGATTACTACTGGTGATTCTTCTAAAGTGGCTTGAGAAGCGGCCTTGAAGCTTCCCAAAGAGCCATGAAGTTAATCAGTTGGAACTGCTGAGGATTTTGTAAAGCCTCGGCAGTTTAACGTGTAGGCGCTTGATTGAATTGCATAGCCCTGATCTAATTTTTTTCAGATGAAAATCTCTACTCAGGATGCCTATTTTTCTGTTGCAAATTATGGTTTAACTTTTTATTCTGGTACTGATGCAGTAAGGAAGAGAAGAGGAATACTCATAGCATGGAAGTCATGTTTATCTATCCAAGTCATTGACTTGTCTCCTTTTGTATGTCACTGTAAAATTAATGAAACTGGTTCCCCTTCGTCTTACTTTATATCTCTCATTTATGGACCTCCAGAAGCACATTTAAGGCATACTCTCTAGAATTGGATTCATAATTTCTCATAAATTATTGATATCCCATGGTTACTGATAGGTGATTTTAACCAGATTTTATCCTCTGATGATAAGTTAAATTACAATGGTCACACTAGCTCAATGTCAGCTTTTAGACAATGTTTAGATGGTTGTAATCTGGTGCAAGTTCCACAGAAAGGTCTAACTTTTACATAGTCCAATAATAGAAGAGGTGAAGATTTCATTTTACAAAGAATTGACGGAGCTTTTGTTAATATGCAATGGTTATCTGCATTTCTGAGCTCATTTATCAATACTCTTACATTTGCCTCCTCTTATCATAGTCCTCTTATTTTTTTATCAACATGATGATATCAGAAAAGCAAATTTCAAAAAAGTTGAGGATTTTTTGTTCCGATTTAAAGAATGTGATGATATTATCAAGTGTTGTTGGTCTGACCGTTATCAAGGCTCGGCTTCTTTCAAGCTTTTCTCAGGGAATACGATAAGGAGACCCTCTTTCTCCTTATATTTATATCTTGGTTGCAAATGTCTTGTCTTGCATCTTGAATAAATTTAAACAGTCAAGTCAACTTCAGGGGACCCAAATCTCAGCAAATTCTTAGCCATTATCTCACTTATTATGTAATGATGATTCAGTCTTTTTCTTTGAAGGAAATAATCATTGTACCAACATCATTAAGGCCTCCTTGGATCTCTACAGTAAATGGTCAAGACAAATGATTAATAGATCTAAGTCATCTAGTATTTTCAGTCCTAATTTTTCACTCACAGAAAATGGCCTTCTCGCATTTTTTGGGAGTTAGATTTACAGATAGTCTGGGGAAGTATCTGGGCACATAGGTTGATCCTGATAGAAATAAATCAATGGTCCATGCTCAAGTTGTCAATTCAATTGATCAAAGAACAACAACGTGGAAAGGAAAATTATTTTCTCAAGCATCTCGGCTTACTTTGATCAAATCAATTCTCTCGAGTGTTAATCTGCATGTCCTCTCATGTATCAAAATTGCTAACTATATCTGCAGCCATATTGACTCGAAATGTGCTAATTTTTTTCTTGGGAGCACATGGTGATGTCCAGAAAATTCATCTCAAAAGTAAGGAATACATTTTTAGGCCTAATTCTGAAGGTGGATTAGGTCTCAGATCTATATCCAAGGTAAAGGACTCATTGCTTGCTAAGAAAATTTGGAGAATTCTTCACCCATCTCTAAGTGAATTATTGGCAGAGATTATGAAACTTAAATATTTTGATCTCTGCAGTTCCAACTTACTTAAGAAGCCTTATAACTCATCATGGATTTGGAAAGGTATTTATAAATGTGTATATATTATATGTAATCATGTTCAATGGAGAGTGGGGTCTAGTTGTCAAATTAAATTAAACCACCCCTTGTGGTAACGGCCTATGCAATCTGGGACTTTAATGGAAACAAATGTTAATGAAGTTAGAGACATATTAGTGCATCTTCTATCTAGTTGGAATCCAATTAGATGGAATTCTCCTCTTATCAGATCTTTATATCCAAGAGATGTTGCTGACACTATCATCAGTATCCCACTTCCCATATACGACATAGAGGATAGACTAGTTTGGAAATTCAGCTCTACAGGAGAATATACATCTAAGGATGGTTATAAACTTCTTACTCATACTGCTTTGACTAACTCACATGATCCTTTCTGGAAATTTCTATGGTCATTGTCTTTGCCAATGAAAGATTTACTTTTCATTTAGAAGATTTTAAATGCAGCAAGTTCATCAACTGATATTCTAAATACTCATCACCTAACTATCACTGGTTGTTGTGCTTTTGGGTGCTCTGAAATGGAGTCTCTTGATCATCTTTTCTTGCTTTGTCCATTTACAAAAGTTGTGTGGTATGGTTGCCTTTTTGTTCATTTGAATTTTCAATCCTTCAATCAGCTTAAAGACTAGCTTAAGTCTACACTTGTTAATCTGCATAGAGATGGGTTTTTTTTTATGAAATGATCAAGTTGGTTAAATTATTTTCTACCATCTGGATGAAAAGGAATTTGTTGGTTCATCAAAAGGCTACAAACTTCACTCCTACAGATGTAATCAATGAAATTAATTTTGCTACAAGTCTGATTGTTTTGGCATGTAGCAGTCAAAATCCTACAATTTCTACAACTTCAATGTTAATTCCAGAATTTCAGCAGCTTAATGGCATTCCTTCTCAAGGATGGTCTATTCTTTTGTGGAAAAGGAAAAGAGATAATCACATAATATGTCAATCTTGGATTTGTTTTTAAGGACAGGTAGTTCAATCCTTCATATGGAAGAGAACAATAACACAGTCCTTTGTGTTTTTGCACTGCTTCAAAGAAGCATTGTTTTGGATTTTAAACTCAGTCTTATTTTTAGAATATGATGATAGGAACTTAACAGTTCATTGCTACAAGAAAATGCTTTTCGCCCTAAATTTGATAGTCACATACCTCATAACATATTATACAAAGACATAAATATCCTTTTAAGTTATTTTAATTTTCAGCAAGTATAGAGGGTCTTAAGTGTAGGGCCCCAAGTTATCTCTTCTCTACAATTATGCTTAGTTATGATTGCAGAATGTTGATGTAATATCATTTTTCTTTTAAATGATATAATTGCTTTTTATAAAAAAAGAAAAAAGAAAAAACATTACACTAGCAATAAGATCTTATGTTAAAAGTTAGAGGTAGTAGTAAAAATACTATTATTTCTTTCCTCCCCCCCTCAAAATAGCTAGTCTAACTTATAAACTATGATATATATTACATAAAAGTATTCTTGAAATATTATGTCATGTATGTTAAAATTAAGTAATTTATTTAATTACTTTAGATGCATACACAAATAAATACATATAGGGTTAAGGGATCATTTTGCTTCGTTAGTTATCACCGAAAGATAATTTTGTCTTAGAAGTTTTTCGTGAGGTAATTTTGTTTTAGAAGTGTAAAAAAAGGAGCAATTTTTCCCTGACCCTTATCCTAATTAATTTTGACTGTTACTTGACAAAATATGCCGAGCTGACAGTCCATATGTCATCCATGTCCTTTTTGTTAAGGTCCAAATTTGCTCAAGAAGTCCATGTGTTACTTCATTTCAAAGTTAGATTTAGAATTTTCGAGGTAAATTTGCACATTAACAAAAATGATGTGGATGAGTTGTAGATTGCTAGCTAATATATTTGGTCAAGTAACAGTCAAAATTAACTAGATAACAGTTAGGGAAAAATTGCTTCTTTTTTAATACTTCCGGGGAAAAAATTGTCTTCTAAAAAACTTTCAGGACAAAATTATCCAATGGTGACAATTTCAAGACAAAAATTATCTCTTAACTCTATGTATATAATGTGGATATGAGAAAAAAAATTATTGCACAAATGCCCAATCCATCAAACCCAATTCTTTTACCGGATTTAATGAACTACGCATCCTGCAGCCCTCTATTGGCACTGCAAACAATTTGGCCCTGTTATACACTCCTTTCGGTCTTATTCATAAGTAATTTTTTCTTTTATAAGCAACTTTCACTTTGTGTCTGAAAATGTAAGCTCATTTTTCCTATTTTACCCTTATTAAATACATATTATTTATAATTAATTATCACATACACCAAGACTTATATTTAAGAGAGATAAAGAAAAAAAAAGAACTCAATAGGTGAATGAAGTAAACAAAGCATTGGAAAAATGTATTTTATTATCTCTTATACTTTCTATACATTCTCTCTTTGTTTTCATAAATAGGGGTATATATGGAAAAAAACATGACATTTTTTACACACTTATTACTTTTAACTACCGGTTCGTTTTGTGCAATCAAGGAGAAAGTTGTTTATAAATAGGATCGAATGGAATATAGTTTGTTTAAAATAACAATTGGAACCTTCAAAAGCAGCTTTTTAATCTTGATTTACGGTATACAAAGTAAGTATGTGAGAAGAATTTTATCTCAATTTATATAAAAAGCACATATAAACTACTTTTACATATGGTTCTGGAATCCGGACCAGACCAAGAACAGGTAATCCGATGGCCAAACCGGGCCGGTCCGGTTTGGCTTTTTTTAAAAAAAAAATTAAATCAATTTTTTTAAAATTTTTCTTTAGAATTTTATATAAATAAATCTAAAATATTCAATTTTTCACTATTTTAGCCTTATTTTAACTCTAATATAACCTACTAACCCTTAACTCAACATCCCAACCAATTTAACAACTGATCCAAATTTCATAAACTTAGTTTTAAGCCATTATAAACACACCAATAGTTGCGTGAAAGATACGTTTGGAACATTCCAATTCCATGGTGAGTGTGGGTCCCACAATGAGTGGCATCGCCGTAATTCCAAACCTGGTTTTCGAGGTTGTGGATAGGGAAGCAAAGCAGTGGGCCCCTCCATCACCCCACCGACTTTTATCATTTCCGCGACCCGCGGCTACTGGATAAAACTGGCCCCACACACCCTCTACCATCGCGTGGTCGCCACGCGTCATCAACGCCCCCACAAATGACGTGGACTCGCGTAATCTCACTGGGTCCCACTCTCTGGGGTCACGAAACACGTGCCGCGATGTCACTCTTTCATGGTGATTGGCGCGTGCGTAGCTTCGCTGGGACGAGGAAAATTGTAATGGCTCTGAGAATATCCGTCCCGTTTTAACCGACCCAGGCCTTAGAAAAAAGGCTTATTCTTGTTCAGAATCACGATCATGCCATTACCTCATTAGAAAATTTTATTTTTAAAGAGTTTATCCAGGGCATATATATATTTTTTTTTACCGGAAACCAAGGGCATATTATTTTACTTCATCCCCTACGGAAGATATTGTAGTTTAATATCGTACAGGTAACTTTGCAAAGTGAAGCATAATCCTGATGCTTTTTACGATTTTTTTATTAATTAATTAATATTGTTATCCAAATGTTCCTTTAATAATGAATCGAGATTTGAACTTTATGTATGAGCTCTTCAGTCAATATATGTGTACCTGTGTGTTTAGATCACATTATTATTGTCCCGATTATATTATCACTTGACACCTAACAACAGGTAAGCGACATGGGTATTAATCAATTCTAAGCACTCATTCATTTTTAATTATTTATTATTGCTACTAACAATACTTAATGCTTTCGGTGGAAGACGTCGTACCCTCCAATCCATTATAACTTTTCTTCCCAGCCCAGCCAAAAGCATGCCTTACATGAATATATATATATATATACTACTTCACATTTTAAATATAAAATTTTTTTGTCTGGATTAAGAAATTTAAATAAACTATCTAATTATAATATATGTGAAAATATTTTACGTGCGTGTATCATTATATTATATATTAGTTTATAAGTTAAGTAAATTAATTTAAATTAAAATAATAAATATAAGAGATTAAATAAGAAAAGTCTTATATTTAAGACTAAAATTTACTTCTAAATCAGGCATTATATTTAGAACAATGAGTATTTGTGAAAGTATAAAAGGATGAAAAATATTTAGATTAAGTTTCTTATATTTATTTCGTTAAGTTCTCTTATCATATGTGGTCATGTATCCTATTTTTGAATTATTATAATTTAACTATAAACCTATATAAAAAAGGTAAGACATGTGGTGATGTGTGATTAGAAAATTTGATATAATGGATATACAAAACTTGATATAAGTATGGTCATAAAAAGATATATTATCTTCCTTTTAAGTTCTAAGACATTTTTAATTAATTTAGACCTCAATAAATTGGTTAATATTATTAAAAAAGTATACGTTCTTTTCATGTTTATCCTCATTTCATACCAAACACATGAGAATGAGTGGTTTTTAATTTTTTAGTACTCATTAAAAGTCATTTAAAAAAAACTTGCTAATTAAATCTTAAAAAACCAAAAAATGCCTTATATTTTTATATATGTTATACTTCAAAAAAAAATGCCATATAATTTTGAATGGAGATAGCCTTTAATCATGCTACTCTTTATTTAAAATATAATTATCATATGTCAATGACAAAGACAGGTATTTTTTAAAAAAATATATATAAAAAAGTTAAATGCAGACTCTTTCTAAGGGATTTACATATAAAGTTGGAAACTAATTGCTTAAACAGCAAAAGCTCTTCCCAGTCGCTCTTATTTTGTTTTCATATAGAGCTTGTTTGTTATCATTTATCTGAATCAGGTTTATATAATAAGTCTGATTCATATAAATTGAGATAAATCTCCTCCATATATTTATCTCGTAGACCATGAAAGCACCTCGTAGACCGTAAAAGCACCTCATAGACCATAAAAACTACATCATAGACCGTAAATTACAATTCATAAACTATTCCAAACAGCCTCATAGTTTAAAATGGGGAAAGTCAGGTCCCAAATAAAAAATAAAATAAAAAAATAATTTGTTTAAATCTCAAAATAAAAAAATGATCCCATTAAAAATTCTAAGCTGGTCATTAATAAGTTCAGGGCTCTATTAATAAATTCTTGAAACTATTTTTTCATTTTGAGATTTTAAATGATTATTTTTTTTTATTTTGCTTCTTCTTTAGGACCTGATACTGTAATTTTTTTAAAAAATATTATTTAAAAATAATAAATGTGTAATTTATATCTCTTTCTTTCTAATTATGTCGTTGTCTAGAATGAGTGTATACGAGAGATGATGTGTAAAAAAATATTATAGAGATAACGAGTAGCATATATATTTATTTATATTTAATAAAGGTAAAAATTAAAAAAAACAATTTGAAATTTCATACAAAAAGAATTTGATACTTATATTAAGGATCACCATAATGAGAGAATGTTTCTTATAAAAAGGATCAAAGGGAGTAGTAATTTAAGATTGAAATAATGGTGGTATTTTTTTTTTTTTACTAAGTATGAGTATTTTACTATTTGAGACAATCATATCTTATTACACTATCAAGTACTAAATATAGACATTTCTTATAATAGAAATTTAAAACTTGATTCATGATGTTACGAGGAATTGATTTTTTTAAATCCAACTCTCATGGGTATGGTAATTAATTTTTGAAAAGATAGATAATGGTAGTAGTTATATGAATTAATGAGAATGGAAGGAACATAAATAATGCCCCGTGCAACAGCTTGGTCCGTCCAAGATTGAAGAGGATAGGCAGGGTTGAATTAGGAGGAAATTATAATAAGGTTTTAAACAAATAAAAATATAAAGAAATGGTTTTAAGGGGTTATTAATGACAACATGAAGATTCTCCATTAATAATATGATGATCGTGATTAACAAATCTTTGAGATCATTTTTTTATATTTTTATTTATTTAAAATCTTATTATAATTTTACCCAAAATTAAAGGGGAGGAATGGGGAGTGAGTGGGGGAGAGAGTGGGCCAATGCGCCTTATTTCGATGAGCTGACTCAGCTCCTTATCCTTCCTTTATCCTTTCCCTTTTTTTTTTTATCAATCTTTTATCCCTTCCACTTTTTGCTTTTTCCTCTTATTATTATTTTTAATATGGTAGCACTATATAGCCATATGTTCAATATTTCCTTTCCATCTATAGTTCTCCTTATTCTTTACTAGGCTATTATTATTTTTGAATTAATCTACCGGTATTTAGCGTAATTAGTAATTGACTAGTTTGATTTATGAGGATGTAAGCTATTATTTTTAAATACTTTGATTAAGGCTAAATTGTGATTATATATATTGTTCCCTTTCATTCTAAACCCCATTAGATAGATTAAGGTTGAAAATTTTTATCAATTTAATTAAGATAAACTCATTGAGTTAACTGTTATTCATTTGTTTGTGTGAATTATATGTCATTTCTAAATTTATTTGGCTTAGTTGACAGTGTTTTATAATAAAAACTGGATGGAGTACAAGACGTCTTTATCTATTTTATTAGAATTTAGTAATGACGGTTAGTTAATTAATTTTATCTAAAAATAAAATAAAATTTTAATTTTATATATGTCTAAATTATATAATTCTCACATACAAATAAAAATTAATTAACTCAATAAATAGAAACTAAATTGATATTTTTTTTCAATTTTATCCTCATTTATGAATGAGTATTTTTCACATTCTTCTTCTCTCTCTACCTTTAACAGAGAAAAATTGTAATATTTTTATTTATTATTCTAAGAATAGATTTATAATAAAGATCAAAAAAATTTTCTAAACCATACTTATAAATAGGATAGAGTGGTATAAAATTCTTAGATTTGTCTTACATTTTATAGTTAATAACTTAAAATAGGGACAGCAAAAGAAAAAGTTTAATTAATATCTTATCTAGTAATAAGGATAATCTTTTTTTCCGAACAATAAGGATCATCTGCCTCTTGTGTAATGTGTCATAAAGAAGAGAGGAAATAATATAGTACTAATTAAATTAGAGCATTGTCATATTCTAATTAAAATTGTTTCTTCCTTTTGTCCAAAAAAATTGTTCTTCCAAAAATATTTTTTATTATTCAAATAGATAAACTTGTAACTCAAGCAACCACAACTTTCTTTAATTATTCTTCATATATTATTATTTATTTATTTACGCTTATATAAATCATAATCGAAGGGTCTCCCTCATGTCTTATCTCTTTACCTTGCTGACTTCCTCCTTCCTCTCCCCGCATCTCATTTGACCTTTTTCGCCCATCCCTCTTCCCTTTTACCTTTATACCCTTCACCCCTCATTTATTTATTTATTTACCCGTTTGATATTATTGTTTCCTAAATTAACCACCAAGATTTTGCTGGCGGAAAAAAAAAAATTAAAGATGTCCGCCTCACTTTTTACACACAACTATTTGATTTTCATTCGAGTAATTTTTTTATTTTATTTTTCCATTCACAATATTTTAAAATTCTCAGACAGTGCACAATTATTCAAGAAAACAAACACACATACAACATATTAATATGGTAAGTTGTCTCAACTCTCACTCTATAAGAGTAAGAATACGAATTCAAATCTTAATTAGGGTATTTATTGAAAAAGATAAGTACTCTATTTGATTCATAATATAGGACATTTCTACGAGAAAGACATGATTTAGAATATAAGTCATTTTTTATTTAATTAATATTTTTTTCTATTTTGCCCCTGTAATAAATACATACTTTTCAATTTTGTCCTACTCATTATATCCCCCTCTCTAAAATAACACTCTTAATACAATTAAACACATTTTTTAAGAAAGATAAGAGTGAAAAAAAGTTATATTTTGAGACATATTAAATGACTTAACTATCATTTTTTTGTTTCTCGTGATATAGTTAAAGTGCCCTATATCATGAACTGAAAGGAGTAGTTTGTTTAGAATAGCGATTGGAGCTTTTAAAAATAACTTATCAATCGTAATTTACGGTATATAAGATAAGTATGTGAGATAAATTTTATCTCAATTTACGTAAAAAAATACTTATAAACTCTTCATAAACCGCAATATATTATTGAGATTATTGGTGTTAGCTGGATTAAAAGGCATGAGAATCCTCTTTCATATTTTGATGAAACATTATTTAATTCTCACAATATGAGGCTTTTTGTGATTTTAAGAATCCATATTTTTTCCTGCCACTGATGGGGTGTGCAACCAAATATTAATTTAACCCTACATGTACTAATTAAATACTATGTAATTATATAGTCTTAGTTGTCCACTTATTTTTTTTTTCAGTTTAAAGGTAGAATAAAATTAGACAAACATTAAAAATAAAACAAAAAATCTTGGAAGGACCACTCTCCGGGTTCTGTGAATTTGACTATAATTTTTTAATTTATTTAAGTCAAATAATCATGAAACACAAAGCTGTTTACTTAAATAATTAAGCAGATCTCCAATGATGGATAAGGTTAACAATATTACTAATAAAGTAAACAAATCCAATATATATGGCTATAGGGTTAGGGATCTTGATAAAAATGAATTCTACTTACCAACTTGCAATAAAATATTCAATCCCACTTAAAAAAGATAAGATTGTTGATGAGATACCGGCCACATTTGAATTTATATGGTATTAGTACGAATTCTCTTTTCAAATCACCCAATAAAATAAAGAAATTCCAACATTTTGAGGTTGTAATAATAATTATACTAGAAAATAATCATGATTGTCTATAATATCTTAAAATCAGACTATTAATGACAAAAATTTAAAGTCCTCACAATTTTTTTTTTTTTTTTTTTGCCTTCAAACTCCTCGCAAATTTAATCAATCCACGAACAATCTTAGCTGTATTCTCTCTCTCTCTCTCTCTGCCAGCAACCTTAGCTGGATTCAAAATTTGGGATGACGGTAATGTCACCAAAAAATCTGTACCTGTAATTTTTATTTTAATATTTAAACATTTTGATTTTTTGTAGTTCCTTTTTCGGCAAAATTTTGAAGTTATTTTCATTTTTATTTTTTCATGGAACTATTTTTATTTTTGATTTCATATATGTAAGAGAATGCATGCTTCAGTGTAATAATGCAATATTACAATGAAAGCACTTCAAATTTTATTTTTTATTTACAAGATTATATGTAGGCAATTTAAATTTAAATTTACAGTCGCAAAAATTGTATATACAGCAAAAATTATAAATAAAAAAATAGTAAATATAAATTATCCTACATACAATCTCGTTGTATATTTATTCTTGATTAACTTTATAATTGTAATTATCTAACGAAAAACTTATTGAAAGCGGGCCAATAAAAAAGGGTAAAAGGGTCAATGCGCACTGAAAGGGATCAAACTAACCGTGGTTAGAAAAACAAACTGCAGTAAAGATCTGAGTCTATCTGGAGTCTTACAATATCCAACTTGCCAACCAGAAAGAAACATTTTTGAAAAAAGAAAACAAAAATAAAAAAATCAAAGAAGTAAAACTCTATCCATAAGGCCACACTGTTCCCCAAGCAATTAAAATATCGCTCTAGCGTTTCTGTTTATTCCTTCCTTCATTCGCATTCTTCTTAACTTCTTTCCATGTCTAAAGCAGCCTTCATTTTCCTCATCCCCTGTCTCTCTCATCACGTTTGATATTCCTATAGAAGTTATCCTCAACCCCGTCGTCGATCGCCGGTAAGGTTAGCCTCTGGTCTTGTGATTTCTTGAGTGCCTGTTTTTCTTTTATGGGTTTCTGGTCTGTCATTGAATTCTCGTTGGTTCTGTGTAGTTTTCGTAGTTTCTGTTTTATTTGGGGCTACTGCCGTTTTCTGTTTTAATCCTTTGTTCGTGTTTTATGGTTGTTGAGCGTTTCATTTTTTTCCTTCCTTTGAAAGTTTCCTTGGCAACCAAGCAGTTTTTATTTGCGATCTTTTGGATTTGAAATCTGTTTAGGTGTTTTTATGGTCTGTGGTTTTGCGGTATTCTTCCGCTTTGTGGCTTGAATTTGACGTTTCGGTAGGGAGTTGATGATCAAGCATTGTGGAAGTTTCGTAATGTGATGAGAGTTTGAATTTGCTGAAGGTACGAGTCTCAACTCGTATTTTTACTTGTGTGTAAGGTTTTAGTCGGGTGTCGGGAACTAATTTATAAAACCCAAAATTTGCATTTCTTTGCTTTCTTGTTGGTGGAGCAGATTTACATATCGACTTACCATGATTTTGAGTTTTCTTCGGATATTTCGATCCTCGTTTATTTCTCATTTGTCTTACTGTCACGATCATGCCCTGGATCCTCACTTTATCTGCCTTTTTTAGAACAAAAAACTTGCTGGAGAATTCTCGTTGAAGAGATGCCTAAGTTTAACAGAACGATGTTGTCACGTTTGAACAATTATAAATAGGAAAACGCGTAACTGCTTTGCCATGTGATTTTGTCGGGCTAGATGTGGCTTCAAGTGCTTTTCTATCAGTGATTCCATGCTATTCTTCGATCCTTGTCGTTTTGTTTCTATTTCTAAACCTACTTTTGGACATTAAGGCCTTGAGAGTTGACATGTCATTTCAACACGCCAGAAGGCATGATAGAAGCAGGATGTGTTAGGAAAAAGTAGGTTATCTAGCATTTCGCAATATAATCTGACTTCTTGAACAATTTATCATAATTTTCCTGTCTGATCTTTTGTAGTTTTTACTTTTTCTTTTTTGACCTGTCAGTGGACTTCTATTATTTAGCCTTTGAGACAGCTTTCAATTGTCGAATCAATGCCACAAAATTGAGTTGAATATTTGCTGGTGACAGTGTCAACTATCTGTGAGAGAATCTCTCTGAGTTATGCATATAGATACTTTAGAGATATGATGGCATAATTGGTTTTCAAAGTCAATGAATTTTTCTTGTGTCAATTTGTGGTTTGGGGTTTATATTAAAGTGGAAGATATATTCCACAACAGAAAAGGAAGTGTTCGGAATATAATAAACCTGGAAGTGCTTTGGTAATATCACGCTATGACTTGAGGTGCTTTAATTGCCTTTACCAAAGTCATATCTATGATATTGAACTAGCTCGATTTCTTGACATGAATGTCAAATTTTGTCTTTAATGTTGATATCGAAGAGTTGCTATGCTTATCTGGCATATGTGCAAACCCTATTTTGACTCCTGCAAAAAGGTTCACTTTGAGGGATTATCAGTAACATGAGCTTTTTTTTTTTTTTTTTGTCATCTTCTGGTGCTTGTTGTTCGGTAGCCATCATATCTATATTGTGTCTTCTATGCCTTCTGCATTCTGCCAAAATGCTCAAGGGACTTGTATTCTATCAATAAGTTGGCTTTTTATCCACAAGTAAAATGCTATTATCAGTTAATAGTAAGATTATGGGTAATTTGTTCAAGCCTCTAGAGATCTGAACTATGAAGATGTGCAGTCACAGTGAGCATAGTGACAGATAATAATTGCATGTTTGTTTTTTCATTCAATTTACAATATGCCATTGTCATTTGTTAGTTGGAGATCATTGAACAATTATCTGAAGGATCCTCAATAGATTTGTGCTTTTTGGTATTTGTTATCAGGAACAAGAAAGATATTAAAGAAAAATTTCCGTACGACTGGCCATGGCATCAAGATCATATGCTAATCTCCTAGACTTAGCAAGTGGAGACTTATTGGCTATTCCTCACACCCCAAGAAGTCTTCCAAGGATTGTTACAGTTCCAGGAATTATTTCAGAACTGGATCGTCAAGGTTGTAATGATGGGGATTCAGATGTCAGCTCTTCTGGGTGTCGAGAGCGGAAAATTATTGTGGCAAACATGCTGCCATTGCAGGCTAAAAAGGACCCACAAACTTTTAAATGGTGCTTCAGCTTGGATGAGGATTCAATTTTATTACAACTAAAAGATGGGTTTTCTTCTGATACTGAGGTGATCTATGTGGGATCCCTCAAGGTTGAGATAGAGTCCAGTGAGCAGGAAGAAGTTGCTCTGAAATTAATGGAAAACTTCAATTGCGTGCCTACTTTTCTACCTCATGATCTCCAGAAAAGGTTTTATCTTGGCTTTTGTAAGCAGCAGCTTTGGCCTCTCTTTCATTATATGCTACCCATGTGTCCAGATCATGGTGATCGCTTTGACCGCAAGCTTTGGCAGGCTTATGTTTCTGCTAACAAAATATTTGCAGATAAGGTTATGGAAATAATTAATCCTGATGATGATTTTGTCTGGGTTCATGACTATCACTTGATGGTGTTGCCTACATTTCTGAGGAAGAAATTTAATCGAGTTAAACTTGGTTTCTTCCTTCACAGTCCTTTCCCTTCATCTGAAATTTACCGAACCTTGCCAGTACGAGATGAAATTCTCAGGGGATTGTTGAATTCTGACTTAATTGGTTTTCACACATTTGATTATGCTCGCCACTTCCTCTCTTGCTGCAGTAGAATGCTGGGTCTGGACTATGAATCTAAGCGGGGACATATAGGACTTGATTATTTTGGCCGAACTATATTTATCAAGATTTTGCCTGTAGGCATTCATATTGGTAGGCTTGAATCTGTATTAGATCTTTCTTCTACATCTGATAAAATGAAAGAAATCAAGGAAGTGTTTAAGGGTAGGAAAGTGATTCTTGGTGTTGATGATATGGATATTTTTAAGGGCATCAGCTTGAAACTACTAGCTCTAGAGCAGCTGCTGCATCAGCATCCTGATTTACTGGGCAAAATTGTTCTAGTTCAAATTGTGAATCCTGCCAGGGGTTCTGGGAAAGATGTTCAGGAAGCAAAGAAGGAAACATATTTAATTGCCCAGAGGATCAATGATACTTATGGTTCACCTCATTACCAACCAGTTGTTCTCATTGATCGTCCTGTTCCTCGTTTGGAGAAGAGTGCCTATTATGCTGTAGCAGAATGTTGCATTGTCAATGCTGTGAGGGATGGCATGAACTTGGTTCCTTACAAATATGTTGTCTGCCGACAAGGAACTTCAAAGCTGGATCAAGCATTGGGTAGAAAAGATGATACTCCTCGTACAAGCATGCTTGTTGTGTCGGAGTTTATTGGCTGTTCACCTTCCTTAAGTGGAGCAATTAGGGTTAACCCCTGGGATATAGATGCCGTTGCTGAAGCTTTGAATTCGGCAATTACAATGCATGATTCAGAGAAGAAATTGCGGCATGAGAAGCACTATCGGTATGTCAGCTCCCATGATGTGGCTTATTGGGCACGCAGTTTTATGCAGGATTTGGAGAGAGCATGCAAAGATCATTACACCAAAAGGTGCTGGGGAATTGGTCTAGGCCTAGGGTTCAGAGTTGTTTCTCTTTCTCCTGGTTTTAGGAAGTTGTCTGTTGATCACATTGTTTCTGCATACAAGAGAACCAATAGAAGGGCCATATTTCTTGATTATGATGGCACTGTTGTACCACAATCTTCCATAAATAAAATCCCCAGCCCCAAAGTCATATCTGTTCTGAATATTTTGTGCAATGATCCCAAGAACACTGTGTTCATTGTTAGTGGGAGGGGAAGAGATTCATTGAGTGATTGGTTTGCTTCATGCAAATTGCTTGGAATTGCTGCTGAACATGGATACTTCTTAAGGTTTGTCATTTGGGTGCTGAAAAGATTATTGATTTATACTTTTTATCATCATCTTCAATACCAACTCTAAAAATATATTTGCTGAGGTGTTTATTCTCTTGTTATCTGCAGGTGGAGCAGTTCCTCCCCATGGGAAACAAGTCAACTTTCTGCTGACCTAGATTGGAAAAATGTTGTGGAACCTATAATGAGGTCATATATAGAGGCAACTGATGGATCTAATATTGAAATTAAGGAAAGTGCATTGGTGTGGCATCATCAAGATGCAGACCCTGATTTTGGTTCTTGCCAAGCCAAAGAATTATTGAATCACCTTGAAAGTGTGCTTGCCAATGAACCGGCCATTGTTAAGAGGGGTCAACATATTGTTGAAGTTAAGCCACAGGTGTGAAAATTTTTAATTCCTCCCTAACCCTTGACTTCTTGCTCTATTTATATCAGAAGCTGGGACGTCCTTGTCAAAGTCTTGTTTTTCCTCTATGCAGGGAGTAAGCAAGGGTTTGGTGGCTGAAAAGGTTCTTATGACTATGGTCAATGATGGGGATCTGCCAGATTTTGTTCTGTGCATTGGAGATGATAGGTCTGATGAAGACATGTTTGAGAGCATACTAAGGACAATCTCTTCTCCATCATTGCCAGTTGCTCCAGAGATCTTTGCCTGCACCGTTGGCCAGAAGCCTAGCAAGGCGAAGTATTATCTCGATGATGCTGCTGATGTGGTAAAATTGCTTCAGGGCCTTGGCACTGCATCAAATCCAAAGCCTAGGCATTTAGCCCATTTCCAGGTTTCTTTTGAGAGCACAGTTTGAGTTGGTCTGAGCAAGAAAGCACAATTAGTTTTTCCTCTTTTCTTAACTATATGCCGCTCCAGGGATTCTTCACCCATGAGCGAGAGAGAAATTTTGGTTGCCATTAGCTGAACACATGGGGGAGACTTTGCTCTGTAGCAGAGTTAATTCTTCCTTGTCTCCTGAATTGGTTTACTTGGCTTCTCAAAGTGAAGATTTTTGTTAAAAACAGTACGGTTCAGGGATGAGTCCACAATTCTTCCTTTGTATATGTTAACATCAACTTCTGTACTTGCTGGTGCCACTCACTGCTGAAACTGTTTCAGATTTTAGATTAGACAACATTTGTGTCTGGTCAGTATTGTGGGCACCAGCCTCTGTATAGCTACACGATTTTTGTTACAATACAAATCATCAGTTTGGTTTGACAACTGTTTGCTCTGATATGTTGGGTTATCTACGGCTGAAAAACAAAAAAAAAAAGACTTTGGGGGAATGGGGTTGAAGCATTCAGGGATTGCATTTAGGTACACGGTTCATAATTTTTATTTGGCAACAAGGTACATGGTACATTAATGATGTAAACTTTTACTGATATAGAATGAGGCAATTCACAACCAGCAAAGGTGACCAAAGCGGATATTCCATTAGGAGGGGACACTTCAGTCCACCCTCGTTGATCTTACTGTAGAGACACATGATATTTGATATACTATGTGCCAGTTTGGGTTAACGGTAGAAGCTGTTTTTCCAACGTAATTTATGGTATACAAGATAAATTTGTAAGATGAGTATTGTCTCGACTTATGTGAATGGGTTTTTCCACCGCTAACTCCAAATAGGCCCTATAAATACTCACAAGTAATTCGCTAATAAAGTAAATTTCTTCTAAACTAGTGGACACAGAACTTGTGAGTTTGAAGATAAATGATACTCCTATCATGATAGGTTAACAAACTATGGTTGGAATCTTTAAGGTACTTGATCATATGATGGAAGAACTTCCTGTGTCCCTGCAACCTAGTGAAGGTTCGCCCAGAATTAAAAAAACAATATTTAAATCAATAGCTTATAATCCAATAATTGAATCAAAAAGGAGAAAAACAGTTCAATTGATGGGTGTGAAGGTTTCTCTTTGAAGAAGTCACTAAAAGACAGAAAGCAACAAGACGAATATGTTGAACTAGCTGAGAGACTGTTGCTTTCTTTAGATGTCCTAGCTGTATGCCTGTATATATATCTCAAGGGTCACCCACGAAAAAAGCCATCCCTCGTGATATTTTTAATTCAAGCACTTTTCATATATATATATATATATATATATATATATGGAAAGTAGCCAGGTGAACAAAATAATGTTATTTTTACCAAGAAAGATCTGGGAAAGAAACGGGGGAGCAAAAACAAAGGCTTAATATTTCAACATGCTGGTATAGTATGAAGTGTTGCATGAAAATTGTGCGTGCTTTGGAACTTAGAAACGTGACCATACATTGGAACAGTATGCACCAGAGCCCAAGGAATTTCAGTGTGTGTGTGTATATATGCTATATTTGAAACAGCTTTTCATAAGTTTACAAGTGTTTTTTTACAAGTCAAGATAAAATTTATTTCATATACTTATCTTGTATACTGTAAATTACGATTGAAAAACTGCTTTTAAAGGTTTCAATCGCTATTCTAAACAAGCTAAGATGGTCACTGCTGCAATTAATCAATACGATTTTGATTTGTTTGTTGCATGTGGTTGAAGCTGGGCAAGACAACCTCTGTTTTTGTGGCTATTTTGTTTTTTGAATGCTTATGGAACAGAGGAAGGAATAGAAATAAAGAAATGGCCATGTTTGTTTTGTGTTGTTGTTGCACTGTTGTTTTATTTTTCTTTTTTCCCCTATAGGGATTATAAAAATGTCGAATCTGACACAGAATATTGTAAAAACATCACCAGTGTGATCACGTGGCATGGCATAATTGCCAGCTTGCTCTGTTCTGTGTTGCCATTGTCAGATTCAGCCCTACAATATAGCCCCTTCAATACCATCACGCATTATATCACACCAGTAAGTTTAACTCCCACTTCTCTCTTCTTTCCCCTGTTTCTTCACGTGTAATATAATAATGGTCATAATTGTATTTCATGAAAACTTATTATTCATATTATTATAAGAACAGTGTTGGTGGGAACTGAGGTTGATTCTTCAGTATAGTTATGGTTTCTGGAGATTTTTAGGTAGTGGTTGGAGTTGAAACTAAAAGACAGAGAAAAATTGCAGAGAGAGAGGGACAGTGGCAGAGGCCTTATTGGTTCATTCATTGAATACTCTGCTGCAATTTTGGACCACAAAACCATTTCTGAGAAAAAGATTCAGTAGAAGCCAAAGCTAGTAGTTGGTTTTAGTTTGTTGGCATGGCTTGGTCATAAGAAAATTCTGTTTCATGAATCTAAATTCGCCATATATGTTCTTAACTTGTGCTTGAAATCATATCTACTACTCATTCTACTAATCAAAACAAAACTCTGTTTTGATGGAAGCAACTCGCCAAACATGGTTTTGTTGGTTAGCAGAGTATTCAAATACACACTAATTTGTCTTACTTGAAAATTTAGAAATTTATTATAAAATTAAAATCATATTTTTTATTATTCTTATTAATAGTGTGTTTGGAAACCAAAAAAAAAAACACTTTTCTGACTAAATCATGGTTTTACTAAAAATTTGTCAAACACTCACATTTTTTAGATAATCCATTTTTATTACAAAACTATGGTTTAACTTTTCAAAATCATGGTTTGCAACAATCTAACATTTTTTAGCTTTTTTATTTCTCTCTCTTTTTGTGGGTCTCATGCTTGATTATGTGATATTTTTTCATTTTTTTTATGTTTGTAGGACTCACGCTCACCTCCCCCTCTCTCATTTGTCTTTCTTATGTGTGGGACTCACATCCCCACTTTCTTCTCCTTCTATATGCTTCCATCATCCTCTTTCTTTTTTTTTTTTAATCTTTGTTGCTATTTTCTAAGGCTTTTTTAAATCTCTATTCCTATTAAAAAAAATAACTATATCAAAATTTATTATTCCCAAGTATTAAATATAAGATAAATTTAATTTTTTTCAAGAGATTTGAAAAAATAATTAAATTATTTTAGAATATTTATATTTTAATTTTTACCCCAAACTAATAAAAAAAGTTTGACTAATAAACTGATATGTAATTTAAGGATACACAATATATGATATGATTAAATAAATTATTTAGCTTCTTTAATCTTTTAAAAAAAATCAAATCTATCTTATATTTAAGACTGGAAGGAGTACTTATTTAAATATAAAATATAGTATTATTTTAATTTTATATATATATGTGTGTGTGTGATCTTTTTTTATGTTAGATAATTGATTAATGTTATAATTTTTAATTTTTCAGATGATTTTATGTCATTTTTTGCAGTTATTATGAAATTTACTATTAAATAATATATAAAATATAATCTTAGCAATTATATGTAATTATTACAAAAGCTAATGTCATTTTCAGTAACTTGACCATGAAAAAAAAATATTCTGATTATTGTAACATCCTCATTTTTATTTTTAGGATATAATTATAATTTAGAGAAAATTATCATTTTTATTAGGTAATTTTTAGTACTAAAAATAAATAAAAATTAAAAAAATTTAATTAATTAATTAATAAAATATTATTTTTTATAATATTATATTATATTATTATATAATATAATATTAATATATAATATATTATATTATATTTATTTCTTCAGGGATCAATAAGGTACTCAAAATCTCTTCTAATTATAAAACTTCTTTTATGAAATATTTTCTAAATAATTTTCTCTTTCTTATGATACTAATTTTGTACTGATTAGAGAATATTTTAGGATTAGAATTTTAGGCAAGTTTGAGTTTTGTCAGTATATGACTATAAGAATATAGATGATAACTAATAGTTAATTTTAATCGGTTTATTTTTGTTATTTAGTTGATATAATATTTTATAATGAATTTTCTATATAATCAACTCATAAATAATGTTATTTTGGACTTTTAAACCGATTAAATTTATATTAAATAATTTATTTGGGTTATTGGAGATATTATTGAAATCTTAGTTGGTATAGTTTTAAAATCTGAAGGACTAAACTGTCATTTATGAAATTCATAGGACTAAACTGTCATTTAGGAAATTCAGAGGACTAAATTGTCATTTATGAAATTTGGAGGACTAAACTGTCATTTATGAAATTCGAAGGACTAAACTGTCATTTTATAATTTAAACCCTAAATTATTATTTTCAGTTTTTATAGGATATTATTATTAGAATTTGTAAATAAGTTATAATTTTGAATTTTTAGAAAATTATTAACGAGTAGTAAATTGAGTGTGATAGATTGATTTTGGCGTGTGTTTGAGCTCTTGGATTTTGAACAGTGTGATAATAATTAGCTTTGGCAAGAGGTAACCACTTTCCACTTATTATGTGTGTTGGTGTGTGTTTGTGAGTATTTTGTAAAATGATTATGAGATTGAAAATCATATATGGATATTATAGATTATTTCAATGAGTAATATTGAAGAGTATTTTGTTATACACTTGCTTTGTGGAACCATGTGATTTAAATTATAAGATGTATTTGTATATTTTGAATATCATCATGTGTATGGAAATCTTGAGAAAATTCCTATTGAGTTATTTATTGACACATATTGGGTTGTTTGGTTTGGGTTGAGATGGAGAAAGTTATTTTTACCACGTGGCGATAATTCCGCAGGGGGCGGAGTGAGCCTGGGATTGCGAGTAAAGACGCAAGTCCCCGGTAAGTCATGAACCCGACTGAGTAAAGACAGTCCGGGAGAAGCTGTGCCGTTACATAAAAAGGCGCATTTTTATGTAACGACACAACTTGTCTTTACTCAGCCGGGTTCATGACTGACCGGGGACTTGCGTCTTTACTCGCAATCCCAGGCTCACTCCGCCCCCTGCGGAATTATCGCCGAAGCGAGCCTCCCCAGGTCTCGAGGACACTACCTGGGGGTAAGTAGTGGCAATATACTCTTTCACATATAACCTCCCTATGTTTTTGTGTTGTTTTGGGTTTTATCTTTAATTGTTGATGGGTTTGATCCTTAGGTGGGGAGAAAATGGTAAACACGAGAAAGACTGTTTCTAATGCTAATCCACTTCCAAATGCTGCTGAGCCACAATTGTCTCAAGAGAATGAGACTATGTTGGATCGATTCAAAAATGCAATACTGACAGCTATGGATGCAAAGTTTCAGCAGTTCGAGGAAGATCTTCGAAAGAAGTTAAGAGAGGAAGGAAGTATCTCAAAGTCAAAGGATCATGAGATTCCTGAACCCAGTATAGAGGCATCAAAGAGACATGAACAAGTTGGCTCAACTAATCATGAGAGCCCTGTAAAGTGTACTGGAGGAGAGGGATCATCACAACCAAGTCCAGAAGAACTTGCTATCAATAAGATATGTAAAGATATCCATGATCACGATCCTGAAAAGTTGTATGGAGATTTAAATCCTTTAAAGGCTGAAGCCTGGATCGAGGGTCTGGAAACCATCTTTCGAGCTGTTGTTTGTAACGAGTATCAGAAGGCTAGAGTGGCCATTATTCTGCTGAGGGATCGTGCTCAGAGATGGTGGCAAAGCACAGGTGGTTTAGATGACTCAAAGACAACCTGGACAGAGTTCAAGACTAAGTTCTTCGATCATTATTTCCCTCCAGCATTAAGATATGAGAAGGAGACAGCATTCTATGCTCTTCGACAGGATGACATGCACGAGGATGAATTTATTGCAACTTTTATCGATCTGTCTAGATATGTGACCTACCTACAACAAAAAGATGACCCAGAATGGAAATCTCGTCAATTGATGATCAGGGCTAGACCAGAGCTAAAGCCTCTCGTGCCAATGCATGATATCAAGAATTTTGAGGAAACTTGCACCAACTTGAGGATAGTTGCACGCATGAAACGTGAAATTGAGGCTGCTAAACATCGAGACAATCAAGGCAGGTTTTCTACTTTTAGTAGACCTGTAACTAGGCCATCTGAGTTCCATCTTGGGAATGCAGGAAACTTCGGTAGGAAGAATCAAGGGCAAAGGAGTGGACCTCGATAGAGTAATTTTTAGAGTAACTTTCAGAGGAAACCAGGTCAGAGGAACCATGCTGGAGTAAGCCAACAATCTCGCCGTGAACCTGCAATGTCTGCTTCTAGCGTGAACGGTCCTTGCCCAAAATGTGGGAGGGCTCATGCTGGCCAATGTTGGCAATGTTATCAATGTCATAAGTTTGGCCATACCGCACGATACTGTCCAGAGTGGCAGCAGCAACAGACCAACCAAAGTGGTCGTCCCACTATTCCTGGCAGGGTGTATGCCATGACTCAAGAGGAGGCTGGAACATCTCCTAATGTTATCAGAGGTACTATTTCTCTTCAAGGTCATGACATTATTGCATTGTTTGACTCGGGGGATACACATTCATTCATATTTTTTGATTATGTTAAGAAGTATAATTTCCCTATATCTGTTCTACCATATGATATGAGAATTTCTACCCCTGCTGGAGTTGTGGTGATGACTGCACATGCTTGTGTGGGTAATACTCTTCATTTTGAAAACCGAGAGTCTATTGTGGATTTAGTGTGTTTGCCGTTAAAAGGGATAGATGTTATTCTTGGTATGGATTGGCTAGTGGACAATGACGCCGTACTTCATTGTAAGAAGAAGGTGGTCACTTACGCCATAAATACCATATCCGTAGAAACCCCTACAGTCCCTATGCTATTATCGACAGCTAAAGTAGATAAGTGTATTAGAAAGGGTTGTCAAGCCTATGTAGTTTTCTTTTCTGTTAGTGTCGATAAAGAAGTAGGGATCGATCATATCGATGTAGTAAGAGAATATCTTGAGGTGTTTCCAGATGAGATATCAGGGCTGCCTCCAGAACGGGAGGTTGAGTTCTCTATTGATTTAGTACCAGGTACAACGCCAATTTCTAAGGCTCCTTATCGGATGTCGCCATCAGAGTTGGCAGAGTTGAAGAAACAGCTAGAAGAGCTGCTCGAGAAAGGTTTTATTAGACCAAGTGTCTCTCCCTGGGGTTCGCCAGTATTGTTCGTCAAGAAGAAGGATGTAAGTATGCGGTTGTGCATCGACTACAGACAGTTGAATAAGGTTACCATTAAGAACAAATATTTGTTGCCAAGGATTGATGATTTACTAGATCAGCTCAAGGGAGCCATAATGTTCTCTAAGATTGATTTGAGATCAGGTTACCATCAGCTTAGAGTTAGAGCTGAGGACATCCCTAAGACTGCTTTTCGGACTCACTATGGGCACTATGAGTTTTTGGTTATGCCTTTCGGGTTGACCAATGCTCCAGCTGTTTTCATGGGTTATATGAACCGGATTTTTATGCCATATTTTGATCCATTTATTGTAGTCTTCATTGATGACATTCTCATTTATTCTAAGAATGAGGAGGAGCATCGAGAGCATTTTCATATTGCATTACGTATACTAAGAGACCACCAGTTGTATGCTAAGTTAAGTAAGTGTGAGTTTTGGCTCAGGGAAGTGAATTTCCTTGGTCACGTGGTGTCTGTTAAAGGGGTAGCTGTTGATCCGAGTAAAGTGGATGCTGTGTTGAAATGGGAACCTCCAAAGTCGGTGACTGAAGTAAGAAGTTTTCTAGGATTGGCTGGTTACTACAGGAGATTCATTAAAGGATTTTCTCAAATTGCCATGTCTTTGACCAAATTGACCAAGAAAGATCAACCGTTTGTATGGTCTGACAAGTGCGAAGCGGCTTTTCAAGAGTTAAAAGCAAAATTAACTACCGCCCCTGTGCTTACCCTTCCTGATCCCTGTCGTCCATACATATTGTATACGAACGCTTCCCTTAAGGGTTTGGGTTGTATGTTAATGCAAGAAGATAAGGTAGTCGTATATGCTTCTAGACAGTTAAGGCCTCATGAGCAGAATTATCCTACTCATGACCTAGAATTGGCAGCTGTGGTATTTGCCTTGAAGATTTGGAGGCATTATTTGTATGGATCTCAGTTTGTAGTATTCTGTGATCATAAGAGTCTAAAGTATTTGGTAGATCAGAAGGAGCTAAATAACAGGCAGCGCCGGTAGATGGAATTTTTGAAAGATTATGACTTTGAGTTAAAGTATCATCCTGGCAAGGCTAATGTTGTTGCAGACGCTTTGAGTCGAAAGTCGATACATTTATTCCGCATGAGCTTAGAAGAGCAGAGTTGGCTAAATGGATTAAGAGATATCCATGCAGTTCCAGATCAAA
Organism: Albizia julibrissin; assembly: GCA_037074505.1. Classification (NCBI taxonomy): domain Eukaryota; kingdom Viridiplantae; phylum Streptophyta; class Magnoliopsida; order Fabales; family Fabaceae; genus Albizia; species Albizia julibrissin. The sequence goes on along the minus strand of CM073488.1, from coordinate 35,255,957 downwards.
GAAGAGCTACTTTAAATGCAGTTCTTGGTGAATATGGGTTTTATCAGAACCTAAGAGACGCCCAGATGAAAGATGATCAATTAAGTAGAATTCGAGAGGAATTAGAACATGGTGAAGTTCCAGATTATGACATTGGGAATGCAGAAATTTTGAGATATAAGAAAAGAATTTGTGTTCCCAACGATGACGAGATCAAGAAAACCATTTTGGAAGAAGCTCATCGGAGCAGATACGCCATACATCCAGGAATCACCAAGATGTATAATGATTTGAAGCAACAGTATTGGTGGCCGAAGATGAAAAGAGATGTGACTGACTTTGTTTTGAAGTGTTTGACGTGTCAGAAGGTCAAGATCGAGCATCAAAAACCACCAGGATTACTTCAAAATTTGGATATCCCTAAATGGAAATGGGATATCATTTATATGGACTTCATCATGGGTTTACCACTAATCCGAGCCAGTTATGATGCTATTTGGGTAATTGTAGACCGATTAACCAAGTCAGTACACTTTTTACCGATTAAAGCGGACTATTCTTTAGAGAAATTAGCCGAGTTATACATTAAAGAGATTGTTCGTATGCATGGAGTACCAGAAAGTATCATATCAGATCGTGATCCAAGGTTCACTTCCAACTTTTGGAAGTCCCTACAGGAGGCCATGGGTACGAAGTTAAAGTATAGTACCGCTTATCATCCTCAGACAGACGGTCAAACAGAGAGGACTATACAGACACTAGAGGACATGTTAAGAGCCTGCGCTATCGAGCTCCCAGGTAGTTGGGACAAGCACTTACCATTGGCAGAATTTGCGTTCAATAATAGCTACCGCTCCAGTATTCAGATGGCACCTTTTAAAGCTTTATATGGACGAAAGTGCAGATCGCCGTTGTGTTGGACGGAATTAAGTGAAAGAACCATTATTGGACCATATTTGGTAGATCAAACATCACGAAAGATTGAGATGATACGATAGAAATTGTTGACCGCTCAGAGCCGACAAAAGAGTTATGCGGATCGTCGAAGGAGACCATTGGAATTTAGTGTGGGAGATCATGTTTTCTTAAAGGTTTCACCTGTTACGGGTATTGGAAGGTCAATTAAGGCGAAGAAGTTGACTCCCCGGTTCATTGGGCCATATGAGATTTTGGAGCGGTTTGGGCCGGTTGCTTATCGAATTGCCTTACCTCCACACTTGTATAATGTGCATGACGTGTTCCATGTGTCACAGTTGAAGAAATATCATCCATATCCGTCCCACGTCATTGAACCTGAGAAAGTTGAGTTGAGAGAAAACTTAACTTATATATCAGAACCAGATAAAATTTTAGATGTCCAAGACAAACAACTGTGGAGAAAGACCATACGACTGGTAAAAGTCTTCTGGAAGGGTATGACACCTGGAGATGTGACTTGGGAGACAGAGGAAAGAATGCGTCGAGATTTTCCTTATTTATTTGCTTAAGTTGTCGTTGTCTTGATTGAATTATTGTATTTTGATTGTACTTTTATTTCTCACTTGAATTGAATTTTGGGGACAAAATTCTAGTTAAGTGGGGAGAATTGTAACATCCTCATTTTTATTTTTAGGATATAATTATAATTTATAGAAAATTATCATTTTTATTAGGTAATTTTTAGTACTAAAAATAAATAAATAAATAAATAAAAATTAAAAAAAATTTAATTAATTAATTAATAAAATATTATTTTTTATAATATAATATTATATTATTATATAATATAATATTAATATATAATATATTATATTATATTATTAAAAAATATATATATATATAATAAAAACGTGGGGGGCGGTGCCCCCCACATTTGAAAATTAAGGTGTGGCACCTACGGTGCCACACATTTAAAAAAAAATAATAAAAAAATAATAAAATAATAAAAAAAAAGGTAGGAGGAGGTATATAAATACCTCCCCTCCTCACAAACACTTCACGCAAATTCTGCGTGAAGTGTTGTGTAATAAGGTGACGGCAAGGTTTTGATAGGAGTATTTTTATTTCTTCAGGGATCAATAAGGTACTCAAAATCTCTTCTAATTATAAAAATTCTTTTATGAAATATTTTCTAAATAATTTTCTCTTTCTTATGATACTAATTATGTACTGATTAGAGAATATTTTAGGATTAGAATTTTAGGCAAGTTTGAGTTTTGTCAGTATATGACTATAAGAATATAGATGATAACTAATAGTTAATTTTAATCGGTTTATTTTTGTTATTTAGTTGATATAATATTTTATAATGAATTTTCTATATAATCAACTCATAAATAATGTTATTTTGGACTTTTAAACCGATTAAATTTATATTAAATAATTTATTTGGGTTATTGGAGATATTATTGAAATCTTAGTTGGTATAGTTTTAAAATCTGAAGGACTAAACTGTCATTTATGAAATTCGTAGGACTAAACTGTCATTTAGGAAATTCAGAGGACTAAATTGTCATTTATGAAATTTGGAGGACTAAACTGTCATTTATGAAATTCGAAGGACTAAACTGTCATTTTATAATTTAAACCCTAAATTATTATTTTCAGTTTTTATAGGATATTATTATTAGAATTTGTAAATAAGTTATAATTTTGAATTTTTAGAAAATTATTAACGAGTAGTAAATTGAGTGTGATAGATTGATTTTGGCGTGTGTTTGAGCTCTTGGATTTGGAACAGTGTGATAATAATTAGCTTTGGCAAGAGGTAACCACTTTCCACTTATTATGTGTGTTGGTGTGTGTTTGTGAGTATTTTGTAAAATGATTATGAGATTGAAAATCATATATGGATATTATAGATTATTTCAATGAGTAATATTGAAGAGTATTTTGTTATACACTTGCTTTGTGGAACCATGTGATTTAAATTATAAGATGTATTTTTATATTTTGAATATCATCATATGTGTATGGAAATCTTGGGAAAATTCCTATTGAGTTATTTATTGACACATATTGGGTTGTTTGGTTTGGGTTGAGATGGAGAAAGTTATTTTTACCACGTGGTATAGCCTCCATTGGTGCACGATGGTCGGCTTTTTATTGTCTCACCAGTTCAATGAGGGACTGTCCCACTAGTTCAATGAGGGACTGCGACACCCCACCAGTTCAATGAGGGGAAAGACCCATGGTCTGGAAACATGCTCTGTGGATTTTGGCCAATCCTCATCATGTGACCGGAGAGCTCTTTGAGTGGCCAGTAACATGGATATTAACTTAGCCCATGGGTCTAGTCAGCGGAAATAAGGCGGTTCGGATGGATTGATGGGAGGCACTTGAGAATTGTGATATGAGATTTGAGATATAATATTATAATTTCTGATATGAGTTTTGTGTACAAAACAATGATATTAGATTTTTAATATTTTATTATATAAACTGTTCCACTTGGCACCTCATGAATACATGTCAGCATGTGTAATGAGTTGGAAAGCTGGTTACTGAGGCTTTTGTCTCACCCCGTTGATTTAACATTTTTCAGGTGATAGTTTCCGTGCTGGAATGTCGGGAGGAGCTCCTGAGGCATAGATATATCTCTATGGCCTCTTGTAGTTTATTATGTGTTGAATTGATGTATATTGCCACTCATAGAGCCTACATCCTATAAACCATGCTTTGACTACATATTTTGTATTATCGTATCATAGATTGAATATTATAATATTTAATAGTTGTGTGATTTTATCTCTATTATGATTAGTATTTGAGAGATAATATTTAATATTATGGAATTAAGAAGAGGATCTTACAATTATAATAGCAAAACACTCTCATTTTATCTAAAATCATTTTTTTTTTCCACTTTTTCTTTATAAGCTATTCTTAAAATCTAATCCCAAACACACCCTAAGTTAAATAGTACTGTACCGCCACAGGTACTTAAATCAACTCATTGAAGTTACTCTTTATAACTTAATGCGATTTCTCATAACTTCAATATATGTGATGAAATATTAAGTCATCCGTAGTTATAATTATAGTTGGATTACAATTTAAAAAAATGAATTAGTGAAAAAGATAAAAAAAATACTACTTGAATTTTAAAATCTTAAATCAATGATTTTTTATTAAAAGAGTTATTAATTGTTATACTCTTATAATCAATAACATTACTTTTATAAGTAACATGACTAATATAAATTTTTAAATTTTAAATGATATATTTTTATATTTTTCCCAATGAATCATTTGTCAAAAATATTTAATATTTTGTTACCATGCTACTCAACTACTTGTCAGCTCGTCTAGTTATTTAGAGGAGAGAGAAAGGTAATTGTTTTTTCCCTCATTGTAAGTTGTATCATTAACTTTATTATATAAATATATAATTTTTGCCCCAAATTTATTCCCCTTGTATTTCTCATTTATCATTCATTCCTTCATATTAATTAAGGATAAAATTGGGATAGAGTAAACAAGATTTAAGGTTTTTTCCTTGACAAAAAAATGTATGGAAAGTGGGTTATATATATAGGATTAAATAAATATTTTATATGATAAACATATTTTTTTTGCATGAATTTGTAAAATTTTTTAATTTATTATACTAGTAACACTAGACATTAATAACCAAGAAGCTGATACTATAAATAATAAGGGGCCTTACCCTCTAGGAACTATTTAATACAAGGGATTTGAAGGGAAGAAAATTTTTTTATGGTTTGGATTTTAAAAAATTAGATAAGTGGGGTTGAAAGTTTTTAACTAATTTATCTTATTCTTTTATTTTATATCTTATATTTATTAAAATTTTATAACCCACTACATCAATTTATTTAAATCCAACTTTTAAAATTTTTTACTTCCCTTCATTATCCTCTATCTCCCTTCTATCAAATATTAAGAAGGAGCCAATGAGAGTTGGCACAGATGGTAAGGAACGAGCTCAAGTCCCAAAAGGAAGAGAGTTCGATTCTTTCTGCTGTTGTGAGGGCTCATTTGGTAGGCGATTTTGTAAGTCCCTTGTAAGTGCTCAAAGAGCCCTGGGGCCTTGCCCTGGCCTTGGTGGGGGACCGGTGTCAAACCCATCTAAGCTTTTCAGTATAATATATATATATATATATATATATATATATATATATATTAAGAAGGAGAATACAAAATAAAATGAAAGCATATTCTAAGTATTAAATAAAAAAAATATTGTATTTTAATAAACAGTTGTGAGTAATATATATATATATATATGTATATATATATATATGCTTATATATATGTTTGTTTGGTTGAACTTATGTTTATATATAAGCCCGATTTACATAAATTGAGATAAAACTTATCCATATATTTTTTTCATAGACTGTAAAAACTATTTCGTATTCCATAAATCACGATTAAAAAACACTTATGAAGGCTATCCAAATCAATATTTTTGATATGCATATACATTGATCATAATCTATAAAATATTATTAAAATAAAAAAATCATAAAATTTAAGAAATTAATAGCGGTATACGATTCTCTCTCGCACACAGGCCCACTGGTGCGCGCTCATGCTCTTCCCCATCTTTTTTGCTTCCTTTTTTCTTGTCTCTTTCGCCTTTTCCCATTTCTCGCCTTTCACTCCACACTCTCTACTCCGACCCACGGCTTACCTTCCCAACCCCGGAAAACCACTCTGTTTTCTCACCTTCAAGCTTTCCCTCTTCTCTTCTTCAGCTATGAATTAGGGTTTACGCCATTGCTCAGAGCTTGCATTTCCCAGCTTCAAAGCTACTGCTTCGTGCTTCATTTCGCTGTTGAATCAATGGGTAGGAATCTGCTTCTGTTGGGTCTTACGGTTCTGGTTTTATTTGGCGGCGTCACATCTGCAGCTTCTACTACTTCCCCTGCGAGTAAGCACGTCACCTGTGTTTTAGGCTCGTTACATTTCACTAACTCTTGCTTTTGAGCTTAAATTTTGTTTCTCTTCGGCTCTGCATCTGTGTTTTCTTCAGAGATTGTTAGTGGATTTCTCTCGAATGCTGTGCCTGCTTTCACGAAATGGCTGTGGTCTCTCAAAGCTACGACCAAAACAGGTGTAGATCCAGAGCAATGCTGCTCACATTTCCTCGTATCTTCCTTCTCCTTTTCTTCGTTCGGTGATTGTTGATAGTAACTGAAATGCTGATTTGATTGTTTTGTTCCCACGGCAGCGGTTGCTGGCCGGCCGATGATGAAGTTTGAGGGTGGATACACTGTCGAGACTGTGTTTGATGGGAGCAAGCTTGGAATCGAGCCTTATGCTGTTGAGCTGCTACCCAATGGAGAGCTTCTGATTCTAGATTCAGCTAATAGTAACATTTACAGGATTTCCTCCTCACTTTCTCTGTGTAAGTGTGCCGAGTGTGATCGCTTTTCATTCTGACTAATTGCCCTGGTTCACTAATTTTGTTGTCACTGTTACTGATTCTGTCAGCGATGGAACTAAACGACCTCTTTTGCCCAATTAAAGAGACTTGATGTTTGATTGAAAAGATTTGATCATAGTTAGCTTGTCCTCTTCCTGATCTCGTCCTTACATTGCTTTCTGCTGATTAATGTCCACATATAACTAAAGTTACTCTAAATTTGGAGTTTACCAGCTTCTGGACTTGTTCTTTCAGCCTGGACAACGCTTGCAAATTTGTATGCTTTTTCTCTATCGTTGGTCACCGCAACACTACTCTCTAATTTCCTGCAAATGAGTAATTTTGCAACTTGGGCGGCAGTCTTTTCTTTGTAATTCTGAGACCGCTATATACAGTTGCCACATAATTATTTGATTAAGTTATCTGATTAACACCTATCTTAAGCTGATTCTTACATCCCATCAGTTTTGAGCATCAAAGTTCTGCAACTTTTAAGATCTTTTTGCATTATTGTTTCATTGATCAACATAAAAGCAAATCTGCTTACTGCCTCCCTTCCCCTCCCGCTTGGAAAGAAAACCTACAATTAGAAAAGTAATGTGCATCCAAGATTGTATCATTTACATTTCTTTCTTCCTACATATCAAATATGACTTTATGTCTCTCTAGTTCATGCTTGTGAGCTTTATGATGATGTAACATATACCTGTAGTGTACTTCTATAGGACTTGACTTGTGGGTAAATTACTCCGGCAGCTGAACTCATTATTGGTATAGATTTTCTTCACTTCTAGTATATCATGCCCATATCAATTCTGCAGATAGTAGACCGAGGCTGGTAGCAGGATCTGCTGAAGGGTACTCTGGACATGTTGATGGGAAGGTCAGGGAGGCCAGGATGAACCATCCAAAGGGAATAACAGTTGATGATCGAGGAAATATCTATGTTGCAGATACTATGAATATGGCAATTAGGAAAATCAGCGATTCAGGTAGGCATTTGGTTGTCAATACTTCAAATAATATTTTAAACCTTTCCTCCTGTTGGATCTCTTTGCAAGTATGGCTTTGCATGATATACCTATTGGACCCTTTAATTCAAAGATGGCTACCCAGCTAATAATGAATTAAGTTTCCCTTCCTTTATAATTCTTGACAACATGTGCGTGTGAATTTGGTTGGGGTTTTTGGTTAAACAATGCTTTGATTAAAATTGTGTATACTTTGTCAGAGTTGAGTTAGGTAAGAACTTTCTATTAAGATCTTTATTTGCAGGGGTAACAACAATTGCTGGCGGAAAATGGAGCCGTGGAGGAGGCCATGTTGATGGGCCAAGTGAAGAAGCTAAATTTTCTAATGATTTTGATGTGGTTTATGTTGGAAGCAGTTGTTCTCTTCTTGTCATAGACAGAGGAAACCAAGCCATCAGAGAGATTCAACTCCATTTCGATGACTGTGCTTATCAATATGGAAGTGGGTTTCCACTAGGTAAAGTAATGCAGCCCAGGTTTTACATCTGAGAAATTCTAGTGATCAGAAATTGAGATTGATTCCTTTCAATATTTTAGGGATTGCAATGCTGGTTGGGGCTGGCTTCTTTGGCTATATGTTGGCATTGCTGCAACGAAGACTTGGTACAATTGTAGCATCCCAGGATGTGAGTTCTTTAGCTCTCGACTTTCACTTTTGGTGCATTATACTACACGAGGCAGTTAAGGCGCATGCAATGACCTAGTGGATGTTAAATAAGTATAATTCTTCATGGTAATACCATTGTAACTAAATTTAAATGAAGTAGATGTCCAGAAATGTTTTTAAAATATGCTGCTTCAATCTTAGAGTAAAAAGAGTTTGTTATTTCAATTCAGAATCTTGTTGTAGCTTTTAAGCGATCATTTCTTAACTATGTGATACCTTTCACAATGAAGGGTAGTGCTGCCGATGTACAGTGAAGATCTAGACCAAATTTTATATTCAGAAACTTCATAATCAAATCTGCTTGGATATTTTCCCAAAGAACAAATGTCTACCACTAATGATTTCATTCTTTGCTCTTGTAGGATCAAAGTCCAACAATGTCCGAAATTTCTCCAAGTCCATACAAGAAGCCGTTGAAATCTGTCAGGCCTCCTTTAATTCCATCTGAAAACGAACCTGAGAAGCAAGAAGGTTTCCTTGGATCTCTGGGGAAGCTTCTTGCCAATGCTGGAGCATCGATGGTGGAGATCATGGGAGGATTATTTCCTGGTTTTAGGAAAAAACCAGCAATCTATCAATTTCCGAGCCAGCCATTGCTTCATCAACCACAAAAGCACACAAATGCTTGGCCTGTGCAGGAAAGTTTCGTGATTCCTGACGAAGATGAGCCACCTTCTATTGACACCAGAGCCCCAACCCCTCAAAAAATCTATCCTTTCATGTCCAAGGATGCTGAAAAAATTCAACAACTTCGGCAAAGCCGAGCTTTCTACAGTGGATGGGATGGAGATATCCAGCAGCAGCAACAAAAACATCATCATCGCCATGAGTACAGGTCATCAATCCCCCATACCTACTACGAGCAAAGCAATGTGACAACCAACGAGATCGTATTTGGGGCAGTTCAGGAGCAAAATGTGAAGAAGGAATCTGTGGTAATCAAGCCTGTGGATTATGGAGGGTCATTGTATGATCACCACAACATTCGATCTAGAATTAACTACATGGGATATCCCCCCAGGTATTGAGTATATATACATTAGGAAGTTTAAGAGTATTGTAAGACTGAGTTCCAGCTTGATTATATAGGAGGAGGAGGGAAAAGGAGGACATAACGTACAGTTAGTGGAATGGGATGTTAAGTAAGGAGAAGCTCATCCTCGTACTGTGAATTGTTTATTCACAGTCTTGCCAAATACTTGGGTCAATGAAAGGGGTGTGGACAAAAATTGGCAATCTCTGAGGGTGGGATCAAGAAATTTTGGAATCCTTTTTTCTTCTATGATGATGTTGTCAAGTTCATAAATCTATGAAAGAAAGCTTATAATATACTTGGTTCTCATGTTTTATTTCTATTAACTTTGAACTATATTTATTTATTGGTGAGTGAAGACTGAAGATGCCTTGCACGTGACATTATTATGATGTGGACTGGCTCTGTGGAGTTGTGAGGGTTTTAATGATTGAAGATGGGTTGTAATGCTAACGTGACAACCGACCCCAACCAGGGTGTATCTAACCCTAAATTTCCACCCCACTCACTTGCAAGTGGCTTACAATTTTCCAAAGAAAATCTATCACGATGTGACATGTTTGGATCTTTCAATTATCTCTTTATTTTTCTTTCCGTGTATGTAATGATGGGACTATTTATGCTTCGTTTAGGACTGGGTTCCACAATTATTTATTTGAAAAAATAAATTGTCATTAAAGTAATTCACTTATTGCTACTTATTTCTATCAATTTCACAATTTTATTTTTTTTTCTAAAATGTGAATAATTAGAATGTAATTTTTTTATACGACTAATCTGATTAAGTCAAATTCAAACATTATTAATCTTAATTTGAAGTATTTCTTTTATAGATGTTTTTTGCATTTACGTGAATATAAACACGAGATCTCGTGCTTAAGCTGTTAAAGCACCATCCCACAAAGGCTTTTGTAGATTGTGAATTTGATTATTTATATAATATATAAATATAGAGGGGTTATATTTAGATTAAAAAAGGTAGCAGAAGAATTAAAATAATATTAATGTTTTGGACTTGGTTTTCATTAAGAGATAGTAATTCTTATAAATAAAAATAAAAACAAGAGCAAAAACTAATTAAAAATTCTAGTAATCTATAAAAAAAATTCTAAATTTTTGTAGCTTTATTTAATTTACTACTCCCTCTGGTCCTCAATGTGGGACTTAATTGAAGATTAATTTTAATTTTAAATATAAGATATATTTTTCATATTTGTTAATATTTTCTTAATTTAACCTTATTAATATTCTCTAAAGAAGAAAAGATAAGGATGTCGAGATGAGGATGTTGAGATGTATATGTAGTTATACAAGAAAAGGTAAGATTTGTAATGGTCATAATAAGTTGGAGTGTTATTTATCGAGGAGAAAATGGTAAAAAATCATTTAAGATGATTTAGACACGTTTCAAGAAAGTCATTAGATGCACTGGTAAGGACAGTCAATCAAGCAGTATATAGTTTTTTTTGAAAAGAGTTAGAGGAAGCATGTAGTGAACAATCAATAAGGTTAATGGGCGGGGTTTTTTGATAAATAATCTATTTAAAAATTTGATTTTTAATAGAAAACAATAACACCATGTGATCCATGTAACACAATGTTTTAAAAGCCGAACTGGACGTCGAACAGGAAAGACTACGGGTCATGGTTCAAACGGTCAGATCAGTTAGATCGTTCGGTTAGACCAGTGACATAATTATTAAATTTAATAAAATAATATTATACTCTTTATAATCCTATGTATAAAAGAAATTTTTTAGGGATAATATATTGATAGGCATATATTAAAAATATAATTAATAAATTAATAAATAATATCTATAATTTTTAATAATTTTTATCTCTAAAAATAACCATAATGTTATAATATAAATATTTTTTATTACCTTTATAATATTGTAAATGTTTCAGATTTATATCATTAGATATGATTTTGTTTCACGATTAATTTAAAATTTTCCTCCAAAACTAACATTAAAAATGAGATTTTATAACACAATATCTTAATGTTATGCAAAAGGTTCTTAAAACTGATTTGTATTTAGTTTTTTTTTTCTAATAGGATTTGTATTTAGGTTTTTTCAAATGTCATTTGCATTTTTTAAAACTAAAAATTGAATGTCATTCATATTTCCTTGAAAATATAAGCCATTTCATGAATTGGCCAAAAAAAAACCCATGAAACTGGAAAATTTCAAAAACCAATAATAATTAACCTATTTCGATATTTTGGTCAAGTCAAAACCTATTCTATCCTTTTTGATCCCTGCAATACACTTTCTCTTTCTCTTTACAACACGCTTTCTATCCTCCCGATAACAACCATAGGCACTTCATTTTCTCCACTCCCTCTCCTTTGTTTTAGATTTTTCTGAGTCATCGGAATGTCACTGGAGATAGGCTCCTCCGCTTCTTCCTAAGAAATCATATCTTATGGTGGTGCGGTGCTAGAAGTGTCCTCCATGGCAACATACACGTGTTCTCCTCCGTCTTCTTTCTCCTTTGCCTTCCTTTTTACTTTGCGCCTACCCGACCGGCTTTTCAGTAACTGTTCCAGCTTGCGGCTCAACACTGGTTCACGGCTTAAACGGTCTAATCCGGACTAACCTCTTGGGTGGCTGAACTATGTGAAACAGACCGCAATTTACTCCGGTGGACGGTCGGACCGGATTAACCGTCCGGCACAGTCCATCTTTCACAAGCATGATGTAACAACCCCACATAGTGAAATAAGGTTTTTGTTGTTGATATTTTCTCAATAATAATTAAAAAAGAGAAAGATAGAAGAAATTAAAAATAATAATTAAGATATTTTAAAAAAAATATATCATATTAATTAATTTAAATAATTTTCTTAATCTAATCAAATTAGATAAATATGTGTTATATTTACGTTAAAGATCCAAAGGAACATTACTTATGAGCTAGCGGAAGTCCTAGTATAGAATATGAAAAATGAAACACTACTCAAGATCAAGAATAATGTAATTTGTTAGAATTTTTGTATTATATATATAGATATATAACAGATATAGATTACTATTACTAATAAAAATCATTCAAAAAACAGAGTTTGAACTAGTTCCAAGAATTTGGCCAAAAAAAAAAAAACTAGTTCCAAGAGAAGTGAAAGCACAGAATTCTGAGCTAATGGTCCTCCTAGGTGGCAAGTTTAAGCACGCAAGTTACATAATATAGACTAAAAGTTTGACTTCTAAACAACTTCATCTCCTCTTCACCAAACCATAGTTACACACAGAAGACTCTTGCAGCAAAACTATATCTTTTTGTGTCTCTGCAAAGGCCACGTCATCATCCTTCTCGATGTTTTCTGCGCCAATCAAATCTCTCAATTGATCATCGTACTTGCTTGGCTCTTTAACCTCAAAACTGTAGGAATCTAAATCTATCAGAGGCCTTTGTTCTTCATTGCAAGGTCTAGGAGAAGCTACTACTCTGTTTATTCTAAAAGTAAGAAAAAGATAAGACACAATCAAACTCCACAGTTTCTTCAAGAGGCTGATTAATGAAGAGATGTTACTGCTAACAGTTTCGCTTTTGATGGCGAAGCAGTGTGTCGCTACCATCTTCCCCAGATTGATTAGGCAGCGCTTCCATGTCGCGACGATTAAGATCGTCTGGGAGCCTTCCTGTCTACAAAGTTCAGTTAGACAAGGAGTGAGCTATCCTCCCCATCAAGTCAAAAATTGTGAGACATTTTGGCAAAGCATGAGCTTCAGAGATATGTTGGTCAAATAGTCAATCATGAATATGAATATAGCAAACATAAAAGTAGGTTCCTCTTAAAAATTTAGACTTCAGTTGATTTATCTATCTTTGGAAGATTTGTGCTCAGAAAGAGTTTTTCTGAAATATTTGGACTTACACGAGAATTGATCCAAGGACGGACTGCAAAAAAGTATATTACGCCCAGGAACAAGAGTCCAAATCCCAGGCCCAAAGTCCAAGCAGGAACAGCACCAAGCCCTGGGCAAAAGAAAAAATTTCAAAGTATTCATTTAAATTAAATTATAGTAGCTTGAGTCAGACAGATAAAAAGCAAGTAAACATTTAAGCAAGGCATAATCATACAAGGCTTGGTTAATGATAGAGCCTAATGATGACGTAACTCCACTTAATAAGATAAGGTTTGTCCTTGTATAATCATAGAAGACTCTTAACTCTTTTATGGGCGTCATCTTACTCTTCTTATCATCATCATCAGCATCCTTCGTTACGTTAACAGTTTGGTGTTGGTACCAAATTTCTCGATCCAACAAGATTTTTGGGTTTATCACATAATGGCCTTGTTTCAGATATTGGCTCTTATCTACAGCTGTTCGATGATATTTCTTTTCTAGTTTTGCAAGATATTTCTCCGTTTTCCAGAGGATTGTCTCCATGTGATCTTCCTCTTGAACTTGTATTTTGAACATTTTTATCATTAACTTAATAATATAATTTTTTTTTTATAAAAAAAAATATAAGACACTTAACAAGCCCTCCAGAAGGGAAAGAATTGTTCTGAATCAGTCATCAACAATAAAGGAAATATCTGAAGATGAAGAAGCTCATAATTTTTCAAGAAAAAAAAACTTCAGAAAAGATAAGTGGTGAAACTTTGAAGTTTAAAGTAATGGGAGAAGTACGGAGTACAGACAAAGTAATACCATCCACCTGTTTGGATATGTCAAAAATATGGGGAAAATGAAATGTAGGGAGTCAAACTCTACAGCATTGACATTAAAGAACTTCAAAAGTTGAAATTTCTTTGAAAGACCAGGCGACCTAAATTTTACCTTGCAAGGATGGAAAAATCTCCAATAACTAGTGAAGGCATAAATGGTTATATTATAAGAATGAGGAGTAACAGTTGGCCAAAAATACATGAGGAGTAACTTCAAGAAGCAGGAGTGATAACTTCAAAAATATACTTAATTAATGACTTAAGAATAGTAACAAGCACAAAACACTGATAACTTTAAGAAACACAAGTAACCGTTGTTTGAGAAATGAGCAGTAGCTTGATAAGCATGAGAAGCAACATTTGAAAGGATGAACAGTAATGTCTGCTTCCCTAAGTTGCCAGAGGTATTTGCATCCTCGCAAGGATAAATTTAGTTCCTTTGGTCCTGAAAATTTTAGTTTTTAAGATCCTTCAATCTCAATTACCGAGTCCTTAGATCTCATTTGCTCCAGGAATAAAGGTAAGCGGATTTAACTGCAACAGTATCATAAGTACAAACATGTACCACACTGCCTAACAAGTTGTAGATGAACAGTTTCTGGCCAAGCGTAATTTTGTTATTATAGAAAGCATGGCATAAGGTTCAGAGGTCGCCTTCTGTTCCCCAAAAACACAGGAACAACTGCTGATTTACCGATTATTAAAATGAACTTGTAGAAAATATGGTAAACACAGGTAAATTCAGATATTTTAGAATCAAAAAGATTAATCTAGAGGGCACCTTCAGAAAGAGACAAAAAGGAAATAATGGATGAGTACAATGATGAGATGCTTACTCCAGACATGCAATAATATTATGCTTGATTGGAATAGCGATTAAAACCTTCAAAAGTAACTTTTCAATCGTGATTTACGGTATACGAGGTAAGTATGTGAGAGGAATTTTATCTCGAGTTATGTGAATAAGCACTTTTGGGATCCCAAACAAGCTAGAGTCTTTTTTTTGTATCCCTCTTCCTCGAGATGCACAAATACATAAATAGAGAAAATCCAATTTGAGATAGAGGGGAATGATAATGTGAAAAGCAAAAAAGATGTATCACACACTAAGTCTTACCTGATTGGTGAGGAGGGGTACAGTCTCCCTTCTTCAAATTAATCTGGCGAACTAATCCACTGCCATGATCAGAAACCAGTAAAAGGCATCTGCTAGGAACAAATGCTAGCTCAAAATCATTTGAAAATGTTGCATTTTGTGCTGGCCCATCTTTGCTACCTTCCTTATGTGAGAAACCCCCAGCAATTGTGGTTACACCTAGTCAGGATCCAAAAACATTGAAGGAATTCCATAAATTGCATTTGAGAACAAGTATTTTACCAGTTTATGCAAAGTTAATATTGGAGCTCACAAATAATTAACGGCTGATCATGTATGCTTCCAATTCCCATAATCCCGGTGTTTGGAGTTTATGCAAGTGCAGCTAAGCACATGATCTCTTAATCTCTTTAATTATATTCGTTATTTCCCATTTAATTATGCCTCTACAAAAGCATAGTTGCTACTTTCAAGAATCCATGCAGTCTAAATCTACTTTCCTCCCTCTTTTCATCTGTTGTGCACGTATAGATGACAAAACAGATAAAATAAGTAATGAAAGGGATAAAAGGAACTTAAATCTATAAGATAGGATCATCAAGTAACAAAAAGCGTAGAATGATTGATGTAAGGTTATGCGTAAGGTTACCGGAGTGGCTTATTTTTCTGATAACGTGGTTGGTCCTATCAGCAACATACACGTTCCCATTCAAATCAGCAGTGAAGCTTCTGGGATTTCTAAATAAAGCAGAATCTATCCAACTCCAGAACCAGAAAGCCTTTTAACAACACTATCTGCAAGAACCCAACGAAAAAACATTCATTCAGAAAGAAAAAAGGAGGAAAAAAAATCTCTAATACCACCGGATGAGAAAGATACCTTGGGATGTGGGAAACTGTACGGTATAGATAGCACTTTTCGCTGAATCGAGAATGAGAAGATCGGATGAACCGGGAAGCTGGAGCACTGAATGAGGGTTGATTTTGAGCTTGTTACCGTCGATGATGGTGGTCACCGTATAGCCATCTTCAAGGACGATGTTCGCCGAGACTGATAAACGAAGGGTTTTAAAGAGAAAAAGGCAAAACAAGTTTGAGAATAAAAAAAATAAAATCAAATTTCAAACGGAATATATGAACTTCGAGTGATGATAATTTAAATATGGTTACCGTGAACTGAGACGATGTAGAAGAGGATACACAGATGAACAGTAAAAAGTGTAGCGGAGGAAGCCATGGAGATTGGAAAGCACAAAGCAGTGAGCATCGGTGCTAGTGTGGTGAAATAAGCAAGGTTGCCTTATGATTTATGAGCACACCGTGCATGACTCTTTTGCAATGTAAACCGTGCAAATTGAAAAAATAAATAAATAAATTCTACTAAATATATTGGTCCTTTTAAGGCTTCGTTTGGATTGGTTGTTTTAAGAGTTTATAAGTGTTTTTTATATAAATTGTGATAAAACTCATCTTATATATTTATCTTATATATCATAAATTATGATTAAGAAATTATTTTTTGAAGGCGCTATTCTAAACAAACACAGCTTTTACCAAAAAAATTCTTCAATGCACCAATTTTCTTATTTACTCCTCTCCACGTTATAGAAGACTGACTTAATCCATAATATAAGCTATTTGAGAACAGTTAATGTTAATTTTTCAATTTTATTGATGTAGTTAATGGTTGCTTATTGTATTTTTCTCTTTCCTTCTAAACCTCATTTAATATGGATAAAGTTAAAAATTTATTTGAATTTATACAAATTTAATAAATTAACTATCATTTTCTGATTCTGATGAATTAGTTATAGTGACGTGTGTTGTAGACCGAAGGAAATACTACTAATACTAAATCTCATGTTAAACACATGTTAAACTACATATAACATTATAAATAATTTTTTTAGGTACATTTAAAATCTTAAATTATTTTATGGTACACCCAATATTTTAAAATATTTTTTTAAATGTGTTTATCATCATGAATTATTTTTTAGTGCATCTAATAAGAAATATTTTTTAAAATGTATCTTATATCTTAAATTATCTACATTATTATGTATAAAATTATGCAAAAAAAAATTATTTTAGCACGATAACCCATTACGACAAAACATTTTAAAATACTATATGCATTTAAGAAAAAAAAAAAGAAGTGGTGGATACACTTGTAAGTTATAACCCTTTAGCAAACTATCCCAATTTATAAGTAACTCATCCTTGGGGGAAGCGAATCCAATAAAGACAAGACGTTGGGCCCCAAACAAAGCGATGAAGGGGCCAATGCTTCGCTCTTAAGTCTTAAGAATAAGTGGAAGACCGAATATTTGTGCTATCAGGTCAAAGTCAACATGAATTTTTGTTCTGCCCATAAAAACACCTCGGCAAGTGTGCCTTTTCTTTTCTAGCCTTATAAATTTCACGTAGTTGCATAAAAAATTGTGCTTAAATTACTAGCAATTTATAAAAACAACCATATTATTTAAATATATTTTAACTAATTGGTTAATTTTCATGCAACACGTGAGAATATTTCTTATGAATAAAAATAATAAAAGTATTATAAAATTATAAAAAATGGTGCCTTTCTCCGTGTTCTTCATTAAATTCAATTCTGTAAAGATGGACAAGAATCGTCTAATCTTTAGTTGGTAAAAAAGAACTTTAACTAAACATAAAAAACAAAAATCAAGTTTTATCAACAAGTTTTAAGCTCTTGTTTGACTAAAGTTTCAAGCATTTTAACTGTATATTCCTCATTCTAGAGTTACAAGAAGGTATTTTTGCATGTGGGTAATGTATGACCTAGCTGAAGTATTAATCATTATTCTATATATAAGATTTATTTTATATATTTATCTGTTTTTTTTTTAAAATTACTCATATTGATACGCCCACAACAATAATCAAGTAGAAGAGAGAATATGAAAATTAATGAAGATGATTATAATATTTTTTTTAAAATAACATATTAACTAATTTAACAAATTTTTTTAATCTAATCATTTAATTAAATATGTCATATATTAAAAATTAGATATAGTATAAAGTTAAGTTATAGAAAATGACATTAAAATAAAAAGTTTATGACTGAGTAAAACTACCATGAAATATATGCAGTTCAAGTTTGATTAGAGATGAAAATGGGATATTAAATCATACAACATGTGATAAAGTTTTGGAGTTTTGGATCAATTATTCAAAATTATGATGGGATTGATGGGGATGTTGCACGCATAAGTTGGATGGTTTAAATGGAAAGGCTAAATGAGATATCTGTAATACAAAATATCTAATAAAAATAATTAAATATTTTTTTTATAAAAAGACAATGTAATATGGGAGTGAAAGTTGAGTTTTAAATGTACAACAATGTGCTCGTTTAGAATAACGATTTGAGTTTTTAAAAGCAGCTTTTCAATCGTAATTTATGAAATACGAGGTAAGTATGTTAGAGTAGGATTGTCTCGACTTCTGTGTATAAGCATTTATAAAGCCACAAAACGTTGAACCAAACCTACACAATAACATAAACATGAGCTAGTGGATAAGAGGGTGTTGGTATGAGTATATGGCTACACAATAAAATGTGAGATTTGTAGAATATATACAACAAAGATTTAGTGTGACATCTATTAATGAAAAAATGATAAAAATCATTTAAAGTAATTTAAACATGCATATATAGATTGTGAAAGATGTTGTTAAGAAGGGTAGGACTTATAGATTTAAGTCCCATGAGAAGAAGTGGCTAGAGAAAGATTATATAAAACATTTAATGAAATTACTAAATACGACTTTTTGAAAAACAATATGTTCAAAAACTTGATTATTACTCTTTTTGGTTCTTAATATAAGAGATATTTATTTGATTTGATTAAATTAAAGAAGTTAGTTGAATTAGTTAATATGACATATACTTTTTTAAATACTCTAAACATCTTCCTCAATTCGTCCATTCCCTCTCCTCTTTGATTATCGTTGAGGGAATATCAATAAGAATAAATTATGAAAGATTAACAAATATGAAAACTATATCTTATATTTAGAATCAAAATTAACTCTTCAATTATGTTTTATATTAAATTTCAGAGGGGTGATAAAGTACAATGACCTCATATTATCTATATAAACTCGAACCTTTTTGAATTGAGGAGTTGCTTACTATTATCTCCCATTCAATTTCATGATTTCAATTTTAGAGGATATTCATTTCCAATTCAAGCACATGAAATTATTGATGAAAAATTAAAATTCATACTAAAGAAAATAAAATAAAAGATAAGCATTATTGTTTTTTAAATCGATTAAAAGTATCAAATGACCTTGAACTTGTATAAATCCATTTTGAAATTTAAAATGTAACGGGTTATTGTTTCTCAATAAATGTGCTTGTCAGAATAAATTCCCCCCCCCCTCCTTATACCACTTATCACCTCACGAGTGCAGTAAACTGATATATGTTCTTTGGGTATGTTTAGATTTGCATTGAAAAAATATGTTTATGTAAATCGAGGTAAAATTTATCTCACATATTTACCTTATACATCATAAATCATTTTAAAAAAATAACTTTTACCGTGAACCCAAACCAACACATAAATTCCGCATTTATGAAAGAAATAATTAGGTGAAAGTTCCAGATCATATCCGATTGGACCACAATTCTTTGAGTTTGTCCAACCCACAAACTTAGTTAATTTCTTCCTCCAATCCTTCGCACTAAAGGTGTAATGATCCAACAAACGTTAGACATGCCAAATGAATAAAGATAAAATGCAAACGGGATTTTATATTAAAGATGGGAGTAAATATTAAACAGGAAGTTTTTGTTACAACAATTAAGCAACAACTGAACTCTAATAACAGTAATTGTAAATTAACTGAGGGGGAGTTAACAAGAGGATGAAGATATAGAAAGAAATAATAGAATCACCACTAAAGACTGAATATTTGCACAATCAAAGTCACCGGTTGATTTTTTTTTTTAATTCTTAAACCCATAAAAAGACTCAGGAAAAAAAAAAGGTTTCAGGAGGGTCACTCTCCAATTAGGTTTGATAATTAGCTCGTTTGAATTAGTTTATGAAAACTCCATAAGTGCTTATAAATCGTGATTTATGGAATACGAAGTAGTTTTTACGGTCTACGAGGTAAATATGTGAAGAAGAATTATCTCAATTTACATAAATTAAACTTATATAATAAACTTAATTTAATTAAGCTTGGCCAAACGAGCAAAATATTCAAATATGTTATAGTCTGTTACTCAATTAAAAAAAACTCATGCAGTCATGCTATCGCCGTTTGTTCTTTTCTAACCATATAAATATCCATTAGGTTTTTTCTTGATTAATATTATTATACACACACATATAAGTATTTCCATATACATGTAATGTACTCCATCGATATAAATATATAAAGGGTGTTTAGAATAGTGATTAAAATTTTTAAAAATACTTTTTAATAATAATTTATGGTATATGAAGTAAGTATGTTGAAAATTTTTATCTCAATTTATATGAATCGGGCTTATAAAATAAGCCAAACTGAACCAAACATGACCATAATTTCTAGGACGTAATGATGTTTACAAACCATTATAAAGGATACTAATTTCAAATCTTTAAAAGGAACAAAAAAATCTGACAATCTAAATTTGTACTGTTTTTCCATTATAAAAGACTAGACACTAATATTATGTCATGATTTTTAAATTTTTCAGTATTGATTTTCTACTTATACTATTATCTTAATGATGAAAAATGAAAATTAAAGGGTAACTTTAAAAAATTGTAAAATTCTTTTACATTTAGCTAGATATTAACAAACGTCCCTAATCTTAAAAAAAAGTAGTTAATAGCGTTTTTATAAAAAAGCATACGAGGAAGTAAAAATTAAAATAAATAACATATAAAAAAGTTAACCTTCTATAACCTTTTACTCCCATTTTTAATCTAACCCTATTTGGATAGGGAGAAAAGTAGGAGAGAGAAAATTAGGAGAAAAAACTCAAAAAATCAGTAAATTTTGTTATCATTTATAGAAGTTTTTCTTTTTAGAATCATTTCTCCTATTTTCTCCTTATTTTTTTTCTATCTAAACATAAAGTAGTGAATATTAGAAAAGTCACGTAACTTATTAATTAGTGTTCTTTCACTTATCATTGATGTTATGAAACTTTTCTGATATTATTTTTTTTATTTGGGACCTTGATATCATTTTCTCTATAAAAAAAATTGGCATGCCTTGAAAGGAAAAATCTATTTAATTAAGATAGAAAAGTTATAGAAATTCTAACCGGACATGAATTGTCACAAGAAAGCTTATTAAGAACTACAGAAAATTTTTATTTGTTTTTAAAAAATAAAATGGATGTTCATATTATTACTAAAAAAATTAATAAATAATTTAGTTATATATTTTTTCACATTCATTATACCTAGTGTAAAAATTAAATTAACGTATAAATATTTTATTACGTTAACATTCATAATATTTCACTAATTAATTTAGTAGAAGTATTTTTTTGACCTGAATTTAGTAAAAGGGTTTGAAGTATACGAATGAACAAATTAAGGGAGGATATTTGGACCAATAAATGAAATAATAACGATGAAAGATGATTTAACCTTCAGTGTCACTCTCTGCGGTGGTAAGTCCTGTAAACGCTTTTAACAATTTTCCCCTTTATGCCATAAATTTCCAGCAAACGGAAAAAAAAAAAGAACAAAAATTCGTTGTAAGTTGGAGGAACAAATGCTTCTTTCTCCCGAAAATCACAGGCTCGTAAATACACATACTTCTCAGATCCAAATCTTCCATGCTTCTCAGCTTCGCTTCCTGTTGAACATCGCCAAAGCAATTCAGATCTCAGTCTCAATATTCTGGCAGGAGACTTTCTGTCGTCATCAGGTCTGTTCGTGATTCATCTCGTGTTCTGGTTCCTCTCAGTTGTGTTGGATCCGATTTAGCTTTGAGAGAGCTCCACCGCGAACCCAATCATGAATCCCTTCTCTATGGGGACGAGCTTGAGGTAAGCAATGGATACTGGTCTTCCCATTTGTTGGATCAAGTGTACAGAAAAGTAACGCACGTTTGTACATACTAGGTGTCTCGTGTGTCTTTATTTATTTGTTCTTCATGCTCAATTATAGCTAGGACTTGGAGTTTTCAATTCTTGGCTACCCATTCTCCTTTTTTTGTTAGATTGATTGCTCCTTCTGTTCAATTTTGTATCACCTTAAGTAATTGTATGGGAAACTAGTGGCATATCTCTAAAGTTCTGATTTGTCGGTTGGTCTCTCAGTTTTGATTTGTGATTTTGGTTTATAGAAATTGGAGACTGGCATATAATGGTGTTCGATAGACTTTGTAATATTCTCTCAGAATTCATTTAGTGTCACGCTTCAGTGTGAGCTGGGGTGAGGTTTGCTTTCAGTGCTTGAATGGTCGGTTGGACTTTCCCATTAATTCTAAGTAGCGGATGATTTTCATTTTCTTTTCCTTGTGAATCTCAAATGGATTACAATTCGCAACATGGTCTCATCCTTGTGAATGACGATTAATCACTTTCATCCTATAGATGTTCCTAAAAGGGGGGAAATAAAAAGAAATGCTGAAGTAAGAAATATTGGGGGAAAAAGCCATCGGTTGCCATAAGGCAGCATTATCGAAATGTTGACAGCCATCTTGCTCTTCAAGGTTTTTCTATGTTCATTGTGATGGGATAGCCCCACATTTCCACGTACAAGGATCAGCACAACTAGTAAAGGATTTAACTGCATGATTTATTGTGGTATTTTCACCAAGATTGATAACAGGGTTCACCATGATCTATTTTCTACAGAAGCTGTTATGATCTGATCCTAGTTGGTTGCGTGCAGTTTTTGTCTTTTGTGTTTGCTCCTTTTATTGGTACAGCAACCTTTCTTAAAAGAAAAGGGGGGAAAAAACAACTTGAGATTGAAATGGTTGCAGATGTGGCTGTGGCCTGATTGATATAATCATAGATGAGAGAAAAGGCCCTGGAAGGTTATTCATATACGCTCAACTGGTTAAAAGAGAATGAATAAGATGGGGTTTTACTCCTGCTTGATTATTCTTTGGAATTGTGCTCATACAAACCTACTAATGGTACCATATTGCTACTGCTACCATTTGCTTGTCTAGGAGGTTTATTACTAAAATCAGAAACTTTTGGGGTGGAGGTTAATGTGCACATTTATGTAAGTTAAAGGGGTTCCGGTGTATGTTAGCCTTCTTCTGCATAATCTAGCATAGTGCTCTAACCTAAGTCATCAAGCTCCAAATTATAGTAAACATTGTACCCGTTCATAGATTCTTTCCATTATTGTTTACTTGGAAAAGATTAAAATTATTGATGTAAATGGAAACATCCCAATATTTTGAAAATGAAATCCTAACTTTACCTCAAACTTCGAGAAATCTGGTTCTAATATGCCAAGTTGCCACTAGACGTTTTGAAAGAGTGAGTGTAAGATTCATGGTTATTAGAGCTCCTTATTCTCATAATATTAGACTTTTATCTGGCTTCTGCATCTACTAAAGATAATATGGATTTAAATCTTCTGTCAATGCACTCCATGCTTCTAATTGTAACGGGAGTTATTGTATATGTAATTTTTCATGAAATTGAAACACAAATGGTTTAGAATACCTAGAATATGTCATTTACATTGTCTTCCTATAAGAGTTAATGACATTGGAAATTAAAATCTTTTGGTATGAATTTCAATCTGGGGCATCCTAGGATTTTGGAGCTTTTTTACCCCTTATGTTCTTGTTTGGTTTTGGGAGGGGGACCAAGATGAAGGACTTCTTCCAATGTGCAATTTTTCAGGTCTTTTTGGCATTTGGTTAAGCTGTTGGAGTGTAAAGATTGAGAGGCTATGCCTTTCACGCATTTGTGGGATAGAGTTTGTATATTAGGCTTCTTTATGGTGCTCTTCTCTTGGTCTGTCTCAGAGGGTTAATTCTGGTGTGTAGGGACAAAAAGAGATTGGCAAGCTCATTTTTATTATTTTACGTTTTTATTTACTGTAAAAGATTTTCTTGTCCTCCCCTTCTATTACAACTTTAACTACGTGATTAAACATGTAATAAAAAAAAAAAACTGGAATTTCAATTTTCAATCCTTCTACACTATTACTTATTAGGCTTTATTTTCCTTTCTTTTGTTTGTGGGTGTGTAAGTGCTTATCTTTGCATTTTTTGTATCTAACCTTAGATCAACATGTCCAGTGATTGCAAAATAAGCAAGCAGTTAAGTTTATTGCCAATTTTTCCTCCATAGATGATGAATTGTCAATTTTTTTATACAGTAAAGTTTTATTATTATTTTTTAATGATCTGGCTCATATTCATACTTGTAGGGACATGATTCGGGCTGTCCGTGCTTGCAAAACTGCAGCAGAAGAACGAGCTGTTGTAAGAAAAGAGTGTGCTTCCATTCGTGATGCAATCAATGAAAATGATCCAGATTATCGGCATCGGAATATTGCTAAGCTAATGTTCATCCACATGCTTGGCTATCCCACACATTTTGGTCAAATGGAGTGCCTCAAGTTGATTGCATCACCTGGATTTCCTGAGAAGAGGATAGGTTACCTTGGCCTTATGTTACTTCTTGATGAAAGACAAGAAGTTCTGATGTTGGTCACAAACTCTTTGAAACAGTATCCAGCTTCAAGTCTCTTTTTCTTGTTCTTGTGCTTTCAAAATTTATTTCCTTTCTGAAACAATGATGGGCAATAGCTACCTTAACTTGTCTTAGAGATCTTAATCACACAAATCAGTATATTGTTGGACTTGCTCTCTGTGCTTTAGGAAACATTTGTTCAGCTGAAATGGCCCGTGATCTTGCACCTGAGGTTGAGAGGTTGATGCAATTTCGAGATCCAAATATTCGCAAGAAGGTAGCTTATTCATTTCCTTTTTAAAGTTCTCTTTTTGGTGTCTCTCGGAAATGATATTTGAATTTGATGGGTGCTTCAGGTTTTATATATGTATGTTGATGTATGCTAAGGAAAGGAGAGAGGAAAATTTGATCGGTTTTTATTGCTTCAGTGACCCCTACTCAATGGCTGTAACTTCTAGTTCTTTACTCAAAGTGATTACCTTCATAGCTTGTTTTGTTCTATCTTTTTTCCTTCAAGAAAATGGCCTGTTTGTCTTGTTCCAAAGTTTGTGGTAATGGTGTTTTACTTAAGAAACTATTTCCATGAGTTTGGGTGTTAATAAAGCACAATGGTGTTGTGTAATCCATAGCTAACCTCACTCAATGGAATAAAGCTGCTTTTTGTTGTTGATGTTTTCTATGAACTTGGCAAGGCAGTGACCAACAAAGAATTTATAACATTTTAAATTAAATTTCATTTGGGTTTTCTGGTCGTTATACAATAGTGAAGTTACTGGTCTATATACTTGTGGGGATGCTAATTATCCTGCATAGGACATTAAAGACTTGAGAGAAACTTTTAGCTATCTAATATTTTTTTAGCCTTTTTTGGGGAAAACATCAGGATGGTTTCCCTTGTGGATTTACAGAGATATTGTTGAAAATCTCTTTTGAGCCGATGACTCATTTTTCTTCAAATTTTTATTTGTAATGCTCTTCTCTCATTTTCATTGGATTCTTTTTTGTATGAAATTTTTTTCAAAGAAATCTATTCACTCTATCAATAACTGAGCCAGATCTGGTATATCATAAGGGATTTACCTTTTCTGTTGATTCCTCCAGATTGGATAAAAAACAATTCTTGAAGAGGCACTGTTATTTTATTAGGTGACGTTAATAACACTTAGTTGCATAGCTCATTTGACCTTTGCAACCCTTTTTTGACATTAGAATAGTAATTTTTGGGATCTATAATAAGTTAATAATTTCTGATTGATCTGTCAGAGTACATGCTTTACTTATACTGAGTGTATTGAGCCTGGTCCATGACCAGTAGCCCAGTAACTCGCGTGCACTATAATGTAGTCAGATTGAGAAGATTGATTTGCATCGTATCCTATCTGTACCTGTCTCTTCTCTCTTCAAGTTTCTGGCTTGGTTTCATAGTTTTGAAGAATGCTAAAAATAGCTTTAGTTATGAGAGTAAATTTTAAAGATGTGGTGTTTTATAAATCACTATTTTACATGAGTTAAATATTTGGTGTTTTGATCATACATATTCCTCAATTTTTTTTTCTTTCCTTTTTTTTTTTGAGTTGAAACATTTTGTTTTTTTAATTTATGTTCATGAAGTACTTGACCTCCAAAACTTGGTCATTTGATCCAAATGCTTAGTGGTTCTTCCTCTCGCATTTATTAAAAAATAATAGCTATTATTATTTGTTGTCTGAGTTTCTGACTAACCTTTGTGTTAAACTGTTTAATTTGTCATTGTTCATTCTGCTGAACTGACTATACCTGTTGTTATATAGGCAGCATTATGTTCTATAAGAATCATAAAGAAAGTTCAAGACTTGGCAGAAAATTTTATAAATCCTGCTGCCTCCTTACTTAGGGAGAAGCATCATGGAGTTTTGATCTCTGGGGTTCAGCTTTGTACGGAGCTGTGTAAAGTTAACTCAGACGCTCTTGAATATTTTAGGAAGGTAATTCGGTATCTTTATTATAACCATTTTTCTTATAGCGTTGTATGTTTTCTTAGTTCCCACTTTTGATTTAATTTAGTAAACTTACCTACTGCTGACTCAACATGATAAAATATCCTCTGCCACATCATCTAAATATATATTCAGTCTTCGTGAGTAAAAATCATTCATGAATGCCTGAGTTTACTTCTTGATAAGTTTTATCTAAATATCATTAACTTGTTTTCTGGAATCTGGGATTTGTAATTCCTGGATGGAGTATTGGAAATATGTCTAGCAAAAATTGTAATGTGCTTTAATTTTTTGAAATACTCTTTGATCTTTCATTGAGGATGAGCCTTGGCTCAGCAGTAAGGTTGCTTCCATATGACTTGAAGATCACAGGTTCAAATCCTGGAAATAGTCTCTCCAATTGTGGGGGTAAGACTGCATACATCTATCACTCCCAAGCCCCACCTGATGGGAGCCTTGTGTACTAGACTCTTTGATCTTTTATTCATGTCTATTATTATGGTTTATGCAAACTACATGTTCTTTAACAATCTTTCCTAAAAGATTTTTGTGCATGGCAGAACATATAACTTATTGGTAGTCTGGTGTATATAAATGGCTTGCACATACGAAGGGCATATTGAGCTAGGCTCATATATTCAACTATTTAAATTTCATACTCTACTTTTGCTAGTGTTGCATGTGAAGAGCTCTTATACAAAGTATGCCTGGAATTTGTTCAGCTTTGTGGTAATAAAAAATGTCAACCATTATTGTAGAAATGCACAGAGGGTGTAGTCAAAACTCTAAAGGATCTAGCAAACAGTCCTTATGCACCAGAGTATGACATTGCTGGGATCACCGACCCTTTTCTTCACATCAGATTGCTTAAACTGTTGCGTGTGCTGGGTGAAGGTGATGCTGATGCTAGTGACTCCATGAATGACATACTTGCTCAGGTCAGTTGTGTGTAAGTGATCAAAGTTTATGCACTCATGCTGCAATGATTGGATTATTTATCATTTCTGCGTGGATCTGCCAATGATCCTGTTCTATTATAGAATTTGATTGTGAATATGGTGGCTCTTTGATGTCGAGGATGTTTTTTCTAAGCAAATCAGTTCATCTTATCCACATAGAGATTGAGCAGCGCTGCTAGATTTTCAGGCTTTAGGGTTTCTGTATTCTGTTTTGAGCCTTTCATGTTTTTCCAAGTTTGATGATATATATTATCTTCTAGATTCTTGTAAATATTTCTTTCTAATGGCATTTATCCTTCTATAAAAGAAGAGATTTATCTTTAAGGCATATATTAGCAGAGTATTTATGATTTAGTTATGAATTCTTGATTTGTTGCCTGTTAAAGATTTCAGATTTTATTTGAAAGAAGCCTAGCATTTTCATTTTAAAAAATTTCCATGTGCTGTAGTAACTAATATAGTTACTATTCAATTTTACAAATGAACTACTGAGTTATAATCAACTATTACTTATTTTGTTAGTGACCATGCACTTTGGAAATTGGTGTTTATTTTTTTTTTTTCAACTTGCTGGTCTTATTTTTAGGTGGCTACAAAGACTGAGTCAAACAAAGTTGCAGGGAATGCTATTTTGTATGAATGTGTTCAAACAATAATGAGCATTGAAGATAATGGAGGCTTACGTGTGCTTGCCATCAATATCCTGGGAAAATTCTTGTCAAATCGTGATAACAATATTAGGTATTTTAGGACTTTATGCTTTGAGATTCCACCACACTACTGAGTAAAATTTAATGCTTCTCATTTTCTCTCTATAGATATGTGGCATTAAACATGCTGATGAAGGCAGTAATAGTTGATGCTCAGGCAGTGCAAAGGCATCGGGCAACAATCTTGGAATGCGTCAAGGTATGAGCTGCATGGCTTGTTCCTTCCCTCATTGAGTAACAAGGCTGTCTATTGCTTAGTGAGATTGAAATATATTGTTTTATAGCTTGAGATTTGAGAAGTTGGTGACCTGAATTTTGCTTCAGGATGCAGATGCTTCAATTCGGAAAAGAGCCCTTGATCTTGTTTACGTGCTGGTGAATGAAAGTAATGTAAAACCTTTAACGAAAGAGCTAATAGATTATCTTGAAGTCAGTGATCAAGATTTCAAGGGGGATCTTACTGCCAAAATTTGCTCTTTAGTTGCAAAGTGAGTCATGATTCTGAATGAATTCTCTGTCTGGAGTGTTTATAGCCAATGCAGTTAAGAACTTTCATTAATTTAAGATGGTTCAGTACCCTACTGAAACCAGTTGATTTCTTATATGTTTTTCATCATTAATTCCTTAAGAAGCTTCATATGCAGCTTTTCATGTTGGGAGATGTCCTGTCTGCAATAAATTTTTTTTAATCAAATTTTTGTATTTTTGATGTTGCTGCCCTTTCTTCACTCTCTTTTTATGTTTATGGTGAAATTCAATTTCATGTTGGCCTTATCCTTCATTCCTATCAATTTAGATAGGATTAGTACTTCTAGAGATTCTATAAAGTGCATCTATAAGATGTCATTTACTGACTGACATTAACTTATTGATGAGGGAAAATCCTGTGTGTAGAACAGCTGTATTTTAGGTAGTACTTATTCTAATTCCCTAGTTCTGGGGCTTAGTTTTTTATTTATTTTAATTAGATAATGTCCTAGTATAGCTTCTTTTTTCTGTACATATTTCTCTGATCAATGCAATACGATTGACCTTTGGTCAATTGGTGCTTCAGGTTTTCCCCAGAGAAGATATGGTACATTGATCAGATGCTCAAGGTTCTGTCTGAGGTACAATTATAGTACATAGCTTTCTAGTAAATTTAAGCATTCAAGGAAACTCCTATCCTGTGGTCTGATGCTAGTTATTTTAGGATATGCATCATTTCAGTCATGCTTTCTTTGTGATAGTTCCATTTCTTCTCAATTTATCTTCTTTGGCTCCCATCCTTGGAAATATGAGTACAGTGACAGCTTCTTATCTTTTGCCATTGCATATATTTATATTATATCTTGTTTGGCCAATTGTTTTTAGAAGAAGCTGGTTATTCATTTATTTATTTTTGAAAAAGTACTTGTTTTGGTTAAATGAGGTGTCTAGTGAGTAGCAGAAGCGGGTTTTTTTTTTTTTTTTGGGTGACGAGGAGGCAGAAAACTGGAATTTCTCCTTTGAAGCATAGGTTGAAGGAGAAAATTATTGTTTTGCGGAAAATTGGGGAAAAGTCCCTCATTTGAAAATTAATGGGTGAAAAGGACCTAAATAAGAGTACTAGTACTCTTTGGTTGCTAAATTCACAGAGTACTAGTACTCTCTGTGTATACAAATTTAACAGGTCCTTCTCACCAATTAAATTTTCAATGAGGGATTTCCCCCCAATTTTCTCATTTACCCTTGATCATTAATTACTGCAGTTAACTCTCACCCTGTTCTGCGTATCTTCTTAAATTAGTGCCCTTTTCAGTAAGTTGTCAGTAAAAAGCACATTTTTGAAAGATTTACCAAATGCCATGAGTTTGTTAAAAATGCTTGTCAAATGATTTTACCAAATACAAATTGTTTCTTTCTCACAATGCTTTATAAAACTCCTATTGGAAAAAAAGTGGTTTCAAAATGAGCAGTAATCCACAGCAATCTCAACCAGACCATTAATAATATTATGACTTCCTGATTATATGGTTAAATGTATCAATGGACAAACTGCATCCTATGTATGATTTCTTGAATATTTGTTATTTCTTGTTTGCAACTTCTATTTATCAGTCACAATTTTGAAACATCACTAAATTAATTTGTTGTTGTATTGAGATGATATTTTTGTGTCTGCGTTCATCTTGGGCTGTTTTATTGAACTCTATTTAGTGCAAGTATTGATCTCTATGCTATGTTAGTAGGCTGGAAATTTTGTAAAAGATGAAACATGGCACGCCTTCATTGTGGTGATAAGCAATGCTTCTGAACTTCAAGGATATACAGTAAGGGCATTATATAAGGCAATCCAAACATCAACGGGACAGGTGCTTGCTTCTATTTTAATGAAATCTATGCCTGCTGTTGGTTCTTTCCTTACTCCATTAAATAATAACGCTACTGGATATTTTCATCAGGAAAGTTTTGTCCGAGTTGCAGTATGGTGCATTGGAGAATATGGTGAAATGTTAGTCAATAATATTGGAATGCTTGACATAGAAGATCCAATTACTGTGAGTTGCTATTAGCTTGAAAATTTTCTTGTTAGTTGTCTACTGTTGCTTCATGTTGCCAGAAAATGATTAATCACTTGGCAGCAACAATTAATGTCTATGTTGGTCATAGAAGCTACTTGTAAAAGATGTGCTAACAATATCCTTTCTGAAGAGGCTTATTGATTCTGTATTGATGGTGGATAACAGTATCATGAAGAAATGAAATCCATGTGTCTCTGTCCAAGCTTGCAGCTGGCATAATTTCTTTTTTCTTTCACTTTAGATATTGTTTTTTATAACTCATGGAATAATTGGGGCAAGTTTTGGAATATTATTTGCTTGATTGATAAGGTTCTGGAACATACTGTCAGACACAGGTCCAAGCCACCAGCTGAGTTGATGCAATCTTGGCAGTAATATGTACTCAGTGCCCAAACCATAGAGTTACAGGGTCTTGGCTTGTTTCTTTGTTTTTTGTTTTTTTTTTGCCTACTTTGATTCTTTCTGATAATAATTAGCCAATATCCACCATGTATGCCCCTTTTATTATCAGAGTCTGCTGTACCTAATACACTCTCCTTGTACATTGCTATGGCTGCACAGAGGATAACACTTCCTAAAAGAATCTGCTTTCAGTTCATCTCTTTCTTTGGCAGAGTTATATTCATCTTTTTATTCATTTTTTAAAAACCGTTTATTTCATGCAAGCAGGTGACTGAGTCAGATGCCGTAGATGTTGTTGAAACTGCTATAAAACGCCATTCATCAGATCTTACCACAAAAGCAATGGCTTTGGTTGCGCTCTTGAAACTCTCTTCACGCTTCCCATCTTGTTCAGAGTATGTTCTGATTTTCTGATTGTTTCTTTAGTATCTATTACACTATAGCTCTGAGTGAATTTATTTTTACGTTTCCTGTCTTTGTTTTATTAGGGATGTAATACAAATATTAAATATAATTAGTATTATAGTAAAAGTTGACAAAATCAGGTTCAATAGTTTGAACCATTTGCTACAAGTGTCATACAAATTATGGAGTATTATTTTTTGTTCTATTTGATTTACGCACTCCAATTACTTGTGCATCTATTAGAACCTTATTTACGCCTACTATAATTTCAAAAGAAAATATATCTTTTTAAATCATGTGTGCAGGAGGATCAGGGAAATAATTATTCAGTACAAAGGAAACTTTGTGCTTGAATTGCAGCAAAGATCTTTAGAGTTCAATTCAATTATTGCGAAGCATCAGAATATTAGGTAAGTTTATCTCTTTTTTATCATAGTATCTAGAAATTGAATTCTAACTTCCTTCGCTCACTTTCACAAAGGATATCTTCATATGAGAAAATATTCATTATCATGCAGGTCTGCACTTGTTGAAAGGATGCCAGTTTTGGATGAGGCAACTTTCGTTGGTAGAAGAGCTGGCTCATTATCAGACACAGCATCAACTCCAGCAAGACCTTCAGTTAATCTTCCAAATGGAGTTTCCAAACCTTCAGCGTCTCCTCTTGTAGATCTGCTTGATCTAAGTTCAGATGATGCTCCTGCACCCAGCCCTTCTGGCACTGATATTCTTCAGGACCTTCTTGGTGTTGATTTGTCACCAGCTTCACAACAGTCTGGTATTTCTAAGTGGTTTATCTTACATATTATTTAATTTGTAATAGATAGATAATACATGAGAAGGATAATATCTTTTATCTGTGGATTACAAGTATAATTAACAGTATGCTGCCAATGAGTTTTGGCTTAGTGGCATTACAATCTTCAAGGATGAGGTTTTCAAGTTTCCTGGCCAGAGCCAAGTAAAAGCAGTACCTGCAGAAAAACAAAAGAAAGTAGCATTCTAAAGGCCTTTCCATGTTTCCAACCTCTTAGCCTATTCTTGACCATTTAATTACAATTTGGGAACCCTTACTGTTCTGTTGTGATTAGTGAAAATAGAAAGGGTTTAGGTATTGTTCTATTTGCCCGAAGATTAGCCATAAGATTGCAACTCAAATCAGCCCACGTACTTTTGAAGTAGAGTATTTGAGTAGGAAATATGGAGAAACAGAAAGACAAACTTGTGGAAGCTTAAGTTCGCTTCTTTTATGATTAATTTTTGAGATATTATTAATAAAGAGAAATTCTTGCTTGAACCGGGTGCACCACGTCGTCTGTACATTACCCAATAAAATCATACCACATCTCATTAATTCCTATGTGGGAGAGAGAAAGGAGATTGGAGAGACATTTTCAAAGACAAATGAGGAAAGAGTAGAGAAATTAAACACATCGGAATTAATGAGATTGATGTGGTATGATTTTATTGGGAATGCACAGATGACGTGGTGCACCTGGTATAAGAATTTCTCTGTTAATAAAATAATATCTGGGCTTTTATGCTTTATGCTAGTATTTAAGCATTTTGGTTGATTAGGGTTCTTGATGATGAATAACCTGTTAGATAGCAAGACTGACACATGTCTGATCTTTCCCCCCTATTTCAGGTGCTGGTCAAGCTCCAAAAAGTGGCACAGACGCTCTTTTGGATCTTTTGTCCATTGGATCACCAACTGCTCAAAGCAGCCCATCTACAATAGACATGTTATCCTCTAGTATGAATGGCAAAACACCAGTTTCACCATTGGATGACCTCTCATCTCTTTCCCTTTCTGCAAGAGCAACTTCAAATGCGGGAGCTGCTCCTGTGATGGATTTGTTGGATGGTTTTGCCTCCAACCCGTCAAAACATGGTAACCTTTTTGACATTTGGGCATTTTGCTTGATTGTAATGAAGTCAAGGGACTGATTTTCCTTGTTACTTTCTTTTCAATAGAAGACAAAGAACCAGATTATCCATCTATAACTGCACACGAGAGCAGCTCCTTGAGGATGACATTCAGTTTTTCGAAACAACCAAAAAACCCACAAACAACCATTATCCAGGCTACCTTTACTAATTTGTCATCTAACGCATATACAGATTTTGTTTTCCAGGCAGCAGTTCCAAAGGTATGCCCTTTTTTGTCCAGCCATGCCATGTTGTTTGCTATTCAAAACTCTATATCGCATGCATTGCTAACATCATTATTAGTGTAGTAAATTGAGATTTAGTTAACTACATGATGAAACTCAACTTAGATGCATTATTTTTAGATGAACTCAAATAAGTATTGTGTTTGTGGCTGTCAATGGCCCTGACTAATTTCCTCCATTAGTCTATTTGGTGTCTCAAGCTGAGTGTTGTTAGTTACCTGTATGTATCTCAGTGTTTAATAATCATCAACAGTTTTACTTGATGCCAAGTTTTAAGCTCAAATTCTTCTGAATATTTTTGTTCCCTATAATACTCTTCATCATGCAGTATACTTATATGTTTTGATACATTGATTTTCAGTTTCTTCAGTTGCACTTAGAACCAGCTAGCGGCAATACCCTCCCTGCTAGTGGTAATGGGTCCATCACGCAAAATTTGAGAGTTACTAATAGCCAGCATGGAAAGGTATCTGAAATGTGTTTTTCCTTGTACATGGTTATCATGCATAGGTGTTGTTAAATCCCATTTGTTGGTTCTTTTCTGCCACATCATCATCTGGTCATCTGGTTTTTGTTTCACTTTTTCTTTGCTTACAATGCTTTACTGGTATCGTTACTCAATTATGCTTGTGCCTTATTTAAATTTGTTAAGGATTGTTGATCCTGGAGAGACTGAAATTTATTTAGACATTACAAGAATTTTCTTATTTGACCTAGTTAATTAACATCCCTTCATCCCCCCCAACCCCAAGTGAGTACTTGAGACATAGTGTTCTCATATCATATGCATGTGTGTGTGCCTAAATCGTAGTTTGGATGGGAAAAAAAATTAGGAAAGAAAGAACACTAGGAGGGAAAAAACCCAAAAATAGTAAACTTTTTATTATTTTTGGAAGTTTTTCTTCTTAGTATCCCAAAAAAAAGGAAATTTCCTCTCACTTTTCCCTGCACCCAAGCATAGCCCTAGTGTTCCTTGGAGAAGAACCAATAACTAGAAACTACTCTTTTTCAGAAATCTCTTGTGATGCGCATAAGGATAGCATACAAGGTAGATGGCCAGGCTAAGCTGGAGGAAGGACAAATCAGTAATTTCCCCCGTGGTTTATGAGGCAAACTGGTCAGTGATGTTTATGGAAATTCACAAGGCCCTTGACTTGTTCAGCATTTGATGCCCAGTGGTGCAGTTTTACGTTTTTTCTTCCAATGAGGGAGGTATGGCTTGAGCAACAGGGACCACATTTTGCCTCATTTTTGAAGTCTTGTTTGATGGCTTGACGGGCTTCACATATTTGCTACCCTTATTTACTTTTTTGGCCTTCCTTCTTCCTTAGGTGATTTGTGTACATTAGTACAATTTGTTCCTGTATGAAAATGTGGAAAAATCAAATTTTGCCTTTTGGGGCACACAGAATTCATCATGTGTCAGGTTGAGAACTAGTGCTTTCCCCTATTTTTTTTCTCGATGGTCATCATGCTGTCCGAGGTTATAGCGTTGTTGAATGCAAAGGAACTAGAAGACCGTTATATTATCATATATTTGATTTGATTTGGTGCAACATTTTCCCCCTCGAGATTAGTAAAATGTAATCTCATTATGTAACCTACTTTCTTGTTCAATTTGTGAGTTATGACAGAAGACAATACCTTTTCCCCCCACCGTCTCAAAATTGACTATTCATCTCAACCTGAGGATTTCCATTGGATGTCCAAGAAGACCATCCATTTACTTTAAGATAATTATGCCAAGGAACTAGGAAATTTAAAAGAAACAAAAAATCAAACTACATGTAATGATCTTTGTTACCGACTTTTAATGAAACAAACTGAACTGACGGGCAAGACATACGTTAGTTAAGTTTTTTCATATCATGAATGAATGACTTATATATATATATATATATATATATATATATATATATATTATTTTATTCTCATTTTGGTTTTGGTCTCTTAAATTTAATTCTATTTTAATTATTTAACAAGGTTAGCTTGTCTTTATTTTGGGTCTGGTTTATCAAATTTCTAACTATAATAAGTTTTATTCCTTCAAGTTTTATTTTGCCTGGACCATGTTGTTTCATGAAGAATCAAAACTCATAATTTAAAACTCAAATAACCAAAATCAAAATGGAAGTAAACTTGAGGGACCAAGGATTTGTATTAGCCCTATATATTTCAAATTCACTTACATCATTCTCTTTTAGTATATTATTATATTATAACAATCCGTTAGGGGTGAAGAATGCAAAATTGACCGGTATTTTAAATCGGTTCTGATTGATATATCTCATTGTCCTAGACCTAAGAACAATGCAGTTTAGGAGTACCACATGGGGGGCTATAAATTCCATTAAACATTGTAGAGATCCAAGGTGAATAATAAAAAAACATAAGCAATCAACATATAGACAATTGTGAGGGTAAGGTTATGAGCTGGATGCCAGCTAGGTGAGGTTGTAAGAGAGGATTGGGGTTTTTTTTTTTTTTTTTTTGGATTGGGGTTGGTTGAGTTAGTAATATATGTTAGGCTATCAGAAAGATTACTGGCACATAAAGTCTCATTATTATAATAAATAGCAACAATTGTGAATGATCATGCTGAGTTAATACTTTACAAAATTAGTGCTGTCATCCAACTCTTAATCATTCAACTGCCCCCTTTAATTTATGGTTAACCACCTCTTTGGTCTTAATCAAACTTGAGAGAGACAGCCTTCATTAGTTTATATTTTGACTTTTCCCCCTCTCTATTTTAAACAAAAAATTTTATATTCTATATGAAATCTATAAGAAGTTGTCTTACTCACTCCGTACTAATTATAAAATTTAAATAACTTATTTAGATATATGAAGAAAATAGATAAAATTAGTTAAAAACAATAAATATGAATTTTTTTCCAACTATATCCTTATTCATAAAAAAGATAAACACAAATACAGTCCGGGAGTAAAGTTGAAAAAAACGTAATAAAAATTTTGACAAACTTAAAATGAAACTTATATTTTGAGATACACTAATTTACAAATTTAAAGCTTGTATTTTGGAACCAAGGGTTATTAGGTTATATGTAAAGTACATGCCCCACATTCTGTTTATATAATGCTTGAGTGGAGATTATTTTTTGTGTTCATGTATTTGCATCTCTTGCAATCTATTATACTCTTCATTAGTATTTGCCCTTTTTTCTTTTGGAATATTATGTCATCATTTCTCCCGTAAATTCTAGTAAAAAGTTGATAATACACAGCCAACAAACAAACCTGTAAATTAGTACATTAATTGAAGCTTAATATATTCTTTCTTAAAAGAAAAGAAAAGGAGTTGGTAATACACATTTTACAGATTATACAATATTATATATATTTTTAAATAGAGGGGTGTAAATCTTGGCATCTTGTGTATGTAAGACAGGCAACTACCTGTTCTAATAAACAAAGATTATCTTAAAGAATCATAAATCCTAAACGTTCTGTCTTTTTGCAGAGAAACAGTCGGTGTTGACGCAGCAGAGTTATGGGGTGGCCCCTTCACACTTCAATGATGACAAACTAGACAACCTTCTCACTTCACATCAATTTCTTCACTTTCATGTAACTCTTCCATAATTCACACCAAAACTACTGTTCATATACATATTCTTTTTAATTTTTTCACTATGATCCTCCCTTTTCAAACTTTGTTGATATATTATAGACAATTACTTCAATAGTGACATTGTTATTATCAGTTTGGCAGAAAACAGAGGGATATTCACCATGAGGAGATTCATTTCCAAATTCTTGTGGTAGTCTTGTTTCTGTGATGTTATGTCATGTATACTTGTATAGTAAAAGAGAGTTTTTCCAAAGAGAAATATGGGAATGCAATAATAATGAGACTGCAAGCACTCTCACTGGACCCCACCATCCACCACCAGCTTGATTATTCATCATCATCATCATGTCAAGACACAACAGACCATCAGAAAACCCCTACACCCCACTTTTAACCCTTCTCGTTTTGTAGATACCCAAACGCTATCCCATCAATAAAAGGAAAAGACATATTCATTAGAGAGAGAGAGAGAGAGAGAGAGAGAGTCATAAGCAAGAATGGAGAAGGAAGGGGGGAGGTGGAATATGGAATACCTCATCGTTGTTTCTTTTACTTTTCTTCTTTTTAACCTGAAAGTGGGAAAAAGCCAACCTCCACAGAATTCCAAAGCATCCAAAAAAACAAAAAAAGCAGCCCTGATTTGACTTCCCTTTAATCTTAGTACTCATTAGTCATTACTCAGAAGTTGCAAATAAGAACCACTTTGGTCCCTAAAACAAGACTCACATGGCGTCATGGGACCCACCTTCTGTGGTTATGATGCTCAAAATCATCTTAGTGCAAAACTAAACTGCATAACTTTTCCTTTCCCCCCCCCCTCTTTTTTGCTTATAGCTTCTGCAAAGTATATCTTTCCCGGAAATACATGTGATAAGAAAGAGAAGAACAGGTTCTGATTCTGGTCACATTGCAAAGGAAATTACCAAATAACAGAAATTATACCGTGCAAGCCACAAACTATGCTATAGTTCGTTTGAAAAGAATGCTTTGCCTAACTGACACTTCAGTATAATTCTCACTCAAAAGTTACAGCTCACTTAATGTTCTAAGCACTGATCATGATGAACAAGGTTTTGTATCAGACACCAGGAAAGAAATATAACTAAAATATGGGAGAAAGCCAAAGCTCAACAAATAGATTTATTGATATATTAAGTAATCAAAATACAAAATACTGAGTGGTAACTTCATGTACCTCTAGTTCTATTCATCGAAGGCAAATTTGCAGTGACATTAGTAGAATTTCCCATATGGGTAACTGAAGAACTTGGTAATTTATCCTTCTTAGACCATAACCAGATCTTGGAAACAGAAAAGCTTTCCCCTTTCCTTGCAATGTTGAGTTTTTTGTCTTCAAAGTCAGAATCAGCAGAGGGATTATTCCCAATTTGAGCTACTCGCACTTTCAACTGTCTCATACTGCCACTACTCACATCACCCCTATTGGGGCATAAAGCTACTCTTAAATCTGAATCAGCAACAACATACTGGAAAGACCCCATTGAATAGCATCTCCTTGCATCCAAATTACTACTACTAGCACTGCTCTCTCCTTCACATTTTTCTACTCCTTGTCTGGTATTTGAGCTTCTGAATTTTCCAAGTCTCACAGAAAACACCCTTCTTCCACTCATAATGTGATTTTCAGCATGTTTGTGAACAGAAGCAGCATCACCTCCAACAGTGCCTGCTGAAACCCCGTCTTCTTCCCTTGTCTCTTCAAAGTTAAAATCAGGGCTTTCAAAGGGAAATCCTGGTGAATACAGAGTCCCTCTACAGAGAGGACAAGTTGAATTCGACAACAACCATGTGTCTATACAGTCAATGTGAAAAGCATGGTTGCACATAGGTAGCAACCTAAGCTTGTCATGATCTGAGAATTCACAAAGGCAAACAGCACAATCAAATGGCTCTTTCAAGCCAATTATCTCCTTGTAAAAGAAGACAGGAAGAGCATCTATGAAAGCCTGATCCAGTCCTGAATCATGAAGATGAAACAGCTGCTGTAACTGCCTCTGGTAAGCATCTGATTCAGACATATCTGGGTATCTATTGGATTGAGAAATTGATGAAGAAGACCTGTGCTTTATGAGAAATCTAACAAGCAAGTGAAGGAGACCCGAAATGAAAAACACAATAGCTAGAACAACTATGATGAAAAGAACTGCTGGACTTATTTTGTTCCCAGATGAAGAAACTGGAGGTGGGCTTATTGGCTTCTGGAAGTTAGAAATGTAAGGCAATGGAGGAGAAGAAGGAGATG
This sequence comes from Albizia julibrissin, assembly GCA_037074505.1. Classification (NCBI taxonomy): domain Eukaryota; kingdom Viridiplantae; phylum Streptophyta; class Magnoliopsida; order Fabales; family Fabaceae; genus Albizia; species Albizia julibrissin. Next base: position 35,216,394 of record CM073488.1, on the reverse strand, counting down.
GAGAAAGAATTGGCTGGACAGCCAAGTGACCTTTGTTCTGCAGAACTTGAGAGTGAACCCAAGACATTGCAAAATATGGCATTCAAATTTCAAAGCAGAGCATCAGCTATCTTGTTTCATTTGGGAATCACCCCAAGTCACACATTGTGGGAAACAAGAAGCACCCACATTTTTTCAAGACCATTAGAGAAATCTAAAGTATGATTTCACAGAAAAGAAATATCCATTTGGAATCAAAATCTTCTGTGTCAGTGTGACGAAGCTCAAGATTCAAGTGAAACAGTAGGATTTAAAGGAAGCGGGAGTTTCACGGCGAAAACAAAAAAGGAAGTCAGGGTTTCAACAACGTCAAGGTTGAGGTTGACCTACCTCTCAATTTTGATGAAATCTCGGGTACTAATCAGGGATTGGTTGAAGTTGAACCCACCTGGGAATGGGATACTCCTCTGAGTATTAGCGTTTTCTGTGAAAGAAACCCTAAACACTCAAGTTATATGGATTTTTCTCTCCAATACTTTCCTTGTAAATGAACTGAATTAAAAGTGAAGAAGAGAGCCACAGGTAAAAGCGTAAAGCTTCCAAAATCCAAGCTCGTAGGTCCCTCTCAAAACACAGAAGAAGCAACATGTCAAGTGCAAATCACAAATAAAGACCCGACTTTGAAACTTCAAAGAAAATTACTACTTTACATTAGTTTAAAAATAATTATTAATGAAAATATTGATAAGAGTAGGTTTATATTTTTTAATTATTTTAAAAAGTTAATATCATTATTAATCTTATTTTTATCTCCGATTTTAATTTTGATTCTTATAATTTTAAATTATTAGTTTTGACCCCTAATTAGTTTGACTTTAAAAACTAATATATATATATATATATACTTTTAACGTATTTTTGTTTTGATCTCTTTATTTAAATTTAGATTAAATTTTTATAAAACTATAAGGATCAAAATCAACAATTTAAAATTATAGGGATTAAAATAAAAAATTTGATTAAATTATAAAGATTAACCATAGTATTAACCATATTTTAAATATAATGTTGTTTAAAAAACGGCAGTGGCAAAATTGTCATTTGGACAAAATTAAGCTGGCCCTAAACCTTAGCACGTGTCACTTTTTGTTTGTTAATCAAGGGAGACTGGTCTTACATCCTGTTTTTTGGCCTTCCAAGATGTTCCTTTCCCCTTGTCATATCTTTTGTTTTATTTTTTATTTTAAAAAAATTATCGGCAAGTAAAGTTGTTGAATCAGATAAAGAATCCCACCAAAACTAAAATGAGTTGTTTAATTTTTCTTTTCTCAATAAAAGTTGGATTGTGTTAGTTCCAAGATTTTTCCGATGTGCCATCATCCATCATTTCAGATTTTGAATGGTAAAAATTTTTAAAAGAGTCGTCTTAGTTTGAAAAATTTACACCCAAAAGGGTTAATTGAATTACTGACTATTAACCTAATCACCGACATTTAAATGATTAAATATACCAGGGGTTGTCCTTGGTTGCTGACCTACCGATTTTAGTATTATTCATTATTACGAATATTCATACAACTCTATCTACTATCATATCAATTTATGCATGGGTTAAAATTTATTTTACCCTAAAAGTTATAAAAAATGTCTTACTTTTGTTTTGAAAGTTTTTTTTTTTAACAATGTCACCCTGAAAGCTTTCAATCGGTAACAATTTCGGCTTAGTTATCATTTAGGTTAATTTTGACTGTTAGCTAATTAAATATATTGAGTTGGCACATTCACATGTCATTTTTGTTAAGGTGAAAATTTACCCCATAAATGTTCACTCAAGAGCAATGTTGTCCTTAATTTTTTTTGGGTTTGATATTACTTTGGAAGTTTCTATATTGTAAAAATATCGCTTTGACCATTATAGATGTTAGGTTTGATTACTAATTGATCAAATATGTTAACCTAACAGTGTGAATGATATTGAAGAAGAAGCCGCATATGGAGGACAGGTTTACGTTCGCTAAAGAGTAATAAAAAAAATTTAATTATTGGATTCAAGAAACACTAAGCAATATTATCAAGAACAAGGCCATTGGTAACTTTCCGTGATCGATTCATCGTAGCCTAATGATGTCAAGATAAATTGGTGCTTTTTTGATTTTTTTCTCCATCGCACAATATGTTTTCACCTCTTTGATTTTTTCCAATCATTTAGATGGGGTTTAAGATTTATAAATTTAACTTGAAAAAAAATAAAGTGGATGACACATGGACTTGCCAGATAAGCACATTTAGCCAACTAACGAATAAATTTAATCTGAATAATAGCTAAGGTGAAATTGCTACGATTTGGAAACTTATGGAACAACATAATTCTTGAGTGAAAATTTCTAAGGCAACTTTGCACATAAATCCAAAATAAAAATAGTATCGATGTCATATAGACTATCAGTTTAGTATATTTGGTCAACTAATAGTCAAACTTAACATGAATAATGACTGGAACAAAATTGTTATGATTTGAAAACTTTTAAAGACGATATTACTATCAAAAAACTTTCAAAGAGATTTCTTACAACTTTCAAAATAAAAATGGACCCTAACTCTTGTCAAAACTAATCCAAGATTATTATTTTGATACAACTCTTTTTATTCATAAAATTTAAACACTCGATTTTATTTTATTTTATTTTTTAAATAATCTTTTTCATTCAGCTAAATTGCCTTTATTATTGTTGTTGTGGTTAAAAATTACTGTTGTTTAAAGTTTCTTGTTGAATTTTAATCTTTGAAGTGTTATTTTCTGTTTTGTCTTTTTCAACATGATCACGGAAGCCACAATGGTTTACAAATAATATAGGGAAAATTAATCTACAAGTTGCAATTGTTTCAAATGGTTTTTAATTTGTCTCCTTGTATTATTTTTCCTTTCATCTAGTCTTTATAGTTTTACCTGTATTTAATTAAGTTTTTATAGTTTTCTTAATCAAATCCGTTACTTTCCTTGCATGCTGTTTCAACTAAGAACTTTTTCTAAATTATTATTAGAAGAAAAACGATGAGTTCATTTAGTTATATTTAGCTAGCTGGACATACATAAAAGTAGTAAGAGACAGAAAGAATTGGGAATCTGGCTTTGGAAGATCTGTTCAAACTAGTTGATTGTGTTGCTGTGAACGCCTCAATAAGGCCTAATATGCATTTTTTTAAGGCAAATGTATTCTTTTATTGGATACAATCTTGTTTGAGACATTATCAGACACTAAATGTAAATATCTCTCTTAAATATGGATTCAAATCCTAGTTTGTCACGTTATATGAAACTAACTCCTTTCACTAAGAAAAATAAATGTTTTCATTAATCCCTCTCTCTCAAATTCTTCTCCATTTAATCTATCCTTTATTAGATCAAATTTCTATGATTAAGATTTAATATTATATAAAAGTATTATTATAACATTAAATATAATAAAATTTACTATAATAAATAGAATAAACTTAATCTACATTAAATGAAAAAAAAAAAATCAATAAAGATATTCATCTTTTTCCGTTTGACCCAACCCCCACTGGCCCTAACATGTTTTCCCCCCCGGTTATAAAGCCCTAACATGTTAAAAGAACAGACATCTCAACTAGCAAAAAATAGTAGTCAGGCCCAATAATTTTTTCTCTTTTTTCAACTCAATAAGTTTATCATCAAAAGCTAGAAAAACAGCCAACATAGAGTTCATCTAGCTATATAAAGTTCTGCTAGTTTTTTTTTGGATCTCAAGTTTAAGTTTTAGAGGAGACATTTGTGTTAGAAGGGGCAGCTCAAATCCCGAATCAGATACTAGATGTTAACGTTCCAAAAAAGAAAAGCTAGAAAAAACATTAAAACGAATCGTGGAACCAAGGCCCAAACACCATCAATTAAAGGAGGCGCAGTCATGGCTTTCGGCGTGTCTCATGAAAATGTATTGGATCAATTTATAGCCCATAGTACAGAGTCCGTGTCAATTTTAAGTAAAAGCCCAGAAGATATCAATGGACATGTATTGCCAAGTTGATGGATCTTGAAGAAGCCCACTGAAGCCCATAGCTGAATTCTTGTTGGTCCAGTAAAAGTTATAGTTGCTAATGACTGTACATGATTACAATTCCCCCATAGTTTAATTGCCATAGGTAGAAAGTAGAATGTATTTCTATAGCCGAAGGTCCTGTTTTGTGATATTGAGACCCCCTTTTAGGTAAAAGTAGGAGATGGTAGATAAAAGCATGTTTGGATTAGCTTATAAGTGTTTTTGATGTAAATTGAGATAAAATTCCTCTCATATGCTTATCTTGTATACCGTAAATTATAATTGAAAAGCTGTTTTTGAAGACTCTAATTGCTATTCCAAACAAGCATATAATAATCTCACTTATAACTTTAAGCTATTAATTCTTACCCATTTAAATAAAAAAAATGTGCGCGCGCATATTTGATGAAATTACTAAATCCATTTTTTGTGGCCATGGAAATTAATGAATCCTTCCGAGAGTAGGCTATTTAATTATTATTATTTTTTTGTATACCTGCATATTACCATGTGTTTATGGATAATGGGAACATGGGACACTAGAAAATTACAGGAAAAAAGTGTGAAAACTTGTATGGCCAGGTTCGATCGGATCGAATTCATGATCAGCCACATTCACGACTGATTAATTTTCTTTTAATCAAGAATAAAGTAACGAGTAACTGCTAGAAAATGAACAAACCAAATTAAAAGACGCGACAAACTAACAATGATACTTCCATATAGAAAATGAGAAATATTGCTTGATGCGTTATTTTGAAAATTTGGCGGTGCTACTATAAAGTTCTTGTGAAGTTAACAGTGGTGAGAGAAGGAAAGTATTTGTAAATTAAGAGAAAATAAAAAAAAATTAAAAATAAACTCTACAAAATCAACGTTGAAAAAATCCAAGAGACCTTCATGAGGCTCATGATTTGCTGGTAATGGATCGATGTGCAGTCATTGTCTTTTACTAAAGAGTTTAATCGATTAGATAATTATATATCCATAAAGGCCAAAGAAACATAACTTTTTGACTTAATTGCTTGTCATGATTTTGTCTTTGAAAATTTTTATAATTTTAAATATTATATTTGAAGCATGTACATACTTATATTGTTAATTTTTGTTGCTTTTAATATATGGAGTGACAAATTTTGGGAGATTAATCGTGTATTATTAAGACTATAATCAATACGATAAATCAAAGTTGTCAGATGCGCAGTTTGAAATTGAACTCGTTTCGTTTAATTTGTGTGTCATGACCAAGTTGTTAAAATTAAAGTCATGTTTAAACTTTAGAAGTGATTTTTAGAAATCCCAAATTTTCATGATACAAGCTAGCTAGCTAAACTTTCAAGAACGAACAAATCTCCCGGGTCTCAAATTGCATATGTAAGATAATCTGCTAATGTATTTAAGAGTGTCTGTTAAACCACATAAATTTATAGATCAAAATATTTTAATGAAATATAACAATAGAAAGATACATTTATTATTTAAATAAAAATCAAAATTAAGGTAAGGCATTTATTTTCAATCAATTTAATACATATGAATTTTAATATAGAATATAAGTTAATTAACAAGTGTTAATAACAATAGTTATTTTAAAAATAAGTAGACTAATTGATTAACAATATATATCTTAAATTTGTAAAAAAATAAAAAAATAATTAACTACACCACTTCTTATAAAAACTCTTGAGCCGGTAATTTGAATGGCTGCTTGGTATGAGGGATTTTGAAAGGAAGGAAAAGGGATTTTTATAACTTAATTAAATTTAAAAAAAAAATAGAAATGTGAGGTTGAAAGTTTGTAATTAAATTTTTTTTACATTTTATCTTTATTAAAATTTTATAACTTCACTTTTCTAATTTTTTTAAATTTAACTTTTAAAAATTTCCCCTTTCCACCCTTTCCCTTGAGACAGACCCAAAAGTTTCCTCATCAAAACCGCCAAGTACGTTTTTTTTTGTGTTATACAAACTTAATTAATAAGTAATGATAACTACTTGCTTTGTATTTTCATTTTTTATACACAACATGGATTTTTATATTTTTACATTATTTTTGGCATCATATTTTTTATATTGATTTAACACCATAAATGGACCTTAAACTTTAATAGATTTATGAGTTATCTATTCATTTCTCGGGCACTTTTGTTTTTGCCAGAATCGGGAACTAATTAATTGATATCAATTTACCGTAAATAGTGGCACTTGATGATTAATCTTCAACAGAGGCAAATTAATTAGGGGCCCCATGATTACATTAATTAGGTGCTGTTTGCTGCTGTCCTTTTATGGATGTGGTTTGACTTAACGTTTGATTCGATTAGCTAGTTGCTGGTTTAAGGTGCCTCTTGTGTTTTTGTCCCAAGTCTTCTTCAGTTTTGTCCATTGTGAAATAATAGTCATCTCTTAATTTCTAATTAACCTATAAAAAAACCATATATTTGGCACCATCTGTTATCTTTCTTGCTTCAAATTAATCACCAGAAATTACTAAAGAAATTAATTAACAAGTAGACACAAATTCTGTAAATGATGCAACACAATGCACCAATATGCTATGTGACCATCATGTTGTTGTTTTAATTAATTACGTGCTTGAAGCCTACCTATAGCAGCAGCTTAAAACTAGGTCTAAAATTGATTAAGATCGTTTGTTGAATGTGCTTATGATCGATTCCATTGTTTGTCATCATCAACATCTCCTCATATGATTAAATCGAAATATTTTATAAGAAAAATGCCATAGAATCATGTCAAGTCATAATTAGTAACAGGTGAGAAGGTAATAAGTATGTAAATAGTTTAAATCTCCAGGTGATTTAAAACACTATGAGTATACATAATTTTCATATAATGTCTCTGGCGTGATAACTAACTTGCACTGTCATGGTCAATTCTAGAAATTCTAATACTCTTTCGAGTCTTATATATAGGAATTAGTTAAAGGATTTCCTTTGATTCTTAAGATAAGATTTTAATATATTTTTTCTCTCAAATTTAATTGAAAAATGTTTTCTTAAATAATCATCTCTATTCATTGTACATGTTAAAAGGTTATATCAAAGAGGTAATAGTTAATGCAAATAATTGAAGAGGGTGTTTTAGAAAAATCAACAAATGATTTTTTTTCAAATAAATAATTTATAGAAATCAACAAATAATTTTTTACAAATAAATAATTTATTTAACTAATTTTCTTAATATATGAAAACTAATTATCTAACATTTATAAATTTAGGACGAGAGATAGTATTGTTTGTATTAGAGGCCTGGGTTGGGAAAAAAATAACAAAGGCACATATATGTGTAAGAGATGTTGACAGTTAACAGTTGACACAGTTAGCGTATGAATGAAAAATGTTTATAAATCTAATGCCTTTGAGGATATATCGTTAAATCTTCAAAGTTTAATAATCACCTTTAAACTCACTCGGATCCAAGCCTTGGATAATTCTAATTACCCCCTCTGTCTTTAATATAAGATGTATTTTTTTAGTTTGATTAGATTAAGAAAATTATAGTTAAAGTTAGTTAATATAATATATATTTTTTAAAACACTCTAATATCTTTTTTAATTCTCTTATTTTCTTTTCTCATTGATTATTATTGAGGGAGTATTAATAGAGGATAAATCAGGAAAATATTAACAAATATGAAAAATATATTTTATAATTAGAATCAAGATCATCTCCTTAAATATGTTTTATAATATTTTGGTTTCAGCTAGATAATATAGCCAGTGCTCATCAAATCTCTTGGATAATCTTTTGTACGCAGATATAAGAATCGGTTTAATGCCTTCGAGTATATACAGTTTTCATCCTAAGTTCCCGTAAGGGGAATATATAAACACTACATTTGAAAGTCAAATGATTAATGATTAAATCACAATCAATTGACTTTTACTGAGTTTGATGCCGTGTTTTGGTAAAATGCAAAATAATGTAGGTATAGCAGCTAATTAGAAAGGACAAAAAGGTAGAGATGAAGCGAAACTATAATAATAATAATAAGTGTTTGTTAAAGGGTTTGTGTTTATCTACTGATCCTGTGTTGACTGGTATAAGCAAACATGGATATCCCCTAGCTAGCCTCCCCCATATAATTAACTGTCCTCTCTAGCTAGCTAGACATCAAAACCAACTTTTGATTACAACAAAAACTATTACTATATGCGCGCGCGCGCACAGATGCATTATATATGTGCAGAAACTTGTTCAATTGAAACTCTCTGTGATGTGCATTATTAAGTACGGAAAAATGGTCATCATGGATCAGCTTCTAGTTTCAAAAGCACGGTTTCATACAAACATGTGTGTGTGTAATTCAGCAAAATAGCAGTGGATGTTATAAACCCTAGTAATAATATAATTATTGTAACTTTTAGAATTAACCTAGGATATAAGGAAATAGAGAAATGGCGGTGTTGACTATACGTACGGCTTATTTAGAGCAAAAGGGAAAAAAAAAACTAATTATAAGAGGAATGAAGGAACACAGATATTTTAATTATAAGTATGATTTTTTATCAAGAGGAGTTGGCTATTTAAGTATGACATTGGAAGTTTGAATTCGTGTAGATGGATAAAACATTTTCGAAAGAGTTTCCCAAATTGAGTCTCTGACAATATTTGAATTTGACTGAGAAGAACTGATGAAATTTTTGCTTGATATGATATCAATATATTGCCTGCAACTGATCTTTCTTGTCATTATTAAATTTCTATTCGTACGGGATAAATAAATGCCGAATATATATCCATTAAGAAGGAAGGGCTTCCTCTGTATATAGAGAGCTTACAGAGAGATATAGATGGAAAGAAGAGACGAGTTGCGCTAAAAAGTAAAGGATTACAAAATAATGAACAATACATAATAATAACAACAAGGTTATATTACTCATTCTGGCTTGAGTATCTTGGAGAGAGCCTTCAACATATTCACCTGAAGCCTGAGCTGCAAGATGTGCTCGGCCGTCCGGAGAAACAACCGATCCGGCTTCAGCTGGCTGCCACCGGGAACCAGCTGCCGCAACTTCTTTATCTTGCTGTCGATGGCAGTGGCTGTCCGGCGGTTCCCGGTGGCTTCCAGCTGCCTCCTCCTCCACTTCACTTTAGACACATCTTTGGAACCCATTTTGATGGATCCTAACCGAACAAAATTATGTAAGTTGATCGAAAGAATGAAAGATGAGGAAGCAATGCGTAGGAAAGAGAGAATTATCAGAAGAAAGAATGAGAGGATGAGGAGGAGAAGGTGGAAGTTGTAAAGAGGAAATGAGAAATGAGAGGGCTATAAATGATATGATGAGGAAGACCCAGTTGGGGTGTTATTGAGTTATTGGTGTCCCCATGTGAGCCGACCCACAATTATTCATTTTCTTTTTAAATTTTCCTTGGCTTTTGGATTTATACTTAACCACAATATCTTGTACATCACGCACTGGGATTTTCATTTCCATAAATAACTACATATTAATTCTTATTATCCTGTGACTAACGTATTGTGATATTTTGTTGATTTGATAATAATATGATATAAATATGTAATATTTACTACATATTAAGTCATTCCCTTTCGAGATTTTCACCTTTCGTTTCTTAAGTTGTTTTTTATATTTAATTGAAAATTTTCATATTAAAGACGTGAACAAAATTTACACTGAGCTAGTTAATAACAAAGTTTGAACATCACACACACACACACACACAAAGCTAGTTAATAACAAAGTTTGAACATTATAGATATATATGTGTGTGTATCCCACTTCATCTTGTGTTTTCACTTTTCTAACTCATTGTAATATATTCACACTATGAAGGGCATAGATTAAATAAAACATATGTTTATTTGTGATCATGACGACTGATATATAGCTTAACTTTGTTAGAAACTAAAACAACTCAACAACTCTCAGGCAAAAAAATAATAATAATAACTTTTTATTAATTTAATTTCATCATTTATTTATTTTTATTTTTTTGAAAAAAAGCGACACTAAACATTTTGTTACATGTATATCATAAGTACAACAGAGACAGACTTCTCAGTTTTCAGAACGGGTGATTATTTAATTTATAAATATATCTATTATTGCATTATGATTATTATTATTGTTATAAAAAAAACGAAGAGGTAGGGGGTAAGGGGGATAATGAGGGAGGAAATTTGGGTGGAATCGCACGTATGGCTGGTTTGGGGAAGGATAGGGTCCAGTCATGTGGGGCTCAGTGGGGCCCACAAGCACGTGTCAGATGGCTTCCTGGCGCTACCTCCTTTCTGTTACAATCGTGCGTGTCCTAGAAATCCTCGAATCACGACAGTGGCTTTTTTCCGCCGCACGTGTTGAGTTCTTCATTTTATTAAATTAATTAAGAATAGGATCTGTTGCGTGAGGGTGCATGTTAACCGAAGATGCAAGTTAGGAAGAAAATGTGGCGGCCGATGGATGAGTGGGACCAAGGTAGGGGGAGAAGCACGTGCGGGGTCACATGCGCGGTTTGTGGGGAAAAGAAGGTGAGGTCCAACCAGGTTACAGAAGAGCGCTTAGCTGCATCCACGGTGCGTGATGTGATCAGATTTCAAAAATCTTAAAGCTGACGGGGCCCACCTCACCACTTGGGGCAGCCCCCTTGGATTTCCCTCCCTCTATCATCATAATCATCTTCTTTCCTGTTATCATCATTTATTTATTATTATTAGTGTTTAATTAGCTGGCATAATTGGATCCTATTATCCTAACATTTGTTTGATTGTTTTTTCCAAGAGATATATGAAGAAGAATGTCTATCAAACAGGAGAAATTATCTTTGGTTGGACTTATATTTATGTATAAGCCCGATTTACATAAATCGAGATAAAACTCCTCCATATATTTACCTCGTATACCGTAAATCATAATTGAAAAGCACGATTGGAAGTTTCAACCGCTATTCCAAACATCCTCTAATAATCATTTTTCACCCAAAAATCCTTTACTCTAGCTAGTAGTATTAGATGTGCCTTTTATGATATCGGGTTTGAGGTTTTATCCTCACACTCTTCAAGAACTTGAAGAGTATAATGCTTATTTGGAGTATAATGCTTATTTAGGATGATAATTTAAACCTCAAAAAATAACTTTTTAATTATAATTTATTATATACGAAGTAAAGTATGTGGGAAGAGTTGTTTCGCTTTGCCTAAATAACCACTTTTAAGATTTCAAATCGGAATCTCAAACAAGCATATAGGGCCCGTTTGGTACACTGGAATTGGTTTTGATGGATATGGATATGGAAATGGAAATGGAAATGGATATGGATATGGAAATGGAAATGTGGTTTAAAAGTGTGTTTGGTATGTACATGGAATTCAAAATTATTTTTATTTAATATTTATATTTAAAATGTAAAACTACCAATATGCTAATCTAAGAAAGTGGAATGAGATAAAACCATTGTTACTAAACCCGGACCGGACAAATTTTTTTTTAATAAAAAATTATTTTTATTTTTTTTAAAAAAATTCATATTAATAAGACTAAAATATTCAATTTCTCACCGATTTAACCCTGATTTAACTCCAGTCTGACCCACTAACCTTTGACCTAGTACTTTGACTGCTCCAGTTAGGTTTTTTTTAATAAAAAATTATTTTTATTTTTTTAAAAAAAGAAATTTCATATTAATAAGCCTAAAATATTCAATTTTTCACCGGTTTGGCCCTGGTTTAGCTTCGGTTTAACTCCGATCTGACCCACTAACCCTTAACCCAGTACCCTGACCTAGATTTAGGTACATGGAATTGCAAATCTTTGCTTTTTAGGTGGAAGCCAATTTGATGGAATTGGAGAGATTTGGCTTCCACATGGAATTGCAAAAATTTCCAATTCCATCATACCAAACAAACTTAAGCATGGAATTGATTTCCAATTCCAATTCCATACCCCCCAATTCCATCATACCAAACATGCCCATAATGAATATGTGAGCTATATATGACAAAAATAATTAGACTATGTTTGGATGGAAAGAAAAGTGACCACATTTGAGTTTTTCCTCATAGTATTTTTTCTCTCTAATTGTTTTCCTATCCAAACTTAAGGTAAGTGTATATTTATCTTATTTTAAGTGATTTTGTAATAGAAATGGTGGATGATTTATTTTTGGAAGGTGGGATATATGTAGAGTCGGGAAATCGGGCCGAGCCCGTCGGGCTGACCTTTTTAAGCCTTTTTAAATCAAGGGCCGGCCTTGAAAAATGAAGCTTAAAAAAGAAGTCTGGCCTAAAAGGGCTAGCCGTGGAGAGCCGAGGGCCGACCCATTAGGCCATTTAGCTTTATTTTTTGTTTGAATTTTATTATCCTTCCTACTCATGCCCTTGCTGACTCCTCATTAAGAACCTTAAAAATTGCTAAATTTACATATGATGGTAATTTACTAATTCTTGATATTTTTACCCCTTAAGCAGAGTCTACTATTTAAAGTGAAGTACAATCAAAATTCATTGAAATTGATGATAGTAGCGAATAAGATGAAAATGATAGTTTTCATAATCATGTTACTTAGAGTGTTTAGCTTTTTGTCTTCTTATACTTTGTATGAGACTATGAATTACTTATAGACAATATTATTTACATTTGATTATGAATTAATAATTGTATCTATTTTATTACATGAGATGTGTGGACGTATAATTAAATCTTGTGAAAGTAATTTTTAGCCCTAGCCCTGATGCTTTCGGGCTGGGCTTTGAAAAACAACAATTTTTCTTTCTCCGGACTCTATAGGACCAACCCTTTTAGGCCCTGGCCCATCAACGGGCCGACCCTGATTCCCACCCCTAGATATATGGGCCTTCCATTATTGATATATCTCTCTTGATTCTGTTTTAATTTCCTCTATTAGGTTAGGTTGATTCAAAACAGAACATGTTCAAGTATGTGCCATATATATGGAGATTAGATTAAAAAATCAAGGTGTGTATGAGAGAGAGTATGGGCAAGATTTTTTCCAACTATTGCAATGCTTCACACATGTGTATATATATATAGTAATTATACTCAGAAATAGGTATATTATAATTATATAATTAAATTCAATAATTCATTTTTATCAATAATACAGGGCAATGCATGCATTCTAAATCAGCCACAACATAACTCTTTTTTTTTCTAAAGCATTTATGCCGTTATATATATACACTACTTGGTAATAATGTTTTATATCAAATTATGAGAATTAAACCGAAAGATAAAAATAAATGGAGAGAAAAATATTTGAGAGGAAGATCAGATGCAGCTTTAATTTAATAAATAATGGTACGGGATGTAGTGCAATATATACATATTGCCTCTTCAACAGAATGTTTTTTGGGTCAAATATTTGACTGTTGGTATAAAGCCCACAAAATCAAAATCAAACGTATATATATAAGAACTAGGTTTCGTTTCCCCCACACTATATATAGTCATCTATACTTTAAAATAATCATTATTATTAGCTGTCGAAAAATTAATGGCAAAGTGATGTAATTTGAGGGTACAAGAAACATGCATGTTCCCATTTCCTAACATTAAGCATGCTATTATTGCACGTAAATCATTATTATTTTTCGGCGCTTTTATTTTTTAAATATGTGTTGTACCAATAATATTTGGTCATGCTCTTAATTATTACCCATCAATTTAATTAATTTATCATGAAATCAATCACATAAGTTGTAATTAAATAATGAGAAGTTATGTGTATATCAGAATAAAACGTTGATATTTTTATCATAGAGTATTATATATGTAGGGGTAAAACAAAGAGACCCTGTTTGCGTGTAACTTTAAGTATATATAAATATGCTGTCCTTTGAATTTGATATTTTGTTAGTGTTAGTGTGTGTGTGTGTTCTGATAGTCGATGCATAAAAGCGATGATGGAATTACATCTCAAACTTGAAGTTTTACATATATTAGATTGACTAATTAATAATGCTCTTAAAACATTATATTACCTCAACTCCATAGTATAAGTGTTAGATAATTAATTTTTTAATATTGAAAAAATTAATAAGTTAATTATTTATAATAAGTGAGTTTTTTTTTACTAAAATATCATATTTAATAATAGACAATAAAACTTTTTTTGATGGAAACCCTCTTAATATGTGTAATTAATAAGATACTTTGAGGTAAAAATTATAAATTTAAAAAATAAATAAATAAAAATAATCTTATATTTAAAATCAAAATAAACTTCTTATGCAGCTGTTATACTAGGAATTATTAATGTCTTGTTGCGTTTTGCAAAAGCCATCTAATTCTATATATAAACTTTGGTCATTTTTTCCAGTCACACACTCAAACCCTAGCTAATAACTAGATATAGCAATATATGTAGCTAGAGCTACATATATAGGAACTATTCTGATACACAATTTATCAGTACATATCAATGAAAATTCAAATAATGGTTGGGGAAGCGGGGTCCCCTATTTGAAAGCAGAGAAAGTTGCAGAGAGCTATTGAAACCTCATGCCATGTGAGGGCTTGATGGCGACTCCTTTAGACATATTATAAGAGCGACCCATAAATCAGGTACGTGCGCATCAGAGCTTCACATTCAAATATTTATTGGAATATGAGGTCCCCGGTAAGTAATGTGTTATTCCCGATCCTTAATATAAGATCAGGTCTTATACCTATTAGTGGTTTTAAAAGATGTCTTTGTTTTCTATCCCAGTTGTTCCCAAAGCTCTATTCATTTTTTAGTGAAAAATTGAATTTTATCCCTATCTCAAAGTTTTAAAACACATCAAAAGAGAAGATATCCAAATTCTTATTATAAGGCATCATCATTTTCTCTTCATAGCCGATGTGAGATTTCACACAACGACAAGTTCTAAAGTAAGAAATGACAACAAATTCACAACCTTCACTTATTATAAAACTTTTTTAGTGATTACATTCATTTCTTAAGATCTGACTATGATTTTTGCAATATTTATTGACTGTATTTGTGTGTGTGTCATGTTATATTATTAGTGATCATGGATGGAGCTCTAGCTAAGGTACAGGTACCTGCGTTATATTGTCGTCTCTGTGATCATATTGTTATGTTCTTCCTCTCCTGCATGTGGGGTTTATTCGCTTTTTCCTATATCTCTCACGTGCTTTGTCTCACTTTTTTCCCTCCTTGATCGGCTAAGCTCCACCACCACAACTTTGAAAACACGATCGCATAATTTCAGTTACTTAAATTAATGAGTTTTGCTTTGATTTAAGTCATCAAATACTAAACACAGACGCGTGGTATTATATTTTCATGTTGTTGTTTTAAGAGTGGTCGGAGTTGGAAGTTGTCTCAGAAATATCAAGATTTATGCATCATTTGAGCCGACCAATTAAACCAAGATCATTGATTATCTGAACCATGCATGCGTGTATGTATTTGCACAGCTCATTTGCCCAATTTAATTTCCTAATGCATGGCTGATATGAAACCACTCTTTTCTTGGACCACACTTGGTATACACATATATTTCTTTAATTATGATCTTAATCCACTTTATTTCCCATGTACTTTATAATTTTTGCCTAAATTCTCCTTGTTAATGGCACAAAAGGACATTTTGCCAAGATATAACCTCATGTCTCCTCTTATGAAGGAGGTTGTGAATCATAATCCTATCGTGATTAAAATAGAGGTGTGCGTAGTCCCATCTCCTACAGGGAGAGGAGAGTAGTTTTAAATTGTTAAAATAAAAAAAAACAATTAAAGAGATTTTTCAGCGAGGAGGTAATTTTACAATGCAAATCAATATAGGTTCTTTAGGGAAATTAAACAATACACTTTTTTTTTTTACAAATAACTAATTTAACCAATTTTCTTAATATTTAAAAATTAGTTATCAAGTTCTCATATTAAGGACCATATGGGGCATAAAATAACTGAAAATCATCATCAAGCTATGTGCCCTTAATTAGGATATGTATAGTTGGCATGACAAGTCTAGATAATTAAAGCTTTCACGTAATTGCTTTATATATATCACAGTCTAATCACTTGATGTTAACAGCTGAAACTGTTCTTTAAACACTACAAATGAAACAAAACTAAACTTACCCACAATTAATTCCTTCACAATTACATACATACATACATGGAGAAAACAAAACAATATGTGCGAAGAGGTTAACTGAGATGGCAAGTATGGAGCAAGAATGAATGCAGGAACAGTAACATCATGACTTGAAGATGTAATCGTACATATAATTAGAATAATATATATGGTTGGTGGGTGAAGGGTTAATATAGCTAGGCAAGAAAATAAGAGAGAGAGAAATATATAAGTGAAGCTGGATATTTGGGAGCGTGTTGGGCGGAACCATGGCTAAGCTCATATGCTTGTGTGGTCCATTTGGGTCCATCTCTTATAACTCCCATGCCTTGTCTCCCTCTTCCCTATCACTTTACTTACATTACTAATTAATTACTTACCCCCCTCTCAGTATTCACTCATCAACAAATTTAATTAACTTGGCTTACTTTGTTGTATTTATGTCAAAAGAAAGTCTCACATCACATGACTAAATATAATTACTATAGTTAGCGTGTGAGTGTGTGCTAATAAAAGTCCTACATTACTTATTCTCAAGATATTTTAGTAGATAAAAGGCAGTGTCGGGTGCTAATTAAGTTGCTATTAGCACATCAAGCTCTTGAGTTTTTGAGCTCTTTTCTCCCACTCACCCACTGTTCTGTTTAGTTATATATTTATATCTTTGTTGTTCTACTTCCCTGATTTTAGTATAGAAAGAACTTATTAATTTATCTTACATAACGGAATAATTTTTAAGGGCAATGTCTCCAGCATGACTCGAGCTAAGTTTTATTAATTTTCACATTTGCCTTTCCCCACTACATAATTAACGCTCAATATTCATTTCTCACTTATGCTAGGGTTTGCCTTCGATCAACTCCACCCAAACACATCTTATTAGAGAGATTCACTGATCCATGGAAGATTGCGATGAATTTAATGAAACCATGCAGGGACGTACTATATATAGGCAGTGGTGGAAATGAATTTTAGAGATACATATATATAAACTAGCCACTACATGTGTGTGAATTTAATAAGAGAGTAGTAATTTCGTTCTCACCTACAAGGCCTGATCACAACATGTACAATTATAAATTATATAAGCAAAGGGGTGAAACCTAAACAAGAACATATTCTCTTATTGTACAAAAACGGTATGAACACGCATACAAGTGATAGAAGCTATATGAATATATAATACATATATAGTAATATGATCATGTGTCATTATCTTTCATTATTCTCTCGATCAACCACATGGACGCTGACGTAACGTGGACTGTCCGGTGAACACACAGGGCTGTATATATATCTTACTTTTACGCAGCATGCACGTGTACGTAGTACAGCTGAATCAAAATATACGATGACAATGTTAATTAATGAGAATTCATAAAAGAGAAAAGGGAGGAAATAATGGGTTATTGTGCATAGAGGATCATTTGGTGGGATTCGGACGTATATGGTGAGAAATGATCGAAGGGATATGAAGAAGATGTTGATTGCGTGTGAGAGTAAGGGAAGTTGCATATAATGCAGATAGCTAGAAGCATCTTGTGGTTCCAAACCTTACACACATGCTTTCCCTCTATCTTTATTTGTTTTCTTCCTTCCCCTAATCCCACTATATATGTTAACATGTCATGTGTTTGAACTTCTTCTCACATCAGCTACAGTTGGACTTAATCATATGTGTATCTGTATATGTTTGTTTGTAAGCATAAAGGTTACTGTCTAATTTTGTTCTAAAAGTTTTGAGGTAAAAGCTGTGAGTATCCAAAAGTTTCTTTCTTTCTTTCTTTTTTTTAAGATTAATTTCGCTCCATAAGTGTTGTAAAAAGAGCAAGGTCACGCCCCTTGCTTTTAAAATATTAATGGTCTATTAGGATGTATCAAGAGAAGTCTCACGTTGATTCTTTTCCCGAGGTTCAAATATGAGAGCTGTAAAAGCCTATTAATCCATCAGCCTGCCAAACAGGCCGCACCATCTGTAGTAGTATATATGTTCTTCTTATTCTGAATTCCATCGATAATTGCTTGACTTTGCATTCGTGTTCTAATGGTATCCATCTGTATTTTTTCTGTAACCCATTCATCCAACGACTTTAATACCATGTTAAGATTAAAGATGATTATTATAGGAAGAGACTGCCTTTCTCTTAAAAAAAAAAAAAAACACACAAGTCAATTGATGAGACATACCTCGTTTTCTTATATATCTTTAATTTAATGTCAAACTAATAATTAATGTGCTTGATGCATGGTCAGCATTACAGTTATGATGAATTTGCTCATTTTTTAATATTTTTGGGATAAAATTAATCTAAAATTTTTTTTCGTAATACCTACAGCTCCCACACACAAAAATTTAATGACAAAATTATACCTTAACCCTGTGCCGAATGACTCATAAACTCACCATCTTGAAAAAACTTGATTCAACTAGTACTTGTATGTGAAGGAAACTTATGCTGCCAACCATTTAAACTCGTTCATTTTGGGTTGACCCTAGTTAGACAGGAACTTGACTAGATGTAAAATGTCCCATATTGGATAGAGTTGGGTTTAGACTTCAAATTCACTTATACATCATCTTCTACCTTTTGATTCATTGGGATTACTCTCATTGATATGTGATTATGAATCTTAAAATACAGCACAATAAAAATATGTAGCATTTGGTTTAAAATTTTAAGATACACATAATTGGGGGTACATAATTGTATATATAGTTATTTACTTGAAACCAACTCAATAAAAATAAGTATTGAACATTATAAAATAAATTACATGCATGAATAAAATAACTAACATAACCCCCAAATAAAAAAATTTGGCTATTTCTTCTTGACACAAAAACATCATCAAATAAAGCCCACAGGCTTCGTTATTGGATGGATACCTCATATAAAAGCCCTTGGGACCTATTATTTATAAGTGATTCCATGGGCCAAATAGGGCCCACTCTGCTCATTATCAGAAATCAGAATATTATATTCATCTGACTGATGGGCTTATGGGCTTAAAGTCCAAAAATAAAGTGGTTTTGGACCCATCAAGCAGTACCTTGAATCTGGGGAAAAAATAATATAATTTTGATTTGAAAGTGGAATAATGAATAATCCAACAAAATATTTTGGAAATAGTTACCGATTAAGAGACATTGGGAAAATACTTGCCAATTCAACCACAACATTGCAAGATCTGGAAAATATCTAAAGTTCATTTTATTAAAGAGAAATGAATTTCTCCTCAACAAGATTTGTTTGAAAATCTATCACTTGCTCCATCGGATTTGACCTTTTTAAGGCAAGATATGCGGTTTAGAAAATTTAATTGCAATATTCGTTTTCTTTTTGGCTGAATTATTCAAGTGTTTAATTTTAAATTAAAAAATATTTTAATATTTGTCCTCTTTAATTTTATGGATGCATTAATTTTTAAATACGACTGGTAATATGGGGAACATGATACGGGATCTGGGATGCAGAGATCATAATTAATTTTTAAAATGTTACATTAACCAGAAAGAACGATGAAATTGTAATTTTCTTAACGGTCATCTAAGGTTGATCAAGTTAAATTTATCATAGTCATGAAATATTTGTGCTGAAAACTATATAAATACTTGGCATTGTGTGATATTGATTTTTTTTTAATATATTTGTTTTGCATATCTCTCCAACTGTATTATATATAATTATTTTACACGGAGTAATTTTGAAGAATAACTAAAGACCTTGTAAAGAATTACATGATGCCATAATAAATTTCAATAATACTAAATTTAAATATTCCTTAATTAGAGAGATAGACACTAAATAATTAAGGTTATAAGCGATACAGGTGTTTAAAGTGTCTCGATCTAGTCCCAGACATTTTGATCTGAAATTTCTCATCCTATTCACCAGGACATTTTGGGACCGGGCTATAACTTAAAAACTTTCATGTCACTTGACTATATTGTGGTTAGGCAATGAATTTAACTACTTAAAACAACATTAGAACTTACAGCAAATTTTGATTCCTCCCATGATTGAGTAGCCTAATTTACGCTACTAGCATGGGTTTATTACTATAATGAATTACTGAAAATCCACCATTACTACTCTTCAATTACTAGCTAATTACATTATTCCCTTTATGCATGGAGCTGCTGGTCTCACCCACCTCCATCATCACTTGAGGCTTATATTCATTATTGTCATCAACATCTTCCTTCACTCCTCTCTGCATTCCCTGAGATGATAAAAACAGAGACTCTGACCGTGGCGGCAGTGGTGGCCGGGGAGGTGGCGGCACCACTGAAGGTAGTTTAGACAGTAAGGCATCAAGGCTGCTCATTGAAGGACTTAAATTCAAGTATGGGTCATATTGAAAAGGTTCTGGCTGTACATGTGGCCATTGTTGATCTGAAAATCCA
Organism: Albizia julibrissin; assembly: GCA_037074505.1. NCBI lineage: Eukaryota > Viridiplantae > Streptophyta > Magnoliopsida > Fabales > Fabaceae > Albizia > Albizia julibrissin. The sequence continues at coordinate 35,195,858 of CM073488.1, read as the reverse complement.
TAATAACCTAATGCATAAGAAGAAGAAGAAGAAGAAGAAGAAGATGACGATGATGATGGGTGTGGTAATAACACTCCTGGGATGCTTTCTATGTAACTCAACTTTAATCTCAATTGGACCACGTAGCTCAGATCTTCTATCACCTTCTCAACTGCTCCCAGTTGTATAACTCCTTCTCTTACACCAATCAGTGCTATGGTCTGCAATATATATCATCGATCTTATTACTGAATCTTATGATATATGGAGATGAAGTGGGTAGTGACAGTTTCATATATACCTTAATACCACATTGGAACTGGGCTTCCCAAGTCCTTGGATACTGTAATAAAACAAACATGATGAACAGTTGATGGATTTGACATTGAATTTATGGTTATTTAAGTACACCATCCCTCCTGTCTTTAATATAACCTTTTTTTTTTATAAAAAATTAAGGAAGCTAAATAAATTATTTAATCATAGTATATGTGTTGGGTATAATTAGATTATATATCAACTTATAAGTCAAACAAGTTAGTTTAGAGAATAATGATAAATAGAAATATTTTAAAAAATTTATTTAGCTTCATTAATCTTTTCAAAAATTTTAATTGGATCTTATATTAAGGAGAGGAGGCCGTGTATATTTATAGACACATGGGGTTTTTTGATATCTCACCAAGTTGATTTCTTGATCTTTAATAGGTTCGCTGTATATCCACTTGTGGCTGTGATCTGCAGCAACTTTTCCTATCAACCTGCTGGCACCATCAAACCTAATTAACTAACTTTTCTCCAATCTCTTATAAAACAAAACAAGTGGGGAATAATAATAATGTCGATGATGCAGTGCAATGATTGGGTAATTATTAGTTTACTGGTAATTATTGATATTCTAGAAAATTAACTTAATTACCCTTCTCCATAGTTATAGATCTCATGTGACATCTTGAAGAACAGTTCAGGTTGCAACCCTTGATAGTAATTCCCATTGTAAACACATGATGAAGCTTCAAAATTGCAGAAACCATCTTCCCACGCCATTATCCTGCATGCATTATTTAACTTTTAATTACTAATTAACCCATTTCAATAACAAACTTAAACAATATAATATAATTACAATGAAGATAATTCAGAAACCAAAAAAACATACAGTACCAGTTCCTTCTGTTCCCTCTTGATCTGTCATAAGCCCCTTGACCTACCCAATCCCACCTGTACAATATTAACCAATCCAACCATGAAACAAACAAACAAACATGTCATCAGCACAAAACTATAATACTATGATAAAGTTTGTGTTTTAAAGTGACAAAATTAAATCTTGAGGCTTACTTGGGTGGAGGGTAGTTTCTGGGCAAGATCCTCCAGAAAATAGCATATACCCAGTGGGAATTTTGATGGTGGCACAAGCTTCTGAGTGTGTGTTGAAGAAGATGTGTAGCAGCCAATGGACTGACTTGCTCTTCCATATTAGCTAGCCTTTAGTTTATACAAAACCAATTACAGATTCTGATCTTTCTCTCCTTCACTTTCACTTCCACTTTCACTCCTCCTTTATATTTATAAACCCACCAACCAGGAAACTTCACATTTATTCCTCCAATTCTCTCTCTCCTCACACATTGGTTTTTTTTTGTGAAAGTTGAAATTAATACTCATAATATCTTATGCTTTTCTGGGACCCCACCAAGTCTGCTTCCTCCTCAGTTTTCAACATCTTTCTTTGAAATTCATATTTACCCAAGTTCATGTACAGCTGTCAGAAGCAAAAGCCACCATTGTTACTCACACAATAATATAACTATTATTTTTGCATTTTTGACCCTTTTACACATCGGTCTTAGTTCAAGGCATTGCATAAATTTTCATGGGCTAGGTACAATTTTATTCTGAATTTTTTATGTAGGGGCTTTGGGTATTTCTAAGTTATTTTTAGATCAATATTACTTTAAAAATATTAAAATAGGAGAAAACAGCCCTAACCGTTAAAAACTTAATATTGATCACCCTTAATATTTTTAATCATTAGGGGTGACATTGTTCCTTTTTTAATACTTCTGAGTAAAATTGATCCAACAAAAATTTCTGGATACTCAAAACTTCTGTACGAAAATTTATGGGACGAAATTAGACCTTGACAAATTCATTCATACGCGGAAATGGATTTGTGTTTGTGTGAGTCATTTTTGTGTGTCACCTAACGTTCAGTTTTCTGACACTGTTTAAGGTAGCTACTGACTCTAGTGCCAGAAAAAAGTTCCTGAACTGCAACCATATATCAAATTCAATCCAACCACATCAATATACCGCAGGGTCATAAATTTTGCAGTGGATAATTAACTTAGCATCTGTGTTTTTCTTTTCTCTTTTGCCCCCCTTCCTTTCTATACTCTATATATATTATCATAATTATTATTACCTTGTTTGTATAAAGAGAGTAGCCGAAAGCGAAACAACAACCTTAGATAATTGTGTGATATATCACACTGCTTTAATTTATTAATTATTGCAGTTGCAGCATACTGAGTCAAAAGCCCGGAAACCATGACACTACTCAAGAATCTTTTTTTTTTTGTTTTTTTGTTTTTCAAAATTAAATAACAAGATTACGTATATTTACTTCACTGCTGGTTTTTTTATTCATCTATTAGAGATAATAGTACTGGTGGCCCTTGTGATGCCACAATGTGCGAGAATTATGAGCGACTGAGGAATTCTTGTGGTCTCCTTGCAGAGAGTGATATAGGCCTTGTTTGATTCTGTGGTACTTTTTATGCTTTCAATAATTGTTTTATAAATTAAAAAGAGATTGTCAATAGTTAAGAGCTTCTTAATGCATGACTGAAAACCTAGGCAAAACCTACTTCTATATCTGCGCAATCTTAAGAGCTTAATGAAAACCTAGGCAACCTAGGTAAGCAAAGCTCAATTATAGCTCATATGAAACTTCTCACACTCACATTTGAATATCCTAAGAACAAGATATTTGTTACCGAAACAAATTAAACAACCAATATATCAACCATCTTCATTTATTTATATACATGGCGTGACAAATAATATTGCCACCACATGCAAGTCTCCATGATTAATTTTCTATATGGATATATCAAACAAAATGCTTCTGTATTTTTGTCTCCGCCTGTGTTTTATGTTTGTTTGTACCACACACACACACAGGTGTCAATCATGAAATGGTGCAGATAGATAATAATTGAGAGGAGGTGATGTTATACATATGTGTATTAATAATTAATGGATTTAGTTAAAAAAGGGCTAAAGTGAAGGTGTACGTCGCTAGAGATGTTTTTCCCTTCACTATAACCATGTTGGGTTAGAATGGGAAGGATATTATTACTATTGGGCATATATATACAAGGCATCGCGTGAGAGACAAGAGCGACAGAGTTAGAGGGACGACTCTGCAAAAGGTGATGATGTAAGCATCCTCTTTGGATTTTATTGGGAGAGAGCTGTTCCACTCCCCCCCTCACACACACACACCCACACACAATTATTGTCACATAATGTATGTTAACATGTATTAGTAAAGATTGGTCTAGTTGGTAATCACTTTTGCTTATAATTCATAAAGTTATGAATTAAAATCCTATTATCAATGCAATTTAATTTTCCTAAACTTTTAGTTTAAAAAAGAGGTCAATATATAATCTATAGTCTTTTAAATTTATCCTCATTTTGGTTTTGGTTCTTCAAATTTTAAATAAAAGATTTTGATCCCTCAAGGGGAAAAATGATCTAGATTTTTATTTAATGATAGGGACCAATATTTTTAAAAAGATGAACTTGAGGGATCAAAAGCTATAGTTTAAAATTTAAGAGACTAAAATCAAAATGAGAGAAAACTTGAAGGACAAAAAATTGCGTTAACCTTTTAAAAAAATAATGTATTTATATATATTTAAAAAAAAGTTGGCAACATATAATTTATGCGGATGAAGTTAATTATATAAGAAATTTGGTCAAGATTATTAGGTGTCTGTTGAAATTGTAGCAAGGATTTTGCCTCACAAGAGACTAAAGTGTATGTTATATATATATATATAGACGTGACAAGAGGAAGAAAACCAAACACATGCATTTATTGACGAAGTGTGTGGTTTTCTTAATAATATGTCTCCAGCTAGCAAACAAACGTGTTGTCTCAATTAATACTCTTTTGGGATTTTAATTTGGTTGGCAGTTTTTTGGTATGATAGTTGGGATTAGATTTTCCTTATTAATTGGCTCACATGATATATATTACACTACTACTATTCATATTATGCTTAATGTTGTAAATTATTCATGATGGTCTTCTTACATTTCGGAAAGTGTACTTTAAAAATTATTTTGAAGGATATCCATAAGTCTACTTGACATTCAAAATCAATCTCATTAATTATATTATCTTTTTTAATTAATATGGTGTTATGCCATTCATAAATAACTTGTATTTGATTTTGTCGGTGGCATTATACTAATATATATAGGACCAGACTCTATCAAGTTCTAGTTTCGTTCAGTCGGGACTAGGTTTATGTACCATTTAGTGGATATATATTATTGCCTATATATAACATTCTTGAGAGATAACCAAAAACAATATTTTGTTCTTAAGAAAAATAAAATTAAAAAAAGACAAGAAAATACTAGCTATTTGAACTTCAAAATTCAAAATCATCATTCTTGCTGGCTACAAGAGTATAACAATTAACAACTTATTTTATTAGAAAGTCGTATTATTAGAATTTTAAAATTTAAATGATATTTTTTTATATATATCTTTTTCCTAAATTAAAAAAAACACATGAATTGTTGAAAATAAGCCTTTCATCACAAACAAAGATGGGATCAAAATTAAAACTCAAAACAATCAATATATATATATGGTCAGATGCAAAATGAATATTGGAAGCTAAGTACAAAAAATGAAAACTTACAATAATTTAGGTGTTGGGGGGTGAATGCACGGAATTATGGCAGAGCCGACAAATATGGGTGGAAAAAAGCTGTAAAATTAAAGTGAAAAAGCCATTGAAACGTAACGAAGCTGGATGCCACACCACTTCCATCTTTTCATTGAACATATACAGATATACTCACTTTGTGGATCCTCAATATATATATATATATATATATATATGAAGCACATTACAATGATGTTTCATTTATTATATAAATATATAACAGCAGAGAATGAATTTAGGTTTTACTGTGTTAACTATAATTAGTTGAGGCCTCTTAATTATGAGTGGTCCTATATGAAAATGGCAGCATGCATTTATGTAGGTACTTTTATATATCAGTACTGAAAGCATTGATCGCTGTTACTATTACTAATCCTATATATGTAGCTACTCACGGACTTGTTTATCGGGTGAGCCAGTTCTGCGATGTTAAAGTTACTAGTAAACTTTTTTTTTATTATATATATATATATTGTTGAAAGTGGGAAGTCCCACATCGTGAAATGGAAGAGGGAGGGGGTAGAGAATTTAGTATAAATAGGAGGCCCCCCTCCCTCCTTCAATCATCCCTCAACTTGCCTTCTTCCTTCTATAAGGCATTTTGTATCTTCTCCTCTCTTATAGTATTTCACTTATAAATTGTTTAGAGTGAAATTAGATTCTGGTATTTTCCTTATTGTTGTCTTATTTATTATTTATTAGCTGCTATTAGATATAGTAGTTGTGATTTATTATATTATTAAATTACTTCTAGAAACTTTGTTTTCTAGTATTGTGATTTTCTAGTATAATCGGTTACGCTCTATATATCCCGCTTTCGCAACAATTGGTATCAGAGCCAAGGTTCTGTCTGAGTATGCTCTGTGGTTGCAGTATAATCTGAACTTCCACATCAGAAAAGAATTACCTTGAGGTTTTGCATTTGCAGCTATTAAAAAATATTTGGAGCAGAAATGGCGGACAAAAAGGTTGAAGAATCCACATCAAGTGTCAACAATTCGTCGTCGGCATCTTCGCTTCTGACGAGAATTATGCCCAATGCGAAGTTTGCAGTTGAAATTTTTGACGGATCGGGACATTTTGGGATGTGGCAGAGCGAGGTTCTTGATGTCCTTTTTACACAACAATTAGATTTTGCTCTTGAAGAAAAGAAACCAGATAAAATGGAGGAGGAAGATTGGAGGATCATCAATCGTGTTGCTTGTGGTACTATTCGATCGTTTCTTTCCAGAGAACAGAAGTATCCATACACAAAGGAAACTTCTGCTTGTAGATTGTGGAAGACATTAGAGGATAAATTCCTGAAGAAAAGCAGTCAAAATAAGCTTCACATGAAGAAAAGATTGTTTCGCTTCACTTATGTTCCTGGTACCACAATGAATGATCATATCACCAGCTTCAACAAGTTGGTAACAGATTTGCAGAATTTGGACGTGACTTTTGAAGATGAAGATCTGGCCTTGATGTTGTTGGGATCACTTCCTGATGAGTACGAGCACTTGGAGACTACTCTACTTCACGGCAAAGAGGAAGTATCTCTCAGAGATGTTTGTTCTGCGCTATACAGCTATGAACAAAGAAAGAGGGATAAACAAAGAGGTGGAGAAGCAGAAGCACTAGTCACAAGAGGGCGTGCTGAAAATCAATCGAGATCAAGGAAAGGGAGATCCAAATCGAGATCCAGACCTAGTAAGGATGAATGTGCCTTTTGTCGAGAAAAGGGCCACTGGAAGAAGGATTGTCCAAAGTTGAAGAATAAAGCCAAACAGAACAATGGGAAGGCTGCTATGGATTCAAATGTAGCTGATTGTGATGATGAAAATTCAGATTTTTCATTATCTACAACGACGTTGTCAAAAGCGTCAGGCGTATGGTTGTTGGATTCAGCTTGCAGTCATCATATGTGTCCTAACCGAGACTGGTTCACTGATTTCCAAGAAGGAGGATGTGGAGTCGTCCACACAGCAGATAACACTTCACTTACTGCATATGGCATTGGTTCAATTCGATTGAGGAACCATGACGGATTGATCAGAACATTGACAGATGTTCGATATGTACCAGATTTGAAGAAAAATCTCATTTCTGTGGGAACTCTAGATTCAAAGGGGTTCAAGATTACTGCAGAAAGTGGAGTGATGAAGATACTTTCTGGTGCACTGGTGGTAATGAAGGGTATCCGGAAGAGCAATAATACGTATCACTATCAAGGTAGTACGGTTATTGGAATAGCAGCAGTGACGTCCAGTGATGAGAAGGAGGTAGAAGCAACAAGGTTGTGGCATATGCGCTTGGGACATGCTGGAGGAAAATCCTTAAAAACTCTTTCAGATCAAGGGTTGTTAAAAGGATTAAAGCATTGCAGTTTGGAGTTTTGTGAGCACTGTGTGAAGGGGAAGCAGACAAGGGTTAAGTTCGGAACAGCTATCCATAATACAAAAGGTATTTTGGATTATGTTCACTCTGATGTTTGGGGTCCTTCCAAAACACCATCATTGGGAGGAAAACACTATTTTGTAACCTTTGTTGATGATTTTTCCCGAAGAGTTTGGGTGTATACGATGAAGACTAAGGATGAAGTATTGGGAATTTTTCTCAAATGGAAGGCGATGATAGAAACACAAACAGGCAGGAGGATCAAATGTCTTCGTACAGATAACGGAGGAGAATACAGGAATGATCCTTTCCAGAAGATTTGTGAGGATGATGGCATCGTCAGACACTTCACTGTCAGAAATACACCACAGCAGAATGGAGTGGCAGAACGCATGAACCGGACTTTGCTGGAGAAGGTTCGGTGTATGTTGTCCAATGCTGGCTTGGGCAAAGAATTTTGGGCTGAGGTAATTACATATGCGAGCCACCTCATTAATCGTCTACCATCTACTGCTATTGGTGGTAAAACACCGTTGGAACAATGGTATGGTAAACCTGCTACAGATTATGATTCTTTGCATGTATTTGGCTCAATTGCATACTATCATGTGAAAGAATCAAAACTGGATCCGAGAGCAAAGAAAGCTATTTTCTTGGGGATCACTTCTGGAGTCAAAGGATATCGTTTATGGTGTCCAGAGACAAAGAAGATTGTATTTAGTAGGGATGTTACCTTTGATGAATCTGCCATGGTGAGAAAGGTAGCAGCTGAAGATACCCAGCAAGGTGATAGTGTTTCAAAGCAGGTGGAGTTTGAAGGAAAGATGATTTTTCCAATACAAGGAGCAGACGGGGAAACAAGACAAGACTTTCCTGAGGTAGAAGAAGAGCCAGTTGATAGGGAGGTTTCGACTCATGAACCTCAACAGCAACGTGAATCAATAGCAACCAGCAAGCCAAAACGAACAATAAGAAAGCCTACTCGTTTTGAAGACATGGTGGCTTGTGCAACCTCAATTGCAGCTGATGACATTCCTTCAACTTATAAATGGGCTATTCAGAGCTCAGAAAAGGAGATGTGGAGGAATGCCATGAATGAAGAAATGCAGTCCCTTCATCAGAATGGTACGTGGAAATTGGCCAAACTCCCCAAGGGTAAGAAGGCAATTGGTTGCAAATGGGTATATGCAAAGAAAGAAGGATTTCCTAACCAAGGTGATGTGCGCCATAAAGCAAGATTGGTAGCTAAAGGCTATGCTCAGAAGGAGGGAATTGATTACAATGAGGTATTTTCTCCGGTTGTGAAACATTCCTCTATTAGAATTTTGTTGGCTTTGGTAGCACAATTAGATTTGGAACTAGTTCAGATGGATGTAAAAACTGCATTTTTAAATGGAGACTTGGAGGAGGAAATCTACATGACTCAGCCGGAAGGATTCAGAGTTGCTGGAAAGGAGAATATGGTGTGTAAACTTGAAAAATCGTTATACGGATTGAAACAATCTTCGAGGCAATGGTATAAACGATTTGACAAGTTTATGTTGCGACATAAGTACAGAAGAAGTAGATACGATCATTGTGTCTATTTGCGGAAGCTTGAAGATGGATCCTTTATATATCTCCTTTTATATGTCGATGATATGTTGATTGCTTCAAAAAATAAGGCAGAAATTGAGAAGCTGAAGGTTCAACTAAAAGGGGAATTTGAGATGAAGGATCTAGGTGAGGCAAGGAAAATTCTCGGTATGGAGATAACAAGAGATAGAGAATCAAAGAAACTCTTTTTATCTCAAAAGGAGTATTTGAAGAGGGTGCTAAATCGTTTTGGTATGAATGAGAAAACGAAGTCGGTCAGCACTCCACTTGCCCCTCATTTTAAGCTAAGTGCTGATATGTCACCAAAGGATGAAGATGAACGAGAGTATATGTCAAGGGTACCATATGCAAATGCCGTTGGTAGCTTGATGTATGCAATGGTTTGTACAAGACCTGACATTTCACAAGCTGTTGGAGTTGTGAGTAGGTATATGCATGATCCAGGGAAGGAGCATTGGCAAGCTGTGAAATGGATTCTACGGTATATTTGTAATACTGTAGATGTTGGTTTGGTTTTTGAGCAGGAAGGTGATCGATCTTTAGTTGGGTATTGTGACTCAGATTTTGCGGGTGATTTGGACAAGCGAAGGTCAACTACTGGTTATGTGTTTACTTTTGCAAAAGCACCAGTTAGTTGGAAGTCGACTTTACAGTCAACAGTTGCTTTGTCTACCACAGAGGCAGAGTACATGGCGATTACAGAGGCTGTGAAGGAGGCAATTTGGCTTCAAGGATTGCTTGGAGAACTTGGTATTGGTCAAGAAAGCATCGTAGTTTATTGTGACAGTCAAAGTGCTATTCAATTAGCAAAGAACCAAGTTTACCATGCAAGGACGAAGCACATTGATGTTCGATATCACTTTATACGAGAAATTTTGGAAGAAGGTGGAGTCATGATACAAAAGATACGGACAACTGAGAATCCTGCTGATATGCTGACAAAGGTTGTGACTTCTGTCAAATTTCAACATTGTTTGGATTTGATCAACATTGTTGAACATTGATTGTTGAATTGTAAGCATAAATTTGTAATTAGAATAAATTAGGAATGTGGGAATTTTCCCAAGGTGGAGATTTGTTGAAAGTGGGAAGTCCCACATCGTGAAATGGAAGAGGGAGGGGGTAGAGAATTTAGTATAAATAGGAGGCCCCCCTCCCTCCTTCAATCATCCCTCAACTTGCCTTCTTCCTTCTATAAGGCATTTTGTATCTTCTCCTCTCTTATAGTATTTCACTTATAAATTGTTTAGAGTGAAATTAGATTCTGGTATTTTCCTTATTGTTGTCTTATTTATTATTTATTAGCTGCTATTAGATATAGTAGTTGTGATTTATTATATTATTAAATTACTTCTAGAAACTTTGTTTTCTAGTATTGTGATTTTCTAGTATAATCGGTTACGCTCTATATATCCCGCTTTCGCAACATATATAACAGCGAAAAAGTTATATATCATCATGAAGCATTAATTTCTTTTTCAATATGAATGGATATATATATATCCTTGAAAATGAATTAATTAAATGCACCCCCAAATAGTCAAATTGAAAGTGATTGATCAAACTTTTCATATTGACAAGTAATAACATCCACTCCGTACCCACAATATTACACATTTTCAAGCTTTCACTTCTTGAAGGTGTTTACACATCTGCTATTGTGTATGAGCGTGTGTGAGATACAGTCATGTTCAGCTCAATATCTAGGGCGCGAGCGAGCGGACACAATGAGTTATCGTACGTTGTGCATTTGGGACAAGTAGGACAGAACTAGCTAGTTGGAGGAGAGAGGTCCACACTCCACATCTAGCCTGTGATGTTTTTTTAACATCGATCTACTAAAACAACGTTATAGTTGTGTTGTTATATGTTAGAAACATAGATATAGATGTCGTTCCAAATCCCCAGCAAGCCAAGAGCTTTCAAATAATAATTGGTATATATATTCCTTGATAGCCGTATGAGTACGTAGTTGGTGTCTTTTCTGGATTCTATATATTTTACCTAATATCCGAAATGGGTTAATACAGGTCTATATTGGTTGGCGTGAAGTGCGTGTCAGGTAATGGGTACGTACAATAATACAGAGGCGAGCATGATTCCTTATTAACTCATCGTTCAGTGTATAGCTTAGCTAGGTACAGGGGTAAAGGTTTGAGGTTTGGGAAGGGGGACTGCGTTTTAATTGCATGTGTTGATAATATGTCATGTCAAAGTAAAGTTGTCACGATTCTTAATCCTACCAGAATCATTTATTTATTTCGCTGCACATATATCGGGGCAATGATTGTGTATAAGTGACAATTGATGTGATCTTTTGTTGGAAAATACTAATATGCGCTAGACCACTGCATTTAGACTAATTCCACACGGGTTAACATTAAATAGGTTTGAGTTAAAAACAAGTATATTAATATGAGTCGATATTTAACTAACCTAACTCATAATTTTATGTTAGCCCATCCAACCCCTATAATTTTTCTTTCTTTTTTTTTAAATATTTTATACCAAGCTTTTTAAACTTTTTTTTAAACATTATATTGAATTTTTTCTCTTTATAAACTTAAACATTCATCACAAGTTCACATATAATAAAATAAATATAAATCCAAAAGCTCTCATTAACATTTAATACAATCAATAATTAATTGATATTAATGGTGTTTGGTTATACAATACATCTAGAGAAGTCACATATTTTTTTTAAAAAATAAAATAAATAAAAACGATCCAACCCGTCACAGGTTGGGTTCATATGGGTTTAGGTAAAAAAGAACCATATTAAAACGATCTCACTTTTGTATAACTCAAACCCCCATTTTTTCGGGGTTGGGCGGGTTCGACCCACAGTTAAAATACTAACCTGATCCACTCTTGATGTATGGATCAGGCCAACTAACAGAAAAGTCTGGGTATTTACTATGTAATGTGATCGGGTTGGTCCTCCGGTTTCATGTGGATACTTTAGTGAGTCAATTAGATTCTAAGTATGCCTGAAGTTTTTACATATTTTAATTCAAAAATTTAATTTAGATTGATAAATTTATAGTTGGTCCACTAATTATAAATGGTATAAATTTTTTTTTTGTATTAAATCAAATTAAAACACTTAATATTTTTTAGAGTGAGAATATGTTGATAGGTAGGTGAGGGAGAGTGTTCCCAAGGGATGGTGGTGGTTGAGTAATGAGTGATTAGGAGTTCGTGGGAGGGGAGATAGGGAACATGTGTTACGTGTGGACATTTATATCGTGTTTATTTAGATTAATGATTGGAATCTTTAAAGATAATTTTTCAATCGTAATTTACAGTATATGAGGTAAGTATATGAAATGAGTGTTATCTTAACTTACGTGTATAAGCACTTTTGGGCACTATACAAAAAACCAGACCGGCCGGTTCGATCGGTTGAACCGGTGATCGGTCCGACCCTAATAAATAATATATTAATATATAGAAGTTTAAAAATCTTTGTTTTCATCTATAGAAGTTTAAAAATATATTAATATATATATTACCACTAATAAATTGTAATATTTTAATATGACCGATCCGACCACTAGATAGACCTTGGTTGATCCATTGATCCTTGAACTTATACCGTGACTGGTTCATTGCCCGGTCCGATTTTTTGTTCCTTGCTTTTGGGCCTCCCAATCGCCCAACCAAACACACACATTATACTTGTTTGGAATAACGATTGGAGTCTTCAAAAACAGCTTTTCAGTCATGATTTACGATATACGAGGTAAGTATGTAACTTGAGTGTTATTTCGACTTACGTATATAAACACTTTTAAGATCTCAATCATGATCCCAAACATATTAATTATAATATCAAACAAACACCATCTCCATGCTCACCCTAAAAACCCGAGTTGATTGACACCTGTCCCCCACCCCCACCCTGGATGATCTTTTCCCTTCTCATCTTATTAATTACATGTAATTTTTAGTGCTCCATTCAGTTTTTTTAATCAAAGCTCAAAACTATACGTTTAAGAATATAATTAAAATTAGTTAAATATAATAAATATATAAGAAATAAAATATTTTTTTAGAATACTCTTATATTTATAAGGGACAAGTAAGAGAAAAAAATAAAATAATAATTAAAGAAAATATGAAAGATAACGTAATATGTGAAAAAGATGAGGAGAGAGTAGAATTAATCAAGGGCAAAAATGAGAGTAAAACACATTAAATGTCCAGACAATTTTGAAAGAGACATTATAAAAAGGAAAAAAAGCAATTCAAATTGCAGTACATACTTTAAAAACTTATTAAATTTTTAAAAAAGATTAATAAGTTTTCATTTTTATCTCTACACATGTGTACATACTTTAAAAGTTAAATAACATGTATCAATATTTTATGAGGAAAAAATAAAAAAAAAATGAGTAATTTTTATTAATGCATATTTTATAATTAGGGCTAAAATTTTTTTTTTTTTCTCCGCATTATAAAATATGATTGGATTTTAAACTATCCTCCTGCCTTTTAAACTGTCCAGTTCACTTAGTGCTCCCATTCATGAATCCCAGTACTTTTTCTTTTCTTTTGTCTTATTGGATGCAGCAAAAGGACGTCCCTCATGCTACTTATTTATTGTACTTATCAAATTACTATTTAGCTAAATTTCTGCTTCATTCGAATTCATCATCCTTCATAATTCATTTCATAACCCGTGAACTGGATCACGATGTTTATTAGATGACCCATGATTTGATGTGACGCATGTAAGGCTTAATGGGCTTCCATAAAAAGGCCTTTATTGGGCCTGAAGCCCATGTACTCAAACCCTATGGCCCTCTCTCTCCTCGTTCCTTCTTCCTTCCTCTATCACAGAAAGCGACCTTCGCTCTGAGATTGACAATGGAGGTAGATTGTTTTTGTTGGAATATAGCTTCTCCACTAAGGTCCAATCCCAACAGCATTGGGATCAAAATATAAATAATGGAAAAGCTTGTGTTGATAGCCATAATATTCCATAATAGTGTTGTGAACCGATACAATGCAACTTTTGATGAGGAAGGGGTACATCGGTTGAGGAAGAGGCACGTGAAACCTTCTATATATATGTGTGTGTGTGTGTGTGTGTGTGATTTCATAAGGGTGCAGGGTTACGTGATATAATACACATAAATAATATATTTAATTTATTCTCTTCCTCTGAAAATTATTTCCCCCTTCTTCCTATATGTGTTGTATTTACTATGCATTCATAATCATGTTTGTAACTGTAATCCAGTTAGTGTGGGTAATTAATTAGAGATAAAAAATCGATTTCCAGTAACAATTTGATTTGCAAGTATGAGAAGGTGGAAGTGAGGCAACTGATCAGCCATGCAAAGTGTATTGGAACAGTGTTAATGGAGAAAATAAGGGAAGGGCAATTGGAGGAGGATTCGTGTCGCAATGTGTTTGTCTCATTTTTAATTAATTTTCCCTTTTCTTTTTTGTTTCTTCTTGTGCTTCTCTTTTCTCAATCTCATGCGCATTTCATTACCCCTCCATCATTGCTTAATCTCACTTTATGTTTAATTTATCTTATTTGCATCACTAACTCTCTTTATGCCTCCTCCTTCATCATTATGATTCTCATCTTGCCCACCTTAATTATAGTCATTAGTCACTGCTATTTTTATTTTTATTTTATGTACATGTATATGTATGTAGAGTTATTATAAAAGCTATTAAATCATTTATTTAAATTTCAATAACTCCATGTGTTATATTTGTCGATCTATGTGTGTGTAATGATGTTATTTTTTTTATCAAATATAATAGTGTTATTTACTATAAAGTTGTTTAGCAAGCATTTAGATTAACTTATTTTAAATGATTTTGCACGGTAGGAAATAAATATGAGAAAATTTTTGTCTTGTAGAATTAAGAAAAAATACTTTTGTGATTAATACTGGTTGTCTTATATTCTGTGAGCATACATACATATCCCGTAAACATATTTTTCAGACTTCACCTACACACTTCAACTTCTGAAATCTCATCTGATTATTTATTATTTGTTTTTTTTGGTACAATTAATAATGCCGTATCCCATATTATATTATATTAGTGACTAATTAATCATTCATACACACACACACGTTGTGTGTGTGTGTGTGTTATTGAGAAACATAACGCATATATATGGGCATGTGGAAGAAGGGACCTTTGTACGTTGCCATGTTCACTCCTTTAGGAATGGTCATTGCTCTTGCCATGGGACTTTAGAAGGTACGTGTGTGCATAATGATAAGAATTGTTTGCGTGTGTGTGTTCACAAACAGTCTGCTTGCTAATTGATTCACAGGAATCAACATGCACACAGGTTAAAGGAAACACTATTGACTCTGTTTTCATCGGTCAGACAATATGCATGAGCGTAATACTTTGTTCTAATGTAGGATCGGTGCTCCATGTTCTAAAACCATAAAATAAAAACAAAAAAATAATTAAACTTATCGGTAAAAGGATATAGAGTTATAAACACTCAGGTGTTAATGGTAGCAACTCAGGTGTTTGAAGTAGGATTGAACACTCTGATCAAAGCAGCCACCGACAAAGGTATGAGTGACTATGTTTTCGTTGTGTACTCAAACGCCATGTCTCTCTCTCTCCTCCTTCCTTTTTCCTTCCTCTATTACAGAAACCGACCTTCTCCCTCTATCCCCACCTCAATCATCTGCAGAATATTTCTTCTCAGCTTGCTCAGGTATGCATGTTTGTGTTTATATATGATCTTTTTTAGTTTCTGTACTTACCAAGGGGGGAAAAAAGGCTCTGTTTTTGTTACTTATTTGCACATGAATCTGAATTCTGATGATTTGTGTGGAATTTGTGGTAGTTGTGCAGCGCAGACATTGGTATATGTCGGTGTTGGATACAGGTCCCCTGTTCTTGCTTCAGTTATGTCTGATCTCTCCCCTGTTTTTACCTTCCTTCTTGCCATCGTTTTCAGGTAATATATATCACCCACCATCTCTTTAAACGTGCAGAAAAGTCCTAAACAAGAGAGTTTAATCTTCCACTAAAGCCATAGTTTAGGTTATGTGGTTTCCAATGTGAGATATAAGCTGGGATTGCTTTTATGAATTGAGCTTATTATATAATTCTGATTCACGTAAATTGAGATAAATCTATTTCACATATTTACCTTATAGACCGTAAAAATTATTTCGTATTCCGTGAATCACAATTCATAGGCACTTATTAGGGACAATGATTAATTGCAGATATGAGAAGATGGAAGTGAGGCAAGTGAGCAGCCATGCAAGATGTATAGGGACAGTGTTGTCCATTACAGGAGCTTTAATGGTGACTCTTTACAGAGGAGGAGGTAATTCCAAGGTTGAAGAAGACGATAAGGGAATGAGGGCAATGGGAGGAAGCTACGTGTCACAAGATGAGTGGATTCTTGGAGGCATACTACTTGCACTTGGCAGCTTCTGTGTTTCTCTCGGTTTTAACATAAAGGTATGGTTAACTTTTCCATTATTTGTGAGGTCTGATCTTTTCATTTTTGTTTGCTGCTTCTCTTTTCCAATCTCATGTCATGTGGGGGCTGCTTATTCATAACCCTTCAGTTATTGCATAATTAATCACACTTAATTAATGCTTTATCTAATTTACACATCACTGCCTCCCTTCATGTCTACTTCATGTCACTAATTGTGTCTCATCTGATCCACCTATTTATATATACAATCAGGTTTGCCATGTGTTCTTTTTCTTTCACACCAGCATGTGAGGTTAAATGCTTATGAAAAAAAAAAAAAGGGTTAAGTTGTAAAAAGTGATTTTTTTCTAAAAGTGTGTTTAACAACAAATATTTTTTTGAAGGATAAAAGTAACCATGAACTTCTAAAAAATATATAAAAATATATATTGATTATTAGTTGATCATTTGTTTGAATTGTTTTGATTGAAAATGGTGATACGGCTAATGATGTGGATGATTAAGAAACAATCTAAAATAATAATTTATTGATTAGGCAAAAGAAATTAATTTCTACCTAACCCTTTATCTCCAGCTCATCACTTTATTTCTTCCTAATCCTTTCTCTCCTCTTTCCATCTAACCATTTATCTTCATCTCATCACTTCTTTAGAAAGAGAGGGGGAGAGGAGATCGGAAGGGTTTGGGGAAATAAAGTGATGCGGTGGAGATAAAGTGTTAGATGGAAATTAATTTTCCTTGTCCATCCAACAAATTGTTATTTCAAATTAGAGAAATACTTACATATTTCAAGAGTACCATGTTATCTAAACTCTATCTAATAAAAATATACCAAGTCATATCATTTTAATCATAGTCAACTGATGACTCATTTGAAAAAAATTCAAATTTTATCTTTTTTTAAAAGAAAAAACCTCTTGATTTAAAAAAAAACTAAAACAAAATAATCAACCAATATTTTTCTTAAAAACAAGATACAATTTGATTTTTTTTAGATTACTGATCAACCAACTAGAATTAAAATGATCTGAGTTGTTATATTTTCATTGGATATAATTCAGATAATGTGGTACTCCTAAAGTATGTAAATATTTCTCTTTAAGTTGTTTCTTAATTATCCACATCATCTCCAATGTCACCATTTTCAGTCAAAAAATTCGAACAGTCTACTAATGCTTAATGTGTATTTTTACACATATTTTAAAAGTTCATAGTTACTTTTACCCCTAAAAAAATA
Organism: Albizia julibrissin; assembly: GCA_037074505.1. Taxonomy (NCBI): domain Eukaryota; kingdom Viridiplantae; phylum Streptophyta; class Magnoliopsida; order Fabales; family Fabaceae; genus Albizia; species Albizia julibrissin. The sequence goes on along the minus strand of CM073488.1, from coordinate 35,178,229 downwards.
TTTGTATTGGGTGCACTTTTAGAAAAATCTCATGTGGATTTTTTGCACATTATTAATCCTTAAACATTTTAAACAGACGATTAACTAACGATCAATGTGTATTTTTGTATCTATTTTGAAAGTCAATAGTTATTTTTACCTCTTAAAAAACATTTGGTCTTGGGCGTACTTTTAAAAAAATCTCATATATATTTTTACACCTTATTTCAAAAAATAATACAGATGGAAAAATCCTACTGAAACGATGAACCTAAACTTAAAGATTCTAATAAAGATTAATATAAGATTTGATCCTCTTAGTTTGTATTATTTTAGTTTTTGTTTCTGAAGTTTTGTTTTAAAGTGATGTTTTTGGTCCTGTAAGTGCACTAGCACCATTAAACATCAATTTGAAACTTCATGAACCAAAACCAAATTATAGATAAACTATAAAGATTAACAGTTATACTAACTTTCTAATAAACTTGACCTAAGTTTTGTATGTATCTAAGTGTGTGGGTTATTTAACCATTCATTTAAAGTTGACAAGATCTGCGTCTTTCATCAGCTACTCCATGTGTTTCGATTCAAAAAAAAAAAAAAAAAAATCATATAGCAGGAAATTAGTCAGATATTTATGGAATAATTTTGTACACTTAAAAATTATATTGATTGAATTATAAATTTATCTTGAAATTATATTGTAAGGGACCGATATTTTTTTGTGGAATAATTAAAAAAAATGACACATGCATCACGTTATGCAGACATGGATAATGAAGGAATATCCAGAAGTTGTAATGACAGCAACCATTTCATGCAGCTTCGTGGCGATTCTATCCTCCATTGTTGCTCTTGTTGCTGAGAGAAACAACACACAAATCTGATATTATATTCTGTAAGCATACGACAAACAAACAACAAATCTGATATATGATTATTTATGATTTTGTTTTGTGTCAAGACGCTGCAATCAGCACCCGAAGCATTTTTCAGGTGCGATTACTATTCTGAAGTAGTTTGTGGTTTATTCAACACCTTAAAGTATTTTCTTGAGATGCATTTAACACAGAAAAGTTATTACTGAAAACATATTTTAAGGTGTTAGTGGATACACCTTCACTAAAAATATTTTTTGAGAGTTAATAGCAAGGTTAAATTACTCTAAAAAAAAATACTTTATAGGGAAAATTTTTCCTAAATAAATTAATACTTCAACAAAAAAATGACGCCACAAAATATTTTTAAGTGTTGGCACAAATAAAAAAATAATTCAAGGTGTTGAATGCAATTTAACCCTCCCTTTTGTTTTTAGTATATTTAACATAATATCCCATATTACTGGCTAATATATAACTCATTATATATGTAGGGCATTATTGTGGTAACAATGAGAAGCATAACGTTAATATGGGCATGTGGAAAGAAGGGACCTGTGTACGTGGCCATGTTCACTCCTTTAGGAATGGTCATTGCACTTGGCATGGGACTTTTAGTTCTAGGCGAATCTCTTTCTCTTGGAAGGTATGTTTGTGTCGTTTATAGCAAAAATTATATCTTAAATACAAATTATCCCAAAAATTTCATATTTATAACTACGAGTGGAAATAGATTAGACTTTAGTTAAACAAGCCTAAGTCTAATACAAAATTTTAAAACCTGATAAACCTATATATATAAGCTTTTTTAGACTTAGTGTAGACCACAACTACTGGAATGACATGAAAAATCCAGACCTGAAAAAGGAGAGAGCCTGTGGTGGACATTTGGGAAAGTTGGGCTGATCGGGTGTCTTCATTCAAACGACAATATAGAAGAAGAACAAAATGAAGTAAGAGGCGGGAGAGTTGGGAAAAGAGTCAAGTCGATCAAGCAGGACAATCGGGAGAAGTAAAATGAAAGACAGATTTGGCCAAAAAGAAGCAACGCTATGGATACCATGACTGATCACCATCGAATCATCGATAAAGAAGAATTCAAACAAGCACAAGTAGAATACATACTAGGCTTGAAAATCTGTGTCTCTAAGGCTATATATAACCCTTTTAAGTGAAAAGCCAATTTAAAAGCCTACTTTATGTTCTAAATAGGTTTTGAGGCTATCAAAATATTACATAATGATTTAATTAATAAAATAAGTTTAATTTAAATTCACAATACAATTAAAATAAAGATAAATAGACCAGACCTTTAGGCTAATATGTTATGCCTTATAAAAAAAAGGTCTGCATGCCTGGCCTATTTGTTTGAATAGGCATAAATTTAAGTCTAATCTAAGCTAAATAAGCTTATGACAAGAGAATGACTTTCCACCTCTATTTATAAGTCAAAATTTTATATTTCTAAATTGAGTTGTGATTTATAAATCAAATTTAATAGGAAAAATTATTCAAAAATAACTCATTAGAAATTTATTTACCAAATGAGACATTCGCTTACAAACAATCTTCTCGTGTGTAAAATATATTCTCTTGTGTTAAAAAAATCTTTCATGTGTTTAATATATATTTCCTATGTATGTGCGAACAATCTTCTCTTATGTGCAAAATTTTTTCCCTAGGTCCCAATTATAAAATAAGTTTCTAATGAGGTCTTTATGAGCAATTCTCCTAATTTAATAACCCTTATTTACAAGTCGAGTTGCATATTTGCTGCTCTAGGATACTTTTTCCTAATATATATAGTTGTAGTGTAATTATTAAAGGATCAGCGTGTAAAAATATCTATAAAACTTTACTAAAGGTGCATCCAATATTATATACTTTTTGAAGGTATAAAAATACTTATGAATATTTAAAATTGGAGAAAAATACCAGGACCGTTAAAAATAACTTAACATCGTGACTTTTTGTGGTGGAGCTCATATTATTTTTTATGTGCTATGTAATGGTGTTAAATTATATTTAAGGGTATTCCATTTTTCTCCAATTTTCAATATTCATGGGTATCTTTATACATTCAAAAAGTATATATTTGAAGCTGAAAGCGGTAATAATTTATTAGTATTTTTATATCTTAATCCGTTATCAAATGATTGTGAATAATTTTTCCATTTTTTTTGCATTTCTTTTTGATGACGCAGCGTGATTGGTGGTGTAGCAATATCAATAGGGTTTTATGGCGTTTTATGGGGGCAGGCTCAACAGGAAAAGATGGCTTTAGAGAGAAAAGAAATATGTGGCCTTGTGTCGTCTTCTTCTTCTAATGCAGCACCTCTTCTGCAGAATCAGAGTGCATGAAAGTGAAATGTTATCACTAATACTCCTTCGCATTTGTTGACTTGTTTTAAAGAGATTAAAGAAATTAAAGAAATTATTTAATCATATCATATATTATATATCATTAGATTATATATAAATTAGGTAAAATAGTTTAAAAAAATGATAAATATAAATATTTTAAAATAATTTAATTAATTTTTTTAATATCTTTAAATAAATCAATTTTATCTTATATTTAAAACTGAAGAAGTATAATTTTTCAATAGTAATTGAAGTATATGCAGCATATATCCATACACGTACGCTACTTTACATTTATTTTGATACTTCAAAACTTTAAATTATACTAGCAGGAATTACTATTAATTAGTCTCTTTGCTAGTTGGTACAGAAATCGACATTATGTCCAATGTGTGACGGACAATCAAACTAAATTTATAACCAAATCTATCAAGTCCTCAAAAAGTTCAAGTCTTCAAAAGCTATGTTGGGGCCAAATCATTTTTCGGCCTAAAGTCACAAGCTAAAGCAAAAAAACCAATTTTTGGGGCTTTTGATTTTTTTTGCTTTTAACTTCTATTCATATTTGTAACTAACTTTCTCAATTTTTGTTCATTTGTGAGTTTGAAAGTTTGGGATAATTCATGAATATTCACTCTCATCCCAACCCATTGTTAATGTGCATAAAAAAAATAATGCAATAATAAAGTAACGTTCCAACTAATATACTCCCTATGGTCCTTATTTACATTTGTCAATATTTTTTTAATATATTCCTATTGATACACCTTCAATAATAATTAAAAAGGAAAGGGATTGAAGAAATTAAGGAAGATACATGACTAGGGTGTTTTAAAAAATTCATGTCATATTAACTAACTTAAATTCTTAATATAATTAAATTAGATAAATATATCTCATATCAAGAATCAGAGAGAGTCATAAAAGATATACTATACATATGGATTTGAGAAAAAAAATATGCAACAGGACAAAAGGTAAAGGGTAAAGTAGCATTTTGCACCCTTGTACTATTTTTCAGTTGCATCCACCACCTTAATCTTAATTATAATGATGCATTCAGTATTATAATGTTATTATTATTTTACTTTTGTGCTTTCATCTTATTCTTATTTATAATGCATCTAGTATTATAAATGACAAGTAAGATTGGGGTGCCCAACGTAACTAAAGAAAAATAACGTCATGGGGGTGCTAGACGCACCATAAATGAGATTAGGATTAAAGAATAGCATCAAAGTACTGGATGCTACTTTCCCGTAAGATAAAAGATACACTAATCTGATATTATTTTTGACAAAAAAAATATTAGAGACACATCTGAAATGTGGAAGAGTTTATTATTGCATGGTTGAAAATGAAAAGACCTTTTCTCATAAATAAGGCTATTAACCTAATTAATATGTATTAACAATCTAGCTAGGATTTCTTAAACATCAGTTAACTGTAATTGAAAAAGTTCAAACCACATCTTCCAAAACACTATCATGGTTAAAAGGATTTAAACCACAATTAGAAACAATCAATGATAAAAAAATATTTCATAAATCCTCAACACCGTCAAAACACAACTTTTTTACAAATTTCTCAAGATTAACTCATCAGGGTCCAGGGCAAAAAATCTGCCCATAAACCCACTACAATAAAGTAAATACAAGACTAATGATACAACCAGAATTAGGGTTAGAAACCTAGCCAAGTAGCCCTCATCGTAACATATCATTGAACCCCTCAACATCAAGGTTTAACATAACAGAACATAATATTAATGTAGTGGATCTACGAAATTGTTGAATATACAAGTTAAGGCTTCAGGCCTAATAAAATCCTCACAGATAAATAAAACATAGTTCATAATGAATATAAAGATGTGGGTCCTAGATAACAATATGATAATAATTACAAACCAATAAGATAGGAGACCTATATAGGCTACCAAAGGTTATGTCTCAATCTACGTCTCTTTGCCCTTAATCAAAAATAAAGACATGCCTAAAAAATATTAAATCAATGACAGGGTGAGACGTAAAGTCTCAATAACCAAAATTAATTTAATAAGTATGTAAGAAAAGATTACAAGTCAGAGAAATATGTTTACCTAACATAATAATATATTCTCAATAATTAAACATCGCATAATATTATCAACAATTAGAACCATCCTAACTCATCCATCCTTCTCTTCCTTATATCTTTTGGATGTGGTACAACCTATCAATGCTAGTATACCTAGCTAAAGGTTAGCTAGTTATTTCAAGATTACTGCCCCTTCCCATGCCACCATTGATATACCATAACAGGGAGGTGTCTATCCAAAACACTTAACTCAATATTTGAGCCAAGAATGAGAAAGCCAATAGACACAATTTCACCATATCTCTTCCATATAACCCAACATATTCCATAACAGAAAAATGATATATCAATACAGTTTTTGGAAACATTTACAAGATTATTATTCCTTATACAACATTCCATCACAAACATCATAACCATAACAACAGTAATAATCTTAATAATAATCTCCACTCATATATATAAGTTGAAAAATACAATGCCTCATTGAGCTAAATTCATATTCAAACATATACGTAATTTTTCAAAACATATACAATTAGTGTAGATGAAAGTAAGGTTTAGAAAACATCTTATAGCCCAAAACAAGCATATAGAATAAATTAACCCTGGTTACCTCAACTCCAAGTTTAACCTTAACTTGAGAAGCAAGGTACAAGCAATTTCCGGTCACAAGAAAGCTCTACATATCAATGTAGATACCAAGCAATCACAAGCAACAATAAAATAAATAGATTAATACAATTCAACTTCCAAAAATCCAATTTCCTCTACAATCATTATCCTCAAATATTCAAATTTCCTTAACAATCATTAACCTTAACAATTCAAGTCACAGATCACTGGAGCCCAAATTACTCATTAAAATTCTTAGATAATCTCTATACTATACTCTCACATCAATAACTCAATTTTATAAATTAAAGTTTCACCTCTAACACAACTATAGTTATAAAATCGACAATATTAACATCCTAGATCAATTAAATCTCTTTTCTAAGTTATATGAGCATAACTCAATCATTAAACAACTCTTCAAATATCTACATAATCAAAACTATATCAAACTCTAACTCAAATATCAAATCATAACTTATAATTTTATATAGCTCAAAATCTAACAATGTAAACCGATTAAAATTTCAATAATACCTCTAAAAACCAAATTTAATCTGTAAAAATACCCTATAAAAACCAATTTATGATCTATTTATAAAAGAAATTGATTATAAAATCATAAAACAATTAAATAATAAATCCAAATAGATTAAAATTAACTATTAATTATTTTTTTCATATTTATAGTTATCTATTATTAAAACTCAAAATTCTAACCTCAAAATTTTTAGGGAGAATTCCAAAAAAATACCATTTAAACTTCAAAATCCCAAATAGGTGATTTAACAATAAAATGATTTGTTAATTGCATTACCATTCTTGTTAATCCCATTACCGAACTTGTTAACGGGATTTTGAAGTTTAAATGGTATTTTTTTGACATTCTCCCAAATTTTTACCAATCAGCATAATATTACCCTAATTAAAAAAAAAAACATAAGGAATAACTTTTATAAAGGAAATTTTCACCGAACTCTCACCCTCTTACTCTCCCTCGCGCTCCCAAATGACGGTGAGAAAATGAAGTTTTTTTTGGGGGTTGGGGCCAAGTGCCCCGTTACTTATATTATATTTTTATATTTATTTTTTGTTTTTTTCATTTATTTTTTTTATATACAATCATATTTTAACTAAATCTCTTTTTTTTTAAATTTCAATAATTACCTGTTAAATCTATTTTTTAGAAATATTTATCTCCTAATTATAATTACATTTTAAAAATAAAAAAACAAGGATGTTACAGAAAATGTCAAAAGTGGAAGGTGTAGCGCAAGTATATCAACTTTGTCTTGAAGCAATGATGGGAGAAGCTGAGAGTGGAAAGAGCAAAATATAATAACAGGAAAGAAAACTAAGCAGAGGAAGGAGGGAGGAAAACAGAGCATAAGAAGATCAATAATGGAAGATATAAAAGTAGCAGTGTTAATGGTAGCAATTCAGGTGTTTGAAGTAGGATTGAACACTCTGATCAAAGCAGCCACTGACAAAGGTATGAGTGACTATGTTTTCGTTGTGTACTCAAACGCCATGTCTCTCTCTCTCCTCCTTCCTTTTTCCTTCCTTTATTACAGAAACCGACCTTCTCCCTCTATCCCCACCTCAATCATCTGCAGAATATTTCTTCTCAGCTTGCTCAGGTATGTATGTGTGTGTGTTTATATATGATATTTTGTAGTTCCTGTACTTACCACAGGGGAAAGAAAGACTCTGTTTTTGTTACTTATTTGCACATGAATCTGAATTCTGATGATGTGTGTGGAATTTGTGGTAGTTGTGCAGCGCAGACATTGGTATATACTGGTATTGGATACAGCTCCCCTGTTCTTGCTTCAGTTATGTCTGACCTCTCCCCTGTTTTTACCTTCCTTCTTGCCATCGTTTTCAGGTAATATATATCACCCACCATCTCTTTAAACGTGCACAAATGACCTAAACAAGAGAGTTTACTCTTCCACTAAGGCCATAGTTTAGGTTATGTGGTTTCCAATGTGAGATATAACCAAATAACTTTTATTGTTTTAGCCCATAAACTAAAATGATGAATGCCTCCCACACAAAATGGTGACACACACACACATGCGTGCATATCTCCTACAACATATATAAATGGGAAAAATGGCTATTTCAAGAATTAATAACTGATGCACTCCGTAAGTATACGGGTCAATTAATTTTTAGGCATTAAACTTTCAAATTTCTTTTAAGTTAAGCGAATGTAGTTTATAATACACACACACATATACTCTAGTGCGAATGGAGTGAAATTAAGCTGCATTATTGACATGGAGGTATATTATATTATTATTTGAAGATATGAGAAACTGGTAGTGAGGCAAGTGAGCAGCCATGCAAAGTGTATTGGAACAGTATTATCGATTACAGGAGCGTTAATGGTGACTCTGTACAGAGGTGAGGAAAATAGTAATGGAGATTCCAAGGTGGAAGACGATAAGGCAATAAGGGCAATGGGAGGAAGCTTCGTGTCACAAGATGAGTGGCTTCTTGGAGGCATTCTACTTGCACTTGGCACCTTCTGTATTTCCCTCATTTATAACATCAAGGTAGGGTTGGCGGCTTAATTTTTCATTTTTGTTGCTGCTAATTCTCTTTCCCATGTGGGGCCTAGCCCTCAATTCTTGCTTAATTAATCGCTCTTTACTTTTAATCTAATTTACACATCACTCTATATAAACTCCCTTTGTGTCTCCTGCTTTCATATAATTGATTAGTTGATGTGTGTTTCTCGATCATCTTGTCTACCTTATCGCCGCCGCCATTTATATTTTGTCTTCAATTCGTCAATCTCATTTTTTAATGTAATTTACACTAAAACGAAATGTTATATTTCTCTTGTCTTTAATATAAGACATATTTACATTAGATTAATCAAGTTAGTTGAAACCCTTGATCAAATCAAAGGGAGTTAGTTAATATGAATTTTATTTTCTAAAACACTTAATCATCCTCCTTAATTCTCTCATTCCCTCATCTTCTTGGATATTATTGAGGAAACATCAATAGAGATAAATTATGAAGAAAATGAAAAATATAAAAAATATATCCTATATTTAATATCAAGATCAACTCCTATGATATGTCCTATATTAAAGACAGGAAGGAGTATTGAGGATCGAGGGAGTACATATATAATAAGAACCGGTTTCTCTACTTAGCAAATTAAGCAGATCTAGGTTGTTTAAACCTGATTTTGGATGGTCTCAATATGAATGTTTTTAAAATGATAATTTTTAAAATAAAAAAAATTATTTTCTGAAAAAAATAATAATTAAGAGATTATTTGTATTTTATATTCTATACCCATTAATTTTTTTTAAAATATAAACTTTTAAAAATTTAGATCCGGACTGTATAAATCACATCTGAAGACTCATATATGTTTAGCTTTGCTTAGAAGGAAACCAGTTCCATATATAATACAACAAACTTAAAGTCAGGTTCGTTAACCGTTAGATCCATTGTTCTAATTAGTTTCTACCATGGGTCCTATTTTTTTCAAAATGGTACATACATGTGACAAAATCTGATTGAAACAATATGGATGGATGTATTGATTATATTCCCTCCAATCTTTAATATAAAATATATTTATTAAATTTGATTAGATTAAAGAAGTCAGTTATGACATGTAATTTTTAAAACACCTTAGTTATCTTCCTTAATTCTCTTATTCTTTTTCCTTCTTGATTATTATTGAATTGAAGGAGCATTAATTAATAGAAGTAAATTAAGAAAATAATGATAAATATAAAAATAATGTTTTATATTAATGATCAAAATCAACCTCTAAATATGTCTTACATTAAGGGTGGGAGTAGTAAACTTGACCTTAGTTTTTATAAGTGTATGTGGGGTGAATGTGATAAAGCTATTTAACCAATTATTCAAAGTTGATAAGATCTGCTTACAGCTACTCCGTGTGTTTTGATTAAAAGAAAAAATGACAAAAAATAATCATAAAGCAGGAAATTAGTTGCAGTGCATATATTTGCATTGATTCAATTATAAGAATATGGTATATACCTTATGCAGACATGGATAATGAGGGAGTATTCAGAAGTTGTAATGACAGCCACCATTTCATGCAGCTTCGTGGTGATGTTATCCTCCATTGTTGCTCTTCTTGCTGAGAGATATAACCCACAAGCGTGGACTCTTCGCCCTGATATGGAGCTTGCTGCTATCTTATATTCTGTAAGCTAAGCATATATAAATCAGATACGATTATTTATTACTTCCTCCGATTCTAATAAATATAAGAGATTTATTTAATTTGTGGAAATTAATGCAATATCCCATATTAGTGACCAATAATTCATGATTGATATATATATGTAGGGCATTATTGTGGTAACAATGAGAAGCATAACGCATATATGGGCATGTGGAAAGAAGGGACCTGTGTACGTGGCCATGTTCACTCCTCTAGGAATGGTCATTGCACTTGCCATGGGGCTTTTATTTCTAGGCGAATCTCTTTCTCTTGGAAGGTACGTGTGTTTGTGTAATATAAAGCAAAAAATTATCCTTACGTCCCACGTTAAAAATAAAATAAAATTGAATACAGATTTAGCTTGAATATTTATAGTTTCAGTTTGCATCATTTACAAATCAAATTCAATAATTTATATTTGCAAGTCGAGTTGCGTGTTTTACCTAGGATCTACAGATGATTTTTCGGAATACTCCATTTGATATCCTTAACATAAGATATATTTAAGGAGTTGATCTTTGTTTTAAATATAAGACATATTTTTCATATTTATCAATCTTTTTTAAATTTTCCCTTGTGATACACCCTCAATAATAACTAAGGAGGGGATGGAATGAGGAAATTAAGGAATGCGACTGAGATGTTTTAGAAAATATATGCATATTAACGAACTTAACCAACTTCCTTAATCTAATCAAATTAAGTAAATATGTCATATATTAAGAACTGGTGGAGTATATATATAGTTGCATCAGCGTAATTATAACATGATTGTGAATAAATTTTGAATTTTTGCTGTTTGTTTTTGATGAAGCAGCGTGATTGGTGGTGGTGTGATATCAATAGGGTTTTATAGCGTTTTATGGGGGCAGACTCAGCAGGAAAACATGGCTCTTGAGAGAAAAGCAATCTGTAGCTTTGCGTCTTCTTCTTCTTCTTCTAATGCAGCACCTCTTCTGCAGAACCAGAGTGTGTGAAAGAGAGATATTGTTATCTTCACTTATTTTTCATTATTAATTAATGCAAGTATACTCAGCATACACGTAACTTGCTTTACCCTTTTTTGGGATATAGTTCAAATAATAATAAAATACTCCACGTGTGTTGGCAAATACCATCCGGTTGACGATTTTTAAGAGATTTATGAAACGAAATAAATTAGTTTAAATTATTTATATTTATTATTTTTTTAAACTAACTTATTTGACTTATGAACTAATATATAATCTAATGATACAATATATGTTATGATTAAGTAATTTATTTAGCTTCCACTTCAAATTTTAAGCTTGCCTTGTTAACTATCATCAATGAGAAGTTTCAACTATTGCATGGTAGCTGGATTTGGAGTCGCACACTTATGAGTTATAAGCTAATTTTTTATTATTTGAACCAATTTTTGTTGACTCTGTAAATTAGTTATATAACTCTTACAGTACCTTATGATCCAATAACGATATGTGATCAATTTGGATAGCAAAATTCATAGACACATAAAAGTATTAATAAAAGCGTTGGTCCTAATGAAAAGAACTATAACCATATTTTAAGCATAACGTTTCAAGTACATGTTTGTAAGAATGCAAAAGATACTTTTGAGAGAATTAATTCACAGTAAGGCGAACTCGAGAATGTTTGAATTTGATCCAACAGTATTGGATATCATATAACTCTATTAATCTGCTTGTGAATGTTGGAGTGAAACCTGGGTTGTCATATAGATCCGTAATTATTTTGCAGATATGAGAAACTGGAAATGAGGCAAGTATGAGTAGCCATGCAAAATGTATAGGGGACAGTGTTGTCCATTAGATATAGAAGGTTTTCCAAGTTGGAAGACGATAATAAGGCAACGGCTATGGGAGGGAGCTACGTGTCACAATATGAGTGGATTCTTGGAGGCATTCTACTGGTACTTGGTATAGCTTCTGTGTTTCTCTCATTTTTAACGTCAAGGTAGGGTTAGCTTTTTCTTTTTCTTTTCCCATTTATGGGGTCTTTTCATTTTTGTTGCTGCTTTTATTTCATCATATATATATATATAACTCCTCAATTATTACTTACACTTTACTTTTAATCTAATTTATATATATACACATCCATCCTTACGACATTGACGTCTCTCTTTATGTCTCCTCCCTTCGTCATTGTGTGTTTATCTCCGTCATCTCGATTCTTGGCCGCCCACCTTGTATCGCTCATATTTTTGTTTATATATGTGTGTTATTAATTTATAAAGTTATTTAATCATTTATTTATATATAGTTGATAACATCTTCGTCATTCATCAACTACCTATGTTTCAATTGGGGGGGGGGAATAGCAGTAGGAAATGACTCAGATATTTTCTGCAATAATTATGCTTAAATTGTATGTAGTTGTGTATGAATAAAAGGGTTAAGGTGGAAAAAAAAACTCATGAAACCTTACAAATCAAAGCATAAATAACACAATCGGAAACATATACGACCCTATGAAAATAGTCGTTGAAAGGGTCAAAAAATGGTTGTTAAAAATATCTTTTGTAGTAGTTATAATACCTAATGTCCACAAAAAGTAACAAATGTTATATCTTATATTTGTCCTCTTTGATTATTATTGATAATACATCAATAACGGTAAATTAGGAAAAAAATTGATAAGTATAAAAATTATATCTTATATGTAGAATTAAGATCAACTTCCCAAATATATCTTATATTAAAAATGAGTGGAGTATTTGTTTTTGATATATAATTACACAGTATCCCATATTAAATTATGATAGTGACTAATAAATCATTATTGATATACGTAGGGCATTATTGTGGTAACAACAAGACACATAACGCATATATGGGCATGTGGAAGAAGGGACCTGTGTACGTCGCCATGTTAACTCCTTCAACAATGGTATACGTGTATGCGTTTATATAGTATATATAGTGAAAATAATTCATCCGTCTCCGATTAAAATAATTAGATGCAGATAGGTTCCAAATATTTCATATTCGTAAATCAAACTTGTAAATTCATATATTATTGATCGATAAGTCTAGTTAAGTCACGTTATTTCACATGTCAAATTTATGAAAATATGAATTTCTTGAGATTAGTTAGTATTTAATTTTCTTATCTTGACCCATGAGTAATTTTATCTCATATCTATAGTTACAGTGTAATTAATGACCATGAATAATTTTTTTTAAAATTTTTGTATTTTTTATGTGGCAGTGCGATGGGTGGTGGGATAATATCAATTGGGTTTTATGGGGGCAGTCTCAACAGGAAAAGATGGCTTTAGAGAGAAAATTAATCTCTATGCTTTGTGTCGTCTTCTTCCCCTTCTTCTAATGCAGAACCAAAGCGTGTAAAAGTGAAATATTAGTATCATCACTTATTTTCCATGCAGATGTGCGCGCGCCCCCTCCGGTCTTGAAGGTAGGGATTAATTAAGGAGTTGATATTGATCATAATAATTAAGATTTATTTCTTTTCTGTATCAATTTTTAATCCTAAATTAATTTTATTAATATCCGCTCAAGAATAATCAAATAAAAAAAATGAGGAAAGAGACTTTAAAAGATAATTAGGATATTTTTTTAAAGCATTTAGTAGTACAAGATATTTCTTTTGCGGTGCTTGGTTTGGAATTTGATCCCATTATTTTTCAGGCTCTATGTGTACGCTTACCGTCCCAGAAAAAAAAAGTTAAAAAAGAAAAAAAAAAAGGCAAAGATGCTAAAAGAAATCACATCAATGCGTATGACTACTATTATGCTTTTGTTCTTCGAGTGAATGTGTTCAGAAACATGCTCAATAATATCTAACGGCCCCAAGCTGAATAGGAGAAGTGAATCACTGTGACTTTGGTTGGATCTGATCTATTTTTTTAATTTGTTTTGGTGCATACTCCCTCCTATCCCTATTACTAAGCCTTCGTGGAATATTTTTTTTTCATAATATAGTCACTTTTAAAGTTATTAGTACTTATTTATCAAATTTATACCATTTATTAATGCTTAAACATGATTTTTTTATATTTTTCTCTTTCCTCGAAAACCTTATTAATTGGGGTTAAAGATTTTATTAATTTAAAACCGATTTAATAAGTTAATTATAATTTTTTGGTTATTTGTTGAAAGACCTAAAGGAGTAATTTTTGAAGTTTTTTTTTTTTTAAAAAAAAATCTTAACTTTCTAAAGGATTTCATTGTATTTTTATGTTATTGTAGCACATTAGAGAAAATAAAATCAATATCCAAAGTGGATTTAGGGAAAAAAAATTCAAAACTGTCATATGTTTCATGCATTGTTCAAATTCCCGAGAAGACCTCTTTCTTGGCCATCAGAAAAATTTAAAAACTCATCATTGAGGCTAAATTAAACTAAATTGCTCTCTCTAAATTTTAATATAAGATTTAATTAGAGAGTTGATCTTAATTATAAATATAAGACATGTTTTTTATATTTATCAATATTTTCTAATTGACTCTTATTGGTACTCTCTTAACCACAATCAAGTAATAGAGATTGAAGGAATTAGTTAGAGAAGATAATTAGGGTGGTTTAGAAAAAAATATATCATATTAATTACATTAACTAAATTTTATAATATAATTATATTAGATAAATATGTATTATAGTGTAATAGCCCATTCAATCAATATTTTTTTTTGATTTTTTTGGCCATTCAATCAAGTTGACTTTATGAGTTATAGCACTTAACTGTGCGTCCTTTACATTCATAACAAATTCATAAAAAGGCATGAACAGAGTATAATAATTAAAATCACAGGTTTCCATCGAACAAATTCTGTGAGAAAACATGCCAAAACGGCAAGAAAACCTCATTTTCTTCCCGGTTTGACTGACAATTGAAAGGATCAGGATCCAATCATCGAGAGATCCCCACATGAAGAAAACCTCATTTTCTCCCCGGTTTGACAATCGAAAGGATCAGGATCCAATCATTGAGATATCCCCACATGATCACATGGGAATCAAAATTGATGACTGATAAATTTTGATATATTTAAAAATAATAATTTAAAATTTTCTTAAATAAAAACAATAAAGGTTCAATTTCTATTATTATTATTATATTTCCTTTTCTCTTTTTCTTAGCAGTTTGAATGTGACGTTTTTAGAGTCACCAATTTAAAAACATAGTGAGACTTAATATAAAAAAAAAAGTAAGTCACAATTGATATAAAAGGAGGAGAATGTATCTATATATTATCACAAATTACCCTCTTGAATCATAAAAAGAGAGAAAAAAAAGAGTTTGAGTTTCATTCTTCTTCTACATCTACATGAGAGAATAAGAGGATTGTAGAAAAGAAAAGATATTTGAATAATTACTTAAATAGAGGAGTTAGAGTTTAAAAATGAGCTTTGAATCATTAATATTCTATTTTTTTTTTTTTTCCTTTTGCTTGAGATTTTGGAATTAAAAATAAGTATTGGCTCACAACTAAGAAAAACGCACCCTCATACGACAGAGATTGACAGGGCGGCGCGGCGGTCCTCGGAGTCTTGAGGCAGAAGAAGAAGATATGGATGAATAAGTAGGTTATGTTTGTTTATAATAGAGTGATTGAAACTTTGAAGAAGATATTTTAAATGGTGATTTACGATATATAAAATAAATTTGTTTCTCATTTAGAATGAACCACACGCCGGAATTTTGAGTTTTTCAATCCATTACAACTCAGAATTAAAGGAGAATTAATGGGAACGGTAGTGGTTCTGCCATTTCTGGGAATGGTGATGGCGGAGTGTGCGCAGGTTGGCTTAATCATTGTGAGCAAAAAAGTAATGTCTCAAGGTATGAGCAGCCTTGTTTTCGTCTTCTTCTCCAATTCCCTCGCTGCCCTCCTTCTGCTTCCTTCTTCCTTGCTTGTCCACAGGTTAGCTTTCCTTTCATCTCATCCCCATAATATTTATCATATTGGATATTGCAGAATTGAAGCTCACTATCTCAAGATTTTCATCTTTGTGTTCCTATTTTGAGAAGATCTGAGCGTCCCCCAATCACAATTTCTACCCTCTGTGGATTCTTATCACTTGGCTTGCTCGGGTAATTTGATTCCAGCTTTATTCCATATCAATATCAAACTTCAAATGTGGTAAATTTTGGTTTCTAATTTCTGGGGTATGTCATTTTCTGGGTTCTTGAAACCAGTATTTCTTTTTGGCTCCAGCTATTTGGCGCAGGTATTTGGGTATGCTGGGATTTACTACAGCTCTGCTACGCTAAGCTCGGCCTTGCTCAACCTTGTCCCTGGTTTTACATTCATTCTTGCTGTTGCTTTTAAGTTAGTCTTCTCCTTCATGCTTGTGAAAATTCTGGTTTTTTTCTTTTTAATGTTTTTTTTATACTGTTATTGCTAACTGATGCATTGCTGCCTCAAACCGAGGCATGGGAAAGTAGTAGCAAATGCATTATATGGGGGATTTTCGATTTCATTGTGATCTGAGTACTGTCTTCACGCTTGTGTGCCGGTGAACTGAGAAGGGTCATGACGGGTGAAAATAGCAAAACAATCTTCAAGATTTCTGAAATGGTTGTGCTTGTCTTTTTATTGAGGCATGCCAATTCACTCTTGTCCAGTGGTTTATCATCTAAATATATACCTTATTTCTATATTTTCCTCATAGGATAAATGATTCTCTTACGTTAATCAGTTATGATATATAGTTTTAAGTCATGCCACTTTCACAGGAATAATTTGTTGCTCTTTTATATTTGCCACTCAAAATCACAAGTTGCATAGTCTCCTAGCCTATATTCAATTTTGTAAGGCTTTGCTAATAAGTTACATCTACTAGTGTCTATCTTGTGGCTACTTCACATAAAATCCGTTGAATCTTCTTGTAAGCTGGCCTTGCATTGAAATGAGTTTGAATACTATTGCTGTTCAGACTGAAACTTTTTGAAGAGAACTGGTATTATAACGAGCCTTTTACTCAATTGCTTATAAGATAAATATGAACTTCTCTGGTTTTCAAGTTATATATATACACGCGTGCTTACCAAAATAGCATCAGAATTCACATAGCCAAATATGCGCTTAAAATCAATTGTAGGCCAAATGATGACATAGCTGTGTTTTCAATCAGTTATTTAAAGCAATTTATTCATCTAAACTGAACTGATTGAGCTTGGTGGTTTCAGGATGGAGAGGTTAGATTGGAGAAGCTATAGTAGCCTAGCTAAATCGCTTGGAACCATAGTATCAATTGCCGGTGCATTTGTTGCAACTCTATACAAAGGCCCTGCACTTCTAACTAGGCTATCTCCTGCAAACTCCTCCCCACAGCAACTTTTCTCACAAGAGTCTAATTTCATGCTTGGAGGACTGTTTCTTGCGGCAGATTGTGTGATGGCTTCAGCATACATTATTGTACAGGTGAAAATCAGTATGTATTAATAAAGCTTTCATGATCAGTGGTTTCTAAAAACCTCTAACTACGATTTTATAATTCTGCAGGCTAAAATCGTAAAGAAATATCCGGCAGAGTTGATTATAGTATTCTTTTATTGTTTCTTTGTGGCCATTCTATCCGGCATGACCTGCTTGTTTCTGGAAAGAGACGCAAGTGCCTGGAGCTTACAGCCCAAGCTGAGATTGCTTGCAGTTCTATACTCGGTAATGGAACTATAAATAAATGAGTCTAAATGTTACTAGTAATGATGACTACCACATCACAAGACATGGTTAGTTAAAACCTCATTTGCAGGGGGTGTTTGGTTCTGCATTTCATGTCGGTGTTAACACATGGTGTCTCCACCAAACAGGACCTGTTTTCGTTTCTATGTTCAAGCCTCTAGGCATTGTGATCTCAGTGGTTGCAGGTGTCATCTTCCTAGGAGATTCATTCTATCTTGGAAGGTAGCTCTCTCTACGTGTATATATATACATATATAGAAAATATTCTCAAGTGTTGTTTGGATGTGTTGCTGAGGATATTGTTTCTAAGACATAATTTTCTAAATTCCAATCCAGTTTGGTTGGCGCTACCGTGATAGTTGTTGGGTTCTATTCTGTGTTGTGGGGGAAAGCCAGAGATAATGAGGATGCTGCCATGAGAAGCTCAGAATCCAGTGGTGAAAACACTCCTCTTTTAAAGTAAAATAAGCAGTTTAAGAGATAGAGAAGAGGTTTTGGCTTCATTCAATTTCATATTGCTACTCGCAAAAGTGGGATGTTATATGCACAGAGTGAAGAGAGTAAGCTCTGGAGCTTTTCATTTATGTATGGGTTCGAGGATTGAGACATTTGAAACAGAATTCCAAGTTCCAACTTCAAGCTTATTGTAATCAAAGAGAAGGAAATGAAATGAACTGAATTCCTTAAATGACACACATATGTACAAGCTTATATATACAAGTCATGCTTTCTAACTTATCTCTTATTATATGGAAACACATCCCTTATATTATGGGAACACATCCCTTATTTTATGGGATTCTAACATTCCCCCTTAAGTTGGAGCATATATATTAATTATGCCCAACTTGTTACAAAGATATTCAACCCGTGTCCCATTTAAGGCTTTCGTTAGAAGATTTGCCATCTGATCGTTTGATTGCATATGTCCTGTAGATATAATAGTCTCTTTAATCTTATCACGAATAAAGTGACAGTCAATTTCAATATGCTTTGTACGCTCATGGAATACAGAGTTTAATGCTATATGTAATGCTGCTTTATTGTCACATCATAGCTTCGCAGGCAATGTTGATGGGACGCCTACTTCCTTCATAAGTTGAATTACCCACATAATCTCTTGTACCGATTGTGACATGGCTCTGTATTATGCTTATGCACTTGATTTTGACACAATACCTTGCTTCTTACTTCTCCAAGATATTAAGTTTCCACTAACAAACACACAATAACCTGTAGTGGACCGTCTTGTAGTCTTAGATCCTGTAAAATCCGCATCACAGAAGCACTCAACTTTAGTGTGCCCATAATCTGTATAGATAATGCCACGACTTGGGGAGCTCTTCAAATAATATAAGATATATTCTAAGGCTTCCCACTGTCCCACTGTTGGAGATGCCATAAATTGATTAAGTACACTGACTGAGAACGTTATGTCAGGATGAGTTACTGTCAGATAGTTCAGTTTCTAGGTACCAGCTTTGTCAAGGGCCATCATCTCTTCTTTCATCGCTGCACGCCAACCAGAATGGGCTAAGGCTTGTTGAAGGGTGGTAAGAGTGGAGATGGAGTCAATGGTGGCTACAAGAGAGAAGGAAGTAGGAGATAAGTGCTCGTATGAGACATAGTGGGAGATAGGATAGGTGCAATTAGCATAACGTTTTGGGGGGCATTGAGGACGGATACCTTTACGGAGAGCAATAGGTAGGTCATTGGATGGGTCAGCGAATGGATCAGGCATAAGTGGGTCAGCGAATGGATCAGGCATAAGTGGGTTAGGGTTGGGAATTGGAGGATTTAGGGATGCAGGGAGAGAATATGACAACGAAGTATCTGCTGGTAGAGGTGTAGAATTGGTAGCATTAGTCTCATTGCTGATATCAGGAACAACCTGAACTGGTGGCACACTATAAACCAAGAAATCATCTGACGTATCACTGACGGAGGGAGATTTAGAGAAAACTGAAGACTTGAAGAAAGAAGAGGACTTATTGAAGATGACATCAGTAGACATAAGATAACGACAGAGATCAGGAGAGTAACATTGATATCTTTTCTGGACTTGAGAGTAACCAAGGAAGACACATTTTAACGAGTTGGGATCAAGTTTACTGATACTAGGACGAACATCCCGAACAAAACAAACACAACCAAAGATTTTTGGATCAATAGGAAATAGCGTAGTGGTAGGGAACAAGGTAGAATATGGAATGTCACCATTAAGAACCGCCGAAGGCATGTGATTGATGAGAAAGCATGCTGTAGACACGGCGTTAGCCCAAAAAGGTGTAGGAACACTAGAATGAAACATGAGAGCTCGAGTAGTTTCTAAAAGGTGTCGACTTTTTTCTTTCAGCAACACCATTTTGAGCAGGGGTATCAACACATGAGGATTGGTGAATACCATGGCGATGCATGTAATCAGTGAACGGGGTGGAAAAATATTCTTTTGCATTATCACTTCTAAGGATTTTCACAGGAGTATTGAATTAAGTTTGAATGTAAGCACAAAAATTTTGAAAATGAGTGAAATATTCAGAGCGCTGTTTCATTAAATAAAGCCAAGTAGTTCGTGAAAAATCATCAACAAACGTGACAAAATAACGAAAACCAGTTTCAGATAATACTGAACAAGGGCCCCAAACATCAGAATGGACTAACTCAAAGGGGGACGCAGCCCGTTTATTGACTCGCGGTGCCAAATGAACACGATGGTGTTTGGAAAACTGACACGACTCACAATCTGAAGCAGAAACAGACGAAAACTGAGGATATAACCTCTTTAGAGATGAAATAGACATATGACTGAGACGACAATGAACTTCAAGAGGAGACGATCCACCAGAACATGCAACATAACGTGGTACCGGATCATCTAGAATGTAATGGCCACCAGATTCATAACCTCTACCAATAATACGCTTCGTTGACAGATCCTGAATCAAACAATGGTCAGGAAATAATATGACGAGTCAGTTTGCTGGGAGACAGAAGATTAAATATGAGATCAGGAATATTAAGAATAGAAGATAACGAAATGGAGGGGGTGGGGTTAACAATGCCTGAGCCAACGACACGGACGGGGGAACCATAGGCAACGAAGATGGAGGATGGGTTAGAATATGGGGCATATGATGAAAACAAACGATGGTTACCTGTCATGTGGTCAGTAGCATCAGAATCAATGATCCACTTCGAGGAAGTGGTAGCAAGACCAGAAGGCAGAGTACCTGTATATAAGGCTGAGACAGATGGTGAACTAGAGGCTGATGGTTCAGAAATCTGAGCTACATAAGCAGAACCACGCTGCTGATCACACTGCTGTTTATTTTTGCAACTTACGACAATATTTCTTGATATGGCTAGGTTCCTTACAATAATTACAGATAATGCCAGTAGAAGTCGTGGCCGGGGTACTAGATCCCTGTTTGGAGCTATAAGTCTTACTATCAAAAGGACCTCGACCAGTCAGAGCACTCGAAAGGGGATCCACAGAAAGACGAGACACACCATTAGCACGAAGGACTCGTGCAAACACATCGTCAAGAGAGGGAAGTTCTTGACTTGACAGAGTCTGAGAGTGAATGGTCTCAAAGGATGGATCAAGAGCTTCGAGAAAACCAATACTAGCCTGTAGTTCCATATTCTTAATGCGAGTTTCAAGGTCAGCCTGTGGAGACATGAGGACTTTCATTTCCTCATACAACCTCTTATAGTCTAAAAAGAATTCTTTTAATGGACGGCCCTGCTGTTGAGAACGATAAAAACCTTTGCAAACTTCGTGAACTCGAGTAAGGCTCCCTTTACCAAAGAACATAAATTCCAGATAATTCATTATTTCCTTAACAGTAGTACAGTGACTGACGGAAGACAAGATGTGAAACAAGATCCTAGCATCAGCCCGTTTTCAAGTCACCGGTTGTTCTTTGTCACTGGGGGGGTCATCAGTTAAATGTCCCTTTTTCTTAATACCCATAATATATATCTTAATAGTGGTGCTCCAATCATTATAATTTGTCCAGTTCAATAAAGAGAAGGTAATCTTAGCAGACATAGGCAATAAGTCAAGAGTCTTAGATTCAACCATAGAAACTTAACAAACAATCGCAATAAAAATCCTGAAGTATCACAAATTCCAAAAGAATACCACAAATAGAGCAAACGAGGGCCTCTAGATCCTCTAACCAAATGTAACAGCAACCACTAAAAGTAAACACCCTCAAACAAAAAGTAAGATTCAAGAAATAAAGCAGAAACCACTAACCGTACCGTGATAAATAGTGGCCAAACAGTACCAAATGAATAGTGCAAAAGTACCCGATGAACAGTGCCAACAGTACCGATGAACAATTCCAAAATAGTGCTGCTGAACAGTGAAAAACAGTCCCTGAGGAGCAGTTCAGAATAGTACGCAGTCGGAAACTGGAAACAAATATTGGGAAGTCGAATAGTACTGGAATAGTACTCCACAGGAAAAAGTCGAAACGATGAACAACCAAAATAGTCTCGAAATAGTACCAAACAATGCAGAACAGTACCTCCATCGGAAAATGGGTAACGCCGTTGGAAATAGAAACTGAAGGTAGTCGCCGGAAACTGGAAATTTCTCACAAAAATCTGGAAAATCTTCACCGCCGGAAAACTGGGTAACGTCGCCGGAAATAGAAACTGGAGGTAGTCGCCGGAAACTGGAAAATCTTCACCAGAAACTGGAAATTCGTTGCCGGAAAATTCAAAGGCTCACCGGAATCTGGAAAATTTTCAATGAACCTTAAGGCTCTGATACCATGTGATCAAAGAGAAGGAAATGAAATGAACTGAATTCCTTAAATGACACACATATGTACAAGCTTATATATACAAGTCATGCTTCCTAACCTATCCCTTATTATATGGAAACACATCCCTTATATTATGGGAACACATCCCTTATTTTATGGGATTTTAACACTTATAAATTGTAAATATGATTTGTTTACCAAATCTTTCACTAACCATAATATACTCCATTTAGGAGTATGATGTTATTTGTTAGCAGCGTTCTAGCTTTCTTGATATATGAAACAATGGAAGTAGAAATTTTCTTTAATATTTTTTAAGAAGGTTGTGCCATTTATACGTTGTCTAATGAAAAATAAATAAATAAATCAAACAAAATGCAGGGCATCTGATAATAAATAATATAAAATTATAAATTGAGCCTCATATTTTATTATCTAATACTCCCTCGGCTAGTTAATATAGAACGTAATTAGGGAATTAATCTTAGTAATGAATATAAGACTTATTTTCTATATTTATCAATATTTTTTTAATTTATCTTTATTGATATTCCCTTAATAATAATAAATTAAGAGATATATTGAGCGAATTAAGAAACATAATTATGGTGTTTTGAAAAAGAACATGCCATATTAATCCTATATTTAGATAGAGAGAAATTTTTTTGGGATACTAGAAGGTAAAACTCTTAAAAATCGTAAATTTATTTTACCATCTTGAAAAGTTTTCCTTCAAATATTCATTTTAGCAGGATCAAAAGTTTAATATTTAAATTATTTTTATATTTTTATCTACTTGTAATAGATTTCTTCTTGAATTATGTTACACTTAAGCTCTTCATAAATCTATGTGAACCCGAATCCCTATGGTCATCGCCATCACCTCAGCTCATGAGTCTTGAGCATCAACTTAATTAGAATTCACATAATTGTCGCTACCAAGGCAACTCTTAATTAGTATTGATATAGTAATTTGCTGTAGTCTAGCCTCTAAATAACTCGTAGTGGAAGCCTTGGAATCCAATAACATTAAGTTTTTCTTTTTTAAGTCTTTTTTAGGTGCAAGATTGGGAGTTCAACTCCTTCTAAATATAATTGGTACACGAGTTAAAAAAAAAAAAACCTCTAAACAAGTCTTACAACAATAATCCGGACATGGGTGATTCAATTTGAAAATCACATATGATATTTTAATTAAAAAACACAAATATGGTAGACGCTTCAAAAATCTCTTTTTGTTATGAATATCAATTATGTGGATGTCCATTAGTTCATATTCAGGATAATTTACTCTCCCAATCAGCATGATCTATAAGATGAAAAAAATGTACAACTGTTCATCACTGTAGCAAATACTGTACGGTACTGTTCATCACTGTAGCACACGAGGACAGTTACTGTAGCAACACGGATTTTACTGTAGCATGGGTACTGTAGTATTAAAATTTTTCTATAAATAGGGACCCTGGGTGCTGTATTCAGTTGTACAAGTGAATGAGAATATCTCTCTAATTTATCTCTCTAGAATTTCTCTCTTCTACTCTCTTATTATCAACATTTTTATAACACGTTATCAGCACGAAGCTCTGTCAAAGGTTTGATATTCTTATAATTTCTTTAATAATTTATACTTTATTTTATAATATCTTTATTTCATAGATCTGGGATAATCTGAGCCACTATATGAAATTAAGAAATATATCTTTACCGATTGTTGTGAACATCGGGTTCCATGGCTAGGATTGGAGATCACTATTGTTATTATATCTCATATATATCTTTTATGAGTTCATTTATATTATTATTATTATGGCCAGAAGCCATACACACCTGATCCTTGAATTATATGACCAGAAGTCATATTGTTTTAATTTCTTATTTTGATATGATATGGCCAGAAGCCATATACTATATCCCTATGATCTCCTATTATATGACCATAAGTCATATCTATATGATTCCTTATTATATAACTAGAAGCCATATATATCACAGCCAGAAGCTATGTACAACTTTTATTTATCCTGAAGATAAATAGCCAGATGCCATATATATATATATATATATATATAATTTCTCATCATGAGATTAATTAGCCTGAAGCCATGATACAAATTGGCCTGAAGCCATGAGAACTAAATGGCCTAAAGCCATAAATTTTTAATTATTGTTGCAATATTTTACTTTATGAGTTATTTATTGCCTTTATGAATTTCCTGTTATTATATTGCGAATGCCCTTTTTATTACATTATTCTGAACTAAGTTAAATTTTGTAATATATAAATTTATGGCTCTTGTTATTATCAAAAAGAACTATTTATCTTAAATGTCTGATCCATAATTTTTCTAGACCACCATTTGTATAAAGACCTTAAAATTCAATATTTGGCCATGAAAGACCCACTTGTTCTTTGGAACAATTTAAAATAAATGTATGATCACCAGAAGATAGTCATCCTTCCAAAAGCTTGTATAAATGGATACATCCAATTTGCTCCTGCAGTAACAATATTATGAAAAAAGATTTAAGAAATATGTTAAATTAATTTCTTGCCTCCTTGTGGCTGAACAAAATAATGAGCTTTTATTGAAAAACCATGAATCCCGTCCAATAGGCTTAACTCCATTCCCAGAAGCGAATGTAGTAATAAATGAATCTAATTGTGGCCGTAGACGTAGTTATAGCCGTAAGCATGGCCATGGCCGAAATCGTGATGGTTCAAATTCCTACCAAAAGTAGGGAAAAGATTGATAAGAACCATAAAAGAGAAAATAGTGGGCAAAATAAAAATGCTGAAAGTCTATGTTATCGCTGTGGTAGCAAGAGTCATTGGTCTCGTACATGTTGTACACCAAGGCACCTAGTTGAACTTTACCAAGAATCAATAAAAAATAATGGTAAAGGATCAACATCTGAAGTAAATCATGTGGATCAGGCTAAGAATTCTGAGCGTGGAGTAATGGATTTTACTTATTTGGATGTTGCTGATTTCTTAGCATAATTATTTATCTATTTTAACTTTTATGTTACTTTTATTGAATGTATTTATTTTAATTATGTTTTTATGTTTTATTTAATGAAGAATGGATCCTATTGGCATCAATCCTGAAGATTTATGTCTCGTTGATTCCGCAACAACCAATACTATATTCAGAAATAATAAATATTTTTCTTACTTGGTAATGCAAAAAGC
Organism: Albizia julibrissin; assembly: GCA_037074505.1. Taxonomy (NCBI): domain Eukaryota; kingdom Viridiplantae; phylum Streptophyta; class Magnoliopsida; order Fabales; family Fabaceae; genus Albizia; species Albizia julibrissin. The sequence continues at coordinate 35,152,451 of CM073488.1, read as the reverse complement.
CAATGTTCAGACTATATTTGGTAGTATAAATTTGATTGAAGGCTCCGGAAGAGCTAATATTTTGTTACCTGAAGGAACAAAATTATGTATTGATAATGGAATTTATTCTACCAAGTCTGGAAGAAACCTGTTGAGTTTTAAAGATATCCGCAGAAATGGATATCATGTAGAAACAATAACTAAAAATAATTAGGAATATCTTATTATGACAAAACTTGTTGATGGTAGAACATTCATATTAGAAAGTTTTCCTACTTTTTCTTCTGGTTTGTATTATACATTTATCAAAACAATTGAAACATATGTTATTGAGAACCAAAAGTTCACCAATACAGACCAGAAGTATACCAATGTAAACCAGAAGTTTACAAATGAATTTAATGTTTGGCACGATCGGTTAGGCCATCCCGGTTCAATTATGATGCGACAAATAATTGAGAATTCATGTGGACATACCCTGAAATGTAAACAAATACCACAATCACATGATTTCTCATGTGCTGCATGTTCCAAGGGAAAATTAATTATTCACCCCTCACCAAGCAAAGTAGAAAGTGAGTCTCTCACATTTCTAAAACGGATACAGGGAGATATTTGTGGGACAATACACCCATCATGTGGACCATTTAGATATTATATGGTTTTAATTGATGCATCAACTAAATGATCACATGTGTGTTTATTATCTTCTCGCAACCTGGCGTTTGCGAGATTACTTGCTCAATTGATTAGATTAAGAGCACATTACCCTGCTTATCCTATCAAAAAAATACGTCTTGATAATGCTGGTGAATTTACTTTAAAAGCTTTTAATGAATATTGTATGTCCCTTGGAATTGATGTTGAACATCCTGTAGCTCATGTTCATACACAAAATGGACTTGCAAAATCATTGATTAAAAGGTTGCAACTAATTGCAAGACCTTTATTTATGAAATCTAATATCCCAATTTCTGCTTGGGGCCATGCCATTTTGCATGCATCAATATTAATTCGCATCAGGCCAACAAGTTACTTAAAGGTTTCCCCCTTACAAATGGTTTTTGGTCAGGAACCTAATATTTCTCATATAAGGACTTTTGGGTGTGCGGTATATGTGCCAGTAGCACCACCACAACGTACTAAAATGGGTCCTCAAAGAAGGATGGGAATATATGTTGGGTATGAATCTCCTTCAATCATAAAATATTTAGAATCATATACGGGAGATTTATTTACGGCACGATTTTCCGATTGTCATTTTGATGAATCACTTTTCCCAACATTAGGGGGAGAAAACAAGCAGTTGGATAAAGAAATTAGCTGGAATGAATTATCATTGGCTCATTTTGATCCTCGTACAAATCGGTGTGAACTGGAAGTTCAAAAGATAATTCATTTACAAAATTTAGCTAATCAAATGCCAGAAGCATTTACTGACCTAAAGAAAGTGACAAAGTCACATATACCAGCTGCTAATGCTCCTGTTAAAATTGATGTCCCTGAAGGACAATCTACTATGAATGAATCTAAATCACGCCTGAAGCGTGGCAGACCCATCGGTTCCAAAGATAGAAATCCTCGAAAAAGAAAAGGAGCAAAGAATATAGATGGTCAAATTGAGGATAATCAAGAAAAGTTAATAGCTCCAGAAGAGCCATCTCCTGAAGAGTTATTATCTCCAAGAGATATCTCTAGAAGAGAATGTTGTAGTCCCAGGAGAGACCCAGGTACCTGATATATGTGAAAATAATGAGATCTCAATAAATTATGTTGTGAATGGACTCCGATGGGATCAAAATGATGTCAACGTTGACAACACATTTGCTTATCATGTAGCCAATGATGTGATGAATAATAATGAGGATCATGAGCCAAAATCCATTAGCGAGTGCCAACAAAGAAAAGATTGGCTCCTATGGAAAGATGCCATTAATGCAGAATTAAAATCATTGGAAAAACGAAAAGTATTAGGACCTGTAGTCCTTACACCTGAAGATGTAAAACCAGTTGGATGCAAATGGGTCTTTGTACGAAAAAGAAATGAAAAGGGCGAAATAACAAGATATAAGGCACGTCTTGTAGCCCGAGGCTTTACACAAAGACCTGTCATTGATTTTGAAGAAACGTATTCACATGTAGTAGATGCGACTACTTTTCGTTATTTAATTAGCCTAGCAGTAAAAGAAGGGCTTAATTTGCATTTAATGGATGTCGCGACTGCCTATTTATATGGGTCACTTGATAATGATATTTATATGAAAGTCCCTGAAGGACTTAAGGTGCCAGAAGTATCTAATTCAAGTTTTCGAGAACAATATTCAATTAAGTTAAATAAGTCCATGTATGGCCTGAAGCAATCAGGGCGCATGTGGTATAATCGTCTTAATAAATATCTGTTTAAAGAAGGATTCAAAAATGATCCAATATGCCCATGCATTTTTATAAAAAGATCTAATAGTGAATTTGCTATAATTGCTGTTTATGTTGATGATATCAACATTATTGGAACTCCTGAAGAGCTCCAAAAGGCAATTCATTGTTTGAAGAAAGAATTTGAAATGAAGGATTTGGGAAGAACAAAATTCTGTCTTGGATTACAGATTGAGTATCTTAAAAATGGGATCTTTGTATATCAAGAAACTTATACAAGAAAGGTCATAAAGAGATTTTATATGGATAAATCTCACCCATTATGTACCCCAATGATTGTAAGGTCTTTGGAGCCGGATAAAGATCCATTTCGACCTCGGATAATGAGTGAAGAAGGTGATGAAGAACTAATTGGTCCATAAGTACCATACCTTAGTGCCATTGGAGCACTAATGTATCTTGCTAATCATACACGTCCTGATATATCATTTGCTGTTAATTTATTAGCAATATATAGTTCTTCACCAACACGAAAACATTGGAATGGAGTAAAACATATTTTTCGTTATCTAAAAGGCACTATGGATATGGGTTATACTACTCAAACGTATCTAAGCATGAACTGGTAGGTTATACAAATGCTGGATTTTTATTCGATCTACATAATGGTAAATCACAAAAAGGCTATCTGTTTACATGTGGAGGTACAACTATTTCATGGCGATCAATGAAACAGACTATATCATCCACATCATCAAACCATGCAGAAATTCTAGCAATACACGAAGCAAATCGAGAATGTGTATGGTTGAGATCAGTAATACATCATATACAGACAAATTGTTATTTATCTTTAGGCAAAATGGCACCAACAGTTCTATATGAAGATAATACTGCATGCATTACTCAACTTAAAGAAGGCTATATCAAGGGAGACAGAACGAAGCATATTTCACCAAAATTCTTCTTTACTCGTGACCTTCAAAAGGATGGTGAAATAGATGTCCAGCAAATTTGTTCAAGTGAAAATCTAGCAGATTTATTCACAAAGTCACTTCCAGGTACAATCTTTGAAAAACTTGTCTATGACATTGGCCTTCGGAGATTAAGAGATATCAATTGATGTTGTCAAGAGGGGGAGTCGATACACGCTGTACTCTTTTCCCCTTATCTAGGTTTTGTCTCACTGGGTTTTCCTAGAAAGGTTTTTAATGAGGCAGCACTGGACAATGTATCAATGAATGATGTACTCTTTTCTTTGGCTAGGTTTTTATCCCACTGGGTTTTTCCTAGTTAAAGTTTTAACGAGGCACATTCAAAATTGACATCCAAGGGGGAGTGTTATGAATATCAATTATGTGGATGTCCATTAGTTCATATTCAGGATAATTTACTCTCCCAATCAACATGATCTATAAGATGAAAAATAATGTACGACTATTCATCACTGTAGCAAATACTGTACGATAATGTTCATCACTGCAGCAAAATACTGTATGGTACTGTTCATCACTGTAGCTTCACGGGATTCACTGTAGCACACGAGGATAGTTACAATAGCAACACGGATTTTATTGTAGCATGTGTATTGCAGCATCAAAATTTTTCTATAAATAGGGACCCTGGGTGCTGTATTCAGTTGTACAAGTAAATGAGAATGTCTCTATAATTTATCTCTCTAAAATTTCTCTCTTCTACTCTCTTATTATCAACATTTTTATAACACTTTTCACATCTTCTTATTAAGATTTTATAATCAAGGTGCTTCTTCATTACCCGCTAATTCGAACAGTGAGGTCCATCAATATATTCAACCAATCGTTTCAACTCAAGGTAGGCCCTCTCTTAATGCCTATCACCAATTCATTCTCCATCATATCATAAAAATCTTCCACAGTTAATCATTTGTTTTTTAATTTTTCGTTGTAGTTGCTTAGGTGTTCATAAAGAATCTGGATCTTCGAGAATCTAGACAACTGAGATTTAATTTTTTTTATTTAATTAAAAAATATTTTAATGTGTAATAATTTAAAATAAATATAATTTTCGAACTATAAATTTTTTTTAAAAATAATTTTTTAAAATAGTTAAAAACTTTAAATCTAAACGGTTGAGACGTATTTAGAAAGTTTAGATCCAACCGCACTGATTATGACGGCTTACTTTGTTTCTCTGTGGGGACAGGTAGATTCCTGAAACAACGTCTGAATAGGCCACACCACACAGTATGGCACATATTTAAATATACCAACATATAAGTAAACATAAGCCGGAAATATGTTCACGACAAGTCCGATAAAAATTTGATGATTTAAAACAAAAAACATGTTAAAGACGTCAGCTTTGAACCCTTGTTAAATATTTGGGGACACTCGAGTAGCAGCTTCACTTACAAAGTAGCTTCACCACTCTGTGAAGGGTTATCCCAATTCCTCAGCTTTCTTCTTATCCTCCATTTTTATATCTTCACAACAGTATCATCATACACACACAATCAAATTTAGGGTATATAGATTCTCAGACTCAGAAATCTCTCTCTGGCTATTATAAGAGAAGTAAACTTCTATATTTAGTTTTCATCACTACTGACATGTAATAATGTGTCAGCAAAAAAGAATAGGAAGATTATTGATGGAGGCTGAGACCCTTCAGATATGGGAAGTGATGCCATTTATAGTGATGGTGATCATGGAAGGTTGCACTAATGGACTAACTATTTTTGCCAAAAGTGCCTTAACTAATGGAATCAGTCCTTTTGTGTTCATTGTATATACCAATTCTCTGGCCACTTTAGTACTCTTCTTCATTTCCTTTCTAACACACTCTAATCACAGATCTGATCTGCTGTCACCTTTTTCTTTTCCCAAGTTTATGAGATTCCTGTTACTGGGTTTCACAGGGTATGTACATATATTCTCTATCTTCACATTTTTAAGAATCCAGTTTCCATTTTGAACATGCTTTCAAATGAATATTCATCATCTTTAATTTCTCGTGTTTTTTCATTTGATGGGTTTTGCAGGATAACTATGACTCAGACCTTTTCATTCCTGGGTCTTAGTTATAGTTCACCAATACTTGTATGTGCCATGGGCCTTTTGATCCCCTCCTTCAATTTTCTTCTCTCTCTCTTTCTCAGGTGGCTTTTATATTATTTGCATGTTCTTAACGCTCATTTTTTCGCTGGTGTGTGTTTTCATTTTCTGATGATAATATGCCTGATTGGACTTAGCTGATACTATTTTAAGGAAGAAAGATTTGAACTTTAGAAGCTCTGCTATTTTATACCAAATGATGGGTACTCTGATATTAATAATGGGAGCAGCCATAGTTGAGTTCTTCAAGAGGCCACTTATAAGGCCCTCTTCTCACCAACTTCGCCATGCGAAGCACTTCTTCGTCTTCTCCTCAACCCCAGAGTTCTGGGTTCTTGGTGGACTTTTGCTTGCTGCTGCTTCTTTCTCAGCTTCACTCTGGAACTTTATGCAGGTGATGAGAATAATCCTTTTTCAAAGTTTCAACTTTTTTGTTTCAGGTGATGCATGATCAAACTTTTTCGTTGTTTGCTTCATCAGAAGGAAACTGTTGAACTCTACCCAGAACCAATAAAAGTGATCTGCTACTATAACTTCCTTGGGACAATCCTAAGTGCAATTGTATCGTTTTTGGTTGAGAAGAGAGACTCGGATGCATGGAAGCTGAAGCATAAGATGAAACTTATTCTCATTGTATTAACTATAAGCAATATTAGTTTATTATCATTTTAAATTCAGAAACTTTCTTAATAATGGCGGAACAATACATCCTGACCAGAATTTTGATTATATGGCTCATTAAAATCATTAGGCTTTGTTTGGGGGTGTGATTCGCCCAACCATCGTTCACGCGCCTGAAGGGTCCATTTTATTTTCAAATATTCAAACCCTTTGGCATTGCCTTTGCAACTATTTTTGGGGTCACTTTCTTTCCTAATTGCCTCCACTATGGAAGGTACAGAATAGTATCTAGACTTTCCTGATATAATACATTATATTCTGTGTCGTTAATGTTCAAAGCTTGCTTTTTTATTGGTGATAAAATATGTTGCAGTGTAATAGGAACAGCGATAAGTGGAATAGGGTATTATAGTGTGATGTGGGGACAGATCAAGGAAGATGAAGACAGAATTAGGTGTGACGAAAGCAGCTCAGATTCCTTGGACAAGACAGTAACTCTGTTACAAGAAAATAAAGAAATGAAAGTGTAAGGAAAAGATTCAGAAGGCTTAGGGGAAAGCAATTATTTATCCAGAAGCTTCCTCTTTGTTCTTTTCTAAATGAAGCTCATCAGTGTGCGCGCGCTCATGTGTATATATATGCATAGGGATTGTCTTTTAAGGTTTCATTTGCAGTAAAATATGTAAATGTTTTCTGAGTTATGATTGGAAGTGTTTATATGATAAATTAGGTTTTGTAAATTGGCCCACTTGAGCATCACGGTAAATTTAGTGGAAAAAATTTTAAAAGATATAGTTCAAATAATACTTCACGTGTGTTGGCAAATACCATCCAGCTGATTTTTTTAAAAGATTAAAAAAAATAAATAAATTATTTTAAATTATTTATATTTATTATTTTTCTTTAAACTAATTTATTTTATTTATAAATTGATATATAATCTAATCATATGATATATGTTATAATTAAATAATTTATTTAATTTTCACCACAAGTATTCGTATTAAACTTGCCTTGTTATCTTGAAAAAATGTATTAAGCTTCTTTAAATTTTTAAGAAAAAGTCAACCGAATCTCGTGTTAAAGACGGAAGGAAGTAGCCTCTTTGCTGGTCGGTATAGAAATCAACATGTCCAATAATGTCTCACGGACTCAAGCTGAATATCTGAAAATCATCTTTGAGGCTAGCTAAAATCCCACACACCTTAGGAGGTGCATAACGCAAAAGACTTGGGCATTTTGCAGAATATTTCAAGTTTTAGGGGCTATATGGTAATTGGGAATTGAAAGGCAATAAAATAAAATGAAAAATAAATAAATTTACAGGTGAAAATATCTCTTTTTCCTCTTCATTAAAAAAAATTGAAAGATAATTTTAAAAAAATAAATTTAGTATTATTTTTGAACAAAAATATTTCCTAATATTTAAAATATCTTACTATTAGGAGCATTACTGGAATTTAGGATATCTTATTCTTAGTTCATAAGTCGCAAATTCTAATTTGTGCTCCATATAATTTTTCCCCCCAAGGAGGTGCTCCATAACCATTTTGTAACTTACAAATATTGTCATTTTAATATCATTTTGTCTTTTTATTGACAACAAATATCGTCATAGGGAGTACACACTAGAATGAAGGGTTTTGGTTGGATCCCTTGTCTGTTCCTCTCATTCATAAAAAAAAAAAAAAATCATCAATGAGAAGATTCAATCATTGCACAGTTGAATCCTTCAATGAACTAGATACTTATAAATTGTCCACTAATAAAGTTTTGATATTTATAGTTAGATTTAGACTCAGAATCTAATCTCATAAGTTATGAGTCAAGTCCTAATTAATTGAACCAATTTTTATTAGCTCTACAAAATTAATTATATAACTCTTACACTATCTTATGATCCAAAAGCAACATGTGATCGATTTGGATAGTAAAATTTTTATACACATAAAAGTGTCGATAAGCCTTAACCTAATAAAGGGAGCTATAATCATTTAAGAATAACGGCTCAAGTATATGCTTGTAAGAATTACTACTTTAAGAGAGAAATTTAGTTGCGCTTTTCTTATAGCATTTTTTTAAGAAACACCATAAAACCCAATTTCAGCTGCCCTTGCTTTTTTTTTTTTTTGGTCCCACTTCCAACTACCCCCACCTTTTTTAAAAAAATAAATAAATAAAGAGTTGGCTAGGTAAACACCATAGTTTCCCTATATTTTTTTTTTCTGCACAAAGCCCTTTTTCTTTTTTGTATTTTTGTTGGCTTATAATGCAACTAATTAATTTAACTATCATATATAATGATTTTATTAATTAATTATTTTTTGGAGTTATTTTATTATGGTTTTATTTTAGTTTTATTTATTTAGATGTAAATTTATATTGTAAAATACAGGGTCCATTAGGAAAAAAAAGTACGTAAAATTATTTTTTTAAAAAAATACTTCCTGTAGCATTTCCTTGGGAAGTACCATAGGAAACCTGCCCTCTTCTTTCTTTTTTGGTGTCCCACTTTCAGCTGACTCGCCTTTTTTTAAAAAAAATAAATAAAGGGTCAGCTACGGTGCTTGCCTAGCTACCCAAAGCCCTTTTCATCTTCAGATCTATATATGCGACATCATCTTTAGATCTAGATTTGCGATATCATCTAATTGCTTTGTCCCCACTCATTCCTCTCTATTTTCACCAATAACTAGTGGCATTATCCCCACTCCCTCCTCTTTATTTTTATGACAGTAAGTGTAAAAGCTTCCTTGATCCCTCACTTTTTTTTTATTTCTTGTCTCCTCCTCCTCCATATTTCTTCAATATTTGGTCCCCACTTCCGTCAGCACTACAAAGCATGGTCTGCCACTTTTTTTCTTCTTCTTGTCTCCTCCTAAAGAAACTCCCTAGTAAACATTTTTTTTAATATAGAAGCTTTTGTCAATTGTCACTATAGTTTCCCTTTTTTTTTTAGTTTAAAAATCTGTCATGAATCTTAACTTGTAGTTTTATGTGTGCTTATAATTTTTTTTCTAGATATTTGCTTGAAGTCACAACTCTCTCTTATTAAACTTTCTATATATTATAAGTTTTTTTAATTTTTGAGCTTACTACTAATTTTATTTTGTTTTTTGTAACAGTGAATGCAAAAGCTACTATTTTGAGAGTTAACTCTCAGTAAGACCGAGTTGACCATGTTTGAATTTGATCCAACAGTAATGGGCATCATATAACCCTATTAATCTACTAGTGAATCTTATAGTGAAACCTGGGTTGTCATATAGGTCGATAATTATTCTGCAGATATGAGAAACTGGAAATGAGGCAAGTGAGTCGCCATGAAAAATGTATAGGGCACAGTGTTGTCCATTATGTATATATAGAAGGTTCCAAGTTGGAACTTAGAAGACTATAGCAAGGCAACGGCTATGGGAGGGAGCTACGTGTCAAAAGATGAGTGGATTCTTGGAGGCATTGTACTGGCACTTGGCAGCTTCTGTGTTTCTCTCATTTTTAACGTCAAGGTAGGGTTAGCTTTTTCTTTTTCTTTTCCCATTTATGGGGTCTTTTCATTTTTATTGCTGCTTTCATTTCATCATGTGTGTGTGTAACTCCTCAATTATTGCTTACACTTTACTTTTAATCTAATTTACATGCATCATTACGACATTAACGTCTCTCTTTATGTCTCCTTCCTTTGTCATTGTGTGTTTATCTCCGTCTTCTTGATTCTTGGCCGCCCATCTTATATCGCTCATATTTTTGTTTATATATGTGTTTGAGTTATTAATTTGAAAATTTATTTAATCATTTATTTATGTAGAGTTGATAACATCTTCGTCATTCATCAACTCCCTGTGTTTTAATTGAAAAAAAAAAGTAGTAGGAAATCACTCGGATATTTTCTGAAATAATTATGCTTAAATTGTACGTAGCAGTGTATAAATAAAAGAGAAAATGTGTAAAAATACCCATGAATGAACTTTACAAATCAGAGCAAAAATTACACAATCGGAAAAAATACCTAATGTCCACAAAAAGTAATTGATGTTAGGTGTTTTTACCTGTTAAGTCATTTTTGCTTTGATTTTAAAATTTATAGGTATTTCTGTACCTAAAAAATGTTCATGGGTATTTTTACATATTAGATATAAATTCATGGGTACTTATGCTCTTTAATCCTAAATACAAATAAAATACATATACAGTTGATGAATATGTGGAGACATGGATGGTGAAGGAGTATCCGGAAGTTATAATGACAGCACCATTGCAAGCAGCTTCATAGTGATGTTATCCTCCATTGTTGCTCTTTTTGCTGAGAGAAATAACCCACACCTCATGTGTATTTTTCACACTTCCCACTTTTCACTCCAACTTTATATAATATGATAAGATTGTTTATTACTCTCTCATATCCTTAATATAAAACATATTTACCTAATTTAATATGATTAAAAAATTAATTAAGTTAGTTAATATGACATATATTTTCTAAGACACCCTCGTCATCTTCTTTATAATTCTTTCTCATTTACTCTCCTCCTTATTTAGTGTTAACAGAGCGTTAATAAAGGTAAATTAGAAAAACAAATTGAAAATGATGAAAACTATATCTTACATTTAGAACTAAGATCAACTCCTAAAATATATCTTATATCAAAGATTAAAGAAGTATTTTTTTCCGTATATAATTACACAGTATCCCATATTATATTATGTTAGTAACTAATAAATCATTATTAATATACGTAGGGACATAACACACTATTATAAAAAGAGGGATTTAGTGGTGTCACTCTTAGATAATTTTTTTTTAAAAAAATATTTAGAAGTTATGACGCTTCCTATTATAAGTGACATAGCTAGTGTTAGGCTTGTGTGACACTTGTCTAAACAAGTGTCATACAAGAGCTTTATTTTTCAAAAAATAAAAAATAAAGGGACAGCTATAAGCGCCATAGCTAACCTTATTTTTTTAAAAAAAATCAAAGACTTATATGGCGTTTGCTTGATCCAACACCATACAAGATACCATTGTAGCCTTAAATATTTCAAAGCCAATGTGACTTTGAAATATTCAAAGTCATAGGCGTGACCTTAGAAGGCGCTTATTTACCCAGCGCCTTTTAATGCCCCCTATTTCAAGGCCACAACCTTTGAAGGCACTTAGAAGCCAAGCACCTTCTAAGGCTATGACCTTTAAAAACACTTGGTAAGCAAGCGTCTTCTAAAGCCCTTTTTTAATTTTTTTTTTAATGAAGGGAAGCTATGGCAAGTGGCAAAGCTTCCCTGAAGCCTTGTATAACACTTGTTTAAACAAGTTCCATACAAGGCTTACTTTTTTAAAAAAATTTACCTAGCCCACCATATATGTTTTTCTTCGCACACCCTCAATTTCCTATTTCCCAAAATCTTTTGGTACAAAAATCCCTACTTTAGGTGTCACTTTTAGATTTGGGGATGCCTAAAGGATCCCTTTAGGCGTTCCAAGACAAACTTGGGAGCCTAAAGTCTTTAGGCGTCCCAATCCAAAAGGGACGCCTAAAGGGCACCCATGTGCATGTCAAACACATGTTTGGCACATTACCTTCCCTCTTTAAGCTTGACTTCTTCTTCACTCTCATTCTCTCCTCTTCTCCGTCTTCACTTTATCATCTTTTTCACTCTCGTTCTTTCCTCCTCCGTATTTACTTTATCGTCTTCTTCACTCTCATTCTCTCCTCCTCTATCTTCACTTCATCACTCTCATTTCCGTCACTTGACTCTCCTCCTTCCATTTTCGTACCTTCATCACTCTCCAAACACACCACCATCACTTTGTACCTCTCAACGTCGCTGCTCTCTCCTTCTCACCACCGTGGGTAGTCTCTCCTCAGTGGCACACCAACACCGATCTCCTCCCTCTCTCCCTCTCCCTCTACACCGTCGACCCTCACTCCAGGTTTGGTTTTTTTTAATACAATGCTTTGTATTTTAAATTATTAGCTTTGTATTTCAAATTCAGCATATATATTACAGAAATGGTGAGCTTTGGTCAAATGATAGTACTGGTTAGATGAGCTTTGGTCACTTAAACACGTGTCTCAAGATTAATTTGAGTTAGGAGAGTCTCCTAATTGAGTTTAACAACTCCTAAATATACTCCAAAATCAAATTGCATTATATTTATCCAGGTGTGATAGTTAGATAACCATATCTTAAAAAAAATAAAAATAGCAACCCTCCTTCTATAGGTTGTTGTTGTTTTTTTTTTTTTTAAATAGAATGCCTTGCATTAATTGTTAAAAAGAATAATATATATACCATTAATTTTTAAAAAGCCCACCGCCTGGTTAATGAGGTGCTAGGTAGCTTTAGGCGATTATACCATTAAAGCTAGAAATCCCCTGGTTTAGATAGTTGACAAATTTTCCTTAGTTTTTCTCTTTTCCTTTTCTACGAATTTCTGATGTAAATGTTTATAGTTTATAAATATACTCCATTTTCCACTAAAAAAAAAGGATGTTAATTCAACCAAATAGGCTAAGTAGAAGAAATTATTGTATGAACAAAATTGTATCAGATACATTCTAATGAAGTCATGTTAATTCAACCAAATAGGCTAAGTAGAAGAAATAATGATGGTAGGGATGTTTGTCTATTTCTTATTTATTTCCATTAAGTTCATTAGGCGAAGAATAGACATCCATCAAAATGACTTACTTCTTTAATTTATTCACTAATTAATCACTGAATTCTTATTAGATTGATGGGAATATTTTATTATTATTGATTTTGTATTGTTTAATGGTCTTTCAGTTCAAGGCTACTAGCTAGCTAGCAAAGTAGTAAATTAAATAATTAATTGAGAAAATAAAGCAGGATGGAATTAATTATTAATTATTAATGAGTGAGATAAATATATTGATTTCTATGAGAAAGTTGATTAGTTTGTGATGTATAGATAGTTGGGAGTTTTTTTTTACTTAAAAAAATGTAGAGCAAGCATGTCATGTACTGTATGCCACTACTTTCATGTAAATTTAAATTAAATGTAAATAATTGTTATTTGGACAACCACGTAATTAGAAATTGACAATACAATTACTTTTGAAGAGTAGTAGGAGACCTGGATATGTACTCCTTCTATAATTTACACACACGTCTTCCTTTTTCTCTTTCTTTTATTTTTATGTCTTTAACTTTATCTTTATTTATATTTTCAACTTTAGGAGGAGTACTTGTATAAATATGTATATATAAACTTTGTAAATGTAAATATTTTTGTTATTGCCATGATTTACTATGTTGCTCACCTGTAGATATGTACAGTTGTCTAAATGCCAATATCCCAATTAATGATCTTACATGCGAATTGTTGGATTAAATTGCTAATATTATCCTAAATCGCCTCAATTAGTTAGTTTTTTTTAAATTAAGCTGAAATGATTTGTTACTAAAATTTTAGGATGTCTCACTTTTAAGGGAAAATGTTGACAAATTTTTTTAAAAAAATTAGTAAAAGGAAATCACATCGTTGGCAATTGTTATAAACTTGAGTGTTGTTGAAAATGACTTAACTAGGTGGTAATAAAATGGATCGTAGTTGGATGAATGCTTTGAGAACTAGTGAAGAATATGATAATGGAGTGAAATAGTTTATTGATTTTGTTAGAAGGAATGCTCCATAAAACATGAGATGTATTTTTGTCCTTGTGTCTATTGTTTAAATGAGACTCGAAAGGATGTTAATGTTATAAGGGATCACCTACTTTGTGATGGAATAAATTTTTGATATATAAGGTGGATATGGCATGGTGAGGAAGTAACTGATTATCCGTCGCACAAGAAAGAAGTTATGGATGTCATAGAAAATGATTCACGATATTGAGGTAGAATCTTTTGCGCAATTGCATGAATATGACAACTTACAGAGCGATACAGAGACACCGTTGTACCCTAGGAATAAGTACACATAGTTGACAGGAACCTTACATTTGGTCAACTTAAAGGCAATTTGTAGGTAAACCTATAGTAGTTTCACATTGCTGCTTGAATTGTTGTGTGATATATTTCTAGACGATAATGTACTTTCAAACTGTATGTATGAGGCTAAGAAAATCTTATCTACGATAGGTATGGAGTATCACAAGATACACGCTTACCCTAATGACTGCGTATTATATAGAAAGGAGTATGAAGATCTTAGTGAGTGTCCTAAATGTAAAATGTCACGATACAAAGTGAAGAAAGATGGTGGTTATGGCGAAGGGACAACTAAAAGGCAACGTTTAAAGGTATTGTGGTATCTTCCAATAATACTGCAGTTTAAACGTTTGTTTAGGAGTGCAACAAAAATGAAGAAGTTAAGATGACATTTTGATGAGAGAATATCCAATAAAAACTATCTTTGGCACTCGATTGATTTTCCGTAATGGAAGAAAATAGATGAAATGTTCCCTCAATTTGGCAGTGAGCTGAGAAACCTTCAACTTGGGCTATGTACATATAGAATCAATTTATATAGAACTCTACTAGCACACATAGTTTGTGGCTAGTTCTTGTAAGATCCTCTCCTTAATTCCATAATATTAAATATTATCTCTCGACGACTAATCATAATAGAGATAAAATCGCACAAACTATTAAACATTATAATATCAAATCCATGATACGATAATACAAAATATGTAGTCAAGCAGAGTTTATAGGATGTAGGCCCTATGAGTGGCAATATATATCAATTCAACACATAATAAACCACAAGAGGCCATAGAGATATATCTATGCCTCAGGAGCTCCTCCCGACATTCCAGTACGGAAACTATCACCTGAAAAATGTTAAATCAACGGGGTGAGACAAAAGCCTCAGTAACCAGCTTTCCAACTCATTACACATGCTGACATGTATTCATGAGGTGCCAAGTGGAACAGTTTATATAATAAAATATTAAAAATCTAATATCATTGTTTTGTACACAAATCTCATGTCAGAAATTATAATATTATATCTCAAATCTCATATCACAATTCCCAAATGCCTCCCATCAATCCATCCGAACCGCCTTATTTCCGCCGACTAGACCCATGGGCTAAGTTAATATCCATGTTACTGGCCACTCAAAGAGCTCTCCGGTCACATGATGAGGATTGGCCAAAATCCACAGAGCATGTTTCCAGACCATGGGTCTTTCCCCTCATTGAACTGGTAGGGTGTCGCAGTCCCTCATTGAACTAGTGGGACAGTCCCT
Organism: Albizia julibrissin; assembly: GCA_037074505.1. Classification (NCBI taxonomy): domain Eukaryota; kingdom Viridiplantae; phylum Streptophyta; class Magnoliopsida; order Fabales; family Fabaceae; genus Albizia; species Albizia julibrissin. The sequence continues at coordinate 35,137,165 of CM073488.1, read as the reverse complement.
CATTGAACTGGTGGGACAATAAAAAGCCAACCATCGTGCACCAATGGAGGCTATACCATGTGGTAAAAATAACTTTCTCCATCTTAACCCAAACCAAACAACCCAATATGTACCAATAAATAGTTCAATAGGAATTTTCTCAAGATTTCCATACACATATGAGGATATTCAAAATATACAAATACATCTTATAATTTAAATCACATGGTTCCACAAAGCAAGTGTATAACAAAATACTCCTCAATATTACTCATTGAAATAATCTATAATATCCATATATGATTTTCAATCTCATAATCATTTTACAAAATACTCACAAACACACACCAACACACATAATAAGTGGAAAGTGGTTACCTCTCGCCAAAGCTAATTATTATCACACTGTTCCAAATCCAAGAGCTCAAACACACGCCAAAACCAATCTATCACAATCAATTTACTACCCGTTAATAATTTTCTAAAAAGTCAAAATTATAACTTATTTACAAATTCTAATAATAATATCCTATAAAAACTGAAAATAATAATTTAGGGTTTAAATTATAAAATAACAGTTTAGTCCTTGAATTTCATAAATGACAGTTTAGTCCTCCAAATTTCATAAATGACAATTTAGTCCTCCGAATTTCCCAAATGACAGTTTAGTCCTCAGAATTTCATAAATGACCGTTTAATCCTAAGAATTTCATAAATGACAGTTTAGTCCTTCATATTTTAAACTATACCAACTAAAATTTCAATAATATCTCCATTAACCCAAATAAATTATTTAATCTAAATTTAATCGGTTTAAAAGTCCAAAATAACATTATTTATAAGTTGATATATATAGAAAATTCATTATAAAATCTTATATCAACTAAATAACAAAAATAAACCGATTAAAATTAACTATTAATTATCATCTATATTCTTATAGTCATATACTGACAAAACTCAAACTTGCCCAAAATTCTAATCCTAAAATATTCTCTAATCAGTATAAAATTAATATCATAAGAAAGAGAAAATTATTTAGAAAATATTTCATAAAAGAAGTTTTATAATTAGAAGAGATTTTGAGTACCTTATTGATCCTCGAAGAAATGAAAATAATCCTATCAGAGCCTTGCCCGTCACCCTATTACACAACACTTCACGCAGAAATTGCGTGAAGTGTGTGTGAGGAGGGGAGGTATTTATATACTTCCTCCTACCTCTTTTTATTATTTTTTATTATTTTTTTTAAAACGTGTGGCACCGTAGGTGCCACACCTTGATTTTCAAATGTGGGGGGCACCGCCCCCTACGTTTTTATTATATATATATATATATATATATATATTTTAATAATATAATATAATATATTATATAATAATATTATATTATATTATAAAAAAATAATATTTTATTAATTAATTAATTAAATTTTTTTAAAATTTTTATTTATTTATTTATTTATTTTTAGTACTAAAAATTACCTAATAAAAATGATAATTTTCTCTAAATTATAATTATATCCTAAAAATAAAAATGAGGATGTTACAGTTCTCCTTATAATATATAACGTATCTCCCTGGCTATGTATGAAATGCAAGTATGTGATGTTTTCTATGATGATTTTTGGACTAAAATAGTCAGGGAACGATATCAATTTCTACTTAACACCATTGATTAAGGACTTAAAGAAGTTGTAGGAGGAAGGCATAGATGTATTTGATGCATATAAGAAGGAGTCCTTCAAGCTATGTGCAATGATTTTCTCAATGATAAAAGACTTCCTTGCATACGGAAACTTGTCAGGGTATAGTGTGAAGAGGCATAAAGCATGTTTGATCTATAAAGCAGGTACACATTTCTATCAACTTAAGCATGAAAAAAACAGTCTACCGTGATCACAAGAGGTTTCTTATTGGTTCCACCCATATCGTAAGTTAAGAAAGTGTTTGAATAGCTTATTGAAGCATATAATGGCTCTAAAGGCATTAATCAAACAGAAAGTTTATAGTTGGGTGGAACGTATCAATGTTATCTTCAATAAGAAATAGATGACTGCGACTGAGAAGAACATATAGAAGAAGAGATCAATTTTATTTGATCTTCCATATTGGCGTAGTCTTGATGTAAGACACAATATTGATGTGATGCATGTGGAGAAAAACATTTGTGATAGTCTTGTCAATATGTTTTTACACATACCAAGGAAGACTAATGATGAAATTAATGCGAGACTAGACTTTGTTAAATATGGTCGTTTGGGATAGCGGTTGGAAGCTTTATAAGTACTTTTCAATCGTGATTCACGGAATACAAAGTAAGTTATGTTGTGAGGGTTGTCTCGATTTATGTGTCCAAGCCCATAAGTTCTTTTCAATCGTGATGGTAGGAAGGCATACACGGAGCCAGCAATGCATACACTATCAAAAGCAGAGAAGAGAAGTCTGTGTTGGTGTTTGCATGAAATTAAGGTGCTACAAGGGTATTCTTCTAATGTGAGAAGGTGTGTCTCAATAGACAATTTGAAATTAGTAGGAATGAAATCCAATGACTATCATGTGTTGATGCAATAACTATTACCAGTAGTTATTAGAGGCATTATGAAAGACAATGTGGGAACCATTATAAAAAGCTTGTGTTTTTTTTAATATTGTCTGTAACAAAGTCATTGACACTGAAAATTTGGATGAATTGAAAAATAAGGATTATATTATTTTGTCCCAACTACATATGCATTTTCCTCCTTTATTTTTTAATATAATGGTGAACTTGATAGTTCATTTAGTAAGGGAGGTAAGGCTCTACGGTCCAGTTTACCTGAGGTAGATGTATCCTTTCGAGTGATACATGAAGATCTTAAAAGGGTATTTTAAAAATCATTATCGACCTGAAGCCTTAATAGTTAAAAGATATGTAGTTAAAGAAGCTATAGACTTTTGTAAAGATTATCTATCAGGGGAGAAAGAACAATCTCGGCATGAAGAGGGGAGAAGCAAGGGGAACACGAGGACTGAAAGTGAAGAATATGTGTCGTGAAGAGGTGTTGCAAGAACACTTGTATATCCTGAATAATATGGAAGAATTTCAACTATACATAGATGAACATAAAAAGAGTTTGAAGAACATGAATCCAAAGAAGAATGATATAAACGATTATTTTTTCTAAACAAAAGATTAAGATGATAAAAGTACCATGCAAATAATGGGGTGATAGTTGATGTTAACTCATAGAAATTGATAACATTCTAACTCATTTTCTTCTCTTTTCACTTACTTTTGGGTACAAATTGTGCATATAAAGAGATTGTAGAAGAAAATGTGATAGAACAAAACAAAAGTTTAAATCATGAGTTAAATGCACATAATTAGGATTATTTGTTAAAGTTAAAGAGCTCATGAAATCTTATGAAATCCTTCTCCTTGTAGGTGAAAGATGTCAAGTCATAAAAGCTCTCAAAGATCAAAGAAATTTTATGGATTAGGAGGAAGATATTGTGTTGTTGGCTTCAACCAACAATGCATGTGCTGAAGCAAATGGAGATCTAAACTCACCGTATGATATGCTTCAGCTAATGACATGTATGCTGAAGCAGACATGGTCAGAACTCACTGTGTCATATGTTTCAGCACTTGACCCTTGGCTGAAGCCAATAGAGATTTGAGCTTATTGTGTCATCTGCTTCAGCACATGACAGTGTGCCGAAGCACACGACAAATAGTACAACCTTGTGTTTTACTTGCTGAAACGCATGTGGAGGGTTTTTAAGGAAGGGTTAGGCTATAAATAGGTTATTCTGCAGTTTTCAAGTGTTCTTTAAAGCTTTGAGTGCTAGGGTTTTAGTCTCTTAAAGAATATTGAGATTGGGTTGAAGTCTAAAAAGAGATTTAGGGCTTAAATCCTTGACTTTTCTGATTCTTCTTCCTTTTCCTTTCACTTTGCTGATATGAGTTATATTTTTATGTTGAAGTTTTGGCATGTACATACTATGAGTAGCTAAACACTCTTATTTAGGATTACTTTTATCCATTGTATGGATTTAAACAACTAGATTATCTTGCTTTTGTTGGTTAATAAGTATATATGATGATTTTTCTTTGTACTTAATGCTATCTTGTGCTTGATCACCACATGAATAGAATAGTTCAATTGGAATATGCTTGAAAGAGCTATTTTGATTGTAGAACTTAAGAAAAATCATATTAGACTTGAAATTTATGGATTAAATGGATGATTTATTGTTAGAATAGAGATATATCTAACAACCTAGCATAATCTATTGAATGATTGCTTTGGAAAGATGATTTTCATTAATTATAAACAAGAGATTGAATATTTTTAATGAAGATTAAAAATCAATATTGACTTGAGAGAGCTTGATTGATGATTTTAGAACCTTTGACTAGCATATAAACTCATTTAACCAATATAAATGGATAATTACATAGTTTTGTAAAATACAATGGGAAGAAGTAATCCTAAGCTTATAATCTCTTGAAGTCAAACCCCGTTTTCCCAATTTTCATTATTTGCTTTGTTGTTAAAAAAAATATTTATTCAACTTAATTAAATTCAAATGATTTCATTCAACCTAATTAAGAACATAGTTGCATTAATTGGCTCGTTTTTGTCATAGTTCTCGTGGGAATGATTTTTACTTATAACTCTATTATTTGACGCGATCCGTGCACTTGCGGTAGCGAACAGTAGAAGCTAAAGCCATGCACTTTTCCAGTTCGAAAGACAAAAATCTCCATATTAGTATCAATGGCATATTATGGAGTTATATAAGATATATGGGATATTACCTACAACAAGTTCAAAATTGTTTTATTCAAATGTAAGTGGGTTAACAATAATGATGTGGTAATAGATCAACAATTTGGATTTGTCTTATTTGATCTTCAAAGAGTTAGTTATAGATATAAGCCATTCATTCTAACAAGACAGACGAAACAAGTGTTTTATATCACAGATCCTGCAAATAAAAAAATGTCTATTGTACTTCAAAGTAAAAAAATAGAAGTATGGTAATCAAATCTTTAACCTTGACGACACTCCACCTTTCACAACATATCCACCTAGAGCAAGTGGAGTATAATTAGTAGATAATGAAGAATCTGTTGTAAGAAATGATCATTGTGAAGGAATATGAGAAACAATATAGAATAAGACCTTAACTTAGAAAATAATATTGTGTGTTTAACTTAGAAAATAGTACTGTGTGCCTTTTGTTTTAATCTTGGTTAGTTTATTCATTTAATTGCAATTTATTTACCTATCTAACAATGATTTTTGTGTTAACAGGAATATGGACAATTCTAGTAACTCACAAAGTAATAGAGAGGATCAAATGGATAAAGGTGAACCCGTTGCGAGAAGGGTTAGAGGCAGCACAAAGATGCCTACATCGGTTGCACGTCATCAATATCAATAGGAGATGTTGTATGTGGATTTTGATGTCAATATGAATCTATTTGGTCCTGAGGAAGACCATTTCATTAGCTATTTAGATTATTTAGGTAAAAGCAAAGTTTTCATTATCTATGATAATTGGAAGTTGGTTCCCCCTAAAATGAAAGCCTTGATTTGGCAACAAATTTTAGTATATAAGTTTCGATATATCTGCATTTATATCTTTATTCTTATTGTTTCAAATATAATTATCTTTATTCTTGCTACAAACATTTGATGTCCCAAACACCAAGGCGATGTACAAGCACTGGATAGGGGAGGTTTGTTTATGATGAAAATATTTTAAGAACAAGCTCACACAAAGGTACATTCGAGGGGAAAGGAAAGATCAGTATACATGTGAAACTTATTTGTATTTGTCTCCAGAAGATTGGAGATTGTTTGTGGCATCACGGGAAGATCCTCAATTTTTAGTAAATTTTCTTTCATCATAGTATATAACTTTTTATTTAAATATACTTGACATCATTAACTCATTTTTTTATTGTTTCCTTTCACAAGAAGTAAGTACAACAAATACAGAGAGGCAAGCAATAAATAAGCATCAATATTGCATGTCTCATAGTGGTTATTGGAAGCTTGAGCGGAGGATGATGGAGGAAGAGTTGGAGAAAATGAAGGAAACAGCCAAATCAAATCCTAGCGTTGTTGTCCTAGCCCCGGCTCCTTCTCCACATCACAAAAATTGGAAAGCAATGAGGATTAAGGGTGGAAAGTTCTTAAATCCGATTGTTGCTGAGGGTTGTCAAGAGGATTGTAAGTAGTTAAAGTATAAGTATTTAATTTTGAATTTTTTTTCATATTGGTAGTGTTTAATTTTCATTTACGATAAATTGTATGTTACAGGATGAACTCAAAGATCAAAGTAGCCAAGGTTCGTTCACTCAAAGCGAGTGGATAGACATCTTGTCAATGACGATTGGGAAGGCAGATCACCCCAGTCATATTCGAGGGGAGCCAAGGGGAGTTTGTGTCGTAAAGTATTTTGTACAAGCTTTACATTATTCATCACAAGCCGAACCCAGTAGAGAGCTTATGGCCAAGATTCGCGAGGAAGTCTAATAAGAGCTTGAGGTCAAACTTCGTGACAAGCTCCAAAAAGAGCTGTTGGCAGAGCTACATGGTAAAATGAAATCTATGTTTGAATCAAAGATGAAAAGTGATAGGCGTAGAACCTAGGAATCCTTGGCCTTCCCTAACTCCAAAGGAAGTTATAACTCGCCAGAGGAACCCCTTGGCGACCCTTCTCCCACTCTAAGGCAGGGAGAACTTTGTACCCTTTATTTGAATGCCCCACTACTGCGTGTTGTTGTCGATGCTCTCGTTCACACATAAGCTATCACCCACCATCATAAGTAAATTCCATGCATTTACGTAGAATGACTATGACATGTGTTCGAAAAGGGAAAGAAGGTGCAATCATCCTTATTCATAATGTAGAAGTTGCCACGCTAGGTCAAGCAATAGGATCTTTCATCCTTTGGCCTCAAAATCTTATTGGCATATCGGCAACACCTCTAATGGTAGGAACTACCTTACTATTACTTGAGATATGTTGCTATCCTACTAATAATTTGCTTCTTATGTTGTAATAATAGGATGAGCAAGATACAGCGAAATGACCCTTCTTGTTGGCACAATTGCAACAGCTCTACAAAGGCATTCGTTAGATCGTCTTGCATATACCTCCAGGGATTGTGAGCCTAACATTGACATATCCCTTCACGATTGACATCAAAGATCTCATGGATTTCATTCATTTGGAGGAGATAGATGTATGATGGGTTAAACTTGCAATACAATCACTTTTTCCCCCTTCAATTAATGCAGTGGTTTTTTGGTTTCATACATTCAATAATTCATTTATCATTTTAATTCTATTTTAGCTCTTTCCACTACATATGCATCGACATGGAAAGACATGATTTATGTGGATTCTTATGTCCTGCAAATACGATAAGAGATAGTAATACTTTATAAGCAAGGACGAGCTATGTGGGCTACGCAATGGAAGAGACCAAATTTTGTTGTTATCTACTACCAATTGTTCAAGGATATGTATTTTAATTTTGTTTATTTAATATGTTTAAGAAATAATTGTCTTATCATCTAACTTCATTTTCATTTGTATATGTTGTTATGGTTACCATTAGAATTTGTATGTTGTTTCTCCTCGCCTCAACACCATCTATTAGTTTGATTCTTTAGGTAAAAAGTCAGACAAAGAAACAAAATCCGTCTTCAACATGTAAGTTCTTTTGTTTGTATTTCATTGATTCTTGACTTAAATGAATTGTTTTAATTTTTATTTTAATGATAGTACGACCCAGACATATAGATTTTTTAGCGGATCACGCGAGCGTAAAACTATTAGAGACTCGAAGTGGTTTTATCCGAAAGTAAGTGGTTTCAATTCAAGTTTTTTCATTAACGGTTATTTTAGATATACCTTTATTGATTTTAATCATTTGCTTTTGATTTATAGTGTACTCAACAATCAGGGAGCATTGAATGTGGGTACTGTGTTATGTTTTATATGTATAACATTATTCAGAGCAGAATTATAAGCGATTTTCAACAAGTAATTGAATAATAATATTTTGGGTATTGTAATTGAATAGCTAATTAATTATTTCACTTGATTGATTTTATTTAATCTTATTTTCTAATTTGTATATTTTTTATGATAAAGATACCTACTTTTATGAAGACATTAATTTGATTTGAGACTTTTTGGCTGTACATTATCTTCTTCAACACATAGATTAGTAAAGTGTATTTTTATATATTAGTTAGTATAGGTTTGTAGAACTTTTTGACACTTTTGTAGTGGTTATTGTACATAGTATTAGATAGTAGGAGTTAACAATTTAATTAGCTAGTGCTAGATGTTTCTTTAGCATTTGTTAGAACATTGTAATTTATGAATAATTCTTTGATCCTGTTTTTGTATTTTTTTTAATTGCTGGACAGTGACAAATATAAATAAATATTTTTTAAAAGGACGCCTAAAGTCCATATTAGACGTCCTTAAACATAAAAGGACGCCTAAAGTCCATATTAGACGTCCTTTTTTAACAGACGTTATTACCATTACATAGGCGTCCTCCTATAAAAAGATGTTAAAAAAACCTAAAAACAAATGTTAAAAGTACTCTCTGAAGTAGTAATGGGAGAGAAATTGTTATTAAAAAATAAAAATTTAAAATAAAAATAAAAAGAAAGACTCGTTAAAATTTTTAACAGCTTAGCTCCATTATTATTTTTTGCCATAGTTCTTAGACTCGAACCGGAAACCGGCGAACCGGCCAGTGAACCGGTCTGGGTCACCTTTTTAATTTTTTTTTTAAAAATTGATTTTTTATTTATTTTTTCTTTAAAATTTCATATTAATAAGTCTAAAATATTTAACTTCTCACCGGTTTAGCCCTGGGTTAGCTCCGTTTTGACTCCGGTCTGACTTACTAACCTTTGACCCAATACCCAACCGGTTCAGTGACCGATTCGGATTTAATGACTTTTTTTTTTCTCAGCTAAAGCTAATTTCCTTATTTATTCTTGTCGCACCAGCTGTAATGTTCTCTTGCGGAAAATTAATGCCCCATTCTCGTCTTAATAGTGCTTTGTTTCTCCTGCCATTTTTCCTCCCCAAACGACCTCGTTTTAAAGAAAATGACAGATAACGGATCAAAAAACAGTGGAGAAAAGTCTATCCCAAAAAGAAGGTACCTGTGTACGTTGCCATGTTCACTCCTTCAGGAATGGTCATTGCTGTTGCCGCGGGACTTTAGAAGCTATGTGTGCGCATAACAATAAGAATAACATACAGCGAAAATATCCCAAGTAAAACGATTATGAATAATTTTTCCGAATATAATAAGAATTGTTTGTGTGTGTTCACAAACTGTCTGCTTGCTAATCGATGCACAGGAAACATGTAGACAGGTTAATGGATACAGGCGTATGAGTTATTTTTATCTTAAAAGTTTTTATTGAGGAGTAATTTTATTTTAGAAGTGTAAATATTAGAGTAATTTTATCTCAATTAATTTTGAACATTAGTTGATTAAATATGCTAAGATGATAATTCATATATCATCTACATTATTTTTATTAAGATGTAAATTTATCTCAGAAATTTTAGATCTAATTTTAAAAAAAATTAAATAGATGACACATGGACTTTCTATATAAATTTAAATCTATTAAAAATGATTCAAATAACATATGAACTGTCAGCTCAATATATTTGATCAGTTAATAATCAAAATTAATTACCATAATAGAAAAGATATAATTCTCCGCTCATTAAGGAATTTAAAATTTGAAATTTAATATTTTTTTTGTACAAAAACATTCTGGCTTTATTTTTAAAATATTAGTGATGCAAAATATTCTAATGAGAAAAAAGAGTTTACTATTGTATGGTTGAAAAAAAGCATTGGACGCGGGTCCCATCGTGATTGAATTAAAAAGCATTGGACGCTGGGGGTCCCATCATGATTGAATACTCCCTTTTTTTTAATATAACAGATATTTAGGTAGTTGACACGTATAAAACTTATTTTTTTTATATTTTTAATTTGATCTTTATTAATATTTCATCAATTATAATGAAAGGGGTGTGAATAAGAGAATTAAGGAATATAATTAGAGTATTTTAAAAAATATATATCATATTAACTAATTTAATTAATTTCTTTAATCTAATCAAATCAAATGAATATGTCTTATATTAAGGATTAAAGGGAGGTAGTACTTAAAAATTTGTTAAAATTGATTAAAGATAATAAATATGTAAAAAAAATATAACTCATTTATTCTAAAATATCCTTCTCCAAGTGAGAGAGAAAATTAATAGAAAAATATACGAGTGAGACATATAATTAATTATAAAAGCAAGATTCTATAATTTGGTCATTACAAATATTAGAAAAATACAAACTTAAAATAAAAAGAAAAAGGAAGACTTGTTAAAATTTTTATCAGCTTAGCTCCATTATTAGTATTATTATTATTTTTCCCAGCTGAAACTAATTTCTTTATTTATTCTTCTCGCACCGGCCGTAATATTCTCTTGCACTAAATTAATTAGCAATGCCCCATTCTTGCCTTAAGAGTGTTTTATTTCTCGTGCCATTTTTCCTCCCTAAATTTGTCTAGAAAATTTTAGATTTAATTTTTTTTAAAAAAATTAAATAGGTGACATCAAGAATTTTTATATAAATTTACACCTTAATAAAAATAACTTATTTAATATATGGACTATCAACTCAACGATTAACTAATAGGCACAATTAATTGACATAACTACAAAAGCAAAATTACTCTCTTTATGATACTTGAAGAATAAAATTACACGTTAATCCAAGGATATAATTCTCTGCTGAATAAAAAATTGAAAATTGAAAATTTAATATTTTTTGCACAAACATATTCTGGCTTTATTTTTAAAATATTAGTGATGCAAGAGTTCACTATTGCAACTAACGTGGGTGGGTAGGTACCTTGCTGATATCGTGTTTGACTGCGGAGTATGGAAAAACTATTTTAGATTGTTCGAATGCTTAGTAATAGAATTAAAAAACATTGGACGCTGAGGTCCCATCATGATGAAAAAAAGAGTTCACTATTGTATGTTGAAAAAATCTAAAGTGGGTTGAGCGGTGCGAGTATAGTAACTTTGTCTTGAAACAATAATGGGAGAAGCTGAAAGTAGAAAGAGCAAAATATGCTAATAGGAAAGCGAATTAAGCAGAGGAAAGGAGAGAGAGAAACAGAGCATCAGAAGATCAATAATGGAAGATATAAAAGTAATAGTAGTACTGCTAGCAGGTCTTGTGTTTGAAGTAGGATTGAGCACTCTGATCAAAGCAGCGACCGACAAAGGTATGAGCGACTATGTGTTCGTTGTGTACTCAAACGCCATGTCTCTCTCCCTCCTCCTTCCTTTTTCCTTCCTTTATTACAGAAACCGACCTTCTCCCTCTATATCCACCTCAATCATCTGCAGAATATTTCTTCTCGGCTTGCTCAGGTATGTATGTGTGTGTGTGTGTGTGTGAGATTTTTAGTTCCTGTGCATACCACGGGAAAAAAAAAGGCTCTTTTTTTGTTACTTCAATCTGAGTTCTGATGATGTGTGTGGAATTTGTGGTAGTTGTGCAGCGCAGACATTGGTATATACTGGTATTGGATACAGCTCCCCTGTTCTTGCTTCAGTTATGTCTGACCTCTCCCCTGTTTTTACCTTCCTTCTTGCCATCATTTTCAGGTAATAAATATGACCCACCATCTCTTTAAACGTGTACAAATGACCTAAACTAGAGTTTAATCTTCCAATAAAGCCATAGTTTAGGTTAGCTTGTTTCCAATCTGAAATATAACCAAATAATTTGTGATATTGTAGCCCACAAACTAAAGTGATTAATTGCAGATATGAGAAGCTGGAAGTGAGGCAAGTGAGCAGCCATGCAAGATGTATAGGGACAGTGTTGTCCATTACAGGAGCTTTAATGGTGACTCTGTACAGAGGAGGAGGTAATTCCAAGGTTGAACAAGACGATAAGACAATAAGGGCAATGGGAGGAAGCTACGTGTCACAAGACGAGTGGATTCTTGGAGGCATACTGCTTGCACTTGGCAGCTTCTGTGTTTCTCTCGAATTGAACACAATGGTAGGGTTAGCTTTTCCCATTATTTGCGAGGTCTGATCTTTCCATTTTTTTTTATGCGTTTGGCATGCGGGTGTTTGACAAACAATTTGAAATTATGGTTTTACTCAAAATTATGATTTTAAGGAAAAAATGCTAAATATCCTATTTTATAAGAAAATCACTTTTTTTTTTTAAAATCATGGTTTTAGATCTAAAACCATGGTTTGGGAAAAAGCTAGAATTTATAGTTTTTTTCCTTTTTTTTTCTCTCTCTTTCTCCATTTTCCTTTTTTCTCTTTCCCTTCTCTCTCTCTCCTCCAAGGTAATTAAACTCATATTGGTTACTGAATTAACTGGGGTACTGGGTCAAGGGTCAGTAGGTCAAACCGGAGTCAAACCGGAGCTAATCCAGAACTAAACAGGTAAGAAAATGAAGATTTTAAGTATGAAATTATAAAAAAAAATTAAAAAAATTAATTTTTTTTAAAAAGACCTGGTACTTCGACCAGTTTTTCGACTAATTCGCTGGTTTCCAGACCAATTTTTTTTATGTTAAATAATTGACTAATGTTATAATTTTACATTTTTTAGATAAATTTATTTCATTTTTGATATTTTTTATAAAATTAAATTTCAAATAATACATAAAATATAAATCTTATCATTTATATGTAATTATCATAAAAGCTAATGTCCTTTTTAGTAATTTAACCACTAAAAAAGTGATTCCCAACCTAATATCCAAATACTTATCTTATCAAAATCATTTTTTTTACCCATAATCTATTCTTTTCATAATCTATTAAAAAAATCATTTTTTTCACTTTTTCTTAAGCTATTCTCAAAGCTGTATTCAAACACACTCTAGGTATTCTGGGTTCATTGTTTCAAATTAATCCGGATTCGGTACTGTAGACCGTACGGCGGATGGAATGACCTCTTTAGCCGTAGTCATGTGGGGGGCCGGGCTGCTTATTCATAACCCTTCAGATATTGCATAATTAATCAAACTTAATTAATGTTTAATCTAATTTACACATCACTACGTCCCTTCATGTCTCCTCCTTCAGATCAGTAATTGTGTCTCTCATCTTATCCGCCTATTATTTATATATATAATCAGGTTTGCCATGTGTTCTATTTCTTTCACACCAGCATTTATGATTAAATGCTTATGAAAAAAAAAATAAAGATTAAAGTATAAAAATATACATATGATTTTTTTAAAAGTGCACCCAACACCAAATATTTTTTTTAAAGGATAAAAGTAATTATAAACTTCTAAAATAAATATAAAAATATACATTGATTATTAATTGACCATTTGTTGAAAATTGTGATATGTAGAATAATGTGGATGATTAAGAAACCGCTTGAAATAATAATTTCCGCCCCTCTTTATCTTCTGGTCATCACTTCTTTAGGAAAAGAGAGGGAGAGTAGAGGAAGCGTTAGGTAGAGATAAAGTGATAAGGTGGAGATAAAGGATTTGGGTGAAAATTAATTTCCCTTGCACAGTCAGCAAATTATTATTCTAAGTTGGAGAAATATTTACACACTTTAAGAGTATCACATCATCTGAACTCTATCTAATAAAAATATAATAACTCATATCATTTTAATCCTAATTCCATAAATAATAAATAATATGACAAAACTTAAAGTCAGGTTCGTTAACCTTTAGATCCATTGTTCTAATTAGGTTTTACCATGTGTCCTATTTGTTTCAAAATGGGACATACATGTGACAAAATCTGATTGAAACAATATGGATGTATTGATTATACTCCTCTAATTCTTAATATAAAACATATTAATCGAATTTGATTAGATTAAGGAAGTTAGTTATGTTTAATAAAAAAATGAAGTTAGTTATGACATGTAATTTCTAAAATACTATAATCATTTTCTTTAATTATCTTATTATCTTTCTTTTTTAATTATTGTTGAAGTGAATGAGCATCCATTAGGGTAAATTAAAAAAAATTGATAAATATAAAAATTATATTTTATATTTAATAAACTTCGCCTAAGTTTTGTCTGTATGTGGGGTGGGTGTGATAAAGTTATTTAAACATTTATTCAAAGTTGATAAGATCTGCTTCTTTCATCAACTCCCATGTGTTTTTATTAGAAAAAAAAATAACAAAAAATAATTATATAGCAGGAAATTAGTGAGATATTTGTGGAATAATTACACTTAGAGTTGCAGTGCATATATTTGCATTGATTCAATTATAAGAATATGGTATATACCTTATGCAGACATGGATAATGAGGGAGTATTCAGAAGTTGTAATGACAGCCACCATTTCATGCAGCTTCGTGGTGATGTTATCCTCCATTGTTGCTCTTCTTGCTGAGAGAAATAACCCACAAGCGTGGACTCTTCGCCCTGATATGGAGCTTGCTGCTATCTTATATTCTGTAAGCTAAGCATATATAAATCAGATACGATTATTTATTACTTTCTTGATTTTAAATATAAGACCTATTTATTTAATTTATGAAAATTAATGCAATATCCCATATTAGTGACTAATAAATCATTACTGATATGTATGTGTGTGTGTAGGGCATTATTGTGGTAACGATGAGAACCATAACGCATATATGGGCGTGTGGAAAGAAGGGACCTTTGTACGTGGCCATCTTTACTCCTTTAGGGATAGTCATTGCACTTGCCATGGGGCTTTTATTTCTAGGCGAATCTCTTTCTCTTGGAAGGTACGTGTGTTTGTGTAATATGTAGCAAATATTGTTTCTGTTTGGATTAATGTTGAAGAAGTAGCTTTTTTTTAATGTGGTTTTTGTAGAAGTCAGATTGAAAAAAAGTCATATTGTAAATGTAATTTGTGTTTGGATTGACTGTGGGAGAAATGACTTTTTTTTTTAAACCCAGTGAAAAAAAATCAGAAGCTACTTCAATGAGTTTCTAGGAAAAACATCTTTTTTTTAAGCCAAATGAATGTTACCGTGTTCCTAAACGGGTTTACAGATACCAAATGAACTTTTACTCTCCAAATGAACTTTTTTCCTCTCGGTTCCCAAACAAGCCTTACGTCTGACGTAAAAAAAATGAATACAGATAAGTCCCAAAAAAAATTTTATTTACAAGTCAAATTTAGCTTATGTATTTATAATTTCGGTTTGCATCATTTACAAATAAAATTTAATAATTTATATTTACAAGTCGAGTTGCGTGTTTTACCTAGGATGTAATGGATATTTTTTGTGATACTCCATCTCGTCGTTAACATAAAATATATTTAGGGAGTTCATCTTGATTTTAAATATAAGAAATAATTTTCATATTTATCAATCTTTTTCTAATTTACCCCTACTGATACTCCCTAGCTCAACAATAATTAAGGAGAAGAGGGAATTAAGAAATGTAACTAGGGTGTTTTAGAAAATACATGCATATTAACGAACTTAACTAACTTTCTTAATGTAATCAAATTAGATAAATATATATTGTATTAAAAAAACGGTGGAGTATATATATAGTTGCATCAGCGTAATTATAACATGATTGTGAATAAATTTTGAATTTTTGCTGTTTGTTTTTGATGAAGCAGCGTGATTGGTGGTGGTGTGATATCAATAGGCTTTTATGGCGTTTTATGGGGGCAGACTCAGCAGGAAAACATGGCTCTTGAGAGAAAAGCAATCTGTAGCTTTGCGTCTTCTTCTTCTTCTTAATGCAAGAGAGATATTTTATCTTCACTTATTTTCATTATTAATTAATGCAAGCTAAGTAGACTCAGCATACACGTAACTTGCTTTACCCTTTTTTGGGATATAGTTCAAATAATAATACTCAACGTGTGTTGGCAAATACCATTCCGTTGACTTTATTTAAAAGATTTAGGAAATTAAATAAATTATTTTAAATTATTTATATTTATTATTTTTCTTCAAACTAATTTATTAACTTATGAACTATTATATATATAATCTAATGATATGATATATGTTATAATTAAATAATTTATTTAATTTCCTCATTAAGTTTTAAGCTTGCCTTGTTAACTATCATTAAGGGGAAGATTCAACTATTGTGTGGTAGTTAGATTTAGACTCGTAACCTTATGAGTTATGATCTAACATTTTATTAATTGAACCAATTTTTGTTGATTCTGTAAATTAGTTATATAACTCTTACAGTACTTTGTGTTTGTGATCTAATAGCGATATGTGACCAAACTGGATAGCAAAATTCTTAGACGACACACAAAAGTATCAATAAGAGCATTGATCCTAATAAAAGAAGATATAACCATTTTAAACACAACGTCTCAAGTACATGTTCATATAAGAATGCAAAAGATATTTTTGAGAGAATTAACTCTCATTGAGGCCAACTTGACAATGTTTGAATTTGATCCAACAGTATTGGATATCATATAACTCTATTAATCTGCTTGTGAATATTGGAGTGAAACCTGAGTTATCATGTAGGTCGATAATTATTTTGCAGATATGAGAAACTGGAAATGAGGCAAGTATGAGTAGCCATGCAAAATGTATAAGGGACAGTGTTGTCCATTAGATATAGAAGGTTTTCCAAGTTGGAAAACGATAATAAGGCAACGGCTATGGGAGGGAGCTACGTGTCACAAGATGAGTGGATTCTTGGAGGCATTGTACGACTGGCACTTGGCAGCTTCTGTGTTTCTCTCATTTTTAACGTCAAGGTAGGGTTAGCTTTTTCTTTTTCTTTTCCCATTTATGGGGTCTCTTCATTTTTGTTGCTGCTTTCATTTCATCATATATATATATATATATATATATATATATATATATATATAATTCCTCAATTATTGCTTAAACTTTACTTTTAATCATTCATTTATATATAGTTGATATTATGTTCGTCATTCATCAACTCCGTGTGTTTTAATTGGAAAAAATAGTAGTAGTAGGAAATTACTCAGATATTTTCTGAAATAAGTATGCTTAAATTGTACGTAGTAGTGTATAAATATGTGGAGACATGGATAGTGAAGGAGTATCCAGAAGTTGTAATGACAGCCACCATTGCAAGCAGCTCCACAGTGATGTTATACTCCATTGTTGCTCTTTTCGCTGAGAGAAATAACCCACAAGCTTAGACTCTTTGCCCTGTTATGGAGCTTGCTGCTATCTTATATTCTGCAAGCATCTATGTATATACAACAAACACACACCTCATACGTATTTTTCACTCTTCCCACTTCAACCTTATATAATGTGATATGATTATTTATTACTCCCTCATATCCTTAATATATAATATATTTACCTAATTTGATATGATTAAATTGATTAAGTTAGTTAATATAATATGTATTTTCTAAAACACCTTGGTCATCTTCCTTAATTCTTTCTCATTCACTATCCTCCTTGATTATTATTGACAGAGCGTCAATAAGAGTAAATTAAGAAAAAATTAATAAGTATAACAATTATATCTTATATTTATAACAAAAATCAACTCCCTAAATATATCTTATATCAAAGGTCAGAGGAGTATTTGTTTTTTGTATATAATTACACAGTATCCCATATTATATTATGTTAGTGACTAATAAATCATTATTTATTGATATACGTAGGGCATTATTGTGGTAACAAGACACATAACGTATATACGGGCATGTAGAAGAAGCCATGTTTACTACTCTAGGAATGGTCATTGCTCTTGACATGGGACTTTCATTTATGGGCTCATCTCTCTCTCTTGGTAGGTATACGTGTGTGCGTTTATATAGTATATATAGTGAAAATAATTCATCCGTCTCCGATATTAAAATTATTAGATACAGATAGGTTCCAAAAATTTCGTATTTGTAAATCAAACTTGTATATTCATATATTGATCGATAAGTCTAATTAAGTCACGTTATTTCACATGTCAAATTTATGAAAATCTGAATTTCTTGAGATTAGTTAGTATTTAATTCTCTTATCTTGACCCATGAGTAATTTTATCTCATATCTATAGTTACACTGTAATTAATGACCATGAACAATTTTTTTAAAAAATTTTTTGTATTTTTTATGTAGCAATGCGATTGTTGGTGGGATAGAGGCTGTTTGATTCTATTATCTGTTTTTTGTTCTTGAAAATAGTTTTATAAAACTGTTTTTGAAAACAAGTTTTGGAAACAAAAAAAGAAAAAAAAAACTTGTTTGGATAAATGTTTTTGAAAAAACGTTTTGAAAACAAAAAAAATAAAAAAAATTTGTTTGGATAATTGTTGTTGAAAACAATTTTTTTAAAATAATTGATATTATTTTTTACAATTACTTGATATATTTATTTAAAACTTACCCACAGGTTGAGCCTTCGAGTCATGGGGAGGCGCAAGTGGTTACCAGGTTACTCATAAGGCTTGTACTTACCCACAGGTTGAGCCTTCGAGCTCTGGGAAGACGTATTAAATTCCCACGGGAAGGGGACAATTCCTGGCTGGTGGGGTGACTCAGTCCGACACCGCTAGGGACCTTGATGGGAGACGGTCATGGGCTTAGGGACCCCAAGGGATTACAAAACGAAGATATCTATTTTACTTATATATGACATGTTAAAATGAGGTGCAACGGACTTTCATTAACTCCCTCAGAAGGGAAAAAGAGAAGATGCTAGAACTTACATGGTGGGGAAAGGATGCAAAAGTTCGAAGAGGTAAAAAAACCAACAGCTATGTTGGGGAAATAATTCCATGTTTCTTTTGGCCCGCCCATCATCATCATATAACAACTTGCTTTTTGCAGAGAGTTTTGCACAATCATCTTTAATACAAAATCATAGATCAATACCAGAGCCTGTGAATCTCACGAGATTAAAAAGGCACAAATTCCAAGGCTTATGATAAAGAAGATATGAATAAATCGATCAAGTGGGCTATGCAAAAGCACATTTTGAATGCATTGTACATGAAGCCAGTATATAAATATAGAAGATCTCATCATTTAAACAAAAATAAACTAGGAACCAATTCTGACAAATCTACTCCAAACTATTAGGAAACATCAGGAATACAATATTGAGTAAGAGAAACAAATTTTCTAACACAAACCACTGGCATACATAGGCATTGGCAACATAGTTTTCAACAATATATGTGGCACCCTACAAACTAGACGAAAGTCAACATAAGAGAAGCCCAAACCATAACCAGAAATTTAAAGAATTTTGCCTCAGGCAGTGGCAACTTGAACTATTTTTGACTTTGGAGGTAGAGGGTGCTTCTCAACGGTCAGTGAGAACACCATTCTTGCATTTTGCATTGATGGTTGCCACATTGGCATTCTTCGGCAACCATAATTTCCTCAGAAACTTCTGAGGAACTCTCCTCTCCAGCCTCATGTACTTGCACCCTTCTTCCCCATCTTCGCGTTTCCACTTCCCATTGCTTCGAACCACCAATGTGTTCTCATCTACCACAGTCACCTGTAAAGATTACACTCATTAATTTCTCCAACAAATAAGCCCATGCATGTCTATACTTTCGGTTCTGCTATCTTTCTGTCCAATTATGCCACTTGAACAATTTGTGAAAGTACACCACTACCCCGGTCCCTGAAAGGTGTTATGTTCCAATGTTTGACTCTAAACATCTTTTTAAAACCCATCAATCTGCATCAAAATGTTAAATGATATATTTGTTATCTTTTACCTACTAAACCCATCAATCTGACATGCATATTAAATTCAATACTTGCTTCAGTAGGTTGATCATTGTCAACAAAGCCATCGATCATGGAAGTCCAAGGCGCCACATCTCTCTTAGACATTTCATCGAACACATCATGTGCAGCTCTCACTTCCCCAAACTCTGAATTCATATAAATCAATGAATTCCCAATACGCAAATCTGAACTCAAACCCATTATAGCAATCAACCTATTGATATGTTCCCCTTGAAGGGCGAGATTCAAACAGACATAACAATTAAGCACAAAGGGGAAAGTAAACTAATCAGGTCCAGGTATGTTACGGGACGATCCATGGAGCAATGAGAGAGAGAGAGAGAGAGTTTGTGAGGGATGGGTAGGATCGGAGCTCCAAAAGTAAGCTCAGATGATGATGTTGTATAGGTAATAGTTCAAGGAAGGGTTGGATTTGAGGATGAGACGAGCATAGTTGAAAGGGATGCCAAAGTGAATGAGCTGAAACAAGAATTATGCAAAAACAAATTGTATGCCCAAAAATCCACTAAATTATACATATCAAGATTTAGTTCAAAAACCTAATTAGACAAGGAGAGAGTAGAGTCTGAGTACTCACCAATTAAGGGCTGAGGAGGGAAGAAGGAGAAATTGGAGATGGTAACGGAGAGCACCGAGCACAGAGGTAGAGGGGACGGCGAGCAAGGGTGTGAAGCTTAGGTGAATAGTCAAACTCTTCCATGGCCGTTGTTTGTGGAGCAATAGGAGAAGAAAAGGTCAGGCTCGGGGATAAGTTGCGATTTCTCAGAATTGGAAACAAGAAGAAAAAAAAGTTAAACTTGTTTTCTGTTTTTAGTTCTTAAAAACATATTCCTGGTTTTTCGTTTTTAAAAACAGTTTAGCGAAAACAAACTCTCAAATAGGTTTTTTTGTTTTTAAGTTTTAAAAAAAACAGTTTTTAAAAATAGAATCAAACAGCCCTTTAATCTCTAGCTTTGTGTCGTCTTCTTCTAACGCAGAACCAAAGCGTGTAAAAGTTGTGTACTCCCTTCCTCCTCCGGTCTTTATGGTAGGAATTAATGGAGGAGTTGATGTTGGTTGTAAGATTTATTTCTTTTATTTATCAATTTTTAATCCTAAATTAACTTTATTGATATTTCTCTTAATAATCAAGTAGAAGAATGAGGGAGGGAACTTAAGAAGATGATTAAGGGTTTTTTTAACACTTTTAGTAGTACAAGATATTCCTTTTGCTGTACCTAGTTTGGGATTTGTTCCCACTTTTTTTCAGACTCTACGCTTGCCGTCTAAATTAAAATGTTAAAAAAAAAGAAAAAAGATAAAGATCCTATAAGGGTTTGTTTGGTTGGAGGGGAGGGGGATATGTTATCTTATTTGTTTTTTAGAGAGACGAAAAAGGGATCTTTGTAATGAGAGTAAAAAATAAAGGGAGTGAAATGAATGAAAGTCAAAATTTTATCTTCTCTCACACTCAAAAATTCAATCCAAACCCCTCCCCTCCCCTCCCCTCCAGCCAAACAAACCTTAAAGGCCTGTTTGATTCAAAGGGAGGGGATGGGAGGGAAGGGAATGCATAAGGGTCATCTTATTTGGTTTGATTGGAGGGAGGAGGGAGGAGGAGAGATAATAACTAATTTACTATTTTACCCTTATATGTTAACTTATATTTTTTATGCTTATATAAATAATTTAAATTAAATTTTTTAAATAAAATTTATTTAAATTAGTTTACACCTCAATATAAATCACATAAATTATCAAATTTCAAATTTTTTTTACCAATCAGACACAAATTTATTTTTATTCATACTGTTGGAATTACTAAAATAATTATTGGTAAAAAATGAGATTATAATTTTGTAAAAACGAAGCATCACACAAGCTGTGAGAGACGAGGTCAGAACTCTTTGAGTGCGTGTTTTTATTTTTTACTCAATGGTATCACTGGAAATATGAAAAAGTCTTGGGGGCAAAATAGTCAAATTTTTGCTTCCTTCCAAATCATTCCAATTTGGAGGGAATAAAATGGAGGGGAGGGGAGGGATTTGGAGCCCCTCATGTGGCTCCCCTCCCCTCTAACTTTTCATACCAAACAAGGGGAGGGGCTCATTTTTCATCCCCTCCCCTCTCCTCCAACCAAGCAGACCCTAAGAGTTTGTTTGGTATGAGGGCAGGGGAAGGGAGGGGAATGTGAGGATTTTGCTCCCTTCCCTTTGTTTGGATTGTTAAAATTTTTAGGAGGAGATGAAATTTTTTTAAAAATTTTCCCTCCCCTCCCCTCCTAACCCTCCCCTCCAAAATTGGGGGAATTTGGAGGGAAAGGTTAATGTTTAAATATACATTGACTAATATGTCCCTACTATTTTATAATATTCTCACAGTGCCCTTTCCATTCTTTACTTAAAGCTGTCACACATTTTATAATTATATTTATTTAATTTTTATAATTATAAAATTATAATTTTATGTATTGAATACCATTTATAATGATATTTTATTAAATATGTTAGAAAGTTATAAAATGCAAATTAAATGAAATAAGGGTAAAGTTGCCCATATAAAAATGTTTCCCCTCCCTTCCCCTTCTATACCAAACAAGGTAATGTTAAAATCCCTCTCCTCCCCTCTCTTTTTGTCAATCCAAACAAGGTAAAAGAAAATCCCTCTCAAACCCACCCCTCCCCTCCCTTCCATTAAAATCCCTCCCTTCCCTTCCCTTCCATCGAGCCAAACATAGCCTAAAAGAAATCACATCAATGGCATATGACTATTATTATGCTTTTGCGTGCGTTTAGGTGGACAACTGTAAGACCCATAAGCCCCATTATATGCAAATAAGCCCTATTGATACGAAAGGAGCGTTTGATTTTTGTTTGGGAGGGCGATTTGTCAATCGGCCTTGTGGTGAGTAAGGAGATTTTTTAAAAAGCCACATCTGGGATTTATTATCGTTATTAGCAATAAATGCACACTAACTCACAAGTCATTTTTATTTCTCTCTCTTCTCTTCTCCAACTTCAGTTGTCTGAAACGCCATCTCTGATGTTCTTCCCTTTCTTAGGGTCTGCTTGGAAACACACTAATGGAGAAAAAAAGCCTATTTAGAATCAGAAGCCCATTTGATAAGTTCAGAAAGTGTTTGGAATCACTGCAAATCAAGATGAGCTTTTTGAAAAAAAAAAGAGAGCTTTTGAGATAAGCTCATATTGTGAGCTTCTAGCTTCTAACCGATGAGCTTTTATCATATCAGACCGTTGGAAAGATCATTAATTGGCATTCAAACCTCACCAACCCTCAGCTTTCTCATTTTCCGCTAAGCTCTCTCCTTCCTTGCCAAAAGTTATCATCTCTCTCCTTCCTCTTTTATGTTCTCAGCTACCACACAGCCAGGGACCAAAGTATGTCATCGTCACTGGATCTTCAACAACAGTTGTCGTCGTTGAGTGGAAGGGTCATCAGAAGTGCCAAGGTCACCTTTGGTGGGTTGGTCGAAACTTGAGAGTGTCATTTTTTGCTTAGTTGTCCCTTGTTCATCACTACATGTAAGGAAGGCGTGAGTGGTATTGAGTCTTACCTTCGTTGGAGGTAGGAAGCAGGCGGCGGTGGTCTGTGGGTCCCCCTTAACAGGTCACCGTTGTGTGTCCCATGAGCAGCAGAACCTCCATTGTTGGTCCAACGCCCTATTCTTAAGCCCAGTTGGCCGGATCTGTCGGTTAGTATACTCATCAAGCGTTGGTAGATCTGGTTTGGTAGCCGAAGCTGGTGGGGTCGCCGGAGCTCGTGTGGTGTCAGATCTGCAAGTGTAAAGGTTAGGCTTTACTTTCATAATTCCTTCCTGCTTACTGCTAGAAATGGATGTTGCCTCCGATTGGTTTTTGTTGCTTTCCTTTACCTTATAGTGCCACGCTTGTCTCTATTTGTCTAGAAAAGTCAAAGTGATTTGTGAAAATCAGACAACTATTTTGTGGCAATGTGCAGTTTTTTCCTATAATTTTGTTTTTGGTTTAATGTGAATGCTAGAATGTTTACTAATCATGGTTGGTTAAATGGAATCCTTTCAACTTATAGGAGCAAGAATGAGCAATTTTAATCTTGTATTTCTTTTCTTCTTTCTCCTTTTCTGGTTTTTTTCCCTTTTAGGAGGCTCTTATCCTTCTCTCTCGTGTGTCTCTTCCCTCATAATAAAGCTTCCTTGTCTATCAGAAAAAAAAGAGTCCAACCATCCTATATCTTATAATGAATTTATTTTCTTTAAAAAAATTGATATAAATACAGGCCATTTTGATGCCCATCCATGGTCGTTCAATGTAAGTAAATTTGTAGATCCTTCTTTTTCTTGAAGACACAGATGTTCTTTAGGAAGAAGTAAATATTTAGTGTAAGCATACATACATACATACATAATATTCAGTGTAAGCACACACACACACACACACACACACACACACACACACACACACACACACACACACACACACACATATATATATATATATATATATATATATATATATATATATTTGTCTAACGAATCAAAATGCACTAGGAATAAGGCATAAAAGTTGAACAATGTCTTAATCTATTACAGACAGTGAATCTTATTAAAGTGTATTTCTTATTTGCAAGGTGCTAACATTTCAAGTTTTTATGTTGATTAAAATAGTTATTAGTCTTATGAATTGTTGGTTATTTTTTTAAATAAAAACTTGAGGACCATAACCCTTAAGAATTCTTAGGTTAAACAAAAAAGTGTTAAGGCTGAACAAATTGTTAATTCACTCTATTGTCCTCTTTTAGATCTAACGGCAAATCCATTGCCAAACTGTTTGCAAATCCCAAGGTGAAAGGTTCTTTATTATACTGAATTTTTGCAATTCCTATGTATGGTGGCTATAAGTGTTATGTGTTATACTGAATTTTTATTATGCTGAATTTTTGCAATTCCTACGTATGATGGCTATAAGTGTTATGTGTTATACTAAATTTTTATTATACTCGTCATCTAGGCTATTTGTTTTTGTTTATTGGCAAATTGTTGGCATA
Source organism: Albizia julibrissin (assembly GCA_037074505.1). Lineage (NCBI taxonomy): Eukaryota > Viridiplantae > Streptophyta > Magnoliopsida > Fabales > Fabaceae > Albizia > Albizia julibrissin. The sequence continues at coordinate 35,112,334 of CM073488.1, read as the reverse complement.
GAAATATAAACAAGGAAAAGGATAAAGCATCCTAGGATGTGAGTTCCATTGCGATTTTCATTGACATGTGCATTGAGTAAATATACAACAATGAACGGCTAGGATTTGCATTTACGAGGGATGGGTGGAAACACATTTTGTCTACATTTAATGAAAAAATAGGAAAGTCGTATGATAGGAAACAACTGAAAATCGGTTAGATAGCTTAAAGGTATAATGGAATGTGTGGGACAAGTTGTTCTCAAAAGCTGCTGTTGTTGCTGCTACTACTACTATTATTATGACGTCATTCATTTTTGTAACTTGTATGCATTCAGGAGAATCCGGAGTGTGTGAAGTATAGATACAAAGGGCTCATGTTCACAAAAGAATTCGACATCTTATTTAAGGGTGTGATGGCATCGGGAGAAAAAATATTCACACCATCTTCTACATAGCGGGTGTCACTGGGTGATGACGACAACGATGTCTACCAACCCACAATGGACCTAGAAGAAGATTCAGGAGATAGTGAGGAAGATCTTGTACCTCCTAGTACTGGAGCTAGTATGGGAGTAACAACTGATTTTGAAGGCATTACCCTGACAAAAAACACTCCACCTAGTGCGCCTAGTGCTTTAGGAAGCAGTTGAAAGAGAAAGAGGGCTGAATAGTTGGGTCAAGCAAAAAAGAAAAAAACTGCAAACTCGAAAGTAATAGTATATGCGATTAGTAGAATAGCCAACGCATCTGACGATAGAGTAGATGCATTAAAAAAGATCACAACGAATGATCTACAAGTGAGCGACGTCGTAAAAGAATTACTAACCATTCCAGAAGTTACTAGTGATATGGACTTTCGTTGTCGTTGTTGTAATATGATGATGCACCATATTGCTTACAACATGTATGTTGGCCTGAAAGAAGATAAAGAGGCCTTGCTAGACTGGTTACGCGAACATGCTTACACTAGCCCTGATCTTCAGAAACCCCCCACCAACTCACTGAACTTTAGTTTATGTCACTTTTTAAAACTTTGTTATGTATACTTAAAAACATACTGCTAATCCATTTGCTCGTTTTGATAGTACTTGACGATAAAACTTTATTTTATATCACTTCTGAATGTTATTAACCTATGCTATATTACATTGATTTTATATTTGCACAGTGTTATAATTGTACTTGTTTTCATAAAATCCTGGCAATCACACAGGTTACATCATCCATGGCAAGTTCGAGTGGTGAGGATATTTCAGACGGACAGGAAGAAGTACAATCGTCTCGTGCAGATAGAAGGTCTCAACTCATATCCCTTATAGATCAAGAGATGACGAAGTATGAGCAGGTGGCTGCCTTGATAGCTCAATATGACGTGCCTTATGTTTGCAAAGAACCACGAGAACTAGTAGGCAAACATGTGCACAATGGGTGCAAGAGGTACTGGAAGGCCATGATAGAGTTTTCCCTGAGAATTTTAGCATAGAAAAGCATATATTCCATCTTTTATGCTCCAAATTGGTACAACATGGGTTATGAAGGACTAGGTATATTGGAATAGAAGAAATGGTTGCCATGTTCCTATATACAGTTGGACATGCACAAGGAAACATAATTTTACAAGAACGATTTCAATATTCTGAAGAAACTGTCCATAGGATCTTCCACATGGTTTTACATGCTTGTATGAACCTATCGGCAGAAATGATCAAACCGCTTGATCCCAAGTTCCGTGATTCTCACTCAAAAATCTCCAACGATCGGCTATATTACCCATTTTTTAAGGATGCAATAGGAGCAATTGATGGAACTCATATCAAGTGTGTGGTCAGCTAGTCTGAGCAAGAAAAATATATTGACAGAAAGGGATATCCAATAAAAAATATAATGGTTGTATGTGATTGGGACATGTGCTTCACTTTTGTGTTGGTAAGGTGGGACGGAACTGCACATGATGCTCGTGTCTTCCAAACTGTTATCTCTACTCCATCTATGAATTTCTCACATCCACCTGAAGGTATCTCTTCAACACTTGCACCTACATTGTGTGCTTTGTTTTTTTTGGTGACATTCGCTATAATTTTACAATCTTAAACAAAATTGTGTATTTATCAGGAAAATATTATTTAGTCGATGCTGGCTATCCAACACCAATTGGATATCTTGGTCCCTATAAACATGAATGTTATCACATTCCAGACTTCAGGCGACAAGACGAATTTACAAATGAGAACAAGATGTTCAATTATTATCATTCAAGCTTGAGGACCACTATCGAAAGGACATTTGGAGTATAAAAGAATAGGTTTCAACTCTTGAGGGAAATAAAGTCATATAGCTTTGAAACACAAGTCTGCATTGTTTATGCAACAATAGATATACATAATCTTATCCGCAGAAATTCCCAAACATATATGGATTTTCAACAAGCTGAAAGAGGAAGTGTAAGTGCTGAAGGTAATAATGATCCAGTTAACGTAGCATCCACATCAACTATTCTTAGATTATCTTCAACACACATGAATCATGTTTGTGACATGATCAGAGATGAACTTGTTAAAAGTAGATGATCCAATTATGATCCACTTCATGTATGGCATTATGATTGAAATATATATTTATCCTTTTTTTAATTAAGTACTTTGGTGTATTTTTCTTCTTATTCAATAATTATTGAAATTTTTTTATTTTAAAAAATTTTATTTACATTTTTTAACATCAATTATAACAATATATACACAAACAATATATATGTAGTATTCAACAAGGTTCATGCCCTTTTTCAGTCATTTCCCATCTAAACGGGCTTTTCAAATATTAATCAAAACAAGTTCAACATTAAAAAAAAAGCCACTTCTCCCACCGCCAATCCAAACACAAAATCACATTTACAATATAACTTTTTTCAATCTGGCTTCTGCAAAAATCATATTAAAAAAAGCAACTTCTCCACCGCGTTCCCAAACAGGCACTCAGTTGGCCACTATAAAGTCGTTCAAGCCGACGGAGTTGAAGTTCTTTCGTTGTTGTTCAAGTCGGCGAAGCTGTTCGAAAGTCTTCTGTTGTTGTTCAAGTCAGTCAGCTCGAGTTGAAGTCCGATGGAGTCTTATGGAGTCCGGTCGCCAGCTTTTCACTCTTACGGTGATCGATCTGTTCATGCACGGCTGTTTCGGTGAGTTTTATCGGGTTCTCTCTTCCGTCTTGTCTTTACTCGCCAACACACAATCAACTCTCTAATCGTCGATCTGATCTCTGCTGTTGTGTTCTTTTACATGGTAAGCTTGAAAGCTTGCTCTGATCCAAGATTTTTGCCACAACCTAAAGTTTCATTATTGTCTATTTATTGTTTCGATCCCTTATATTCAAAAGATGTATGGTCTGGTGTAGTTCGGATCTGTTTGTGGCGTTGGTTTTATGTTGGTATGCTACGATGGCCGGATTTTTTTGTGTTGTAGCATATTGGTTCGTTCATCTACTTCATGGCATTGTCTGCTTTATAATGAATTGTGTCGTAGTGAACTTTGTCGTGGAGCTTGTTGTCCCTGTGATTTTTTCATCAATGGTGTCAATGACTTAAAGTGGATCTTGAAATTAACTAAATGGAACTTCACCTAAAGGTTTTGTTTGATTAAAGATGTCAAACATTTTTTAAAGCAAATTTTTAAAGCTTTATTTCATTTATTGATCTTCTGAAGGAGAGTTTATCAGTTGTGTAAGAACATTATAGTCCGTGAAAATTGTTGAAGAAGTGAATTTAGAATTCAAAAAAAGAAGAATTTGATTTGAGCTTATTGGAGTATACACAAGAGTTCCTAATTTTATAATTTTTTTTCTCACACCGCTGTGGTTTTCTCTGGCTGCAAGTGTTTCTTTATGTGTGTTGTTAAAATGAAAACAGAAAGCACAAGATTGTGCTCTATTTTTCTTATGAAACAAAAAATTAGACCGGACCAGCCAGTTTATCTGGTGAATCGGTCAGTTGTCTGGTCTGATTCAACTATGAGACCGTAAATCAGTTTGAACTGATTAAAATTGATGGTTTAACTGGTTGGACCAGTTACATTTTTTATCCTTTTTTTTTGAAATACCGCGCTATTTTTGAGGGGGAAATGAAAGGTTAAAAACAAAGATGAAGAGAAAAATTAGTAAATAAAGAACAAATCTGAAAAAAAGAAGATGATAAAAAACTATTTAAAATGATATAATAATTATAGAAAATGAGATATAATTAATAAGTATAGGCATCATAACTAATACTAATAGATTTTCAACATTTGTTTCCTAAAGATCTTCATTTTTATCTATATAAGTTTAAAAATATATTAATATATATATTGCCACTAATAAATTATAATATTTTAATATGGCCGATCCAACCACTGGTTAGACCATGGTTGACCCATTGACCATTGAACCTGTATTGTGACCGATTCATTATCCAATCTGGTTTTTGTTCCTTAATTTTTCTTTACATCAATATTTACCTCTATGTATAGCTGATGATATAGGTCATATATATAATAGGTTGTGCTCTATTTCTTGAGAAAATTACATTCAAATCCATAAAAGGATAAATGAAAAAAAGGACCTCTTTAAATTTTAAAATAAAAAATGGTAACATTGACAATTCCAAGTGCGGCTCATTGATAACTTGAGGGGCGTCATTAACAAGTTCTTAAAATCATTTTTTCAATGTGAAATTTGAAGGGACCATTTTTTCATTTATCCTTTTACTTGGGACCTAAATGTAATTTTCTCTTGTTTCTTTATGTGTGTTGCTAAAGTGAAAATGGAATATAGGTCAAGTAGATAATAATACTGTAGAGGAAAAGCCTTTATTGACCAATTATAGTGGGATATCTTCAACCCATATAACTTATATTGATGACATGATTAAAGACCAACTTGTACAAGATTTATGATCTGATTAGTTGTGTAATATTTTTTTATCAAATTATATATTTTGTCACTACACTTTCTAACTTAAATTTTTTCACTTGTTTATAATATTAAATAGTTTTTTATCTTACAATTATCACAAAAACACTTGTACAATAACCAATCTAAACAAGTTTTCACTTTCATAAAAGCATTTATGCAATCCACAATCCAAACATAAATCATATTATATAATCTGACTTTTACCTAATCTTAAATTTTTATTAGTCATATTACAAATAAATCATTTTTCTCACTAGTATACCAACCACACCCTTTGTTCTTTGAGTGATTGTGTTCAGACACAGCGTGGTTGCTAATTGATGCATCGAAACCAACATGCCCAATAATATCTAACGGCCCCAAACTGAATATGAGAAGTGAATCACAGTGACTTTGGTAGGATCTGATCTATTTTTTTAATTTGTTTTGGTTCATACTCCCTCCTATCCCTATTCACTACTACAAAAGAGGCTTTTAATGACGTTTCTCAAAGAAATGTCGTAGGTAATTGTTTCTTTTTTAAAAAAAATTATAACCTACGATGCTTTCTATTATAAGCATCATAACTTATTGTTAAAATTCTATGGCACTTCCTTAAAAAAACGCCATACAAGGCCTTCTTTTTTTTCTTTTTTTTTTATACCAAGTATATCAACTATAGCGTTTTACTGCAAAGCGTTATAACTGGTGTAATGATTTAAAATTATTTTGAACGTTTAGATGCTATTCAAGTTATATACATGTAGTTAACAAATAAATTTTCCCTAACTTATTTATTTCTAATGCTTTAATAATGAATTTAAATAAATGAAGTAAATATTTAAAAAATAAATTAACAACAGCTATACAAATACTTTATCTAAAAAAATACTTAAATGAAATTTGCACCTTAATAATAGGAATAATCTATAAAAAAAAGTTATCAGAAAAAAAAATATGCATCTTAGTCGATGCTTTCTTGAAAAACGCCTGATAAGATCCTTAAAATATGAAAAAATCAGAATTGCCTAAAAAAAAATTTAGTGCCTTAATCAGGGTTTTTAGAAAAGCGTCGGTTAAGGGAATAAAAATTTATTGCCTTAACAGGCGCTTATCAAAAGCGCCGGTTTAGGCAATTGCCTAAAGGCAATCCACGATATATAATTATATATATATATATATATATATATATATATATATATATATATATATATATATATATTATAAACATAAAATTTTTTATCTATAATATTTAAAATTGAGTTGGTTATATATGATAATTGTCTTGGAAGATATAATTTAAAATTGAATTTTAATTATGATGTAAAATTAAACAAAGTAAAAACTACAAAAGTATATATTAAGTATATATAAAGCATGAGAGATGAAGGCTAGATCTAGGAAGATTGTAAAAAAGCATGTTAAGTTACTTTTAAAAAAAACACAAAAAAAATAAATAATTGACTTTGGATTGCGCTTTAACGTAAAGCGCCGTCCAAGGTCTTTTTTTTAAAAAAAAAAAACAATCGATATTGGTGAACACATTTAAACCTCCTCATTTATTCTCAATGTTATTAAATGCTATTTAGCTTATATAAATAATAAATATTCATGTAGTCATAGAAAACTTTCCCACCCTTATTTATTTCTAATGATTTAATTATGAAGAAAAAATAAAAAAAATAAATTTAAATTTAAATTTAAATCTAATTTTTTATATTAATTTCCTTGCACCCCAAGACCTTTTATTCCATTAGTTATCAGCAAAAAAAAATTTATCTGCAAAAAAAATTATATCTTAATCAACCCTTTCAAAGAAAACGTCGACTAAGATCTTTGAAATATCAAAGGAATAATGTGTAAAAAAAAAGTTACTAGAAAAAAAAATCTGTCAACTAAAGTCCTTAAAAATAAAAAAAAATAATCTGTAAGAAAAATTATCAAACAAAAATTTGAACCTTATCCGACACTTCACAATGAAACGCTAGAGAAGGCTAATAAATATTAGCCTTGTTGAAGCGCCGGATTTGCCTTAGGTAATTGATTGCCTAAGGCAACAGTTGGCCAAGGCAATTATATATTATATTAATAATTATATACAATATTATATAAAATATATTATATATAATTATATTATAATATTAGATATTGTTAGACAATATGTATTTTTGAATTGCGTTTAAATGTCAAGCGTCATTAAAGATTGTTAAATTCAACTTTGAATTTAACATCATTGTTTTTTTATTTTTTATTTCGATTATTGAAAGCTATGACGCTTGGTGAAGAAAGCATCGGAGCCTCTATAGACTTTGAATTTAAGTTTATATTTTAACTTTTTACCAGCCTGCCATTATTGTCTTCCTCGTGCGCCCTCTAGCTCCCAATTTTTTAAATCTCCATTACTCCACCATATTGTCTTATCCCTCAGTACCCACTCTATTATCTTGGTCCCTATTTCCTATAGAAGGCCCTTAGCTTGTAAGTATTTTTTTAGATACAGAAGCTTAAATCTGTATGCTTTCTTCTTTTTAGTTAAAATCTGTCATGAATATTATATTTATGCTTATTTTTTTCCAGATATTTACTTGAAGTTTCAACTCTGTCTTTTTTAACTTCCTATATATTGTAAGTTTTTTAATTTTTGAGTTTAAATCTGTATGTTTTCTTCTTATTATTTTTAGTTAAAATCTATCATAAATCTTATATATATGCTTAATTTTTTCCCCAGATATTTACTTGGAGTTCTTCCAAGCTTGATAGATGAAGATGATAATTAAATATTGCAAAGAAAATATGCAACTTTGATGATGGATTTAGATGTAAATACAGATTGAGGGTTTCATTAGGAAAAAAAAAGCAGTCACGCAAATTTTTTTTTTAAAAAAAAGAGGGACCTTTTATGACGCTCCATGTGGAAGCGCCGTAAGAGGTGCAATAACCTCCTAAGATGTTTCCAATTGGAAACGCGTAACATGTTAGTTTTTTTTTAAAAATAATAATTAATTACAATGTTTCGGTGCTTTTTAAATTCAACAAGCGTCATATATTCTTCTTATGGCACTGAATGCTATGCAGTTTACAAAACGTCATAATATTTTTTTTAAAAAGCGCCACTTATCGTGTTTTTTGTAGCAGTGATTATTAAGTCGTCGTGGAATACATTTTTTCAAGTTTTTTTTAAATATTATTTTTTTAAAGGATTTCATTGTATTTTTATATTATTGTAGCATATTAGAGAAAATAAAATAAATATCCAAAGTGGATTAAAGGAAATTTTTTTTTTCAAAACTGTCATATGTTTCATACATTGTTCAAATTCTCTAAAAAACCTCTTTCTTGGCCACCAGAAAAATTTAAAAACTCATCATTGAGGCTAAATTAAACAAAATTACTGCCTCCAAATTTTAATATAAGACTTAGTTAAATTGCTTCCTCTAATTCTTAATATAAGATTTAGGTAAGAAGTTAATCTTAATTCCAAATATAAGACATGTTTCTTATATTTATCAATTTTTTTTTAATTTATCTCTATTGATACTTTCTTAACTACAATCAAATAAGAGAGAGATGAGGGAATTAGAGAAGATAATTATGGTATTTTAGAAAAAAAATCATATTAATTATATTAACTAAATTTTTTAATCTAATTAAATTAGATAAATATATATTATTGAGTAATAGCCCATTCAATCAAATTTTTTGATTTTTTTGGCCAAGTTGACTTTCTGAGTTTTATTCAAATTTACCAATTTTATTCAATTTAATTATACTTAGTTACAGCACTAAAGTGTGCGTCCTTTACATTCATAACAAATTCATAAAAAGGCATGAACAGAGTATAATAATTAAAATCACAGTTTTCTCTCGTACAAATTCTGTGAGAAAATATGCCAAAACGGCAAGAAAACCTCATTTTCACCCCGATTTGACAATTCAAAGTATCAGGATCCAATCATCGAGAAATCCCCACATGACCACATGTGGGGAATCAAAATGCAATACGAAACGAGTATTGGCTCACAACTAAGAAAAACGCGCCCGCATACTACAGAGACTGACAGGGCGGCGCGGTGGTCCTCGGAGTCTCGAGGCAGAAGAAGAAGATAGGGATGAATAAGTAAGAAGTTGACTTGCAAGTTTCAAGTTTCAGAAGTCATGGGAATGAACCACACGCCGGAATTTTGAGTTTTTCAATCCATTACAACTCAGAATTAAAGGAGAATTAATGGGGCCGGTAGTGGTTCTGCCATTTCTGGGAATGGTGATGGCGGAGTGTGCGCAGGTTGGCTTAATCATTGTGAGCAAAAAAGTAATGTCTCAAGGTATGAGCAGCCTTGTTTTCGTCTTCTTCTCCAATTCCCTCGCTGCCCTCCTTCTGCTTCCTTCTTCCTTGCTCGTCCACAGGTTAGCTTTCCTTTCATCTCATCCCCATGATATTTATCATATTGGATATTGCAGAATTGAACCTCACTATCTCAAGATTTTCATCTCTGTGTTCCTATTTTCAGAAGATCTGAGCGTCCCCCAATCACAATTTCTACTCTCTGTGGATTCTTATCACTTGGCTTGCTCGGGTAATTTGATTCCAGCTTTATTCCATATCAATATCAAACTTCAAATGTGGCAAACTATGGCAGCAATTTCGGTTTCTAATTTCTGGGGATTTCATTTTGTGGGTTCTGAAATCAGTATTTCTTTTTGGCCTCAGCTATTTGGCGCAGGTATTTGGGTATGCTGGGATTTACTACAGCTCTGCTACACTCAGCTCGGCCTTGCTCAACCTTGTCCCTGGTTTTACATTCATTCTTGCTGTTGCTTTTGGGTTAGTCTTCTCCTTCATGCTTGTGAAAATTCTGGTTTTTTTTTTTTTATGTTTTTTTATACTGTTATTGCTAGCTGACGCATTGCTGCCTCAAACCGAGGCATGAGAAAGTAGTAGCAAATGCATTGTATGGGGGATTTTCGATTTCATTGTGATCTGAGTACTGTCTTCACTCTTGTGTGCTGGTGAACTGAGAAGGGTCATGACGGGTGAAAATAGCAAAACATGAATCTTCAAGATTTCTGAAATGGTTGTGCTTGTCTTTTTATTGAGGCATGCCAATTCACTCTTGTCCAGTGGTTCATCATCTAAATATATACCTTATTTCTATATTTTCCTTATAGGATAAATGATTCTCTGACGTTAATCAGTTATGATATATAGTTTTAAGTCATGCCACTTTCAAATGAATAATTTGTTGCTCTTATATTTTCCACTCAAAATCACAAGTTGCATAGTCTGCAAGCCTATATTCAATCTTGTGGCTACTTCACATTAAATCCGTTGAATCTTCTTGTAAGCTGGCCTTGCATTGAAATGAGTTTGAATAACACTGTTGCTGTTCAGACAGAAACTTTTTGAAGAGAACTGGTATTATAACGAGCCTTTTACTCAATTGCTTATAAGAGAAAAATGAGCTTCTCTGGTTTTCAAGTTATATATATACGCACATCAAAATAACTTCAGAATTCACATAGCCAAATAAGTGCTTCAAAATAAAAATATACTGTAGAGCAAAGGATGACATAGTTGTGTTTTCAAGCAGTCATTTAAAACAATTCGTTCATCTAAACTGAACTGATTGAGCTTGGTGGTTTCAGGATGGAGAGGTTAGATTGGAGAAACTATAGTAGCCTAGCTAAATCGCTTGGAACCATAGTATCAATTGCCGGTGCATTTGTTGCAACTCTATACAAAGGCCCTGCACTTCTAACTAGGCTATCTCCTGCAAACTCCTCTGCAGAGCAACTTTCCTCACAAGAGTCTAATTTCATGCTTGGAGGACTATTTCTTGCGGCAGATTGTGTGATGGCTTCAGCATACATTATTGTACAGGTCAAAATCATTATATATTAATAAAGCTTTCATGATCAGTGGTTTTTAAAAACCTCTAACTACGATTTTATAAATCTGCAGGCTAAAATTGTAAAGAAATATCCGGCAGAGTTGATTATAGTATTCTTTTATTGTTTCTTTGTGGCCATTCTATCCGGCGTGACCTGCTTGTTTCTGGAAAGAGACGCAAGTGCCTGGAGCTTACAGCCCAAGCTGAGATTGCTTGCAGTTCTATACTCGGTAATGGAACTATATATAAATGAGTCTAAATGTTACTAGTAACGATGACTACCACATCACAAGACATGGTTGCTTAAAACCTCATTTGCAGGGGGTGTTTGGTTCTGCATTTCAAGTTGGTGTTACCACATGGTGTCTCCACCGAACAGGACCTGTTTTCGTTTCTATGTTCAAGCCTCTAGGCATTGTGATCTCAGTGGTTGCAGGTGTCATCTTCCTTGGAGATTCATTCTACCTTGGAAGGTAGATCTCTCTACATGTATATATATATACACACACATATAGAGAAAATATTCTCAAGTGTTGTTTGGATGTGTTGCTGAGGATATTGTTTCTAAGACATAATTTTCTAAATTTCAATGCAGTTTGGTTGGCGCTACTGTGATAGTTGTTGGGTTCTATTCTGTGTTGTGGGGGAAAGCCAGAGATAATGAGGATGCTGCCATGGGAAGCTCAGAATCAAGTGGTGAAAACACTCCTCTTTTAAAGTAAAATAAGCAGTTTAAGAGATAGAGAAGAGGTTTCGGCTTCATTCAATTTCATATTGCTACTCGCAAAAGTGGGATGTTATACAGAGTGAAAGAGTAAGCTCTGGGGCTATTCATTTATATACGGGTTCGAGGATTGAGACATTTGAAACAGAATTTCAAGTTCCAACTTCAAGCTTATAAATTGTAAATATGATTTGTTTACCAAATCTTTCACTAAGCATAATATACTCCATTTAGGAGTATGATGTTATTTGTTAGCAGCGTTCTAGCTTTCTTGATATATGAAACAATGGAAGTAGAAATTTTCTTTAATATTTTTTAAGAAGGTTGTGTCATTTATACGTTGTCTAATGAAAAATAAATAAATAAATCAAACAAAATGCAGTGCATCTGATAATAAATAATATAAAATTATAAATTGAGCCTCATATTTTATTATCTAATACTCCCTCTCCTAGTTAATATAGAATGTAATTGGGGAATTAATCTTAGTACTAAATAAAAGACTTATTTTTTATATTTGTCAATCTTTTTTCTAATTTACCTCTATTGGTATTCTCTCAATAATAATAAAGTAAGATATATAGAGAGAATTAAGAAACATAATTATAGTGTTTTGAAAAAGAACATGTTATATTAATCCTATATTTGGATAGAGAGAAATTTTGTTGGGATACTAGAAAGTACAACTCCTAAAAATAGTAAAAAAAATTTAACATTTTAAAAAGTTTTCCTTCAAATATTCATTTTAGTAGGATCAAAAGTTTAATATTTAAATTGTTTTTATATTTTTATCTTACTTGTAATAGATTTCTTCTTGAATTATGTTACACTTAAGCACTTCATAAATCTATGTGAACCCAAATCCCTACGGATCATCGCCATCACCTCAACTTATGAGTCTTGAGCATCAATTTAATTAAAACTAACATAGTTGTCACTATCGGATGATCAGTCTTTAATATAAGAGTTAGGCAATTCTTAATTAGTACTAACATAGTAATTTGCTATATGATCAAGGTGCTTCTTCATTACCCGCTAATTCGAACAGTGAGGTCCATTAATATATTCAACCAATCGTTTCAACTCAAGGTAGGCCCTCTCTTAATGCCTACCACCAATTCATTCTCCATCATATCATAAAAATCTTCCACAGTTAATCATTTGTTTTTGGGTGGTAGGTGTTCATCAAGAATCTGGATCTTCTGGAATCTAGACAACTGAGATTTAATTTTTTTATTTAATTAAAAAATATTTTAATGTGTATATAATTTAAAATAAATATAATTTTCGAACTATAAATTTTTTTAAAAAAATTTAAAAATATTTAAAAACTTTAAATTTAAACGGTTGAGACGTATTTAGAAAGTTTAGATCCAACCGCAACGATTATAACGGGTTACTTTAAATTTCTGTGTGGGGACAGGTAGATTCCTGAAACAACGTCTGAATAGGCCACACCACACAGTGTGGCACATATTTAAATATACCAACATTATAAGTAAACATAAGCGGGAAATATGTTCACGACAAGTCCGATAAAAATTTGATGATTTAAAACAAAAAAACATGTTAAAGACGTCAGCTTTGAACCCTTGTTAAATATTTGGGGACACTCGAGTAGCAGCTTCACTTAAAAAGTAGCTTCACCACTCTGTGAAGGGTTATCCCAATTCCTCAGCTTTCTTCTTATCCTCCATTTTTATATCTTCACAACAGTATCATCATACACACACAATCAAATTTAGGGTATATAGATTCTCAGACTCAGAAATCTCTCTCTGTCTATTATAAGAGAAGTAAACTTCTATATTCAGTTTTCATCACTACTGACATGTAATAATGTGTCAGCAAAAAAGAATAGGAAGATTATTGATGGAGGCTGAGACCCTTCAGATATGGGAAGTGATGCCATTTATAGTGATGGTGATCATGGAAGGTTGCACTATTGGACTAACTATTTTTGCCAAAAGTGCCTTAACTAATGGAATCAGTCCTTTTGTGTTCATTGTATATACCAATTCTCTGGCCACTTTAGTACTCTTCTTCATTTCCTTTCTAACACACTCTAATCACAGATCTGATCTGCTGTCACCTTTTTCTTTTCCCAAGTTTATGAGATTCCTGTTCCTGGGTTTCACAGGGTATGTACGTATATTCTCTTTCTTCACATTTTTAAGAATCAAGTTTCCATTTTGAACATGCTTTCAAATGAATATTCATCATCTTTAATTTCTCTTGTGTTTTTTCATTTGATGGGTTTTGCAGGATAACTATGACTCAGACCTTTTCATTCCTGGGTCTTAGTTATAGTTCACCAATACTTGTATGTGCCATGGGCCTTTTGATCCCCTCCTTCAATTTCCTTCTCTCTCTCCTTCTCAGGTGGCTTTTATATTATTTGCATGTTCTTAACGCTCATTTTTTTGCTGGTGTGTGTGTGTTCATTTTCTGATGATAATATGCCTGATTCCACTTAACTGATACTATTTTAAGGAAGAAAGATTTGAACTTTAGAAGCTCTGCTATGTTATACCAAATGATGGGTACTCTAATATTAATAATGGGAGCAGCCATAGTTGAGTTCTTCAAGGGGCCACTTATAAGGCCCTCTTCTCACCAACTTCGCCATGCGAAGCACTTCTTCGTCTTCTCCTCAACCCCAGAGTTCTGGGTTCTTGGTGGACTTTTGCTTGCTGCTGCTTCTTTCTCAGCTTCACTCTGGAACTTTATGCAGGTGATGAGAATAATCCTTTTTCAAAGTTTCAACTTTTTTTGTTTCTTGTGATGGATGATCAAACTTTTTCGTTGTTTGCTTCATCAGAAGGAAACTGTTAAACTCTACCCAGAACCAATAAAAGTGATCTGCTACTATAACTTCCTTGGGACAATCCTAAGTGCAATTGTATCGTTTTTGGTTGAGAAGAGAGACTCAGATGCATGGAAGCTGAAGCATAAGATGGAACTTATTCTCATTGTATTAACTGTAAGCAATATTAGTTTATTATCATTTTAAATTCAGAAACTTTTTTAATAATGGCAGAACAATACATCCTGACCAGAATTTTGGTTATATGGCTTATTAAAATCATTAGGCCTTGTTTGGGGGTGTGATTCGCCCAACCATCCAAGTCTGGTTCACGCGCCTGAAAGGTCCATTTTATTTTCAAATATTCAAACCCTTTGGCATTGCCTATGCAACTATTTTTGGGGTCACTTTCTTTCCTAATGGCCTCCACTATGGAAGGTATAGAATAGTATCTAGACTTTCCTGATATAATACATTATATTCTGTGTCGTTAATGTTCAAAGCTGGTTTTTTTATTGGTGATAAAATGTGTGTTGCAGTGTAATAGGAACAGCGATAAGTGGAATAGGGTATTATAGTGTGATGTGGGGACAGATCAAGGAAGATGAAGACAGAATTAGGTGTGACGAAAGCAGCTCAGATTCCTTGGACAAGAAAGTACCTCTGTTACAAGAAAATAAGGAAATGGAAGTTTAAGGAAGAGATTCAGAAGGCTGAGGGGAAGTCAATTATTTATCCAGAAGCTTCCTCTCTGTTCTTTTGTAAATGGAGTTCAGTGTGTGTGTGTGTATGCATAGGGATTGTCTTTGAAGTTTCATTTTGCAGGTAAAATATGTAAATGTTTGAAGTTATGATTGGAAGTGTTTATATGATAAATTACTGTAGGTCTTGTAAACTGGCCCACTTGAGTATCACGGTAAATTTAGTGGGAAAAATTTTATATTGGATGGGAGCAAAAACTTGAGGAAGTTTGGCGAAAAGTCCATATATAAAAAATTTTGAGAAAATCCCATATAGGTCCCAAGAGTCAAAAATAAAAAATAAAAAATAAAAAAAGTCACAGTGGAGATTCTTCTATAAAAGAAAGTTTCTGGGTAGATTTTCCTATTAAAAGAATCATTAGGATCTCAGCAATATAGATGTATTTATTAATGGTCACTGACTAAGTTAACATAGATAGGCTTATCAATGACCACTCTATGACTTGTTAATATTATCACATACACTTGTTAATGGGAGTTGCTTCAGTTAATATATATGAGTTTGTCAATGGTCACTTTATGAATTGATATATAATTGTCAATAAGATAAGTTTATATTTGGAATATACAGCAATGAGGTCTCCAGAGACTTTTTTGATAGAAAAATATACATTGAGGCTTTTTTTATAGAGGAATATACACTATGACCTTTTTTATATTGGTCCTTAAGATCTGTGTGAGATTTTCCCAAAACTTTTATTGGTCAGAACTCAGAAGAATCTGAATCATGGTACCAGTATTTTCTATGAATGAAATCTTATAGAGTACTAGTACTTTCGATATATAAAAACATATAAGACATCTTTCACCAATAAAATTTTTAAACAGGATCCTTTACCGATTTAAGAGAATATTTGTAATTTAAAAAAAAACATATATAAAAACGTCTGTGATGTGTTTGCATCAAAAGATTGAGTGAACCAGTCAATTTTAGCAGAGAAGAATTTTCTTTTTTTCTTTTTTTCTTTTTTTGGACAGTAAAAGAGAAGACTAACAGTTCAAAAATCAAAATTAAACACTAAGTCAATAGTCATAATATATCTAGTTACTTTTAATATATTATGATTTCCATGGCTATATATTAATGGCATATCAAGTTGTCTCATTTTATTATCAAATTCTGACTATTCACTTGGCGTATATACTGTGTCTGTTTGGGATTGGGCCACATAAAACGTCCGTTGTCGAAATATAACAAATTGATAGATTTGGGAAAACGTCTGTTTTAGGCACACAAAAAAGGACACACAAACATGCCCTTACTCATTACTCACTTGCAATCTCATTATATTTTGAAGCTCAATCATATTAATGGGATATAAAGCACTCAAAGCATTAATACAATAAACATGCATAGAGAAATTCATGTCCTGTGACTTTAACCAAGCCCCAGGCTATATAGCATCAAAAGGGAAATGGTACAACCACATTATTTATGAGTGAATTTATACTACTTGGTCCTTCAAGGGCAAATTTAATTAATTACCTCTCTGGTCTATGCCTTGTGAATATAGGCATCAACCTCCTGGAAGTTCTTAAGGGCGAAGTCCTTGATGACTTCTGGATCAGCAACTTCATGGCTTGCCTTCTCATACTCACACCACCACTTCACAAGGGTCCCAGCGTCATCCTTCTTGGGTTCTAAAATCATGTGTGCCTTGAAAATCTTGAAGTACTTCAGCAAGTCTCCTTCTATCACACTGTAGGACAGTGCCTTCTTTGCATCATCTAGAGCATCAATTCTCTCTTTTGATGTCTTCACTATTGGAGATCCTGAAACATAACCCAAAACAAAGGTTTATGATCTAGATATAATGCATACATCTGTTGGAAATATCCCACATTGATGGGTGAAGAGAAGTTTGAAGGCTATAAAGGGTTAAGGGCATGTTTGAATTAATAATAGTCAAGTAATTTTTATTTCAACTGACATTTTAAACTGGTTTTTGAGCACAAAGTCATTTACTTTAAGAATCGTGCCAAACATTGTCAAAAGTTACTGAAATAGCTTTTCAAGCCTTAAAAGTCAGTTTAAAAAGCCCCGACCTGATCCCAAACAAGCCTTGAAATCTAATTGCTTTAGACATTTTAGGCAAAAAGCCTACTCACTCTTGAAACCTGCATGACTAAAATTAAGTCCTATAATAATTTTGAAACTAGGGGATGAAAAAATACAGGGGTTACACACATAGATAAGCATGATCCTTCATGCTACCAGTGTTTACTATAGCGCCGGTGATTAGGGAATTAAAAGTTTTGCTGTTTGAAGTGTGATTATCTCAGAGACCAATGAACAAACAGTATGGCTACATTTTTTTTCTGAGTATGCATCCAATGTCCTAGGCAAGCCCCTTTTCATAAGAAACTTCACGAGCCCAAACTAATCCGAATTCCTTAAGTTAGAACAATCACCTGCAAGTTGATCCAAGTGTTTGGTCGTAACAGTAGGGCTACGTTAACAAGAAGAGAATGTAAGTTTGTATGTACCTTCACCGTAAGTGATATGGCGGACAGAACCAACAGACTTGCCATCACCCTCAAGAATCTCAATGCTCTTGTAATCCTGAGGGAAGGCCTTGGGGAAGAGAGTTGCAGAGTCCTTAATGGTTTCCCAGAACTTGTGTGCCTGAGACTTCACCTGTACTTCTACCTCAAGCTTTCCAGTGGTAGCCATGGTTGTTTTTGTGAAGAAGATCAAAGGAACCAAGAAAATAAAGAGACACAATGCAGATTGTAGAATGTGAGGAGTTGAAAAATGAGGAAGCAGCGTATAAATAAGGATGATGATGAGTTGTTGACACAGTGAATGAGGACAAGGGAGGTATAATAAATTCATTTAGGAGCTAGTTGAACCACCACTTTATGAAACGGCAGGGGAAAAAAATATGAAATTTAATTTGCTGGTACAATTGGTGTTGAGTAATTGATTAGTGGGGACCTGAGTAGTACTCCCTCCTAAAAATAACTAACTTTTTTTTTTTTAACGGAGCTGGTCTATTTTATAAATAATTTTATTTTATATTTAAAAATATAAACTTATTTTTTTTATTTTATTCTTATTAAATGTATATTATTTATAATTAATTATTACATACATCAAAAGTTATATCTAGGAGAGAGAGAGAATTCATCAGGTGAATGAAGTGAACAGAGTATTGGGAAAATATATTTTACTATCTATCTTATTTTTTATACATCATCTCTCTGTTTTCATAAATAGAGGCATATATAGAAAAAATATGATATTTTTTATACATTTATTAATTTTAACTACCAGTTTATTTTGTACAATCAAAGAGAAAATTGTTTATAAACAGGAATGTAGTAATGTTTTGTCAAATATGTTTTTCCTTTAATTTAATTTGTACGGTAGAAATATCCCCATCATTTACTATTTTGCAGCGGCACACTAGCCCCGTCTATTAAATGGAATTTGACAAAGAAACTATTACATTGCGTTTTATGAACTTACAAATTTTATAATATATGTCGATATTGGTAGAAAATAAGTATTTATACAATATATATTTTTGTAAAATAAAATTGTTTGAGTTATTTGTACAGTTATATTATAAATAAATAATAATCTGTTGTGCGAAAATTTAGGTTTTGCATGAGAAAATTAGTGATAAGTTCTTAATAAATATATATATCAAATATAAAATAAATAATATTTGTAATAAAATCGTTCGATATAACTTGTTCAACTATGAAATAATGAAAAAAATGTAAATGTAACAATGTGAGGTTGGTGCAGGTGTAAATGTAATCGTAACATGGTGATGCACGTGGGCTGCGGCCATGAGTCCATGACCATATAAATTATGATCTCTCTGTTGTCTTTTTTTTTTTTTTTTGTGTGGGTGAAATATAATTACGCGGTAATATTAGCGAGAAATAGCAAATGGGCCATCCAAATTAATTTGGGAAAAATCACAGTGTGTCAAGGAAGCAAATGACAAGTAAGTAGTATTGGCTTGTTATGAGGCCAAAAAAACGAGACCTGAAAAAGTTTTAGAGACGGGACAAGAATCAGAGAGAAGCATAGTGATTTTCAGAAAAGTAAAGGTAAACTTTGGAGTGATGAGTGTGTGCATGCGCGAAGGAGAGGTTCCCCCTCTGTCATCGGAGGAGGAGGATGCGATAAAGCGTAGCCGGAAAAAAGTACGTGCGAATGAAGGGGAGTTCATGAGTGAGCTTTTTATGATCCCTAGAGATGAGCCGTGGATGCATGGGGAAGAGTCGCAGCAAACAGAAACGTTGCAGCGAATAGAACCTTCTGTTAAGGGGAGCAAATAGAACTCCTTTAAGGAGGCAGTCACAAAAGTGCAAGAGGAAGATGAAGAGGAAGAGGAGTGGTGGGCTGGAGAGGGATGGAGGGAGAGATGCAGGGTGAAGATGACATCTAAGGGACCAAACGTGATCTTTTTGCCTCAGGAGAAGGAGAGGTTGGCGAAGATGTGGAGTTAAGCTCTGATAGTTAAGCTTCTCGGTAGAATGGTTAACCTGGAGTATTTGGAAAGGAAATTGCATCAGCTGTAGGCGAAATATGGGGAGGTCGAGATAATCGACGTAGGATCGGGATTCTTCGTGGTGAATTTCACTGACGTGCATGATTATGAATTAGCTCTCACAGGTGGTCCTTGGTTGATATATGATCACTACTTATCAGTTCAACCATGGAAATCAGATTTTAACCCTGATGTTGAAGTAATCTCAAAGATATCATCATGGATCCAAATCGCTAAACTGCCATTGGATTAATACGACAAAAGGGCGTTGTTCATTATTGGATCTTAGGTAGGGAGAGTTATTAAGGTTGATCTAAATATCATGCGGAGAAAGAAAGGCAGGTTTGCAAGGCTATGTATCGAGCTGGACCTGGATGCTCCTTTATGACCGGTATTGGTGAATAGAATGGAGCAAAGGATACAATATAAGAGCATTCATCTCATTTGCCTGAACTGTGGAAGATACGGCCACGATAAGACACACTGTCCACACAGTAAGGAGGAGACGGTGAATGGCGATGGAGATGGGTCGAGTGTCGGACAAAGCAACGGCAGGGATGAGATCCCGGCAGCGACACTATCTGAAAAGGCGGCAGCAGTGATGAGAAGGGAAGAGGCAGGCGTTAAGTTTAAACCTTGGATGGTGGTGCAAAGGCATCGGCGTGCAACACAATTAAGCTTCATGAACGGGAAAAGTAACGACAAGGGCCGAGATTCACGCAAAAAATCTGGAATGGAGAATAACGGTTCACGGTTTCATGCGTTACTGATGGAGCAGGTAGAAGAGCCGAAAGCCAAGCACACTCAAACGGTTTCTAATGAGCAAATGGAATCCCATAGTGCAAATGTGTCGGTATTAAAAAAAAAGTGCTGAGTCTTTCTTGTGCCAATTTAATGGGTTGGGTCAATCAAGCATAATTAAGGGGCCCACAGTGAAGGGACCGGAATTTAGTGAGAAAGGGAGAAGAAGTATAGAATCCAAGAAAAGCATGGGGCAAGAGAGTGAAATGGGCATTTTAATAAAGGTCAAAGAGAATCTGGACTTGGGGTTGTCAGAGAGTATGGAGGTAGACGAACAAAAAGGAATCAGACATGAATTGCAATTGGAGCTACTGGGGGTGTTGGAAGACCATAAGTCTAAGTAGCAGCGTAATATTAACGGGCAAGAGAAGGCTGGGGGAGTGAGTATGAAGGATGATAATCCATATGACCCTGAGGCCTATGGCCAGAAGGTCCCAAGGAATTACTATGATCAGATTGATGCATTATAGGTACATGAGGTCGAAGAGGAAATGGACGTGACGGAAGGCAAGATTGTGCAATTAGTATCAATAGCTTCGTTTATTAATAATTTTATGGATTTTAAAGCTCTTATTTGGAATGTTAGAGGAGTAAGGGGTCGGGCATTCACGTGTCTAATGAAGGAAATTCACAAAAAAATATTATTTCAAGTTTCTTGCTTTATTAGAGACAAGACAGAAGAGTGAGAAGGCAAGGGTGCTAGCTAGAAGGTGGGGTTTTAAGAATTATGACGTGGTGGATGCTGTAAGATTTAGTGGGGGGATTTGGTGCTTTTGGGATGAAGAGGTGGACTTCTCGATTACTATAAAACATGGCCAAGTTCTTCATGGCACTTTTAATATGGGAAGAGAAGATGCTTGGGATCTATCGGTGGTGTACAACCATCCAAATAAACCTAATTAAAAGACATGAGTTGTGGCTGCAGCTCCGAATTATTGAAGACATGGGAGTAGGTAGGTGGTGTGTTGGGGGTGACTCAAATGTCACGCTGAGGAAGGAAGAACGAAGGTCTGGTTCTCAGGGTCATGCTGGGGGTGATAGCAACTTCATTAAGTGGTTTATGGAAAGGGGGGATGGGGGAGGTAGGTTTTTAGGGACCTCAATTTACCTGGTCCTGTGGTTCTTCAGGCCGTCGTATTGATCGTTGCTTAGCGAAAACAAGGTGGCTAGAGAGTTTTAACTCAGCGTTAGCAGTACACTTACCTAAGTTCAAATCGGATCATTGTCCTCTTCTACTGAAATTGAACTCTAGTGTGCAAACGACGAGGAAAGTAAAGCAATTTAGGTTTTTTGCATATGGGTTATGGATAATGGTTTTTGGGGACTGGTTAGGAATTCTTGAAACGAGCTAGCTGATTGGAATAACAATGTGCTGAATTTAAAAGGGATGTCCAGCGGTAGAATAAGGATAAGTTTAGGTATATTCATATCCGGAAGGCCGACTTGTTAAACAAACTAGAGCAAATGCAGAACAAGGATGAAACCAGCCCATTTTGGAATAAGAAAAGATCTGAAGTCTGGCTAGAGCTGGAGAAATGTTTAATACAAGAGGAACTCATGTGGCTTCAAAGGTCTAGATGTAACTGGTATTCTCAAGGAGATAAAAATACAAGATATTTCCATACGGTGACTAATGGTCACAGGAAGAGAAAGATTATTGAAGCGTTGCAACGAGAGGATGGGGTGTGGTGCTACGATCCTGAGGAGTTAAATGGACTGATTTCTTCTAAAAGTTGAAAATGGCCGATCAGGAGGTTACCGTTCATATTAATTTTGGGAACACTTTCCCACTACTGGAAACAGAGATTTTAGGCTCTCTTGGAAAGATAGCTTCAAATATTGAAATTAAACAGGCAGTATTTAGCATGGGGTCTCTAAAAGCATCGGGCCCAGATGGTTTGAATCCATTATTCTTCCAAAGCCAATGGGAGATTGTGGAAAGATCTGTTGTTCAAGTGGTTCAAGATATTTTTCAAAATCCGCAGAATGTGCCAAGAACTAACGAAACTAATATCGTGTTGATTCCAAAAGTGAATGTTCCACAGAGCTTTTAGGATTTTCGCCAAATCATTCTGTGTAATATTGTTTACAATGTGGTAACAAAGGTATTAGCTAATAAATTGAAGCATTTGATGCCACATGTGGTCGCACCAAACCAATGCAGCTTTGTGTCGGGAAGATTAAGCTCTGATAATATAATCCTGGCTCAAGAGGTGATTTATTCAATGAGAACTATGAAAAAGAAGAAGGGTTTTATGGCTATAAAAATTGACTTGGAGAAAGCTTATCATAGAGTTCGTTGGGATTTTGTTATTAACTATTTGTATGAGTTAGGAGTACCATCAACATTTATTGATATAGTAAGGTTTTGTATTTCCACTGTAGAGATGCAAATCTTATGGAATGAGTCAAGAGGCCCTAAGTTTAAGCCGAGTAGAGGTCTTCGTCAAGGTGATCTATTGTCTCCATACCTGTTTGTTTTAGTTATGGAGTGTTTGGCTCATCTTATTCAAAGTGAGGTCAGACAAGGTCATTGGCTACCTTTCTGATTAAAGAAACAAGGCACCACAGTTTCACACTTATTCTTTGCGGATGATCTGATCTTATTCACTGAGGCAAGTCTTGATCAAATGGGGCTAGTTAAAGCATACCTGAATGATTTTTTATTGGCATCGGGCTAAAAGGTAAATGCTTCGAAGTCCAGAATATTCTTTTCCAAAAATGTTAATCATAACAGAAGACAAGAAATCAGTCAGTTTTTGGGATTTACACCTACTGCTGATCTGGGGAAATATTTGGGTATGTCGTTACATCATAAGCGAGTAATATCTCATACATATGATTATGTGTTGAACAAGATGGATGCCCGTTTATCCAACTGGAAGGTTAATAATCTATTGATGGCGGCAAGGCATACGTTAGTCTCATCCGTGGCCTCCGTCATTCCTACTTATACAATGCAATATGCTCTTTTAACATTGGCAGTTTGTGATGCTATAGATAAAAGGTGCAGGGGTTTTCTATGGGGAAGTATTGAGGCCTCTCGAAAAGTGCATTTAGTAACATGGGAAAATGTTTGCCGACGAAAGGAAGATGGGGGCCTTAAGATCAGAAGAGCAAGAAAAAAAATATTGCGCTCATGATAAAGCTTGGCTGGGGTTTGGTAAGGCGTAGGAACACATTATGGGTGAAGTTTATAAGGGAAAAATATAAGTGTGGGGATAACATAGTTCCTAAGGTTGTGAAACGGAATAAAGAATCTCAAGTTTGGAAGGGAATTAAATACGCTTGGGATGATATGTTAAAAGGAATGAGATGGAAGGTGGGGAATGGAAGAAGAGTACGGTTTTTGGAGGATGCTTGCCTTCCAAATCACAACAAACTCAGTAATTATGCAAGTACGAGAATAGAAGAGAGGATGAGGGACATCACGGTAGCAGAAATGAGGACCTCTTTAGGAGAGTAGAACTGGCCTATACTTAGGGATCTTTTACCGGACTATATCCTTCAATGTTTGGAGCAGGAACGGGTAAGATTGAATAGTGAAGTCGAGGATACACCGGTTTGGAGATGCATGTCTTATGGAGATTTTACTATGAGATCAGCATACTCTCTCTTTTACGATCATAGCGATGCAAGAGTTAATAGGGATTGGAAGACAATTTGGAAGATTGCAGCACCACAACGTTGTAAAACTTTCTTATGGTTGTGCTATAACGGACGATTACTAACCAATCAAGCTAGAGTTAAGCGAGGTATGCATTATGATATCACCTGCAGTCTATGTTTGGAATCTACAGAAAGGATCATGCATGCATTACGAGACTGCAAGTACGCCAGGCCTGTTTGGAATCTCTTGGTGCCAAGGCAGTTGCGTGGTACTTTTTTTACTCTGAGCCAGCCTCATGTTTGGGTTGTTTGGAATCTCAAAAAATGTTGTAAGGTGGCAGGAATTAAATGGCCATCTTAGTTTGCAGTGGCGAGTCGACAAGTTTGGATGAATAGGAATACTGGAACTTTGGAGAATGCTTTAAAGGGTCCCTTACAGATTGTGTATCAAGTAAATGCAGTTGTCTCCTGTTCGAATGTGAGCCTCTATAAGGATGTCACTGAGAGGGAGAGGATTCCGCGGTGGCAACCACCGTTAGTGGGGGTTTTTATATATAATGTAGATGGGTCTCGTAGGGGAACTTCAGCATCATGCGGGGGTATTGCTCGAGATCATGAATGGAAGGTTCTTGATGGGTTTATGTTCCATATTGGTAACGGGAATAGTTTGCATGCAAAGGTGTGGGCAGTGTTATGGGCTTTAAAGAGAGCTTGGGAGTTGGGATGGCGGAAGGGGATTATTGAAACTGATTGCTGAGAAATTATTGAGTTGTTGTCATCAGGGGGTATGAGCTACACCCTCAAAGTGATCTTCTTACGGAAATACAAAGATGGCTAGATCAAGGATGGCAGGTGAGTATTAACTGGTGTTGTCGCGAAAGCAACGGCACTGCCGATGGACTAGCAAAGGAAGCACGTTTTGTGAGTGCAAGAATCCATGTTTTTCGTATACCGCCAATTTTTTTAGATCAATGTCTTCAGATTGATGTAACTGTTTCTTAGGCTACGTTTTATTTGTATAAAAAAAGTATTGGCTTGTTATCATTTCTCACACAGGAGCTTGTGAGTTGTGATTACAATGTTGAGATCATAGGCCTGTGTTCAGATTTTTATATTTTGTTGTTTTTACTTATTACAGAATCTGCATTTAAGAAGAGACTTGAAAATGAAAAGTGGATGTCAATTATAGAATGAGCATTATTGGATGAATGATTAGCTTCAGTGTTGTCACCTCATTCTCATATTTCACCCATCACTCTCTTCCCCGCACTGCTCTTTACTTTACAACTCTCATCCTTGTAGGGAGAGAAGCATAGGACACAAGTTTTTGCTGTCGGTTCCTCAAATATTTCCATGTTAACACTTACCCAAGTTCAAATCGGATCATTGTCCTCTTCTACTGAAATTGAACTCTAGTGTGCAAAGGACGAGGAAAGTAAAGCAATTTAGGTTTTTTGCACAGGGTTATGGATAATGGTTTTTCGGGACTGGTTAGGAAGTCTTGGAACGAGCTGGCTGATTGAAATAACAAAGTGCTGAATTTTAAAAGGGATGTCCAGTAGTGAAATAAGGATAAGTTTGGGTATATTCATATCCGGAAGGCCGACTTGTAAAACAAACTAGAGCAGATGCAGAACAAGGATGAAACCAGCCCATTTTGGAATAAGAAAAGATCGGAAGTCTGGCTAGAGCTGGAGAAATGCTTGATATAAGAGGAACTCATGTGGCTTCAAAGGTCTATGTAACTGGTATTTTTAAGGAGATAAAAATACAAGGTGTTTCCATACGGTGACTAATGGTCACAGGAAGAGAAAGATTATTGAAGCGTTGCAATGAGAGGATGGGGTGTGGTGCTACAATCCTGAGGAGTTAAGGGTTGCAAGGACTGACTTCTTCCAAAAGTTGTATATGGTCGATTAGGAGGTTACCATTCATATTAATTTTGGGAACACTTTCCCACCACTGGAAACAGAGATTTTAGGCTCTCTTGGCAGGATAGCTTCAGATATTGAAATTAAACAGGCGGTATTTAGCATGGGGTCTTTGAAAGCATCGAGCCTAAATGGTTTGAATCCATTATTCTTCCAAAGCCAATGGGAGATTGTGGGAAGATTTGTTGATTAGGTGGTTCAGGATATTTTTTGAAATCCGCAGAATGTGCAAAGAATTAACGAAACTAATATCGTGTTGATTCCAAAAGTGAATGTTCCACGAAGCTTTAAGGATTTTCGTTCAATAGGTGATTCATTCAATGAGAACTATGAAAAAAAAAGAAGGGTTTTATGGCTATATAAAAATTGACTTAGAGAAAGCTTATCATAGAGTTCATTGGGATTTTGTTATTGACTATTTGTATGAGTTAGTAGTGCCATCAACATTTATTGATATAGTAAGGTTTTGTATTTCTACTGTAGAGATGCAAATATTATGGAATGAGTCAAGAGGCCCTAAGTTTAAGCTGAGTAGAGGTCTTCGTCAAGGTGATCTATTGTCTCCATACCTGTTTGTTTTAGTTATGGAGTGTTTGGCTTATCTTATTCAAAGTGAGGTCAGACAAGGCTATTGGCCACCCTTCCGATTAAAGAAACAAACTTATTTTTGATTGGATGATCTGATGATCTGATTTGATCTTATTCGCTGAGGCAAGTCTTGATCAAACGGGGCTGATTAAAGCATGCTTGGATGATTTTTTATTGGCATCGGGCTAAAAGGTAAATGCTTCGAAGTCCAAAATATTCTTTTCCAAAAATGTTAATCATAACAGAAGATAAGAAATCAGTTAGTTTTTAGGATTTACACCTACTACTGATCTGGGGAAATATTTGGGTATGCCGTTAAATCATAAGTGAGTAACATCTCATACATACGATTATGTGTTGAACAAGATGGATGCCCATTTAGCCAACTGGAAGGTTAATAATCTATCAATGGCGGCAAGGCATACGTTAGTCTCATTCGTGGCCTCTGTCATTCCTACTTATACAATGCAGTCTGCTCTTTTACCATTGGTAGTTTGTGATGCTATAGATAAAAGGTGCAGGGATTTTCTCTGGGGAAGTACTGAGGCCTCTCGAAAAGTGCATTTAGTAATATGGAAAAATGTTTGCCAACGAAAGGAAGATGGGGGCCTTAGGATCAGAAGAGCAAGAAAACAAAATACTGCATTCATGATGAAGCTTGGCTGGGGTTTGGTAAGGCGTAGGGACACATTATGGGTGAAGTTTATAAGGGCAAAATATAAGTGTGGGGATGACATAGTTCTCAAGGTTGTGAAACGGAATGAGGAATCTCTAGTTTGGAAGGGAATTAAATACGCTTGGGATGATATGTTAAAAGGAATGGGATAGAAGGTAGGGAGTGGAAGAAGAGTACGGTTTTTGGAGGATGCCTGGCTTCCAAATCACGACAAGCTCAGTAATTATGCAAGTGCGAGAATGGAGAAGAGGATGAGGGACATCACGGTAATAGAAATGAGGACCTCTTTAGGAGAGTGGAACTAGCCTATACTTAGGGATCTTTTATCGGACTATATCCTTCAATTTTTGAAGCAAGAACGGGTAAGATTGAATAGTGAAGTTGAGGATACATCATTCTGGAGATTCACGTCTCATGGAGATTTTACTGTGAGATCAGCATACTCTCTCCTTTACGATCATAGCGGTACAAGAGTTAATAGGGATTGGAGGACAATTTGGAAGATTGCAGCACCACAACGTTGTAAAACTTTCTTATGGTTATGCTATAACGGAACGATTACTAACCGATCAAACTAGAGTTAAGCGAGGTATGCATTATGATATCACCTGCAGTCTATGTTTGGAATATACAGAAGGGATCATGCATGCATTACGAGACTGCAAGTACGCCAGGCCTGTTTGGAATCTCCTGGTGCCAAGGTAGTTGCGTGGTGCAAGAGTTAATAGGAATTGGAGGACAATTTGGAAGATTGCAGCACCACAACATTGTAAAACTTTCTTATGGTAGTACTATAACGGACGATTACTAACCAATCAAGCTAGAGTTAAGCGAGGTATGCATTATGATATCACCTGCAATCTATGTTTGGAATCTACAAAAGGGATCATGCATGCATTACGGGACTGCAAGTACGCCAGGCCTGTTTGGAATCTCCTGGTGCCAAGGCAGTTGCGTGGTACTTTCTTTACTCTGAGCCAACCTCATGTGCTATAACTTTCTTATGGTTGTGCTATACCTCAGTTGCGTGGTGCAAGAGTTAATAGGAATTGGAGGACAATTTGGAAGATTGCAACACCACAACGTTGTAAAACTTTCTTATGGTTGTGCTATAACGGATGATTACTAACCAATCAAGCTAGAGTTAAGCGAGGTATGCATTATGATATCACCTGCAGTCTATGTTTGGAATCTACAGAAGGGATCATGCATGCATTACGGGACTGCAAGTACGCTAGGCCTGTTTGGAATCTCCTGGTGCCAAGGAAGTTGCGTGGTACTTTCTTTACTCTGAGCCAGCCTCATGTTTGGGTTGTTTGGAATCTCAATTAAGGTGGCAGGAATTAAATGGCCATCTTGGTTTGCAGAAGCGAGTCGACAAGTTTGGATGAATAGGAACACTGGAACTTTAAAGAATTCTTTAAAGGGTCCCTTGCAGATTGTGTATCAAGTAAATGTAGTTGTCTCCTGTTCGAATGTGAGCCTCTATAAGGATGTCACTGAGAGGGAGAGGATTCCGCGGTGGCAACCACCGTTAGTGGGGGTTTTTATATATAATGTAGATGGGTCTCGTAGGGGAACTTCAGCATCATGCGGGGGTATTGCTCGAGATCATGAATGGAAGGTTCTTGATGGGTTTATGTTCCATATTGGTAACGGGAATAGTTTGCATGCAAAGGTGTGGGCAGTGTTATGGGCTTTAAAGAGAGCTTGGGAGTTGGGATGGCGGAAGGGGATTATTGAAACTGATTGCTGAGAAATTATTGAGTTGTTGTCATCAGGGGGTATGAGCTACACCCTCAAAGTGATCTTCTTACGGAAATACAAAGATGGCTAGATCAAGGATGGCAGGTGAGTATTAACTGGTGTTGTCGCGAAAGCAACGGCACTGCCGATGGACTAGCAAAGGAAGCACGTTTTGTGAGTGCAAGAATCCATGTTTTTCGTATACCGCCAATTTTTTTAGATCAATGTCTTCAGATTGATGTAACTGTTTCTTAGGCTACGTTTTATTTGTATAAAAAAAGTATTGGCTTGTTATCATTTCTCACACAGGAGCTTGTGAGTTGTGATTACAATGTTGAGATCATAGGCCTGTGTTCAGATTTTTATATTTTGTTGTTTTTACTTATTACAGAATCTGCATTTAAGAAGAGACTTGAAAATGAAAAGTGGATGTCAATTATAGAATGAGCATTATTGGATGAATGATTAGCTTCAGTGTTGTCACCTCATTCTCATATTTCACCCATCACTCTCTTCCCCGCACTGCTCTTTACTTTACAACTCTCATCCTTGTAGGGAGAGAAGAATAGGACACAAGTTTTTGCTGTCGGTTCCTCAAATATTTCCATGTTAACATTTCTTTCATTTTAAATTCTTTTTCGCTCGTAATAATACCAATATTTCATCCTCTTGGATCTAGGGAACATCCGAAATGAGGAGAACACGGATAAGTCTTGCAGCAGCAGCAACAAATGCCTGGAAGGTGAAGTCAGTTATATGAATCATTCAACAACTAAGCTTTTAAATATATTATTAATTAAAAGGTCATTGTTCAAACACTTTATTAAACGTTTTCTTTAATCTTTCTCTGACCATTTTTAGAAGACTCCATACGGTTTAATTTACCCTTATCACCAATGCCTCCAATGATCTTTTTTATACATATCTAAATTATTTCAATCAATTTTTTTTTACCATTTCGTTTCAATAGGCGCTACCCTACTCTTCTTTCTACTCTTCTTTTAATATCATCATTTCCAATCTAATATTTTTTTTTATAATTACACATCCATCTCAACATCAATATCACTATTACCACACATTATGCTCTTATTATTCTTTTAAAACCCAACCATTACTACTATATAATTTGCTGATTCATAAAAGGGAGTACGAGACC
This sequence comes from Albizia julibrissin, assembly GCA_037074505.1. Taxonomy (NCBI): domain Eukaryota; kingdom Viridiplantae; phylum Streptophyta; class Magnoliopsida; order Fabales; family Fabaceae; genus Albizia; species Albizia julibrissin. The sequence goes on along the minus strand of CM073488.1, from coordinate 35,082,235 downwards.
ACATGTTAACCCAAAATTTTAAGAGTGTTTTTCCCCGTTTGTATACATCTTTTTTAGAGGCTGTTTGAAATAGCTTATGAAAATTTTATAAGTGCTTATGAATTGTAATTTACGGTCTACGAGGTAGCTTTTACGGTCTACGAGATAAATATGTGGAGGAGATTTATCTCGATTTACGTGAATGGGGCTTATATGATAAGCCCGATTCAAAAAAGCTATCACAAACAGCCCCTTAGTGTGTGTTTGGATGTGGTACAAAACCATGGTTTTGGTGTCAAACCATGGTTTTGGTGTAAAATCATCCAAACACACTAAAATTTTGAAAACCTTAGTTTTGTTATAAAATCATGGTTTTGTCCCTCAAACCATGGTTTTGGGATAATCACCCATAAGCTTGATTTTCATGCTTGTGAGACCCACATTCCTCTCTCTCCTTTATCTTTTTTTTTTTTTGAATTCCTATAAATTTAATTAAAAAATTTAGAAATTTAATTAAAAAATTTTATTTTGACTATATTAAAAAAATAGTTTAATTAATTAATATCATATATAAATAAATTTTTTTGTATTTATTAAAAAAATTAATGTTAAATATAAAGGTAAATGTGCAAATTTAAAAACCAAGCTTTTTATGAGAGGCGTCTGGTATAAATAAGTTTTGGAAGGGACAAAAATAATAATGAATGATTAAAAAGGATGCAAATTTAACAGAATCGTTAAATTTGATCTAACGCCGTTAAGAGTTTTATTCTCTTATTGTTAATAAAATATAACCTTGTACTTTATGTGTAATTATCACAAAAGCTAATGTCCTTTTGGTAATTTGACCACTAAAAAGTGATTCATAACCTAATATCCAAACACTCATTTTATTAAAATTACTTTTATATATAAATATTTTATATAATTTATTAATACGTATATGTTTGAGCTATTTTTTATGATGTTATATAATTGCCTAATGTTATAATTTTAATTTTTTAGACAAATTTATTTAATTTTAGGTATTATTATGAAATTTAATGTTGAAAATATTTAAAATAAAATCTTATCTTTTATATGTAATTATCACAAAAGCTAATGTCCTTTTTGGTAATTTGACCATTAAAAAAGTGATTATTAATCCAATACCCAAACATTCTCATTTTATCAAAATCGTTTTTTCCTATATATATATATATATATATATATATATATATATATATATATATACATGTTTGATTTTTTTTTATGTTAGATAATTGATTAATGTTATAATTTTTAATTTTTCAGATAAATTTATGTCATTTTTTGTATTTATTATGAATTTTCCTATTAAATAATACATAAATATAATCTTATCCTTTATATGTAATTATCACAAAAGCTAATATCCTTTTCAGTAATTTGACCATAAAAAAAGTTATTCTGATCAAAATATCCAAACACTCTCATTTATCAAAATCACTTTTTTCACATAATCTATTCTGCCAGAATTTATTCTCAAAAATCACTTTTTTCATTTTTTTTTCCATAAGCTATTCTCAAAAGCTGATTCCAAAAACACCCTTAGTCCAACTCTGTTTGATATATGAAATCCATTCGCTGTTTCTGAAATCTAGACCCCTAGGGTCATATGGTTTGGACTTTGGAGTTCCTTTAGGAGGCACGGGTTCAAATTCAGAAGTAAGCTTTTATTCTTTTTTATTATTATTATTATTATTATTATTATTATTATTATTTCAAGAAACTGTCATCCCTCTCTATATTCCCTTTGATTTCCCAAAACTCCATTTGAAAATGCAGACAAACAAGCCATGGCATAAATAAACTATACATAATTGACCATTCTCATTAACCAAACATTTTTGTTACCCTTTAATTTCTAAGTTTTTGTTATTTTATTCAATACAAGCATGACATATACACTATAAGAAAGAAAGACTTAATTCTTTCTACCAAGAAATCCCTATTTTCTACAACCCCCAACAAATTTTATTCCACGTATGACTTTTCCGAGACCTTATTTTCACAATTTACTTGCCTGTAAGTTTAATCAATCTCTTTGCCTGATCGCTACATAAAATATACTATATGCTTCCTCCCTTTTCTTCTATATATCTCTTTTTACCTTCCTTTGACATGGACTCATTCAAGAATGTAACAGACTCAGATCCCCTTACCATAAGATAATTGACATTCTCATGTTTTGCAAGTACAAAACGATGTAGTTTTTTGTATTTTCTTTAATGATTTTTCAAGGAAAAAAATTAAAATTACGGTAGAAAAATCAAAATTTCCCTTGAAAAAAGTTAAAATTGTCATATTTTAATCTATCATTCCCTTGCATGGGATGGGGCAAATTATTTTAAATGATATTGTACTGTGTAAAGTGAATATGTGAGGAACTTTGTCTTATAAAACACAAAAGTAATTACTGAGGAAATCATTGAGATTTGAAGAAAATAACGTAATCAGTAAAAAAAACTCAATAACAAGTAAGTAGCGCAGACCTATTGCATATTCTATAGAACTTACCATTACATATTATCCGCTTATTGTGGGACTTTTTTGTGTGATTATAATCCTTTGTGTAGAACCTCATAAGAGTTTTTCCCTTATTTCAAGTGCCTTGCATATGGTAACTGATTGTTGGGTCCCACGTCAATGGTAGATAGCTTATTATTGGTGCCAAGAGCATAATCATAGTCAATTGCTGACGATGGAGGGTGGACATGAGTGATAACACTTGACAGTTACACCATACACAAAGAAGAAAGAGAACAAAGAAAGAAATAAGGTTCCATATATTTTCTGCAGTGAAGAGAGAAAACAAATGAAAAGGCCCTGCCAACTCTCACCTCACTTTCAATTTCCTTGTAAACGGTAAAACGTAATATGTGATGACAATAAAGAATGAAGTTGCAGTTTCCATTTCCTTTTCATTACTATAAGGCACACCCCACCACCACTTCTTCCTACCACCTATTGGTAAAGCAATCCGTACCTACTTTTCCTTTCTCAGACCTCTTCTCTTTTCCTTAAAGCACATATCTCTGTTTCTCTCTGTCCCAGAAAATATACCAGGTTGTTGTGATATTTGTTGTTGTGTATTATTCTAATCCAACCTCACTTGCTCCATACGTACTCCTTACATTATTACCCTTACTATCCAAAATCCTTCTCTAAAACACATGTAAACCATTCCAGAGTGATCTTACTTGTATCACTGACGGTTTTATGGGATTGAACATCTCCATCCAATTTACCTGTTTCATCTGGTAGAACCTGCAAGCAAGTATAACCCTTGAAAACAGAGAAAGAAGGTAGACTCATCATGCCATTTGGGTTGGTCTCTGCTTGGAGCAAGCGTCGCAGAAGCAAGTCTCAAGACCATACAGACCCCTGTATGTTCTGCTATCTCCTGTTTCTCTACTCTTTTTCTTCTTTTTTTTTCATGCTACTTGTGCCAAGAGTGTTGTTTGACGGCGAAACAAACTTAACATTTGGAGACACTCATTTCAGGGATTTACAAGCCTATGGAGTTTTGGCAACTTGAAGATCAAGCAACGAGGCCCACAAAAAAGCAGCATGGTTCATCTGTTTACACACTCAAGGAGATGGAAGAGGCAACAGGATCATTCAGTGAAAATAATCTGCTTGGAAAGGGAGGATTTGGCAGGGTGTACAGAGGCACTTTGCGTTCTGGAGAGGTAATATGTTCAGGATTTAAGTTTCTACAGCTAGAAGAAATTCATCAAGATTCCTGAACTTCTGTAATAGTATACTGATTCAATAAATAAATCGGGCTTTAAAGCGCTTTTAAATTGCTAGTGATACCAACATCTAATATGAAAACAGTAAGTCATGGCAAAGTAAATCAACAAGATTTTGTACTAACATAAGAAGACATACTAATATGCCATTGTCTTCCTCTAAAGGTTGTAGCAATCAAGAAAATGGATCTGCCGGCAATTAAAGAAGCAGAAGGAGAGCGCGAGTTCCGTGTTGAAGTCGACATCTTGAGTAGACTTGACCACCCGAATCTAGTTTCTTTAATAGGCTATTGCGCTGACGGAAAGCACCGATTCCTAGTCTATGAACATATGCATAATGGGAACCTGCAAGATCATTTGAATGGTTTGTCATGTGCTCAAAACCCATGTTCATGTCAAAATTCCTAACATAAAAACTTAATATTAATGCATGCCTCATTTTAGGAATTGGGCAAAGAAAAATGGATTGGCCTCAGAGACTCAGAGTAGCACTAGGAGCAGCAAGAGGCCTTGCATATCTCCATTCAAGTTCTGCTGTTGGAATTCCTATTGTTCACAGAGACTTCAAATCCACCAATGTGCTCTTGAATGCCAATTTTGAAGCTAAGGTATAGATAAGCTTCCAACAAAAGTGACTTGCAATATTCCTTACAATACTATGTACTGAGCTAGAATTAATAACCTTTTTTTTTTTGTAGATATCTGATTTCGGGCTAGCTAAGTTAATGCCAGAAGGACAGGAGACACATGTGACCGCCAGAGTGCTTGGCACATTTGGTTACTTTGATCCTGAGTATACATCGGTAAGCTTCTCTGCTACAAGGATCAAAACTATTTCTCCACTTGATTCAATACTATCAGATTAAGTGCCTGCTAAATTTTTGAAGTGCGACCTACAATTGAGGATGAAAACTGTATTCCAAATGCATTATATTTCATACATCTTAATAGTTGTTATGCAATAGACTTCATACATGTTAATAATTTTTTTAAGAATTTAAGCCTCAAAACAGGATTATATGCACAAAATAACCAGAAATTCAGTCTTCCATTATTTCATCATAACGGATTAAGGCCATATATCAGTATTTCCAAACTTCTCTCAGAGAGTTTTATCAATGGATGAAGACGTTTCCATTCCCTCAATCTTTTTCCTTTTTGATTATTGCTCAACAACTTTTTTATTATTTTTTATAAAGTAGGGGCACAAAGATATTTAATACCCTCAAAATCACTTTCTCATTCCGATTCTATGAATTTTTACAATTTAGAATTGCTAGGCTAAGGATATCTATTCTCTTCAGCATGTGCAACATTTTGGACAGACAATATCTTTATTCTTTAGTTAAGGAGTCCTTTATTCAGTAGGTTCTCTTGTAATGGTGTTTTCAATAAAAATGTCCAATAAGCTTAGTCAATAGTCATCGCAGGAAATAGTCAGTTTGAATCATGATCTTAAATCTGTCTCACTCAACATATATCAGTTTGGACTAAACAGAATCGTGTCTAAGCAACTAAGAACTAAGAACTTCTGTATCTTGTTTCTTGATGATCTTGAAAAAAAGTTGCTTTATTCGTTTCTCTTTTTACATGACAAGTTCTCCTCTAACACCATCGGGTCAAACCTTTAGGTGGATAAAATAACAATAATAAGAGTCTTCAATAAAGGTTTGTGGGAAATCCCTTTGTTCAGAGACTCAAGAGTAACAAAACACCATTCCTGGAAGTTGGAACCTTTTTAAATAGCTTCAAGGTTTTACGTCAAAGGGTTTTTGACATGTTATCAAAACTTGGCTGACCGCTGATTAAGTAGTCCACACTCCACAGATGAATCCTACACAACCAAAATCTGATAATTAAGATTCCAGTTTAAAGTGTCATGCACTTCCTGTTCCCCAATTCACAACCCAGAGAGTATTTCATGAGGTTTGTTAGGGATAAAACGCACTCGGGTTCTTCAGTTTTTAGGTCAAGTGGTTAAAAAACAACTGGAGGGGTTTACTTTCTTTGCCCAGCCCCCCCCCCCCCCTCCAAAAAAAAAATTCCTTTCACTCCCAAAAAGACCTACGTTAAAGAAGCTCAAACATGGGAAAAAAGTGTAGGTCCCAGAGACCAGCTTGGCCCAGCCTCAAGAATCAGGGGGAAAAAAAAAAGGTTCCAACTCACAGGAAGCATTTGCTATCACTTAGCCATAACCATAACCCTTTTTCTTAATAAAACACCCACTCACTGGCACTGAACTAGTACAAAAATAGAATTCACCCGATCATAAGGAAAAATCAAGTGAGTCAGAGCATGCAGCTGTTGTGATGGTAGGATAAGAACTCAATTGAACATAATCCACGTTAGTAGCCTTTTATCAAGTAATGATAGTAAACTTGACATTGACATTATCTCTCTATTTCTTTTCTCTCTCAATGACACATGTACGCTGCTCTATCACTCAAAAGACTACATGTCCAGGCACATTGAAGCAGTCTTGTATCCAGATATTGCCAAACAAGATTGGTCTGAACCTAATAATTAACTTATTTCCTTTGACAACAGACGGGGAAACTCACTCTACAAAGCGATGTTTATGCTTTTGGAGTTGTTCTTCTTGAGCTTTTGACAGGACGTCGAGCTGTAGATTTAAACCAAGGTCCAAATGATCAAAACCTTGTATTACAGGTAAAAGAAAATATACATACTGAATGGGCTAAAATCCCTTGAGAATGTCAAAGAAACGTATTAAATCTAGAGTTATCAACACAGTTACTTTCAGTCATTCCAAAACATTCGGTAATACAATTAGTAATACCTAGTTATTTGCTTTCGTGACTTTCCTTTGTAGTCCAATTTTGTTCAGCGTCCCTAAATATGTGTGTGGTAATTTTCTGAATTCTAATCTTAAAACATTCTGGTTTACATGTTTTAAAGGGCCATGATTGATATTGTTCTCAATGACATATAGGTGAGGAACATATTGAATGACCGCAAGAGGCTCCGCAAGGTGATAGACCCAGAAATGGCTCGAAATTCTTATACCCTTGAATCAATAGTTATGTTTGCCAATCTTGCATCACGATGTATCCGTGTTGACAGTAGTGAGAGACCTCCTATGGCAGAATGCGTAAAAGAGCTGCAAGTGATTATCTATACTAATTCAAAAGGCTTGGCAATGGTTATGCATAGTTTGAGAATGATCTAGTGAAATCCCATGTTTAGGCACCAGGTAAATGATGGCTTTCCATCTGGAATAAAGGCAGCTATTGTTCAGACACCAAGCTAAATTATGGCGACGAAGAAGTGTTTCGCATAATTGTACATGATGCATTACTAATTTTGGATGTTCCTAAAGGAGCTTCCCCATGTATGTTCTCCTGCTCACGTCCCTTTGTTTGTCACTGGACAATAGTACCTACGGGACCAATACAAGAACAAACCACCTTACTGGAAAATGTCCATCTGCTAACATTACCATTTTGTTGTGTTGGAATTACTGACTTGATTCCACAGATTGGATGAACATTACACAAATGTAGAGAGATACTTATAATATCAATATTTGAAAACATTACAGAAATTCAGAGTGATTAGCATTTCCATACTTCATGCATTCTATTACTACTAAATTTTATCATGAAAAGTGTCCCTAACTCAATTATTATGTTTTAGAGGATGGAAATTACAAGGTGATCAACACTATAAAATCTATTATTCTATATTAAAAAGTTAAATAATATAGATTGTTCAGGTAGAAAGTGTAATTTGCCAAACCAAAGGGGAGGAAACCCAGAAGACTAAATGTGATTTACCTGCAACACATTGGTTCTCAGCCCTATAGGTTTGGGGATACAAGTAGAGATCCCTGAACCACTCATTTGATCCCTAGTCATAATTCAACCCACAATGACCATCATTGCTACCACTTCTGAAACATGAAAAACCCTGAAATATGAAAATATGTCGCAGGACAAATTCAAGCACATAATAGTAAGGGAGTCCAATAAAAATAAATAAATAATAAAAAAAATCATGAGCTTCCATGCAACATTTGACAATGAAAGTATCATTTTAACCAAATAATCAAAACCCTTGCCTGTACTCATGCAGACTTTTCTGTGTCGGATTCTAAAACGTCTGACTCGGGGGGGTTGCTTAAGAGAGGAAGTTTCTTGCGCATCAGGTACTTACGTCTCTGCAACATCAGCAGAACTAATACACTATCTGTCCCTACAATTTTGTAATCCGCTTTTTTATACATGTTAAGTGGAGCTGCATCAATCATTCTGCAATGCAAATAAACTTCTCTTGAGGAACTCATCTGAGAAATTAGCTCCTCACTTGCCTTTAGAAGATGCCAGCCAATGCCCCTCCTGCAAGGAAGTACCAGAAACACAAACTAAGGATGCAAACTTCGGATACACTAAAGGGTTTAAGAGGAGCACTGCTGCAAGACTTCAGACATGCTAAATTGCATGTTTCCTAATTGAAATTTCAAATTGCTACAGATATAATGTACTTATGGAGCTAAAACAGGAGCAAGTAAGACTTGTTTTTGTCCTCCATCTGTCCGTGACAAGTACACCCAAGTTAGAATTGGAGAATGGAGATATAAAACAAACTCAAAATATAAATGGGTAGATTGAAAGCCTAGTTTTTGCTCATGATTCCACAAAGATTTTGATGATTAGAACATGTTCAAACAATTTCATTAAAAAGGGGGGGAAATCAAATTACAGTGTATGGAGGGATTTACAGAAGTCAAATAGAAGACACAAAATAGCAACTTAAGCTGACAATAAGAAACGAAGTTTTCCAAATACGATTGTTAGACCTATGTGTTACACAAGATGAATCAACACTCCAGGGCCTCAAGATTCTGCCCAGTTGAATGTTTCCAACCGTGACAATATGAATCAGGTATCAATCAAGTGACTAAGTTTATCATGGGCAAAAGAAAAGTGACTTAGCTTATGACTTCAGGTTAAGCCTTTCCTGAGCCTAATTTCCAATAACAAAGTATAAGCCCAGCATGCTTTTAAATTATTGCAGTCGGAAGTCTAGGAGGCCCCAGAGAAGAAAAATTGAAAAACATCCTATTTTCTAGACGAGGATCGAGTATGAACACTATAACAGTGATGAATTCAACAAAGAGCATTAATCCAAGAGAGACCCAATAAGTATTGAGATTAAAGCAAAGAGTACCTCCTTAGAGACTTCTTTACAGCCATATTACATATGTAAGGCGAATTTTTGGGAGGCGTCGGCGTTGGAGGAGAAACATTGGCACCCCTCTTGTTAAAACATACCTCCACAGTCCCTGCTAACTGCACTTCTTGTTCTTCATCATCTTCCCCAGTTTCTTTGTAAAAACCGATAAGCGTAGCCATATGCGGCATTTGAACTTTTCTCTCCATCAAATACTGCTTTACCAAAAACTTCAACACAGAAACATAACCTACGGGCAATACCATGGACTCAGCAAAGGATTCGGCAAGCAACGCAATGGTCATGTTCATTTCCTCCGCCCCCATTACCCTAACCCACAGAGACCCAGATTTCAATTCCTTAAAATATACGAAATTTTGAAGGAATTTGAGCTTTTCGAGCTCTCCATTACTCAGAAATCGCCCGGTGCAAAAGGGGTCTTCGTGGTAAGAACCGGTTGGGGTTGTGGGAGTTGTTGGCGAATGGGATGAAGATGAAGATGAAGAAGACTTGAAGCTGCACGAGCCCTCTCGATGGAACGAGGTAAGTGATAGCCGAGTAAAGAAACGAGATTGGAGAGGTCTAGAGAGAGCAGTGGGGTGGAGACGACGGGGATGATGAAGATTCTGTGGATCCAAAGGAAAGGAGAGTGAAATAGCAGCAGCCATGGAATGAAAAGAGAATGTTGCTTGAAGGATCAGATTTCAGAAAGGATGCGAAATCACGAGATTAGCAGCAGAATCGTATATCACCATTCATGTGTCATCTTGGGGGAAAAAATCAAAATGGTGAAACTCGGCTGTGAACGAAATCCAACCCCCTAATTTAACTGGACGCTGGATCCATCCATGTTCAAGTTATTAACCAAACAAACGGCCTATCCATATATATGCATGTAATACATGTTAATCAGAGACGTACCTTGCTTTTTTTCTTTCGGCAAACGTTATACAGAGATGTACCTTGCTTTGTGTTATCCAAAGAAGGGAGCTAGATGCTTTGCTTGCTTATAATATAAAGAATAATGAATCTAAGCTGGTTATTAATACTATTGGATGATGATTTGTTTACTGTGAACTTGGTTTGATTACGCTTTACTGTGAACTTAGTTCTTAACCACCTAGTATATAGAATGAGTATAAGCTACTTATTAACCACCTATTATGTGCTGGATTGGGCTAGTTGTACAAACTGTTTTTATAACATGATTTACAGTATATGAGGTGAGTATGGAAGATGAACTTTATTTTGACTTACGTAAACGTACTTTCCAAATGCCAACTCAAACCAATCCTATATATAGTTTTTGTTTTACTTTGAACTTGGTTTGGTTATTGTTACTCGGTCCTTAATGTAAAATATTTACCTAATTTGATTAAGTTAAAAAAGTCAGTTAACATGATATATTTATTTTAAAAAAATACCATGACCATCTTTTTTATTCCCTGCATTTCTTTTATTTAATTATTATTGGGAAATATCAATATGGATAATTTTAAAAAAATTTGATAAATATGATAAATATGTCTTATATTTACTACCAAGAGCAAGAGGTCTTATATTCACAACCAAGATTAACTCCCTAATTAGTTTTTATAACTGATTAGTTATTACTACATTTTCTGATTATTACTTGAGTCTTGTATTTTTGGATTTTTTTCTGGTTGGAAACTTCTATTTTTGTACCAATCGTTAGTTTGATTTATCAATCTTTTAATAGTTTTTAAGCTTTGTACTTATTAGCGTTTTCACTTGTGAGTTCTTCTTCTCCTTTAGTGTTTTTTCTACCGCATGCATAAATGTATTTATATTCATACACATCCATTATTTCATTCCCTACACTCTTGGAATCAAATGTATTGATCCATTTCAAGTCTTATATGCATACACATAAAATTATAGTTTTCTTCTGCGAAGCAATTTTATTGTATATATCAGTGCTTTCTAATTGTTTCATGTATATGATCACTATGGAGGCATCCCATCATTTCCCTTTTTTATGACTTATCTATGATATTTTATATATTTAGCTTTCATTGGAGTTTGGCTATTACATGTATGCCAAATAAAGAAGATGAATAAGGGCCAATCATATTGCATTTGGAATTGGAGCTATTATATAATTTTAGAATTTATTTGGAAACATTTATTAATTCATAGATTTAATTAGAATGATGAATTTAACTCTGCTTTAATTTTATAAATATAATAATAGATATTTCATATTTTTACCTATAATATTTTCGGATATCAATATCAGAAAGTTCTAATACATGTATCAAAAGAATAGGAGGAAACATGTTATACTTTATAAGACATCTCAATATACTATAAGCCTCTATTTATTAGTTAGTCATAGAAGATGACTATTAGAATAAATAGAGGATTAATAATGAACATTTTGGGGATGAATTGTGAAATATAATACACCTCTCTTTACTTCTCTAATAACTTTCTGATACTACTTCTTACATTTTTCTTTATACTTTATTCAAAATGTTTTATTAACTCAAATTCCATTAATATGAATAAAGAGACATTTTTTGTGAAGTTTAAATAGGCGAAAAACCGTGTGTTCTAGTTTCAATACACTAAGCTTTTTTTTTTTTTCATTTTTCTAGTCGTTTTACTTTTAAGTAATTATTCCCTAAGGAGTCTTTAGCCAATACGTATAAAGCAATATTTAAGCTTACTTTTATACTTATTTGACTTATTTAGTATGTTTGATATATTAAATTTTAATTGGAGCTTAGTCATTATATGTATACTAGATAAGGAGATGAATCAAGGCTACTTATATTGCATTTGGAATCGCGGCCATTATATAATGTTAGATATTTACTTGGAATCATTTTATTACTCCAATGACCAATGAGAATGATGCATTTGACCCTGTTATTATAAATATATTAATAGATATATTCAGAATTTTATATGAAATATTTTTTTGATATCAATGTCAAAAAGATTTGATATTGGCGTCAAAAGAGTATGAGGAAACATATTCAGTTTTATAGGACATCCCAATATATTCTAAATATCTATTTATTGGTTAGTTATACAAGACAATTAGTATAAATAGAGGATTAGTGAACAGTTTGCAGATGACTTTTGAAATATAATACGCCTCTCTCTACTTGTATGATAACTTTTTGATACCACTTTTTACCTTTCTTTTCATCCTTTATTTAGAATATTTTACTACCTCAAATTTCATTACAACGATTAAAGAGACATTTTTTGTGAAGTTTAAAATGGGTGAAAGGCATTGTTTTAATTTCAATACACTAAGTTTTTTTTTTCATTTTTCGGGTAGTTTGACTTTTAAGTAATTATTATCTAAGGAGTCATTACCTTATGTGCAAAGCAATATTTAAGCTTATTTCTATACTTGTTTGACTTATCTATTATGTTTGATATGTTAAGTCTTTATTGGGGCTTGGTCATTATGTATATACTAGACAAGGAAGATGAATTAAGGCCATTATATAATTTTAGAATTTTATTTAGAATCATTTCATTAATTCACAGGCCAATCGAAATTATGCATTTAGCCCGCACCTGGATATTCTCATAAGTTTCTTCCCTCAACTTCCCCCAACATCTTTGATCTTATCCATCCGATTGATCTAAGAGCTCAGGAAAAAACACGTGAAGCTTTAAAAAAATACCTCATCTCTACCAACTCCTTAGTGGTCTCGGCTGTCGCACCTGCTATCCCCATCATCCTTCATGGCCCTCTCTGACTTCACCCCACTTGATCAGTTGAAGCATTATACGACAACTTGTACTTTTCCATTAGGCTTCGTCTTCCCTCTGACGTTTTCTTCCCAAGTTAGTAAAAGACGACAACTTTTCTTCTCATTTATTTGAAATCAAGAGCAAGCTGAACAAAATATTGAACAAGAGTAAAAGGTGCCTTTAATTGAAACTTAGGAGAGAAAAAGAAAAGTTTGCCAATGCTTACCTTTAATGGAGGAGTGACCGATATAGTGACAAGAATGAGAAGACTCGCATGAAAGAGAGAAAAGGAAGGCTATGGCAGAGAAGAGACCAACACTCACAGAGAGGAGACAGTAGCCAATAATGAGAACAAAGAGAAGAATGAGGTCCAACAATAGAGAGGCAGAAGGGCTTGAGCTTTTACTTGAATTGTGAAGGGGAACAGATTACAGCAAATTACGGGATATGAAGCCGAGATTGCTGAGGATTTGGCGAATATGAGGAATTTTTTAAGGCTACACGTGTCTTTTTTGAGGTCTTAAATCAATTGGACAGATAAAATCAAAGACGCTGAGGGACACTAAGAGAAAAGCTTCTGAGAAGATCTAGATCCCATTTAGCCCTTCTACTATAAATATAGTAATAGATATTTCAAAATTTTGGCTAGAATAAATTCTCATAGCAATATAAGAAATGTTTGATACTGATATCAAAAGTGTAGGGAAACATTATATTTTATAAGATATCTCAACATATAACTAAACATTTATTTATTAGTTAGTTAGAGAGTACTATATTAGTATAAATAGTGTAACGACTCTTTCTCATAAACAACAATTATTCAATACAGTTATACAAAATCAGTGATAATTTTTTTTTCGATACATATCAGAGTTTAAAACACAACTCGCCCACAAACTCTTTCACAACATATTGGAGTTTAGGGCACAAACTCGCCCACAAACTCACTACAGATAAATTTATTATTCTGATCTCACATCACAATTAACCCATGGGTCACAAAATTATTTCCAACATAAATATCCAAACAGTAAATATGGCATTTTAAAAACATGTGGGCCCTATAATAGCAATATAGAAATTAATACAACATCAATACCAAAAGAGGCCTACAAGATTCTCAACGTCTATGCCTCTGGTTGCTTCCCTTGGCCTCTATCCAGATTAGAGGTCTCGCCTGAAAAATTATTTATAATGATGGGGTGAGACATAAAGTCTCAGTAACTAAAATCAATTTATAAAATATGCAGGAAAAGATTGTAAGTCAGAGAAGCAGGTTTAACTGACATAATAATAATAATAATAATAATAATAATAATATTCTCATAATTCAAAACTTAACATGATATAATTAATGAATAAAATCATCACCACTCATCCATCATGCTCCTCCTTATCTCCTCTGGACTGGTACAGCCTATCAATGCTAGTATACCGGGCCAAAGGTTAGCTAGTCACATCAAGAATATTGCGCCCTCCCATGCCACCACCAATATACTGTAACAGGGAGGTATCCGCCCAAACACTCAGCTCCAAAATCCGGGCCAGGATTGAAAGAGCCGATGGGCACACAATTCATCATATCTCTTCCACACAACCCAACAAATCCCGTAATATAAAAATAATAAATTAATACAGCTTTCGAAAACAATTATGAGAATTCTAAATTCTTATACAACATTCCATCCCAGACAACATATCCATCATAATAGTAACAATTTAATAATAATTTTCACTCATATATGTAAATTGGAAAATACACTGCTTCACTTAAATAAATTCAGATTCAGACATAAATATAATCTTGCAAAACACATACAAGTAATAGAGATAAAAGTAAGGTTAGTAAAATACCTTACAGTCCAAAACAAGCATATAAAATAAATTAACCCCGGTTACCTCAATTTCAAGCTAAACCTTAATTTGAATAGTAAAATCCGTGCAATCACCGATCACAAGAAAACTCTACATTATTAATATAAATACCAATTAATTATAAATAATAATAAAATAACTTATATAATTTAACTCCTACAACCCAATTTCCTCTACTACTATTATCCTAAATTATTCCAATTTCCTTTACAAATTCTTAGTCATAGATTATTCTTCATAACCCAAATTACTCATTAAAAATCCTTAAATAACCTTTAATATACCTATAATTACAAAATCTCCAATACCAACTTCCTAAATAATTAAATCTCTTTTTCATAATTTATATGAATATAATATAATTATTAAACAATTCCTCAAATATCCACATAATTAAAATCATATCAAATTCTAATTCAAATATTAAGTCCTAATTTATATTTTTCACATAGCTCAGATCTAACAAAAATAAACCGATTAAAACCTCAATAATACCTTCAATAATCCAAATAAAATAATTAAACTAATTTTTATCGGTAAAAACGCCCTGTAGAGATTAATTTATATCTTATTTATAAAATAAATTAATTATAAAATCACATGACCACTAAATAATAAATCTAAAACGGTTAAAATTAACTATTAATTATTCTCTACATTTTTACAGTCTTATATTGACAAAACTCAAAACTTGCCTAAAATCATATCCCCAAAATGTTCTCTAACTAGCATAAAATTACTATCATATAAAAAATAAAATTATTTAGAACATTTTTCATAAAAGAAGCTTTGTAATTAAAAGAGAGTTTATATACCTTATTGATCTCTGAAGAACTGAAAATACCCTTATCAGGACATCACCCTCTCTTCTCTTCACGAAACACTTCACTTGCGTGAAGTGTTTAGCTGAGAGATATTTATAATACTCCCTCCCCTTCCTCTTTATGCTATAATTTTTTTATATATATTGATAAGGGGGTCATCCCCTTAGGCGCCTACCAACTTTGAAATTTTTTTTTAATATTATATTATTTTATAATATAATAATATATTATATTATTATTTAATTAATTTATTTTTATTTTTTTAATTCCTCTCTCTTTTTTTAAAAAAATAATGATGTCACAAATAGAGGATTAGTGAAAGCCTTGAGTGACTTGCGAAATACAAGACGTCTCTTCCTACTTTTCTAATACAAGTATCAGACTTTTCTAATACCACTTCTTACCTTTCTCTCTGTCATTTATCCAGAATATTGTACTAACTCAAATTTCATTACTACTATGTATCAATATGATGAAGACATTTTTTGTGAAGTTTAAAATGAGTGAAAGACATACATTTTAATTCAAATGCATGATATGTAAGTTTTTTTATTCTGACTATTTAACTTTTAAGTGATCATTCCTCAAGTCTTTACCTAGTCCGTGTAAAGTAATATTTAAGCATGCTTTTACACTTTGCTTATACACACGTGATTTCTAATTATTTCAGAAATATGGTCAACAATTGTTAGATTTTTTAATTTTATGACTTATCTATTATGTTTGATATATTAACTATTAAGTTTTCATTGGAGCTTGGCCTTGATAGGTATACCAGACAAGGAAGATGAATAAGGGCCAATAGGTAATTTCCGGAAGTTTACTTAGAATCGTTTCATTAATCAACATAGTCAAGGAAAATAATGCATTTAGCTATGCTATCATAAATATAATAATAGATATTTCAAAATTTTACTTGAAATAATTTTTGATACCAATATAAAAAATGTTTGATATCAGTATCATAAGTGTAAGGGAAACATATTATATTTTATAATACATCTCAATATATTACTAAGCCGTTATTTATTAGTTAGAGAATACTATTTATATAAATATAGGATTAGTGAATGTCTTGGGTGACTTGTGAAATATAAGATGTCTATCACTAATTGTCTTATATTGTTCTAATATAAGTATTAGACTTTTCTGATACCACTTATTATCTTTATCTTTGTCATTTATTTATAATATTTTATTAACTCAAATTTTTTTCTACTATGTAGCAATGCGATGAAGAGACATTTTTTGTAAAGTTTAATAGGAAAATTGCATTGAGGTCCCAAATAAAAAAAAATGCTACTCGATTGTCTTTTGAAATCTCTTTTTTGTTAGCAAGTCCCATGGGGCCTTAAGGAAATATAATTGAATTGTGAAAAGACCCAATTACTCTTAGTAAAGCAAAGAAAATGCTGACAAAACCAAACTCCCCTTATTCTTTGTTGCCTCTCTCCCCGATCGAGCCCTATTCTTCGTCAACTCATCACTCTTATCCCCTTGCCATCATGTGACCGAGGCCATCGCCGTCTCCTAACCGTAACTGTTGTTGTCTCTATAACATGTTCGTTGTGGTTGGCGCCTCTCTCCACGACTCCACCCATTGAGGCTTAATCTTCGACGTCTCTCTCTCACCTATTGGTTGAAGTTGTTGACCGTTGGTCTTCTATGTTTTATAAGTTTCTGACTATCTAGAAAGTTAAAAGTCCTATAATCAAACATCCTCTGCTCCTTATTTGAATTTTATTGTTTTGATAGTCTTAGGCTAAGATGTTTAAGATTGTTTTATTAGTTACTTTGAACTGATATTGTTTTATTTTCATTTCTTCAATGAAGGCATATGTTAAGGCTTAGAAAACAAAGGCCTACTTCAAAAAATATCAAGTCAAGTTTAAAAGAAGAAGAGGTACCATCATTGTTTATCTTGATCCTATTTTTGCTTTTTTGCTCCTTTGTTTCCTGTCATGTGATTTTCCTCTTTTTTAAAAAACATCTGCAGAGGCGAGCTAGGATTCGGTTGATCAATCAAGACAAGAATAAGTACAACACTCCTAAATATCGCTTTGCTGTTCGATTTGTATCCTTACATTAGTTTATACTCTATACTCTAGTATTTGCCTTGCTAGCAACTAAGTGAAAAAATTTGTAAATAATTAAATATGTTGATGCTCTTACCCTAAAACAAAGAAATAGGGTTCTTACGGGATAAACAACCTCAAAGTGCTTTAGAAACTTCATTTAACTAAGATGTTTAGATTATGTGATTTTACGTTTGAAATAAATAACTAACAAAGTGGAAAAAAAATTATTTCCCAATATACTAAATTAATTCAATAGTTATCCAAACATATACTAAATAGCCTCGAATCTAAGGCTGCTACATTTCTACTAAAATAATTGTTCAGATGTGTTGATTAATTAAAACGTTAGATTAATTTAATGGGTAGAAATTAGAATTAGGCATACTAATTACTAAGAGAACTCAAATTTATGTGATATTATGTATATAATAGATATTAGAAAATTCACATTTTGTTATTAGACAAAATAACTGATAAGGTTCAACTTTCAAGCATTTAATGTGTGTAATTATTGTTGTGGTCGCTTTTATAAGTAGTATAATTAATTCTCATGTGGCAAGGAAAATTAATTTATTTATTAAATATGTCTTAAATTGATATAATTTTTTAATTTTATCCTTATTTATTAATTGTATCCTCAACTAGGGGTGGAAACAGGCCAGGTCAGGCTTATGCCTTAACAGGCCTGGCCTATTAAGGTACTATATGGCCCGAGCCTGGCCTGTGGCCTGTAACAGACATATTTTCAGGCATGAGCTTGGCCTGTATACAGGCTTGGCCTGGCCTGTTAAAGAAGCTTAAATTTTTTTTTTTTAAAGGCTAACAAGCCACAAGCCAAAAACTAGTATATTTCAAATAGGCAAAAAAAGGCTCAATTACATAAATTAATTATCCCAATACATAAATTAATTATCCAAAATACATCATAAAATGTGAAATCAAATACAATATAATAATTTTCAATACAAATTCTCCAATTTTCACATCAAATCTTCAATATGATTTATTCTTCTCCTTCGAAGACCTTGAAAAAAAAATTAATAAAATATATAGTATTAAAGCATAACAAAGTTTAACAAATAATATATATAAGAAATAACATTATTTTAACAACGGAAAATTTATACCTTTTGTTTCTTCTTTAAACCGTACTTGTTGTGAAGCCTTTCATTCGACTTTAATTCATTTTCAACAAAAAAAAAATTATTACACTAATATTTATTTTTTTTTACAAAAAAAAAACCTTAACAGGCCAAGGCCAGCCTGACAGGCCTGTCAGTAGGCCTCGACCTGGCCTTTTAATGCAAACAGGCTTTTTATATGGTCTTGGCCTGGCCTGGCCGGAAACAGGCCAGACCGCCTGACCTATTTCCACCCCTATCCTCAACCCTCTCTCTCATCTTTCTTTCTTTCCATGAATTAATTTATTTGTTTCCTTACATTTAATAAGGGTTAACTTCTAACACTCCTTAGTTACTCTTTAAATGAACTTATAATAAAGATTAATTTTTTTTCCAAACTAGACTTATAAATTAAAAAGGACAAGAGGGGTATCTGACCCAAAAAAAAAAAAGCGCGCGTAATTAAATTTGTTTAAATCTTACAATAGTAACTAGTAAGGACAAATATTATTTAAAAAACAATAAGATAGATTTATTTTTAAAACTAAGGAAACTTTTCTTATACTGTACAAAGTACAAGTATTGCTTTTCCTTCAATCCATTTCCCCATAAATTTGGAATAGAGAGCAAGAAATAAAAATGAGAATCAGTTTACATTCCTGCGCCAAAGTACATGATTGAATTCCATTCTCATTTTTGGGAAATTGAATTTTACCATCAAACAGACATAAAAATATAGAAAACCAGTACAATGTATTAAAAAAGAAAAAAAATTAATTTTTTTTATTTTTCAGAATATTTCCAGTTATCCTGTGCAAAAAAAAAAAAAATAAACAGATTCCTTCAACCATGCCATGAATAATAAAGCTCATGTGAACTTAGGGTATTTTACAACCGAGAGGAAATTTTTTGAGTGAAAAAAACAAACAGTATACAACATTGATATTTAATGACTACCCAATGAATCAAGACAAAGAAAAATTGGCCAACCATTTTGGATACCTTCACTGCTTCGCAGCTTCACAATCCAAATTTAAAGCATTTTGTACATTTGTAGACCAGCCAACCATCCACATAATAAATTCCAAGAAACACTATCATTCTCACTTGGTAATGATACTGTAATTCATAATATACCTGTCCATTTCCAATTACCCTCAATACAATAAAAATACGAGTACATGTATTATTTCCAAATCCTCTTCCCTTTCCTATCCCTCATACAGAGGAATCAATAAAACAATAACCAATAATTCATTACCAAACAAAAAACAAGAACTAACAGAATACCTCATTTTATTCTTCAATCTTCATCCATTTCTGTACTATCCTCATTATTCTTCCTCCATTTCTTCACCATTTCCAGAAAAATCTCATTCCATGTGTCTATAGGACCAGGCAAGCACCAATGAACACAATCATTCTGAACACGTTCTTGATTATGACCTCCATTAACAAATGGAAATGGATTCATATAAGGACCTGGATGCCCATCTGGTCTCATCAATGCCAATTTTGTTACATCTAATGCTTCTAATCGAAACCCTTTATAAGACTTATTATTCTTAGCTTTTTCTTTTGCAGCTTCCACTTCTTCTATCTCAACCTTCCTCATTTCACTATCCATTCCTTCTAGCTCCTTCTCTCCCTTTCTATAAGGCTTAGTCTTTGGACAAGCACCCGCTTTATCCCACTCACCTTCAAAATGTGAAGGTGAAAATGTTGTCACTGTAACATCAATTTCTTCCCCTTTTGCTGATTTCCTCTCAATGATGCTATTAAGGGCAGTTCTTAAGGCCTTTCTTAAAACTTCATAGAACCCTATCTCTGTGTGGTTCATACCAGGACAATAATGACAACCTAGGACTGAATCAAACTCATAGTAAACCGCAGGATGCAAGAACCAATGCCCAATAGACAGCACAACCATGTCCATTTGACCCAATTCACTTACCCATCTCTCATCAACAATATCAAGATACAACTTGTTATAATTTTGCTCGCTTGATTTCTCAATACCTTTGACAAGAAACGGAGACCAGTAAATTGAGAGTGTTAGATTGTGAGAAGGGAAAATCCACCTGCGAAATTTGTTGTCTTCGCCGTTTCGGAACACAAGATTAGGGGTTGAAGCAGAGGAGAGAAGGCAGAGGAGGGACTCAAGTTGGTTTCTGGCCATGGAATCTCCAACAAAAGCTAAGTGTTTGTTGGTTAGAAGTTGCAGAAAAGCTTGAGGGTGGAACCTTGGAAGATTGCATTGAGTGGGTTTCCATCTCCAGTAAAGATAACTCAAATCTGATCTTCCATGGGCGATACAATTCCGGCCTAGTTTGATTGTGGAACAAGTCGTGTCATTATAGAGAGGGCCTCTTCTGTCACGAACCCATTTGCCATTGAAGTAGTCACATGGAGAAAGCGAAGCCTGCTTAGTTCTAGCCTCTTCTGCAGTGAAGTCTAGTACCAAAACCCAGAAAAAAAAACATTTTTTTCTGATTAGAACAGAAAAGGGAAGTAAAAACAAGAACCAATTACTGATGAAATAGTCGTACCTGAAGAAGAAGAAGAAGAAGAAGAGGGTATGGTGAGGAGGGTGGAGTGAGGGAGGTCGGAGTCAGGAGGAGGAAGAAAAGGGAGAGGGGAAAGGAAAAAGCGAAGGAGAGCGAAGGGAAGGAGAATGTAGAGAGTCCATGGGAGGAATTTCTTGGTGAGAAACAGAGTTTGATCTTTGAATGAGTTGAAAGTTACCATTTTCCAAGTTCAAGGGCTCGTTGCCTCGCTTGCCTTTCCTTCTGCAGTTTTTTCTTTTTTAACTTTCTAATCTGTCTCGCTGGTCTCTCTATTCTCTTGGGTGGGTGGTGAATGAGCTGAAGATTCCCAGGAATAGCAAGCCTATCATGTTTCTGCTAAATTGTATTTGCTTCGTTTTCCACGGAAGAGTGTCTTTTTTTTTTGACACGTGTGTTTTGTCTTTTATCATAAAAGCACTGTTCTTCCACTTCTATTGTAAATATATTTAGATTAGTTTTTAATAATAAATTTCATGATTTATAAAGTAAGTTTTAAAAAAAAATTGTGTTTTGATTTGTAAAAAAATATTTTTAAAATAATGATTTTATGATTACCCAAACATACATTAAGTGAAATGGTTAGAGACTTGAAGTGAATGACACGGATAACTTATGAGTTTTTTTTTTTTAAAGATTAATTTTAACATTTAAAGATGTACTGATTTTGCTTTCAAAAGTATGACCCCTTGACTTGTGTAGATTTCAAATAAATAAGTTTCAATATAAATTGGTATATCAATTGGGAATAATATAATTGATTCTTAAATTTATAATTGTTATATTTTGGTTAAATATTATTATTGGTCATTATAATTTGATCAATTTTTTATTTAAACTGCTATAATTTTATAAATATTTGATCTGAGTTTAAATATAGGAATTAAAATTAAAATTCATTAACAGTATAAAGAATGATAGTTAAACTTCGGCAGAATTTTAGTGAAATTATACAGATCAAAACTAATCATTGAAAATTATATAGAATAAAACTAAAATTTAGTCAAACTTGATAACTACCAAAAATATCAACTATTAACCCAACCATTTTTTTCAATCCTTAGAGTTGAAACTAAGAATTGGCAAAGCCAAGACAGCCGTCGTATTTACAAGGACCAAATCGTCCATTCATTGCGGAGGCGAATGGGTCAGGTCACCGGCACCCAGAGGAAAAATAGTTTAGTTCTATAATTAAAAATTAGAGAATCTGCAAGTGTAAAGATCCGAGTGGCACAGCGAGACTAACAAGAAAAGTGAACTGAATTTTCTGTCGGATTTTAGTTACTTATTAATCCAATCCGGAACTAAAAAGCGGGATTATTAGCCTTTCCTGTAATAAAGCTTGTTTCATATTTTAGGGTTAATGGTTATTTTTTTTTGGAAGTATTAACTTAAGGTAATTTTATCTAGAAAGTTTTATTTAAGGCAATTTTACCCTAAAAGTTTTAAATGTAGGACAATTTCGCTCTAACCGTTATCTCAGTTAAGTTTGACCGTTAGTTGATTAAATTTAGGAGCAAATTTGCTCCAAAGTGAAAATTTCTAGGACAAATTTTTCCTTGAGATAAAGATAAAATAATCTTAAAAGTTTCAACTGAGGAGCAAATTTACCCTAAAATTTGGTCAATTAATGGTCAAACTTAACTGGGATAACAGTTAAGACAAAATTACCCTATATTTAAAACTTCCAAAATAAAAATAACGTTTAACCTCCATTTTATTACACTGCCATTCGTTTGACTTCTAAATAAAATACAAATCTATCTAAGAAAATTTACCCACGTCATTTCAGGGTCGGACAAGAGACCCTTGTTATCAAATTCCGAAGTTAACTTTTTAAGTTTATGTTTTTATATTTTTACCTTATAAAATATTATCAAGTCATTTTTAAATTCTTGCTAACTATAGATTTAGTTAAATTCATAAGTTCATAGGTTAAGTTTACCTTTTTTATATTTCTAATTTCTAAAATTGTGTTGAGTCGCTATTAAATCTATGCTAACTTTTTCGATTTAATCTACTTAATGACTTTATATATAAATTTTATAAAAAATTATTTGTTGAGTATGATAAATTATGAATATTGATTGATTTAATTTAAATTATTTAGATTTAAAATATATTTAAATCAAATTATTGTCATTTTTATATTTTAATTCTTTAATTATACACTAATAATACCTATTTATTAATCAAAGTAAACTCTTAAGAGTTTACAGTTCAAATCTACAATATGGTTTTACTATATTATTTTCAAACTCATGAGTTTGACAATCTTATTGGATAGGTTGAATCTCTAAGGAATACAAAAATAAGATATGAAGAAGGAAATAACGCATAATGCTTTTAAGGCGTGAGTTGTATTTTCCTTCAGGCTTAATTTGTCCTTACCTATTCCTATCTAATATGGTGCAATTTGGTGAATTACAAATTTCTTGTAGGTTACAATAAAAACTCTTAAATGTGTGTTTGCATGCCTTCAAAACCATGATTTTAAACCATGATAAGTATAAATTGCACTCATAATACTCAAATCAAAACAATAATGATTTTTTACTAAGTAGTAGCTATCACACCTTTTCATATACGTCTTTAAAAACTAAAAAAACATGATGTTAATAATTTTTAGTGTTATAACTCCCTACTTAACTTTTCATATAAATTTATTAATTTACAAAGATATCACTTTTCAAACAAACGCATCTGTTAGTTTTAAAATATTCTGACAATGGCAAGAGACTCGCCTTCGTCATTGAAGTTAACGGCCATGTTACAGTCATCCATAATTATAGCAAATTTAATTATTTTCATTTGTAGTATTTTAATTTTTTTAATTAAACACCTAACGTAGGAGTATTGTAAGTAGGTATTGGGGAATCAATTCACGGTTAATTAATGGGAAGGGAATCAAAGGACGCAAAAGTCGTTGAACCACTTAATTAAGACGTGCCACCTAAAAGGAAGAAAAACGATGGGAGGAAGAGGAACACACTAAAACGTACACCTCGCGTGAAATTATTAACGCTAATGCCCATGCACGTGATAAAAAAGAAAGGCATGATGCTACGTGTGTTTTCTGCATTGATAAATATACGAAATTGAGATCTAGAGTTTGTATGCTTGGGAAATAATAAATAATAATTTTTTTAAATAAAATTAATATTCTTTTTACATATTTATTTCATAAATTATAAAAATTATTTTTAAAAAATTAATTTAAATATGAACTAAAACTTCTTCAACTAGTATTAACATATGTTGGTTGTCATTAATATACTCATTCAATCTTATTTATAAATTATTTTAAACATATTTCATTAAAATTAAGAAAAATTTTAAATATCATAAACAATTTCTCAAAATTTATATATTACATACACAAAATACTTTGCATAGCAGGTAAACTGTGTTCCCTACTAATATGGGTGAGTAAAGAACACGTAACCCACCCGTACCCTCAGAGCCCTGAGTTTTTTATATGTTTGAACCCGTCCGGATTTTGACCCATAACAGGTAGGAGTAACCCGTATCCATTTATGTTAAACGGGTGGGTAACAGGTACACCAACCGGTCACCCGTTACCCACCCCATACTTGTATATTATATAATATTTTTTTAATAAAAAATGCTTACTCCAGACCAACTGCCTCCTCCCCCCTGCATGAAAGTATGAAGGTGCGATGAAGGGCTATTTTTGAGAAGAATGGGTTAGATGTGGGCCATCATGGGTGATTTTTTTTTTTGGACGACCATCATAGGTGATGACTCAACTGGAACATCTTTAATGAATGTGGGGCCCATGCAGCCCTCAGAGGTTTCTTTTCCCTTGAAATTCACATCGCACGCACACACACACGCAGCGCATACGGCATACATCCAATCCAATATTGAAATGATTTTATTTTTAAACAGAGATCTTTATCGAAATGATATTAGATATTGTTTGTCTCCCCTATCTTTGGATCTAAGTTTAGCAAATACGTTGAAAAAAAAAAAAAAAGGTCTAGCAAATACCAGTAGGCTCCCCCAACTTCCTGTATGTTTGGATGACTTTATAAAAATATTTTTTTTGATAAAATTAAAATTTAGAAAAAAATTATCTAATTATATAAAAAAAATTTTAAAATCACTTTTTTCTCTCCTTGACTTTGGATTTAAAACCATGATTTATGAAAAAGTTATTTTTTTTATTTTTCATAGTATCTTCCCTCCCTTTTCTCTTTCCTTTTTTTCTTTTTCAAATTATTATTTATAAATGATTTTTTATTATACAAATATATACACACACTTGATCTAATAATACTGAAACACTATCACTTTATTAAAATCATTTTTTTCTTAGAATTTATTATACTCAAAAGCTATTATCTAAAATCACTTCTCACTTTTTTCTTCATAAGCTATTTTCTAAAAATTAATTCAAACACACCCTTAGTATTTATTTAGAAAATTAATTGAAGTCTTTAAAAATATCTTTTCAATCGTGATTTACAGAAT
This sequence comes from Albizia julibrissin, assembly GCA_037074505.1. Classification (NCBI taxonomy): domain Eukaryota; kingdom Viridiplantae; phylum Streptophyta; class Magnoliopsida; order Fabales; family Fabaceae; genus Albizia; species Albizia julibrissin. The sequence continues at coordinate 35,056,584 of CM073488.1, read as the reverse complement.
ACGAGATAAGGATGTGAGACGAGTATTGTCTTGACTTATATATATAAACACTTATAAACTTCTCAAAAGCTTCACCAAACATACTTATATTTTTACTACCCGTCAATTGGACTTTCTTTTCTATGTGTATTATGATTATATACCCATTTTTCCTGTGATAATTCAACTCCTGCATACATCTTTTGAAGGATTGTTTTCTAGTTGGTTTTGCTTTTGTTAAAGCGAGGATTCAACCCATTCTTTAATCTTATATATGACAAATGAGCATGTGATATATTTACCAAATTTTTGGGTTAGCCTTGTGTGTTTGGTTTAAAGGGAGAGGATGAAATGGGTGGATAGGGGGTCACTCTGTTTGATTTGATTGGAGGGAGAGGAAGGGGAAGGTTTTTTAATTATCTTTTATTGAGTTGAAGAGGGGAGGGGAGATAATAACTAATTTACTATTTTACCCTTATATGTTTGCTTATATTTTTTAAGGAGAATTGCTAAAAAATGTCTTGCAAGCAAATTAATTGTTAATTACTACCATTGCACACGGTGGGTGATATGTTGCACACGAAGGATGATATTTTACACATGAGGGATGATGTTTGCACTTTCGTAGGGATGTTTTTTTGCACACGTGGAAGATGATTGCACATAACGAATGCTTGCTTGCATATTGGTACCATTTAGCAATTAATTTGCTTAGAAGGTATTTTTCAACCATTTCCCCTATTTTTTATACTTATATAAATAATTTAAATTAGTTTTTTTGAAATGAAATTTATTTAAATTATTTTACACCTCAATATAAATTATCAAAATTCAAATTTATTTTATCAAGTGGACACAAATTTATTTTAATTCACACTGTTAGAATTACTAAAACAATTATTGGTAAAAAAAACCCCAAGAAGCAAATATAACAATTATAAATAATAACTAAACTTGAAGGGGCCAAAATAATAATTTTTTTTAATAAAAAAGGCAAGCTCATGATACAATCGCTCTCCAATCACTTTTCATACATGACAGCAAAGCCCCCTCTCAAAGAGACCATGAAGACTGCACAAAGGTAGAGAAAAACAATCCCTAAACTAAGATAGTAACCCAAATCAAGTTTACAAACTCTAAATACCAACAGACCCCTATATATGGTGAAAGTCTAGTTACAACAACCATAAATTAATTGCAATCACAATAATAAGGTACTAGCAAGGGGTACTTGATTACCAATTGATATTATACTCGGATACCGATTGTCAAGTACTAGATACAATTGATAAAGTACCACGGGAGAGGTACTCGAATACAATAATAAGGTACCCCCAAATACAATGATAATACCCTCTAACACAACCATATCCCAACATCCTTGCATCAAATAATGAGCAAAAATACACTATTTATGGGATATGCAAAGGCACCACACAAAAAAAAAAACATGTACAACTTGTAAGTCTCAAAACACTAATATTTCCAAGAATGCTATAATAGCACATTATCATCCTAGTAGTAAATGGTGTTGGAAATATTGGCTCTACCAAAGCTGACAGCAATGGTAAGGATACAAGGTACAAGGATAGAAACAAACTTGGGTCACCAGACAACTATATATAGAGAATATGATCATAATGTTCAGAACTATTACATAAATAGATATTACAATTTTCAACACCATTTTAAGTGATCCTCTCAGCAAGGATCAATTCAAAAATGCATATCAATAAGTAACAATATTAAAGCAGTTGAGCAACCAAACATAGAAGAAGCATTTCACTTGAAAATGTAGGCACTCATATCAACATCAAACACTAAGCAATTTTTTCTTAGTCCATGTTTTTGAATAAGGAAGAACACAACTAACATAAACTACACATTCATAAATTGAATATTCAACCAGCATGACTTATACAAGCAGGAAAACCATATCAATTTTTAGAAATCAACCTAGATTAAATATCATTCAGTACAAACATAGTGACATAACCCACAGCCACATTTTTTTCCCAGTATAGTAGACCAATGTGGAGAAAATAATCTTATAAATATTCTATTGACGCTAGTTAAATAAGATCAAGAATCTATGACCCCAAAATAAAAAGAAAAATAACATGACTTCATCTCACAGTTTCACTTGAAGATAGTTGATCACTAAATTCTTCCATAATTTAGAATAAACAAGGAATGTTTGCACAATGACATTGAAAGACTGTGGGGAAATTAGTTACAAGGGAAGAAAAATTTTGTTCCTAAAAACCCCATTCTTAAGCTTGAAGATTTGACAAGATGTGGTGAAACCAATGGTCAAATTTCAAATGTGTCAAAGAAAGATTCCTAAAGTCGGAGCTTATTTGTCCCACTATCTATTTCACTCTGGAACAAAATAAACCTAAAATGGTAACATCATCCAGCAAAATATTAATAATGTTTCTCATTTACGGATTAGTATAACACTTCTAGGTCCACTGGTCTAGCGTGACAACATAATAAAAATGAGAAGAAAAATCTTACTAGGAACAATGAGATTGTGGCGAGGAAGAACGCGGCGAGGACCACAGCGTCAGCGGCAAGGAAGTGAAGAGAGCTCTAAAGCCATGAGAGACGAGGTCGATCTTCTAAGAGCTAAGAGTTGCCGTGAGAGACGAGGTAGCCGAGAGTTGAGATATGAGCGTGTTTTATGTTTAGGTCAGGGGCAAAATAGTCACAATATTTTACCTTCCTTCAAAAACCCCACAATTTGAAGGGAACAAAAATAAGGGAAGTGAAGGGATTTAGAGCCCCTCTTTTGACTCTCGTCCCCTCCAATTTTTCATACCAATCAAGGAGAATGACTTATTTTTCATCCCCTCCCCTCCAATCAAACAGAGCCTAAGCCCAAGTAAATTGTCTTCTCACATTAAAAAAAAACAAATTTTCTCTAAGAATACTTTCCTTTTTTCCTAAAAAATATTCCCTCTAGTTATTAATATAGAATCTATTTGGACAGCTGATATTGATATCAAATATAAGATCTATTTACAATATTGATCATTCTTTTCCTAATTTACTTGTATTGATGATTCCTCAATAATAATCAAGTAGAAGAGAAGGAATTAAAGAACATAATTAGAATGTTTTAAAAAAATACAAGTCATATTAGCTAAATTTCTTAATCTAATCAAATTAGGTAAATAAGTTATATATTAAATATAGGAGGGAGTATATTGTTTCATGCATTTTATTGGATACAATTTATTACATGAGAAAAATTAACAGAACTAAAATTAATAAAAAATTAATAAAACTTTTGTAATTTATAAGTTGTTAAGTTAATATGTTGGTTTTTTTTTTGAAATATAGACAATATATATTAAGATAAAATGAGATTACATATAACGCATATACCTATACATATATTGTTTTTTTAAGTATAAGTATCCTTTTTGTTTAGAAGTAGTATCAAATATTAAATATGGGCACCTATACTTAGAAGCAAAACAATACAATTAAATCTCGGGGAAAAAAAAACAAAACAACAACACAATTAAAGTAGGACAGCAGAAGAAGTTATGGGCCCAATAGATAGTAATAAAAAACATTCCTTAAGAGCTAAAGATCCAAAAGGTGCAGAGCCCATGAGTGACTCACACTTGAAGGATTTTGACGGAAAGAGCACATAGCTCTTAGCTCATCCTGTAAGAGTTTTTGTTTTTTTGGGTATTCTCTCAGGCTGATAAATTGCTTCGAGAGACAAGAATTATGGCAGGTACGAGGATGGGAAAGTGCCGAGCCCAGTCTTCAACAAAAGGAAAGAATTGAAAACACGGAGGAACCTCAATGGAGAAATCCAGAAGGTAATGTAATTAAAATTAATATGGATTGTGCATTTGCTGATATAGATAATAGAGCATCAGTGGCCTATGCTGCAAGGGATTGTAATGGATGGTTATTAGATAGAGACACCCATACCGTAGCTGCTTGTTCCGTTTTCATGGCAAAAAGTCTGGCTTTTCTTAAAGATGTGCAATATGCCTTTGATAATCAGCTAACAGATGTTATCTTTGAATATGATAATCAAGTGTTGATTAAATGCTTGGTAAATGATACCCCCTATTAATTATTGGAGGTGTGTGAATATCCTTCAAAATATTCAAATTTCAAGAAAATTAATTTGAAACCATTCTTATAATTGGATTCTCAGAAAAGCTAATTTAGTAGCCGATTGGGTTATTAAAGCTGCAATAAGAGGGTCATGCCCAAAAGATTAGGTTGTTCGACCACATGAAAGCTTGAGGAGATTGTTGGATAACGATGCCAAAGCTTCTGAAAGATCACCGGACTGAGATATTTTGATGCTAATGTTGTTAATTTGATTAGGTTGTTTATATTTGTATGTATGTTGTTATTTCAGGTTAAGTTGCAATGAAGTTTCGTTTACGGGCGAAAAAAAATAATAGGTTGGTTTTAATTCATTGGGGGAAAAAAAAAGGTTGGTTTAAATTTTTTTTTTTTTTTTTTGCCTTCGGTTTTAATTGTTTTTCATATGTGAAGTGCCTTGTCTTTTCCACTTCATCAAAAGCCCTGAACAAAGGGGCAGCTCAACCCAAATCTAACAGTTTTGTAAAAGCCCATACTAAGAGCCCAATATCCAAACCCTGATTGTGGTACAGCCCACGAATCAGAATGGAGCGGCTCCACGGATTGGATGTAATAAAACCACATTGCAGATGCAGATTCCCAGATTCCGGTGACTACGAAGGCCGATGGCGATGGCGATGGATGGCAGCAACCCTGAGGACTTGGGCGTGGGGTGCTTGCTATCAATCAAGACCACTTTTGGCGATGAATTCGAAGCTCAACTCATCACATTTGATCGCCTTTCTAACATCCTCGTTCTTCAGGAGCCCTCCAAACCTGCAGCTCCTCGTCGCAATATTAGGATGCTCAAGGCTAATTACATCAAGGAATTCACCTTCTTGGGTCAGGAAGATGACCCTCTTGATCCTATCAATTGTTTCGTTGACCTCTCTGCTCTTCGAGCTAGGGAAGAAGCCGCCATCAGGTTCTTCCTCTTTTGCCTTTTGGATTCCCGATTCAACTCAACTCTCCTTCATTGTTGCCATCTTTATACGAAAATGATTTTTACTCCAGCATGGTTCTTATTTTAGACAAGCGGAAGTAGAGGCCGAGAGAATTGGGGTTGGTGTCACCAGCGAGGCTCAGAGCATTTTTGATGCTTTGTCCAAAACGTAAGTCTACGAAGAATTAATCTAACTCCTTTAGTTTTGTTCGTTGTATATTGTGGGTTTTAAAGTCATACTAGAAGATGGAAAATCATGAATTATCATACATTCCTTTTAATTCCATTCCCCTCATTTTTCCAACTAACTCAACTCCACTGATAACTCTTGTGATCCATCCCTTGATTTTTTTAGTGAATATTCATTATACCTGTTTAAATTTTCTTTTTGGATTGAAATTTCTTAAACTCTCTCTCGGGTTCCCTTGTCTAAACATGACTATGTGGCATGAATATGGTCATACTTTAATAAGTTAGCAAAACGGGCAGATGAGGTTGTGAGGGGTTTCGTTAACGAGCCAAGATATGCGCCTGACTGTGATCTTTTTTGTTGTTGCTAACTTTGTCTATTTTTTTATGGGGAGTAATACGAACTCGTAATACGTAAGGGTGGGGGGGGGGATTTTCTCTGAGAGTTGATATTTCCTTAGTTTTCGTTTTATTTCTTGTAGAACTTCGAATTCAACTATTCAAAATGCCTTAATGCTTCTCGTTGCAATTGCAGATTGTCAATATTCAGATTTCCATCAGTATTTTCTTTTCTTAATTGTTTGCGTCTTTGCATGCCCTATTTAGGGTGACTGTAATCACTGTATGGTTTGCACCTGTTGTGGAGGCAACTCCACTTATGTAATTATTTTAAAACGTTTTACTGTTTTGATCAAGAAACGTGTTTTACGCTTGTGGCTATGCTTTTTTAAGCTACACATATTGTTCTGGCCAAAGAAAAGTTTCTAATGTGACCGTTCCCTCATCTCCATAAAAATTGAATAGCGTGCGGTGCAACTTGTATGTCTCAGGGAAAGGACGCATTTTTCTTTTCCGGCCTTGGGACTGGTGGGTGTTAAAATTTAAAGGATGGCCCGGTAATGAGATAAAAGAAGACCTGTTTTCTATTTGAAAGAAAAAGAGGGGAAAAAGTCACTTATTCTACTTTGCATATACCTAGTGCTGTATATTTCTGCTGTCTGCTGATGCTAGATTATTGATATAACTGCATGTTTTAGAAGCGTCACTCGTGTTATTCCTAAATCTGAAATGCCCATCTGTACGTTTAGTGGTGTTAGTTAGTCATAGACTTGATATTTTTCCATGGTTCCTTTCTGCCCTTCCTACTGTGAGTATTAAATTATGTCACATGCCGTTGTAGAATAGCCTTGATATTTACCCAAGTATCTTGTCTTGCAGTTGCATCAAAGTTACAGTTTGATGTCTAATGAATAATGATATTACAAGTTAATTTTCATGCACCCACTCGCACGCAAAAATATGAAACTGTTTCACCTAGCAACTGTAGTTATCTAATCATTCTGTGGTCAGTGTCTTGAGTTGTTTTGACTTTAATACGAAAGAAAGCAAAGACTAACCAACTAATGACATTAGTTGACCAGATGCTTATCTAATTAGTTCAAACTGTGAAGGGCAGTATCTAAAATTTTAAACAGAGTGACTTCTCTGACCTTTTCAACTTTTTTATGATACTAATTGCTCTATTATGCATGGGAGTGAAGCCTACTAATTAGCTAATTTAAATTTCTTATAAATCTTCTTTATGATATTGTGAAAGCTTTTGTATATATTTGTGAGACTATCATTTATGAACCACTTATCAGTCTTCCCCAAGTTTTTCAACTGATGACCCAAACACTTAATCAGACTTCCCGTCCGCTGGGACAAGACTGTCATAGTTGTGATGAATGAGGTGCGCATCAGCAGCCCATATCTCCCTGAATCTGTTATTGGAGGCACTCCTGCTGCAAAGGAGCGAGTGAGGAAAGTGGTATGGTCCTAAAACAATACCTGACCTTCATTATTTGCTTGTAATTTGATTTGATATGCTAATTTATCATCTCAAACAACCTTTATTTTGTAATGTCATAGAAACTTTTCTGTTCTTTTTTCTTTCTTTGTTTCTTTGTTAGATTATAAGTTTGTTATGCTGCATTATGTGTGTTTGGGATTGCACCTTATAATGCATTATTACTTTCAAAAATTATTTAGGAGAAGCAAAACAATATTTTACGCAATGTAACTTATGTTCACCGTGATCTTTTCTTTTCTATCTAGTATCTAACAATCTTTTTCTGGTAATCTAAACCAATTTTTGTTGAACATTGAATTCATGAATCCTGGTTTTGGTATGCATTTCTAAATAGTTACTGTGAGGTGAATGTATATGTTCTATTAGATTCTTTTTGGATAATGTTACAGCATTTCTAAATAGTTACTGTGAGGTGAATGTATATGTTCTGTTAGATTCTTTTTGGATAATGTTACACTGTAAGAAGAAAGATGGTGTCATTCTTCTTCTTGGTATATGATAGGGACCAATGTAGTATGGGCTGCCAAAGTCCCTCATTGAGTAGTATGGGCTGCTTGATGGGGTACATAAGTGCCTTGGCTCTCCCACCTTAACAGCTAGCCTTTTAGGGTGTGGTTTTCCAAGGTGCTTAGGTGCCTATCATTTGGTATCATAATCGATGGTTAGCAGACAGGAGAGAGCTACCGACGGAGGGTTCTGATCAGCAAGGAGGCCGAGTGAAGTGCCATCGAGTGAAGCTGCCGAGACGTCGGCTTTCCGGGGAGGGTGTATTGATAAGGACCTGACTGGCAAAGACCGGCAAGGAGGCCGAGTGAAGTGCCGTCGAGTGAAGCCGTCGAGACGTCGGCTTTCCGAGGAGGGTGTATTGATAGGGACTAAGGTAGTATAGGCTGCCAAAGTCCCACATTGAGTAGTATTGGTTGCTTGATGAGGTATCTAAGTGTTTTGGCTCTCCCACCTCAACAACTAGTTTTTGGGGTGTGGTTCTATAAGGTTCTTGGGTGCCTACAATTTGCGTGCGAGTGGGTGCATGAAAATTAACTTGTAATATCATTATTTATTAGACATTGATAGACACACAAACACCTTGGAGAACCACAACCCAAAAGCTAGTTGTTGAGGTGGGAGAGTCAAGGCACTTACACCTTGGAGAACCACACCCCAAAAGCTAGTTGTTGAGGTGGGAGAGTCAAGGCACTTAAGTACCCTATCAAACAGCCCATACTACCTTGGTCCTTATCAGTATATAAATTTAGAGCAAGGAATTTTGTATTTATGCCTTTCTTGTTCTTTATGGTTGATTCTTTGTATCTACACTTTGTAGGTTGAGTTTGAGAGGAAGAGGTTGCAACTTCGCAGCACCAGTGGTCAGTAAGGTTCAATATTTGCATCTTTTTCCTGACTGAAAAAGCTCGTTGTCATCAGTGGAACCATGACGGGTTGTGTTGCTTTTAGCAAGCCCTGAATAAGAGGATTTTCAAAGGCATCCTTCTGACTACTGCCATCTGTTGATTGTGCCTTCTTGAGCTCTCGAGTTGATGTTGCTGTGAAGTTCATTTGGGGTATTTCCTCTGGTTTCTTCATAAGAACAAATGTTAAAATCAAATTGAATTTGTGATGTGTTGGGAAGTAAGAGGCTAAGAACCCAAATGATGGATTGGGTTTATCATATTACTTGCAGGTTTATCATGATGAAGGTTAAAGAATTACAATGAGTTTCGCAAGAGCTTCAGATTTAGTTTATCATGGCTAAGAACCCAATGGTTTCTGAGATCTGTGATGAATACAAATTAATTTTGAATTATTGATTTCATCATTTTAAGTATCAAATGTTTAAAGTGGTGAAAGTGTGCATGTGACGTCTAGGATCCTGCCTTTCCTTTAGAAAGATCCTTTGCTTTGGTCGGCAGACAACACTTTTGGAGAATTTTATGTTACTAATAATCTGCAAATGAGGAATGTTAGCCCGTGCCTATAATGGTTCATAATATCATAATAAAATATATAGGGTTAATATAATTTTTGTTTATTAAATTTACCTCTATTTTGGTTTTGGTCCCTTCCCTTTAGGGACAAAATGGTCTATATATTTATTAAATTATATAGACTATGTTTTAAATGGAATAAAATTTGAGGGACTAAAACTAAAATAAGGGTAAATTTGAGATATTAAATATTGTATTGACCTTATAATATAAGGTTAAGGGGCTTTTTTATTCCGAAAATGCAAAAAATGGAGCAATTTCGTTTGGACTATTATTGCGATTAATTTTAATCAATAGTTGATCAAATATGTTAAGCTGATAGTCTACATGTTAATCACGTTATTTTTATAAAGATGCAAATTAGCCCTCAAGTTTTAAATCCCATGTTGAAAAAAGATAAAGTAAATAACAGATAGACTTCTAGAGTAAATTTGCATATTAACAAAAATAATGTAAAAAATATGTGAATTGTCAGCCCAGCATATTTGGTCTACTAATGGTCAAAATTAACTAGGCTAATGGTTAGTGTAAAATTACCCCCTTTTTAACAATTCTGGAGCAAAATTATCCCATGATAAAAACTCTCGGGACAAAATTACCCCTAACCTTATAATACACTACTTTAGCACATGCATATAATTATTTATAATATAAATTATATTATAAACTAGATTTTATGTTAAAAACTAGACTTAGTATTCATTATTTGAATTGAAAAGAATAACATGTGAGTAACGATGAGGTTGTAATTTTGAATGTGGAACATTCATAGGATGAATGTATAATTAATGTGTCCCATTTTGTGAAAAGAGGTCTATTCTCAATGAAAAGGGGTTTGGGAGGGAATTGAATGTGGGAGGGGGACCATCTAACTATTTATTTATTTCATTTTTTCTTCTACATCAACCCCGCAACACTTTTTTTAAATATTCTACTTTGTTCCCATCACATATACCAACATTCACTACCTTTTCTTGTCACGTCATAATTCTTTTGTCTATATATATAATTTATCACTTATCATTGCTTCAATGTTGTTAAAATTAAAAACAATAATCTAAACTCATCCTTAAAACTCATCAGCCAATCTTAATTAGTTTTGACTAACTCGTTTCGACATTTAACATTTTCAAATATAAATTGAAGTATTGACATAAAAATATGTGTATGAAGTTTTGGATAACCAAACTATTCAAAGATTTGCATACCATGTATACTTGTTCTTAGCCATTAGGAAGAAAGGGGACTGGAGATTGAATGTGAATAGTGGGTACAAAGGGAAATACAACAAAAAAAATAATGAAACTGTTAATAACTTTATAATTTAATAGCATGAAAGCTCCTTTATAAATAAAAAACTACGGGTTTAATTTCATTTGTGATATCAATTGTCAGTAGCTCTTTAATTTAAAATAAAAACACAAAAAGAAACTAAAGAAAAGGAAGCTAATCAAGAATGGTTGCATGTGAGATGGGAAAAGCATAGATAGGTGAGTAGCATATGATAGGCTAAAGAACATAGGTATGGAAATATAAGGATATCAGAGGCAGGACCACACAAGTATTCTTTGAATGATTCAATAATCTTGTCCAAAAAAAATAAAGGTAATGAATGAATGAAGGAATGAGAGGTCAACTTGAAGAACAAGCACAGCCGAAAGCAACGTAAAGAAGGGGCTTTAGTAAAAGCTTATGTTTGTGTTTTAATGTATCAAACCTTCTAATTTCTTATGAACTGTCACCCTCCAATTCCTAACTGTGTCGGTTCTATCTTTGTAGCATTACTTAATTAATTAACATCTCTTTGTTTAATACTACTTACTATAGTTTATGATTAAGTCAAAAGACACCATATTTTGTGTCCATTTAGATTGGAGATCCCTCTCCATTTTGCATATTTAAATTCAATTCAATTAAAGTTCTACGTCTTCCTAGGCAATTTTTGCATTATTACATGTGCAGGGATTGCTCCAATCCACACATTAGGCTATATTTTCCTTGTATATTTTCTTTTTTTAAAAAAAGTAAGTGAAAAGGCTCATTTTAAAAATTTTGTTGATGATAAGAACTTAAATTCTAGTGCGGCATTTTCTGTATATGTATCCTAATGAGTACTTTTTTTTTTGGTATACAAACATATCAGGTTTATGATTTTTTAAACAATTTTTACTTTTTTAAAGCATGAATTATTTTGAACTTTTACTCAATGAAATGTTCACAAATAAACTTGGACGTTTAATTTGTTCCTACAACACACGCAAGAAACGCGTATGAAATGTTCACAATAAGTCATTGAGTCCTTGATATATAAACAAGAAACATGAAATCAAAGGACCTAATTACTAATTACTTTCTTTTGCATATCTTGGTAATTATTTATAGGTTAAGGGACATTTTTATCCTGAAAGTTTTTACAGAGCGGCAATTTTGTTGGAAGTTTTTCAACAAACAATTTGCTTTGAAAGTCTAAAAAAATAAGTAATTTTATTATGACCGTTTTCCTAGTTAATTTTGACAGCTAATTGACTAAATATGTTGAGCTAACAGTCCATATGTCGTCCATTTTATTTTTGTTAATGTGAAAATTTACCCAAAAAGTGTTAAATCTAACTTTAAAAGAAGATGAAATAGATTATATATGGATTTCTGGCGCAAATTTACATATAAATAAAAATAAAGTGGATGACATGTAGATTGCTAGCTCAGCATATTTGGTAACTAATAGACAAAATTAATTGAGATAATGGCTAGAGCAAAAATGCTCTATTTTTTACACTTTCGGGGCAAAATTGCCCATCGGTAAAAACTTTCAGGGTAAAAATACCCCATTAATCCTTTATTTCTTAAACTTTTTGACTCATAGCAAACAATGTAAATGCTTATATAAGCACTTATAACTACGATTCATGTAAGTCAGGATAAAATTCCTTTCACATACTTACCTTGTAAATCGTAAATCACTATTAAAAAGCATTTTTAAAGGTTCTAATCGCTATTCCAAACACTCACTTTTATGAATTATGAATAGGAAAATTAATCTTTTTAGTCCCTTAACTTATAACTCACATTCACGTATAACCCAATCCCTCAGTTATGACTCAGTGTGACTCAGTCTCTAAATTTTTGACTTGCATATAACTCAATCTTTAAACTTTAGACTCACCTATAACTTGATTCTTTATCTTTTCAATTTTTTTATATTATTATTCTTGTCACTTACAACTCACTTATTGAGTCATCCTACTTAGCAAAAATTACTTCCAACCCAACTAATTCCATGTGATAAAAATTCTTCCAAGTCAGCTCCAACTCCCACCTTGGACTTCTCTCCAACTCTTTCTCCGGCCAAACCCCACAGCCCCTCTCCTTCATCTTCAACTTCCAAGTTCCAATCCTTGACTCTCCAATCCTTGTCAAGTAGGATGACTCAATAGGTGAGTTATAATTGATAAGGATAATAATATAAAAAATGAAAAGATAAAAGACTGAGTTATATGTAAGTTAAAAGTTTAGGGACTAAGTAGCACCCAATCATAATTGAAGGATTGGGTTATAAGTTAATGGACTAAAAGATTAATTTTTCCATTATGAATAATATAATATCTCTGTTTTTTTTTTTTTTTTGCCATCGAATAATATAATATCTCTATAACATATTGTTTACATGCGATCTTATAAGCAGTCCAACTTGTATTAACTTTCATATTTTTTTTTAAAGGTATCATTATTATTTTATTTTTATTTCCACTCTCTGTTTTTTACTTTTCAATTTTTTATTTTGAATTTTAACACCTCTGTTTACACTTTCTACCTTTTATTTTTAAGCATTATATAACTCATTCAAATCAATGCTCTATTTTCAATTTCATCCATAATTTCTCATTTTTCATCCTTCTTAACACACTTACTAAATAGTGCGTGATTGCCCTTTGATTTTTTTAAAAAAAATTTGATTAAGGATTTTTCCTTTCGAAGCTTAGAGTGGAAAAGATTTTCATATCTTCTAATAAATGTGCTTCCCAAAATTTAAACTTGTATTGTTTTTTTTTTACGGGGTGAGATCACTGATACCATACCAACCAATATGTTGTTGGTTGCTTTTTGAAATTTATTTATAAGGGAAAATAATTAATAGGTCTCGGGGTAAGATAATCAAATATAGAGAGATTTAGAAAAATTCATATTTATTAATCAAATTTGCATATTTATAAGTTAAATTGAATAATTTATTTTTACAAGTCAAACTTTCATACTTACAAATCAAGTTGTATGTTTAACAAGTTAAACTTACAAAACTTATAAGAAAAATTGAATTTCTTGAAATTTAACTTTCTTATACAAGATCTATAGGTTATTTTTTCTATTTATAACGTGTTTAATATTAGGGACTGATAACATTAATTGCAACCATTTTCTCTTTTACATTTTTTCATGTTATACACACACACACATATTGTGATCACTTATATAGGAGTGAATAGTATGGTATTAATATAAGCAAGAAATAAATGAGGACTTATTAGGAAGATTACAAGTATATGTGCCGGAAAAATTGTTGTAACTAAAACTGCTATAAACGATCTAATAAAAAAAGCTACTATAAACAGGGAAAATGATAATATTTCTAGCAGCTTAAATACACACCCATAGTTGTTAAACTCAAGAGTTTAAGTAAATTTGTGATAGTAATACAAATTCGTATTGCAAACTCAAATTATAAACTCATAAAAGTTTACTTATATTATTAAATAGATATTAATAGTTGTTGACTAAAAAAAGATATTAACAGTTTATAATTAAATATAAAAAATGACAATAATTTTATTTAAATATATTTTAAATACAAATAATTGAAATTAAACCCATCAACATTCATAATTGGTCATATTTAATAAAAAAATTTCTATATAAAATCGCTGAGTATGATCAAATAAAAAAATTAATACGAGTTTAAAATGAGTTAACATGATTTTATAAGTTAGAAACATAAAAACAGTAAATTCGATATATAAACTCATGAATTTAGTCAAATTTACAATTAACACGAGTATACAAACGATTCGACTTAATTTAATAAAGTAGAAACTAAGAAAAGTAAAAACATTAAACTTAAAGAGTTAACTAATAAATTTCACAACAATACACAAACCTTTCGATTTTTTATGGGAAAGTGAAAGAAAATTTTGGGGGTCAAATTAATTAATGGGGCCAAGAATAAATGCTTTTTGATGTGATATATGTAAACTGAAAAATAATTATGAAGGCACAATTTAACAAGAGTCTAGCTTACTACTTCTCAACAACATTTGTTAATTATATCTTTAAACGTTATACTCTCTCTAGTTTTATTTATAAGTAATTTTTTTTATTGTGTAAAAATGAACTAGTAGTTAAAAGTAATAAGTGTGTCAAAAATGCCCTATTTTTTTATAGACGCCCCTATTTATGAAAATAGAGAGATAATTTATAAAAAATATGAGAGATAATAAAATACATTTTTTAATACTTTGTTGACTTCATTCACCTATTGAGTTCTCTCTCTTGAATATAACTCTTGGTATATGTGATAATTAATTATAAATAGTATGTATTTAATAAGGATAAAATAGAAAAAATGAATTTATATTTACAGACACAAAATGAAAGTTATTTATAAAATGGACCAGTCCCATCAAAAAAATTACTTATAAATAGGACCGGAGGGAATATATAACAAAAGTTTCCACTTGTTCTCAACATATCCAATTTAGATTTTGTTGGTCAATTAATAATTATATAACAACAATGATTCTTGACATGAATCCACTCAAGATTATTAATTATTAAATATATATGACTCTCTCTTCCTAACCCATGTCATCTTTACAAAGAAGATTTGTCAATCTTCAAAATCATATGGTATAATATTAATATTGATTTATAGATTATTCACAATTTTCTAGTAGGTTTTATATTATATACTCAATGCAGGGTTAGGATGAGAGTGATTCAATAGTCTTTAAGTCAACTGAGTTTACTTGAATTTAAATTTGTTGTTAGCAGTTTGGACAAATTAAAAAATGAGTTGGTAGTATCAAATTCAAACTTGTTAAAAAAAAACTCAAAAGCACTTTAAATAGATAAATAACAGTTAATCTCAAGGGCTCATTCATTTATTTTTATTTTTTTTAATATGCAAACCGTTAAAGGAGAGAACCAGAATCTGTTAGCTAGCGCCATATCGTTGCTTCTTCACAAAGAAAAAGATTACAAACTTGTGATCTTTATGGGGGAAGGAAGGATGTTATATATTTTATGGCAACTAGCCTGAAAGCAGAAAGAAAATAAAGGTCTTGAGAATATTTCAAATATTATAACTTGAAAACTCATAGTGAGATTAACAAAATAATAAAATATACCTAAATCAGATAAGCTTCATTCTCTAGTACTAAATCTTTTATTTTTTTAAAGGCACATGTCTCTAGTACCAAATCTTTGATAACATGCAGAATTCATTCCATGTGGATCCATGCCTTTAACTGTGACCACCTTCAGGACAAACCCAAGTGGAGAATTCTCTTCCCCATCAGGTTACTCAAATGGATATTATAATTTTTTCAAATAGAATTATGCCCTAAAAAAAATATAATAGTATTAAAATCCTACTTAAATCAACCGGTCATACTAATAAATCAGAACCAATTTTTGGACCAGTCTGGTTAAGCGTCTTAGACGAGTCAATTGGGTTGGATTTTTTTTCCCTCCTCTTTCTAAGTATGAAACAATATTATTTTGAGTTTAAATAATACTGGTAGTAGTCTATTATATTTGTGGTTTAGTGACCAATCTGAGCCTTAGATATTTAAAACTAACAAGAAATTAATGGTTGCTAGCAATCTTGTTTGGCAATGAAGTTGCAGAGTGAAACACATATTTACAGAGCAAAGCTAGCAATGGAGCCAATAGAGACAGCTCAGCGAACATGTATAATGCAAATTCATCTTTCAAACAAACTGGACGCTACAGCCAGTCTTGCGTTTGCATGCTTCACAATAATACGTTATAAAGCCTTCAGCACTCAATTACTCTTAATCAAAATGAATAAAATTCCAAATTATATGTATTGTAACTTTTTAATTTCATCTTTCAAAAATGGAAGTTTTTCTGATTATTCAACAAATCCCCATGTATATATGCAAATAATAATAATAATTATTATTATGTTGTCATTATTCGACGATCACATGAATATTATGCGAAAGTGAGACCAATGTGGAAACTCACTGAAATTTATGATAGTTTTAATAAAAGCATTGAGGTAATTACAAAAAGGTTTCCTTTTTTCTCAAGTATAAAAACCAACATGCCTGTGGGCATATGAAGTACCAAGCTTCTCTCCTTCTGATTCACATTCAAGTTATGTAAATTCTGGGTGGTCAAGCTAAAAAAATAAGAGCCTTTGATCATTTTTTGCAGTTATTATTTTGAAGTTGAGGCTAAAAGTGGTGGAGACTATGAACTTTCTCACTTTCTGTCGCGTGAAAGTTGTAATCTAAAAATTACTGGTTAGTTTCACTATTATTTAATGGAAGAATTATATTTAGGATCTGTCCAAGAGAAAAAAATAAAAAAATAGTCTCCTTAACAATTCTAAAGTAGTGAATTGATAAATTCAGGGTCACAATTGATAATTCCATGAATTAATTTTTTATCTTTTTTTAGACATAACTTGAATGTAATTTTCCTTTATTTAATCTGTGTGGTTCATGGTTTTTGAGCTTTGACACTAATAGCATTAGTTAAATTAAATCGCAAATCTGGGGTTAATAAAGGTAAGGTTGAAGATGCTTTTGTGCAAGCTTAGCTTTATCTTTTACGTGTTGAGGAAAAGAAAGGCAGAGAGACTTAATAACAGTATTAAAGTTGGGATTAGAATATTGAAAAGAAACAGAAGAAGACTGAGAGAGTCATGAGGGATTTTTGGGTTTCTTTTTCTCGTTTCTTTTGCTTTTTTCCACACCTTCACACTCACTTTTATGTTTTTGTGTGTTTCTTGGCGTCCAAGTGGTCTTCTTGGGTTACCAAAAACAAAATAGCCTAAAATACAACTGCGTTGCATAACGTTACAGACAAGGCGTCACTCACACCATACACACTTCTTTCTTTCTCTACTGTTATCGTTCTTCCTTTGAATTTCCCAAAGAAACCGAAGAAAGGTTTCATTTTGCGTGACTTCTCTTGTTTTCTCCACCGTCATCATCATTATCATTCTGTACTTCACTGAAAAAACGAAAACCTCAAGCTGGGTTTTCTTTTTCTTCATCTGGGTTTGTAAAATAGTTTTGTTTTTTTTACCTCTGTTTTGAGCTCTGAAAGCCAGGGGTTATTAGTGGGAGTATCGGAGAATGGCCGGAGGAGGAGCTGCACCACCGCCGAAGCAGGACGAGCTTCAGCCACATCCAGTGAGAGAGCAACTACCCAATGTTTCTTACTGCATTACAAGTCCTCCTCCATGGCGTAAGATCAATTTTTTTTCAGTAATGTGATGTTTCTTTTCCCCTAAACCCACTATTTTTTTAGTAATGTGAGAATTGAGTATGGAGTTTTTGTTAATGAAGCGGAGGCGATTTTGCTGGGCTTTCAGCATTACCTGGTCATGCTGGGCACAACAGTTCTGATACCCTCTTCTTTAGTTCCTCAAATGGGAGGAGGCAATGTGAGTGTTGAAAGTGAAATAAATAAAATAAAATAAAATCAAGTGGTTGTTGATCTTGTTCGATTTTATGCTTCTTCAAATTTTTTTGATAGAAATTGCAAATGTGGTTCATTAGGAAGAGAAAGCAAAAGTGATTCAGACTCTGTTGTTCGTGGCTGGCATAAACACATTGTTGCAGTCATTTTTTGGGACTCGTCTACCTGCGATTATTGGAGGATCCTACACCTTTGTCCCTGCTACCATTTCAATCATTTTAGCAGGTCGCTACAGTGATATTGTGGACCCTAACGAGGTTGGTTGGTTGGTTCATAGGATTATCTTGTTGTTTTTCACTGTAAACCATTTATGTTGTATAATTATCGTTGTTTACCTGATTTCTGATAAAACAATGCAGAAATTTGAGAAGATTATGAGAGCAACACAGGGTGCTCTTATTGTGGCTTCAACCGTCCAAATTGTTCTTGGTTTCAGTGGTCTTTGGCGGAATATAGTGAGGTTGATTAAACCTTTATAGTCTGAGCTCTTTCATTGTTTTTTTCCCCCTGCAGTGTTTTGCGGACATAATGTGTCATTGTCCTTTGTCAGATTATCCGTGCAATACAGCAATCTGCTTGTCAAAGAGATGTTATACTTTAAAATGGATTTATATACTACCTCTGGTTTTTATTATAAAAACTAGTTAAATAATTGGATTTTGTTCTAAATATAAGACCTCATTTTATTTTTTATAATTTTCTTTTTAAAATATCCCTATTGATTGCATACATTAAGGAGTTTTTATCCAATGATAATTACGATGAAAGATGATATTTCAAGAAAACTAACATATATTTGTTATAAATAACTAATATAACTAACTTTCTTAATCTACTCAAATTAGTCAACTAGCCCTAATATTAAGAATCAGAGTTACTATTACATTTTTTTTTGAAGCTATATATTCCATTTCAACCTCTTGGTGAATAATCTGGTTTTTATCTGCTCAGGTTCTTAAGTCCACTCTCTGCTGTTCCCTTGGTTGCTCTATCAGGCTTTGGCTTGTATGAGTTGGGTTTTCCTGTGGTATGTATGTTTTCAACAATCATTAGTACTTATTATATTACTTCACTTCTATATTTAACTATATCTTGTGTAATTCTAGCTTGCGAAATGCGTGGAGATCGGGCTACCAGAAATCGTCATCCTTTTAATATTTTCACAGGTCATTCATGACTGTCTTCATGCTGATAATACCTGGGTCTTGCAATTATTGCCTTGTTTTTCTGTAATATACATTGAATTTACAAGTAGTCATATGTTTTTGCAGTACATTCCTCATATGATGAAAGGAGATAGACCTATATTCGATCGCTTTGCAGTTTTATTCTCGGTTTCAATTGTGTGGGTTTATGCCCATCTCCTCACTGTGGGAGGAGCCTATAAAAATGCAGCACCTAAAACTCAATTGACTTGCAGAACTGATCGTGCCGGGATTATTAGTGGTTCCCCTTGGTAAGACGGATCTGTGTGTTCTTAAAACTCAGATATGTAGTTCATTAACAGCATTGCTCTTGAAATTTGTACCTAGATTAGTAGAAAAAATGTGGTTTAACTCGCAGTAATCCCAAAATCTCATGCAGGATTAGAGTCCCATATCCTTTTCAATGGGGAGCTCCTACATTTGATGCTGGAGAAACTTTTGCTATGATGGCTACTGCGTTTGTTGCTTTAGTGGAGGTTTGCTTATTTTCAATTTCATGCAAGCTTTTATTCTGCTCTGACTAGCTAGTGAACAAAATATGTATATATGTTTGACCTTGAGCAACTATGAGTGGGCGAATTGTTCTTTTCAATGGTTTTCGTCATTGTTTGTTTCTCACTAAATTTTTTTTTTTCTGGTTCAACAGTCCACTGGTGCTTTTATTGCTGTAGCGAGATATGCAAGTGCAACTCCCATACCACCTTCAGTTCTTAGCCGAGGTGTTGGTTGGCAGGTAATAGAAATTAATGAATTTTAAATGGTTTCCCCACTTGAGATGATTTGACTTCTCTTAACAAATCAGAATGTACTTCCAAAATCAATTAATAGTTTTTTAATCCTCCATTACTCTTATATCAATGCTTTTAAATCAGTCTATGTTATCTTTGCATTCTTGTTCTCATTCACCATGATTGATTGTTGCTTTATCAGGGAGTGGGAATTTTGTTTTCTGGGATCTTTGGGACTGGGAATGGATCATCAGTTTCTGTGTAAGATTCTAATTCAAAACCTCAACATTTTCTTATGAACACCTAGTTTCTTAGCAGTTCAGTATATTTACTGTCATGAAAACTCTCATTGGCTTTTTCCCAGTGAGAACGCTGGACTTTTGGCTCTGACGCGTGTTGGTAGCCGAAGGGTGGCTCAAATAGCAGCCGGATTCATGATCTTCTTCTCAATACTTGGCAAGCTTCTATTTATAATCAATGATTTATCTCTTTCATGTTAAACATATTTATATTCACAGAACATGATTGGCATGCAGGAAAATTTGGAGCTGTCTTTGCTTCAATCCCAGCACCAATTGTTGCAGCATTGTACTGCCTTTTCTTCGCCTATGTGGGTGAGTAAAGTAATTCTCAACTTAACCACCTGGTTTCATCTTGTCAATTGTAGCTTCAATAAAAAATTGATTGTTTACTTTTTTGTTTCATTTCATTGTTCCAACAACAATACACAGGTTCAGCAGGCCTGGGTTTCCTTCAGTTTTGCAACTTAAACAGCTTCAGAACCAAATTCATCTTAGGTTTTTCATTCTACATGGGCTTGTCTGTTCCTCAGTACTTCAATGAGTACACTGCATTCAAAGGCTACGGTCCTGTCCACACCCATGCTAGATGGGTATGTATATATCTTATATACTTATCTTATACACCGTAAAATCATTTAAAATAAACTAAACAAATACTCAATATATCTATCATAGAAACACGATCATTTATCAAGCATACTCTAGAATATAGGAAATAAGGGAAAATATGTGAAAAGTCCCATTTTTTAAAATTTTATTGATTAGAAAGACCTGAATTCGAATAGCAGTATTTTCTGTATATGACATCCTGCATAGTGTGTGTATAATAAATTAATAACATATCATGTCGTTTTCACCAATAAAATTTTCAAACAAGAGTTTTTAATGATTTTTCTTTATAAGAATCCTTTTATTTATCGTATCTTGGCCTCATTATTCATGAAATCTTTGGTTTTGAATGACAGTTCAACGACATGATCAACGTACCATTCTCATCAGAAGCATTCGTGGCCGGTATGCTGGCTCTGTTCTTGGACGTGACGCTGCACAAGAAGGACAATCCTCAGACTCGGAAGGACAGAGGGATGCACTGGTGGGACAAATTCAGATCATACAAGACTGATACAAGGAGTGAGGAATTCTACTCTCTTCCTTTCAACCTCAACAAGTTTTTCCCATCTGTTTGATCCTCAAACAAAAATGCCTGGTGAAGTCATAGATTAGTTATTATGTATGCCCTGCTGCATCTGATCATAGCTCAGAAAATTCTTAAATCATCTCATCAATGTTGCAGAATATGCTTAACTTCCTTTTTGCCTCTTAATCAATCTACTTTATAAAATGCAGTTTCAATTTTAAATCATCTCCTCATTAGTATGCTCCTGATTTAAAAGATGACAAGACTATATGAAATACTAATACTTAAGCAACTATACTGTTTTCACATTGAACTTGATATTTGTAAAAGATAAAGGAATGGTTCTATCATTATGGATCTCTCTCATCACCTACCTAATAAGGTCATTTTAAGAATTTTCCTCCTCAAGTTATTATACAACACTGTATATCTGATAATATGTTTGAGAGTTTTTAGAAGGTAAAGTAATGAATGATAATGGGGGTTGAGAGTAATGTAACAGAAGGAAGCAAATGCATATATTATTGCAACCATGTTTGTGTTTCATCAATGATAGGCATGGGACGAATATTGATGGATGAAAATATTCAAGAGCTTAATTTCTTTCACCCTGGGAATCGTTTTCATAAGATCACAATCCAAAGACCATACACAAAGATGTGTGTGTGTGTGTATTCCTTCCACTCTTGGGGGACCCCACATTCCATTATTTATTTTTACTGTATGAATTGAAATACGAGCAGGGGTCGACAACAGAAAAAAAATGTGTACGTGTTCACTCATTTGAAAATGATAATTGAACTGAGATACCAAAACTGAAGCCAAGTCAATTGCGCTCATCACTTAGAAGATTGAAATTGGTGAAAAGTCTTTATTTAAAAATTTTATTAGTTAGAAGAGGTTATATGTTTTTATACCTATAAAGTAGTGGTATTATGCAGGATTTTATGCCAAAAAAAAAAAGACTTACACTTAAATTCAAATCCTTTCTAGCCAATTGAATTTTCAAAGACTTTTCACCAATTTTCCCTTTTTCTCCTTGAATTATTATTTTCATTTTTAATTTATAGATTGTGGGACCAAATTTGAGCCCATTTTTGGTGAAACCCAACTCAGTTGGATATACCTGTGAGGAAATGATCAAATCCTAGCAGTCCATGTGAAGTGTAGCTCTCTATTTTTTATTTCTTTATTTTTGGGGCCAGGTAGCTCTTTATTGATATAAAAACAATCTTTGTTACTCCAATATGTTAATTCTGTCGCAATTAAATGAAGTGTGGTTATTTAAACTTAGATTCTTAATTTCCAGAAGGTTCAAAGAAAGAAAGAAATACTGCATAGAGAGGGGGATTTGATTGGCCTCTCTCAGATTTTCTCTGCACTCCCTCGCTCCTGAATGTCCTCTTCATGTTAGTGTGTAATACCACAATATTAGCGACATTTATTCATGGGGAAATTTCAAGCAGCTCCCAACAATATGAGATAATTTTAGTCAATCCCTACAACTTTTTAAAAACTTTACCGCACCTCTTTTAATCAAAATAAAATTAAGTTTTTGGGGTAAAAAAATAATGGGAAAATCCCATATAAAGCTGTCTGAAATAGAAAAATTCTAAATCAAGTTGCTAAATTTAATAAATCATTAATTAAGTTAATGACCTGATTTAGAATTTTAAAATGTGGGTTAAATGATTTTACTATTCTCTCCTATTAAAAGAGTTTCATTACTTTGTAAATTATTTTTTTCAACAAGTATATATATAAACATATATAAACATTAACATATAATATAATAAAATATAACTCGCTTGAGTCAAAGGAATTTTTTGTGTTCCAAAAGGATTATCAAGAATAATTCTAGTAAAAAAGAAAAAAAATGAAGATTTAACTTCAATATCAATTAAATGATTTTTAGTTTAATACTAAGAATAAAAAAAATAATTTTTCAGTGGAAATTTTTTACAAGAAAATCAAACTACGTTAATCCCAATAAAAAAAATCTGACATGTGTGATTTATCAAACTATATATTAAAGAGTTCATTAACTACACATAATAAAAGAGAGTTTCATTAACATCGTAAAAAAAAGGGTTTCCTCATCGTTAAAAAAAGCAACATAGATATCACATAAGTCAAAATTGTGTGATTAATATAGTTTGATTTTTTTTATGGAATAAATAATAATTCAAGTTCTTCCAAAAATAAAATTTACTATTCACAATATTTAACTAAAAACCATTTAATTAATATTTGGGGTTTTGCTTTTCTTTTTACTTTTTGGCTTTAATTATTCTTAATGATTCTTCTAAAACACAAAAAAATTCTTTAATTTAAGCGAATAATATTTTTTTTAATTATATATTGGTGTTGATATATATATTTATTGAAAAACTAAGTTAAAAAGCAATAAAACTCTTTTAAAATGATAGAGGAGACTAGGAGAGGATAATAAAATTATTTTACCCATATTTTAAAATTCTAAATTAGGTCAATAACTTAATTAAGAATTTGTTAAATTGAACAACTTGATTTTGAATTTTCCTATTTCAGGCAACTTTGTATGGAATTTTCCCAAAAACAATTATGTCATTGCTTTATTTGTCTTGTAAATTGTTTTATTTATCTTGTAAATATCCATATTTGATTACTTGTGTTATAAATGAACAAAATACTTTAATTTTCTAGGTTCTTCTGAATCTTTTTTATTTATATTATAAATGTCTTTATTTGTCTTGTAAATGCTCATATTTATCTTGTGAATTTTCATATTTGGCTTATATATAGTCAAAATATTGTTAATTCCCTAATTTCTTTTAAATCCATTTATTTATCTTGTAAATATCTTTATTTATCTTGTGAATTTTTATATTTATCTTTTAAATGACTAAAATATTTTTAGTTCCCTAGGTTTTTTTAAATCCTTTTATTTTTCTTATAAATTTTCTTATTTGTCTTGTAAATACCCTTATTTGTCTTGTAAATGTTCTTCTAAAAAAAAGGGCATCATTGTTTTTTCATCCACAAAACTTAATTTCATTTTGACTCATAGGTGTGCAAAATACTTTGGGAGTTGACTGAAATTATGTCACAATCTTTGGAGGCTTAATGAAATTTTCTCCCTTTATTCATTTTTTCTTTCCTAATTATAACTTCTTTTGCTTTTAATTGCACACTCAAAAGATCAAAAGAAAATACTCCATATATATAGAATCTATTTGCCTCTCACTAAATCTACATACAAAATTACACACATGCGCATGTGTATGTGTATATAGCATAGTATATTTTCACATTATCTCTCTCTCACACACACTCACATTTTTTTGTCTATAGATTAAAGTTATTTTTATGTTCTTCACCTTCTTGGCTCCTTGGGACCGTTTATCTATCACGCAAAGCAAAAATCGAATTGTGAGTGATCTATTTTTCGCTCTTTTATCTCAAGAAATATCAGTCTCTATTGTGAGTGAAAAATACTTATAATCTCAAAAGGGTAAAAAAAAAAAAAGGGTTATAACCATTGTATGCTCAGCCGAAGATATATCTACTAGCTATTTCTGATCCTAAATATAAAAATTAGTTGATTTTTTAAGAGATTAAAGAAATTAAATAAGTTACTTAATTATATCATATGTTGTATATGATTAAATTATATATCAATTTATAAGTCAGATAAATTAGTTTGGAGACAAAATGATAAATATAAATATTTTAAAGTAATTTAATTGGCTTCCGTAATCTTTAAAAAAAATTAATTGGATCTTATATTTAAAATCAGAAATAATATATATATATATATTGGACTCACCATCCAAAGACAGTTTGTGTCGATGATATCAAGGTGTGGTGGTGTGTCCACTCATCCGTCCATACTTATTCTGTTTTTATTCACTGTATATTTTTACACCCTCTTCACTTATAATTGATTTCATTGTTATTTCTTTCTAGCATTGACTAAACTCTTCTTAATTTGTAACTCCCACAAACTACCTAAGGCCAAGGGTATTAGGTGTAGGGTTGGACTAGCTAAACTACAAAGTAGGTAAATTGAATTTAAATATTATATTGTTCAAAACTTCTATGGGATAAGCATCCTATTCATAAAGCCTCAATTTAAAATAATTGGCTATTTGGATACATAGTAATAAAATCAAAAAAAAAATGCCAAACACGGATAGTTCAAAGGGTGATAAAAGAAAACCCTCAAGTTTCAAAATATATAATTGATAACAATGACTTAGCTTCCTAGATTTCAGATCATGTGCATTATTATGCAAGTACCCTTATTACAGTTAGTTCCTAAATTAAGAATGAATTCCTGAACTAATGGAAGCATAACATGTCAAGAGATCCTCAACCAATTAATAAATTTGAAACATCATCTCTTCACTAATTTATTAATAATTAATTAATGATTGAGTAATTATCAGTATGAAATTGAAAGCACTACAAAAGTTTGTTCTTACATAAAGTAAAGAAGATAAGAACCTTAATTATACGCCTATGATTGATTCACAATTTAAAGCTTTTACGCATTTTGACATTAAATTCTCTTGAAATTAAAGCGTCTCCGAAAAGTTTACAGATGATTCTCTAGGAAATAAGAAAAAAGGGTTAATTAAGGAAAAAGGTAAAAGCTTTTGCCACAAAAATTGACACCCAAATATCATCAGAATTGAGTTTAACGAAAAGGGTTGATCTATACAGTATGATGAATCAAGATTCAAATTCTCACTGAGAGATATATCTACGTTTAGCATATAATAATGTCTCAAACAAGATTATCTCTAACAATGAAAAACCTGTGTCATAAAAAAATTGCATCCAAATAAACCAATAATAATGGATTTTTATTTTAATTTGAGTAAATAATGATGCCATTAGCACCTTATAAATGTCCCCAAAAACAAAGACAGGCCCAAATGTGATTTGATTAAACCTAATTGATGTGGGAGACAAATATGACCCTCCTCAAAAATCGTTGTGTCCATTTCTCTCATACACACATGCACACACATTATATGTAATCAACGTCCTTTCTTTTATTCTTGTCGACCCAATAATTGTGATCAAGTTTGATTCATTAGGGAACATTCACAAAATTAAAACTCTCCCTCACTGGCCGAACCCAAAAGTGAAAAAGGAAAAATTATAAAAGTTGATAAATCTCTAGCCACTCGTGCATGAATTTGTCGAATTCTCATATAAAAAAGGAGAAACACAGAGACACCCACTTTATATATATTGTGATGATAAAGTTGTTATAATCAGTTAATTATCCTGAAATGGTTCTGATCCTTTTTTTTGGGGGGAATTTTTTTTGTGATATAATTGATATATGAATGATGGTGTGTGTGTAATAGATATATATAATTAAAGGAAGTAGCGATGGACGTTGTACCAACCAGGGGCTATCAAATCCGTCGTGTGGTCGGATGAAGGAATCTTGCATCCTACCAAACACAGCGTTCTTTGAATTCGGACCCAAACACTGTTTGTTTCAACTTTCACATATCTTTTTAATTGATTAATTAATTACCATACCTTCCTTATCTTTTATTTATATGTTCATTAACAATATTAACTGCTTACTATATATTAATTAGTAAGTGTTTGGAAAAACGTTTGTCAAAACAGTAAGGACCACCTAAATATGGAAATCCCAAATGATTTCTTGAAATGTCTTTATTCCTATGAAGTCGTTAGATATTACTTTTTCGATCCTTAATATAAGATATATTATACAAGTCTTAATTTTTATATTTATAAATCTTTTTTTAATTTATCCTTATTGATACTCCTTCAATCCTACTCAATGAGGAGAATAAAAGAAAGAATTAAGGGAGATGATTAGGACGTTTAAGAAAATATATGTCATATCAATTAACTTAATTAGTTTATTTAATCTAATTAAATTAGGTAAATATATTTTATATTAAGGACTGGATGAACATATTAGAATTAAGTATTTTTTTGAAATGACGTAATTGCCCTTATGTAATGATTATTCCAAAATTAAGTTTCTCTTAGAGTAATTAATAGGTTAGCTCACAGAACTACTATAATAGCCCCCAAGAAAATCACAAGAATTAAGCTATTTTAGAAGTTGATTTCAAGATTCACGTACATATTTTGGCGATCCTTAATTATCGTCTTTCTTCCGAGAACCAAAAATCATATATATGGGTTTGACATAAGTTATATCTTTGATTAGAAATCATGCGTGGTTTTGTGGTCATGATGTAGAAAGTAGTGGGATCTATTGTACATACTCCCTCCGGTTTTAAATATAAGATAAAATTGATTTTTTTAGATATTAATAAAACTAATTAAATTACTTTAAAATATCTATATTTATATTTTTTTTCTCCAAACTATTTAACATATCTTATAAATTAATATATAATCTAATAACATACAACATATAATATGATTTTAATCTCTCTAAAAAAATAAATAAATATTATATTTAAAACCAAATGAAATAATGGTAATATAAATTTCCTTCAAGTACAAAGGAAACATATCAATGGATCTCATGAAAACCATCCATGTTATCTTCAAGTTCCAATTAGCTGATACCTAGTGATCATGAACACAAGATAGACTTAGTTTGTTGTCATATGAAGAAACGAAGACTGAGAAAAACCTACAAGAAACTAGACGTTGCATCAATAAGGTAAATTAGAAGCTGTGTGCCTCTCTGAGCATGAATATACTATATATTAATTAATAACAAGAATTCAGAAATATATGAATAGAAGGAGACAAATTCGGAGCAGGGTTGTGATAAATATGTGAAAGTTGAATGCTAGAGTTAGTGTTGTTGACCTAGCTAGCTATTCGATAGCGTATAGGTAGGTAGCTATATAGAGAGAGCTAAGGGTAAGGGCACATGGTGAAGCAAGAATCCTGGGGAAGACGTCTTATCTTCTCTGCATGCATGTGGTTAACTCAGGCGTCCCATCTATCCACTTACCTGCTCTCTCCATTTTCTTTCAAAATTTATGTCACCTCCTAATACAATAAAAGGCATGCAATAATGCAGACACAGGGAAGATCCATAAATCTTTGATATTCATATAATACTAGTTGTATTTGAAGCTTTTTTGGACCGTTGAATTAATTAATTAGTCTTTGTTCTGTTGATGATGTGAGATATATATATATATATATATATATATATATATATATATATATATATATATATATATATGGACGATTCAGCAATTAATGAATCATTCATATTATTGCTTTAATCATTTCATTCTCCATAAGTATATATTAATCATCATAATAGATTCTTTCTTCGCATGCATGGAAGAAATTTAAACGCATCGGTAAAAGAAATGTTTGGTTTCATTGATTTGATTTCACTATATATATATATACACATAGTGTATATAATGCGGTTTCTAGGATTTTATCTAATTAATTTGTTGAATTCGTGATTTTATCTCCGCAATATTAAGTTAGACCCAGAAAAAAATAAATTTGCAAGTATCCTATCTCTATAATTTACCTTACCTAAATTGAATCCTTATTGTTTGATCCATTAATCTTAATCTATAGATTTTATAAAATTGATCATTTATAGAAATGCATGTGTTAAAAACGAGTAAAATGAAATGAAGGAAATTTCATAAAGTTCATATTGAAATTTTATAACTTTTACATTAAATGATGGGGCATGTCTATGATAAGAGTATGAAATAGAAATGGAGAACAAAGATGGAGAAAAGGGAATAATAGGGAAGAGACGAGTGAATGAGAGAGGAAATTCACGGTCCATTTCTCATTCAGATATTAAATAATAGTACAAATGAAATATTTAAGTTCTTATACAGGCTCTACCTCATGTTTATCGTCATTATCCCTAATCGACCCTAACAATAGTACTTCTCTTGATCGGTCTATTTTTCTATCTAGATATATACAAAATCACACGACATAAATCATATAAAGATTAAGACATTTGTCCTCAACCGCCAAAAGTGTGGATCTATGAAGATACACTTTGGATATATATCGGAAACGTTAGTTTTGAATTTATTGGGGAGGTGTGCGACGAAAAATTCAGTTTTGGTGGGAAGATATAATTTCCCTACAGGATCTATCCGCGCAAACAAAGTAGAAACTATTAAGCTGAAGACTAAATCACCATCTCAATTTTAAAAATTAGATGATGAATATGTATCTCCCAACTTCATATATTGGGGTCAACTTAGCGATGATACTGAATATTCTGTTCAATTACTAGGGGACCAGCTACGTCCTATGTATGATGGTATGAAAAGACAACCTCCCTTGTTGCAATCAATTCAAAGAACATACCCCATTCACATTTCTTTTGTTGAAAAACTGGCTCTGATAAAATAAGAGTATTGTAGAGAAATAGGGAAAGAAGATGAAGAATAGGGAAGAAAAAGAAGGATGAGAGAATCCTTTTTGTCGAATAACCTAATTATTCTGATACTATACTAATAAGGGTATTGTAGAGAAATAGGGAAAGAAGATGAGGAAGAGGGAAGAACAAAGAAGAGATGAGGGAATGCCTTTTGTTGAACAACCTAACTCCGATACCAATTATAAGAATATTGCAGAGAAACAAGAAAAGAAGATGAAGAAGAGGGAAGAACAAAGAAGAAATAAGAGAAGGAGGGAGGAAATTCACCGTATATTTCTCATTCAGATATTCAATATGTAGAGCTACTTATATCATATCCTATTATATATTTCCAAACAAGTGTGACCTCATAGTATTAGTAAAAGTGTGATCTTATTATTATCTATTTATTATGTATCACCATTTACGTCTAAAAGGAATCAAATTATAAAAGTATTATTACTTTTTTTTTTACCTGGTAAAAGTATTATTACTTGAACAAAATAAACTACTGAGATTTAATTCAAGATTGAGGAACAATATATGGATTAATTTTTCATCCATAGACACACATGAAGGCTTTGATTTAAATAAATTGTTATTTAATTTCATGATTTCAAGGCTGCTACACAACAATTTTCTGGAGCAGATAACCCACCTAAGTTGACCCGGTACTAATGACAAGAGAATAATAAATTAGAATCATGTGCCTCCCTAATCAACATGCAGGACAATTAATTAAACATCAATATAATCTCTCCACAAATATTTTAAATATTCTCCATAAAATTTTAATCATTCAAGTTAGGTGGCCATTGCAGGATGAAATCTCCATGTTCGCTTTCTAATATCTAAAGGTCAAACATTCAAAGTACTATATATTGCCACCATTGTTTATAGATTTTCTTCTAATGATTAAATGTTCAGTTATGTATATAAATGAAATGTTCTTGTTGACATGCAACTTTTATTATGAGCACTGAATAAATGAATATTAAAAAATAATTGAGATTCGCACTATTCTTTTGGTGATATATACGATGAGTTGCTTCTCGGAGGTTCATCAATCTATTGCGATTCAGAATGTTGATAGGGAACTGATCATGATGAAGGTGTAAAACAAAAGGAAGTAATGGTGAGAACAATCTAAGAAGACATGTGTTTACAGAGATTGTCGCACATGAGAAAGAGGACATGTGTTTTAAGTAAGATTTCAGAAATTACACACAGATTCAGGTTTTGTCAAAAGAATGTCCTCACCTTGTCTCAGACACACACCACTGTTCACCGAATCCCCCCATCACATTGCTTCTTATTAAATAAATCTTATATATATCCTAATTAAACTATTATCTTTAATAATAATAGACACTAATTGACAAATTCATGTAGATTATATTAAGCTCGCTCACACACTAATGTTTCTGAATGCTGGGAATAGGAAAATAATAAGAAAATACACCCAAGTAAAATTTCTCGGTTTTACCAATAAAAAGTTTGGTCCAGTTGGTGAGAAGTTATCTCATAACTCTTAAAATCGTAAGTTCAATTTTGGGAGAAAATGTCTCTATTGATTTTTCTCTCCATTAAATGTATTTACCATTAAATAATTTTTAATAGCTGAGATTTAATGCTATATAAAAATATTATTAAATATAATATTAAATGGTATTAAATCTCAATCATTGCAATATGATCTAATATAGATACATTTAATAGAGAAAGAAATCAATAGAGACATTCATTTTTCTTCAATTGCCATTACCGATATAAGCTAAGGATCTTGTTGGTAGGTACTCCTCCGATCCTTAAAATAAGATATAGTTAACTTGAAGAGAGTAAGGAAGTTAAATAAACATGTTAATTATAGCATATATCATGTATCATTTGATTATATATCAGCTTATAAGTTAAACAAATTAATTTAGCATAAAAAAGATAAATAACAATACTTTAAAGTAATTTATTTAATTTTCTTAATCTTTTCAAAAAAGTCAACTATATCTTATATTAAAGACTGAAGGTGTAATATATAAGTATCTGTGTAAGTGTTCTCTAAGTCTTAAAAGAATGCTTTGCCCCTATGGTAAGCCTCCAAAGCCTAACTTACATAAACTTTTCTATGTCAAAAAAAAAATCAATGTTATTTCAAATATATATATATATTTCTTATAGTTATGTGCAATAATTTCAAGGGCCATATAGCTGATGCAGACATATAATTCTGGAGAGCAAAATTGTGGACGTACGACGACAGATATATACAAGGTTTGTAAGTTTTTGTTTGATGGGAGAGTATGATGAAGAGTGTGGAGAAAGAAAAGTAAATATAAATAAATAAATGCAATGATATGAGTATATATGATAATGTCGTCGTTCAAAAACAACAAAAGAAGATGCTGGCTAGGTCTGGATACTTAGCCCCACCATGGAAGAGACAAGCCAAAAACCTTCTCCACTTTAAAATTAAAAAGCAAGAATGTTTTAATTAATTCCAAGCCAATAATAATATCTAGCTTCCTACCTATATATGCATATAGATGCAAAACTTAAATTGGCTAACCCCACGTATTCATCCAACATTAATATGAACTTTTGAATTCTATATATCCAACTTGCATTGCTTGTGTGTGTACGTATAGAAAAGTCAGAAGCTTTAGGACATACCCTATTAATAATTAATTAATAAATACTAGAAAAATTTGCTGAAAAACACCTTTTACAAAATTTATCACTTAGTTAAGAGTACTTAAACTTTGTTTAAGGGTCAGGTGCAAACTGTTCTTCGGCTGTTTGCTCGTTATCTATATTACGTGTAAAAATAAGATTTTTATACACATTAAAGGTATATTGCACATAACTGTAAGTGCACACATTTGGACAATAATTTTTGCAACAAGAGATTTTTTGGTATTTTTCTCTAAACTATATTATTTAAAATGAGTATGAATAATGAGTATGTGTACTCCCCAACAAGAGTCACGTTTAAACAAGAAATAGTCCATACCTCATTAATTATCTCTACCTATCTCCTCCAACATCTCACATGGCTTACACGTACTGACATTATTCTTACTCATGTTCACTCCCTTTGAATCATTTGCCTAATTTTCAAACCTTCGATCCCTCTCTCGTCTTGTTCTCATTCACTTTTAATATATTTTATTTATATAGCTGATTTGTACAAGAGTCAAAGATTACCTTCCGTCATTATCCCAACAAGTAACAACACTGTACAGATATTCTTTTTCTTTCAGAGATAAAAAAACAAAACAAAATCATAATGCTCTCTCCTTGTTTTGCTTCTCGATGTGGGCTTAGAAGCTGACATTAACCTTATGTTCTTATATATTCAACTACCTACTTGACCACACACTTGATATTTTAAAATTAAAATCTGTTAACTTTGCTTCATGAAAAAGGAAAGTGGTGGAGATTTTCCAGGGGAAAACTGTAAGAAATTACGCATTATAATAATAATTTAAAAAAAAACCTCATTCGGTGATATCTTTATAGTTAGTGAGTTTAAGTGATATATAGGGTGTACACACACATATAACATGCAGCACTCTGACGTAAGCCCTAAAATGTTGGTGTACCAGCTTGTATCAGAAAATTTTGTATAAAGAAATTTTATTTTGAAAGTAATCAAAACGTAATAATTTTTCCTCTTATCATTAAAAATGTTTACAGTTAAGGTAAATTTTTTTGAAAACCCAATAATCCTGAGTGGTTAATTACGTGACAACATTGCCCTATAACGTTATACATATATATCAAAAAGTATAATTACTTCAATCACGTGTATAGCAATCTCAAGTATACATAAATGCGTCATGGTTTCGCAGATTGGGATGCTTTAGAATTGCATCCGACTTTGAAGCAGAGTCAAGAAAAGTTGTGCCTACTGGTTTATATATATATATATATATATATATATATATATATATATATATATATATAGACACACACATACACGAGGCCACAGACTGGATCCACATCGATCAATCCTTGAGAAGAAAGAGTACAAATATCAAGGTATAGTAGGTGGTAATTGTTTAAAGGTTCTTCTGGTTGAGTGGCAGTTTGTATTGTGGGTAAACCAAAGAGGGAACTTAAGTGACGCAGCTTCTGTAACGCGGATAAGATGGTGCCGTGTCCCTGTCCAGTTTTCTTTACTGTTTCACTCCCACTCTTTGGTCAAATCTTTTTCTTTTTTATTATCCTGATGTGACTTCTTTAATATCCTTTTAATTTTATATGGGTTTATTGCCCTTAAATTAAATACTACTATTATATTAAACAATCCAATAAAAAACTAGTCATCTCCAAGTTTTGAAACACGGTATATATATATATATTTTTCAGTTCATCCTTTAAAGAATTTGTTCTAGATGTGTTATATTTTGGTGACGAAAGATTCTAAAGTTTCATGTTTAAAAATACTACTTACCCTACTTTTAAGACTAATTTATTCTTTTTGGACCAATGATTACGCTCTTTTCTTTCACATATGTTTAGTTTAAACACTTTTTCCATTATGAATTATATATATATATATATATATATATATATATATATATATTATATGTATGTGTGTGTCTGCATGCATGGGCGTACAAATTTTTTTTTTTTGAAGCTAATCAAAAGACACACGAAAATAATATTACTTCCTTCTATTAAGAATATAAATCATTAAACCATTTATTCAAACGATATACTTTAATTATATTTATTTTTTAAATGAATTTAATTTATTTTAAAATTTAAATAGTTATATTAATTTTTAATATTATATAAATAGAAAATATAAATTTTATTATTAAAAAAATGCTACAACTAATACTTTTTTTACCCGAAACTATTATTTTTCCAGTAAGAAATATCAGTATACCTACATATAAAAAAAAATCAGTATATAGTATATGTTCATGAAAGCGACATAAGAACTTTCAGCTGAGAAAAAACGATGTAACATACGGACATGCATTATTTATTTATTATTTATGCTAAGCATAGCTTGGCCGGAAAATTAAAAAAAAAATAGAATCAGTGTTGGTAAGAAAATTAGGAGACCCAGACGTTAAATTTAATTCTTGACCCCGTCGACAGCGCCGAACAAATCCGTCCAATCTCATCGCGCTTCTAATCTCTCCACGTGGCACCTGCACAGACCCCAACACAAATGCGCCAATCAGTACACGCCAATTATTTTACCCATTTATGAAAATAAAAAATAAAAAATATTAATTATGTTAGTTTAAGTTAGCCCAATTATTTATTAATCACCCACTTAATCATATATCTTTAGTTTTTGTCACGCCCCTCCTATCCCTTCCCATCATCCTATTTATGTCAATTTTGGCTTAATTTGACTTGCCTTGTATCAGTTAGTTGGGCAACGCCTGCTTCGTTCAATAAGCCTCCCTCTCTCTCTCTCTCTGGTTTTACTAATACTCTCACTATCTGTGGGGTTGTTGCTGAAGCTGTCCAGATAGAGACCTTTGCTTATTTCATCTCCTTCCCTTATCTCTCTTCTTCATCATCATCTTCTTCTTTGAGCGATGGGGAATTGTCAGGCTGTGGATGCTGCTGCTCTGGTTATTCAGCATCCTTGTGGGAGAATAGAGAGATTGTACTGGTCTGTGACTGCAAGTGAGATCATGAAGATGAATCCTGGTCATTATGTCTCTTTGATTATTCCATTGCCTCTTTCTGAAGAAGAACAACAACAGAGCCAACAGAAAAACAAAACCGTTCGTTTCACACGTGTCAAGCTGCTTCGTCCCAATGACACTCTCAACCTTGGCCATGCTTATAGGCTCATCACCACTCAAGGTTCGTGTCTGTGTGTGAAAACAGAGAACTCTGTTTGTTTCTGAGGTTCTTTCTTTATTTTTTCTTTTTTTTTTTCATGTTCTGAGTTCTGATGAGAGAGATCTTGTGGTGTATGTGCTTCTTCTGGTTGCAGAGGTTATGAAGGTCTTGAAGGCAAAGAAGCTTGCCAAGACGAAGAAGACGACTCAGGCAGAGTCGGTGGAGAAGAAGCAGCGTTCTGTGAGTGAAGCAGAGAGAGAGAAGCAGGACACAGGAAACACACACGAGGTATCCATCAGAATATCACTGGATATATATATATATATTCTGTGTTACCTTAATCCCATCAAACTCGGTCCAACCATGACTTTGATCTCCCACCTTACTTCTGCATCACTGCTTATTCTATTCCTCTCTGGTAGTACTATCTTGTATGTAGCAGAGAGAATACCAGAGAGGTTGCAGCCAGATAGAATATAGTTTTATGCTCTGATCCATGTTCTAGTATAATCCAATTTCTGATGCAGCTTTTTTCATTTTTATAATCTTCATATTCAATAGTGAGTAAATTATTGTTCATGATGATTTGCAGGCCATGAGAGCAGAGAGACACAGGCAAAGAGGGGCAGTGGTAAATTCTGCTTCTTTTAGGTCAAAATCATGGCGTCCTTCCTTGCAGAGCATCTCAGAGTCTGCAAGCTGAATGGTTGCTCTACTAAGAAGTTGTGGTTCACACACACCATTATTGGACTGCCTCTTTTCATGTGTGAGAAGTTACCTCTTAGCTCAATTCCTGATACAGAGAGAGGGTAACGAAAATAGAACAGATGTTTGAAACAAGATGGTCCAGTGGCTACTACATATTTGTATAGCATCATCAAGATGGAAAAAAAACAAAGCAATGAAAATGAAAAAAAAAAAATGAAAGTGAGTTTTGTGATTGAGATCCAAATCTTCCTTTTACTTTTTAGCAGGATAAGCAGTTTACTTGGTTCTCTTAAATACAAAATTCAAGCAAGCTTGAAGAAAATAATAATTAAAAAACAAAGAAATGTAAAGTTGAAGTCACTATTATTTAGAGTTCCAAACTTGCCAGTCATGATCAACATAACTTTGAGCCCACAAAAGAGATGTTCTTGCAGCCAGAGGTGCTCCAGGCAATTTCTTCTTCTTCAAAGCAATTAACATATCTGTGAAGGGCTCCACCAATAATGTCCCAGGGCCTCCATACTCCTTGTGCATAAATTCACTAAATATCTGTGTTTTTTCATACCAAGGCTGGTTAGTATTATAAATTTGACAACTAATAATAAGTTCAACACGGAATTCAAAATGCTATTCTACTTTTCTAGATCCAAGCATCTGGAAATTTGAGCTGATTCTAGTCCTTCTTTCTAGGGGGGGGGGGGTTTCAAACTTAATCAATTATTGTACTGTTTTAGCCTTTTAGGCCAAACCAGAGCTCCTCATAGAAAATAAGATTTGCTCACTGTAGAAGGAAATAAGTACTCTAATCAAAGACTAGGCAGCTGAAATTAAGTCTTTTCCATAATTGAGAGTCTTATGAACCACAAAATCCTCATAATGGGGTAGGCCAACATTCTATATTTAACTATCGGATGCAAAATTAATCAAATCAAAGTCTAGGAGAGAATGATTTCTTCAATGTACCCTTGCAGCAACGAAATGAAGACACAAACTGACACATCGCCATTAGTGCATCAGGAGACTTTCGCGCAGGGTTACTATTAACCAACTCAGCCTCCGATATGATTGTACCAGTAAAATCCAATGCTTGCTCGTAGATGACAAACTAAAAGTCAATTCAGATTAATTAGACGTTGATATTTTGTGTTTTTGAATTCTAAGACCTGAAGCTCATTATATTGAGATGGCAAATACTAAGTAATCCCTCCTATTTGAATAGGTTTGGTCATTTTCATAAAAGCCTAACAACTTATCTCAAAACTTTGAGTTTTTATTCTTTTTAACTCTCATTAATTATATATATTACATTAATTAAAAAACTGGTCATATTTATATTTACTATATTTCTTTTTCTTACTTACCCCTATAAAAAATGGCATACTTGAAAATAAAATACATTTCAAGACATTTATTATTTTTAACTAATTTCTTAAACCGCATAATTCGATCATCAAGCTCTTATAAATAGAAGTGAAGAGAGAATATATCAGCCACGTATATCCAACATTTTCCATGCTCCATCACTTCAAGCAAGATCAATAACTGAAAAACCAGCATGTATATTTCACTTTTGCGAAACTCATAGTGGTTTAGGATTAAGGTTCAGTTTTGCTCCAGAAATAATCATCCAGGAGCCCTTGGTATCATAAAGTTTGCCGAGAAACAATTTTACTCTGAAAGTAATCAAAACGTAGCAAGTTTGCCTATTTCTGTTAAAAATGTTAACAATAAATGTCAATTATATTATTAATCAACATTAATTTTTTAACAGTTATAAAGAATTTGCTAATTTTTTAACACTTCCGAGACGAAATTGATTTACCAAAAATTTTCTAAATACATAGGAAAGCTTAATAGAGTGACCAAGCCAAGACCTTAGACGAAGAGTGTCCAACCAATCACGACAAGCTGCCCTGCACTAAGCAAGTCGTAGTCCCAGCATTTTTTTCTCCTTCGATTGAGTTGGAATGGAAGAGTCAGCCTGCCGGGTAAGCCTTTTTCACGTGTGCACATTATTTAAGATTAATCTGTCTTTTCTGGAGTAAGAAATCCAATTCCAGCTAAGCTAAAGTTACTTAACTTGGGTTAACTTCTTGATTGGTTATTTTCGGGGAAAAATTACACTTTAACACTAATTTTTGCCATTGTTACAATATCTCTCTACCAAGTGTCTAGAAATAAAATATCACAGCACATAAGGTGCATAAATAAAGTCACACTAATTATTCAATCGCGTTTTAAATGATCAACAATGTCTAGAGCAAATTTTCCTTCATCTCAACCTACCAGATTTAGCTGGATCTCACATGACTGGACCCAAAAAAGGGAATTTCTACCTATTGAGGTCTAAATAAGTAGTCTGCACAGGCCCCAGACAATTAATGTCAAAGAAAGTGGAAAATGGGAACGATTTCAAGTGTGAAATGATTAAAGGGGTTCATATGCAAATACAAGTGTCATTCTTTCTTTTGAAATTTCATCATCTTATTATGCAGCCATAAATAGGTAAACCTAAGTTAGGTTCCCCAGAAAAGTTGTTATACAAACCAGTGAACATAGGACCACTTCAAACATGTCAAATCTTGAATAAATACTTATTAACTCTGAAATGCATAGGAATAGGTCCATATAAAATGAAAGCACAGCCAATTGGGACCATATTGTGACTCATCATAATCCAGTAGAACATGTGATATTCTTATTGATGTTGCAGGAAAAGAATGTTGGCCACAAGCATTAGACCATGAGCTCCTCTAAATGCAAGAATATTAGCATTGAATTATGATTGGGAATGTTCTTTAGGTTCAGGTGTGGTAATCAATAAGGGTACTAACATTACATTTAAATCAGGCTTCAGACTCATTGCAAGAATATCCACAACAACCAATGTGAAATTCTTTCATTTTTTTTTAATTCTGCCAAAGAAAAAAAAAATGAAGAAAAAGACTGTCTTCCTTTTCCCTTCTCTTTAACAGCAGATGATTTTCTTTCAAGGCCAGTATACTAGTAACCAAAGCTGTCCTTGGATGTTACACCACAGATATAGATGGAATTCATATTGCACTAGAAACAATAAACTAATTCTCTAAACAGCATGCTAGAAGGATAAAACCCATAATATGGTACTCCCCTTGGTTCTTAATATAAGGCATATTTACCTAATTTGATTAGATTAAGGAAGTTAGTTTAATTAATATATCATGTATTTTCTAAAATACCCTAATCATCTTCCATAATTCTCTTTCCCTCTCCTCTTTGATTATTATTGAAGTAGTATCAATAGAAATAAATTAAGATAAGACTATAGAGATAAATTTAGATAAGACTGACAAATATAAAAAATAGATCTTATATTAATGACCAAAATCAACTTCACAAATAGATTCTATGTTAAGGACCGGAGGGAGTATTTCAGTTATGCTTCAAAAGAGATGTTGAAGCCCACAGGGAAACTTAACAATCAATACAAGAGATCAAGTACTTTCCAATGAAGCTGAAAATCCACTCAATTTGTAGATAATTATGTAAGTAAAACCGTAGGTTTAACACTTTGAACATCAGATATAGAGTTTTTTATTTTTATTTTTTTTCTTTTGTGGTAATAACACCAGCATTGAAACTAATATATAGAAATATGAGGAAGAACATAGGAAGTATGCATATCTTAAATTATTTCTGAGACAAGTCCACATAAGCAAAGTGCAAAGAAAGTCTAAATATGTAATAATGTTTAATGTTTGGCTAAGATATACATCATCTCCCATTTTCCATTTGTCAATGAAAAGGATACAAAGCGATCATAATGCAATTAAATTCCCTATTTTGTATCCAAAGTCCAAACATCAATTTCACGTGCAGGACGACAACCATAACATGAATAAAAAACTAAAAAGACGGAGAAGCAGAGAGAAAGAAGTAGAAAAGTTGGCATAGAAGAGAATCTCTTCAAACTAGATTCTCAAAGTTGAAGAGCACAAAGACAAGAAAAATATGCTACACATTTTACTTTTCCAGTTGAAAGATTTGAAAGATTATATGCATTCCAGCTAAACTTGAAAGACGAATTCTTTCATGACTCTTACTATCAATATCAAATATAACACAAATAAAAAATTCCCTAAATAAATAAAAAGGTGCTAGGTAATTCGGGAAAATTTAACTCTTTTAGTCTCTTCACCATGACACCAAGTCCAAGGTTTAAGTTGTAACAATAAGGAGAACTGATTTAAAATTCGTATTAGACTAATCAATTCAACTCTAAAAGTCAACAAAAAATAGTAAAAAACCAACTTAAACGTTCAAAAATTGACAAATGCCAACTGGGTTTTGCATTTTGTCTAAATCAAAATGTTGACATTTTGTACTAAAAATTTATGATATAAAGTATATTCTCCCAAGCTCGTGTTACATATTTGCTTTCAGATGCAACATTTGTTAACTGATTTTTTTTTTATATCTTTCAATATTTATATCTATCTTAAATATTAAACTATCAAATATATATTATTGGTACTTTTTTCTTAAAAAAAATCAATTCCACCATGATTAACCATTAAGCAACAAATCCTTCTTCCTCCCAGGCTTGAAAGTTCGATTTTACAAACTTAGTATGAAAAATTAAAATAACAAATCTCTCTGGGCAACATAAAATTATAAGTGACATAAACTTGCACTGTACGACACAACAGAAAAGCTTATCCTTGTTCACGCATTTTATCGAACATGTAACGCTCAAAGCACTAACGCCCCTCAAATCGCCGTCTTCATAACTAATGCATCAGCCAGGAGAATCATAACCATTTTTCGATGTTATCGCAACTCAAGAAATAGAATATGATGAACCGTATCTTAACAACACACATTTGTATTCTTTCGAAAGAAAAGGCACTCACCTGAGCACAAACATGGACGACCGCATGAAGATCTTCCCCAAACTCGTCTTTGTCCTCAGATAGCCTCTCAAACAGCTCAGCTCTGAATTTCTGCGTCTCCTGAATTATCCCATAGAATAAAACATAAACAAAAGCTTTCAACTCGAGAATTTCACACATAACAGTTGTCAGAAATCATTCTTACAGATTCTGCGAATTCGGGAATTGGGTCGGGGTAAATGTGATTCTGGGTTGGGGAAGAACTGAGGGTGCGAGTGAAGGTGTTTCTTGTGGAGAGGAATTTCAGGGAGAGTGGCGAGCAGAGGCGTAGGGTAAGAGCATTTGAGTTTGAGAAACGAATTTTCGCGGGAGAGAGAGGTGTTGTTGGTGGGTGGGATACCAGAGAGAAAGTGCCAAGCACCATTGGATTCGATCTTCCCTCCTTTCTCAGTTGACGATCGAGTTTAACTAATTTTATCTTTATATATTTGTTAAAATTTACAATCATTTTTTTTTATTCAAAACAAAATGACATTAAAACTAAATTGTGGATTTTACAATGTTGCTCTTATATCAAATAATGTTAACTAAATTGAAGAGCCCGCAGTTAATGTATAACTTAACTTGTTGATCTCAACGGTGGGTTATATTTAATGAGAAAATTGAACAGAAATTAACTAATTTTTGAAAGGGTCCTTTTGTTTTTATTTTGTTTTTAAAGTTCTTAATGACAAGATGTATTACAATTTACAAGTTTTATAACACCACCAAATAGGTTTAGGTCTCTTCGAAGCTACTTCCCATGTAATTGAACTCATAATTGATAGAATGGACTACTCATCATGAAGACCTAATATGACCAGATACATAATTCTTCATCCCAACTTGGGCTCTTAAATGGCTTCCTTCAAATTTTCCCAGAAATCAAAACACTTAAAAAGAAGTGCAAATCCGTTTGAGAAAGTGTTGCCATGCAATGGCGATAAAACCAAACTAGGGGACAAAAAATCTGGATTTTCTGGCCCATCTTCAATGTTCTCCAAGAAAAAGATAATTTGAACCTCTAATGGGCTGAATCTAAAAGGGCAAAAAAAGGGCAGAGTGACAGAGAGTGGACCTTAATTTTGTCATCATTAATTAAAACAAAATGCACCAAAAAAAAAAAAACCTCAAATTGTATCTACGCTTTAGGTTAGTCATTAACTGGACAAATCCCTTATTCCCGATACCCCGGCAATTCCAAGCAAAAATATTAAACATAAAAGAAAAATCAGGATATCAAGAACGCAAATTAGTACTCGTCTACCAACTCATCTGATAGAATAGCATGCATGACCTCATCATTATCTCCTGTTAGGGGATTTCGACGAACAAGAAAGCGTGGATCACGTGGCGAACCAGGGTTTATCGGGTTATCATCATCATTCAATGGATACTGAGATGACGTGGCACCTATAGACTGAACCACCGCATCAAGAGTGTTTTACGTAGAGGCACCCCCTGTATTTCTTTAGAGCCTAAGGGCACATCATCCTTCAATCCCACTCTTTCCTTGAATCGACCTTGACTTAAGCACCTTAGAAGGTGACTTGGACAATGGCTTTAGGCTTCACAACTAAGCAGTGATTTTCATCATGACCATATTTACCACAATTGAAACATATATAGTGGAGCCCCTCCTATTCAATCTTCTTTATCCATTTACCATTATACTCAGTTGCAATGGCTTCATCAGGTCATGCTGGACACAAATGCGTGCAAATCGACCCTTCGTCTTCCGCGTAGTCTTCATACCTACTTGTACTACAACATGACCAACCGGGTAGCGAATAA
The DNA here is from genome assembly GCA_037074505.1 of Albizia julibrissin. Classification (NCBI taxonomy): domain Eukaryota; kingdom Viridiplantae; phylum Streptophyta; class Magnoliopsida; order Fabales; family Fabaceae; genus Albizia; species Albizia julibrissin. The sequence goes on along the minus strand of CM073488.1, from coordinate 35,013,793 downwards.
CATAAAGAATCCCTTTTTCATAATAATCCAGTGGCAACTTTAATATACGGACCCATGCAGTGATTGTGGAGACTTTTTCTTCTGTCGGCGCAAAGTCTTCCTTCCAAGGTTGAACACTAATATAGTGATCGAAAATGAGCCAAGGACCACCTATCAGAGCGAGGTCATATATCTCCTTCCTCCGACATGGTATGAGAAAAATTCCTGAACCAACGTCAATGGTCTTAACGTCGTCACCCCCACAGCTACTGCAACTTCTGCTCTAAGATATGTCTTCTCTCACCATTCGACCTAATACAGTCACGATGAGAGTAGTCTTCCATTTTTCCGCTAGGAAGGCTTTATATTCGGCCTATTAGAAGTTTGATCGACTCTGATGCGTGACCTCCAACCTTCATTGCTCCCCCAATCCTCTTCCTCCTCAAGCTCACTTCCCGATCATCCCTACCTGTAAAAACCTGTTTATAGGACTTCTTAAACGTTATGTTGCTGCAACTCCTCTTTGCTCCCAGCCTCCATAGGTTCGTCTTCCATCCAATCCTCAGTCTGTGGAAAAACAGCATGATCATTCGATGCACCACCATCACCCGTCCAAACTTTCTTTCGGCTGCGGTTGAGGACCTCTGCTTACTCCGTTGTCGGAACTACCGCTGTTTCCATATGGCTCGCTTTCTCACTCATTATATCGTCGCCGACCAGATGTGTGGTCGGAGAAGCCATCCTTTTAAATTGTGGTTTTTACAATGTTGCTCTTATATCAAATAATGTTAACTAAATTGAAGAGCCCATAGTTAATGTATAACTTGTTGATCTCAGCGGTCGGTTATATTTAATGAGAAAATTAAACAGAAATTAACTAAATTTTTGAAAGGGTTCTTGTGCTTTTATTTTGTTTTTAAAGTTCTTAATGACAATATGTATTACAATTTACAAGTTTTATAACACCACCAAATAGGTTTAGGTCTCTTCGAAGCTGCTTGCTTCCCATGTCATTGAACTCATAATTGAATTGATATAATTTTTCCCCCCTTAGGGCCTGAGGCCCTGACTCATAATTGATAGAATGGACTACTCATCATGAAGATCTAATATATATGACCAGATACATATATAATTCTTTATCCCAACTTGGGCTCTTAAATGGCTTCCTTCAAATTTTCCTCAGAAAACAAAATACTCAAAAAGAAATGCAAATCCGTTTGAGAAAGTGTTGCCATGGAACGGCAATAAAACCAAACTAGGGGACAAAAAATCTGGATTTTCTGGCCCATCTTCAATGTTCTCCATGAAAAAAATAATTTCAACCTCTAATGGGCTGAATCTAAAGAAGAAAAAAAAGCCACAGTGACAGAGAGTGGACCTCTATTTTCTCACCATTAACTAAAACAAAATGCACAAAAAAAACTCTTATAAAACGATCGCAAAAAAAAATTGTACAAAAAAAAAAACCAAATGCATCAGTTCATCTACACTCTATAGATTGTAGCATATTTCTTCCCTTTTCTTAAAAAATTTAGAGAGAATGGCTTGAAATCATAAGTGGCATCAAACCCATGATCTCGTATTTAGTGAAAATTTTTATGTCACTAGATTATAAGGTCATTGATATGATATTGTGTTGGATTATATTATATTTCCAAGATTGATATGAACATCATCTTCTTATGCTTCTCTCTAATAAAGAGAGACCAAAAGGTCATGAAGAAGAAGGCACTCTGCTCCTAAGAAATTTTACAAAAAGAGGAAACTTCATGCATCATTTAAAAGATTGGAACAAAATCTCATTATCACTCAAAGGAACCCCAGAAAAGGGAATGTTGCTGTTCAACTTAACAGAATAGAATGTGATTCTCCCTTTTATTTTATTTTTGTTCATTTTACGTGAATTATAAAATGATGGGCCAAAATTCATTATATATTTAGCCAACAAATTCATATTCGTTCTTTTTAATAAAAATGCACGTTAAGGATAGAAAGCACCACCTTTTATATAACAGTACAAGTTTGTAAAGTTGCAAATCCAGTGTGCGTGTGTATTATAAAAGTAATTTAAACAGTGAGCTTTTTATAAGGAAAAAAATTGGCCAAGTAATGCTTTAGACATGTTCTTCATACATCAAGCTTTTTTCTAATGAAATGATTCTTTTTTCCCATTTGAGAAGCAAAGTAGTAGGGTTTGGTGGCCACCACATTGCAAGTGAATAAATATATTTTGAGAATGCCACTTAGTAGCCAACTTTTTGGCTTCAAATTTTATACTAATTCATAAATATTAGTTACATGTACGAATTGTAAAATATGAACAGGATCAAACCTAACAAGTCCTCAAGCTTTCATCATAACACATAAAACAATTGAAAGTCTTCACCTTCAAGCTTCATCACAATCAATTGCTCTGTGTTTCTTTGGTGGGGAAGAATATGGGCTCTTTTAGAGGGAAAATGATGTGGAATGCACTATAATGAACAACTTCTTTTTGTTTATTTGTTCCTCATTTATTCTTAAATTTACATCTTGTCATATGCCAGCAAAAATGGTACAGAAAAGGGGAGGAAAAATAAGCACTGATTTGATGTTGTACATGTTCATATATATTCCAATCACTTATTGAAAAGCATGTGATAGAGAGAGAGAAAGTGAAGTGAAGTGAATTTTTACAAGTTATCTTTACACTTCATCAGAAAGATTAAAAGAAAGAGATAAGCAAGTATAGGCAATCTCATACACTATTATTATGAGTCCTATCTAAGTGATTTCTTTGTACTTTCCCCATTCTGCTTTTTTTTTTTAAAAAAAATCTTTTGCTCTTTCATAATTCAATTATGGTACAAGCTTTTAGGCTTAAACAACCTCCCTTGTTGGGCCTTTCACACATGCAAAGAACCACAAATGAAAACCTTTTAGTGATACCTTTTATTTTTCTTTCTTTTTTTCTTCTCTCAGGGTTCTGTTTTACTGCAACAAAATTCAAACTTTTACTCATTAATTATTTCTCCCCTTTTTATGTTCTGTCATGATCAAACTGATTTTTTAGTCTTCTACTTAATAAATTTTTTTCAGACATGCCACACTGGTTTCATATAAAAGATTTTGTTGGGTTCCTTTTTGTTTGAATAGGACTAGAGCAGAGTGTGCTATCAGTGATTCAGTTGCAGTTTAAAACATGAGCAAATACACTGATATTGTAACACAACTCAACCAAACAACTTGTAAGAATTAGCCATTTTTTATATGCAATGTTATATATATAGATATAGAAAGTTAAAGTTGAAGAAGGACCAAAATGGTGAGTGATCAGAGGTAGATATATGGAGTGGCTATATAGAGGCTTGATGATTAAGCAGAAGACTCTTTTGTCTCCACTCTGCCATTGCAAAGCACTATCTCAAAGCAATATTTGATAGAAAAAGAACACACTATGACATGTCTATACGCTCCTCCCTTCTTCACTTTCTGCTTCTTTTTATGGCATCCAATGACACTAAATGCATGTCAGCTGGAAATAAAACCCTAAAAACAAAAACTTTCATTTCAGCATATCAGCTTATTTCCTTACCCATTGTCTACAAAATACATACCACAAGCCCTATAAATACTTTTGCAAGATGACCTTTAAAAGGACTTGAGCTCATTATTCTTGCTAGTATATCAACCTAAATCCAACTGGCTCTAATATCACCTGTAATATCCTAGCGTTTCACGCTCGAAATTGTTCACTTTAGGATCCTATTACCTTCCATGGTTTTAAAAAGCATCATGAGGAGGAAATATTTAGATCCTGTGTCATTTGTTCCTCAAATGATATGTACTTCACTTCACATAACTCAAGAAAGAGATATATCAAAATTATAATATGTTTCAGACTTGTGACCATGATTTGATTTTTATTATTATTGTTATTATCATTGGGGCACCTATTTTTTTCCCTTACTTTTCTGCCTATTAAAAAATAGATTGATGTGGAATGGGGACAATTAGTGGATCAAGGACTTAAGGGAGAGTAGTGGTGTCTTGTATTCAGCATAAAATCTGATAAACCCACATATGAGAATTGAAGCATCATTCTAACTTTTGAACCTTTATCCCATCAAGGGGCCTATATATATACGTGAGACCTTTTTTGCAGGAACCCCACAAAAGCATATGGCAAAATTTTCACAAGGAAAGAAAAAAGTCTAAATCTAAAATATAAATGCTGAATTTGAAGGCTTTCCTTTATCCTTGTAACAGTGTTACTGAGAGGAGAAAAAAGAAGTTTTGGCTTCAGGGTTTTATACTTTGGATTCCTCAATACCTCTCACTTTATAAAAGATAAAAAATTTTCTGCGTAATAAAGGGACTCTGTGGGGGAGGCTAGTTGTTTCTTTTAATGCAAGATAAGAGAGCAAAGAGATATGAAGGGCCCTATATGGCTTATTTTTACTTATTGAAGACAAAAAACAAAGCATCAGCTTCTCAGTGCAAAATTGGTCCCATTTTTTCCCCCTATTCAGGTGCACATGTCATCTCCTCATTGCTCAAAACATGTTAATCACAGTTTAACTTGCAGATTTGGTGATCATAGTTACTTTACTTATTGCTTTTCCATGCTTGTCATAATAATAGGTTAATTATAAGCTCTATAAAGTTATCATCAAGACCTAATTATGTTCCACGTTCCTCATTTATATATATATATATATATATATATATATATATATATTGCCTTTATCATATATAGTAGTGTCTTTGAAAAATTTACTAGACTCCAAATTAATTTCTTCTAAGACAAGAAAACTAATGCTAATTATTATAGCATAAAAGGCTTCCTTAGCGTGGGCTATATTTTCTTTTTTTGATATAAGAACTAAGAAGCAGGGGCTATTTTAATTTCTTCTTACACCAATATTATGTCAATGATTTTTATAGTTTTTTCCACAGATTTAAGCTTAACACGCCAACTTGGACTGAAAATTAGAGTCAATATTTTCTACAAGTGCTTCAAATTTAATCTTAGATCAAGAGTTAGCGAGTGAGCAAAAAAGCCTTCCTTGCCATGGGATAAAGGTTCAAGAGAAAATTAGGATCCAAAATTAATATATTAATTTTCTTCTGACATCAGTATTATGTCAAGTTTTGAAATATACACATACAGTAACTTGGATTAATAAAATCAAGCAGACACTTTACAAAAGCAAGTTAATTTTAGATTAAGGCTTAGGAAGAGACCAAAGTGGTTTTTCTTTGAGAAAGTCAATTTTTTTTTTAAAGGGCTTGTCCTACTATGTGTCTCTATTAATGTTAGAATAAAGCTTTTGATTAATATTGTCCAAGATTAACATTGTCGCATATGAACCTCAAAAAGGTGGCTCTTAAAAGATTTGTTATTTTTGAGTGGATAATCACCTAGTAGCGGACTCTATATTTGTTTAATTACTACGCATAACCAGTTCAGTGGGCAAAATGGCCTTATCTAATTAGCATTTTTAAAACATTTTTAGGGAGACCAGGCCTTCAAATAGATTAAATTAAATCAATAGTATATTGTAAACTCTTAGCTAAGTCAAAAAAGTTGGTAAGATATGCTTTTTGGTATTCTTATGTATGATTTGTGTGTGTGTGTAAGTACTTAAGCCCTATCTATCTTCTGTAAATATCAAGTATATATTTCTAAAATTGTTTTTTTCATTTGATTCAAATTTTCATGGCTCTCCCACCATTGGCGGAATGGGGGGAAAATGCCATATTGCATTAGTGAGTAAAGTTGGCTGCAGGCTCCTCCCACCTTTATTATTTATTTGGCTTTAAGCTAATAAATTGAATAAATGGACTATTGTTTTTTTTAAAGAAAAAAAGGTTAGAGGGACTTTGAAGTGACTTGGTAAATGACACTAGAGAATGAGAATTACATACGATTTTGACGAAATTAAATGTTTCACATTATTTGTGCATTCATGAATTTGAGGGGTGTATAAGGGAAACTAATATATATTTTTTAAAAAATAATTAGTGTAACTAATTTTTTTAATTTCCACAAATTAGTTACTTTCTTGGTCCTATTTATAGAATAGAAAGAAAATTTATTTAGTCCTATTTATAAGGCGCCTTATTAAATTATTAGATGAATACACAATTTAATCATTAACTTATTATTGTCTTGGTTTTATTCTCATGTGGTATTATATATATTAAGTCGGGTTAAAGTTTTAAAGTTGTTAAATTTTATAGCAGAGTTAATGAGGTATAAATTTTTTTTTTTCCTGTCTGTGTAAGACATATATGTTAAAAGTACCTTATAAATAAGATCAGAAAAGAATTTAGTTTCTATACTAAGAAAATGGAAAAAATAATATGCAGCATCAAAAAGCAGAAACAGATTCCTACAAATCTGATAAGAGAAATCCTTGCCAACTAATTTACAATAGACGCACACGCTCATAACAGCTAGAAATCGAATTCTCAATTAGTTGCTTCTAGCTACAATTCTTGTCAGCTTAGGTTGGCGCGTCATCACTTAGTAAAATTTGAATGAAGAGTCAAATCTGGGAGTAGAATCAGACACTGTAGATGGAGGATGATGAGTGGAAGTATACAGGAAGCTCTTTCGACAAAGGAGGGAACAAATGGTACTACATGTGAAAGCCGAAGAGACAGAAATTAATGTTTGATGAACACCATAAGTGGTAAAAAAATGATTGAGATGAACAAGAAGGATGGTAAAAGTGGATATATATATATATATATATATATATATATATATATAGAGAGAGAGAGAGAGAGAGAGTATAGGGTGGAGTATAATAAATCAAGGAGAAGATCCAAGCAGTACGTACGAGTGGTTGATGAATGATTCATCAGAAAACATCCGAAAGCAAAGGGATGAACAGGAAATAATTAAAAAAACTTGTCGCTACGTTGCAATATATTTTCTCTCCACTCTGGTCCATTTTATCTGCAGTGACTTGTATTGCTTGTTTCATTTCATCTTCCTCCTCCTGATTTTGACACAAAGGCATGCATGTGCTGCATAATAGGATGCTGATCGCTTGATGGGAGGCCATATCTGTCATATGTGTGTGTGTGTATAAAATATTGCAAGCAATAAAGTGCGATAGGATTGCATAATAATTTCCTAACATCACGGATCTTTACTTCTTCTTTTTTTCTTTTCTTTTCTTCGTCTTGCGATTTGCGAATGAGCCAACTGAAAAAAGCCAAGGCGGTGATAGGCTGCAATTCAAATTTAAATTAGGTTTTATTTTAATTTAAGATGGTGAGTCATATATAGCAATAGCATTACTGATTTGTTAGACATCATAATTTTTCTTGAAATATTGACTATTTTGTAATAAATTTCCATCTTATACACACCCAATAAAAATAATCAAATATAAAAAGCAATTCCTTTTGAGAGGATACATATAGGTATAAAACCTTTTTTTTTAAAAAAAAAAAAAAGTAGTCATCACTTTGTAGAATGTTATTAAAGTTAAGTTTGAAAACCTAATGTTGGTGATTTTAATGTTTCATGGTTGCATCAGAATTCAGAGACTATATGATGGCCAAGAAGGACATGCATGTATTGGCGCCCGAAGTTCAATGGTCAAAGTCAAACTGTACACACTGTACAGGTACTCACAGAACATTAAAGTTAAAATTAAGGGAGGAAAGTTAGTCTTAAAGAGGCATATACTTGTTCCATGGGATTATTAAAAGCTAGCTCCAGAGGCAATTGCCACCCAACTTCCAATTCACCAATAATAATAGTAACGAATTGAATTAGCTAAAGATGAATGTGATTCTGATGTTATAAATTGATGGGATTGAGTTTAGGTAGTGAGTAATGAATAATGGTACTGAAACAGGAACATGTGTGTGGGTAAGGCACTAAGGGGCAGGGTACTTTATTTATTTCTGAGGTTAGAGGGCAGGAAATAGCAATGGGAAATAGGGTTATCGAACAGCCTGGAGATAGATGGTCACGAGGGAGGACACTCTGATGGCTAATGTTGCGGAGAGAGTCCTACTCTCTGAAATATTGAACCGTCTTTATTGCTGGCGGGGACCATATCACGTCCCTTCCCTCACTAAATTCCACTCCCCTGCGGGGTCTTTCCCCTACTTTTTCACTCTCTAATACCAACAAAATCCCAATTAACTACCTTCCAAAATATCTACTCAATTCACTTTCACATGCCACCACCATGAGAGAGAGAGAGGGGAAAAAAGAGAGAGAGATAATCATGATGATGATGATGAAGAAAGAAAGAGATCTATAAATTATTATTCTCATATTCACATTATGAAATGAACAAGAAATCCATAGATTATTCATAAATTATGAATTCATCATCAGTCTATATATATATATAGTACAGGGCACGCATGAAATGAAAGATCCCCCAGGACCTTTTGTTACATTTTCTTTCACCAAAGTTGCAAAAAAGAGGGCTCTCCCATCCCCTCTTTGAAAACAAACAATATGCAAAAAATATTAAATTTGAAAAACCCTATTGACACGTGATTCCATCCCACGTGTGTGGACTCCAGCCGTTGGAGTCTTGTATCTATCTATATATATAACACTCTGCTTAGGCCAAAGCTCGAGGCCACAGGGAAGAACAAAAACAAAAGTTCCCGCCAAAAAAGAAAAACCCACAGACACGTACGTGTCACACATGTGAACTGTGAAGTGTAGAGTCTGCACACGAACCATCAAGAAAAAGTCCACAAAATGAAGCAAACTTGAGTTTATTACCATTTTTTTTTCCTCTGTTTTCTCGGGGGGTATTCCAAAACGCGGAATTGCTCGCTAAGATGAGAAGCTTGACTTGAAGAGCTTCGATATTGAATACTATAGCTCAGACTTCAAAGCTTAATGGCCTAATTAAATATGCCAACCCCATTTGATTTCTGCCATCTGCCTGCTTTTTCTTCTCAGTTTTCACAAGCTCTAGATCAGTGTCCCACCGTCTCCCTCTTCCCTTTCACCAGTAATCATGTCACCTTTGAATTTCAATTCCCCACTTCTTTCTTCCACATTTGCTTGACCCAGGCCATTAAATGCACACCTTTCTCAGTGATCTGTCTCCTCTCTCTCCCCCTCCCCCCCTCTCACTTTCCAAGCACAAATATATTATAATTATAAATTGATACATATCCCGCTTCCTTGGGAATCTGCGAAGCCTATTTAATGAAATAGCAATACCCTCCCAAGGCTGAAATCAAAACAAGTAAATAAAAAAATAAACTCACCAAACTCTCATTAATTATATATATATATATATACTATATCATCTACCCCTTGATATCAAATATCCTCTTAAAAATGCTGAGGTTTCTAAACAACTTGGGATTGGACCACCTTATTTCCTTTTCTCCTCCTTCATTTATTGCGGTTTTGTTTTCTCTGTTTTTTCTGTTTTCTTTTTTCACTCCGAGTGTCCTTTGTCATAATCATCATCTACCCACATGCAGTTATTTAATTTCCTCCTTTTGCAAGGTGATGAGGAAGAGGAGGAAGAGGAAGGCGATGAGTATGATGACATACTTGACTTTGTTGTGAGCCTTGTTACTCGAAGCTGTGGGAACATTTTGGGGGGCTTCATCTGGCTATTGCTAATCACAAATTCTCGCATGAACTGGTAGCAACCTATAATCTTCTCCTGCAACAGTCAGATTCATATGTAACTTCGGCTTGAATGATCTGTTTTGTTTCAAACTCAGCCACTATTATAAATTACCATATCACATGCTTACTTTTCTAAGCCCATCACACCATGACTCAGCATGCTCAGGCCTGACGAGAGACCAATTAGGAGTTTCATTTGCTGCACAGAGTATGGAGGCGGCAGCAATGCATGATGGCCAGTACGAAAGAAAACTAGCCTCTGTGGACAAAAACAGAAAGAATATTTTTAACTACTCTTCAAAATGCATATAAAAATACGTATTACCTCATTAATTCAAATCCTTTACGCATATATAAATTAACCTTGGATATTTGATAAGATGATTTCTGTTGCTCGTGAAATAAGGAAGCCAGTAAAAGTTCCAGTTGAATCGAGCTTGCACGCAAAGAAACTGAGGAAGTTGAAGGGCGTGACTGATCTTAGTCTCCAATCCAAAGCACCTAGAACAAGCAGTTCCATCCTACGAATCGTTTTCGGCTCAAATATGTATTTGGCACCTTCTACCTGTATATATGTACATTATAAAAAGACATGTAGTCACGCACATAACTAATGACAAGCCGATATTGGATTTTATTAAATCTCATTTTCAAAAGAGTGTGCTTACAGTTAGAGTGTATTTTATTAAATCTAATTGAAAATGATGGGATCGAAGGGAGATGTATAGGATAATATACCTGAAGATCCACAAGGGGCGGAACTAAAGGTTCCTCCATCTTTGCAGCTAAAGACAAACAAGCAACGGACAGAAGTTGCAGTGGCCACCCATTTGCTTGCTGTAAACATATCAATTATTAGTGATTATTGATTGGAATAATAGGCCAAACAAAAGAGAAAAGCAAATGAAAATGTAATTATCATTATCCTAATCACTTTTTACATTAACAATATTCAATATTCTTGAGATAAGTACCATAAGTGCAATGCACGTGCTAGGATGAGAGTGCTTGAGGCTGTGAGCCCCCATCCACAATATTCACGTCAAGGTATATATATTACTATATACCTTATCTACGCACTTATGTATATAAAAAGCAAATATGACTAAAAAAAGCAAATAATGTCAAAGTTTTCTATTCACGTTAAAGGTTAATGGAATAGTTACCTCTTTTGATTTGCAAGAGAGATAAAAGCGGTCCACGAATATCAATAAAAGGCATATTTATTCAAAACTTCATTCCCGTAGACTTAATATAGAACGTATATACGCAGTAGTATATTTTTAGTAGCAAAAAAGCCACAGACATAATTTCGTACGTACCGTATGCAACGATATCTTTTTTTTTTTAATTAATGATCCACCCGTATTTGTTTTTGGACAATAGCCCCCAGTATCCATTCGTCGTATACATTGGCATCAAATCAGGGAATTTATGAGACAAAATTTCATGACCTTTTCACGTTTGAAAAGTCAAACATAATTACCGCATAGAATTTTGCCACGCGTATTATAATTGCCAAGAATTTTCGCCTGTGACATTTTACATTTCGTTTTAATTTCTTATATCTGAATATTATTTTTTTGCCCGAAATATCTTAATATTATTACTCTGAAAGAAGAAATCTCACCGGCAGCTGCCGAGAATCCAAAAACCGATCCATGTAGTTGACGGAAAGATACGCCGTCAACGGCTGAAACCCAAAGTAAGCTTGTACCTGCGAGACACGATCACCAACACGTATAGTCAGAAGTTCAATACGCATAAGAAATACAGTAACGGCGCAACGAACGATGGCCGTCGCCGCCGCAACTCGCCGGAGTCCGACAGCAAAACGGAGGATATGATGAAAGGCTTAATTAGTTAGATCTAGACCGTTTCTAAGAGACGGTTACCACCAATGAGTTATGAATGCATTTAGCGTGATTCAGTTCGGTACTAAAAATGTTGGAGTGGCAGTAAGGTAATATCAGGGCATCGTAGTGTCCGATCAGTAAAGATCTTCATAAAGGTGCTTTGTACACCTATCGGTAGGTAATTAGTGGACTAATTACCTTGAGAATCCATGCAACAGATTCCTCTCTCGCCGAGGCGTCAAGCGATTGGGATTGGAACCTAGAAAAGTATTCGCATCCCGGAACGAAGTTGCCCTCGTGTTCGATAAACCCGGCGATCGACTCCTCCGTGGACGACGGAGAGGAATCGCGGTCAGAGGAACACTCCGTCGACTCTCCGGACAAGATTCCGGAGTTGTCCTCGTCGCAGAGAAGGTCGGAATCGGGGAAGTAGTCAGTGCAGGAAACCGACATGATGAAAGCCGGCGTCTCCTCATTCTCTTCCCATGGCCGCTTTGGTGGAACTGTTGCCAGAACTTGACCGGAGAAGTCGCCGGAGTGCTTCTGGAGCGAGAGTGCGAGTGGGGAGAGAGACTGTGCTAGATGAAGATATACAGATTTGGTGTGTGAAGGCTCTATCTGTTTGTTTGGATATAAATATGCGGAATGCGGTGCGTGGGTGAATTATTTTTTTAATTTTCCTTTTTCATTTTCAATGCAAATTTTCAAATGCATGAACGGGAGTTAGGAAGTGGAACTCTGGGAACAAATTTTCCCGGGAAAAAAAATAAAAAATGTTTCATTTTGGGGCCAACATATTTTGCAGGCTGACGTCACTGAATTTTTGCTGGGAAGGAAATCATTTAATTATTTAACTAATTATCTTAATTTCTTAATTATTGCTTAGTCATAATAACATGACTATTTAATCATTTAAGTTAACATTTTTTTTAAAATAGACAGCTTTTAAGCATCTCATAAATATTCAATAAGACAATGCAGAAAAATGTATCGTGGGTTGAATGGAATTTAGTAATGGCTTTGATACCCAAAAAAAAAATATAATTAATAATGTCGAAAGATGAGATATCTGCAAATTATATTTTTATTTAAAATTAACCATTTTAGTAAATTTAGTAAACGGGTTAATTTATTTGAATTATTCAAATTATGTATATCAATCTTGCGCCTTCGTCAAGCAGTTCCATGTGATGCCATGTGGGAATTGTTTCACAAACGGCAAAATCAAAATTGTTCCTTTTCTGTGTGATAGATGGTGGTAAATCTTAATTGGGTTAAAGGCTACTTTCGTTTTAAAAGTATATTGTTGGAAGTTTTAATTTTGGAGTATGGGATAGACAGTGGTAAATCTTAATTGGATTAAAGGTCATTTTCATTATGAAAGGTTAATTTTATTTTGAAAGTATTTTTGAAAGTAATTTTGTAATGGAAAGTTTCAATTTTAGAGTAATTTTTTTCTAACTTTTAACCCCCGTTAAGTTTAATTGTTAGTTGACAAAATAAGGACAAATTTGCTTAAAGTCAAAACTTTCAAAGCAATTTTAATGTTCATGTCACTTTTATTAAGGTATAAATTTGTCCTATAAATTTTTATTTTGGAGAAAATTTACCCCTCGTTTAGTCAACTAATAATCAAACTTAACAAAATTAACAGTCAGGGTAAAATTGCTTTAAAATTAAAACTTTCAGAAAAAATTGATCCTGAGTAAATACTTCCAAATAAAAACGGCATTTAACCCATTTTAATTTATACATTTTAAGATACACAAATGAAATGAATGTTAAGAAAATAAACCGGCCATTTTTAAGAAGAAATATGTGTGTGCGCGCATACACACACATAAAGAGAGAGAATAAAATACAACCGTGATCTCATTTCCGTGGGGAAAAACACAGAAAGAAATGGCCTTTTGAATTGCCGCTAAATATGATGGCGCTTTTCATAAGCATTGGCAGCCATCAAAGGTTTGTCTTTATCCCTGGCAACTTGGGTGAATTTTATTGGACAAAACAATTTTTTTTGGATTTTTTAGGATGCATATTTAAAAAAATATAATATTATTGATGGAGTTCTTGATGATTTTATGAATTTTATATACTACTATAATGCTACATGTCATCAAATCATCTTATACACTTAAAAGTATACTTTTTCTACCACAAAAAATGTATACTTGATATTTAGAAAAAAAAGTATTATAAAACCCAATTACTATTCCAATAAATATGAATTTATTTTCTAAAAACCTAAATAATATTCTTTTTCAAAAATCAGTAGCTTGATTGTCCTTATTACTATCAGATTTAAAAATAAATCATCCTGACAAAAGGAAAATATTAAATTTTCTAAAACTTTAAATTATTTTCATCATCTTAAAAAACTCATTTTATTGTGTAAAATTTTATATTTATTGTACAAAAAAGTTAAAGAGTTTGTGATATATATCTTCAAGAAGTTAGGTATAAACTTTTGGCTTGTATTAGGTATCATTTATTTAGAACAATTTGAATTTTATTTTTTAGTTTTTCTAAAGTTAGTTGAAAAATATATTAACCTTTTTATTTTTCGCCTCGTTTTATCATTTTATCATGTTTATCAAATAATAAAAATAAAAATAAAAATTTCCCATTATAAATATGAGTCTTTAAAATATGATAAAAATATATAAGACTATAAAAAATATCAATATAGTTTACTTAATATAATTTCTTAATATCTTCATAAAGTTGTCTTCAGGCTCAGGCCACGCTGGCATTTACCCGCCAATTTTCAACAGCTAACAATACACGCGCCATTTGCTGCTTCCTTTTTCTTTCCTTCGTCACATTACATCCATCTTGGCGTAATGGAATTTTTCTGCCATTCAATTAATATTTTGAATTTGAATTGTTTAAATGTTTTATATTTTAAATTTTATATTTTTTTATTTTATAGTGGAATGTAAGATGGCATTAATATTATGATGGTCTTTTAATTTCTACTATATATAAATAATTTTATTAGGTAAAGGTTAAAATTCATTTTGTTTTCAACTTATTTTTATTTAAAATTTTAAGTATATAAGAAACAATTTTTTAACAAAAATATTAGAAGATCGTGTAATAATTGCTAATTCATATCAATGGTTGCTCAATTTGCACTGCACGACGTTAACAAATTAATATTGTTTGCATTTTCCTAGACGCCTTCCTATTATTATATATATGTGTTTAATCCCATTAATTGTGAATTAATCAATTCATCATCTATAATAGTATGTAATACAAAAATTCTAAACAGACATTATATTTTTAAGTTATAAATAATATAACTCATTCTTTTTTTATATACAAAAAAATTTCATTTTTTATTGTACTGGACGCATTTAAAAAAATATTTTAAGGTACTAAACACATCTAAACAATTTCTTCATATATTAGATACACTACAAAATATTTTAAGATAGCGAATATGTCTAAAAGAATATTTTAGGGTGATGATGGATGCTCATTAATCTTTATTTCGACAATATTATTAAATACGGAACGAAAAGAGAAAATAACAAGAAATTGTTACTGCGAGCAATATGACATTTTTTTTTTATACAGTAGGAGTTCATTTTTTTTTTCTTCCAGAGACATGATTTAGTGTGTGTTTGGATATTGGACAAAACCATGGTTTTGGTGTCAAACCATGATTTTGATCAAAAAATATCCAAACACACTAATTTTTTGAAAACCTTGGTTTTGTTTCAAAACCATGGTTTTAGGAGAATCTCCTATTTGTTTGATTTTCATGTTTGTGGGACCCACATCCCTCCCTCTTCTCTATTTTTTTTGAAATTCTTATAAATTTAATTAAAAAAATTTATAAGTTTAATTAAAAAAATTTAATGGTAAATATTTTAAAAAATTTAAAAATTTAATTTAAAAAATTTAGAAATTTAATTAAAATTTTTTATTTTTGACTATATTAAAAAAAATTAGTTAAATTAATTAATATCACATATAAATAATTTTTTTGTATTTATTAAGAAATTTAATGTTAAATATTAGGTTAAGGTGAAAATTTAAAAACCAAGCTTCTCCTGAGGGGCATCTGCTACAAATAAATTTTGGAAGTGACAAAAATAATAATGAATAATTAAAAAGGGTGTAAATTTAACAGAATCGTTAAATTTGGTCTAATGCCGTTAGAAGATCATCCATTTCTGACCCTGACTTCGAACACCATGACCGGGAGGATCTTGTGTGTGGTGACGATGACGATAATGATGATGTTGCACAATCATCAACAATATCTTCTTTAATTGGATCTTCCTCATACATGACTTCTCTTCGTGATTTTATAAGAGATCAAATCTTGTATTACACGCAAGACCGTTAGTCATGTACTGTTTTCACTGTTTCAACGTACTTTGTTACTTAGTGAACTATTATTTTATATCTACTTTGATGTTCTGAATTATTGACAAACTATTAAATGTTAATGTATTTGTTTCATGATGAATTTGAGGCTTGAAAATGTTGTTACGACCAATATATTACTTATTAGTGAAAGAAATACAATGTCTAAAGGAGGAAGGCAAAAACAAATTATATTAACTGCATTGAAAGAGCGGTTACTTATATTATTTTTAGATGTTAACTATTGAATCATGAACTTTCAATATACAATTTATTAATATATATATTTCTATGTATGTATGTACAATTAATTTTTTTTTCATAATTTATCATTTTTCCGGACAAATTTAAAGAGTTTTTGGTATTTATTGTTTCAATTTTATGATAATAATACCTAAAATATAATCTAATATTTTATATCTAATTATGAAAATTTATTTTTTACAATTTATTATATAATATATATATATATATATATATATATATATATATATATATATATTATACATTTTTAGATAATTTTATTGCATTTTTTGTATTTATTATGAAATTTACTACTATATAATATATAAAATATAATATCATCCTTTCTATGTAATTATCAAAAAAGTTAATGTCCTTTTCAGTAATTTGATCATGAAAAAAAGCTATTCTGATCATAATATCCAAACACTCTCATTTTATCAATATCACTTTTTTCTCATAATCTATTTTCCATAATCTATTCTCAAAAATCACTTTTTTTCACTTTTTCTTCATAAGCTATTCTCAGAAGCTGTTTCCAAACACACCCTTAACGTGCCGAACAGATGAAAGCTGCATATAGTAATTGAAAACATTAACACCTTACAAATCATGTCTCTATTATACCTCACTTTTGGATGTTAAATTTGTTTTGGCATACATTACTCAAATTGAAAAGAAAAATCGAATCAAATATATTTTAAATTTGCAACCCATCAATCCTCGTTGCAGTATAATGTAAGGTTATAAATTATTATATAATATTCTATTTTATCCTAAATATATAGCAAAGTTAACCTTTTTAAAGATATTAAGAAAGTTAATTGAGCTACTTTAAAATATTTATATTTATCATTTTTTCTCCAAAGTATTTTACCTAACTTATAAATTGATATATAATCTAAGCATATACAACATATAATATGATTAAATAACTTATTTAACTTCCTTAATCTCTAAAAAAAAATAACTTTATCTGATATTTAGGACTGAAGGAAGTAGTGGATTTTTTGTTTTTTGGCATTTATTGAGTGTTTGCTAAACACTAAAACCGTAGTTTAAGAAGCTATTTTTTCATACATCAAGAAAAAACTTATCTCATATACTTATTTTATAAATCATAAAAATTATTCTCTAAAATATAATCCAAACACACTTAGATATATACTGCCCAATTAATGCCTTTTTGATAGGACACTTGAAGGCAACAATAATGGCCATTGTTTTTTTGCCAAATATAATAATAGTCATTTTAAATAGGATTGATAAAGGTAATCCAGAATTTTCAATAGCTTTTTTTTTTAATCTAATTTTTTTTTCACACAGGCCATTTAGTTATGATAGTGGTTTTCTTTTATTTTGTATTTTGAGCATAAAAAATAAGGGGATAACGGTGGCTTGAAAAAGGAAAGGTCGCTGTGAGTTGTGAATATAAATTAACAAATAATGGCCCCAACAACCCAATATAAATGTAAGCACTAGGAACATGATTGCCTCTCAGATTTTTAGCCATTTGTGCTATCATGCTTAATGTATAAACCAAAAAAAAAAAAAAATCAACTATATCATCGCTCGCTCACTCATTCAATCTTCGTCAGCTTATTTAGGATGAATTGGAATTTTTCGTTTTCAAGGAGTGCTGCAAATAAGTGATTTGTTGAAAAGTGGCATTAGGACTTTTTGTGTTGTTTTCCTTTGAAAAAGTGCTATAAACAATAAAAAGTTTTACCAAAATGCTATAAGGTAACAAATTATATATTAAAATGCTACACTTAAAATCAATCTAACATGACTTAATTTTGTTCACTTTAACGTAAAATCCGTTTTATTATTTTAGTAAATTGCTATAAAACAAAGGATGGTATAGTGTTAGAGACTGATTTGAATTAATCTATCAGAGCACATCATATTTAAAAAAGTAAACTTGATTCTTCAATAATCAATTTCACCTTTGACTTTAGATAATCAAACAAAGTACATTTTTTACCCCCATAGCATTTTGGGAAAAAAAATTAATTTACGTGGATTAAAAAGTAGCATATCACAAAATCAAGCCTAAAAAATTGACTTTGATGAGTCAATATTTAAGTTACAAACCAATGCATCAAGTTTTATTTTATGTGGAATAAAAAACAAAATAAGTTTTACATTAAGGTGTGGTGTGATGATATTAACAAGCATTATAGTCCTAATAATTTAGTAGTCGGAACTTCAACTATTTAAGTATAAGGATTTAAAATTTGAGTTTTTGTGAATACCAAATTCACTCTACCCAAAAATTCTAATAATGGAATCAAGATTATATTATGATAAGTACTTGAGTTAATTAACCCACATTAATGTGTTTCTCTTGCCCTAACAAGACATCAGTATATATAATTTATATCTATCTTTATGGCTACCCCCACTTACTTATATCAGGCCACATGAACATAAAATAGCATCAGAACTTAAAAAAAAAAAAAAAAAAAGAAGAAGAAGAATACTCCTAGTGGCATCAGGATGATGTGATAATTTTTTAAGGTGATAAATGATACTAATATTCATAAAATAGAAAAACAATATTAATATTAATTAGTGGTGCTTTGACTAGGGATTTCAAATGTATGGCCATCACTCCATTTCCAGCGCACATGATCAACTAGCAGCCCATTCCTGTACAACATTTTTGTTCTGCTTATTTTTATTCTTTTAAATAAACTTTTAAATAGTAACGTCTTTATCATTTATATTTTTATGTAAAGTCCAATTTCTTAAAGTCGTGTAGTTATATTATTTTTTTTAATATTTCCTTTATTTTGATAAAAAAAAAACCAGACACATTTTTTCATGTATTGCTTAGACTTTGAAAATGAGCTGCACTATTAAAATTTTCTATAGATGTTATATGGTATATTGATAAAGTATTTTTGGATTTTTGGTTTAGGTTCCCATTTTTCTAAATTGAGATTTATGCTTCCCATTCATCTCCTCCTGTAGCTAGGGTTGGTGAGACATGTTTTATGCAGTGCAGCTCATTCCCAAGCTAATTAATATTGACAATATGCTTTGAATTTTGGAAGGAGTAAGGTTTAATTATGTGTTTACAATAATAAATCTAATGCTATGTATGGAGACTACTGGGTTCTTAAATGTCAAACCCCAATTATGACTTTTCTCTGGCATGATTTAAATTCATAATGACAAGTATGTTGTGACTTGTCATTGTTTTTAGTTTTTATATAGCTTGTTTGCATTCCAAAGGAGCATAGAGTCCTAGACTCTACCTCAAAGTGTTTTTTGTTATTTAACTTTTTGTTTAAACTAGTAATTAGCTGGAGTACAGGATTTTTTCTCAATATGAAAAAAAAATGTAAGGCCTTAACATTTACTTATTGTTATTAAATCTGGATCGGATCGGATCAAAATTGGTAAACTGGTCGGAAAACCGGTCCAATCCAGTTCGTTTTTTTTGTATTTTTAAATAAAAAATTATTTTTCTTAAAATTTCATATTAATAAGTCTAAAATATTCAATTTCTCTCCGATTTAGTCTCATTTAGCTTCAGTTTGACTCCGGTTTAACCTACTGACCTGATAACCTTGCATTTAATTCAGGTCATTTTTATAAACATTGCTTTTAGTGAACATGATTTTGATCACTTACACAACATCTTGCATTTGACTTCGTTTGAATGCAAAAAAATGCTTTTTAAAAAAATTACTTTCAGTTGAACCCAATAACTCCATCAGGGTTTAATGTGTTTTTAGATGTGTTGGGAAATTTTCAACCTGACATACCATTTTTTATTTTTATTTTTGCCAATTCATATTCTTGACTCTGTATTTTAAATCTTCTAAGCGAGTGTGCTTAAATTATCATATAATGTGTCAAAGTATGAATTAGACGAGCCTTCTAATTGATGGCAGAAAAAAAGGAGCCTTCGAATTACATAAAGTTTGAAAAGTAAATTACATAACAACTTTACTTGATTTACCATAAAATTTATATCTCTTGAATATACTGCTTGAGTTGAAAAATCATTTTATCAGCTCATAGCTTTTTATAGTTATTTTTTATTTAGTGAAGAAATTGCATTTAAGGAAGTAAATTAAAAACCATGGAAAATAAAATAAGGTAGATCCAAAACTTTGATACTCTCTCCGTTATTAGTGTAAGACATATTTAGAGAGTTGATATTGGTCTTAAATATAAGACATATTTTCTATATTTGTTATTCTTTTTATAATTTATTCCTATTTATGCTTGTTCAAAAATAATAAAAGAGAAGAATAAATTAGGGAATTGAGGAAGATGGATAGGGTGTTTTAGAAAATACATACTATAATAACTAACTCAATTAACTCCCTTAATATAATCAAATTAGATAAATATATCTTATATTAAGAATAAGAGGAGCAATATATTATTTCCATAAAAAAAAAAAGAGAGGAGTAATATATTATATGGTGTTAGTGATGATAATTTCAATGTCACTTCAATCTTTTCCAAGGCACAGGCAAAGGGGACACATATATAAAGAGTTAATAGTTGTTTAATGTACAATAATCAATAATGAGCAGACCCCATGGGTTCATAATTTCAAAGCAACAGAAAAACCTCACACCAAAGTAGGCTCAGTGAAGAGCATTTGTTAATTTTTAATCAAATTTATACTATTTCAATCTAAATCAAACGAGCAAGATTTAGAATATATGTTATGCTAAAACACTAGCATTTTTTTTGTTTTGGATTATGCATCTGTTAAAGTCATAAAAAAGAAGGATGGAATATAAGAAGAAAATAAAAGTGAATAATTTTGGGTATTCATAATTTACAGATGCATATTTGGTAAGGGGACAATGAAGTTAGAAGGGAGGATATTGTGCGGATGAACCAACAGTAAAACATTGTACTAGTTAGATATCAAAATTAGGTGTATGATATCCAAGTTTAAAATTTTATGGTTGTTAGTTCAGATAATGTAGTAATGATGCTTTCACTCAAGAATTTGAACAGAGTATTAAGGATACATACCGACACATAAATCAAAGACCATATCATAGAAGACCAGTTGGTCCCAATAAAAGTAAAAAAAACAGAATAAACAGAAATGGCGTCGCCCGGACTCGAACCGGAGACCTTCAGTGTGTTAGACTGACGTGATAACCAACTACACCACGACACCATGTTATTTTAAATGAAAAATAATTATTTTATTGGCTTACCATATCCGTCGCATTCCAACTGTAACTCCTCATTACAACTGCTTGTGTTCCACTGCATGAAGGGTAAATAATTATTGGATGTTAATTTTAAAGCACATACTAACATATCTCTGCTATAATTTTCTATTATAATATTACCCTTTTCTTGTAGAACTTTGTGGGAAAAAAAGAATCTAAGCTTGAACAATGCATGTGAATTATTGAGACAAATGCATAAAGTCAGATTATTGAGATTCATATATGTGCTTCACGCTTTTGCTCGGCCTGAAATACATAAGACATACAAAGCCCACTAGTAGAGTGAGCCGAAGCTGTGTTTTTGGTGTCCCATTGTTAATGGGCTATGGATTATTCTCCCACTCATCTTCTCATTTTTGAAGGCCATTGAAATGGATCCAAACTAGGCCTTTCTTCCATTTACACATTTCATTATCTTACACACAGTTAGTCTGTAATAAGCTCAAAATCCAATGCTTGAAAGCGGCTGTTCTCATAGAATTGGGTTTGATCATTTGAGGAAAGAGGGATCCAGGAAAGCCACTTTTCAAGTTTCGACGTCGCAAACTCTTTGATCATGGATAAAATGAGAGAGACTGTCTAGATACTTAGTTATATATAGTTGTTGGGCCTTCATGGCATTCTTGGCTTTGCTCATTCTGTCACTACACATGTCAGAGGAATGTACAAGAGTGTTACTAGGTTCAGTTCAAACTTTGCCCAATTAATCTTGAAAGCTTTTTTATCTCTCAAGGTGAAGAGGTAGCTTCCTTTCTAGATGAGATATTGGGAGGCCTTCAATACCTCAAAACACTCCATATTAACTGGTTTCCCAAACTTGAAAAGTACTCGCCAACTTAAAGGGTCTTTAAGAATTGACAATTATGGAATGCGATAGCTTGTTGCCCTTGAAGATTTAATTATTGAACAATGGAGGTGGAAGATATTCATCATGCTCTACAACATATTATATCCTTTGATCATTGAGTTTATATAATCTCCTAGATCTAGCATCTTTTGCCTAACTGGTTGGGGAACCTTTATGTTTTGGTTGGAGGGGAGGTACAATTTTGTACTGTATTTCCCCCTCCTTTTATTTTACATTAAGGATTTCTTATCTTTTTCCCTTTATGACAAATTAAACAAGGTAATGTTCCTCCCCTCAAACCAAACACACCCAAAATCCCTTGAGTCATTGGCTATATATAAATGCTTCAAGTTTATGTCACTTCATATGAGCACCCAGAGCCTTACGAATTTAAAATCTCTAGAAATTTTCAATTTGCAGGAGTTAGGGAAGAGATGCAAGGAGAAAATAGGGGAGGATTAGCACAAAATTGCTCATGTTTCACATCATATTATAGAAGATTAATTGTTCGTTTGAAATAGCTATTAGAGTCTTCAAAAGCAGTTTTTCAATGGTAATTTATGGAATAAGAGGTAAATATGTGAGAGGAGGGTTGTCTCGACTTACGTACATAAGCACTTATAAACAAAACAAACGTTCAACCAAACATACTATAAAATGAATATTTTTCTTAATGTAAATGTAGTTCATCTCATTTCGTTTGTACGTTAAGCTTTATTCTCCAACTTTGACATATACAGTTTGTCGCATTCCTTGGGTTCCATTTTCCCCCCTTTAATATTCTATTGGATTAGCATAAGGAGGTGCGGCATCACTATTAGAGCCGGGAAATCGGGCCAGCCCATAAATCACGGGCCGGGCTTGAAAAATGGAGCTTCTAAAGGAAGTCGGGCTTAAAAGGGCCAGCCTTGGAGGGCCGAGGCCCTGCCTGTTAGGCCTTTTAGCTTTGTTTTTTGTTTTAATTTCACTGTCCCTCCTACTCATGCATAGTGCTGGGAATCAGGGCTAGCCCGGCCCTATAGGGCCGACCCTTGAAGGGCCAGAGTCTAAAAGGGACGGCCCTATAGGGCTCGAGGTAAGAAAAATTACTCTTTTTCAAAGCCCGGCCCGGATGTATGAGGATCAGGGACGGCCCGCAGGGCCGGAAACTATTTTCACAAGATTTAACTACACGTCAACCATGCAATAAAAAAATACAATTACTAATTCATAATCAAAGGTAAGAAATAATATCCACAAATAACTCACAGTCTCATACAAAGTATAAGATGACAAGAAGCTAAACACTCTAAGCAATATGAGTATGATTACTATCATTTTCATATTCTTTGCCACTATCATCAATTTCAAGGAAATTCAATTGTGATTCACTTTGAATAATAGGGTCTGCTTGAGGGGTAAAAATATCAAGAATTTCTTCTTCCACATCATGAATACATCCATAATCTTTATCCGTAACAAATAATAAACCAAAATGATAAATAACTCTATAACAAATATAAGATACAAATAAATTAGTAAATTACCATCAAATGTGAAACTTTGGAGTAAATAATAAATATCTAATGTATTTTTCTTATTAAATAAGAAATATCTTTTATAAATTTTTAATTTTTAGGATTCTTAATACAATATATTCTTATGGAGTTTAATTCTAAAAAAGATAATAACAACTAAATATTTGCAACATCATCAACAAAACATAAAAAATCAATAATATTATTATCATATAAATAATTTTAAAAAATAAAAAAATATATAAGGGCCTAAAGGGCCGGCCCTTTTAGGCCCTCGACCCTACAGGGCTGGCCATTTTAGGCCCGCTTTCAGTTTTGAGGCTAAAATCTTAAGCCCGGCCCTTGTAAATTCAGGGCTTAAAAGGGCCGGCTCGACTGGCTTGACCCGTTTTTTCGGCTCTACGTTATGCCTTTGCTGACTTCTCCCTAAAAACCTTAAAATTGTTAATTTACATATGATGATAATTTACTAATTCTTGATATTTTACCCCTTAAGCAGAGTCTACTACTTAAAGTGAAGTACAATCAAAATTCCTTAAAATTGATGATAGTAGCGAAAAAGATAAAAACAATAGTTGTCATAATCATGTTGCTTCGAGTGTTTAGCTTTTTGCCTTCTTATGCTTTGTATGATACTATAAATTACTTGTACACAATATTTTTTACCTTTAATTATGAATTAGTAACTGTATTTATTTTATTGCATGAGGTGTGTAGACGTAAAGTTAAATATTGTGAAAATGACTTCTGACCCTGTGAGCCGGGCTTTGAAAAACAATAATTTTTCTTTCCCTGAGCCTTATAGGACCGACTCTTTTAGGCCCTGACCAGCCCTGTAGGGCCGAACTGGCCCTGATTCCCCCCATCTAATCACTATGTAAATAAACAGATATTGTGGTTATTCTTTTGACAACAATTTTTTTTATGTTCCATATTTTGAATATATTATAATATTTTTCAACTATATTTCATGTTTGACTTTGGAAATGAGATGTCTCTTTTTCTACTTAACTGACCTAAAGTCACCTGGCATATTTGAACCAGCGAATGCCTTCAAGAGAAACCCAAGAAAAATGAAGAAAACAGAAAGTTGTTGGATGTGCGAAAAAGTGATTTCGTGTAAATATAAGATATATTTATCTAATTTGATTAAGAAAGTTAGTTGATATGATATGTATCTTTTAAAACACTCTAGTCATCTTCCTGAATTCTCCAATTTCCCATCTTCCTTGATTATAGTTGAAAGAGTATCAACATGAGTAAATTAGAAAAAGAAGAACAAATATGAAAACTACATTTTATATTTAAAATTAACATAAATTCTCTAAATATATTTTATATTAAAGATTGGAAGAGTATAAATCATTCTAACGTAATTTGAAGTCATTTTTCATTCTATAAATCATTCTAACAAATATGAAAACTACATTTTTCATTCTAACATAAATTAATATTTTGAAACTTGTACAGATGGAATTAACTGGGTTTGCACAGGTAAAAATTCAGCATGTATATAGAGAGGGACATGCATGTACTGATCTCTTAACATATACTACATTCGATCCTAAATATAAAATAAAATTGATTTTTTTGGAGGGATTAAGGAAGTTAATTAAATTACTTTAGAATATTTATATTTATATTTTTTCCTCCAAATTAATTAGCTTGACTAATAAATTGATATATAATTTAAAGATGCACAACATATAATATGATCAAGTAACTTATTTGACTTTCTTATTCTCTCTAAAAAAAAGTTAACTTTATCTTTTATTTAGGATAGGAGGAGGGAGTGTGAGTTTAGAGCAGAAAAAGCTGGTGGCAATGTATGATGAGCCACCAATGAAGCTTAGGCAATAGGCATTGCTCGTACAGAGACTTAGTGCCTGTTTGTTTCGATCACATTACACCCTACAATGTAGTGTAATGCGATACAATACAATATTAATTACATGGCTAGTGTTTGGTTTGATTTTTAAGTAAGGTATAATGAGTTATTATTTTAAAAATTATTTAAAATTAATATATCATATAAATTTTATTTTACCCTCACTATAATCTTTGTAAAAAAAATAGTTAAGAACCATCATGCTACCTTCCGAAGATCGTCAGATGGCAATGGTTGTGGTTGTTAGTTCTCAAATTATGTTTTGATGATAACAAATATTGAATGATTCAAGACACTTATGTGAGTTTTTGGGCACTTGAAGTGAAAGAAATATTTTTGAATCAAAATTTGAATTAGCAAAGTCACTCACCTTCAGTGATATGAGATGATCACTCGAGTAATAGGTAACTCACTCGAGTGATGGTCTTTAACTTTCAGTAATATTGCAAGTCACTCACTAAAAACTCAAGAGTGTTGCAAAATCACTCGAGTGGCTAAGTCAGCACAAGAGTGATTCTCCTTCACCTGTATAATTTCAGCAACTCACACTCACAGGTTTTCTGAGAGTTAAGAGGTCACTTGAGTGAATAAGTGGCCACTCAAGTGGCAGTGATCACTTACAAGGTTTTTGCAAGTTACTAGTGGATTTTGTGAAAGTTATGTAAAGAAGTCACTCGAGTGAATAAGTGACCACTTTAGTGAAAAGAACTCACTTGCAAGGTTTTCAAAAGTCACTCATAGGTGTTCTGAAAGTTATGTTGAAGGGTCACACGAGTGAATAAATATCCACTCAAGTGGAAAAAGCTCACTTGCAAAATTTCCAAGAGTCACTTGCAAGTCTTTTGAAGGCCATGAAAAGAAGTCACTCGAGTGAGTAGGTGATCATTTGAGTGAAGGAGCCCACTTGTAGGTGTTTCAGAAGTCACTCGCAATAGCTCAACAAGTTACAGATAAAGGCCACTCGAGTGATAACTAGCAACTCGCGACACATCAGCAAGCCAACTTTTGATAGATCAAGAGTGCATTCTATTTCAAACTAGAGATCACTCAAATGACCTTAGCTGCCACTCAAGTGATTCAAGGTCACTTGTAGACCAGTGCAAGTGATCCATATATGTACTTGAGTGTGGTAGTGTTAATTTCTTTATAATATTCCAATATTTCCTCAAATTTCACTACCAGAACTCAGAGATATGTCAAGCATTCGAGTTAAGCTATAAAATCACTTGAGTGATGGATACTCACACAAGTGAGAAAACTCTCACTCAAGTGGAAGTTCATCGTCTCTTTGAAAATCAACGTTGCGATAAATTTGAAAGTCATGATGAACGCTTTCAAGCGTTGATTATTTCTTATTCATCAAGTTAATACTACTAATCATATATATGTATAAGTTGCAAGAACTTAAAGATCATTAAGAAAATTCAAAATAACCAAAAGCATACCTATTGTTAGGAGCATGAAATGCCTAACCATAAAACAGAGTAGACGCCAAAAGGATTACGTCTAAAGATTTATTGCAGTAGAGACAAAAGCAACTCAATGCCGAAACTCAACAGCTTTATGCAAATCTAACAGGAAGTTTAAATGCTCCAAAACAGTCATTAATACAGATTACCCATAAATAGCCGAGCATTCAATACAAAACAATTAACGAAGCCAACAAACATTCATTCTTCATTTATTGCTAGTTGTCTATAAAATTCTTTGATATTTCTTTAGTTCTTCAGTGATTATTTATCTGCTCTATGAGAGAGTCATTTTGAAAATTACTCCTTAAACTCTGTAAAATCTCAAGGTAATGGGACCTTGAGTGTGGTGATTGAATTACAACGTGTAAGGGGGAGTGAGTCCTAGAGAGGATCATTCATTACTTTATACGTTGTACTGAGCTACCAAGAACCCGTAGAATCTTAGAAGATTAGTGAGAACTCAGAGACGCTTTGAGAACTGAACATATGTCAGTGAGTTAAGACTGAGCCAGTATAATTCGTTGTGTACTCTATGGTGACATCTTTCTTACTTTCATTCTCTATAACTTTATTTAATTAATCTTGTTTAATTAATTTTTTTTAATATCACCCAATTCACCCCCTTGGGTGAAAGTTGGCACTAACAGTAGTGGTGGAGGATGGTAACGGTGTTGTGGCGGTGATGGCGGAAAGTGGTGATAGCAACAACAGTGGAGGAGAAGTAGTAGCGACCATGACAGGGGTGGTGACGGTGGAAGTGGAAAAGGAGGAGGTAGTGGTACTGATAGAGGTGGAAGGGGAGGTTGTGGTGGCTGCAGTAGTAATGACGGTAGAGAGGAGGTCATGATAGTGGGCGATGACAATGGTGGACGTAGTGGTGATGGGGTTTGGCCGAGGAGGAGGAGGTCATGGTGGCAGTGGCAATGGTGGGGGTGGCGACGACGACGGTGAAGAAGAAGGTAGTGGTGTTGGAGGGGGATGGAGTAGGAGGAGGTAGTGACGGCAGTAATGGTGGAAGGTGGTGGGGGCGGAGGTGGAGGTGGAGGAGGAGGAGGTAGTGTCAGTGACGATGGGTGGCTGTGGCGGTGGAAGAGGAAGAGGTGGTGGCGATGGTGGCGGTGGTGGAGGAGGAAGAGAGAGTGGCGGTGGTGGCAGCAATAAGAGAGGAAGAGGTAGTAGCGGTAGCGAGGTATGGTGGAGGAGGAGGTAGTGACAGTAGCAGTTGTAGCGTGATGTGGTTAAGTGAAAAGATATAAGTAAAATAAAGAGAAGTGAAACTAAAAAGTAAATTAGACTTTTTTAACTATACAATGAGGATTCATAGGGGGAGGTATGAATGCTGATTACCAATTTTTTTGGTAATCATCATTACCATGGTAAATTCTACTACTATGTTAAAGAGCAACTAAACACTCTTCTATTGATAATACAATCATGATTATCATTGTAAATATACTAAATAAGGTTGAATCAAATGGGTTCTTAATGAGAGTTTGTTACCCATGTTCAGTTTTGATTTGATGATTTGGGCTTGAGCCCCGCATTATTACATATAACAAAAAAAGAGGGGTTTTTTTTTCATGTTTATATTTATTATTAATTATAATATTTTTTGTTTGGATCAAATGACAACACCGGCTGGTGTAGCTCAGTTGGTTAAAGCGTGTAGCCCTTAACCACAAGGTAGAATGTCCAAGCCCTTCCTCTAGCGCGTTGTCTCTCTACAATGGTCTGCCATGTTTTTGAAACAGTTAGGCTATTTTTTTCCACTTTAGAGTTTTGCTCTGTAATAAATATGGGAAAAGACTAACCGAAAAAATGTTTAAGATTTCATCCTAATTCTACACTAGTTCTTTTAGAAATGCCAGCGGGAATAATCACCAAAAGAAAAACAAAGGATTAGTGAGCGTAGTGTGTTAATATCATTCTGTGTCTTGTCATACTTTCTTCGTCTTATTTATAAATAATTTATTTCTTTAATTGAGCAAAATAAACCGGTAGTTAAAATTTAAAAGTAATAAGTGTGTCAAAAATACCATTTTTTTATATATGTCCTTATTTATGAAAACAGAGAGAGAATGTATAAAAAGTATGAGAGATAATAAAATATATTTTTGAGATGTTTTGTTGACTTCATTTACGTAGTGAATTCTCTCTCTCTCTTGAATATAACTCTTGATATGTGTGATAATTAATTATAAATAATATGTATTTAATAAGGGTAAAATATGAAAAAAAAAGCTTACATTTTTCAGATACAAAATGAAAATTACTTATAAAAAAGATCAGCATTATGAAAAATAAAGTTTCTTATAAATAGAATCGGAGGGAGTATCTAATAACTCACCATAGAATTATAACACTGGTAAATAATAATCAAGATTCTTCTTATTACTATTTATTTTTGAGCACAAATTAAAATTATTGAAGTCTGATGGTTACAATGATGATTTGATTTTTATTAAAGTGGCCAGAGTTGATTTGGGAGAAGTTGTCATAAAAACTGAAGTCTTGCAACCGGTTTTACTACTTGTGTCCGTGTGTGAGAAGTATTTACAGTTAGCCATCAATTTTTACTTTTAAAGGAAGCATTTTACATGTTGGAATTATGAGCACCTCTCATTTTCTGCCAACTTAATTACAAGGTTACTGTAATACTTGAATAACATAAGAATAAGAGATCTTGAAGATATTCTTTTAAGGCCTAAAAAATTACTATGTCACCACCAGAACAGAGTATATAACAGTGTTTTCCTCTCACATGCTTGTTGCTTATTATTTTTCCAAGCGTCCTACTCCCATCAGATATTCTTATGGCAGTGTTGGGTGAATTACTCGCTGTTTTCTAAAAGCATTTTCAGTGTTTAAATTACTGACAATCACATCACCAATTCACCCCTCATTTTCTTCTTTAAAGTAAAAACATGCTCACAATTGCATCAGTATAATTTTCTTGAACTTTCTATATATGTACACTTATACATTATACATTCTATTATTAGCTTTTAACGGTCCAGAACTCTTCCTTTTTCCTTCCCATTCTCTTCTATTTTCTAATCATAAGATCAAAATTTAAATAGTATAGATGTATTTTTATTTTCTTTATTAAAATATTAAATTATTCATATTAAAATTTATCAATTTATATTTAATTAATTATTCTTTTTTATAGCTTAATATTTTGATAATAATTTTACAAATGATCAAATATAGACCTTCGAATATTAATCTAGTAGTTAAAAAATGAGAGAAGATGATGGAAAAGAAATAGGAGGTTCGATCAAGCATCTTTTATTATGCGATTACAGTTTCACATAATGCCATTTTGATTCCGCTAAACTGCATCTTTTATTTATTTCTTTCTTTCTTTTTTTCGTTTTGAGCAATTCATCTTTCATTTCTTTATTGTTTTCAAACAATTATCTCATCTGGTTCTTATTTGATTGATTGAAAAATATGCAATTGTAAAATTCATTATAACAAATTACCCATATATCAAAATAAAATTAATATGACTGGGAGATAATACTAGTATTTAAACTATAAATATTCAAAATAAAAAAAAATATGTTTTTTCCTCTCCAATCTGACCGACAAGTGACAAGTTGATGAATTTATTTAATCGCGCCTCTCACCCAATTCATTCAATAAACTTTAGTGCAAATTTAGTAACTTATTATTTATTTATTTTTAAATGTAAAACCCCGGGCCAAGCCCAAAAAAAAAAAGGCTCAAGAATGCCATTTCTTTTTTTGAACTGGTCGAGAAAGCCATTTCGTTTTTGAATTGATCAAGAAAGCCGTTGAGGCTCGGTTTCTTCTTGGAAGAGAGATTAAACATATTCCGCGCTTCCTTCTAAATTCCTTCAAAATTCCTTCCAAACCCTAGTCATCGACTCTAATCTCTCTTCCAATTTCCCATCGATCTACAGAACCTAATCTCAGAGGGTCATATTCCTCCCGAATCGGCGCCTCCTTCCAAACCTCCTCTCCTCCATATTCTTATCTCTGATTCTGCGACGGCTGCTTTGGGAGCCATGGTTCCAAATCTTGAAACTCGTCGGAAACCCAATGTTTAGAGAATTCTTCGTCCGGATCGGGACGCTTTCAATGGTGTTTTGGGCTCCGTACGAACGCTCCTACCACCAATTTCGTGCTGGTCGCAGATCATAGAAGGCGATTTTCTTCTTTTGGGTCATTTATAGATGAGTGACTGATATAGTATTGTGGCTCTCTCAGTGTGATTCGGTGGGCCAAAGACGAAATATTAATCAAGAAGAAGAAGGCATAGGAAGTACGTCTAAGAAGCCTTCCTCTGGACAGGACAACATCGCCCGCCCCAATCATGTTGAAATTTCCAGAAGCCCCCAACCAATGTTATCAAATCAGGATACGAATTGTAAATCAGAAAGTTTATTTTCAGAATCGTGAATCGAAATATATTATGAATCGTAAGATTCATGATCAATTTTAATTTTAATGATGATATCAATATAACTTTTATCCAATAAAACATAAAAGACTTGTACATATTATCATTTTAAAGTTTAAAGGTAAATAACATTTTAGAAAACAAGAAATACAAAATATGATTTTGATTGGGATAAGTTAGAGGGAATAAGGGATAATCATAAAAGTAAGAAAAAATTCTTAAATAAATCTGGAAAAAATCAGAAAATGAAAATGAAAAAAAGGGTTTTTTAAATTGGAAAAATTTCATCTAGAATAGCAAGAATCGTAGGAATCGCGGCGATTCTTCAATTCCAGCTTGTATCGTTTCTGGAATCGTAAGATACATGTATAAGTAAGATATATCAACAGATTCGTATAATTCCCACCTATTTTTTGATCAAATCGTAAGATACGATTTAAGATTCATGGGATTTTGATAACCATGCCACCAACAAGTCGCGCCGTCGACACAGGTATGCCTTTCTCTCGCTGTGATTGTCGCTGTGGTGGTTTGTTGTGATCTTGTTTGCTTGGGAATGAGTTTGTGTTTATCTCCTGTTTCTGTATATAGTCTGTGATTGTTACTTCAAATCTGTTTTGAAAATATGTCCTTTTCCCTTTTTTATATTTGATTGATTTGAAAGGGAAATTTTTTAATTTAATGTTCCCCGTTTTATTATTTGTTTGATTCAAAATTCAAAATTAATGTTTGTTCTTTTTTAATTATTTGTTTGATTGAAAATTACAACTTTAAAGTTTGGTTTAAACTGTTTCTGATTATTTACTAAATTCATTTTAATTATTTCTTCTTGTTCCTCTGTTATTATCTGATAATTCCATCGGATTTATTCAAAGATGTTTAATTTTGAAATCCGTCATCTTACTATTTTTTATGCTGCAAATCCTAGTAAAAAGCTTCATCTTCTCAAATTGATTGGATTAACTTTCAAACTACGGAAGTTCTCTGCTGCAAATTCTAGTAAAGCTTCATCTTCTGTAAATGATTTGGTCTCTGCTGCAGGTCAACTACAAGTTGAAAATCCTAGTAAAGCTTCAGCTTTTCTAAATGATTTGATCAAATTTCAAACTTCTGAAGGTAAATGTTATTCCATTCATTGTCTGCTCAAGTGGTTTGAAACTTCTGAAGGTATATGTTATTCCATTCATTGTCTGCTGAAGTGGTCTCCTCTGCAAATCCTATTAAAGCTTCATCTTGTGTAAACATACAATCTACAGCACTCCTTGATCCCTTTACAGATCCGTTTACTTCGAAATTGAGTCTTAAGTAGGACATGAAAATTTCTACTCATTTATTTTACTCCATCAAGGAGGAGTGCAGAAAGAAGATGAAAATGAATTAGAAAGTGTAATAAAGGACATCTTCTCTGGAAATTCCTAATACTCCTTCCTGAACTTCCACTTACCAAAACTACCAGAAGGAATGAAGTTTTATGAATTTAGTCATTTATATATGTGTAGGCATGGTGTGAACAAAGTTTCTTGTTTAATTTAGACGAAAGGGAATGCTTTATTTTCACTTTGGGTTCTGTAAACTAAGTTTTTACAAAAGAAAACCCCCAAGTTTTAAGGAACTTCTCGTTCCAATTCCAACCTCCAAAGTCATAGCTAATCTGAAAACAAAAAGATTAGAAATAATTGTTCATAATCCAAACAAAAATTGGTATTGTTTCCCTGTCATAGATTCATTCAAAATGACTTTTATGATTGAAACTCTAAAAGGCAGCAACAATATGTTAGACAGAAGATCAAGGAGAGATTAAAATTATCATCAGAATTATAATGATATAAAAAAGTATACTTTATGCTTAAAAGCATTTAATTTGCTTGAACCTGATGGATGGTGAATCATTCAATGAAGTAATGCAGAAGAAAGTGGCAGAAAGTGAGGGAATATATTTGCTCATTTGTCATTCATATCTCATAATGAAAAATCCTTATGCTCTTCAGAGTTTAGACAGATTTTTTATTTTTGGGGGGATGTATTATGCATATTTTTGGGATTCACATGTTTTTGAAATAAGAGATATTATTATTTTCCTTATGAAACAAGAGATACTACTATTAACATAACGAGCTTGCATGTATATGATTTTTCAGAAAATAGAAAAAATTATAAGTAACTCTTTTGAACTTGATATTCGAACAGAACTTATTATTTATTCGATTAGTTTTATTCATTATTCATTTAAACTTATTGTTTATAAAATATTCTTTAAGGCCTCAAAAATTCCTATGTCACATAACAGATTATACAAGTGTTTCCTCTCCCATCAAATATACATATGGCAGTGTTGGGTGAGTTACTCACTATTTTCTAAAAGAACTTCCAATCTTTAAATTACTCACAATCACATCATCATTTTCTTCTTAAACACGTTTGGAAAAATTTCATTAAACTACCGTTTGACCAAATTTATTTCAATCAACAATCAAGACATTCTGAAATTTCATTGTATGATCAATGACCAAAATAAAATTAAGTTTTATAAATAAAAAGATAATAATGTCCTTTTATTTTTTTTAAAGGTAAAGGTATATCCAGCACCCTGATCTATTTTTGGAGGTGCAATTAGTATCATAAAGTATTAAGGGTGCAATCAGCACCCTAAAATATTTTTGAGGGTGCTGATGTATTAAAAATGGAACAATTACACTCTTTCACTAACAGAATACTAACTATATTTGCTAACACACTCTTTTCTTTTCTCTTTTATCGATCTTCAACATATTCATCCCTTCTTTTAGTATTTAAGGGTTCAATTTTACTCCTAATATATTAAAAATGAAACAATTGTACCCGTTCACTAGCTGTGATAATGAGAGATAAAAGTGAATGATGGAATTAAAGAAGGTGATTAGAGTGTTTTATAAAATATACGTTAGTTAATGTAATCAAATTAATTAAATATATCTTATATTAAAGATAATAATTAGTATAAACTAGAAATCAAAGCAATGTATTATGCGCACTAAGGTTAGCACAAAATGAAATAGATTTTAAAAATACTCTCATTGTTTATAAGACATGTTTTTCCATTGCAACCCCCTTTTTTTTTAGTAAATACTTATTTTTTTTAATATACTCACTCAGGGTCTTTAATATAGGACATAGTTTTTTAAGTTGTCAATCTTGTCCTAATTTTTTTTATACATGGGAAAGAATCTTGTCTTAATTTATCTCTGTTGATAATGCTTTAACAATAATTAAGGAGAAGAGAGACTGGAAAAAAATGAGAAAGATGATTATGGTATTTTAAAAAACAAGCATTGACTCCCTCGCGAGATGCGCGGGTGTATATAATCAATGAATAAATTAGTGCACTAATATATATTTTGAATAAATCTAAAACTAATTATTTTTTTGTGATCAACTTAAATGTTGTATTAATTATTTATATAAATTTATAATATAAGTTATGTATATATTTATATGAGTCATTTTTTGTATTTAAGAATAAAAAATCTCTTTTGCAATAGGCCAACTAATTAAAACACTGACATATGAGTGATCTTCTCTAATCAACAATTTTTTTCTTTTTGGCTTAATTAATTGAAATTCTAAGGCTACATGTGAAAAACATTAAACTGATGCCAATAAAGATTAATGACAGGAAAATAAACTGAATATTCAAAACAATTATGCCCAACAAACTTATCAACCTTGGAAGACAAATTGTAAATGCAAAATATTGACACGAGTCTTGTAGGATAGAAATTGAAAATGAATATCAATACAAGAAATATCTATTAAATGAATGATAGATGAAGAATAGAGCTTGAGTGAGTAGAATCATGGGTCACATGTCTTCTATATACTAGAATTTATAATGGTCAAAGCAGATGTTTATTGTTGTGGCGAGAAAGGGGTCGATTTCCTGAAATTTTATTTCATGTATGATACAACAGATGATATATTCCAATTCATACCTTGCATGTTGTTTATTTGGTTTATGTTAGGACATAAGTTAGTAGTCAGAAGTGGATTTACGATGCACTATCAACTTAATTAATCAAGTTTAATCATTTGGGTTCATAATAACAAACTAACTCGAGGATGATTTACTTTCATTAACTAGGCAATTGAGTTAATAAGAATAATGATTCTAGTCCGCAATTTTTCTATCTTCTATTTTCAAATATACATGATGCCTGAAAGCAACAAAAAGGAGAACTGTGTCTCTATAAAGCAATTAGTTTCCCTTTACAATGCGCATTAGAAAAGTTCATGATAAAATGGCCCTTAAGCTGTGATTAGACAAAACAACTTTTTCATGACATTAAACTCAAAAAACCATTGGTTTTATGTCTTCCACGATGGAAAACAAATATCCTTTCACCTGTGTCTTATCAAGTGATCTATTAACACTTAACCTATCTCTAATGAAATAAGACTGCAGAGATCCCCTTGAAAGTGGGTTCTTAGAACTCTTGTGCCCCAATCAAATCCATTGTCAGCTGTCCTTTTGTAGATATCTTCTCTCTCTCTTCACCCATATGTTCTCTCCTTAGTCTTTACAAACAACATAATCACCTGAAAAAAGTGATATTGTGTAACATTAGCAAAGACCACAGAAGTCCAAAACCTGTTGGGAACTAATCATTTTACTAGAAATTTCACCTAGCTTTTCATGAAGAACAGGATACAATTGCAGGAGCTGGTGGTTCACACATTCTACCAAGCTCTTTTATCTTCAAAAAGCCCTAGTATATGGTAAATGATGTGAAGTACATAAAAGAATTAGTGAAAGTGTCATGCGTTCTCCAATGTTTGATGCTATATCAATAGGATAAACTTCATTCTCTTCAAACTCCACTACCAACCCTTATTTTTGGATTAGATACACTCAGTACAACCTTATTCCCATCAATCACAATCTGTTTCATTTGGAGGCTAAGAACACCTTCAATAATTTTACAGTCATAGGCAGCAACAACCTTCATTTAGATGCATCATTTTTCTGTCAAGCAAAAATAAATTTGATCAATAACTTTATTACCTCCTACTATATGGTTACACCAACCACAATAATTACTATTAAAATGTTTCTCACAAAA
Source organism: Albizia julibrissin (assembly GCA_037074505.1). Lineage (NCBI taxonomy): Eukaryota > Viridiplantae > Streptophyta > Magnoliopsida > Fabales > Fabaceae > Albizia > Albizia julibrissin. Next base: position 34,977,222 of record CM073488.1, on the reverse strand, counting down.
GAATATTAGTTACACATGTATAGAAAGTGAAATTAAAGGCATACTTGAACAATTAAGTTATTTGATTATTAGATTAATAGATTAATATTCATATAGCATATTGGCTACCATAGACAAATGAACAATACACATGTCGGCACAACCCTATCATATTTTAGCTTTTTCTAATTCAGACAAATATTTGAATCAAGCTCTAAGGCGGAACAATAGAACTCGGATTGAAATGCAGTTCCTTCCATATTGTGACCAATTAAGCTAACACAGACATTGAGTTGCACTTAAGAAGTTAACCCAAACTCGTAACACACTGTGAGAGACTATACTAAAGACCACTACCTAGCTTTACCCAGTTCAACGACTAGTTAGAACGCAACTTTAATAAGCCACTTGCTTCAACCTAAGATAGATATTAACACGCTGGACGTTTGAAAAACCTAACCTGCTATCTCTATAAAGGCAGAGGGATTAGTCAGGTGAATGATTCAACTAAAGCAGGTCTCAGTTTTTTTTGTTGAATAAAATTGGATATCATTGTCTTAATAATAGAGACCTAGATCAAGAGTCATCAAATCTACCAAGCAGCCATCAGTTTAAGTCCTATCGAATTGAGCCCCAGAACTTTCCAGTACATTTGGAAAAAAAATTATGACATACAGTGTGTTATGTGCTTTTATTACAGAAACATGATTAAATCATTTGACAATGGAATAGTGAACTTTAAAACAAATAACCAATAGTAACATACCCGTTAAGACAACCCATAACATACCAGATAAGTCATTTACACAATATATTTACATGAACCTACAATCCTTAATAGATTACTGAGTGACATGATGCAATGTAGCCACAACAACCAAAATCTACTTGATCATGGTAATAGAGACCCATACATGTTAGAAAGTCTAAAATAAAATTTTGATACAAAGTAGTCATGTCAGAAACCCAAAAAATAAAGGAATGGACTAAAGAAGTTTTACACAATGCATAACTCATAAACTAATGGTTTTATAAGTGACAAAAAGGAAAACCATTAAGCCATACATAAAACATGACATAAGACAATAACATCATACAACTTCCACCCTCCAGGATAAAAGATTGTGATTATATCCTCTGTACCACAACAACATTGGAAGTAGTGCAAACTGAATAGTTAGAGGACCCTTCGATAAATCACATTCCTTGCTCATCCCCAAATAAAAAGGGGTTTTTTTAAATTTTTTTAGAAAAATACTCCATGTACTAAAAATTAATCCAAATAAATAAGAATACATAAAAAATTTAAAAAATAAAAAAATGGCCCCTCACCCAAAATTAGGGGATAATTATGTGCTGCAGGGGCATATAGAACCCCCTTCCACACAGACAAAAGGTCACAACAAAGACAAAATAAAACCAAATGATTATCATGACATATTCACACAAAATATTGACCTGTGACTATAAAGCAATGAAAATTAAAAACCATATACAAGCTGATAGGAAACCATAAGCCCTTTTGAACACTTAACAAACCAAACATTAGAAAAAAAAATTCATGATGCATAAGGAATTTTGGTAAACAGTCGCATGATTGGGTTCAAGAAAAGCCATGCCAAACACCCATAATTGATTACTCATACAATATGCCTTCAACAGTGAAAACTCTGAATTGTTTATTATCATTCAATGATTGATGAAAGAATTACCATGGACTTGGAATCCTTAACTTGACATTAATTCAGTCATAAGATTTACTATCTGAATCAATAACTTTCCATTAAGTATTGGACTGGAAATTCATTTTACACATTGGTTCTTACCAAAAGAAAATTACATTGAGCCAAGAAGGATTTAAGATCCACATTGGGCAAACAATCTTTTGAAATGCTTTTGAATTTTGTATAGATCTTGTTTTGAAGGATGACCTATTATTGGTAAGAGCTGAAATCATAAAAGCTAAATGAGTATTTGATTCAAAAGATTGTTTGCTCAATGTAGATCTTAAATCCTTCTTGGCACAATGGAATTTTCTTTTGGTAAGAACCAATGTGTAAAATGAATTTTCAGTCCAATACTTAAAGGAAAGTTATCTGCAGTGGGTGGTGTGGAGGAAGTATAAAGTTATTAAAACTTCATTTACAATCATTCATATACTATGAATTCATTATACAAGGGCAGCGTGGTTCAGCCACCCACAACAAAATCAATCTAAAAAATACATCTAATCCTGGGAAACAAATGCATTTCCATTCCACATCCAGCCAAAATGGTACACAAGTATTATAATTAATTAGCCATTCATTTCCATCAACAAGCTAGTCTTGTACATACAAACATCTCTATATCTTCCAAAACAACAAAGAGCCTAATTGTGCCAATTTAGTATGGTCACCCTACAACCACTGCCAAAAAAACTACATTGACCAGAAATAACTAAATATCCCAAGTGGCTAATACCCTCTGCAATCAACCTCTCCTTTAACACGACAAGCAAGACACCATGAGTTTGATGTCAAAGAGTGTCATCAAGCCATATGCTGAAGCAATCGGTGGTACAAGAAGAATATAGAACCTTACCTCTCTTCTTCAGATAAAGATGCGGATCCAGGCGATGAGTAAAGGGTGAGAACGTAGGGGTGATGACTAAGGAATAGAGAGAATAACTGAGATGAGTTAGGGTTCTAAATGGAAACACATGATAGAAGTACCTATCAAGGTAATACCTTCTCTTCAATACTTGCTTTACTAAGAACCACCTCCAAGCCTCCTTCTTTCTTTAAATAATTGGTTGCAAAAAAAGAAAATTTGCTTTAATTCTTCATTTCTTAAAAAGTCAAGGCAGCAAAGAGAGCAGAAGAACAATTTTGGTATGTTTGGATAGCCTCCATAAATGCTTTTCAATCGTGATTTACGGAATACGAGGTAGTTTTTACGATCTACGAGGTAGTTTTTATGGTCTACGAAGTAAATATGTGGAGGAGTTTTATCTCGATTTACGTAAATCGGACTTATGCATAAGCATAAGCTCAACCAAACAAGCCATTTTAGGAACATGACAAAGAGAGGTTTTGGGCCCACCATACACTTTTAACAGATACATCAATAGAGGAAGCAGTAAAGCTTAAAAAGCCCTGAAGCTATGAGCCAACACATACACATAGCTAGAGTAGTGACGACAGAACAGGGGAAGAAGAGAAGAAATTGAAGCTTGGTCTCACACATACCGGCGATATATTCCTTAGCCTTCTGAGCAATATCCCCGCTATATTCTTTGTCTTCTAAGCACCACTTCCCGTGTATTCCCTGGTCTTCTGAGCGGCATCGCCGGCGTATTCCTTAGCCTTGTGAGCAGCGTTGCCGGTGGAATCTTTGGTCTCGTGAGCAGTGTCAACGGCGTAATCAAAAACTTTGTGAGCAAGATCACTATGTTTGAAGCCAAGGGATAAGCTTTTTAATGGAGGATACATAGATTAAAAAATGGGTTGGGATTTTGGGAAAGAAAATTGAAAAGTGTGAGAGAGAATGAATCATCGTTGCAACAAAAAAGTAGGAAGAGGAGCTATGCCTCAGGAAAGGAATGTAAAAGTGAAAAATGAATGAGGGGGAAGGGATTGTAAAAGAGGAGGAAGTTTCAAATTTTATAGAGCTCAAAGCAACAACATTCATATCCGGCAGTACTCAATTCACGGAGCTCAAAGCAATGACATTGATGTTGGTACTATTCATTTGAACAGTAAGAGTAGAAGTAGCCACCCACCGTAAAATATGGGACCCACTCACTTGAAGCTCTGCCCACAAAAAATATTGACATGAAGCCAGATGCAAGCCACCACAATTCATATAAATAGTGAAATGCATACAGATTTATTATTTTAAAAGGATTCATATTAATAAATTTAACTAACTTTTTAACCTAATATAAATATGAATAACAACTTTTTTTTTTAACAAGAGTTCAAACTTGATTGAAATAGAAGGACAACTATTTGTCATTTTTTTTTCAGCTATTTGTTATTATCGTACACCCATAAGGGAAAAATATGTGATTTTCGTGGGTATTGCCTGCTTCCATGTACTTTCGACGGCATTTAATAAAGCACTGCATTATTGCGTCACGCGTTTTTGCTTCCCTAGCTTGTTGACTTGAAAAGGCTCTGCTCATCTTCTTCCTTCATTACTCCATTCCCAAGCTCTCTCTCTCTCTCTCTGTGACAAAGGCAGATCAATATTTGCCCTCTCTCTCTCTCCCCCTCTCTCTCTGTGTGACAAGGGCATGGCAAATCAATATTTGCGCGAAGGTAACATCCAGGATAAATCAATTTTCTTTTTTCTTTTTAAACTTGTTTACCACGTGTGGTTTGTAATTGATATGGTAATATATTTATTTATGACATCAAATCCTTTATAACTGATGTTATAATATCTATTTTTCGTTACTTCAATTTTTACTATATTTTATATATTATAATAATAATATATTTTTAATTGATATCAAATATATTAGACAAAGCAACTAAACCATTTAATTTGTTTGATGAATTATTCAATGGATTATGCAGACCAAAGTGGCAGAAAATGGCAGAATATTTATTAATGTAAGGACTAACGAGCTAGAGTTGGGAAATTGGGTTGAATCCGTCGGGCCGGCTCATTTAAGTCCTTTTAAATTACGGGTTGGGTTTGAAAAATGGAGTTTCAAAAGAAAGTCGGGTCTAAAAGGGCTAGTCCTGTAGGACCGGCTCGTTAGGCCCTTTAACTTTTTTTATTCTTAATTCCCCAGTCCCTCTTGCCTGTGCACTTGCTGACTCCTCCCTAAGAATCTTAAAATTGCCAAATTTACATATAATAGTAATTTACTAATTTTTGATATTTTTACTCCTTAAACAGAGTCTACTATTTAAAGTGAAGTACAATTCTTTAAAATTGATGATAGTAGTGAAGAAGATAAAAACGATAGTCGTCATAATCATGTTGCTTAGAATGTTTAGCTTTTTACCGTTTTATACTTTGTGTGAGACTATGAGTTACTTGTGGACAATATTTTTTACCTTTGATTATGAATTAGTAACTGTATTTATTTTATTGCATGAGACGTGTAGATATATAGTTAAATCTTGTGAAAATGGCTTCCGGCCCTGCGGGCCTACCTTGGCCTGCATGCTTTTGGACTGGGCTTTGAAAAATAGTAATTTTTCTTTCCCCGAGTCCTATAAGACCATCCCTTAATAAGCCAGGACTAACCCTAATTCCTAACTCTATAACAAGCAAGAATAACAAATGTATATGATTTTTTAATTTTTTTAAAAAAGGTAAAACTATATTCTTGAACTTTATATAACTTTCCTAATCTTTCAAACTTTACCATGAACTTTCCTAGATTCTTTCAGATTAACTTTGTTCATTATTTATATTTGAACGCTTCTTAACGTTGAGAGAGATTATCTACTATCTACTATTTTTTTTTTCAAAAAACAAAAACAGAGATATTATAGGATTATACGTAGATAAAAATAAACTCAAGAGGATATATAATTAATGGCCGGAAGTTATCTTCACACTTAAGTTCACAGAGCTTTATTATAAAGCTTAGGTTGTGTGAGCTATCTGTACAAGGTCCAAAATAAAATAGAATTTAATATAATTTATTGAAAAATTCATTCTGGTCCCTTTAAAATTTTAATTTCAAACATTTAAAAAAATATAAAAAATTCAAACTTAAATAAAATAAAAAATGAAAAAAAATACCATTTGAACTTCAAAATCCTGTTGACAAATACGTTAATGAGATTAACAAGAATTGTAATGCAATTAACTACTCATTTTATTGTTAAATCACTTATTTGGAATTTTAAAGTTTAAATGGTATTTTTTTGAGATTTTTCCTAAATAAAACCTGGTTTTATTTTTTTTTAGGGAAAACATTATGTAAGTAACCTATGTAATTTTTAGCTTGGTGGATGTGTTTTTCTCTTTTAATTAAATACTTTAATTTTGTTTTAATAACACAGTTAGCTCCTGTTATTGGGAATGGTGTTAGTAGAGCAAAGTTTTTGAGTTAAATTCGCTAATAAAGTAAAATCAAACTATTTACTTAATAAAAAAAAAATATAGGTATTAAATTAAAATTTTTAAAAAAATATAGGTACCTACATAATGATTTTCCTGTTTTTTACTGCCTCTAAATTTAGGGCGAGAGTTGATAAGCCAAAGCCGGTCTGCGAGCTGTAGCTAAATGCCCAAGATTTTGACGCTATGAAATAGGAACGACAATTAGTTGTCATTTTCAAACACTCATAAAAGATTTTTTTTTTTTTTTTGCGATTTTCGAGTGGTGGTGCTTTCATGAACTTTCGACCACATCTGATCAGGTAGCACTGCATTATTGTATCACAAACTTCTGCTTCCTTGTTGACTTGAAAAGTCTCTGCTCATCTTCTTCCTTCATTGCTCCATTCCCAAGCTCTCAACCTCTCTCTACTCAACTTCCCCCAAAACAGACACACCTCTCCACTTTTGATCTTGTCACTCACACGATGGCAGAGGCTATAATTGAGATTGCACTTGGCACTTTGAGTTCACTCATTCAGAATGAGCTCGTTTCGTTTCTGGGCGTCGATGAAGAAATGAGAAGGCTTTCAAGTGTACTCACTACAATCAAGGCAGTGCTTGAAGATGCAGAGGAGAAGCAACTCACAGACAAAGCTCTCAAGGATTGGCTGCGCAAGCTTCGAGATGCAGCTCACTTGCTGGATGATGTCTTGGATGAGATTTCAACACACGCCCTTTCCTTGGAATACCAAAACAAGGTACAAGGCTGTTGCTTATACTATTTAAATCCCGCTCATGTTATGTTCCGTTACAAAATGGCCAAGAAATTGAAAGACATCAGTCAAAGGCTCGATCGAATTGCTGAGGAGAGGTCTAAGTTTCATTTACGCGAGACGGTTCATGAGAGGAGGAATCAAGTCATGGAATGGCGGCAAACGACCTCAATCATTACCCAACCCCAATTCTATGGAAGAGACGCAGACAAGGAGAAAATTGTGAATTTTTTGATTGGTGATGCTTCTGACTCTGAGGACGTATCAGTCTATCCAATTATTGGTATTGGAGGTCTCGGGAAAACTACCCTTGCCCAACAAGTCTTCAATGACGAGAGGGTCGGTCATCATTTTGAGCTAAGAATTTGGGTATGTGTTTCTGAAGACTTCAATCTCAAGAGGCTTTCAAAAGCTATAATAGAGTCTGCTGGGCATGCCTGCGGAGATTCAGAACTAGACCCATTACAAAGAAGACTTCAAGAGGTGGTTGGAAGAAAAAGATATCTGCTGGTCTTGGATGACGTATGGAATGATAACCAGGAGAAATGGGATAAGTTGAAATATGTTATGGCTTGTGGATCAAAAGGTGCTTCGATTCTGGTTACTACTCGTCTTGCAAAGGTTGCAGACATCACAGGAACAATACCTCCTCATCAGTTATCATTGCTATCTACAGATGACTGTTGGGAACTCTTGAAACAACGAGCTTTTGGGCCACATAATGAGGAACGTGCCGAGTTAGTGGCCATAGGGAAGGAGATAGTAGAAAAGTGTCAAGGAGTGCCTCTTGCAGCTAAAACTCTGGGAAGTCTTTTGCGTTTCCAAAGTGACGAAAAAGACTGGCTCCATATTAAGGAAAGTGGGATTTGGAAACTACCACAGGAAGAAGATTCAATCTTACCTGCTTTAAGGCTGAGTTATTTGAATTTACCGACACAACTAAGACAGTGTTTTGCCTACCTCGCAGTGTTCCCCAAAGATCAGCCTTTGAGTAAGAGACAGGTAATAGAACTTTGGATGGCTAATGGGTTCATTTCTACCCATGAAGGGTGTGAAGTGGAGGACGAGGGTGGTAGAGTGTGGAATGAATTATATTTAAGATCGTTTTTTGAGGATGTTGACATAGATGATGATGAATTTGAGTACAACATATATCGATCTGGCAACACGTGGTTCAAGATTCATGATCTTGTTCATGATTTAGCCCAATTTGTTATGGAGGAAGAATGTTGTAGTACTACATTTGAAATCGGTCCACTCAGTGAAAGAACTCGTCATCTCTCATTTTCTGGAGATGAAAGATTTGATAAACAATGGTTATCTCATTTGCACGATGTCAAATCCTTAAGGACTTTGATAACCCTAGCTTATTATGTGCCTTATCCTTGTGATGTATTTATGAGATGTTCCCATTTACGGGCGCTTGACTTCGAAAATTTACATGAGTTGCCATATTCAATTAGCCAATTAAAACATTTGAGGTACTTAAACCTTTCTCATAGTCCTTTTACAGGGCTTCCTGATTCAATATGTAGATTGTGGAATTTACAGATTTTGAATTTGTCCCATTGTTGGAACCTCCAAAAGTTGCCAAATCAGCTAAAGTGCTTAAAGTCTCTCCATCATCTACATCTGGAAGGATGTATTTCATTATCCATATTGGCCCCTGAGATGGGTCAACTAACTTGTTTGAAGACTTTAAACATATATATTGTTGGTATGCAAAAAGGGTTCTTAATGGAAGAATTGAGAAATCTGAAACTTGAAGGAACACTCTACATTGAGCACTTGGAGAGAGTAACAAGTGTGATGGATGCCAAAAAAGCTAATTTGGCCTCTAAGCGCCTAAACAACTTGGAGTTGTCATGGGAAAGGAACCAACAATCCCAATCACAGGAAGATCAGGAGCAAATTCTTGAAGTTCTTCAACCTCATACGCAACTTAAAACTTTGCGTATAAGTGAATATCTTGGTGCCAGACTTCCACAATGGATGGTCAATCCTATGCTTAAAGATTTATATCAATTGGAACTTGAGGAATGTATAAATATTTTCTGCATTTCGTCCTTGGCGAAACTTCCATCTTTGAAGCGTCTAAGGTTGTCAAACATGAATAGCGTGCTATATATAGATGATGGATCTTATGTTGAAAGAGGCTTCGGAGCTCTGGAAGATCTAACGTTGAAAAGGCTACCAAGCCTTGTAAAGTTATCAAGGGAGGATGTAGGCAACATGTTCCCACATCTCTCAAAGTTGGAAATCACTCATTGTCCGCACCTAATAAACTTGCCTTTCCTTCCTTCTGTCACTCAACTAAAGATATCAGGGGAATGTAGCAGGGAGTTACTACTTTCAATTCAAAATCTGCCCAATCTTGAAAGTCTTTATATCTCTAACGATGAAAAGGTGACTTCCTTTCCAAATGAGATGTTAGGAGGCTTTAAGTGCCTTAAAACACTCCATCTTGACTGGCTTCCCAAACTTGAGGCACTCCCAACTGAACTCGACAACTTAAAGTCACTTGAAAAATTGAAAATCTCGAGTTGCAACAAGCTTGAGATGATAACAGAGGAAGCGTTGCAAGGCTTGTGTTCTCTCAAAACATTCATTATTTATAATCAGCCTGGATTCAAATTGTCTGCGGGTTTTCGACACCTTGTTTCCCTTGAAGATCTAATTATTCAAACATGCCTAGAGGTGGAAGAATTGCATGATGCTTTACAGCATATTGTGACCCTTCGATTGTTGCATTTACGTGATCTCCCAAATCTGGCGTCCTTGCCTGACTGGTTAGGGAACCTTAGGTCGCTCGAGTCATTGAGAATAAGTGAATGCCCCAAGTTGATGTCACTTCCGATGAGTACTCAGAGCCTTGCAAATTTGAAATATTTGCTAATTTACAACTGTCCGGAGTTAGCAAAGAGATGTAAGGAGGAAACAGGGGCAGATTGGCACAAAATTGCTCATGTTCCAAGTCGTGAAATACAGGAATGTTGTTCATATACATGAATGGTGTTCATCTTATTTCATTAACACATTTTAAGGTCTGTTCTCTAATTTCCTCATATACAATTTATGGCATTGCTTGGATCATTGTTTTTTCTAACCTTCAATCATGGGGGTTTTATTTCTATTTTTGAACAAAAAATTAATTCAAGATTCTTATAGTTTTATTTAATTTTTAATAAGGTTTCGGTAGTTTTTCTATTGGGTCCATACAGTTTTCTCAATTATAAGCATTAGTTCTTATGCTCTTAAACTGTTAATTATGACTAATGTGATGCTAACTAAATCAGATATAAGTGGTCACAAAATACAAAATAAAAGATGTTTTTAAAAAGATATAAAATGATGAAATATAATTTATTTATTATCAAAATATAAAAAATTATTATGCTCATAATTGTCTCATCATCTACTAAGCTATTTATCTCACATGGAAAAATAACTATAATTGAGAAAATTACAAAGACTCGATGAAAAGAAAAAGGCTACAATGACTTCATAAAAATGATGTGAAATTACAGGATGTACATATCAATTTTCCTTATTTTTAAAGTGATACATAATGGCCATTTTAATAGGTCTTGAGGTTATTCTTTAGATTGCAAATTTATTATGTTCCATATTTCGTATTTTTCCAATTTTGAGAATCCAAACTATACCAGAAGAGAAGACATGACTGTTTTTCCTTTCACAAGTTTGTTCCTTTTTCCCCCTACCGTATGTTTTTCTAATCAAATATTCTGAAACATGTGTCAGTGCGTGGTGAATTTTATGACTCACAATGTTAACGAACTTGCAATCTCTTGAAGTGCTTGAGACAGACAAACACAATTGGAATAGGAGCCGAAAATTCCAAGTGAGATTACATTAACTTCATTTTCTTATCAAAATTCGATATGTTACAGTATTTTTCTACTGTATGTTGTGTTTGACTTTGGAATTGAGAAGTCTTTGATTCTATATGTTCAGATTTTTTGCTCAAGACTGAGTTAGATTCCAGGGCTCCTCTGGGGAAGCCAAGTTACTCAACCAACTGTAGGTTGTGTCCCTTCAAGACAAATTTTAGAGTTGAAGCTTGAAAGTTACTTTTCCAGCCATCTTCCATACTTTTGTAACATTTCAGAAACTATGCTGTGTGTGTATTATATATTATTCTGAACCATTGTTAACTGTTACAATTGAAGTTCATTGTTTATACTATTATTAGTATGTCTGTACCAGTATATTGTAAATGATAATACAATGTCATGTGGGAATAATTTAAATCAATCTTCTATGACTTGAGCTTTTAAAATACAGCAGATCATAAATAGCCAAAACTGACAGAGTGTAGCTAAGATTGAAAGATAGTGTTGCTAAGCTAGCATCTTTACGGTACTACTTCTGGCATAATAAGGGCTGACAGCAGCTGTCTGGAAGCCATGGTAAAATAGTTTTATAAAGAATTCATGGAATCATATGTATATAAAGAAACACATTCAAAGATATTAATTTCTCTATTGTGAGCTGCTTTTTGTGACTTTTACACACCATCATCATTCATACCACCGTGGCAACAATTCGGTCTTGTCATTGGGAAAGAAACGAAGAATCAGAACTGCAGGAAGATTTGGAACAGATTCTTGGGATGCTTCAACCTCATACACAACTCAAATTAAAACCCATGCTTAAGATGACATGACCAATTTAAAAGTATTTGCCCTTAAAGAAAACATTTAAGATAACACTAAATAAACAAAGCAGTAAGCACATTATCCTCTTGTCTAAATTTTCCAAGCTCCAGCGCAAATAATGCTAGAGCAGCGAGAACCCAAACAGAGGGTGAAACAAACTCTAATCAGTGATCAACATAATATGATATCCAATGCCACAACTGGCAAAGATGTAGTGATTCAAAACATCAAACACCATCATAAGATGCTCATAACAGTTATATGATGTCAGTAAGTAACAGCCAATGCGCCCATAGCTCATATGGCACCCACAATGAGCTTTGTCTTCAATCCCTACTCATGCCCCTTTACCCCACCGCCTATTCTCATAGCATTGGCTTCATTTGTAACAAAAAGGAATCATTATACAACATTTAGCAAATCAACTCCCTACTACAATTTGCTGGGATTAGGGTTTCATTTTTCAAACATGTATTAAAATCTCATGCCAAAAGATGTCAATATTAACCTCAATCAAAAAACTTCTCATTAGACCAGGATGGCTTTTTAAAAAATCATGAAAGATTCTGTTTATTTTCATATACCTAATAGTTACTTTGGTCTTGTTTTCCTTAATTCAATGCTTCTTTGAAATGATAAAACACAATATAAGCTCCGTAAGTGACTTTCTTAGTGATGCTAATTTCCTTTGTTCTGTTGCTGCTATGCTCTGTGATTTCTCAGAACTTATGCTATTTGTATGCTTTTATTTCTCAGAACTTTGGTCCTTCTCTTGTCAACTTTTTACTTTGAGGTCCATTGTTAATACTACTAGCCACTAGGTTCAATTATTGTCATGTAAGGAATCATTTTTATCAAACTTTCCCAATCTCACAAGATTGTCTTCTTCTTTCATCATAAAGAGAAAGTGACAGTAGAGGAAATAAGAAATACTATTGATTGGTATGTTTGGATAACCTTCATAAGTGATTTTCAATCGTGATTTATGGAATACGAGATAGCTTTTACGATCTACAAAGTAAATATGTGGAGGAGTTGTATCTCAATTTACGTGAATTGGGTTTATGCATAAGTATAAGCCTAACCAAACAAGTGTGTGATATTGTGGTGGAAGATGAAAAATTGAAGTTCAATAATTGACTTTTTGAAGATCAGGTAATACCCTGGATAGGATGCATGTAAACCCCTCCCCCGGAAAAAAAAAACAAAACAAAAATTTGAACTCAGCTAGTAAATATCAACTGTTTACTTGATATATCAGATTAGTTGTGGCTGAGAATATGTTCAATCAAGATTGTACAATAAGGAAGTTCAATAATACTTTATTTATTATTAATTAAAAGTATTTGAGTTTTATGTTCTTTATCTTTTTCATTATTTGTTCTTCCAATTATGCAATAAAAAACTGGGAGAATTGCTAAAAACTACCTTACAAGCAAATTAATTGCTAATTACTACCATTGCACATTGTGGGTGATAAGTTGTACACGGGTGGATGATATTTTGCACACGAGGGATGGTGTTTGCACATTTGCAGGGATGAATTTTGCACATGTGGATGATGCTTGCACTTAAGGGGTGCTTATTTGCACCTGTGGTACCAATTAGCAAATAATTTCCTTACAAGGTATTTTTGAGCCATTTTCTCTAAAAAAATTAGCATGATTCCATAACTCTAAACAACATATATATGTTGCATTGCATTATTTAATAAGATTTATATTTTTTTTCAGTCATTTTTATATTTAAACTTTATTTTTCATTAATAATATTAAATAAGTTTCAGCTTGACCAACTGATTTTTTTAATAAAAGTTAATTTAAATATAAATCACATTATATCAACTAATTTTTAGTTTAATTTAAGTTTTCAAAAGTAAGATGAAATAAAAAATACTTTGCCACAATTAGTCCAAACACAGCTGAAAAAATAGTTTGGAAGATGATTTTGCACTAAAAGTGAAATGGTTCATTTCAAAAAATAATGAAAATTAAATAAACGAATCTAATATGGCTTATAAATGATTCCTTCATGATTAAGTATAACAAGACAATAGCAGTGAATAGAATCCAATAGGATGAGCTCATAAGTCATAATAATAATACATAAAAATAGAAAAGGGTCTGAAATATTACAGTAAGCATGGAAGTTGGCAGAAAAAGAAGGGAAGATTAAGAAATCACGTTACATGATATCACATAAAAAATACCCAAAATACGACTTCTTCAGAGTCCCTAATTTGCATGCTTCAAGTCCCTAATTTTTCCCAGGTAAAAAAAGCAAAGTCAACAAGTTACAGAAATATGTTCCCTGAAAATATGTAAGCAGAGATTAATTCTTGAGCTCCAAAAAATGAAGTACGAATACATACTGTAACATATAGAAACTTTTAAGAACATCGAAAATGATGCTGCTGTAATTGTGAGAATTTAAAATATAATTGGAAAATATATATTGGTTTATCAAAATTGAAATGCCTTAGCTTCAAGATCTCTTATGTGGTATGGGCATATTAATATCAAATTACCCAATTAAAACCCCCTTGATCCATGCAAATATGATACAGAAACAACATGATAACAAGACTAACCACCATCTCCTTTTGCTTATGGCAGACAACCAACCACCACCTCTTTTTTCTTTTGCTTTTGTTTGCTTTGCTTTATGCCTTTACTTTTAATCTTGTCTGCCATTGATTTATGTTCTTTCATTTCCAGTCTGTATGTCATTTGCTTATGAGGGATTGAGTAGTATAAATAGAAGTGATGATGTACTTGTAAGTGATAAAAAAGAAGTGAATATAAATCAGTGTGTTTCGTTTCATGTACCATTTGGTATCAGAGCAAAGGGTTCCAGAGAGGGAATCGCCAGAAAAATCAACGGAGAAAGAGGATTCGGAGTTTTTGTTGCCGGAAAATTCGGACACCTTCGAAAGTCCTATCTGCGGTCATTTTTCGGGAAAACAGACCTCACCATCGTGTTCAGAAGACCGGAAAACCTCAAGAAAGTGCCGGTCCTCGTCGAAAACGGCCACCACAAGAGTCGCCGGAAACTTTCGGACATCGTAAAAAGTGCTACATCCAGTCATTTTTTGGGAAAACCTACTTCACCATCATGTTCAGAAGGTCGGAAAACCTTAGGAAAGTGCCGGAACTTGTTGAAAAAAAGCCACCACGAGTTCGCCGAAAAATACAGTGGTCGCCGGAGTCTGGAGGTTGAAGACGACCACGTCATCGTCCACGTCATCAGACACGTCATCGGTCAACGCTATGTCAGCGAATTATAGGTTGACACGTGTCCGATTTGCCACGTCATCACTGCCCAGTCACTAGTTCTTGCGGTAATTGCAAAATTTCCCCAGAAATTTGGTTAAAATTACATTTTTGCCCCAGAACTTTCATAAATCATATTTACGGCCCATATTTTTGCAACTTTTACACGTTGGCCCCAAAACTCTCTGTAATTACGTTTTGGCCCCAGAAGTTGGCAGAAATTATATTTTGGCCCCAAAACTTTCTGTAATTACAGTTTGGTCCCCTAAATTTTCCCAAAATTACATTTTGACCCCTGAAACCTTTTTCAATTCACTGTTCCACCCCTAAACCTTCCCAAAATTACACTTTTACCCCTGAAACCTTCTCAATTCATTGTTTCACCCAAAACCTTTCCAGAAACACCCAACCTACCTCTAACCTGTTACCGAAATGCCTTCAAGACACAGGAACATGATTAAAATTAAGATGAAAGAAATGAAACGCCAATTGCTGGAGCTAGAGGTTAAGGTAGCGGTTCAACAAGTTTTATTTAAAACTTGTAATGAAGCACCTGAAGCAGGCAAACCAATATATGATGAGGAAGTCATGCTTACTGATCAAGCGGATGATGAGGAGACTTATCTTTATGAAGGCAAGCCAATATATGATGAGGAAGTCATGCCTACTGATCAAGCGGATGATGAGGAGACTTATCTTTATAAAGGCAAGCCAATATATGATGAGGAAGTCATGCCTACTGATCAAGCGGATGATGAGGAGACTTATCTTTATGAAGGCAAGCCAGTTTATGATGAGGAGGTTACGCCGCCAGATCAGGAAGAGCTTTTGATGATTAAACAAAATCTGCACCCAGCTGTGATTGAGGAAGAACATTCGTTATGCTATAACAATTTTCACACTCATTACGCTTTCCAGGGAAAAATTTGCAATATTGATAATAGAAGTTGTGAAAATGTAGTGTCTGACTACATGGTGCAGAAATTGAAGATACTAATGCTTGACCATCTACATCCTCACTGGCTTAATACTGGAAGTGAGGTGATGAAATTTGAATCACCGCAGGGAGTTACATCATTTTCATATGTGTTAGCTGATAAAATGCCGCCTGAGTCGCCCCCTGACAAGCCATATTATAATGCAAAAGCAGACCAATGGGTCAAAGAAATCAAGAGACTACATGAGCCGGTTCATCATAGAATTAAGAAAACCAAGGCACAAAGGGACAAGCATCGAAAGCAGCAAATCTTTAATGTGAGGGATTTAGTTTGGATTCATTTGCGATTCCTAAAGCATCCAAATACCAAATTATCTCCACGAGTTGAAGGTCCGTTCAAGATAGTGGAGAAGATCAATGATTATGCTTACAAGGTTAAATTGCCAGGTGCTTATGGAATTTCGGTCACCTTCAACGTCGCTGAATTATCTCCCTATATGGATGATGATGATTCTGACTCGAGGTCGAGTTCCGTCCAACCCCCGGAGAATGATACAGAAACAACATGATAACAAGACCAACCACCACCTCCTTTTGCTTATGGCAGACAACCAACCACCACCTCCTTTTTCTTTTGCTTTTGTTTGCTTTGCTTTATGCCTTTACTTTTAATCTTGTCTGCTATTGATTTATGTTCTTTCATTTCCAGTCTGTATGTCATTTGCTTATGAGGGATTGAGTAGTATAAATAGAAGTGATGGTGTACTTGTAAGTGATAAAAAAGAAGTGAATATAAATCAGTGTGTTTCGTTTCCTGTACCAAAATATAAAATCTAAACTATAGCCACAGAGAGAAAAAAACCTATATCTTCCAACGAAAATGTACCAGAATCATGCGATGGCATTGGGTGTTCATTTAAAAGAGTCCAGGGAACATGAGCAATCTTGTGCCAATCATCTCCTGTTTGCTCCGTACATCTTCACACCAATTCCGAACAAGCGTAAATCTTCAAATCTTTTAAATTATTGAAAACAGAGCATTTAAATGGAGAAAGTCTAGCTTCTCCACCGCTAATCTTAACAGGCAAAATGGAGAAAGTATTCTCCTATAAAATAGTAGAAAACAGAGTACTATATTAAAAATAAAAATCACACACACACAATGAGAGCAAACTGAGATTCTATTTTCATTAATAACACAATGGCAATAACAAACCAATCACCAAATTCAGACTATAACGCATAATAGGGTACTGGCCAACATATGAAGCATAGCTATCACGCTGAATGTTCACCGCCCACTCGCTACATCCAAGGAGAATATATATATATATATATATATATATATATATATATATATATATATATATAGAGAGAGAGAGAGAGAGAGAGAGAGAGAGAGCAAAAAATATATATATATGAAGAGTTCAGGAAGAAAACTTGTTAAGGAAACCGATTCAAGGAATAAAGACTCCCAATCTATTTAAATCTGCATGCACAGTTTTTAGTCAATGCCATCAAAGTTGTCACATTTTTTAAGGAGAGAGGGTATTTATTACACAAGAGATATTGAAGTTATTCTTAAATTAAAGGTCGCAAATTTATACCATGTTCCCCTATCTCATAATTTGTTCAATGTTGAGAACAGAGTATGTTATAGTTTCCTTTCACAAGCTTGTTTCTTGTTAATTTTCCAACCATCATGCCCTGATTAGATATTTCGATCTTTAAATTACTCACAATCACATTATCACCATTTTCTTGATAGAGTTTCTATATATGTTATACAATATTTCTTTTCAACAGTTATGTTTGACTTTGGAGCTGCAAGATCTCTGCTTCTATATTTTGTAGGAAGATATATCAATAAAACTGAACCGCATTCTCCTGGAAGGAAAATTAGGAACTTAAAAGCACGCAAATTATGTTCCTAATTACTGTATTGTGGGCTGCTTTTAGTTACTTTTATCCATCACCATGTCCTCTCTGGTCTGAGCATGTTATTTTTCCTTCCCATCTTTCTCTCTCTCTATAAGATTTACATACAAATGGGAAAATTCGTATCATTTTTTTAATATGTTGCAGAGATGAAGGCAATAAGTCCATTATCTTAAGATCATATTCTTATGAAATTCTTCATTTTCAGCATCTGTATTTTATGTGACAATCATCTAATTTACTGCTGAACTCAAGATTATTGAAGTTTAATAGTATTAATAAGATTTCATTATTTTGGCCCTTTTATTTATCATGGTTTGGTTTATTTATTAAAGCACCTAAGCTAATTTATTAATAAAGTTATGTATAAGCTTTTGCCATGTGACTTCCTTAATAATGTTAAGTAAAGATTTAACAAGTTGGAAGTTATGAGTATGTTTTCATTTCCTGCCGAGTGTCAACTTCCAAGATTTCTGTAAAACTATATTCTTGTACTTTATATAACTTTCCTTATCTTTCAAACTTTACCATGAACTTTCCTAGATTCTTACAGATTAACTTTGTTCGTTATTTATATTTGAACACTTCAGTTTAGAGAGATTATCTATTATCTACTATTTATTTAATAAAAAAAACAGAGATATTATAGGATTATACATAGATAAAAATAAATTCAAGAGTATATATAATTAATGACCCGAAGTTATCTGCACACTTAAGTTCAGAGAGCTTTATTATTAAGCTTAGGTTGAGTGAGTTATTTGTAAAAGGTCCAAAATAAAATGGAATTTTATATAATTTATTGAAAAATTCATTTCTGGTCCCTTTAAAATTTTAATTTCAAACATTTAAAAAAGAAAATATAAAAAAAATTAAACTTAAATAAAATCGTTTTTAGAGAAAACCATTTTGCAGGTAACCTATGCAATTTTCAGCTTGGTAGGTGTGTTCTTCTCTTTAATTAAATACTTTAATTTTGCTCTGCTAACACAGTTTGCTCCAGTTACTGGAAATGGTGTTCATAGAACAAAGTTTTTGAGTTAAATTTGCTAACAAAGTAAAATCAAACTATTTACTTAATAAAAAAAATATAAGTATTAAATTAAAAATTGAAAAACAATATAGTTACCCATAAAATGATTTTCCTTTTTTTTTACCGCCTCCAAATTTAGGGTGAGAGTTTATAAGCCTAAGCTGGTTTGCCAGCTCCAGCTAAATGCCCAAGATTTTGACGTTATGAAATAGGAACGACAATTATTTGCCATAATAAAAAAAAAATTTTGCGATTTTCGAGTGGTGGTGCTTCCATGAACTTTCGACCATATCTGATCAAGTAGCACTGCATTACTGTATCACAAACTTCTGCTTCCTTGTTAACTTGAAAAGTCTCTGCTCATCTTCTTCCTTCATTACTGCATTCGCAAACCTAGTACCTCGTTCTCAACTTCTTCAAAAACAAACAAACAAACCAACACACCTCAAAATAGTTGATCTTGTCACTGAGAAGATGACGGAGGCTATCGTTGAGGTCGCACTTGAGACCTTGAGCTCACTTATTCAAAAACAACTCGGTTTGTTTCTAGGCGTCAATGGAGAGATGAAGAGGCTTTCCGACGTCCTCACTACAATCAAGGCAGTGCTGGAAGATGCTGAGGAGAAGCAACTCACCAACAAAGCTCTCAAGAATTGGCTGCGCAAGCTTCGAGATGCGGCATACTTGCTGGATGACATCTTGGATGAGTGTTCCACCCATGCCCTTTCCTTGGAATACAAAGCAATCAAGTGTGGGTTCCCAAACACGGTACAAGCCTCTTGCTTATACTCATTCCATCCCTCTCATATTATGTTCCGTTACAAAATTGCCAAGAAATTGAAAGACATCAGTCAAAGGCTAGATGAAATTGCTGAGGAAAGATTGAAGTTTCACTTGGTTGAGATGGTTCCTGAGAGGAGGAATGAAGTCATGGAATGGCGACAAACTTCTTCAATCATTACTCAACCCCAATTCTATGGAAGAGATGCAGAGAGGGACAGAATTGTGGACTTTCTGGTTCATGATGCTTCTAATTTTGAGGATGTATCAGTGTATCCAATTGTCGGTATTGGTGGCCTTGGTAAAACTACCATTGCCCAACAAGTCTTCAATGATGAGAGGGTGGCTAATCATTTTGAGCTCAAAATTTGGGTATGTGTTTCTGAAGATTTTAATCTGAAAAGGCTGTCAAAAGCTATCATAGAGTCAGCTGGACATACTTGTGGAGATTTAGATTTAGAGCCATTGCAACAACGACTTCAAGCGGTGGTTGGAAGAAGAAGATATCTGCTTGTCATGGATGATGTTTGGAATGATAACCAAGAGAAATGGGACAAGTTGAAATATGTTTTGGCATGTGGGTCAAAGGGTTCTTCAATTATAGTCACTACCCGTCTTACGAACGTTGCGCGTATCACTGGAACAGTTCCTCCTCATCAATTATCATTGTTATCTGAAGATGTTTGTTTGGAGCTGTTTAAACAACGAGCTTTTGGACCAGACAAGGAGGAACGTGTAGAGCTTGTGGCTATAGGGAGGGAGATAGTTAAAAAGTGTGGAGGAGTGCCTCTTGCAGCTAAAACTCTAGGAAGTCTTCTGTACTTCAAAAGTGATGAGAAAGATTGGCTCTATATCAAGGAAAGTGAGATTTGGAATTTACCACAAGATGAATACTCTATCTTGCCTGCTTTGAGATTAAGCTATTTGAATCTACCTGCAAAATTAAGACAGTGTTTTGCCTTTTGTGCATTGTTTCCCAAAGATGAAATCATAAGTAAGGAATTCATAATTGAACTTTGGATGGCTGTTGGCTTAATTTCATCGAATGAAAGATTGGAAGTGGAAGATGACGGTGATAGAGTGTGGAGTGAATTACACTTAAGATCAATTTTTGAAGAAGTTGACACAGGTGAATTTACATGGTTCAAAATGCATGATCTTGTTCATGATCTTGCGCAATCTGTAGTTGAGGAAGAGTGTTGTTTTATTACGCGGGAGAACATGACGCCTGTTCTACTTGAAAGAACTTTTCATCTCTCATATGGAGGACGTGAAGCTTTTCATGGGCAATGGTTATCTCATTCGCAACAAGTCAAATCCTTAAAAACTTTTATAATGCCAGGGGCTCGATGGGATTATCGTAATGATGAAGTTCACACTTATTGTGATATATTGATGAGATGTTATCATTTGCGAGCTCTTGACCTCAAGTGTATAAAAGAGTTGCCATCTTCTATTGGGCAATTAAAACATTTAAGGTACTTAAATCTTTCTTTTGGTGATTTTAAAAGACTTCCAAGGTCAATATGTAAATTGTGGAATTTGCAGATTTTGAATTTACATTATTGTTTGCATCTCCAAAAGTTGCCAAACCAGCTGAATCACTTGAAGTCTCTCCGGCATCTACATTTAAAAGGTTGTGGATCATTATCTGCAATGGCCTCTGGGATAGGCCAACTTACTTGTTTAAAGTCCTTAAATAGATATGTTGTTGGTTCGCATAAAGGTTTCCTGTTATCAGAATTAAAGAACTTGAAACTTGAAGGAACACTCCACATCAAGCGCTTGGAGAGAGTAACAAGTGTGATAAATGCTAAAGAAGCCAATCTGGCCGATAAGCGCCTAAACGAGTTGAAGTTGTCATGGGAAAGAAACGAAGAATCCCGATCCCAAGGGAACGAGGAGCAAATTCTTGAAGTTCTTCAACCTCATCCGCAGCTTAAACGTTTGCGTATTAAAGGATATTTTGGTACTCATCTCCCACAATGGATGCGCATTCCTACCCTAAAAGATTTAACTTCCTTAGAACTCGAGGATTGTAAAAATGTTTTCTGCATTTCGTCCCTAAAAAATCTTCCATCTTTGAGGGGCCTGATTTTACAAAACATCGAACACTTGCAATATGTTGACGATGGATCTCATGTTGACGGGGATGCAAGAGCTTTCAACCTGACATTTCTAAGGTTGAAAAAGCTACCAAGCCTAATGAAGTTCTCTAGGGTGGATGGAGACAACATGTTCCCATGTCTCGGCTACTTGCAAATTTATCAATGTCCAAAATTGATCTTGCCTCGCCTTACATCTGTCACTAAACTAGTCATGTTCAAGGAATGTAACAGGGCGTTACTACTTTCAATTCAAAATTTGCACAATCTTGAAAAGCTTTGGTTCTTAAGAGACGAAGAGGTGACTTCCTTTCCGGACGGGATGCTACAATGCTTTACGTGCCTCAAGGAACTCCACATTTGCGAACTTGAAAAACTTGAAGTACTCCCAACTGAACTCAGCAGCTTAAATGCTCTTCAAGTATTGCGTATGGAGAAATGTAACAACCTTGAGACGTTGACCGAGGAAGCGCTGCAAGGGCTATGTTCTCTCAAAAAATTGGGTATTCTTGAGTGTGCTAAGTTCAAACTTTCAGCAGGATTCCAAAACCTTGTTGCCCTCGAAGATCTAACGGTTGCTGGGTGCCCAGAAGTGGAAGATTTGCACGAGTCTTTACAACATATTAAGGGTTTTCAATCATTAACTTTAGATGATCTTCCAAATCTAGCATCATTACCTGAATGGTTAGGAAACCTTAGGTCGCTGAAGTCATTGACGATATCTAGATGCCCCAAGTTGATGTCACTTCCAACTAGCATCCAACGTCTCAATAATTTGAAAGATTTGAAGATTTATGCTTCTCCGGAATTGGTGCGGAGATGTACAGATCAAACAGGGGATGATTGGCACAAAATTGCTCATGTTCCACGGACTCTTTTAAATAATCACCCAATCTTCAACGCACATGAGGGTTTTGGTGGATTCATCTTGGATAAAATTGAAAGAGGTTTGTTCTCGCTGTGACTATAGCTTATATTTTACGTATGCATTGATAATGGGGCTTTATTTGGATTATATTGATATGCATATACCACATAAGAGATCTTGAAGCTAGGCAAACATATTTCAATATTGATAAAACAAAAAATATTTTTTGGCAGAACAGGCTGTGTTTCTGAAAGAACTTTCAGTCTTTCACCTTTTGGGTGAATTACTCATCACAATTCTATGAACGAATTTCAATCTTTTCATTGCTCACAATTGTAGCATACTCAGAGTTACAGTATTTATCTGCTTTATTTTGTGTTTGACTTTGGAGCTCAAGAATTAATCTTTCTGCTTCCAAATTTTCAGAGGGCGCATATATGGTCAGGCATGCATGCAGGATAAGTTGGGAAATTAGGGACTTGAAGCATGCAAATTAGGGACTCTCATGACTTCGTAGTGGTACTTTGGGTATTTTAATGTGGTATCGTGCAACGTGATTTCTTAATGTTCCCTTTTTTTTTCTGCCAACTTTATTATGACTTGGGAGCTTATTCTATTAGATTCGATTCACCGCTATTGTCCTGTTATACTTAGTCATAAAGAAATTATTTATAAATCATTTTTTCCACACCCACTAGATATGTTTATTTCATAATAATAATTATTATTCACTTAACGCAAAATCACCTTCCAAACGTATTTTTTCAACTGTGTTTGGACTAATTGTGGCAAAAATAGTTTTTGTTTCATCTTACTTTTGCAAACTTAAATTAGACTATATCAATTAAATGGAATTGTTAAAATTACATCATTTTTAAACAATTATGTTTACTTTTACACTATTCAAAACTTAATTGTGTTAGATGCTCATGGTGAAAAAACTTTCTTGTTGTGCATTAACAAAAAAAAAATTGCTATTAAATTTTTTATGTTGATAGGGAGATGAATATATATTTTTGCACTCGCATATTTTAATAATATTTAATTCATTTCATGTGTACACACACAGGTTTTATCAGAAAAATAAAAAATATATGATATAAAAATTAACACTAGTATTTCACTATTTTTTACTCAGAATAAAAATAATTTATATATCTGAATGTTACAAATTAAGCTTATCACTCATGCAGTTTTTTGAGGAAAGGCTAAGGGCAAAATTAACATCCCATCAATATTCTATGAACTATCTTTAACATTTAGTGCATGTTTTGGATTAACTTCTGAAAATAGCTTTTATAAAAAAAATATATAAGAGGAGTTTTATCTTAACTTATAAAAAAGATTTTTAAAATTATAATTTTATGGTTTGCACTTAATCACGCACAGTACATTGTTTGTATACTTCAATTTTTGTTTGTTATTTCGGGCTCTCTATCTACTTTTCTACTAATATTACTTCACAAACATGAGCATTTTAGAATAAGTAGGCTTTTTAGACCCAATCCATCAACAATTGGCTCATTTACCCACCTCTGAAAATACAGATGTCCTTAAAGTAATGGAAAAAATATACAATTTTAAAATATATGAAGAGAGACCTTGAAATTTAGGTACAACAAGGTTGGATTGGAACAAGATTGCTTATATTTTACGTATTCACTTAGATGAACATGCAGGCTTTAATGTCAGTAGGGCCTTTTCAATTCTTTTCCTTTTAATTATGAGGAATCAGTTTGGCAAGAAAATTTGGACCCTTCTGATGGATCTGGATGGTTCAAATTTAAATTTTTTATTTTTTTAAAAAAATTATTTTAATGGATACATAATTTAAAATAAAAATAATCTCTTAATTAATATATTTTCAAAAAATATTTTTTTAATTTAAAAATCATATATTTTAAAACAATTAAATCTAAACCGTTCAGATCTGGATCTGAATAGCCCAAATCTAGATAGGCGCTCGGTGCCTACCCTTTGGATAGGCACCGAAACGGGATTATAATTATAAGGGTTTGTTCTTCTCGGAAGGGTATTTTATTTTGTCACTGACAAATTTTGTAAGGAGAGAGGGTGTAACGGCACAGCTTCTACCGGACTGTCTTTACTCAGCCGGGTTCATGACTGACCGGTGACTTGCGTCTTTACTCGCAATCCCAGGCTCACTCCGCCCCCTACGGAATTATCGCCGAAGCGAGCCTCCCCAGGTCTCGAGGACACTACCTGGGGGTAAGTAGTTCCTAACGTGAGACTGGTACCATTGAGCTAGTGACACTATTGTAAAAACCATTTTTTAGACCGGTTAAAAAAGATATTTTAGACTGGTTCTGAAAACAGTCTTAATACAGCTGGTCTAAAAAGTATGTGACTTTTTAGACTGGTTAAAAAACTGGTCTAAAAGTCTGACAATAAGACCGTAAACTACAAAAGACGACCTTTAAGACCGATTTTGTTGACAACCTGTTTTACAAAAAATGATTTTTTATTATTATTATTTTTGGTTTCAACCTTACCCAGGCCAATAAGCCATTTTAACGACAATCCCCTTTCTACACAAGCAACAACACATATATATTAATAATCAGAAGCAATGGCAGCAACATTACTACACCCACATTTCACAGAAGCAACATTATCAATACATTCAATTCCAATGACAACTGATAACACATTATCAACTCATTCAATTTTCAGCAATAATATCAACAGTTTATCATCATCAGGCATTTTGGAACACAATGAAGTACAATTTAACAATGATAGAAGGAAAATCTCAATATTGTGCACTTTCAATCCCAAAACTTCTAAGGAAAAGAGGGAGAAGAAAAATTTCTCATTATGTGCAAAAAATTCCTAAGCTTTATAGAAAAGTGGAAGAAGATATACAATAGTGATCTCATGACTGTATCAGCAACTGCAACTAGTATCACCAATATCCCAGAAATTGTCTTAAGCAGAGATATAAGCCAAGTTAGATATGAAAACCATAAGTATTATTAGAATAACATTGAATTAAAAAACTTAATAATCTTGTAAAAGCTCATAGATGAATTCAGCACAACAGTTGCGGATGAAATCAATATCTTCTTCAAGAAAGGAATTAGTAAGATCAAACATCTGTATGTGTAACACAAGCCAAACAAAACATTAACTTGCTAACTTAAAAACAATAAAGTAATACAAAATTTTTAAAATATACATTTATTACCTCTTCGGTAAAATCAGTTGTGCCTAGGCTGATAATATTGTAAATTTGCCTCAAAATATAAAGACCACATAAGTTGGACCCCCAGTGGTTGCCTACAGCTCTGAAAAAGAACATAACATCATCAAAGCATAGCTTATGGAATACATCTTAAAGAAAACAAATATGTACTAACATTTGGTGTGATCCATGTAGGGTCTTTTTAGTCACGAACATGCTTACCACACTTAGCGTGTATGAATGTCCGCATAGCCCTATCATCAAAATCACAAAGATTACTTATCTTGCACACAAACTTTACACACAAAAGGTAATAAAGCAAGAAAATTTACGAGTTCACGATCTTCTTCAAGTCACTTCCCGGTTTCAAGTGGAGGGAGCATAGAAGGATGACTGTGTAACTAGCCTTACACAGAAGAACCAATTGCCAATGATCCCTTTAAAAAAAAAGATGAATGTTAAGCAAATATAAAACATTATATATGTTTTGGAATATAAATTTGTTTCTTACCCATGCACATAAGGAACCAAGTAACAGTCAGTTTCTGTTTCACTGAGCCTCTCTGATAAGTATCTATGTTTGATGACAGAAGTGATCACTTTCTCTTGGGCTTGATAAGGGCACATGAATCCAAATTTATCGCTCTGCCCAGAGGAGACCAACCTACGATTCATGTACCTACAATAACGCAAGCACACAAATCAAAGTTAAACAGCGTAATTTTTAAAATATTTACTTCCAATCGAAGAAGATACTTACATTAAAAATAGTTGGACAATCCCAACCGTAAGATATTGTCTAGGAGCGACCAAGGACATTAAATCTTCCCTATCAATATAGCATGTCGCCCCTGATTTCCCAACAGCTAAATCCGTAGGCCAACTTCTTGGTAGGAAGGATATATCGTATGCCATCAGAATCACTTGTTGTATGACATTCAATAGAGGTTGTGAAACTTCATGAGGGAAGGGAACTGAACTTGGGGCTTTGATCAGGGATTCCGCAACTCGAACAGAAACAAGGTTCTTCGGCCATGATATGAAATTACCCAGGACATCGCTCACAATCTTGAACTCCTCAGAAGGGATAGGGACATGTTTGAATTTGATAGAAGGGCAGTGGAAATGACGGGGAAATAGAGGGGGAATAGGTTTGAATTTATGGACTTTTAAGACCGGTTATTTGGATAATCGATTTTAAAAGTCCATATTTAATATCGGTTATCCTAATGACCGGTCTTAAAAGTCCACTACTTAAGACCGGTTATAAGATAATCGGTCTTAAATAGTGGACTTTTAAGACCGGTTATATATATAACCGGTCTTAAAAACAAATCGTATTTTTTTTTATTTTCTCAGTTAATTTTTAGATCGGTTTTAAATGATGACTGGTCTAAAAGATGGTATATTTTAGACCATTTTTTATTTTAACCGGTCTAAAAAATTTAAAAAAAATATTTTCTCTTTAAATAATTTTTATTTCTGTTATTTTTAAGACCGGTTATTTAAATAGCCGGTCTAAATAATTTTTTTAAGACCGATTTTTTAAAAAACCGGTTTTAGAAGTTTTTCTTAATTACAAAATTGCCACCGCATTTTTCTTTTAGACATTTCCCGCAAAAACTAGTCTAAATGTGGCGATCTAAATATATTTTTTTGTACTAGTGATATAACTTTCCTAATCTTTCAAACTTCATGAACTTTCCTAGATTCTTATAGATTAACTTTGTTCATTATTTATATTTGAACACATCTTAAAGTTTAGAGAGATAATCTACTATCTACTTTTTTTTTTCAAAAGAAAAACAGAGATATTATAGGATTATACGTAGATAAAAATAAACGCAAGAGGATATATAATTAATGGCCGGAAGTTATCCGCACACTCATGTTCACAGAGCTTTATTATAAAGCTTAGGATGAGTGAGTTATTTGTACAAAAACTAAAATGGAATTTTATATAATTTATTGAAAAAATCATTTCTGGTCCCTTTAAAATTTTAATTTCAAACATTAAAAAATAAAATATAAAAAAATTCAAACTTAAATAAAATCTAGTTTTATTTTTTTTTTAGGAAAAACCATTATGTAGGTAACCTATATAATTTTTAACTTAGTGGCTGCGTTTTTCTCTTTTAATTAAATACTTTAATTTTACTCAAGGAATACAGTTAGCTCCTATTATCGGGAATGGTGTTAATAGTAGGGGTGTGCATCAATTTCCCGTCCCAATCCCGAGCAAATCGGGACAGGATTTTCCCATTCTGAAATTTTCGGGACGGGAAAATTTCAGGATCAGGAAATTTTTTTCGGGATTGAGAATGAGACTTTCCGATCCCAACTTTTTCCCGATCCCGAAAATATACATATATTTATATTTTTATAAAAAAATATTTAAGAAGATAAGATCAAATATAAATAAAATGTGAAAATTCCTAATATCCTCAAGGTAATATTTATTCTTATAATTTTTTTGGTTAATTTCATTTATTATTTATTAAATAATTCTAATTTTTTGTTCTTGTCATTGTGCTTTTTGTGGCTGAATTGACAATTTTAAATATGTATTGAACTAATTATATATTTGTGTTGGACTAATTTTATACAATATGATATTAAACAAATTATGTATTTATCTTAGACTAAAATAAACACAAACAAAATTAAAATAGGATTTTTTTAAAAAAATGAAAGGGGTCGGGATCGGGAATTTCCTTATCCTGATCCTTAGAATTTCTCGTCAGAATTTCCCGTCTTATCGGGACGGGAAATTTTCAGGATCAGGATCGGGAATTATTTTCATTCCCAAACCCTCTTTAGGATCGGGATCAGGAATGACATTTCACAATCCCGTCCCGTCCCAAAAACATCCCTAGTTAATAGAGCAAAGTTTTTGAGTTAAATTTGCTAACAAAGTAAAATCAAACTATTTACTTAATAAAAAAAATATAGGTACCTACAAAGTGATTTTCTAGTTTTTTACTGCCTCGAGGTTTGAACGCCGACACAGTTCCACAACTATCACCCAGCAGAAGCTACACTTCTTAAGGGTCACCTTGGCGACAGTTTATAAGCCGAAGCCGGTCTGTGAGCCCTAACTCTCTAAGCCAGATGCCCAAGATTTTTTCCCCCCCTTATTACATAAGGTCAAGTAGACTGGATAACGTGACTATCCTAAAGATTTACACCTCCTGACTATGGATTAGGTCCTCTAGCATGAGCTGTTTACATCTTAGATGCATCATAAGCAAAACCACACATCCACCTATTAATTGCTCTGCCTCCCTAACTAAATAATTGGCAGGAACCACAATTATTTGTCATTTTCAAACACCCATAGAAGAGGGGGGAGGGGTGGAATTGCGATTTCGAGGGGTGCTGCTTCCATGAACTTTCAACCACATCTGATCAGGTAGCACTGCATTATTGCATCACGCGGTTTTGCTTCCTTGATGACCTGAAAAGTCTCTGCTCATCTTCTTCCTTCATTACTCCATTCCCAAGCTCTCAACCTCTCTCTACTCAACTTCCGCCAAAACAGACACACCCCTCCACTTTTGATCTTGTCACTCACACGATGGCAGAGGCTATGATTGAGGTTGCACTTGGCACTTTGAGTTCACTCATTCACAAAGAGCTCGTTTCGTTTCTGGGCGTCGATGAAGAAATGAGAGGGCTTTCAAGCGTACTGACTACAATCAAGGCAGTGCTTGAAGATGCAGAGGAGAAGCAACTCACAGACAAAGCTCTCAAGGATTGGCTGCGCAAGCTTCGAGATGCAGCTCACTTGCTGGATGATGTCTTGGATGAGATTTCAACACACGCCCTTTCCTTGGACTACCAAAACAAGGTACAAGGCTCTTGCCTGTACTCTTTCAATCCCGCTTATGTTAAGTTCCGTTACAAAATGGCCAAGAAATTGAAAGACATCAGTCGAAGGCTTGATGGAATTGCTAAGGAGAGGTCGAGCTTTCATTTACGCGAGGCGGTTCATGAGAGGAGGAATCAAGTCATGGAATGGCGGCAAACGACCTCAATCATTACCCAACCCCAATTCTATGGAAGAGACGCAGACAAGGAGAAAATTGTGAACTTTTTGATTGGTGATGCTTCTCATTTGGAGGACGTATCAGTCTATCCAATTATTGGTATTGGTGGTCTCGGGAAAACTACTCTTTCCCAACAAGTCTTCAATGACGAGAGGGTCGTTCATCATTTTGAGCTAAGAATTTGGGTATGTGTTTCTGAAGACTTCAATCTCAAGAGTCCGCTGGACATGACTGCAGAGATTCAGCACTAGAACCAATACAGAGAAAACTTCAAGAGGTGGTTGGAAGAAAAAGATATTTGCTGGTCTTGGATGACGTGTGGAATGATAACCAGGAGAAATGGGATAAGTTGAAATATGTTATGGCTTGTGGATCAAAAGGTGCTTCGATTCTGGTTACTACTCGTCTTGCAAAGGTTGCAGACATTACAGGAACAATGTCCCCTCATCAGTTATCATTGCTATCTACAGATGACTGTTGGGAACTCTTGAAACAACGAGCTTTTGGGCCACATAATGAGGAACGTGCTGAGTTAGTGGCCATAGGGAAGGAGATAGCAGAAAAGTGTCAAGGAGTGCCTCTTGCAGCTAAAACTCTGGGAAGTCTTTTGCGTTTCCAAAGTGACGAAAAAGACTGGCTCCATATTAAGGAAAGTGAGATTTGGAAACTACCACAGGAAGAAGATTCAATTCTACCTGCTTTAAGACTGAGTTATTTGAATTTACCGACAAAACTAAGACAATGTTTTGCCTACCTCGCGGTGTTCCCCAAAGATCAGCCTATGAGTAAGAGAAAGGTAATAGAACTTTGGATGGCTGATGGGTTCATTTCTACCCATGAAGGGTGTGAAGTGGAAGATGAGGGTGGTAGAGTGTGGAATGAATTATATTTAAGATCGTTTTTTGAGGATGTTGACATATATGATGATAACTTTAAGCTCAACAGGGATGGCGACACAAGATTCAAGATGCATGATCTTGTTCATGATTTAGCCCAATTTGTTATGGAGGAAGAATGTTGTAGTAGTGGGTTTGAGAACAGTCCACCTAGTGTAAGAACTCGTCATCTCTCATTTTCTGGCGATCGAAGATTTGAGAAACAATGGATATCTCATTTGCCCGATGTCAAATCCTTAAAGACATTGATACTTCTAGTTAATTATCGGCCTTTTCCTCCTTGTGATATATTTATGAAATGTTGTCACTTGCGGGCGTTTGACTTCCCAACTTTCCTTGAGGTTCCATCTTCAATTGGCCAATTAAAACATTTGAGGTACTTGAACCTTTCTAATGGTAAATTTAGGAGGCTTCCTCATTCGATATGTAGATTGTGGAATTTGAAGATTTTGAATTTGTCATTTTGTGGAAATCTCCAAATGTTGCCAAATCAGCTGAAGTGCTTAAAGTCTCTCCGTCATCTATATCTAGAAGGATGTGATTCATTATTCATATTGGCCCCTGAGATGGGTCAACTAACTTGCTTAAAGACCTTAAATATATATATTGTTGCTACACAAAAAGGGTTTTTAATGAAAGAATTAGGAAATTTGAAACTTGAAGGAACACTCCGCATCAAGCACCTGGAGAGAGTAACAAGTGTGATGGATGCCAAAAAAGCTAATTTGGCCTCTAAGCGCCTAAACAACTTGGAGTTGTCATGGAAAAGGAACCAACAATCCCAATCACAGGAAGATCAGGAAAAAATTCTTGAAGTTCTTCAACCTCATACGCAACTTAAAGCTTTGCGTATAAGTGAATATCTTGGTGCCAGACTTCCACAATGGAAGGTCAATCATACGCTAAAAGATTTATATCACTTGGAACTCAAGGAATGTATAAATCTTTTCTGCATTTCGTCCCTGGCGAATCTTCCATCTTTGAAGCATCTGAATTTGTCAGACATGGATAGCATGCTATATATAGATGATGGATCTTATGTTGATAGAGGCTTCCGAGCTCTGGAACATCTAACGTTGGAAAGGCTACCGAGCCTTGTAAAGTTATCAAGGGAGGATGTAGGCAGCATGTTCCCACGTCTCTCAAAGTTGGAAATCAGTCAGTGTCGGCAACTAATAAACTTGCCTTTCCTTCCTTCTGTCACTGAACTAAACATATTCGTGGCATGTAGCAGGGAGTTACTACTTTCAATTCAAAATCTGCCCAATCTTGAAAGTCTTCATATCTCTTGTTATGAAGAGGTGACTTCCTTTCCAGATGAGATGTTAGGAGGCCTTAAGTGCCTTAAAAGACTCAATCTTGACTGGCTTCCCGAACTTGAGGTACTCCCAACTGGACTCGCCAACTTAAAGGTACTTGAAGAATTGAAAATCTGGAGATGCAACAACCTTGAGATGATAATAGAGGAAGTGTTGCAAGGCTTGTGTTCTCTCAAAATATTCTCTATTTATAATTATCCTAGATTCAAATTGTCTGCGGGATTTCGACACCTTGTTTCCCTTGAAGATCTAACTATTGAAACATGCCCAAAGGTGGAAGAATTGCATGATGCTTTACAGCATATTGTGACCCTTCGATCGTTGTCTTTACGTGATCTCCCAAATCTGGCGTCCTTGCCTGACTGGTTAGGGAACCTTAGGTCGCTCGAGTCATTGAGAATAAGTACATGCCCCAAGTTGATGTCACTTCCGATGAGCACTCAGAGCCTTACAAATTTGAAATATTTGGAAATTAACAACTGTCCGGAGTTAGTAAAGAGATGTGAGGAGGAAACAGGGGCAGATTGGCACAAAATTGCTCATGTTCCAAATCGTGATATATATTAAGATGCATTTTTACTTATACCAAGGTCTGTTCTCCAATTTCCTTACATATACAATTTATGGCATTGCTTGGATCATGTTTTTTTCTTATCTTCAATCATGGGGGTTTTATTTCTATTTCTGAACAAAAAATGAATTCAAGATTATTATAATTTTATTTAATTTTTAATCAGGTTTTGAGTGGTTTTTTCTATTGGGTCCATACATTTTTCTCAATTATAAGCATTAGTATACATGCTCTTAATCTGTTGCTGACTAAATCATATATAAGTTGTCACAAAATACAAAATAAAAGAGTTTTCTTAAAAAAAGCTATGAAATGATGAAATATAATTTATTTATTATCAAAATAAAGAAAATTATTATGCTCATAATTGTTTGATCATCTACTAAGCTATTTCTCTTATATGGAGAAATAACTATAATTGGGAAAATTACAAGGACACGATGAAAAGAAAAAGGCTACAATGACTTAATAAAAATGAGATGAAATTACAAGAGGTCCATATTAATTTTCCTTGTTTTAAAGATGATACAGCATGTTTTAATAGGTCTTGAGGATATTCTTAAGATTGCAAATTTATTATGTTCCATATTTCATATTTTTCCATTTTTGAGAATCCAAACTATACCAGAATAGAGGGCATGACAATTTTTTCCTTTGGCAAGCTTTCATTTTTCCCCCCATCGTTTTTTTCTCATCAAATATTCTGAAACATGTGGCAGTGCGTGGTGAATATTATCACTCACAAAGTTCTAAAAGAACTCACAATCTTTTGAAGTGCTTGAGATAAACAACGGGAATAGGAGCTGAAAATTCCAGGTGAGATTACATTAACTTCATTTTCTTATCAAAATTCGGATATATTACAGTATTTTTCTACTGTATGTTGGGTTTGACTTTGGAATTGAGAAGTCTCTGCTTCTATATGTTCAGATATTTGCTGAAGACTGAGTTAGATTTCAGGGCTACTCTGGGGAAGCCAAGTTACTCAACCGACTGTAGATTGTGTCTCTTCCAGACAAATTTTAGAGTTGAAACATGAAGGTTCTGTTCCCTACTACTTTCTGTTGATGTCTAAAAATTTCACACCGCTGAGTTAGAAATTAAGTTTGGTCTGATCTTCTGCTATGGGACTTTCTTAACAAGTTGGGATCAGTCTATTATATATATATATATATATATATATATATATATATATATATATATATTGTTTTCTAGATTGTTCAGTTGCATTAGTCTGATGAGAAATCTTCAAAAATTTATTATTTTTGGTTGAATTGATTTATCTTCATGTTAAAAGAATTCATGGAATCAGATGTAATATAAAGAAACACATTCAAAGATGTTAATTACTCTGTTGTGAGCAAAGATTTATATCTTGTATAGCTTACTGATTGCAAAAACTGTGAGCCCCTTACACTATTAGGGAAACTACCATCTTTGAATAAACTAAATACATATAACAAGCTTTATGTGTAATCCTACATTGGTGATGAATCTTATGATGGGGAGGTTCCAAGAAGTTTCAGAGCTCTATAAGCTACCAAACCTCGTTAAATTATCAAAGGAGGATGGAGAAAACATGTTCTCTTGTCTTTCCATGATTGAACTAAGAAGAATACTAAAGAAAAGCAGCCAATCATTGCCGAGTTTAATTCATACTATATCTTCGCAGTCTACATTCCATTTGGTTTCGTTACAATGAAGATTTGACTTCCTTTTTATAAAACTATATTGGGATGAAGAGAAAAGTGAGGAAAAAATAAAGGGGAGAGGATATTAGAAAGGATAACTTCAAAAAAAAAAAACTTTTTTTTTTATGATGGAACGAGTGTCTGGCTTGATTTTTTGTTTTTTAAATAACAAGGCAAGCAAAAGCTTGATATTATGAAGCCATTTGTATTCACATATTCACCTATAAACCGAGACAATGAAAGGTTGGATGAGGAAGATATTGGTGATGAGGTGGAGAATGAAATGCATTAGAGATCATTTTTTTTAAAAAAAAATATTGAATACTATCATAGGGTTGGCCACGTTTGATGGCTCAATCTAATTCATAATCTTGCCCAATCTATAACAAAGGGTTTTTTCCAAGCTTATTAAGCCGAGACCGGTCAGTGAACCGGCCGTGGTACTGGGTTAAAAGTCAGTGGGTCAGACCAGAGTCAAAACGGAGCTAACCCGGGACCAAACCAGTGAGAAAAAAGCAGATCGGTTCACTACTCGGACCTGACTGGTTTCCTGCCCAGGTCGTCGGTTTCTGGGCCGGACCGGCCAGTCCGGATTTAATAACTCCGGTTTTTTCCCACAATATAAATGGCAAATTGGCAATGACACAAGTGATCCCTCTCTCTCTCTCTCTCTCTCTCTCTCTATATATATATATATATATATATATATATATATATATGACACAAGTGATCTCTGAAAGGACTGATAATCTCTCACTTTTTGGTCGTGGCCTTTCATTACATTTGCATCAAGAATGGTTGTCATAAAAAAAATCACTTTATCAAATTGATGAAACAAAAGCTATTTTGCTTCGCAATTGGCAAATATAAAAATGGCCACGTTAAAAGTCATTTCAAGGCCGTATTGATCAGGTTCAAAACACATGTTGAACATGACATAACCAATTTAAAAGTATCTGCCCTTGATGAAAACATTAAGATAACACTATAAATAAACGAAGCAGTAATTTAAAAGTATCTGGCCATGAAGAAAACATTGAGATAACACTAAATAAACAAAGCAGTAAGCACATAATCCCCGTGTCTAAATTTCCAAGCTCCAGTGCAAACAATGCTGGAGCAGTGAGAAGTGAGAACCCTAACAGAAGGTTGTTAGAATCCCATAAAATAAGGGATGTGTTCCCATAATATAAGGTATATGTTTCCATATAATAAGAGATATGTTAGGAAGCATGACTTGTATATATAAGCTTGTACATATGTGTGTCATTTAAGAAATTCAGTTCATTTCATTTCCTTCTCTTTGATTACATGGTATCAAAGCCTTAAGGTTCTTTGAAAATTTTCCAGATTCTGGCGAGAAATTTCCAGTTTCCGGTGACTACCTCCAGTTTCTGTTTCCGACAGCGTTACCCAGTTTTACGGCGGTGAAGATTTTCCAGATTCCGGCGAGAAATTTCCAGTTTCAAGCGACTACCTCCAGTTTCTGTTTCTGGCGACGTTACCCAGTTTTCTGGTGGAGGTACTGTTCTGCACTGTTTGGTACTATTTCAGACTATTTTGGTTGTTCATCATTTCGACTTTTTCCGGCGGAGTACTGTTCCGGTACTATTCGACTTCCCAATATTTGTTTCCAGTTTCCGACTGCGTACTATTCTGAACTGCTCCTCGAGTACTGTTCATCGGTACTGTTGGGCACTGTTCATCGGGGGTACTGTTTTGCACTATTTCATTTGGTAATATTTGGCACTTTTCACCGGTACTGTTTGACACTGTTCATCACAGTACGGTTAGTGGTTTCTGCTTTATTTCTTGAATCTTATTTTTTGTTTAAGGGTGTTTACCTTTAGTGGTTGCTGTTACATTTGGTTAGAGGATCTAGAGGCCCTCATTTGCTCTATTTGTGGTATTCTTTTGGAATTTGTGATACTTCAAGATTTTTATTGCGATTGTTTGTTAAGTTTCTATGGCTAAATCTAAGACTCCTGACTTATTGCCTATGTCTGCTAAGATTACCTTCTCCTTATTGAACTGGACAAATTATAATGATTGGAGCACCACTGTTAAGATATATATTATGAGTATTGAGAAAGAGGGACATTTAACTGATGACCCCCCAGTGACAAAGAACAACTGGTGACTTGAAAACGGGCTGATGCTAGGATCTTGTTTCATATTAGAAATTCTATTGAACCTCACATCTTGTCTTCCGTCAGTCACTGTACTACTGTTAAGGAAATAATGAATTATCTGGAATTTATGTTCTCTGGTAAAGGGAGCCTTACTCGAGTTCACGAAGTTTGCAAAGGTTTTTATCGTTCTCAACAGCAGGGCCATCCATTGAAAGAATTCTTTTTGGACTATAAGAGGTTGTATGAGGAAATGAAAGTCCTCATGTCTCCACAGGCTGGCCTTGAAACTCGCATTAAGAATATGGAACTACAGGCTAGTATTGGTTTTCTCGAAGCTCTTAATCCATCCTTTGAGACCATTCGCTCTCAGATTCTGTCAAGTCAGGAACTTCCCTCTCTTGACGATGTGTTTGCACGAGTCCTTCGTGCTAATGGTATGTCTCGTCTTTCTGTGGATCCCCTTCCGAGTGCTCTAGCTGGTCGAGGTCCTTTTGATAGTAAGACTTATAGCTCCAAACAGGGATCTAGTACCCCGGCCACGACTTCTACTGGAATTATCTGTAATTATTGTAAGGAACCTGACCATATCAAGAAATATTGTCGTAAGTTACAAAATAAACAGCAGCGTGATCAGCAGCGTGGTTCTGCTTATGTGGCTCAGATTTCTGAACTATCAGCCTCTAGTTCACCATCTATCTCAGCCTTATCTACAGGTACTCTGCCTTCTGGTCTTGCTACCACTTCCTCGAAGTGGATCATTGATTCCGGTGCTACTGACCACATGACAGGTAACCATCGTTTGTTTTCATCATATGCCCCCTATTCTAACACATCCTCCATCTTCGTTGCCAACGGTTCCCCCGTCCGTGTCGTTGGCTCAGGCACTGTTAACCCCACCCCCTCCATTTCGTTATCTTCTGTTCTTAATATTCCTGATCTCACATTTAATCTTCTGTCTCCCAGTAAACTGACTCGTCATTTGAATTGTTTTATCTCATTATTTCCTGACCATTGTTTGATTCAGGATCTGTTAACGAAACGTATTATTGGTAGAGGTTATGAATCTGGTAGCCATTACATTCTAGATGATCCAGTACCACGTTCTGTTGCATGTTCTGGTGGATTGTCTCCTCTTGAAGTTCATTGTCGTCTCGGTCATATGTCTATTTCATCTCTAAAGAGGTTATATCCTCAGTTTTCGTCTGTGTCTACTTTAGATTGTGAGTCGTGTCAGTTTTTCAAACACCATCGTGTTCATTTGGCACCGCGAGTCAATAAACGGGTTGCATCCCCCTTTGAGTTAGTCCATTCTGATGTTTGGGACCCTTGTTCAGTGTAATCTCAAACTGGTTTTCGTTATTTTGTCACGTTTGTTGATGATTTTTCACGAACCACTTGGCTTTATTTAATGAAACAGCGCTCTGAATTGTTCACTCATTTTCAAAATTTTTGTGCTGAAATTCAAACTCAATTCAATACTCCTGTGAAAATCCTTCGAAGTGATAATGCAAAAGAATATTTTTCCACCCCGTTCACTGATTACATGCATCGCCATAGTATCCTTCACCGATCCTCATATGTTGATACCCCTGCTCAAAATGGTGTTGCTGAAAGAAAAAATCGACACCTTTTAGAAACTGCTCGAGCTCTCATGTTTCATTCTAGTGTTCCTACACCTTTTTGGGCTGACGTCATGTCTACAGCATGCTTTCTCATCAATCGCATGCCTTCGGCAGTTCTTAATGGTGACATTCGATATTCTACCTTGTTCCCTACCACTAAGCTATTTCCTATTGATACAAAAATCTTTGGCTGTGTTTGTTTTGTTCGGGATGTTCATCCTAGTATCAGTAAACTTGATCCCAAGTCGTTAAAATGTGTCTTCCTTGGTTACTCTCGCGTCCAGAAAGGATATCGGTGTTACTCTCCTGATCTCTGTCGTTATCTTGTGTCTACTGATGTCACCTTCCATGAGTCCTCTTCTTTCTTCAAGTCTTCAGTTTTCTCTAAATCTCCCTCCGTCAGTGATACGTCAGATGATTTCTTGGTTTATAGTGTGCCACCAGTTCAGGTTGTTCCTGATATCAGCAATGAGACTAATGCTACCAATTCTACACCTCTACTAGTAGATACTTCGTTGTCAGATTCGCTCCCTGCATCCCTAAATCCTCCAATTCCCAACCCTGACCCACTTATGCCTGATCCAGTCGCTGACCCATCTAGTGACCTACCTATTACTCTCCATAAAGGTATCCGTCCTCATTGCCCCCTAAAACGTTATGTTGATTGCACCTATCTATCTCTCACTATGTCTCATACGAGCACTTATCTCCTACTTCCTTCTCTCTTGTAGCCACCCTTGACTCCATCTCCACCCCTACCACCCTTCAACAAGCCTTAGCTCATTCTGGTTGGCGTGCAGCAATGGAAGAAGAGATGATGGCCCTTGACAAAGCTGGTACCTGGACTCTTGTTGATCTACCTTATGGGAAGAAGGTCATTAGGTGTAAATGGGTGTTTGTAGTTAAGACTAAGGCTGATGGTTCCTTGGGACGTTCAAAGGCTCGGCTTGTTGCAAAAGGTTATGCTCAAACCTATGGTATAGATTACTCTGAGATTTTCTTTCCAGTTGCTAAGCTCACTTCCATTCGTCTTCTTGTATCTCTAGCAGCCACCTATCGTCAGGATTTACATCAGTTGGATGTTAAAAATGTTTTTTTGAATGGTGATCTCCTTGAGGAAGTTTATATGGATCAACCACCTGGTTTTGTTGCTCAGGGGGAGTGTGGGAAAGTGTGCTATCTCAGAAAGTCATTATACGCTCTGAAACAGAGTCCGCGTGCCTGGTTTGATAGATTTTGTAATGTGGTTCAGAAGTTCGGATTAAGTCAAAGTAAGAGTGATCATTCTGTGTTCTATCAGCAGTATCATGCAGGCATGATTCTTTTAGTAGTATATGTTGATGATATTGTGATTACTGGGAGCAATATCTCTTGAATCTCAGAACTTAAAGTCTTTCTTAACTCCCACTTTCAGACAAAAGACTTCCTTGGCATTGAAGTTTTAAGAAGCAAGAAGGACATCCTTTTAACTTAGCGAAAATATGTTCTTGATCTCTTAAATGAGACTGTAAAGCTTAGAGCTGCACCAAGCAGCGTTCCCATGATATCGAATCCGTTCCTAGATCTTAATGAGAGCATGTTTGATAAGCTACCTGATGACTTGAAGAAGAAGATTGATCCAGAGAAACTGAAGCCTTTTGCATTTCCTGAGAGATATAGAAGACTCATTGAGAAACTGAATTATTTGACAGTAACTCATCCTGACATAACGTTCTCAGTCAGTGTACTTAGTCAATTTATGGCATCTCCAACAGTGGCACAGTAGGAAGCCTTAGAACATATCTTATATTATTTGAAGAGTTCCCCAGGTCGTGGCATTCTCTATACAGATTATGGGCACACTAAAGTTGAGTGCTTCTGTCATGCGGATTTTGCAGGATCTAAAACTATAAGACGGTCCACTACAGGTTACTGTGTGTTTGTTGGTGGAAACTTAATATCTTGGAGAAGTAAGAAGCAAGGTATTGTGTCAAAATCAAGTGCAGAAGCAGAATACAGAGCCATGTCACAATCGGTACAAGAGATTGTATGGGTAATTCAACTTATGAAGGAAGTAGGCGTCCTATCAACATTGCATGCGAAGCTATGGTGTGACAATAAAGCAGCATTACATATAGCATCAAACTCTTTGTTCCATGAACGTACAAAGCATATTGAAATTGACTGTCACTTTATTCGTGATAAGATTAAAGAGAATATTATATCTACAGGACATATGCAATCAAACGATCAGATGGCAGATCTTCTAACGAAAGCCTTAAATGGGACACGGGTTGAATATCTTTGTAACAAGTTGGGCATGATTAATATATATGCTCCAACTTGAGGGGGAGTGTTAGAATCCCATAAAATAAGGGATGTGTTCCCATAATATAAGGGATGTGTTTCCATATAATAAGGGATAGGTTAGGAAGCATGACTTATATATATAAACTTGTACATATGTGTGTCATTTAAGGAATTCAGTTCATTTCATTTCCTTCTCTTTGATTACAAAGGTGAAACAAGCTCTAATCAGTGATACAATATGATAAATGATCCACGACGTGATCTGGATGGCAATTCTCAATCTTCTTCTCTTTCTGGAGGCAGACCACAAGGCAGGAGCATTTTCTGCACACTAAACAGAACTTGTCTAATAAGAAATGCAACAACTAATTCATTTAGGATGGATACTGGGGACAAAATTTGTTGTCACTCAATAGCTTGAATTATATAACAGTTAGTAACTTCAAAAGATCAAACACCATCATAAGATGCTGATAATAGTTACTACATTTGGTCTTAAACATAAGACTCAGTTAATTTTTTTAGAGAGATTGAAGAAACTAAATAAATTGCTTTAAAGTATTGATTTTTATTGTTTTCCTCCAAACTAATTGCCTGACTTATAAAATGATTTAGAATCTAATTATATACAACATATGTTATGGTTAAATAATTTATTTAGCTTCCTTAATTTTTTTTTAAAAAAGTCAACTGACTTATATGTAGGACCAAAGGTAGTATATGATAACAATATATAATGGCCAATGAGCTAATAGCTCATATGACACCCACAATGAGCTTTATGTATTCAATCCCTACTCATGCCCCTTTACCTGCTGCCTGTTCCTATAGCATTGGCTTCATTTGTAACAAGAAGGAATCATTACACAACATTTAACAAATCAACTCACTACTACAATTTGATGCGATTGTGGATCCATTTTTAAAACCTATATTAAAGTCGCATGCCAAAATATGCCAATATTAACCTCAATCAAATAACTTATCATTAGACCAGGATGGTTTTTTAAAA
The DNA here is from genome assembly GCA_037074505.1 of Albizia julibrissin. Lineage (NCBI taxonomy): Eukaryota > Viridiplantae > Streptophyta > Magnoliopsida > Fabales > Fabaceae > Albizia > Albizia julibrissin. The sequence goes on along the minus strand of CM073488.1, from coordinate 34,936,018 downwards.
AATTATCAAAGTTCCTGTTTATTTACATGTACCTAATAGTCACTTTTGGCTTGTTTTCCTTAATTTAATGCTTCTTTGAAATGCTAAAACACAATATAAGTTCCGTAAGAGCATATACAAATCATCTAGCTACTCAAATTTCTTAAAGACACAAAAAGTGTCAACTAATGCCTCCTTCTCCTTGTATCTTTTTTTTTTTTTATAACAACCTTCTCCATGTATATTTTACTTCACCATGTTATCAATTCATCTACATGTGACTTTGAATCCTCAAGAATTCAGGTAAACTAATTCACAATAGAATTGATGCCATTTAATGAGATGTAATGCTGTAACAAGCTACCAATATGCAACATCAGTCCATAAAACCAAAAGACCCTGTCAAACAATGGCCATGTACAGACTTAAATGAAGAAAATTCTGTTTCTTCTGTGAAAAAGTAGAAAACATAAGTAAAAATCTCAAAAAAAAAAAAACACACACACACACACACACGCCGCAGGCTGATATTCTGTTTCCACTAATAACACGACGGCAATAAAAACCCAATGGCCAAATTCAGACTAAGGCATAATTTACACAGCAAACTAACAAACACATTGAAAGGGGGAAAGGGAGAGAAGACAAAGAACCTGCATGAAGCTGTAACGTTCTCTTCCAATCGATTCATTTTCAGCAATAGCAAAGTATGCCAATATAGGGAAGTGGCCAACATATGATGCATAGCTATCACGCTGAATGTTCACTGCCCACTCACTGTCATCGAAGGAGAATAAAACGAGAGAGAGAACAAAAGAATTAAAAAATACGAAGAGTTCAGGAAGAAAACTTGATAAGGAAACGAATTCAAGGAATAAGGACTCACAATCGACTTAAATCCGCATGGCCAGTTCCAACATATTTAGCTTGGAGATGCTCAAGTTGGGAATTGATGTTAAACCTATCACTCGCCCGCATCGTAATAGGAGATAGAAATGAGGGGAATTTCAAGTATTCGACTGTAATTCATAGAGTTCGAGGAGGGAAAAAAATCTGGGGATTTTTACTACATGACACCACTAAGATTTTCCAGAAAAAACAAAAGGCAATCCTCTTAACTGGCTGGAGGAAAAAACGAAGAAAGAATTGAGAGTTTATGCAGAACTGATACCTGCATATTGCCTCAGGCCTCAGAAAACACAAATCGTAGTGAATGGTCGATGAGCACGACGAACGCCAAAGGGACGGGTCCCTATTCTGTGCTCATCACAGTGATGAGCAACAGAGCAAGTGATAAGAATAAAATCTGAACCGTTTAAACTTAAAATGTGCTCCGCAAAGGGACCAACCTCAAACCGGGAAAGAAATTCTTCAATCCCCAAAAGTCCTTTCTTTCTCTCTCCTTTTTCTTTTATTTAAAACATTTGTAGTTTGCCCAAACCGACCTAATACTGGGTCGGGCATGGAGGCTTAACCCGACTCTAAATAATTTATAATAAAATAAAAGAAACTTTAAAAAATTAATTTTATCTATTCAAAAGATATTTTCTAAAATTTATTTCATGATAAAAATTATATTTTATAAAATAGTGAATTCTAGAAATTATATAATACTTTTCACAAATATTATCAATTAAAAATTTTAAATAAATTTAAAAATGTAATCTTAAATAAGTCTTTGTAAAATTGATTTATAATCTAAAATGTATTAAGAAAAACAATCATTCATAAAAAAAAATACAATATACACATCAAGTTGGGTTAGGCTGATAATTCTTTCTAAGGATAAAATTAATCATATCAAGTTACTTAACTATTCAAACACTTTTAACTTCCACCCTTTTTATGTAATGTTACTATGGATATGAATTGCACTTTTGTTGGTTCTATACAACAAAATAACTGTCGCTGAAAATTTCACTACATATTTAACAAATTATAAAATACCAATTATATAATTCCATAATATTAACATATCGAGCACTGCCCTAAGGTTACAAATAGGAGTGAATCTACAGCCTACCACTTACAAAAAAATTCTTATGTCACTAGGCTACAAGATAATTGGTATTTAATATGATAATACATGATAATAATTGTGGCTCAAATTCAACCATGGAAGTAAATAAGTGTTTGTTTAAAATAGTGATTGGAATCTTCAAAAATAGCTTTTTAATTGTGATTTACGGTATACAAAGTAAATATGTAAGAAGAGTGTTGTCTCGACTTACATACATAAATACTTTTAGGATCCCCAATTATAATCTCAAACATACTTTTTGACATTCGTGCAAAGGTAAATTGAAGAATATACACACTGCCTATGGACCCAATCTCAATGTTGAGTGGAATTTCCTGTTTTCAGCTTAAATTTTGAACCAAAAGAAAATGTTAACCTTATTTGTTTTGGAAAATTAAATATTCATTTCATACAATCTTATTTACAGGTTCCTCCGCACAGATCATCACATTATTCAACAAAACTAAATACAAAATCAACAATCTTCTTCCTTCAAGATCATCTGATTAAAATGCCAATGTTGTGGGCGAGCAACTATCGACGCCGCAAGCCAAGATGTCTCTGTAATCCCTGGATATCTTGAAAGAGTCGTAAACTTGTCCATCACTGCTCTTCTTGTACTCAAACAAGAGGTTAGAATGATCAAATGCTGTAAGTTTGACAAATCCAAAGTCAAGATCTTTAAATATGCTCCATTTGGTGTTTATGGGGGCAAACTCTGCAAGTGCTGCTCCTCCTCCACCAACCACCACATGTATTGTCCCATTCAAGTAGCCCTTGTAATTGTTCTTCTCTTTACTGGTGCAAATATTCTGAATCATAAAATGTTTCATTAAATTTTGAAAAGGGACTAATGGGTAAGAGTCTTATAAATAGGACTGGAGTGAGTATAAAATGTCGTACCTCATATATGGGGCATGTTCTTTCGTAGTTATGGACATGTCCATACATGGCTATGTCAACCTTGTACTTTTGCCAGAGGATTTGAAGGTCCTCTCTTCCCATTGGCTCCTCAAAAGATCCTTCTTCTACGTAAAAACTAGCCGAAGAATATCCCAGAACACGATGAGCAAGAAATATCAACCATGGCTGTTTTTGTCTGTCAGCTGATGCTAGACAGTGCTCAATGAATTTGTACTGATCTGATCCTTTTCTCCAATCATGTTCTGTGTCTGCTATGCAGAACCTGAACATCCCATAGTCAACAGAGTACCTGGCCAAAAGCAAAAAAGCACCAGTTTCAGAGATTCCCCATAGAAAAATGAGACCAATGTCATTAAATTTAATCCAACTTGAAGCAGAAGAAAACATCTTTCATTCCCTAGTACGTGTATGGAAAATACATATTTGATATCCAAATAAAATGGAGAAACACAGTGAAAAGTCCCTTTTTAAAAAATTTTATTCGCCAGAAGGGCATGATATGCTTTTATATATAAAAAGTACTAGTATTCTGAAAGATTTTAAACACAACAAGTACGTTATTCGAATTCAGATCCTTTTTGCCAATAAAATTTTCAAACACAGATTTTTCATCAATTTTCCCAAGAAAATGCATATTACCTCCAGATTACATCTACATGGCAGATAAGTGAAGTTAACCAATCAACCATCACTAAAGTTAACACAGCTGCAAATGCAATACATAGTTTGTTCTATGCAAAAAAAGGTTGATGTTAAAATATATAATACCAGAATTTTTCTCTGTTCACAGTAGGAACATAAAACATAGTTTGAGACAATACACCACATTCTCCTCCAGAATCCATGTTTCCATAAAAAGATCCACTTCCCGGCCAGTCGCGCTCGTGGTTGCCACTGAAGCAAATATAACAGGGGCGGTAAATAAAAGAAGCTGAACCCCAGAAACCATTGAGAACTAAAATGCATGCATATTGTAACAGACCTAGCTATCATGTAAGGCACAGTTGATGCAATGGGCTCAATCTGTGCAGTAAACTGATCCCACTGTGAAATGTATCCATTTGCATAGCATAAATCACCAATGTGAAAGATTATATCGATGTCCTTCAAGTCGCGAATGATTTGCTTTGTGGTGTTGAGTGATCCAGGCTGGAAATTGTTGTATTCGTTAGAACCATCAGCTTCCGCCTGATCGTGGGAAAATCAAATCGAAACATAAGATAACAATAAAATGAATAACATCTTTTCTTGGAAAGAATATTGGCAATGTAAAACAGAATAGTATGACATGTAAGAAAAAAGTAACCTATCCTCCTAGTGGAGCAAAAACTATTTGAGATCCAAATAACTAAATAATCTCATCCATGTATGTTACATACACCGAAATGGTTTGTATTCAGATAAAAAAATGAATTTCCACAAAAAAAAAAATAAACAGAAAAGAAAACCTTTCCCAAGTCGCCAAATATGACTACACGTTGCAGTGAATCTTGCCCTGGGAAAGGAGGTGCTTTGAACTGGTATTCTTGACTCCAAACAATTGTACCATCAAATAATCTATGTCCAAGCCTGTATGTGTACCTGAAAAATAGTAAAAACGAAAGTGCAAGTATCATGTACATTGAACTCCTGCAAATAAATTTGCAATGTTATCTATCATTCGCAGCACAAGTCAATATTTTTAGCTGCAGTAATAATCAACCAATAAAGACTTTGATTTCTTACTAAAGAAAGTCATGAAGGATAAAGAATAAAAGAGGCGCTGAGTTACTCAAAATTCACACGTTATTCCCATAACCATCAGTAAATGGATCTCATCAAAAAAATTTTGATCAAGTTATCTGAGATATGTTCTGTTCTTCATTTGATATCAACTCATTTTGCATCAGTCATTTTTTGGTTTTTGCCTACAAGTTACTATGATTTAACAGAAACACTGCAAATTAATAGCATACCTTTTGTTGGGCCATAAATCCTTCAGAAAACTAGTGTGTATGAATCCAGGGTCACGCCATCCCACAGATCTTGCTGGTGCACCTAATATAAGTATGTATATGTAGATGAATTAGATTTTTCACGCCATTTTCTGATTAGACAATCCCTTTCCTTGGTTAAATGAAAAACTGAATTCAGCTAGCTAGCTTTTGAAATGACTAAAATAGTTTTCTTTTTTTGCATTGCTTTATGCCATCAAGGATAAAAAGATGGTTTTCCTTTGTAAAAGGACTTTCTTATCTGACTCTCAAACAAGTAAACATCACAAAGTTTACAATTGAATGTTGCATGAAAGAATTGCATACCACACATGGTATTACGATCGAAAGTCAGTGTCCCGGCCGGAGATGCCACACGGTCTCCACCTTCGACACCCCACTCTACAAAAGGCTCAGCTTCATTGATCCCATATCCACTTGTCCATGTTACAGTTATCTGGTAAAAATGTGAAGATTTTGAGCTGCACATTCATATGCTAATAGCATTGCAAAGAAAGATTTTGAGTTGCAATTAAATGAACATTTGTTGCACCATAAGAGTAGACATTAAAATTAATAGAGAGTTATTCTTACCTCATTCCAACTTTTCCCTTGTGCTAGTCGTGGATATACAGGAGCATTTGGATTCACAAAGGATATTTTGTTTGAAACTGCAACTAGTCTGGGCTGTTAATAGAAAAGGAAAGACAGAATTCTAAATGTAACCAATAATACTTCAAAACTCTCAAAACATTATGCTTACAATTAACAAACAAAGTAAAAGTAAGCAAACAAAAGGATTATTTACAAAATATAGTTGACAACAGAAACAAGAAAAGAAAAAGGATGAATTCTTAAAACATACATTTGACAAACCACCCGTAAACAGAGCAAAAGAGAAGTCATATCTTTGATTAATCAGCTGAAGCTTCAACAAACCTTTTCCTGTGTATTCATACTCCTTACTGGAGAAATTTGCATAGTGAAACTGTAAAAAAGAAAAGGAAAAAGACAATTTCATATCAAACCTCACAAACCACCTCCTTATCAACAATAAAAGAAAGAAAAAAATGAGTGTCTTGTGTTACTTGAACCTTAATAGGCGCAGAGCATAAGAATGGAGGACCTGCCATTCTGTTTTCCCCAGGACAGATAGAAGAACTGGACATTGTGAAATGAAATTAATTCCAATTAATGCATCTACACTATTAGTACCCCAATTATATAAATATAAAATCCAGTTGACATTTTTAGGAGAGATTAAAGAAGCCAATTAGATTAGTTTTGAGTATTTATATTTATTGTTTTTTTTTAAACTAATTAGTTTCATTTATAAACTAATATATAATCTAATCATACATAACATATAACATATGATATTATTAAACAACTTATTTAACTTCTTTAGTCTCTAAAAAAAATCAAGTGGGTCTTATATTATATTAACAAAGGCTTAGTAATTTATTAGGCTAAATTCTACCTGAAATTTGCAGGGGAAAATACTCCGATCCAATCATCACTTGATGGTTTTGAATTACTGTATTCCAGTTTAATCCATTCTGTATCTTGCCCCTGAAACAGTGAATTAAGGGGGGGGGGGAAATCCCAAATCAGCTTTTGCAACATATTATTTTAGTAAAATCTCAGTTTAGAAAATTAAAAGCTTACCCTTAATCCAAGGACATTGGGAGTAGCTTTGATATAAGCATGTTCATCAAGAGCAAATATTGTCTTATGAATGGCAACTTTAGAGAGCGGCTGGTGTTCATCGGACATTACTTTCTGAAAGTTTGCAAGAACCAAAAGAAGCAAAACCAGAAAGACAACTTTTGACTTCTCGAACCAACCCATTGTCTGAAATACAAAAAAAACGCAAAGATTTGACTAAAACCAATGACTCCCTGGATCAAATAACAGTTTATATGAAGGAGGATTTTGGAATGCCGGAAAAAAAGAAAACAGAGGCGGAAATTAACTTTGGGAGAGAACAGAGTTGAAATGACATACTCAAAACATGTATCCGAAGAAGCACAGAACAAGAAGAAACCTTGTTGACAGTAGGATACTTAGAGTTGCCGAATTCGATTGTCAACTTCAAAAAGTTTGATCTTTTGATTTTTTTTTAGGAGTATCTACGGAGAAGATTCCCCTGAAGCCCTCAAATCTCTTCCGTGGACTGTCTATTTCTTTCTTTGATTTGTTATTTCGGCGCTGATTTACTGGAAATTATTTTATCAAGAAAATATCACGTTGGATCCGGATTTTGCTGGAGGTCCATGTTTCGTGCGTATAAAAAGAAATTATAAACTCGGGAGAGTGGTCTTACAAAAACCTCGTATATTTACTCAAAGTCAAAATAGTACTTAGAAATTAGAATACAGCTCACAACAAAATATACAAGTGAGTGGCATTGTGCTGACCAAAACAAAATCCTCCCTTGCGCCTAGTTTGGTATGTGACACTGAATTTTGATAGATTGAAATTAGGATTAGAAATGGGACTGAGATTGATGCTTTAAAAATATGTTTGATACGAAGTAATAGTTGGAGGGAATAATTTCATTAATCTTATTTAATAAATAGTCATTAATTACGTCATTAACAAGAAAAAAACAGAGAGAGTGATTATGCAATGTTTTGAAATCCGGACCGGTCGTTAAACCGGTCAGAGTACTCGGTTAAGAGTCAGTGGGTTAGATCGGAGTCAAACCGGAGCTAAATCGGGGCCAAACAAGTGAAAAATTGAATATTTTAGACTTATTAATATGAAATTCTAAAAGAAAATTAAAAAAATTAATTTTTTTAAAAAATGGTGGATTTGACCAGTTTCCGGACTGGACCGGTTTTACGGCGATTGGCCGGTTCTCTGTCCGAACCGGTCGGTCCGGTCCGGGTTTCAAAACCCTATGATTATGTGAGAGAGATTGATTCTTGGTTAAAATCAAGGGTTATTTTTGTCCAAAAAATATTTTAATTAAGGATATTTTTGTCTCTACAGTTTTGCAGTTCAGGGATTGAAAACACAATACCAGGGGGGAGGTAGCTTTGCAGCAATCTCACTTTCGTGGTATTCTTAATCCCTAGTTATCTGTAGTCCCTCATACCAAACGATATATTTTGACTCAATCCCTGATTCAATACCAGTCCCTACCCCACAATGCCTCATACCAAACAGGGCCTTAGTACTTTGTACTTACTTTATAAAAAATTTGTTTACAGAGTTTATTTTAGTCTTAAATATAACATACATTTTATATTTTTATTAATATTTTTTAAATTTATTCTTATTGATGCCCCTCAATAATAATTAAAGAGAAGAATAAATTAAAAAATAATAATTAGGGTGTTTTAAAAAATACATGTCATATTAAAATATTCAACTAATTTTCTTGATCTGATTAAATTAAATAAATATATCTTATATTAAGGACATGAGGAAGTAAAATTGAGTGGCAAATGGCAATGGCATTAAATTGCATGGGTCTATTTTTTTCTAAATTTGTAGTCACTGTGATGTGGCTTATCATAAATTAAATATAATATAAATATAATAAAGAAAATTGCTAACAAATACCAAATACTGAAATTAATTGTTAATTGCCACCTACAAACAAAAGGTACTGAACTGTTATTAATATTGGACATAGAAAGATAAAAATACCCTTAGTTTGATGACACAATTGCTTAAAAAAAAACAAACACAAACACAATTGTATTGAATGGTGGGGAGAAACAGTTCTTTATTAGTTTCATAGTTTTCGTTCTCAGCTACTTCACCATTGAAGCTTCTCCTTGTCCTTCTGGCTTCTGAAATCCCTCATCGCCGTCACCTTCTCCGACCATACATTACCATCATTCCACAACAGATTTTTTCAATCGATTAACATTTTTATTAATTTCTTGAATAATCTTCATAGTCGTCGAGCTCTTACTCATCAAGCTGCTACAATAATCATCGTCGGGGCTTCCCTTGCATCTAGAACTCCTTGGAATTATCGAAATCGCAGCGTTGCTGGAGAAGGTTAGATATGCTTCAAACTTAGGGTTTCTAATAGAATCAATTTTGCGTCTAACTATATTTCCTCTACTTCATCTTTTCTTGCTTTTATTTGTGCCATCATTTCGTAGTTCCAGTCGATTTAGGTGAAATTGCTTAGTTTGAATTCTTTGCTTCATATAGTTAGTCTTCAATGCTCTGAAATATATTTCAATACTCATATTTCAAAAAGTGTTCAGTGCCTATTTGATAGAAGGTAAAAAAGCAAAAGGCATAACTGGGACCATAATTCTTATGGTGGTGGGGTTAGCACAGCATGTTTGTTAAAAATAATTTTAAAAGCAAAAATTGTGCTCACTTTGTTTCACTTCAATAATTTGTTTTTATTTTAACAAAGACCGAGTCCACTTGGCAAATCTTATTTTGTTATTTTTTGGATGCTTGAATCATCATTTATATTTAGTTTATGTAGAATTCCTAATAGTGTCAATTGTGGAGTCATTGAACTATGGATTGAGTTGTTATTGTGTGATGGCATTATTGATTGTCAAAATTGTTGTACTTTGCTATTAAGTGTCATTGCTGTCACATTTATGAGCTAATAATTTGTCACTGTGAGAGTGTAGTGATTTTGCTTCCTATTGTTGCTACTATTGGATTAAAATTTCTAGAACTAGGTTTGCAAAATGAGTGGAAGTATTGATGTCATATATGGTTCAAGTTGCTGTGATATTGGCTCTCATAAACTTTGTGAAAGTGTTGTCCTGCTACTTGAATTTTTTACTGTGATAAAAAGAAATCTGGAACTAGAATTCGGAATATGTTTGTCACTTAATGCTAAGATTTTGAAATTAAGTTGTCTTGTTTGCTCGAATATGCTGCATCATTTTAAGTTGTCAGATTTGAATTGAGATCGTGCAAGAATTTGCTATCTTTATTTATTTAGATCTTATGGCTGGTCTTTTGGAAGTACATGTGTGTGTTGTTATGATTTTCAAAAATCTTGAACTAATTGGTTATTTCCTTGTCGTATATCTGCTGCCTTGAGTGTTCATGACTAGTTGAATTTAAGTTTTCCATACTTGCATAACTCTCAAATTAAAAAAAAATGCATGTTGAACTGAATCTGAGTTATTGCTGCTAAAATCTAGCACTCACGTGAATCTGTGCTACTATGTTACTCCAAATTTTAAATCCATTTTTGAAACTCATATTGTATCTAACAAAAATCATCACATCATGCATTGCTAACTTTTTGTGATTTATTCTCACACCTGAATTATGATCTATATGGACATAAGCCTGAATTTAGTTGTCGTTTTGGTCTTATTCAACAGCAGACAATGGGTGAGTTAATGTTTTGCTATTTTATTTTTGTGTAGATGGGACTGTGGCATGTATGTTATATATTAGCTGCAAATGTGGGAAAATCTTAGAAGGCATGAGTGGAATGGTTTCACAATGCTTAATATGAGTACATTTTTCACTAAATGTTACAATATAATTGGATTTGACTGAAAAATTTTTTGTTCAAGAAGATATGGATCAAAAGAGGGTGGATGTGGTATGGTGGCTAGTTACTCATGCGAAGAACAAATAACTTGAAGCAATAATGCATAGCATTGAAGTTTGGAGAGCTAACAAGAAGAAGACAAAGTAGTTTTTTTTTTCATTTACAGTGTATCTACACTAGTTGGTAGTAAAGATTTTTTGACATGTACATAACGATTGTATGTCGTTTTTCAACAACACACACACACACACATAGACGACTTTGTTAAACAAGCATGTATGTATGCAATTTACGCGTTTTGCATTAGATCTTCCAAATGTTGATAAAGTCTTCCATACGTGCAATGAATCTTTCATACGTGCAAATAACCCTCTGTATGTGTAAAAAGTCTTCCATACGTGCAAACAACAATCTCTGTGTGGAAAGGATGTTCCTTGTATGTTAAGCATCTTCACTATGTGCCTGTTGGTCATCTATCATATGTGTAAAAAATCTTCCGTTATGTGCAATGATTTTCCACCTATGTGTAAAGAATCTTTCGTTGTGTGCAATGATCTTCCACCTGTGTGCAAAGGATCTTCCGTTATGTGCAATTGATCTTCCACCTGTGTGCCCAAGGATCAATCACGATATGTGCAAATAATCTTCTATGATGTGCAAAGGATCATCCGTTGTGTGCAATTAATCTTCCACATGTGCAATATGTCTTTCATGATATGCGAAGGTTCTTCTCTTACCTGCAAAGGATGTTGCACATGTGCAATTTATCTTGCATGACGTGGAAAGCACCTTCTGCGTGTGCCTAACGATCATCCATCATATGCGTAACGGATCAACCACGATATGTGTAAAGGATCTTCATGATGTGCAAAGGATCATCCGTTGTATGCAATTCATCTTCCACATGTGCAATATGTCTTCCATAATATGCAAAGGTTCTTATTCCCTTACGTACAAAGGTGGTGCATATGTGCAAAAAATCTTCCATGATTTACAATGGATCATCCGTTATGTGTAATGGATCTACCCTTATATGCAAACTATCTTCCTCATATGCAATGTATCTTCCATGATGTGCAATGGATAAACCGTTATGTGCAATTCATCTTCCACATGTGTAATATGTATTCCATGATATGCAAAGGTTCTTCTTCCCTTACGTGCAAAGATGTTGCATATGTGCAATGTATCTTCCATGATATGCAAAGGATCATTTGCTTTATGCAATGGATCTACTCTTATGTGCAAACTATCTTCCACATGTGCAATGTATCTTCCGTGATGTGCAAAGGATCATCCGTTGTGTGCAATGGATCTACCCTTATATACAAACTATCTTTCACATGTGTAATGTATCTTCCCTGATGTGGAAAAAGACCTTTGTATCTGAGGGTATGCCGTTGATTTCATACACTAGACCCTATGTGCAACAGACCATCCATGATCTATGATGCGATGTATCTTTCACATATGCAATGTATCTTCCATGATATGCAAACTATATCCATTGCAGCATATTACTTCTAGCAACAATGATGCAACAAACCTTGTATCTTCCACATGTGCAATGTATCTTCCATGATGTGGAAACTATCTCCATTACATTATTATTACTTCCAGCAACAATAATGCAGCAATACCCAATGCAGACTATTAATACAATTCTAGATGCAACAGACCACCTGCGGTAATCTCTTCGTAATAGACGGACAAAAATGATTCACAATGCAGACTATTAACATACCTAGAACACAGAGGAATACAAAACAAGAGGCAACAATTAATTATGACAAAAACTTAGCAAACATGCAGTAAAAAGTATATACCTTTTAAGCATTCAAAAATCAAATTCCATATGTCTCCGGAAGAATCCACAGTGATCGACGCCACCCACCCCTGACCTACGGCATAAACCTCAAAGCTTTGATCTCTTGGTTCAATTTAGGGTTGCTGGTATGCCAGAGAAGCTGATCTCCAAAGTCGTGTGTTTCCTCTAGTTTCAATTGTGCATTTCCTCCTTCCTTCAGGCTAAAATCGTGTCATCAAACTAGGGCCATTTTTGTCTTTCTATGTCCAATATTAATGACACTTCAATACCCTTTGTTTGGAGGTGGCAGTTAGCAATTAATTTCAGTATTTGGTATTTACTAGCAATTTTCCCAATATAACATCATTTATTTATAAGTTAATAAGAAAGTATAAAAAAATTACTTTATGTTTGCAAAACTTATCTTGGAGGACAATAACTACAACTTACTTTTTTCTTAAAAAAATAATATATTAATATATATTTAAATGAGTTAGGTCTTCAAAGTTAACTAACTAAAGTGTGGGGATGCTCCAAACTTCAAAGAACAAGGTATTTAAAAATTACTCATAAACAAAATCTTTATATAGATATTATGATTTGAACTAAATAACTATTTAACTTTTTAATTAATTGGACTGACATTTGTTTTTAAAATAATAATAATAATAATTAGTATTATTAAAAGACTTTATTAATTACTATATTAACTTTTTAATTTTGGCCAAAAGAGTACCACATTAACACTACCACTATAATTGTAACACATCATCAATGGGAGTCATAATTCTAAAGATTGAGAGCCCGTTTGGTTCAACCCCATTGCATGCATGCAATGGTAATCATGATTGCATTACCATGAGAAGAGTGTTTGGTTGCTCTTTAGCATGGTAATAGGGTTTACCATGGTAATGATGATTACCAAAAAATTAGTAATCCTCATTCATACCTCCCCCCTATGAATCCTTATTACCATCCCATTGCATAGTTAGAAAAGTCTAATTTACCCTTTAGTTTTACTTCTCTTTATTTTACTTATATATTTTTACTTAGGCACATCGCTATAACCGCTACCACCATCGCCGCCGCCGCCACCTCCTCCTCCACCACTACAGCCACATGCCGCCACCTCTTCCTCCACCACCGCCACCACCACCACCTCCTCTACCGTTGCCGCCACCTACTCCACCACCGCCGCCGCCACCTCCTCCTCCTCCTCCACCACCGCCACTACCTGCCGCTACCTACTCCTCCACCACCGCCGCCACCACCACCTCCTCTACCGTTGCCGCCACCTGCCGCCACCTACTCCCCACCACCACCTCCTCTATCGTTGCCGCCACCTGCCGCCACCACCACCTCCTCCTCTACCGTTGCCGCCACCTACTCCTCCACCACCGCCGCCACCACCACCACCTCCTCTACCGTTGCCGCCACCTGCCGCCACCTACTCCCCACCACCGCCGCCACCACCTACTCCTCCACCGCCGCCGCCACCTCCTCCTCCACCACCACCGCCACTACCTCCTCTTCCTCCACCACCGCCACTACCTCCTCCTCTACCACTGCTGCCACCCGGCACCTCCGCTACTACCTCCTCCTCCTCCGCCGCCGCCATTACCTCCTCCTTCTCCGTTCCCGCCACCACCACCTCCTCCTCCTCTGCCGCTGCAACCGCCGCCACGACCACCTCCTCCTCCTCTGCCGCTGCAACCGCCGCCGCCACCACCTCCTCCTCCTCTGCCGCTGCAACCGCCGCCGCCACCACCTCCTCCTCCTCTGCCGCTGCAACCGCCGCCGCCACCACCACCTCCTCCTCTGCCGCTGCAACCGCCGCCGCCACCTCCTCCTCTGCCGCTGCCACCACCCGGCATCGCAGCTACTACCTCCTCTTCATCCGCCGCCGCCCGGCCTCGTCGCTACTACCTCCTCCTCCTCCCTCGCCGACACATGCCGCTGCCACTACCTCCTCCTTCTCCGCCGCCACCCCCCGCCTCCACCAGCTCCTCCTTCTCCATTCCTACCACCACTACCTCCTCCTCCTCCTCTTCCGCCGCCCCCCCGCCCCCTGCCACCGCCTCCACCACCTCCTCCTCTGCCTCCGCCGCTGCCACTACCTCCTCTGCCACCGCCGCCACCACTACTTCCTGCTCTTCCATCGCTGACTACCTCCTCCTCCTCCTGACTCTTAACTTTCTTTTCACAAAGATTATAGTAAGGGTAAAATAGACTTTGTGTAATATATTAATTTTAAATAATTGTTAAAATAATAATTCATTGCACCTTACTTAAAAATCAAACCAAACACTAGCCATGTAATTAATATTGCATTGCATTACCATTGCATCGCATCGCATTGCACTGCAAGGTATAATGGGATCGAACCAAACGAGCCCTGATGCCTTGATGAAAAATGAAAACTCCGACACGTTGACCAAAATCTCTTTTCTTTTCTTTTGATTTGCTTGCCTTCGCTGACCAAAATTTCACTCCAACTCCAACAATCAACCATCAAAGCCTGGTTTTTTACTTGTTAATAATGTAACAAACGGTGCGCAGTGGGTCTAAACCCTAAACCCTTATCTTCGTGCGTGTAAGTTGAAGCGTCGTGAGGGGTCATTTCTACTCTCAGCCATCTCTGAAGAAGAAGCCGATGGTTCTTTCCCGTTCCTCTTTGATGCTACATCTCCAGATACCATCAATTCGATCCCATTTCTTCTCCCATTTTAAGCATACACACTCCTTCTTCTCCACTTCTTCGCCTTCTTTGGTTGATGTTCCCTACGTTTCGCTTTATCGCCCTCGCCAACGGCTATTCCGGGCGTTCGGGAGTACCGTCGTGGCGGTAGCAGATGCAAAAGGGAGAGACACATTCTTGGCGGAAGAAAATGTTTCGTGGAATTCACTTGGTCTATCTGATGCCATTTCCCGAGCTCTCTCTAGTATTGGTCTCGATAGGCCATCTCTTGTCCAGGTCCTCTTCTTATCTTTCTCTTCATTTTCACTTGTTTCCGCAAAGCTTCTTCAGCTATTGCTGAGATTTTGCATACCCTGTATTTCAAAATTTGGGTTTTTTTTTTGCTATTCACTTGTGATTGCCATGTGCATTGTTGAACTTAGTTTGCTCCCCCAGAGTGGAATTAAGTAGCTACATGCTTCAGTACTGATTAACTACATCTTGAATGGGAAGGAAATATTTGATTTTTCTTAGTTTTTTTTATTAATATGGCGTGTGACGATCACACTTTTTATCAGTCTATAATTGTTTTATTTGTATTTCAGGCTGCTTCTATACCATCTGTGATTTCTGGAAAGGACGTGGTTATTGCAGCAGAGACTGGTAGTGGTAAAACACACAGTTACCTAGTTCCACTAATTAATAGGCTACGAGGGTCCAACAACAATTCTGAAAATACTGTTGATAATCAAAAAGAGTCTCTCTGTAAGATTCTGCTGGTTCTGTGTCCAAATGTACAACTCTGTGAACAAGTAGTTCAAATGGCGAACAGTATTTGTGGGGACAATGGTGCACCGATTGTTAGTGTGGCAGCCATTTGTGGCAGACAGGTACTGATGTCTGTGCAATTCACATTAGGTTATTTTGGCTTGCTACATTATCTCTATCAGCAAGGTTGTGTTTTATGCAAGTGTTGGCTTTCTTGTTAAATTCGGAATCTGATTTACTTGATCAAGATTCAAGCGTTTTTTCTCTACCCAGGGATGGCCAATTCGTGAACCAGATATCATTGTGACAACACCTGTTGCTCTCCTAAACTATGTTGAGCAAAGCAGAAACCGTCGAATGGAATTCATGCACAGTGTTAAATATGTGGTATTGTTCTTGTATTATGATCTTATTCAATAGATTGATTCAGATTACGTTTCAATTAAACCCCAACTGTTATTATTTATATGCTTGTTATTGGTAATTGGCAGGTATTTGATGAAGCTGATATGCTTCTCTGTGGGAGTTTCCAAAATAAAGTGATTCGTCTGATAAACTTGCTTCGCTTTGATGAAAAACTATTATCTCAATCAAAAGAACCAGTATCAGAGTTACCATTGGAGCTAGAATCCACCTTGTCATCACACAGTGCTGTAGATGTTGAACAGAAACAGCCCACTGAAGACACCATCTCAGAAGATGGGAATGATGATACCCATATGGTTGACACCAATGATGAAGCTGGTTCAATCAAAAGAAGAGATTGGAGGAGAGTGAGGAAATATTATGAGCGTAGTAAGCAGTACATTTTTGTTGCAGCCACACTTCCTGTGAACGGGAAGAAAACAGCTGGTGCAATATTAAAACATATGTTTCCTGATGCCGAGTGGGTTAGTGGAAACTATCTTCATTGTCACAACCCAAGGTAGTTCATTTTCTTTACCTTGGAATTCATTATCAATAGTGAATTTTCATTTTATTCCTTGCTACCTAGCTGCTGCTATGATCAAATTGTATGGATATATTAATAGCTGCAAACATAAGTGGTTATGTTGCTTGAAATTGATGCTTTTTTTTGTCAATGACAAGAAGGTAAAGAGGGATGCATAAGAAGGAGATCTTGAATCATGTAATATACTAATCAATAGTGTTAGGAGACAAATTCGAAAACTGGTTTAATATCCTTGAGAAAATTGGATTGATGTAAGCTGTAATAAATGTAGATTTTCAGAGATAAGGTGTCCGTTCTTCAAGTTGAAGACAAGTAGAATTATTTCATGCGCTTTTGCATTGTTCTGCGTCCAGATCCAAATTCCCCTTTTTTTTTTGGGTGACATAAAGGACCAAGCTCATGATACAGATCCAAATTCTTCACCACAGAGAAGTTACAATTTGTCTAGTATTTTACAGAGGGGAAAAGCCAAAAGTTTATAGAGGCATTTTTTCTGTTGGTCTTTTGACCATTTGTGATTTCAGAGATGTGTAGTTGCCCAAATTAAAGGCTTTACAAAATGTTCAACTTCGAGTATTTTCAAGTCAGGTCCCTCTTCCAAATGGATAAATTTCTTAAAGTCATGTGAGTATCTGTTTTGCTTTATTTGTTATAAACCCATGTGAAAAGCATGCATGACTGTATCACTTTTTGACTTGTCAAATCCAAGCTATCCTGGGCATATTGGCAAATTATATGATTGATTCATTCATGACTTAATATATTTATATTTCTTTTCAATTTCAGATTGGAGCAGAGGTGGGTTGAAGTTACTGTTGAGAGACAGGTGGATGAACTCATAAAAGCTGTGAAACAAGGTTTCAGTCAAGATTTGGATAGTTTTGGGGGCATTTCTCGAACAATGGTGTTTGCCAACACTGTTGAGGCTGTTGAAGCTGTGGCAAAGATATTGGTCAGATCTGGGATTGAATGTTTACGCTATCATAAGGAATGCACTTTGGATGAGCGATCTAAAGCCTTAGTCGAATTCCGAGAGAAAGGTGGTGTTCTCGTATGTACTGATGCAGCTGCTCGTGGTGTTGATATTCCTAACGTCTCACATGTTATCCAGGTGCTTCTCCTATTACTGCAGTAATTTAGCAATTTGATTCAGTAGTTAGTTGTAATTTTTCCACATCAAAGGGTCGGTAACACTAGGCTTCAGAACAAACCATATTAGGGAATATATGGTATTTTGGAAGATGAAAGGGTTGGACTCTCGCCATGTGCAGAAAATTGAAATGGCGATGATCATGAAAATGGTTGAAAACTTTTATTGAAGATTTATGATCAATCAATAAAACAATTTTTCCCACATGCAATAGTAATTTATGTTGATAAACCACCTATTTCTTTATTCACAAGATTCGTATCTTCTTTCCATTTTCTGAGGTTAAATTTATGCTCAAAGGAGTGCCAACTTGATAGAGTACCGGATTAGCTTGGGATAATGGAAGTTGTGGAGATTTAGAGATTTTAGGAATAAATATTTATTAATATAATTTTAGATATTGTTTATTTTATTTAGGATATTTTCTTATTTATTAGTGGTCCTTAAATTTAGGGTTAGTGGGTTAGTTAGTTGCGGATTAAAAAATATATTTATTTAGGTATTTACTTCCATTATCTGTATCATGGATTAATGGGATAAATTTAGGAGTATTTATAGGGAGCGATTGTTATATGTTTTTGGATTTGGCTTCTCTCCTCTACCCCTTCCCATCATTTTCCCTCCTTTTCCTTTTTCCATCATTAGATTAAGATCTCAACGGTCCAGATTTAATATGTTATAAAAATATTATTATAATTTTACCTTAAAGATACAAAAATATATTTTTTATTCCTGATGCAAAATTAATTTGAACTGTTAAAATTATTTTTGTATCTTTTAGGTAAAATTATAATATGATAAATCTGGACCGTTGAGATCTTAATCTAACGGTGAAAAAGGGAAAAGGACCGGAAGGGGTAGAGGAGAGAAGTCAAATCCTTTTTTTTTTTATCTATAATATGGAGTCTCAATTCATGTAAAAGTAAGTATGAAATATATGGAAAATTATTAAAGAATTACTTCTCTGATTGTGGGAGATTCTCCTTAGGTTTTTAGTAGTCCAATAAGTTACAGGTTCTGTCTCATCTTTCCATTAAGGATTTACTCTATTCTTCATTATATTATGAGATTAGATTCTGATTTCATAATCTGATAAGATTTATCCTTTTAATTTTTATCCTCTTATTCTTCTACCTTTCCTTGAAAAAATCGGTCTCTACACAACTCCAAACCTGAAACATTATGAAATGCTCAGTTTGAACATGCCAAAAATCCATAGGGTAGATGGATGTTTTCCTCAAACATCAGGATGTTAGAATTTTGAATGTTTCTGCCATGAAGCTCCTGAGATTTCTGTGCCACAATGTACAAGATCACCCATTTTTTCTTGTGCAGTTTTTGCAATGTTCATCTGAATTACCATCTTTCAAATTAAACTACTGATGCACCTGACAATTAGAAAAAGGTTTATCAAAATCTTTAAAAAGAGTACTCTTAAGCTTCCAAAGTGTTACTTATAAAGCACAAGTTGGATGTTGACGCTCGCACAATATGCTGATGACACATCCAACAAGCTTCGGAAGTGCCACTTATATCATACTATGACACGTGTTCTCTATGAAAGGAGCTCATTATTTGGGAAGTTTAAATTTCAGTATGACTATGCCACACAATTTCGTTTTGCCATTTGTGTCAACATACATGGTTCATTGAGCTACTACTGTGCACAAATCTTGTTCTATGTGATAAGTTTTTACTTATATTCAACCTTCTTGTGCATCAATTTCAGGCGGATTTTGCTAGTTCTGCTGTAGACTTCTTGCATAGGGTTGGTAGAACTGGTCGAGCCGGTCAATTTGGACTTGTTACTAGCATGTACACTGAATCTAACAGGGAGCTTGTTGATGCTGTTCGCCGAGCAGGGGAACTTGGTCGACCTGTGGTAAATTTTGAAAATAAAGTAGTACATATAAATCTTGTCCCTGGGAAAATGCATACCAATGAAGACCTCCCCTCCCCACCCCACCCTAAAACAAAATATTCAATCCATAAAATGGAGTTCTTGATCTGTGGCCTGATTCATTTATTATTAATACTGCAGGAGAGAGCGTTTAGCAGGAAAAGAAGTTTCCGTAACAAGATCAAGAAGAGGGGTAAAGTTTAATATTTAGTTCCCCCAATTTTTTGACTTTACATCAACTTGTATACTGCTGGCAGCTGCTGTTGATGTTCAATTTTACAATGAAAACTTGAAATGAGTCTTGGATAAGCATTTTTATCAACGATATGAAAACTAATGATACCATTTATTAATTGTAACAGCGTTGAACCTAGTCAGAGATTCAGATTCGGACATGGTTAAAGAGAGTGCTCTGGCTTGAGAATACAAGGTTATGTCTCTCTCATTCTAAACTACGTAGGTGCCAATTTGAAGCGTAGTAGCTGTTACGCTCACAAGACTTCAAGTGAACCGCTCTGTTCATCCTTGAGATACAAATGCATCGTCATCTATTGGATCCTACGATTTGTTGTGAATTCAAGATCCTGAATCCACCCCATATGAGAAACTAACCATCGCTGGTGCAAAATCAGGCAAGGCAAGTCCTTTTCTCAGAAATGTGAAACATTTGTGTAGGAAGTTAAACTTGAGCTGAGTATCGCTCTCGGTGTAAATTGAGACATATATTCTGCTGACCTTTTTAATATTTTTCCCTTTTGGTTACTTCTAAATGTGACTTGAACTACTATGCAGAAGCACAAGGACCTGTCAAATTAATAGTTGATTGTATGTAAAATTGTAAATACACATGAACCAATAAGAGTTTGCGTACGCATTCTTTGTTACTCTGTTGAGTAGGACTAGAGATTCATTGTTCATTCCGTCGAGTAGGTTGTTGCGTACACATGAACTACTATGCAGAAGCTGGTTGGTGCTTGCTAACGGCCTAATGCATGAAAGCTCTTTTGCAAGAGGTTGCAGCTTTGATTGATGCTGCTTGTACGGTTTGCGTTATCCTTCCTTTTCTTTCTTTCTTGTTTTTTTTTTTTAAAAAAGACTGGTGCATTATTTTCAATTCAATTTAATAAGTTTAAAGTAAACTAAATGGCCTCGCCATTTCTTAATTTATTTCTATTGTTGCTGCCTTAACAATAATCAAGAAGGAGAAGAGATAAGAGAATTAAGGAAAATAATTAAAGTGTTTTATGAAATATATGTCATATTAAATTAATTAACCTCTTTAATTTAATCAAATTAAGTATATTTATATTAAAAACTAGAGGGAGCACAAGTTACTTTAACTAATTCATTAGATTTAAGAAATGATAGTTAACTCATTAAATTCAATTTAAATTAAAAAAAATTTCAATTTTACGCATAATAAGTGAGATATTAAAATACAAAGAGTTGTGTTTAAACATTCACCGGAGTAAAATTGATAAATAAACATAATTGACAAATAAACGTCTGTAAACAAAATCAATATTAGCACTCCTATTATTATCAGCCATGAATAAAGGTTAATGGTAGATATCCCGAAGAGTTCAATTTCATTGCGCAAGAAGGTTATAAGATGACCCTATCAATTTTGTCAAAATTAAAATTCAAAACACAAAATGGACCACCTCTTCTTGGTGACGTAATACGGGGCAGCAACTCCCAATTATGAAGGCTGAGCTCCTGACGTCATTGGGCTGATTTCATTCCATGAGCTAATTATTATTTTTTAATATAGAGCTAATTATTAGGAAAAATTTCGTTGAAACCCCGAGAATGTGGCATGATTTTAATCAACCTAACACTTTTTAAAACTTCATTATATTCTATGGATTAAAATAAAATTAAGTTTTATGGGCGAAAGAACAATAATGATCTTCTTTTATTTTTCAGAAGAGCATTTACAAGATAAATAAAAATATTTATAAAACAATTAAAGGGATTCAAAATAATCTAAGGAATTAAAAATATTTCAGTCATTTATAAAATAAATATGAAAATTTATAAATCAAATATGAACATTCATAAGACAAATAAAAACATTCACAAGACAAGACAAATATGAAAATTCATAAGATAAATATACGTATTTATAAAACAAATAAGATAATTTATAAAAAAAATAAAGTAAGGACATTATTATTTTTTCACCTTAAAATTTAACTTCTGTTTGTTTTAAGGGAATGCAATGGAGTTTTAGAAAATTTTGAGGTTGACTAAAATTATGTCACATGATTGGGACTAACTGAAATTCTCCTCCATAATTAACATTATCACGTTATAGAGTTTATAGAAATGTAAAAATAAAAAAAGTGACCCACAAATTTTAATGTGGGAAAACTCCCGATGTGAAAGTCAAAAGAATATACAATGCCACAGTGACGTATTTTACATTAATAAACAAGTTTTATAACGGAAGTATACCGCGCTCATTTTTCTATTTCTCATTTTCATTCTAATATCTTTATCCTTAAATCAAAAAATAATAATTCAAATTTAATATTTTATAAAACTATATTGTATAACATTTTATAAGTTTATTTTTTTATTTTTTCTGTATTGCAGCTATAACATATATGTTTATCAAATTTTTTAATTTAAAAAGTGGATATGAAATTGGAGGGAAAAAAGAAAGAAGAAAGCGGGAATCAGACAACCCAAACCGGTTTTAGAACATAACTATATAAGTCATAAAGTTACCTTAAATTATTTTTAAAACGTAATCTCTCCCTCAAAAGATCACAAATAGTGTTCAAATGTGTATGAATGCACCAAAAAAACCTCCTAAAAAGTTACTTAAATTTGATCATGCTTAAAACTAATCAGATAATATTAAATATCATGTAATTATATATAGCCATGGTTTTCCAACCTAATAACACTTAGCACATTTCTTAAATATTTCTCAAGTATAAGATTGGAAGCTTGGAGGCTCTGGTGAGTACTTTCCGTTAGATAGAGAATTTCATATTCTTAGGGTTTGTTTGAGTTGGTGGTGGAAAAGTCAATTCACGGAGGTTGAGATAAAGCTTATCTTACAAACTTATATTATATATTATAAATCATATTAAAAAAATAGCTTTTACGGTTAATCTAAATAGACACTTATATGACCAATAATGATAGGGAAAAAAAGGTTGGGTCCACATAGCCCATACGCCTTTCATATCTCCTTGGGCATTAATTTTTACAACATTAAATTAAATTAACTAAATAATATTGTCTTTGAAACATTTTAATCCTTCTGGTATGTTTATGGAACAAGGTTATCGAGTTGGCTCCAACTTGAGCCTGCCCCTAATAATACTGATGAACAATAAACTTTGCCACGTCTAATCATAAGATTGGGTAAAAGTTTGGTACTAAAGTAAGCACTAAGCTGTATTTCATCCACAGAGAAATGGGAAAAAGGGATAACCTTAATTATTATTATTATTCAACGTATATGAACCTTATTTGCAGAAAGCTACACCACTCACAAAAAATATCACTACTTTATTATTTGTCTCATAACAGAATCTACATTGGTAGAGATTCCATCCTTATCAGAATTCTTTTTTTTGTTTTTCAAAATAGTTCACAACCTCATTAATATTATATCATAATTATCAATTTTTGAAAATTTAAATAGGTGTATAAACTTGCACTAGTGCAAAATAGGCATTTTAGACCGCATCATTTAGACCGGTTATTGCAGATAAGGTCTAAAAGAAAGGCGGAGTGGCAATTCAGTAATTAAAATCAATTTTTTAGACCCGTTGTCTAAACAACCGGTCTAAAAAAACCTTATTTAGACCAGTTATATAAACACACGGTCTCAAAAAGAAATTAAGACCGGTTGTTTAAATAACTAGTCTTAAAAGTCAATAATTTAAGATCGGTTATTTAAATAATGGTCTTAAAAGTAATTACTTTTAAGACCCGTTATTTAAATAACCGGTCTTAAAAGTCTAATATTCAAACTTAGTCGGCCGCGAAAGTTCATTTCATCAGTTACGTTTCATTTCCTTCCCCATCTGCTTCCACCGCCGCGAACTGCTCAAGTCCAGGATCGTAGGTGATATTCCGCCTTATTCTCCGGCCACCCTTCCAATCACCGCCACCGCTTCCACCTTCTTTTCCATATTCTGTTGTCGGCGTTTAAAATACTCCCTCCTTCTCCTTTCGTACGTGCCCGTTGCTGCGAAGAAGTCGCCGTGAGTACCATCGTGAAGGGCGGCTGAGCTTCTTATTTCTCCAGCCTTTATCTCCCTCCGGCGTGTTTTCCAGCCATTGCTACCCCTCTCCTCCTGCGCCTCAAGCCACGGTCCAAGTTACTTCAAACAGGTAATGTCCCCTATCTCAATCCTCCGTATAAATAGACATTGTGTATTCACTGTCTATCCAAGAATAATCTGTACTATAATTGAACTAGAAATTAAAATAGAAATGGAGAAAAAAATGAAATTTACTCTGATGGAAATTAATTGGTGAAGCTTAATTAACGGTGTCCTGAACTGGTGTGATTTGATTATTTGAGGATTATGGTACTGATAATTGCTAGTTTTCATAGTCTCTGGATTGCTTAAGTTATTGTGTCAAATTTCCTGGCATGTATGCTTATGAATGGCTGATTAGAAAATTGTTACATAATATTCAGTTAGTTTTGAAACTAAATTTGAGAGGTGATTTGAGGTTTAGACTAAAGCAATTCTTGTGTATGTGGTCTAATTTAAATCCTGAAATTGCTAGTGTATGTTGATACATTTTTCATATTACTTGAAGAAAATGGAACAGAATGCAATTATATCTTATGCGAAATTCTAATGAAGAATTCTGTTAAACTAGATAAATTGATGAGTGCAACCTTTTCATACTCTCATCAGACTCCTGCCTTTTCTAGGGCAGTTAATATACAGAAGAGAAGAAAAAAAAAGGTGTTGAAATATATGGATCGTAGTTGGATAAACGCTAAACAAACTAGTGTTGAATATGATAATGGGGTGAGAGATTTTTTGAAATTTGCTAAAAGAAATTCTAGTAATGATGATAGTGAGATGTTCTATTGTCCTTGTGTAGAATGTCTGAATGAGAAGCGACTTAGTGCTGCAAATATATATACACATTTAATTTGTGAAGGATTTTGTAAGAGTTATATAGTATGGGTATGGCATGGTGAAGAAATAGAAATTCCAAGCGCAACTCAATAAGGGGGTCGCCTTTGATGATAATGACACGGTTCTGAATGACCGGATAGAAGATATTATTCGTGATGTTGAAGAAGAGGCTTTTGAGCAATCATATGCATATGGTAATATGTGCAGTGATTTTGAGAAGCCGATGTACCCGGGGTGCACAAAATACCAATTGTTGAAAGCTGTATTGAAAGACTTGAAGTTAGTAGGACTGAAGTCTCATGATTGTCATGTCTTGATGCAACAACTACTCCCAGTGGTTATTCGAGGCATCATCAAATATGATCTTTAACACATATTGACCAGACTTTGTTTCTTCTTCAATACGATTTGTAGTAAAGTCATTGAGACAGAAAGGTTGAATGAATTGGAAGATGAAGGTTACCTGATCTTGTGCCAGCTTAAGAAGCTTTTTGTTCCTTCCTTTTTTGACATCATGGTACATCTAGTTGTTCATCTAGTGAGGGAGATAAAATTGTGTGGGCCTATCTATTTTCGATGGATGTACCCAATTGAAAGAACTATGAAAATCCTAAAAGGATATGTGAAGAACTCTAACCGGCCTGAAGCTTCTTTTGTTCAGAAATATGTTTCTGAAGAAGCCATGGAATTCTGTCAACATTATTTGGCAAATGTAAGACATATCAGCCTTCCTAAATGATATGATGAAGAAGGGGGTAGGCGCGGGGCTACCGTCAAGAGTGTGGATCCTGATGAATTACAACAAGTCCACTTGTACATTTTGAATAATGTTGATGCAGTTCAAGATTACATAAATGCTCATAAAGAAATTGTACGGAAAGCGAACATTCGATTGACTGAACAAAGGTTAATTAGGGAGCATACCAGGACCTTTGCACATTGGTTTAAACACAAGGTTGACGGAGAAGAATGTGTTTCTGATACAATTAAATGGCTAGCACGTGGTCCTGAGTTTGATGTCATAAGTTGGACTTTGTTTGTGATCAATGGGTATACCTTTTACACAAAGTCCCTGGATGATAGGAGCAGTGTCCAGAAAAACGGTGTTATGTTAGAAGCTGAATCTCTGCACTTCTCTAGTTCAAAAGATAAGAACCCTACATTGGCAGTCATACCTTATTATGGGGTTATTGACGAGATTTGGGTGGTTGACTGTGTTAAAATTAAATTTACCATTTTCAAATATAAGTGAGTTGATGTCAATAATGGTGTGAGGATCGATAAGTCAGGGTTTACATTAGTTGATCTGAACAACAAAAGTTTTGGAGATGAACCTTTCATTATGGCAGATCAAGCGAAACAAGTGTTCTATATTATTGATCAGGAAAATAAAATGTGGTATGTAGCTCTCCAAGGAAAAAGGGTCATCGATATTGAAGAGGAAAGTCGTTCAAATTATGATCTTCTCGAGACCCCTTCTTTTTCTAGGGGTCTTCCTACATTGAACGAAGAAGATGAAGCTGATAATGAACACGGCACAAGAAATGATCATCGTGAAGGGATATGGGAGGATATCTCTTTATAAATTTACTTTAAATGTTAGCTATCTATTTAAAGTCATTATCGTTATAACTTATATGCAGATTATATATATAGTTATTTTATAACTTACTAACTCAACAATTTGTCTTAACAGTACAATGACGGATCTGGTGCATCCTACAGCAGAGGATCAGGTGCCTCCTATAGCAGAGGATTAGGTGCATCCTATAGCAGAGGATCAGGTCCACCCTACTGCTCAGCACATCGAGCCTCAGAGTGTTCATCAGGGGCAGTCATCGGGTGAGCCGAGTCACCAGCCCAGACAGAGGGGCAGGACTGCCACACGGTTGAGGGATGTTTCCCTGAGTCGGTCTGCCGGGGAGAGGATACCGATCCAGTTTGATCAATAGTGGAAACCGATCGGGCCGAATGCCAGTCGTTTTAGGAGTTTTGTCAGCCTCCTAGCACGGAATAAGCCTAACATATTGATAGAGGAGTGGAGGAATGTCGACAAAAAGGTTAAGCAGCATATTTGAGACACTATTCAGGTATAAAATTCCCTCTGTATGTTTCTTTTATCAAATTCGTTTCATTACTGTCACTAACTCCTTTCATTCATGAATAACAGCTCACCTACGACGTTCCTCAGAGTGAGATCTTGTATCACAAGACTATGACATATTGTTGTGAGCGCTGGAGGAAGTTCAAGACGAATCTGGCTAACAATTACATGCATATCGAGGTGCCAGCTGGTAAGCCTTGTCCTACTCCTTGCAGCAAGTATTCGTACATCGATGAAGCGACATGGCAGGAGTTTTTTAGGCTTCAAACTACTCCAGAGGCTTTGGTGAGTTAACTTATGTTGTACTTTATTTACTTATCTTTTGTCTTTACTGTTTGTAACCTTTTTTTCCCCATTTCTTATTTGCAGGAAAGAAGGCAAAAGGCACAAGCGAGTGGCAGGAAGAATGATTGCCCCCACACAATGTCTCGTGGGGGATACGCAAAGGCCGAGAAAGACTTTTTGGTGGCCAAACGGAGGAGATTGGAAGAAGCATCTCAATCCGATCCTTCTATTCTGCTATCTCCACCATCTCCGATACGGCGCGAAGAGTTGTGGTTGCATGCTCGCCGGAAGAGTGGTGGATCCTATACGAGTGACCAATCTCGTATAGTAGGTGAAAAAATTGTAAGTATCGTTGTTCTTATTAACTGTTTAATAAACATGTTTCATTATTCATGTGTGTTTTTTGTATATCTCACAGGAGGAACTTCAAAAAAAGAAAGCTAAGGTAGCCTTCAAGTCGAAGGGGAGGAATGACATTCTCACGGTTGCTACTGGAAAACGTGAGCATCCAGGCCGCGTCAGGGGAGTTGGAGGAGGGGTGGGTATAAAGGATTACTTTGGATCCTCCTCACGCAGTTCCTCCTCCAACGTGGTCACGAGAGATGAATTGGAGCGTATGTTGGCCACTGCGAGGGCGGAAGCAAGGGCCGAGGCAGAAGCATCATTTGATGCACTATTGGATGCCCGGTTGAGCAAGATGAATGATGAGGTATATGCCATGGTGAGCACAAGACAAGACACCGCTCTTGTCCAGGAACAGTCGCTCGATCGCTATAAGCAGAGCACCAAAGGGAGTTGTTGCAATGTGGGACAATCATCAGAGGGTCCTGGAAATGACGATGCTGAGCCTTGTGAATTATATGTTGAGGATCCTCTGAGACGGTTAGTTGCACGGGGGAGTATACACAACCTAGGATCAACTGTTCACCACCTCGAGATGACAGATGATTAGGTTAGGGTGTCAGTTGAGGAGGTTATTATCTCAGACGCACCTGTCCCTATCCCTTCTGAGGAGTTCAAGATTGTGGCCGATGTCTTGGGTACTTTCATATCATGGCCGAAGAACCTTGTTTCTGTTGGAGCTGCAGATTCCCCGATCAGAGCCCCAAGTCCAGCTCCCTTACCTCGTGAAGTTTCACAGCCTCCACCACTGAATGTGATGCAGCAAGTGATTCTGATGGCATTTGATACATCTTCCCCAACTAAAAATTGGCCTATGGATTCAGTTGTTGGACCACCAGGGGCGGCATGCTATCTTGAGAGGGATGATTTAATGTCCATGGTCGCTCCTAGACAAAATCTTACGATTGCGATTGTCCAGCTTTTTTTGATGTAAGTATCTTCTTCAAATGGAAGTAAATATCTTAAAAATTACGCTATGTATCCTTAATTTGTGTGCTTCCATTTTTGTAGGTACATGAATCATAGGTTGGTTTCCTCTGGGTAGAGCGCTAAATTTGGATTCATGTGCCCAGCTCATGCCACGGAGAAAGGGACCACTTCTACCATCAGGCATAGATATTTATCACAGAGGCTCAGTGAAACAGAAATTGATTGTTTCTAGGTTCCTTATGTGTATGGGTAAGAAATTAAACATCAAATTTATATTCCGAAACATCACATATAATGATTTATATTTGCTTAACATTCATCTCTTTTTTTAAGGGATCATTGGTAATTGGTTATTCTGTGTAAGGCTAGTTACACAGTGATCCTCCTTTGCTCACTCCACTTCAAACCGGGGAATGACTTGAAGAAGACCATGAACTTGGAAGTTTTCTTGCTTTATTACCTTTTGTGTGCAAAGTTTGTGTGCAGAATAAGTAATCTTTGTGATTTTGATCATAGGGTTATGCGGACTTTCCTACACGCTAAGTGTGGTAGGCATGTTAGTGACTTAAAAGACCCTACATGGATCACGCCAAAGGTTAGTACATATTTGTTTTCTTTAAGATGCGTTTCATAAGCTATGCTTTTATGCTTGCTTTGATGATATCATGTTTTTTTTCAAACCCGTAGGCAACCACCGGGCTCCAACTTATGTGGTCTTTATATGTTGATGCAAATTTACAATATTATCAGCCTAGGTACGACTGACTTTACCGAGGAGGTAATAAATGTATATTTCACTTTATTGTTTTTAAGTTAGTAAGTTAATGTTTTGTTTGGCTTCGGTGTTACACATACAGATGTTTGATCTTGCTGATCCCTTTCCTAAAGAAGATATTGATTTCATCCGCAATTGTTGTGCTGAATTCTTTATGAGCTTTTACAAGATTAGTAAGTTTTTGAATCCGATCCTATGTTGTTCTAATAATACTTATGGTTTTCATATATATCTAACTTGGTTTATATCTCTGTTTAGGACAAATTCTTGGATATTGGTGATACTAGTTGGCTGTTGATTCAGGCAGGAGATCACTATTGTAAATTTTCCTCCACTTTTTTCATTTCTTTGTAAAGCTTAGGAATTTTTTCCATATAATGAGAAATATTTATTTTCCTCCTTCTCTTTACAAGCTTTGGGATTGCAAGTTAACACAATGTCGCAATTTTCCTGCTATCATTGTTTAATTGTGGTGTTGTGGTTCAAAACGCCTGATAATTATAAATTGTTAATATTGTACTATTTCTGAGAATTGAATAAGTTGATCATATGTTATTGGTAGTCATTTCTCTTTACAAGCTTTGGGATTGCAAGTTCACACAATGTCGCAATTTTCCTGCTATCATTGTTTAATTGTGGTGCTGTGGTTCAAAACGCCTGATAATTATAAATTGTTAATATTGTACTGTTTCTGATAATTGAATAAGTTGATCATATGTTATTGGTAGTCATTGGAATTGAATGTGTTTGTTTTCAATGATTTTTTTCATAATGTTCATTCTTTGATTGTTGAGAGTCGAGGATTGTAAGGGCCAAGTGTTTTTCCCTTGAACAGACTGACATTTACAGGTTCATACCGATTACGATAACTAAGGTCATATTTAACAAAAGAGGAAAATGGGAACTAATAAGGATTTTAGGCTTCATGATTCTATATTTGGAGCAAGTTTGCATTCTGAGAAATACCAATTGTTTCTGGAAATAAAAATGATGTTGTCACTGCTTCTGATTGTCAATATATACATAAATGCATGTGTATGTAATGTGGCATAGGGGGGATGTTGTTGAATATGGCTTACTGGTTTGGGTAAGATTGAAACAAATAAAATAGAAAACAAAAACAAAATTTTTAGACCGATTCTAAAAATAACCGGTCTTAAATATGAATTTAAGACCGGTTATTAAGAGAACCGGTCTTAAAAGATTAAACTTTAAGACCGGTTCTAAATTTAACTGGTCTTAAATCTATATTTAAGACCGGTTATTAAGAGAACCGGTCTTAAAGAAGTAAACTTTTAAGACCGGTTCTCTTAATAACCGGTCTTAAATTCATATTTAAGACCGGTTAAATTTAGAATCGGTCTTAAATTATTATTTTTTTATATTGAAATTTTCCCACTCGTTCCGTTAGTTAAACTTTAAGACCGGTTGTTGTAGAACCGGTCTTAAAAGTTTATATTTTAGACCGGTTTTTTAACCAGTTAAAAAAGTTAAATACTTTTTAGACCGGCTATATCAAGACTTGATCCAGAACCGGTCTAAAATATCTTTTTTAATCGGTCTTAAAAGTGATTTTTGTACCGGTGTTGGTGAGCTATTATGTCATGATGATGAACAAAAAATGACTTAAACTATAATTCTGATAATTGATTTCAATATTACTCTTTCTTGTTATTAATATAAGATATATTTACCTAATTTTATTATATTAAGAAATATGGTTAAGTTAGGTAATATGACATATATTTTCTAAAACATTCTACTCGATTATCTGACTTAATTATCTCATTCTATTTCCTTCTTGATTATCGTTGAAGGAGCATCAAATGAGGTAAATTGGAAAAAGTTTGACAAATATAAAAATTATATCTTATATTTATGATCAAGATCAACTTCTCAAATATGTCTTAAGGACCCAAAAATTATTATATAATTAAAACATTCAACATCAATATCATATTATTAACTGAAAATTCCATCCCGATTGTGAAAACACTAAAAATAATAATGAATAATGATGCATATCAACAAATTAAGGAAACAAATTAACTGTGGATATATAGACATATAATTTCATCAACAAAATACAAAAAAAAAAAAAACGATTACGTTATGCAGTGAAATTATTGGCATTCATGAATCCAATCTATATTTGAACACCCACGTCATTTAATGCCAATTTTAAGGTTGATTTGCGTATTGGAATTGAGTGCAAATACGTGTAAGAAAAATCTTAGTAATATCGTCAGCCACATGAATAATAAGCTAGAGATCCCACAAAATTCAACTTCATTATTAGGAAGCAGGTCAAGATATATCACCTATCAATTGTTCAGACCACACCTGAAAAGTGAGCACACAAAAATATGGAACACCTCGACTTGGTGACGTAAGGGATGACCCAAGTGAAGGGTCAGTCCATGACGTCATTAACCTGATTTTCATTATTCCTTAAGCACATGAAAAAATATTGATCATAAATATAAAATTCAAATTATTTTCACTTAATCATTTATAAGTTAGGTAAATTAGTTTGTAGGAAAAAAAAAGATGAGTATTAAAATAATTTTTTTAATTTTTTTAATCTTTCTCTAAACAAGGGAATTAGGTTTTATATTAAAGAGCGAATGGAGTATAAATTATTTTTAACTACCTTATGCATTTTCTTAAAAAAAAAGCTGCCTTGTAAAAAATTTCCATTTTTACTGATGATAATGAACACCATCAATTGTGTTTAAAGATATGCCCTCTATATACTTATTAGAAATTATTGTAATAAGGACATTCTAAAAAAGTACTCATCATGCAAAGTCGACTATGAGGAGCAAATTTTTTTTTAAAAAAATAAAATTAGGGCGGATGAATATTATTAATTATGGTGAAGAAGAGTCTCCAATCACGTTTTTTATTGTTATTTTATGTTGGCCAAAAGTCCGATAAATTGACATGAATTGAAAGACTCGAGGAGAAAATTAATTCACAAAAGCCTGGAAAAATCATAAGCAAAACAATGAGACGTCAGACAAATGAATTGCCTTTTCTGTGATATGTTCCGTATTCAGATCAGAGAACACAAGACTTGACTTGGAGAGCTTAATTAGGTTCCGAAGGTCTCATTGAAGCCAATTAGTAAAATTCTTTAGGGGAAAAAACATTTAATATTGACGCGCACTTTTCATTTTGTTTTTCACACGTGATGTAGCTTATTTAAGGAGAAGATATATCAATGGTTCGCTCATCTGTGCTTCTAGTTATTTCCAATATGTTTAATCAAAATAAACAAAAATTTTAAACTCCATCAACTATACCTTAAATTTAAAGAGCTTAAATATATTTGGTGCCTTTTTTTGCATTCTATACTATTACCAGATATATGAACATTTGACTCCAATTTTAAGTTTCGAGTTTATGGCTATTCCTCCCAACACATTTATTTCTTATGAAACTTGAACTCAAAGCTCAAAAAGTTTAATGGATTCTTATCCCACTAGACTAACTTTACGTTAATTCTATCTCATATATATTATATTCTATGAGAATAAGAATAAAGCTTATACAATAGAATATAGAATAAATAGAGTTAGTTGAGTATTTTATAATAGTACTGATAGACAAATTTCAAACCATATCAAATGATAGTGTAATCTTTTTGTCAAAAGGCAAGCGAGAAATTACGGCAAAAACAAACGGCCGGCCAGCGAGAGAAATCAAAACTTGGTTTTTGAATGTATATAGATAAATATGTGTGTGTAAATATACTGGAGTGATCATTAGTAAAAAAAAAAAGGAATTGAAAAAAAAAGAAAATATTTTTGAACTTTAAAATCGTAAATAATCTTCTTAATCACCAGAGTGTAAGGATTAGTATTAGCTACAAGAGATTAGCAATTAACAACTATTTTAATAGAAAAATATTTATTTAAAATTTTAAAGTTTAAATAATTTTTCTTATCTTTTTCTCTAAAGGAAGTTTACATAACAAAAGTCTTTTTAAAGTTGGTTAAATTAGTTAATATATTATATATTTTCTAAAACGTCCTAATTATCTTCTTAAATTTATTCATTCTATTTTCTACTTGATTATTTTTAAGAAAATATCATTAGTGATAATTAAAAAAATATTAATAAATATAAAAAATAAATATTATAATTAAGATCAATATAAATTCCTCATATACGTTCTATATGGAGCACAAGGAGTAATATTTTTAAATAATTTGATATAATATCTTTATATTCGCATATCACATGATTCACGGCCCCTGCGTAACTTACTGATTGACAAGAGAATAATTGAGGTAATGATGAGTGGTTATCTTGAAAGGGAAAATGTCGGATCCGTTCTCCATAAATTCGTATAATGGCCTTTCTTTTCATCCCATGCTGTAGTGATTTTTACAATTTTGACCCAAAATATTAAACCTTTCAAAAAAAAAAAACTTCAATTCTTATGTCGTGTTTTATACAAAAATCAGACCAGATTGGAATAATTATCAAAGTCTGATCTGGATATAAAACCCAACAACATTGAACCACGATACTAAGAATCGAGAAACTTTGCCACGTCAAATCACAAATCACACGGTTCAAAATCAGGGAAAGTCGTACGATATCACAGCTTTAATTTGCATCGACAAAAATCACAAAAATAAAACAGAGGAATCTATATTAAACGCGTATGAAAACCTATGCATGGTAATATGGACTTGCAGAAAACCACAAACCAATAATAATAATAATAAATCACTGCTTAATCATTAACGATCACTTGTCCAAAAAAAAAAATAACGATCATAGATAATGTTGATTACACATTACAGATTTTCAAATCTTAACAGAACTAATTTTCAAAACGTTGACAAACTCATCAATGTTTTTATCAGAACTACCTCCTTCTCCAACTGCTTCCCTCGCCAAATCCTTCCACTTGGCCCCATTGTCTCTTATCTCTTCACTTGTTTCACCTTCCATAACCATCTTCACACACTTTATAATCTCTTGTTTCCTCACAGTCCCTCCTTCATCTTCCTTAGCTCTCACTCCTACCTTCCAAACATCCTCCACAAACTTGGCATCAGTCAACTGGTCAGCCCACTGTGGGACCCCCACCATGGGCACCCCAAGACTCAAACCTTCCAGCGTGGAATTCCACCCACAATGAGTCACAAAACACCCTACAGCTTCATGAGCCAAAAGCTCTAGCTGGTTGCACCATGTGATTACAAGACCCTTCTCTTTCACTGAATCTTTGAACCCTTTGGGAAGTTTTGTGTGTTCCGATTCTCTTAGGACCCAGAGGAAGTTTTTGCCGGTTTCTTCTAAGCCCTGTGCTAGTTCTTGAGTTTGTTCTTGTGTTAATGATACCATGCTTCCGAATGACATGTATACGACGGAGCGAGGTGGCTTTGATTCTAGCCATTTGATGCATTCCTCGCTTAGTGGCTTCCATAGATTCGCTCCGTACCCTTTGTCGCCGGAGATTCTTCCGTCTAAGTAACCAGAAGGTACCATTGGGCCTATCAACTTCGCCGGAAACATCCCATGCAATTCTTTCACCACCTTTTTCACAGAAGATTGTGCGTGTCAGCTATGTTTTCATTTAACTTACAGAGGAATTACATAATACAGAGTGAAATTAATTAATTAATAATAAGACGAAAAATTTCAGTCAGGCCCTATAGTAATTTTATTCCAATCAGCTCTCCAATAATTGTAAAATTCTATTGCATCTCTTCCACTAAAATAAAATTAAATATTGTGAATAAAAAAATAATGATGACTTTACCTTATTTTTAACAAGAGTATTTATAAGATTAATAAAAGAATTCAAAATAACCCTTTTGGAATTAACATCATAAATAAGAGAGTTAATAAGAACATTTTAACCATTCACAAGATAAATAAGAGAATTCATAAGGTAAATAAGGAATTTAAAAAAATCAAGCAATTACATTATTATCTTTTCACATTAAGATTTAAGTGATGTAGTTCAATTTCAGAATTCTTTTAGGTTTAATTGAAATAAATCCTGAATGAAATTTTCCAATAATAATAATATACGTTACCTCGCTTTCCAATTCTTCAAATGTGTTTGCGAATATCCAATCAGCTTTCTCCAAGTTTGAGAACTGACTCAACTTCATAGCCAAATAAGCCGGGTAGCTCTCAGGCAACCTGATAAAGCTCGGAAGATCCGAACAGTTCAACGGAGGAAGACCCGGAATGGACAACGGCAAGTCCTCCATTTTCACCGGAAGCCGAAGTGAGCCATGGTGTATACGACAGAACATACTGCAAACGGCAGCTGAATTAGTGAAGAAAGCAGCACCGTAAACGCCATGTCGTTTGGCAACTTCAAGAGCCCACGGCAAGAACGAGTCGTAGACGACGCACGTGACAGGGAAATCGGAGTGCTCGAACTTCTCGATGAGCCGAGAGAGCGTTTTGGAGCCATTGCTTCTGAAGGATTTGAGGAACAAGTCGACGTTCTGGGCTTGAGCGAAGCCGGCTTCGTCGAAGCCGTCGGAGATAGGCTCGACGGTGATGTTGGGGGCGACGATGGAGTTGACGATGTATTTGGTGGCGGCGACGGTGGCTTTGACGCCCTTAGAGGCTAGCCTTTTGCCGAATTGAAGGAGAGGATTAATGTGGCCTTGGCCTGGGTAGGGAACAACCACAACGTGAGCGTTTCTCATTTCGGAAACCATTTCTAACTTGCGCTTAATTTTGTGTTCCTGTGATGTTGTGACTGGTTTCTTCCGGAGACCTCTCATATATAGCCAACAACTAGAAACTAGCTAGGTGATTTGTATTTTTTTCTCTTTGTATTAGTATTTATTTATAAATAGTGATATATTCTTTTTCGAAAATTGTGAAGACATGCAGAAAATAAAGTGGGTATTTAATTTTGAGTTTGTCGAAAGTTCATTCACTAAACTGAAATTTGGAAAATAAAATAAATTAGTTCAAAAGCCAGTTTAGTAAATTAAAAATTGTTTGATGATATATATTGAAAATATTTTAAAACATATAATTATTAAAAAAGTAATACAGGGAAAAAATTATACAAGGGGCATATAAATAATTAATATACTGTATATATATACGCATACCGGCATCCAAAATTTTGAAAACCGAAGCAAGGAGAAATTATTAATACCTTTGAAAAATGGGCATTTAGTTGTAGGTTTGGCAAAAGCTAGCATGCCTTTAAGAGTCTAAGAAAATCTTAGTTTGGCAAAAATTGATTACCCAAGAGAACTTTTGGAACTCCTCCTACTAAGTACACTTTAATCTGAAAATCTTAATTTTTTTTTTCAATACGAAATGTAGACTTATAAAAATATGTTTTATTTAATATTAAACTTTAAATCGCACTTTCTATTTCCTTATTAAATTATGAAATGTATTTTGGGGTAAAATACATTAATTATAATTTTTTATTGTTGTTTAACGTCAAAGAAGAAGTATAATATAAGAATTAGTTAAAATAAGTTGAATTGTTGAGAGTTTATAACTAGTATGGATATAATAGATATTGATTATTGTGAATCAAATTATTTATTACTATTAATATATTGAATTCATGACGCTTGTATTTTTAAATAAAAATTAAACTGTAATAAGTGTTTAAGGAAAAAAAAAGAAGAAATAAATGTGGGCTAAATCTAAATTATCAAAGGAGAGTCCAGAGCCAAGACCGATGAGTCGGTACCGACGTCTACTGTTGCCTTTTTGTCCCAAATGTGAAATAGACAATTCGCATTTTATGAGGCGCAGCTGCGTTCAATTATCAAATCATAATCATAGGATTTTAAGATAAAATTTTTTGTTTATTTTTTAAAATAAATAAATTGATAAATATTTTTCAATATCATCTAATTATATAACATACATTATTACTAGTAATACTATTCATAAGTTAATACCAGTAATATCGTCTATCGAATTCAAAAAAAAAATATTAGTACCATACGTAACTTATTACTAGTTTTCTGCAATATATAATAATCGTTATATGATTTATATTTTTAAAAAAAATTTGTAAAACATAGAAATTGAATTTTTCCATGAGTAGGTTTTGAAATAAAAGTAAATAAGAAAAAGACATTCATGCGAGATGCGCGCCTTTTTACGAAAACGGTGCAATTTATGAATACTCCCTTACCAATCTTATTTATAAAAACTTGATAATTGATTTATACAGTTTAAAAATAATAAATAAATTTAAAATAAAACTTATTTATAAGGAGGCAAGTGAATGAAAGAAAGAGTAGATATAAATATCATAAAATTTTTAATTAATACAATATTTATAATTAATAAAGGATAAAAATAAAAATAAAAATCATTAAATATTTTGAAAACTCTTATTAAACTTATATAAAAATAACTAAGACAATTCAAATGTTGGGCTCTTATATAAAAAAATGTAGCGAGTATGATTATAAAAATAGGAAAAATTTCCGTCAGCCTCATTTATAATAAATTAATTTCAGCCAACCCTTAAAACTTTTTAAAACTTTACTGCACCTCATGGTCAAAATGAAATTAATTTTTGTGGGCAAAAGGACTAATGCCCTTGCTTTATTTATCTTGTAAATTATCTTATTTGTCTTATAAATATATATATTTGTCTTATGAATTTCCATATTTGTATTGTAAATAGCTAAAATATTTTTAATTCTCTAGTGTTCGCCGTTTAGCTTACCGCAAGCACACGGAATGCAAGTAATAGTGTAGTGCTGAAAAAATATTGTTTCACAAGAACTATAACAAAAGCGAGTTAACTAATATAATCATT
This sequence comes from Albizia julibrissin, assembly GCA_037074505.1. Taxonomy (NCBI): domain Eukaryota; kingdom Viridiplantae; phylum Streptophyta; class Magnoliopsida; order Fabales; family Fabaceae; genus Albizia; species Albizia julibrissin. The sequence continues at coordinate 34,897,928 of CM073488.1, read as the reverse complement.
TTTTAATTAAGTCAAATTGAATCATTTGAATTTAATCGAGTTGAATAAATATTTTTGTTGAAAATAACAAAGCAAACAAATGGAAATTAAGAAATTCGGTCTAACTTTAAGAGGTTATAAGTTTATTATTACTTCTTTCCCATTATACTTCATGAAACTATGCAATTATCCACTTATGTTGGTTAAATCAGTCTATATGCTATTAAAATGTTCTAAAATCATCAACCAAGCTCTCTCAAGTCAAGATTGATTTTTAATCTTCATTAAAAATATTCAATTTCTTGTTTATAATTAATGAAAACCATCTTTCTAAAGCAATCCTTAAATAGACTATGTTAGATTGTTGGATATATCTCTATTCTAACAACAAACCATCTATTTTATTCATAAACTTCAAGTCTAACATGATTTTTCTTAAGGTCTACAACCAAAATAGCTCTCTCAAGCATCTTCCAATTTAATCATTCTATTCATGTGATGATCAAGCACAAGACAACATTAAATACAAAGAAAAATTAATATATATACCCATTAACTATCATTATCAAGATAATATAGTAGTTTAAATCCATACAATGGGTAAAAGTAATTATAAATGATAGTTTTTAGCCACTCATAGTCTGTACATGCCAAAATCTCAATATAAAAATATAATTCATATCAACAAAATAAGAGAAAAAGGGAAAAGAACCAAAAAAACCCAAGAATTGAAGCTTTGAATCCCTTCTCACTCCAATCCCAAGCTTTAAGAAGTACATAATTCAATTATTTTCAGCCTATCCTTTACTTTTATACTAATTTTTCTGCTTTAGCTTTCAAAACACATAATATCAATATCACGCATTCGCCGTCGGTTCGCTATTGTGAATCTCATAGCGAGTTGATAGACAAAAGTAGTGTTTTTTTTAGGTGATTTTGTTATGACTTTGGCTACAACAAATTCCACAACCTTGTAGACAAAAAATGTCTCTTTTTTAGGCAGTTTTGTAATGATTTAGCTACAGCACTTCTATAGCAAATGCATGCTTCTCCGCCATAGTATCATTTTTCCTCTTCCTCTTGCATTCTTTCATTCCCTTTACGACTTTTCCATAATATTTGAGAGCTTTTATTACTTATCATCTTCCACCTACAAAGAGGAGAACTTTACGAGCTCTTTAACTTTCACAAATAATCATAACTAATTGCATTACTTTTGTTATTTCACATTTTCTTCTATAATCTCTTTATATGCACAATTTGAACCCAAAAATTAGTGAAAAGAGAAGAAAATGTGCTATAATATTCTTGATTTCTATGAGTTAACACCTAGGTTATTTTGAATTCCTTTATTTGTTTTGTGAATGCTCATATTTGCCTTGTGAATTTCCACATTTCTCTTGTAAATGACCAAAATATTTTTAACTCCCTATGTTCTTTTAAATCACTTTATTTATCTTATAAATATTTTTATTCATCTTATAAATAGTCATCTTTGTCTTGTAATTTTTCATATTTGTCTTACAAATAGCCAAAATATTTTTAATTCTCTAGATTCTTTTGAATCCCTTTATTTATTTTGTAAATGTCCTTATTTATCTTATAAATGCTCTTTTAAAAAAATAAAAGAAGAGAATCATTGTCTTTTCACCCATAAAAACTAATTTTATTTTGACAATGAAGATGTATTGAAGTTTTAGAAAGTTTTAAAGGTTGATTGAAATTAATTTGCTATAAAGAAGGCTAACTGAAATATTTTCATAAAAATATGCTAGAGTATAGGTTTTGTCCTATAATTTCATACAAAGTTTGATTTTAATCCATTAAATTTAAAAAATATACGGACGTTCAGTCATTTACTAAACTTGACATCGTTAATTAATTCCATAGAAAATGCTAACTTAGTATATTTAAACGGTGACTCTGTAATTAAATATTAATAAAATATGCTTAAATTTTATTTCTTTAATATAATCATATTTATATCACCCCGGTCCTTACTATAAGTTAATTTTAAATTATGCTCACATATCAAAGATTGTTAGTGAAATTATTAAATATACTTTAAATTAATAACTTTTGTAAAGATTACCCTTATTTAAATTTTCTCTCTCTCTCTCTCTCCCCCTACATTTACCAATCATTTCCACATATTTCTCATCTTTTTTCTCTTTAAACAAGAATTAAATAAGAGTAAAACTGAAAAAAAATCATTAATAACAATAAATAGACTTATATTTATAACCATTTTTTTTAAAAGTGAACTTATAATAAAGACGATACTAGTATTTCACAATTTAAGCATGTTTTGTTGGTATTTAAGTGCAAACTCAAAATTTAAATTTGTTGATTCAAGATTTTTCATTAAATTAAACTAACGGTGTTGAGATTAAATGAATATATATATATATATATATATATATATATATATATATATATATATATATATTAATTTAAGGGAATAAAATGAAATTTGATAAAAATTTAGAGGACTAATTTTAGCTGTGCACATAATTTTACAAGACCAACTCATGCAGTCATGTTAAATCAATTCATTTGATAATTGGTAGTGATAATTTTATTTCATGTAGAAAAAGCAAACAGTATCGGCAATTGTAACTGGCTAGGCTTTTTATATATTAACTCTGTGTGGGTAACCAAGTTTAGTTAATTCTCAAAATCCCCCTTCACTCTTTTTTACTAACTAAAATAAAATATAAAACATTTTATTCGAAATCCAACCATGTGTGCTATGAAGATAAATATTGATGCAGCCGCCAATACGGTAATGCATAAAATATATTTATTCAATATTACTTCGAAATTAAAGTAAAACGATTAAAAATTAAAACCAATAATAAGCCGTTACCTGGAACAAAGAGCACGTATGAATGGATGATGCTTGCGTAATTAATTGGGCTGATTTTCATATTGGAATTTGGAATTGAGTGAAACAAAATTGAAAAGCACTGACACAAGTGAAGTTTATTTTTCCGAAAAAAAAAAAGAAGTTTATTTTTCGGACCAACCCAAACAAAACACAAGCGAATTGAAATAGTACTACCTCATCCTGGTGATGTCATATATACATGCCTCAAATCACCGGTCGGTCGATGACGTCACTGTTTTATGGCCTAATTGCAATAACCAAAAAAATGTCCAGCCGGCGGTTTAAGAACTTGTTCAAAAAATTTTATTTTATTCTTTAAAATTTTCAAGCAGAGCATTGGGCAGAGGTGATGCCCTGCCTGTTTTGCCCTATTCCAAAAGTATACAGCACTCTTTCTTTTTTTAATATAAAATATATTTATATAATTTGATTAGATTAAGAAAATTAATTAAATTGGTTAATATAACGATCTATTTATCTTTCTTAATTTCCTCATTTGATTACATTAAGAAAATTGTTGGGAATGGATTCTCTCCTATGCTCTCCTCCTCCTCCTTCCCGGGCGCATTATTATTAGATTAAAATTTTAATAGTTTATATTTAATATTTTATAAAAATAGAAAAAATTGTGCATAAATACTTCATTGAAAACTTATTTACTAAATAGGACTTTTAAGTGCAACTAATCTTCTCTATGTGCAAAAGTTCTTTCCTTATATTTAAATAATGTTTCTCTGTATTTAATATATCTTCTTTATGTGACATTCATTTGTGTTTGAACAATCTTCTCTTATGTCCAAAAGATATTTCCTTAAATTTCATTTGATAAATAAGTTTCTAATGAGATATATATAGGCAATTCCACTATAAAAATATTATCATGATTTTAATTAAAAAAGTGGCAATATACTCTAAAATGATAGTATGCAATTGAGAACTAAAATGTTAAATAAAAATATAATACTCCTCCGGTCTTTAATATAATACTCTAAAATGATAGTATGCAATTGACAACTGATGTAATCGTTTAACTTTCAATAAAATTCGATCTTTTGTTAAAAAGGGGATTGCATGGGGGATTTTGCGTTGTGTAAGTCCCCAACTCAGGAAACATGTTCAAACATAACATAATCATCGGATTGTTAATGAAGCGTTTTCTCCGATTTTAAATATAAGATAGAGTTATTTTTTTAGAGATATTAAGAAAATTAACTAAATTACTTTAAGATATTTATATTTATCATTTTTTTTCTAAACTATTTTTCCTAACTTATAAACTGATATATAATATAAGAATACACAATATATGATATGATTAAGTAACTTATTTAGTTTCCCTAATATTTAAAAATAATTCGACTATATCTTATATTTAGGACAAGAGAAAGTACTTAATTAAACAGTTGATATTGATCCAAAATATAATAAATATTTTACATTTGAACTTTTTTTTAAAATTAACCTTATTGGTATTCTTCAATAAGGAGGAGAGAGTGGATGAATTAATATTATAATCATTTTTTATGGCATGAGAGATTGGGCTAGTTGATTTCAAGTCACTTCATTGATCTAAACTCCACGATCACCACAACAAAGAGAACCCACCAAATTTGATTATTCAAGACTTTTTGGCTGATTGATGGCATCTTGATGAAGTAAAAAATGTATTATAAGTTTAAATATTAAGAGTTGTTTCATAATTAATAAAAAATATGTAATCTTTACTAATTTATATCTCCTCTTTATCTCATCAATAATTTCAGCCTAAGAGGAATTGATCTAATTCAATTTAAATTTTAGCTTAATTTAAAGGGAAAACTGAAAGTTCCTATTTAAAAATTTTATGGATGAGAATAACTTGAATTAGAGTATGATGCTTTCTACATATAAAATCTAATATAGTATAAGTACTTTCTATGAATAGAAACATATTAAGTCGTTCTAACAAATAAAATTTTGAAATTGAGACTTTTATGGACAAGAATAACTTGAATTAGAGTACTAGTGTTTTATATGTATAAAATGTATGTTTTCAAAATGAATATGAGGTTCTTGTAATTAAGATACAATAAAATAGAAAATTAGAGTATTTTAATCTTAACAAGCTATATCTCCCCATGTGTTGTTCTAGGTGAGTTACTTGAGGTGAGACATATCAAAATATTATTTATTTGATTTAGACGTATAAGAATAAATTTTAGCAAGAATCTCTATTCATTTGGAAAATGATAAATTTATTATTTAGAAATTCAATTGGTTGCTTATGAAATTAATTACTATCATTCTTAAAAATAAAAGAGAATGGTTAAAGTATACTTCTAGTTCTTTAAATTTTACACGAGGTATAGTTAATGTTGCTAACGAAAAATGTTGTTACAACAAATTCAAATGATGACTGTGCAACTAAAAAAGTATATCTAAATTTTAATTTTTTAATATAATATATTTAGATTACTAAACTAAAATAAACCAACAAATCATTGCAAATAAAATGAGGCTTTGATATTTATATTATTAAATAAATATATTTAGATTATGGAACTAATTTTTTTTTTATACAATTGAGGTTTTAATATTGACTATTTCGTTATGTTTTTAGATATTTTTTAATTTATACATATTTTAAATTTAATATTAATAGCAATAATTACATAGTCATTATTTGAGTTTGTTGCGTCAGCTTTTTCCGTCAACAATATTAACGATATTATAATTATATGACTAAAAGTATGCTTTATAAAGTTAAGGGATCAAAAGTACTTAAGTAAACTTAAAGGATTAAAAATATAATTTAACCAAAGAAAATTTAATTTTAAAGTTATTAATATCTCAATTGATATCTAATTATCATCAAAAGTTGAAATAACAGTTATTGTCATATTACTATCCCGTAGAGAAATATTTATATACTCTATGAGAGTCACCTTATTTATACTCTAACTAATTAAAATACAACAACTCATCTTGCTTTGATCTTACATGGCAGATGAGTTATCTAAAGAAATTCAAATTTTATAGTTAAAAAAACACAAACTTCTTAATTTAGAAAAAAAAACGCAATTCCCTCATATCATCCCTAAAATTATAAAATCATAAAATTTAAATTTTTGTAGTGACTCATATGCCATGTATAATTAAAATAAGTTGAGTTGTTATGTTTTAACTAGTTAAAGTATAGATGATGTGACGTTTCTAGAGTATGTAAGTATTTCTCTCCTGGATTAATATACTAATTCATAATATTCCATAAACTTCCTTTTATATATTTCCAAAAATCTATAATACATATTAAAAATAATGAATTTCTTTTTATGAGGTCCAAGCTCATGCAATGATTATTATCACTCATGAAAGTCAAAAGTCAATTTATTTTTAAAGTCAACAATATTATTTTGAAATATTTTAAATTTTTTTATTAATACCCTAAATGTAATTATTGCGGTATTAATATCCTAATTATTAATCAATATTCGAAAACTTTATTTTGCATTGATGAGACATAATTTTCATTCACCAATAATAAACAATGAGAATCACTATTTCAAAATGAAATTGTTATCATTGGGACATAATTTTTAAAAATTATTGCATTAATAACTTAATTATTAATATAATTTATGGAGGTCCCTATAATCATGGAAGATGAAGTTTCTAGGCATGCTTGGATCACAATTATATAATTATTAATATAATCATGATTCTTGATTTAATGTCTAATTTTAAATTCAATTTACTTCTTTTCTTATATTCAAACCCCAATAATTACCCATAAACAATTTTGATGGTGTAATTATCCGTCATATAAACTAAATATGAAGTAAACCGTTTAACCTAAATTTAATTACATTAATATGATTTTTAATATGATTTATTGTACTAATAATCTTTTTTTTTTGCCTTCTATTATGTTAATAATCTAGTTATGCAGATCCCTACAATCATAAAGTAGGAAGCTCCTTAATATGCTTGAACTACATTAATGTAATCGTTAATATAATTGTAATTCATGATTAAACATATAATTTGAAATTTAAATTGCATAATTTCTTATAGTCAAACCCTAATAATAAGATAGGAGCACTTTTGATGGTGTAACTATCTAATACGTTTGAGTTAAATGAGTCATTAAGTAGGTGTTAGGAGATTTTTAGTGTAAAATTGATGATTGAGTTTTGATGGGATATTCGGTTTGAAAAACTACCCAATATCTATTCATGTTATATCATTAGTCAAATCAAAATTTTACCTAGAGTGAAATGATCTAAAATGCTGACCTGTACATCTTAGACGCTAATTATTGTGATTTCACAAATATGAGATATGGTTACCAAAGGATTAACGAGCATTTTCATTAATAAAGTTTTTTTTAGATATCGGACATAAATAAATTTTTAAAATAAATAAAAATATTAATAAATAATTAAAAAGAGTGTAAATTTATTAAAACTTTTAAATTTAACTAAACGACCGTTAAATTATAAAAGAAGAAAACATTAACAGCGTTTAGTCAAATTTAACGATTTTGATAAATTTACACCATTTTAAATTATTTATTAGTATTTTTGGTCCTTCTAAAACTTACTTCTACCCTACATTTCTAAAAAAAAAAGATTTATTGATAAGATTGCCTCGTAACCCTTACCAAAATATAAATACTTTAAAAAACTATTACTAAAGAAAAACAAAATATACATCTCAAAATAGGTCATATTCAACAAATCCTAATGATTGCTGATTGATAATGGATTTTGACTGAACCCATTTAATGTATATTCCTAGGCCTGGATTTAGGCACAAATCTTGAAGCCCAAATAGATTCGTTTGATTAAGCCTGTTTCCTGTTGGACCTCGTGTTGGGCCGAGCCTTCCAAATTTTTTTGACATCAAAATGAATTGTATTACCAGGTCTAATTAATAAAAGGGTTCGTTTAAGGTTATGGGTTCGAGAGAAATGTATTTCACATAGTATAGTTGAAAAATGAAAAGACGACTCCACTGGGGATCGAACCCAGAATCTCTGGTTCCGTAGACCAGCGCCTTATCCATTGGGCCATGGAGTCACTTATTTGTTGACTCTTTTTTAAATATTATTAATATATTCACTTAATAAGACGGGGATAAAAAAACACACATTTTGAAATTGTAAAATTCCAAATCAAATTTTTTACTAAAAGTTAATATAAGAGTGACAAAAATTAATAAGAAATTCATAACTTATTATTTAAAAAATATCTAATCTAGAATTTTACAATTTCAAAGTTTTTTTTTTCTGTTTTTTCTCCTATTTCATATCCTGGACAAAATAATTAATGTCGTAACAATTATTTTGAAGCAGATTTGAAATTATAAAATAATAATTTTCAATTTAATTAATTTAAAAATAAAGGGCTACTGTCCAGGAAGAATCCTTTTATTCTTTTTTCCCCCCATTACAACTTGGACTTAAGTAAAGTGTAATTGTTAGGAATTGATCAAAGTCCACCATATCCAACCTCCATGTTTGCGGTTGTTGAAGGCATTGACCAGAAATGCTTGATGTATTTTAATATCAAACCTTGTTATTTAATCAGCTCAACAAAATATTTTTAATTCATTTGACCAGAACATTTTTTTGGGGTACATTTTTGGAAGGCATTTTTCGATTTTTTTTTTTCCACTTAAGCTGCTCCTTTCAATTTAAAAGAAACTATAGAAGTTAATACATATGTGTGTGTATATTTATATACATATGGGATGGGGCTTTGCAATGATAGAAACGGAGTAGTGTAAAAGCGTTGACGTCGTTTTAAGAATTAGGTTCGGCGTTATATATAAGAGGGAAATCCATTTTTCTAAAAATATAACAATGAATGAGTTGAAAAATATTGAGCAATTTGCATTACTATTATTTGTCATCGACCAAACATATACACAATCTTAGGGATTTCAATCTTCTGGTTGAGTGTATGCGTGTTTCATCACGCCTTGTATTTCAACATTTTTTTGTTGGAATGTATTTCAACATATTCACACTTTTGTATTCAAGGGAGTGAAACCCACAAATTTAAATAAATTCATAATAGTCACGTAAAATTGTACAGTATATTTGAATAAGAATTTATTTTTATCAATAAATAGGTATTAATAATGTATAATTAAATAATTAAAATATAAAAATGACAATACTTTGATTTAAATATATTTTAAATTCAAATAATTAAAATTAAATCCATCAATATTCATAATTTATCATACTCAATAAATTTTTTTTATAAAACCCATATATAAAGTCACTGAATATAATCAAATCAAAAAAGTTTACATAAATTTTAAAGTGAGTAAATACGATTTTATAAATTAGAAATGTAAAAACATAATAAACTGAGTGTGTGAACTTGCGAGTTTGATCAAATTTACAATTGTCATAAGTTTAAAGGGGATTTGATACGATTTTATAAGATATAAATGTAAAAATAGTAAATTTAAAAAATTGACTTACGAGTTTAATAATAATGTCTGTATGTATAAGTTAATACATTATATATCATAAAATTAAATAAAAAAAATCAATTCATTACTCATGCAAATTACAACTATAACAATTGATGTAGACATAGTAGAAAAGAATGGGTAGTTGTGAAAATTTAAAAACATTAAATCCCTGTATCATTAGAGTAAGGATAGAGAAGGTAATATGTAAATCCTTGAACTTAGAGGCATTCCTCATCTTAATGAACTTTCGAAACTTAACTCTTCTAATTTTTTATCTTTTAACGGGAAAAAAAAATAAAGAATGACTTTCGGGAAAGATAAAATTTCTCAGTAAAGTATAAATTTATAGATATAACAAAATACGCTATTTATTATTCTTAAAAGCCGTTAACTCTTGGTCTTACTTTTGAGCCACCATTCCACAACTCTTGGTGTCATTTAACACGTAAGTTCTCGGTACCCTGCTCATTTTAAGAAAACATGAAATGGACATTAAATATAATTAATCATGTGATCGCTCACCTTTTTTTGGTTTTTAACTTATAAAATCATATTTATTTATTCTTAAACTTGTGTAAATTTTTTTGATTTGATTATGCTTGATAACTTTATATATAAACTTTATAAAATTTTTTTAATTAAGTATGATAAATTGTGAATATTGATTTATTTAACTTTAATTATTTAGATTTATAATATTTTTAAATCTATTAATTTTTAATTATGCATTAATAATATTTATTTATTAATAACGAGTTTACAACTTAAAACTATGAGTTTATGTCCTAATCACAAATTTTGGATACACTAATAAATTTCACAACCTTCCTTGTCAGTACACCACATACAGTACAACATAAATATGTAGTACATATTCATGCCAGCTAATGGCCATGGTACAATGACGTATATACCCTTCACTACCATATATATAAATATTGTGTATATCTATCGACTTGTAACATAATTCAGGCCAGACCAGAACCATCATTGATCAGGAATACGAATAACTCTAACAAATATGGCTCTATCGTGGTCGTCTTCACTGGTGAAATTTACAGTGCTGGCAGCTTATTTCATGGTTTTGGTTGGAGCTCATGAAGGGCATCACCATGGTGCTCCGTCTCCTCAACCAGCAGAAGCACCGTCTGGTTCGTCGTCGGCAACAAACTTTACTTATCCGATGATTGCTGCATTTGTTCCTTTTGTGCTGTCGCTTCTGTTTGTGAGAGACAGAAACTAGGTCGTCGTCAATTAATTCCTTATATATGCATCTTTAGTTTCATTTGTCTTTCGCCACAGATCCCTCCATTATAATAAATATACTATTCTTCATCATTGTGCATGCTTGTTTCATTGAGGTTTTCGAATAATACTATGGCTTCTGCCTACGTTGTGTACTTTGCGTGTTATTGCATGTATTCATATACTGTGCAGTGGATATATCTGTTTTTTACTCTCTCTCTCTCTCTCTCTGTGTACACATCATACACATATTCTGATGATGAAGGTGGTTGCTAAAATATCTGATACCAAAGCTTACATACAGATAATGAAGATAGTAGAAGTTTGGTTCATATGAGCAATGCAACTGATTAATTTGCTTGCACATATCTAGCTAGTTTATCAAATTCATCAAAGTCAAAACATCTAAAAAGATTGAGTTGGGTTATAATACTGTATCAAGCATATTTTCTTCCAATGCTTTAAAGAGTTAAAGGATAGACTTTGACTTGTTTGAAATTTAGATTATTGTTTTAAAAGCTGTTTTTCAATCATAATATATATTATACAATTTAAATATCTTATTTAGAATTGAAATTAGTATATTCAAAAATAGTTTTTTAATTATAATTTACAATATATATAATATAAATATGGGAAAAAAATTACATCAGGATTTATGTGAACTTGTTTATAAATCATGATTCTAAATAAGCATCTAGCCTTTCAACAAATAGAGCGCTCTCTATGTTTTTTTCAAACAAAATTATATAACATCTAATATGTTAGATTTAGCCATTATTTTATCAGTAGCTTTGTCGATATAATTTTGTTTCCCATTCACAATGTTCGAATTTCTGACTTTATTTAAGAAAAATCGTGTTGACTTTAGAAGGTTAAGATATTGGGGGGGGGGGGGGGAAAGCCTCTGCAAATTTTAGCTTATTGAAGGAGGAGATGGAGTTCTACAGTGACTGCCCATCCGACTTGTTTTGAAAACGGGGAAAAAAACAAAGACAAATAATAATAATAAAAAATCTAGCCCCCATAGATTAACAGTTTCGCTTATTGCAATTTGCAATCATTGTTATGGATGACGTTGCTACTTACCTATAATAATATAAATTATAGTAAACAATGTTAATTAATTTATAAACAATTTTATATCATTCGCCTTATTGCTACTTCCAAATAATAAAATAATACAAGGACTACTTCCCACCCTTCATTAAATCCATAAATAATTAAGTCGCTTGAGGAAGAAACCATTGACTCATTGAGGCTACACCATTTATCGCAGAGGATGGGTGGGGGAAACAGGGCTAATGAACTAGAGTGGTGTTTGGTTTCACTTTTGAAACCAAACCAACATGAAGCCAAACATTTCTTCTTTTCTGCACAAAACACAGCTGACTAAAGTTTCTCTTTCGCATTCAGAGTACAGATAATTTCAACAACAATAATAATTCCGTACTAGATCCTAACCTAACATGGAGTGATCAAAAAATTTGTTATACCCAGCTTCTTGCCCCTAGCAAGCTTTTCTCTTATCAGCTTTTAAGTGGATGTTATACCATTTCTTCTTCCTCAGTCGCTCCCTTGTATGTCTCTTCTCTCTTGCTTGGCAATCTTCTCCTTCCTCCTTGGAAGAACTTTTGCTCCTCTTTGTTTTACTTCGTTTTAATGGAGCAACAGTGTATGATGCACGTATTTCATTCCTCTGCTTAAGTAGCTCATGAATCTTACCAAGAATGAAGAATAAATAGAAGTTCAGAGGATTCCAGCCAAGAGAAAGGAGAAGGAAAGATCATGTTGATCAGAAATCCGAATCTTATCAAAGTCAGAGAAACCTACCGCTTGCATTTCTTGTGTATATCTACTTGTCATCTCTGTAAATTGTGCCAGAACCTGCCAAGATTTTAATGAAAAACGTGAGATTTGACGAAATGTAATTACAACCATTATACCCTACTTGTGTCCAGGGACTGACCTCTCGGTATTCAGACTCAAACTTCGTTAGGCCTGCCCTTTTAGATAAAATTTGGGCCTCTACACTTCTGAGATTTTCTTTTTCTTGACTAAAAGGCGCAGCACATGAAGCTTCTATAGTGTAGCTTGCACTTCTGAAAAAATTGTCGCCTGTAAAATTTGACAGCATATATAAGTTCCCAAACACCATAATTACAATCAAGAAATAAAATAATCAGCACTAAGCTCAGAAGAATGCATGTACCATAAACGGCAAATACATGAGTACCAGCCTTTAGTTCTGTTAATTCACATGGTCGGAACCCATCTAGCTTTCTGAAAAATGATGCATCAGGATCCTTAACAGCAGTTGTCTGCAAAATGGTCCAAGAATCAAATTATGATAATTCAAACAAAAAAGACAAAATTTTTAAGGTGAATAGTATTTTTTATTATAACTGCTTACTGAATTTATGGTGTGATCCAATTGATAAACAGGAAACCCAAGAAAATACATTCCCGCAGAAGTTACCTTCCCTGTTTTTGCACTGTCTTCCTACAATAACATTTAGTGACTTCAACAAATATCACAAATGTTCAGAGGCTAGAAGGTTTTTACGAAAAAACAAAAAGTATAAAAGAATCCAAGAAAGCCACTGACATCCAGTAATCAAACCAAATACCAAAATGAATCAAAAGTGATTCTGAGGGGGAAAAAAAGAAAATTAAGCATCTTATTCTGTCTTTCCCTCCCTCCCTCCCTGTCAAACAGACGGAAAAAACTTAATACCTGGAGCGCAAGACTTAGTCCACCAGTCTCTTCTTGATCAAAATATAGTAACTGAGGAATTCACACATATTAATATTGTTAAAATATAAACGAATTTCATATATCTTCATGGAGTTTGGTGGGAAAACAATATCAGTGTGGAATAACGAAAACCTTAAGATCAGGAGATAAAGTAACTGGCATGCAATCTTAACAGAGATGATTATACAGAGACTAAAATCCCTAACCTTGAACTTGCTTTTGTCTGATGATTGTACACGGCAAACAAATCCATCCTGCGCTTCTTCTTCTAATAATGTAACTGAATAAAAGTGAGCACATTGCTTCTCAACCTATCAGATGATATCAACAAAAATTAATTAAGGACAATAGAAAAAAAGAAGGCCACAAGAAATTGAAATGAAAAAATAGCTCACCCTTTTTGATATAGGCATCCCCAATGGAAGTGGATGAATGATCACTGCCCCATTAAGTGCCTCTTCCAAAACAGTTGCTGATACAGTTGTCTTAATAGGCACACCAAGTTTACTGACATGTATGAAGATAACTGAGGATGAAAAGGTGGTAAAAACAGCAGGGACGGGAGCATTCAAAACAAAGAAATTGCTCCTTAGAGCTAAACTAGAGAAACAACACAATGCATGGGCAGAGAATATTTTTTTTCCTCACCTAAAAAGTGCTGCAAACATTGTATTCACAGCACCTAAACTCGAAAGATCCAATTCTAAGTCTTGGTCATCTGATTCAACACCCTACACCGAATCATGAGATTATATCATTGGCATTCCATGTCAAAACTAGATAAAAATTCTGTATGGGGGGTTCTTAAAAATTGATGAAAAATGTAAATCTGGCAAGGCTCATGGCCACAATGACGTCTTAATGTGTTAGTGGTAAATACCAAGAAAAATTTTAATCACCTCAAAACCATTAGAGTCGTACTGATGGCGTTTTTCAGGATCTGACAAGATGTTATATGAAAAGGTGGCCTCCTTGAACATATCCGCTGCTTTAGGATCATTATCATTCTTGTCAGGATGATATCTGCAGAATGAAGAAACATTATCTTAGTTTTATTCCACTGCATCAATATTTTAGCAACAAATGAAACAAAAAAATGAATATTCAAATGAATGTCACAAAAGACTAGTTGCCTGGTTTCCAACAAAATATAACCTCTGCTCCTTTCCTATCCCTCCGCATTTCCATTCAGCAAGAAATCAAGATATGGACACTACATTCCAGTCATATCGAAAGAACTAATGACATTTGTAGCGCATGACACCTTGAAATTAATCAAAATCTGAGTTAAATGGAAAGGAGCTTTGATGAATTTTCTAGCATTCGCATCGCATTGTCTTTAATATATTACCACGCCCACAAACCTCAAATACCCAGATAGGTACATTCTAAAAAATTCCAGACTCCACAGTGAACAGAAAGGTTATTTTAAAAGCTCCAGAGCTTACTTCAGGCGCAAGAATAAACCTCACAGTGGAAGTAACATTTAAACATACTTGAGTGCCAATTTCCGGTAAGCAGTTTTAATTTCTTGATCTGTTGAGTTCCGAGAGAGGCCTAGAACCTCATAGGGATCCCGTCGGAGCTGCGCCACAGCGTCGTTCTTCTCCGATTTTGATCTATCCGTCGGCATTCTACAAACTTCCTGCGCTCGCGAAAACCTAGAACTACTCTGCCGTGTGGTGTCACAACAAGAAATCAAGAAGTGGAGACGGAGACTTTTCCGGCGTCGGGGATCATCTTTCCACAGAACTCGTCGGCAACATGAAGTTTCAGAAGGAACAATAGAAACCGGTGAAGTTGAGAAGCGAAAACCTGAAATAAAATGGAGCTTGAGGCTTGAACTCTGGCGGAAAGAGGTGGAGACGGAGACCGATACAAGGGAGAGCCAGAAAATGGAGGGGAAATTGGGTGTTTTGTTGTTTTTTAAATATATTTTAAAAAAATTTTGAAAACGAATTTCGTTGCCGCTATATGAAACCCGATGCGTATTGCGCACCGGGCAGGTTAACAATAGGCCGCAAACTTGGGTAAATTTTGAATTTTTTTAGGCCCAACTAGAGGGAATTTTGATTAAATTAAACAGCTATGATTTGCACATTTATAGAATGCTATCATATAAATTATATAATAAATCATTTTTTTTTAAAAAAATTGACATGATTTGCACATCTGAATATGTTTTGTGTGATTCAAAATAAAGGTTAAAGTGGGAGCGTGAGGCGCAGAGGAATTGAGAAACAAGATTATGAAACAAAGGCCATAAAAGCCATCAAGCTTTAAAGTTAGAGCGATGAGCTGAAAAAACTTGAGGGAAAAGGCTAAGGAAAGAGAGGCGTAATTTGATGAGTGAGTAATGATTAGTCATAATCAATGCTAAAAAGTTAAGCAATTGAAAAACCAATCAGTTTGTGTGGTATTCATAATGAGGATTGACCATCATTTTCACAAAAATACCAACAAAATGAAATTCAAGACTTGGAACTCCCTGCCTCATCTTGTTTCAGCACAAGAATTGAAATAAGAAATACAATTCATAAGTTAATTCAGTGTCACGCCTCATACATAAAGCATGAGGAAGAAGATTGATATAATCCTAAATGTAAGAAATGTTTGTAGAATTAAATTTTTATTTCAGTGACATCTCTCAGTAATGGAAGATTGGAAGTAGGGCCCATTTTTTATGAAAGGTAATTTGAGGCATTTTGAACAACAGAGTCAAATAATATATTATGAACATTGCAAATGAATTAAATCACGACGTTCCCACAAGTACAATTTTCCATATTTGAAGAAACCAATGTTACAAAGTAAAGAACAGCTGCTTATGCAGTTAAAATGATGTGACCCTACTTTGGGGCACTATTCTCTTCATTATTATATCAATAATAAATGTGATTTCTGATTGATTTTTATAATTCATTGAACGTTATCAGTGTTTTTCAAGCAATAAAAAATTGGATTGGTCAATGAACCGGTTACTGTATAGATTTAATGGTCAATAGATCAATCAAGGTTTAATCGGTAGTTGAATCGACCATATTAAAATATTATAATTTATTAGTGAGAACATATATATTAATATATTTTTAAATTTCTATAAATAAAAATGAAGATCTTAAAAAAATGCTTAAAACCTATTAGTATTAGTTATGATGCTCATGCTCATGTAATGATATCTTCTTTTCTATTATTACTATATCCTTTTAAAGGATTTTTTTTTCTTCATCATTTTTTTTTTTAGATTTGTTCTTTCTTCACCTACTCTTCTCTTCATCTTAGTCTTCAATATTTCATTTTCCCCTAAAAAATAGCCAGAAATAGTAGTTAGAAGAATAAAAAAATATATTTCATAAAAAAATTAAAAAAAATGTAATCAGTCCAACGAGTTAAACCACTGATTTTTTATTGCATGTTCTTTTTCATGACTTTTTTTTTTGTTCCCATTTTCCCACTCTTAGGGAAAAGACCAGGGTTGTTGCACAATTTGTGGGCCAGCATGAAAAGCCCAATGGATCGAGCCCTCTGCACCTTAGTTTTAATATTGGCCTTTGGACCCCCCCCCCCACACACACATATTGTCATATTTTCGTAAAATGAAAGATGGAGAAATTTTGAAAATAAAAAGTGAACTACGAGCAACAGTCAACAGATATGAATTTAAATAAATATTGTAATTATAAAATATAAATTTTCTTCTTTTTCCCCCCTGATAAGATACTTCTCTGTTTTTTTTAATTGTACATACATATGCTATTGTTAGAAATAATGTTGGCAAAATCGAGCATTAAACATACTAACCTCACCTATAGTAGAGATTCAAACAATCAAATTTCAGTTTGTCATATTATGAAGAGTTAACATCTTTAGCTAGACCACATTTCTGCTTGTTATAATTTACTATTAGAATCTCTAATCTGAGTGTGATAAGAAAATTAAAACAAATACTAACTGTTAAAACGGGTTCAAAATATGAAAATATTTTTACGTGGGTATTTTGAGGTTAATAAAAACTCACATCATAAAATTACTTATAATAAGTTAATCTAAATCCTCACATATAGTATTTTTTTTTATCTGTTTTTTTTTGCCAAAGTATTTTTTTATCCAAACATATAGTATTGACTATACTGATTAATTAAGAACAAATTTGATGTCCTTGAACACCTTATCATTTGCCAACATATCAGATAACATTTCGTGACATACTGACCAGTCCTTCAATTTGTGTCAACTATTTAATGTTCAATAGGACTTCTTTAATCATTCATTATATAAACTATAAACAATCCAGTATATACTCCTCGATCGGAATAAACGGTGGTATTAAACTAATATTCTTAGCCATGCATCGATTGAATTTAATAATTATAACATAATTAAGTACGCCATGTTCCCCATTCACTTCATAAAAACTATTTTCTAATCAAGATTTTGTTTATTTATCATTGTTTAAGACTGCAATATAACGTGCTTATAGACTTTTAAGCGAATGTACCTAAAAGGTCAAAGAAACGAACAAATTCCAAATATATAAATAAATAATATGCTTTGTATTGGTAAGCAAGGGGTCAGTGCATGCCATAAATATAATAATTTTATTATGAGTTAGGTTTCAATTATATAAAGTTAATCAAGTAAAGCCGTCATAAAATATATTGTCACGGCCACTACTTCCATCAAGACCAATCCAATGGATGGTTTTCCATTCCACTGACCATCTATATTAATATTTTATACAATAGATTAGAGGAAGATGAACCTAATTAATTAATCTTGTTTGATTATTTTCATGTTATCATTTAATATTATTAGTGTAAAGGTTCTTGTCCTCTTGTTTGGTAACGCGGCATACAATTCACCCATGTTTTTTGTTTTGGGCCGATTCAATTAATCCATTTTACAAAATTATTAAAGTTTGAAATTGTCATATTTGGTTTATCAATTCGAATATAAAATGTACAATCAAATAAAAACCTCACTATTTATAGGTGTTAGATATTGTGTTAGGTTTAAAAAAAAAAGGTCTTAAACGTTTCGTTCAATTTTTCACATATTCTAGTAGGTTTTGTGTAAGTTTTTCTTTAAAATTTTATGCATTAAGCTTGATTAAAAAATTAGAAAAATAGTTTTAATCTTCTAAATTTTAAATAGTATTAATTAGGGAAGAAATTAAGAAAATATCACTTAAACTTCAAAATTACAAATAAGTCTTATTGCCTACAAGAATATAGGTATTGATTATTAATAATTGAAAACTCATTTTAGTAGGAAATTACTTATTTAAAATTTTGAACTATTCAAGTAATGTTTTTCTTATCTTTTTTCCTATTTATTAAGTACAAGGAGGGAGAAACATATATAATAAGATATAAAAATATATAAAATATATGCAGTATTAATAACAAATTATAATACAGTGTAACTTGTTTTCAGTTTTAAGCAACGAATGCACGGACTTACTCTAATTTTTCCTTGAAACCCACATCTCAAGGTTGGTAAGAAGAATAATTAAAATATAATTATTTAATTTTCAGGACATTTAGTTCAACAAAATCATCCATTACATAAATTGCTAAATGAGTTGTCAATGTTTCTTCCCTAACGTAATTATTAATATTGTTAAAACAATGACTTTTTTCTTATGTTTTTCCATTACTTAAACTTACTTTTATCTCTTCATAAAGTTTTATTTGAAACTTAATTTTAAAAAATGATCTCTCTCTTCTGAGGATCAAAAGTCGTAACTTTTAAAGACAATTTTATTGAATTCAAATAACACTGAATCAAATAAAATAATGATACCAAAAAATTATTGAAATAAGTTATTAATATAACTTCATCAGTCCAAAACAAAAAATAAAATATATAAGACAAATTTGACCAAACTCGATATTTTCAGAAAGATTAAAGAAAAACTTAAAAATGTTTAAGAAGCTTTTTTTTTTGTTCTCATTTCTTCGTACAGCCTGATTTTTTTTTTTTCCTGAAAAGGTACATCTATTAATACTGCAAAGGCATGTCTAATACAATAAAAGAAAGCAATTCTAAAATACCAACATAGACTTAAAAGATATGTGTTTTTGTCGTTAAAATAATCAATTGAATTAGGTTTTAATTAATTATACAGTTTATGGTCAATCTAAGTCATTCTCTCAAAAAGTAAGCCATGTGTTTTTTTAATGATTGATTTTTAAATGACAAAAGATGTAGTGGAATAGACCTAAATTAGAATGCAAGACACTACTACTTAAATGCAATTAAACTAATTAAATGCAACAATGCAATTGATTCTAAAACCTATATGACAATGAGACTAATCTATATGAGATCGAATGTAATTTTCAGGGATTTTTTTATTAAAGAGAAATTAAAATCCTAAGCAAAAGATTGATTAAAAGTAAGATAAACAACGAATGTTTAGTTCAATTATGATGATAAATGGGACAACTTCAGATTCACATGGAGTTAACTTTTTTAGCCCAAATTAATTAATTAGACCAAAGGGAAGTTGATAAAAGATTGAAATTAATAAATTTAATCACCTAATCGAAACATGGAAATTCTCAAGCTCAATAACACTGATTCAACTAGAAAACTTGTAATGAAATAAGCGATGGTTAATTAAACTCATTAAAAACCAATCACAATTAATTTCAAAATAACTTTGGAAATATTATTTACAATTTTCTAATTGAACAACTAGACAATTTACCAACCCAATTAAACAATCAAGAGGAAAATCAAATTGATAATTAAATTAATAATAAAAAATCAATTAATAATATAATTGACAACTAAAGGTTTGTAAACAAAAATTCCAGTAATTGTTTCAAACATAAAATATTCCAAAATATAAATCAAATCCAAATGACATATGTCTACAATTGAAAACTAGATTGTTTTCAATTAATACAACTCAAAATTATTTAAAATTAAATAATCTCAAGTCTTGAATTAAAAAGATAAAAGAAAAAAAATTTCCCTGTAACCTTCAATTATAAGCTCTTAGACTTTAACTTCCTTCAAGTTCATATCAAGTGACCTCCAAAAAAATTCAAGCTGCCATAAAAATTTCTCCCTTTCCTTCAAGCTCCAACCACGTCATAGCCATCATCCAAAAATTTTGATGAATTGAATGAATATATGTTTGAATGCACCCTTGCGTGGCTATGCATGAGTAGAAGAGAGGAAAGTAATGGATAATGGGAAGATATGAAATTAGTGGATAGTTTGCGTCCCAGCTCCGTTCGTCCGCGAGTGTGTGTTGAGTAATAGTGCGCCGAATAGGAAGCTGGGTTTTAATCGTGCCCTTTTCATGTGGCGGCTAGATTAATTAATAGGAGGAACAAAAAGTCATGTGATCTAAATTTGAGTCTATTAAAATTTAAGTAGTCTAATAAAATTTAATTATTAGATTCTCTTTTAGCTTTCAAGAATAATTCTGCACTGTAGGATCTTCTCATATGCTTTTCTTTGTCCTACAAGAATTAAATAAAATCGTGATCTATCATATATTTAGAAATATTTTTCAATCACAAGATAACAATCAAAATATTAACAATTTAAGCTAAATAATCTCATAATTTATTCAGATTTATATTATTTCCTAAGATTGACTAATAATTCAAATATTATCTAATAAATCCAAATTAGCCTAAAATAATCCCCAAAATAAATGAATAAGGTGAGATAAAATATATAAATTTTGGATTTATCAATCCCCCTACGCTTATCATTTGCACTCATAGGCAAAACAAATCAAGACCAAGGAAGAATAACAAAACAAAATGAAAAAAAGCTTAAAAGGTGAATGTTCCAATCACAAGCAAAAAGTAAACTAAAGCAATTCAATCACCTCTCTTATCCAATGGCACGTTTGGTACGCTGGAATTGATTTTGATGGATATGGATATGGATATGAAAATGGAAATGTATATGGATATGGAATTGGAAATGAGGTTTAAAAGTGTGTTTAGTATGTACATGGAATTCAGACATTATTTTTATTTAATATTTATATTTTAAATGTGAAATTATTAATATGCCCTCATCTAAAAAAAATCTAACAAGTACCTCAAACATCCAAACTATTTTTTTTTATTATAATTAATTTTTTTAATAATAATTTTTTCTATTTTTTTAATATATTTTAACCAGATCCCCTTTTTTTATTTCAAAAATTACCTACTAATTTCATTTTTTTCATTTTTTATAAATAATTAATTCCAAATTATAATTATATCCTAGAAATAAAAATAAGGATGTTATAGTTGTCGCCAGAGTGAAGAGAGGTTGCCGTTGTTACCGAAGGCAGGAGGGTAATTGATGGAATTGTGGAGGTGGAATTACAAATCTTAGCTTTTGGGATGGAATTCATTTTGGTGGAATTGGATTATTTGGCTTCCACATGGAATTGGAATTGAGAACCAATTTCATTGTACCAAACAAACCCTCTGATGGAATTGAAACCCAATTCCATTTCCATCATCTCCAATTCCAGCGTACCAAATGGGCCCCAAGTGATTTTCTCATGACTCAAGAAAACAAACTTCATGGCAATTTTCTTGACAAAAGGGAACCTAAGTTAGAAATCCCTCACTAAGGATAACGTGTATGTCACTCATCACTTAAAAGTGCATAGGCTTGTGTTTACACTCAATTCTGCCATATTCGATACTCTTTCTATAGGCTTGACAATAATCTAAATTCTCCACCACTAGCAAAGCAAATGCAAGCATAAATAAAAAAGACTTTTATTAGATTGTAATGGGGTTAGGGCTAAGAAAGAAATGATATAGTGTTTGAGAAAATAAAGTTGAATATCTTAGAAGATAAAGAGAATAATGCAATACAGAATAGGATGCAAGAAACCAAACTAAACTTGAATCGGTTCATTTTTTCTCCTTTTTTTTCTATTCTTTTCTTTCCCTTTTTTTCCAAATTTCTTGGGCCGTTATATATATGCTTTTTTGACGCGAACCTTTATATTTGTGATACAAAGGCCCGGTTACTTAAGCTTTTATAACTCAATATCACCAAGATGCTATTAGCACACTCATGACTCTTACTAGCCATTTGACGTGAAGATCAACATTGGTGATTAAGACCCCCGGTTACTAAGTACAACTAAACCAGCCGAGCGGAATCTTATTGCATCTTTTTTTTTGCTTTTTCTTCTTCTTCTTCTTCTCTCTCTCTCTCTCTCTTTAAGATAATCTACCGTACTTTTCACAATGACCTAATTCCTGATTTTATACATGTTCTTCCATCCAAAACATATATAATGTAATGCTCTTCAACTCTCAAGACATTCAAAAGGGTAGAGATTTTTTTTACAGCTGTGGGTGTAAACAAAATGGAAAAAATATAGGCTCAAGGGGATAAACAATTGAAATATATATGAAAAGGTTAGGTTTTTTTTGGCTTATCTGGCTAATATGAAATGAATACATTTATCATCTTTATAAATACACATGCATACAATGTAGCCTCAAATAAAATTCAAGTCAAGTTCTAACTCAAGTAAAGAGATAGGGGGTGCACACTAAAAAAATGCATTAGGCTCAAAATTTCACTAGGTATATGATCACTAGCCTAAATCCACCAAAGTCAATTTCATTGCCACTTTGTCTATTAACTCAAGACAAGATCAATCACTTTTCAAATCAAGAATACATCATGCTAGAGTTACTTAAAACTTGCAATTTTCACATTCAAAATAGTTGATCCCTCCCCTACACTTAAATAGTGTATTGTCCTCAATGCAAAATAGTCATAGTAGATCATAAAGTAATATGCAACACAGTTCAACTTAGTAATATGACAATGCAAAATAAAAGAATGAAAGAAGGAATACAACTGGGGTCTACGTGGTGTCACGCAGTGCAGCAACCTCCACTGCTTAAGTGAAGAATCCATCAAAGAATGGCTTCAAGCGGTGTCCATTGATGATGAAGCATTTTCTATTTGGCTCCCTTTTGATCTTCACAGCTCCATAGGGAAAAACATCAGTGACAATGAAAGGCCCCTCCCATTTAGAGCGAAGCTTTCCAAGCATGAGTTTTAATCGGGAAATATAGAGTAGAACTTTTTGGCCCACTTGAAATTCTTTCTTCATAATGAGTTTGTCATGGATTGCTTTAGTTCGTTCCTTATAAATCCTAGAATTCTCATAAGCTTCTCTTCTTAATTCTTCAAGCTCTTGCAGCTGCAATTTTCTTTCAGAACCGGAACTATCAAGATCGAGGTTGTACCTTTTGATTGTCCAGTATGCCTTGTGCTCCACCTCTACTGGTAAATGACATGTTTTTCCATAGACAATCTTGTATGGAGACATGCCAATGAGACTCTTATATGCTGTGCGATATGCCCAAAGTGCATCATCGAGCCTTTTACTCCAATCCTTCCGGTTGGGTTGCATTATCTTTGTTAGAAATGAATGACACTTAAGAGGGGGTGAATTAGGTGTACGATAATAAAGTATGATCTTTTAAAATCTTTTCGCAGCTTATCAAATTAATATATATGGAAGTATAAAATCATAAGCAGTTATGTAAATCTTATATGCTGGAAAAGTAAAAGCTTAGGGAAGAGAATATGCAAACTGTGATTTATCCTGATTCGGTCCAATCCACGATGACCTACATCCAGTCCCCAGGCTCCTCCTGAGATTTCCAATCTACTATCTTCTTGTTTAACCGGCACAAGAAAAGCCGCTACAACCCACAAGTTTAATCGGGCACTTGTGTAGCCTACTATGGAGTTACTCTCCCTCACACACTGTAAGGTTCACTCCCCCTTACGACAAGTCTTATGAGCAAAACAATCCCGAAGACCTTTCTCTCTTGCTTACTCGTGCAAGTCTTACGAGCATAAAGTCTAACCGGAAATTCTCTCTACAGCTTCCCTCGTAAGGAATCAACCCCCTCAAGGTCCCTTTACCTTGAGATCAATACAGAAGTATAGATGAAGGTGTTTACTGACTCTCTCATTGAGTGCGTAAGATATTCACTAAAGTACAATACAAATAATCTCACTCTCAATTATACATGCCAAGGAAAACAGATATTAACAAAGAGTATGAGAGACAAAGATTTATGACAGCAGCATGTTGGCAGTTGGATTCTAGTTACTTCATCATATTTGTTCGTTGTAGTCTCTGTTTGAATCCTCTTCTATTTATAGCTGAGTTATGGAAGAGGACCGTTGTGATTTCTTCCCGTTTGAGTTTCTCTGTCTATCTTTTCAAAATATAACCGTTGTTGAGTATTCTTCTGTTAAAGCATTTGATCGTTGAGTGCATTTGAATATTTTCCCGTTGGTCATGTTCTCACAGATGAATGTTGCAATGTATCCGTTATGGAGTGGTATGGACATTTGAATTCTTTTCTAGCTGTCAGAGCGTGCGGTAGATTCTTGTGAAGCTTGTTGGACCCATGTGTAGTGACAGTTGCCCATTTCGTTGTGTCCGGCATTTTTGACTTCTTTATGCATTTTGTCTATCCGAACGTTGCAAACCTGTCTTACACTTGGAACAAACATTAAACCAAGTCTAAGAGTTAGAACAAGTGAAAACATAATCATTGGATAACATTTAAACTTGTTCGGATCGATCGCTGGAAATCATTTAGCTTTTGTCAACTCATGGACTCGAGTTTAGCAGCTCTAACCCGAGTGTAAAACATGTAAGAACTCGAGTGCTTATGGGAGAACTCGAGTGCATAGCATTTTTCACCGTTCTCCCATTGTTTTTGATAAGAACTTCAAGAGTGCAAAGACAAACTCGAGTGCAAAATTTAGGACTCGAGTACACTTGATATCTTTCAGATATGATTATCTCTGGAACAAACTTCCTTGTCATAACTCTCATAATTCGAGTGTGAAGACTATAGAAAACTCGAGTGCATGAACGAGAACTCGAGTGCGTTGCTGGTTTTCTGAATGCAAGTATTCTCGGGTACAAACTCTCATGATTAAACTCTCTTAACGCGAGTGCATTGAGATGGAGAACTTGAGTGCATTACGGAGAACTCGAGTATACTTCCTTTTCTTCACGGTTCCAAATCTCTCAGGTACAAACTCTTTATGGCAGAATTCTCTGGACTCGAGTGTAAATGCTGTATAGGACTTGAGTACTTCTTGCCCAACTTGAGTGCAACATTTGTTTCCTAGCAACACGTCTCTCGGGTATAAACTTCTACATCAAAACTCGCAGAACTCGAGTGCATCTCCTCATACTTGAGTATACTTCATAGAAGCTCTTTCTTGCTGAGTCTTGGGAACAAAATCTCATTCTAGAACTTCCATCACTCGAGTGTATATCTTCTGAGGACTCGAGTGTGTCAGTTCAAACTCGAGTGCAATGTCAGATTTTGATCAACCGGAACGAGCTTGTGGGAGTATGAACAGTGGACTCAAAACATGATCCATTAATTTTTGACTCCAAACATGGTAAATGATTGATCACTAGAAAGCTCTTATCATCTACATTCCAATGCAAAAGGAATCACCTCCAAACTCATTGTATTCTCCAAGTTATGACTCAATGAGTGTAGATAGCATACGTATTCTCGAGCATCAAATTCCAGAAGCCATACCACTTTCCATATAACTCTAAATTTGACATATTATATATTCATGGAAATATCTTTGAGTCTACTTTTATATGGCACCGGTTTAAACTCAATTGGACGTGTAGTTTGGGAGATATGTCCAAAATACGAAAGTTGTTATGAAATATGACGGTGATTTGAAGTTCCACTTTAAACATTTATATCTACTTCATCGAAGCTCCTTTGATATTGGTTCTCATGTCAAAATGACGCATTGAGATTATAGTTTTATATTCCACTAGTTTCATCTAAATTGAAGTTGTGGTTTTGGAGATATGATTGAATTACTGAAGCTCGCCCAAGCTGAACGTAAAACAGGGATGAAAGGGTATACTTTTATTCATACTGAACTCATGTTTTGATCCCCAAACTCGAGTTCTAGCCTATTTTTTCAGTTGTAAACAGTGCAAACTCGAGTTTTACATAGCCAACTCGAGTGTAAAACTTGGGAATCATCTGGAGCTCGTTTTTACCAAGAACTCACGTGAAGAACTCTTTGAACTTGAGTGCGACAGTGCCCAGAACTCGAGTGCTATAGTCCTTTCAGATGCTACAGTGCCTGCGTGCTACAGTATCTGACTATTACAGTGAAAATGCTACAGTTCCAAACAGTACCAACTGCTACAGCAACTTGAATTCCCTTCTGAGCATAGAAACATCCAGTATTTCTTCTAGGAGCTTGAATCTTGATATTCTCATTAGCTCATTCAAGCTCTTCTTTCTCTAATCTCTTTCTTTCTTTTTTTGACTAATCTATAAGATATACAATATTAAATATAGTAGTTAGTCAATATAAGGAGATAAATATATTAATCAAACTTTTTGCTCTTAATATCTTATATCTATATTTGACATCATTAAAACTAATCATATCTAACAGTCTTCTCTAAAATAAACTTGATTTCACTATTAGAAAGTTCTGCTTGACCATTCGTCTGAGGATGGTATGGAGTGGCCACCTTATGCATTACACCATACTTGCTAAGCAAACTCTGCAAACTCTGATTACAAACATGAGTCCCTTAGTCGCTAATGATGTCTTTAGGAATGTCAAACCTGTAAAGAATGTGAGACCAAACAAAGGAAACCATTAGAGAAGAGTCATTAGTATGAGTGGGATTGCCTTAACCTACTTTGACACATAATCCACAACCAGCAGGATATACAGATAACCAAATGAAATAGGAAAAGGTCATATGAAATTGATTCCCCAAACATTAAAGACTTCACAAAATAATAAGGGTTGTCGGGGGCATCTTATGCTTCCTAAAAATATTACTTATGAATTGACATCTAGAACACTTCTTACAAAATTCATAGGCATCACGAAATAGAATAGGCCAGAACAATCCAATTTCTAAAACCTTTCTAGCAGTACGTTTAGTACTAAAATGTCCCCCACATGCAAGAGTATGGTAAAAAGTTAAGACAGACTCAAATTCATCATCATGAATGCATCGCCTAATAATTTGATCATTACAAATGTGCTATAGGTAAGGATCATCCCATATATAAAATTTAGTGTCGCTCTTAAACTTATTTAATTAATATTTATTCATGTTAGTTGGTAAAACAAATGCAACTAGATAATTAGCAATATCAGTATACCAAGGGATAGAAACAACAACATCACAGAGTCTTTGATCAAGAAAATCATCTAAGGGTAAAGATGTTATCGTAGGTGTCTCAATCCTACTTAAATGATCAGCTACCATATTCTCTGTACTACTCTTATCACGTATCTCCCATATCAAACTCTTGTATTGGCATCACCTACCTAATGAGGCAAGGTTTGGAGTCCGTTTTCTTGAAGTACTTGATAGCTGAGTGATCTATAAAGACAGTCACCTTCGTCTGAAGGACGTAGGATCAAAATTTCTTTAGCCTAAAGACAATTGCAAATAGATCTTTCTTTGTCGTAGTATATTTAGCCTGAGCAGCATCTAATGTTCAAGATGCATAAGCTATGATATGTTGTTTCTTCTCTATTCTATAGGTAAGAAGTGCACCTAATGTATAGTCTGAAGCATCACAAAGAAACTCAAATGGAAGGCTCCAATTAGGTGGTTGAATGATGGGGGGTATAGTGAGTCTCTTATTTAACTCATCCCATGTATACCTGCAAGCATTATCAAAAACAAAATTCACATCTTTCTGCAATACGAGACAATGACAATGCTATCTTACTAAAATCCTGGATGAATCTTCTATAAAATCTAGCATGTTCAAGAAAAGAGCGTATATCTTTCACACAAGAAGGATATGAAAGAGATGAAATAATATCAACCTTAGCTTTATCAACCTCAATATCTTTATGTGAAACAACATGGCCCAAAACAATTCATTTATTAACCATAAAATGACATTTTTCAAAATTCAGCACAAGATTATATTGAATGCATCTTTCCAAAATGTTGTTCAAACTAGCTAAGCATACATTAAAATAATCACTATAAATAGTGAAATCATCCATGAAAACTTCCATGCAATGCTCAAGAAAATCAGTGAATATGAAAACCATGCAACGCTGAAAAAGTGCCTGGTGCACTACATAAACTGAATGGCATGCGTCTATATGCAAATGTTCCAAATGGACATGTGAATGTGGTCTTATCTTGGTCTTCAGGTACAACAGAAATATGGAAGTATCCAGAAAAACCATTAAAAAAGTAGTAATGTGATCTACCAGCCAGTCTTTCTAACATTTGATATATGAAGGGAAGGGGTAGTGATCCTTTCTAGTCATAGAATTCAATCTTCTAAAGTCAATACATACTCTCCAACTGTTCTTGACTCTAGTTGGAACTAGCTCACTTTCATCATTACAAATAACAGTAATACCAGTTTTCTTAGGCACTACCTGGACTGGACTTACCTACTGGCTATCAGAAATAGGATAGATTATACCTGCATAAAGAAGTTTAGAGACCTCTTTATTTACCACATCAAGAATCGATAGATTGAGTTGACTCTGTGGCTGTCATACATCTTTGGCACCATCTTTCAGCAGGATCTGGTACATGCACACATCTGGGCTGATTCCAGGGATATCAACAAGAGTCCATCCAATAGCTTTCATCCATCACCTAAGTACCTCTAGGAGGAAGGTCTCCTCATTAGCTGCTATGTCACTAGCTACGATTACAGGAAGTGTCTAGTCCTTCCCTAAATAGGCATACTTTAATGAGTCAGGAAGTGGCTTTAACTCTAAGGATGGAGATTGCTCAATCAAAGATATTAGTGGCTTCAAATCAACATCAGTCAAACTAGAAACCTATACAACATATTCACAGACAGAAGAGAAAACTTTCCTACCTTAGGGAGTATCAGTAGAAACTGCAAGCGAAAAATAATCTACAAACACATCATAGTCAAATCAATAGTGCCATCAGTAGTACTCATATCAGAGATAGAATTAGAATCAGAAATCTCCCCCATCCAAAATATGATCAATGCTAATCAATAACTTAGAATCAGGTAGTGAAGATAAATCAATTTTATCCATAGCATCAATCACACTAAGTAACTGGGAAAGTCCATAAGAATCAATAGAAGTAGTAGATATATGATCACCATAATCATTAATGCCACTAACAGAAACAGAAGCATCATGTCTAGAATGTTTCAAAATCTCAATAACATTGATGAAAATACTGCCTATAAGAGTACTAGCTCTAGTTTTCCTTCGTCGGTGAAATGTCCTCTCAATCTTAGGATCAAATCTAAACAATCTTTCAGAATAGGATTGAGTCATGTAATAAATAACTACCTGCAAAGTCACTTAAACACTCAAACCTAACGCCAAACCGTTGCTCCCTGGCAACGGCGCCAAAATTGATGTGTTTCTGTCGCTAAAGTAATCAATTAAACTAGGTCCTAATTAATTATACAATTTAGGGTCAACCTAGATTATTCTCCCAAGGAGCAAGCCATGGGTTTTCTTTAAGATTGATTTTTAAATGACAAAAGATGCAGTTGAATGGACCTAAACTAGAATGTAAGACACTACTACTTAAATGCAATTAAACTAATTAAATGTAACAATGCAATTGATTCTAAAACCTATATGAGAATGAGACTAATCTATATGAGATTAAATGTAATTTTTGGGGATTTTCTTATTAAAGAGAAATTAAAATCTTAAGCAAAAAATTGATTAAAAGTAAGACAAACAACGAAGGTTTGGTTCAATTATGATGATAAAGGGGACAACTTTCAATTCACATAGAGTTAATTTTCTTTGCCCGAATTAATTAATTAGACCAAATGATGGTTGATGAAAGATTAGAATCAATAAATTTAATCACCTAATCAAAACATGGGAAATCCTCAAGCTCAATAACACTTATTCCACTAGAAAACTAGTAATGAAATAAGCAGTGGTTAATTAAACTCATTAAAAATCAATCAAAATTAATTTCAAAATAATTTTAGAAATCTTGTTTACAATTTTCCAATTTAACAACTAGACAATTTACTAACCCAATTAAACAATCAAGAGGACAATTTATGTCCCAGCTTCATTCGTGAGTGTGTATGTTGAGCAATAGTATGCTGAATAAGAAGCTAAGTTTTTAGCGTGCCCTTTTCATGTAGCGGCTAGGTTAACTAATAGGAGGAAGAGAGATTTTTGGGACCCAAACTTGAGCCCATTAAAATTTAAGTAGCCCAATAAAATCCAACCAGTAGATTCTCCTTTAGCTTCCAAGAACAATTATGCACCGTAGGATCTTCTCATCTGCTTTTCCTTACACTGCAAAAATTAAATAAAATCGTGATCTATCATATATTTAGAAATATTTTTCAATCACAAGATAACAATCAGAATATTAACAATTTAAGCTAAATAATCTCATAATTTATTCAAATTTATATTATTTCCTAAGATTAACTAATAATCTAAATATTATCTAATAAATCCAAATTAGCCTAAAATAATCCCCAAAATAAATGAATAAGGTGAGATAAAATATATAAATTTGAGATTTATCAATTAACATGGCAAACAAAACAAACAAAGTCTAAATGCAAAGTAAACTAGTCACCATCCGTTTAAAAGGTGGGAATAGAAATACCATTAGCACCTTCACAAGCCTCCTGAGAGTTCAAGGTTAGAAGTGACTTTAAAGAAGATGTTGGTTTGCATACTCACCCTATAGGGCACACCCCCTTATAAGCATCAGCTGCAAATAAATCAGCTACACGGTTACCCCGTCTTGGGGTAAAGGACAGAGATAACCCAACCTCAGAAAAAAGAAAGTTTATGATGTCCTGAACAAACTTATGCTCCTCCAGTCAAACAAATCTGGTGTTTGGGTAACAACACAAGTGAGCAAGGGAAGATAATCAATTTCAAAAATAGCTCTATTATGTCCCAAATCCACAGCTGACATCAATGCCCATTTTAGTGCCAAAGCTTCAGTCATGAATGCAGAGATATATTTCACTTTATTCACACAACCCCACCTGAACTTACCAATGTTATCCCGACATATCACCCTAATAGTAGCGTCTTCATTACCAGGTTTGAACGCCCTATCACAATTGACTTTCAAGCTACCTGGAGAGGGAGGGATCCAATTAATAGTGAGATTATTAGTACACCTCAACGTCTTAGTCCCCAAGTTCAATTTATCATAAGTAACCCAGTATTCAAAGTTGCTCTTCGTAGCCATTTCAATAACAATAAAGGGGTAGGGTTCTCTATGGTTAAAGACCTTTTCATTTCGTTGCTTCCATATAAACCACAAGATCCAACAAATTAAATAAATATCCTGCTTGCTCAATGACTCCGTACCTGTCATATGTATCCACCAGGAAGTCAAATTGGATACATTAGATGCATCAAGTCTAGCACATAGCGTGCAGCTAAACCAAATACACATGGCCCATGGGCAATGAAAAAATAAGTGCTCAATAGTTTCCTCTGTCGATTCACAAATGAGGCATTGACTAACCAGAGATTTTTTTTTCCTTTTAAAGAGAGATGTATTAGTAGCAATAGCATTGCTAAGAAGATGCCAAATAAATTACTGGACTCTTGGGATGACTTTAATTTTTCAAATCTCTTTCCAGTTGGTTGCGGGAATGACTGTAAAGGAGCCAGCTTTAGTGGTATGGGTAGAGGTCATTTCCTTCCCCTGGTGGTATCCCAACTTCACCTAGTACTCTCCATTTCTAGCTTTGGTCCATACCAGTTTGTCTTTCAATCCATTGGATGGGATATGATTTCGTATATGGCACACTTGACGTCCTCTTGCAGATATTGGTTAATGTAAGTGAGGTCCCATTCACCATTAATAATTAAGTCATAAACTCTATCATGTGTGACATAAAAATCATCATTGTTGGTTGGTTTCTCTGGGAAATTAATACTTAGCACCCAATTGTCGTCCCATATTCTGATTGTAGAACCATTACCAACATCCCACCGAAGGTTACACCCTAGCCCATAGATCATTAGGTCTCACCATTAACCTCTATGCCATCTTAGCCAAAAGTGCATCATTCATAATAGTAAGATCGCAGAAACCCATGCTACCATTACTTTTTCCTGTAGTAAGAATCTCCCAAGCTTTCCAGTGGGTTTTGCCTCCAAAGGCCTTACCTCCCCACTAAAAATTACCAATAAGGCTATTTAGCTCGCTGCATGTTTTCAGTGGGAACTTAAAACAATTCATAGGATATATTGGGATTGCCTGGATAACCGCTTTAATCATAGCCTCTCTTCCAGCAAAGGATGAAAGAGAATACCCCCATCCCTGAATTTTACTTTCTACTCGTTCCTTGATGTATGCTAATGCCTGATGTTTTGTCTTCCCCCAGACACTCAGAATACCAAGATATTTTATTGAATCCTCAGTTGTGAGAATGCTCAGAGTGTGACCAACCATAGTTCTAACTTCTTCTGGGGTATTGGAGAGAAAAAAATACTGGATTTATCAAGATTAGCCACCTGACTAGAAGCAGTACAATACATATTCATGATATTCGCTAGATAGGTACAGTTAAAATGCATAAGATACTATTCCTCTGTCTCCGCTTAATATTAGAAAGATGAAAGAATCAGGAATTTTTGTCTCCGGCTTCTAACCAAGTAATACGTGAACGTTGCCACTAAAATTGCTCTTCTAAATCTAGAATTCTCTCAAGTGCCAATTTAACATCAGACATAGCTCTCATACTCACGGGGTTCAGATCACCCTTAGCAAGAGTAGCAAGTTGAGATTTTAATTTCTCAATAAGCTTGGCGTTATTTGGGAATTCCTTCCTACTCCACTTTGATAGATCATTCCTGCATCTCATTAATTTACAGATAAAAGATTCAAGGGAAGATTGGTCACTTACTGGCATTGATCGCTAGATATCTCACACGACTTGCAAAAAATTACCATGGGATGCCCAAGCTAACTCAAATCTAAAAACCCGAGTTTTTCATTGAGAATCAAACTGGCATTGAATAAAAAGCAGATAATGGTCGGATCCAATTGGTTCTATGTTAAAAAATTGAAGATTCAGGAATTGCTCTCTTAACTGTAAATTGCCCAGTGCCCTGTCAATCATTCTCGAATAGTTTTTGGACCTTCTCTATTGTTACACCAAGTGAAGCGATGCCTATTAAAACCTAAATCTAATAGTTCACAATCTGCCATAAAGCACTTAAAATTATGGATCTTTTTCCAAGCTCTCGATCTACCACCACACTTCTCATCTTGAGACAGGATATCGTTAAAATCCCCAAGACAAAGCCAAGAAGCATTATTATTTTTACCGATCCTGCGGACCTCTTGCCAGTACAAAAGTCTTACATCTTTGTTAGGTGGGCTATAAATTAAAGTAATATATGTCAGAGTAGTTAATACAATGGATTCAACAGTAATGTGAATAATATTGGCAAACGAGGACAAAATGTTTACCATAACCAAATCGGGCCACCAGAGTGTAAGGCCCCTGCTTCTACCTACCAGGTCAACAAGCCATTCTTCAGTAAAACCACACCTCCTCCTTACCCTCCTCACTACTCTTGCCTTCTGTTTGGTCTCCATCAAGAAGACTATATAGGGTTTTTTCCAGAAGCATTCTTCCTTCAAATTCCTGACTGTTAAGGCAACCCTAAGGCATTGACAGTTCCAGGCTAAGAGATTCATGGCGAATCAGTAGTTAGTCCCATCCAACCATAGGCGATTGGGGAAGAAGACTTTTTCTAAACCTCATGACTACTGCCGCTTACAACAAACTAGCTCTCTGGGAAATCAATTTCGCTCGAAGCCAAAAAATTACTTGACGTACCAGACTTATCTACAGCAGTGGAGCGCCGAAGATAATTTTTAAGTGTCTAAAAATTTCTCCGTCGCCTCTTCTGGGACTGAACCACTGTTCCTTTTTGCTTGACCGAAGCTTCACTATCATTAAAGAAGAGTTTACATCACCTTTTAATCGTATCTGGGTCAATATCCTCCTCATATGGTCTCTTGATATAGACACCATTAAGCCTAATAGACATAGCTGAAACTAATGAGAGCCCATTGTATGGAACAATTGCTTTTTGGTTGGGCTCATTCTCACTTGGGAACTCTACATTGTATTCCACCTACTCAATTCGGTTAGCTAGTCTTTCACCATACACTAATGGCCTCGTAGTTTTGGCTTGCTACAATGAAGAATTAATATCCACATCTTTAAGTTGGGGCCCACTCACCATATATTTTCTTGGGCATTAGAAATAGAAAGTTGCATATCACGTGCCTGACTTTTTAGCATCTTTACAATTAATTGTCTTTATGGCATATTCAAACATTGGCACGGGACCCAATAAATCATGAGTACTATTCTGAATCATGCTTCCCTCATGAGTAGACGTTATGTTACTTTCGCAATCTCTGCTCTTTTGACTAGAATCACGCCAAGGATTTGTAACTCTAGTTTCAGCAACCTTGCTGCCCGGCGATCCATTCTGGTGAAACCTGTATGACAGAGCTTTCTTGTCTATGAACTTGGCTTCAATCCAATCCTCCTTGCAGACCTCCAACACATCCTCAAAGGTGCGCACTGGGGTTGCATTAAGCCAGCTACTAAATTCACACTCCATCTCATCATTTCCTCTTAAAATATTGGGATCCTTACAACCCCGTCCCTCGTGACCAATGCGTCCACATTTGTAGCGATATCGAACTGTAACCCAGGTAGGATCCTTCTCCTCGCGCGGAACCCAAAAACCTGTAGTTAGGGGTTCATCTAGATGAATGAGAGTCCTAACTCGAATAAAACTTCTTACTATTTTCATACAACACAGTCTCCCCTACTGCATCTCCAAGGGTCTTCGCATTAGAATTATCAAATGCCTCCAATGGAAGGCTATGTATCCAAAAAGGTGCGGTACAAAAGTCTACATCTTTAAGAACCATATATTCTTCCCAGATTTGAAGATTTAAAAGTTGACCTTGTATAGACCATGGCCTACCTTGGAGAATATGGACATAGTCATCAGTATTGTTAAACCTAAAAAAGAAAAATTAGTTCACTCCGATCAAGATCGTACACCTCTAGCTCTTCATCCAATTGCCACCCCTTCTTGATCATAGAAACACCTGTAGGAATATTCATGTTTTTAGTAGTTAATATCTTCCCAACTAAGGTACCCCTGCTTTTTGGCCTTCCGATCCAATTTCAGGACTACCTGCTTTGGCTTCTTAGAACCACCACTTTGACCCACCTCCATACCTTCAAACATTCTACCAGAACACACACACTCACTCAGAAAACTCACAAGGAAAGAGGAAAGAGGAAAGAGGAAGAGTTGGAAAACTGGTCGGCATTTGAATAACATAGGCCGAAATGACACACAAGGAACCTTACGGACTCTCACGAGAGAAGAGGAAAAACTCATTCACATTATTTGTTTTTTTTAAAAAAAAAACTCGCGAGAGGAAAGGGACTCTCACGTTTTTGAACGATTCTGAATATACATCTGACTGTTATTACTTACAAGAAACATGTTGGTCCATATTTGAATGTGATAATTAATCGTATTAGTTAATTCCCTTCTGGATCCTCTTGCACGTTTATCATGATTAACCCTAAATCCTTTTATGCTTCTAGTCATGGAGAAAGTATATCTCTCTCTTTTTTCATGAAAAAAAATAAAATCATATATATGTGTGTGTGTGTATGTGTGATTTTTTTATACATTATATGTATGATTGTATAGTCTTAATGTACAGAATTTAAGTTGGTAAAGCAGTGGAGAATAGTTATGACTTGTGAGCATGAATATTTGGCTTAACTTATAAAAATGGTTTTCTTTTTGCATTTTATTAGACAAAGCTATTTTTTACAACACAAAATCATTACATAAATTATCATATAAAAATTTCTAATAATTAGATCAATTTGATGGCCTGGACCAATTCCTAAATATTTGCTCAAAACGGTGATAAGGTGATGAAATTTGATGCGTATAGGATTTGAAAAGCAATAAAAAAGCCGGCAAAATTTTATAATTAATAGTGAATTAGTGATAGTTCATAGTTTTATGACAAATCCAAATATTTGGGATTAATCAGGACCATTGAAACTGATCATACGGTCATAGATTAAATTGAAAAACAAAATGGAGATACATTTTAATGGAAAGGACCAAATTAAAAAAAGACACCCAAGTTATTGGTTTCCTATTATTTTAACCTTTGTCTTTAATTAAAAATTCCAAATTTTATTGAAGCATTTTTTTACATATAAAAAAAAGACACATATCCATGGTCAAATTTGAGTTCCTTCTTCAAATTCTCCTTCAAATTCCGTATGTTGAACACTTTAACTAAATATTTTAAATGCTTTTCTCTACCATCGTGGGTGAATAAAATATTAAAAAAAGTGTAAAAGCCTAAAAGTTACTAAAATCAAATTAGAAAAAATAACATTGTAATTATGGAAATATAGGAATACTTATATACTGTAGGAGTACTACATCATCTATACTCTTACTGATTAAAATACAACAACTTATCTCATTTTAATTTTACATGGTAAATGAGTCAGTAGAAGAAATTCAAATTTTATGATTTTTAGAATCATGAGAGGGAATTGCGTTTTTTCTTTTTCTAAATTGAAAATTTTATATTTTAAAAAAATCATAAAATTTGAATTTTTCTATATGACTTATTTGTCATGTAAAATTAAAATGAGATAAATTATTATATTTTAATTAATTAGAGTACATATGAGATGTTATTAGAATATGTAAATATTTCTTTTACAGTATGACTAGCATACTATTTTAAAACTCATTAACACTTCCATTTATTCAAATCAAAGTTCAACCACTACCAGAAATAGTTGACTTTCAATTTTCCAATCTTCATCTTAAAATTTATTATAAATATGTCTACAAATAAATAAATAAATAAATTATAAGTCATCAAAAACAAAGGAGAAAAAGACATTTAAGCATTTCCCAGGCGGCTGATCACCTAAAGAATGGAAAATATAATTATATGGTTGCTTTATTTTGTCTCATGTGTTTTGCCCAATATTAAAACGTGCATGATTGTGATATTTTTTATATAATTAAATAGTAAGTAAAGAGTAAATTACCAGGTCTTGTATTTAATTTTATTAAAATTATATAAACCTTCTTTCTAATTTGAACCATTATATATATTCTGATTTTTTTAAAATTAGCTGAATATATTTTTTCCCCAAAACCTAACTAAACCTTTTAATAACAAAGCGAATTACCAATAAAAAGTTAGTTGAAGTGGCATTGGCTTTAACCTTATAAAAAAGATAATTTAAATTTAAATTTTTAGGAAGTGTAATTATTACGAGAGATAAAAACTCTTTATTGTATTCTAAATCTTGATAGGGATTAGTTTCAAACTCAGAGTGATCTGGGATAGGTCAGCACGCCGTGCTCATCCCCCAATTTTGGGATGGAAATAATTTTTTAATTTTTTTATGTATTCTTACTTGTTTAAATTAAATTGTATGCTACGTCTTGAAATATTTTTACCACCCGTTGTCTCAAATTAATTAATTTCTAGTCTTATATTTAAAAATATTTTTCCTATAACACCAGTATCCTAACATATCTTTTCAATAGCACTCAATATATGAAGTATTTTTTTAACATACAATATTTTAACCTAATTGAATTTTAATGCATTGAGTATTTTTTTTTTTACAAAAACCTTTTATCTGGAGAGAAGCATTCCTTACTCATTTTTTTTTTAATCAGCAAGGAATGTGGATTCGATTTGGAATACCTTGATAACTCAAAAAAAAAAAAAAGTTAAATAGAAAGTGAATTAGAAGGACTTTTGTTTTTTCAAAAAAATGTACATAAATCTCTCCTCATAAGTCATAAAATTATAAAAGAATTATGTAACTTACTTTTCATTTTTATAAGAAGTCTTTGTAATTTGCTCTAATTTTAATAATACGGTGCCTTAGACATTGATTTATTTAAGGAAATCAGAATGCCGACAATTTTTTCTATAATAAGAAAATTAAATTAAATCTATCATAGTTGCTTAAAATATTAGGTTAATCCTACGATGACTATAATTATTTGGTTTAAGCATCTTGCCTTCTTGTAGTCGAACGTGCATGGAATCTCTTTAATTAATAATTAGGTGATAGCTCAAATATAAATTAAAAAAAAAAGGAAGACGCTTGATCTTTCTTCTTGTGATAAAAACTGTTTTAAAATTGGGAAAATTTCAGATAAATACCAAATAAACTTATAAAACCTCCAAAAGTCTTTTAAGGTTTCAAAATGGCTTAAAGGTGACAAGTATCAAATTGAAAATTTAAAGTTTTGATACTTTTACAATTTTCCCTTCAATTAAAAAAATACAAAATAAATAACATCATTGCCGGAGCACCGCCGCCGGCGGGCGGGCGGGCAGCTAGGACCCTCCTGCAGCCAGGGCTCCGGCGGCCGGCCTGCTGGGACCCACCGGCAAGAGCTTTTTTAGAGGAGAGGGTTTTTTTTTGTTGAAAAAAAGTGGTTGAAGTGCAAGGGCTCCAATACCAAAGGGGCCTGGTGGCCGCCAGGCCACCAAAGCTCCCTTGATATATATATATATATATATATATATATATATGTATATATATATATATGTATGTATAATATAAATGAAGGCATAATAACTTTAACAAAATTAGTAATGGAAATAACAAAACCCATAATGATTTTAACAAAAACGATAATGGAAATGACAACTAGCGCATGACCTCCTCACCAAATGTGTGAAAGTATTGGCCCAGAGGGGGGATATGACCAATTCACTAATGGGAATGACTAAACACATAACGATGTTGACAAAATGATATACATTGGTCACCTCTTCACACATTTAACAAATTTAGTAATGGAAATAACAAAACTCGTAATGGTTTTGACAAAACGGATAATGTGAATGACTAAACCCATAATGATTTTGATAAAATGATATGCATTGCTCACCTCTTCAAACATTTAACAAATTCACTAATGGGAATTATTAAACTTGTAATGGTTTTCACAAAATGAGATGCATTGCTCACCTCTTCACACATTTGACAAATTCAGTAATAGAAATTACTAAACCCGTAATGTGTGAAGATGTGAGCAATGCATATCATTTTGTCAAAACCATTATGGGTTTTGTCATTCCCATTATCCGTTTTGTGAAAACCATTACAAGTTTTGTTATTTCCATTATTGAATTTGTCAAATGTGTGAAGAGGTGACCAATGTATATCATTTTGTTAAAATCATTATGGGTTTAGTCATTTCCATTATCCGTTTTGTCAAAACCATTACAAGTTTTGTTATTTCCATTACTGAATTTGTCAAAGGTGTGAAGAGGTGACCAATATATATCATTTTGTCAAAACCGTTATGGGTTTAGTCATTTCCATTAGTGAATTGATCAGATCCCCCTCTGGGCCAATACTTTCACACATTTGGTGAGGAGGTCATATGCTAGTTGTCATTTCCATTATCGTTTTTGTTAAAATCATTAAGGGTTTTGTCATTTCCATTACTAATTTTGTTAAAATCATTATGCCTTCATTTACACACACACACACACACACACATAGCTTTGGTGGCCACTAGGCCCCTTTGTTATTGGGGTATGGAGGTTCGAACTCCACCCCTTGCACTTCAGCCACTTTTTTTCGAAAAAAAAACCCCTCCCCCCAAAAAATCTCTTATCGGTGGGTCCTGGCCGGCCGGCCGACGGAGGGTCCCAACAGGCGGCGGCGGCGCTCCTGCAAGGGTGTTATTTATTTTGTATTTTTTTAATTGAAGGGCAAAATAATAAAAGTGTCAAAACTTTAAAATTTCAATTTGGTACTTGTCACCTTTAAGTCAATTAAAATTATTTTGACTTTAAGGGGTTTTGTAAGTTTATTTTGTATTTATCTGAAATTTTCCCTTTAAAATTTTAATTTTAAATAACCATTCTTGTTTAAATTTAATGACAATGATGAGAGATACGACAAAAGTAAATGTTATTTTTGAATTGTAATTAAATCAAGTGGATAACAATCTATTCGTTCATGTGACATCAATTATGATTTCCTGATATAAAAAATTAGTGAGAACACCCTTACACATCAAAAATCATTTATTAAATAGTGGCTGCTAATTTTTTTCCTTAAAAAAACATTAAGATCAGATCTTTCTGGGGAAGGAGAAAGTGATAAAAATATTAGGAGGGACAAAAGATAATACTCATTTTTCTCTCAAATATAAGATTTATTTGAGAGTTTTGGCTTTGATCTTAAATATAATATCTAATTTTTTCTCATCTATTATATTAATTATTATTCTCCATAATATCCTGAATTATTGGGTTATTTTTATCTCAGCATATTAAATTCTAAACATTTATGGTAGGAGTATTTGTGAAAGAAAGTCATGAATTCTCCATATATTAATTACAAATAATCATTTTAGTCATTTTTCTATTGTATAAATTAGCTAAAACATCTTATATTTAAGATAGGAGATAGTATAAATTAAATAAAAAGAGATGCAATATAGGTTGGTTTGATGGGTTAAATAAATAAACATGATATGCCCTACATAAAAAAATTATTTTTTTTAAAATGAAGCCTATATCAAACAGTAAGTAAAAGAGAATAACAATTTTTTTTTTGGCCGGAAAAAGAGAATAATAAATTGAGATTAAGGATTTCACTTTTATATACTTTTTAACAAAAGATGATTCCAGTTCTTAGGTTTCAAGGCAATAAAATTTACCTTCAGAAACTAAATATACGCAAAACAAAGATCCATGGTATTTTCTTCTTCTTCTTCTTCTTCTTACACATATTTCCGTTCAGATTGGTGAGTTTGGATCCCCTACATGCGAATGGTCAAGTCTATTTAACAAGATACGTGTTCTTTAATTAATCTCAACGTTCCTGTTCTCCCTCTTCTCTCTATGAGTGATTTGTTCGAACATTAATTTTGCGTTCAAGTTCTAGCGTACAGAAAGATTAGGTAAACAAAGAATGAAAGAGGCAGCTGCGATATAGATATTATCTGCTGCAAAAGTCAACCAAGTTTGGGCAATATACTATATTTATTTATAACGACACATGAGTTGTACACAAGGTGACTGATGAAATGTCTCAGTGAGGGCCAGCCAGCTATAATGAATTGTGATTTTCTCTATGTTGCTTTTTGCTTCGTTTCCTATGTGTCCTATGCTAAATTATGTGTATTTGACTGCAAAGTGAGGCCTAGTTGAAGATCCAAACCCTTATTACTATGGCTCTGGTTTGAAGCTGCAGGGAAGATGAAAGGCCTATTATGATCTGTATGTGAAAAAGTGAACATGCTAGTATCTTGTTTAGAAGGAAGGGAAAGGGATGATGGATTATGGAAATTATTCCAATTTGATTTCTGATCAAAACCATTAAGAATATTAATGGCTTCTTGATCATTGGTTTTGAAGCTAATCTGAGGTTCTTCATGCAAAGAAAACTCAGAGTAGTTATAAGAAGAGGGGTCATAGAACCAAGGCGTATTAGAGCCGTCGAAGGAAAAACCAGGGTTGTTCTGAAAAGGATGAAGGTAGTAGTTTAAGCTAGCCCTCCTGGCTTGAAGCTGCAACCTCTTCTTCTTCATTCTCTCTTTCTTGTGAGCATTCTGGTGACCTCCTAACGCTTGCGAGTTTGCGAATTCCTTGGAACAATATTGGCACTCGAACTTTCTTTCATGATCTGATGTGTTGTCTCTTGTTGCAGATGAACTCTTCTCCTGCTGCTCAGGTTTCTCCCCTCCTGATGAAACCGAGTTCGAAGAGTTCGCACTTTCTTCATATGCTTCCACAGAGTCTTTGACACAGGCCTCGTTGATCTGAGATGGGTTCAGCTCAAACCCAAATAACCTCAGCCTCTTCTCCACGGAAGAATGGCCATTTTCTCCATTATTATCCCATGAAGGAGAAATATCACAGCCATGTTCTCTTTCCATTTTTCTCAGGGGAAAATGAGATGTATCAGGTAGAAATGCACATATTATTGTCTAGCTTCTCTTCCTTTTATAGATGCTCTAAGGGTTCTATAGGTTAACATGCATTGCATCTATTAAATTACAAGTAGTTGTTTAATAATACAGAGACATGTACAGTATAAGGGGGAAGGGAAACCGAAAGGGTCAATAGAATAAATGATTTTGAAAGAAAAGTCAGGTAAGGGAAATTAAATGCCGTCTCTCATGCAATTGTTTGGTTAATTTAAAAATTTTCATATTTGTAGTAGATACACCTCAAACTTCTCAATCAGGGTGGATTCAGTGTGATATTTTTAAGGTGAAATTAGATGGTCTAAAAGCACTTTATAATATATTAACATGTAATTATAAGACCCACTTGGCCTTTTTTTATTCCTTACTAGAAAGATAAATATTCCATGCTTAAGACATGATTAATGTTATAAAACTAACTGTAGCTGCAAAAGTCAAACAAAGATAGGATGTTATCATATGGAGGGCAAGGTCCTATAGCTTAATTAATTAATAACATATCTACTTCAGTACTAAAATGCATATCTAGTATTATTTTAACTGACCAACCAATGACTTAGTGGATTCCTTTATTGTCCTTTAGTGAATTCTTGCATTGTCCTCCACCTAAGCTCTTCATAATAATATTAAGATTATTGCTTATGGATGCCAATGTTGCCTAGTCTCATCTACTACAGTTCTTTCCATACACGTATATAATTAAAATTTCTTTAAGTATCTTTAGCAAATGAGATTATTCAGCATTAGTTG
Source organism: Albizia julibrissin (assembly GCA_037074505.1). NCBI lineage: Eukaryota > Viridiplantae > Streptophyta > Magnoliopsida > Fabales > Fabaceae > Albizia > Albizia julibrissin. Next base: position 34,854,693 of record CM073488.1, on the reverse strand, counting down.
AAGCTTCTCAGTAATTGTCCCACCACCCACATAAACAAACAATCTTAATCTGTTTATGTTGACCATGTGTTATTAATGCTGTGATAATGGTGTGATAAAGTGGTAGTTGCTAAACGAAGGAATATAAGAAGTGGGGTTATGATGTCAGCATATATACTAATAAAAGGTCGCCCACAAGATCTGGGCATATCTTCACAGAGCAAACCAAGCCTACATCTTATACTTTTTTGTAGCATATTTTTCCAGGTGAATTAGGTCATCAAGTAATCTTTTATTCTATAATAATCCCACAAAAAAGAAAAAAAGAAAAAAACAGCGGATTAGCGTTGGACAGTTGTTTCTTCTAGTTGGACCCCACACTTTTGTTGCTTTTGGGACAATTTTGAAAAACCATGAGATTGTATTTTATTCCATTGTCTCTGCTATATCTTCCTTTGTTCGACTTCTTCCACCAATAAATCTTTCATGCTCATCAATCCCCTCTCCTTTTTTCTTTACCTGAAGTTTATTTTTTCTTGCTTTTAGGAAGGAGAATTCCAAGTAGGAGTGGTGTCATCAAGCATATCACTATCCCAACATGTGGAATAAAAGGGGAGCTTCATGGAAGAGATTGGGTTAAGGTGGCTATTGGCTAATCAATCTAAGTGGGTGGGTTGGCTGATTGATTGATGGTTAATTCCATTACATTACTCGTTGGTTTTTTAGGAGTATCAGGCAGTGGTCCCTTCTTCTCTCATCCGGTACAGTTGATCCCACCATTATATATCTCATGGCTTCTCTTCTGGACAAATTCAAAGTAGGTTTTTTTATTATCCTATATATGAGACCTCAACAGAATGCCAAAACTGACCAAGGTTTGAAAAAGAATTCCATTGGAACATCATGACAACCAATATTGTTCCTTCAAAGAAGCATCACATTGATTTTTATTTTTTTAATAAAGAGGCGTAAGAAAACACACGACTAACTAATTAAAGGAAGTCTGTGACTGAAATCTTATAAAAGAGTAGCCCTATATTCTACTTAAAGAACATTCACCATGACAGTTTCGACATCCATATATGACCTTGACAAGATAGAGAATCAGCACAAGTCCCTTGGGAAAAGCAACACGTTGATTTGAAGTCAGCAACACATTGATTTGAAATGTCTGCTTATGCCAAATACTGATGTGTCAAGAGCACTTAATTTGTTTCTAGAGTTGAGTTCTCACCTGGCAATTTTCACCCTCCTTTTTAGAGCCTTGTTAGGATAGGCTCTCCACTCTTTAGTATTAATTTTCTTAGAACAATTCCATGTGTAAAAATAAATAAAATATTTTTATTAAAAATATATCTTATGTATCTTTATGTGTGTGTGTGTATTTTGATGATCATCAGAGAATAGAATTTGAACAGGAGGGGGATGCCAAAGATGACGTCAGGATCATTGTTGAAAGAAAGCTTAGGCAGGAAGCGCAGAAGAAGGTACTTCCCAAGTTCCAACCACCAAATTCCATTATAATTTTACTTGAAACTGACTTAAAAAGCACTGCTGCTAAAGAGAAGTGTATTGATTGATGAGAGAATCTGTTGATTCTCCAATTAAAGTTGAAAAAGATAGATTAAGTTGGTTTGTGGGACTAAGAGACTGTTCAAGGCAGCGTTAAACAAAGAATTATTTTGGACCTCATCCACGTAGACACTGGCAAGGGAATTCAAAGACGTCGTTGACTATGCATATTTGTTTAATGATTGTACTCTGAGATTCTGGATTGTCTTTGCCTAAAATTGCGCAATAGAAATGAATCAGGTAAAATAAAATGTCGGTTTAATACAATCTTCGACCTTTTATTTTTTTTTTCTGTTCGAGCAAAAGTTTCTGAAGTTTTAAATTATGAATTTTGATATCTAAAAAAACAAAAATAATCTAGGTTTTTATTAAATTATAGAAACTAATGTTTTACAAAATGAAAATTAAATGACTAAAACTTATATTTTGAAACTTGAGGAATTAAAATTAAAATGGGGGAAAACCTAAGAGACTAAAGATCATATTAACTTAAACTTGTTACTTGGATGAGTTGCTTTACCTTTTGATTAACTCGGATTCTAAACAAGGGATTATGGAAAAAGAGAGAAATTTAATCACTGGTTGGAAATGATTATGATGTAAATTTTATACAGTCTAGAGATATGCAAGGCCTCCAACATTGTGTTTAGTTTAAAATTGAAATAACTTACAATTGCAGCATAATTTCTTTTTAATAAAAAGGTAAAGAGAGAGAGAGAGAATAATCTTTTTCTTTGTTTTTTGCCAAAGTGATCCCTAATAGAAATCAAGGGATAGAAAGGCGACACGATTACAACGGATACACACAAGATTGGCGTATTAAATTGTCAAAAGTTCCTTTTCTATCTCCTTATGATAGCAAAAATTCACAGCATATGGGGATTTGACAATTGCAAATTAAGCACCCCAAAAAAGGTTAGGATTTCCTCTCACGTATTGCCTAGTGGCAGGAAAAACTAAAAACAAAAAAAAGGATCATATAATAGTATTTGATACCATTAGTGCTTTGCAACAAAGTAGTGTAGATGTTCCCACCTTTGGAAAGTACTGCACCAACTAAGTATGAAATGTGAAATCAGTTTTCCTTCAACAAAGGCGATAATATCTTTAAAGATTGTGAGTCGCCTACCAATTTTGAGGAAAATAGAGCATTTGATGCTTACAATGAATACTCGTCAAGAAAAAAGAAAAAAGGGGTGAAAATATCCCATGAATTTTGCTGACATAACAAAACCGTGCAGAATGCAAAGCACTATCTTTAGACAAAGTTACAGAATTGTCAACTTTTGTTCAGGGCATTTTAAATAAATCCATTTTCTATTCTTCTCATAAGAGGATACTTTACACAATACTTCTCATTGAAACCTAAATAATAGCGTTCTTGGATGCGAAAAATGAGAAGGTGGATTTATTGAAACTCAACCCTGCAAGAGGTTAAGGCGTGCCATTCTCAAATGGAGATTCTCAGAAGTGTGTGTTCGTCACCCAAAAAAATGCCTGGTGATCCCGACATGCATCGGCTTCTACATCGTGCAGGATAGATGTCATGGTTGACGCTTGGCACGAGGTGGCAGGAGAGCGAGAAGAATTTTTTTCCTTGGTCCCTGTAACTCAAGCAACAATTGAACACAGGAAGAGAAGCAGAGTTGATCAATAGGATCTGACCTCAAGTCACGCCTTGCCTCATGTAATCAAAAAAACCGAAAAAAAAAGAAGCAGAGAACCTACATATTAACAACCACCATATGGTTCATGATGCATGAACAAAGTAACGTTTAGCATGGCTGAAAAATGACATTTGATATGCATGTGGCTCAAAGTGATGGTCAGTCTAAGCTTTATGTCCTCCTTCATATATGTGGTTGAATATTCAATTGAAATCTTGAGCCTTGTAACATAATTACATAACACCGCACATTGCATAAATGAAAAAACAATAATAGTTAAAAGAAGAAAGGTCTATTACCATGGGAATCCCAAGCTCTTTAAGGTCATTTTCTCCCATCTGCTTTAATGCAGTCATATCCACCTGCATGACAAATGATCAAATTATACAATTATATTTATGATAATCACAATTCTCATGCCCCATAAATAGAATAAATGACAATCCAGGAATTAAGGGAACAAAAGAGGCTCAAATGTGAATAAAAAATGCAAGAATGTTATGGTTAACTCATCAAAGATTAAGATTTTCCCTCCTATTCCTAATTTATAAACCCTATATTAGGGAATAAAAACTAATGCATAAAGCAAGCCAATGGAACAAAAGTAATGAATAAAGACTACAGAAACCATGTTGGTTTTAGGTGCGTTGAATTATGGAGTAAGCCATTTGCTGAAATGTGATGGCATGGAACAAATTCAAAGAACCAGAGTTCACAGTCATGTCTTGTGGAAAATATCAAACTCCAGCGACATATATCCCAAAATTTGAGAACATTTAACAATAGCTCAAGAGACAGAACATGGACATGGAGAAAAAGTTAACCATAACAAGAAACAGAGGGAAGGGAAAAAATCATGCAGCAAAAACCATGATCAATGTTTGTTCTATTGCAGCCAATTGAAAAGTCACAGCGTCCATTCAAATAAAAGATTCTCCCAATCACGTGATTATCCTTCACTAGCGAGTTAGTGGATCACTTTGACATTTAATTGAACAAAGCATAACTCAACATCAGATAAGGTTGACAATATACCAAAACAAGTCACCAGATAAGTAAATGAGCTACGTACTTCCTCAGCTTTGAAAAGAATGGCATATTTTCCCAGTCCCAATGCATGCAACAGGGCATCAACAGTTTGGGGTGTTTGCTGTTCATTGCCCTACATGATAACCAATTGACATGTCAATGACACACAAAGCTTGCGCTGCTTAAAGAACTTAACAGCAGTATAAAACTTAACCACTATGTGACAAAAATGCAAGGGATCAGGTAATAGACTAATGATAACTATAACAGTGATGTCAATGGAACTTCCAACAGATCAGGATTTTGCCCTCCTGATACTGCATTACTTCTCCAGATGGTGTCCGTGCATTGTTGTTGAAGGAAGATATTAAGAGAGCAGTACACAAATCAACAATATTCACCTCATCGTTAACCAATAAGTAGGTTATTTTAGAAACAACTAATGCATTGCCTCCGGCATATACTTTTTATGCAGATATTCTCTCTTTCAATAATGTCACTAGCAGCTTTACAAGTCAATATCAAGCTTGTCCATTACTTATGCCTTAGGTATTCACCATAAATTGCCAAGGAGTCAACTACCATCGCACATGTCACAATAGTTGTTTGACTTGCATGCTCAATAAATTATAGGCATAAAAAATAAAGTGTAAAGGCCATGATAACCATGATAAATAATTAAACGTTACAAAATTCTTTAGGCTCTACTACCATTCCAGAGTGCCTGTGATCAGAGGATTGCAACTTGGAGGGACAGATGCAAGATGAAACTTTTGTTTTATCCCCTTTTCTTTTTCTTTGTTTCCCGTTTATACACACAAATCAGGTTCAATTTCCTCTCATATTAATTTCAATGTGCACGTGTTCTCCTATTGGATAGAAATGTGTGTTTGAGTGGTGGGTAAGTGACATTTTCTCCTCCATTCCAAGTAACTTCAAGAAGGCAGTGGGAAACATAAATAAACCAGGTAATTCTGTTGTTATGAAAATCCAGTACTTCTACGATATATAGTAAAAAAAAATGGCATCCAGTACAGCAAAACTGAAACTACATAAAAACAATATAAACTTGTCGTCAAGACACAATATTCCTCAATTTCAAAGATGTCGAAGTTCCTACTACAAAACTAAAACTATGATGCCAGAAATTCTCCACAATATAAATAGAAACTACTATCTTCCCAAAGGCAGCCAGCATCTCATTTAGAATATTAATACAACCAAACCAACTTCTAGCAAGTAGCCACAAAGCAATGCAAGAGGAATTATTTTCCTGTCATTTCTAATTGAAGTGCACATAATTACCATCACCCCATTCAGAATTTGTTCACCAAGAAGAATACTTGCTAGTTCCAAATAGTAACAACAAAAACATGACGACCTTTAAATTGCAGGTTTACAATTAAAGTAATTCTTACTTCTTACATCAGATGTTTAACAACAACCAATCAGTATACCCACAACTTATGGCCATGAGACCATCCATAATTGAATTATAACGCAAAGCACGGGGAACCTGGTAAGTTTGGCAAACTATTACAAGCCCAAGTTTGTATAGCCAAGGTAACTCAATATAAGCGGATAATCATGGGAAAAGTTACTCCATTAACATAGAGAGATCAGCATCAGAGAAAATCAATTAGAAAAGTTAAAAGTAGAATATACCACAAATGGAGTCCGAGATGGGGGCAGTTGCCCTTGATGAGGTGCTACAGGCTTAGCAGTTACTAAAGGTAACGTGGACGCTGTGGAGTGGGCCACAAAAGATGAAGGTGCAGTGCTTGGAAGTCTTGAAGCCTCAACGTCCCTAGTTATAGATGGAGCTGACCTGATACTATCATATGTCCTGTTTGAAGGCCTTCTCTGTAGGTCTTCCATGTTTCTTTGAGGGGAAATTCCCCTGGAAGTGCTTGGAAACCCTTCAGGTGATCTTCTTCTAATATGATCCAATGTCCAAGGTGAATAAGAACTTCTCACTGATTCCATACGTGCTAAATCACCAGAACTTCTAGCACACGGGATTCGCCCCAACATACTTGTTTCCCTTGGTTCAGACAAGTTCTGCTTTGAATTAATATTAGTTGCTGCAGGTTGAGCTGCCCTTGACAATTTTTCACGAAGGTCCATATGCCTCTTACCACCATTACTGTCAGCCAATCTAGATGCACCTTTTCGCATAAGCTTCAATCGAAGGTCATCTCTGCCAATCCGCCCATCTGATAAATTGATGGTGATGCTATTAAGGTTATAGAAATTGAGCAGCATAAAATTGATCAAATAAAAATTCACTGCAGAGGGAGCTTACTACCATTGAACCCATTTTGCGAGCTTGTATCTCCTCGCTGTCTGCAGTGAACAGAATCTTTGAAGTAAGCAAATTATTTTTCATATTTTAATAACATAAAGACCCACAAGCAGCAGCAGCCTATTCCACAAACATAACTGACGAATAGAGGGTCTTAAGGAAAAGCAATAGGGACTTAAAGAACGGCAAACACACCGTTTATAGCCGCCGAGTTCATTCCCATTCCACAATGAACTCTCTGTATCATGTCCTAGTCTATCTCTCACAGAACGCTTAGAGCCAACTGCAGGATAGGAAGGGAAGGAAACATCCGCCGTAGATTGATCCCTCTTGACAACCTATACTCAAATGCATAAAAGCTCATTCAAACAAAGTAAGTTCAACCCATCATGATCGAGAACAAAATTTATACTTCGACAATTAGAGAGAGTAAAATGAGAAGTTTAAGTTCTTTTATATATTCTCCACGCATAGAATTTGACCACGAAAAAAATGGACGTCAGAGTGAAATTTTTTTATCATGAAAACCACTTTTTTCATAAAAAGAAAAAGGAATCAAAAGACATCAATGAAAATCGTCCGCCATCATTTAATCAAGTATTCACGAATAAACACAATTCAAATTGATCGAGTTCGTAAAAAACTCAAAGCAGCAAAAGTTACAACTAGAACTTCTAAGAATGCAAAGAAAAGAAAATTAAAAGATTTGAAATAGATATCAAACATTAGAATCCACAAAAAAGTACCTGACCACTGCGCCCAAGAGTAATAGTAACTCGACCCCTCGAAGTATCAGACATATCGATAAGAAAAGCCCTAAATAATGAACTTCGAAAAGAATTCTCCGAAGACAAATGTACCGACTCAAGCGAGATGCATCAATACAATGGATCGAGAAGTAAAGAGAGATGCCCTAATCCCATGCTGCAACTGGAAGCTCAGAGATAAAGTCACCCGAAGAAAGAAAGCGCCTTTTGCATAATATAATTATGCCAAGACTCGCTGGAGGCTCAAGTAGAGGATTTGCGGCGAGAGAGAAGGAGAAAGGGCTGTGGTGTTGTACTCAGCTTTGAATGGAAGTGAAGAGGACAATAGAACAAGGAAGAGGTGGTAATGTCCAGGAACGATGAGAGATAGTCACAGCGCATGCCGGGAAAACAGTGGCCGTCCGATTAGCACACGATGGAACGCCGTTAGTGCAGGTCGGGAATGTAGTAACTTGTAAGAAGTAGGAGAAGACGGAGAAGAAGCAAACAACACTGTGTCCTGTGTAGTTCTCCATCACAAATATGTGGGCCAGGCTGCTTTTGATGTTCCCCTGTGTTGAGGGATTTCTACTAATGGGCCTGAAGCTTAGACCCAAATATTGAAAATAATGGGTCAAGACGTTGAACCCAGACAGGCCTAAGAAAGTTCTATTTCAACCCACAAAAGAATGTAGGCCCAATGCTGAAAACGTATGGGCCAATTCATTAAAACCACCATTTTAGTTACATTTTTTTTCAGTCATGTCGAATATAATTTTAATTAACAAAGGTTGGTTCAATTGGTAAAATCTAAAATGGTTGGCTTATAACAATAAAATTGTGAATTCAAATCTCACTAATGTGAAGATTTTGCTAGTGGGTAATTTATAAATATCTCGGTAAACACTCTTTGAGTCTAGAGTATACCCTAATCTTAGTGAGCCTTTAAGAACCAACTCACTTAAACTTTTATTTATTGTGCCCAAAAAAAAGTTAATTTTAAATTTAATTGATTTTATATGTTTATATCTATTTCCAGCAAACCCAACAGGGCCTTAGTGCAATGCATTGCATTTGGATTAATATACAAAGACAAAGGAAGATGCGAAGAAAAGAGGGCACCCTACAGCTGTTGGAATGTTTTAATTTAATAATTGTGTTCCCTCCCTCATTAATCATTCTCACTGTTTCACTAATGCTTAAAGCCTGTCTAAATTAAATTCTTCACTTTAATTTATGTACGGCATGCGATATTGTCAAAAAAAAAATTTTTTGAGATGTGTGTGTGAGAGTGGGATGAAGTCAGTGTATTTCTTATCTCTCACCGACAACATTTCAAAACTAATGTAGAGTCATTTGGTTTGATTTAAATGATCTATCTCTCGCATTTTATTTGTATTACAAATCTAAAGAAATGATCAATCTGAACAATTGTTGATTTGAAGACTATAACTTAATTAAAATAGAGATATATAAATGGAAGGGACTTCAAACGTAGAGGACATGAATGTTATGGATAGCAACTAAGAATTCCCAGCTTAACTATCGTCATTGCTCGCTCACAAGAGATAGAAAACAATATATGCATAATTACACATGATTCATTCATTCAACATCCAACGATGACTTGCAATTAAGCATGAAGTAATCAATGCGTAATTACAGTTGATATGATTAGGTGGCAGTGTGAAGAATTTACACTATTTTACTCATCATATTGATCATTTGACCGTAGAAAAGATTGACTGTTCACTTGTTCAGTGTATTTTAATTAGTTTGAACTTGTATTCATGCATATATATATACAGTGAATGTGTAACATGGACAGTCATAATAATAAGAGATACTGTGATTTCTTGGTGCAGTTAATGGTTGAAAATGTGTTTTTATGTGAGGCAAACGCCACTGATAAGGTTAAGTAGCGGCGTCAACAATGGATCGTCACCGATGGTAAGATATCATGTCCTTGTCATTGGATGTGGAGATCTCCACACTAGTGGTATTTAAACCCATAATCTTATAAGTTAACTTTTTTACCAACTGAACTAACATTTGTTTGTAGAAACATGTTTTAGTACATGGTAAAATTAAAATCAAGACTGGTTAATGTAACTAATAATAATCACACACAGATCAGTGAATATAATTCTCATCAATTGGTTTATTAGGAAAATGCCATATCCATTATGTGCCTAATCAAATAGGCTACATAAGAAATAGACACCGGTCGATCAAGTCCTATAGAAATACTGAGAATTACGAACTTTAATTTATTGCTTAAAATGATATATGTATGCTTAAAAGAAATTTCAAATAATACATAAAATTAAGGTAGGCAGTACAAGTACAATTAATGGAGATGGGTGTGGGTGCTTAACAGCTATATATATATATATATTGCGTTTAGGAAGGACAAAACAAAAGTGTAACGTTGACCCAGAATGTAAACAGAATCTAATTAACCTTTGTAAATCCCTGCGAGTCCATTCACATGCTATTTCCAAAAACATAGTGATCATTTTCAAACACCATGTTTTAAAGTAGAGCGTAAGAATAATTCTCAAATTAATTAAGTACGTTGGTGATTTTTTATTGTTTAAGATTTCAGAGATGTCTAGCTAAATACTCCTCCTCTATTATATTTTACAAGATCACATAAATATTATTCCAAATTAAAAGATGCATTTGTAGCCAAAAAAATATATTTAAAAGGTGCATTACATTAATGACCTTCCAACAGGTTGGTTCCAAAATATATATAATTGTATCTATTATTTTTATATTAAATATTTTTTTGGACAGTATAAGTTAAGTGTTATAACTTTTAATACAATATATAATCTTTTTCTTGTATTTTTTTTTTCAATTTCTTATACCTTCATATGCTCAAGCCTATTGATTTTTCACCATCTACAAGTTCAGATCATAATTAAAGTACTGTTCAGAAAATTAAGGTGAGATCTCAGAGACAATATATCTCCTATATCTATAACAATACACAGTTCAAACTTATAATTTGTAACTTTTTTATGAACAAATATCGATGATGCTGCGCACAAGTATATATATAGTTTAGTTTCCAAGTTTTGCAGTGGAAGATATATCTTATATGTCATTTCTCTTTGAATATTAGAGGAAATATCAAAGGGATAATATAGCTTGATGATTATCATATGAATTCAAACTCATCCGGTAATCAACTGAAATGGATATTAATCCTTCAGTGCTAAGAATTAGCCGAAATATTGACTAATATAACACTCAGGGAATCTTTCTAGCTATCTATTTTTATGTTATATTCCGAAGATCAAGTGAAGAAGAAAAGAAAAGATGAAACATGTAAATCAGACCTGCATGCTAGACTATACATGTAAAAAAGACATTTCAACACCCTAAGAAGAAAATAATTAATATTAATAATTAATAATTAATAATAATAAAAAGAAACCCTACCTCAAGAAAGGAACCAAAGGAGAGAGATCGAGGTCATGATGATAACCATTAAAGTCTACAGTACACAAATCAATGAACATAGTAGATTCAGAAACATTCCAATTGCTACCTCAACAATAACATTTATTATCATCGTACATACACAGGAAAATTAGAAAAATTCAGATCTCTACTACGTCTCAAACCGTAGTCAACTAAAATCATAATAATCCGATCTTCTTCAATAATAATCAAATTTACAGCCATAAACAACACGAGAGACAGATCACCAAAGAGAGGTCACCATCATCGATCATCATATCACGAAGATCATAAAACACAGCAAGCTCACAAACATGGCACCACAACGTAATACGCTTAATCAAACCAAAGCAGAAACTATTGAAACAAAGATAGAGAAATATATATAAAGGGTTAAGCTAGATTATGGTTGATCTAGCGTACTAGGTATAGTATGTCGGACCACAAGGCTTCAATTCCCCGAGAAGAGAGAGAGAGAGAGAGAGAGAGAGAGAGCAGCATCATAACAAGAAGAAGAAGGTCACCGCGGCGATTAGGGTTTCTTCTTCTTGAGGGAAGGCATCTTCTAGTCTAACCCTTGTCTGAGGAGGAACACGACGACGATAAGATGTTGATTGTGTGAGAGGAAGAAGATGGGTTTTGAGAAGTTGGCGAGAGGAGGTGATGATGAAAGTGAGGAGGGAATAATGATGAGAGGAAGAGGGAAGAAGACATGATGATTGCTCCGCCTTGTGTTTTGGGGTTTCAGAGAGAGAGAGAGAGAGGAGATAGATGATGATATGATATAGTAGTAGTACTAGGGAGATGGGTCTTCTTTTTTATTATTTATGTTTTTCCTTCTTCTTTTCCTTTCAAATGGTGCTAATTATGGAAAAACCCACATATAAAGATTCTCAAGTCGTAAAACAAAAGTTTTAAACTAAAAAGGAAAAACTGAATAATAATTATTCTTCCCAAATTTTTGTCAATTTTTTTTAAGGGATAAATGCCATTTTTACCTTAAAAGTTCTTAGACGACCAATTTTATCCTGGAAGTATCAAATTTAGAGCAATTTTACCCTGACCGTTATCCTTATTAAGTTTGACCATCAGTTGACCAAATTGGGGGCAAATTTGCTCCTAAATAAAAACTTTCAAGGCAAATTTGCACCTTAAAAAAATGACATAAACGACAAAATTGCCATGAAAATTTTAACTTAAGAGAAAATTTGCTCGAAATTTGGTAAACTAACGGTCAAACTTAACTATGATAACAGTCAAGGAAAAATTGCTCCAAATTTAACATTTTCACGGCAAAATTCGTACTAGCAAAACTTCTAAGGCAAAATTGGCCTCCGGTGAATACTTCCGGGACAAAAATAGTCTTTAACCATTTTTTTAATAAAATTAATCTACTGCCAATGTTTGACATTAAAAAAATTACGTACAATTTTAATTAATTTTGGCATAAATTTTCAAAATTTAAGATGATTTTTTTATAAATTTAAAGTCACAATTTTTTCTACAATCTCATTTTAAGGATTTTTTTTAAGCATATAAAAAGTGTTTTAAAGTCTTGTGCAAACTGCAAAACTTAGTAATAATATATAACTTCATTATTTTCATGAAATAATAATGATTTGTAAAATTTTCTTTCAGATGGGGCTTCTACAAACGTAATTGGATTATGAGTAGGGGTGCATGAAGTTACGTATCATGATATATATATATATATATATATATATATATATATATATATATATATATATATATATATATATAATCATTGAGCCGTTGCAGAGAATGACAGTCTTTTTTCTGAGTGAAGAAGATGGAGCTTGCACTTGAGATTACCTACCTCATTTGTGGAAGGCTGAGTTTGACTGTCAGAAAGGTGTCCAAAGGAAACAGAAAAAGTTTTGACGCTAATGGAAATTAGCTGTTATCCTTTTGGTCTCTGAAAAAAGTTGCAATCACCAACAAGATTAATTAGCACCGTAAACTGTAAATTAAAAATCACTTATTTATTTATTTATGCTGGATTAAATCCCAAAGGAAAGTGATGGTGTATACAGGCGTGTCTATATATATACATATATAGTGCAGAGAGAAAGTCTCACTTGACATGAAAGCTATTCCGTTAAAACCCTAACCACCACGGTGCCCTAATTTTACGCCACCGATTCATAATTATTAATTTATACAGTTCATCCCTATAATCCCAACTAATCTTGTCTCAAACCTAATTAATTAATTTCTCCCATAAGTTACATATTCACTTAGGTTTTGATGAATTAATGCATCGGAATCACTATTTGTATATATGTATTTCTTTCTAAATTGTGTGTGTATTTCAGTCTCTTGGATATTTTCCAGGTTAAAAAAAAAAGTCTCTTGGATATTTTAGATATATAATATAATATATACGGGCTCGACTATTAGATATTAATGTCAAAAGTTTAACAAGCTAAGTGGTACATAATTGATCAGGGGGAAAATTTACATTTTTTTACCATAATAAAGTAGAATGTCACTCATTAACCAGAACATCTTAGGATAGATTTGTCAATTTTAGTTGACAATTAAAAAGAAGAATGTAAAATATCATGTAGTCTTTGATAGATTAATTAATTTCCGCAAATGTCTAAAGCGAGACGTTCAAACAAGCATATATAAATAGATTGCTTAGACTTACCGATATTGCCCATGTAAGTTATAACTAAAAGGCAATATAGAGAAAAGTGAATTGGTATATACGCATTGAAAGTGGAAGGTGAAGAAAATAAACCCTCTAGTAATGATTAAGAGAATGACGCCATCACAACCATTATTACTTTCATGAAATTTATAAAGCCATTGCCTGTCTTGATTATATATATATTATTAATTGAATAAAAACAAAGGTTAATGCTTATCAATGTCATGTATTAATTCTTGTCATCAACCTCCATTGATGGTGGCTCTATTCTTCTATTCACACGCGATCTGGGTTGACAACTGTTGCGTTTGTCCTCATGACTTGTATCTCAGTAAGTGTACCTTTTCCTTGATTTTATCTATCGGTAAGTGCATAACTTGCTTTCCAATGTCTTGTATCAATAAAACTAACAATATGATGTAGCGGAAGGGACTAGTAAGTATCTCAGAACGCGGCAAATTCATGTTTGAATCTTTGCTAGGAGAATGGAGACTTGCTTGTATTTAATTTTTGATAGCATTTTAAATAGAATTGTCTTTAATAAAAAAGATACATATGTCTAAAAAATCAGGAAATCAACGGGAGATGAAATTACTAAGCACTAGGGGAATTGGTTTCAGGACTCCTCCGCATTGAGAGCTTTTCACTATAACGAAATCTATATAGTTTAAACAAAAAAAATTTTCGGTCTAGATTTAAGATTTTCAACAAATGATTTTTAAATCAAAAATTCATTTTTTTAAAAAACTAATAGTTAAGAAATTATCTTTCTTTTAGAATGTATATGTGTGAATTTTTTTTTAAAAAAAATAAATTGAAAGTTAAAAAAATTCAATCTAAGTCATCTAAATTAGATATGAGCTGTCTGCAATAATGAATAGCTCTCAGTGCTCATCATTATGATGAGCACTAAAACTAGTTCGTGAGTGGTAGCTGGCAGATATAAGCCTAATGCTCCAAATGAACAGATTTACTTCCAGTTGGTACTCAGGTCGTATACTGGGATTATCAATTATGCATTAACCTGAGTAATAGGTATACAATTCCTGGGGTTTTGAATAGTTAAATCTATCAGTCCTTATAATTCAAAAATAAAGACGACGAATTCTTGACAATATTAAAGGCGTCGTTGCTCAAACAATAAGAAAGAAGGTGAGCCAACGTTTGACGATACTAAAACAGAATAAATAAATACATAGTTAAGATTTGAGAGATTAGTATTTTTAGCAAAACTTAGATGATTACAATTTCCTGTGTCTCGGAAACCAGAGCAAACGAGAGACTCTGGTTGAAACATAGTGCATGTATGTATTTTATTACTCCTTTTGTCAAACAATGGCAAGTTAATTAATTAATGGAAAAATTTCAGTCAGCTCCCCTCTATTGTAAATTAATTTTAGTCAACGCAAAATTTTTTGAAACTTCACTGTACCACGTGATTAAAATGAAATTAATTTTTATGGGTGAAAAGACAATGATGCCCTTCTTTTATTTATTTTTAGAATAGCATTTACCAGATAAATAAGGGCATTTATAAAATAAATAAAGAGATTTATAAGACAAATAAATGGATTCAAAAGAATCTAAAAAATTAAAAATATTTTGGCCATTTACAAGACAAATAGGAAATTTACAAGATAAATAAAGATATTTACAAGATAAATAAAGAGATTCAAAAGAATTTAGACAGTTAAAAATATTTTGGCTATTTACAACAGAAATATGGAAATTCTCAAGAAAAATAACGATATCAACAAGTCAAATAAATGAATTCAAAAGAATCTAAGGAATTAAAAATATTTTAGCCATTTAAAAAATATATAAAAATTCACAAGACAATATGAGTATTTATAAGACAAATAAGACAATTTACAAGATAAATAAAGTAAGGCATCATTGTCTTTTCACCCACAAAAATTAATTTTATTTTGACCTTGGGGTGTAATGAAGTTTTAAAAATTTTTGAGGTTGACTGAAATTAATTTGCTATAGAGGGAATTAACTGAAATTTTCCCCTAATTAATTAGTCGCCACCTGTGTGAAACCCGGATCGGAAAGGCTAGTTTGGACCGGAAACCAACTGGTAGACCGATCCAGTTCAATTTATTTATTTAAAAATTGATTTTTTTAAAAAAATTTCTTTAGAATTTCATATTAATAATACTAAAATCTTCAATTTTTTACTGATTTAGCCTCGGGTTAGCTCCGGTCTGATCCACTAACCCTTGACCCAATACTCCGATCGGTTCAGTAACCGGTCTGGGTTTAATTATCTTGCATGATGTTATATCATGCATATTACCACAGCTATATAGCTCTGCCTTTTTGTAAACATAGTCAGAGATTAATTTATCATTTAAAAAAACTCAAAGGTAAAAACTTTTTGTGGCCATAACTAAAGGTAAAAATGAGTAAAGTAGATTATAAACAGGTCTAGATTATCTCTACATTATGTATTTAGAACATTTGTATAAAGTTTAGAGATAGAAGGAGGAGGAAAATGAAACCAGCTAAGTAAACAGAAGAAAAAAGTGGACGTCTCATATTCATTTTCACTCTACGCCACTTAACGTTCAAAATCACCAAGTCGTGTTAAGGAAAATTGAACGGTTAAAACTTTAGAGGATGTAATAAACACTAAACAGAAGATCTTTTACCGTCCACAACACACATGGTTGATAGCTTTATGTTTGACCCCAATGTCAACAATTTGATTTTGGACTGGTGTGTTCTTTTTCGCAGCCTTCTAAGCTTATAATAGGTTATACTTGCTTATAATATATATATATATATATATATATATATATATATAGAGAGAGAGAGAGAGAGGCGAATAAGTTAGGGTTAATTAGAGGAGATCCTACATTCATTGATAAATAAAAAGGCACACAAAAAGAGCGAAGCACAAAGATCAGATTGCTTCTGCTTTTTCAGCTAAGTGGAAGCTTTTGATTCTTTTGGGGCTAATGCAAATATATATGCGATCGATTTGTTGAGAAATCCAAGAAAGAAAAGGCGAATGCTACAAAAAAGGGGTCGTTTTTTCACTTCCAAGAAGCATATATATAAACCAGCTAATATATTATCACACACAATTAAACATTCCTTTTGTGTGTTTCTTTATATTTGCTACTATCGTTGTCGTTGATATGATTTATCCCACTAAACAGCCTACTAGCTTTAATCATTCTATGCACTTGAGTTTTCCAGTTTTGTTTGGCTCGCTCTCTCTCTCACAGCCCAACTTCAGGCCACCAGTAGTCTCACTGATAAAAGAGCTTTTATAAAGTATATATAAACCCTATAATTCTTGCTTGCTTCTCACTTGACTCAGGTTCTATACTTACATATATAGAGGGATATATATAGCATCATTCAATACCTAGGATGCTTTTTGAAGTAGGGGTAAAAGTGACTCAATATATATCTCAAACTTAAATCTTAAAAATGAACAAAATTTATTTCTATCAATATCAATATAGAGTTGGTCTAATAGTATAAGATTATATTAAATCTTTTTACGTCTCAAATTTAAGTTTTAGAGAAGACACGTGTGTTAAAAAGGGAAACCCCAAACCCCAAAACTGGAATACTGATGGACTGCTCGGATGCCTGGTAATAAGATTTAGAAAAAACACCAAAGACTAGTTGAAAGTATAAAAAAAAAAAAAGGTAATTCTCAATACCAAGTGATTATTACTAAAAATATATATTTGTAATGCAAACACTGACATGCATATACAAATATTTTTTGATAAAAAATATATAGTGACCTTTTGAACTTCATTTCAGTGGCACATAACTCCAATGATATTTTAAAATTTAAATTTAACATTTTTAAATTTTTATTAAGACCCATGTCCTTATTTATGTAAGTTACTGATAAAAATTGTCTTGTCAAATAAATGATAATTATATGGCATCTAGCTCACACCTTTTAAACTCTTATTATTTTAAAAGAAATTAAGTGGTTTGATCAAACAAAGACTACAATTTGAAGTTTAATTATGAAATGAAGTTAAACTTATATTTCTATATATGTGAATTGTAGTTTACGAAATTATAGAAGTTATTTGAACATATTTCTATGAAGTGTATAGGTAGTAAGCAATTTGATTTAAACAACTGAAATTAATGTCAACCCTTTAATTTTGATTTTGGGGGTCATGTCAACACTTTTTACTGGCTAGATAGAATATCATAATTAGGGTTACATCTTTTGGGGGGCAAACAAGATAAATTCATCCTGTTTGATATAAAGGAGCTACTGGCCACATTGTGGGCTCTACTCTTCTCCAATTTTTCTCCAGTGCGTGAATCTCTAATTTGATGCTGATCTCTTGTGGTTTGACTTTTATCGACTTGGACCAATCATGCTTAACCAGCTCGCGTGATTTCCTTACTCCATAGTCATTAGACTTCAGATATTTTTCGACAATATTGTCGGAAGCATACTTTGCACTTTTATAAATAACGCAGTAATACTCTTCTGCACCTTATATTTTGAAGGGGAGTAAAAACCCTTCTTCTTTTAAATATATGATTTAATTTTGATTGAATATTGATTTTAAATATAAGATATATTTTAAACTTATTTTTTATATTTACTATTTTTTTAAAATAAATTTATCTGACTCAAGAAGGTAGGGTAGTCAATCAAAGTGAGGCACAAAGCCAGAGGATTTCCTTTTGCGGGAAGGTAGCTTTTAATACGTAATTATAAATTTAATATTATAAAAAAATATTTTAAAAAGATGATTATATCATATATATTATAGGATTAATATAATTTTTGGTCCCTGAATTTTGCCCCGATTTTGATTTTCATCTCTCAAATTTGAAATCGGTGGTTTTGATCCTTAAAGTTTAGCCCAATTTTAATTTTAATTTATCAAGTTTATTCCGTTTATAACTGTTGGTCCCTCAAATTTGAAATAACATATCAAGTTATTTTCAAACTTGAGGGATCAAAATTAAAATCGGACCAAACTTCAAGGACCAAAAGTTATATTAACCTTATATTATAATTTAATAATTTATTTAGATTTATTAATCTTTTAAAATTAAATAAATAAGCCTTATATTGGACTGTAGGAGTATTATAGATCCATCTTATTTTTGTATAAATTAACTGCAAATGGTTTTAAATTTTTAATTTCATTTTTCTTATATAATTATCCCTCTCTCTCTCTCTCAAGATATGTTAATCCTAACGAAAAACAATCGTATCATTTAAATATAAAGTTTTGAGTTTAAATTTATATGAATGAAAACCATGCCTGATTTGAATTCAAGGTTGGAATCTGATTATTATATGTAAGAAATGTTATATTAAAAAAATCACCGTATTGAAATTCAAATTTGTAAGGTGTGAGATCATATGTCTATGTCAAGTTAAGGGGATCAATTTTCAAAATTTTGAATAAGCTTTTATGTATATATAGGGACAAGTTATGGAGCTTTTTAATTGTGGTGTTGGAGTGTGGGGCCGCAAGAGGACATGGAGAGGAACTTGCGGGGGCACGAGAATGTTGGTAAAAAGTCAGTAATATTAACATGGTTACGTAAGAACATATTTGCTCTCATATTAGTCAACGCGCTTTAGTTGACTTCCTCTTCCTTCTCAACATAACGCTTTTTTTTTTAATTACTAAATATACATACATATAAAGAAGGGTTTAAACCTTAAACATAATATGATGATCAATATTTTTTAACTTTTGGGTGAGATTAATGGGGGGGGGGGGAAATCCCATTTTCACCTTTGTCGCTTGAAGTGACCGATTAGAATTTAGAAAACTTTCACTTTAATTTTATATTCATTTTGGCATTTCAAATTATTCGTTCCCTCCACTGCATCATGATTGTCGCTTTGGAGCTTTTATCCAATTTCAAAATAATGGTCTCTTTAGAATTTTAATAAATTAAAACATTAATTATTTTTTTACCATCTCAATTATCCTTCGTTAATAATTAAGTTGATGGAGAAGGAGAGTCAAATACACAACATATACAAACTAAAGGTGCTTAAGTCAAATATAGCTTGATTTTTTTTTGGCCCGCCAAATATAGCTTGATTTTAATATAATCTAAATTGTTTAATAACTTTTTCTTAATTTGAGCATTTGATTTCAAATTAAGTGACACTCATGTATAGTTTGATTTTAATACAGTCTAGAATATAATAAAAATTTTTAAAAAAATTTGAGTGCGTGATTTAAAAGTGAGGATTATCGTTTTGAAATGGATAAGAGGGACTATAATAGTAGATTCCTCAATCATTTTCTAAGCTCCTTTATAGTTAACTTTTCAATCCAAATTTACGTTTCTCATCCAACTGTCAACATATGCCTTTAAGACGAGTAGAAATTTTTCTTTCTTTCTTGTGAATCAATCAATTAAGAAATAATGATGACCATTCTTTTGTGAGAACAACGATGAAATCACTATTCACTTTAATTTTTGTTTGAGCATTTTAGTGAAATTTATAGGATAAAATTTGGATCTGGATATACAGCTTATATAGATTGCCGACTTGTGACATGTTTTCATGTAATAATGTGATGTCCTATACCATTATTAAATCAAATTCAAACATTATCAATCTCAATCGGAAGTAAATAATTCTCTAATACAATCTATTTTATTCACAAAGTTTAAAGGGAAAATTATCATAAAATACCTCATTAGCATAATAATTTGTGAAAGGGACCTAAGATATAGAGGTCCTGAACTGTCATTATCTTGTTAAGAGAGAAAGACTAAAATGCTTGATGAATTAATGAAGGAAGTCTAAAATTTTGATTCACCTCCCGCGCGCAAACTTAAAGAGTGAAGGGAGGAGGAGGTTCAGATGCGAACAAGCACTACAAAAAAATAGGGAATTAGAGACGAAAATTAGAGACGGAAAAAATTCTGTCGCTATTCCGTCTCTAATTCCGTCACTAACTTTAGAGACGGAATTAGAGACGGAAATTAGCGACGGAATTTTTCCGTGGCTAAATGAATTTAGGGACAATTTTGCGACGGAAAAAATTCCGTCGCTAATTTCCGTCTCTAAATTCCGTCACTAATTTTAGAGACGGAATTAGAGATGGAAATTAGCGGCGGAATTTTTCCGTCTCTAATTTCCGTGGCTAAATGAATTTAGGGACAATTTAGCGACGAAAAAAATTCCGTCACTAATTTCCGTCTCTAATCCGTCTCTAAATTTCGTCACTAATTTTAGAGACAGAATTAGCGACGGAAATTAGAGACGGAATTTTTCCGTCGCTAAATGAATTTAGGGACTATTTAGAGACGGACTACATTCCGTCTCTAAATTCCGTCACTAACTTTAGTGAGTAATAAATTTTAAAAAGAAAAAAATCTTCAAATTAATATGTGTGTGTGTGTGTTTCTAAATATATAACAATTCATTACGCTGAAAATACAACTAGATAGTAGTGGTAGTACTAATTTCTTGAACTTTATTAGACTGCCAATCAATTTATTTGTACACTCAGTTATTAGTATTACCAATATGATTTCTTTACTAAAATAAAAATACAACAGTTGTTTTGGAAGCTATATATAGTTATGAAATTCTTAAATAAATAAAAATTAAGCAAAAATACAAACAAAGAAAACTAATATATAAAAGTTAAAAGTCATAACAGCTCATGACACAATTTACAAAGTATAAAAACACAACTTGTTTCTTGAGTTTTATGTAAAGCACATGATTTTCTTGTTAAAATATAAAATTTATAACAAATTGTAATAATGCATTCTATGATTTCAAACAATACATAAAAATCACATAAATGAATACTACTATATATATTATATGAATGTACAATTAAATACTCATTTGATTTATGGTATAAGTTTAATCTTGTAATTTAAAAGTTAAAAGTTCAATCTTGCAGCTTATCTAGCTATTTCAAAATATAAGTATAGTCTAATACTTAGAATTGTATTATTATTTTTAGAAAACTTAAACTAATAGTATTTATTTATTACTTTGGGAAAATTGTATATAAAGTTGTTTGAACTAAGAAAATTGTAAATGAGGTTAGTAAATTCAATAAATCTTTAATTAAATTATCGATCCAATTTAAAATTTCAAAATTTAGATTAAATAACTTTACTACTCTCTTATAGTCTCTTCTCTCCTCTTAAAAGGGTTTCAATAATTTATAACTTATATAAACATTAATATATAATAAAATAAAATATGATTAATTTGAGTTCTTTTAAAAATATTTTTTTTAATTTAAAATGATACCTTATCAATAATCTCAATTAAATCTCCTTTATTTAGTATTAATCACTCTTAAATGTATTAAAATATATCTTAAATCTGTAAGAAATGAGGAGTCAGAATGTTAAATCTCTATTCTAATTTTTTTAAATATTCTGTAAAATTTTAATTCTAATTATTAACTGTGAGTATGGTATCCGATACATCAGTGTAACCTGGCAAAGCAGAGTCCTAAAATTAACCAGCCCGCTCAAGCATTTTCGTCATTCCCACTCAAACGCTCGCAAGGATTTTTCCATTCGCGCTCAAAGCTCACAAGTATTTCGCCCAGGCTTGTTTGCCCTAGCTGACAGCCGCTGATCCGCCATTATTCTCAAGCTCCCAAGCTTCCTCACTTTTCTCCCTCTTCCCTACCCTTTCTATACAACGAAATTACACAAAATTCTCCTTTGTTTTGTTAAAATCATAAAGATTTCAATAAAAATAAAGAGTATAAAATTGACTTCCCCTTGGTTTTGGGTAATATTGTTGGGAAACTCCATTTTCATGCATAAATTTGTTGATAAATTGATTTGCAGAGTGAATGTGCAAAGGCTATCAAAGAGTTGACAGCAGAGAAGGAACAAGTACGAGAGCTTACACTGGAAGTAGAGAAGATTACAACTTCCATGAGAACAATTGAGGAAATAAGATTTGCAGAGAGGAGAGAACAAGAAGAGTATAATTTGGTTGCTTTGTGGTTGTTAACTTATTATGATTTTATAATTTGGTTTGAATTTTTTTTTATTTATACTCCATCTAATTCAATTTTGGTTGTTAATTAATATACATATATTTTCTAAAACACCATAGTCATTTTTCATAATTCCCTCATTCCCCCTCCTTCTTGATTATTGTTGAGAGAGCATAAATAGGATGAAATTAGAAAAATATTGATAAATACAAAAAATATATCTTACATTTATAATCAAAATTAACTTTTTAAATATGTCCTATATTAAGGACAAAAGATAATATTTCCAAATCTAAAAATATTATTCTGCATAATTGTTCTAATAACATGAAAATAAAAAATAGGATCAACATATTTTTCCAACTCTCAATGATTTACTCTAACAGCATGACATATAACATTAGTAGTACCCTACTCTTAAATCTATGAAAAATGGAGAGTTAGATGTTAAATCCCTATTCTATTTTTTTAAGGTATTCTGTCAAATTTTAACCCGAAATATTTTGAATTTAGCTCCAAATCATCTGCCAAAATATTTGGCTCCTAGATCCAAATGTCCCCCCTCCACCCTAAAAAAAAAATTGCTCTATTCTCTCGCCGTCTCACTTCATTGTCTCTCACTCTCATCTCATCTCTACCGCTCCTCATTGAGTCTCTCTCATTCTTGCCCTCCTCTGTCTTTCACTCTCTCGTCTTGTCTCCGCCTCTCCGGTCTCTCGCCTTCTCTTGTCTCTCATTGAGTCACTCACTCTCGCCCTCCTCTATCTCTCACTCTCACTCTCACTCTCGCCCTCTCACGTGAACCCTAATTTCAGACTTCAGCCATCTTCTCCTCTGCTCTCTCCGTCTTCTCAGTAACCGATGTCTGCTCTCCGGCTTTGGTAAGTAACCGATGTCTACTCTTGCCATCTCTCGTGAACCCTAATTTCAGACTTTGGCTATTTTCTACGTCAATGAATTATAGGTTTTTGAAGTTTTTATTGTGGGAGCAAGTATTTGGACAATTATTAATCGTTTCTATAACGTCATTGCTTCTGTCATTTTTGTCTTGAGTAATATGTAGCTACTTTAATTTGAATGAGAAGACTGCTAGACTTTTTGGTTGTTCATTGAGAGTTTAGAGAAGACTACTAGACATTTTGGTTGTTTACTGAGTGGTATGTTATCTATGATTTTGATTTTACATTTATTGGTTCAAAGGATCTGTGGTTGGCGGTCTACATTGCCGATGTTGTGCTCGTGTTCTTCGTTATCCCCTTTGCCATGTTCTACTACGAAGGGGACCAGGACAAGTAGGTAGTTCTGGGTTGTTGTATCAATGTGCATGTTTTTGTGCAAAGGCATCTATGTTTTGCCGCTTCTATTCAGAGATATCTTATTGCAGGGCATTTTTGTTATGGTTCTATAATCTGAGTGCAGGAGTGTTGGCAAACGGATTAAGAGTGCGCTGTGTTGGATGGTGACGACAGCTATTGTGTGCGGTCTGGTCCTGGGTATCTTATATGGTGAGTTCTTGTTTACATTCTTCTTCCTGTTATAGCTTCTTCACTTCCTTAGTGTCTATGTGTATCTGATTAACGTATCTGAGCCGATAATGGAAGGTGTTCCAAGGCATCCTAAGTTTAAGTACCAAAAAAAGCAAAATAGAACCTCTATTTTTGTGCTTTCTAGGGATGGTTTAAGCTTCAATAGATAAAGTAGAAAAGGTTTAAAGTGGATTAGTTGTAGGAAATAGGGGCTGGATTTCATAGAGAAGAATTTAAAATAGTGTTGCTATGAGTGAATTCATGTTGAGTATTTTGGGATTTGTAACTCAAGATTTTAGGTTGGCCTAGCTGGAATGAGTTTTCAGCAGCATATTATTAGAAGAAGAATGAGAAACAATTGGCTTAGTTTGGGATTGGAAAATCTACCTTAAAGTTTCACTATTTGAAAACATTTTTTAGAAGTTCTTAGCGAAGGCATTTCGTTTTGCTTCAAAATGATTGCTTTTGCAAAACTTAAGATTTTCTTAAAATTATAAAAAGAGTTATGCGTAGATCTCAGAAACATTGCCTTAGGAAAGAATAAAGGATGGAAAGCTTTTCCTATGAAGGGTTTCTTTGACGAACAATTGATAAGCTGCTCTTAAGTTTTAATTTGACTTGTATCTGACTGTGGTTTTTTCCTTTGAATGTTATATTATTATATTAGGCTGATAAGCAAAATCAGGGATCAATATTACATGCAGTTTTTAATTAAAACAAAAGACTAGGTTGGATCCTTTGGTAGGATGGAATGAGGAATGTTTTAAATTGCGTCGCGTCTCTGTGACTCATTTTTTCTTGCGTGTTTTTGCTGCTGTATTTGCTTCAAAGATCATGGTATTTTATCATTTTTGTTGCTTCTTTAACTCGTCTTTCCTCAAGAAAGGGTATGGATATGTTCATTGTGTTTTGTCAAGAAAGGTAGGAGTGATGTAGTACACACACACATTAAAATCATGTTATTATATTATCTCCAACCCCCACCTTGAAGTATAAATTACTTTTATTCCATAAAGTGTAACTAGTTATATATGGATTATATTTATTATTTAAGCCTATTCACTTTTTATTATCTTAATAGTATTATCCAGGACCATATGCATCGTGTCAAAATAAGGTCTTATGTTAAACTTATTGATATATTTTGACTATTTGTACTCATTATTCTCTTTGATAGGGTCATTACATGAGGATCAAGGCATCTAAAAGTTCTAATACAAATTCTCCAAGTGATGTTCAATCAAATCAACTAGATGAAGAAGAAATGCACATATATTTAGAGGCTGCAGGTGGTAAGAACAAGAAGGGTCGTGTATTTGGCTTAAGGTCTGAAGCCAAAGATGTTGATTCCTCATCTTATTCTTATATGTCTTCTCCTTCCATCAACACTGTGCTCCAGCCTGATATTGAAAATGTTGTCACAGAGCTTAGACAGGAGAATCAGACTCTTAAGCAACAAAATGAAATCATCTTAACTAGGTTGGAAGCACTGGAGCAAAAACTCTCTGAGGCTGCAAACAATTCTAACCCTCAAGCTGATTACACTCATGATAGCACACAATAAGCTATGTGGTTATTAGGTTGTTTGACTACATTAAACATCTTTGATTTGTTTGACACATTATCTACATTTTCACCTTACTATTTTTGTTGCTTTGTGGTTGTTAACTTATTATGATTTTATAATTTGGTTTGAATTTGTTTTTATTTATACTCCATCTAATTCAACTTTTAGCTTTTTTAAACCATTATTGAGGTTGACTTATAATTAAATTTAAATTAATAGAAAATATTTAATGGAAAGAAAAAATTAAAAAAGATTAGAGATGGATTTATGAACGAAATTACATCATGACGTTATTTTTTTAAAAAAACTGAAAATTAAGATTAGCCACGGAAATTCCGTCGTTAATCCATGAGAAACTAGTAATGGGAATTCCGTCCCTAATCAGTGAAAATCAGTCTCTAAAATTAGTAACGGAATTTCCGTCGTTAATCCGTGGTAAAAAAAGGAATAGGCATATCCACCAATTAGTGACAGAATTATTATTAGCGACGGAATTTCCGTCGCTAATCAGTCACAAATTTGTAAAGTCTCTTCAGACAATTAGTAACGGAATCAGTTCTTAGAGACGGAAATTAGCGACGGAAATTCCGTCGCTAATCTGTATGTAAATTAGCGATGGAATTTCCATCGCTAATCCGTCTGTAAATTAACGAAGGAAGTTCCGTAGCTAAATCCGTCTGTAAATTAGCGACGGAATTCCATCTCTAAATCCGTCTGTAAATTAGCGACGGAATCACTTATTAGTGACGGAATTTTCGTCACTAATTAGCGACGGAAATTCCGTCTCTAATTTAGCGACGGAATTTCATAATCCGTCGCTAATTGAATTAGTAACGCCATTTTTAGCAACGGAACTTTTTCCGTCTCTAGTCCGTCGCTAAAAAATTAGAGACGGAATTAGCGACGGAATTTCCGTCGCTAATTAAATTAGCGACGGAAATTCGGTCGCTAAATTCCGTCTCTGATCCCTGTTTTTTTTGTAGTGAAGGGTGTCGGACTTTACGGCGACGGTGGAGTATGGGGCTTTATAGGGGGCAGAGTGTGGGTCTTCGCTGCAACGGTGCAGGCTTGATCTCTATGATAGTGGCGAAGCCTCTTGGTCTTTGTGGCATCGACGAGGTGGTGGGTCTTTGCGGCGTCAATGGCCTCTCCATGTAGTAGCACGGCGCTCCTCCTTTCCCCTACTCTTCTTCTTGTCTCTCTTTCCCCTCTTCTTTTTCCGGTAATTATGCTGAAATTGTTTTCTTTTTCTCTGATTGTAATTGTTTCCAAATCTTATTATGATTTGTGCTGAAATTTATCTGCATAGTTCAATTTAATTGAAATTTCAAAGTTTTATAGCAATTTCGGAGTGGGCTTGTTATGTTGATTGGGGAGATTTAAAAATTGAATTGAACAGAGGCTAATACGCGAGGGGCATTAGGAAAATGGTTGTTTTTTCATTTTAATTTATCATTGTAACTACTTTTGAGATGATTTGTGAGTGATAATAGAAGTTATTAGACAAAACGAAGAGAACAGAGCTTATTTAATCTTTCTCTGAACGTTTACTCTGTTATTACAATGTTAATTGAATAATTGTTGTTCTATCTCTTTAAGGTTTGAAGTACCTTGGTCTTTTAATCTATATATTAATGTCAATAATGTTAAGTTAGACAATTGGTGCTTAGACATTTGGTATTTTTCATTTTGTTTTGTCAATGTTGAACTTGTGTCTTGAACTGTAGTTTTTTTTCCTTGCGAAATACTTTTTATGTGTTTTGTATCTGTTATTTCCCAACTGATTACTTCAACTTGTGCCAGGGAATTACGCATTTTCTCATGCAAGTTGTAGTTGTAGCGTTATTTTGTTTGCAAATAGTCTTGCCTTTGTATGATTAGCTGGAATGCATTTTATTTCCTTAAAAATTGATCCCCGTCTGTTGTGCAGGGTAGTTCATGCTAGTTCTTAATTACATAACTTGTTTTTAATATTTCATTTAATATTTTACAAAACTATTTAGTTTGGGTAGTCATGTTAGAATGAAATTGGAGATGGACCTTCTTATGTGATAAACATAGCTTTATTCTAATATATAGATTAGGAGAATAGTGTATAGAAGTAAATGGAAACTATAAAGTATATTGGTATTTTGAGGGCAAGGAAGTTTTTGGGGGTAAGGCTTATGAAAATAGAATTATTGTGCTTATTTTACGTTGTCTTGGGTTCTTACCTTCTCCAGCTCCATCATTACCCCCAACTCTTTCCTTTATTACCTCCCCAACCACCCTAACCACCACCACCACCACCAGAGTTGTTGTCATTGCAATCTTGGCTATTCTGATGACTATATTCAGTAGCTCCCTTGTCATTGTCGTCACCAAGCATACTATCACTCCAACTCTTTCATTTATTACTTCCCCAATCTGAACTCCATCTGCCACCATTATAGCTGTTATTATCACCACCTTCATATCCACCTTGGCCCCCTCTACCTCTCCTTCCTCTTCCCCTTCGCCTTCCTGAAGAATCAGCATCATTCCAGCTGCCGCTGTAATCATTTCAAGTATTGCCCCATTTGCCACCACTATAGTTGTCATTATCACTTTTACATCCACGCCCACGCCCACGTCCGTGGCCATCACCTTGGTCCCCTCTGCCTCTTCTTCCCCCTTCCCCTCCACCTTCCTTTGTCCCCTCCTCGCCCTTGTCCCCAACCACTATTATTGTTACCAACTAGATTCATCTCATCCTCATAATTACTCTGCTGCCAGGTGGTTCCTCTGCCATTGCCTTCATTAGCAACACTTTCACTCCAACCCTTACCTGCATTTCCTTGCCAACCAGGAGACTTAAAATTAGCCCAACCACTGTCAATACATAGTAGGGAAAATAATAAACTGATGTAAAAAAAGTCAATACAAAAATTCTAAAGTGCTAATGAAGAAGTAACAATGCTAAATAAATGAATTTCCTTCTAGGGCATAGTCACTGAACTGAGAAAAATAATTATTTTTAAGCAAGTCAGTGTTCAAAAGCCACTAGATCACTAAGACTAAAAATTCTAAAGTGTTAATGAAGCACCAATGCTAAAAAAATGAATCTCCTTCCGGGGCATTGTCACAAAACTGAGAAACATAATTATTTTTTTTTCCGATCAGTGTCCAAAAGCCACTAGATCTTGAAATCAAGATTATTTTGCTTTATAGGATACAACATAAAAAAGGTTGTATGTTGATTTAGTTCATCGCTCAATACTCAATCCAAACTGACATCCACTAAATCTAGAATGAGGAAACCAAAATAAGCCATAAGAAATTAGGAAATTGGACCACTAATTGCAATTTAGTTTGGCTTTAACTCCTGCTTGACTGCTTTTCAAGTTCGCAGGTGTTTTGCTATCAATCATAATGAATTAATCAAAATACATACCAACATACCATATAGCAAAAAAACTATTAAATGATTGATAACCAATAGTTCAATAATGCATAATAGCAACGATAGTCCTTTTTTTGGGGGGTGACGGTGATCATCTAAGGGAGTGAAAGGTAAGATTTAAGAGCATGTCCTATGTGTAAAGTTGTGTTAGAATCTTTAATAAGATTACATGTGCAAACTTGAGTAACATGTCATTGAAGGTTGTTTATGGGATTTAGTGTGCTAGTCTCATTTTTATTTTATAAGGGTGAGTTATCACTTGGCAGTTTGTTTGGTTGACGCCCAGAACATTTCTCACAAAAACAGAACTAAGTGTGATCTATGTGAACAAGTTTGAAAAAGATCAGTAACATCATTTATCATAACACAAAGAACATCATATAATATAATGGATCCCAGAACAAATAAAGCCTTTCAGAGCATCTGAATTAAGGAAGCTAACCTTGTCTATATCCTCAAATATTTCCTCTCCCCTTTTTAATGTCTTCTCAAGTGCAAGCATGCTTTTCTCATAGAATTATTGTGCTTATTTTACATTGTTTTGATAGTTTATAAATATTTACAGTGATATCGTCTATATATAACATATTTTGGGAGTGAAAATTTGTAAGAAAGCATGGTTAAAAGAAAAGAAGGGAAATGAGTGAAAGGTGGGAAACCAAGGTTGAATGAAGTATAATTGTTCAAGCGAGAATACTGGTTTGATAAAACAAGGAAAGACAAACACAATACAATACAAGACGCAGACAAAGAAGTTAGGGAGGCATGGAATAAGATGTCAAAGGAAGAAAAGAGTAAGTATTCACAAAAGGCTAAGGAGGATAGATATCGTATAGGAAGTCCCTCTTCAATCAAAGAAGGGGAGCTGCACACACGATCATCACTAGAACAATTTATGGAATTTGTAAACTTTGTGAGAAATGATGTAAGGTTGAAGGCCAAGGCTAAACAAATTAGCTTTGACAAAATATTAGAAGTCACTTGTACAAAGATACCTCATGCACTCTGTGGGCAATTGGTCAAAGCGATTAACCCTACAAGTTGTTTAATATGTGTTAGAAACTATAGGAGGGAAATAGTTGAAAATGATGTAAAAGATTTAATGGGCTTGACTAATGAAGGGAGTGAGATCATAGAGGAACGTGATGCAAATTGTAAGCAATTTCTAAAGTTTAAGGAAAAGCTTGGCAATAAAAGGTTCTCTGACATCAAGGGGATGATAGTTTCAAGGGAAGAAGAAGAGATATTTGAGCCATTGCTAGTTTTATACACACCCTATAGACGTTATTGTGTCCTCCGAAACATGGAGGTGTTAGCCACCAATTGTTGAAAATCATTTGTTGCGAGAAGACAAGGTTAAGTAGTTTCAATTAGTGTAAGTTTGTGATCAATGAGGTGATGAAGGAGGTTACAGATTACAAAAATGCGTTAAAAGAAGGAGTAACAAGAAAGTGTATTGAGGGTTGTATTTATTTTGTGATGGTAAGTGTATTTTGTGATTGACATTTGCCAGCCGTTGCAAGCACATTCTCTCAATACAAGATTTACAGCAACACGAACTTCTTCGATTTGAATTTCAAATGAGTGTGAAGAATGTTGCAACACCAGCATCCCTTCACTACACAACACATTCTCCTTCAACTTTGCTTCTATGTTAGGTCACACTCCATTTTTCCACAAGCTGATTGCATGCTTGCTAGCAAACAGTTTTTTTGCTAGCTTCTGTCTATACTCATTTATCAATGTCAACACATGATGTTTCCTCTCTTTCACAAGCCATGCATTATATAACTCAGCCAAATTAGTGATTATATTCTCCTACCTTCTAAATGGGAATCATGACAATACCCAACGGTCAATATCACCATGCTCTTCAAGCCAGGTTAACAATTCACGGTTAAAACATCGTATATTAGCTAGAGCTCTTTAGAAGTCACAATTAACTCTAGCATATGCAATCCGGTCCAGCATCTTCAAAGCATCATGCTTCTTGATTGGTGTATTTCTTCTCATGCCTATATAAACCTTTGAATATTTTGTGCTAAAGTTCTCTTTTACATGCCTATAGTAATAGGCATGCCTCTCACTCCTAAAAACATATCGGACAACATGTATTATTGCATTATTTATATTTGATACAATCACCACTTCAAGAGAGTTTAAAATGTCTTTCACATTTTGCATAAACCATGTCCAATCATTATTAGTCTCCCCACCCACAATGGCATATACAACATGGTATAGCTGATTATCACCATCAAATGTAGATACAGATAACATTGTCCCACGATATGGCTCACTGAGGTGAGTTCCATCAATATAAAGGATTGGTCTGCATCCTCCCAAGAATCCTTTGACAGAATATCTATATGCGATGAACAACCTACTAAATGTATGGTCAGCACATGCTTCCCATTTTGCAACTATTTTCGGGTCAGCTTCAATTAGTCTACCACAATACCAAGGAATTAACATGTATGATTTCTCATGTGCTCCATATATCTTTGCCAGTACTTTCTCTTTACCTTTCCATGCTTGATCATAAGACATTGATAAACCATATTCCCTATAAATCTCACGCCTTATCTCATGAGGTGGTTTATCGAAACAACCCCTCAATCCATCTTTTATTATGAAAGTAGTTAAGCTGGAGGTCAATTTGTGATGTATGATCAAATTATCCTGTGCTGAGTGATTGTGCTTTTCCACAAAGGTATGCACACGTAAGAAGCTTGACTCTTCCTCACCCACTTGATATTCAGTAATTTTCCATGGACAACCATCTATGTTACACCTCACTATCATCTTACTTGCACAATTTCTCACAAACTTGTGTGTCAAACTATACTTATACCGTGATTCTTTGAATTCAACAGCATTCTTAAAGCTCTTATGAGGACCTGAAAGTAATTCCTTCCACTTCTTAGCACCATGCTCAGGGATAGGTGCAGGTGCACTCTAAATTACATATGGCCTATCTTGTGATATCCTACTTGATGATGATTCAAAAATACATACGTACAGTCCTTCCAAGGTCTCCGACCTGCATCAAAATTTATTGTCAATTAATCACTCATTTTTCCCTACTACTTCAAAACACTTATAAAGTACATATAACTTACCTTTGTGAAATTATCATGGGTTGTTCTTCATCTGTCAACTTACTAACATCTTCAACTATATACAAATGTGCACATTTGTCATTAAATTGTACTAGTTGTTTCACTCCTTCATCATCCTCTATGTCTATAACAATGCTTTCATCTAATGATGACAATGTACACCTTAGCTGAAATGTTTTCCCTTGAATACCAAGACATGAACATATTATTCTTCTAAGCTTATTAAGAGACATTCATTCTCTTACTATTCTTCCATTTTCTCTCCCACCAACATATTGAGTCCTCCCTTTATAAGTGACAATCTTCTCACCTATGTGGAAGAAGCAATAAATTTGTTTTTGTACTCTATTCATCATACTAAATATAGACC
The DNA here is from genome assembly GCA_037074505.1 of Albizia julibrissin. Taxonomy (NCBI): domain Eukaryota; kingdom Viridiplantae; phylum Streptophyta; class Magnoliopsida; order Fabales; family Fabaceae; genus Albizia; species Albizia julibrissin. The sequence goes on along the minus strand of CM073488.1, from coordinate 34,822,260 downwards.
TGCAATAATATACCTTTAATGTCATATAAATTGAATTTTACAATGTGTTCGACCTACTATAATAACCTAATCAATATCTCATATAGTTAGATTGTGAGTTCAATTAGGTTCTGTTAATATAGCCATCACATATACTACTCTGTAAACAAATCAATGTTAGATCAAAATGTATTTGCTTTAAATCAATGTTAGAGCAACTCCTCAGGTAATTTTCAGACGCAAGACTAGGAAACGATTAGCAATCAAACCATCAAACAATTTTCGGAAAGCATGAACGATCAGATTTGCTACAACAAACCATAAAAACAAATCATAAACACAAAGACCCACTAAATAGCACAAATTGATTTTGAGTACAAAGCTTTCAAGTGAGAACAAAGCAAAAGAAAATTACAGAAATTGAACAATGAAAAAAAAAAGAGGAAAGAAAATATACCCCAAAGTAACACGAACTGTGAAGCGACGAAATGAGTGACAGTTGGCAACAAAAGAGTGTGACCAAAGTGATAGAGTGAACAACATAATGACTGAACGAAGACAATATTCATTTATACTGCTTTTCTTCTTCTCTCTCTCTCTTTGCCTTAACCATCCATACTCTGTCACAACCCCAAAGACCACGTTTGCGTCTGAATCTCCTCCTCCCTTCACTCTTCAAGTTTGCATATGGGAGGTGAATTAAAATTTCAGATTTTCTTCATTAATTCATCAAGGGCATTTTAATCTTTCTCTCTTAACAAGATAATGACAGTTCAGTACATCTATACCTTAGGTCCCTTTCAGCAATTATTATGCTAATGAGGTATTTTATGATAATTTTCCCAAGTTTAAACTCTCAATCTTATTTAGAGTAAATTAAGTTTATTTTAATTACTAATATCCAGCAACATTTCCATATATTGTAAAAAAAGACTAGCCTATTTCATAAGACTCAATCCTATTGATAATTTTTTTAATAATAAAAAGTTTAAGTGAGTTAGATCTTTAGGACTCATCAGAATTTAGACCATACCTCTAAATTTAAAGAACATTTATAAAAATATTTATAAATTATTTACCATTAAGGTCCTCCCATTCGTGTAGGAATTTAAATCCACTCCATTAATAATTTTTAAATAAGGTGAGTGAAATTTCCTTTCATAGGGTCATCATTTTGCTATTAATTTGGGCCTTGAGAGTTTTTGTACATCTCTCACAAGTGACAAGAAACGAGCCACATGTTGCTCTCTCAAAATATGTCCTCATTTGTCATTTTCACTCCTTTCGGCCCTGTACTCGGTTGTCATTCCAAAAAAGCCTATATTTGATTTTATATGTAAAAAATACCGGCATAACGAATAATTTATTTCATCATGTCATAAATATATGTGCCATAGAGTTAATTTAAATCAGCTAATTTAGTTATTTATAAGAAATACCTATTCATTTTTCTGTGACTCTATCAGCTATATATGGCACAAACTTTAAAACTCATCACAACTTTAGATTCAGTTAACTCTATTAATAATATAAAATTCTACCCTGACCTAATTTTTTCTATGAAGGGAGACTCACAAGCACAAACATGTTAATATTAAGTTTAAATATGAGACCTTATTTAAATATCACGGGTGTTGTCGTTGTGGCAATTAGGTGATGAGTGACTCAATTAATAATTCATGTAATTTTCATTCAGTAATTTTTTTCTACACCAGAATTACAGCTAAACATTATTTTCAGTATTACATTAAACCGTGGGGAAAGACTAAAAAGCCAGGAATGTGAAGTATGGAGTACCACTTCGCTACACGTTGCTTCTCAGACGTCCATGCTTAATTGGTTAACGTCCTTCTATGTTTCTGTCTTCGCCATTCCTCTGAAGCAGCAGCTTCTGCAACGAATTTAACATGCCGATGCTAATTTTATTCTGCTTAATTGCCATCTGTACCAAAAATACTCAGAATGATGACGGGTAAGCATGCCCATTTTGTTAGATTGTTAGGGCTTCTGGAACGAATTGCCTTCATGCTAATTAGGGTATGTTCTGATCAATCTTTGATATCCTGAAAATTCATAATAATTCATGCGGAAGGATCGACGAGTTTGAAGCCTGATGAAAATGGCAGATAGGAATTCTATTTGGCATTTCAGTTAGGGGGCCTTGTTGTGTTGACACTAGGTTTTTTTATCAGTAATTTTGATAGTTGATTTTGGTTTCCAGGTATATAGTAAAGCTTTTGATTCTCTTTTGTGATGTTCTTCTACCTAAGAGTTAGAGGCTAACACTACCATGTTTTAGAACTCCTAATTTTGTGTTCATGCTAGAGAACACACACACACACACACACACACACTCCTTTGCCCTGTCAATTGGTGAAATTACTGATTAAAACCTGCCAAAATGGTTGTTTAAGTGGATCCCCATCACGTGAATCATTACTTCAGTGAATTTTCTTATTGTTTTGGCTTTTTGAAACCCAATGTTTCATTTTGGATCAATAAATTTACTGGTGTATATATATGTGACTCTCTTTACATTAATAGAAATGTTGCCAACTGTAAGCAGTATTTCATTTTTCTCTTGGACATTCAAGTCTGCTATATAACTAAGCAACAGTTTAGCAGCAAATTACATAACCAAATTAATTGTTGCATGCTAAATTTTATATTGTGGTGATACATAGATTCACTCATATGCCTAGCAAAGGGCAGTTTCGGATCTGATAAACTCTACACTTCTCAACATTATGCTAACAGTTGAACTTACAATCATGATTTATAACTGAATTGAGTTGCTTGTATTTTGTTCTTCAGGTGCAAATTCTTTCTCATTTTGTTCTACAGGCGTGGACTAAAAGATTTCTGTTTCAAGAATGTTCGCAGTTGTTCGGTCTACATCGCTGGTTGCGCTGCACGAATTAAGAGGTCAAAGTTTATGATTAAAGCATTTTTGTCATATCGCAATCAAATTACAATTAGCAGGTTTTTTCAATCTAATCAGGGGTTAAACCATGTACAAGAAATTACTAGAAAGTTACTTTTCAGTTTCTCACCATTATGCTCTGCGACGTGGCTAAAACTTGGGTGCGCACAAAGCTCAAGAGTTAGAGGAAAGTAGATTTTTTTTTTCTAGAACACAAACCCCACAGAGAATGTTTTGATGTATATTCCTAATAATTGCCTTTTAGAAGAGGATATGTTTTGATGTTTTACATCCTGCCTTCAGAATTAAGAATTAGTTTCTTTTAGATATGAAGAGACAGCTGGGATACAAAGATAGAGAATTAGTACTTTTAACCTAACTCATAACTCCACTTGGAATAAACTAAGCAGTTTTAAACTTTTATGCCCCTGATATAACATTACTTTAATCCAAGGGGATTAACAAGATTTGTACTACTAAACATTATTTTAATCCAAGATGGGATTAACAAAATGTTGTAGTATCATAACTATGATAAAATATTGAAAGTTATGCTCACATCATGCATTAGTTGTTGATATGCTCTTCGCGAGCCTTCTTCCAACGACAAAGTTCACTGTGTGAGTGAGTTTGTGTAGTTTTTTACCAGAATTCTAGGGACATAAATTACTAGTATCAAGTTTTAGGGTCTGTTTGGCAGGAGGGAAATGGAGGGGAAGGGAGGGGAGGGAAAATTTTTATGAGTTAGATTTTAAAAAATTGGAGAAGTGGGGTTATAAAATTTTAATAAAGATAAGATATAAAATAAAAAAGTAAAAAAAATTAGCTAAAAACTTTTAACTTCACTTCTTCAATTTTTTTAAATCCAAATCATAAAAATTTTTTCTCCCCTTTCTTCCCCTCCAAATTCCTCATATCAAACAGCCTCTTAGTGTGATACTACTAATAAAGAGGAAAACTGAGAGGAGAGAGGAAAGAGCACAGGCTAAAATAGTATAACAAACTTGGCAAGTGAACTAATGATTCAGCTTTTTCAGTTAAGCTCATGATGTAGCTATGCTGTGGTAAGATGCATCATCATAATCTGTGCCAGTTACACAAAATATAATTAAAAGATATGATTGTTTGCCGCAGAATCTATAGAACTTTCTTACCAGTTCTTAACATTTTATTTTTGGTTTCAACTGCTCTTAATTAAATCACCCAAATCATTCTGCTCAGCATTGGTTAAACAGGCGTTCGAGGTTTATGATTGGCCTGTTAATATGCATGAAATTGTTTTGATGCTCTATTGTTTCCTCAGCATGAAGTATGAACAAGCAAAATCTGAAGATGTGTGAAGGGAATTATGCATTAGTCTCTCTAACTCAATGATGTCTGTTGAGAATTTTTTGCTTCATGTTTGGACTTCAAGTGAGGGAGGGAAAATCAAAAGACAAAATAGACGTCAGACATTTGGACGTTAGGTCGTAATTCATAAATCTGTATGAAAGCTGAGAAATTTTTTAAGATTCCATTATTTGTGGTCCCAACAGATACATATTACTGAGAAATTTCTGCAGTAATGTTCACACACACATCAACAATACGTGAAGGAAAAGTTAGTCTTAAGTTTCTAGATAACCCTTCGGCTTACTTCGACCCACATGAAAAACAACAATACGGCTCAACGGAAAAAGAAAAACTCTCAGAACTTTCTGTGACTTCAAAACTTGAATTAGTATTAAAGTTCAGTCCTTAATATGTAGTTTAAATTCTTTATTAAAGTGGGTGTTATATTAAGTAGGAAGAATTTTTAATCAAAACGACAGATCAACAAAGAATAGCATAGCTTAACACTCTTGTTGATAAGTTAAAAAATTGTATAGCATAATACAACTATAACCTAACTAAAATCCTTCAAGTTATCCATACCAACCACCATGTAAACAATTCAAAGAATTAATTGAATCAATGTAGTATATACCCATAGCTTCACTCTTCTGAAAATAAGGAACAAACGAACAGTTCAAATGTGTACAAGTATATGGCATTCAATCATCTATATCTATTTTAAATTCTTCACCCTCTTACAATATATACGAATTCTCTACAGCAAAAACTTCTTGTTTTCCCAGAAGAAACAAAAACGGAGGTCAAATCTCAGAACAAGGGAACTTGTACTTTCCAAACCTTAACATTACAATCCAAGCTACCACTGTAAACCATACAAGTGCTGATAGTATCAGAACCACCATTGTTATTATTATTGGATTTGTTAGAATCAACCGCCATAGCCAAGCACTTCACAGGCTTTTTATGGCCTTCTAACACAGCAAGACATGTATAGCTCTTGTCATGCCCTCTCTTCCATATCCTCACAGTGTTATCAGCTGATCCACTACAAACCAGATCCTCCATAGCCACCAAGCACAGTATAGCTTTTGTGTGCCCTCTCAGAGCACCAACCAGCACCATCTTCCCTCCATCATTACCATCCTTTTCCCACACCAGAATTGATCTGTCACACGCACCAGAATACAACACTGATCCATCTGTGCTTAAAGCTAATGCGTTCACAGCTGATTTGTGCTTCTCTAAAGTTCCCAATAAGGAATGATTCTTCTCGCCTTCGTTCTTCTTCCATATCTTGATCTTCTTATCCGCAGAACCAGTATAAACAACGCCATCACTGGACAAAACCAAGGCGTTTATAGCGTCTTCGTGTGCGCGGACGGATTCTAAACACTTGAAATCTGAAGTTCTCCAGATTTTGAATGTTCGATCCCATGAAGCAGAGTAAAGCAGGGAGCCATCTCCGGACAGAGCAAGGAAAGAGACGGCGTCCACGTGATGCACCCACGTGCTCTTCTTGTGCCGCCGTACCTGAACATAGTTCTTCGCCGAGAACAGCTTGCAGAAACGATCGCCGATAGTCGGAAGAGTCACCACGGGTTTGAACCTCGGGTTCGGATCGCCTTCGGGTTGGATCTTCCAGACCCGAATTTTGTGATCTTGATGAGCGCTGAACAGCTTGTCGCCGGAAACCACGAGCGATTTCACAGCTCCATTGTTTGTTGCCACGACGTCGCCATGTGGATTGCTGCTAAAATTAGGGCTTCGACTCCATGCGCCAATCTCGCTGTTGAAAGAACCAGTGAAAAGGAACTTGCCATGGAGGATTAGGGAAAATATCTGAGAGGAAGGGGACGAATTGAGTGTGGCTATGAGTTGGTGATGAGACTGAGGCGAATTCTCCGGCAGATATGACGGCGGCGGTACCGGAGGCGTTAGAGAAGGAACAGAAGGTAAACTTGGCTGAGAAGAAAGGGAAGAAGCATTTGATAATTCAGAATGAAGGTGATCGGAAATTTCATGAGATGGTTGTTCTTGATCCTCTGAGTGGCAACACAGAAGTCCCATTTGTGTTTTCTGTAACCTTCCTGGCTCTTCGTTTTCTTGAAGGGTGAGCGTGAAAGAGGTTGAAGGTGCGGTTGGATTTATATAACGAAGGTTCGTTATAGAGGGAGGCGCATTTTAGCGTGAGAGTCGGCGGGTGCGCGTTTTAGCACGTCGGAAATGAATATTATGAAAGTTGGGTTGACCGATGACACTTGGCACACTCTTTGCCCAAAATACACTGTTCTATTCCCCTGGAATGGGTTATTTGGGATTTTTCAAATAAATCATTATTGCTTTGATTATTGAATTTGCTTTTGCTTTGATCAATCATTCTACCCAAACTTAGCAGAAAATATGTATTCAATTTTATACTAGGCCTTGCAAACCGATCACTAAACAAATAATAAGGTCAACATAGTTAAATCAAAATAAGATTATTAAATATTGAAAGATTTTTCTTGCTAACACTAGTAAATTAAATATTGAATATCTCATATAAAAGTGGAGATTAGACTATTTCACTCCTTTATTTACTTAGTTTTAATATAGAAGGCGGCATTTTTTCGCCAACATGAAGACGGCATTTATAACCAGTCATTTCATACATTTAATATGGGTTTAACGGAAAAAATATTAAATACTCATCAAATTTTATAATTTATGTTATATATAGAAACAAATTCACTCTAAAATTTTGTTTTATAAGCAGAGACAGATGCATAACCTTGTCAAAACCATATTTTGGCATAAGTAAATTTACTCTATCAAAACCATAATTTGGCATTGCATCCCAACACCCAATTCTAAGCATAACAAACATACCGTTTTTAAGTTGAGTCTAGTAAAATTAGCTAGCCCCTTACAATGTGATGATCGAATCTTCATTGGCATATATGCTCATATTTAGTACTCCTCAGGTCTTAATATATAAGGCATATCTAAGGAATCCTAAATATAAGATAAAGTTTTCATATTTGTCAATATTTTTCTAATTTACTTCTATTGATGCTTCCTTAACAACAATTAATTAGAGAAATGAATGAGGGAATTAAGAAAGATGACTACAATGATTTAAAAAATATATGTTATATTAACTAACTTAACCAACTTTTTTAATCTAATCAAATTAGATAAATATATCTTATATTAAAGATCAGAGAAATATATGATGGTGTCTCAAATATGATTACCTCTAATAAAAGGATACGTTTACTTAACCAAAAAAAAATATTACCTAACTTGTTGCAACCTAGATGGCAATTTCTAAAACACGTATTTGTAGAAGAATAAGGTGAAAAAGGGGATGTCAAGGGAATGAATCTTATCATTGAACAAATATAGACAACACACGTACATTTGTTGGGTGGAGAGAAAATAAAAGAAAGGAAATGAGTAAAGAAGGGGATATGTACGTGAAGTGAATGAGAGCGTCCAAAATAGAGGTGACCACATGAGGGAACAAGTTGGGGACTTTCCAGCACACAAGTTTGGTTGGAGCTGAGCAAGCAAATATACTATTAAATAGGATTAGTGTAGCTGTTGCTTTGCTAATACCACTAGCTGTTTTCTTAATTAACGACATCAAATTAAAGGACCACATCATTAGCAGCCACTTGCAGGAAATTTCCTCGTCTCTTTTGTTGTTTTTGTTGTTTTTCCTTCCCACTTTATTATATATCCCCCCATCTCTCTTATTCAATCGTATCGGCTTACTACTCCCTCGTCTCTATTACAGAACAATTTAGAAGATAATCTTGATCTTTTGGGTCACGGTGTAATTTTAACAATAAATTTTTTATCATGAACATCTAAAACACAGTTAAATTTTAGAGGATATAAAAGTAGACATTATTTTAAGAATTGTACAATTAGTAATCCTGTTAAATTGGCCCAAATATTCATTATAAAACTAGAGGAAGAATAAGTGGTTTCACATTAAAAGAAAAAAAAAAGATGCATGTTTGAGCTAATTTAACAGAATTACTAAAATTACTCTATTTTTAAAATATTATATCTTTTTTTATACCTTTCAAAACTAATCGTACCAGATGTTCATGGTGAAAAAGTTATTAAAATTACACATTTACCCTAATCATGTTATAAGTTATTTGTTATTTTTAAGGACTATTAAATATTTTTTTCATATATGTCTATATATTAATAATAAAGGGTAATAAGAGAGAGAGTATAAATTAATGTTATTATAGAGTTTAAATGTACTTAATAAGGATAATATTAAAAATCACTTAAATTTTATCACAAATCCATTATTTTTAACTATTTTTTTATATATATGCCTTACATTTAGCAGAATGGTGAGTATTAGTGGGCTTATGTATGTCCAAGGGTGTCTGGACAAATTATAATGCTTTGATGGTTCTATTCATTCCAATAATTTAGATTTATAAACAACCTGAGAATGGGTCAAGTGGGATTTGTAATTATCATATGTCGCGTGAATCTTAGTGAATGGCTCTCATCGAATTTTCTGGATAAGATCATGAAGTGAAACACTCTCGAAGCCACGTACGCCATCCATTGCTTTCTTTCTTTTTAATTTTTGTTTTGGACGTGTTTGCCAACAAGTTATGAATTTGGACATGTCTCAAGCGAATTTAGATAAAATTAGGTGAAAAGAAATAGAGATAAAAGGTTTCACTCTGCAACTCCACTTGTAATTCCCATTATTATTTCAAGCGTTGCCCCATTCATTTCTAGAGCCCGCACCCAACCAACGAATCCACTGAATCTGTCATAAATTTTTTTTGAAAATAATGTTTGGTACCAATTGTAAAACAATATATAATTTTTCAAAAAATATATATAATTGTGTTTTTATTATCATTGCTTGCTTTTACAGCAAGGCTTAAGCTTCTTCTTTTTTTCACAATTGTGCCTCAAACATTTTTTTTTTCACCTAGAAACATGTCATATCATCATTTTTAGGGTTAATATTATTATTGAACCTTACAATTTGATCAAGTTTTGGTTTTAATCCTATAGTTGCAAATCATTAATTTTGGTTCCTATAATTTCATAAGGACTAGGGATAGAAATAAGTTAGGCCAAACCAACTTTCGTCAAATAGGCTTAAGCCAATAAAGAAGGCATAAAGCCTAAGCCTGGACCTGAATACAGACCTTTTTTAAGCTCATACTTGAACCTTGAGAAGGCTTGAAGCCTTTTTAAAGATGTCATATTACATCCAAAGAAAGGAGGAGCTTAGGAGGTATTTAGGTGTCTTTATTACTAATGGGCGAATTACAAGAAATAATTATCAGTGTCTCATTAATAAAGTGCAATCTAAGCTTGGTAATTGGAAGAAGCAATGCTTATCTCTAGTTGGGAGGTTGACACTTGTGTAACTGGTTTCTTCCCAGCTAGCCGTCTTTGCCATGCAGTATGAGGTAATCCCGGTGGGGATATATAAGGAAATAAAGAGGTTACAAAGGGAGTTCATTTTGGGGTCTTCAATGGAAAGAAAAAGGCTGCATGTTGTGAGCTGAAATACTTTGTGTCTTAAGAAGAAATAGGGGGGTTATGGCTTAAGGGATATGTAAGGTATGAATAAAGCTCTCCTTGGTAGGCTTGCTTGGAATATTTTGATTGAACCTCAAAGCCTTGTTTAGGGCATCTCAAGGGAGAAATATGGGAGAGGGGCTGACTTTTATAAAAAATGTGTACTGAAGAGGTTTGACTTTGGGCTATGGAAGGGATTGGCTGGTTTATAAGGGAGTATTATGAATCAGATTTCGTGGGAGTGCAGTGATGGAAGCAATATCAAATTTTGGAGAGATTTATGGCTGAGCGATGATGTTCCTTTATATCAAAAAGCTGTGTAGAAACCTATAGGCACGCGCACTGATTGTAAGGTAAAGGATATGATTAATGAAAGGGGGAATGTGAATTCATTTTCTTAAAAGATTATCTTGGGGAACAAGATTTATTGAAGTTAAGGGAGACCTTGACTCCTTGTGCTGAAGTAAGGGAGGATATGATCAGATGGAGGGGTGCTGGTGGGAATAAGTATAGTGTTGTTGATATGTATAAAAAGTTAAAGAGATGACAAAATACTAATTTGGAATAAAGTGTGGAACTGGAAAGGGCCAAGGAGAATACAAGTGCATCTATGGATTTGTATTCATGACAGATTGCTCATGGCTAGTAGAAGGTCAAGGCTGATTGGAGGGAGTCCGATTTGCGCTAAATGTAATGAAGGAGAAGAGGATCTGAGATGCATGCTCTAAGGGATTGTAGGATGGCAAGGGATATTTGGAAGGAGGTAGGCGGAAATAATATCAATAGTCAGTTTTATAATTTACAGCACAGGGAATGGATAGCAAGGAATATAAGTAAATGGGGTTTCTTGAGTGAGTAAGTTTGTGGTTACATGCTGGTGGCATTGGCATTGGAGGAATAAGAGTCTATTTGAGGAGGGATTTGTTATGCCTTCTAGACATGAGCTTGTCATTGGCAAGTATATTTGGGAAATATAAAATCTTGCAATTCAACATAGCCTGATGTGCCAAAAGAGACAAATGGTACAAATTCAATAGGTGGCTCCAACCGACAATTGGCTAAAATTGAACTTTGATGAATATGTGAAGGGAGCTTCGGGGACGGCAGGCTGTGGTGGAATATTGCGGGATTATAAAGGGAATTGGGTGAAGGGTTATATGGTGAAGCTTGGTATCTGCAATGCTTATAATGCAGAATAGTGGGGGTGTTATGGGGATTGCGTGTGGTAAAGGAGAGGGGTATAAACAATCTGATTGTTAAAGGTGATTCAAAAGTTGTTGTTGCTACACTCTCTGCTATATAAGAAGGAGCTAAAGCACAAGGTATGTTGCAGAGGAAGATTGCTGAGATCATGCACACAGTTTGGAATTTGATCTTCATCCATACCTACAGAGAAGGTAATCGAGTTGCAAACAGGTTAGCAAATATGAGTTTAGATCAAGATTTTAATTTTTTATCTTTAAGGATGTCTTGTATGCTGATTGATGGGGAGTTTCTTTTCTAAGGAACATTCTAGTTAAATAATGGCTGATCGGGGTTCTGTCCCCATCTTACAAAAAAAAAAAAAAAGACATCATACTACAGGCCTTAAAGATCACAAGTAGGCTTTGAACCTAGCAAAACCTACATTTATGTAGGTTTTTTGTAGGCTTGAAAGCCTATATAAAATTAAAATAAGACGTAATTTAATCATTGATTATTATATCACGCATGCACGCGTGGGTATAGTATTAAACATGTCATATTTGCAAGCTTGTAAGCTAAACCTTTAAAGAAAAAACCTAGTTTATTTAAACATGTAGGACTTTAAATAGGTATAAAGTCACAGCGCATGTGCGTATAATATTAAACATGTCATATTTACTAGCTTGTAGGCTAAACCTCTAAGGAAAAAGCCTGATTTATTTAAACAAGTAAGACTTTAAATAGAGATAAAATCTTACATTTTTATTTAACAAGTCAGGCCTAACAAGACTCTATCTAACCAAGCCATGCTGTTAAACCCCCTTAAAGATCTGTGCTATTTTCACTCCTAACAAGGACTTGGTCTAAGTTTTGATATTGAGACTAGAATCAAAAGTCGTTATGAGTTCAAAGAGCAACCTCGTTGGTAGTTTGAGTGTCATTTTGGTGCATTTTATGGGTCATGTTTGAGCCCATTAAGGAAAAAAAAAATAAACAATTGCGGTTGAGACATTTCAGCTTTGGGTCTTAAGGCTTAAAGGAGGATACTATGACTACCCAACCAAGAATATCAACTCTTATTATTTATTATCTTGAGCCCATACTATTTTTTTTATGAAACCTTGATCCCATACTTCTTAGATTTCATATGAAAAGCATGATAACACTAGTTAGAGGCAGGTAATGCATAATTGACTTTTTTTTTTTTGAAAAAAATTATTTCAGGTCAAGAACGCTTATACATCAATTACGCTATTTGCGGAATCAAAAGTAAATTATACACCCACTCATTCAAGTTGATAGGAGGGAATAATGCCAGTTCAATAGTATTGATCAAGCACGCTTGAAAATTGATGTTGTAAACGGGAAAGAAAAGAAAAGAAAAGAAAATTGATGTTGTAAAGATGGAAAATATTTTTCTTAATATCCCTCGGGAATTGTCAGAGACACCAAAAATGTATGTACTAGTTTACATTGGCTGTTGACGTTGCTTTACAAACATGATTCTTAGATATGAAGTAAGTATGTTAGAGGAGTTTTATTTTAACTTGTGAAATCATACTTTTTAAATACAAATCCAAACAAGCCCTAAAATTTCATATCATAAATAGGGATATACTCAAACAATAAACCCTACATACTTTTGTCATGAGTTTTATGTGAAGCTGGCAAAATCAAACATAAGTATTACTATAGAAGTGACTTGCTCCCTCTGGTGTTTAACTTGAGTAAATTCTAGAAGAATGTTATGGTCTATAATATAAATCATTTGAAAAGTAATTAATGCTTATTTTTAATTTTGTTTGTGTGATTAATGTTTAAATGTGATTTTTTATATTTTTTCTTTCCTTCAAAACCTAATTTAACATAGATAAAGTCAGGAAAAAATTTTAATTTATTAAGGAATATTTTTCGAGCTAACTATCATTTCTTAATTCTAATAAATTAGTTGAAGTGACTTATATTATAAATAATAAGGAGTATATTGTGTGCCAAGGGAGTATAAAATTTGAAGATTACACAAGTTACGATAAATTTTATATGGTTCTCATTAATCAGTGATTGATGATTTAACTAAATATCCCTTTCTAGTTTCTAAAATGAATTAAGTAAGGTTTGGGTGTTGAATTTGGAAAAACAAGATTAGTGAAAATCATATAGACATCAAATTAATAAGATACTAAAATTCAATCCAGCACAAAGAGAATAAGATATAACCATCATAATATGAGTGCAAGTCTATAGCGTTAAGAATTAAATATTCTATAACAATATGGCACTATATAGTTGGCCAAAAATAATAATAATAATAATAATATGGCACTATATCATGAATTCATGATGCCGTGCAGACCAGCAGGCTACAACAACTGTATCAATAACACTAAAACAAATAAAACTGTATCAATAACTAGCTATAGGCCTATAAGTGCAAAAATAAGATATTCTATAGAATCACAAAATCAAATGGGCTAATCCACCAACGGCTACCAAAAGGAATAGCCCCCGCGTTGACTCCACTACACTGAGTGGGCGGCCGCCATGGCTGGACTCCTTCTGCTCAGACGACGTCGGCGTCGTCGTGGAGCCACCGTTATTAGGAGTCGATCTGTAAAGTAGGTGAATTCCTTGAATATCGTCGGCCGCTAGAGTCACCTTCCCTATCTTGGGCGGTATCGACGGGAACATGATCGCCTCCTCCACTGATGAGTGTCCCAAGTCCCAACCCTAACAAGTGCCCGATCTCATGTACCGCCACCGACTCCAGATCAAACGCCTTATCCAGCGTCGATTGCATCACATCGTCCGATACCACCCAGTTCTCCTCCATGTCTAGATGGAATCTATCATCCGTTAGTGCAAACGCGTGGGTCAGCGTCATCAAAGGTCCATTGAATGGCGCTCTGTCTCCGTGGTCTCCTGAGTAGAACGCTATCTTGATATCTGCTGTTTCGTACGATGACGCTTCCGTGAATTTAAACGCCATTACCTCTGACCATCGGTTGAAAGCCGAGGCGAACACGCTCTTCACGCTGTCTGTTAGGTCGTTTTTAGGCAAGAACGCGTAGGTCAAAGTTTCTGTGCCGGCCGGCCACTGCAGACACTCGGGGAAGAAACTGAAGTGGGAGACAGAGTGAAAGTGTACGTCGTTGCTCGCCGTGGAGGTATTCTCCTTGCCGGAGTTCATGGTGCTGGTGCCGATGATTATGTCAGCGATACCGCATCGAGGTCGAACGATATGCTAAAGAGTGTTCGCATCGAGCTCGCCAGTGACGTTGACATTGAAGTTCTTCTGGTACATTTTAATGGCGGATTCAAGGGCGTCGGTGAAGTTGGAAGGGGAATTAGGGATGTAGCCGAAGTAGTTGAAGTACTTCTTTAGTTTGCCCAAACCGTCGTAGTTACTCCCGTGATGAGAGCCAGAGAATTTGCAGAAGGCGTCCCAAGCTCCGAGAGGGACATTTTTGGAAAGCCAAGGAGGTAAGGAGGTATAGATGATGCATTAGGGAAACATAGAGCTGAAATTGGCGTGAAGGAGAAAGAGAGAGAGAGAGAGAGAGAGACAAATTGTGAAGAAGAAGAAGAGATGGAGTCTCATGTTTACTTGATGTGTTGTTAGAGAGAAGATGGAGAAGGAAGATGAGAATGCGGAGACTATAGCAGAGAATTGAATTCGGAGAAGACCGTGGGTGCGAGTCTTTTTCCAAAGAAAATTATTGGAAAAATTTCAGATATCCTTTGAGTCAACCAAAAAAATTGTAATGAAATAAAATTAAGTTTTATAGGTAAAGAGGTAAAGATATCCTTATTATTTTTTTTATGAGGCTATTTACAAAATGAATAAATTGATTTAAAAGAAGTTAAAAATTAATAGGAACTATTTGACAACCATTCATAAAATAAATAAAAGTATTTATAAGATAAATAAAGAGATTTAAAAGAATATAGAGAATTAAAAATATTTTAATCATGAGAGAATTCATAAGATAAATAAAAAAAATTAAAAAATAAAATTAGGACATCATTATTTTTCATTCACAAAACTTTATTTTATTTTGAGTCTATAATTCATTTCCTTAGAGCCAGTCCTCCTCAAGTCCCATGGCGACGCCCATTCTTGGCAAACGTTGTCGATTTAAACATACACTGTTTTCATCTCGACCATAGCGGGATCGCTATAAGTCAAAACTTTTTAAACATACACTGTTTGTGTATAACTATTTTATTAAACTATGTTCAATTCCCTATTATTTGGTGAACTTCAATTATTTTTTATGATTTTCTTGGTTTTTTAATATTCTGATATGGAATATGGATTGTCATATTTTTAATCTTTTTTATCAAGGAAAATGATTTTTTATTATATATGAAAGTCTAATTTAGTTCTAAATATATGGGACTAAGTTCTTGAAGTAAAAATATATCAAAAATATTTTTTATGCGTGTACGGGTGATGCAAAAGGGGAAAGGGGAAAGGGAGAGGAGAGAATAAGAGAGGAGAGGAAGAAGGAGATGAGAGAGAACAGAAGAGAGAAAGAGAGAAAGAACATAGACTAGAGGAGGGAAGACAAGACAGAAAGAAAGGTGATAGGAAATTTCATGGGATGGTTGTTGTGGATCCTAAGTGTCAACACAGAAGTCCCCATTTTGTGTTTCTCTGTAAACTTCCTGGCTCTTCGTTTTCTTGTAGAGTGCGCGTAACGGAGGTTGAAGGTGGGGTTGGTTTATATAACGAAGGTTCGTTATCCAGGATGGCGCATTATAGCAGAGATGGCTGGTGCGCATTTTAGCACATCGGAAATGAATATTATGAAAATTGGGTTGACTGGTGACACTTGACGCTCTCTTTGCCCAGAAGACATTGTTCCATTCCCCTGGAATGGGTTATTTGGAATTTTCAAATAACTCATTATTGCTTTTGATCATTTGATTTGCTTTTGCTTAATCATTCTCATAAACTTGGCAGAAAAATATGTACTCTATCATATAAGACACTTTAACTATATCACGAGAAATAAAAAATGATAGTTAAGTCATTTAATATGTCTTAACATATAATTTTTTTTTTTACTTTTACCCTTCTTAAAAAATATATTTAATTACATTGAAAGTGTTATTTTGGAAAAAGAGTATATAATGAGTGGGCAAAGTAGAAAAATGAGTATTAATCATAAGTACAAAGTAGAAAAAGAAGTATTAATTAAACTGGAAATGATTAGTATATTTTAAATTATGCTTTTTTATTTTAGAAATGCCTGTATTATGAATAAGATGGAGTATTCAATTTTATACTAGGCCTGGCACCTGATCACTAAACAACTGATGAGGTCAACATAGTCAAATCAAAATAAGATTATTAAATGAATATTATGAAAATTGGGTTTACTGGTGACACTTGACGCTCTTTGCCCATTATTATTGCTTTCATCATTTGATTTGCTTTTGCTTATTCATTCTTATAAACTTAGCTGAAAAATATGTAACTATATCATAACAAATAAAAAATGATAATTAAGTCATTCTAATATGTTCTAAAATATAATTTTTTTATATTTTTATTTTTCTTAAAAAATATGTTTAATTACATTGGAAGTTTTATTTTATAGAGAGACGAATATATAATGAGTGGGTAAAATAAGAAAGTGAGTATTAATCATAAAGATAAAATAAAAAAAAGAATATTAATTAAACTGAAAACAATAACTAGTATATTTTAAATCATGTCTTTTTTTAGAAGTGTCTTATATCGTGGATCAGCATTCAATTTTATACTAGGCTAGCCACCTTATCATTAAACAACTGATGAGGTCAACATAATCAAATCAAAATAATATTATTAAATATTGAAAGATTTTTTTTTTTTTTTGCTAACACTAGTAAATTAAATATTTAATATCTCATATAAAAGTGGAGATTATTATAGACTATTTCACTGTATTTACTAATCACTCTTAAGTCTTAATATGGAAGGCGACATTTTTTCGACGGCTTTTGAAAAACAGTCATTTCATACATTTAATGTGGGTTTAATAATGGAAAAAATATTAAATAGTCCTCCACTTTTATAGTAATTTATGTTGTATATAGAAACAAATGCACTCTAAAATTTTTGTCTTAGCATGTATCCCCCCCCCCCAAAAAAAAAAAGAGCAGTACGTATAACCAAAATCATATTTTGGCACTAGTACGTCCATATTTTGGCATTAGTACGTTGTTTCTATCAAAATCATAGTTTGGCATTACAATACCTGCTTCCAAACATACCATTCTTAATTGTCAAGCAAAATGAGTTAATTTTTCGTGGTGAATAAATATTTGAATCTCCATTAAGAAATATACTCATATTTAGTGCTCAGTACTTCTAATAAGAGTACTTCTAATAAAAGGATGCTTGTGTCCAATAAAAAAAATTATCTATGTTGTTTAACTAGTTAAAACCTAGATAGCGATATCTAAAATTTGTATTTATAGAATATATTCTCAACATCCCTTATTATAAATTTCAAATAACCGATTTGCATTAATAAAAAATAGTTAAAGTTAGTTAAAAATAATAAATATGTATTATTTTTTTAATTATGCTCTTATGTGTAAAGAGAATAAATGAGATAAATAAAGGGTAAAGTTAGCCAAAAAAAACACAATAAAATTAAATAAACTTAAGATGAAGGTTATAGTTTAATACACAAGACATAACGATTCACAAATTCAAAACTTATAATAAGACACAAAGGGAATATATTAAGATCTAAAAAAGGGGATGTCAATTAAATGAATCCCATTTATTGAACTATAAGAAACACACATTTGTTGCGTGAACAGAAAATGAAAGAGGGAATGAGAGCGTCCAAACAAGAGGTGAACCCGGGGGAAACAAAGTTGGAGATAGGAATGTTAAATATGATTAGTGTGGCTGTTGCTTTTCTAATATACCACTTGCTGTTTTCTTAAATGACATTAAAGGACCACATTGTTAAGGGTGAAAGTTAACTTTATTAATGAGTAGAGGTAACATTAATACGTTTTTATATATTTTCAGGGTAATATTAAGACTAAAAGGAATTTCAAAATAATATTAAGATTTTACAAATACTTGCAAAACAGATTTACACCTTAATTCTAAAAAAAACTTCACTGACCATCTTTTGTTTACACACCATGTTCTGATCAATCGCTCATTTCAAAAATACCATAGCAGCAAATCGCCCACTCACTACTACCACTAGATGATAATTGGAAATACTTTAATCTTGTGACATGTACGATACGAGGTCAAACTCGCCGATCTGGCAGATTGATTGCACTCCAAGAGGGTATTTAGGTGTAAAACTTAAATGCAATCCAAGAGGATTCACTGCAATTTGTGGAGGAAAGTTTAAGCGCACGGACTCAATGTGAACTCAGTGTGCACACAGAAAAAAGCAGCAGACTTGTCTTCTGCGACGATGGTGCTCCGTGAAGTCACTGGCAGAGGATTTCTTACCCATGATCAAGAAGATGCAATCCTAGAAGGCCGTGGTGGAGAAGATGATGAAGACAGACATAGAGATTTGGAAAGGGAAACTGAGCTGTCGATGGTTAGAGTGAAGTTTTCTGTAAACTATGTTAGCGCTTTGTTGGGATGAGGGGCACAATTTAATCATTTCAGGTTTTAAGTTGCATCCGTAAATATTTTAAAGTGTTAATTAAATTTTTTAAAATACTCTATGGTGCTCACTGCTTGAGAAAATATGGAATATTTATTAGTTGGCTTATGTATGTCAAAGGGTGTCTTTAATTTGCTAAGGACAAATTATGATGTGGTTTCAAATAAATTTGGATGGTTCTATATTCATTCCAATAATATAGATTTATTTAAAACACCCTGAGAATGGGTCAACTGGGATTTATAATTAACTTATGTCGCGTGAATAATTTAGTGAATGGCTCTCATCGAAATTTCTGGATAAGATCATGAAGTGCAACATTCTCAAAGCGATGCCATCCATATGCTTTCTTTCCTTCTTTTTCATTTTTGTTTTGGATGTGTTTGCCAACGAGTTATGAACTTGGATATGTCTTAAGAGAATTTAGATAAAATTAGGTGAAAAATAAATAGGGATAAAAGATATAACTTCTGCAAGACTGCAACTCCACTTGTAACTCGCATTATTATTTCAAGGGTTGCCCCATTCATTTCTAGACCCCTGCACCCAACCCGTTGGTTAGAATGCATTGTACTTATCATTAAAAAAAAAGTTAGAATATCTTTTTAGTCATTTAAGTTTACATGAAGTATATTTTTGGTCTTATAATTATAACATCGTTAATGTGCTTATTTAGATTAGCGATTAGAGCTTTAAAAAGCAGCTTTTCAATAATAATTTATGGTATATGAGGTAAGTATATAAGATGAGTGTTGTCTCGATTTACGTGTATAAACATTTTTGGATCTCTCAATCGCTCAACCAAAACACTTGATGTCACTAACGGAAAACACAAACTCAAGTGAAAATAGTGTAAGTTTAAGTGATGACTGTATAATTAAATGTTGTTAATCTTAAATTCAAAATACGGATAAATTGAAAAATATAAAAAATTGTGTAATTAAATGCTATTAGTCATCAATTGAGTTCACCACGTCAACATTTCCCGTTAGCGACATTGACGATGTTAGAATTATAGGACCAAAAGTATATTTTATGAAGTTAAAAGATTAAAAGTATACTTCATTATGAAAATTAAAAGACTAAAAATATAATTTAGCCTAAAAAAATAAAAATAATGTTTGGTACAAATAGTGAAACAATAATTTTTTAAAAAAATAAATATATAATCGTGTGTTTTATCAGTGTTTTGGAACCTGAACCGGACTGGCCAAACCAGCCAGAAAATAAGTTCAGTTTGTTGGTTAACCCAGGGTTACGGGTTGACCCGAATCAAATTGGTAAACCTGGCTTGACTTGGCCAAATTAACCTGGGTTAACCCCCCTTTTTTTATACATTCAAACTTCAATTCGCGTTGAGCTCTGTGTCTCTGATCAGTGAATCAAATCACTTAATTGTTCATGACTTCATTCACATTTCACAGTTTCACTTTTACACTCAATCAATTTTTTTTTAATTTCATATTATTAAGCCTAAAATATTCAATTTCTTACCGGTTTAGCTTCATTTTGACTCCGATCAGACCCGCTGACCTATAACTCAGCATCCGGATCGATTTAGTGCCCGATCTAAATTTTAGAAAATTGATTTTTGTTATCATTGCTTGCTTTTACGGCATGCTTGAAGCTTCTTGTTTTTTGTTTTTTCCCCAAGTGTGGCTCCGACATTTTTTTTTTTTTACCTTGAAACATGTTAAATATTTTTCCTGCGTTAATATTATTGTTAGTTTTTACTGTTTGATCGAGTTTTAATTTTTTTTCTTATAATTTTAAATAATTAATTTTAATTCTTATAATTTTATAATAGTTTAGTCTAAATTTAAGTAGAAAAACTAAAACTCGTTCAAAGTATAAAAACCAATTATTTTGATAGTTTGAGCGTCATTCTGTCGCTTTATGTGGATCATGTTTGAGCCCATCAAGGAAAATTGAACAATTGTGGTCGATACATTTCAGCTCTCGGCCTTAAGGCTTAAAGGGGGTTACTTTACTACCCAACAACAAAAAACCAAAAATATCAACTCCTTTTATATATCTTGAGCCCATGCTTTATTGTTTTTTTTTAAACTAAATATTGAGCCCATACTTACTTCTTAGGTTTCATATGAAGATCATGATAACACTAGTTAAAGGCAGGTGATCCGTAATTGCCCTTTTCATTTAGGAAAAAAATGATTTTAGGTCAAAATCAGTGTTATCAAATTCGGACTGGACCAGCCGGTTTAACCCAAAAACATGCGAATCGATCTGATCTGGGTGTTGACCTGGTCCTTTTAAAAAAAAGGTCAATTTTTTTAAATTGTTTTTATAATTTTAAATTAATAAACGTAAAATCTTCATTTTCTCACTGGTTTAGTCTCGGGTTAGCTCTGATTTAACTCTGATCTAAACTATTGACCCTTCAGTAATCAGTTTAAATTTAATTACCTCCGTCAAAACTCAAAAGAAGGCTTATGTCTCTCCATTGCGCCCCCATGTAGATAAAACGGTGCCGTTTAGTATTAAAAAAAAAATCAGCAACGCCTTTTTTTAATTCTCTTGCAAAACTTGCATTTGCGACATCAACGCCGGAAATTCTCCATTTTGCCTGCAAAAAGCTAGTAGGTTGATCGCATGTTGCAGGTATGTGTTGGAAGAGATCCTTAGGCGGTTTTTATTTTCAGGGCATCTCTGCATTCATCTCTTCTGAGTTTTTTTTTAGTTGCTCGTTAGGATCGTTTAACTTGAAGACTAATAGAAAAGAATGAATCGTTGCAGTCACGCTGGTACCACTAGCTATTTTTGCAAACTAAACAAGTTCGAATGCCTTTCTTTTGGTCTCTTTATATATCTAGGAGATGGATTTGAACTTGGATTTCAAAGCCCATGAACCAAAATCTGTCGAGTGTCTTCAAAGCTTTGGGCGACCGAAGATTAAGATGCTGACGATGAAAACTTTCCAACATTCAGAAATCTCTGTGGGTAACGAAGGCCAATGTTCACAGTTGAAAAGGCGTCAATGATGAACATCTATGGAGCGAGAAAACGAAAGAGGCAAGCATTGAGGACTGAGTTAGGGTCTTTTCTCCCCATGTTGTTTATCAATGCTTTTAAAATCAAAGGCCGAGATTCCATTTTAATTCAAACGGCGTCGATTTATCTAAATGGAGGTACAATGGAGAGGTTTCACAACGGAAAGGTTCTGCGCCGGGCTTATACATCAATTACATTTTATTTGCTGAATCAAAAGTAAATTAGCACTAATTCAATGTAATATGAAAGAATAAGGCCAGTTCAATGGTATTGATCAAGCACATTTGGAAATTGACTGTTGCAAAGAAGGAAAATATTTTTCTTAATATCCTTCTAGATTGATGGTAGAAGTTGCTTTATAAATATGATTTATAGTGTATAAAATGAGGATGCAAGATCAATTTTGTCCACTTGCGTGATTACTCTTTTCAAATGCAAATCAAACCAAGTCCTGAAATTTATTATTTTAATTTCATATCATAAAATAGGGATATACTCAAACAATAAACCCTACATATTTCATCACTATTTTTTCTGTGAAGCTGACAAAATCAGACAAAAATTTTCTTCTAGGAGTGGCTTGCTCCCTTTAGTTTTTAATATAAGTCAATTTTAGAAGAATATCATAGTCTATAATTTAAGTCATTTAAAGTGCAATTAATATTTATTTATCAATTTTGTTCGTATAATTAATGTTTAGATGTGAATTTTTTGTATTTTTCTCTCTTATTTAAAACCTAATTTAATATGAGTAAAGTTAAAAAAAATTAATTTAAAATATATTTAATAACTATTATTTCTTGATTTTAATAAATTAGTTAAAGTGACTTAATATACTATGAACAATGAGGACTATTGTGAAGCAAGGGAGTATAGAATTTGAAGAATGCACAAGTGACAATAAACTTTTTATGTTTCACATTAATCAGCGATTGATGATTTAACTAAATATCCCCTTCTAGTTTCTAAATAAAAGAAATGAGGTTTGGATGTTGAATTTCCAAAAACAAAATTAGAGAAAATCATATTGACACCAAATTAATAAGATACTAAAATTATTTTGGGCCAGAATTTCAATCCTGCATAAAGAGAATAAGATACAACTGTACGAATAAGATATTCTATTTATAATATGGCCCTATATGATGATGCAGTGCAGGCTGCAACAACTGTATCCATACCTAGCTATAGCCTATAATCCAATAACCATAAGAATAAGATATTCTACAATCACAATAAAAAAAATAAAAAATAAAAATCAGAGAGGCCCGGTCAAGCCCACCCAATGGACTAGTCCCTCCCCCTAAAAAATGCCTACAGAAGGGAAAACAAATGGCTACAAAATCAAATGGGCTAATCCAATGGCTACCAAAAGGAGTAGTCCCCGCGTTGACTCCACCACACTGAATCGCCGGCCGCCATGGCTGGAATCGTTCTGCTTAGACGTCGTCACTGTCGTGGAGCCATTGTAATTAGGATTTGATCCGTAAAGCTGTTGAATCCCCTGAATATCGTCGTCTACCAGAGTCACCTTCTTTGTCCGCGACGATATCGTCGGGTACATGATCGCCTCCTCCACCGATGAGTGTCCTAACCCTAACAAGTGCCCGATCTCGTGTACCGCCACCGATTCCAGATCCACTGCCGTCGACAGCGTCGATTGCGTCACATCGCCGGATACCACCCAATTCTCCGCAGCGTCGAGATGGAATCTCCCGTTCGTTGGTGAAAACGCGTGGGCCAGAGTCCCCAAAGGTCCGTCGAATGGCTCTCCGTCTCCGTGATCTCCCGTGTAGAACGCTATCCTGATATCTGCCGATTGGTACGATGACGCTTCCGTGAAACTCAACGTCGTTACCTCCGACCACCGATGGAAGGCGTTGGCGAACACGCTCTTCACTTCCTCTGTTAGGCCGTTGGCCGGCGAGAATCCGTAGGTCAGAGTTTCTGTTCCGGCCGGCCACTTCGGAGTCCCGGGGAAGAAAGTGAAGTGGGAGACAGAGTGAAAGTGTAAGTCATTACTCGCGGCGGAGGTATTCTCCTTGCCGGAGTTCATAGTGCTGATGCCGTTGATTATGTCAGCTACACCGCATCTAGGGCGAACAATCTGCTGAAGAGTGCTCGCATCGAGTTCGCCGGTGACATTGAGATTGAAATTTTTCTGGTAAGTTTTAATGGCGGATTCAAGCGCGTCATCAAAGTCGTCAGTGAAGTTGAAAGGGGAATTAGGGATGTAGCCGAAGTAGTTGAAGTACTTCTTTAGTTTGCCCAAACCGTCGTAGTTACTCCCGTGATGGCAGCCGGAGAAGTTGCGGAAGGCGTCCCAAGCTCCGGGAGGAACATTTTTGGAAAGCCAAGGAGGTATAGATGATGCATTAGGGAACAATCGAGCTGAAATTGGCGTGAAGGAGAAAGAAAGAGATAGACAAATTGCGAAGAAGAAGAGATGGAGTCTCATGTTGATTTGTTGTGAGAGAGAAAATGGAGAAGGAAGATGAGAATGCAGAGAATATAAAGAGCAGAGAATTGAAATTGGAGAAGACGGCAAATTTAAGCCTTCGAAGTCTTTGTCCAAAGAAAATTATTTTGATGCTGACGTGGACGTTGAAAAGTTCGCGTCCATGATTCATTTCACTTGAGCCAGTCCTCCGCAAGTACAACGAAGGCACGCATTCTTGGCAAACGTCGTCGTTTACTCTTATCCGCTTCTCGACCATACGCGGGATCAGTAGGTCAAAACTTTTTAAACATGCGTTGTTTGTGTATAACGAGTTCATTAAACTATGTTCAATTCCCTAATACTTGGTGATTGGTGAACTTATATTTTATGATTTTCTTAGTTTTTTAATATTCTGATATAAATTTTCATATTTTTTAATTTTATCGAGGAAAATGATTTATTATTATATGAAAGTGTAATTTAATTATTAATATGAGACTAAGTTCTTGAAGTAAATAATTTTTATAACTTTTTTTTGTATAAATTGTGGGTGCGATTGCAATAAGTTCAGAATTTTTTAGTGCCGTGTAGATTAGAATTTTAATTTAGAAACGGGAGAGCCATTTGTTGACCTATTTTTATGTGTGTGCGTGCGCCAGTAGATTGCTGGAAGTAAAGTTGGTGAACAAGATAGTTAACGATAAAAACACAGAGATAGGATCAGCCGTTCGTTAATGGTGGGCCTACGACACGTGGAAGAAGCTTAGAGGCTTGAAAGTAAGACCTCCGGCAAATTTTTGTTTTTTTTTGTTTTTTTTTTGAGCAAACAGAAATCCGGCTATTTTGATGTTGATAAATAACAAATGTTTTGACTCATGAAAATATGTCCCCACTTACTCATCTGTTTAATATCCCCTCTCTAAGTCCCTATAAGGTCTTTTTAATGAAATTGTGGTATGTTAGAAGATAGTTAATATTAGTTAAATGTAATAAATATTAAGAAAATATGATTTTTTTTCTAATAATACTTTTATTTATAAATGAGTAAGAGAGAGAGGGTAATAATGAAAAAATTGTGGAAGATAATATATGAGGAATAAATGATATGATCAGAACCAAAAAAAAAAAGAAATAAATGATATGGGAGTAATTAAGGGTAAAATGAATAAAAGTGTATTTATTATTGAGATAAATTTAAAAAAACTCTTATAAAAAAAAGATAAGTCAATTCAAAAAAAGAGGCCTTATATATTGGGACAAAGGGAGTATAATATTTTATTTGTATTTTATATGAAAGATTAAATGTAATATTTATTCTTTTTATACTTATTATTTGTATTTTTAATATATACTCCATCTATTCCCATTTTTCTTTTACCAGAAATAAAGGCAAAGCCTAGATATAGGATCTATATATCCCTATTTATACTGTTCTCTTTTTTAAAATGGTCATTCCTTTTATACAGGGTCTTTTTTTTATTTTATTTAAATAATAAATATTTTTTTACCCATACATTTTCTTTTGTCATATCATTTTTTATAATACATTCTCTTTTATCTTTTTTTTTATTATTACTTTCTTTTCTTTTCTTTTCACACTCATAAATTAAGACATATTCAGAAAAAAACTTATATTTTCTGCATATACTACTTTTAGTTAATTTTAATTAGTTTTTTTAACAACTCAATTCAGCCAATGAGACTTTATATATATATGGACGGAGAGAGTATTAATTTTAGTTTTTCCTGAAAAAAATGTATTTAATTTATTTCATATACTAATTAAGTATTTATGATATCAATTATGTCAATATTTTCAATGTCTTACAAGTTACAAAATCCAAGTTATTTGTATTTTATATGTTTTTGCTTGGTCGGTTTGATATCTTCCGGGGAAGGAAAAAAAATGTTGTTTAAATAGACATTTTGTTACTTTTGAAGTTTTATGGAAGACGATGTTGGGTAAAGTTTGTCGTGAAGAACAAGAGAATAAAACAGAAATGAAATTAAACAAAGTTTTAGTTATTAATTTACTCATTTATTTGAAAAAAGTTTCGCTTTTATTCAATCTTTTCATTGTTGAAAAATAAATAAAAAAAATTCAGAAAACCCAAGTAACTTGACTTGCATAGAGTAATATTCTTTCTTATCCTTAATATAACACATATTTACCTAATTTAATTATATTAAAGAATTTGATTAAATTAGTTAATATGACATGTATTTTTTAAAATGTTAAGAGGCAATTTTTCCTCGGAAGTTTTTTTTGGGAGAGGACAATTTTGCCCTAGCCGTTATGTCAATTAATTTTGACAGTTAGTTGATCAAATATATTAAGCTGACAGTCTATATGTCATCCATGTCATTTTTTGTAAAAGTGCAAATTTGTTTCAAACGTTCATGTGTCATCTACGTCATTTTTTTTTAAATTAAGATTTAAAAATTTCAAAATAAATTTACACTTTAATAAAAATGACGTAAATGTCTTACGGAATACCAACTCATTATATTTGGTCAACTATCAATCAAAATTAATCAAGATAATGACCATGGTAAAATTGCTTCCGATTTAAAACTTTTAAGAAAATTGTCCGTCAACCTTTTTTTAATTATTGTTTAGAGAATATTAATAGAAGTAAATTAGAAAAATATTAATAAATTTTAAAAATATGTTTTATATTTAGAATTAAGATTAATTTTTTAAATATGTCTTGTATTAAAGATTAAAGTGATATGACGTTGCCTTGTTAGTTGTTACCAGTTACCTAATATTTGTATTAAAAGGAGGCTTTTTCATATTTTCACTTTTTTCTTCATAGTAAATCACTGTTTATAATGCATCACCAATCCATGACAAAAACTAGTTAGAAGAGACGCGTTGGTTTCAAAATGAAGTTTTCACCCTAGTCTTCAATAATATACAATCTCTACTTCTTAATAACACTACGGGATTTTACATTAACAACCGAAGCTACCATTTCAAAACTTTGTGCCAGGAAATCAAAGCAACGTCAATATATTATTATTGACTATAGGAAAAACATTTGTTATTTTTATAAGGAAAATCTCAGAAAAACACATTTAAAATAGGGAAAAGACATTCATGAGTCCAATATCATAAATGTCAAGTTAGATGTGTGGGGGAAATTAGGATTTGTAAATGTTTTCAAATGACCAACAAGCCCTTAACATCATTTGAAAAGCTTAAGTTATCAATATGTATATTGAAGTTGTTAATTATGATTCTTAGGACATTATTTTCTATACCAAAGTAGTTAGTGATACCTGACATGTGTAGCTTTAAAATATTATCTACAAGGTTGTTGGTATTTGAGAAGTTCAAATTATTAATATGTATACTGAATTTGTCAATTGCGATGCGTAATTAATTTAGATATAGAGAATAACAATTTAATAATTACAATTAATAACTTTAGTATACATATTGATAACTTGAGTTCCTTAAATGTTGACAGGGACAAATTGATCATTTAGAAATATTTGCAAATTCCAGATTTCTTGTGCATGTCTGACTTGTGATATTGAACTATCTAATTTCTTTTTTCCCCTATTTTAAATATATTTTTCTTAGGGTTAAGAGGTAATTTTGCCCCAGAAGTTTCTAAAATGGTTCAATTTTGCCCTACAATTATCCTAGTTAATTTTGACAATTAGTTGACTAAATATGCTGAGTTGACAGTTCACATGTCATCCACTTCACTTTTATTTTTTTTTAAGGTGCAAATTTGTACTGAAAGTCCATGTGTCATCATTTATTTCATCTTTTTTAAAAATTAGATTTAAAACTTTTAAAGTAAATTTGCATCTTAACAAAAATGACGTGGATCACATGTATACTATCACATCAACATATTTGATCAAAATTAATTAAGATGACGGTTTAGATAAAATTGCTAAACTTCTAAAATAAAAATACCCCTAAAAAATTTTAAGATAAAATTACCCTAAATGACAAACTTAAAAACAAAAATACCCCCTCAATCCTTTTCGCTATTTTATATTGATGGATGCTAAGCATCATGCCTTACGTTTATAGTCTGAATTGGAATCAGAAAGTTCGATGGCGATTGGTGGTAGAACGGTCAAACTTGGAAGCTTGGCAACTTTACTTTTAGAGAATCTTTTTATGGTTTTTTATAAACTTGAGAGCCATTTTCCAAAGAAGCTTCCGACGAAAAATGGAACTTCCTCATTATTTTTTTTAACTTCAGAATATATCATCAAGTTGGTTTGACATGTATTTTAATTAATTAATTAATTACTCTTTTTTTTGTGATGATGGTATGGTGTATTATTATTATACCAGAAGCTATACAGGAATTCGTCACAAATTTAAAATTAATCTTATTAAAATGATACGTATACGTTACTCTGTCTTTGCCTTTCCTAATAACTCAATCAAAATCAAATATTTTAATTCTTTTAAAAAAATAAAAAAATATTAATATAATGCAAATGATATATTATTATTTTTCATGATAGGGTACATGATAATAAAAATGGAATTAAATTATCACAATTAGGAATATATCAATTGGCCGTAGGCATACGAATGAGATAAATTATAAATAATATTCAGAGTTGTGACATTTTTATGGCAAAATCACATTAAGGTGTTAAAAAACATTTTTGTAGCAAAGAATAGAAATCCCAATAGAATTTGAAATGGACAACAAAATTTAATTCCCCTTAATCCTGAATAATTTCATATTCTTATCGAGACTCCTTTGCTATAAAATTGCTTCTACGAGATTTTAACGTGACATTTTCTATTTCAAAATGCATTGAATGGCATGAATCTAGTACTTTTACTTCAAAAATGAAATACACATAATTTTTTAACATTAAACTAGCATTTATTTTCAATTAATTTTTTTTTTGGGCTGTGAACATCAGATTTAGAGCTAAAATTCAAACACTTAACCACTAACTAAAATGAAGAAAACTCCTACCATTCACGATAATCTAAGTTAATATTAAAATACTATTCTACTGCACCACAAATAACGATCAATATTTTAATTCTTCACCGGATCAGATATGAGAGCTCAAACCCAAGGGAAATATAGAAGCTCGTATGGATCTGTCAACATAATTGGATTAAACCTCATGTATCATACGATCAATTTGAAACCCTTAGTAGCTATAGCAACTTATCTACATTTCTGTCAACTCCATAAAATCTCAAGATACAGGCCTGTGATTCGTAATCAACACCATACAAGTAAATTCCAGGCTGGGCAAACTCAGAATAATAAATTTGAAAAAATGACATCAATGTCTTAATTAAAGAAAATAATATTAGAAAAACTCCATAACTTACCAATGATAAGTGAAAGAGCAATTATTAACAAGTGAACGAGTTATCATTGATAAGTTATGAGACTTTTCTGATATTATTTTCTTTAATTGGGACTTTGGTGTCATTTTCCCAATAAATTTGACCAAGTTATGAAACAGATATATGACCTGTTCCCAACCCAACATCATACCAAAGAACAGCATTATAGCATTATAGTCTTTTTCTATTGAGTGATTGCTTATATAAAGGCAAGCAATTTTTAAATAATATGGGAGCTATATATATATATATATAGTGACGGTGATCCGAATAGATTTAACATCTTGAGGGCCTGTCATAAGTTGGGGGAAGGGAAGGGCAGTGTTCATTCATGTTGCTGTAAGGCTCCAAGGTGTTGTAGCCAGGCAGCTCCATTCTATGTTCACCTAGAATCTGGCAGAATGGCAGGTTGTCGCTCTCACTGTTGCACCAACTCGGCAGTCGTGTTTGGTTATCCTCAAAAATCTTGAGCATATACGCATCGCGAATCTGTAAATAATAACGTGCATGCATGACCAACTCATTGTAGCTAGCTAGCTATCATTCATCCAGATTCACAAAACTAAGTATGGAAGGTGACTGAGGAATATCAAGACTTACGGTGAACTCAGTTACTTGAATGGAGCTGGAAACAGGTCCAAATATTCCAGCCTCTTTATACATTGCGAGAATAAAGGCGACACAGGTTGTTGATTTTCCATCACTATATACCCATTCATCTCGTTCTGGAATGGTAAGTAATTGATCGAAAGCTATCCCACGCTTCTCTGTCTCGGCTAGAATTTCATGCAGAGCCAAACCCTTAAGGCATGAAAATAAAGAGCAATTGGTATCCCTTGTAGTTTTGACTAATTATTTCTACACAGAATAAAAGAATTAAACAAAGACAGCAAGCATATATGTCTTTGGGTGTGGGTTTTATAGAACATCTAGATAGAAATGCAAAAATAAATAAATTAAAAAAAATGAGTGCAGATGGATATACTACTTATTATTTAAATGGTTCAAACCCTGCTTTCTATACATACCTCAGTCCCTAACCGCTTATTTAAAGCTTCATTCCACATATTTGCAGCATAATCTGGTTGCACTCTAGTCCACATAGACATGACAGAAATTACCTGCAAAGAGAGCACTTCACTCAAACAAACTTCCATTACCCTTCAAAGTTGATATCTCCCTTCAGTTGGCACTGATACAACATGTACATTAATCATCACCATAAAGATGGTATGGCATAACCAAAATCTTTGAAAATAGAGAATTCCCTCCATTCCATTGTCCTTTCTCCATTCTTTAGGTGTTTGAAGAGTTGCCTTCTAAAGTCAAAAACACTTTCTCTTTACTAGACTATCCTCCAAGTTCATATTTGAAAAAACTTTTAAACAATTCATTGCCATTTAGCCATTCAATAACAGTTTCCTGAACCAGATAATACAGCAACTGATTCACAAAACCTGGCTCCATAGCATACTTATGTTACACAGAACCCATAAGGGAAAAGAAGAATACCAAGTGAGCATCAAGAGGTGGAGGATAGTTGTCGGCTACTGTGTCAATCCAACTAAATATCATGTTATGATAACCATAGGGCTTGCCTGACATACTCCGAGCATACTCCCATGCAGCAGTAGAGTTAAATTTTGCACGCAACTCTGGATGCAGTGGAAGTAAGGCTATCTGGGGATTAGAATCATCTTTAAGAGCCAGTTCCCACCATTCATCCCATGGTATTACCACTATTATTTCTTCACCCTACATAGAGGTAGATCATTTGGATGAGAGAATCCTTTTTTATGGTAAAATTTACACACTCCAAAAATCAAAAAGAAACATACACATATAGTACCACACATATTATGATTTATGATTTCTTATATTTTCAATCTATATAGTACAAAAAATCTTATAATTAATATTCAAGGAGCATAAGCCAAAATGGAACTGACTAAAATTTTTACATGATCGATGGAATAAAAGTTTCTGATTCAGTAGCAGTGTTTGCAAAAAATGCATGCTATGATAATTAACAGTAGAGTCATTTCTAATTCTTAATTTTCTTCCTAATCAATGTCTATTTGGTTCTACTTCACTGGAAGTCCAGATCCAATAAAGTCGTTCCAGATGGTATTTATGAAGGAATTAACATATTCAGCCTACCGAGCAGTACAAAATGACTTAAATTTCTACAAAGATAATTTTGAAAGGTTGTAACAACAAAACATTATATCTTAAAATGGTGTATTAACTATTATATTTCAATTAGCATATACCTTTTCATTCTCATGCCCTGATTCACCAACCCATAAATTACCCATTTCATCTTTTAAGCAAACCGCAGTATGACCAGCAAATGCACCAGTTACCCACTTTTCCAATGTCTCAAATCCTCCCCACCTGCCACGGATCTTTGACACAGCTAAGAAATCTCCTGAATGAACATCTGCAGGATTTATAGTTGCACGCCAAGGTTTACTGCGCTTCTCAAATGTAGCTCCCATGTGTTTCTTCAAGAAATCTAAGTTGGCTTTCTGACCCCACAAGGTGTTAGAGAATAGAGGTAATACATCAATTAGGGATAGCAGAGTTCCCAGCATCCCTGATGGCATAAGAAACACAGAAACCCCATGTTGCTTTACCTGCTCAATTCAATGAGGATGTTAACCTTCAGTAACTAGTATAATGTTCAAAATGAATCACAAAAAAGATTAGTAAATACATATTCCATCTCTGCAGGCTCTTCCCACGAGTCAAATTTCAAGCTATGTTCTCGAGCAGAGAAGTAGTAATCCCATGTAATTCTGTAGGGTGTTGCAAACACATAGAGATCCATACAGGTCCAACTGTGAGCAGCATCTGTCTGTAGAAGGATAATAATTAATATTTCAGTAAAAAAAGGACAAAAGAATGCAGTTATAAATTATAACCCTCACTGTGAAGAAAGAAGGGAGAGTCAGGATGAAAATTAATCTAGAAGTAAGAACCAATACTGCGAGTAACTTCCATCCAAATCAGCTATTACTATTCGATTGACTAAACAAATAAATGGAAATCTGTACGTTTACATTGAATTTCCAGAAAAGGTGTGGCAGGTACTAGCAGTTATTGTCCCCTGTATCTGTCCACAATGTATTCAGACGTAATTCCAGTACAATGGATCATGAATCAATCAGAATAAAAAGCATTGTCAAGTAAAATCAGTAATATTGATCCAGAATGAAGCTGCCCAATCACTCCCAATTTGCATATTTATGATGAACAAACACGTCATGCAAGATGATCAGGTCATGATCTCAGTTCGGGAACAAAATAGTTCAGTTAATACTTAAAAGCACACTACCTGATAGACAGAGTTATCTTCTATTTTTCCTATGAACTTAGACGGTCCATCCTATCTAGATTGTACAGAGAAAACAAATAGAGAACCTTCAAGACTTGACATTAAAGCAGAATAACAAACCTGGAGGTATAGAATGCCGCCTCCCAAGCCTGGATCATCCTTGTCCCCACGGGTAAACTCCAGCGTAGCTTTATTTTCATAAAAGCACGCTCCTTTCCACTCAATCGAAGAATTGTCGGGAGTCACAGACCCAACAAAATACGGAAGCAAATCCACGGCACTGTGGAAGTTATTAAGCACAGGCCACGAAATCCCACGAGGAAGAACTGGAAGCACATCGTTTACTCTGAAAGGAACCTTGAAAGCATAAGCAATAGACCAAGACCCAAACCCTAGAACCCATAGCAGAACGAAACGCAGAGGAGGAGGCGAAAAGGCAGCCATGAATAAGTGATTCTGGTTCTTGTCAGAAAAGAATTTGAAGAGAAAAAAGACAATTAACTGGGATTTCCTGGAGATTCAGGAGAACTTGCGGATTCAATCCATTTAGGGCATTTGGATTCCGAATCGGGACAGGGTACGCCCAGGGGCAAGACTGGAGGGAGACGACTGTGATCTGGAGAATTGGAATTAGATAGGGACTTATCCTTCGTGGATACCTTGTGTGGGCCCACAGAGATATGTGGCGGTACATTCTAGATACATGTGTCAGTTCCCTTTCGGCCAGTGTGTCCTAAGCCGGGTTCACCCATAGGCATTTTTTTTAATCTTAAATTACTTTGTCCTCATGGGTGTTTTTTAAATACTACATCTAAAAAAAATATGTGCTATTTTGACAGTTAATTAACTGATGATATATATTTTTTTTTTGGAGCATTCTATATGCGACAACATTTTAAGACATTCAAAATGGTGATAGCAGTCGAATTCATTTGAAGAGGAAGGATTTTGTTTTACAGTTTGTTTCTGAAGGTGACTTGAAAATCATATCCATAGCTCATATTAATATTATTCTTTTAGCAAAAACAAGTTTGGAGAATTTTATCCTCACCCTCAAGGCCTCTACTTGCAAAAACTTTGAAATGCAAGTATATCACCACAAGCCCTTCTCTATTCAAAAAAATTATAATTTTTTTTTTGGATTTGGAAATGTATTAATCAGTGTAATAATATCATATATGATCATTTGTCTTAGAGAGTTAATAATGTAAGCACCGTTTCATTAAATCACCTCTTATGGTGGCCTATGCAGTCTAGACCCTCTTTTTCTCATCCAATGGAAAAATGTCAAGATCTATTAATGTATATTCTTTTTAATTGAAGTTCAATTAGATATCCTTTTGGTTCAATCTCTTTATCTTAGAGATGTAGTATACCACTCTCTTTGAACAGCTCCTTTAATAGAATGATATGATTTTTATCACATTCTGGTGAATATAGTGTTTCTAAGGGTTACAAACGCGTCTCTACTCCTTCTAGAAACAGAACGCATGATGACTTTTGAAAGTTTTTATGGTCTCTTTCATTACCAAAGAAAGACTTATTATTGGTTTGAAAGCTTCTGAATGATGCACTTCCTTCTATAGATATTC
This sequence comes from Albizia julibrissin, assembly GCA_037074505.1. Lineage (NCBI taxonomy): Eukaryota > Viridiplantae > Streptophyta > Magnoliopsida > Fabales > Fabaceae > Albizia > Albizia julibrissin. The sequence continues at coordinate 34,787,881 of CM073488.1, read as the reverse complement.
TTAATAATCATCATTTACACGTCAGTGGTTCTTGTTCTTTTGGATGCTCTGATTGGAAATATTTGGAACATATCTTTATTACTTGTCCTTTTATAAAAGCAGTGTGGTTTGGAGGAGTTTGAATTCAATTCCCTTTCTCAACTATTGCTGACTTTAAAGTCATGGTTGGAAAAAAGCCTTAATTGTATTATTTCAAGATGGAAATGATGACTTCTATCATCAAACTCCTCTCTATTGTTTGGATGAAGAGAAACTCAATTTTAATAATGGACTACAAGTATCACCTACATCTGTGATCAAATATATTGCTTATGCATCTTCCTTGTGTTCTGTGTTCTCTAGCTTTTTGACAGTAAAAAGGAAATGCCTAAAGCATCTAACTAAGACGATCCAACTATAATTTCAATGGTAGATTAAATTGATACTAATGGTTCGATTATCTTTGTGGAGAAATACAAGTTGGGTTTTACATTTATACAATCTTGGATCTATTTGGAAAGGCAATCCCGCCAGTCACTAATCTAAAAGAAAAGGGCATATTAGCCTTTTATTAGCCTTCGTTGTTTCAGGCCATCTCCGCTTTGGATAATAAATTGTTCTCTTTTCCAAACAACCAGCTGCCATGATCTCAAGGTATTTTGCATCAAGAAACGGTTATCGTCTAGGCTTGGATTTATTGATAATTCAACCAACGTTGTTCACATGGATATCAAATTGTATCTTAGCTCCTTTAATTTCTATCATGTTTTTATATTAAATTTATGCATTACAATGTTTTTAACAGGTTACAATAATGTTCTCACATGATTTGTAGAAAACTGATGTATTATCATTTTTTACTTTTAATGTATTTTTAGGGGCACTTTTTTTAATATTCATAATTATTAATCAGCTTTTTTTTTTGGTATGAATCAACTAATTTTTTTATAAGAGGTATTATCACCTGATTTTATTTGTACCTTCAAGTATTACACCCTTTTTTATTTATTTGGCGGTCATCCTTTCTGGTCCAACAGTTAAAAATTAAACTTTAATTTTCTTTTCAACACTGCCAATCACAGCAAATACTAATACATTTATTTAATAATAGTTTTAATGTAGGGTATTGCATTAGGAATTTCCTATTTAAATTCATTTAAAATGTCTAAATTCATATTCATACATGCACTTTCATCAAATTCTTAATTAGATTAAAAGACCTTACTAGGGATTTCTTAATTTGTAAATTTTACTAATATGTACTTCTGCTATATTCTTTGTCTTCTCTTTCCACAAATCTCTGTCTCAATTCTCAATCTCAATCTCGTTGATTCCTCACCTCTCCTCTACCCATCCTAAGATTTTTCCAACTGACCATCTGATTTAAGAAGAAGAAAAGAAATATAAGAAACCATGGTGGTCGAGATCCTTTTGTTTCTTTCGCATAACCATCATCATTTCACAATTATATTCCACAATCTCTCTCTTTTTTGAGTTCTCAAATCTACCATCATAACGTGAAAAAACAGAATTATCCGTTTTTCTACTGTAGCTCGCAAGATTAGTCCCAGATTTCCATTTTATCCTTTTTTTATTGAGTTTTCCATTTTTATTGATTCTTTTAAAATTTTCGTATTCTATTTTAATTCTCATCTTGAGGCTTTCCCTAAGATATTACGGTCTTTTAACAATATTCACAAATTCCCAATAAAACCTTTTGACCTAATTAAGAATTTATTAAAAATACAAGTTTAAATATATATTTAAACATTTCAAATGAATTTAAATGAGATTCTCCAATTACATTTTTATTTGTCTGAGTCTAAAATCTAAACACATTTATTTACGCATCCGTCCACACAGTCTGACTCTTGCTCTGCATCTGCAAAACAAAAAAGAGAAAAAAACAAAAAAGAATCAATAAGAAACCTATATATTATATTAATTTAATTTTTTACCATGTTAAAATTGGGGGTAATATTCAAATTATTCTATATCACACCCAACGCTCCAACGTATATGTAGAAAGGCATATATATGTCAAAAATTTATATTTATTGTAGTCAAACAATAAAACTTAAAGAAGTTTATTCTTACTTTGTTAAACATATCAACGTGCTTTTCTTACAAAGAATGAATTTAACTAATTTTTTTAATATTTATAAATTAGTTATCTAACTTTTATAGTTAAGATAAATATATATATATATATATATATATATATATATATATATATATATCAAACAAAAAAATGATCATAATTTTTTTTATTATGACGTAAAAGTGTATATATGATTATGAAAAGAAAAAAAAAATTAATTTAAGAGAAGATAAAAATAGTTACTTATGTTATCGCAAGTACTAATATTGGAGCAGGAAGCTTGAACACAAGGTAAAACATAGTTATATTGAGGATCAGGTAAGTTCCTTTTAGGCTCGTGGAGGCATAGAGCAATGCAGCCAGCAGAACAGAGTGCCACACTAACCACTCTGCCACTAGCGAGATATGGTGGCATGCAATTGGCAAAACATGTTAAGAATGACTTTACTTGAGATTAGCCTTTTATTACATGTAACACCAAAAACACCACTACTATTAACCTTACCATACTCTTTGATATGTAAATCATAGAGAATATTAAATGAAGGTTAGGGTAGTTAGTTAGATCAGCTAGGTGGTTAGAACAGTTAAGAATTAGTTGGCGTAAAGGTTCAACGGCTCTTGTTTGTATAAGGCATAGTAGTCTCATTATGTCAGTTATGTTTTGCAGTATTTGGATCACTCATTCTCTCTCTATTTCTTCTCTACGGCCTCCTTCCTCTTCCCTCTCTCTATTCTTCTCTATTCCTATCTCTTCCTTCTTTTTTCTCTACATTTTCACATTAGTGGTATTAGAGCCTTGCACTCCTCAGACCACCACAAAAACAAGAAAAAAGATGAGTTTTAATCAAGACAAGCTCATCAGCCTTCTGCAACAATTAAGATGGGTATGTGCTATCTTGGAAAAAAACTCCCTCCAATTTTAAATGTATTAGAGCGGGAGGTAGCAGCCTTATGGGAAGACTTAGAGGCTAAAAGAAGAAACACTTCTGCTGATTAAGAAGATGGAGGGATTCCTCTACCATCAATAATAAAGCAGCACACAACTATTCAAGACGCCTTCAACAATCAAGAAGACAATGGCTATTCTCAAGAAAAAGAAAGTTTTATTGATCAAGAAGATGGTAGGTCTGGCCTACCTACCCAGAAGAGTATGTAATGGGTGACGAGCATAAACAAAAGCAAGTTAAAGCCAGAAATATCACAAGAACACTGAATATGAGTTTTCTTTAACCTTCCCAGAATGTGTCGAGTGCAACAGACAAGAGAAGAGATGTGAAAATTGCATCTGGTGTTGGTGGGTTATTGATTATCATCTCCCTTGAAGGTTTCCAGAGTATGTTGCGTGATTTGGTTCGTGGGAAGAGTGTAAAGGTGACACCCAAGATTAGTGCGTCGAACTCAGTCTGTGTCTTTCTTTCGTCACTGAGCTCTCTTTCTTCATTGCTCTCTCTATTTTATATGCCTGGCCGATGGTCTTGGAGACATGAAGATTATTCACAGGTTTCAAGAAGCAGGGAATTAGGCTTGTAGTCTATTCAGGAGTTGACGTGGTAAGCAAAAAATTCAGTTTAAATTGTCAAGCACATAGCCAGTTAACACTTTCCCAACTTTCCAACTGTTTTGCAATTTCTTTATGTGTCAGAAGTACTTTGGAGGGTTACAGTTGAGTGGCACTCTCTTTCCACAACAAAATAATCTTAATGTCATAATGGGTTTTCTAATTTCTGATACATCTATGGGCTTTGAAGTTGGCGTCAAAGAAAGAAGCCCATGACTCTTCATTTGGGTTGCATAATATATGGGTCTCTCTGGTGAAAGGCTGTTGATCAAGATGCTTCTTGTGTTTGGTTCTCCAATGTATAGTGGATAATAACTGAGGTTCTGCCACATATGGAAAAAAATAGCAAGTAACATATGTTTTACACGTGGTGGGACCCTCAACAAGCACAAAAGACAAAGCTCACAGCTGGGGTTCATATTTTTTTATAGTTAGCAAGAGTTTTTTTTCCCTAGAATTGAAAAGCTTGTTTCAGAGTTGTATTTTGTTGTTGTTTCGCATTCTTGAGGGCAAAGATGTTTGAGAGGGGATATTGATATGTAAATTATGGAAAATATTAAATGACGGTTAGGATAGTTAGTTAGATCAGTTCGGTGGCTAGAACATTTAGATGGTTATAAGGCATAGCAGTCTCATTGTATCATTATGTTTTTCCTTAATAGAATTTAGAACCCCTCATTCTCTCTCTGTTTCTTCTCTCCTTCTTCCTCCTCCCTCCCTCTATTCCTATCTCTTCCTTCATCTTTCTCTACACTTTCACATCACTCTTTCCCTCCATTTCTCTCTTCTCTCTTTCTCTATATATATAATACTCTCTCTCTCTCTCTCTCTCTCTCTCTTTATATTGTTGAAGGCCTTGTGATGATCTCTTGATTAATCCTAGGATGGTTTATATAGGGTCACAAAGATGTTTACTTATGCTATGGTGCACCATGTATGTAAAATGAATCAATAAATCAGATTCTTCTAGAAAGATTTTAGGAGAGAAGATTTTTTTTTTTTTACAAAAGTGTATGCTTAGTACTTTAATTTCACATGAAGTCCGATTTTGATTCCTTAATTTTATAAAAAAATTTATTTTAGCCTTATAACATTAATTAATCAATATGGTTTGTTTAACTCGGAAAAAATGCCAACATTCAATTTTTAATTAAAAATGATAAGGGTCATTTTTAACCTATAAGTTTTCACTGAGGAATAATGGGTATCCGAAAGTTTTTTTAAGAGCAATTTCACCTCGCAATTTTGCCCTGTTGTCATCTAATGTTAAGTTTGACAATTAAATCAGTCAAACTTCCCACATAGCATGCCACCTCATCATCTATGTCACTGAGCCTCATCGTCTCTTTTTTCCTCTCTTCCTCATCACAAACTCTTTTCTAGAAAAAAAAAACATAATTCCTAATCCTTTAATCTAGATCCCTCACCCCACCTACAACCATGGTGACCTCACACCTGATGAAGGTGTGATATGTTGAATGGGGACAAGTTCATTACTGTTGCCAGCAAGCCAGAATTGGAGCAGGTGCTCATTGTCAGTCAGCCATCCCTTTTAGAGACGCAACCCGTTACTGAGGTTGGAAGGTGAAATTCTCACTACAATCTTCAATTGGAAGTTGTCAAGTGGAACTGGCGACAAGAGATCATTGAATCTAGTTGTCCTCTGCCTTTGCAAATATTAAAATCAGATAATTTGATTGTCGTTCGATGAAGAAGGAGATGATAAGATGTGATGAGACTCACTGACATGGATTGTGAGGTGGCATGCCAGAAGTCTAACTAATTTAATGGTTAAATTTAATATTGGAGGACGAAAGAGCAAAATTGCTACGTTTTGTAAACTTTCAAGACTAAATTGCTCCTTAAAAAAGTTCTGGATACCCACTGCTCCTCAGTGAAAACTTTTAAGGCAAAAATAACCCTTAATCCTAATTAAAATGTTAGATGCTAGCAAAAACACTCACAAATATAATATTAATATGTTAGGCTTAATTTCTTAAAATAAAAATGGTTAACATAAAGTTAGAAAACTGAAAAGATACTTTATAATTAAAATTAAAGGACCAATGGTGCAGTTTTATCTTTTATGTTACAATTCATATTATAAGATTTTTTTTTCTCAGATTGGTATTAGATTGACAAGGAAAGAAAAATCCCTGGTAAGCATCTAACTCATAAAATCCTTCCCTTTTAGATTTTGACTTTGTGAAGTAATTAAATGGTTAAGGTATAAACTTGATAATCAAGTTTTAGCGAAGGGGCGCCTAGCACAATTATGCCTTATTTGGTGTAAAAATATATATAAAGTTTTCTAAACGGGGCAAAAATAACAAATCTATTAACTTTCTTTAAATTATCATTACTTTTTGTTTGTGTGGGACCCACATGCTTTCCACCTCATCATATCTTTCACAACCCTGCTTTCTCTCTCTTTAGCTGAGTTTTATTCCCGATAATAAAGTATCTATGAAGTAATCGAAGCTTTGCCATAGATACTATATGGGGTCGTTCTAGTTTTATTCTTTAAGGACAAAATTCCTTGAATCTAAGATTCAGTTTCGTTCGATGGAGGGGAGGGAAGAGATTTTCAGACTATCTCATTTGGAGTGAGGGGAGGAGAGGGATTTTAATGTTACCTTGTTTGGTTTGGGAAGGGAGGGGAGGGGAAATATTTTAATTTAGACAATTTTACCATTTTATTTATTTTTTAAAAAATTATGTACAATATTTAATAAAATATATTATAAATATAAAATTATAATTTAATAATTATAAAAATTGAATAAATATAACTATAATTTTACTCATAAATATCCAAAATTATATTACATAGTTTTACTTATCATATATATATAAATGACTAATGGTATTTTTGTCCAATAAAAAAATTTAACCTCCCCTATAAATACCTTCAATTTGGGGGGGGTTTGAGGGAACGGAGGGGAAATTTTTTAAAAATTTCCCCTCCCCTCCATCTTACCAATCAAAGGGAGGGGACCAAAATCCCTCCCCTCTCCCCTCCCCTCCCCTCCCCTCCCCTCAAAACATACGGACCCTAAGAGTTGGAGAATTGGGTTTGAAGGCGAAGATGTGGTTTGATTCATAGACCATATGGAATTTCCTATTTGATCTAAAAGAACAAGGTTTCCTCTATGTTTGATCTTGAGAATTCCATAGGGATTCTCAAGTATGTGGTCTTTGTTTGTGATCCAAACCATTGTTTTAACCTCATTGTTCTTGTACCAGATTCCCACATACCATTTGGAACTGCTTGAAGGAAAGAAACCCATATCAAAAACTTGTAAACTTGTCTTTGTGACAAAAGGGAAAGGCATCTAGGAGTGGTGAAGGATGAGGAAGATGATGATATTCAATGTTGGGCAAGAAGAGGGAAATAGACTCTGCCAACAATGAGGGAGGAGGAGAGGGGATGGGACTGAGGGGTTGAAAAGAGAGAAGGTAGGGTTGTGAAAGATGAGATGAAATGGAAAGCACGTGAGTCCCACAACTACAAAAAGTAATAATAGTTTTGAGAGAGTTAATAGATTTGTTATTTTTGTCATATTTAGAAAACTTTATATATTTTTTTACATCCAACAAAATATAATTGTACCAGATGCTTCTTCGTTAAAACTTTGTAATCAAATTTACACCTTAACCCTAAAATAAAAAATTGGAAGTTGTATTAAAAGTTTAAAACATAAGGGGGAGAAAAAATCTTGGATTTACATCCCCTCATCAAGAGAATCTAACTTTATTTAATCATCAGATTTCAAAGCTTTGGATTGTGATTAATGGATCCATTTTTTCCTTAATTTTTGTTCAATGGATCAGATTTTGATTTTAAGGGTGAATTTAACGGCGAGCTGTCTAGTGTTTGAAATTGTTTTGTTTTATTTTTTTTAACTGAAAAATTGTTTTGTTTTATTTCAGACTTTATAATTTTAACTTTTTTATATCAATAACGTTGATTTTCAAGGAATAAAAAATCGGTTACGACACAGGTTTAAAGGTCAATGGGTCAATTAGGGTCGGACTGATTATATTAAAATATTATAATTTATTAATGGATAAATATATATATATAACTTTTATAGATTAAAATAAACATCTTTAGAAAAAAAATGTTTAAAATTTATTAGTATTAGTTATGGTGCATGTACTTATGCAATGATATCTCATTTCTTATAATTAATTAATTATTATATCCCCCAAAATCTTCTTTTTTTTAGATTTATTTTTTCTTTAGTTACTTTTCTCTTCATCTTATTTTTCAAACTTTCACTTTTCCTTAAAAAATAATGCTAGATAATAGTTAGAGGAATAAAAAAATATATTTAAAAAAAAAGTACCGGTTCGACCACCGGTTTTGACTGGTTCATCGGCTTAACACACTAATCAAACCAGACCACCAACTGATTCATCGATTTTCCTATCCGACCGACCGGTCAGGTCCCTATTTTACACATTGTTGATTTTGATTCTAATTGTCAATTGAGCATGCGTTTAGCGTCAGAGGTCATCAGAACGAAACGCTATGGTTTAATTCTTTTTTTTTTTTTATACAATGGGGTTTAAATCCATATATTTTTCTATTATTCAGGCATCTCATTAAATTTTAAATGATTTTATTTTTTGTTATTAAAATTTTAATATCTCAATAATACTAAATTCATTATAAACTTAAGATAAACTATTAAATTGAGAAAAATATTATGTTGAAATAGTTATTCCTAATTAAAATCGATAGTATTCAAATCCCACCTGATAAAACTAAATATCACATAATTATAAAAAAAATTTAAAGAGGAAAGTGGAGAGATAAAAATATAGAAAATCAAAATTTTATGTTTTTCATCACAAAAACAAAATAACAAAAGAAAATGGACTGTCATCAAATAGCTGGATTTTCACTACATAGAACCAAAAAGTAACTTATGAAAATACACCTCTTCAAGAATTCTAATGGCCTGTTTGGTACGCTAGAATTGCAGATGGTGGAAATAGAATTGGGTCTCAATTCCATAAGGAGGTGTGTTTGGTATGATGAAATTGGCTCTCAATTCCAATTCCATGTAGAAGCCAAATAAGTCAATTCCACCAAAATGAATTCCATCTCAAAAGCTAAAATTTGTAATTCTACTTTCACATTTCCATCAATTACCATCTTCCCTCCGGTAACAATGGCCACCTCTCCTCACTCCGGCGACAACTGTAACATCCTTAGTTTTATTTCTACAATATAATTATAATTTGAAAGTAATTATTTAAAAAATAGAAAAAAAATGAAATTAATAGGTAATTTTTAAAATAAAAAGAGAAGAGGATATAAAAAAATTATTATTAGAAAACAAAATTAAAATAAAAAAAATGGTTTGAATGTTTGAGGTGTTGGTTAGGTTTTTTTATAAGGGCATATTAATAATTTTTCATTTTAAATAGATATAGTAAATAAAAATAATATCTGAATTTCATGTACGTACCAGACACAATTTTAAACCTCATTTCCATATTTATATCTATATCCATCAAAATCAATTCTAATATACTAAATGAACCCTAAATATAAAACCTAATTTCAGTTTGCGTGCTGGTCTAACAAAATAATACCTGCACAACCAGAACAGTTAGGTGTCATCGGTTAATGAAAAAGCAAAAAGGGCCTTAGGTCAGGAAGCATTTTTCTTCTTGTAGAACGAGGTGCTAAATTCTTTTTAGCTAATTTATATGATTTAAATTTAAATTTTCCATCAATCTTAATTATTGTATTTTGATATTAGTTTCTTTTGTTTGCTTTAAACTTGTTGTTTTTGGTTTTAGTCTTTATGAGAATTGAGAATATATATACAACACAGATTTTATGCCCAAAAAAATTCATTTTTTCTATCTATTTCATCAAAATCAACTCTAAAAATCTCACACCTAGCTCGTTCAACGTTGGTGAACAACGACAACAATAGATTCTGCCTCCTTAGGGTCCAAATTAAAATGTAGTTTATCTATTTCATGGCGAATGATGTCAAATACTACTATATATGTATAACTATATTTATTTTAGGCTATTATATTATTTGTATTTGTCTATAAATCTAAACACTTTCATTAATTTACGCATCTGCCCGTACAACTTGAAACTTGATCAACATCTGTGGAATAAAATCGCAAATAATTATTTATTAAAATTCATTTGTATCTATTCATGGAAAAAATCAAGTCAAATACTGACACATTCGATTGTATTTATTATTTCATATTACTGTATATATCCTTTGGTTTTCAATAAGATTCTTTGTGGCGATGTTCAATAAAATATATAATGTCTTCCAGGTAAAAATAAAATAAAAATTTCTAAATTATCAATATGTCAACTAATTTTATTATAAGAGAGATATATAATTTTTAAATTTAATTTCAAAATAATGTCTTCCAAGTAATTACTTAGTCCATACACAAAAAATCACATGCTTGAGGATGCAAGGTGTTATCGGGACGGGATTGGGAAATCCCATTCCTGATCCTGAGAAAGGTTCGAGAATGATTTTCATTCCCGATCAAAATTTTAAAAAAAAAATTCATATATTGAGTTTTTTGTTGTGTTTTCTTTAGCCTGAGGTAAATCTATAATTTGTCTAATATTATATTGTATCAAATTAATAAAATAAAAATATATAATTAGTTCAAAATATACTTAAAATTGTCAATTTAGCTACAAAAAACATAAGAACAAGAATAAAAAATTAGAATTATTTAATAAATAATAAATAAAATTAACTAAATAAACTAAAAAAATAGATATTACCTTAAGGGTGTTAGGGATTTTCATATTCTCTTTACATTTGGTCTTGCCTTCTTAAATATATTTTTTAAAAAAAATATATATTTTCGGGATCAGGAAAAAATCAGAATTGGAAAGTCTCATTCCTGATCCCGAATTTCTGATTTGTCCGGGATCGAGACGGGAAAATGTTGCACCTAGATGCAAGTGGTAAGTGACTGGGTACTGTATGATAGTTAACTGAAGTGCCAATTAGAGCTAATATATCTGAGTTCAATCTATTTCTGCATCATTTTTCTCTGAATATATATAATTCATGCGTATTTGACAGAACTTGATTTATTTTATTTTTCATCTTATTGCCAATCTCAGCAAATACTAATACACTTATTTAATAATAGTACTTAATATAGGGCATTACATGTTTATTGTTTCCTATAAGTCTAAAGTCTAAACACATCTATTTACGCATCCGTCCACACAGCTTGACACTTGCTCTGCATCTGCAAAACAAAATTGCAAAAAGTACAAAGGAAAAAAAAAGGGGTAAGAAAGCCATCTTTAATTTTTTAGGACGTTAAGCTTGGAGTAAAAATTAAAAATTATTCTATATCACATCCAACGTATATGTAGAAAAGCATACACATTTTAATTTTTTTTTTATATTTTTTGCAGTAAAACAACAAAACCATTAAAACAATGATTCTCAATTTGTTAAAAACACGAACTTTCAGGAATTGATAAGTTTATTATATATATGCTAACCATTTTTCCTATTTTTTTTAAAAAATTGTTGAAAGGAATTCAAAATGAAAAACATTAGCACCTCCAGATATCTAAAGTTTCTCAATCGATAATTCTTGAGCTTAACTAAAGGCAAATGGACATAACATGTAGCAGTTACTTCAAGAAAAATAACTTTTAATAAGTAACATCTCATAAAATGAAAAATAAACTATCGTAGCTTTGTTTATAAGGTAATTATGTCAAACATGATTGCCTCCAATAAAAAGATACATAAATTAAAAAAAGAAAGATGGAATCCAAGAGAAGAGTAGTTACTTATGTTATTACGACTACTAATGTTGGCACATGAAGATTGAGCACATGGCAAAGCACAGTTATATTGAGCATCGTTCAAGTATTTGTCATACTGATGAAGGCACTTAGCAATGCAGGCAGCAGAACAGAGTGCCACACTAACTACTTGGCCGCTAGCAAAACATTGTGGCATGCAATCTTTAAAACATGTTAAGAACTTTGCTTCAGATTGGCCTATCACCGCATGCAACACCAGAACCACCATTATGATTGACCTTAACATGCTCTTTCCTTCCATCTCTCTCTTCTATCTTAAATATATAATATTATATTGTTTAATTTCTCTCTGTTCATGGCTTTATGTTGTAGAAGGTCTTGTGATCTCCTTGACTTGTTCTAGGATGGTTTATATAGGGTCACAAAGATGGTTACTTACACATACCATGGTGCACTTGTCTAAAATGAATTAATAAATCAGATTCTTCTAGAAAGATTTGAGCATAGAAGAATTTTTATTTCTGGCAAAAGTGTGTATTCTTTGCTTCTTTAATTATACAAAAGGTTTGATTTGTTTCCTTATTTGTTTTTAAAGTGTCTTTTTAATCTTTTAATCTTGATACGGTTGATTTCATCAACAAAAAATATATTCACATTAAAATTTTAAACGCCGACAAATATTCACAAGTGTTGACATATTAAGTTTTATTTCTTGAAGTAATAATGATTAGTACAAAATATTGTCAATTGAGACTAACAATTTAAAAGACAGAAAAGATATTCTATAAAATTAAGTAGTCAAACTAAAATTTTATATAAAGTTAGAGGATTCATGATACAATTTTATCTTTTATTTTTTTGGTACAATTCTATCTTTTATTTCTTAATTCGTAAGATATCTTTTTTCTTATATTGGTATCTGGAAAGAAAAAATCCTAGGTAAGCATCTAACTCATAAAATCCTTCCTTCTTTGATTTTGATTTTGTGATGTGAGAAAAAATTGCAAATTGTATTAAACCATATAAGGAGGTTAAATCAAAATATAATGGTTTGATTCTATCTACTTTTTTATGAAGGTATTTCATTAAATTTTAAAGATTTCTATTTTTAAAGTTTCAATATCTCATTAATATTAAATTTTACAATCCACATAAATTTAAGATGAACTCTTAAAATTGGAAATAATATTATGTTGCAATAGCTACTCGCATTTATATCAGATGATATTTAAATCCCACCTGATTATACTAATAATATAGCACATAACCATACGTCTATACAAACACATATAATATATAGAAAAAACAAAATTTTATGTGTTCATGCCATGTGATGCTCGAGTTCTTGGCTAGCATCACCCTTTGTAATTTCATTCTTTAATGAAATTCCCCCTTTTCTTTAAAAAAAAAATTAGGTTAAACTATACAAAATCCCCTGAACTTTTGGTCCGTTATATATAACCCCTAATATTTTAAGGTTTAAATTTAACCCCCTGACCTTTCATTTTTTTTAATTATCAACCTTCTGTTGTTAAGTGACTGTTATCTTTTTAACGGAAAATGCAACATCAAATTATGAGTTGACACATGACATTCTATATAAATTATCAATTTCATAAAATCTCCCTAAACTTTGATTAGTTATAAATAACTTCCTTGATATTTCAAAATTTAAATTTAACTCCCTTAAAATTTTGATTTACAACATTAAACATCATGTTATTACTTTTATCATTTTAATAAATTTATTAATATTTTTATTATCATTTATCAATTAAAATAATTTTTTTTGTATGGAAAAAAATAGAAGAAGAAAATTTTAAAAATATAAAAATAACATCATTTACTTATTTTCTTGGGATACTTGAGCATTGATAGTGTAAAAATGTCATCAGTTATGTTAAATATATTCTTAGGATAATTGAACATTAATAATTTAAATATTACATTTATGTTAAATGATAAATTTTTCCCTCATTAATTTTTTTATTAGTAATGCATATTTTTTCTTGAATAATAGGATTAACGTTTATTTCTATATTTTTAAATATTATTCTTATAGTTTTTGACATATAAAAGAACTATTTTAATTGACAAATGATAATAAAAATATTAATAAATTTATTAAAATGTTAAACGTATCTGCATGTAGTTTAATATTATAAATCAAAATTTTAAACAAGTTAAATTTAAATTTTAAAATGTCAGGGTTATTTGTAACTAATCAAAGTTTAGGAGTTCTCTGCAACTGTTCAAAGTTTATGGGGTTTTATGAAATTGATAATTTACACAGGATGTCATGTACTATCTCATAACCTGATGTGACATTTTCTATTAAAAAGATAACAGTCACTTAACGACAGGGGGTTAATAATTAAAAAATGAAAGGTTAGAGAGGTTAAATTTAAATTTTAAAATGTTATGGGAGTTATATGTAACTGACTTAAAGTTTATGGGGGTTTGTATAATTTAGCTAAAATATTAAACAACAAAAAGAAAATGGACTGTCATGGAATAGCATATTTTATGCTCATCCTTATGAAGAGTACATTATGTGCATCATGACTTCGAACTGTCTAAATTGATTTTGGATTGTCTAAATTTAATTTAATTTTTAAAGAATTTTAATTTTAATATCTGTATAATTTTAAAATAAAAATAGTTTTATAACAATTACTTTTAAAAAAATGAATTTATCATCTAAAAAAATTACATTTTCAAATTTGAAGTGTTAAAATTAAATTTGAATGGATTAAATCACATCAGATTTAAACGGTTTAAATTGTTGAAAATTGTGTCATAGAGATCAATAATTGTACTTTGAAAAATATTATTTAATGAATTTCTTCATTTTGTTGTCATATCATTTGCATGTTTATTGTGATCACTTTATCCTTAGATAAATCATAAAGATTGTCATAAATGTTCCTGGTCGGTTATCTATACGAGAGCAAAGATGAGATGAGACCAGTATGACTTTGATGAGATACTAAGATACAAATCAAAGTCTTAGGCACTTGTAAAAGTATAAGATGCTGAACCGACTCGCTATGAGAAAGCTGCATGAATTAAGTCATAAGCTTATCTCATGTATAACCACGTTACTATGCCCTTTAACTTGAGATCATCATGGATTTCTACATGAGAATCGCTAAACTTTGACCTAGTCAAAAGTCACCTTTGACCGGGTGAAGATAAAGGCTACAATCGAGCTTAGTGGTTTTCATGCAGAGAAATGTGAATGGTCAAGATATAATTTGTCCTCACATTAATAGAGAGATATTACTAGGCCCATCGATGAGTGAGTCTGAGAAATACATGGCCATAATACAATGAAAAAGAGTTTCCATTTCTACAGTCAAACTACTTAGGAATCAGGAAAGTAATGGTTTGGAACAGAAGGATGACATTATCCATATCTTATTATTGGCCGAAATATCGTGTAACAAAAGGGATGTGACATGGTTGTATGACATGTTACATCGTGTTAATGATCCTTATATGAATTGGGTAGTCGTAACGTCTTGTGAGAAGCCGCTCGTGACTTGTGGGCTAGTACAGTTATTGGCCCATTGTTAACTTCATTTGGGCCTACAGGGTCACACACAAGAATAGCCCAACATAAGCTATAATGTCCAGATTCATTGAATCTAAGATGTGTTAACATTCAATGAATACAATGTTTAATCTAGAGTGGACTGATTATATATATATATATATATATATATATATATATATATATATATATATGATATAAAATTCGAAAAAGGAATATATATATATATGTGTGTGTGTGTGTGTGTGTGTGTGTGTGTGTGTGTGTGTGTGTGTGTATTATGTAGTGCTAATTTTGGATTTAATTTTATTTGATAAAATTAAGTTTAATAACTAACATAGAGATATAGTATATTAGATTTAATTTATAAAGATAAATTAAATCTATTTTCATTAGCTCTTTATTTAGATTAAATATATAGGTTAAATAAAAATTGTTGGACAGATTTAATTAAACCGAATTTATTTAATTAGCTCATAAAAACAATTAAATGTTAATTGATATAATATGGATTTTAAAATTAATTAAGATTAATTTTGAAAATCCAACATAGCCCTCATTAGTTATAAAACGAAGGGCTAGAGAACTTTAGGACAGAAGAGAAATAGAGAGTCATAAGAAAACACTAGAGAAATATTGAAGGCGCTAGCACGCTGCCAGTGTTGAGTCATGTTCGTGTGGATACCAGTAGAGGGAGCTGATCTAAGTAATTAGCTCCTTAAGATCGAAAAATGTAAAACTAAAAAAGGTACGTTTCTTTCTAACTCAATTTAAACACAATTGATACATCCATATTTAAGATTAGAAAAAATTTTAAAGGTTTAATTTATTTTGTTGTGGTTTCCAATCCTAACATTAAATCACATCACAACACTCAATGTTCATCATTGTGATGAGGCGTGAATGAGAACCCATGGTCCATAGAACGGCTAAATTTCACCACACATAAGTTAGAAGCCAGAGTAACTCACGGAGCTGAAGGGAAAGAAAATCTCAAAGTCCCCATCTACTGCCACATGAAAATATGAAGTACGAAAACAACGGGAATGTATAGATAGTCTCAATTTTAAATGAGAAGGGGTATTATTAATTTATTAAATTTTTGGCGTGAAGATAATTATGATAGCTTATTTGGATACACATTGTAAAATTGATGGTTTTGCAACTTAAGGGATAAAATTAAACTACCCTCATATGATTATTTTGGTTAAAACTAAAATTTTGATCAAATTCAACGGATTTTAATTTCAAATGGTATCAAGCAGCATTGGCACCATTTCTAGCAGTTGTGGGAGTGCCTCTGAAGTATCATACTTGACAAAGGAAAATGGACATCTTTCTTTTTGCCCCCTTCAAAATAGACATCTTTCATCTTGTAGAATAAGGTGCTATCCCTTTTTTTAAGTAATTTATGTGAGTTGAATTCAATTTTTCCATCTATATGCCCAAATTTCAACCCTAAATATTAAAAGGAAAATTGTTCAAAAATATCTAATTAAAAATTTATTTGTTAAATGGGACCTTCGCGTGCAAACAATCTTCTCACATGCAAAAATCTTCTTTTGTATTCAAAAAATCTTTCATATGTTTAATATATTTTTTCTATGTAAATCTTCCCTAAATCTCATTTAGTAAATAAGTTTTCAATGAGGTCTTTATAATCATTTCTCCATAAATTAAATCCCCCGCCTCCTTGAACTTGACCAACAACAACAACAACACCAGCAGCAGCAGAAGACAGATTTTGCTTTATCTTAAGATCCAAATTAAAATGCAATTATGTATTATTGCAAATCATGCCAATTAAGTACGAGTACATACATAGTATAATTGTCTTTTATTTAAGAGGATTACATTCTATCTGCCCACACAGCTTGAGACTTAATCAACACCTGCGGAACAAAATCACAGAAAAACCAATGAGAATCAATATATTATAAAATCTGAGTATGTATGTTAACTTAATTGTTATATATAGAGAGATTACTTTGGAAGTATGTTCCAGAGAACATACGTATAAAAGAGAGAATAAAATGAAGAGAAGAATATAAACCTAAGCGGTGTGGTGGGAGAATGAGGTTGGAAGAGGAATATGGGAAGGAGGCTGGAGATTGCAGTGACCAGAGCACATAGAAAAACATTTGGGAATTGGGATTTCCTGTCCAACACAAACACCCATACACCCCTCCATGCACTCATGTCCTGACATTACCTCACTTTCTGATGCTATAACCACTACCTGTTGCACCAAAACCATCACCACTATTAACCTTATTATCACCTTCATCCCCTCCTAATAGTTACTGATCTCTCTGTCTCTCTCTCTCTCTCTCTATATATATATATATATATATATATATATATATATATATATTTGCTGTGTACAAGCTCTTTTGATCTCTTGTTTCTCACTTCAGAATCGGTTATATATAGGCTCATGCGTATGGAAATGAATTACTAATACATGTATATATATATTAGATTCTTCTAGAAACATTTTTTGAGGAGGAGAGAATATTGAAGGGGAGAAAGATCTTGGATCTGGATCCCCTCGAAGCTCAAAGGGAGGTTCTTAATTACTACTTTTTATTCAATAATCAATTTTAACTGTTTTGTTAGATTTTGATTTTAATGCATGAGGATTATTTTCTTTAATTAAAGAAGACACGATTATAAGTTCAATTTGAGAAAAAAATTTGGTCCGTCACTTTCAAAGTAATAAATGAATGTGTTAAAATTTTACATTAATAAATGTGAGAATTGAGAATAAATTTTATAGGTAGAGAAAGAAAAAAGAGATGAAAAAATACCCATTCATCAATGAGGGAAAAATTGTAAAAAAAATTATTAAATTGATCCATATTTATTGAGTTAACTAACTTTTTTTTATATGTAAAAATTAGGTAATTTGAACTTATAAATAAGATAAGAGTAGTATGTGAATTTCATAAGAACTTTTTGGTTCAATACGTCAAATTATTATTAATATTGATGAATTTAATTTCAATTATTTCAATTTAAAATATATTTCAACTAAATAATTTTCATTTTTATATTTTAATTATTTAATTATACACTTTAACTAGCTATTTATCAATAAACATAAATTCTTACGAGTTCACAATTTGAGTTCACATCTCTATCCCTAGTTTGTTTAGACTCATGAGATTGACAATCTTACTCAAATCCAAATTAGAATGTAATTTTTTTAAAAAATTGTGTTTGTATTGCAGTTATAACCTGTGTAGATTAGATTTTTTAACAATTTAAATTTATTTGTTTACGTTTAAAATAATAGTTTTATAAAATGTGAAATATGAACCATCTATTTTTTTAATCTAAGTGTGAAGATAGGATTCTAAGAAAAAAATGAGACAAAGAATTCTGAAAGAACTTAAACCCTGAAACTTAATCAACATATGTGGAATTACAAGGGGGCAATGAGAGGAATCAATATATTATAAGGCCCTTTTGTTTTATGGTAATTAGTTTTTTCAATGTAGAACTCATCACAATAGCACCAAAGGACTAGCCTATGGGAGAACAAGAGACCATTGCAACATATATACAAGTCTTTAAGAGAACTATGTCCTAAATGCTAGTTGTTAGTTGGCAAAAAAAAAAAAAAAAAGCTAGGTGTTAAAATTAGGGTGCCCAAAATCTTATAAAGCCATTACTTCAAGATAACATTGGATATAGGCATGATATATTTATACATAAATTGAATTAAATGAAAAGAAGTTATACATACCTAGTGATGTTGGAACTGCAGGAAGGAAGATCAAGCCCAAGCGAGAGAGCAATTATGCATTTTTGGTATGATCTGTGAGGAGTTGATGTTGTCGAGGTGGGTGTGAACACTTATGAGTGCACTTATCATAACACACTTTCAGAGGATTTCCTTGTCCAACACAAAAGCCCAAACAACCCTCAAGACACTCATGTCCTGACATTATTGCTTCACATTGTGGTGCTATCATCACCATTTGTAATACCAAAACCATCACCATTATTGACTTTATCACCTTCTCCATTTCTTTTTCTCTTCTCCACAACAATATATTATATGCTGTCTACAAACTCTTTTGATATCTCTTGTCTACAACAATATATATAACGTAATGTGATGGTGTGCCTTTTATGGTAATGAATCATAGATCATATCTCTTTTAATTATTACATTCATCTGTATCTGGTTATGATAAATCAATTCATCAAACATTTATATTAAGGTTATCAAACTTACGAGTTTATACAAACTCGTGAAAAGAATGTAAACTCGATGGTGAATTTAAATGGTAAACTTGTAAGAGTTTTTTTTACTTTTATTAATAAACAAGTGTTAAAAATGTATAATTAAATGATAAAAATATAAAACATGACAATAATTTGGTTTAGATTTATTTTAAATATAAAAAATTAAAATTAAATTCATCAACACTAATAATATATTATACTTACTTCTATGAAGTTTATATATATATATATAAAGACACTGAACATTATCAAAATATATTTATTTCAGATTATTAATATATGTTTTTTGGTTTTCAATGAGATTATTAATTTGTATAATGATATTCAATAAAATAGTGTCTTCCGGGTAAAAATCAATACTAATACATTTTGAATCAATGGCTTCACAAATAATAAATTATTGAAATAATGCAGGCTAAAAAGGTTATTGAAATAAAGAAGAAATGAAAATAAAATCAAAATTCGTAACCAGATACATGGGCCCGCATATCATGCAAAGTTCGGAGTCCAAATCTCAAGCCCAGCCCGATAACTGTGAATCATAGATCTCAATGAAGGCTTCGATGGAAGTCATGGAACATCACATGAATAGTTTTATATCATGGCCAGCTTTGTATCAAGTTCCTGGGTCCAACTTTGAAGACTTTAAAGAAAACACGTATCTGAGATGGGAAGTAGTTTCACTTATATTACATTTTTGAATTCTGAAAAATGCATTTATAAGAAAAAAGATGAAAACCATTTAAGTTTTAGACCTCAAAAGTGATTAGGGATAAGGTTCATTTTTGTTCTGGAAGTAACTACCAAAGAGTGTTGTATCCTGAAATTTTTAAGAATAATTTTATCCCGAAAATAAAAAAAATAATTTTATCTTGAAAGTAATAAAAATATAACAATTTTATCGTTATTGTTTGTCAATATTAATTTTGACCATTAAATGACACATGACACTCCATATGTCACTCAATAAGCCACATTATCACTTAATATTACATTTGGAATAATTAAAAAAAAAGGCACACTCTCATCACAGAAAAATAAAAAATTGCTTCATCAAAAAATAAACCATGGAAATCATATCAATAAATACCAATGAACTCCATAATCCCATCTTTTCTTCTCTAGAAGTTATTCACGCTCTCTTGCCAGTCACTTCCAACCCGTCAACAAGTATGAAGTTCTTTGAAATTCGATTCTTCCCAAAAGAAGTATAAAGAACATGAAATTGCTTATTCAATTTCCTTATTCAATGCGATTCAAAGCCTCTAATACTGCAGATTTCATTTGGAATGGTGTAGATTTTACAAAGAAGAAAAAAAGAGGGATAATATCAAAAAAGTAAGAGGAGCACACTATTAGAAAAAAAAGTTTTTTAGACCTGTCAGAAATGGCTATTTAGACTGGCTTAAGGTTAGATCTTATATGGAGTAATTTAAAAAGTCTGACACATTTAGGATAAATAATAAACAACTGGTTTAAAAAATAAAATTAAAAATCAGAAAAATTAGAAAAATCCAATTTTCAAAATCGTGGTGAAGCAATTTGGATATCTAGATTTTTCTTATTTTCTTAATTTTATTTTTTAGAATAGCTTCTTCTGTGAAGATTTTGAGATATAGATAAAATATTATAAAATTGCAAAATAGAAGCTACAATTTTAAAGGATTTCATAATAAAATCTATATCTCAATAAAATAGTATAAGATACATTTGAAAATATTAAATAAAAAATATATATATATAATAAAATCGCAACAAACCATTTAACAATAAAAATAGCAGAAGTATAACAGCCTCCTTTATTCATGTGTAATTAGTTATTTCAAACAACTTATTAAAATGTTAAATACTACTATAGTAGAAAGAGAGGAAAATAATCACAACAGTCTGCCATAATAGAAAAGATTTGACCAAACATTTAAAGAATGACGACGGTAGTAAAAAAAAATAGTTTATCATAATTAATAAGTATTTAACATCTGGTTCAAAATCACATATCAATCAACAGTATGATAACTTGGCCTTAGGCAAACGAAGCCCAATAACACAATTTACCAATAAGCTTTATATCATTTTTCACAACTATAATCTCATCAATCATAATTCATAACTTTCCTGAATAACTCTATTTTCCTGTAGAATCATAATTTTCTCAAAAGTTACACAAAATTGGATCCACAATCAAAATAATGGTTTGGAACCTATGGTCTCATACCTCCTTTATTTGCACTCCATCATAGTATAGAATAATAAAATAGTGTTACAAATCTTAAAACAATTTCATAAGTTATATCAGAGTATGAATAAGCCATAGGTGGCAATTAGAATCGGTAATACGGGCTCAACCAGCGAGCCCGCGGGTTAGGACAGGGTTAGGGTTGGGAAAATCCTAACCCGTAAAAATGCGGGCCGCACAGGCTCGCACCGTGTGGCCCGCGGGTTGGTCCGCAATATATATATTTATATATATATATATATATATATATATATATATATATATATATATAATAATTTTACAAAACCTATAATTTGTCCCTTCCCATTTTGGTACCTCTCAATCCAAATAGAAAAAATCTTAACATTTTCACTTCTTTTTTAAATAAAATTATTATATATTGGTTGTTTGAGGATAATTTTATGTTTTTTATGTATAAAATTTGATAGATTTAATAACTTTATCTAATGAATTATGGATTATATTTTTAAATGTTTATAAGGGGAATAATTGTTGTTAGGAAGATAAATTTAATAACTCACATATATGTATATCGTATTTTCGGCCGTCTTAAAAAAATATAAAAATTATTTTTTTTAAATACGGGCCCGCGGGCTGGCCCGCAACCCGCACACTGCGGGTTAGGGTTGGCATTTTGCCAGCCCGTAAAAGTGCGGGCCGCACGAGCCCGCACCATGCGGCCCGCGGGTTGATGCAGGCCAACTCGCAACCCCCGGGTTGGCCCGTATTACCGGCTCTAGTGGCAATATACAAAGTCAATATATAATTAACAAACAAATGAGGATTTTACAAGGTGCAGTAGCCAACATAAACCTCAAGTACCTTCCCTGAATGTATCTCATAAGGAACTTTGCCTAAAAAATAATAATTAACTACGGGGTAAGTCATATAGATCTAGTAACTACAATTCTATTTTAACAAGTATGCATGGAATGATTACAAGATAGTTAAGTGAGCAAGATATACGTTTATATAACAAAGTCTATATAGTTTTCCAATAATATTAATAGTTCAAGAGAATCATTCAAAATGCATAGAATTCCCTCAACACTCCTTATAACAGCTAACAAAACCCATGGGCTACAAAACATAATAGGATTAGTCTCTTTGACAAGACTGCACCAAGCTCTTCAATAATGAGATGTAGCCCAGTCAAAGGCTACAAAACTCATATCAAACCATGGATTCCCTTTCCGTCGAATATGGAAATGTGTCACATGTCCCTTGAGCTGGCCTTTAACCCAACAAAAAGAAAGGGTAATACCAAGGGCCCTGAAAATATTAAAGCCAGCCACTGAATCCCAAGTTGTGGCTATACCATGTGGTATAATAACATCAAACCTCTAATAACCACAACTACGTATAAACCAACACAACCCGATACGCATTCCAACAATTCAACATCACAAATCTAATATCATCATGTTTTTCTCATAATCAATACTCAAAGCCTTGCATTATTAATCATTCAAATAAACCACTTGTAAGATCATCTCTTTGCTTCCATAATATTATCTATTCTCTCTCAAAAACTAATTACAATAGAGATAAAATTTCACAAACTATTAAATATTATAATATTCAATCCATGATACGATGATTCAAAGTATGCAGTCAAATCAGAGTTTACAGGATGTAGGCCATATGAGTGACAATATACATCAATTCAACACATAATAACCACAAGAGGCCATAGAGATATATCTATGACTCAGGAGCTCCTCTCGACATTCCAGCACGGAAACTATCACATGAAAAAAATGTTAAATCGACGGGGTGAGACAAAAGCCTTAGTAACCATATTTCCAACTCATTACACATGTTGACATGTGTTCATGAGGTGCCAAGTGGAACAGTGTATATGATAAAATATTAAAAATTTAATATCATTGTTTTGTACACAAATCTCATATAAGAAGTTATATAATATTATATCTCAAATCTCATATCACAATTCCCAAGTGCCTCCTATCAATCCAACTGAACCGTCTTATTTCCGCCAACTAGACCCATGGGCTAAGTTACTATCCATGTTACTGGCCACTCAAAGAGCTCTCTGGTCACATGATGATGATTGACCAAAATCCACAAAGCATGTTTCTAGACTATGGGTCTTTCCCCTCATTGAACTAGTGGGGTGTCGCATCCCCTCATTGAATTGGTGGGGCAGTCCCTGATTGAACTGGTATGATAATAGAAAGCCAATCATCTTGCACCAATGTAGGCTATACCACGTGATAAAAATAACTTTCTTCATCTCAACCCAGACCAAACAACCCAATATGTATCAATAAATAGCTCAATAGGAATTTCGCAAGATTTTCATATTCATATGAGGATATTCAAAATATACAAATATATCTTACAATTTAAATCACAAGGTTCCACAAAGCAAGTTTATAACAAAATACTCATCAATAATACTCATTGAAATAATCCATAAATATCAATATATGATTTTAAATCTCATAATCATTTTACAAAATATTCACAAACCCACACCAACACACAGAATAAGTGGAAAGTGGTTACCTCTCACCAAAGCTAATTATTATCACATTGTTCCAAATCCAAGAGCTCAAACACACGCGAAAATCAATCTATCACAATCAATTTACTATCCGTTAATAATTTTCCAAAAATAAAAATTATAAATTATTTACAAATTCTAATAATAATATACTATAAAAACTGAAAATAAAAATTTAGGGTTTAAATTAAAAAATGACCGTTTAGTTCTTCAAATTTTATAAATGACAGTTTAATTCTCCTAATTTTATAAATGACAGTTTAGCCTCCAAATTTCATAAATAACAGTTTAGTTCTATGAATTTTATAAATAACATTTTAGTCCTAAGATTTTCATAAATAACAGTTTAGTCCTATGAATTTCATAAATGAGAATTTGTTTAGACTTACAAATTTCAGAAGTAACAATTTAGTCCTTCAGATTTTAAAAACTATACCAACTAAAATTTCAATAATATCTTCATTAACTTAAATAAATTATTTAATCTAAATTTAATCGGTTTAAAAGTCAAAAATAACATTATTTATAAATTGATTATATAAAAAATTCATTATAAAATCTTATATTAACTAAATAACAAAAATAAACTGATTAAAATTAACTATTAGTTATCATCTATATTCTTATAGTCATATACTGATAAAACTCAAACTTGCCCAAAATTATAATCTTAAAATATTCTCTAATCAGTACAAAATTAATATCATACGAAAGAGAAAATTATTTATAAAATATTTCATAAAATAATTTTTATAATTAAAAGAGGTTTTGAGTACCATATTGATCCCGAAGAATAAAAAATACTCATATCAAAGCTTTACCTGTCACCTTATTGCACAACACTTCACGCAGATTTGCTGCGTGAAGTGTGTGAGGAGAGGAGGTATTTATAATACATCCTCCTGCCTCCTTTCTATTTTTTATTTTATTTTATTTTTATTTTAATTAATAATAGTATAACGTGAGAATATTGGGGGTGCCACCTGCCCCTCCCACGTTTCTTTTTTTAAAATAATATTTTAATAATATATTATATTATAAAATAAAATTTAATTATTTAATTAATTTTTTAGTCTTAAAAATTACCTACTAAAAATTATAATTATCTCTAAATTATAATTATATCTTAAAAAAATAAAAATAAAAATAAGGATGTTACACCATTCAAGCCCACTTAACTAACTAGTTTACTAAAAATATTATTCATACTATCATTGTACATTTTATATATATATAATATTACATATTTGTAGCATTTATAAATACCAACATACACTTGTAATCCCTTCTAAGCATAGAAGATAAATTGGAAAATGGTTACCGCAAATTCGACACAAGAACTAAAATTGAGAGAATTCAAGTCCAACAAGCTAAATTCAAATTCACTCTACAATAAATATATAATTAGATGTTAATAAAATTAATAATAATTGCTAACTAATACAATAGTAACTAGCAATTAAACTCCCATAATTGGCTCTTTAATCTCCTTAGAAGAATAATAACAATTTATGTATTCCTCAAATTATAATTTCAAATCACAAATCTTAAAATTTCTTAACTCTGTTTTATTCAATAAAATATTTAACAACAATAATTTCCTCTACAACCATTATCCTTAACATCCTAGACCAATTAAATCTCTTTTCTAATTTATATAAGTATAATCTAATTATTAAACAACTCTTCAAACTTCCACATAATTAAAATCATATCAAACTTTAACTCAAATATTAAATCATAACCTATAATTTTATATAACTCAAAATCTATAAAACTAAACTGATTAAAACTTCGATAATACCTCCAATAACCTAAATAAATTATTTAAACTAAATTCAATCGACAAAAATATCATATAGAAACTAATTTATGACCTTTTTATAAAAAATGATTATACAATCATAAAACAACCAAATAATAAATTTAAAATAATTAAAATTAAATATTAATTATTCTCTACATATCTATAGTTATCTTTTGTTAAAACTCAAAATTCTCCCAAAATTCTAATTAATCAACATAATATTACTCTTATTAGAAAGAGGAAAAATACAAGAAATAACTTTTATAAAGGAAATTTTTTGAAAATAAGTGATTTTGATTATCTAAATTACTCTCTCTGGTCCTATTTATAAGCAATTTTATGTCTCATAAGGTTGGTCCTTTTTATAAGTAACTTTTATTTTGTGTCTAAAAATGTAAGCTTTTTTGGGTTCTATTTAACCCTTATTAAATATATATTATTTATAATTAATTATCAAACACACCAAGAGTTATATTTAGGGGGGAGAGAGAGAACTCATTAGGTGAATGGAGTCAATAAAGCATTGGGAAAACATATTTTACTATCTCTTATACTTTTTATACATTATCTCATTGTTTTCATAAATAAGGGCATATATGAAAAAAATGACATTTTTTACACGCTTATTACTTTTAACTACCAGTTTGTTTTGCGCAATCAACGAGAAAGTTGCTTATAAATAGAGTCGGATGAGTATATAACAATAGTATTGTATAATTTCTCTCTGTGTATGGCTTTATGCTATAGAAGGTCTTGTGATCTCCTTGACTACTCATCGTAGGATGGTTTATATAGAGGTAAATATGTGGAAGAGTTTTATCTCGATTTATATAAATTAGACTTATGTATAAATATAAGCCTAACCAAACGTCCTCTGGTTACATATGCCATGGTTCACTTGTATAAAATGAATTAATGAATCAGATTCTTCTAGATTGATCTCAGGAGAGGTGGTTTTTATTTTGGCAAAAGTATGTGTCTTTAGTCTTTTTAGCTTTACATAATGTTTTATTTTATTTCCTTAATTTTACAAACTGTCTTTTCAATCCTCTAGCTTTTATATATATATATATATATCATGTCCTTTAACTTTAATATTATTTGTTTCATTTCATCATCAAAAAATATACTAATATTGAAATTTTTAATGCCGACAAAACATTTACCAATACTAACTTCTTAAGTTTAATTTCTATGAAATAATAATGATTAACAAAAAATCATGATGATTTGAGACTATGGGTTAAAAAAATGAAAATATATTTTATACAATTAACGGGTCAAACTAAAATTTATCGTTTACTTTTGTTGGCATAGTTTTATCTTTTATTACTTAATTCAAAAGATATCTTTTTCTTAGATTGGTATTAGAGTAACAAGGAAAGAAAAATCCTTGGTAATCATCTAACTCATAAAATCCTTCCTTAGATTTTGACTTTGTGGTGTCAAAAGAAAAATGCAAATTCATAAGGGGGAAGAAAAATCTTGGATTTAATTAGATCCCCTCATCAAAAGAATCTTCCTTTATTATTTAATCATCAAATTTTAAATACTTTAGATTTTGATTGAAAAGGATCCATTTTTTCATTTTTTTAATGGATCAGATTTTGATTTTAAGGATGAATATAACAGCTAATGTCTAGCATTTGATTTTTTTCTTAATTTAGACTTTTTACTCTTTTATTTCAATAACGTTTGCTTCTAAGTTTTAATCGTGCTTGGGCATGGAGTTAGCGTTGGACTAAATCAAATCGAAGAGCTGTTTTTTTGGACTGAAAATAGCTATGGTTTAATTCTTCATTTTTCATACAATGGTTTAATTCTGCATACTTTTTTCATTAAATTTTAAATGGCTCTAATTTTTTATTTTTAGAATTTTAATATCTTAACAGTATTAAATTTTATAATCCATATAAATTTAAGATGATCTCTTAAATTGAGAATAATGTAATAGCTACTCTCTCTTCTAAACAGGCAATTTTTATTAAACATAAAATAAAATGTTACATTAAAAAAAAAAAGCCACCATCAGATTCAAGAAGAGATGGTGCGGAAGGGAGGCCCATACACAAAACAAATTTTTTTTTATGAAGTGTAATTATGCACTCCTGATGAAAATGTATATGCCACAGAGTGCCTTGATAATATATATATATATATATATATATATATATATATATATATATATTGTAAAAGATAAAACAAACTCCAAGGGACATTCTTTGTCTTAGTAATAATTTTTATATGTGATTGCTTAATAAGCTTACAATAGATAGGAAAACTATTCGGAAAGTGTAATTGATAGAGTTTGTAATTATGTACTCATGAGTTTAAGGATGAATGTCATGGCATCTGATAGAGTTTGTAGCTACAAGTGTAAAATTCCAAGTCTAATTGGTGGAGTAAATATCTATTTATGAAAGGCCACATGATCAAAATATATCCTAACTATCATGTTATATTGCCATTTTCTTGATTTCTTGATACTAAAGAAAGATGACATCCCACTGAACAAAGGAGCTGTAGTTCCCAGAGAATGATGACTTCTTTCATTCTTTGATATTTGTTCTTCAATTATCTGGAACAAAACATGAAATTAAAGCAAAAACATTAATATAAAAGAAAAATAAAAATATAACAAATAATTGGGTCTGTTCACAAAAAAAATTAGGGGGGGGGGCTAAGAGACCCGTTTCTACCATGGGGTTCAATTCCCATACACATGCAATAAGCATACAAGCATCAAATCAACAACAACTTTTCTCACATGCATGACAACTTTATTGATCAACGATTAGCAAGTATTTTTATTATCTTTTTTTAAACTTAAAAGTATATCTTAAACTTAAAGATGTTATGGAATAGCGGTTGGAACTTCCAATCGTGTTTTTTAATTGTGATTTACGGTATACGAGGTAACTTTTACGGTCTATAAAGTAGCTTTTACAGTCTACGAGTTAAATATGTGGATGAGTTTTATCTCAATTTACATAAATCGGGATTATGCATAAATATAAGCCCAATCAAACATCATCTATATAAACCTCTGCGATCCAACCCACTTCCAAGAGACAAGCAAAAGCCCAAGTCTCCTTATGAGCCTACCAGGGCACCACCCTGCAAAATATCTCAGCACAAGACATGAATCACGATAGGGCAGCTAAAGTGGAAGCGCATACAGCAAGACCCATAAATATCCGCCCTCAACTGCGTATGATAATATCCAAATTCCTAAAATTATATCAAAAGAAAATAGACTATGTCATGGAAAGGCTGGATTTCACTACATAAAATTGAGATTAAGAATTTGAGTCCAATTTTAAATGAGAAAGGGTGTTATTTATATTTTATTAATTTTAGGAGTCATAATAATTAGAGTTTTTTTTTGTAGTTACATGTTTCTACCATAGTTATTAAAACATACAGGATGGTTTGAGTTAGAAATTGGCGAATCGATCATATGATTGGTCTAGTCCGGTCAGTTTGACCGGTTCAACATTTTTTATTTAAAAATAATTTTTTTATTTTTATTTTATTTATAATTTTATATTAATCGTCACTTCCTTACTAGTTTAATTTCGGGTTAGTTTTGATTTAACTCTAATTTAACTCACTGACTCTTGACTCACTACCTTGATTGTTTTAATAGCTGGTCCGGGTTTAATATACTTAGTTTCTACTTTCAAAACTTAATGCAAAAGGTTTTTGTATTTTTCAATAAATATAATTTTCAGAATTTAAATTTATATTCTCTTTACCGTGGGAAAAGGCCTCTTACCACCCGCAACAAAAAAACTCTTATTGGTCATAATAATTAGAGTAAAACTTATTTCGTAATAGCACGTAGAATTGATATTGCAGCCTATCGGACTAATTAGTTCTTATTTTGGTCAAAGTCAAGTTTTGACTAAATTGGATAAATTTTCAAACACACTGAATTACTATACCATTATTGACAACAAATGCTACCGTTTTCTTTCGGGTTACTGTATATCATTTTGGTTTTATTTAGAAAAAAATAGAAAAATACCACATGAATTAATAAGTCTACAAAAAATCTCTTAAACATGTAAAATGATATATAAGTGAAAGGGTAGGAATACGAATTTTTTAAGTTTAAGTGTTTTTACAAAATTCATACCCACATAACATAAACCCCAATTTTCTCTCTCTCTTCACAAGCTCTCTTTGATGGTGAAGATGATGAAGAAGAATGAATAGGAACCGCTTTCCTTCTCTTCTCTACATGCTCGTAGAACTAACTCATCGCTTCAATAGTTCAGATTTAAAATTGGTTCCTTTAAAATAGGTCAGATATCTCCCCCTCAAAATTCAAGCTTCTCTCTCATCTTTCATCTTTTTCTCCCCCCTTTGCTCTCTCTCTCTCTCTCTCTAAATAAAAGATTCAGTCTACCTCTGTTTGAATCAAAGGGCATAGTTTGGGATTACGTTTTTGTGGTGGATTATATGACTCAACTAGGAAAGGAAGATGAATTTGGAAATGAGAATGAGAAGAGTGAAGTAATGGATCATCGTGAAGCTGATATTGTTGGTGGAAAAAATAAGAATGAAGTTGAATTGATGACCTAAGACAATTGCTTAGTTTCTATATAATTGCATCTGCATGATTTCAAAAGTTCTAAATGTTCACTTTATATGTATTGTAGTTGTTGTCATACAAAATATGGTATTTTATAAATATCAATACTATACTTATTATTACAATTACTACTTTTGTTAATATTGACAATTTATTATAAGTAATGTATATGGGAATGTCATGTTCTCTGGGGTGGATGACTTGTATGCAATAGGTGTATGTGGAATGAGTAATGTTCACAAACTATTTGATTATTTGCATGATAGTTGCTGTCATAAACATTTTTGGTTTTTTGTCAATGACATCAATACACTTGTCATTACTATTACTAAACTTGTCAATACTATTAACAAAATTAGTCAATGCATTAACTCATTTTATCAGTATCTAACAATTTTGTCAAAACCATTACAATTTTTGTTAAAATTATTACTGTTTTATTCAATTTCATTATTAAATTGGACATAACCAAAAAATTTTGACCAATCCTTTCACACATTTTGGCAAAACCATTACGAATTTTGTCAAAATCATTAATGTTTTAGTTAATCCTATATTCAATTGATTATAGCCCAAAACTCTTGGCTAATCATTTCACACATTTTATCAGTTCTTATTGATTTTGTTAAAACTATTACGAATTTTGTCAAAACCATTACTGTTTTAGTTAATCTTATTAGTTATTACTCAATTGGTCACAACCCATAACTCTTGGCCAATAATTTCACACATTTTGTCAGTACTTGTTCATTTTGTTAAAACTATCACGATTTTTTTAAAAAAAATGTTACCGTTTTAATCAATTTTATTACTTAATTGGTCTTTAAGTGAGTTTTAAGGGCATTTTGGTCTTTAAGACAAAACATGAAAAATTCATATTCCAACCCCATCCCTTCTCTGTCCTTTGCAAGTTTTAATAGGTTTTTTTGGGTTTTAAAAATTGAAGTGGTATTTAAATATCTTTTTCCCTTTTATTTATAAGTCTATTTTAACAAAAAAAATTTGTTTCTTATTATAAGTCCAATTTCATATTAATAATTGCGCTTTTTACAATTTTGTCCATATTATTTGTAATAAACAGAAAGATTTTGTTCATATTGACTCATAGAACCAATCACAAATAAGGACAAAATTGAAAATTTAGTCTATAATTAATGAGTTAACTAACTTTTCTTAATATGTGTGAGAGTTGGTTAATTTCAAGGAATAAAAAACTGGACATGGCAATGAACCGGTCACGGCACATGTTCAAGGGTCAATGAGTCAACCGAGGTCTAACCGATGGTTGGATCGACCATATTAAAATATTATAATTTATTAGTGGTAATATATATATATATATATATATATATATATATATATATATATATAAACTTCTATAGATAAAAATGAAGATCTATAGATTTTTTAAAAAAAACTATTAGTATTAGTTATGATGCCTATACTTATGTAATGATATTTCCTTTCATTTAATTATTATATCCTTTTAAATAATTTTTTTAATTATCTTTTTTTTCTAGATTTTACCTTTCTTTACCTACGTTTCTCTTCATCTTAGTCTTCAACCTTTCATTTTTCCTTCAAAAATAGCGTGAGATATTGCCTAGAAGAATAAAAAAATGTAACCGGTCCAACCAGTTGAACCACTTGTTTTCCTGATTTTAACCGATCCACGGTCTAATGGGTGAACCAGACTGGACAACTGACCGGTTCACCGGTTGAACGGGTCAGTCCGGTCCAATTTTTTATTCCATGATTAATTTATACTTATAAATAGAACCATGATTAATTTATACTTATAAATTTAATTTTTGCATGTATTTCCCCAAATTCAAATCAAATCCCACGAATACTTGAACTTGCTGACGGGCAACAATAAATTTTGATAAGAATATCAAGTTGACAAGTTTAATTAAATTTATAATGATGACATAAACTTAGATTATGAATTCAGATGTAAATTCATAACTAATAAATAAATAGTTATTAAAAATATATATTTAAATAATATAATTAAAAATATAAAATATTAACAATTTAATTTAAATATATTTTAAATCCAAATAATTAAATTAAAACCATCAATATTCATGATTTATCATAATAAACATAAAAATATCTAAACAAAACAAAAAATAATGTTGTATTAAGAAGAATATTCATGATTTATCTATGAAATTTATATAAGAAGCTGTTAAACATAATCAAAACAAACAAATAATTATAAATTTAACAAAATATCATAATGTTGGATTATCAACATCTCCATTGTCTTCAAAGTCTTTACCTTTTTCCATTAAAAATTATAATCTCCACTTGCCCCACCCTCTGATTATCATTATCATTATAATTTTCTCTAATGTGGTCAACATTTAGTTTAACATCAAATGTTGGATTAAAAATGTTCTCATTAAGAGTAAGCTAATATGATTTTCTAAATTAACTATAAACTTAACTACGCGACGCACGAATTCAACTAAGATTATGGCTAATACAAGTTTAAAAATAAATTAACAAGATTTTTTAAGTTAAAAGCACATAAACGATAAACTTAAAAAAATCAGTTCACAAGTTTCAAAGCAACAAGGAACTTTTTGATTTGTTAATATCTAAATCAAAATGAAATTTAATTTAATTTGTTCATAATTCATTTCAAATCATGCATGTCAAATGCTAATACAACATACCACGTATGGTTAAGTGTCTTCATTTTGGAGAATTGGAATGTTGTGTGCTGAGTTGTTGTCTTGCTGATATTTGTTGGGGTAGGCATTTGTGGAAGCAGGTATCAAAGACACTTATCTTCAGGATTTCCATGTCCCACGCAAGAACGCACACAGTTCAAAAGACAGTGTACACACTGGGTGACGCAGGAATCTTGACACTCATCCAGAGTACGTCCACGTGCCACGCAAGCATGCACACATTTCTCAAAACACTATGTGCCACGCAAGAACGCCCACAATTTTGAAAACACCCGCCTGTTTTATTTTCTTCACATTTTGATGCTATCGATCATCATCACCACTTGTAACACCAAATCCATCACTATTATTGACCTTATCACCTTCTTCATCCCCCCCCCCCCAATTGTTACAAGCTCTTTTGAGTTGATCTCTTGTCTCATCGTTCACTTTAGAATCATTTATAAAGCTTGTTTGGTATAATTTTTAAAAATTTTATAAGTATTTTTTTATATAAATCGAGATAAAAATAATCTCATATACTTATCTTATATACCGTAAATTATAATTAAATATACTTTTATGCAACTGAATAACAGATTGAATAACATATAGGGCAGAAGAGTTTATTTGTAACATTTATTATTACAGAATTTATTTATTACATTCATAGCATATATACCAAGTCAACCACCCACACATTTAATAGTATTTATTATTTCAGAATTCTAAGATTGCGGTTTATAATACTCTATTCGTTCTATTTATAAGATACTTTTATTTTATTTTTATTTTTTTTATAAGAGTCCAACAATAGTTTTTTGAATATTTACTGAGTTTTTTTAATTTTTACCCCTCATTTATAGCATTAATTAAAATTTTAATGATACTTATATTTACTTTATTTCTCTCTCTTACTTGCCTCACATAAATAAGGGCACACTTGGAAAATAAAATTTATTTTAAATATACTTATTATTTTTAATTAATTTTAACCGCTTTCTTAAAGCGCACAATTTGACTATTGAACTCTTATAAATAGGATCAGAGGGAGTATTTCACATAAACTAAAAAAATCTTTAAATTTCATTTTCTTTGCCTTAAATTTCAACAACTTTTTAACTTTACCTCTATTTAATATACATTATGCCTCATCATAATAAAGTCAATATAATAATAAATGAATGATAAAATTGTCCATTTAAATGAAAAATTTCTCTATTTGCCCTGTTTACTAAAAATTTTCTTCTCTCTCTATCCTATAAATAGGATCAAAGGAGTATATTCTCCTGATCTTATCTATAAGGTACTTTTAGTATTTTCACATGGATAGAGAAAAAACTTCATTAATTCTTCCATAAAATTATATTCAACAATTTTTCAACTTTACACCCTATTTAATATATATCATACCCTTAAATTTGCTTTGTCAGCTGCACAGTTATCATTTGGAAAGAGGTTGAAGCTGTGGGTAGGAGAAGCAAAGAGGTCGAAGAGTGGAAGAAGAGGAAGGCATATTTATTTGCAGTGATTTGTCGTGATGGTTTATTTTATTTTAATAATATAAAAATATTATATTAAAAAAATTAAAACTTAAATTTGCTTTGTCAGCTGCAGCTATCACTTGAGTTTATTGCATCAGCATTTTCGGTTAGCAATATTAATGATGTTAGGATTATATACTACTACAAGATATAGATTTAGCGACGCTAATCTTATGACACTTCTTCAAATAAGTGCCGGAGGAGACTTCTATTTTTTTTAAAAAAAAACATGTGACAGCTATGACACTTAACCATGAAAGCGTTATAGCTTCCTAATACCTTGTATGGTGCTTGCCTAAGGTTGTAATTTTTTTTCCTTAAAAAAAACCGATTGTAAGTCTCAAATATCACCTCATAATAAAAGCTACTATTGTTTGTAGAGGAATATAAATCCATTTGTAAGTTTTTTTTTATACAAAAGCTTTCTTTGATTAACACTATAGTTTTCTTTTCTTTTTTTAAGTTTAAAATCTGCCATAAATTTTAGATTATATTTTTATGTGTGCTTATAATTTTTTTTCCAATTATTTTCTCAAAATTACAACTCTCTCTAGTTAAACTTCCTATACATTGTAAGTTTTTAATTTTTAAGCTTACAAATATAATTTTATTAATTGTTACTTATTTAATTTTCTCAATATCTTTTATATTTAATTTATTACATAAAATTATTTTTTTAAAAAAATACTTCCTATGAGAGTGCCATAGAAAGTGGTATTAAAAATAAAATAAAATTATCACTTCTTATGGCGATTCCTAAAGAAGGGCTGCACACTTCTTATGACCCTTCCTTAGAAAGCGCCATAGAAAGTGTCATTTAAAAAAAATCACCAGGAGATGGTGTGATATATACTGGATAATATGTTCATCTTTATCTACTTTTGTTGAAGCTTATTTGAGTTTTTGTCCTTCATTATTATGTATCCAAGTTTTGTAAACTTGGCTATTATAGCATTTTGGTTAAATATCACCAAGAAAAAATATTGGTATTTAATTTTACAAAAGTTGACTTTAATTCACTAGGTCATTGTGGATTTGAAACTTAAGGTGTCCACTGTATTTAAGCTTCTTTTCTTTCTTTTATTTTTCATAAAGAGAAACGTGGAATCATCTATTGCTAAAGTTTCCCTTTGTTTTAAAAAATCAAGGGAAGCAATGGCGCTTGCATTGCAAGCGCCAAAGCTTCCCTATTTTCCATTTTTTAAATTTTTTTTTTAAAAATAAAGGGAAGCAATTGTGCTTGTTGTACGAGCCCCAAAGCTTCCCTTTGTTTTAAAAAAATCAAGGGAATACATATGCCTTGTATGGCGTCATACACGGTATTTTAAAAAATTTCGCAAACCCATTATTATTGTCTTCTTGCGCTCCCTCCTGCTCTCCATCTCCCAAAACTCGATTGGTCCACCATCTTGTATCCCTTTGATCCCCATTCTTTTGTTCCACCACCTTTTCTTATACATCGTCTCTACTCCCTCCTCTCTTTGACAGCGGCAAGTAGAAGCTTCCGTTGCAGTACAAAACTTGGTCTTTTACGTTTTTTTTCCTTCTTGTCTTAGCCTCTACAAAAGTTCCCTAACTTGTAAGTCTTATATATATATATATATATATATATATATATATAGAAAAGCTTAGGTCCGTACGTTTTAAATTTAATTGACAATAGTGTCTAAGTTAATTGATTTTTAGTGGTTTTAATTCTTTGTGTGCATGATTATTTATGTAGTATTATGAAGATCAATGTTTTGCCCAGTTGATTGACCAACAAGTGGATGAAATCATTAAGGAATTATGTGAATATATGGTCAGACAATAAGCAAATATTTAGGTACGTAGGTTGTTTCTTACTTATTCTTGTCTTGTTTATTCATTTAAAATTAGTTGTACATTACAATTATTGTAATTAAATATATTTACTAGATTTTATGAACTAATTTTTGGTTTTGAGTTATTTCATTTTGTTATAGATTGTATTTGTAAATTGTTGTGGATTTTGATAGTAAATATAGAAGGTTTCACTAGGAAAAGGAAATAATAACGCAAAATTAATTTTTTTAAAAAAAAGACTTCTTATGGTGTTTTTTTAGGAAGGGCCATAGGAAGTCATGCGCTTCCTATGGCGCTTCCCATGACTTCTTATGGCCCTTCCTAATGAAGCGCCATAGGAGGCTGTTAAAAAAAAGAAAATTAAAGAAACAAGTTATAGTGCTTTCATAGATTCAAGAACCGTTATAACTTGTTTTTATGGCGTTGGAAGCTATGGCACTTGAAAAGCGTCACAGTATTCTTAAAAATAAGCGTCATGTATTGTGTTTTTTGTAGTAATTAAAACAAAAAATATATTTTATAGAGTTAAGTGACCAAAAGTATACCTAATGTAAACTTAAAAAACTAAAAGCATAGTTTAACCAAAATTAAATTAGATCCAAACAATTCAAACTTGTAACAACTAAAAACAACTAAAGGTTTCACAATAACAGATTTTTTTTTAATTTGTTAATATTCAAATCAAAATGAAATTTATTCATAATTCATTTCAAATACAAGCATGTCAAATGCTAATACTACATACTACATATAAGTGTCTTCATTTTGGAGAATTAGAATGTTGTTGTGTGCTGAGTTGCTATCTTGATGATGTTGTTGGGGTATCCAACGCGTACATTTCACAAGACCCTCGCGTATTTTATTTGATTCACATTTTGTTGCTTTCATCACCATCACCATTGGTGTTATTGTTTCTTCAAATCATGCCTTCGGCGTATACTAGTAGATATATATGAACTAAGGTTTCTATAATTCTATCATTAGATTATTGAGTATGTAACATATAAATATAATATAACTTTTCAAATGTTCTATGATCAAAAGTCAATAATTGGATTAATTATAATGAAGAAGAAGAGCTAAATAAGGAAACAAACATTAAATACTTTAGATATTATGAAAGTCAATCAACTAATATTTTGGACCAATCCAAAACTAATAAAAATCGACTCATACTATAAACTTAGAGTATTATGAAATACTCTATTGTTTCTAAATATAAGTTTCAAATACCTGATATGTGATTATTAAGAAAACAGTTAAAATTAGTTAAAAATAATAAATATGTATTTTTTCAATTATGTCCTTATTTGTTAAGAAGATAAGTGAGAGATATAATAAATAGAATAAATACAGTTAAAAGTAAAGTTGAAAAAAGAGCAATAAATGTTGACACTAAACTAAAACAAAACTTATATTTTGGGATAGACATATTCTCATATTTGAAGCTTATATTTAGGAATGGAGAGAGTACTACTTAATGTAAGAGTTAGTAAGACCTCAATTCACCCAAACTCCCAAATTTATAATTTTTTCTAAAATATTCTTATTGCACACATTAAAAAATTTCTATTTAAAAGTAGTCATGATGAAAACTAATAATTTAAGAAAACTAATAAAATTAACCAATTAACTTTTATATTAAAGGCCGGAAGTATGATACCACAAGCCTAAGAGTCAAAGTTATCTCCACTAACCATTATCTCTATTTTCTCTCCACTTAATGTCTCAAGATTAATAGATTATGTTTTAATGAGTGAGATTTAATGCAATGTAACAATACATAACATTAAATCTCACTCATTAAAACATAATCTAATGATTGAGATATTAAGTAGAGAGAAAAGTTAGTGAGGATACTCTTTTCCCATAATGATAACTGTTTTTAGCATTAAACACACGCAGGACAATGTGCCTGTAAATTTTTTTATTGCTGTATATGTGAAAAAATTCATCCCCTCCCTAAGTTTTGATCATCACTTCAAACTTTACAATTAAAATTGTGTTATGCTTTCCACATAAGAAAATTATACACAGACACGCACATACGTATAAAGTCAAATTAACATTAAGATCAATATCAAATGTTGGATCAATAATATTGTCACTAGAAGTGAAGTGGCATAATTTTATGAATTAGAAATATAAAAATAATAAACTCAGACAAAAAAAACTCACATGTCTAACTGATTTTGCAGCTATCACAAGCTTACGAGCGAATTAATACGATCTTATAAATTAAAAATGTAAAAACACTAAACCCGACAAATTAACTTGAGTCTCATACAAAGTTTGGTTTTGCTAAGATCCAAATGAAAATGGAATTTATTCATAATTCATTGCAAATCATGCATGTGAAATGCTAATTACATATATAATTGTCTTCATAATTTGGGATCATTGGTTTGTTGTGAGCTGAGTTGCTGATGTTGGGGTATGCACTTGTGGACGCATGTATCATGACATTCATCCACAGGATGCCCCTGTGCCACACAAGAACGCATACATCTCTCAAAACATTTTTGTGATTCGTTTGCTTCACATTCTGATGCTATCATCACAACTTGTAACACCAACACAACATCACCATTATTGACCTTATCACCTTCTTCACTTCCATTAGTATTCTCTCTCTCTCTCTACAAGCACTTTTGATTTGATTTCTTGTCTCATCATATCGTTCACCTCAGAATCATTTATATAGGGTCATATGATCAGAGTTTTATGGAAATGAATTAATAGATTAATATACTCTTTTAGAAAGATTTCAGGGGAGAAGAATTTATTTATTACATTCATTGCATCTATTCATGGCACAAGCCAAGTCAAACGTTCACACATTCAATTGTATTTATTATTTTAGAATTCACATCCCTCTAATTCAA
Organism: Albizia julibrissin; assembly: GCA_037074505.1. Lineage (NCBI taxonomy): Eukaryota > Viridiplantae > Streptophyta > Magnoliopsida > Fabales > Fabaceae > Albizia > Albizia julibrissin. Next base: position 34,748,504 of record CM073488.1, on the reverse strand, counting down.
AATATGAGTCACTTACTCACCTCTGAAGAGTAATTAATGCTTATTTAGTACTCATATTTTGGTCTTTTTTTATAAGTAATTATCTTTATCTTATAGTTAGTTCTTTTTATAAGCAACTTTATCCTATTGTCACAAAAGTCAATTTACTTTTTCCTTTTCTACCTCTATTAAATACACATCTTTATATTTATTATCTCTCACTCACCACTAATTCTCATTCATCTACTCATTTATTACATATTCTCTTTTATATTTTATATTCATACTCTCTCATATGCTCTTTTCATAAATAGGGGCATATTTGGAAGAAATACGGCATTTTTAATATATTTACTGTTTTTAACTAATCTTAACCGTCAGTTCATTTTGCGCAATAAAAATAAAAGTTACTTATAAAAAAGATCGGAGGGAGTAACTTTTTAACAAAAAAATGTAATATTATTTCATTTTAACACTTCGAGGATAATATTGAACTTGAAAAAAAAACTTTTAGAATAACATTACTACTTAACAAAATCTTTTGAAGTAAATTTGTAACTTAACCCTCTATTTCCTATATAAACACCTCATATACTCGTATTAGCTTCACAACTATTTCTCAGCATCCTGTGTGATTTTCTTCACACCTGTTACTTCATTCATGGCAAGCTCCAATCTCCTGCAGCTTCTAGATGGCCGGTTCAGTCCATTCGCTTTGAGGGTTAAGATTGCCCTCAACATCAAATCTCTGAAATATGAAAACATTGAAGAGACCTTTATCCCAAAAAGCCAGCTTCTTGTGCAGTCAAATCCTGTGTACAAGAAAATCCCAGTCCTCCTTCACGGAGGCAAGCCCATATGTGAATCTAGAATCATCCTCGAATACATAGACGAGGTTTGGAACTCTGGTCCCACCATTCTACCAGCAGATGCTTACGAGCGAGCCATGGCTCGTTTCTGGGCTGCCTACATCGATGACAAGGTATTAAACTACTACGAGTATTTTCTTTTCAGGCTTCATCTTATTGTTAAGTTGTTCTCTTCTGTTTTTATGACTGATGCATTTCATTGGGGATAGTGTTTTGTGGCCATGAAAAAGGCTGCTGGTGAAGAAGATGAAGAAGCAAGGAAGGCATACGTGGAGGAATTAGAAGAAGCGTTAGTAACAATGGAAGGTGAGTTGCAAAAATGTTACAGAGGAGGGAAGGGATATTTTGGAGGAGAAGAGATTGGGTTGGTTGATATTACTTTTGGAAGCTTGCTGGGTTGGTTGGGTGTGATAGAGAGTTATATGAATGGAAGAAAGATGATTGTTGAAGAGAAGCATCCTTGTTTGGTGAAATGGGTAGAGAGATTCGCCTCTAACCCTAATGTGAAGGGTTTGATACCTGAGGCTGAGAAACTCATCGAGTTTTCAAAGGCTATTAAGATGAAAAGGAAAGCTGCTGCTTCTGCGAAGTAATCCAACTCATTTACAATGATCAAGCTTTCTATCTATAGTAAGATGATGAACTGCATTATTTGGTCTTTTACATTATTTTTCTTTTAACGCTTTTGGGTGTTATTAATAATAATAATAATAAGCAGTTCCTTTAGCTGGTTAGTGTGGCATGCAAGGACAATCTTTCTTTTTCTTTTTTTCTTTTTTATTTAAAAGAGCATACTCTAACTGCTTAAAGTTACAAATGGAAATGAACCCACCAAAAATTGATATGCGATATAGACTTTCTTTGTCAAATAGTTAAGGCCCATTAACTTGACTTTGCATCCGAACCACACATATTTTTTAACTTTTATTTTTAAACTGTAAAAAGTATCAATGTAATTCGTAGTTAATGATTGATTTTTATAATTACTTTATTAGGTTTCTTTTATAAGTAACAATTACTCAAATCACTAAGATTATATATAATATTGATTAAAATAGTTAAAAAATAATAAATGTATAAGAAATTAGAAATGTATGTCTTTTTCAATTAAACCCTTATGGACAAAACTTATATATTTCCTTATATCCTTAAGGCTACGCTCAGATATGAATTTGAAAGTGCATATACGCATTTTAGAAATTAAAAAGTTTATTCATCTAACAAAAGAAATTAAAAAGTTCAATTTAACAATTTACAAGTCTTTACTAGCTACTCACAATAAAACTATTGCAACATAAGTTGTTGGAGCCTCGGTTTATCGCGGATTGTAAGAGCTCTAGCCACCATCATTGAAGCTCCGAGCACTGGTGGGGTGGCAGCTGGTGACCGACAAAGGTGAAAGAGAGGAGTGGCTTGGGGGGGGGGGGATCAAGAGCAATGTGGTAAAATGCCTATCATTCACAAATTCCAAATTAGATCTATAGGCCAATTAAGGATTTAATTTGTAAAATTTATCAAGCTGGTTTGAAAAATATAAAAAATCCAAAGATTTTTAGATACATGTAAAATAAGCATCGAACAAAACTTAGGTCAAATTATTTATATCAATTAGTTCAAGTTCTCATATCATACTCATTATTTTGATTTTTTTTTGTTATTAAAATGTGTATGTGCAATTGTAAATTCTCTAATAAATCTAAACATTTCTTATTTTACTATTGTTAATGGTTAAAATGTGTGTGCTTACTTATAAAATCATATATGAACTTGACCTAATGAATATAAGCAATTTTACTTAAGTTTTTTCCTTCCATGAATATGCAAATTAGGTTTCTCATTTAAATCTATTAGATGGAAAAATGAGAGAAAATTATCGTATAAAAGTCAAAAGAACCATGAATAGTAATTTTTAAAAAGATTAAAAAAATTAAAGAGTAAAGCAAGCGTGCAACCCTCTAATGATGATGGTTTTGTAGCATGGATGAAAAATCACGTTGAATTTATATACAGCAAGCTGGGAGCATTGTTTTGTCGCGTGCTGCATTACTTCAAATGGAAAGAAGTGGAATCAACGGGTGTGTTTTCCAGGTGTTGTTTATGACTAAATAAAATGACCAATTTTCCATTAGATTAGGTGGGGTATGAGAAGTGTGAAATATCAAAATTTAAAGTTTAAACACACAGCAACAACTAACATTTGTTTGTGACCTTTTGGATAATATTTCTTAGTTGCTAGTTTGATTGAATTTTCTTCTCTTTTGGTAATACATTTATCAGGGCACTACTTTCGAGTTGTAAGTTCTCATTTCTCTTGATATACTCATTTGCAACAAACTAAAACAAAATAAAAAAAATTTATGTTGATAAGAAATGAAACAATTGAAACAAAAGTGGACAAGTATATATGCGGATAAAAGAAATAAAGGGAGGGAAACGCTACACAAATATAAACATAAAAGCATAGGGAGAGTACTTATTATCAGCGTAACTAAAAAATAAAAATCAGTCACGTAATTGCCTGCAATAAAACTTTAAACTTTAATTTATTGTATATAATAAACATTCAATAGCAAAATAAAAAGAGTAGGGATGGTCTATACAACGGACAAAGCAAGTTTGAACAATAATAAAAGCACACACTACTACAAAAAATACTATAAATGGCGTTTATTTTTATAAATATTATGATGCTTGGGAAATACCGTAGCTTCTAGTGCCATAAAAATAACTTACGGCACTTCTTAAATTTCTAAAAGCGCCGTAGGTTTTTTTTTTTAAAAAAAAAAGATACACTTCCTACTGTGCTTTTATAGGGAAGTGTCATCAGAAGTGTATGACTTCCTATGGTGGGGAAGCGCCGTAGGAAGTCATACACTTCCTACGGCACTTCCCCACAAAAGCATTGTAGGAGGTTTTTTTTTAAAAAAAATTATGTAATTTTTTTTATTTTTTTAATGAAACCCTATGTCTGTATTTTCATTCAAATCCATCATCAAACTTGCAGGTATCCTTTCCAATATTGAATTCTCATCTTCATCTATCAAGTATGGAAGAACTCTAAGTAAATACCTAGAAAAAAAGTTAAGCATACATATAAGATTCATGACAGGTTTTAACTAAAAAAAAAAAGAAGAAAACATACAGATTTAAGCTCAAAAATTAAAAAATTACAATGTACAACAAGTTTAAGAAGGAAGAGTTGAAACTTCAAGTAAATACCTGGAAAAAAAATTAAGCATACATATAAGATTTATGACATATTTTAACTAAGAAGAAGAAGAAGAAAACATACATATTTAAGCTTATATATATATATATATATAAACACTTACAAGCTAAAGGGCTTTTGTAGAAAATAGGGACCAAGATAATAGAGTAGGGACTGAAGGAATAAGACAAGATGGTGGAGTAATGAAGCTCTAGGAAATTGAGAGCTGGAGAGCGTGCGAGGAAAATAATAATGGTGGGCTGGTAAAAAGTTAAAATAGAATCTTATTATATAAGCGCGCGGCATACAAAGTTTGAAGAAGTTTCGGCGCTTTCCTAACAAGCATCATAGCTTTCAATAATTAAAAAAAATAATAATCCTAATTAAACAAGTGTCGTTGAAGGCAAATAGATATATATTAATTTAAAATAAATATATAATATTATATACAATATAATATATATATATATATATATATATATATATATATATATATATATATATATATATATAGCCTTAGCTCCGGCGCTTCATAGGAAGCGTCGGATAAAGGCATATATTGCCTGATCCCCCTTTAGCCGACGCTTTTTCAAAAGCGCTGGCTAAAGGTGGACTTTAACCGGCGCTTTTCCAAAAGCGTCGGCTAAGGTAATGCTATTAACCGGCATTTTTGCTAAAAGCGCCGGCTAAGGTAAATTTTTTTAGGTGTAATTTTTTTTCTATATTAAGACCTTTTTTTATAATTTTTTTACAGATTATTCTTGCTATTGTTGCTGGTACTTTAGACGGTGAAGGCTTAAACCTTGGCCGGCACTTTTAATATAAGCGCCGGCTAAAGTGCTACCTTGGCTGGCGCTTTTATCAAAAGCGACGACCAAGGCTCCCTAGCTTCACGTGAAGCTAGATGTTTAATGTCAAAAGTTTGCTTTTTTTTGCAGCCTTATCTTAAAAGCCTTTTTTTAATACGTAAAGGTTTTTGTGTGTGTGTAGACCAATTATTTTTTTGCTAAGACCAACTTGTATGCTAGGAATCCAACGTGAAATTTTATTTAGGTATGTTTTTTTCAGATACTTTTGTTAATTTAGTTTTTAAATATTTATTAGCATTAGAAATAAAGAAGTTGGTTGGGGAAGTTTATTTAATTTGTGTGTTGATGACTACCTATAAAACCATTTATGACGTTTTCCTTTAAAACGCCATAGCTGATTTACTTGATATAAAAAAAGGAAAAAAAGGTCTTGTATGACGTTTTTTCAGGAAGCGTTATAGCATCTCAACTCTAACTTACAACGCTTATAATAGAAAACACCGTAGGTTATTATTTCTTTTTTTAGAAAAATAAAATAAAACAGTCACCTACGACGTTTTTTTTAAGAAATGTCATTAAATGTGCGCCACTAAAATCATCTTTTGTAGTAGTGACATGAGATTCTCTAACAACATATAAGCAATATGAATAAGTGAACTAATGAGATGGAGAAAAACAGAGCATGAAATCCATACTTGAAGCTCTTGACATCACAGTTAAAAAAACACAGCAATAACAACAAAACTTAATACAACAATCTGACCCCACCGGCTACATAGATCAAACGGTGCCATTGAGCTTTATCAAAACCTCATTAACTTTCTCTTTGGTTTTTATCTGTCCCTTTTAGTTGAGGTCCAAATAACTTGATCTACTTTCTTCACTGGCACATCTAACTTAATCTGTACGTGTCCAAACCATCTCAAACGAATTTCTATAATTTTTTTCCTTTAATAGGCACTACTCCAACCATTTTTTTTACGAGTTCATTACGAATCTTATCTTTTTTGTATGACCACACTTTCATCTCAACAACAAAACTTAATGCCCGAACAACATTTATTTTGGTATAAAATCAAGGACGTACGTGAAGGACATTTGATCAAAATGAAGAAATCCATAGTTAGAACCTCATGTTCTACAAAGAAAGAAATGACAAACATATTAGGATGTCACTTTATATGATTATTGTAGAATGCCCTACCTATTATGGTGTTAAGAATCTCAATTTAAAATTTGAATCAAGCATTGGAAAAGGGTAGAAGATGGAATATGGTGATCGCGAAGCAATCTTATAGCTAGATATTAAATTTGCTACCATAAGGAGGAGGAGGAGGAGACCAAGGAGATGATGAACTTGTGGAGGGATTAGAGTTCCACACTCACTATTGACACTTGAATGAGATTGGGGATATGAAATGCATCATAATGAGAGAAAATGAAAAAATGGAAGAAAAGTGCATTGGAAATTAGAAAAGTGTTACTTCGATCTTATTTACAAGTCCAGTTTGGAAAAAAAAAATTTAGTCTTTATTATAAGTTCACCTAGAGAATAATTAATTACAATATTACAATTTTTCCTTTATCGAATGTAATTGAAAAATGAGTTAATTCATGTCTGAAAGAGAGATAGATGAGAGAGAGAGAGAGAGAGTTGATAATACCATTTATAAATAAAGGTAAAATTGGGTAAATACATCAATTTAGGACATATTTAATGAGTTAATTAACGTTTTTTTATATGTCAGAATTATATAAATTGGACTTATTCTCTTAGTCCCTCCAGTTTATAATATAGAGTACTTTAACCACAAGGGATACAAATGCTAAAGTTCCACTAGGAGAGTTTACATATCTAAACATACTGCATTCAATGAGACTGACTTTCCTTTTTCTACAAAATTCATGAATAAAAGACAGTTACCTGAAGAGCTGGTTCATCCTAAAATGTTCTTCAAGTCTCATTCTACAAATGGCAATGTGGAGTTTGATCATAGTACCACTCGTGGAAGGGCCATCGTTGTCTCTTATACCTCTACTAGTGATAAACTTTTCAAATCTCTCTCTTGTTTCATCAGTACCAAAACATAGTCAGTAGAATAATTTCTCAGTTTTAACAACTATAGAATGGACTCTTTCACAAAATCAAATAAAAGAACAAATTGAAGATAATCAAAATTCTCAATCTTTTTAATCTCCTCAAGCTGAAAGTTTAACTCATGTGGGGCATCATATCATTACACGAAGCAAGGTTGGAACTTACAAACACAAAACTCCTTATATTGGAGCTGTCACAACTAAATTGATTATTTTAAAAGAACCCAGAAGTGTTCTAGAAGCTCTAAAGTCAGAACAGTAGAGACAGGAAATGCAAGATGAATATAATACATTAATAAGGAACCAAACCTTGATTTTAGTTCCATTTGATAGTCAAAAGAGGCTAGTAGACTTGCAAATGGGTCTACAAGGTGGAAACTAATGCAAATGGTTCAGATTACAGGCCCAAAGCTAGACTTGTTGCAAGGGGTTTCAACAAAGTCCTAGAGTATATTTTGATGAAACCTTTAGTTATGTCTTAAAGACTACAACCTTGAGGTTTGTCTTAATACTTGTTGTCACTTTTTCTTGGCATATAAGACAACTAGACATTAATAATGCTTTTTTGAATGGTAATTTGCAAGAGCTAGTTTTTTATGAAACAACTTGAAGCTTTTGTCTTTCCTAAGTACCCAAATTATGTTTGTTTATTAAACAAGGCTCTTTATGGACTAAAGCAAGCACCTAGAGCTTGGTTTGATAAATTAAGAACAATATTAATCAGCTGGGGTTTTGTTCATTCCAAGTATGATTCCTCTCTATTTTTTATAAAACATAAATCCTTGGTGATGTTTGTTCTAGTATATGTACGTCAATGATATAATCATCAAAGGCAATTCTCCAAAGATTCTAAAGTTATTTGTTCAACTACTAAATCCACATTTTGCTCTTAAAGACTTGGGACAACTTCATCACTTTCTTGGAATTGAAGCCTTCAGAGATGAGATTGGTTTATATTTAAAGCAAGAAAGGTACATTTTAAGTATTTTAGACATATTTGGTATGAAAAATTGCTCCCATAGACCTACTTCAATGGTTCTCAATAGGCATTATTCAAAGAATGAAGGAACTCCACTAAATAATCCTACCATGTACAGACAAGCAATCAAGGCTCTACGATACTTGATTAACACTAGGCCAAATATCACTTTTGTCGTGAATAAAATGAGCCAATTTCTCTCCTAAGCACTCAAAAGAATACTTCATTACCTTAAGGGAACGAAAAATTTATCCTTGCATGTAAAACCTAATACTCATCTTACCTTACAAGGATTCTCTAATGCTGATTATGTCTTCTTTGGCGATTCTCTTATCTCCTGATCAGTCAAGAAACAACAGGTTGTCGATCTCTCTCTAGTATGGAATCGAAGTACCGATCTCTAGCTAATTTGGTGATGGAATTTGCATGGTTTCAGACTCTAATTAGAGAATTTGGTGCTTGGTTGAGAGATTTTCCAATCGCCTAGTGCGATAACATAAGCACAACTGCTGTAGCCTCCAACCCAGTATTTCAAGCTCGTTCGAAACATATAGAGCTCCATGTTCATTACATTCGAGATAGAGTTCTCGATCACAAGCTTTCCGTATGATATGTTCCCTCTTCCGATCAACTTGCAAATTTCTTCATTAAACGTGTGTTTGGATGAGGGAAAAAAGTGCTTTTAGAAGAAAATCATGGTTTCAAAAAAATACCCAAACATTGAATAAAAACGTAGAATCCCGTTTTTTATCAAAACCATGGTTTGCTATTTTTTCCCCTCTTTTGCTATCCTTTTTCTCTTTCCTGTCTTCATTATTGACGTTGGAGGGAGAGAGGAGACGAGATGATATGAAAAGATGACGTAACACACATGTATTGATTTGAGGAGAGAGGTGGGACCCACCAATAATAGGGAACTTTTCTAATTTTTCCATAATTTTTTAAAGAAATCTCAACAAAAGTTAATGTCTTTTTTAGTAATTTGACTATGAAAAAAAAAGTGATTTTGATGCACAATATTCAAACACTATCATTTTATCAAAATCATATTTTTTCCAGAATCTATTATGCTCGAAATCTATTCTCTAAAATCACTTTTATAACTTTTTCTTCAAAAGTTATTCTCTAAAAATTAATCAAAACATATTCTAAAGCTATCTCGCACACACAGTTTTTAACTTTCCAAGACAAGCTGGGCCTTATTTCATCTCTACGACCCAGTTTGAAGGTGGATGTTAAGAGAGTTTTGAGCCCAACAATAAGCAGGCCCAATAGAACAAAGCCCAGACTCAAGCAACTTACAGCTCATTAATATCTAATTCTAGAATATTCTTTTGCATTCTTTATACAGTACATACGTGCCATTATATGATATAATTTAAGGTTTATACCTTGTCTATATATTGCATACAAAGGTGTGGAGACTATGCGCATCTTTTCAGAAATAATGGCCCTTACCTAAAACTTTATCTAAGAGAAGAGATTGGGTTGGTTGATATTACTTTTGGAAGCTTACTGTGTTGGGTGAGTGTGTTAGAGAGTATGAATGGAAGAAAGATGATTGCTGAAGCGAAGCATCCTTGTTTAGTGAAATGGGCAGAGAGATTCACTTCTAACCCTAACGGGAAGGGGTTGATATCTGAGGCTGAGGAACTCATTGAGCTTCTACAAAGTAATCCAACTCGTTTACAATGATCAGCTTTCTAATTGTGAGATGATGAACTGCATCTGAACTTTTACATTAATTATCTTTAAAGCTTTTTGGGGTGCAATTAATAATAATTAGTAGTTACTTTACTTGGTTGGTGTGGAATGTACACTCATTTTTAAAAAAAAATTAAAAGAGCATACACTCTTGTTCCTAAAGATAGAAGGGGGAGTGGAGATCAACCCACAAAAAATTGACATACCACATTGACTTTCTTTGTCAAATAGTTGAGGCCACTATTATTATTCTATTTATAAGAGTTTGATTATACAGTTCATGGTTAAAATTAATTAAAAACAATAAATTATGAGGGAGAGAAGATTAAGATTGTTCTTTTAGGTAAAAAAAAATTGAAATTGTTTTTGTAATTAATATTTAAATATGACTTTTTATTTTGTTCTCTCTCTCTCTCTCTCTTAAAATTTCATTTAATATGGGTAAAGTTAAAAAAAATTTCAATTTAAGATAAATTAAATGAGTTGACTGTCTTTTTTTTTTTTATCGAAAGTTAATTGTCATTTCTTAGTTCTTACTTCTTCTGGTTTTTTTTATAAAAGTCTAAAATTTGAATTGTTTTAATTCTTTTTATAAAATCCCAACAAAAATTGTTTGAAAATTTAATGAACTTTTTTCATTTTTACCCCTCATTTATTATATATATATATTGTATTAATTAAAAGGTTGTTGATAATTATATTTATTTCATTTCTCTCTGTTACTTGTCCCTCATAAATAAAGGTATACTAACAAAATTTATTTTAGATATACTTATTATTTTTAGCTAACTTTAACTACTTTCTTAAATTATGTAATTCAATTATTAAGCTCCTATAAATAGGACCGAAGAGAGTGTAAATTAGTTGCAGTGGCATATGTTATAAAGTGGTGGGAGTATAGCATATTCTTTTTTCAACAGCGATCATTACATATTCTTTTTTATTCAAAAATATTGTTTGTATAATGTTGTTCAATAAAATTGTCTAAAATTAAAATAAATACTTTAATAGATCTTATTAGAGAGTTAATTTTTAGCTTCAATGTCAAAATAAAACTTATGAACTGTAAAATAAGTTGCCCAATAAGTTAATTTAATTTAATTTAAATTAGATTATCCGGTTTGTAATACTCGATCTATAACCTTTCAATACTCTTGTCAAAAGTCAATACATATGCATTAATTATAATGAATTGTTTTTTTTCCACAATAATTATAATGAATTGATCACTTATAAAGTGTAATGGTATAAAAAGGAAAAATACAAAAAAAAACTTTTTTTTGCGAGGAAATATTAAATGCTTTAATATTATCAAAGCAAACTTATATTTTGGATCAATTAAGCGAAGACTGATAGTAGGACTCTAAATTTTAAACTACGATTATGAAATATACTCCCAGATTTTATTAATAAGATAGAGAGATAATGTATTTTTGGTCATATTTATAAGACATGTTATTAAATTTTTTACAGACTAAAGTATACTTTTAGTTTTTTAAATTTATATAAAGTATAATTTTAGTTCTTTAACTTTATAAAATATATTTTTAATCATATAATTCTAACACCGTTAATGTTATTAATGGAAAATGTTGATGCAACAAACTCAAATGATAGTTGTATAAACTTAAATGATGATTATGTAATTAAATATTATTAATCTTAAATTTAAAATATGTGTAAATTGAGAAATATCTACAAACCTAATGAAGTAGTTAATATTAAAACCTTGATTGTATTAAAAAAATTAGTTTAATAATCTAAATATATTAATTTAATTATTTAAATATCAAAACCTTCATTTTATTTACAACGATTTGTCAGTTTATTTTAACTTAGGATGTGTTTGGTATGATGGAATTGAGGGGTATGAAAATGGAAATGGAATTGATTTCCATGAGGATGTGTGTTTGGTATGATGGAATTGGAAAAAATTTCATTTCCATTTCCACCAAAATTGCTTGAAATGAATTCCATGTAGTAACCCAAAGATTTGTAAGAAATTCTATGGAGTTCTAATTTTACCCTTCTCACTTTTCACCTTCATCCAATCCACATAATCATTCTTCTTCCTTGTTACCAGCGAGCCCAACACCAACCACCACCATTATTACCGACAAGCACAACACAATAACCTATTAGCTTTTCTCATTGTTCTTCGACGAGCCCAACTTGCAAATCCGGTCGACGACGTCAGATTTGGAGATAGGTGTAAACTTGTAAATCAACGGCGGCTTGTGCTCTCAAATCCGGCGGCAACAGCGGAGAGCGGCAACCTTGCGGCGACGATTTGATCGATTTCGACGGAAAACTGATGTCTTGCAAGACCACTGTGTATGAAGAACGGCAACGGCAACAGAGAACGGCTTGTTCTTCGATTTATATCTGACGAGCTTTTGTTTTGAGCTAGAACATGGTTTATGGCTTTTTTTAATATATATATATATATATATATATATATATATATATAGGCATTTTGGTCTTTTTAGATAGAAATGAGGCTTTATTTCCATGACATACCAAATATACTTTTAAACCTTATTTCCATATATATATTCATCTCCATCTCCATATCCATCAAAACCAATTCCATCGTACCAAACAGGCCTAATAATCTAAATATATTATATTAAAAATTAAAACTTAAATATACTTTGCCAGCTGCACATTTATCACTTGAGTTCATAAGACCAAAAGTATACTTTATGAAGTTAAGGGACCAAAAATATATCTCATGTAAAACTTAAAGATTAAAAGTATACTTTAGCCATTTTTTACAAAAATATACAATTTTTCGTTAATTTATTATTGTGTAGATATTCCCTCTTATTCATAATATCAACTAATTCATCATAACTAAAAAATTATAGTTAACTCATTAAATATGCCTTAAATTAAAATTTATTTTTCAACTTTATCCGTATTAAATTGGGTTTCAAATGAGATAGAACATATAAAAAGTTACATTTAATCATTAACCATATGGACAAAATTGATAAATAAGCATTCATTACTTTACAAGTGACTTTATATTGTGAACCAAGATATTCTTCTATAAGTAACTTATATTATAGACTAGAGGGAGTAGTTATTTTCTTGAAGAGTGTATAGTTAAATAGAGATAAAATTGAAAAATTGTTGAATTTTAAAATAGAGTTAATAAAATTTAAATTTTTTTTGGTATGTGTGGAATATGTTGGAAATACTGTATAAATAATAACAATTGAGTACTATAATTGTCTGTTACCATTGTTTCATTCTTGTTCTTTGAGCATTAAACCCAGCACAATAATGTACTCATGAATACTCTTATGATTCTATCTATAAATAATTTCTAACATATTTTCATTCCTCACTAACTCTATCTTAAATTTAAATAAATTTTTAAATTTGCCACTATTTAATATATATATATATATATATATATATATATATATATATAGTGTGTGTGTTAGTTATAAATAATGATGAAAAAAAATCTCATCTCTCCTTCTATATACAACGGAGTATTTTATTAGCCCCCCCCCCCCAGCTCTCTTTCTCATTTCAATATATCCATGCAATCAACCACGTACGTCAAATGGAAAAATTGAGAATATGACAGAAAAGAAGCCAATAAAATAATATAGTTAAAGTGTAAATTCGTTCTGAAAACATTAACAAACGGGAAATGTTGCCCTAAAATTTTTTAGTCTTAATGTCGCTCCTAAAATTTAAAAACATAGTAATGTTGTCCATCCTTTAATGGTTGACTAACATTGACTGTTAAATGAGAAAGATTGACTAGCTAATGCAGAGTTGGCAAGCAACGTGGCAATGATGCAGCAAGGGTTCAGTCCATGTGGATGGCAAAAGCTAAAATGACTAAAACACCCATAAAAAATGCCTCTCTCCCTCTTAACTCTCACTCCCCGATCTCCTCCTGTAGCCCACTTCTTCCAACAAGACTCGCAAATGGGCTCACACTTGGATGAATAAAGCCTTTACTCTTCAAATCAGCAACTTGATGCTCAATTTCATCCTTTTGTGCATGTGGATACCCATATGGATGAATATTAGGTGGCACTGCTCTCCGATGTAGAGGAATTGCATGGCTGTTGTATCTGAAAGGAGGTAGAGAATTAGTGCTTGTTTGTGATCACTTTTGAAATCTTCAAAAGTATTTATTTACGTAAATCGAAATAAAACTCTTTTCATATATACTTACTTCGTATATTATAAATTTATATATAAGAAAATTACACACAGACTCGCGCATACACGTTTGTATATATGCATGTATAAGTAAAATTTGATTGTTTAAATTATATTCAAACAATTCGAACCTATAACAACAACAAAAGTTACCGAATAGTATAGAGAAATAGTCTAATACATTCATTGACCAATGTAAATCTCAATATACGTTGATTTAGATTGTTCCATTAATTGTTCTCATATTCTATACTTATAATTCTTAACGCATCCGGTTATGCATCCATCCACGCAGCCATTAACTTTGACTCTAGCTGCAAAACAGAATTACACAAAACAACAGAATCATCGGTGAAAGAATAATATAATCAAGTTATTATTCTCTCCGGTCCTTAATATATGATATATTTAAAAAGTTAATCTTAATCCTAAATATAAGACATATTTTTTATATTTGTCATTTTTTCTTAATTTACTTCTATTAATACTTCATCAACCATAATAAATAAGGAGGAGGAACGAGGAAATAAAGGAAGATAACTAGGGTGTTTTAGAAAATTATCATATTAACTAACTTAACTAACCTCATTAATCTAATTAAATTAAGTAAATGTATCTTATATTAAAGATCAAAGAAAGTGTTAAACTATGTATACAATGACGTACCATTTTCTAATGAAATAATAATGGATTATGTGAATATATATGACTGAAAGTCAAGGAACAAAAAACCGGACCGGTCAATGAACCGGTCACAGCACTGGTTTAAGGGTTAATGGTTCAACCGGGGTCGAACCGGTGGTCGAACCGATGGTCAAACCGGTCATATTAAAATATTATAATTTATTAGTGGTAAAGATCTTTAGGTAAAAAATGCTTAAAATATATTAGTAATAGTTATGATGCCTATATTTATATAATGACATCTCCTTTCCTATAATTAATTAATTATTATATCCTCTAAAAATCATTTTTTTTAGATTTATTCTTTTTTTACTTACTTTTCTCTTTATTTTGGTCTTCAAACTTTCATTTTTCCCTAAAAAATAATGTCCAATAGTAGATAGAAGAATAAAAAAATATATTTTATTTTAAAAAAAAAAAAGGAAAACCGGTCAAAGCGGTCAAACCACCGGTTCTGACCGGTTTGACCGGTTCTGACCGGGTCGGAACCGGTTCGACCGGTTTTGCTATGAACCGGACCGGATCACCGGTTGAACCGGCCGGTCCGGTCCGGTTTTTTTTTCATTACTGAAAGTAAATACTAAGTCAAAGGCTTTGTGGTTTGGTGGCATGAGAAACTCCCCTCTAAATAGAAGGTCACGAGGGTTCAATCCCACATGTAATATTAGGTCGTTTTAGTGCATGCCCTCTTAATTTAAAAAAAAACAAATAAAAGAAAAGTAAGTACTGAGAATTTAGGAGAAGATATATGTTACGTACTTAGGTCATTATTGGTGATTTTAATTTCCCCTCCATAATAACTCTTTCTTGCTCAGTACTAAAGTGATTTAAATTTCTGCGTATGTTATGAGGTCCTGTGGATGTCTTGCCTCGCCCAACGGCTAGAATGGTTTATATATATAGCCAACAATAAATAAATCAACAGTTGAAATTGTTGTTGAAATTATGGTTATCCATTTTGCAGTTTAGTGTAGAGGGTTCTGAATTTAATTTGTTTTAATGGCATTATTATGTGGGGATCAAAACAATTGATGGTGGGCAATATTGATTGTTGAAGCCTTAGTACAATGCTTCGTTATCCACAGTGTCAATCACAAACAGTTAGTATAAGAATTAAATGTCTAATTTGTGAATATTAAGAAAATTAGTTATTTGTAATAAGATATGTGTCAGTTTTCATATAATACGCTTTTTAATTTTATGTATTAGTTATTTGTAATAAGATATGTGTCGGTTTTCATATAATACGCCTTTTAATTTTGTATATTGTAAATACTATTGATGGAAATATTTTATGTACAATTAATAGTGATATTTTGAGGAGAAAATTATAAATATGGAAGGATAAGATGAATTGATGTATGATATTTATGACTAAAGTAAATCCCTTATCTAACTTTTATGTTTATGACTGGAGGTATTAATTTTTTAGGAGATATTATATGCTCTTGTAGAATCTTAGTTAATATCATAATTGGTTAATCATTCTAAAGCTATATAAAGAGGGTCATAGTTTATTAAAGTATTGATGAAAAAAAGTTTAGGTGAATTGAGTTTTAAGTGCTTATAAAAGCCAAACGAGCCTCCAAACTGAAAGATCACTTACCAACTTTTCTTAACCCGTGCATTCAGTCTTCTTAACATGGTACCTAGAGCCCGTGTTGTGTTGGGCATGTTAAAGAGTTTCAGCTATGTGGAGTACCATGAACTGGTAAATCAAGTTCCAAAAAAGCCATCAGAAAACTCCCGATTCTGGACAATCGACTTCTTGCTTATGCATCGTCTTAATATTAAAGCATGTTTGAGATTATCATGTGTGCGTTTGAAAATACCCCCAACTATAATTTGCGTAAATCGAAATAAAACTTCTCACACACACTTACTTCATAAATCGTAAAAGTTATTCTCCAAAAGTCAATACAAACACACACTAATAATTGGGAGATCTCAAAAATGCTTATACACATAAGTCAAAACAACACTCATATCACATATTTACCTCAAATACCGTAAAACGCAATTGAAAAACTGATTTTAAGAATTTCAATCGATATTCCAAACAAGTTATATACTCAAACTTGTCGTGGATCTCAGCCTTAGCCTTGTCTAGCTTCAAGATTGGCTCGGTTTCTCTAGTTTGAGATTCAAACATATGAGTATATTGTATTTTTTTAACAAAATCATTTGTAGGAACAAATAATCATATGGCCTGGAAAATTAATAGTCTCCCAATAATTAATCGCTATCTCTGTTTAAAGAAGACATTGATATAATGTACATGTTATTACCATATCTTAGTCTCATTGAGTAATGATATTAATTGAATATAGTTCACACTTGAAAAATGCACTTAATTATAGAAATTCTCGAGGTTTAATAAATTCAAAATTAATAATTACAGGTCATATTCTCATCGGGACAAATTGAAGAATAATCAATCGTTCCGAACTACCTCAAATAAATTCAGAATCTGTAATACGTTCTTAGACATTGGACTTGAGGATCATGCAAATGTTAGAAGCCCAAATCTCAAGCCCACGGCGTATCGTTTGATATTTTTTTTTTTATGAAGCTCCCTTTTTTATCCGCGATTTTGATGAAGCTCCTTTTCTTTTTTTCTTTCTTTCTTTTTTTTTTTTGCACGATTTTGGATGAGCTCTTAATAAAACGTTGTCATAGTGATAGTTCAAAAATTTAATGAAGCATATTCTTCGAGCTTTGGTTTTATTAAGCTTATAGGTTTTACTGAAAAGGGGCTACTCCTTTTTCAATAACGGAAAAAATGGTCCATAAAAAAAAACTTGATGCTTCGGTCTGCTTTGTATCAAGTTCCTCGGCCCACTTATCAATACTATGGAGAGAATATATATTATAATAATAATTATAATTACTTCATTTTGTCCATTTATATTCCTAATTACGCCATTATTAGTATCCATTCATATGGTATCAAAGCAATTCCTAATTTTTTATGAAATAAAAAAGAAGGATGATAAATTACTCCCACATTGTGGCTAAAGCTGAGAAAATGGGCCAACCACGTCAAGCCAGCCTGTTTAGAATTTAAATTTATAAGGGTCGGATTTAAGATTTTTACCTTAAAAATAAAAGTAAGTCTAAAAGGGTTGTCCCTTGTGGGCCGATATATTTTTTTATTTTTTAAAATTACTTATATGATAATAATATTATTGATTTTTTTATACTTTGTTAATGATTTTGTAAATATATCGTTAATATTATCTTTTTTAGAATTAAGTTTTATAAGAATATTTTATATTAAGAATCCTAAAAATTAAAAATTTATAAAAGATATTTCTTATTTTATAAATATTCTTACTAATTCTGTATTTTTTGACTTTTTTTCTAGTTATTGTTTTGTTCATATCTTATATTGTTTATTTTGTTGACTACTTACACTTTTCAAGATATATTTATTAAAAAGTATTTTTAATTTTAATAAGTCTTCTCATTAATTATTTGTAATTATGGTATGTGGACAATAGTGTATCTTTAATTATGACTTAATGACTGTGTTTTTTTATTGCATGATGCGTACTGTTTATACCTTAATTTTAACAACATTTATATGTTAAATTAGGACTTTCATTGTAATAATTTTATTTCTTTAAAAAATTTAAAAAAATAATAAAAAATTATTAAAATAACTTCAACCAAATCCTAAATCTTATACTCAAAAGTCTGACCTCAAAAAATGATTTTTTTTTTTAACCAGACCATTTTAGGCCGGTCCTTCTCACCTTCCCCAATTGTAGCATGCATATCATTAAAAGAGATATGACAGCGAGGAAGAAGAACAAAACAATTTTTTAGAAAAAATAAAAAGACCAGCGAGGATTGCATCTCAGAAGGATGACCCATATCTCATCTCATTCAATTTTTATTTTTTATAAAAAGACATTTATTTAAAAAAATTATAATCAGGTCTCTAACAATAGATAAAATAAAAAGATAATTTTTTAAAATCTCAAAATAAAAAAATGATTTTAAAAATTTATCAATAGAGCTCCTGAATTTATCAATGACCCGTTTTTAGAATTGTTAATAAAATTATTTTTTTTATTTTTAAATTTTAAAAGACTTTTTATATTCTATCTCTTAGTTAAGACCTTATTATAATTTTTTACTTTATTTAAAAGAATAAAGCGAGTTACATGAAAGACGCAGATAACATGCCGCTTTGAAGGCGAATCCGAGGGCTGAATACTAGAGAAACCGAGCCCCTAGTGGACAAAATTGTAAACAAAATATTTGGTAGTCATGACTTGTGAATCCGATCACGTAATTCTGACGGAAGGACCAAACTTAAGATGACGATGACGTAGTGGTATATTTATAAAAGTTTAATAAGTACTTATAAATCATGATTTACGGAATATGAAGTAACTTTTACGATTTATGAGTAAATATGTGGAGGAATTTTATTTTGATTTACATGAATCGGGCTTATAAAATAAGTCAAGCTCTGCCACAGTTGAAATCTTGGGTAGTTAGAGAAAAGTTTTTATAATTTTTAAAATCAAAATTATATAATTAAGGAAATATTTACAAATTTTTTACATATTAAAAATTATAAGAACTAAAACTTGATTTCTCCAACAACAAAAAAAAGAACTTGATTTTTGAGTCCCACCCATACTCTTAATTATAAAGGTAAGAGCTAAATAACAAGTTACAGATATTATAAATTTTGATTAAATTATTTATTTATAATAAAAATGGATTGGTTTCATAAAATACTCATTTTATCATTTTAATTGAAAATTACTCCAATAAAAACTACAAAACAAGTGCAGTTATTAATTAAAGCAAAGTATATGGAGTCTCGTATTTAAAATTAAAGCAAACCACTTCACTGGTCCAACATTGAGGATCCAATAATGACTATATAGCTATTAATTAAAAATGAAAATTATAAATTTGTTAAAAATAATGATAGATAAAAATCAATTTGAAGGGTGGAAACCAGCACTGAACAATTCCAAATGTTGTCTCTTGGAGGTGATTTTGTGGATGATATTCCAACATCTTGAGCGTAGATCAAAAGTAGTGCGTTTGAAAAGACGGAAGATGCCGAGGAACTCTATTTAGAAAAGAAAAAAGAAAAAAGAGATTTGATGTGGACGTGATTGGTAAAGCGAGATATATAGATCCAAAGTTCCTAAGATATTGCTAATAGTACAAAGGCAAATATATACAAAAGATGCCCCAGATCAAAATCAAATTTGGAAAAGTAGATGCCAAATCTTGAACATATAATCCAAATTTAATTTAAATATTAATTAATTTACCCTTGTGGGTGTGGATCCTTGTTTTCATTTCTTCTTCTGCTTCTTTTAACTTAGCATCAAAGTGTCCTTGATTCTATTGAACTTTTGAACCTCTGATGCTTTTCTTGGTGATCAGATGCAATTCAATCCAAACAGTTAGTTCAGTTGGTCGGCCATGATCTGCTAAAACCAATGTAATATAATTGAGTGAGCATATATATAGGTGCAAAACGAATCAACTCCATTTCTTTTCTCTTGGAATTCAACTTCATTTTCTAAAAGAAGAAAAAGTTTATTAACTTAATTACACTTGTTATTGGGGGACCAACACCAATCTTTTTCGGATATATCAAATACCATCAAAATTTGAGACAGCCTTTGACTCTTTACTGTCTAAGATTTAGTAGCATGTTGTTAACTAATTCATACGAACTAAAGAATCCTAGTTAAACGATTTAATGAGTTTTGAATCGATAAGATTTACATATTTTAGTTTTATTAAAGAATATGATTTTTAAATATACGTTTATTATTTATCACCACTCTCTCTCTCCCCCTATAAGGGGTAAAAGTGAAAATTAGTCATTAATTATCTTATCATAAAAATTCTTTTTAAAAGACTTCTTATATATTTTGAAGGAGAGGGAGTACATGTGTGTTTGAGAAATC
This sequence comes from Albizia julibrissin, assembly GCA_037074505.1. Taxonomy (NCBI): domain Eukaryota; kingdom Viridiplantae; phylum Streptophyta; class Magnoliopsida; order Fabales; family Fabaceae; genus Albizia; species Albizia julibrissin. Next base: position 34,728,024 of record CM073488.1, on the reverse strand, counting down.
TGCACAAGATCAATTATTAAAGATTCACATCTAAACACCGACTCTCAACTTAAAATGGACTATTGGGTGACACCCTTAGATTTGACAAAAGCTACTTCTTTTAGCTGTTTTTCCCCCTTTCCTAGGATTGTTTGGGATCGCCATGGAGCAATCAACTTACAAAAAGCACTTTTGAACCAAGTTGAATAAAAAAAATTATGTTTGGCAAAGGACAACTAACCTTTTTTTTTTCTTAAAAGTCATTTTAAGGTTGAAGTAATTTTTTTTTATGGTGTTTGACTAATCTTTATATTAAAATCTTTCAAAATTAACTTTTTAATACATCATTTAAATAAGTTTATGTTAAAATGAATTTTTTCATAAAAATTTATCCAAATATAAATCACATTATATAAATTAGTTTTTACTCAACATTAATTTATAAAATCAGTTGAGATAAAAGTCATTTTTACCAACATTACTCTAAATGAGCCCTTGATACATTCTATTAAAAATCTAATGGGGGAATTACAATGAGGTCCCAGGTAAAAAAATTAATTACCGAAAAGTCCTAATAACAAGTGAGGTATTGTCATTTCATACACTGAAACTTGTTATTGCTTACTCTTCAGTTATCATTGAGATTTATTGGTAATTTAAGTCTTTTGTAATTTCCCCAAATCTGTTATAATTAAAAACCTGTAATGTTGTTGGAAATCAATTTTGAGAATCATCCTGTAGACAAATATTTCAGGGAAAATTGAATTTAAATATTGAGTGAGAGAAAATACGATAAAATGGTCCCTTAAAATTTTAAAATTATATTTAAGTCACGTATAACTTTTTTGCAATAAATTTCAATTCCACTGACAAGTCCATGAACATCTACTGACAAGTCCATGGGTGCTTACATTAACAAATTCATAGGCGTCCATGGGCATTTGATAATTGAAATTTATTACAAAAAAATCCTAAAGACTTAAATGCAATTTTAAGGGACTATTTTATCATATTTTCTCTTATCCAGGATATAAATGTAATTTTCCAAATATTCTATACATAAATGTGGGTTCTGTATGTTATATATTATACTAAGTTTCAGAAATACTCCATCCGGTTCTTAACATAAGATATATTTAGAGAGCTGATGTTGATTTTAAATATAAGATAAAGTTTTCATATTTGTCAATCTTTTTTCTAATCTAGCCTTATTGATGCTCTTTCAATAATAATTAAGGAGGAGTGAGAATTAAGGAAGATGATTAGGGTATTTTAAAAAATATATGTTATATTAACTAAATTAACTAACTTCTTTAATCGAATTAAATTAGATAAATATGTTTTATATTAGGGATTGAGTTTTTTTCCCCAGAAAGGAGGAGTATATCTTACTATTATTGGTATAACTTGTTGTATTATACCCAAAGTTCATTTTTTTTAAGTCATTATTCAAATTTTTTGAACTCCTTTTAACTTTGTGCCTTTAATTCATTTTAGCAATAAAAGATGCCCTCAACTTGATGAAAATATACTGTTATCTTAATCATTTTGATAAAATGATAGATAAATAGAAGCAAAATGATTTCTTGAAAATGTTAGTTAAAAAGAATTGAAGGTCTTTTAAGAAAATAATATAATTCTTTTATATAAAAAAAAATAGCAGGAGTCTGTCTTTATGAGACTGTAGCCTTTTGCGGTTTGGATTGGAAAAAAGCCCCGGATTAGAAGGGTATAAAGCAATTAAAAAAAAAATCAATGTACTCTTTTTGTAACGATCGACTCCTTTTTCCCTTTTTTGATTTCAAAGTCTTCCAATTGACCATCTAAGGCACCCATAGAACCCAACATGATAAAATTTTAAAAAGAGAACAGCAAATTTTGCTTTGGATTTAACTTTTAAAAAAAAGGAAGGGAAAGGTTTTACCTAATTCACAAATTTCTTTCATATTAGATATATTTTTAAAGGAGAATAACAGAAAAATGGAAAAATCTTAAATCATATATTTTTTATAAAATAAGTTGTAAATTATTTATCAAGTCTCGTCATTATTTTATCAATTCTTAATAACAAGTCTAATTTAGGATGTTATAATTTTAAAAGTTATTTTTTTATCATTCTCCCTATTTTTAATTAATTTATATGAATTTTTTAAAAATAATTTGGTTTAGGACAAAATTTAACTCCAATTCCACGTTCATGTCCAATATATCCAGTTCTCCAATAAATAAATGATATATGTATCTTTCATACACATTAGCATTAACAGCGTTACTCTCCCTTCACGATCTTCACGATTGCCTACCTACCGGATAAAACTTAAAACCCTAATTTAAATATTTTTGCTGTTTCTTTCTTTTTTATGAGAAAATATATTTGCTATTTCCTATTTCAATACTGCAATTCCCACAGAAAATAATAGAAATCGCGGCATTTTTACTGTTTTCTTCTCTGATAAAAACTCTTCTTGTTTTTTTTTTTTTAATTTAAACTGATAACTCATCTAGAAGCTTATGCCTCTGGTGGTCTCTATTTTTTGATGACAAGTTTGTTCTTTTGTTTTGCCATTTCTATCCTTAAAAGATGAAGATGAATTAGAAGATCGAAGTGGGGGACTTGCCCACGATTTGGTCAGTCTAAGGAGAAGAGTAAAGACACCATCCTTTGATTTTTGAACAGACACAGAAAGGAGGAGAGTAACGTTGTTAACACTTGTGTGTATAAAAGATACAGATGGCAATTATTTATTAGAGAACTACAAATAAAACTGGAGGTAAGTTTTGTCCTTTAGGTTATACATAAATACATTTGCCTCTTTAGAACTTTATAATAACATCTTATTTTACTAATAATGACATGTGTTATGTTAATAGGAGTAAATTTATGACCTTTTAATTTTTGAATAAATATTTTACTATCTTTAGATTATGTGAAAGACCATTTTCCAACTTTAAATAACCCCTCCCTTAACTTATCAATTTTTCCAACAATCCAACAAATCATATTTTGATAGTAAGATAATAAATTAATAAGCTATAAGAGATACATGGACAAATATAATTTTTAAATTTAAAGGTGCATTACATACTTTTCATTTTCTTTCAATCTCTATGTCATTACAGTGATAATTGAAGATGTTTGCAAAAGTTATTTTCTTTGCATTTTAATATTTGACTACTATTAATTTTTGTGTTAGAGTCTCTCTTTTTTACCTTATTTTTAAGTTACAGCCAGAACTATTAATTTTTGAGCCAAAGGCAAATTGTTTGGTTGGCAATATCGTTTCCCTATTGTATGAAGGTTCCGGGTTCGATCCTTGCAACATCCAACTTGAGACTTTTTGTACATAAAAAACTTTCATACCATCAAATTAGAATGTTATTAACAACGTATTTACAATCTAAAGCTTCAAAGTCAATTAATATAATGTGATTTTTATTTAAATAGGTTTTTATAAAAAAAAAATTAATTCAAATGCTCACCCGGCTTTTGTAACCCTAAAAACTTTAGGTTTAACTTAACTTTCGCCCGGGGAGGGGGGATCATTTGACTTTAATGTCATCCATCTAAACAATTTTTTTTTTTACTCATTTAGGCTTTTATACTGGGGTTATACATAGGGTTACAAAAAATAGTCCCAACAAATTGTTGGAGTATTATTGGGGTCATAAGCAGGAACAATGATTTATAAAAATGATATACATGGTGAACATATTATAAGTTAGCTTTAACTACCTCACAAGAACTAAAGGAAGATGGTTCGCTAACTTAATTTTATCTGAAAATGGAACATTTTTCAACTTTTTTTGTATTTAAGAATATAAAAAAATGTTGCATTAATAATATTCAAGTTTTTCCCTAGTAAATTGTAAGTTGTAACATGAATATTATGGATCAATTTTTTTTTTCTTAAAAGGAATATTTTACTTAGGACCAAAGAAAGCATGATATAAGACCCCTTTTTTTTTTCTAACTTAACATTATTTCTTTAATTTTATTTTTCAAATTTGGGTGGTTTTCAGTTGAAAGTCCTAGAATGTAATGTTGCCAATGTTACTGGTTTGAAATGGTCAAGGGTAAGGTGGCTGAAGAGTAATAATAATAATGGAAAAGAATCTGAGATATATAAAATATTGTGATGTTAGCTTCACCGGATAGGAATGATATGATACGTGATATCTATTAAGAGATGGATTGCAAAGTGAAGACTGAAGAGATATCAATCTCGGAAAAACGCAATCGCATTGAAGAATCCTTCAGATTTGATCTCAAAATGTCAGAAACAAAAAATTTAAAAAGGGTTTGAACTTTGAATTGTTGTACTTTACTCTTATGCTAAGTATAAAATCCGGTTGATATTTTTTAGAAGTTATGGTAGGTAAATATATTATTTAATCATAATATATATTATATATTATTAAATTATATATTATTTTATAAATCAGATTAATTAATTTATAAAAAAATAATATATATAAGTATTTTAAAATAATTTATTTAACTTTTTTAATTTTTTTTAAAAAATTAAATAAATTTTATATTTAAAGCTGAAAGTAATAATTTTTAATTTTTAAATTTTAAAAGAGATTCAAATTTACAACTTTTCAATATGAGGGGAAAAAAAAGCAGATAGAGAAAAAGGGTTGGAATTTTGATCATTGCTTGGTCCCACTGCCACTCGCTCCACACAAAATGAATTCAAAGATGAAAAAAAGAGAGACGTTGAAAGCTCTTTCTTCTTGAAAGATTCTCTCTCTCAAAAGCCTTCATCTTTGAGGCAGTCTCTCCATCAGCTTTTAAATATTTGAGCCTTCAAATATTTGACTCCTCAAAATCAATTTTTCTATTTTAATTGTAAATATGTTTTTTTTAATATTTAATATAAGATATATTTATTTAATTTAATTATATTATATTATAAAAATTGATTGAGTTAGTTAATATGATATGTATTTTTTAAAATATAGTAGTCATCTTTCTTAATTCCCTCATTTCTTCTTCTCTTTGATTATGGATGAGAGAGTATCAATAAGGATAAATTAGAAAAATATTGATAAATATAAAAATTATATTTTATATTTAGGACAAGATTAATTTTTAAAATTTATCTTATATTAAAAACTGGAGAAGTATTAGATTAGCATATGAAATGAGTTTATTAATTATTGTAATTTCGCAGCGCTGTGAGACAATCGAGAACCCTCATTAAAAAATTAAGCTTGGATAGAAGTTTCCGGGCATTTCCAAGAGTTGGATAACAGTAAACTTCTTCTTTTTGCCAACAAAAATAAATTGTTTCTTATAATAAGGAATAAAATTACAATTCCCTTTGTTTTTGGGAATACTATTAAGTATTATCATTCAAAATTTTAATTAAAGACAGGTCAAATACAATGTATTTATAATGTCAGCAGTATTTGATTGCAGATTTCTTGACTTCTCCTCTTTAGCCTTCCTATCTGCCTTTTCTCCAGTATATATTTATCTTTACTGTTACATTAAAATTTGAGTGTTCTAGATTTAATATTTTTTAAAAAAATAATAAAATATGAAATAATTTAAAAATAAAAAAAATAAATTCAAACTGCTAAATTTTAATTATAATAATTTAAAACCAAAATAAAAAATATATTTTTATAAAATATTAAATTTGAGCGGCTTGTTAGAATTTGAAGGATTATAATAAAGAGGAAATAAGAACATCTGAATATTATCAAATCCTTAATATTTAATTCTTTGTACAAGCAGCTGAGTACGAGTTTTTATATAGGTAAACATAGACTGATCCTATAATCCAATCCAATCTAATCAAATATTAAATCTAATAATATGCTTCTAAGATATATTAAATATCAACAAATGATATATAACATCTCAACACGAGAATATACTAAATATTAATAGAAAATATAATAATATCTTAACACCCCTTCAAATTTAAGATTATCTTAAGTTTGTCAACTAAAAATTAGAATCGACAACCAGAGGAAGCAGCAACAACAGTAAGTGGACTAAAAGTAATATCTTAAAGCAAGCGTTAATATGGACTAAACATAAACGACATCAAGCTAATCTGGATGAACCAGGCAACAAAAACAACTTGGAGTGAGCATCAATCTGGACGTAACTGAAACAACATTGAGTTGATCTAGATGGAACCAAATTATATTATCGGCATTTATTTTTTATGTTTTCCACTTGCAACTTTTTTATATTGGAGTTTCGTTTAATTAGCTTATTATAATGTTATATCCTATCCTTTCGACCAAAAACAGGTAACTATGGACCGCCTAAACTTAATTTTACTGGTCAAGGTTAAGAAATGAAGAATGACAAAGAAAATCAAATTTTTATGCATTAAAATTAATTATACATTAATCTCCTTTTTTTTTTCGAAATTTCCCTAGTTATTGAATCGCCTTTGTTGAGGAACAAACGAGCATGCCATTTTTTGTCCAAAACAATTAAACAAATGAGCATGCTTATAAACAAAAAAAAAACAATAAGAGTATAATTTTAACCTAATACATCCAATTATTGTTGTCCAACTCGTGAATTAACTCTTCTAATTTACCATTCTTATGTTTTTACTTTGTAAACTCGTGAGTTCATACACCCTCCGAGTTTACCATTTTTGTGTTTTTACCTTACAAAATCGTATTAACTCATTCTTAAATTTGTGCTTAACTTTTTCAATTTGATCATACTCAATGGCTTTATATATGAATTTATTAAAAATATTTTTATTGAGTATAATAAATTATTAATGTTGATAGATTTAATTTCAATTATTGGGATTTAAAATATATTTAAATTAAATTTTTATAATTTTTATATTTTAATTATTTAATTATACATTATTTATTAAAAAATTAAACTCTTACGAATTTACGATTCGAAGCCACCATATGGTTTTACGTCATGGTCACAAATTTACTTAAATTCATAGTTTTGACAACCTTGCCTATATGGTCTAATTTTAGTATAAAAATATCAAATTTAATTTAATTAAAGAAGGTGTTCGTTCTAATTTACTGCAATGAAACAAATTTTAAGCGAAAATAAATAATATTTTGTTTCTTTGGTGGTGAATTATGCAAAAAAAAAAAAGACTACGTATGCATGTAAATAAAAATATTTGCTTGGCAGGGGGATCGTTCCTAACTTTGATATACCGTATAATGTGGTTTAAATATGTTATCCAAAAGACATGGACACTACTTTTGGGGAAAATGATATTTGAACCCTAAAATTTGCAAAATATATATCACATGCTCTGTTCCTTTTATCATATGAATGCTACATTTTGTATTAAACGTTCGGCATTTATTTTTGGGCTAAGGGTATTTTTATTCTAGAAATTTTTATCAAGAGATAATTTTGTTTTGAAAGTTTTTGAGGAGGTAATTTTATCCTGGAAGTATAAAAAAAAAGGAGCAATTTATCAGTTAATTTTGATCATTAGTTAACTAAATAAGTTGAATTGGCAATCCACATGTCGTCCATAGCATTTTTTATAAGGTATAAATTTGCCTCAAAAGTTTAAAATTTAACTTAAAAAAAAAAGATGAAGTAGATGACACATGGATTTTCGACATTAATTTATGCCTTAAAAAATGATGTGGATGACATATAGACTTCCAGCTCAGCATATTTGATCAACTAACGGTCAAAATTAACTAGGATGACGGTAAGGGAAAAAAATTTTATACTTCCAAGGCGAAATTGTCTTTAAAAAATTTTCGAGGCAAAATTGCCACTTAATGAAAACTTTCAAGACAAAGTTGCTCCTTAACTCTTTATTTTTTATTATCTCAAAACTCATATTAATATTTTTGAAACTATTATCCATACATATTGATAAAAAAACAATATATTAAAAAAATCACCATGAACTTGATTAATTTAGTTTAATTAGACGCGTTGACATTTTTTCCTTTCAATTTCCTAAAATTTTCATCTTAGAGAGTACTCTTAATTAATCATCCATCATCCACTTCAATTAACTTAATTAAAAATTTCGAGGGCACTAGGGGCATGTTTGTGTGTGGGTGAATGGTGTGTGTAACCCTCAGATTAAGTAAAACTTTCTTCTTTATTAGTTCTGATTTTTTTAATGAATAAATTCATTTAATTTCAAATCATCTGTGAATGCATTACTTAAATTTAAAAGGAAAATATCATTTAAATTCATTTAAAATACCTAAATTTAAAACCAAACCTGCACTTTGAACAAACCCCTGATAAATCATGTAGGCTTGATTAGGGATTTCTAAATTTGTTAATTTGACAATATGTCCTTCTGCTATTAGGCTGCCACGTGCGAGGGTTTTCCCACCACGCCAGAGCTCTATATCAGGATGATTGACCTTATCGGGAAGCTCAGGCACTTCGATTTAGCATGGCATCTCACTGATTTGATGAAAACCAGAGATGTCCAAATAACCATCAAGATATTATCTTTCCTCGTCCGATGATACATGAGAGTAGGATTGGCTGTGGAGGCCATCCACACTTTTAACCGAATGAAAGATTATGACTGCGCACGCCTGACAAAATTGCCTTCTCTGTATTGACTTGGTTCGTGGTTGGTGCAAAGCAGGTAACATTTTAGAGGCCGAGCGTATGTGTTTGCAGAGATGAAGATGGATTGGAATCAAACCCAATGTTTATACTTCCAGCATTGTGATTAACTCACTATGTCGCTATGGACAAATCACTCGTGCTCATCATGTTTTCTCTGAGATGATTAGATCAGGATTTTGAAACCCGGATTGAAGTAGCTGGTTCAAGCTGGAAACCAACAAATTGATCGGTAAACTAGTCTGATTCGAACATCAACCTGATTCATTATTTAAAAAAAATAAGATTTTTTAAAAAAATTATTTTCTTTAAAATTTCAAATTAATAACCTTAAAATATTTAATTTCTCACTTATTTGGTCCCGGGTTAGCTCTGGTTTGAGTCTGATCTAACCCACTGACCTTTGATTCAATGTCTTAACTGGTTCAAAAGCCGGTCCATGTTTCAAAACATTAGAGATGATAGAAATGTGGGTTGTCATCTAAATTCAATTACTTTCAACAATCTCACATGTGTTCACGTCAAAAGTGGAAGAACTGAGAATGTATTGCAAGTTTATAATCAGATGAAGAGACTAGGATGTCCTCCTAATACGGTCAACAATCTCATGGTGCAACATTAAGGCTGAAGAGAAATTGTTAGAACTTAACTTTTAATATTGTTACAAGTCAACTAAAAGTTGAGATCCTAATAGTTCTAATGATTTAAAGAAGCATAGATTATGGCGTTAGGGTTAAAAGTATATAAGAATTTACAGATTAAAAGTCTTTTTTTAACTGAATAAGGGCATTATGGTCTTTCAATAACATTCTAAAATCTATAATTAGGTCTCATAGATTGATTAGGAGTTTGTTGAAAATGTAGGCTATAACAACCTCCTTAAATTAATTCAAAATTCATTATTCCGTCAAAATATTAATTAATAGTACATAAATAATATATTAAAGGGCTCCGTCCAAAGTTCAAATCCTAGTATGTAGCGAAGTATTCAACATATGTAGCCCTTAAGTTTGGCAATATACATTATACTCATGTAACTAAACGAGACATACAAATTGATATTAAATCAAGCCTCATGTGCCTCCCATCTGGTAGCACCGTTTGAACTCTCGCCTAAAAAAAATAATAAATCGACGGGATGAGTCACATAGACCTAGTAACCACTTCCATCTTAACAAGTATACAGGGAATGATTATAAGATACTTAAGCGGGAAAAATATAAATAATATAAAGTATAATATTCCAAAAACATTAATATTTCAAGAGAACAATTTAATATGTATAGAATTCCCTCAACCATCCTTATAACATCCTTAACCGTTGACAGAACATATGTGTTACAACATATAATATGTTTAGTCTCTTTGATAAAACTGCACCAAGCTCTTCAATAATGAGGTGTGGCCTGGCCAAAGGCTACAAAACTTATATCAGATCATGTGTTCCCTTCCCATCAAATATGGAAATGTGTCACATGTTCGTTGAGTTAACCCTTATCCTGGCCAAAGGAAAATGGTGATACTAAGGGCCCTGAGAATGTCAAAGCCATCAACTGTGTGCACAATGACGGCTATACCACATGGTATAAAAAAATCAAACCTCCTCCAATCACAACTCACCACATTCAACATCTTAATATCACAAATATCAATAATTTATTCTTATATATTCCATAATCATTACTATACATAATAAAAGAATCAATGTGTGAAGTGTGGTGAAGAGACGGGGAGGGCCTTTTAGGCACTCGTTGCATATGTTGCTATCAATGCTATACATCAATGCGTGAAGTGTGGTGAAGAGACGCGGAGGGCCTTTTAGGCACTCGTTGCATATGTTGCTATCAATGCTATACATCAATGCGTGAAGTGTGATATCAATTTGTATTTCTTGTTTATTTACTATCATAATGTATATTGTCAAATTTAAGGACATTTTGGGCACTCGTTTCATATGTTACATACTATGTTGTATATTGGGATTTGAACTGTGGACGGAGCCCTTTAATATATTGTTTATGTAATATTAATTAATATTTTGACGGAATGATGAATTTTGAATTAATTTAAGGAGGTTGTTACATAGGCCTTATTTTGAATTTTGCTGTTTCAGAAGGATTTAATTAGGACTCTTCCAATTTAAAAACTTAAAAATATATCTTGAATATTTATTCTCTAGCGTTCATAAATATTAGAATTTCAAAATTAAGAGATTTCCCTATGCACAAACAATTTTGTTTATTTATGTAAAAAGTGCGTTATGTGATTCATCAGTCATGACCAAAAAAAGTTTAATAATGTGATGAAAATAAATAGGATTAAGTTACATATTTATTTCTTACATTGTTTCTGAAAACAATAAAAATGAAAATTTTTCTGAAAAATAATTTTTGACTTAGTCCATGAAATAGTATAGTATTAAAAAATTAATATATAATTAGTCTAGCGGTGTAAGACCTCTTAAATTTTTCTGGGTCTCGAGTTCAAGTCCTAGAGGAGACATTTGTATTGAGAGAGGCAGCTATGAATCTCGAACCGGATACTGGATGATAATATAAAAGAAATATAGTGACCAAAATAAAATAAATGTATTCAAATTTATTTCAATTTCATTAGACTCGAAGGATAAAAAAAAAGTTAAAATGCTGCTTGCATTATTTCTCAAAAGGCAAAACACACCGACATAAATCATAGATGATTTTTTCAGGTTATAAAAAATAAATAATTTTTAAAATGCAAATGAATTGGACATAAGCTGTTGAAGATATGATTCAAAATTATTTCAAGTATAAATATTGGTGTTTAATATTTCTTACTTATCCAGTCATTTTTACAAGGCATGCATTATTAGCAATAATTTCCATAAGATTAAGAAAATTAGTTAAAAATAGTTAAATGTGAAAAATTGTAACAATATTACAAAAAAACCCTTTAATTAGTATAATATAATTATTTGGGTAGTAGGAATGAGGAGAATGAACAAGTCCAAATGTAAAGATTTTTTTTGCCGAAAACATAAATGTTTCATTAAATTTTGTAAAGGATTTTGTATCAAACACTAAAAATTAAGATTATTAAGGTTTGTGATGGTAAAAAATTATCAAGGTTCGGATATCTTAATTTTCATGGATATTCATTATTAATTGGTCAATATGCATAAATTAAAAATCATTTTATATTTATATGTCCTCTCGCCGTACAATCCACTAATCATGCAATGATTTTGAATTAGAGGTATGGTATCATCTTTAATAGAACATACATGCACATGCATTTATATCAAAGCAAAAAAGTATGGAAAAAAATATCCAAAGTTGAGCTGGCATTAATTATCTTGACCAATCCTTCTATTTTTCAAATAACATGTCCTTTGTAAACATGATCTTGAAGTTTTTAAAAATTCAAATTATAGGTTGGTAAACAAATTGGAGTACGAATCTCGATAAAATCTTATGAGATCACAGCTAATTTCATGTCAATAATAATGAGAATATAATCGAATATTTACCGAAAATAGGTGTTTAATTTAAAAAAAAAAACAAGTGAAAATAAAATACAGTGAAATCGCATAACGCAGAGCACACGAGACAGCACGTGCGTGATATCGCTTCCAACGAGATTAGCATAGATCCTCTGTCCCCCCGAAAGTCTCTATTACTTCAATTAACAACGGCCCACGAGACGACACTCGCTAGACACATTCTCTCTCCATTTTTATTACCACTCTTTGATTTTTTTTCCTTGATCCATAATAGAAACCTAGGAATTTGGATAGGATCAGTCGATCCGGCATGTGAATCAGAGATCCGGTGGTTAAATTGGGTCAGTTCGGTGACCATTCCGGTTTGATCTTTTAAAAAAAATTAATTTTTTAATTTTTATCTTTAAAATTTCATATAAATAAACTTTAAATATTTAATTTCTCACCGGTTTGACCCCGTTTTAGCTCCGATTTGACTCATTGACTCTTAACTCAATACTCCGACCGGTTTATTGACCGGTTCTGATTTAAGAACCTTGATAAAACAGATATTCCTCCTTTTTTTCCCTTTTTTTATTATGAAAATTCTTCCATTTTTTAAATTTTAACAATTTTTTTAAATATTTTCTTATAAATTATAAGTAAGTATTTATTCTCATTCTCAATATTTAGAAAAATTTATATAAAACATATAAAAAATCATAATTTCAATATACGTACATATATTCATATAATTTATTTTTGCATTGCAGATAAAGTATGTGAAGCTTTTAAAATACTTATTTGGTTCTATTTATAAACTATTTTTAAGGTTTTCTTATCAAAACTTAGAAAAACATTGAATCCCATTATATCTATCTTAAAATTTAAGAACTTTTCAATTTTACCACCCCCATTTAATAATATCTTCAATTCTTAATATAAAACTTAGTTTATAATGATTTTATATTAAAGACAAGAAGTAGCATATAGTCATATACTCTATCTAAAGACTACAAAGTTAAATAAGATAAAATTATACATTTATTTACAAAATTTAATAACGTGACCTATAAATAGGATAAATAAATATATTATATATGTCGTATAAATAGAATAAGAGATATATGTTATTAACTACATTACCATATTTTTTTACTTTGAGAATTAAAATTTTAAAAATTTTAATTGCGGCATTCCCCTCACCACATTTAATAAGTCACAACTCTTGAGAATTAGCATATTTAGGGAACATGAAATGAAACGTTGAGAGTGGACACGTTGGCGGATTAAATGCCTATTTAAATTAATGTTAGGAAAATACGTTTACACATATGGATATAAAATTATTTTTTATATATATTTATTTTATAAATCATAAATTATATTAAAAAAATAATTTCTATTGTTAATCCACACCATTAAACTGGGAGACTTGAGATTGAGATTGGGGGAGTGACCGCGCCGTTTCTCCGTTGACCTGCCGTCAACTCCTCCCCCACACCATCATTTCCCTAGAACCCGACCAGTTACTGTGTGAGACACTCGCAAATCCCCAAGATTGACCAAAATCTCGCCAATCCCTGCGAGATATCGCTCCACGAGTGCGGACCCGGGAAAAAGAAAAGGAAAAAGGAAAGTCGCTGATATGGAGATCGCACCCAAGTGGATTTCAGAATCTCAGGGCCATGTCCCATATTTTCAAAAAGAAATAAACAAAACCCAAGAGAGAGAGAAGATTTTGGGATTTCTTAGTGAGAGAAAGATTTGATTTTTAGGAAAGAGACCTTTTTTATATCGGAGAGAAAGTGAAACACACCCACACACACACACCACACATATACTCACATTTTCGCCAGATCAAATTCAAAACAAAACAACCTTACACCGTATATAACGTTTTAGCTCCCACCCCTCAAAGCCTCTCCTGTCCCCTTCTGTTTCTCTTCCTCTTCTTCTACCAACTTCCGGCGAAGAAAGGTGTTTCCGATGGAGGTCTGTGATCTCTTGCCGGCGGATTCCGACGAGGTTCATGTCTTGGCTGTCGATGACAGCCTCGTCGATCGGAAAGTCATCGAGCGCTTGCTCAGGATTTCAGCTTGTAAAGGTGTGTGTGGAAAGGAAAATGGGGTTTTTCTGTGTTTGTTTTTCTGTTTATGTGTGTTTGGGGCTGAAGATTTTCTCTGTTTTGGGAAATCGCAGTCACTGCTGTGGACAGTGGAATTAGAGCTCTGCAATTCCTTGGACTCGACGACCAGAAATCTCCTTCCGAATCGGACGGCTTTGATGTGGGGAATTAATTTCCATGGATTTTATTTTCCCTCGAGACTCTTCAATTTACTCAAATGTAAAACTAATTCCATATTTGCTTTGCAGGGCTTAAAGGTGGATCTAATCATCACTGACTACTGCATGCCTGGAATGACCGGCTATGAATTACTCAAGAAAATCAAGGTTAGGGGAAAAAAATCTCAATTTTTTACATTTTCAAATAATTTGGAAGTCCAATAATTTTCTAAAGCCAAAAATGTTGATCTGGATCAGGAATCGTCCACCTTCAGAGAAATTCCAGTGGTGATCATGTCCTCCGAGAACGTTTTGCCCCGAATAGACAGGTACACACAGATAGCATAATTTTGAAAGTTTAATTAATAATTAATTAGTATTATTATTTAATAATATTAAAAAAATTGGAATATGCATAGGTGTTTGGAAGAAGGGGCTGAGGATTTCATAGTGAAGCCGGTGAAGTTATCAGACGTGAAGCGGTTGAGGGATTACATGACGACAAGAGAGAGAGAAGTTAAGGCGGGAAATCAGGAGAGAGAAGGCAGCGTCAGGTTCACCAAAAGGAAGCTCACGGAATCTTCTGATCTGGATTCATCGCCGCCGTCCGTTACATCCTCATCGGCTCTGTCATCGTCGCCGTCGGATTCTGCTTCGCCGTCGTCATCCCCTTCACCTTCGCCGTCCCCGCTCGACTCTCCGATCAGACGGCTTAGAATGACCACCACCGATTGACTATTAATAATAATGATGATGATAGTGATGATATCGTTTCTGTTTTGTTTATTATGCTCCTTCTCTCCAGTGAGCATTCCTGCAGTATTTACATTTATAATTTTATTTTCTCTATGTTTATTGGATGTACTGTTTTTCTGCTCACAGGATTTAAACTTGATGAAACTGCGATTACCCGTTATTTCCAACAGTTTTTTGTTGCATTCTCCTCCGTTTCAATTTGGTTTATATTTATAAAATTATTACTGTTATCAGTTAAGATCAATACTCCTAATTTTATCTGTGTGTTTCTCATGATCTCATCAATTGATTTAACGAAACCTTAACAATTATAAGTAGGAAATATTTAAAGAGCCTTGAAATTCGTAATAGCTCTTTCTTTATATAATGCAAAGTTTAATTAAATTGAGTTTCAAAATTTGGTTAAGATTAGAGTATGTGTTATGTCTTGAAGAGTAAGAACAGAGAAATTTGAGGTTATATCATAAGGAAGGAATTGCATATTTATCCATGGAACTAACTGTTGTAAGCTCTATAATGTGTGAAGTTGATACCTTATTTAAGTAATTGAAGGGGAAGGGAATGTGAAGAGAAAGAAGGAATGATGATAAAAAGAAGGTGGGAAGGGAAGGGAAGGGAAGGGAGGGGGTGTCCCCCAGATGAAGGGGAGTGGGGGCACTTGTATGGCTGTCTTTGTCTGCTTTGTCCCAAACGTGGCGGGGTTGCCTTCCCCCTCCTATGTCCTATCACCCCTCCTCCTCTCTCCATTGTTATTATTATTTCAAGTAAATTCTTTTTTTAAATCAAAATAGCCACTTTTATGCCGGTGCCAGTCCTCCCATCTGTAAGAATTTTTGTATGATATCAGCACTCTCATCATTTCGGCTTCTCTCACCCAATCTTGCGATTTTGGCGACAATGCACCCTAGTTACCTGTTATTTATTCCACTTTCTATTTTTAATATAAAATATATTTTAGAAGTTAGCCTTAATCTTAAATATAAGACATATTTTTTATATATGTCAATTTTTTCATAATTTACCTCAATGAATATTCCGTTTTTTCAATAATAATTAAGGAAAAGAGGAAATTAAAGAAAATGAATAGGGTATTCTAGACAATAAATGTCATATTAATTAAATTCCTTAATCTGATCAAATTAGATAAATTTATCTTATATTAAAAACCGAAAGAATATAATTGAATCAGATTCAAAGAATATTGAACTTAATGGGGATAACTCTTACAAAAACATTTTTTGTTAAAAAAAAAAAAGACTCTCATGAACTTAAATTTATCATATCGTGTTTAAAGCTGTCACAATGGATACTCATTTTAGGGTAATTACTAATTGTTGTACTATTGACGAATTCTAAATAATATGAGTTGTTATAAATTTTATAGATTAAGTTGAAATTTATTTTGAAAGTTTTTGTTGGAAAGTAATATTGTGGTGAATGTTTTTTAAAGTTTAATTTTATTCCGAAAGTGTTAAAATTGAGCAATGTAGTCTCGTACAGTTAAAAATTTAACAGTCAAAGTTATTTTTTTTAAATGGTAAAATTGCTACGTTTTAAAACTTTTGGAATAACATTAAACCTGAAAAAACTTTCATAACAATATTCTTTTTCAGCGAAAAGTTTCACAAATTTACACATAAACCTATATTATACTATTGTATGATTGATTATCCCTTTCGTTTTTTTAAAAAGAATTCCTCTCTCAGTGGCCGATTTTTGTTTTGGGAAAACTCTGGAACATAGTGATCCGATGCCCTTGCCTTATACTGTTTCAGCTATTTGTTTTTTTTCTTGGTAACATCAGGTAGTTAAGGCCTTTGACCTCCTAACCCGGAGACGGCCCGGTATCCGGCGCCTTTTCCTGAGTCATTAGCCTTCTATAACGGACCAAATAACCTGAGGTAACCAACTAATCCAAAGCGGGGAATTGGTTTTTTAGGCACGCCCATGTAAGGTGCTTTGCACCAAGGATGAGTTTCCCCTACCACCAAACACAACTTCAGGTTTGAACTCACGTTCATCTAGAAAAGTGACAGTTACCTTACCACTTCACCCCAACGTTTATTGGTTATTTCAGCTATTTGTTTGCTTAATCCCTTTTCTTCTTTTTAAATTGCTCCCTCCCTTTTCAATAGCTTTTTGATTCTGCTGCCACCATTTTTTGCCAACCATTTTTCACCTGTTATTGCTTACATATATTGTGATCCAAACAGCATTTTTTTTAAAAAAAATCAGGTATCAGAAATTCAGAATCCTTTTTACTCAAAAAAACAGGGGAAAACGGAAACAAAAGGGCATTTGTGAAAGATCCAAGGTTTACCAACATGTGTACTGTTCAAAATGATTCAATTAATAACTATAACCAGACACTCCTCGTGTCAAACCAAGTGTTTTTGTCATTTTTGGCTTCTTGTACATATATTTTGCTTAATCTCTCCTGTATTAACAACATTAAACGAGTTTATTAGCTACAAGTGCAAGATGCCTTTAGAACCCCGACGTAAGGTCAAATTAGTTAAGAGTCGAAAGTAACTTCCAATATCATATGGTTTGTGAAGAAAAAAAAAAAGAATAGTTATGAGAAGTATGAGATGTATATAAATAAATACTGAATGAGAGGGCATATAAGGCTATTGCCACATAATCTAGAGGTTATAGGTTTGGATCTGAAAACAACCTCTTCGTTTATGAAGTTAAGACAATGTACATATATCATTCCTCAGATTTCACCTAGTAGGAATCTTATGCACTAGGTCATGCCTTTACAAATACATATTTTTTGAAAAATATAAATAACTATTGGTAACAAAAACTCAAGTAAAATTTTTGTTTTTTTTTACTAAGCATAGGTATCATTCTATTGGAAACAATCATATTCAAGGCACTATCAGACATTAAATATAGACACATCTTCCAACAGTGATTCAAATATTGATTCTCTATGTTATGAGGGACTTGGCGACTCACCCCTCCCACCAAACCCAACCCCCAATTGATAACTTAAGTAAAGATTTGAATGAGGGATGAGAGAGGAGAGAGAAAAAGAGATTATTATCCAAAACAGTAGATGGGCTGGGCCACAGGAACAAGCGTGAAGATCAGAACAGTAGTGTTGGGGCCAATGAAACCCAAATGGGATGAGGCATAAACAGAAATGGACAATGTTTCTTGTGATTAGGAGCGTATAGGATCTTGCATGTGGCCCCAAAATCTCATGTCCTTTCACAAATCATCATCGTGGAGTGTCTCCACCAAACTTTATATTTTATTTGTGTCTCTTACTCCAAAACAAAAGAAAAGATATTTTTCTCACTCATTTCTTGGTTGGCAAAAATAATAATCATTAAAAAATATATAACAATGATCCGTTAAATCACCACATGATTTGTTTGATTTTGCTAACACAACATATAAATCTGGGCCTCCTCTATTATTTGTTTATTTCTTGCCTTCACTTAGAGCCAAAACACTACAAGTTAATTATGGTGGCCACAAACACATCCCTTTGCCTCTTTTCCTTTTATTTCAATCCATTGAGCTATGATTATATTCCTTGTTGCCCAATATGGGTTGATTTAAGTGTTAAAATGGGAATCATAATGATTTAGTTCCCTAATTAAGAAAAATATATCTCACCCTAATTACTTACCTTTCACTAATCACCCTTCTTATGGCATTATTTATGTAGCTATTATCCTCCAACCATTCTCAATTATTTTACTCGTTTCTTATAATTTGTGCTTGTATTCATCCGTGACCTCTCATGTTCATCTATGCTCTAACTTAAGCTTTACGCCTCCATTATCCAATAGCCTTATTTATAATACCTCACATCCTTAATATAAAAACTTAACTAATAACTAACTTACAAATAAAATAATTAGTTAAATTAGTTGCTTATAAAAAATGAGTGTTGCTTTTCCTAAACTAACTTATTTAATCATCATTTGTATTTGAATTACCCGGTGATGAGAATCTCCTTATTATGTGCACTACTTAGTGATAGTGTAAAGAAAGAGTTATTAATTTAGAAGATATAGTAAATCGAGATATTTTATATCAAAATAAGTTTCCTAATTAACTCCTATATTTAAGATTGATGATAGTAGCACTTACAATCTACCCTCTTGCTGGTCGTGAATAGGGGTGGAAACAGGTCAGGCGGCCTGGCCTGTCAGGCTAACAGGCCAGGCTCAGGCCTACTGACAGGCTTGTCAGGCTGGCCTGAGCCTGTAAAATAACTTATAAAAAAAAATCCCACCCAAAATCACATTCCTTACCCTAATTCCTAAATCTCATTCCCAATTCTCAAGTTACACTTGTGCTTTTTCTGTTTATTTCCACACGAATTTTTATTTAATTGTTAAAGAAGAAACAAAAGGTATAAATTTTTCATTGTTAAAATAATGTTATTTCTTATATATATTACTTGTTAAATTGTGTTATGCTCTAATACTATATATTTTATTGATTTTTTTAAGGTCTTCGAAGGAGAAGAAGAAATCATATTGAAGATTTGATGTGAAAATTATGTTGTATTTAATTTCACATTTTATGATGTATTTTGGATCATTAATTTATGTATTTAAAATATTAATTTATGTAATTAGGCCTGTTTTTGGCCTGTTTGAAGTAAGCCTGTTGTGAAGCCTGTGGCCTGTTAGCTTTTTGATTTTTTTTTTAGTTACAGGTCTCTTAACAGGCCACAGGCCAGGCTCAGGCCATCCAGTGTCTTAACAGGCCAGGCCTATTAAGACACAAGCCTAGCCTGGCCTGACATGTTTCTACCCCTAGTCGTGAAACCTCCGTTCCATTATCGTGCGGCATCATTAATCCTCAACCCTTGCTTTTGGTGAAACATGAAAAACACGCATTTTACATCTCTCTTATCTCAAATAGATTACTCCCACCGGTCCATATTATAAGAAATAACCATCACACATGCTTCTTTCAAATTATAAGAAACGATAATATTTTATCTGTTTACTTTTACTATCCCATGTTGACCTTATTTAATTACTCTTATTTAATATCAATATAATAAATTTTTACAACCCAAAAACCTATTATTTTTATTATATTTATTTTCTTATTCTCTCTCTTCTACAATCCTCCTTATTATAATAATTTTCTTATTCTCTCTCTTATTCCCTATCTCCTCATAAATAAAGATATTTTAGTAAAAAAAAAATTACAATTTTGACACACTTAATAATAAGGTTGGATTAACCGTTTCTTATAATAAAAAATAGAAGGAGTATTAGAATTAGGCGGAAAATGTGACTTTGCCTCGGCACAAGCTAGAGACCCAATTATGGAATCAATTAATGTGGATTAATTTTGGGATTTGAGTCAAGTAAAAGCTGCCCAATTAAAGGAATTATATTGCTTGCATCATCTTTTTATTTATAAGGTATGAACTCAAAGACTACTAGTGAAATGTGAATCCCTTAGCTTATTACTAAACTCAGCTGCTATTATTAGTAGCCATGTCCTCTTTATTTTACTACATAGAAAGAGGACGAAGATTTTATACGGTACAAGCATTTAAGCGTTATAGATAGTATATGAATACAAAGCCACCTAACTTGTTTCTTGGCTCCACATTGATAATAGGCCAAGAGGGTTCAATCTATCGCTTGCTAGTTCATATGTAAATGTAGGCTTAGACTTCAGCATAAGACTGTATAGGCATATGGGTGTGATCATCTTAATTAGGAATTCCCAACATAGTTACGTATAGTACACATCTTATGTTTTGATGATCCAGAGTCTACTGCCATTTAATAAAAGCTTGTGACTGGTATAGTTAATTACAAAGGTTTCAACGGATTTGGAAACACTGAACATGCATGATATTTGGAGGAGAGTTTTGATCTCTATATATATATAGTTGTCGCACCAAATCAGAAAGTAGGGATAAGATTGGCTAATCATATTTACTTTATTGTCTCGTACGTGTTTCCACTCATTAATTATATGTGGTATGTGCCTAATAATTTCTATAAGTTTGTTGCCTGCTTAGTTTTATTTTTTACGTTAAGACTCATCGGACCATGTTGTGTTTATATATTCCGTCCTCCTCAGTCCTCACAGTAATGTGAATGGAAGAATCATCACTGTGAAATAGGCAAGTCATCATCGATGTACTATACTGCCATTGATGCTTTTATAAGCTAATCTTCCTTTTCACATTCACGATTCAACCTTCCTTCAACGAAAATTATTAAGGTTTGTATATAACTTATTAATACTCCAATAATCCCGGCCAGGTAATAACTACGTACACTTTCTTTTAAAATTTCTTTAATAATGGAAATTAAATACTAGTAGTTATGACTTTTTTAATACAAATTGTTCGGTACTCTTTAATACTATCGAATTAAATTTTAGTAATTTCAAACCTAGTTAGAAATGACTCTCCTAATTGTGTCTATCACATAACTCAATTATAGGTGGTTATTAATGGCTAATATGATTTAGTTTTGTTACAGTTTCTTAATAGTTATTGAGACAAAGACATTTTTTAATTAGTGAAATACTCATATCATAGTCGTGGCTCATAAATTTATCTATTTTGGTATAATTATGAATTTTTTCATAAACATGTTATCTCCAAGTTTAGGTATAGTTAATTAATTCATGGGCTATACATACGCGCGCGTATAGATTGAGAAAGTCTTATTCTCGGATGCAAATGCAACTTTTCCATAATATAATTAAAACATGGAGAAAATATTCACTTACACTATTCAACATCTTAATTAAGGGTCAAATTTGTTTGTTTGTATTGTTTTACCTTGGGAGAGTATCAAATTGTGTTTATTGCTTTGAGTCAGTGTTCTTCAAGTCAAAGTCTTTTCTATGATTTTATAAGTGCATTTAACTTTTAATTTGAAAATTTAGGGGTGATTTCTTGTTAATTAAAAAAAATTGATCCCTTTTAGAAAGATTTCTTTGATCTAGTGGCCCATATGAATGAAATATCTTTTAAATATGAAACCATAAAAGAAAGAAAGTCACTATCAATAACATAGTGGCATATAAATCATAACATATGATATATATAAAATAGAAGTTTGGTAAATGAGTAGAGTTCGAGAAATAGAAGTGAAACTTTTAAAATATTATAGTCATTTTTTTTAATTTTTTTATCCCCCTTTCTTTTTTTTATATTATTGTTGAGGGAGTATCAAAATGGGTGAATTAGAAAAAGGTTGAAAAATATAAAAACTTTGCTTTATATTTTGGACCAAAATCAACTATATAAATATGTCTTATATTAAAAATCAGAGGAGTATAAAGGAATGATGGAGAACTGAAAATCCAATAACAATAAATTAAGAGTGAAATTATATATAATAATAATAATAATAATAATAATAATTTTAATGAGTGCGATAAAAAAATATGTACACACACAATAAATGACATATTACTATATCTAATCTTTAATGTAAGATCTAATTAACTAATTTGAATAAATGAAATATGTTAGTTAAATTAGTTAATATGATTTATATTTTTTAAAACACTTTAATTATCTTCTTTAATTCCTTCTCTCCATCTCCTACTTGATAATTGATGAGAGAATATCAATAGGTTTAATTTAGTAAAAATGGATAAAATATTAAATATGTTTTATATTTAGGACTAACATTAAATCTCTAATTATGTCTTACATTAAGAAGCGGAGGGAGTTTTTTTCTGTATGAATTTTAAATTCCTAAAGATCAACTGTAAAATGCTGAAAAAATTTGTAGACAAAAAGAAAAAACTATGTTCAAATTTATGACAAAATTAAGCTGGAAATTTGTGAAAATCAATTATAAATCGTCAAAAATTAACCCCCTGATTAGTTCCTCTATTTAGGATTGGAAAATGTAGCACTCAATGTGTTGTCTAGTCTCTTGCTCCCCGTGAAATCTCCTCTCCATCCATTATCCGCATAATTAATTCTCAGCCTTTTAGCTTGTTTTTTATGAAACACGAAAATAATCCAAGCATTCTACATATCTCTCTCCTTTCAAAGAAATGAGGGGGATTATAATCAGGTATTAAATAAGAAACTTAATTATCGAAAAGTCTTAATAATAAATAAGGTATTATCATTCCTTGCTTTGAAATTTATCATTACATACATATTCTTCAGTTGTCATTAGAATTTATAGATAATTAAGTCTCTTCCTTATAACCTTATTATAGTTTCTCTAAGATATTATTGAAATTAGACGGAAAATGTGAGTTTGCCTCGACACAGAGAACCAATTATGGAATTAATTAATGTGGATTTTGGGATTTGAGTCCAGTCAATATCCAATAGGAGGAATTATATTACCGTACTTTCAACAATTTTTTATTTACAGTGAAGGTTTGAACTCAAGATAAGTGAATCCAATCAAAAATCACATTAAAATTTTAATTAAAAAAATAATATCAAAAAAGTCTCATAAGTAAAATAGCAATCATTAATAAATAGAAGAGCTACTATTAACAAATTTTAAAACATTTCTTATATTATTTCCCTTAATTAGAA
This sequence comes from Albizia julibrissin, assembly GCA_037074505.1. Lineage (NCBI taxonomy): Eukaryota > Viridiplantae > Streptophyta > Magnoliopsida > Fabales > Fabaceae > Albizia > Albizia julibrissin. Next base: position 34,704,426 of record CM073488.1, on the reverse strand, counting down.
CCTTAATATCATTTTCTCCCTCTCTTATTACTAAACTCAGCTGCTATTAATTAGTAGATATGTCATTTGTTTGTTTTTTTTTTTTAAGAAAAACACCAGAAAAGAAAAGCAATACAAAGAAACTAAGAAGCAACAACAATTAAAAACCTATTAGCGTTTCTGATTTAAATATTTGCAAGTCAAAACCCTCATTTAGTACTCTTTTCATAAGAGAATCCGTCACAAGGTTATTATCCCTGTCTATATAACTTAATACTTAACTTATCAATTCCTTTGAATCATGCTCTTAATTTTAAAAGTACTACCCAATCATCATGTGTTTCTGGAACCATCTAACTATCACTACAATAAAAATAGAGATTAGTGGCACACCTTTTATTTACAGCTTTTTCTAGATTTTTTTTTAATTTTTTTTTAAAAATACTTTAAGTAGCGCTTTCTTAAGGGAGCGCTACTGCTTTTTAGTGACTTTATGTGAGGAAACGTCACCTAAAGTATTTTTTTAAAAAAATAAAAATTGAAGTAGCAACTGTGACATTTGTTCAAGAAAGTATCATAGTTTTTACGTACTTCGTGTGGCACTTAGCTTAGCAAGCACCATCTAAAGTATTATTTTTTTTAAAAAAAAATTCAAACCCTTCTCTCTTCCGCAATTTGCTTTCATCACCTTTATTTTATTAGTCTCCACTCTTCATCGTGTCATCACCCTTATCATCTTAGTTCCCACATTTCCTCCTTCTCCTCTTTTTGTCACTCATCATTGTCCTCAGTTCGATCTACACTTTCCTCATTTCTTTGTTCCATCACTTCTCACATTTTCTCCTCCTCCTCCTTTTATTTTGGCGGCACTCCTTCCTCATTTCTTTTGTCCCATTTTTTGCACCAAACTAACCCCACTCATTCTCCCTCTTGGTCTCATTTCATCCTTCTTATAGTTTCATTCCGTCCTGTAAATCACACCTACTCATTTTTTTCCTATATTTTGAAGCTACGTACAACATATTGTCTTGTTGACCACTTTTTTTTTTTAACATCTATATAACTTTGTCTTTGTCTTTTGTTCTTTATTAATTTTTTTTCAGGTGTTGTGTTTGAAGTTTCAGCTCACTTTATTCAAGCTTCCTCTATACTGTAAGCTTTTATTTTATTTTTAAGCTTACAAATATAATTTTATTAGTAGTTAATAGTTTAATTTGCTAAATATGTTTATTATGAAATCTGAAAAAATTATTCTAATTTATATATACCGAAAAATAAATGAGATAAAATTAAATGTTATTATATATAGGTTGTATGTGAACATATGTAGTAGTTATATTTTGTTGTTGTTGTAGTAATTGTTAATATTGATGAGTTGCATAAATAAAATAATTATTTATTTTTAACTCTTGTATTTTATTTAGTAGTGATTTTCTTAATTAGTTATTTGTTAATTTATATAATTTTGAAGTTATTTGATTGTGGTTTGTTTTTCTTCATTTTATTGTAGAGATATGAAAATGTGTTTAAAATGTGTTATTAACTATAATTATAGAATTTTAAAATAAAAATATAAAAAAATGGTCTAAGGTAGCGCGCTTACTTGAGGAAGGTTTGTAACACTTATTCAAGGAAGCGCCACCTTAGGTTAGATTCAAAAAAACAAAATTTTAGAGTGACGTTTCTTTGAGGAAGTGCTATAAAAAGTCTAGAGCATTTTTTAAAAAAATATTATTTTTTTAAAAAAAAATCTAGGATGATATTTCCTTGAGGAAGTGCATAAAAAGTTTGAACTTCCTATTACAATTCCTCAAGAAAGCAACACCATAGGTGATATTTAAATTATATATATATATATTGTGGCGTTTGTGGGTAGCGTTACGGCTTCTTTTAGTGATGTTGAGATATGTGGCGCTTACAAAGGGTCACAGATAATATTAAAATAAACATTATAATTATATTTATTTGTAGTAGTGTATATAGAGAGAGGATGGATGAAGAATTCCTAAGGCACAAGCATTTAATTAAGCGTTATAGATAGTAAATGAATACAGAGCCACCTAGTAAACATGTGGCGGTTTCTTGGTTCTTTTTTGTTCTTTTTTTTGGCCAACGGTTTCTTGGTTCCACATTGATAATAGGCCAACACATCTATAAGGTTCAACATATGACTATATATGCATATGGGTGTGATCATCATAATTAGGAAATTACGAATTGCCAACACAGCTCCAACATCTTCTGTTTTAATTTGATCTTGCCGCATTACAAAATATGTGACTGGTATAGTTAAGACACTGTACCTGATATTTAGAGGAGGGTTTTAATTTGATCTACAATCTAAGAAGTTCTATAAGTTGGTCTCTTTGTTTTTGTTTTTTTTTAATTACGTTAGACTCATCGTACCATATTATGGTTATTAATTAATTCCGTCCCCCCCTCCTCGCAATCTGAAAGTGTGAATGCAAGAATCTCACTAATGGTGGCAGAGAGATATTATTATTATGGAGGGCAACATCTGCGAAATACGCAAATCCGTGTACTATATATATATATATATATGCTGCCCTTGATTCTTTTATAAGTTACTGACTTTTCACATTCAAGCTTCCTTCCACCAAAATTAATCATTCCTCCCTTTTTTTTAATATAATATATATATTTGAGAAGTTAATTTTAATTATAAATATAAGACATATTTTTTATATTTGTCAATATTTTTCTAATTTACCGTTATTGATGATCTTTCAACAATAATCAAGGAGGAGAGGAAATAAGAGAATTAAGGAAAATGAGTAGAATGTTTTAAAAAATATATATCATATTAATTAACTCAACTAATTTTCTTAATATAATCAAATTAGCTAAATATGTCATATATATATATATATATATATATATATATATATATTAAGAACCGGAAGAGTATTAAGGTTTGCTTAGCTTAGTTAATAATAATCCCCTACCAACGCTTTCTTCTAAAAAGTCTTTAAGGTAATGGACGTTAATATAATATAATTGCTGTTATAACTTTTTTTAATAAAATTATTTGGTACTCATTAATAATGTCGAATTAAATTTTAGTATTGTCACATCTAGTTAGAAATGACTCTCATCTGTAATAAAGTTCCAAAAAATTGATCTTGCTTGAGGGTAATTCATAATTTTTTGTGTGTACTACCCAACTCAATTATAGGTGGTTAATGGATATTATAATTTAGCTTTGTTACGATTTTTTAATTGTTATTGATACACTGTGGCATTTTCTTGAATTAGCGAAGTACTCATATTATAGTTGCTCATGGTATAATTATGAAATTTTTCATAAAAATGTTATCTCAAAAGTTTAGGCATAGTTTATCTATGAGCTATATCCACTTATGGATTAAGAAATTCTTAGTTCTCATAATAGAATTAAAACATGAAGAAAATAAATTGACTTTACTGTTTAACATCTTAAGGGTTAAATTTGTTTGTTTGTTTGTTTTTCCTTGGGAGAGTATGAAATCGAGCTTATCGCTTTGAGTTAGTGTTCGTCAAGTCAAAGTCTTGTATGATCTAGATTTATGAATTTAGAAGTGCATGTAGCTTTTAATCTGAAATTTCAGGGGTGATTTATTTTTAATTAAAAAAATCGATCCCTTGTAGAAAGATGTCTTTAATCTAGTGGCTCATATGAATGAAATATCTTTTGAAAGAAAGAAAGTCACTATCAATAACATTCTGGTATGCATATAATATGATGATAAAAATAGAAGTCAAATTAAAGTGTGGTAAATGAGTAGAATTTGAGAAATAGAAAGAGGAACTTGCGAGGCAGGAGGGTGTGTGAATAAGCAGTGCATGGCTTCTCTATAGACATTGACTCCGTCAAAATCAGCATATAGCAAATAGAGACACCCTTAAGTCCAATGACCCAAATTTCTAAATAAATAAATAAAGTACTTAATTGCAACATCTCTCTAAAATATGTTTTTATAATATTAGATTACATACCATTTTTATAAGTTATACTAGTACAAATTAGTTTTTTTAAAAATGATAAATATGAGAAATAAGTGGAAAAAGCCAAAAAGGTGTTACTACATTCAAGACAAAAATCTATTCTCAAAATAGATATTATATTTAGGACTGGAGGAGTATTTGACAAGGTACTTTCAACATATTTAAAATTAAAAAAAAATCTTTGAATCTTATTAAACCTGTCTTAAAATTTAATAATTTTTCAGTATTATCCCTATTTAATATAAATGAATGAGTGAGAAGTATAATTGATAAGCCCAATAATAATAAATTAGGGCTAAAATTATATATTTATATGATAAATTTAATGAGATGACTTATATTAAGAATAAAAAAAATACTTTATCTCTTTCCTATAAATAGGACAAAATTTGGGTCATATATGACTCAAATTTTAAATCTCTAATTATGACATATAGCATCATATATAATTTTTTGAGGTGATGAGTGATCTAAATTAAGATTTGGATATTTTAACCACTTTTATATGGGATTTTTCCCATATTCAAAGCTTTTGACCAAACTTTCACGGTATTTTCAAGAAATTTTGTTTTAGAGTAACTCTTTTTGGAGGGAGGGTGGGAAAGCTTTTTGGGAAAGGAAAATTGTTGCAAATGAGAGAGTGTATGAGTCCGTATTTTTGTAAAAAATAATAATAATAGAGATGGATACACAAATAATTATTTTTTAAGTGAGTCGGAATCAAATGGGGGTAGTAAGGTAAAATTATTAAATCCTATAATCATATTTTATATCATATGACCTGATTTATAATTTGTTAAATTTAATTACCTAATTTAAAGTTTAAATAATTCAACTATCTTTTATTGAGATTTTTCAACAACAAAAAAGTATAACTGAAACAATGACAATTATTATTGCTTTGAACTTCTAAAATGACATATAAATGGAAATATATGTTTTTTTAGAAATAAAAGTTATCATAAAAATAATTTCTCGAAAATAATCCCTGCATCACAAATTTTCAAAGAAATCTCAATTTCAATAAAACAATATCAAATTTTAAGATAAGTGAATGCCATTTTCTTCCAAAGTTTAGGAAATAATGTTTAAGCAACTTCGGTCTATAACTTCTGTCTACAAAGAAAGAAAGAAAGAAAGAAAGAAAGAAAGAAAGAAAGAAAAAGAAAAAAATCATAAACTAAGTTTATCAAATTTAGACAGATAGACAAATTGGCCATCATTCACATATAATTAAACAATTTTTCAATGCTGGAAAGTTTATTATTAGAATGGCCTCTATTAATTTTGTTCACAGAACATATCTGAAAGGATCTTCATCCTTGGATTTTCTTCTGGAGAATAGAGTCCTTGCTTTGACTTTGGGTGTCCAAAGCTTTGAAAAGGCACTAACCTATCTTATAATTAATTAATTATTGATTTAAACTGTTTAAAATAAGGATTAAACAATTAAATTCTAGAGATTCGCCTTTCGTTGTGTTGTTGTGACTAGTGACTATGGTTCTTTGGCTCGGCCATGCATTTTATATTCCATTTTGACAAGTGAGCAGAGTGGCTCACCAAATCTGTTTTCTGTTGGTGAAGTAGTTGAAATTTGCAATGTCACACACCATATCAATAATTGAACATTTTACATTTTTGATTCTACCTTTAAATTTTAAAATTTATAATAATGAAGTTATAACCATTATGTTAAAAATGACATTTTTTTAATTCTAACTTCAAAGTAAGCCCACAGAATATGCCATTTATTATATATAGAATTTATATGATATATTGATTATTGGTATGAAATTCAATAAAATATTTTAATATTTGAATCGTAAAGTTTGAATCAATATACCATATTATTTACAAGTTTAGAATTAATAGGACCTAGTCACTTAGCACTTCACTGTAATTTAATGATTTTAAGGGATTTAATTATCATTAAATCTATTAATTGGGATATGGTTGTAATGTTTTTTCTATAATTTTGTTGCCTAAAACGCGTTAGCTAAATCATAGATGTATAATGGAAAAATAAAAAATGTATAAGTGTGTGCGCGCGACTGTGCGTGTACATAAAGTTGATTAAAAAGTGGATAGAGGCATAGATATTCTTCTATAGTATTCGAAAAAGTGTATGTATTTTGGCACAGATGGAAGGTTTATGTAATTTTAACAAAATATTTTTTTAAAAAAAGAAGAAAAGATAATGTAATTTCCTTTTTCTAAAATGGAGGAGCAAATGAAACGAAAAAAAGGTGGGGGTGGCAGCTCCTTTGGAGAGTGGAGATACGTAGTTCATGTTTAAAAAAAAAAAAAAAAAGGAGGAAGAAGAAGCGCGTGGTCTATGTGTTTGGACTAATTTCTACTTTCACACACACAAATCAAAATCAATGGGTAATGCAAAAAGCAAAGAAAACGATGAAACAAAAAAGCCTTCCTCGAATTCCAAATCTTTAGTGGGAACACTGAGCCGATCATTTTGACTTCAATTATAAGCCATCCCATTGACTCTTGTGACATTATGACGTTGAAGTGCCATACGCTTAAGGACTTCAAATATCGAAAACTACATATAATAAAGGACTTTAGTCCATAAGAGTATTTTTGTTTTAATTTTCTAAAAATTCAGATTTAGTTCTAACAAATAAAAGATAAGTTATAAATTGGTGATAATAGCAATCAATTGATATAAAACAGATCAGCCTCCCTATTGGATCCCACAACAAGTTTCAAAACATTTCACGGTGGTGATTGAAAGTTCATTGTTTATCCTACCTTCATTTACATTTTACAATTAACTTTTGGTGATTTACCGTTGATTTTCATGAAAATTCAGCTTAATTTTGTCAAAAACTTTGAACATAGTTTTTCTTTATATTTATAAGGGAAAATCTCATGTAAAAATGATTAATTACCTTATAAGACTGAAATTTTAAATTCCTAATTATGACGTATAACCTAATATATAATTTATTGAGTTTAATGACCTAAATTAAGATTTAGGTATTTTAACTGTCATTGTATAAGATTTTGCCTATTCTTTTTTGACACAATTCTTAAGTGTATTTATTAAAGGCATATTATAAAATTTAAAATTAATTTTAATATTAAATAACTGAAATTTCAATAACACTACTAGTCTTTTAACAATAATATATGTTTTCATTTGCATAATATGAAGTATAAAATATGATTCCTACTCTTTATCATTTTTGGATAATATAATGTATTATAAATTTCAAAATACAAAATCACAATGATAAGAGGATGTAATATGAAGTATAAAATATGATTCCTACTCTTTATCAGTTTTGGATAATATAATGTATTATAAATTTCACAATACAAAATCACAATGATAAGAGGATGTTTGGTTGGACTTATGCTTATGTATAACCTGATTTATGTAAATCGAGATAAAACTTATTTATATATTTACTTTGTAGACCGTAAAAGCTACCTCGTATACCGTAAATCACAATTAAAAAACACGATTGGAAGTTCCAAACGCTATTCCAAACATCTGCTAACTTTTCTGGAACTTAATTGTCTGAAAAAATTTGGGTCATGATATGTGATTTTCCCCAAAATACCGTCCTTTCACCCAGCTGGCCAGTCCAGCATGGCCTTTTAAAAGTAGGACCGCGGCCAAGTGCAACTACCAAATTACCCCTCGATTTAGACTTTTAAAAGGGTCACGGGTTAGGATAATGTTGGTCATTTCGTGGAAGGCCGCGTAGTCCCACTCCCATGAAGCTAACCATAATTAACCGTTTCCGAGTTTTTTTTTTTTTTTTAAATAGCCCAAGAAAAAAGACAAGTTCAAGACTTAGCGATGAACAAGAAAACTCCAATATCCCATCCAGTTGTAGCAGTAAGCTTTGCCAATAATCTTCCATGGCTTCTTCTTTGAGTCCCATGATTCCTCACTCGTCATGGCTTCTCTTTCTCAGCTTCCTCTTCATTTTTCACAGTTCTGTTATTCCATTATGTCACAGTCAATCTACCTCTCCTCAAAATATTGAAACTTTCTATCCAACTCCGACCCCATCACCGCCGGGACAACCTTCAGCTCAGCCCACCGGAGCCACCGGTTCTTCTTCTTCTTCATCATCATCAAACCGTAAGATAGCCACGGCGGTGGCTGCAACAGCGGCAGCTACTTTCGTTGTTTGTAGTTTAATCTTCTTCATAGTACATAGGTGCTTGAAAAGGAGGAGGAAACAGGAGGCTGTTGTTGTTCCTCAGAATCATCAAATAATCAATGGGTTTGAGCGAATTGGAGAAAATGTCAGAGGATTGATTGTTGATGAGAATGGATTGGATGTGGTTTATTGGAGAAAACTTCAAGGAAGAAGCTTTAAAAGGGATTTTCAAAAAGAGGTTTGGAACAAAGAACAGCAAGAAAAAAAAGAGGCAGTTCAAGAATCTCCTCTGCTTCGTGGGAAATCTTCGACTTCGCACATACCACCACAAGAAGACGATGATGGTTTTTCAAATCGAATAATTACAGCAAGAAATAGTAGTCTTTTTCCTACGTCAGCAATTCCGAAACGGAATAGTTCGGCCCCACCAACTTCTCCGCCTCTCCAATCAGTTCAGGCTAGAAGGAATTCGTCGCCGCCGACACGGTCACGGCCTCGGCCACCACCGGCGGCTATGAAGTCGTCGTCTAGGCCGCTGCCGCCGACGTCTCGTAAAACGCCAACCAATAACGGTGAGCCGGGAAATTCTTCCGGGGAAGGCATGTCGGAATCCGGCAACGGTCAGGTAAAGTTGAAGCCTCTGCATTGGGAAAGGATGAACAGCAAAGGTGATCACTCTAAGGTGCGAGACAAAGCTGATGCCGGTTCTTTCAGGTGATCCCAATTCATATGAAATAGCATTAGCTATATATATATATATATATAATATTTCTAATTTATTTGCCTTTCTATGAAACATCTTATAATATCGGAGGCATTCATGATCTGCAAAATTGTAGGTTGAATTCCTAGAATTGGCTGTATTTCTATGGAATCTCATTATGACATTATACATATTTTTATGGTGTCTTAATATCAATGTTGTTTGTTACTTGTGCTTCTTAGGTGAATTATGGCCTTTCCATTTTAGTTTAGACTGATGATCCCAAATTTGTGAATATAATGATGAACTGCAGTGTTGATCAAGATCTTATGGAAGCACTGTTCGGATATGTCGCCATCAACAGAAGATCCCCAAAAGGAGGAAGGACTGACTCATCAAGTCAAAGCAGGGGGTTCTCTTCTCAAGGGCAGCTCAGATTGTGAACAGAACACAAGAAAATATAATCAACCAATAGTTTTAAAGGAGATATAGAGACAAAGCAAACACCCCCTCTTGGACTATTTATGAAAAAGTTGAGAATTTTTGTGGTGATTGTTGTTGATCAAGCCTGCATTGAGATTTCTGGTAGCATGCAGAAGAGAAAGTTCTTCTGGGTAAGCTTTAATTTTTTTCAATTCAGGCGTCAATACAAAGTTGAGGAACATAACATGTGGGAAACAGTTGAGGGAAAGACTTAATGATTCAACTACTCTGTGTAAGTGGCCGCCAGTTCTGTTATTTGAATCCTACCCTTCGCGCTGTGTTTCATATACCATGACTGGGGGAAGCTGCTTCTTAGCTGTATCCTATGAGTAGTAGAAAATGACATGTACTCATTAAATGTGAGTTTCTATGGAGAATATGATTCATGCCTTTTCATGATTTTCTATTTTTTCTATGCATACCATTTATTTGGATAGAGAACTTTTGTTCTTTGGGTATTTCCAAATCTCCTCTGTATATTCATTATTCAGGATGGATTCTTTTGACAACCAGAACCTGCTTTGCTATTTCTCATTTTCTGTTTCTGATGTCTTCTTAACAATTCTTGTTTGTAATGCCAAGACATGTAAACTGAAATACCACGAAGAGTTTCTTGTTTCTTATCTACCAACTGTTTAAAGCAGAGTAGAAACAAGCCAATAATTATCCATGGAAGGGAATGAGAAGAAAAATCACGAGGCAATCAAATACACCATAAGAACATGAACTTGTAGCATAATTCTGAAATTATACAGCATCGTTTTCTATTACAAATAGATTGCCTAGGGGTGTTTGGGGAAGAAATTTATTGCCAAACAAATTATGCATTACTTTTTTCCTCATCTGCTACTACTCATATTGCTCTTAAGCTACAGTATATATATGGCACAGATCTACTTGTCTCTCTGGCTAAGCTAAACTACTATATGGCACAGATCTAACTAGTCCTGAAATGTGTTCACCATCTTCTCTTTCCCTCAACGAGGCTTCTCTGGTTTAATACCCCCCTGAAATATAGACAAGATAAAATCACTGATGATGTATACAAGTTATTTCAGAAAATAACAAAACATAGTAACAGACGTGTTCAGTCACACAATTAATAAAAAAGGCTACTATGTCAAGGCATTTTCATTTTCCTTTCTTTATCTTTTTCACTGTAAATATATACAGATATAATCACATTAATGTTTCTCCACAAAGAAACTTGGGCCAGGTTTCCAGATGATTTGACAGCAAAAGAATCTTCTGGAGTAGCATAATAATTGGATAAAACAAGAAGTGAAGGAACTTTTTAAAGAAAACATATCATATGATGTTAATGTGTACAAAAACTCAAAAAGTAGTATGTTTTAGTTTGAGAATCCATTGGCAAAAAATTTTAAGAACTGCACTAAAGTTCTGTTCGTAGTAATTGTGCTTCCGAGATCGTTTAATGAGCAAAATGAAAGGCGGCCTTGAGTTTTAATGATAATCTGTAAGAAACTAAACCAAAAGTAAGGGTTTACAATGTGAGACAACAAACTTTTTATCATGATGTCCCGGTTGACCCACTAACCGATGTGCTCAGTTGGCAGAAAACAATACTTTTAACAACAAAATAAGATAGCCAGCTCCCATTAATCTCCCTAGTTTTCTAAGGTAAACAATAATCATATTTTGTGTATCATTGTAGAACACAAATTTTGAATGGCTTTAAGTAAAAGTTAAGTTTCCGTCATTTTCACACCATCAATTCTAATGCATTTCAAAAGCTGCTTCTAATTCTACAGTTAGAACTTGGAAGTTATGATAAAAACTTTTAATATGAAAAATTAAAGAAAAATTTAATTGTAGGTAGTTCCTGAAATGGTTTTAGAAACTAATTAGGCAGTTGTGCTTCATTTTATTCGAACATAAAACTACGAATATTAGTTTATCAAAAAATATTAATTTTTTCTGAAATTACAATGAAATGACACTGTCATCAACTAACATATTGGTTGTTAGTTCTATTAGTAATTAAGAAGCACGAGTAACTTTTAGAATCAGCTTCTGAAAAGCACAATAAAGTACCAAACTACACCTAAGTCTCTTAATCCTCCAAATGATGAGGAAGATATCAGATAATGTATGAGGGGTACCTTTTCTGGATGCCTTTCTGATACCTTTTGGCCCCGGTAGAAAGTTGGTAGGGTTGTTGTTTTAACATTAGGCTTTGACCTTTTTGTCTCAGCCTCTTTTTCCTCCTGCGTTATGGAACAAAACTCAGGCATGAAATTTGCACAATATGTCCTACTTCTTCAAGTAAAAGTTAGTAAACGTCCTATGAATAATTATCTACCAATGGATTTAGAGCGCAATGGAAAGAAAAAGTATAATGAAAAATTATATTTACAGATAAAAATGACCCACATGGGACATGGCTCTATTTTAAAAAATTAATAAAGGACCAACAGTATTAAATAAGTTACCAAAGAGGCATAAAAATTGCAGACATGGTAAAGTGATGAAATGGATAAGAAATACCACTGAGTTTACCTTAGGTTTTGATTGAAGACGTGTTCTTTCAGACTCTTTTGCATTAGATTTTCCCCCCATTTTCTTTGAAGGCTAGGATTTTTTTTAAATAAAAAAAGGAGCCAAAAGAGCATAATTTAGTCAGTGAACATAGGAAATAGATAAAGCAATAGACACACATGACAACAAGCAAGTTCCACTTCATACCTCTTTTCCTTTAACAGCTCTGATGTCACTTTTCAAGCCCACAGTACTTCGGATAACATTCCCACTTCTTTTATCCATACTGTCAACTGTTCTAGGCCTATGTAAATGCAGCTTCAAGAGGGTCAGCAAGAAAAATGAAGTTTGAAATGAAATCATTCTTTCATGAAAGAACTAATTGGATTTATTTTCTTGGGGAAGATATGGATATTAAGAGAGTCTTGATTCAGTGTAAAGATAGAAATTCTGTATTTCGGATATTAACAGATATTGAACAAAATCATGGGCAGAAATAAATGTGCCAAATCTGATTATAGCAGGAAATTGCAATTGGAAACTGAAGGAGGGGGCTTCGTGGCCCAGATTAAGACACATGTTTCAATTTATAATCCTCTTACCTGAAAGGGATGGATTTTCAATTAGGGTCACAAGAGATTAAAAGTTGATAAATATAAGCTATAACAATGTTTTATTATGGAAATAAATTGTTTCCTAATATGAATACCATTTGCTGCTTCTGCATTTATTTGATATTTATCAATGACGTCCTTGATAGGAATCCTCCAACAGAAAACCAACCACATAGAGATGGTGTTGGTAAATGTAATTGTCATAAATATATGGACATGATGAACAGTTCTGATCAAATTACAATTATGGAGCAACACGTTGATGGCATCAAAGGTAAATACAACCATCAACCATGCTATGTAAAATGCATCAAGAATAAGCAGCTAAAAACACATTACAGAGACATTACCGTCCATTTTCTTTCCGCATAGACATAGATGTTGGAACCTTTGCCTCCGTCACCTTTGAAGAAACCTACACAAGGAAACATTGAAGTAGATGCTTCCCAATGAATGTAATTTTGTGCGAGTAAATCAACCATTTATACATTGATTACAAAACAACAGTTTTATAATGGTTCACCATTTACCTGCCCTTCTTTTACCAGGGATCTGACTTCACCAGAAGCCTTGGGCTGGTTGAAATTGTTCTGGAATGTCTTAAATGCACGTTTGACTATGTCCTTATCCCCCATTTTCTCCATAATAAAAGATTTCCTCATTGGGGTAAGAGGAACTGGATCACTATTACTTGGACCCAAGCTAAGGGACATGTGTAAAGATTTGTTGGCAACTCTTTTGTTTTCCAGAGTGGATGGATTTTTCCTCCCAGATAAAGATGGAGAATTTCCCTTTTTACTTGAAGAGGCAGACGGTAAAGTTTTGATCGGAGTTGATGTGGGTCTTGAGCTTCTAGGTGTTGAAATATGTTGTGCCTTGGATGTAGGCACCACCGGTTTCCTTTTTGTCTTTGCAGCACTACTTTCCCTATTAACATGCTTAACCTGTCCAAACTAGATGGTGAAGAAAAAAGGAAACTAGGGAATCAAACAACCAAATTACAACTCATATAAATTGTGATTTCACAAGTCCCATGTTCCAGTTAACACTCATGTGATGGACATATAACTTAAAAGCATACCTTCTTAGATTCCTTTGGATGATCCAATTTTACATCTTTTTCTTCAACATGAGATGCCTGTCCCTTTGCTATCCCATTGTCAACATTGCCTGAAAGTTCCTTCACGTTGTCAGCCTCAATGGGAGTACTTTCTTCTTTTGTGTAGACAGCTTCTTCAGGTTCTGTGGCGCCAAGCTGGGAACCACCTGATCTGCTTTCGGGTTCTTTTTTCTCTTCCTCAGTTGATGTGCTTTGATAATCTCTATATTCTGCAATATTGTCTACCATACCGTCCATATGTACCCCACTGACCTCACCAGCTGGATTGGTTGCTTGCTTAGTCTCTTTGATGAAAGAACCTTGACGGTTGGATGCATCGAATTCTGCATCAGTCCTGCAAGTGCTATTTGAGGCATCAAATTCTGCATCAGTCTTGTCACTCAGATCTTCTTTGTTTTGATCTTCTGATCTCAAACGATCCTTCTCCATTTGCTTCTCTTGATCCAGCAATTCAGCTTTCCGAGCAGCTATTTTCTTGTAATGAGCTTCAAAATAAGCTTTCTTCTGAGCTACTGATCCAGGCGTGGCACACTTCTCAACTTCCTCCAAGTACTTATTAGGAGAGAAAGACGACCATTTCTCCCAAGAGAGAGATTCACTCTCAAATCTACCAAACGAAACAGACACTTGCAAAGAAGGATTCGAAGCCACCGTCTCTCCCATCTGCTTAATCGCACAGAAAAACACAAAAATTATTTGCATGAGAACAAACAACAAGCACATGGATCTGAACAATCATAATTTGGGAATCGACCGACCAAATAGATTCGAAATCACGCTTACCGGAAAATGAAGTTTTAATCTATACTTTTTCAGCAATCTTAACGGTAAATGGTATTACCTTGTCCTTACAGATCGGCGCATCCACCATGAATTCTCCCATAGAAATTAAAATCCCTACTAAGCTATAACTCCAAAACGGAAGATGAGCACGGCATGGTCTCTGAGAAGAAGCAATCAAGTAAGTGAGGGAATCTCACTGGAAAGAACAGAATCACGAAAGCTCACAATGGGACAAAAAGAAAAATCTGAAAAAAAAAATGGCACAAAATGATGACTCGAAGAAGGAATGGGCGGGTCATGTGACTGTGTTGTGACTTGTGAGAGCAATCATTCCTTTCTTCTTCACCTTTCTATGGCAAACGACATCGTTTGTCTGCTTGTTGTACTTCTGGCTCTGGAAACTCCGAAATGATAAGCCCAATCATCGAGGCAAAGCGAAATTCTCCACAAAAGCGAGAGAAAAGTGCAAGCTCAGGGCCATGTATATATATATATAAATATAAATCACCAGAAATATAGTTAGTTTCGGCAGATTTGATATAACTTTTAATGGCATTCAAGTACTTGCTTTCCAGAGAGGGCCAAGGTTGAAGAGCTTGAAGCAGCAAGTAAGAAAGAAGAGAAGAATAAATTATTGAAGGAAAACCCAGACCCAGAAAGAAAAAGGCAAAAGAAAACAAAATCTAGCAAATAGAAAAAGAAAAAGGGAACTAGCTGGCTGAATTAAATAATGGATCATGCATACAAAGAAATATCTCGCTCAAGGATTAAAGAGTGAGAGAGTAACATAAAGATTGGTGGTGATGATTCAGATGAAGCATGAAAGGGAAGGTAGAGAAAGAGGGAAGGCCCACATGAAGAAGAAAAGCAGAACAGTAACAGGTGATGGATGGCTTGCTTCCTTGGGCCACTCTCTTTAACACGGGGACCCCGGCTCTATTAGTTGAACATATCATTTGATTTACAACTTGAAACACAGACGGTGAACAAAAAGTTACCAGACCTAAACTATTCATTGATTTTGATTCATCTCCCAAACTTGTCTTCATCATCAATATTATCAGTTCAGTGTACGCTCTAGACAACTTCCTTCCTTTGAGCTTCTTTTGTCTTCTGGCCAAAAATTAAACACAGCTTCTTCTAAGATTTAATACACGGTTTCTTTTTTTTTTTCTTTTTTTTCTAGTGTCTGAGAAACCAACTAATCTGAGATGCAGCAGGACCTGCTAGATCAACTATGTGTTGGTATCTAATACACATTTACACAAATTTAAAGACATGAATATACATTAAACACTGTGTGAGTTAAATAACATGATCCATCAATGTGGTGAGTTAGGTTTATAGTGTGCTTGATAACGAGAATCATTTAATTTTGCGCGTAAATAGTGTTGTTATGGCTCTTCAGTTCAGTCATTTAGTTTTGGTACTTTTACTGGCTTCTTTCGGTGGATAGATATGGGCTTCATTAATCGCGGTTGGGGTTAAAGCACATCCGATTTATCATTGTCGTTTTTGTTTTCAAGTGAATGAACTCACTGGTCGACATCTTAATTTAAACTAAACATGTCACCATTTGATGTGTACAATACACTTTGTCCAGTCCTTAAAACAATACAAGCGTAGTTGACTTTTACCAGAAGGCTAAAAAATTAAATCAGATTAAAATATTTATATTTATTATTTTTCTTCAAACTAATTCATCTAATTTATAAATTAATATATAATCTAGTAATATAATTATGATTAAGTAATTAATTTAGTTGTTTTAATACAGACGTATTGCACATGTGTTATATAAAATTTGATTAAGAAATCTGCATGGCATACAGCATGTTGAAGATTTGGGATTGAAACCTAAATACTAAATTTTTATATATGATCTTTAATATAAAAATTAGTTGGAGATTTAATTTAGTCATAAATATATAGCATTTCAATTTATTTTATCTTCTAAATTTATAATCCCTAAAATATTTTATCTAATGACAATCATGATGAAAGATAATATTTTTTAAAAACTAACTTATCTTTGTTAAAAAACACTAATATAACGAACTTTTTTTTAATCTACCAAACATAGTTAACTAGCTTATACATTAATGTCCAGTACATGAGAAGCAAGGTTTTGCCTTTTGACTTACCGGCTAATGGGTTTGGACTAATTCACTGGCATGGAACTGGGCTCAGCCCGGTGTGTTGCTTCTGGGTTAACACCTTGGAGCCCAATGGGCCTTTGCGTGAGAGCTCGCCTGGGGGGACGTTACCCTATCCGGGGGACCATTTTCGTGATGACGAAGTGATCTGAATGCAGAAGAAGGCTTTTTCAAGATGAGTACTGAATGAGGATCCCAATTATACCCATTATTTTCTTTGGTTTTTGAGATTAAGTTTCTTGGGGTTAAATACTTGTATAGGAGTATTAGCTTTTTTTTTTTTTTTTTTTGGGTCGAAAGAGTATTAGCTTATTTAAAGAAATATGAGTTCTCCAAAAAAAGAACTTAATTGAAACAAACAATACGACAGGGACTTTGACGCTGTCATTGAATTTAATAATTACTCATTTTGTTTCATCAGACCATAGATAGAAGGCCGATCTTTGTCCTTTTATTTTGTCTTAATTCAAACCCTACCAAAACCAACAATTGTAATCGAAAACACAAGCTATATCGCATGGCTTTTTTAAATCTCAATCCTCTCATAAATCGTCTTTCTCCTTTCTCCTTTCTCCTTTAAAAAACGCTACTCATGAACAGTGTTTTTTTTTTTTTTAAATTTAAGGATGAAGAGAGAAAAACGAGGGAGAGGGATTTTGAGATGATCTCGGTCCTGTTTACCCCTTTCACCTCTAGCGTCCTAAGAATTTGTAACTATTATGATTACTTTAAATGAAAAGAAGAAACTACACAATATTAGATAAATAAATCTCTGAAAAATGATAAAAAAAATTAAAAATAATACCATTTTTTATTCATAAGATAACACAATCCCATTCATTTTATGTAGACTCTAATAATAAAAAGAGACAAAAAAAATTTGAAAAAATCCCCAATTTTTAGGAGCAATAGAGATGGCAACAAGCAGCGCACATCAAACCCTGCCCCCAAATAAAATCTATTTTAGAATTATAGTCTTGTGACATTGAATTTATCCCTTTTGGGTCATATTTCATGATTCTTTAATTAAAGCCCCTTAGTTAATTGCTTTTCATGAAAAATGTAACTCAGTAGCTTCAACCAACTTTTATCATATAGTGGAGGGTCTTGAATATCTAGAAATAGTTTGAGCACTGATCACTGGATAATACTGCCAACTAAGCATGCCACTTGGACACGCAACAGTTGAAAATGACAACTAAAAGAAATGAGTTGCTAATAATAGCTTGCCCCTTTATGTTATCTTTTAAATATTAAATAATAAATTATAAATATGGAGAAACACAATTCATTTGAGAAATGACATTATATGTGCATCACAAGCTATCCTCCAAATTAACTAATGACCGGTAAATAACAATAATTTCGTGCAGTAAAATGCGTGGAATTTAAGTTGATCCTCCTGATTACTCTAAAACTACAGTACGGTAAATAGTGATTTTTTGTTGTGGGAAAAGCCAAAATTGATGAATAGTCCCGGGCTCCCTGCCTTAAAAGTTTTTTAAGATCAATCATCAATCAGTGAAGAGACTGGCTTTTTTTTTTTTTAATCTAGAAGAATCTCAATTCAGCTATTGATACTTTTTGCATATGAAATTTTATAGAGTATTCTTATTTTTTTTTATAAAAATATATCAGGCCTTCCTTATTAAATAAATTTATAAAATAAAAAAATTTCATCGATTTTTTCTATTTTCTAAGCAATATAAAATGTGTTTCACTTTTCACCCTATGAGATCTTCCCAAGATGCCACTATACATACAATTAAAATAAAATTATCATTTTCCCTATTTTACTTTAATATGTTTATTTGTTCACATAATAAAGTGAAATGTTAATTTACTGTGTAATTGGGTGGCAAACAAACAATCATCTTTTTTTAAAAACAAAAAACAAAAAAGAGAAGAAGCAGCCGTCATCCCAACTGCACATGTAAACTTGTTTAGATGAGTGATGAAATAGTTTATAAGTATTTATAAACATAAATCGAGATATCACTTCTCTCACATATTTACTTCGTATACTGTAAATAGCTCGTTTGTATTAATTTATGCAAGATCCATAAGTGCTTATAAATCGTGATTCACGGAATACAA
Source organism: Albizia julibrissin (assembly GCA_037074505.1). Lineage (NCBI taxonomy): Eukaryota > Viridiplantae > Streptophyta > Magnoliopsida > Fabales > Fabaceae > Albizia > Albizia julibrissin. The sequence continues at coordinate 34,685,851 of CM073488.1, read as the reverse complement.
ATTAACTTTTATGATTTACGATGTAACTTTTACGGTCTATAAAGTAAATATGTGGATGAGATTTATCTTGATTTACGTAAATTGGGCTTATATAATAAGCTTGATTCAACGCCGCTCAGCCAAACGAGCAAAGTAATTAAAAAATTATTTTTAAAGAGTTCAATCACTATTCCAAACTAGCACAATAACTTATGCTTTTGCTACAAATTTTTTTCAGCCATAAATTTATAAAATACTTACTTTGTGCTTTTAATTTAAATACTGTTATTCACATCACAACATTACTCTATTTATTTATTTATTTGAGGATATGGAGAGTAAATTTTCATGGGTGAATGTCTGAATCCAAAGTTGGATATCACGGGGGACAATGAGGAAGCCACATTGAGGGGGAGCAAGGGCTGGCGTTGACACAAGAATCATACTCCCTACCGTCACAGTCGAACTTTTTTTATAAATTAAATAAGTTAATTAAGTTATTTAATTATATTATATATTTTATTTTATTATATTATATCTTAATTCATAAGTTAGATAAAATTATTTAAAAAATAATAATAAATATAAATATTTTAAAATAATTTAATTAATTTTTTTAACATATCAAAAAAATCAATTATATTTTATATTTAAGACCGTACAATACTTGTAATATTATTTATTAATTAATGTTGATAAAACATGACAAGAGACAGATATGCCTTCATTGGATGCTCTGGTGTTGTTTCATCACGTTCAGATTCAGGTTCTCCAGACGCCTTTGAAGGGAAAGGTGAATGCATAATTAGTTAAAAAAGTTGATAATTAATAATTAGGAAAAAAACAACTAAAAATTTCTTACATAATAATGACATCCCACCCGCTTTGAATTTTCCAAACAAAGATGCTCCGGGGTCCAAAGGGCTGCCCAGAGGTTATCTGACGAAACACTTCTATTTTTTAAAAATAATTTTATATTTCATTTAAAATTGCTATATCATCATAAAAAACTAAAAGAATAATTTTAAACACAAAATCTGAAGAAAAAGTTAAGAAAATATCACTTATACTTAAAAAACTCAAATAAGTGATTTTGTATTAAAATAAGTTATCACTTGTTATACGTTTTTAGTTAAGGGATAATTAATCTGCATCTTCATAGTTTCAAACAATTCTTAAATAGGTCCCTATAATTTTTTTTTCTTTTTTATCATGTCCTCATACTTTCTTCTCTTTTTGCATAAAATCTTACCCGCCCATCCTCATCCCAATCAAATTAACATTTTTCCTAAGCCTCTAAAAAAAAATTATCTACTCAGTCCGTATAATGTAACTAATTAAAATATTTTAGCAGAATTTGAGCGTTGGTTAACAAGTTGTGAGGGACTATTCCAGTAGGCCCAACCCTATTGGTGGTGATTTAACTGAGTTAAAACTATAGACTGAAAGATTGATTTTTTGTTAAAAAAATATTTTTCTAATATGGCAAAAATTGACACATGAATACATGATAGAGATGAAAGTTTTTGGGTTCATGATTGCTAAACGAAAAGGAAAACTGTCCAGCGAGTCTATCTGGCGCCAGGTTTGTGCATTAACAATCACAATCCTTGTATTCCTTTTCCAAGTCCTTTTCCCCGCTTTCATTCACTCTATCCGTGATCCCTTCCTTCACTCATATTGATATTCCCTCGATGTTCATCGGAATCCTAAGACCCCAAATTTCCCCTTCTTTTCCTTTTTCCATATTTAACCAGTAAAAAGAGAAACCAAAAAAAACAGCAGAACCAACCAAAACCAGACGCTTGCATTGCACCATACAATAGCCGTAAATAAAGAAAAAGGCAACACAGAGATGATAAGAACAATGAATTCCACTTATAACCACAATGAACAACTGTCTCGTTATTCTCCTCCTCCTTCAATGGTCCCCTCATTCCCAGAACTCAACCCCACCCAGCAAAATTGTTCCTCATACGGAACCTCCCCCACAGCATTAAACATACAAATTCAACTCTTAACAAACAATACCTAACAATCACATGAATTTTTTTTCCCAAATTACAGACAAAACAAATTATATCTAAGAAATCATCATGTACACTGATTTGCTACCAAAAGAATCCTATCAAAAGAATCAGTTCATCATCTTCATCACAACAAATCATGAGCATACCCAACCAATATCGACGACGAGAACCTCCATGCCTGATCCCTCACACTTTCCTGATGTCTCTGCGGTGGCTTGTACAAGTCGTACGGCTCCCAAAGTCTGTCCAATGGACATGGCTGCTTCGCGTCTAGCCTCGCCCATGGCTTCCCTTTCCCACTCCAATGAAGCAGACTCACCGGACCTGGATGCAACGACCTGCATTTACCGTTCACATTATCTCCGCCTAGCCCGTGTTGATTCCACCGGTGATCAATAGCTTCAACGTTGCCGGCGAAAACCAGCAAAAATGGAGGCAGTGAACCCAAATCGTAAATCCTCTTCTTCCTCTGTAGCTCCATCCAATTCTCGATCCTCTTCCTGAAATTTCCCTCTCGCCACCTCACCAAATCCATCACCATCACGCCTGTGTTGAAGTAACAGGGCCTTCTAGAAGCGAAGACACGTGAAAGAAGAGGGTCTGACCAGAAAGTGTCGGTGAAGTACTTGGTGAAATTGGCGTGACAGTACTCGGGTGCTCCGATGACCCGTGACCCGGATAGCGTCACATTCCAGAGCTTGTGGATGTCGTCGACGACGACGAGGTCCGAGTCCAGGTAGATGACCCGATCAACGCACGGGTCAAGGATATCGCCGAGGTAATTCCTCGCGTAGTTCAGTGGGTTCTCGAGGGCTTCTCGAATGGAAGATGAGATGAGATTGATGACTGTGTCTTCCCTGAAAATGTAGACCTTGAAATTGAGGGAAGGGAAGGTGGTTCGGACGAGTCGGGTCAGGACCCGAGGACTTGCCGGGTCAAACTCCGCAGCAATGAAGTGGAAGAAGACGTTCTCAGGGCACGAAGAGTGCCTCAGAATGGAATGAACGGTGGCGATGGAGCCACGTAGGTACCCGGAATCAAGCGTGATGGCTATGTGAACCAGAGAGAGGTCACAGCGCAATGCGACGCCGCTTCGATTGGTCGAAACAGGACACTCTGCTCCGTTACGGTAGTCCGGCGCCTCAGCGAATCGGGCCAAACTGTCGAAGCCCATTTCAGAGCCGCCGACGACGACATCGACCCTAGTCGGAAACGACCGAATCCCGACGGAAAACGGCGGCAATAAACAACAAACAAGAACTAACAAAACGACGCCGCGTAACCGGAAGGAAAGCATTTGCGGCTCTGCTTCAACAAGAAGAAGAAGAAGAAAGATACAGATAAAAGGGTGGTTTCTTAACAGAGATAGAAACTACGACTCAGCGATTAGAAATCAGATTAACATCGGGGTAGCACCACAGAGATCACTGTGAGGAACAATGAGATGAGAAAAAGGTGAGTGGCGATACCATTTTCTAGAGGGTGGTCGTCGTCATCGTCATCGTCGTGGCGTCGTTCTTTTCTTGGTGAAGGGAGATACGATTTTGCTTTATCAGAAAGAGAGGTACTAAGAGGAGGAGGAGGCTCTGTGGATGATGGTGGTGGTGGTGTCCTCAGAAAGTTATTACTTATGTATTTTCTCTCTCTCCTCTTCATTTCTTTATTCTCTCTCTCTCATCGACAGAGAAGAAAACAAAAAACAAAATGAAAATGGTCGGTTTTATTAAATATAGCTCCCACCTAATCAGGTTAGTTAATGACTTGATTATTATGAACAGCACACGTTACTCTGCTGCCACAGAGCAAATATTGTTCTTTCTTCTCTCTTTTGCTGCGGCAAATTAGCCATTCAAGTATACTTTGTGCAATTAACAAATTACAGATTTATACTTACTCTTGTCCCTATTATAAATCATTTTGAGAGTTATTAATATTTATTTATTAATTCTAGCCATGTTACTAATGTTTAAATGTAATTTCTAATATATATTTTTTCTTATTCGAAACCGTATCAATATGAGTTAGGATATTTCAAAATGTAGGGACAAAATTAATGTGAGTATAAAAAATGTATTTATAAAGTTTCTTTGTCTGATTTGGAAGATTGTGGATTAATATTCTTGATTAAGGATAATTTCATAGGGTTTGTATTTGTTACTGATTTGGGAGTAGGAATTGGGGGGGGGGGATGAGAGAACAATTAACTAAGAGGATGGATTTGGTGAAGAGATTATGGTAATGCATTGGAGAGGACAGCTAAGAGGTTAGAATGATATATAGGAAATGGTGAAAACAGAAGAGGATGATTAATGAAACATAAATGGGGGGATTCAACACTTCAATGCCAAAGTGAAGAAATAACATAAAATCTAAAAAAGAAAAGAAAAGAAAAATATCTCTTGGTTTTATTTCAGACTCAGGCCATTCATTGCTTGAAATAGTCCTCTCTCTTTAATAATCTTACCATTCAATGATTCCAATTTCATACGGAGCCTGCATCTCTCTGATCCCACTCATTTCATTTTAGTTTTACAGCTCATCGCTCTTGTCTGAATTTTTATTCTTTTTTAAATAGTTGAAGCAGGAAATTTTAAGTCGGGGTTTCTTTGTAAATGGTAATTTTAACTTTTAAAATCAACTTTTCAATTTTTATTTAATGTATTTAAAGTAAACATATAAGAAAAATTTCATCTAAATTTATGTATGGATGTTGATTCCCGACGAGTACTTTACTAATGGAAAGTTATGTTAAAATTAAGAGAAAATAACATTAAGGTCCCAAATAATAAATAAATAAATGGTCCCTCAAAATCATAAAATGAAAAAATAGTTTCAAGAAGTTGTTAATGACCAGCATCCGGAGTTGTCAATAGGACCATTTTTTTATTTTTTTGTTTTGTTTGGGACCTTAATATATTTTTCCCTAAAATTAACTACTCTTTGTACTCTATGATATTTATTGTAAGGGATAAAGAAACTACTTCCTCATATTTCATATTTATGATATAAGGCATTTTAATTATACGAGAGAAACAATAAATAAAATTTAAGTCATTTAATATGTCATAAAATGTAAATTTTTTCCATTTTTACCTTCCTTGAGAAATATATTTAATTATATTGGGAATATTATTTAAGAGAAAAGAAGAATATAATGAGTAGGCAAAATTAAAAAGTAAGTATTAATCACATGGGTAAAACAGGAAAATGAGCATTAATTACACTAGAGGTAAAAAAATTAGTCTAATTTGCAAATTACGTTATGTGCGAGCAATCTTTTTTTAATGTAAATGATCTTTCCTTATGTGCAAACTCTCTTCCTTTTATATATGCAATCCATTTTCCTTAGTGTAAACTATTTTCCTTTATGTGCAATTCATTTTCCATATTTGCGAAATTAGTCTCTGGTGTGGAATTACATTTTGCGCAAACCATCTTCCTTTATATGCAAACGATCTTCCTTATATGCAACCTATCTTCTTATATACAAATTATCTTCCTTTATTCAATCTATCTTTCCCTATATGAAATACATCTTCCCTTTGTGCAATTCATTTTTCATAAAAAATTCAAAATTTTTAATTCCTTGACCCACAATTTAGTTCTGCCGCTCCACATCTTTAAGCTTGTGGCCCTTCTACTTTCATGACCCACAACAGAAGCACAACCACCATCAACCTCCCTAATCATCGGCGGCGCCACCTCCACCATCTACAATCACCCTATCTACTTCATTTGGTGACCTTCGCCTCTTCCATCTTCATCAACTTCATCATGAGATTAGGCTCCTTGTTGACACATGCACCTCCACCTTTACAGATCTAGGTTCTCTTTAATCTTCTTCGTCTTCTCCACACTCATCACCATCGTCTTTATGGCGGAAGCAAGATAATGGCTTTGCTTGATGTGTTTTATTTTGTATATCTTCTTAAATATATAAAGAACAGTGCTTTTAGCTCGATAATGGATTTTGTTGTCGTGAGTCTTTGATAGATTGATGATATGATTTTTTGTTTTTAGTTTCATTGGTTATATGGGTTTGATATTATTGAGATTAATTATTTCTAGATTGCATTATGTTGTGTTTGAAGATATATGATAATTTGTTTCTATGATTCTTCAAGCTAAATCTTATTGAAGGTTCTCTGATGAAATCAACACCGAAAAAATGAGAATTGTTTTATAATGAATGTTTTGTTCTTGGAGAGAGATTGCATGAAGGAATGTTTTCCTTAAGGGCAATTTTGTCTTTTTTCACAATTATTCACACTCAAAGGCCTTATATCTTTCCATAGTCTCATGTCTCATTTCACAAATAAACTTTCAAATGGGAATTTATAAGCAATTTTCCTACTAATAAATTGCACTATTTGAATTTTGTTGTAATTTTTCCCTTTTCGAAAATATAATCCATCGTTGTGAACGTGGGTAACTTTATTTTTTTTATTTTAAAATAAATTTAATACCTTAACCAATCTCTCTTCAATTCAGAAAAGGTTGTTAGAGAGTCTTATAATAATAAAAATCTAATGTAGTTTTACCTTTCCACATAAAAGTAAAAATACAATATGTTTATCACTTGTTACTTCTTATGGACCATTAAATAAAGGGAGAATTTTAATTAGTCCTTAAAGAGTGACATAATTTCACTCATTTGCATTGAAAAAAAAAGGATCGGACCGGCCAGTTCAACTGGTCCGACCAGTAACTGGCCGGTTCAACCGGTCTAATCGGTGATCCGGTCCGGTTGCTAAAGTAAACCGGTGAACCGGTCAAAACCGGTGGTCCACCCGGTTTGCCTCTTTTTTTAAAAAAATACATTTTTTTATTTCTCTAACTACTATTTTACATTAATTTTTAGGGAAAAATAAAAGTTTGAAGACCAATAAGAAGAGAAAAGTAGGTAAAAAAATAAAAAATCTAAAAAAAATATTTTGAGATGATATAATAATTAATTAATTATAGAAAAGGAAATGTTATTACATAAATATAGGTACTATAACTAATACTAATAGATTTTAGGCATTTTTTGTCTAAAGATCTTTATTTTTATCAGTGAAAATTTAAAAATATATTAATATATATATTGCCACTAATAAATTGTAATATTTTAATATGACCGGTTCGAACACCGGTCTGACCCCGGTTGAACTATTGACCCTTGAACCAGTGTTATGACCGGTTTATTACCCAGTCCGATTTTTTGTTCCTTGGTCATTCCTTAAATTTTTTTGAAATTTTACTGTACTTGCATGAATCAAAATGAAAGTAAGTTTTGGGGTGAAAAACAATGACATCCTTACTTTATTTTTCTTGTAAATTATCTTATTTGTCTTGTGAATTTTCATATTTGTTTTGTAAATGTCTTTATTTATCTTGTAAATGTTCATATTTGTCTTGTGAATTTTTATATTTATCTTATAAATGGTCAAAAATATTTTAATTCCATAGGTTCCTTTGAATCCCTTTTATTTGTTATGTAAATATTTTTATCTATCTTGTAAATTCTCTTATAAAAAAAATAAAAGAAGGGGATCATCACCTTTTCACTCACAAAACTTAAGTTTCACAAAGCTTAATAAAGTGTTTTGTAGGAGATACATTATTTTAGAAAGGTTTTAAACTACATAATGAACATCTTCTGTGAAAATTAGTTGATCACTTGAGTGACGTGTTAAAACTTTGTTAGTGATCTCCCAAACAGTGGTAAAACGTTTATGAACTTTTTCAGTTGATCACTTGAGTGACCACTTGAATGATGTTGTTTTTGAAAATAAAATATCACGACAATGCTTATTGAAAGTGTTAAACAATTTAGACTTATGATTACTTGAGCGTTCCAAAAATTTGTCATCATCACTTCCACTTCACCATAGTAAACAATACAGTGATATGATTTTTGGAAATTTTTTTGTAAGAGATCACTCGAGTGACCACTCAAATGATGAGACACGAAGTACATCACTATCAAACCATTATAGTGAATCATCTGGTGATCCGCTTTTTGAAAAGAAATTTCAAACTAGACCACTTAAGTGATGTTTCAAAATCCTCATCACTACCTTTTCATCACAATAATTTATCCTAGTGATCAATTTTCTAAAAATAGTTCAAAGAGAAGATCACTCAAGTGATGTAATAAACTTTCATCACTATCACTTTACTACAGTGATCTTTTATAGTGATCAACCTTCTAAAAATTTTCTAAGTAAAGATTATTCGAGTGATGTGCGAAAAAGTGTATCACTAGCATAGCACCACAGTGACTCTGATAGTGCTCCATATTTTTGAAAATTTTTCTAAGAGAAGATCATTTGAGTGACTACTCAAGTAATATGTAAAAAGAGCATCACTACCACTGCACCGTGGTGATATTATCTGGTGATTTGTTTTCTCTTAAATTAAGAAGAAGCATGATTACTCGAGTGATCCAGTTGTACTCATCACTACCAGTTCACTGCAGTAATGTATCTAGTGATCTGCTTTTAAGTGAAACAAGGTCACTCAAGTGATCCTATTTTTATACATTACTACCATATCAACAAAGTGAGTTAGCCAATGATATATCTTGTTTTCAAATTGACCAAGTGAAGATCACTCAAATGATGTAGTTTTAGAAAACCGAACAACGTCTTGAAAATCTTGATACTTACTCCAATATATACTAAACTTGTTCTATTTACTTATAATTGGTCTAACACTTCATTATATTAGTATTTGATCACATTACACGTGCTTAATCAATGATTAACACAAGATTAGAAAAAATCACTTTATGTGTCAGACATTAAATGCACCAAGTCTCAAACGATTAAAATTCCCTTGATCTCCAATGGCTAAATCAAAGGACAAAAGGAACAGTATGATATTCTCAACAGATAGAAGCAATGACCTAACAGTCAAACGGCTACATTATAAAGCAACGGTTATCAAACATTCTCACACTATAAATAAAAGAGCATTGAAGATGAACCAGTAGTAACCACCACTGTGCATTTACTATTACATTCATTGCTAAGTCTCAAAGCTCAATCTCTATATGAATTTGTATTTCAGTGATAATTTATTTACTCTTGTGGAAAGCATTTACTTTGGTTGATATATTTAAGGTAGTGGGACTTTGAATAGGATTGAATCACAAAAAGGGAGAGCAAATACTCTTTGAAGAAGAATTTGTCTGTACTAAAGCATCAAGAACCCTGTGAATCTTGAAAAGACAGTGTAACTCTCAAAAAGGCATTATGAGTATTGAATGTAGGTCAAGTGGATTGAACTGAATCAATATAAATTGTTTGTGTCCACATTCAGTGATATCTTTCTAAATCTCCTCTCTTCATTTATTATGTGTTGAAGTTTAAAATTTTAATCACCAAATTCACCCTTAAATGAAAGGTTTGAACTAACAGATTGAAATTATATCACATCATTAGGGGTTCAATGAAATTTTCCTTTAAATAAATTCAACTCAATGATATGAATCTCACATAACTAAAAGGATCCAGCTTCCCTTCTTTGTTGCTCCCGTCTTTGCGCTCTCTCTTACCCAAAATTACGTCATTTTGGTTGGGGTTGAAACCCCCCTCTTTTTTTTGCAAAATAACATTCAAGCCCAAAAGTTTTTTTCTTCTTCAATAACACCCAATATTCAAAACTAATTTTTGTGTGTACTATATAGTATAAAATAATTTTTCAGGAGCATCTAATATTTGGTAAGATGCACTATGAACTATTTTTTCAATGACACTCTGTATCTTAAATTAATTTTTTACGCATTCAGCACACTAAATTATTTTTCTAGTTGAAACAATAATCCTCTAAAATATTTTTCTAGTGGTAATGAACACCCTAAATTTAGAATATTTGGTGTTGAATATGCTAAAATTTAATTTAGGATATGAAATGTTACTGAAAAAATATTTTAAGGTGAAACTTATCAGATACTAGGTGCTGCAAAAAATTATTTTATGCTATATAGTATATAAAATATTATTTTAAAATATTGGGTTATACTAAAAAAAAATACTTATAGGCTTTACGGGCTTGAATGTTATTTTTTTTTAAAAAACAAGAATCTAAAGAAAAAACGGTGTAATTTTGAGGAAAGGAGAGGTTAATGACGAGAGCAGGATGGGAGGAAAGCACGATGCTAAATGTTGCGCTTGACATTGCCGTTTAAAACATAAAAGAATGGATAGTTTAAAATTACATAAAGTACACAACCAAGACATGTTAATTGTTTATTGTGTCTTTTGCATATTTAATTTCACATGAATAAATATTTCTCGTAAAGGAATAAAATGTTATGCTCAATTCAAATGTACCGTAGCCTAAACAAATAAGTTTTGTTAATTTAAAATTATCCCAATGGTTTGTTTACACTCATTAATCAAACAGATTAGAGAGACATCCTAAAGAATAAAAAAGATGAAGTTAGTAGAAGAAAAGAACCCTCAACAACCACGAAGCACTAATGGAGGAGGAAACTAAATAAGCAAAGAGACAAGACAATATTGTCCATCACCATTCAATTGGATTGATATTTTTTTTTTTCATTTTTAATAAATGTCAGGTATTCCACTCCCAAGGGAAAAAAAAATAGTTGGAGGACCCCAATCATTCCGTATATCTATATATATAAACACATTCACAAGAAAAAATGGGGTTAAAGTATAATTTTAATAATCAAATTTTTTAAAAAAATGTCTGATATAAATAAGTTTTAGATGGAATACAAATAATTATAAATAATTTAGAATGATGTAAATTCAACAAAAATATTAAATTTTCTCAAATGTCATTAGGGGTTTTTTCTCTAATAATTTAACGCAATTTAATTAAATTTAATGGTTTTGTTGAATTTGCACATTTTTAAATTGTTTATTGTTATTTTTACCCTTTCTAAAACTTAGTTGTGATAGACGTCTTTAGGAAAAACTTAATTGTTAAAATTGCACCTTAACCCCATGAAAAAAATGATATAAGTAAAAGGGAGAATTATATTTAGATCCCGTCTAAGAGAAAAAATTAAAAAATGGTTTCATTGAGAAGTTCAGGGACGTGAATTGATAAATCCAGGATATGATTGATAACCCCATAAAATTAATTTTTTATTTTTTCTGTTGGATGAGACCTATATATAATTCTCACTGAGTAAAATAGAGTCTCAGGAATTTAGATGTCAATTTTTTCAAAAAATTAATAATTATAAAAATTACTATGAGAACAGAAAAATGTAATCATTGCATAGTTTTGTTAGAAGGGAGCAACATGTAACATCAAGTTTTAGTATAAAAAACGATTATTACTCAATACTGTTCAGCTGATATTAAGAGGGGAGAATTGTTTATCATGAATTTATTGAAAATTTATTTATCAAATAGGATTTAAGAAAATATTTTTTTATATATAAGGAAAGATTATTTGAATATAAGGGAAGGTCTCATATAAAAGATATATTATATATATGAAAAAATTGTTTAAATATAAGGGAAGATCTTTTACATATAGAGAATATTATTTGTACCTGAAGATCCCATTTAATAAATAAATTTTTAATAAAATATTTATGAATAATTTTTCCTATTAAGAATTTGCAGTGATTATATTTTTGTTTTGGAATTTTGTAACGATTTTTCTTGTTTTTTAATTCGTTATACATAATTAAAGTGCAAGAGAAAAAAAAACAATGTTTTTAGATTTAGATTTTGAGGTGGCTCGGAGTGGGATAGAGGGTGAATAGGAATAAAAGAATTTTTTTTTTTGAAAAAAAAAAAGGGAATAAACAGTGAAATATGGGGGTGCCAGCTGGAAATGGTTGTTGGTGAGGGGCCCACAGGCGCATAGAGATTGATTAGAGAGATATTTCAGAAGCTAAAGGCAAAGGCATTAACAAACATCCCATGTGATGCCCTGCACCTTCCTTCCTGTACAGCCCTAATTCCCTTTCTACTATTCGTCCACATCCAATTAACAAATCAGCTTTGATCTGTATAAACCTATAATTGGCAACCCAGTTTAGTTACTCACACATTTCCTTTACAATTATCACTCTCGCGCTAAATATCTTATCCTTCTTCCCTCCTTTGCAATTAAAATGTAACAATAAAATACTGGTAAAAAAAAATGTAACAATAAAATCTATAAATATCTACTACCAGAGGCACTATTTTCTTTAACAATTTATATTTTTCATTTAAAATATGCAAACATGCTCTGCTCAAACAATAAAAACTAGATTATTCCCAGAGCTCTATTATGGTTTCGCATATTTCTATATTAATTATATTAGTGTCACAGTTTAGTATTTATTGATGTTATGTTCAATAAAAATATAATAATTCTTATTTAATACTCAAATTATTTTTAGAATAAAATATATTATATTAAAATAAAAGGTAAAAATTGTACTTATGATTAACGTATTTTTTTTTAAAATATATAAATAAATATCATAGCCATGCTTGATCATGAAAGTAGAGCTTAGCCAATGACTAAACAAATAATGAGGTAAGAAAATACCCTTTTTAATTACGGTATTGAATATGAAAAGCAAATAAAGTAAAAAATGTGAAATTAATGAAAATAATCTTAGGAGACAGATATTAAATGACGTGGATGAAAGATAAAATGAATAAATGTCATATATATATATATATATATATATATATATATATATATATATCCTTTGCGTCAATTTGACGGACTTTTACTATTTTTTTCCAATGGAAAAAACTTTATAAGCACGGAGTCATTAAAGTATATACAATCATTTGCCCAGCCAAAAAAAAAAAATTATAATCATTTACAATTTTGGTTGGTAAAGTTTGGGGAAAACTACCAGAAATTTCGAGAGAGCATAATAGAATGTATATGGAAGTCGCAGTCGTAGACGCATTTGTGACGTTATGTAAGTGTGATTAATTGAGCATGCTCTTGACTTCTTATAATTTGTTGGGCACTTTTTTTTTTGGGTCAAATATGTTGTGGAACTTGTGTGAATCTCATTGAGTCGTACTCTTCATAATTAGCACGTGAGAAAACGTTTTTTTGGGTCAAATATGTTTATCAAATTGTCTTTTTATTTTTTAAAATATAATGTTAATATTAAATCAGATTAATTTAGGACACTTCATGGTGGTTGACTCAAAAAGCACAGTCGTCTCTAACCATCAACACATTTGAAGTTACCCACGCTTTGATAGAACTGGGAAAATGGATGGAGGGCGTCGGGTTGGTTCTTTTAGATTTTAAATATATAAAGGTTGGATTTAAGATTTTAGTTTTAAAATTAAAAGCGAGCTTAAAGGGGTCGGCCCTTTAAGCTCTTATATATATTTTTTATTTTTTAAAATTATTTGTATTATAATAATATTATTGATTTTTTATGTTTTGTTGATGATGTTGCAAATATTTAGTTGTTATTATCTTTTTTAGAATTAAATTTTATAAGAATATCTTGTATTAAGAATCCTAAAAATTAAAAATTTATAAACTATATTTCTTATTTTATAAGAAAAATACATTAGATATTTCTTATTTACTTCAAAGTTTCACCTATGATGGTAATTTACTAATTTATTTGTATTTTATATTTGTTATAGAGTTATTTATCATTTTGATTTATTATTTGTTATAGATAAATATTATGGATGTATTCATGATGTTGGAGAATAAATTTTTGATATTTTTACCCCTAAAGCAGATCTTACTACTCAAGTGAAGTACAATTATGGATTTCCTTAAAATTGATGATAACGGCGAAGAAGATGAAAATGATAGCCATCATACTCATATTGTTTAGAGTATTTGGTTTCTTTTCATCTTATACTTTGTACGATACTCTGAGTTATTTGTGGACATTATTTTTTACATTTGATTATGAATTAGTAACTATATTTTTTTTATTACATGAGGCGTGTAGTTAAATCTTGCGCAAATAACTTTCGGCCCTATAAGACCAGACTAGCCTTGATTCTCAGCTCAGCGCTTTGGGTTGTTGTCAAAGCCCCCCAAATGTAATCTTGGGCACATCAAACCAACTTATTATAAATATTTTTATTTCAAAATATATTTCTAATATGTAATGTGAACATAACTTTTTCTTTTTCATTTTCGTAGATAAACATAAAAAACATTTTGCAAAGGTACTATAGTATGGATTATTCCTCGTGTTAATTAATATCAGCAAATTTGTTAACCTATATTAAAAAGTTTCATTTTGGGAAGGAGTTTCACCTCTATAAGAAGAAGAATATAAATTTAAATTTTGAAAAATATATTTATTAGGAGAGATGAGAACTCTTTGTCTTTTAAATTTTGAGAGAGAAACCTTTAATCAAATAAAAAAATAGGATTCAATCATAGCAACACTAATATATTAGATCCCTTCACAGTTAAGCGTGCATGGAAGAAAAAAGTAATAGGACAGGTAACCTCATGAAAAATCCTCATGTTGAAACCGCTCTTTTGTATTGATAAAAAAAAAAGATGATTGTGTAATAAAACTTTTTTTTTTGGCAACATGAATAATATGAAAGCTATATTGGATTAAAAAAAAAGAAAAGAAAAATTAAGGTTTTGGTCCCAATGTCTAAATTTTGACTCAGTACTCATATAACACCGTGTATAAATTTTAATTAATTACAATTCAATCTCTATTATGTTGATTATTTAAGATTTTACTAACTATGTTTTATGAAATACATAATTTTATTTTTTAAAATATAAAATATAATATTTTAAATGGTTAAAATTGAAAAAATTAAGTTATACCAAGTTAAAGCATAAGCACCGAATTCTAATCATGTAAAAATTATAAGAATTGGATTGGAATATTGCAACAAGTTTGAGGGGTGAGTGATAAAAACTAGAGGATGAAAAGAACAATTTTTCTAAACAAAAATATGCAGACATTTTCTGCTTGGCAAATGAAAGCTGTACCTGTAATTCTGTATGTGTTGTGAACATTATTTACCCGTGATAGTTTCAAGTTTCAAGGCAGCACCAAATTGATTTATTTAATTTAATAAAAAAACAAGAAAATTTCAGTTCCAAATACAAATAATGGTAATATAATGAAGTGAATATAGTGTCTGCTTTAGCCCAAAAAGAAAATGTCAACTTTATTCTGAACAGGTAAGGTACAAAGGAAAGTGGAAAACAGAGCGCTTAATAATTAAAAAGGTCAGATACTGACTCTGTCTCGGGGTCTCAGTTACTGCCATCTCTCAACTTGGCCTTTAAAATAAATATCCCCTATTTGAATTACTCCTATTATTATTATAATCCATTAATTAATTCATTATTTCTCAAAATGCCTTGTTTGACATTCACTATTCTGATGGCGAAAAAAAAAAGACATTCACTATTCAATAGGCGCTGTAATATTATAATATAATTCCTTCTATAGTTGGCAAAAAAAAAAAAAAAAAAATCCCTTCTATAATAATGCTATATACTTCGCCGTTGGGGACGTGCATGTGAATTACGTATTAAAGTGGAAAAATAGAAATTTTGAAAACTGTGAGGCATATCCCCGCACGTGTGACCTGTGAGTGAAGATTTTATTTTGAATTTTTTATATACAATTATTATATAATACATTCAATAATACTGATTAAAATTAGGGAGAATGTAAAAAAAATACCATTTAAACTTCAAAATTCTGTTAAGAAGTTCGGTAATGGGATTAACAAGAATGATAATGCAATTAACAAATCAATTTATTGTTAAATCACCTATTTGAGATTTTGAAGTTTAAATGGTATTTTTTTAGAATTCTCCCTTAAAATTATACGATTTGGAAACATAATTTTTTATGCATTTTTCCTTGATAAAGGACAAAATGATTTTACTAAAAAATTTTAATGTCTTACAAAGAACCAAACAAATACTACATATATATGATTAATAAAATGATTATAAATAAAGGAAGAAATAACTCTAATAAGGTTTTTTATGCATAATTATAAAATTATTATTAATAAATTTATTTAAAGAGAATGAGTAGCTTTTTTTTAACCATCGGGCCTCAAAGTTAGTTATTAGGGAAAATTATCTGTAAATATCTCATTAAAAACTTATTTATTAAATGAGACTTGAAAGAAGATATCTTACACATAATGAAAGATTATTTAAACACAAAGAAATATTACATAAGAAATATATATTAAATATGTGTAAAAGTTGTTTGAACATAAGGGAAATCTTTTACACATAAAGAAGACTGTCTGTAACCGAATATCCTATTTAATAAATAAATTTTTAATAAGATTTTTATGAACAAATTTTTCTTATTTATTATTAATTGAATTTTAAAATTTATAAAATTTGAGTGAGTTACTGTGAGGAGAGCATAGGATTCTGAGAGGGATGATACACATGGGATAATGGTGAGGCCAGAGAGGATCTGACGGTGGCTCTAGTCTTCACGTGATTTGTCCAATAAGATGCTGCCACGTCGGAGGAGGCCAATCATAAAGATGGAATGAAGGTGTGAAGCACATGGATCGAAGTTTAGCTTGAAGGCGGAAGCTGAGCTAGGGTGCATGCACCCCTATGGCCGTGACGGTAGACCCCATTGGCTCGGATTCTTAACTTACGTGTGTACGATAATTTGTACCGAAAGCTGGAACTTACCAACTCAAATTTAAGAAAGCCTTTTAAAGAATGTGATCGATGTCATTTGAGCTAGATGACCCCCAAGAAACTCCGAATTAATACCTTAAATTGAGAATGTTTAGAATTTTTGGACCTTATTAATTTGATAAATACGCAGTGCTTATTACTGTGATGGGCAAGAACTTGATTATTTTCTGTTGATATTCTTCTCAAAGACTAAAACTATTACAAAAATAAAATGTAATAACAAAATACAAATAATAAATATAAAAAAAATATTACCTTTAAAAGACTGAAAAAGAAAAAACTATATTAAGTACTATTCAGTCGGTTCCTCGGTTCACTGTTCTTTTTTTTTTTTTTCTTTTTAATGGAACGATGATTGGTTTTAAATAAAAACAAGTGTTAGGCTTGTGCTATGAACCAAAACGTACTTGCAGACACACCACAGTAAGAGGGTCATCTTTGTGCAGGCCCACCAGAATATTGGAAGTATCTTTTCAAACAAATATATGACAAACATACCAATCAAAGTGGACAGAGTAAGAAAGTAAAAGAATCTAAATGAAGTGGGATTTGGGCATTTATATGAAATCCAAAGATAATGCCCCGTTTTTACTTCATAAAGGGTTTTTCTTTAAACACTTGGAACATAATAATTACGTTTTTTTAAATTTAAATTTAAATTTTATGTTTTAAAAAAGTGAGACCGCTTACATCTCAAACAATTTATTAATAAAATAATACCTCTTTACATTTATAGATAATATAAAAATTGAGTAAAAAATTTTGGTTTTAAATTTTCAGATAAAAATAGACGTTTGGTCCTTTAACTTTTTAAAAGGTTTTAATTTAATATCTTAATTGTAAAAAAAATAATTTTAACCCTAATCATTGTACATAAAAAATGTCGATATTAAAATTTTAATGCTAGCTAAACATTGTCAAATGCTAACATATAAAATTTAAAGTGAGACCAACAATGTGAGGGTTAAAGGGTTAAAAAGATATTTTTTATAGTAAAATATTATAACCACCCTCTTGTTTTGCTTTAATTATAAAGACCTCTTATTTGTATTGAAAACATACACTTCAGTCTAAATAATTAACTCCATTAAGAATATTATAATAAGATGCTAAAAAAAATATATAAAAATAAAATTTATTTACTCATTTATCCTTAATATCAAATTCCTAATATACCTGAACGTTTGTAGACTTTTAGAGTTTATTACCAAAATCCTAATCTAGGTTAATTAGTGGGAATAAAATGTGTGTAAATAAAAAACTAAATATTTAATAAAATCCAAATACAAAATTCCTACTTTTTATTTCTATAAAAAAAAAATCTCAACACGTGATAAAAACATCTAATGATATACCGCAAGGAGTGTGCCTGAAAGAGGTACTTATCCGTTGGTTTCTTTCTTTTTGAAAACTCTCTCTTTAAACAAGATTATTGGTTTATGTGTGCGTGTATATATATATATATATATGTATATATATCAATAAATATGATGAAGATTAAAATTATAAATTTTTCAATATCAAAATTAATAAAATTTTGACCATATTTGAAAGTTAGGAAATCTATTAGAATTAATTTTTAGTTGCATAAAAAAAATTTTGGCCGACACACACGTGTGTGTGTGTTTTTCCCCCAAATACACGTGGCAAGCCTATGCTTGATGAGGAATAGTCAACAGACTATGCGGGACCCCAAAGACTATTCCTCAAGCTGCTCTTATCCAGCTGCACCCGGCGCCTACAGCTTGGTGTCTCCGCAGGCAACGGAACCATTTGATCCTCGCGCATGGGGGCTTCCTTTGATAAGACATCCACGCATTCAATGATATTTGTGTGTTTAAATAATTTTAACGTAAAAAAAAGTATTTTAATAAAAGGAAAGTTTAAAAGTGAAACTTAAATATCAACTAATTTGAGATAATGGAAATAGAATCTAAAAATATAAAAAAAAATATTTATGTAATGTATATTTTAATTTTAAAAAATATTTATTTATATTTTTGAAATAGAGGAGAGTTTTGTATAATTAAGGTAAAATAAAAGGTGATTAAAATATTCTATTCTATTTTTTAAAATTAAAGTACTAAACTAAAAATACTCGAATTTGAATATTAATACCTCCTGTATAAGGCTTTTTAAGTTTTTAGGTATAAAAAGTTTGGGCCCGTTTCGATTGAGGAAATCCTTTTTTTTGTTTTTTGGGGGGGGGGGGGGTCCCAATTTTCCCACTAGCGGCGGCGGTCTGGTTTTCCCATCTTCTGCAGAAAATATTTTCCTACTGGTGCCCATTTTCTAGCGTTTAAATGAAAATTTGTTCCCAACTTTCTAGAACCTCTAAAAATCAGCGAAAGACTCAAATGTCCATGATGTGACTGCTATGAGATATAAAAAAAGTGAAGTCTTTGAGAGCCATTTACATTGCGGGAGCTGAAGAAACAAAAGGTGGTGAAGAACAAAGAGGGTGAGGGGCTTTTTTTCCGGCGACGTTGCTGATCTGATCAATCCTGAAGAACAAGTCGGTTGCTTCTTCTCTATTGTTGTGGTTGTTCTGTTTTTGTTTGTGTTGAATTTGATGCACCCATGATCCTTGTTATTTTTGTGTTGAGTTAAGTGAAGCGGTCATTGCCTGTCGGAGCTGTTTTAGAGTAGTTGATAGTTGTGGGAACTCCATGAATGAGCGAAAATCTGGGTGGCTTATAGTTTGACCATGAAGTACACATATAGTGAATGTGGTTAAATGTGTGATATTTCACACAATAAAAGTAGTGTTGACTAAATGCGGTTGATGAGTTCACAACTGTTGAGAGTAGACTTACATAACTATCCCGTAACAATGATGTACCCATAAATAAAACAAGGCCACATAAAGTAGCAGTGACCACGTGTGATTGATGGTTACACAACGGGTGAGAGTAAAGTTTGACAACTATCATGTAATCATGATGTACCCATGAGTAAAATAAGACAACAAAAAGTGGCTATGACCCCATGTAAGTGATGGGTATGTGATGGTTAATTGATCGGTTACATTATGAAGAACAAGGGTAAGAACAAGGGTAAACAATGTTTTTTCTTCCACGTTTTTACTATATGTAGCCTATAATAGTTAAGCCATCGTTATGGGGGAATTATTTGAAGTGGTTCATGACTATGGGTTGCCCATGGAATGCATATAGTTAGAGAGGCTAAAGTGAAAACATAGACCTTTAAATAATATTTTTAAATAAGTGTAAAAATATATTTTAACTCATTTTCCTATCTCATTTTTTGCCAACCAAACAAAAATTTTTCTATCAACCCAATTTCTTTTCGAGTGTAAACCAAACACCTCCGTGACAAAATATTTTCCATTCATTTCCTTTCTATTCATACATTTCCTTTCTTTCTTTCTTTGATCCAAACGGCCCTTAAAAGCACATCAAGTCCTCTTGTCCATTAAAATTTCCAGAGACCGTTTCACAAATTTTCCCTAAATAATATCGCTTCCCACAAATTTACATAAATCCAACATAAGAAAAGTAATACAGATAATTTCAAAAAATTCATGTTTACAAGTCAATTGTTTTATTTATGAGTTAAATTTAACAATTTACATTTGCAAGTCAACCTCCCATATTTATCAGTCATATTACATCATTTATACGTTAAATTCGTAAAATATCGGATTCCTTTATACCTGTTAGTATTTAATTTTTATACATTGATGACGATATTAACCATTATATTGATGATAAATGACTTCTCCAATTCTCCTTTCCTTTAACATAGCCGCCGAATAGATGGCAGAAACAGAAACAAAGCATCATTTTAGATACTTCTTTCCATCCTTATAATAAAACATATTTACCTCATTTGATTAGATTAATAAAGCTAGTTAAATTAATTAATATGACATATATTTTCTAATACACCCTAATCAATTTTCTCTAATTCCTTTTCTCCCTTCTCAACAATAAAGATAAATTAAGAAAAGATAATAAATATGAAAACTATGTCCTATACTTAGAACCAAGACCAACTTCTCAGATATGCCTTGATATAGGAGATGAGGGAATACCATACACAGCATCAGATTCAACCATTAAATCGGCAGCTGCAGGCATGAAATGAAAATTAGGTCAAGAGAGACCTGGATTCTTGACTGTCAAAATTTGGTTCGATAAAATAATATTGGGAGACTTGAATACCCTTCACACCAATTAAGTAAAGAAATTCCGGGAAGTTGGGCAACGATAATAATGAGCTGCTCAAATTTGCAGATCGCTCAGGAGCTTTAGAAGCACTTCAATTACAGCAATGTTAAAGGGCCTTTATATGGCTGTTGGTTCCTCCAAAATTACATGGAAAAATGCTACAGAAGAATCAATTTCCTATTCCAGCAGGCGCAATTCAAAACAATAGGCAAGAGAGATGAACTTCTACCCTTGTACCTTTTATTCCTTGCTATTTTGAATGGTCTGGAACCAAAGGGTGAATGAAAGTGATTTGAAAAATCAAGAATTCATCATGGTAAAGTAACTCTTACTTCCTTTCTGTCAGCCCCAAATGACTGCAATTGACAAGAACCACGATCACAAGTGTTAAGTAACGCAAACCAGCACCTATCAATTAATTCGTCCACCTTCCAAAACCCAATATCGCATCTTTTTAATGTTGAAATTTGATGAATAAGAAGCTTTCTTTTAACAAGTAGTTTCTTGTTGGATATGCATTAGTGATAGAATACTAAACAACATAAAAGAGGGATCTACTCTTGTGCTTGTTATACTTAGAGTTTCTTGAGCCATTCTTATACTCAGTGCTTTCTGGGACATGGA
Organism: Albizia julibrissin; assembly: GCA_037074505.1. Classification (NCBI taxonomy): domain Eukaryota; kingdom Viridiplantae; phylum Streptophyta; class Magnoliopsida; order Fabales; family Fabaceae; genus Albizia; species Albizia julibrissin. The sequence continues at coordinate 34,664,379 of CM073488.1, read as the reverse complement.
TTCATTGGGTTTCTAGTTTCAATATCATTATTTTAATTTTAGTCATTATTGCATTTGCTAATCAATTCGTAATTTGAGTTTTATAGGATAAGTATCTATTGGGTCCACATCAAAATTTTAATCACACACGCATGCATGCATACAAATTCCATTATTCTCTTTCATAGTAAGCCCTGACGATTCATGATCCAGACATTATTACCTTTATTTTCCTGTTTGTAAATAGCACAAAATTGTGCCTCAAGTTTGCTGATAGTAAGCCTTTAATTTGTTTCTGGTTTACACTAAAAAAATTATGAATAGAAAGTGAAACATGAAAGAAAATGGATGATTGAGTAGGGACAAAATATGCGTACCTCAGTCCCTAAACCATTAACGTATATATTGGTAAATAATTCAGATGGCTCCAGCAATGAACTCTCCTGAAGATTACAAAAGAACATACAACTCAGACGTCAGATCATTCAGCCCACTACAAGAGATGCCGAGATGCAAATATATCGGATCTTGTAAGTTATTTATCCAACAAAAGGAGATTAAGGAGCAAAGATAATGCAGTTCACCTTTGCTTTAGCTATAGCTTCATCAACTTCTTTTTTGACTTCCTTTTCAATGTCCTAGACAAAGAAAAGCGCAGAAGACATCTTTAGCATCAAATTCCAATGTCTAATCATAATATAAATATAACTAGGATAAAGTTGACATTGTTCATGCTAATCTTCATCGGAAAGAAAATCATATAATCTTATTCATCATTAACCAAAAAAGAAGAAAGAAATTATCATCTTACATATAGCAGAAGTAACAACAACAAAACGGGTCACATATATCAAGATGAAATTTAGAATACTTGAACCCAAAGAACTAAGAAATATATCATATTTGGTAAAACCAATTAAGCATAAATTTGAACTTCATTGGATAACCTTTAGTTCCTTTTCAGCGGCAATCTCGTGTTTCAATAACAGCTTCCTCACTCTCTCAATTGGATCACGCTCCTATAATCAAAACAACCAAGAGAATAACACAATTCAAAACAAACTCTTAAAAAAACAATTGGGTAAGGAATTTTTATGCTGAGGAGTCTGGTACACCTGTCTCACGCCAGAAACCTCATCACGTGTACGATATGTGCTACCAGGATCTGACATGGAATGCCCATGGTACCTGTACGTGTCCAATTCAAGAACCTGAATAGAATAACCAAAAAAAGTCAATCAAAATCAGGAGCATAAAATTTGATAATTTGATAGGAATTCATCAGCTTCCAGCAACTTTTAAGTTTAGACTAATATAAAATGCATCATTTCTATTTTATCTAGGTACTTATATACAAATCTAGCTCTAATACAGATGGTGATGATGAGGCAATAGTCAAACTAGTTTGCAAAACCAGATGTACAATGTGGTAAACCCTACCGCCATTAGAGGTTCAAAGGCGTAGGAAATGCCATTGTTGATTCCTCCAGGTTTAGAAAATTAACTCAACTAATAACAGATAAATTATCAAATTACAACATTCAACCGCTAATAACTAACTATATGAAAGAAATTCAAATAGAACAGCAATTACTTTTACTCACAATGGGCCCATTCTTCAAAGCATACTCCTTTGCAAATGCACATGCTTGTTTTACAGCAAGAACATCCATGCCATCTACCTGTACAACATATAAAGTTAGTCATTTAAAAATTAACCGTTTTAACAAGGCTACAACGTATATTCAAATAACAATGACTATATATGCAGAAAGGGTTGCATAAATAAATGCACACTCCCTCAATATTGCATACTAAAAATAAGCCCAGTGACTAACAAATATATGCAACCATAACCAACCACATAGCCGCCATAGTACCACAGTTAACCATCCTAGTATGAAATGAGGTAAAATGCAAATTAAAGAGAAGGATCAATGCACAAAGTATCAAAGGACCAATATACTGTGTCCATCATACAAGACCTCATCATTCAGACTCTTATAGAGATGGTCAAATGCTAACTCGATAATTGTTAGTTTCAGAAGAGGTTATCAGGACAAAAGTTAAAGATGCTATTTTGAAGCAAGAAAAGCATGAAATAAACAGTAGCCTGAAAGAATACGTATTATTAGCTTATATATTTACTGGCATGTTCAAAGAATTTACGTCCTGAGAAAGCCAAACAAAGCACGTTGTTGTTAAGGCATCAGTAATCAGTATTAGATATTTATATCAATAAAACATGGCAAAACCACATCCGGGCGAGGCTTCCACCATATTACCTTCACATTTCTACACTTGTGTAAACAATTAAATCACTAAACTCAATTTCTCCTCCAACCCAAAACAAAACGTAAGAACTAGGTTTCTAGAAACATATTGGACCAATAATGCAAACCAATTTAGTCCACAGAATGATTGTAGTTAGAACAATAAAGACCTCGGCATATCCAAATTTTGCCTTTTAATTTCTCCCTGGCCATCAACAGGTCTAGATACAAATCTAGCCACTTGAAAACCACTTATTTCAAGTTCATCAGGGTACACGGATATTGCATTTCTCAACCACCAAAAATTAATGACTTGAAAGATACTTCAAAGTTACTTGAAAATGACGTTTCAACATTATATATAACTAACAGAAAATTATTCAAACACACTCGAATCATAATCCAACAGAAGATTGCAGCATAAAGATTGCGAGAGCATATAACATGTATAACACAACACTGCAGTCAAATTAAACATGAGTCTTTGATCTTACCTTCAACCCAGCAACATAGTCCCCACGCTTGTAATAAGCAGCACTCTTAGCAGCTCTCCATTCTGCCGTCCCCATCCCGTCTATTAAACAAATTGAATCAGATTAACGCGCAAATGCCAAATAGAACGTTGCCTTACTTTTACCAAATGAAACCACATACAATGATTATTCTCGCAGACCAAAATTGCAGGGAGATCCCAAAGCGCGGCTATGTTTAGCGCCTCGAACAACTGGCCCTGATTTGCCGCACCATCACCGTACATAGCAAACGTGACATTTTCATTCTTAGAGTACTTCTGAGCAAAAGCTAATCCACATCCAAGCGGTATCTGAGCCCCAACGATCCCGTGACCGCCATAGAACCCAGCTTCCTTCCTATAGAAGTGCATAGAGCCACCCTTTCCATTCGCGCATCCATCTTTACGACCCATGAGCTCCGCAAACACTTCCAACAGGGTTCCACCGCGGGCCAGGAAGGTACAATGGTCACGGTAAGATGTTATTATGCAATCCTTCCTGGTAGTGGCAGCCTCCATGCCGATGGCCACAGCTTCCTGACCATCGTACAAGTGACAGAACCCTCGGACGAGCTTAGACTTATAGAGGGAATCCGCGGCAATCTCCATCCGTCGCATGACGGCCATGTCGCGGAAGAAGGACATGAGTTCCTTGGGAGTGGTGTCGACGGAGCGCGAAGGGGTGTCGCAATTGTGGGCGCTGAATGGAAGAGAGGTCTCAATGGTAAGGATGGAGGAGTCATCGGCGGAAGAGGAGAGCGGGCGGCGGAGAGAAGGGGCGGAGGAGAATGCAGAAGAGATGGGTCTGATAAGATTGGATCTAGACGAAGAAAAAGAAGAAGCGAAGCGAGAGAGAGCCATATGGATCTGCAAAGGAAGCCAAGAATAGCAGAAATGTTGGTTCGAAGCTGCGAAGGAGAGACGGGAGGCGTTAGGTGAGGACTAGGAGTGAGATGCAGGGGAGAGAGGGAAGGTGAGGTAGACACTCAAAACGAGAAAGCCATCTTCAAAATGGGAATTCCTTTGTTCAAAAAAAGCAAAAAAGAAAAACAAAATCAAAAGAAGGAATTTCTAGGCATTCTTCATCGTTTAGCAGCCGCCACTTGGATGGAAAATGTCAAAACGGCGCGTGTGTTCAATTTTTCTCTCCTTCCCGGTTTTATTCTCAAATCTCAAAGTATATCCTACAAAGTATTGGAATAAAATTTCAGGTACAAAAAAAAAGTGTTGTAATAAAATATATAAGACAATCACCATTGGAGATTTTTGGTCTTAGTAATAATTTTAACATGGCTGAAATGTCAACTTCAAGTTTTGATAATTAAAAAATGAACACAAAATTGCATACCCTAACTTCATGTAAGCTTTTAGATTCATGTCTTAATTTTATTTATAAAATATCTTTTCAGTTCTCTATTAAGAAAATTATTAGGATGTTTTTTTTCCAATTATCAATATTGATTAAAAAAAATTAAATTTTGTATGTTAACATTTTTATTAGTGAAACTAATAATTTTAGTATTTGGAAATTGAAAAGACATTTTATAAACTAAAGGAGTTAAAATAAAACATTACATAAAGTTCGATAAAAAAATATTAATTCACAGTTTCATAAATTAGGGTGTGATTTTGAAATTTACAACTTTAGATTATTTTTTCATTTTTATGGATTTAATTTTATGAAATGCATCAAAATAAATAATTATATGTTCTAACTAGTAGATTAATGTGGCCATAAAAACTAGTAAAAATAACTATAATTATGCAGATATGAATTTATAAAGTTTGAATTCTTCACACATTGAAGTGACTATCATTGGAACTTCCTTTCAGTGACAACGAAGTGAACCAAGCAAGTTGTGTGTTATTGTTGGTTGCAGCAGATGCTTGATCTCTCGTCGTTCCGTTCTCCAAACATCATCCGACTGTCAATCTCTAAGCCCTACCAAACAAGTGGGTGCATCCACTTATATATATAATATATAACAGGGAGAACTGTATTTAGGTCCAACTAAAAAAATATGATAAAATATTTTTTTGAAAATTTAAAATTATATTTAAATATTTTTTTAATAAATTATAATTAACAAATGTCTATAGATTTGTCAATTGAAACTTATAAACTTGTTAATTGATGTTCATGAACTTATTAGTAAAAATGTTTATAGATTTATCAGTGAAATTGAAATTTACTGTAAAAAGATCTTATTGAACTTAAATGTAATTTTAAAATTTTAAAAGATTATTTTATTATTATTTTTTTTATCTGAAACCTAAATATAATTTTTCCTATAAAATAGGACTACCATTAACTTATCTTTTCGCCCATTTGCAATAAAATAACAATACATTTGTAGATATTGAATGTTTTTATGCTCTTCAATCAAAGAAAATAATGATAATAGGAAAAATTAGTATATTGTTGAGTAATAACACCAAGGATGGGATGAAGCACCACGCAAAATGATTTCTTTTCCATCAACCCTGCCAAACGAGGCGTGGATCGCATGGCGGGATGCCCTATGGCTATAATTAACTTATTACTACTAAATAATTTAAGAAAAAGTCTCCTTATGACAAATTATTGTTAAATAAGTTAGTTTGATGAGAGGAATATATTTCTCTGCTTGCTTTTCTTTTTTTCTTTTATTAGGGTATTACTTTTCTTGTTGGGGAAATTTTGTTGAGCTTAATGGAAGAAACTTAATTTCACTTAACTTAAAATATTCTGAAATTTCACTCACTCTTTAGGTGAAAATTAAATTAAATTTTGTAGTTGAAAAGATATTGATGTCCTTGCTTTTATTTTTTAAAGCCCCTTATTTATCTTATGAATGACCAAAATATTTTTGGTTATTTCAATCCATTTATTTATTTTATAAATATATTTATTTATCTTATGAATTTTCTTACTTATCTTGTGGATAGCTAAAATATTCTTATTAACTCCCTAATTTATTTTGAATTTCTTTATTTATCTTGTAAATCCTTTTAATTAACTTGTAAATGTTATTATTTATCTTATAAATATTTTTATAAAATAATAAAATAAAAATATTATTATCTTTTTATCTAAAAAACTTAATTTCATTTTTATCAGAAAAGTTTCGTAATCTTTTGGGATGGAGCATAAGCTTGAATGAAATTTCCCTTCCTTGTTTTTCCAAGTTCATTGGTACGGAGTACTTTCTATCCATCTATTTCCCAACACTATTTTTGGTTGATGCGACCCGACATAAGTTCGGGCTGGGTGAAACGGGTGCGCTGCCCGTCCACGAAGGGGTGAGCTGAGTACCGTGTTATCTGAATCCAAACGTAGCAGCAAAATATCTCCCGCCATGAACATGAAGGCTCAAGATATTCTCTCACTATCGCCTTCTCTAACTCGTCTTCCTTACCCCATCCCAACCTCCATCACCTCTCTCTCACTCTCCCATCCTCTAATTCGCTTTCAACCTCTGAGATTCTCTCTCAGACGTTCCAATGCCCTCAAACTCCGAGCCTCCTTCAAGTCCCCTAGCTCATATCTCCATGCTGGGTCCCAGCTCTCCGATGCAGAGCAAGAGGAAGACGACTACGAAGAAGAAGAAGACGAAGATGACGACGACGACGATGTGGCGGCGGATGACTACGACGACGTCTCTGGAGATGTTTCTGACGGCGTCGTATCAGGCGATGAGGACAGTGATGTGTTAGGGGCGGAGGCTACTCGGCACGAGGCCCTCAAGTGGCAGAGAGTCGAGAAGCTCTGCAATGAGGTTAGAGAGTTCGGCGAGGAGATTATTGACGTTGATGAGCTCGCTTCGGTTTACGATTTCCGAATTGATAAATTCCAGGTTCTCTATCGGTGGAGCTCTTCGTTTTCTTTAGTCTTTTTTTTTTCCTTTTCATTTTTTCTTACCGCTCTGTAGTGCAAGTGATTGATTGTGGTGGTTGGGCTTCTGATAGCGGCTTGCAATTCAAGCGTTTTTAAGAGGTTCTTCAGTTGTGGTTTCTGCGCCTACAAGTAGCGGGAAGACTTTGATTGCGGAAGCTGCAGGCGTGGCAACAGTAGCTAGAGGAAGGCGAATATTCTATACCACTCCTCTTAAGGCATTGTCTAATCAGAAGTTTCGCGAATTCCGGTATCAATGAAGTGGCAAATAATAGGGTGTTTAACTGATTCTTTTCAAGTGTGAGGAAAGAGTCTTAACATTGTTATAGTGAAAGCTAATTAATTTCGAGTTAATCCTTGATGTCAGGGAGACTTTTGGCGAAAGCTATGTTGGCCTTCTTACGGGTGATTCTGCAGTCAACAAAGATGCACAGGTTTTGGTCATGACTACAGAGATATTACGCAACATGTTATATCAGAGGTTCATTCTATTTATAGTCAGATTACAATTATGAATTGAAGAGCTTTTATGTAGCGACAAAATAAATACTTTGATCCAAACTTATGTCAAGACTTGAAAAATAATTGTGCTCTATATGTTTCTTTTGGCACTATTAAAAGTTATATTCAAGTTCTATGATTTTCTTTTCACTTTTTGTGATTTGATTTTGACGATCTAATCATTATTGTTTTCACCTGAACTTCTTTGATCACACTACTATCGCCTGCTGTTTTAATATAGCTAGCTATGCTGTCTAAAATTTATTATATCTATAGAATTCCTGTTCCAGACAATTAATTTGACATTCATGCAGCGTTGGTAATGTGTCTTCTGGAAGCGGACTTTTCCATGTTGACGTGATTGTTTTGGATGAGGTTCATTACCTCAGTGACATATCTCGTGGCACAGTTTGGGAAGAAATTGTAAGCACAATTCGTCGTCTTTGGTCAATGCATGGCTTGCATTAGTACTTTCACATTACTCATGCTATATGCTCCATCGCTCACTACAGGTTATTTATTGCCCCAAAGAAGTTCAACTTATTTGTCTGTCAGCAACTGTTGCAAATCCAGACGAGCTAGCCAGTTGGATTGGTCAGGTATTCATATGGTCATTGGTGTCTGTTACAACTATACAATACGTCAGTTTAAAACTTGGTTATCACAAACATTTGACTGTGTCTAGAGAAAGATGATCAGATAAATAAATTTTCTGTGAAATTACCTTGATCAACAAATTCTAACTCTGGTATAATTTTCCATATAAATGACAATTGTGAAATGCGCCGGCTAACAAAAGTCAAATAGCATATCAAACTCAGTGTTCTGTAGTTTTTTCAGCTTTCTACGAAGGTTAGATTTGTGTTGCAACCTTTCCCCTTGCAACTGCAAGAGTGACCTTTTCTTTATTGAGGGGAATTGTTTTTTTGTTTCCAGATTCATGGTAAAACAGAGTTAGTAACATCATCAAAACGCCCAGTTCCTTTGACCTGGCATTTCTCCACAAAAGCATCTTTATTACCACTACTTGATGAGAGTGGAACGCGTATGAATAGGTACAAACTAGAAACTTCATTGCATTCATTTGGTTTAATTAATGGTGTATCACATTATGTCAGCCAGTTGACTCTTTTCCTTGTCAATGATATGATGCAATTCCATTTGTTTTCACTTACCATCTGTGACAGATTCATGAAACTTGGAATTTAGTATTTTCCATAATTGTTCTAAGATGTTGCTCATGGTATTCAAAAATTACACCCGCATATCTCTATATACTTTGTTTCTTTTTAAGTGTAGAGGAGTCTTACTTTTGTAATAGGAGTGATTGATATTGTTGTAGCTAAATATTTTAGACCTAAAATATAGAGAATAAAAATTTGTTCTTGAGCAGCATCATAGCTTCCTAGTATCCATTTGGCCAAATATTTCCTTTGACTTTGAGTGATTCATTTTATCAAATCTTGTTTGCTCCCCTATTCCCCAAATATGTCAAAGGTCAGAAAACATCCGGTTACTGACTACTGTGATGAAACTAAACTTTAGTCAAATATTGGTAACTGGGTTATGGGTGCTGATTGTGTGCAATATGAAGGTAGCATTGTTTCATGGTGTTTGTTGATGAATATAGTGACACTAGTGACAATGATGGAGTTGATAATTCTCATTGGGAGCAGTAGCTGCCTTGGCCAATGATATTAGTGACTGTATTCACCGGGATCTTGCTGCTCAAGTGCATGATGTTTGTTACATGGTGCATTGTGCACAGAGCATTCAAAAACCATTGCTAAGGAACAAGTTTGAAATTTTCACCTAGTAATGAAGCATGGGTGGCCATGATTGCAATGGCTTTCTGGTCACTGCAACTTGCTGGTGGTGTTGTGATCAATAATGATCGCAGCATATTGTATTTGTATATGCTCGTGACAGAAAATGATGTACCAGTGGTTGGGGCTGTGGTGATGGTAGCAGCAGGAGCTTGGCTAACATTGTTGCTTGTTATTTTTTTTAAATGACAAATCATGTTGAGGGATAAAGATAATGATAATTGGAAGATTTTTGGGATGGAATAATAGATAGGTGAGTTATGAGTGCATGTAAAAGGATTTTTCTGGAAAAGTAATGATTGTTTTCCTACTATAACACTATCATATAACATATTGAAGCTTAAATATTGACTATTATGATTATTTTTAACTAAGATCAAATGGTAACATAGCTTCTTCCTTTTTTTCCAAACAGGAAGCTGTCATTCAATTATTTACAACTGCAAACATCAAGGTATAAATCTTACAAGGATGATGGGACTACAAGAAGAAAGTCTAGAAAACGTGGAACTCACACAAGCTATGATAGTGATGATGGCATGTCTGAACAACGTTCTCTTTCGAAGAATGATATAAATGCAATTCGTCGCTCCCAAGTAGAGTCTCCACATCAATTTTCTTAATCCTAAAATGCTTATTATTTGACATGGTTATAGTAGTGATTTGTTCATTACTTTCCCCATTTTGATTTTGCGAGTTTATTGAGGAAATCGAGCCATATTTGTCCAGAAAATTATTCATAAACCCTGAAAATAGGTCGGGGTTATATTGTATGCATAAGCTAAAAGAAAACTTGTTAACTTTGTATTTGTAATAATCAAATTACATGTCTTATATGACTCTTTTTTTTTTCCAGGTTCCTCAAGTCACTGATACATTATGGCACCTTCAGGAAAGAAGTATGCTGCCAGCTATTTGGTTTATTTTTAGCAGGAAGGGCTGTGATGCTGCCGTGCAATACCTTGAAGATAGCAAACTCTTAGATGAGTGCGAGGCAAGTGAAGTTGAGCTAGCCCTGAAGAGGTTCCGTGTTCTATATCCTGATGCTGTAAGAGAAACAGCGGTGAAAGGGCTTCTACAAGGGGTTGCTGCTCATCATGCTGGGTGTTTACCTTTGTGGAAGGCATTCATAGAAGAGTTATTTCAGAGGGGCCTTGTCAAGGTTGTTTTTGCTACAGAAACCCTTGCTGCTGGAATTAATATGCCCGCTAGAACATCTGTTATTTCATCCCTCAGCAAAAGGAGTGATAGTGGGCGTATTCAATTAAGCTCAAATGAATTGCTTCAGATGGCTGGGCGTGCTGGACGCAGGGGCACTGATAAAAGTGGCCATGTAGTCCTTGTCCAAACTCCTTATGAGGGTGCTGAAGAGTGCTGCAAGATTCTATTTTCTGGACTTCAACCTCTAGTGTCACAATTTACTGCATCATATGGAATGGTTTTGAATCTTCTTTCTGGTGTAAAAGCCATTCATAGGTCAAATGAATCAGATGATACAAGACCGCACTCATCAGGGAGAACTTTGGAAGAAGCTAAGAAACTAGTAGAGCAGAGTTTTGGAAATTATGTCAGTAGCAATGTTATGCAGGCTGCTAAAGAGGAACTTGCTAGAATCGAGGAAGAAATTGAATTACTGACATCAGAGATCACTGATGAGGCCATAGATAGGAAAAGTAGGAAATCTTTATCACAGGCGGATTATAAGGAGATTGCAGAATTACAAGAAGAATTAAGGGCAGAAAAACGTGTTCGGGCTGAGTTGCGAAAACATATGGAAGCAAAGAGAATTTCTTCCCTGAAACCTTTATTGGAAGAGTCTGAAGGTAGACACCTGCCTTTTTTGTGCTTGCAGTACAAAGATTCTGATGGTGTCGAACATTCAGTTCCTGCTGTATTTCTGGGGAAGGTCGACTCTCTTAATGCTTCAAAGCTCAAGAACATGGTTTCTACTGATGATTCATTTGCATTAAATGTAGTAGATGCTGAGCCTAGTGAATCTGATTCTGACCTCTGCAAGGATCTTGAACCATCATATCACGTGGCTCTTGGTTCAGACAATTCCTGGTATCTGTTTACCGAGAAGTGGATTAAAGCCGTATATAGGACAGGCTTTCCTAATGTTCCATTGGCCCAAGGAGATGCTCTGCCTCGTGAAATTATGAGCACGCTCCTTGACAAGGAGGCAATGAAGTGGAATAAGCTTGCTCACTCTGAACACGGTGGTTTATGGGTCATGGAAGGATCTCTAGAAACATGGTCTTGGAGTTTAAATGTTCCTGTTATGAGTAGTTTTTCTGAAGAAGACGAGCTACTACAAAATTCTCAAGCCTACAGAGGTGCCATTGAGAAGTACAAGGACCAAAGAAATAAAGTCTCACGCTTGAAGAAAAAGATATCACGTACTGATGGCTTTAAAGAATACAAGAAAATCATAGACAGTGCCAAGTTTACCGAGGACAAAATTAAACGCTTGAAGACTAGATCAAAACGATTAATCAATCGGATAGAGCAAATTGAACCGTCAGGTTGGAAGGAGTTTCTGCAGGTCAGCAATGTCATACATGAAACCAGGGCCTTAGATATCAACACACACATCATATTTCAGCTAGGCGAAACCGCTGCTGCAATTCGAGGAGAAAATGAACTGTGGCTTGCAATGGTCCTCCGCAATAAAATCTTGTTAGAACTGAAGCCTGCAGAACTTGCTGCAGTGAGTGCAAGTTTGGTTTCTGAGGGTATCAAGCTCAGACCCTGGAAAAACCACAGCTATATATATGAACCTTCTACAACCGTAACCAATATAATTGATTTCTTAGATGACCAAAGAAGTGCCCTTTTGGAAATCCAGGAGAAACATGGAGTAACAATACTTTGCAGTTTAGATAGCCAATTTTCTGGCATGGTTGAAGCCTGGGCTTCTGGGCTGACATGGAGGGAAATTATGATGGATTGTGCAATGGACGAAGGCGATTTAGCTCGCCTCCTTCGAAGGACCATCGATCTCTTAGCTCAGATTCCCAAGTTGCCTGATATTGATCCATTGTTGCAGCGCAATGCTTTAGCTGCAGCTGATGTTATGGACCGCCCACCAATAAGTGAACTTGCTGGTTAGTGTCTCTCCCTCTGCTTGTATTTGTAAATGATTTATTCATTATTTTCCAGTGGTATTGTGCAAGTCATTTCAGTAGTGGCAAATTAGGATTGCCCTTCAGTAACACTGGAAAAATGGCACAGAAGCAAACATCAACTGTATCAAGCCATTTTGTCCTCTGATCAACTTACTAGTTAAATCGATAGAATATAGTTGGCAAAAATACAAGAAGTGTAAAAAAAAAACAGGAAATTATATTGAAGTTCGCATTCAATTTCAGGGTAAAGTGTATATGTTGAAAAGGGTTAGATTAAATGCAAGGGGGGAAAAACAGACGTTTTGTACGGATGTTAAAAAGGGGGGGAAAATTGCAAACCTCTTTTTTGTTTAAAGTACTATCTTCATTTGGGTTGCTGATTTCGCAACACCAAGATTTCAAATTTAATTCGTCTACAATATTTTTATTTTTATGATATTATTACAGCACAGTTTAATGGTACTGTAGAAATGAATTTTTTTGGGCCATTGAAAGCATTCTCATACTCCATCAGAGTGGCCCACTCAGTTGGATTGAAGGCCTAAAATAAGGCAGTTCCTGGAATGAAGGCTTTAATGTCAGTGTTTGTTATAAGTGATTTTGCGTTATATGATAAAAATATGAGAAGAATTTTGTTTCATAAAGCACAAAAACACTTATTTTACAAGAAGCCAAACAATTATTTCATAAAGCACAAAAACAATGAAAGGTAAATGCTACAGAAGCAAACATTTTCAGAGCAAAGAAATTATATAAATTGTGCATTTCTCTCTTCATTGATATAGAATATTAGCAGTACCTTACCGTGAATGGAAAATTTTTTAAGGGTTAATATAACTTTTGGTTCTTGAAGTTTGGCCTGATTTTGATTTTGGTCTCTTAAGTTTGAAAAAGACTTGATATATTATCTTAAATTTGAGGGACCAACAGTTATAAACAGAATAAACTTGAGAGATCAAATCTAAAATCAGGCCAAATTTCAAGGATTAAAATTAAAATCGGGCCAAACTTCAAGGACTAAAACCACCAATTTCAAATTTGAGAGAACAAAACTAAAATTGGGCTAAACTTCAAAGATCAAAAGTTATATTAACCTAATTTTTAAATAATGAAAAAATTGCCCAACCAAGTTTCAGCGGAAGGAAAAATGATAAATGTGGCCATCATTCTTTTATATTCTTTCTCATATTTTTAATCATAACTGTTTTAAAGCTAAATTATAAAGAATTCCTTGAACTTTGGGTTATATTTATAGAATCTTATTTTTAAAATTTTCCAATGAATTTCTTTAATTATGGAATTGTGTGAACATTAATAACTTAATTAGTTTGTTATTTTACTAATGAAGCATAACTTAAAATTAGTAAATGCTCACTATCACGTCAGACATGGGCCAGAATGCCACTTCCCAGTAGAGGTGGACATGTGGTAATATAGTCTGGCCTATCGTGTTCGGGCTAACCGGTCACGAGTTAGGATTATATGGGTTCAGGCCTAAAATGACCACATCAATATGGGAACCAATGGGTTGGTGGGTTGGCAGGTTGACCCGCCCAACCCATATTATTATTATTTTTTTCAAATTTTTTTACACAATATACTAAAATTGTTTTTTCTACATAAACCATAAAAAAATTAAAAATTCATTACAAATTAAATTTTCATCACAAGTCCACACATATAAATGCACATAAATCCAAAAGCCATCAATATTCAGTAGAACTTAAAAATAATCAATAATTAGTTAATATTAATAGTATTTAAATTTGAAGCATGATGTGAAACTGTAAAATTTTCTTGAGCTTGATCTGTCTGCTTTTCCATGGATAAATCTGCCACTACCACATATAATAAAACAAAGTGAAAGATGATATTATGCTAATTTGGGTCTTGTCAGGAGTGACAGGAGGCTAGAGCAGGAGAGGAAATTGGGTGGTCTTTCAAATGAATTTGGGTCTTACCGTCTTAAGCTCTTGTCTCTTGGCCTCTTAGTCTTGGGTTATATATAAAAAAATATAGTCTAACCTGCCGCAGGTTGGGATCATGAGTTTGAGCCTAAAAGAACCGCTCTCAAATAGTCCTGATTTTATAAAACTCAAACCGTCCATTTTATCGAATTAGGCAGGCTCAGCCCACAGTCCCAACCCATATTAGTAGCTCTACTTCCCAGGATTTTGCGAAAATAGAATTACTCTGTGCATTTAGAGAAGACAAGACTATTTGTCTTTCCAAGGAATGGTTGGGAATCAATAGATATTTAAACTTTTCAAAGATTAGCATCAAACAGTTTTAGGAAATTTTTGTAAAATTTAACCCACTTTTAATTAAAAATATCATATTGTTGTCATGCAGTGAAAATTATCTATTATTAATCTTCTACTACTGTATGAGTTAATTATTAAAAAAACCTCAAAAAAATACCATTTAAACTTTAAAATTTTAAATAGGTGATTTAACAATAAAATAGGTTGTCAATTGCATTACTATTATTATTAATCCCATTAACGTAATTATCAACAAGATTTTAAAGTTTAAGTGATATTTTTCTATTATTTTCCCTTATAAAAATCTGCAAATATTTTATCTTCAAAATTGAATCCTAAACTACTGGCCAAAAATATTGAATCCCAAACGGTTCATCCGGGGCGGCTCCAAATGGATCTTTTTAATCAGGCACTTTTTCTCTTTTGAAGCTCATTTAATGATTTAATTCTTCCTCAAACTTAACACAAATTAATGGACTGTGTACATTCCGCCTGTACCTATGGAAAACGATTGCCATTGAAAAACAAACTTTCTTTTTTAAATAAGAATAGTTTAAATTTTAATAAAATTCCTGCATATGATTCACCCAAAATCTATTCAGATAAATAACTATCACACTACAAAAAATGGAACTTTCTGTAGTTTGGGATTTCAGAATTCCATGCAAGTTATTTTTGAATTTTTAACAAGAGATGATGGTATCAAGTGGGTCCTCGAGTGACTATGACGACCATGCAAAAACATTTCCCAAAAATGGAGGCCAATTGCAGCCACAGAATATTTCGTATTGTCAACAAAGAAAAGTATTAAATAAGATAATAACAAATATGGATGAATGGAATGGAATGTGAAATGTGATCTAGTTACATCACAAATTACCTCTATTTACATGATTCTGACTCATCAGCCACAACATAACAGGAGTATCCGATTGAGCCCTATCTTTACGCTTCCGTAAACTTTTACTGCTGCTGTTGAAGTTGTGTTCAACAAACACAAGCTCAGTACAAGTTAATGACTTGCTCTGCTCATTGCAACGTGATGACTCGCTTCTTTTCTGGGCTGTGTCAATGTTGCTCGCACAAGTCACTGAATTGAAGGGCCAACCTCCCTAAATGCGCTCCCATTATAAGAAATACTAGCTTGAGAACACCTAACAACAACAATATTGCTTTTGTTGGAAAGGCAGAGAGAGAAGAATCAAAACTTTTTTCAGTTCTTAGTACAGCTCAACACCAAATGATTAGAATATCAAGTATTTTTACTTGATCTTTGTCCTTTTGTTTCAAAGATATTTTCCCACTTCCCTTCCAAGCATATGTTCAGGTATGCAGCGAGCCAGTAAATTGCACAGGGAAATAAACACTAGGGGAAAAGGACGTGAGTAGCCCAAAATACAGGAATGATACATACCATATCCAACTCAACAAATGGCATCACGTGATGGAAAACAATCTCCGGTACCACTGTGCTCTCCTTGTACAAATGTTTTTAGAATTTGTCTGTTCAGGACATAATCTGTTCTGATGCAAAGCTTTCCTTTCCCTTCTCATTCGAGATAAAAAGTCTTCTGTATCTAAAACGTACGAAACCTAGAAACATGCAATGCATTCCAAGGGAGGAAAACAGAGAAAAGCCGCAACTCAGTAGTAACACAACTAAACAGACATCATACTCTAATCAGCTTGTAATACATAAGAAAAAAGTGAAAAAATCAAAACCAAACGCGCAGGAGAGAAGGCATACATTTATAGAATATGCAGAAACAAATGTTCTCTTAAAATACCTTAGATGAACTGCAAGCTATCTTACACTCCAGACCATTGATGACCTGTAATCCTTCCATGGCCTGGCTTGAAAGTTCATCGCCACAGGCATATTTGCGTTTATTTCTGCAAAAACAAATACGTACAAATTTTACCCACAAGCCTTAGCATGCAACTGCACCTCCAATTTTCCTCAATATATACCTCTTCAGGAAAATTCCTGACTTCTTTTTTTTAGGAAAAACAGAAAGGAAGTCATTGTGCAAATAGGATGAAAAGTTAGGGTCCATAGACACAGCAGTTGCTTCAGGCTTATCATGTCCATAGTCCATCAACTGAATAGATAATCGTGTTGGCGTAGATGACTGTATGAACAAAAAATAATGTGAAGTAAAACTTCTAGCAATATTTATATAAACTTTCACTCAAAGAAAGCTGGTTCCGGAATACAACAGGAAAAGGCAATAGAAACTTACACATTCAATACGGTATATCATTTCATCATGAAGAAGAACTCGAGCATTTTCATAATAAACCATATCAAAAAATCTTCCAGATTTTCTTGATTTCTCGTATGAATGAAGTTGGAGAAGTTTGTTATCCACATCATCAGTAGTAACAGCTTGCAGCTGAAATAAATAAAGTCAACTTTTAGGAATGGCAACAGATGGATTAAGATAAAGGTAAACTTTGAACATCTGACCTGTTTAACAAGCTTATATATCAACTTGTCTAATGTAAATAACACATATGACTGAGTTCCAATAATAGCTCGGCAGTCATCCTCAAATTTTGTGTTGTCAGAAGAACCATCCAGTAGGTTATAAAGGGCAGTCATGAATCTGTAGTAGAAATGAGGACCTCAGGGTTACACAGGTATCCCGGCTATTTTCAAATTTTGTGTTGTCAGAAGAACCATCCAGTAGGAGTTTTTTTGGTATTACCTGCCATATTGATCATTCGAGTTTACATCATTTGAAGCCCTCCACTTCCTATCTGCAGATGATGAGTTCAACTTTGCTGACTGTATCCTCTCATACAATGTCTGTCAGATTTGGAAAAAAAACAAATAAGAGATTGCAATCATATGGACATGTGAGCGTAGAGAGGATGTGTGTGTGTGAGACCCTTACTCGGTGAAGCCTAAAAAGCACATAAAAGGAATCATTTCCATAAAAAACTCTAGAAACCCTTTCTTTCTCATGCAACACAGGGGGAACATGCTTTGCCAGTGGCTTTACAGATAGCAAAAAGCGTTCCGAAAATGGCAATGAGATTCCATCTCCTTCCACATCATTGGCATCAGCCATTCCTTCAGCCTCACCCTCACTCTCAACCTTGTTATCATGTTCCTCATCCTCATCATGCTCTTCTTGATAACACTCCTCACCATCAGCAGACTCACTTCCCGAAACATGACCATTTTCAGAAGCATTCTCACTGTCCTGTGATGACCTATGAGGACTTCCTTCGCCTTCATCAACATCAGCATCATTTTCTCCTGCTGCCTCACCACAACCTTCTTCACGTCTATTTTGGTATTGCATACTCACACCACCATTCTTTCCTTTATGCCCTACTGCTACTAAACCAGCATCTCCATATGCTGCAAAGTTATCCTCAAAATCTCCATTAGGAGAAAGTTCACCCTCTTCTCTTTCAGTTTTGAATTGCCCAGCAGGTTCTTCTTGGTACCTGTGAACTTTGTTGCTTTCTGTGATGGCCCCATTTACAGGAGTAGCTGGTCTTGTAGAATCGCCAACCTGAGTCATGATTAAAAAAAGATTTTCAGTATCTTACTGCAAATGATGCCAAGTCCGATGATATATCCAGATGATACACTTGCAAAATCATTGAAGGAGCAAGAAAAAAAATCCAGTCTTAAAAAGGTATTAGCATTTTGACATGCTCAGTACTCAACCATATTAGACAAGTTTATGATCCTTCCCCTTGCATGTATGTTCAAATGCACCTTGACATTTTGAGGTGAAAGTTTAAAACTAAAACAAAGGTTTGGCAAGAAACATGCCCACTTAAGTACCACAAGAATTACTTGTGGCTACTCAATGTGGTACTCCATCATAGCATCATCTATGAAGAGCTGACATCCTCAACAGCTTCCCTCTAGCACTCAGTTCGGCCCCCAGGTTTTACCCTCTGCCGGTAGCTCTTTTCATGGAGGTCAGTTCATTTCTAATACCAACTGATAGAGAGGTAAGCAAATATGGGAAACTGACCCTTGAATAACTTGTGAGGGGGAAGAACTATGCCACATAAGTACCACATGAATTACTTGTTCCTATCCACTGTGGGTGATCAAAATCAAAATTTGAGTTACATAAATATAACAACTCAAATAGCCAAGTCAATTGACTTCAATTGCTACGATACTGCAGGGCATAATGCAATCAGAAGTGCGCGCATAAAGAGGTAATGTATGAACTCATGCATAAAAACAATCCTTTTTCCTCAAAAATAAGAAGAAAATATTTCTCCCCACCACATGCTACGCACAATTAAAACCTGACAATATTCAATTCAACTTGAAAAGAAACACAGGAATTGTTCAAAGAGTTAAGTCGTACCTCTGATGAAGGAAAATGTCCTCCCTCAGCAGCAGCATTACCAGGTCTTAAGGTAGTAGCAGTAAGCCCTTGAAAAAAAGAAAAAGAAAAGAAAAGATGGATCTCAGCTCAATTCATTTTCAGAATGCTACAGTTGATGATCAAAAGGGAAGCCAATGATATAGTGTCTCAAAATGGTATGCTAACTAAGAAGTAATGTTAACTTCCTTAATGCAAGTTACTAACCTGATGCATTATCTATGTTTGTTCTCCCATTACTTTGTTCCATTCCAGAAGCCATTAAGGCATTAGCATTCACCAACCGCTCATTGGAATGACCTTGTTTGTTGGCCGCCAATACCTCATCAGGCATGGATGAATTTATATGCGTTCCCTCATGATGTTTACTATGATCCGAAGTTTCAGTCTTGGAATTTGACTGTTCTAATGAAATACTTTCATCCCCATTTCCAGATGTATTTAATTGTCTTGAATTTATTACATTTGCAACTACACCAGGACTACCATCACTGCCACCAAAACTTGCAGTGCCACCTTTGACAGAACTATGCTTAGCCTTGACGACATCTTCTGTATCCTCAGCACCCTGGGGTCGAGAAGGAACACCGAGCATTGGTTCTAAAAATGTTGTCCAAATCTTCATAACTTTATCCAACTGTTCAGTTGTACAAACTTCTCCACAGGAATATTTTATGAGTTGATACAAATCTTCATGAATATCTGGGTCGGAATACTCAAATTCCAAATTTGGAATAATAGGTCGTCTATTTCCAGCGGCAATTGCAAGAAGAACATCATCTTCTTTGTGTTTCTTCTCACTAATCTCTTTTATTTCGGCCACTAAGGCTGTAGGAGAGGGGGAAGAAAGGGAAAAAAATCAGATGAGTGAAAAGGAATTTTGCATCTCACATATATGGCAAAATCCACTGTAATTAAGAAATAATATACAACCAAAAATCATCCTATGTTGTAATTAACGAATGTTATAAACTAATATCCCGGCCTAATGCATGTTGTGGTAAATATAATGCACAAAGAATTGTTCCAACCAGCATTTATTTTGAAGGGGGAAGGGAAAATAAGGGGATATGATAGAAAAGAGTAAGAAACCAACCCCAGAAAGTGTAGGGAAGTTAACAAAAAAACTACTTTTCATCCAAAAGAATGAGAATAAAATCCAACGGTTTATGTTTTTGTTAAAAGATAGTGAATATTTTGGCAGCCTACAAGCAGACTCTGTAGTTTAAATATGAAAAACCTCATGTAACCCATTTTACTGAAAAGATTACTGAGATATTACCTTTTGTGCTCAAGCTTTTTGTATCCTGTTGCTTAAAGTAGAAGCTGCGATGATCAAGAGATTTGTGATAATTCTTGGCATATATTTCAGCCCAAACTTTATTAAAATCTGCACGGCACCTAGCCCACTCTTCTTGTTTCTGCTTCAAACGGCTTAATATAACAGGTAAAGCTAGAGGTGCATTCTTTCTCAACACCTCCATCACATCAAGAGCATGATCACCATATAATCGTTCAATGCACCTTCGATTTAGAGCTAAAAGAACAAAAGGAGGAAGGAATCCTATCAGAATATTGAAAACATCCCGAACAAGAAAAATCTGATTGTGTGATTGTGTTTTAAGATATTCCAATAATAAATCCTATGACCTGTCAAGTGATCCTCAAGACGAATAGGGCTATCTGATTTAATAATATTATTATTGATCTTTTCTAAGAGCTCTTCTACTCGCTTTGTCGTCACATTCACAGACTCTAACAACATATCAAGTTCAAACCTGCCAGTGAAGATGAGGGGATAAAGGTCAGCAAATGCAAGTTTGCACATCTAGGGAGCTTTTGGAAATTACATCCGTTAATCAACACAAAATTAAATCAAAAAGAAGAACAAGAAGCCAATGGTAACCTTGAATGCTTAAAAAATTGTCAACAAAATATACATTTCAAAAGTGGTTTATGAGAATCTCTTAAAAAAAAAAAAAAAAAATCTAACCTGTCATCTTCACATCTAAAGAGGCTCTCCTCATACTGATTTTTGCGCATGTGTTTAAAAGAATAATCTTCACTTCCTGAAGTTACAGAAACCCAATGATCATTCACTACTTCAGCACCAAGCTCGGTTCTCTGGCTAACCATGGGTATCGGATACTGTGTGAACTCGTATATAAAAAAAAATGAACACAATCAGCAACAGAATCTTGCTTACACATTCCATAAGAAACAGAAACAGAGACTAAGTAAAGAGTACATTTTTTGGTAGGAGACGGTAGCTGGGAGTGCATTGCTCACAGTTAGAAAGGTCTAGCTCATTTATAGGTTTCATGTAATACTTATCCTTGCTGGAATATGGATACATCTTAGGACCTGAAACATCCTTGCTAATAAAAGCAGAAGACTTGTCCCTTTCTCGGAGTTCACGATCTCTTTCTTTAATCCGATCATCCCTATCATGATCTCGAGGTCTATCTCTATCCTTGTCCTCAACCTTTGCAGGTTTAAATGCAATCCCTTCATTCCAAAAGGACTCTGCAAAATTCAAAATAATCAGAAAAGTTTGGACCAGAAGTTGAAGTTGAAGCTGAAGTAGTCCAAGTGAGATAGTAAACAGATCAAGAAAAGGGGAAGCATCTATCATTCAGCCAAGAAAAGGAATGAGAAGTCTTACATACTTTTATTCATTACACCCGCAAGAAATCCCTCTGCATGATAGGAATTAATAAGAACCAATTATGTGCATTAACTTCAGAGAAAGCATAAAATAGTTTTAATAGTTAAAATATTACCATTCTTCTCACATCTGGACAAAAATTCATGAAACCCTTCCATAAGGTCTGGATATTTTCCCAGTAAATCACCCACCTGGTTGAACACCTTACCACACATTAGTTATCATATCATATTTCCGCTGCCTGTCTACAACTGAGTGACTCAAGGGAATCAGTTGACACTACGTAAATGCAATGGAAATCAGGTCAAGTTTATATACATCAAGAGACATAATGCTCAGTTGTCTTGAAGAACAAGTCACTGTAAGACAATTGATCATCAACTTCTAACCCCGTTCTCTTTTCATCAAATTTTCTAATCATGTTCATTGGTCTTTTTATTTCTCTCATTTTTGCATAGAAATGTTTGGCTAAATCGAAGGTCAGAAAATTATTCAAATTGAAGTCATCTCTGGCACAGAAAATTGATCATCAATGATGCTGGAGTCATCCATAATTGTTCTTCCATATCCTAGAACTTGTGCATACACAGATACATGAGAGGAGTGTCTTACAAGAAAAGGTTCCCAGCTGTGACCCTCAGTCCAAAAATAAATGGTCAAAGCACAAAAATAAAAACTACATAAAAAGTTGGTGTTATTCAAATTGAAAATACAAAATAAGATAAGCCATTATGTAAAATTGACTGTTCATCCCAGATCCTATCATTGCATTTATTAAGCTACACATTTTCAGGTTGACAGAATACAATGATTAATTCAGCAAATGAGAAAACGCAAATTATGTATATGAACCATACCAAGGTTTCCAATTCTTGTCGGGTAATTATTTCCCTGCTATAGATATGTAGGCACTTCAAAAATTCCTGATAAACTTCAGGATTTCGTAATTTCTCCTTGACTTTTTCACAGAAAGCAAACTCTTGACTATACATACCTGGCATGAAAAAAATTTGAGTTAATTAACCAAGTGTATAAGAACAATAAGATATTAAGAAATAAACCTGTAACATTGAAACAGAATTAACAACTACATTTGGAAAACAATTTTCTACAAGTAGAACAAGGAAAAAAAGTTATTGTTGCTTAAAAGCCTCTGGTCATGGAAATCAATGAAGAATATATCATACTTAAGAAATAAAGATATGCAAAATCTAATATGCTCATGGCATTTTATTTTATTTTCTAATAATTTTGCCACATTAGAAATGGATGAAAAGCAAAGACAAATTTTTCCATTAGATAATGATTATCAAGCATAGAATACAAGTTTCTTTTTTTTTTCCCATTTATTTATTTTAGCAAATGACAATGAGACAGATTGCAAACATATTATTTCAACTGCCAGAACATTGTATGTCAAATCAAAAGTCAGGGACTTTTTCCAGAGAAATAAAAACACTCAAAACCAAGCATACAAATTGAAGACCAAAATTTTTTATGCACTCACTCTTCACTGAACTTTTGTCATCACAGGTGGATGGCATAGGGCGCATGCTAAAATTTTCATCAGAATCGCCACCTTGATGCAATGGTTCAGCACCAGTGTCATCTGTCCTCTGACCAGATTTCCGTTTGGGCGGGAGATTACCATCAGGCCCATAATTTCTATCATCCCGTTCCCGATCTCTCCTATCCCTCTCTTCTTTGAGGTCCTTTTCCTTCTCAGCACGCCTCCTCTGCTCCTTTTCTGCCTTAATCATAACTCTGTCATGATCTGGATCAGAACGATCAACACTAAGGTCATGATCACCATGAGAATCCACAGTCCTTTCTCTCTGGCATGGAGATAAGCCAAATGTTAACTCGATGATCAATTATGAGATTAGACAGGCTCAGGTATTCAGAGAGAGAGAGAAACCTTTTCAACACTCATTTGCCTCGGCACTGCAGAGCTCCTAAGCATAGAGTTCCGAGAAGCAGCATAATGTGTAGATGTTGTTGCTGAAGTATCAGGAAGAAAATGTGTAAACTCATCAAGAAGATCTGGGTGGTCATGGAAAAGTGAGGCAACCTGAAAAGTGTCCAACATATGACCAAAAAGTGCATGAAAAAGAAAATAGGACCTTCAAGAGAGGAAAACAATATAATAAACGAATGTGTCTGACTCCAACTATCGTCACAGAAAGCAATGAACATACCTCCTGGTAGACCTCAGAAATAGACTTGTTCTCCTTTCTGTACATATTCAATATGTCTAGAAACGACTTGTAGACA
This sequence comes from Albizia julibrissin, assembly GCA_037074505.1. Lineage (NCBI taxonomy): Eukaryota > Viridiplantae > Streptophyta > Magnoliopsida > Fabales > Fabaceae > Albizia > Albizia julibrissin. The sequence goes on along the minus strand of CM073488.1, from coordinate 34,640,711 downwards.
TGATCATCACCTTGAAAGCGAGACTTCAAGAATAAAACCCATCAGACTCAAAATTATCAACTCTCTTATTTTAACATTTTTTCTATTTGTATGTGCGTGCTTGTGGTGGACCACAAATGTGATGCTTCAATTAATTAACTACTATTTTACCTTGATTTTGTTGACAAAATTTATAGCTTCTTCAAATTCAACAGGCTTCTTTTGCACAGGTTGTTCATCATCCAAAGGAAGTGTGATTTCATACCCCTTGGGCAAGAAAGTGTTAAATCCCAAAATTAGATCTCTGTGCCCTTTAAACAGATCCTTCACTCTTGCAATGACACCCACAGTATCAACTCTACAAATCAACCAAAAAAGTGAGCCCCACACACAGACACAGAAATCAATTTTCGCTATAAAAAATTAACACCCCGTCACCTGCTACACATACAACAAATAATGATGGGAAATTAAAAGTGGGAGTAGGGGAAGAAGAATGATGCCGCATGATCAAACCTTTGAGCCTTGAAATCCTTCATGACTTCTAAAAAATCATCATATTTCTCCCTTTTATCTTGAAAGATTTCCTTTACTGCCTTGAGATATGCTAAGGCATCATTTGTTGTGAGTTTTTGAGCACTTCCAGCCATCACCTGGGGCTGCCCCGATCTTCATTCCAAAAAATCAGAAAACATTAGAACTAAAAGAGAAATTGATGAAGTACTCAGCAAATTATCACGCAGATGATTAATCTGAGTGTACATAAAAACGTTTTTTTAACAAAAAACAATTGTATGGTTTGAACCAATATAAAGGTTAAGAACGTGAGAAGAACAATTGCCAGTTTTTCCTCCTCTATAGCAGAAAAATAATTAGGTTCGAATGCAGTTTAGGGAAAGAAGCATCTGATCATATCTCACAAAGTCAAGTTTGAAAAAGAGAAAGAGAAATAGCTTTAATACAACTAAACCTAGAACAAAGATGACATAATCAAACAACTATCGAAATGAATCAGCGGTAGACTAGTCAATCTCACGCAAGGAAAAATCGTCACAGTACCCAAAAAAAAAATCAATCACTCACTGAAAGATGCAATTGCTTGATCAAGTACCAAAACATAGACCTGAGCATAATCCAAGAAAGAGAAAATTGAAGGCAACAGAGATACATGAACTCACGTTTCTCCTCGGGAAGACACCATGGGCCGTTTAAGTTGAGAGCTCATATAACCATCGTCTCTGGACCTCTTCATATCCAACGGGAAAAAAACCTCGCCACACCCCTCTTTAACACCAAATCATGCATCCAACTCGGGTAAAATTCAAAATCCTACAAACCAAAGTTACTCATTTGAACAAAAGCTAGAAGCAAACAGCAGATCTAACCAGAGGAAACAAACAGATACGGGGATACAAGCAAGAATTCTGACCCAACCTGTAACACAGATCACCTTCGAAGAGCCAAATCCTGAACGAGAGAACAAAAGCAAATTTTGCATTACTTCAATGTAAAGCAAAGTCAGCACAATTTAAAGCAGAAAACATAATTAAAAACAAGGAAAACCGGAAATTACTAAGTGATCGTGGAGTTCCCGAACTGAAGAGTCCTAAACAAAAAAGCTTTTCTTTTACCAACATATATATAATAGAAAACAAAGAGAACAGAAACAGAAGCTCTCTGTATGGCAGATTGTTCGTGTAAATCTTCAAAGTCAACAACAATCTGTGATGGAGCGAATACAAAAATCCTGAAACAAAGCTTCTCACTTCAAATTTTCTCTCTTTCTGAGGAGATACAGAGTACAGAAGAGAAGCCACAATGCATAAAAGAGAAGTTCACAATCTGATATACATGGAGATATAATCACACACAAAAGAAACACACACTAAAAAATAGTGAACGAGAAATGGGATGTAGAGAGCAGGAGGTAGTAATATTTTACCTCCATTTCCCGGTCACCTCCTCGATGTTACCGCTTATAGGCGGTTAATACTTAATCCTTTTCTTCCACTGGTGAAATTAGGGCAGAGATTCTAACCCTAGAAAGGTTATGTAATGGCAATTTGGGGATTTCAATGGCACAACGAAATGAAGAGGCTGGTTCTTGCGAGACATTTAAGGTAAAAATTCTCATGGTGTGTAGGGTTGGTGTGAGATTGTGAGTAGTTACTGGCAAAAAACAGATTGTGAGTAGTTGTTGATAAATAGAAATTATAAGGACTTGTTCCAGCGGGTGATGATGAAATTAGGTCTAACCAAAGGGTGAGAAAGTAATTAAGCCTTTATTAGTTTCCTTAATTAAAATAATTTTGAGCTTATCTTCATGGGGTTAACTTGGCTAATTGTGAGGGCTAAGGCTAAGCATTTCAACTCGGGGTTATTTTTGCCGGGGACGGGGCAGTTATTGCAGATGAAATTAGTCTCGGCTGGGCGAGAACACTAGTCTTAAGTCTCAACCAGATTTACCCCCCCCCCTTTTTTTTTTATCGCTTTTGGGTAAGGATGCTACATAAGATCAGTATCACATAGAAGCCTGGTTAAAGCCCATTTAAATTATTTGGGCCTATTTGAGGTAGTCCAAAAGCCCAATAATTTAGGCCCAGAACTTAGTTGTTAGTTGTTTCTCATTAGTTTGTTTTAAAAAGATAAAAAAAATACCACTTGAACTTCAAAATCTCTTATCAGTTTTGTTGTCTATAAGAGTATAGATATTAACTACAAAAGTATAGCAATTGACAATTTACTTTAGTAAAAAATCATTAATTTAGAATTTTTAAGTTCAATAAGTATTTTCTTGTCTTTTACCCATTTTTCATAAGTTTTTTTTTTCATTTGTTGATTAATTCAAACAATGAATTTAAGTGTAGACTTGGGACACACTTTTTTACAATAAAGGTTTAGTGTCTAGGTAAATTGAGTTTTGGTCTTTCAAAGACTTATGTAAGTTAGAACATGTCATGCTACTAAATTCAAAAAACACTTATAAAGATATTTTTATATCGTTTTACAACAAGATCATTACATTGAAAGTGGGATTTCAACTTGGAACCTTCTAAATTATGAGTCATTTCTTTCTTTCTTTTTTTATTTGCCACATGAGCCATTTCATTAACAATCAGTCTAACCTTTGTTGGCATTAGACACATTTGTTTCCCCGAAATGTTTCTAATCTTTTGAGCCATTTTATTGGTTTTTTTAAATATAAATATAAAACCGGTTTTCCTCTAGTGGCATCCTATTTGATTTTGTCACTGTCATCAAATTATGAAATTCTCATGTGAAAAATATGCAATTTGTCCCACATTCTGTATAAATGTATGTAAAATATAAGGAAAAATTAATATGATGGTCCTCATAGTTTTATTAGATTTTGAATCAGGTCCTTACATCTTTTCAATTTTTATTGAATCTTGTGGTTTACTCTGCTAATGATGTCAGTCCCCCCCCCCGGTCTATGGAGTCTAGCATCCGGTTTTTCTCCCTTATATGCCCATCCATTTCCCCTCTATTATCCAAAATTCATCATTTTTGGTGTAAATAAAGGGAGGTTGGCTTTTTTTTTCAAAAATAATATTTAGCACCCTCAAGTATTTTTTTAGCTAGCACCCAGTATATTAAAATAATTTTTTATATACTGATCAACCCTAAATATTTTTTATGTATTCAGCACCTTAAAATACTTTGTTAATTGTAACGAGCAGTCTTAACTTAAGATACAGAATGTTAATAAAAAAATATTTTAGAGGATTAGATGTAAAAATAAAATTATTTTAGAATACGGGATGTTATTAAAAAAATTATTTAAGGTGCTAAGTGAGTTAAAAATTAATTTATAATACTGAGTGTTACTGAAAAAATTACTTTAGAGCATAGTTTACTAGAAAGTAATTATAACTAAAATAATATTCAAGGTTGATCAATGTATAAAAAATTATTTTAAGATATTGAGTGTAATTGAAAAAAATATTTGAAGGTATTGTGTATTATTTTTTTTAAAAAAAACCAACCTCCCTTTATTTTACAACAAATGGTGAGTTTTGGGTAATATAATGGAGGGGAAATGGATGGGAATGTAAGGGAAAGGATTTAAATTAGGTTGACTCTGTGAGACACCATCACCTGCTTCAACTTCTCTCTCTCCCTCTCTCCCACTCTCTCATTAATGTTCATGTTCTCTATCCGATTATCCCCACCATCACTTTTGTTTTGCCTCCTCCATTCTTGCTAAGCTTACCTTCCATGACCATAAGTGGTTGCTACCATTGATGATTGTCCTATATGATGAATACAGCGATGGAGTGTTGATGAAAAATAGAGGATGATGGTAACTTGAAAGATAAAACCAAGCAAATCATGGAAAAGTTGGATATAGCAAACAGATTGGTTGCATGTGAAACAGCCCAGGGAAATCATATCCTTTACAAATTTCATTAATCTAAATTAAATCAAATATGGGTTCCTATTTAATATATGTATCAACGTACGTACATGAGATGAGCATTACCTCAGCTCTTCCATATAAATTAATTAGCTACGTTTATTTGCTCTGATGTAAATGCCGCCACGAAAAGATCAATCATTTAGAAGAGAATAAATGGAACAGTGGCTTTGATGCAACCACTCTGATGAACTCCAATATACCAATGTGCAAAAATAAGTTTCAGGCCAAAAATTATATATATATATTATGGCGAACTATTTTTTCAAATTTGGGCTGTGATTATTGGTATATTTTTTCTGGCAGACAAAGGAATTGATCTCTCCTTCACTCTCTCTCTCTCTGTGATTCATACCCGGAGGAGGAGTTATTGCAGAGAGATTGATGGCCATGGGAGGTAAGCTTAGCAAGAATGGAGGAGGCGAAACACGGGCGAAGCTTGAGATAAAGACAAAGATGGTGCGGAGAGTAGGAAGAGAGCAAACATGAACGGTGAGAGAGGAGAGAGAAGCTGAGGTAGGAGATGGTGGCTGACGGAGTTAACTTTTATTAACGACTACATGGACGAAAGGACGGGTATCAGCAACCAAAAAAAAAAACCACAAGGATTCAATAAATAAAAAAATTATAAGCACCTAATTCAAAATCTGATAAAATTATAAAGACTGTCAAATTAATTTTCCCAAAATATAATAGTAAAAATCATTATAGTTTCTAAGAAAGTAAGAATCATTAAAAAAAATATAATAACAAAAAATAAGTAATATATAATAATAAATTTTAATACAGAAAATGATAATAGATGTACACAGTTCATTTGTTATTGAACCTTTCTGATAATAACTATATTTATTTTTTGAGCCTTCATAATGATTTTTATAGATAAATAAGGCGTCGATGGGGTGATACACTGGTCAAACCTGACACAATGTAGGGAGCCTACATCAGAGTTGGTGAGTATGGGGATCTGAATGGGCCCAAATGAATTTGGAGTCTAAAGACTTAAATGGGTCGACCTATACTCTAAAGCCTATATGGGTCGACATGCTTTGATACTCTCATTCCAATTGTGCCCACCTCAGATACGTTGACCTATGGTCGTCACTCTTCAATTTGGTTTCGACCAAAAACACAGATATTCATATTAGAATATGGGGAGTTACTTTTATGTACTGCTTACCACTTCGTATGTCATTGTTTGTTTGTGCTTAGTTGATTCCTTTCAAAACAATTATTTGTGGTCATATATTCCTGGTACATCTTGTCTCCAAAAGACATCATCCATGGTCCATCCCAACTTTATCAAGTCCTACCACAGTTTCTAGTTACATCATTCAACTTCATTATTTTTCTAATCTTAAATATAAGGGTTACATAACTGGCCAATATATATATATATATGAGTTACATAATTATAAATAGTTTACATATATTAAGAGAAGTGGTTAACTTAAATATCAGTAATAAATATACTCCAGCTAGTCTTTAATATAAGACACACTTTATTGAAAGATGGGGTATTCAGCTTTGTATAAGGCTTCTTCTGCTCCCTTTCTCAACTGATATGGGATATAACAACATTATTTTAAAGAATGATGACAACAAATTATTTATTTATATCTACCCACACACAAACTTTATCTTATTTTATGCTCTCTTTTTTTTCCAATATACTCTTCTTCTTTAGATGATCGTATTCTATGGTGATATTTTGCAACATTTATCGTTGATTGAAAAAATAGAGTATTTATCAAGAGGCGGCTCATAAAAGATGCTATAGAGCAAAACCTTACCATACATAAATTGTCAAATGTCATTTATCAGAGACCAATTTTTTATGAAGGGTTTGGGTAAAATTTTAAATAAAAAGTATAAAAGCACATATTTTGAATGTGGTAAAGACTGTACTACATAGTTTTTCTTTACAGTATATTTGAGTTGATTTTTGAGAAAATTACAATAAGGTTCCAAATAAAAAGAAAAATGAAGAAATGATCCCTGAAATTGTAAAATGAAAAAATAATCCCTAAAATTTATCTATGGAAGCCTCTCAAATTGTCAATGAAACCATTTTTTCAGTTTACGATTTTAAATGATTATTCTTCATTTCTCTTTTTATTTATGACGTTATTATAATTTTCCCTTGATTTTTCTGTTGTTAGGATGGAATGATCAGCCTTACAACCTAAACGCATTCCCCTGTGATAGTTTCTCTAGACATTTTATCATTATAATATTTCCCATAATCTTATATGTAAGATTTCATATATTTCTTCATGCGTGCACAGGATTATAGTAGTGTTCATGATTTATTAATAACAGATTTACTATAGATTCAATATTATATTTGGAAAATTTCAGAAAAATAAATTCAAAATATCAAAAATCTCAAATAAGTTTTGTTTCCTACAATAGTTTAGGTATTGATTACACTTGATTAAGTAATTAACAACCAAAAGAAATCAATAATTTGGTATTTTCAAATTTTACAAGTATTTTTTTTAGAATCTTTCCAACTATATATTGATGGGCATTTACGTCTCTATGAGTCTATTTATAACTAATAACTCTATATACAATATATATATACATACATAGCAATCTAATTAGTTTGAGTGATATTCTAGCATACATTTGAATTTAATTTATTCCTATAATTTTCAATGTAATATTGATATCCAATTCAATATATTGTTTCCCAAAACTGGGCATAAATCAAAATTCAAATCCACATCAAACATTAGAGCCAATCAATGATGTTTAACAATTTTATAAAATTTTGTTGAGTTCATATACTGATAAGGACGCAGCAAATTAAATTAAGCATCCATATATAGATATAATGTTTAGTCATCCAATTTATAGGGTTTTCCACGACAGTCTCAGATGCTTGTTGGTTAATTTCTATTATTGAAATTGAAACGTACTTTAAAAAAACATTTTTTTTTCTTTATGGAATTTAAATATACATTTCTGAATTTGTATGTTTCCATTCTCCATAGTACCTACATAAGCATATATCTCACACTCATATCCAGAAGGTTGATATATATACAGTCACTCTTTATTTTTTAAATTAAATTATTCTCTTTTAAAAATCAAAATATACACCACATTAACTTCTCATGATCAAGTATTTAAAAGATGAATTATAATTATCCTCATTTCGATTTTAAAAAAAATATAGTAACATTAAATACATTTATCTAAATTTAAAGTCTGTGAAAATTATAACTTTAACATAAATTAAATAACAACAAAATATATCTCCATATAAATTTTGATGGCATATATAATATATCTCCATAAAAATTTTGATGGCGTATATTTTAGTCGAAGTTTTATGATTTAAAAAATTAATTAGTTATATAGTATTAACTTCAGGGTTTGTGTGTATGTGTATTCTTATAAGAAAGAGAATCTTATATTATTTTTCAGAGGAGGAAAAAATTAATTTATTATTCTTAAAAATTATATCGCTTATCCCATTTATGATAATTTTTTTACTGATTAAATCTACCTCAGCACATGCTAACTTTAACACAAAACTGCGAATCATATTTTATGGTGAATTTATCTGAACTGAATTAGAAGAACATAAAAGATATAGTAGATATATTTCTCAGATTATCAGATTAATTAAAGACTACGAAGATAGAATATCCAGAAAATTATGGTTAATCCGCCGTGGAATTACGAGGAGGGTCGATGAAAGGAATATATGTTAAGTACAATATCATGCATCATATGACATTATGACTCAACTAATTAATCAACTGCCAAGTACTGCGTTTAATGACAGAGTAATGACAAAGCTTAAACTAATTATTAAAACTATAACCATTCATTGCTCTGAAACTACACGACTAGATAGTATTCATAGTACATTAGACTGCTATTCAATTTATTGGTAGACTCATTTATTAGTGTTATCAATATGATTTCTTTAAATAAAGAAATAAAAACACAATAGTTATTTTAGAAGCGATATATGGTTATGAAATCTATAAATAAAAATTAATAAAATATTAATAAAAATACAAACAAATAACATTAATATATAAAAAATAAAATTCATTACAACGCATGGTACAATTTATATAGTATAAACACCACACATCTTGTTCTTGAGTTTTTTGCAAAGCACATGATTTTATTTATAAAATATAAAATTTGCAATAAATTGCACTGTTTAAATAATGCCTTCTAAGAATTCATATAATACATAAAAACACATAAATAATTACTACTAAATAAGTTCAATATTGCAAGTTGCCTAATTCAAAATTTAATTCTATTTTAATATTTAGAAACTAGAATTTTTTCTTTTTTTATAATAAAAACAATAGATAATTAATAATAAAAAGAAATCACATACGAAACTCCCCTTTTTATCAAACAGGGGCATCAGAGTTAGTAAATAAGGAAAAATTGTCTGAAAAATATAAATAAAAATCGGAAAAGAGAGATTAGTAATGTCAGAGAAATAATATATGGAGCAATGACATTAGAATGAGAGAGACAGACTGAGGTTTGTCTTGACAAGGAATCTCCCTGTAACATATTACTTTAACTGAAACCCTTGACAAACTGCTTAAAGAAATTCTCATGATGCCTTACTATGAGGAAGGAAGAAGTTTTCCTTCTCTTAATCTTTCTGATCCGGATATAGTCCGACAAATGTAATTTTTTTTTATGTTGTTCTTCTGTATAATTAATAACTTTATAAATAATTATTTTGTTAAGTTTTAAAATTAGTTCATTATTAAACACTCATTTGATTTGTAAAAAAAAAAAAAGATACTCATTTTATTTTGATTGACAATATAAGTTCCATTCTTGCAATTTGAAAATTCATGTGACTTTTTATTATTACTTCATCTATAAAACACAGTTAACTTTTTTTTAGAGAGATTGATGAAGATAAATAAATTACATTAAAGTATTTATATTTATCGTTTTCTCCAAATTAATTTGTTTGATTTATAGACTGATATATAAGCTAATGATACACAACCATATGTTATGATTAAGGGTTTTTTTGGTTCGATCCCATTATACCCTGTAGGGTAATGCAATGTCATCCAATGGTAATGCAATGCAGTTATAATTACAGAGCTAGTGTTTGGTTTAATTTTTAAGCCATGTGTAATGAGTTATTTTTTTAATAATTATTTAAAATTAATATATCACACATAATCTATTTTACACTTAATATGATCTTTGTAGAAAAAATAGTTAAGAGCTATTGTGTTACCTTATAATAACCGTCATGCTATCTTACCAAGGATCATCCGATGTCGATGTTGTGGTGGTGAAGGCGACAATAACAATGGTGGTGACAGTGGAAATGGTGATAGTTACAACGGTAGAGGAGGAGGCAGTGGTGGCAACGATAACAACGATAGAGGTGGCAACAGCGGAGGTGGTGGAGGAGTTAGTGGCAACGGCTGAGGCAATAGTGGAGGAAGAGGAGGAGGTAGTGAGGACGACTACAATAGTGAAAGTGACAAGGGCGATAAGTGTCAACGACGGCGGTTGTGGCATGTTGTGACAGGTAAAATAAGACAAGTGAAACAAAGATAAATGAAATTAAAGAGTAAATTAGAATTTTTTAACTATGTAATGAGATGGTAATAAGTATTCATCGGAGGAGAGGTATGAATGAGGATTAACAATTATTTGAAATCATCATTATCATGTTAAAGAGTAACCAAACACTCTTATCTTAATAATGCAATTATGATTATTATTACAGACATGTAATGTGATTGAACCAAACATGCTCTAAGTAATGTATTTAGCTTCCTAAATCTCTATAAAAAGAGTCAACGGGGTCTTCTATTAAAAACTTAAGAGAGTATTTTTTATTTGAGTGAGATAATTAATTTAAACTTAGTGTTTGTTTGGGATCATGTTTGAGACCTCTAAAAGTGCTTATTTACATAAATCAAGACAAAAATCATTTCACATATTTATTTTATATAACATAAATTATAATTAAAAAACTGTTTTTTAACCTCCAATCATATTTCAAATAAAGTAATTATGCGGTAAAGAAAGGAGGGAAAATCGATAAAATCCATGCTCGTGATGTGTTTTTACTTTTTACACACAAAAATGAAACGGTACTCGAATTCAAGTAGTTATATACCCAGACAAATTTTAAAGCAGGAACTTTCTCAATAGTGGAGGAGTAGATAGGAAAGCGTGATCCAAATGGGAAGTGAAACCCACATGTGAAGCGTCACATGGGCAACGAAAAAACAAGGAATGTGTCACAGGGTGACTCATCAGGCGTCAGAATTATTTCTATCCAGAACCAAATGGAGATGAAAATGATGCATGAGGGAGGATAATATATATATATATATATATATATATATATATATATATATATATATATCCTACTATCTCATATTTTAAATATAAATCCTAGTTAATTTTTCTAGGGAGTTAAGAAAATTAATTATGTTATTTTAAAGTATTTATAGTTATCAAATTTTTATAAACTAATTTGTTTAATATATAAACTTGTATATAATTTAATCATATACAATATATTATATGATTTAAGTAATTTATTTTATTTCTTTAATCTAAAAAAAATTAATTAGATCTTATATTTAGAATCGGAATCCGCATAATTAAGCCAAGATGAAGTTTGATTAATCCAAGAAAATAGGGGGTAAGTGCATGTGGGAGTGTCTGTCTGGTGAGAAGGGAATCAGGGGTGCACATGATGTATATATGTTCATAAAAGGGTTCAATGGTTGTGGTCTTGTTATGGCCATTTATCCCATGTGAGGCCGCCTTAATCACTCCAAAGTAACAACAATCTCAATGGGGCCCTCAAACTCTCTCTTCTCTCTTGTCACTCTCCCTCCTCATTATCCTCTTCTTGTTCCTCTTCTCCTTCACAACCCATTTATTCCCTTAGCCATCCCCACTTTCTTCCTTCATTTTCAAATGAAAAGGGACAATAGGTGTTCCAAAAAAAAAAAAAATCTATCATGTTTTTATTATAAAAGTTATATAACTAATTTGTGAATATTTAAAAAAAATTAGTTAAGTTAGTTGTTTTATAGCAAATGTGTGTCAGTGTAAACAATATGAACGCTTTGAGAAAAAAAATTATAAATTTAAAAGTATTTAAAAAAATTAGTTAAGTTACTTGTTTTGTAGCAAATGTGTGTCAATGCAACTAATATGAACACTTTGAAAAAAATATATAAATTTAAAAGACGTTAAATTCTAATCTTATATTTATGATCAAAATAAACTCACTCATATTCACATAATTCTGTTCATTATTAAAAAGTGTCCAAAAGTTACAAATGTAAATAAGCAATATTACAATTTTGTAGGTTATGTATTGAAAAACTCCACCCAAATTATACATTAGAGAGGTTATATAGTGGAAGACATCGAAAAGTAGAATGTCAAAGGTTGAAGGTTATGGATATTTGTCTAAAATGTTTACTCAAGAACAGAACACAATTGTATTATAAGACATTTATGAGAATTTTTAGTTTAATTCTCATTTTATAATTTTACCAACACACGAAAACTTTTTCTCCTATTTACTCGAAGTAGAAGCCGAACTTGGTTACTAAAAGCAATAAGCTTGCATAGAATGAAAAGCCAACACAAAAATGGAATAAACCCTAAACTAAGATTATGTTTGGGTTAGCAATAGTATAAATGATTATTTTTTTAATCTGACTTTTATAAAAGTCAGATAGGATAAAAGTTAGATTATAAATATAACTTATGTTTGAATTGATGAAAGGAGTAACTTTTATTAAAAAGGCTATTAAAAAATACCATGATTCAAGGTATTACAAATATCCTAATGCATAAAAAAATTTCAAGGTCAAGCAATTAGGATTGCTGTACTTTTTAATTTCTTTCTTCGCAACGATTTGAGTAACTTCCAACAACAAGCTTGATTCTAATTAATTTAAATCATATTCAAAAGTTTAATGTGGAAGCTTGTAATCATTGTCTATCAGTTGGCCGGCTTATTAATGAGCTAGGAAGGAAAATATCTTTAGACCTAACGTGCAATGAACGGTAGTAACATCAGCAATAATATTGATTATTAATTATTTTAGTATCATCCACAAAAAATTCATATTTTATATTAATATTGACGCACTTAGAAAATTTAAAGGGAAAATTTAAAAAAAACTTTTTAAATTTTAAAATTTTGTTGACAAAGTCGTTAATAGGATTAATAAGAATGGTAATGTAATTGATAAAATATTTTATTATTAAATTACCTATTTAAGATTTTAAAGTTTAAATTATATTTTTTTAAAATTTTCCTAAATTTAAAATAGTGTGATTCAGTAGCATTGGGCAATCTACGTTGAAAAGGTTGTTTTTTAGCTTTGAGATAAAGTACTTTTCATATTTTTTGGCCAATAAGTTATTTTATATTAACTTTAGTAGAAAAAATATGTTTTAACCAAAACCAACTATATGCTAGGCAAAATTAGATAGACCAATATTTGTAGTAAACATTATCAAGCAACTAAGAAAGTTAAAATTATAAGTCAGAATTTTTTTATAAGGAATTAAGATTAAGTCAAAAAATACATTCATGTCAATCGACATAAAACTTCTCTCACATACTTACATTTTACATTTTACATTATAAATCATATTAAAAATGTAGTTTCTACCCTTAATCTAAATAAGCACTAAATTCATAAATATGATATGATCAACAATAGAAATGTTAGAAATGTGTAAGCAACTAACAACAATTTATACCTAATTAAGCTGTGATAAGTTTGATAGCTAATCTCCATCTACATATTAATAATTCTAAAATTTTCCCCTTAATCATTTGTCATCTTCCTCACATGCCTTCGCCATCAAACTAAATCAGAATCTCGCTATGTCTCCCCTTTAAATGGGGGCAGACAAACAACAATAATTAAATACATATATACAATTGTTTTAGCTAGCGTCATCTTTGTACCTTCAACGGGGCATGCATGAACATTTTTTCTTCATTGGATTATTTGTCTTTCTTGACGAAAAATAGAAATAATTTAATATTGTAGTTAAACTAAAACAGATTCTTGAGGAGTGGCCCTGATTAAACAAAACTTAATTGGTACAAAAGCAGTGTTAAAGTAGCTAGCCAGTCCAATTGATGTCTCACCTTTATAATATTTTATCACGAGACTAGTTCATGGCAGGTGATACATTTCATTCCTTCAAATCTTTTGATCGCATATTTAGAAGCATTATATGGATAGAAGGCATGTTTATTCCTTATTTATATATATATATATATATATCCATAGCTAATATTCTAATTCTAATCAACAATATAAAATTAGTAATAATAATATGAGGAGTCGGGGTTTTCCTTCTTATTAATTCCTCTTCACATTATTTTTTTGAGTACGTCTTTGTATATTGTTTAAATCAAATCTTAATAGTATAGATTGAATCACATTTTAAAAAATAATAATCAAAATTAAATCAACAAATTGATCTTGATGACTCTAGACAAGAGTCTATTATTATCAACCAACTGAAAGATAGATTTAAGTGAAGCATATCCTTTTTAAGTTTTATTCCTTACCTGTGTGAACGAGGGGTCACATGAAGAAAAGTAAAGGCAAGAAGTGTTAAAATCTTTATCACTTAAATTTAAGGGTTTAAATTTAATTTTTAGAAAAATTAATTTTGGACAACACAAATCTAATTGCAACGATGAGTATTGCGGTGAGCCTGGAAATTGGTTCAATCGGAATCATGGTGCATAAACTAATTCTCTGTTCGAGAATCTGATGGAGAAATGGCTTTCATAGAAGGCAGATTAAAAAAAATTAAATTATAACTGTGATTTGTGTTTGGATTAATAATGAAAAAAGTGATTTTTATAAAAACCAAATAAAAAAAAAATTTTGTCAAAAGACTAGTATTCCTAAATAAATTTTCAAACATTCCTAAAACATATTAAATAAGTTTTTAGGTTCAAATATATATTTTTTTTTTACCTATTAATAAATTCTCAAACAGTCACTGAGGATGATCAAAGAAAAAGGTAAAAGGACATTGAAGCTTCTCAAAGTTTTCAATAAATGTACAGAAACTCATTCATTCTTCATGTCTATGGTCACTCTCTTCATGTTTCCCATCATTACTGCATCTCTTCTTAAATCACGGACTTCCCTTTTTCCCACCAAATTCTCGCAGAAAAGCCTTTGATTCAGTGTTCACTTTTTCCCCTTTTCGTTTTACCCAAATCATCTCCTATTTTTAACTGAATCACTCAAAAGAAAGTGATTCAAAGTTGTCAAGAATGTTGCTTTATTTTCTTCATTATTGTATTTATAATAAATAAAGTTTTGTATATATAATAGAAATAACTTGATTTTTTTTTCATAAGTAAAATTGGTGATTCAAAATAATGTTTAAATTAATAGTATTACTTAATTTCTCCAACTTCATTGTAATATTGTTGTTAAAAAAAACATTGTAGTACTGAAGTTAATTATTTACCTTTTGTTTCTAAATTAAGATGTGATGAAGGTACAATTTCCTAAATAAAAATATGAGTTTTATAATCCAACATTTATACATGTTGTTGGTGTTGAAGATTTTATTAAAAAAATATAGTTCAATTAGTATAAGATGGATGATGATGGTAGGTAGGTTGATAGAGCCTTTTCAACCTTTTTTTAGTATTATTTTAAAAAAAAAATTATTTCCATTTTTCTTGAGTTGAAGAGCAAGACGATCTAATCTGTAAGTTGGGTCCTCATAGATATGGTTCACCTGTTCCAGACGTAAGCAGCAGGAATCAATATTAAAGTGAGGAAAACTAGAAAAGGACCCTCTAACTCTAATTAATAATCACGCAGCCCCATGATTTGCTACTAATTGACTCCTTGAAAATAAATCCTCATGTTTTTTTTTTTTTTACTAGTTGCTTTTCAAACAAGAAATTATGGGAACAATTACGTACATACGCACTGAAAGGATCACGTGACCCCTATATTCTTTAGGAACCTTTTTAATTACTGTATATTTTCTATCGCTTCACCCCCAGGCTTTTTCCCGCAGATCATGTCCAGTCACATAATATTATATAATTTAATTTAATTATTTTTTATTTTCCAAAACTACGTAATGTAGCTTATCAGATTCGAGTTCAAACCGGGAAAATTATTATGTAAAAGAAATGTCAAAATCCTGCGTGTATTTATGTCATCATGGTCAAAACTAACTTGTATAAAACATCGATTTCTAAAAGTTCAAGTGAGTTAGGCAACCAGAGGCCCCGTTTGGAATGAAGTATTGAGATAGAGATTGAGATTGGATTATGGATTATGTTATAATATATTGTTTGATATAAGGGACTATGGATACCCAGTTATTGAGAATACTATAAAAGTGGGATTGCTACAAAATCATCTCATCCCTAGTGTTGCGTTTTCAATCCTGGGATTGTAAACATTAGATAAAAAAATATCCTTGTTTATAATATTTTTTGGACATAAATTCTCTCTATTAATTTTAACTTAAATCACAGGACTTTGTTTTTTGTTATTTTTTTAATAATAAGGATATTTTAGCATTTTCATAGTTTATAGAGGATTATAAAATAAAATCAATTCAAGTATTTCATTTACATATTACCACATACCAAGCATAATTTTAAACCCTCAGTCCTAATCTCAATCCATCAAAATCAAATACCCCGTACCAAACACGACCTAATGGTTCATGAGGACCGTTGGACCTATATGCTTTTATGCTTAGAGAGTACTTAGTTAGAGATACTTATAAATTATTTATCAATAAAATTCTCACAGTGATAATAAGATTGAACTCATGAATTTATATGTTATGAGCAAACTACTTACTAATTATACTATCAATGTTTGGGAGGAGGGAATTGGAGGGGGAGGGAGGAGAAGAACAATTTTAATGAGTTTAATTTTAAAAAAAAAAATCAGAGAAGCATGCTTAAGCATAAGCCCGATTCACGTAAATCGAGATAAAACTCCTTCACATATTTACTTCATAAACCGTAAAAGCTACCTCGTATTCCGTAAATCACGATTGAAAATCACTTATAGAGACTATATAAACATACCAAACGATAAGATGTAAAAAAAAAAATAGTAAGCAAAATTAATTAAACACTTTCAAACCACTTCTTTATTTTTTTTAAATTTAATTTATAACAAATTTTCTCTCTCCCTTCCGCTCTAAATCCCTCGTATCCAAGAGTTCCTAACTTTTGTTAGCCTAAATTATATAAAATATTTCTCATCTTTAAATTAGTTGTATATTACTCCTTAAGGCTATATTTGGCTCGATGGATGAGAGGGATTTTAATAGAGGGGAGGGGAGGGTTTGAGAGGGATTTTATTTTACCTTGTTTGGGTTGACAAAAAGAGATGGAAGGGAAGAGATTTTAATAGTATTATGTTTGGTATAGGAGGGGAGGAGAGGAGAAATATTTTTATATGGACAACTTTGCTCTTATTTCATTTAATTTGTAATTAATAACTTTCTAACATATTTAATAAAATATAATTATATTAGGAATTTAATACATAAAATTATAATTATAAAAATTAAATAAATATAAATATAAATAGAATTTACTATATAAAATTATAATTTTGTAATTAAATAATGAGAAGGGTATTGTAAGAATATTTTAAAATGACATGAACATATTAGTCAATTTGAGTTCAAACATTAACCTTTCCCTCCAAATTCTCTCACTTTTAGAGGGGATGATTGGGAGGGGAGGGGAGGGGAGGGGGGATTTTAGAAAAATTCCCTTCCCTCCTAAAATTTTTAGTTATTCAAACAAGGGGAGGGGAGTAAAATCCCCCCATTCTCCTCCCCTCCCTTCCCCTCATACCAAACAGACCATAAGAGTATTTCTAATCTTTGACATTTCAAAGTTTTAACTTAACTCCTTCAGAGTTGCATTTTATTAGCATATACTTTAAATTTTGAAATAATTATCATTATTGTAAAAATAAATAACGATGACTCTCTTGTTAATAAAATAAGGAACCAACAGTTTTTTGTGAGGAAGATTCTCAATGAGAAAGAGATTTTTTTTTATACATAAGAAGAGGTGTGGGTAAGTTGGATCTTGAAGCTCACCATAATAAAATATACCTCGAAGTTCAATAAATTGTTTAAAGAGGTAATTATATACATATCACTCATCAATTCTCCTTATATTAATAGCATGATTTGAATTTATAATTTTATGTATTATGAACCAAGTTCTGATCAGCTGCACCAATATTTATTAGCAATTAGCAATAAGAGATATTGACACTTGTGTAGTTGACCTCGATCAATATTAGTTGATGGAATTTAATATGGTTAGTATTAGAGAAAAGGAGAAGAGAGTATAAGTGTATTTATATAGGACATGAGTACCAGACATTTAAATATGATTATATGTAATTCAAACCTTGTCTGTCTTAGGGTGTGTTTGGAAACAGCTTCTGAAAATAGCTTATGAAGAAAAAGTGAAAAAAATGATTTTTGATAATAGATTATGGAGAATAGATTATGAGAAAAAATGATTTTAATAAAATGAGAGTGTTTGGATATTATGATTAGAATAGTTTTTTTTATGGTCAAATTACTGAAAAGGACATTAACTTTTGTGATAATTACATATAAAGGATAATATTATATTTTTTATATTATATAGTAGTAAATTTCATAATAAATACAAAAAATGACATAAAATTATCTGAAAATTTTATAATATGTATGTATGTATGTATGTATTATAATAAATTGTAAAAAATAATTTATAATAATTAGATATAAAATATTAGATTATATTTTAGGTATTATTTAATATAAAATTGAACAATAAATACCAAAAACACTTTAAATTTGTCCGAAAAAATTATAAATTGTGAAAAAAAAATTTAATTGTACATACATATATAGAAATATATATATTAATAAATTGTACATTGAAAGTTCATAATTCAATAGTTAACATTGAAAAATAATATAAGGAGACGCTCTTTCAATGCAGTTAATACAATCTGTTTTTGCCTTTCTCCTTTAGATTGTCTTTCTTTTACTAACAAGTGATATATTAGTCGTAACAATATGTCTAGAAACCTCAAATTCATCATGAAACAGATACATTAACATTTAATAGTCTGTCAATAATTCAGAACATCGAAATAGATTATGAGAAGAATAGATTATGGAAAAAAAAACTGCTAGTCATTTTCTTAAAACTACACCGTTTTGGTGTTGTTTTAAGGAGCTGAACTTTTTTTTTTGTCTAAAAAAATAGTATCTAATATTTTGAAATATTTTCTTGGACGTATGTAGTATTAAAAAATATTTTTTAAGTAACATGAAGTATTCTAAAATAATTTTTAGTGCTTTTAACTCTTTAAAATATTTTTTCAGTTGTACCCAATATGTTTGCAGACTGATTGCAATTTTACCCTTAATTTATTTTTTCAGCTTCAAAAATAACTTTAAAATATTAGGTGCTCCTTAAAAAATATTTTAGAGTGGATGACAATAGGTACAACTAAAAAAATACTTTAAAGTAATTTTTAGAGCTGAAAAAATAAATTAAGGGTAAAATTGCAATCAGTCTGCAAACATACCGGGTATAACTGAAAAAATATTTTAAAGGATTAAAATCACTAAAAATTATTTTAGAATATTATATGCTACTTAAAAAATATTTTTGGACATTTTTTAAAACCAAAAAAACATGGTTTTGGATAAAAAGCAACAAAAAGAAGCTTTTCCCAAAATCATGATTTTGGACATCAAAACCATGGTTTCTTAAAAAAGAGAGTGTTTGGCTAATTTTTTTCAAAACCATAGTTTTAAGAATTTGCCAACACACTATTAATATAGCAGGACTCACATGAAAAACAGAGGTGTTTGCAAGCAAGATAGTGCAGAACATGTGGGTGATCATGGGAAGCATTATAGGATTAAACAAGGTTAGTGCCGAATTATGATTATAATCATAAAATAAAAATAAGTACAAAATATATCTACGTGGCAAATGTAGGGAGGTCGTTGTGCTGGGGATCTGACTGTCGAGGCCAATGGATTAAGCATGTATGTAACTTCATGTGCCCCCTCTCTCCTTAATTATTCTCACATTTGGACTCTTTCGTTTCCATTCAAACTTGCATGTGAGCCACCACACACCATCACTACAACATTATATATCCTCAGTGAACACAATCTTTTCTCTTCAATTATCCTTTTTTTTTTTTAAGATGAAGAAAAATTTATCTGAGTTTTGGTCTAGAACTTATTAAGGTTAACATGCCTCCATGTTTAAAGAATGCTTATATAAGTACTTACAGATCGTCCATCAACAAAGTTTTTGTATTAATAAGATTTGAATCTACAACTTTATGGTTATGAACTATTCCTTTGACCAACTATATCAACTTTTGTTGCCTTTTCTCTTCAATTATCTTTATAAAGCTTGAAATGTCCTGGGACTTCCAATTTTTATTGGTCTTCATTTCATTTTGTTAATAAATACAAACAAAAAAATTGTTTCTCAATTTTTATGTGTTTTTGAATTGATATTTTAACTATTTTTTCAATAAATATTTTGACGATTTTTTTTAATAAATCTTGTCAGGGATCAATTTTATACAATACACACACTATTATTCATTAGTTTTGAAAGTAGATAAAAAAACTTATTTTAAAACTTATCAGCAGCCAATTGGCCATATATCATAAAATGTGTGTAGATATATATTTTGTGATTTCAACATTTAAAAGTAACTTTTCAATCATAATTTACAGTATACGAGATAAATATGTGATATATATTATATTTTGATTTAACTAAATAAACATTTTTAAAGATCTCAAACGTAATTCTAAACAAGCTTTCAATATTTAGGCGAAAAAAAAGGTTCCTTTTCACAACATAAATGGCATTATATTTCTTTTCATGTGCATGACAAGAATTATAAAATGAAACACATTGCTCATATTATATATAACTTGCTAGAAAATTTATTTTATACTAATATTCATATAAATGAGAATAATTTCCATGAACTTCTTACCAATTTGTATGTTTGTCATCACCAACTAGATTCATTTAATTTTTTTTTTAATGAATTTACTCAAAGACTTTACAGTTACACCATCCAGAGTGGTCCTATGTGAAGTATATAAAAAAGTTTATTTTGTTTGTAACAATTTTAAATTGGTATTTTATGATTTGTAATTTTTCCTTTTGGCAAAATTTTGCCCAAATCATTTGAGGAAGCATAGTATTGTACTGAACTAAATACGAGCAGAAAAAACCAAAAAAGGATAAAAAAGATCAAATTATTGGGTTGAAACTTCAAACTTGAAACTCGAGGCTTCTCTGCTTCGGTATTTAGCATCTCTCGTAGTCCTATCTTCTCCAAACTTTGCCGCGAAAATCTCTCCCACCGGAAAAACGGCACCGTCGTCACGTTCTGGCCGTTTATCGCAATCGATCGCCATTTATTTGCTCCCCGAATACTGAGTCACTGACTCGCCCAACTGCTTCAAATCCACAATGTCATTTCCCTCCCGGCGCCACTCGCTGAGTCCATCTCAACTCGCTTCCTCCTCCCCCGGGTCGACTCACGATCTCAAGCAACGAGTAATCACCAGCCTCAACAAGCTCTCCGACCGCGACACTCTCGCCGTTGCCGTCGCTGAGCTCGAGTCCATTGCTCGGACTCTGAACCAGGACTCATTCTCTCTCTTCCTGAGCTGCATTTACAACACCGACTCTTCTTGTAAATCGCCGGTCCGGAAGCAATGCGTTCATCTATTGACGGTTCTCTCCCACTTCCACGGTGATGCTCTCTCTCCTCACCTCTCTAAGATGATCTCCACCGTCCTCAGGCGCCTCCGCGATCCGGACTCCGTTGTCCGATCAGCCTGCGTCGAAGCCGTCACTGCGATGTCGTCGCGTATCACGAAACCGCCATTCACGGCGGCGTTTTTGAAACCGTTGATGGAGGCTCTGTCGCAAGAGCAGGATGTGAACTCACAGATCGGCGCGGCGCTGTGCTTGGCGGCGGCGATTGAGTCGGCGCCGGAGCCGGATGTTGAGGTATTGCGGAAGACTACTTTGCCCAGGTTGGGGAAGCTGGCCAAGAACGAGGTGTGCAAGGCGAAGGCAGCGCTATTGGTGCTGATAGGGAGTGTTGTTGGCGTTGGTGGCGCGTCGAGTCGCGGTGTGCTGAATTGGTTGGTGCCCTGTCTTGTTGAGTTTCTGAGCAACGAGGATTGGACGGTCAGGAAGGTGGCTGCGGAGGGTTTGGGAAAGGTGGCTTTAGCGGAGAAATATTTGGCGTCGCAGTATAAAGTGTTGTGCCTAGATTCGTTACAAAATCGCAG
The DNA here is from genome assembly GCA_037074505.1 of Albizia julibrissin. Classification (NCBI taxonomy): domain Eukaryota; kingdom Viridiplantae; phylum Streptophyta; class Magnoliopsida; order Fabales; family Fabaceae; genus Albizia; species Albizia julibrissin. The sequence continues at coordinate 34,618,864 of CM073488.1, read as the reverse complement.
GTTTGATAAGGTGATGGAACTTCTTTTTCTCATTAAAGGATACCTTTGAGTACACCATTCCACCAAGAAAAGGACCAACCCTTCCAAAGAGAAAAATAATTGGGAAGAAAGCGTTGTATAAAGAGATGATTAATTTTTCTCTACTTTTATTTTTTCGCAATCCCTCTTTGGTTTTGCCCATTTACAAGCTGATGAGATTGTGTTTAGTGTCGAAACGAGAGTCCTACAAGTATGTTGATCAGAGTGATACTGTTGTAATAGGTCAAGGTAGTTCGGGAGACTATGAATCGCACCTTGGAGACGTGGAAGGAGGTAACTGATGCATCAGAGGATGTTTCGCCTCCGGCTAAATCCTTGTGTTCTACAGTTGGTATGGCTTATTTTAATATTGTACAAGTTCATAGGCAAATTTATTTTTGAGTAATTCATAAGTATTGTTGCTTGAAGATAGGTTAGGTAATAGTACCCTTTCTGCTGATGGAAATACATACGCTACAGATGGCAACTACGAGTTAGAAGATCCGTTATCTTATGTTATCTGGATATCACTGATTCCAACCTCGCATTACGGGGTTTAAAAACTTGAAATGAGAAATATTATTGCGTGCTGATCACAGTTCAGAATCGGAAATTAGAGTCTGTTGCATTTATTTTCTACTTTCTTTGTATATTCTAACCACGGAAACTTTGACTACTTTCGGTAAATTAATCCAATGTTGTTATGTTCGTGGCTTTTCTCGTAGGTCCAGATGATGATAATGATCAGTGTGACACTGCAAGTTCAGTGGATGCTGGCTTTAAATCTTCTGTGTCAAAGAAAACAGTCCAAGCAAATAGGTCCCCTTCATCTACAGTTTCTGTGTTATCCACGATCAAAAGAATGAGCCCTCGAAAGGGTAATGACAAAAACTTAAGCATGGGCTTACCACGCCAGCTGGACCATGAGAAATGCTCTGATTCAAAACCTGAAACTCCAGAATCAAAGTCATCAACTTTGAGCATGGGCAAGGAAGATAATATCAAAAGGTGTGATTCTGAAGTTTCTAAACCAGCCCAGAATGAAGACCCAGAAAAATCAAGGGCTGAGATAAAGCGGGTTGTCTTCAGCAAGTTGTCTGATGAGAAACTGTATAAATTTGGTGGTCCAAAATCTGGGTCTCGCGTGGTTCCAATTTATAACGATGACAATCCTGACTTAGATGGTAAGCTCAATTGCGCAAATGAAGTTTGTGATAATCCTCAAGATGTTGAGGATTTTTCTATGATTCGTGAACAACTTGTTCAAATTGAAAATCAGCAATCCAATCTGTTAGACCTGCTCCAGGTACATTTATGTCTTATACTTTTTCTTTACTGAAACTAACCTAAAATGAAGAATCTTTTCTGAATTCTGATAATACATTATTAATATTTGTGTGGGTTTGTATATTTGGCGTTTTCACTTTTCATATTGTGCTTCTGAAAAAGACTCTTCATGCTCTTAGTTTTCTGACAGCCTGTCATATTTGAGTATTGGATATGTTGATGATCATGCTTTCATGTTTGTTCTCTGGTTTAGCCTAGACGTGCCTTCACTATCTGATTTGGAACAATCTTCCATTAATTTCATAACATCGGCAATCAACATAATTGCCAGAAAAGTTACCACAGTAATTACAGCATCCTTTTCTTTAAATAATCTCTTCCTATTTTTGGCTTAATTTTCTTAGTCTTGATCATAATTATTCGCTTTTATGTAACTGAGGTTGGTCCTTTCTTCTGACTGCTGGATTTCAAAAAGCCTCTGTTAAATTATTTTGAAGAATTGAGTGGATTGATAATTGAAAATTTTACTCTCACTACTCTCTCCCCTAGCAGGTAAAACCAACTGCCATTGATCATTCAGACCAAAATGAAAAAGGGCAATTGATGCATGTGTCTGTCACCATGTTCTTGGCCGTGTCATATAGTAAACTTTTCATTTTTCCCGTTTGTGGTTGCTTGGATGATATCTACTGCCCTACCTACCATATGTGTACGGACTAGAGCTACCTTTTCCTTTAGTTTAAGCAATTCTAGATTGTTGTAATACCTTGCGGTCTCTCTCAATGCTTCACTTATAGTCTTTTCTAATTATATACAAAGCGTATTAAGGAAGTATGCAATGCTAACTTATTTATTTGAATATAGAGATTTATTGGAAGCTCCCAAAGTGGAATGAATTCTCTGGAGACTCGTGTGCATGGCCTAGAGATGGCTCTGGATGAAATATCGCATGATTTGGCCGTATCAGGCGGCAGAATTCCCAATACTGATGCCACAGAGGACACATGCTGCAAGCTACCAGGTTCTGATTTTTTGAGTTCCAAACTCTGGAGAAAGACGGAGGGGAGGTATTCTACATCAAGGCTCTCTTTAGGAAGCATATCATCACCCAATGCTATGCATAACGCAAATAAGAAAGAGAGTGTTGAAATACCCTTTAATAGCAAAAGATTTCAGCATCGTATGGGTGGATTGTTTGAAAACTCAATGGCAGAAACTGAAGGCGATTTGATAGGGCATTTAGGGCAGTATAGGCATAATATGCCAAAGAATATATCTCGAGATGCCGGGAGAACACCAAGTAACAATGCCAGTGGGCTGGACAGCATATCTCTAACTTCTCGTACATCACTGAGGAACCAGAAAATCAGGTAAGCTACATGTGATTCCAGTAGTTCATGTTTTACTGTCTTGAGACTCTTCTTGCAATTATTTGTGTCCCTGATTTTCCCAATTGCATTGTTGTGGGACGTAGACTGTTGAATTGGATAGATCCTTATTAATGTGACGCGGCAAATTATTCTTCCAACAATTTGGGATTGATAATAGTGCATTTGGAAGTTACACCCGTATCGTTGCCCTACTTAAGCTTAGCTGTGCACAAATTATGTTGCGTGTTTGTGTAGGATCTTATTCAGACATTAGAAAGTCCACACAGTAAAAATGATTGAATTCCAAAAGAGGGAGCCAAAAGCCTTCTAACAAAAATCCTGATCATACTGTGAAATTGAAACTCTATAAAAGTTCGGGACACTAGTTTTTTCTCCTTTCAATCTTATTCCACCATTACCAGCAGCTTTTCTTTTATCAGTCCATATATCAACAGATTTAGTGCTGTGAATTGTGTTTGCCCAAAGGTAGCTTCTTCTGGTTTTCTGACTTGTGAGATAAAACTTATGATCCTATATGTCTTCTGCTTTATCAGATCATCAGTGTAGTCAAGTCAAGAGGAACTGTATCAAACATCAGGAGTCTCTGATTTGTGGCTGAAAGTGAATATGATGGCTTGGTGGTCCAGTATGGGGGAGTTTGCTTATTCAAAGCAATCCTTGGTAAATTATAATTGGCAAGGAAGTATATTTTCTCTTGCCAATGTTTATATTGAAGCAGAGGCAAGCGCTTGATTTAAATATGATAGAGGCGGAGGAGTTTTCTTGATATGTAATTTAATTAACTCGTGTGATCAGCGTAGGAGTTCTATTCACCTGTAGTGTATGTCTGTATGATATTTCTATGTTAGCCATTCTAAGGGCCGAGGAAAAATGGTTATCCTGATGATGAATGGTAACAAAATTGCACTATATGGTGGTGCCCAAAAAAAATATTTGCAGGCCTTGATACTGACTTTTCGGACACATTAGGTAGAGACTGGGCCACATGGATATGAATATGTCCATTCGGCTGATAAGCAAGGAATAAAAAACCGGACCGGTCAATGAACCGGTCACAGCACTGGTTTAAGGGTTAATGGTTCAACCGGGGTCGAACCGGTGGTCAAACCGGTCATATTAAAATATTATAATTTATTAGTGGTAAAGATCTTTAGGTAAAAAATGCTTAAAATATATTAGTATTAGTTATGATGCATATATTTATATAATGACATCTCCTTTCCTATAATTAATTAATTATTATATCCTCTAAAAATCATTTTTTTTAGATTTATTCTTTTTTTACTTACTTTTCTCTTCATTTTGGTCTTCAAACTTTCATTTTTCCCTAAAAAATAATGTCCAATAGTAGATAGAAGAATAAAAAAATTTATTTTAAAAAAAAAAAAGGAAAACCGGTCAAACCGGTTGAACCACCGGTTCTGACCGGGTCGAAACCGGTTCGACCGGGTCGACCCGGTTCACCGGTTTTTCTGTGAACCGGACCGGACCACCGGCCGGTAACTGGTCGGACCGGTTGAACCGGCCGGTCCGGTCCGGTTTTTTTTTCAATGCTGATAAGTGATATACAATCAAACGATTTATTCCTAAAATAATAAATGAGGACAAAGAATGGATCATGAAAATTCAGGAAAAAAGTAATGGGTATGATCAAGAAAAAAGTGATAATTTTCCCTAGAGGGGAGTCTTATTAGAGGAACAGGAAAAAATGGCGAATATTGTTCTATGGACTCCAAGCAGAATTGTGTTTGTTTGGATTAGCGGGTTGTAATATGATTTAGGGTTTACAAGGAGTTTGATCTCAAACTTGTATAAATATATTTTTCCGCCACTTTCTCAAATAGCTATTAAGGAGTTTCAATGTCTTGAATTCATCAGTTTTACAACATACCTCCCATTATAAATATTAAAGGCAGACAATTAAGGAAGATTGAAACTTACATCAAAGGCTTGAACTTGTGGCATGATTTTTTATACAATATTTTATACTAAATCCTATTAAGTCTTCAAGAATTGTCAGGATCAAAGTTATTAAACCCGAATTGGTCATTAAACTAGTTGGGGCATTGGGTCAGTAGGTCAAAATAGAGTCAAATTAGAGTTAATCCGGGCCCAAACCGTTGAAGAATTGAAATTTTTAAGGTTATGAATATGAAATTCTAAAAAAAAATTAAAAATTGATTTTAAAAAATGAAAAAAAAAGTGAACTAGGTTGATGCCTGGACTCTACCAATTCGCTGGTTTTCGAGCTGAACTAGCCAATTTGGTTCGGGTTTCAAAACTCCGGTCGGATCTTAAGTGAGACGTATTTTTTTTAAAGATGCATTTTATATTTATATGGAATTAAATCTGAGAAGGTTCAAATGATCATAACATGACTTGATTTAGGGTCAGTTTGAACTAGCGTTATAAAAGCATATTTACGTAAGTTAAGACAAAACTCATTTTATATATTTATCTCATACATCATGAATCATGTTAGAAAAATAATTTCTATTGTCAATCCATACAAGCACTTAACATATAGATGAGAACGAGACATGATCTCTAATCTTGATTAGGATAAGCTGTAAGTATATGGCCATCAATTGATGGAAGAACTTTCAAGGGAGGGTCATTGTCTCCACCCAAGTGGGTATTGTACTCAACATGAAAAAAAAAATTTTCCGTGACAATTTTCTTTCTCCTCACAAATCAATTTGTAATTTGCAAAGTTTAATTTGTCAAAAGTGCCCTTTACTATTTATTAGTCAATATCTTCATTAATTAACACAAACAAACAGACAAAATAGCGTACAAATGTTTTCCTACTTTGGATTTGAGATAACTTTTACAAGCACCACTCATTTTGTGTGTTCTTCATTCATAATATCATTTCGTGATATAAATTTAGACTTTAGAGCACAAGTTGTCTCTGAAGGTTATAGTATCATCTCATACAAGAAAATTCTTATATTAAAATAGAAACGTCTATCATATATATTGAATTAGAAGAAATAAATAACCTTCACTCTCAATACTTGAGACTTGAGAGATCTATAGCAGTTTGCTACTATTAACTACTTAATATATTTTTAAAAAATGTCATATATCACTTTGGGAAAACTATTTTTTGGTCCTATAATTTCGGTATTTCATCTATCTCGGGAAAAATTGAAAAAAAAAAAGAAAAAGAACAAAAAAAGTCATCTATCGTTGTGACGTCGTCTATAGTGATGCTGATAAGTGTATAATTCAGAAGGTGGGGTCATTTCTTTACCTTGTAATAATCCCCTTTCTGAAAACCAAAAATTATAAATTTGTAATACTTGGGAATTTCAGGGTTATCTTTTATCATGCTTCTAATTAACATATCATTGTTTCTCTAAAAAATATTTATCATATCATCTCTCTCGAATTTTTTTTCCTTGGTAAAAAAAAAAGAATATTAATTTTTGTTCCTCAATTCAACAAAGCAGAAAGCAAAAGCAAAATTGTGTGTTCTGAATCACCAACTACTTCATATTGATCGACACACACACAAGGGGCAATATAGAGATGAATTTTCTTTATTTCCTTGTCAGTTTAGAAATTAAAAGAAAATTAGTTTATTCAGTTCATAATTATATTTTCTCAACATTCATTAAGTCACCATCAAATAATTGTGTTATATGTTGATTCAAAAAAAAAAAAAATGTTGTGTGCTTGTGCGTCGTGTCGTGTGGGGATGTCTCTCTTACTTGGAGACATGTATTTCACATTGATACAAACATTGAATTACATCATTTGAGTTAACTTAAAACATTTAGAATAGGATTTACACCTATAAACTTTATTTAAATAGAGAGATTCATTAGTTCACATTGGTTGATTTTAACAGAAGGGTTAAGGTTGATACATCGTAGTATGATCTTCCCCTTCTTTTATAAATTATAAAAATCTTAAATTAATCAATCATTTTTTAACAAGAAAATCTACCTACCGTCACGAAAGGTATATAAATGTTATTCCTCTAGTTTTAATTGTAAAACTTAGTTTGGGTGTGAACTTTGGTCTTAAATATAATATCTTTTTTAATTTTATCTTTTATATTTATTATTTTTAAAAAAATTAATTTAACTAACTTATAAACTTATATATATAATCTAATATTATAAAAAAATATTTTAAAGAGATATGTCACATATGTTATAATTAAGTAATTTACTTAAATTCTTTAATTTCTCTAAATTAGATAGAAAGATCTTGTATTAAAAATTAGTGGAGTGCGAAACATTACGTATGCCCATACATTGTTGATTTATCTTCTATGTTTTATAAAACAATCAATGTATGTTGACCAAAAGATGTATTCTTTGATGCGTGTGTATATGTAATGGCTTATAAATAGGATTAATTTAGTTTTTATACTTTTTTTCAAAAATTATTAAATAGTTCTCTCTCTCTCTCTGTTTTTTTATTTATTGCGTTTTCCCCTTCCCAACTTTTTTCAATTTTCCTTTTATAAGTGATGATCATATTCTCTTGAATTATATTATCATCAATACGATGCGTCGATGCCAATGGTTTGGCTAAAACAAGGGCGCCAATGGAAAAGATATGGTTTTATGCTGTGCAGTCTGATACGTAGTACAAGTATATGTTATATATGATGTAATGTCTATTATATTTTGTTGTTGTTCAACAAAATATATTATTTCTTTAATTAAATAAAAGGATTTGATATATACTAAATGTGTTCTATTTTAAGGTAGGAAATGATCGAACAAAAGAATTGGACATTAGCTTGGGAAAAATTGAGAGAAATTCTGAGGATATGTCAAATTCAAAACTCAATCAGAGGAAAAAACGTATAATCATAAGAAATTCAGTATATTTGTCATATATGGACATCGTACCCTTCAAATGAAAGCTCCAAAACGTTATTATTAATTATTACCTCCGGTTTTATATATAAGATAAAGTTGATTTTTTTAGAAAGATTAAAGAAACTAATTAAATTACTTTAGATTATTTATATTTTTATTTTTTTCTCTAAACTAATTAGTTAGACTAATAAACTGATATATAATATAAAATATAATTAAATAGCTTATTTAATTTTTTTAATATTTCTAAAAAAATCGACTATATCTTATATTTAATAACAAAATATAAATATAGGACGCAAAAGCTAAAAGCAAAATCTGTATCTTCCGTGTTGTGTATTCCTTTCCCACCTTTTAATTATTTATTTAAAAGGGTGTATAATATAATTAGTATGACGTTTACAGGTGGATCCAGCATGTGACCTCCCACAAAATTTTTATGTCAATAAATTATAAGGTTATTGATACCCTTTATCATCTCTAAAGTTTTTGTAAATTACTTCATTTTTGTTAGATGAGAATATTTTTTTTCACTAATAGCAGGACCATTTTTTTAAAATACAAATAGTAAAAAAGGGGAAAATTTTAATTAGGTTCAATTTAAATATGATAATTGAAAATCGAATTCCAACTATTCACTTAGAAGGCATGAATTCCTATTATACATATGTAATATGAATTGGTTGTAAATTGCGATTAAATAGCAATTTATGGCCTTCTTTTTTATCAAGTTGTCTGTATTTTTATTAGGACATATAGAGAGAACTCATCATCATGTTGATGATGGTCTCAGAAGAAGACGAGCCACCGTTTTGAGGTATATTTTAAATAACTTAATTAATTTACTATACGTTGGGTGCTATGTACTGTTTTTTTGGTGGCCTTGAAAATGATTCCCAATAGTGTGATTGTATGGTATATATGTTTTTCTTAAAATAAATACTATATGCTTACCCAGCTACATATGAGCATATAGCTTATTAATAGAATTCTAAAAATGAGATTTGTACTCATAATTTTATGGGTTATTGGTTAAATCTTTATCAATATTCCATAGTGAATTAATGAATTTCTTCATTATTTTCTTAAGCTTAAATTGATTACAATGTATACTTGATGATGAATGGATCTTGAATTTTTTTTTTTTATCAAGGGTTTTTTTCCTCGATAGGATAAAGGGTTCTCACTTATTTCAATAAATACGATCTCTAGGATTCGAATTAGTATTCTCCTCCTTACAGGATAGAGCCCCTTACCACTTCAACTAACAACTTGTTAGTTGAATTTTCTTTACTGATTGATTACATTTTTTTTAAAAAAATAGTTTTTACCCATAATCAAATTCAATCAAATTTTTTATTAAAAAAAATCAATCAAATTTCAGCTGGGAATAATTGTTGTTGCTTGTTTGAAATGGCGGTTGAAAATTTTATAAGTGCTTATGAATTGTAATTCACGGAATACGAAGTAACTTTTACGGTCTACGAGGTGCTTTTACAGTCTACGAGGTACTTTCACGGTCTACGAGATAAATATGTGAAGGAGATTTGTCTCGATTTACATGAATCGGGCTTATATAATAAACCCGATTCATAAAAGTGATAACAAACAAGCATTATGTATGTGTGTGTTTAATATTTAAAGCTTTTCTAGTCCCATAAAAGTTAAAGTCTACTTTTACAACGATCATACGTAATTAACAATTTCGTAAGCTTTTGTATAGGAGGCAGAAAAATATTTAAAAAAGATAGAAAAAAGAGAGTAAATATACGTAATTATAAAATAACATATATCCTGTTTATATTTATCTATTACTTTTTCTTCATAATTTTTTTTTTGGTAACGTGCACTTCAATGTCCCAACTTCATTAACTAATTTCAGTTTGAGATGAGGTGGATTGTAGCAGTAGGAAAGCTCTTATAATATTATTTTAGGTAAAAGTGTAATTTTAACAATAAATTTTTCTAACAAGGGCATCTAGCACCATTAAATTTTTTAAGTGCTAAAACATACATAAATTTTACAAAATGGAGCAATTTTAACACAAACCCTAATTATATTAATGTTGACCGGATTTTAAGTTGAGAGAAAAAAGTTTGACTATCAATGGTGACATGGCAATGGTATAATGCTGATGTGGCTCTTGTCTCACTCCACCTATCCTATTTGTCGAGCTTGCTTGTTCAATGATTTCACCTCTAGCAACGCTGTTCCCCCATTGTTTTGGTCCTTGAATCTGAGAGCGACACCAACTCCAGAGAGATTACCTCAGAAATTGACAAAATCGAATGTAGGTTGACTCGGTTTAACTCAAATCAAGATTTTGGTGAATTGGTCACTATGAAGCTAGGAAAGATCAGAAATGTGGATAACAACAATGGAAAAGGTAGTAACAGAACTGGCGATACTAACAATAATGCAGAAGCAAGAAGGTTTTTCTCTACGTGTGGTCTTTTGCCTATGTGATGGACAAAAGTTCTTTGCTTCATGTACCCATTAGAGCACAAATCAAGAAGTAGCATGTTTTGCATTTGAATCCAGGAAACAGACTTGCAATGTTAAAGTGTGACTGTGAATCGAGGAGGGGTTTCAGATTCTTTAGTTCAGATGAGAATAGAGTTGAAGAGGAAGCCCAAAAATGTTCGAGTTCTGGGGTTATTACAAGAAAAGAGAGCTTGCTGGTGTCGAAGATTTGGCTTCGAGAGAAGAAAGAGAAGATGAGAAATCGACTAGAAGATTGGATATGAAGGGTTGTGTCGTTTAGGTTTCCATTGCAGAGAAATGATGAAGAAGATAAAGATAACGGTGGTTTGAGGGAAATGAATGGAAAATTAGGATCAAGAAGTTTGATTTGGCTTTAGCATTTTGCTATGTTTTTATTCAGTATTTTGATTTGGCTTCCATCAGGATTATACCATTGCCATGTCATCATCATGTTCAAATTTTTTCCCCCTCAACTAAAAATCCGGTCAACATTAACAAAGTTATGGTTTGTGTTAAAATTGCTTTATTTTATAAAGTTTATATACATTCTAACAAAAAAAAAACCTTATTGGTGGCAAATGCCTCAAAAGTTTGTTGTTAAAATCATACTTTTGCCCTGTTATTTTTTATGTTTGAATTTTAAATTTCAAAACAACTCAAAATATTACTTGAAAGATAGTAGTGTGATAAATTTCTTATAACAAGTTCACCCCCTTCGTCCTTCTCTCCACAAGCATTTGACCCAACGCCATCATCACTCTTGACCTTTTATGATCATGCCACGTGGCACAAAAAAACACCATAATGGATGGCAAAGGCCAAGGATGTATTAAAGAAAACAAAATCTTTTTGTAGATGATTGAGTTAACGTTTTAAAATATATATTTATGAAAATTGAGATAAAATTTTTGTATATATTTATCTTGTATACTATAAATCATATTAAAAAAATAATTTATACCGTTAATCTAAATAAACATTTTATATATGCGAGATTTTTTTATTAGTATCAATGGATTTTTTTTATCAAATGATTTTTTTTCTAATTCAAATAATTAAAAGAAGTTTTTTTTTGAAAAACCAACATATATTTTTATAAATAATTAATTTAATTATTTTTTAAATATTTACAAAATAATTATTTAACTCTTAAATTAACAAACAGGTTGCCATAAATTCTTAAGTTTTGAAGCCGACTTTGAACAAATCAAACTTATTGGAGCCGTCCCCAGCCCCCAAGTCAGACGCGAATGATTGGCGAGTAAGAATGTGGATTTGCCTGCGTCAAATGGGGCTCTCCAATCTTAATTTATTAATTTTGCCACGCTTTATCAGGTTTTTTGGCACCTTACAATTTAGTATTAATAGGATATTGTGTTAATATGATTTGTCTGCCAAGTTTACATCATTTGTATCTTTATATATCACACTAAGATATCAAAAATATTATTTTTAATATATATAGCAATTTAATACTCCCTCCGGTCCTATTTATAAATAACTTTCTCTCTCACTCATGAGGCTTGTTTTTTTTATAAGCAACTTTTACTTTGTGTCTGAAAATGTAAGCTCATTTTTCCTATTTTACTCTTATTAAATACATATTATTTATAATTAATTATCACACATACCAAGAGTTATATTCATGAGAGAGAGAACTCATTAGGTGGATGAAGTCAACAAAATATTAAAAAAAATATATTTTACTATCTCTCATACTTTTTATACATTATTTCTCTGTTTGTTTTCACAAATAGGGGCATATATGGAAAACAATGGTATTTTTGATACACTTATTACTTTTAACTACTAGTTCGTTTTACACAATCGAGAAAAAAGTTGCTTATAAATAAGACTGGAAAGAGTATACAATAGGCTAGCACTCTTGGGCAAGTGTTGAAATTATTAAACCGATTAAAAGTTCAAAAAATTTTGCACTACCTCATGTTCTAAATATAAGACCCAATTAATTTTTTTTATTCAAAAAATTGATGAAGCTAATTAAATTACTGTAAAATATTTATATTTATCATTTTTTTAAATGATTTATTTAACTTATAAACTGATAGATAATTTAATCATACACAACATATCATATAATTAAGTAACTTATTTAAATTTTTTAATCTCTTTGAAAAAATTTAACTGGTTATTTAAATTACCTTAATCCCTTCTATATATCAAGACTAACATTAATCATTTTTTTATACAGTTATCTGATATTTAATACTGGTTCAAATTCAAGCATTATTTTCTCAATTAAAGTAACTTTTATACAGACATTTTCTACATTTGCATAAACTCAAATTTAAGACTTTATATTTAAGAAATCACGGCTTTTCTCATTAGGATGGACACATGTTGAAAAAATTATATTATTTATAAATTATAAATAATGCCACAAATTTTGTAGATTTCATTGAACACCATGTGCAACCTACACTAGTTATTAATCATAAATGATCATATAATAATAATAGTGTTTGTTAAAACATACATATCAATTTTATTATAATCCAAATGGCATGTGTAGACGTAGTATTGCACAATTATTTAGCTAAATTATTAGGGAGATGGTGTGTAGAGCGTAGACTACACAACAAATAACGTAATTTTAGACAATATACACAAGGCATTACTTATTTGTACATTTGTGTATATTATCCTGTTTCATGTCACATCCTTTAGGAAAAAACTAGTTTCTGGAAACCATCCAATAAAAAGTTGCAATTAAAATTCTTCACATTTGTACCTGTCGTAATTTTTTGTACCAAAAAAGTAGTTCTTTTGAAGGTGATTTGCAAGATCTACCATTCCTGTCGAAAGTGATGCAGAATTTACTAATTATTGAATAATTGATTGGTTCACTAATTTTGTCCTCCAAAAGACAGAGAGGGAGGGAGAGATTGTAATATAAGATTGGGTATTTATAAAAATATTTATTAATTTTTTAATGCCACGTCATCTAAACTATGTTGAATAAAAATATAATAATTTAGATTATTTTAATTTATTTTAAAAAAATCATTTTGATTTAAATTGGCTGACGACTCATTCAGTCATTTGAAACAATTCAAGTTTTATTTTGTTTTTAGATTAAAATGTTCATTTTTTTATAAATAAAATAAAATGTGAATTATTTTAGGTGAGTCATTAGCTAATTAGGATTAGCATGACATACGTTGTTATATTTTTATTGAATAAAGTTCAGATGACCTGGCATTTTTGAAGCATATAAGTATTTCTACAGATATTATATTTATTGCAAGATCATTTGGATACTCTTAAAATCCTTTTTCTCGTTTTTTTTAGAATTTTATCTTCACCTTTAGATTAAAAAATGGATGGTTCATATATAAAATTTAATAAAAATTATTATTATAGAATTTTATAAATTAATTTTTTAAAATTTTTCTGTATTGCAGTTATAAGTTATATAAATGAAATTTTAAATTTTAAAATTTATTTATTTATATTTAAAATAATAATTTTATAAAATATTGAATATAAACCATCTATTATTTAATTTGATGGTAGAGATGGGATTCTGAGGGATAAAAAAAAAAGAAAGAGAAAAATGAGAGAAGCCAAACTGCCAAACACTTTTACTTGAACAACAAAATTTGTGTAAGTATCTTTATTTAATTAGTGGTTCATTTTTTTTTAATTTCTTGTTTTGGCAAGAAAAACAGCTTTTCATTTTTTTTTCAATATATAATTTTTCATGTGAGTTCAACACCGTTAATTATATTTTTAATGTATCTAATGCTTTAAAGTATTTTTTCAAAAGTAACCAATGCCTTAAATTGCCTAATTTGTAAATACAAGATTGTATAAAAAAATATTTTAAAAGTGATGGAAGCACATAAAAAAAAACCAATGCATGTTAGCCCTTTTTTAAAACTGCTATCTAATCTCATTTTAACATCGGTGTCATAAAATTTATAATAAAGTAGATTTTACATTACAAGTTGTAAAAATAAGATTGATTCATGGAATTCCATATTAGTAAGAAAGACAGATCTAGTTATATAAAATATGTTCAACATATTGTGAATAAATGTTATACCCATCATTTATCTGAAAAATAAATCGTTTGAAATTATAATCATTCTTTTGTCTCAGTAATTCTCACGCGTTTTTCCAAAACCAATTTCATATTCAATATCTTTACAATTTAATTCCATACTACTAGAATGGGGGAAAAAAACAGAAAGTCCTCCATGATTGTTGTATTATCATCCATCACTAATTAATTCCAAAATCTTTCCATGATTGTGCTTCTTTTCCTTCTATGCATTTAAGTATGTATCACAATGCTTTTCTTGTTTTGTTCTTGTTTTTGGTCAAGTCTGGTTGCAGCAAATTAAATAATAAAATAAAATAAATAAGAGAAAAAGTGTGTAGCGGATTCTAAGGAGTAAGAAATGAAGAATGAAATGAAACCATCTTTAACAATTACACACTCGTATCCCAATTCAATCGCTTTTTGACGCCTCAACTATAATCCCTTTCAGTTCCACACATTCCACAGAATCTCAATTTCCCTTTTCACTTCACTTTTCAATCTCTTTATTTACCCTTCTTTTCTCTAATTCCCTCATCATCTTCTTCTTCTGATTTTTCTGACAGAAATTAAAACACAGAAAAAATGGAGGCGTCGGAGGTTCGCCGGAAGAGGAAGCGCATGGTGAGGTCATTGTGGAGTAATTACTATTATTTATTCTCTGCAAGATCAATTTTTCTCTGCTTCTCCTTCTTCCTCTTCTTTTTCTTTATCGTCTTCTCCGATCGCTTCTCCTTTCGCTTTCGTCCCAATCTATCTCCTTCTTCCATGTCCCTTCTTTATACTTCTGCCAGTTACTCTGTTCTTCATTCTCTGAACTTCAATCAAACATTTCCCCACCTTTCCTCCAAAATCCAACACCGCATACACTTCCCCGATCACCTCCTTCTCATCGTCACCGGCGGTGAAATTCCCCGGAGCAACGAACTTGAGTGTGTTTATTACAAGCTCGAGAATCTTTACGAGGAAGTTAATCATAACAACCCTGTTCTCGATGTTCTGTCTCTACCGGTAATTTCCACGGACCGGTATGCCGAGTTTCGGTCCATCGTCAGATGCCCGATTCCTCCGACGAACTCCTCCTCCTCCGCCGTCTATTTGCGGCTGCCCAGCGGAGAGGTGGGTGATCGGCATCGAAGTTGGGAGTTACCGACGAACGTGACGAATCATTATTGGAGTAATTTGGCATACGAGGCGTATTTAGATGGAGACACCGTTGTTGTGTTCGTTAAGGGACTCAATCTCCGACCCCACCAGATATCAGACCCGACCCGATTCCGATGCCATTTCGGGTTAAGAAACGGCGAATTCATCCTCAAAACGACAGCAATCTCCGCCGCACAAGAAGTGGTCCGGTGTTCATTACCACGGAGCATCATGAATAACCCGAATAAAGCTCTGGGCTTTCGGGTCACCGTGAGTTGGTCGGGTCAAAATAAGAGACGTCCGATCAATAACCTCATGCCATCGGTGGCCACAATTCAGAACAGAGTAACGAAGATGACGACGGAGAAGAAGAAGAAGAAGCACGAGCTCTGTGTCTGTACAATGGTGTGGAACCAAGCCTCTGCTCTAAAAGAATGGGTCATGTACCATTCATGGCTAGGAGTAGAACGATGGTTCATCTACGACAATAACAGCGACGACGACATCGAAAACGTAATCTCAGACCTCAACCTCGGAGGCTACAATGTTAGCAGGACGACATGGCCATGGATTAAAACCCAAGAAGCTGGCTTTTCTCACTGCGCCTTGAGATCAAAGCAAGAATGCAACTGGGTCGGCTTCTTCGACGTCGACGAGTTCTTCTACCTCAAAAACAGAGGCGGCGGCCGCCACCAAAACTCACTCAAATCATTGGTCTCCAATTTCTCCTCCTCCTCAACATCCTCGAAAATTGCAGAGATAAGAACAGCATGCCATAACTTCGGACCTTCAGGATTAACCTCACTTCCTAAACGAGGAATGACGACAGAATACACATGTCGAATGAAGAACGCAGAGAGACACAAATCAATTGTGAAACCAGAAATGCTACATGCGAGTTTGTTGAATGTGGTTCATCATTTTGAGTTAAAGGAAGGGATGAGGTCAGTGCAGGTGAAGGAAAGAGAAGCAGTGATAAACCATTATAAGTACCAAGTGTGGGAGAGATTTAAAGATAAATTTTTTAGGAGAGTGGCGACATATGTGGTGGATTGGTACGAGGATAAGAACACGAGGTCCAAGGATAGAGCACCTGGGCTAGGAACGGAGGCTATAGAACCACCTAATTGGAGATTAAGGTTTTGTGAGGTTTGGGACACTGGTTTGAAGGATTTTATTCTGTCTCATTTTGTTCATCCTGAAACTGGGACCCTTCCATGGGGAAAATAATTTCAAGTACATTAATCATACTTACCAAATCATGAACTGTGGGATCTTCTGAAATTTAGTCTAAAAAGAAACGTAATTTACTCTGAACTGAAGTTGAGGAATTGATCTGCACAACAGAAAATTGCTGACAGAAAGTTACTTTTTTTTTTGGCTCCCTATAATTGATTTATTTTGGCTTCTGGGGTCTTTTATTTATGTGAAATAGTTTTTTATTATTCTGATTTAAGAGATTTTCTTTATTATGGCAGTTAAAATTATATACAGATGAAATGCAGTGGGAGAGATCACATATTTGTATATGCTTTGACAGTGTGAAACTGTGAATGTAATGCCCCCGGATAATTAAGTGTATGCATAATTTGATATTTAAATGTGCTAAGTGCGTATATATTTACAAGTCACTCAGTGTGTGTATTAGTATATATAAAAGACATCAGTTACAACAAAGAATTCATGGGTCTTGCATCTACTCCGTTTTCTATGTTTAATGTTTTTTTCCAAATTTTTTTATTGATGATTGCCCTTGTTAGCGTATTTAAATTATACTATTAGTTTTTAATGCAGACAATTAAATAATGGCATTTGAAAACAACTCTGGCAACTAAAAAAGACATTTAAAAACAGTAAATGCACTTTTCTACTAGTAAAAAATTTAACTAATTTTTTTAATCTATGTCAATTAGTTATTTAGCTTATACATTTAATATTAAAGAAATTTGGGTGTGTTGTTGTTAAATCTGAATTTGGATGATATTTCATAATCCTACTGACACAAGTGGAGTCACTTCCTTATAGATACAAAGTTTATACTGACTATTGAATGAATTCAGTCAAAGAAGTGCAAAACTGTTAAAGTTTAAAACATCACCCAGTAGAATCCATTATGGAGTTACAAAATTATAGAAATAAGCATTAATTAAAACTCAAGGTCATTGAACAATACATCTTAAAAGCTACTGAAAGACAACTTGGAGATTGTCGTCCAAAAAGAGAGATACCTCGGATGATAATGGCTGGTTAAGTAGGTACAAGTTTTAAGATTCTTCTTTTGGAAATATAACGCCATGATAAAATAATGCAAACGAGAAGCAAAAAACTAGGATAAATCAATTATTACGAGATTCATACAAACAAAATCTAATGCGGTTAGACGAGTTATTATAATGAGAGTGGTATCTATTATGTTTGGATGAGATTTTGGACTGAAATTCAAAGTTGGCATGCTTGTGTTGTGTGTGCACATTTAAATTGTATAAATAAATTTTTTTAAAAAAAAAGTCTAACAGCGCCGTCCATATATTGAGCCGGGTCTTTGCGCGTTACTCTTTGAAGGCATAATCTAAAGTAACAGTCCAATCCCCATAAAAACATTGAACATCTTTATATAATTATTTCATTTAAGGTTGAATGAAAGGATTTGCTATTTACTATTATGAATGTCCGAAAATTAAAATGGCATGGTGCCACAAATAGTTCAAATTCATAATAGTGAAAAATATCACTAAAAAAATGATACGTCCAAACTTTCAAGTGATTGTTGGCTCTCTATTTTAGAATTATAACTTGAATGTTTAATATTATCCTTGTCCTTGATATAAGACCTTTTTAGTAAACAAATCAAACTATAAAATAAATTTTATATTAAAGATTACCTGACGTGTTGAGTTAGACTTAAAGCTTAATTATAGTTTTTAAAATTAGAAACGGGAGCTCAAAACATACACATGTTGTGTTTTTAAGAATAAGATCAAGTGGCCCGCATTATTTCCATGTGCCATATGAAACTTGAAGCCCAAAGACAAGTATTGATATAATTCAAAGGCAAAACAAATAAACCACTACTTTCCCTTAAATTATGAATTAACAGGGTCCAAGTCCATGGGCAACTTGGGATTTGGATGTAATTCCAATGGATAATGTTGGGCTTAGCCTCTTTCAATAATCAAACCAAAAATAAAATAAAGTAAAACAAAAAAAAATCTCATATAATTCTTTATAAATGTTGTTTGAACCATGTCCTAATTCTGATAAGTCCTTAAAACTCAACTTACCTAAATTTTTTTTAAAGAAAACATCTCTTATACTTATAATACTACGATAGGTTTTTGTTTTTACATTTCACAAGTGATATATTTAACTTAATACAACATAAAATAACTTAAAATAAGCTCATTCAAATTAACTCGTTTGGATTAGCTTATGGAAGCTCTATAAGTGCTTATAAATTGTGATTTACGGAATACGAAGTAACTTTTATGGTTTACGAGGTTACTTTTACGGTCTACGAGGTAAATATGTGGATGAGATTTATCTCAATTTAAGTAAATCAGATTTATAAAATAAACCCGATTATTAATAGAATTTCCAATCCAGCTAAAAGTTGATAAAATCATAAGTATAATCCAAGTGCACCCCACAGCATTCCCATGTTTTGACTAAACCTGAGCGTCAAAAAAATTTTTTATTAGCCTTCAGATTTTGGCGTACTGCTTTACGTTTTTATTATAAATAAAATTTAACTTCAAAAATAAAATATTTCTTATAATGTCATAAAATATTATACAAGTTAAAAAACTTATTATTATAAAATATAGAAATTCTTAATAATGAACTTTTAAACCGTTGTTGATTGATTGAACCATGTCCTGACAAACATTTTCTTGTAAAAAACACAAAAGAAATTTTTAGCTTTGATATTTTCAATCACATAGATATGTTATAATGAACAATTCTAGTTTTTTTAAATCGATTAACACACACACACACACATATATATAATTGAAAATATGAAATAAATTAGGTGAACGCATTCTCTTATTACTAGTTTTCCCCCTTATTCACATATTTGCACTATCTCTTAACTAATGATTATATTCCAGATACTCCCTCTCTCCAGTATAATATAGAAAATCTTAACTAATTCATTGAAAATGAGAAGTGACAATTAACTCATTGAATATGTTATAAATTAAATTTATTTTTATTTTTACTCTTATTCAACAAATGATTTAAAAATTTAATGAGTGGAAAAAATTAAAAAGGGAAAATTCTAAAAAAATACCTTTTAAACTTCAAAATTCAATTGACAAAGTCGTTAATTGGATTAACAAGAATAGTAATGTAATTAACAAATTATTTTATTGTTAAATCACCTATTTGAGATTTTGAAGTTTAAATGGTATTTTTTTAAAATTTTTCTAATTAAAAAAATAAAATTAAAAAAAATAAATATTAATTATCTTACAAATCATATCATAACTATACTATACTGTGTACAGGAGAGAATATGTTTTTACGCGTTTGGAAATGGGCGCTTGACCTTGGGCTTCTGAACAAACTAAGATACATAGCATTTCTCCTAATCTCTATGCATGCTTCCCATTTTTTCAACGCCATTAACCTAATCATTATTGAGTTTTGACAACCTTATAGTCAAAACTCTAATTAAAAATTTAAAAAAAAAGAGAAACAAGACGAAGAATTAAGAAAAAGAAAGTGACCCTCATATGTTTAATATAATATATATTTAGAGAATTTATTTTTATTATAAATATAAGACATATTTTTTATATTTATATTTTTTTAAAATTTACCTCTATTAATATTCATTCAAAAATAATTAATGAGAAGGGGAAATGAATGAATTAAGAAAGATGATTGGGGAGAAAATATATATTATATTAATTAATTTAAATAATTTATTTAATTAAATTAAATTAAATAAATATATATTATATTAACATTAAACTGAATGTAATTAAGAAAGAAAGTGGCATCCAAATATCCACCACGTGGAAGAAGCACTTAGTGGCTGCGTGGGTGATGAGTGGGGTCCATTAATTTTGCTTAATTGAAAACCTACAACTTTGGACATATGATTATATATATTACTAATCAAGACATTAAACAAACACCAACTGTCCCATTTTAGTATTCCAAAATTATAATCTTTCTAAAGAAGGTGCATCGCATATGCCCCTTTTCACGGCTCATATACACCCTATCTTCTCCACCACATATCCCTCTTTTTAAATTAATTTAATTAACCACGTTATTATATTAATATACTCCATTGATTAACTCGTTTTATATAATATTTTGCATTATCATCATCATGGCCTTAGTGCAGACATATTGTCACTCCAATTATATAACTTGCCAAGGTTCAACATCCATCAACGTTAAATCGTCATACACATTATTCTATTCGATCACTTATATATAAAGTAATTAACTTTCCTAATCGGTAATTCCCTGCCCACAGATTTTGGGGGCCATCATAATCTTCCATTTACTTCAACTTCATTATTAATTATTTAATCCCATCCATCACCTCCTCACGCTTCTATTATTCTTTTTTAATATATATATATATGCTTCACAGTTTTCTCCCTTTTCCTTCCTTTTTCTTTCTCCTGGTTAATATAAAAAACTCAAGCTATTGAAAATCGGATCAGACATTGAACTGATTGAGGCACTTAGTCAATAATCAATGGTTGAGAACGGGGTCAACCCGGAGGTTAGACCGGAGTCCACACACACACACACATATATAATTTAAATATTCATGTATGCTATTCAAAAAACTACATATGAATTTTTTTTTTCATCCAATAATTTAATATAACCTCATGAACCTAATATCCACAAAAGTATCATTAAGTATATAAAAATTTTTTTTTCCAACCAATGCAAAACAACAAAAATATTCCACAATCTTTTTAAATCTTCTTGCAAATATAGGAAAATAATTAAAAAAAATAAAAATGATGTCATTTGGAATATAAAAAAGTAAAAAAAAAAAGGGGCAAACCGTGACCAGCTGGTTCACCCAGGGTCACACTAGGTTGCGCCAAGTCACCCTAGGTCGGCCTGATTAGTTGACCCCGACTAGACTGATACCACTTCCGGCTTACCAATGTCCGGTCTGAACCGACCGATTCGATATAATTTTAAATACACTGAAAAAATTAGGTAATTCCAAGTTTCTTAGGTCCAAACCATCAATCGTCTAATAAAAAAAAAAGTGATAAAACACGTATTATGTATTCTATGAAGAATTTGTGAATTTGATAGCATGTACCGTGTGTGTGTGTGTATATAGTGGTAATGAAAGATAAGTTTTTTCTAATCTTTTTCCCAAAATTTTATTTGAATTGTTCATTACTTGATTTACGGATTGATACATGGAAAATAATGGTATTTAAGAATACGTTTCATGGTTATAATTACTTTTTCCTATTACAAAGATTATCATTATATTATCGTTATGCTCAGAATCACAAAAAGCTGTCCTCAAAACAAAGAAAACAACCTGTCTCTATTAATATAAAAAAAATGTAACAATGGAAAAATAATGATAAAGCCAATATATTAATTAACAAAATTCAGAGCCATTATCCGCGACTCCGATAAAAAAAAAAAAAAAAAGGATCAGAAAGAATAGAAAAACAGTATAATTAAAAATTCTTTTTAAACTCTGCTTAATTGATGCCTTACAGGTTAAAAACAGTGTAATAAAATAAAATAATAATCTGTATAAGGGATATGTCTTAAATTCTTATTCACGACAAAGAGCAATAAAATAATAATAGTACATTAATCTTCGTTGGCTTTTCCTTTGTGTTTTTTTACTGTAAATTATCATTGGACTGTAATA
The DNA here is from genome assembly GCA_037074505.1 of Albizia julibrissin. Taxonomy (NCBI): domain Eukaryota; kingdom Viridiplantae; phylum Streptophyta; class Magnoliopsida; order Fabales; family Fabaceae; genus Albizia; species Albizia julibrissin. The sequence continues at coordinate 34,596,735 of CM073488.1, read as the reverse complement.
GCCGTCTATGTCTGACATTTGGCCTCGGTCATACCGAACAAAACACACGGTCCTGATTCAGGATTTGGCTTTGGTCTGTTGCGTGGCGGACCGTTGTTAATATTTTTTATTAAAACTACACGGTTTTTGTGTAATTTTAATGGAAACCATTTTGATGTAGTTTTAATTGAAAGAATGTTGATTTTGTTTTTTAAAAAATAGTATATAGTATTTTTGAATATTTTTTATGAACTTATCAATATCTTAAAATATTTTTTAAATAACACGTACTATCTTAAAATAATTTTTAGTACTTTTAACATTTTAAAATATTTGTTCAGTTGTATCTAATGTCTTAAAATACTGATTACAATTTTACTGTTAATGTATTTTTATTAGTATTAATGAGCACCCAAACTTAAGATATTAGTTTATTGATTTCCATCCATTTTAAAAAATTTTCCAATAGCACAAAATATTTTAAAATAATTTTTAGAGTTGAAAAAATACATTAATGGTAAAATTGTAGTCAGTCTCCTAAGATACTGGGTACAATTGAAAAAATATTTTAAAACACTAAAAATTATTTTAAGATACTGCACACTACTTTAAAAATATTTTAAAATATTAATAAGTTTATAAAAATATTTAAAAATATTATATACTATTTTTTTTATAAAAAAATCAGCCCCTTACCATTAAAACTACACCAAAATGGTGTAGTTTTAATGAAAAAATTGGCAGCGTACAGAATGTAGCCAAATCCCTGATTCATGGTCTCACATCCAAATAGTATCAGGAGTTGACTCTTTAAATTTTATTATTTTTAGTCATTTTTAAATTTATATTAATTATAAATTAGGTTAAATTTATGAATTTATTAGTCTTACATTTTTAACTTATAAAATTATATTAATTCGTTTTTAAATTTATACTAACCTGTTCGCTTTCATTATGTTGAATGTCTTTAATGATTTTTTTTAAATTTTTTTTATTGAATAAGATAAATTATGAATATTGATGGATTTAATTTTAATTATTTAGATTTAAAATATATTTAAATAAATTTTTTATCATTTTTAATATTTAATTATCCATCATTAATATGTATTATTGATAAAAGTAAGTGTCTAGGATACGAGTTTCCTTAAGCCTTAAACTCGTGTCAAGACCATCAGTATATAACAAATATTACACCTGCGACACACTGTATCATTTCCTCCCTACTTCACTTCCTCGGTTCAAAGTTCAAACCCTATTAACCTTCGTCCTCGCGTACGGCAGCTTCTAACCAGAAAGATACACAAACCCCAGAAATCTCTTCTCTCTCTTTCCTTTTCATGGATTGATACAACAAAAGCAGAATAAATCAAAGTCTGCGCCTAAACATACTGAGTCATACCGTTCTTCTCTGTGAATTTAAAGAACAAAGATGATGCCTCGCACGTGCTCACAGTGTGGCAGCACCGGCCACAACTCCCGAACATGCGCCGACAGCAACAACGGCGAGAATAGTATCTTACTGTTCGGCGTGCGAGTCACGCAGGGGAACTTGTTGTTCAGGAAGAGCGCTAGCATGACCGATCTATCGCAGTACGAGCAGCCGCTACCTCAGGATTCTAACGCCGGTTATGCCTCCGACGATGTCGTTCATGCTTCCGGTCAGAGCCGCGAGCGAAAGAGAGGTCCGTAATGTCATCTTATTGCGTGTTTCTATTAGTACACGGCTAATAGATGTGAGCTTTGTTTGGGATTTTTTTTTTTAATATTATCATCCCTATGATCCGAGGTTGATGACAGGTATTCCATGGACGGAGGAGGAGCATAGGCTATTCCTGTTGGGGCTTCAACAGGTAGGTAAAGGTGATTGGAGAGGTATTTCTAGAAACTTCGTGAAAACTCGTACACCAACTCAGGTGGCCAGTCATGCTCAGAAGTACTTCCTCCGCCGCCACAACCAAAATCGGAGACGCCGGAGATCTAGTCTGTTTGATATTACCACCACAGACACGGTATTCGATTATTCATTTTCATCCTATGCTTCGTTGTTTTCAATATATTTGCGTTTATAAGCAATTTATTGATTAGTTTTAATTTGTTACAGGTGACAGAATCGTCAACAACAATGGAAGAAGGGAGAGTCCGCACAGAATCATCGGTACCGCCCAAATATCCCCATTACAGTGGCTTTGGCAATGGCAGTTCATCTTTTCAGATGATGCCGTCACCGCCGTTGACACCAGTGGGAGCTAAGCTGACAAGGCCTACACCGATCCCGCCAGTTGCCCCATCTTCGAAAATGGCAAATTTAATTAAGTTCGAGGGAGAAAGGTCACGTGGCGGATTCTCTTCCGGCGAGCAAGGAGAAGTCATCGGTTGCTTTTGAGGTGATGTCAGGAAAGCCCGATACCAATAACATGATCAGTGTTGCTTGAAGATGTAAAGGTAAAAGAAGAGAGAAAATAGAGATACGAAGATAGAGTGCCATGTTGGTTGGAACATATTCCTGACCATATGGTCACTGGTTCAAACAACATTGAGAGTGTGGAGAGAGATAAGGAGATAGAAATGGCTGTGTTGTGCAGGAGGCAGAGATTACTTTGTACAGGGATATGTGGGATTCTTGTGGGGGTTTTAATATATATATTTTGTACTTCACCAAAAAAAAAAAAAAAAATATATATATATATTGTAGGGGTTTGCTTTTTAGGAGATGTGTGTCAGTGTGTGAGGTGATGAATGGCGATGATGATAGGGTATAAGATGCTCCTTTGGATGTGATTTGGGAATTTTTATAATTTGGGCACCACGAGAGCCCCACCACATTGCACACATTGTCGTCTGCCCTAGAAATTGGGATATTTTCTCTACATGTAATTTCATATTGGATTTGAGAAGATCTGGGATCAGCACTAATTATTTCCGCTCCAATGCCTTGTGGTATTCACTATTTTGAATTTTTCCATTACTTTCTATCTTTGTTGACAACCATATATGATTATAGAAAGATGATATTATCCTTGTTTGGATTGATGGTAGATAACCATATATGATTATAGATGGAGGATATTATCCTTATTTGGATTTATGGTAAAAACTACTTTTTTTATGTAATTTAATAAGTACTATGTGACAAGAGTTTTGAGCAATGTAAATGTGGTTTTCAAATTCTAGTTCAAACCATACTTTTTTAGTCAATTCTGATTTCAATAGGAGGAAGCACAACATGTAAATTAATGGTTAAGTCATTTTGGTAAAAAAACAATATGGCAAGTTAAATGAAACATGTTGAAATAAGCGACCTTTTATTTATTTATTTTTTAGAAAAAAAAACATAAGTTTGTAACTTATTTTTGACACAACTTTTTCTTTTGCAAACCATTTTCAACACAACTAGATCATGATTTGCAATGGAGGCTTAATTGAGAGAGATTAATTGGCTTAACTGAAACTATATTACTAATAGTGTAACGCTCTTTTCTACTTTTATCATGAGTCAGTTTTAACTAATTCCTTTGAAATTAAAAAATGACAAGGACTTCGAAGAATCATTAAACTGATAATTATTGTAAAATAGAGTAAGTAATATATTATTTGTTATTTTTCCTTCTTGCCAGAAATCAGGTATACGAATCTATTGGCTTGTAAAATAATGTAAAATAAATTTTGGCCCCCATCCATCATATTCTTGATTCGGTACTACTGCCAGCATTATTGTACTCTGCGTGTATATATTATTAAGATTTGGTGTGCATGTGTATCAATATATATTCAATTGTGGATTGCCATCAAATAATTGTTGAAAAAAAATCTTAAATAAGTTAATTAAAAGGGTGGAATTGAACAATGGGGCAACGAGATAATCAAATGCAAAATGCAAATCAACTTGCATGGCTGCGCTTTGACTGCTATGTGTAGTCAGAGAGTATTAAAGAGACCACTCTAGTTGGTAATAATATATATGTATGTATGTAAAATGTTGAAGGAGCTAGGCACACACTATTTATTAAGAAATGAATAATATGATTTATTTTAAGCTTCATACAAAAATGGGGACCACTCTTGTTCATAACATACAAATCAAACCATTGTTGAATCTTGAATATTTCATTTAATTAATGGCCAAAAAAGGGGCAAGCATGATTTTTTTAAGAAAACTATATAAAGAAGGGTTAAATCTAAAAATTACATGGATATGCATCACCTTATTATTTAACCTAGCCAAATTAAGTGGTCGAAGTAATATTATATTTGTGAGCTTTTCCCCCAGTGAAAGAGATATCTGTGGGTTTGGATAATTTCATATCTTTTTACTACAAAAAAAATAATTAGAAACCTCTAATATATAAAAATATGTCTAATTATGCCTTCAATGTTAATTATGACATAATAAAATAATTTCAAAAAATATTAGAGATGGGGAAAAAAGAGAATTAATTAAGAGACAAGAAAGATAACTTTATTTATTATTCCATATCTGAATAGATATAAGAAAATAGCATGACCCTGATCTTACATACTAAAGTTCTTGTCCAAAAATTAAATGATATACGGTGAATACTAATACTTATGAATATTAGTGAGTTGAATTATAAAAATAAGAAAATAGCGGGTGATCAGTAGCAAAATTTACCTGAATAAAGAGAACGTGCCAAAGAGAAGACAGACATCACTTAAAATTCTTGATATTCATGACATTCAATTATGAATAATCAATTTTCACTAGTTGTTGAATTTGGGTTTTAATAGAAGACCTTAATGCACTTTATCCCCTTGTTTATCACTTTAATAGAAGACCTTAATCAATTTTTTATACAAATGATTTAAAAGAATATTTTAGATATACCAACACACATTTTTAACAAATAATTAACGTAATTAATTTCTTAAATATATACAAACTAGTTAAGTAGACTTTATATTAAGAATTGGAGATAATACATTATACAGCACAACTTCACTGAATCAAAGGAGAAAGCTATGTATTAAACCATACTAGAAGATGATAAGATGATGATACATACGACACCAACAAATCTTTTGTGAGAAGAACAAAGTACCAGAAGGAGCAGTTTTAGTGATTCCCATTGATCTTTTCACGAACATGGTTGATATAGTTGTCAGCATAAGCATCAACGTCAACATCATTATTAGTGTCATACCTCGTTGTTAAGGTTTGACCAACCTGTCCTGGCTTCACTAGATAGGATCCTGGCTTCGTGATCATCACGCTGTCTACAAACTCTTGTGTTATTTTAACCTTCCGGCCGGAAGGATCGCGATGATGATGAGACGGCTCTGCTATTAATCGTTTATGATCTTGTGGCTGTTGTGGTGGATCGTCACTGTAACTTGGAGCCAAACCTTGGCCACCAAATAAACTGCGACATGATAGTTTGATGACGTTTGATACTAGCAACATCGAAACTTCGCAAACTGATGATGAGGAAGACGATGATTTCTTCTTGTACTCGTCGTTCGCCATGAGAGGGAATAAGAACAAGTGATGAGATGGGATGAGAATTTAAACAGGCCATTGTGGATAAAGTCATTCACGCACGTAATAAGCTTTTGAAAAAATAAGATACTTCTGATAAGAAAAGGATATACTTCTGAAAAGATATACTTTTTCATAATGGCCGAAGACTCTGCTTTCGGATATTCAATAATTCATTCACTACCTTTTTTTTTTTAGGGAAATTAATATAAGGTCTAAGTAGCCCGCAACAACAAGTTTGATTACAAGAAATAACAACATGGTTACGCTGCTTAGTTGTCACTGGGAGTTTTTTATTATTAAATCCATTCCTTGGATCTCATAGTAATTCTCCAATTTTTTTTTTTGTAAGAAAAGAAAATGGTAGATTGGTGTTACGTTGTTATTTTAGCAATCATATGGTATTGGTACCACATAAATGTTGGAATCAAATATTATATTTCAGTCTTGAACCATTGGTATATGTAGTTTTAGTTTTTATCATTACATATGTGTCACATTCTCTTTGGATGTATGTATGTAGATGATTTTCATACATCAAACAAGGCACGGAAATTAATTATTGGATGGAAGTAGGGAATGCATGAATTTTGGAATCTTGAAAGAAATCTGATTCTTTCTCAAGTCTGACTTGGTTTGGTATATAGTCCCATTTCCTTCAATTTTGATCATTTTAAATTCTGGTTTGTAATTCCTGGATGTGTGATAATAAGATAAATTCTGATTACGTTTAATTACTCATATCTGAGAATGGAATATAATTGCTGCAATTTCTTTTGTTGTTAGAGATGCTCAAGGTTGGCTCTTAGATATGGAGGGACAAGAAATAATCGTCAAAGCTGAACCAGCTTGATGACGTGACATTCGAATCTGAGAAGCAAGTGTTAATTAAATGTGTTAGCAGGAAAAATCCTTCATCAGATTGGTCACGTGATGTAATCCCAGAGAATATTGCAGTCTCAAAGGAATTTAATTAGGATTCTCGAGGAAGCTAATTTGGTAACCAGCTTGATTGCCAAATTTTTATTGGATGTGTCTTGCCCTTTTGATTGGGTAAAGACTTCCACAGGTATTGCGAGTTTTGTTATTCCTTTATGTCGTGATTTGTTCAGTTTAATCTATATCCTTCATTGTATGTTCTGTTGTTTCTGTTTGTGTCTGTTTTGGACTTTTGGTGACTCTTATTTTTCGGTTGTTTCATTTGTTATTGTTATATCCAGGCTTTGTAGCTTATTGTTGAAGTTCAATATATATTTTCATGTTGGCCAAAAAAAAAAAGTTATTATGAATTGTATTCATAATCTTCAAGTCAGCTAAAAAAAATCATTTTACCAATGAAAATTGATTCAGTTATTAAGAAGGGAAAAAGATTAAAAAAAATACCATTTGAACTTCAAAATCCTAATCCAATCTTATTGTTTATAGGAGTATAGATATTAACTATACTTATGTTGCAATTCACAACTCATTTTATTTGAAAATCATTGATTTTGAATTTTAAAATTCAAAGTGACATTTTTTTTTACATTTTTCCCTATTCAGAATTATATTCATAATCTTTAAAGTTGTTGGTTTAAATTTTGTTGCCGGTATGAGAATTAAGTAACTATGAAAGAATTATTTAAATTTAGAGATATATCTTAACTCAATGTTAGGAAAAAAATTTTGCCACAAGAAGAAAAGCATAATTGAATCCGTGGTGCTGAGCCTTCCAGAGCTGTAATGACATAATATTATATGGGGCATGTTTCGCATAGCTTTATGGGAAGCCAAATTAGACCTTTTTTGTGCGTGTGTGTGAAAAGCCACTTTTTGGCAAAGATATCTTTATTGTTAAAGGTTAAATATGAACACATCTTTTTATAAAGGAATCAACCTGCTAGACCCAACTCATTGGTATTTGTGATGATATATGAGAAAATGAACTTATGAGTTAAAAGTCCAATAGAAGCTGAAACAATTTTTTTTAGTTTTTGGGCTTTTGTTTTAATTTGAACATTTTGAAATTGACATTTTAATGTTATTCAAATAACTAACAAGACTTGGTTTAGAGAAAGAGATTAGTTTTCTGAAGAATCAAGGTCGACTTATACCAAAAAAAAAAAAAATCATTTAAACTACGTTAAATAAGAGAACATTTGAACCTATATAAATTTATGTCTTGTATAAAAAACCATATTCAAACGTAGATTGTATTACACTAATTAAACTTTTACGCCATCCTCAATTTGTAAAAGTTAGTTGAAATGATTACTAATTAAACTTTTACGCCATCCTCAATTTGTAAAAGTTAGTTGAAATGAAAATCATGACCAAAGTTTACCCAAATAAGGATATGGCTTCTGCCATCTCTTTCTCCATCCAGTTGTGACACGCCAGTTTGCTTCCAAGTTCCAACGACTTTATTTTATTTTATTTTATTTTTTTGGTTTTTGTTTGGCCAACTTCCATTTTCCAACGGCTATATTTCATTTTAGAAATTAAAATTTTCCCTTTTTCGCGGTCACATTTTGGGAATTTGGTCACGGGTTTAATGTTATAAACCCTCCCCAGATTTTTATTTACAATGGCTAATTTTTGTCTAACTCGCTAAAATTTTACCATTGGAAGAGGAGAGCGGCCCATTTCAGCGTCATTCTATTCAAGATCCCTGAGCGTACAGAGGAAAGATTGATGATTCGGAAGGATTATCTCTTAGCAAAAGCCCAGAAGAAGAATCGCAGATCCGATATATTCTTGTGCGTCTGTCTCCTTTGGCTTTCTCTGTGCTTCAGCTTTTGTTTATTCTTTGTTTGTATACAGTGATTGATATTATCGTTGGCAAGAGGTTGTGTCTCTCCTTTTTATTTTCTTCTTTTATTATGTTTAGATTGTGTGTTGCCGATGTTTCCAGATCAAGCCTTTTATCCCAAAAATTGACTCTGTCTTTGAATCTCTTGCTGTGAAGGATTCATTCACAATCCCTTCTCAATGGATTGTTTCAATCTTCTTTTTGAGGGTTGAATGAAATATTGGTTTATCGCTACTAGGCATATGATGCGATGCTCTAGTCTAAATAACTACACAATCTATAGCTTCTCCCACTTGGACGACATCTTCAATCTCATTTAATTAACTACAACCGCCCCTTACTCTGCTTTCTCTGATTCAAACTCTGTTTCTTTCAACTTTTCCTTGTTTGTTTCAAGGCTTTGATGTTTCTTTTTCTTTGTCCCTTTTCGTTTTTTTTAATTACTGCGTAATGTTTTAGGCTTTCGGTTTCTTGTTTACAGATCCAAAAAGGCAGAAACTTTATGGACTTTGCATTTTCCCGATTCAAACTCTGTTCTTGGGTATGTATATTTTTCTTCTTCTCAACTTGTTCATCTTTTTCTTCTTAGTTTCAAGACTTTGATGTTTCTTTTTCTTTGTTCTTTTTCCTTTTTTGTAACTGTGTAATGTGTGTTTGGACTATGTTTTCTTGTTTACAGATCGAAAAAGGTAGAAACTTTACGAACTGGTTCGTAAGAAAATAAAATACGATTTCTTACGCTTGCTTATGTGGCTTTCCTGATGACTGATTTCCCCTCCTCTAATATGCAAAGTTCTGTGTCCTTTTATTTGAAGCTTCAGTCTGATTAATCAACGTTTGTGGTGGATGATGCACTCGCTGCTGCCATGGCTAATTTTTGACATACTTCAGCCAAACTATACCTGTTGCTCTGCTTTTCAAATCGTTTCCTTCTGATTTTTTTTTAATATTTTAAAACATTTTAGTGGCTTTTTTTGTGTCATCGTCATGCTTCTTGAGAAAATTTTAGTATTCCATTATCCACGCATTCAACCACCAGAAATATCCTAAAATCAAATATATTGTGCTCACTTAAAAGGGGTAATCATCAGCATGTTTATGCTTTAATAGATATACAAGGTTGTGGAGCTTGCCTTGCCCTACTATCTACATAATAAGGCTTACTTTTCTTTGGTCTTTAAGTGCATCTGAAAATATACTACATTGCTTAATTTGGTTGTGTTTTGCATCTGGTGTATTTATAATTTCTTAGCCATATTTCAAATAGCATATGCAATGAAGTTATGATTACTGGGTTTTACTACAATATATCTCATGCCTCAACATCCAAAGCTTTTAAGGTTTGAACTTAAAATTTGCTCATATGTTTTTCTCTTGGTTCAATTCCTTAAATTTAACAGAAATGGTGAGCAGATAATCAAATATTAACTGTTTGTCAGAACGGACCGGCTAGAAAATAAATTTGAAAACAGGAACGCAAAGGATGATTAAAGGTAGGACCTTAAGAGAACCTGTCTCTTACAACCCTAGTCATAAAGACACCATAAGGAAGATCGGTCCTTGATATAGTTGGAGTAAGTACGAGAATACAAGCATGCAAGCAAAGCTCACACAAGAGAAATAAAATTCTCAAAGAACAAAGTTCTTATTCATATCATTATCATCTTCTGAATTGTCCAGTAAAAAAACGCAGCCTTCATATATAGGCAACAAAAGAACACTTTATAACTCTAAACCTAGTCATAAATGCAATAAATGGTGCCTTAATGATAATTGATTGCCTTGATTGGCACCATTCAAGCCTAAAAGTATGAGGAAATTACTTACTCTTTAAGACTAAGTCAATTACCTAAAAATAGAAAACTAAATCAAAGAACAATCTTTGACCAAAATGCCTTATTTAATGCAAATAAAATAGAAAACTAATCAAATCAGATTTGATGCATAATGATGTCTTCTAGATGCTTCTTGAGTTGTCTTGGACATCACTTATAATCCTCCACCAAGGCCACATGCTTGTCACATGGTATTTAAAGTAAATTCTTTAATCTGGACTGCACATGGGCCTTGTACATCATCATGTTGGGCTTATTGCTTTATTTTATCCCAATTTCATAGATCTTCATGCTTTGCCACGTGCTCAAGCTTCTAGGTGTTGTAAAAGCATGCATATGGGCCTGAATAAGCATGATTATGGCCTCATTTGCACCCTCAATATATATACTAACATTATGAGCCATTAATGAAGCAAATTGAAGCCTAAATATTTACTCCAACCTCTCGAACAACTCACTCTTTTCTAGGCTTATAGTAATTAGGCCCTTGATGTCATGATAAGGATCTTGGGTTTGCATAGAATCTTCTTGTATGATATAAACAACATTTTGTTCATTAGATGTGCCACCTATGACGTGTTTGCCATGGATGATGTCACCTTGGTTACCAACTTAGATGCCTTTTTTTACATCATATAAGATGTCACTTGTACCTCTATCACTGTTATTGTGGATCTCTCTCTTTCCAGGAATGAGGAAGGATTATTTTATGATGTAAGCTCAATTGCCAAAGAACTGTTGTTCAATTTTGCATTATTCAAGCTGTGTGCGAGTATAATTAACTTCTAAAATATTTTGAATCAGGAACTCTATCACTATATTGCAACAGAAGTTGCAAAATTTGTTGCCAATGGAGGTCAAGATTTTCAAGTTCCTCATTCCCTGTAATGCAAACATCAATTACTTCTGGAAACCTAAACAAAAGATTCTCCATAGGTGATGCCGTTCATTCTTTTTTTTTCCCTTTTTTTTTTCATATTCCATCTCCTTGATTGTGATGTGTGTTAGAAAGCTTTTCAAGTAAATTAATCTTGCAAGACCTGGATATTTCAACTGGAAAAAAATATTTGCATTTACATAGAACAATAAGCATGGCATCTCCCATACAGTTATCTGTTTCTATTATTGTAATATTGAGAGTATAAATTAGTAATATATTAACATATATGATTTTAATTCATAATTTTATTACATTTGCTGTCAGAATTTTTCTTGTCTGAAAAAATTCACTAGGTAATTGGTGAAGCATGTTGAGTTGCTTTCTTCAATAACTAAATGAGTGTTTAACCACTATATGTGGGTTAAAAGTTTTTTTTTGTAAATCGAGATAAAACTTCACTCTTATATTTATTTTTTCGTAAATCGTAAAAGCTATTCTTCAAAAGTTAATCCAAACATACTTTTTTTTACGATTTACGAGGTAACTATATAAGAAGAATTTTATCTCGATTTATAAAAAATGGCTTTTAAAACTATTGTTTCAGTGTTTGACAAATACTCACTAGACACCGTTAGTTGATTACATCAATGATTTAAATAAACTGAAGTAGCAACAAATTGCCATGGCAGTCAATTTGGGTTTCGAGGTTGTAGGCGGGATTTTCGCTGCTATGTTTGTTGCTCTACTTTTCAAATCATTTTTTTCAAATTTTTTATGGTTTTGAGTGTTTATACGAGCATCTCACGTAATAAGAATTTTAATAGCAGAGGTATAATTAAGGCCGCCTGATGCTTTTTTTTTTTTAAATCTTAATTACTGTAACTTGACCTAATCACATGTTGCTACCCTTTGCTCAAGGTTTTTAAAAGAGGGTATCAAGGGGTCTTGATCTGCATTTTTAGAGTTAAAGAAAAAAAGAGTGGCTGCAACGACTTTTTTCTTTTTTGTCCATTTCACTAAATACATTATTTTATTATTGCCGAAGATCTCAATCTATTTTCAAGCTGTTGTCTGTTCTTAATCTGCATTTGATCTGTAAATTCCACTTCTTTGCTTGACCTTCCTTATAGTTTGACACAGCTTGATCTGTTCTGTCCTTTACAGGAGTTTCAGGTCCTCTCCTGTTAGTGTTTTCTCAGTGTCCTAATCTGGTCATTAATCTCAGGTTCTGTCCCTGAAAATTTGATACAATCCTTTGTTGGTTCTTGATCTTTATTTTATATTTGAATGAATGACTGAGTTCAGAATTTTTTTTTTAAAAAAAACATTGGGTAAAGAGTTTAAATTTTATATTAAATGATCGACTTTTGCATCATTACTGCCGGTAAGCCCTGTTATTGTTGGCGGGAAAAAAGTACTGCATTAATTTATGCGCTTAAGTACTGCATAATTGCAGGCATTCATCCTAAAACAATTACGATATGAAAACTAGTTCCTTTACTTGATGATTTAAAAGAATTCCATAGACTCAATTATGTTTGGGTTAATAGTTATAAATTTGTCCCATGAATATTTATATTTTTTAAATAAATATATATAAGTACAGAACTCAGCCTATACTCGCCACCTTTCACCTTATAATTGTTTTTTTTCCCTGAAACGAATGTCTTTATTTGATGATTAAAAAGAACTATTTGAACTAAATTACATTGGGTCAAAAGTTATGAATTTGTAGCCGCAATATTTTTCTTTTTTAAGTAGCATCACACTCAAAAAAGCCATAAGCGATTGGTTTTATTTTTTTCACTTTTTTGGACAGGCTACTTGAAGCCCACGTTTGGATTGGGCAAGTCTTGGTTTAGCTTCAGCAGGGACTTAGTGTGAAAATATTGGTGGAGTTATTTTGTTAACATCTTGTCATTTGATAGGGACTTAGTGTGAAAATATTGGTGGAGTTATTTTGTTAACATCTTGTCATTTGATGGGCTTAACATCCCAGCCCATGGTATTGATAATTGGTGCAGTCCTTCAAGAAGACTTGATGATAGGGAGATTCAAATAACTATAGCTTTTGGCCTATGGTTTGGGAATATTGTTCGAGAACGCTTGTATGAATTTAGTTTAACTAGGTTGAATCTAATCCATACTTCCTAGATTCGTGACGTATCATTATCTCCCTCTTAGACTTGAGAAGTACCGTCCACATCTTGTTATTTGATGGGCTTAACATCCCAACCCATGGCACTGATAATTAGTGCAATCTCTCAAGATAGGATGGTGCAGTCCCACGAGAAGGCTTAATGAAAGGAATATTCAAACGACCATAGCTTTTAGCATTGTGTTTGATGCTAAGACTTTGGATTTCACCTAGTTGAACTCGATCCACACTTTTTAGATTGAAGGTGCAACATCATCTAGACTTGAGACGTATCATTCTCCCCCTCTTACATTGCTTTCCCTCGAGAAGGCTTAATGACAGGAAAATTCAAACAACCATAGCTTTTAGCATTGTGTTTAATGCTGAGGGGGACTTTGGATTTCACCTAGTTGAACTTGATCTACACTTTCTAAACTCAAGATGTAGCATCATCTAGACTCGAGACGTATCATTGTTCCCAGAAAGATGGTGTAGTCCCTCTTACATTGCCTTCCCTCGAGAAGGATGGTGTAGTCCCTCAGAAGGTATAATGAAAGGAATATTCAAACAACCATAGCTTTTAGCATTGTGTTTGATGCTACGACTTTGGATTTCACCTAGTTAAAGTTGATCCACCCTTTCTAAACTCAAGACATAGCATCACCTAGACTTAAGACGTATCATTCTCCCCATCTTACATTGCCTTCTCTCGAGAAGGCTTAATGACTGGATTGATGATACTAAGACTTAGGATTTCACCTAGTTGAACCTGATCCATACTTCCTAGACTCAAGACCTATCATTCTCTCCCTTGTTAAATATGATTTTTCCCTTCCTCAAGAAGGCTTAACAAAAGGAATCTTCAAATGACCATAGCTTAAAGCGTTGTGTTTGATGCTAACACTTGATCTACACTTTCTAGACCTAAGAGGTATCATTCTCTCCCTGGTTGAACTTGATCTACACTTCTTAGACTCAAGACATTCTTTTAGTTATGCAAGTAACAACCCTGCTTAACTCTCTATGTCCTCTCGAAGATAGTCTTGAATGACCTCTATCGGTTCACTAAATAAACTAAAAGACATTTTCCATATTCAATGCCTCCTTTTTCCAATGTATCAGCGGTAATAACCCTGCTTAACTCTCTATGTCCTCTCAAAGACAGTCTTAAATTACCTCTATCGGTTTACTAAATAAACAAAAAAGACAGTTTCTATATTCAATGCCTCCTTTTCCAATGTATTAGCGGTATGATTCCCCTCTTTGCTACACCACTCTAAGTTTACCATCCGATCACGATGCAAATACTTTTAGATCTCTGAAAGCAATTGTGTATCTAGATGATCATCCGAACAGCTGTTGGAGATGTTCTCAATAATTTCCCAGCAGTCAGTCTCTATTGTAACCATCCTCCACCAACGCTCCCAAGCTCGCTTTAGTCCCCAAACCAAGGGGGTGAGTCTCCTTATAAATCCTGAGACTCAATCTTGGATAGCTATAGATCTTGCCATGTCAAGTGTGACACCTCATAAATGAGTATAAGTGACTAGTGAAATCCATTGTGGAACCAGGATTTGAACCCAGACTACCCAACTATCACAATAGTTCATTAAACTCTCAAACTCAACTAAGGACTTGAACCTAGGTTGAGATGAGTTTTTCAAAAGGTAGAATACTTAAAACGTATTCCCACAAGATTCACTACGTTGTTAATACATCATCGGCTCTTAATTCCACTATATTAGAGTATATGCAAGCAAATCACTTTCCTTTATACTGGAATTATTCACTACGTTGCTAATACATCACCGGCTCTTAATTCCACTATATTAGAGTATATGCAAGAGAATCACTTTCCTTTATATTGGAATTAGAGCTATTCTCTTCATTTCATTAGAGCGGTTTGGTTCTCTGCTTAAACTACATTCATTTATATAGATACATCCATATACATACATATACATACACATATACACAAAGCCAACTTATCAAATCATTTACACCAAACACAAGGTAGTGCCTTGCTCTATGTTCTTCACTTCAACTTCATATTTCCTCCATGCATTCTCCTGCATCTTCACCTGTCTAAATGGTTGGTTGGAAGGAGTGAGATTTGAGAGAATCTCAGTAGCAAACATTACCACTATGCATGCCAGATATATATGAATGCATGACATGCTTGCCTACACTATTTCATGCCAACATAATGACATGTTGCATGCTCGATGTTATGACATATATATGGCCATTGCACAAATATAATAGAGCTTCAACAAATCATACATGTTCTACACAAATAAGCAAAGCAGTCACATATTCAATGCAAGACATACATATCACATACATGTAGAAAATGTAAGTTCACTACCTCTTGAACTTTATGTCCTTTTCTTCTTGTCCTTTGATCTTCCAACGTCACTTTATGGCCCTAGATAAGTAATGACATCATTAGGGTCATGAAAAGTAAATGCCCAATGGCCACATTAGCCCTAAGGCTTATTTTCACCCTTGAAGTTCATATTAATTACATTTGTGCCATTAAGTCTTAAATTCATATAAGACATAAAGCTGACAGATTTTTTACTTAACTTTGAAAAATCATAATTAATTCTATAGAACTTTAATTGAGGTGGTTCAAAGCTCTATTTGATTCTCTTTAAGTATACTTTCAAGAAAAAAATATCATTTTTCTGGAAAATACCAACAAAAAATCCCCAAAAATTTTCCAAACATCAATTGTTTAAGATTTTGTTTCAGAAACAAGGCCAAACTTTAAAAATTCACCATTAATTCTAGGAAACTCCAAATTGAGTGGTTATAAATTATATGGAAAGGTATTTCAGTATAATTTCACATAAAAATAGTCAATTTTGGCCAACACAATCACAAATTTCCCAGAATTTCGAAAACAATCACTGTTCTAGATTTATTTCCAGAAAACAGGGTCAAACTTCAAAAAATCATATATCCCAACATACTACCTATCCAATTAAAGCTCTATGTCTCTTCTTTAATTATAGAAAGTTTCAGAATTTTTGGATAATGTTTGACCCCTCAAATATCATGCACAAGAACACTGTTACAGACAGGGCAGATTATTAACATGAATTCCCAAACTTCATAAATTTCAAAATTCATATACAAGCTGTTAGCCGTCTAGCTTAACCGCAAGTGCACGGATCGTCACAAGTAGTATAATTATCACACTTATGTTCTTAATTAGATTGAGTGAAAGTAATTTAAAAGAAATTTTATATTTAAGAATTAATTGATTAAAAGAGAATTTATTCAAGAACTTCAAGACGGAGGAACCTATGACTACTTATCCCTATTGTACTTCATAAGACTAACTCTTTAAATTGATAATGAAAACATGTGCTTGTCAGATGTTCAAATTAATTGATAAAGCTTTCTCAAGTCAAAACCAATTTTATATTTTCAATTAACATGTGCAATCTCTTGTCTTAGTTAACAAAAATATTCATTAAGCTCTAACTTCAACTAGACAATGCTAGGCTAATAGATATATATCTATTCTATTAGCAAACCATCCATTTAACCCCTAAACTTCAAGTCTAACACGATTTTACCTAAATTCTACAATTAAATTAGCTTTCTTAAGCATCACTCAATTGAACCCAACAATCAAAGTGGTGGCCAATCACCCAGAAGCATTAAGCACAAGATAAAATAAACACATAAATTTTATTAATCAATAAAATAAATAAAAAAGTCTTAATCCATCTACTAGTTCAAAGCAATCCTATAATATGAAATTTAGCTACTCATAGACAAAATCAAACAAAAACCAGAGATGATAATTCGGTTCATAACAAAAGCCAGGTAAAAGAGAAAAGAAAATGAAAGAACCAAGATTAAAGTTTCAAATCTCTTTGAATCTTCAAGCTTCAGCTCTCTAATTGCTCAATCTTCTATCTCTAGCCCTCAGCTCTGATGCTCCCCTTGTTCTCTGTATTCAAGTGCTTCTCCTCCTCTTTCCTGAAGAAGCTTAACCCCTATGCATAGGTTAGGTTCCTAGATCCTCATGCAATATCTTTCTAACAAAATAAAATCAAACAAAAAGATAAAAAGATAAAAAATAGATAATAATAATAATAAAGAAAGATAATAATAATAATAATAAATGAAATATCTTTTCCTTTTTATCTTAAATTATTATATTTATTATTAATATCATTATTTTTATCTTTAATATCAAAATCATTATTTTTATCTTAAAATTTGATATTTATAATGAAATCTCTCTAAATTGATATCTTATCAAAATCTCACTCAAATCCCTTTAATTTAACCTAGATGAATCCCAAAAATATTAAAATATATATTAAGATTATCAAAAAATAGGGAGTCATCACAAGCATCCAAAAATCATGAACACTTGCCTACACAATTTTGCCTCCTAAAGCCAATGGAAGCATCAAAATCATCAAATTCTAACTCCTCTTCCACGACAACACATAACAGAAAAATCAAAGTTCTCGGGAAGAGTTTGTCGGTTTCTTATTTTATTTGGCTTAATCACTTCCTTTCTACTTCTAATCAAATGATTAGCTATTTAGACATCTATAATGATAATCCAAAACCGTAGAAATGAAGCTCGCGATGAGTAGAAGAAGTTTCCTGAAGGGCACTTTGAGAGAGGACGCCGATTCGGCAGTGTTTCGGCGGACTAAAGTTTCTCTCTCTTCCTCACTCCATTTTTCTGATCAGCTTTCCTCTCTCTCTTGTTTATGATTTTGCACGCTGGAAAATGAGGAAGAAGATGATGAAATAATGGTTAAATGCAATTAACCAATCAATTTTCCAAGTGTCAAGCTCCCATTGGTCCAAAATGGTCCAAAATTCCAATTTTCGCATATAATGCTTGATTTGGCAGAATTTTCATTAAATTTTGAAAATTCATATCTAATTGTATAAATGTCAAATTGGAGTGATTCCAAAGGCTATACGACCCTTATTGAGTTTAGTTGTAAGGAAAAATATAACCTTTTGGCCAATTAGAAGCTTAATCTTCTCAGAATTTTAATCTTTGGACGCTGCCCCAGAAAATAGTTAATTTCTGCGTTCCACTTTATTATATTGTGTGTGACTTCTAATAGCTTTGTTTTGTTATTCCCCGAGCTCTTTAATATCCCCAAGGATATAAATAAATTTTAAGGAATTTAAACATGCCTCATAGGACATTTGCTAAATCAAGGCTTAACAGTCCACTTGATCCAGGCTTAATCTCAAGCATTTTGCCCAAAATTTGGGATATTACATTAAGGTCATTTATTGGCATTTCTTAGCCATAAAAACCACACTAGGACCTAAATCTGTAGATACCTAGACTAAACCACATTATTCATAAAGAAACTTGATTCCAAGGATCACTCAGATTCCTTTTTGATGCACAGGATCCTCTATGAGCATAGCAGAATCTTTGAAGAGACAAAAGAAAAAATATTGAGAGATTAGACTTTCATAAGGATATAAGTTTGGAATGAACTCATATTGAAAACACTCTTTGCGCATATATGAGCAACTTTGATTACAACCTTCGATGCTCTTTGATAAGTAAAATATTTGTATATTTATTTTCCCTTATATAATAATTTTGTGGACGATATTTGAGCTTAATATAATGAATTTAGGTGTAATGGATAAGTAAAAAAAATAATGATTTTCTTTTGACATGCCGTGCAACACCATATTAAGAAGATATTGAAAAGACATTTAAAGGGATGACACTGTAGCATATACGGCCTGTAGCAGGCGGTGCGGAAGTGTATTGGTGTAGAAGTGTGTTTTCACTGCAGCAATACGTTTTCACTGTAGCAACGATGTTAGTACTGTAGATGACGGTTTGTACTGTGTATGATACTGTTGATGACGTCGTTTGAACTGTAGCAATCCGAAAATGAAGTCTATAAATAGAGCTTCTTGGCATCCTAAAATGGGAAGGAAGAGAGAGAGAGAGAATTTCAAGTTAGATAGAGAGTATTTATCTCAGAATTTACTTTTTGCATTTTATTACTTTTTGCATGCCTCCTACATGGATGATTTTACCTCCTATATGGAAAGCCTAGGCAGTCTTCCTTTGTGGATGGTATAGGTTGCCACCTACATGGAAGGTTTTACCTCCTATATGGTAGGTTAGATTTTCCATTTTCATGCATCTTATAGTTGTATTTTTATGTTTTGTAATTAATTTTTTATGCAATATTTTATGATGTTTTTAATTTATTTTTTGGTTTTGTTTTTAATTTCATCATGAGCTAATTTCCTTTTCCTAGAGTGATGTCGTAGTTTAATAATGACGGATTGAATCTTAACTTATTAACTCTAGTTTTAATTTTTTCTTAATGATTGTGTTTTAATTATTGTTTTTAATGCTTTCAATTGATTGACCACCTTTTAGATGATTTTAATATGCATGTTGAGACCGGAAAGAGATGCATGTGTGTGGATCCTATAATTAAAACCATAATTTGCATATGAAATAAGAATATATTCATATGGGTTGTGTAGTCTTAATAAGTTCCATAAATCGTAATGTATGATTAATTGTTTAAATTCATATAGGAATATATTGGGTTAACAATTAATTATAGAATTACTTGATCTTGGAAGAGGCTAGTAATTAAATTAGGGATACTCGACTATCAATCATGTGGAATAAATTGGACTAGAATAGATAAGTGATTCAATTTGGAATTTGCTAAGTGAAATCTAATCCCTAGGGCTTTTTCTCATATTTGTCTTCATATCACTTGTATTCATATTTCATCATTTTATTTTGCAATTTCAGTCACAACTAATTGACCGACTAAATAGTACTAAGATTACCAATTTTGGTATTTAGTGATTAATCCTCGTGGGAACGATACTCTACTCACTTCTATATTACTTGTTTACAACAGTGTACACTTACACTTTCTAAATACACCATCCTACACTCGTAACACCTTTCTAAAGACTAGGAGTATCCTTATAAAGAAACTTATACATACTACACGACAATCCTACATTATTGCATGACAACTCAAAAGCAGAAATGTATAATCAGGCCATGTGACATGTGATGAGGGAATCTTGCCAGCTTACCATCCTGATTTGCATATGAGTTCATGATCATCATCAGGTGATGGGTTAGAGTAGTCCTCATTATAACATGTGTCATATGTGGGTCTCTCTTCATCTTCATCCATTAAAGGTGCCGACACTTCTTGTAAATAGTGTCTTGGGTACTTTGAGTATAGGTCTTGGGTAAAAAGGCCTCCTAAGACCTATAGACATGAGTTCATGATCAACAATGTCCTATGACACATGTTATGATGAGGACTACTTTAACCTATAACTTGATGATGATCATAAACCCATAGCAAATCAGAATGGTGAGTTGGTAAGATTCCCTCGTCTCTAACCTATAACCTGATGATGATCATAAACCCATATGCAAATAAGGATGGTGAGCTGGCAAGATTCCCTCATCACATGGACTGTGGCCACTTGTTTACTCTGTTGTATAAAGCCGTATTTGCTTTTTGTTAGTGTGCTTTTACTTTTATCATATGGCCTGATGTACATTTCTGCTTTTGAGTTGTCATGCAATAATGTATGATTGTCATGTAGTATGTCTAAGTTTCTTTATAAGGATGCTCTTAGTCTTCAGAAGGGTAACGAAGGTTATAATCAACGTTGTATTCTCTTATTGCAAAGTGTAATAGCCTAACCACGTAGATATTGTTCGCTTTGGTGGCTAGCTAGTTAGCCCCCACCTTCACGATTTTGTTTCTCGGGAGTCTCAATCTCTTTTATCCAAAAAAATGCATCCACAGGGGAGAGGTATCCACACCCTTATATAGCATGCTTTGTTCCCCTCATCAGCTGATGTAGGGCTCTCCACCGGAGCCCAGCGTCCTCGTTGGTAAATCAACCTGAGCCTGGCTCTGATACCAAAAATTAAACACCATAATTTTCAAACCTTTAGATGAGTTTGAATGCATAAAAACTTCAAACCTGAGACTAATGTTCATTTGAAAACAGTTGAAGTCCGTCCCGGCTTCAATACATGGTACGAACTTGTACTTGAGTGGGTTTTTGAAAACCTTTTAAAATACTTTAAGTGTGGTTTCAATACAGTTTGCAATTTCATTATAACTCATCAGTTCTTAGTTTCTTTTATTAAAATCAGATTGTTCTCAGTCAAAAACCTACGTAGTGGTGGTTATCTTATGGGCTCCCAGCGTTTGGTTGCCCGATTCTAAAATCATTTATTATGTAAAGGTACTAGTATGCGCATTAATGTACTAATATACGAGGTTAAAGCTATTGTATATTTAGTATTCGCATACTAAATTGTATATTTAGTATGCGCGTTAATGTACTAATGTATGGGGTTATAGCTATTGCAGCTGCTACTACTGCTTGTATTAGTCTTACTATAGTTACAAATACAAAATATACAATTCCCCAAAAATAGATAACCAACAGAAATATAAAATTTTCTGTCGTTCGCTTCACTCATCCGTGATTAGAACTTCTCGCCTTTACTGTAAATTAGTTGTTGGAAAGGGTGAGATTCATAGGAATCTCAGTAGTAACAGAAATCACTTATATGATATGTAAATTCCAAAGCACGTAAACAATCATCACATAAAACAATTATTCATAATATGCAGTAAATAAAGGACCTAACTGGCCTCTTACCACAGTGTTTGGCGATCTCGATCTGACAACCCAGGGCCTCTACCCCATACAAGGTGCACTCATGGGCTTTCTGCCTCAAGCCTACCTAGCTCAAGACGCCTAGGGTAACTTCCTATACAACTTGTATTCACGAGTCTTAACACCTAGGGACTAACTGTTTCGCATATATCCGGATGACAGGGAAATACATACAAAGAAATACATATGATGATATAAGAGAAAAGTTACTACCTGGTAGTTTTTCCAAGTGTTGTCCTTATTCCCAGTCTCTTGGGTGTCTTAGGCAAATATCAAACCCTACAAGTCTGAATTCACAAACGGACCAGTCATTACTTATCTCAATTCTTTGATAACTCAAGATATTTGAGTTGGTTATCTTTTGCATTAGAGCACTAGACCCTTGAAACTCAAACTTATTACAATTTACCCTAAATATCTTAATTTCGCAAGTCAAGCTTGTGCTGTCAGAAATTTCACCTAACTTTGAAAATTCATAACTTTGTCTAGGAATCTCCAATTGAGGTGGTTCAAAGTCCTATGTAACCCTCCTTAAATCTATTTCTTAAAAAAAATTTCTTCTACTTCCAATTATATACACATAATTCCAGAGTCCTCAATCAATCCTTACTGCCACAGAAATCATTCCATATTTAATGCTTAACAAAACAAGTCATATCTCACAATATACTAATCCAAATGGCACACATTATATATCAAATTAAAGCTTAGGATGTCTACTATTATTCTGGAAAATTTCATGACAATTGGATAAAATTTAACCTTCCAAAAACATGTCACAAGCAATCTATCCCATAGAAAATTTAATCAGACAACGCTATGCTTAAGTTTCAATTTTAAGATTTTCATTTCAATGGTCCAAAATTTATAACCATACCTTAAACCCATACATTTTTTTAATGGAGAATCCATATTTAACCTCAAATTTATCAAAATCAAATTCTTTTTTAGAGTTCTTGGCCTGATCGAACCTTAACCCTAATTCAACACAAGTTGTTTTCTTACAATTTTAACCACAATAATCATCATATATCATCACTAAATCTTATTTAACATCATGTTCATGCTCTTATCATCATTAAAATCCTAATGCATTGTTTGTTACATGGCATTGAATTTTGATAGATTGAGATTGAGACTGGGACTGAGATTGATGCTTTAAAAATATGTTTGGTACAAAATAATAGTTGGAGGGAATAATTTTATTAATCTTATTTAATAAATAATCACTAATTATGAAAAGACCCGAATACTCATGCCCTAAATCCCAAACTCAGTCTATACTCTAACTTAGATGCAAACTCCGCCTTCACCGTTCATCGTAGATTATTTCTGGAATTTGACGTCCGTCACATATGGGTTTTGACTTTGACTGGTAGTATTATAATGTACTACTATTTTTCAGGATAAAGAGTTGAGATATTGATTTATCTATAATTATTTTCCAAGTTTGCATGAAGAGGTAATGAAATAATGTTGACGATCTTATTTCAAGGTTATATGAGAAATGTTTATAGTTATTGTACTGTATTTGTTTTCTTTCAAAATTTTAAGTTGTTCTTCAAAATGAAACTTTGCTTTCTCTTTTAAATGCCTTTTATTTTTCATGAGGAGTTTTTATTATAATAACTAAACTTTATAAATTTACTCATATTTTTTAGAATATCATGGGAAAAACAGATGTTGAAATTTTCACAGGATCTGGTGTTAAAGAGAGAAGTTCTAAAAAAAGGCTTGCCTGTATAAAAGGGAAATTACTTTCGAGACATAATTACTTAGTTCAAAGACATTCTTGATTTATGTTAAACATATCTTCAGCAAGACAGGGAAGACCTTAGGAATAAACTATTTGGGAATGGATGTCACATATCAGGTAATTGATTTTGCTAATAAGAAAATTAATTTTATGGGCAAACTACAGGTGAGAAAAAGGGAAAGGTAAAAGGCCTGCATAAAAGGGAAATTACTTTCGAGACATAATTATTTAGTTCAAAGACATTCTTGATTTATGTTGAACATGTCTTCAGCAAGACATGGGAGACCTTAGGAATAAACTATATGGGAATGGATGTCACAGATTAGGTAAGTGATTTTCCTAAGAAGAAAATTAATTTTATGGGCAAACTATAGGTGAGAAAAAGGGAAAGGTTGATGAAGATCCGAGAAGAAATTGCGGTTCAAAAAGTGAAGGAGATTATGTCGTTGGCGAGGAAAAAAAGAGAGAGTGACTATGTGAGAGAGTTGGATTATAGGTTAAAATCAAAGGGTTATTTTTATTCGAAAAATATTTTAATCAAGGATATTTTTGTCTCTACAATTTTGCATTCCAGAGATTGAAAACACAATACCAAGGGGGAGGTAGCTTTGCAGCAATCCCACTTTCGTAGTACTCCCAATCCTTGGTTATTTGTATCCCCTCATACCAAACGATATATTCTTACCCAAATCCTGATCAAATCACAGTCCCTACCCCCCAATGCTTCGTATCAAATAAGGCATAAGGTTACATTTTCCATAAAACAGGGCAACACCATAATTTCTTAAAAACCTAACTAAATCTCAATATACTAAGCTCAAATCATAACTTAAGTTCAAGATACTAAGCACAATTTCTTTCACTTGCTATGGCTCTTTCTTAGTTCCTCTAGCTTCAACACCTTGACAACTCAAAATACCTCTTCTTGAGAAATAAAAACTATAGAAATGTTGCTTTTAGTGAGAGAAACAATGTTTATGGAGAAACTTTAGCCTAGAAATGGAGTTTGGATGGTGAAAATGGCTCTAGAACACTCACCTTCTCTCCTCTTTGATTTTCTCTCTATTTTTCTACTATTTTTCATGACTTGGCCGAATTATATGGAGCTAAGGAGTGTTAGAATTTCAAAGTCACGTGTATATGAGTGCATGCCTAAAAGATTGCCACGTGTCCCACAAATTATTTCTTCCTTTTTCTTTTGAAATCTTGGACGATTTTTAAATGTATCAAAAGGAATATATTAACTAATTTTCTCTATATCCATCTTGATATGTTAGGCCGACTTTCTCTTCAAAAGTTTGAGGAATTGTGTTGTGAATAATTGTTTAAGTATGTGTGGTGTAGTGTGGGGTAGGTGTATGTGTGTGATGTGGAAGAATGCTTTAATTAAACGTACAAGTGTGAGTGTTGTGTTGGATGAATATTTGCACTCCCTTTCCTGTTTATCTTGACCCATTTGCATGAGTGAGGGGAGTAAAAATGAGCTTAGGTGTCACCTCTTCATAGCTCCATACAAAAAGAAAGATAAGCAATTAATTGTGGGGTGTATGTGTCATGTTAGGTCATGTCTACTCTTTCCTTCTTTTCCTTTTTTTTATGGCAATCGGCCTTTAATTTTATTTCTCAATCCTATTTTTGAGATCAAATTCTGAATCCTATTTTTACCCTTGCATATGACAACATTAATTAAATTGTCATTATGTCTTCCACTGTAATTTTACGCCTTTTTCTATGTAGGGAGACATAATGACAATTTAATTAATATTATCATATGTAAGGGTAAAAATGAGATTTAGAATTTGATTTCAAGCATATGATTGAGAAATAAAATGAAGGCCAAGATTGCCATAAAAAAATAAAAGGAAAAGAGGGAAAGAGATAAAATGTGAAATGACAAGACAAATAAAATAAAACAAAGGGGAAGCTACGGATGGAAGAGGGGAAAGGAGCACCAAACCAGAGAGAAAGGAGGAGTGATATGCCTTCTTGAGTGTGGGGCTGTGTGGTGGCAAAGTGATTAGTGAGTGTATGCGGGCGATATGGAAGAAAAATTCAAAGAGAGAATAGTATAGTGCTTCCTTTTACAACTTGGGCTTCTCGCAAATTTGGGCTGTTAAAGAGTTTCATTTATTTTAGGGGTGAGGGGGCAAAAATACCCATGTAAATAACTTATATGTGCGCCTGGCACCATATAAAAACTTTGGGTACAAAAATATCCATGTACTTTTCTAAAGAGAGCAAAAATGTCTTCCTCATTAAATGCTACAAACGTCCGTCTTTTTTTTCGTGGGCCCCACTTATTGTCCAAATGTCATGATTATGAGGCTATCTATGCTTTGACTAGTCAGATCATTATCACCTCACCAACCCCTTCATCTTTTTCATTCGATCTGGCTGAGTTTTCCCCCCCTTTTCTATGCATGCTTGATTTTCTTCAGGGAAAAGTGATAGCATATGGCAATGAAAATCAATATACCAGATTTAGAGATACTTAAAATTTGCTCTTACAAAGACTTAGAACACAAAGCAACGGAGTTCATGTTGTTCTTCGTCGCCCCTTCCATGGCGCTCCTTCTCTTGCTTCGCCTCCAGCTTCGCCATGCCACCTCTCCTGCTTATTTTATGTCACAATTTCAACCTCATCACTTCTGTATCCGATAATCTGATATTGGCAACTTGAGTGTGGCCTCTTTCTCTAACGTCGCTTTTGCCCATATTGCCATGGGCACCGCCTGTGACCTCGTCGGTCTTCACCTTGCCTACGCCTCGCTCATCTTCCTCATAACCCTTGTTGTCTTTTTCACGGCCCCGGTTTGGCGAATGTATTTTCCTGGCCAACTAGAGGATTTATATAAGATTTTATGGCGATAAGGTTTGGGATGAGAGGAAGATTATGGACATTATATTGTGGTTGTGTCAAATGTTGGGAGGAATTTTCTACATAATGCTCGGGCTTGCAGGGTCTTTTGAGGCTTATATCATTGTTATGACATATGTGTTCATTCAAGCTAATTGAGGACTCACTTTTGGAGTCATACCATTTGTCTCAAGAGTAGAGGGAGTTGTGAAAAGATACAGCTTGAAAGAACAGAGGGAGAGGGGAGGTCTTGACTGCATTTGGACACATGGCACATTTGGTGTGACTTGGACAATTAGGTGGGGCCCATAAAAGTAAAAAGAGACGGACGTTTGTAGCATTTAACGGGGAAGGCATTTTTGCTCTCTTTAGAAAAGTGCATGGGTATTTTTGCACCCAAAGTTTTTATATGGTGACAGGCACACATATAAGATATTTACATAGGTATTTTTGCCCATTCACCCTTTATTTTAGTCATATTATATAAAATGATTTTTTCTTATACTTTTATTTTAAATGTAAGAGTATAGTAAACTTGATCAACCATAAATAATACTTAGATAATTTTATAAACTAATTCCAAACTTTCAAATTAATTAATTAGTTACTATGAAATTATTTAACCAACATTTCAATAACTCTATAATATCTAAATAATAACTCTTTCTAGTCATATTTTTTTTATTATAATATCACTTATCCTATTCTTAAATAATATATATTTAAAGCAATAACTCCTATAAGATATCTTAGTTGTTATTTGTTTCTCTCTCCCCCCCTATATTTTTCATAAATACTATTATATTTTTTCATGTAAACTAACTCCTAAGTTATATATAAAAAAAAGGATGTCACGATGTCAATATGTCAAAGAAATTGTAAATAATGTTGGATGAGTATATAATTATTTTGTTAGTGATTCAATATATTGAATTGATTTTGGATAGCATATTACTATTAGTTAAGCTTTTCATCCAAAAGGGGGTGAATTGGGTGATTATAAAAATTTTAAACTTCAACACAAACTAAATAAAGAGAGGAGAGTTGGAAGGATATCACCGAAGTGGGACACAAGAGATTTATACTGGTTTGGTCTAATCCCATTGACCTACATCCAGTCCCCAGAAGGCCTTTATGAGATTTCCACTATCTTTTCAAGATTCACCGGGATCTTTGTGCCTTAGTATAAGCTAGTTCTTCTTCAAAGAACTCTCGCTCGCCCTTACACTTTGTAATCAATGCTCACTCAATGTCCCACTACCTTAAATATCTCAGATGAAATAAATGCTTAAGTATTTTCACCCACAAAGGTAAATGAATAATCATTGAAGTATAAATCCACATAGAGAGCTTTGAGACTTAGCAAAATCAATGTAACAGTAAATGCACACAGTGTTAAGTTGGTTACTCTATCTTCAATGCTTTTCTATTTATAGTGTAAGAATGTTTGAAGATCGTTGCTCTTTGATTGTAGTCGTTAGAGTGTATGGTCTTGCTTTTATCCATTTATAATGTCACATTTTTCTTTGTGTCTTTGGATTTAACCTTTGAGAGCAGAGAGAATGTGAACTCTTCGGTGCATTTAATGCTCTGACACAAGTGCTTTTTCTAATATTGATTTCATCCATGATTAACCACCTACAATATGATTAAGTACTAGTATAAGTGTTAGACCAATTAGAAGTAATTAAAACAAGTTGAGAACATATTTTTGAATGAGTATCAAGATTTGCAATACGATGCTCTATATTTTGGAATTGCATCACTCAAGTAGTCACTCGAATGATCTTTACTTAGTTATTTTGAAAACAAAACAAATCACTGGATGGTTCACCATGGTAATACGGTAATGATGCATAAATATAAGATTACTTGAGTAGTTACTCGAGTGATCTTATATCTTTTAAAAGTATATCACTAGATACTTCACTATGGTGAGCTGGTGGTGATGGATATAACAGGATTACTTGAGTGATCTTGTTTCTTTTTCTCTTAGAAGAAACACATCACCAGATGTCATCATCGTGGTACAGTGGTAATGATGTTCTTTTTACATATCCTCAGTGATCTAGTCTTAGAAATTTTTTCAAGAATACTAAGCATTACTAGAGTCACTATGGTGTTATGCTAGTGATACACTTTTTCACACATTACTGAGTGGTTATTCGAGTGATCTTCTCTTAAGATATGTTTGGTTTGAGGGGAGGGGAGGATATATTACCTTATTTGGTTTGTCAGGAAGGGGATCCTTAATATAAAATAAAGTGAGGGAAGGGAATTTAATTCAAAATTTTCCCTCCCCTCTAACCAAACAAACCCTTAGAAAATTTTTAGAAGTCTAATCACTAGGATATATCACTTTGGTGTAGTGATAGTGATGAAAATTTATCACATCACTCAAGTGGTCACACGAGTGATCTTTTCTTTGAAAAACTGATCATTATAATGGATTACTGTGGTGAAGTAATGGTGATGAAATTTTTAACACATCATTCAAGTGGTCACTCTCTTTGAAATATTTTGAGAAAACTGATCACCATGAAGAAGCACTATGGTAAAGTGATAGTGATGACATTTTGAAACATTAATCGAGTGATCAAGTTTGAAATATTTTTCCAGAAAACTGATCACTAGATGATCCATAGAGTTGGTAAACGGGCCAACCCAAGCTCCACAGGCTTAGCCCAAATACAAACGGGCTGGCAAAATGCGAGCCCGTCTTTTTTAAAAAAATTACTTATTTTTTTTTAATTTTCACTCATTTTCTCTTTCATCCACTCACATCACTTATTTTCTTTTATGCATTTGTGCTAGGAAACTAATTTTATTCTTACTTTCCTTTTTTTTTCATCTACTCACATTACAAAAACATATAAACACATATTTTTTAAATTTAATAATAGTAAAATAAATAAATATAATATGATAAAAAAGTGTCAAATAAAAAATGAGGAAGTAGTTAAACATAACATCACTGAGAACTAAAAACACTGAGATTTGATTATCTGAAAAGTATAAGATTTTTTTTAATTATTAAATGGGCTAGCCCGTTTAACACTTAGGCTAAACGGGCTCAGCCTGTTAGCCCGGCCCAAATTATCAGTCATAATGATTCACTATGGTTGTTTGACAGTAATGTACTTTGTATCTCATCACTTGAGTGGTCACTCGAGTGATCTTTTATAAGATTGTTTTTCAGAAAATAGATCATTGTCTTGATCACTATGATGAAGTGGTAGTAATCAAGCGGTCACTATAATGATTATTGTTTTTCATTATTAGTGATCACTGTGGTGATGAGTTAAATTTTTAAAGAACCGCTTCATCAATATTTCATAAATGAGTTCACAAGATTTTGTTACATCACTCGAGTGGTCACTATAGTGATAATTGCTTACTAGCGAGCACTGTGGTGGTGATGTTTTTTCCTAGTAAAAATGTTTTTAGCTACATTACCTTTTCCAAAACATATGATCTAACAACTATGATGAGAATTTAAATTATTTTTTTAATTTTTTTATTCTTCACCGGTCTGGCCCTTGGGCTAACTCTGATCTAGCCGGCTAACCATTGACCCAATACCTCAACTGGTTTAATGGCCGATTCTAATTTAATAACCTTAATTTTTCCTCCTATTTGGGTTAAACATTTTCTTAATATCCCAACCGGTTCAATGACCGTTTCGAGTTTAATAACTTTAACTTTTCCTCCTGTTTGGGCTAAACCTTTTTCTTATTAGTTTTTTGCTTGCCAACTACTTCAACAGTAGAAGTGAATTTGAAGATGAATTTTTAAGACAAATATATAAATCGACCAGAGTTATTTCTTCCCCTGCAATTCATTTGTGCATTTGTAATCTCGTATATTAAAATTAATAAGATAGGTTGAGATTAATCAAATAATGTTTTTAAAAAGTATTAGATGAATTTATCAAAAATAAAGATTGTAAAATATTTTATGATTCAAGAAATTTCTTAAAAAATAAATTATTGCATGTGTACCTTTTGTTATGAGAGGGGGAAAAAGAAAAATAATATAAGATCGTGTGTATCAGCAGTTATTAGCTTATTAGAAGCGAATCAAACAGCAATAACAATCCTACCCAACATTTACTACCTGTTGTTGGTAAGATGAACTTCCATTTTACTTTATTAAGTTCTCTTTTTAATATTTTTTTTATAAATAATAACTATTAAAATCACATGACTTAAAATATTAGTTATAAATAATCATATCTTTATTTAAAAAGAGTGTGTATGAGGGATGTTGTTTGAAAATTTATTGGAGAGAGATAATGATTGACATATATTTAATGAGGATAAAAAAAAATTAGTCTAAAATTTTAAACAAAGTGGATTTATTCTTTATATTAAGAATCAACCTTATAAAAAAATGTTCCTTATAAAAATAATGAGAGAAGTGTAGGGTATACCTTTCAAACCATAAATGATTCTAGTAGTCTTGCTTCGGTTAAAACCTTTATTTGAATTTTATGATTAAACATAACATATGACATATCCATGAATTTCACTCATTTTTTATATAATGGTGGCCCATCAAATGAGATTGTTGACATTAGATCGTTGATTTTCTTTAATTGAGGTATAGAAATAATCCACTCAAATAGAGAAGCGCTAAAATGTGCAGATATTTTGGCTAAAATGGCATAGAATACAAACACTGAACTGAATTTAATATAATTTCCACATGCTGGTTGTTGGAATCAAATGTTAACTAACCTAAATTAAGATTGATTGTTGTTGTATCATTCCTTTTGGTTTGTAGTGACAAAACTCAAGAGTTAACTCTGATCTTAATAAAAAAAAATGGAAAATACAGCTCTATCCCTTCACTTCCTTTCATCCAACCAAACATTGATTTGCTTTTAGTGTCTCAAAAACACCCAACACTAAAAATACCAGGCAACCCGGGTAATAAGGAAAGAGAGAGAGATATATAGTACTCGCCACGCTGGTAAAGTAATAATTTCCAGTTAAGGCAAGCAGCTTTCATTAACTCAGCAGTCAGTGTTGGAAAATTGGAGCCAACCAGGTGCTTCATATTACAACCTCACCAAATTAAAAAGAGCACATCGTTGGTGAATTACTCCCTCTTGTGTTACCCGTGTCTGTTCGAACATGTGACATGTAACAAAGGAACACAACTCCTCTCAATTAACATAATACCCAAACATCGACTGAATTACTCCCTCCATTAGAGTACTATGTACTTTCTGAATTTTATTTATAGACGTTTTTAATATTAAAATCTAAAATTTTATTAATTCTGGATAACTTTCCAACTCTATATCTATTTAATAGTATATAATAACACAAAAAATAAAGTGAACACAGTAATAAATGAAGAGTTAAATTTTACATTCATTTTAAAAATTTAATGAGATGCCTTATAAAAAAGACAAAAAATAAATAAATAAAGCTTCTCTTTTTCTACCATATAAATAGAACTAGATGAATAAGTCACTTCTAGAAAAATAATTTGATTTATAATATAAGTTATTTGAAGAGTAATTAATGTTTATTTGTTAATTTTATTTATGTAGTTAATGCTTAAATGTAACATCTTGTATGTTTTATCTCATTTGAAACCTAATTTAATATAGGTAAAATTGAAAAAAAAAATTAAGACATATTTAATAAGTTAATTATTATTTTTTTTAATTCTAATAAATTAGTTAAAATACCTTATATTATAAATAAAAGAGAGTATGAAAAATAAAATAGAGATACCCAACAATAAAACAGCAGAAACACCTAACATGACGTGTATCGATTAATTAATATCACCTTCCAACTAAAAGCTCATAGACTCTTGTTAGAAGCCCATCCCTTGCCTTTACTGCAACTAGCTTCCATCTACATGTTTCCATGAAAATCAACGGTAAGTTGGTAACTTCACGTTAACTTGCATCAAAATATTACTACTACACTTTAAAAATTAATGTATAATTCATGTTAAGAACTGAATTTTTTAAAAAAATCAACTAACTTGAAGATTAGACCCGATCAGTTATTCTAAGTTTAAATTGGCCAAATATTCAACACAACTCCTCATGCATGCATTCTTAAAAAAGAAAGCACAAAACCTCCAACAACAAAAAAAAAGAGAGAGAGAGAACAAAAATAATAGCACCTTTAATTAAATCTAAAAGGCACTTGTTGGATGAAGGATCTTTTTAAAGGTCATGATTAAATTTGACGAACATGAGAAACGGCGTCGCATTTATCATCTTCGAATGCTTTCCTCATACAGACACATCCCAAAAAGATTTTCAACATTTCAACTGGTAGTCAAAAAAGCTGCATATTCCCTCTCTCCTCCTTTCTCTATCTGTCCCAATCTCCTTCAACTTCTCTGCTTTATTATGAGCTCCGAATCACTCTTTCACAACATAAACGTGAGCCCCATTTCGTTCATCATGAACTTTATCTTTCTCACTGCTTCGATCTTTCTCCTTTATTCATCATCGCTTTGTGTTTCCATCGACGACGACGTCGTTTGCCTCCAAGGTGTGAAGAGCTCATTTTCCGACCCAAATGGAAAACTCAGCTCCTGGAGCTTCACCAACACTTCTGTGTCCTCAATCTGCCAGCTCGTCGGAGTTTCTTGCTGGAACGAGAAGGAGACTCGCATCATCAGCCTCCAGCTCCGTGACATGCAGCTCGCCGGAAAACTCCCCGAGTCGCTCAAGTATTGCCGGAGCCTCCAGACCCTTGTACTCTCCGGTAATGCTCTCTCCGGTTCGATCCCTCCTTACATCTGTAGCTGGTTGCCTTATTTGGTGACCCTAGATCTCTCCGGTAACCAAATCTCGGGTTCAATCCCACCCGAGATTGTGAATTGCAGGTTCCTGAATACCCTTATTCTGAACGATAACAAATTATCGGGTTCGATCCCTTACGAACTGGGTCGGCTTGACCGATTGAAGAGGCTCTCTGTTGCCAATAACGATCTCTCGGGTTCTATTCCTCCGGATTTGTCCAAATTTGACGCGGCTGATTTTGATGGGAACGGTGGATTATGCGGGAAGCCTACTGGATCAAAGTGTGGTGGATTGAGTCGTAGAAGTCTTGGGATTATTATTGCTGCTGGTGCGATTGGAGCCTTGGGATCTTTAGTTGTGGGTTTCGCTCTCTGGTGGTGGTTCTTCCTGAGAGTCAGTGAGGAAAAGAAAGAGTATAGTTGTTCTGGTGGTGGAAAGCAAGTGGGTGACTGGATTGATTTGCTAAAGTCACACAAGCTAGCTCAAGTTTCTTTGTTCCAGAAACCCATAGTGAAGGTCAAATTAGCTGATTTGCTAATAGCCACTAATAGCTTTCATCCGGAAAATATTGTGATTTCTAGTAGAACAGGAGTGTCTTATAAGGCAGTTTTGAGTGATGGGTCAGCTCTTGCTGTGAAGAGGCTTAATTCTTGTAAACTTGGTGAGAAGCAATTTAGATCAGAGATGAACAGGTTGGGGCAGCTCAGACACCCCAATTTGGTACCTCTATTAGGTTTCTGTGTGGTGGAAGAAGAGAAGCTTTTGGTGTACAAGCACATGTTCAATGGAACCTTGTATTCTCAGTTGCATAAACACGGTCAAGCTAATAATAGTCAATATAGTTTTCTGGATTGGCCAACGAGGCTGAGAATTGGGACAGGTGCTGCTAGAGGACTTGCTTGGCTTCACCATGCTTGTCAACCTCCCTATATTCACCAGAACATCAGCTCAAATATAGTCCTTCTTGACTATGATTTCGAAGCTCGAATAACAGATTTCGGATTGGCAAGGCTCGTGGTTTATCGCGATCCCAATGATAGCTCCTTTGTGAATGGTGATCTGGGTGAATTTGGTTATGTTGCTCCTGAGTACTCAAGCACCATGGTTGCTTCCCTGAAAGGCGATGTTTATGGCTTTGGAGTTGTTCTCTTGGAATTGGTCACCGGGATGAAGCCGGTGGAAGTAAACACTGGAGGGGAAGGATTCAAAGGGAATTTAGTGGATTGGCTCAATTGGTTAACCGTGACAGGAAGAACTAAAGAAGCCATAGATAAAGCGTTGCTAAATGAAAACCCTGAGCATGGTGATGAATTTATGCAGTTCATGAAGGTTGCCTTATCTTGTGTTGTTTCTAGACCTAAAGATAGACCTTCCATGTACCAAGTTTTCTCCTCACTGAAGAGCATGGCTGAGAAACATGGTTTTGCAGATCAGTATGATGACTTCCCAGTTGTCTCTGGCAAAGAAGACTCTGACTACAATAAGAATTAGCCTACCAGTGAAGAAGAAGAAGCAGCAGCAGCTCAACATATGTTGTGCATTTGAGAGAGATGCTATAACTTTCAGATTTCACATATACACCCTACCTTCGTTTTTCAGTAGGAGGATTTGTAGCTCGTATTATTCACTTCAGATTCAGTGTAATTCTGCTAATATCTCATGTTGTTGTAAACAGTATGATGATGCATCATCTGGTTCTTTTGTTGTTACTATCTACCTGACATGCTTTGTTTTTCTGAATCCTTTATCAGCATAATGATTTAAGCAGTATCTAATACATTTGCTGCATCAAATTTTCCAGTTACTTTATTCATGACGCTGTTGCATCCAGAAATAAAAGCTTTCCAGGTTCATTACACTGTTGTGAGGCTAAGAACTTGAGACTTGGTAATTTGGTCGCCCTGCAAGATCTCCAAAATTGAAATAACTTATTAGAAATCTGTATGTAGCTTAAAAGGCATTGGAAAGGAAACTGAAATAGGCTAATCAATATCAATAATAACCAATAAATAATGTAAATTTGGGGGGGGGGGGACGTGATCCCATTACCAATATATGGAAGTGTTTCAGTATGATACTGTTAATAATTGGGATTGAAGCAACCAAAAAGGCAAACAGATTTGAGAATTGAGAGATCTTTTGAAAAGGAAATCCCATTTACTTTTGTTAGGCCTATGTAGGATCACCTAATTTTTATATTCCTACTATTCATTCCAAACAATGGCCAAACTGTGGGAACTTATTATATTTGAATAAATTAAATTTCTTTGACCAATAGTTCTGACCAGATTGCTTAAGTTTCGTGGTATTGTTTGGTGGGAATTTGAAAATTTTGAATGCAGGTAACAAATCTTACATTTTTTTTAGAGTCACTGGCATTCTGGCATGTGACAGTGACAAAAGATTATTGTTTGTGGCAGTCATAGACTGAAAGATATCCTATTTATATACATTTTGGCCAAAGGAGAATACTAGCATGACCAAACAAGATTCAAGTCCTTATTAAGAGTAGGGTCTATATACTTATTAGCTAATAATGTCTTAAACAAAATTGATTCCAATAATAATAGAACATATGTTTACTAGCTAAACACACACACACATTTTGTATACCAAAGTCTATATCATATGACATTAAACTTATTCTTTTTAATGATGATAATTCGATCAAATAAATTTTTTGACTGTATTATTATTGTATTTAGATAAAAATTTAGGAAAAATCCCTCTACTCAGTTGTAAGTAAAGATTATTTGTATCAAATTTTAAAAATACATTGATGGTTGTCATGTCATATGGAGCGTCCCAAGAATTTGACCGGGTGTTCCCATAACAGTTATAGGGTTTGTTTGGAATTGCTTTTATGAATGAGATTTATTATATAAGTCTGATTTATATAAATTGAGATAAATCTTTTTCACATATTTACCTCGTAGACCGTAAAAGTTACTTCATATTCTATGAATCATAATTTATAAACATTTATAGAGCTTCCATAAGCTAATCCAAACAAGCTCATAATATCAAATCAACAAATGACCAGTGTGACCCCATCATGGATATATAATGAAGTGTATGATAATCTGATAGAGACCCAAGAATTTTTGTGCGTATTACCAAACATGACCCACCTCTTAGACTATCCTTAATCTACCTAGGACTACTTCCTCTATGATCCACATTTAAATCCTGTTACATTGACACTTGTAAAAACTTGGTATTCATGAGTCCTATCCTACCAGAGGCAACTGTTTTAGAGTTATAATTCTTGGGTAAGGCACTTTTCTTATTTTTTTTAGGCACAGCCCCAGTTCAATTTCCCAACAAGTATGTTGGAAAAAAAAATCTCAACAAGTAATATAAAGAGAATAATAATTAACATGGTTTGGTAAAATGAGTTATGATCATCCCACCTAGAAGATTTTGAGTTTAAATTCATGTGAATGTCCTCTGAGAGTTCTTTTTTTTAGGGTTCGACAATAATTGATCCATTATCTCTAATTTTTAATATAAAAGTTAAATAACTAGTTTGTAAATGCTCTTTTTATTTTTAATATAAGATATATTTTGGGAGTTAATGTTGGTATTAAATATAAGATATATTTTTTATATCTCTCAATATTTTTCTAATTTATCCTTATTGATACTCTCTCAACCATAATCAAGGAAGAGAGAGGAAAGAGGGAATTAAGGAATGTGACTATGATGTTTTAGAAAATACATATCATATTAAATAATTTCCTTAAATCTAATCAAATTAAGTAAATATGTCTTATATTAAGGATCAAAGAAGTATATATAACGCCCAGTTTAATAAAGAAATTGAATTACATGTGAATTTTATATTAAGGATTATAAGTAGTATTAAGGAAATGAGTTAGTTATTTATAATAAATTATCGTTAGTTTCTCTAAAATACTCTCATTAATCATGAATATTGACACTATCCCTTGATGAGGCCCTCTTAATATGTACAATCAAGATACTTTTGGGGGAATTATAAATTTAAGAGATAAAATGAAGCGAGATTTTATATTAAAAACTAAAATAAACCTCTTATATAACTCTTATATTTAAGATACCATAGAAAATCATTTCATATACTATATTAAATAAGTAAAGGTTTCAATAATAAATGAGGCTCAAGAGGTTCTCGTGATTGCATTTAACAGTTTCACCATAGAGATCAGAAGCCATTGATTTAGGACCAGTCTGTGTGTGTGGTCCTAAAAATGAGACCTAGAGGATATGTAATAGTACCTACCATGTGGGGGTGGACCTATTTTTGATTTAGTGCCTTGTGTGTGAGTGAGTGAGAGTATTGTTGATTGATAGGTGTAGTTGATTGGTTTTCTTTTTCCTGTGCCTACAGATTAGAGAGAAAGTGGCCTATGTTTGTATGTGCCTGTGTTCCCAAAGCACATGGCTCAGTTCTGAGCTTCAGACTTCTCACTGTTTTCTGACTGTTCAACTCAGCTCTTTGTTTTTGTTTGTGTTCCTTCCATGGCTCATGCTTTGTGCCTGCCACCCATAAAACTACAGTCTCGAATAGGGAGGGAGTAAATATTAACCGAAACCGAAAACCGGACCGAATCGTACATAATTCAGTTTTTTGGTTTTGATTTATTCGGTTTGTAAAATAGGTATATTTTAGTTTTCGGTTTTTGGTGCGATTTATGTGAAATTAATTCAGTTTTAACCGAATAACTACAATTATCACTGGAAAAAGGAAAGTTATTAAGAAAAGATCATTTCCTTGTATAAATATGATAGTTTACAATAGAAATTGAATTGTAATCAGGTATTTTCCTTTTAAGATTTTTGGTTTACGGTTTATTTCTTAATTAAAAAGCCCAAAATGTGGACAAGTTTGAACCAAAAAGACCCTTATTTTTAGATTTTTCAAATTGGATATGCTTGAACCAGAAAGGCCCAAAATGTGACCCAAACACTAAAAAAACCGAAAAACCGAACCAAAATATTTCGGTTATTCGGTGTTTGGTTTTTTACTCATTTCGGTTTCGATTTGGTTGTAAAAATAGGCATATTTCGGTTTTAACCCAATACCGAATCAAAAAACCGATTGCACACCCCTAGTTTTCAACGTTACTGCATATTAACATTTTAAATAGTTATGTTGAAAATTCATCAATTATTACATAAAAGTGTTGAAAAATTATCAATTATTGCAGGAAAAAGTCATCTTCTAAAGACAAGAACAATAATATCATTTTAATTAGACATTAATGTTTGATAGTGGCTTGAAAAATTGTTACCACAAATTCCACCCCCAACCCCCAAAAAAAAATGAAGGGGAAAAAGGAGGTTACTGAGATTGGGCCAGTTAGGCTTAGCCCTATCTGGTAATGGGCTGCAATGATTAGTCCAAACCCAATTACCAGTCAATGTACTTTGAACTTAATACACTCAACATTCACTGATTCCTTCTAATGAGTGCCCATTTACTTTGCTTTTCTTTGACATGAAGTTAGAAAGGCCCTGCCATTGCACTAAATTTGATCAAGCTCCAAGTAACAAGAAGAGAGGGATTGTCATCATTTCAAGTATCCTCTTTTTACTTGGATAAATATTAAAGAGTTACTCAAATACTCACTTTGAACATTATAATTCAAAATCCTTCATCCTAAATATCAAAGCTAGTTTGGATGGGCAAAAAGAGGGAGGCTACGATTGCAATTCTGATGATTCTTCTTCATTAGGTTTGGTAAGCTTGAAGTATAAGAGAGAGAATGGGGAAATCCATATTAGTAAAAACTTATGATAAATTGGCTTTTCCAACAACCCAATCATGGCTATAAAATACTTAAAATTGGTTATACTTTTAAGTTACTTTTGACTTAAAAGCTATTATGGACAAAAGTTACTCCAAACATAGACTATAAGCTAAAATGATGTAACTTAGTGTTTACCTCTCTCAATCGCACAAGTTATCTTTCTAAAAGCCATCTCAAACATACCTAATATTGACTAGTGATAAAATGGACGTGTCAAAAAGCAAGTCAAAATGTTATGAAGAACAAAAGCATATCATAAGAGGATGTTCAAGGAGAAGGATGTGAAAGAATTTACATGACTTCCCTTCCTAAACCGAACTCCTCGAAAGAAAGCAGTTTCAATGCAGAGTTATTTATTGTAAAAAAATCTACATAGTTGAACGATCTAGATTTAACGTTTTCAATTAATTATTTTTAAATCAAAAAATCGTTTTTTGAAAAACCTTACCATTGATATATTATCTTTATTTTACATTTTATACCCACTGAAATAATTTTTTGAAAAAAGTAAAAATAAAAAAATTCAATCTAAATCATCCAAATTAAAGTTGAATATTCTACCGTGACGAGGAGTTCTCAACCTCAATACTTATAATTGTAATGATCACTAACACTAGTTCCACTTAGCTCATTTGTGCATTTTGGAGCTCCTCATGGATTTCAATTGATTCCATTTAATGCTACTAATTTTAATGGAGATTAATGTATCATTTACTCGGTATTAATGAAATTAATACATTTTGCGATGGAATGGTACTAATGAAATTGATCATTTAATGTTCTGTTTTTTTCCTGGGAATTCTTTTATCTCAACAATATTTCGGCCATTATAATTTGAAAAAATCATACCAAGTCTTAGTTAAAAAATAATAATATCAGACAAATCTTATAACTTATCAGTGATAGCTTTTTTACTTGTTATTAATAAGCTATAAGGTTTTTTTGATATCATTATTTTTCTTAGTTGAGATCTTAGTATGATTTTCTTTATTCACTGGGTTTCACAACAAAAGCTAAAAAAGTTTAGGGAAGAAGGGGGTTTGGGGTTTAAAAATTTTGAATCATTTAATTTAGCACTTCTAGCTAAACTGGGATGGAGAATTTTGCAGGATCCTCAACAGTTATGGGTTCATATTTTGAAAAGCAAGTATTTCCCTTCTGTATCTTTTATGGAGGCAGAGGTGAAAATCTCAGCTTTATGGCTTTGGAGAAGCATTATTGCAGGCAGAACAATCCTAGAGAGCAATACAACAATTTGTGTTGGGAATGGGCGTAACACTCGAGTCTAGCATGATCCGTGGTTAATGCATTTACCAGGTAACAACATTATTTCTCAATGCCCAGCTCTTTCCATGGCTAATCTTAGAGTATCTGAGCTTAAAAATGAATCAGGATGGAATATAGATTCTATTGTTGAATTTTTAAGGGAAGAAGAAATTGTAGCTATTAGGAAAACACATCTGATTCTTGCTGATAGGGAAGACAAATGGGTATGGTTGAATGGAAGAAGGTGTTGTTATACAATTAAAGAGGGGTACAAAGTAGCTTAGGCCATTGTGAATTATTCTCAAACAAGTGATGAAGGATCAACTTCCATAAGGACTAATAAAGTATGGAACCTGATATGGAAGCTTAAGGTTCCATACAAAATTAGGACTTTTATGTGGAGAATCCTTTCTAATGCAATCCCCTCAATGGAAAATCTAGCTAAAAGGCAATGTACTAATTCTAACCTATGCCCTATTTGTAAGTTGGAACCAGAATCTGTCACTCATATTTTTCTCAAATGTGAATGGTCCAAAAGGGTGTGGTATAGAAGTAGTCTATCCTTAACTCTATCTAATAACCTATCGGTGGACCTCAACACTTAGGTGACTGGTTTATTCTCAAATGATCAGGTTGATGTTTTTCAAAGATCTCTCATGGCTACAATTTTGTGGTACATTTGGAAAGGGAGATGCCCGTATGCGTATCAACAGATTTATCCTAACCCAATTGTTGTTTTGAATCAATAAGGTGTTATGATTACTGATTTTTGGGAGGCAAATGGATGGAGTTAGAATATAGAAGCTGAAAATGACAATGGTACCAGGTGTCAAACTAGATAAGAGCTTAACTTTACCAAATGGTACCCTCCAAATGGCAATGGATTAAAGGTAAATACAGACTGCTCTTTCGCCAGGAATAATAAGATGGCGGCTGTTGCATTTATCCTTTGTGATTCAAATGGATGGAAATGCAAAAATTGTTTCTGCTACATTAGCTTTTAATGCTGAATGCCAATCAATGTTACTTGCCTTTAAATATATACATGATAATGAACTCGATGATGTCATTGTTGAATATGATAATCAACAACTCATAAGAAGTTTGAAAAATTCTGCAAATGTTCCTTATTGGGATAGTTTGCCGGTGTTGGAAAATATCCTTTTTATAAGGAATTTATGTAAAGTCCAATGTTGTTGATGGATTTCTAGAGAAATGAATAAGGTGGCCGACTGGGTTGCTCGAGCTTCGTTGCAGAGAAGTTGTCCTGAAGATTGGGTGTGGAGACCTCCAATTTTGCTACAAGTTCTGCTAGATGGTGATTTAAATCACTCTGTTATCAATGATGATTTAGGATGATGCTTTGTTTTTCTAGTAATTTAATTTTCATAGTACTTCGTTTTTTCTCTTTAAGTAGCCTTTACTTTCTATGAACTATGTAATTTTCTCTATAAATGAAATGAATTTGATGGCAAAAAAAAAGTATGATTTTCCTTATGATAAATAATTTCACAATTTATTCTAAGAAAAAATATTAGAAAATATCACTGAAATTTCAATCTTAAATTATTGATTTCCTACTAAAGTAAATAGTTAATTGCTAGACTCTTATACTCAAT
Source organism: Albizia julibrissin (assembly GCA_037074505.1). NCBI lineage: Eukaryota > Viridiplantae > Streptophyta > Magnoliopsida > Fabales > Fabaceae > Albizia > Albizia julibrissin. The sequence continues at coordinate 34,554,809 of CM073488.1, read as the reverse complement.
ACTAATACTCTGGTAAACAATAAAATTAATTTAAAATTTTAAAGTTGAAATCACCACCTTTCTTCCAATTTTTGAGTTATTGTTTTGTTTTTAAAAAATATTATAATTCTGTCAGCAACGTGCAAATCGCTTATCTTGGGAATGAGAATTCAAAGATCTGGGTGACGAGCTGGGATTTGGATGCTGTGATTCAGGGAAACTTGTTGAGGATGATCTGGTTCCAGAAATTATAAATAAATCACAGTAAGAGAAGAAATAAGTGCCGATTAAAGGCCATGGTGTCTGCGAACTCACGATCGTTTCTTCTCGTCCTCTTCTTCTGCCTTCCGATTGCTCCAATCTCAGAAGCTCTCCTTCTCTCTTTGGAGCACCAAACGTAATCTCTTATCTTTCTATTTCATGATCTTTATGATAATCTTGATCCGCCATATCTGTGATGTTCTGCTCTGATTTTAACTGTTTTGAATTAGGCAGGGATTTTAGAAACGGCGAAACTCGTCATGTAAAGGGAAGATTCCTATTAAGTTTCAGGGAAAAGCCGGCTGGAAGCAACGTTACTTTTGAATGCTCTCCTTCTGGTCTCTGCGTCCCTTGCCTATACTCTGAGAAGGTTGCCTTCCTGTTCCTTTAGAATTCAGGTTTATGCTTGATCCTTTTGTTTTTTTTCTTTTGGACTTGAAAGATAATTTTGAGTGCTTGTGTTTGCCCGTTTTGTGTATGTATTACAGTGAATTGTCATAAATGAATTTTAACTTGTATGAATTTTATCCTAGAACGAATATGACACAGTTAGATGGAAAAAGGAAGGAGAGAGAGTCCGTTGATGAGTCTTACAATAAGCGTAATGAGTTGTGTGCATATGTAAGATGTTGGGTTGTTTGGCAAATACATACAGGCAACATTTTTTCTTGGACAATGTGAAGTGTTTTAGATCAAATGCATGTACTATGCAGTTTCACGATGCCAATTGCCAAATCATGTTTTAGTTATCGTTGGTAATTGTCATATAGGATAGATGTAATGTACTTTCTTGCAGTTCTATCTATGAGATTGTAATTCCTCGGTTTTTTCTTTGGTTTCCTTCTAAATCGGAAGCATGTGGACATTTCTGCAAATTCCCATATGCATTGCTGGTGAAAGTTGTAATTACGTCTTCAAATATGGCCAAATTGAAAATCTTACTGCCTTAGTTTAGTCATTTCATTTTGCAGCTAGCTAGCTCATCAATCTAATTGTGGGATTTAAGGTTGATGAGATGTGAAGGCGGACCTTGGCGCAACTGGTGGGTGCGCTGGCTTTCCGGCCCCAGGTTTAAGGTTCGAGCCCTGGAAACAGCCTCTTGACAATAATGTCAGGGTAAGGCTGCGTACATATAAGGTCTCCTTCCCCTGAGCCCGCGAGCCGCTTAGCACTGGGTCCGCCTTTAAGGTTGATGAGATGTATAAATACCTCCAGGATACGGAATTGATTCAAGTATCTAATTTTATAGTAGATATTGATAAGTTATTTGTTTATCTGAGACAAATTTAATTTGTTTAAATACAGAAAGATTAGAAATTTTCATGACAATCTTCGTGGCAGTCTTTGTTAAGCCAAATACTGATGTGGGATTTCAAATTCTTGCTCTTCATTCATCCTCTCCCAAAAGTAGTTATGTAAAGTTTCTTAAAGTTTCAAACCTTTGTTTAAGTCTACTTTTAGTTTTAGAACAGCATAATACCTCTTATTGCATGCCCTTATTTTCTTTTTTAAATCCAAATGGAGTATCTTTTCCCTTTCCGTTTTTCTCAGCTCTTTATGTATGAGTTGCTTTTGGATTTGTAGGGTGACAACAAATATCGTTGTAGTGAGACTGGCTACCGTATCCCATTCAAATGTGTAGAAATTAAAGTTTCTATGAAAGATTCAAAGAGGACAAAGTCTCAGAATGTTCGAATGTCTTTGGAAGTCTCTGACAACATGGACATATTGAATAAAGCATCACATCATGCCAGAGAGTTTACTACTTCAGCGAAACATAGAAGTTTACTAGATGATTCATTCACTTCAGCTAATAGATCACAAGCCTATATCACCTATCGAAGCTGTATACTCCCAGCTACTGAAGAGAAGCTGTCAGTGGTTAGGTTTGAGGTATTTCTCAGTTTTTAGATGTTGCTTTTAATATTTTTAGGTTATTAGCTCCTGCACTCAGATGATTGACAAAATCAAATCATACAGCGAGTGGGTGATATTCTGTTCTTAAACAAAAAACATTGATGCCACTTGGCTTTAGCTTAAGTAATTGAGTGTTAGTGTTAAAGGTCAGGGGGTTCTGTTGTCTATGTATTCACAGAAAGGAAAAGAGAGAGAGAAAGGAATTCAATGGAGTAAAGCTGGATTTGATTCTTCCTCTCATAATCTTTATGTAGTATTGAGGTAGTATTATTAGCCGAACTGTTTCTGAAAGATCTCTTTTGTTGGCTGTTATCAGAAGTATCTTCGTTAGTTCTTTGGGTCACGTATTCTGCATATTATCTTCGGTGTCAATATTTTTTTGGGTTAAATTTTTAATCGTGATGAATTTATTTTGTGATTAGTTCTCAGATGATAGACAAGATGATGTTTTAGTGTTCATGTATTTTGTTGAACACATTGGACAGGGGATCGTGATATTTCTGTTTCTCGTTAGTGGATCAATCATATTGCTGAGGAAAAAGAAGGCAGCTTGGATGTCAGGTTTTGCAGCCGGAAGGGTTCAGATGAACTCTCGGTTTTAACACATTATAGCCTGTTTAGTTTAGTGATGCCTTTGCTCCATGTTTAACCTTTTTCTATACCTAATCGTCAATCAGTACTTGATTGTATTAGTCGAAAATTTCAAGCTTTTACTATCAGTCTATCACCTTCTTGTAGTGATGAAAAGTCATAACTGCATCTATCAGGGAAAACCAGATGTGAAAATAATGATATACAACATAGTAGGAGTTACACCAATTTATGACCAAAAGGCATGCCTTTTTGTAGAGACCAACTATTCAAGTTAATTTTGGTAGGATTCAAATACGGTAGGCTGCACCAGTTTTAGACTTGAGTTAAAATATTTTAGTTGTCTGTTACAACGTTTTCTCATGGTCATGAAATAATATAAAAATTAATAACAAGCATTTATACACTGGAACAACATTTAATTCAAAAAACAAATCTTGCCCCCCCTTATTTCATGTTTTTAGTATTTTGGCCCAACAAATATGAAAAGAATATATCTATTTTGTGTTGTCTCATATTTTATCGTCAACATTGAGTTGCTATGGAATCGTATAAAACTGATTAAGATCGAACAGAAAAGCAGTGTGCCGCTGCACTTTGCTTTCCTCTCAATTGGATCTCCTGGGAACGTCGATGGACATTTTCGCTATGTATCTTTTATACATACATACATACATATACAAATATATATGTATGTATATGTATATATGTATATGTATAACACAACGTATTGGTATTTTTTTAGTGATATTTTTTGGCCCTATTGATATTCATGGAGTCATTAGCCACCACGACTAATCCAGTATTCGAACTACAGGTATTGTGTAAATTACCGCTGAGCCAACACTAACACCAACACCACCGGTGCATTCTTAACATTTGTATAAACATGTTCTGGGATTATAATTGGAAATTCTAAAAGTAATTATGCATGCAAGTTAAAACAACACTCTTCTTATATACTTATCTTATATTAGTATGTTTGGGATGACTTTTGAATTTTTCAAAAATGCTTATTTACGTAAATTGAGACAATTTCTCTCACATACTTACTTCGTATATCGTAAATCACCATTGAAAAATTATTTTTAAAGACTCCAATTGCTATTCCAAAAATTATAAATCATGATTTAAAATATGTTTTAAAGACTTTAATTGTTATACATATCTCACCTTTATCAAGCAGTATTCCAAGACATCAGTAATATAAAGAATTCTTGCGGGAAATACATATCTCACCTTTATCAAGCAGTATCCCAAGACATCAGTAATATAAAGAATTCTTGCGGGAAAGAATCAATCGCTTGCATAAAAAAAAAAAAAAAATACTCATTTAGAACAGAATAGTAATTGGAATTTTTACAAATAATTTTTAAATTATAATTTACGATATACGAAGTAAATATATGAAAGGAGTATTGTCTCAATTTATGTATATAAATACTTATAAACTTTTCAATCACGCAACCAAACCAAACGTATATAAATACTTAAATATGTCATTAAGTTGGCTTTAAATGGACAGCCTTATTTGGGATAGAGACAACTTATTTTAAAAGTGCGATTCAAGTGAGCCGAAACAAAATTTCTATCACAAACTTACCTCGTATATCGTAAATTACGATTAAAAAACACTTTTAAAAATTCTAATTACCATTCCAGTCACCCACAAAATCCAACGATATCGCTTCACCCTGTCTGGAAATTATGTTTCGTGAATCTCCATGCACCTGTCCCTACTCACCCCTCAGTACCAGGAATATCATCGAATTATGTGAAATAAAAACCTGCACTTTCATTTGAAATTGGCACAATGTGAAGTCCCAAATCAACATGATTGTCAGATCTCAAAAATCTCTCTAATTTGAGATATTTAAAAAAAAAATTACACAAGGTATACCATGTTATTGCTGCTTCCTCCTCGAAAATATACAACACTAATTGATGGCCGTCAATTCTCCTCTATGGGTTTCTTCTGCAAATAAGGCAGCAGCAGTAGCAGGCAAACTCCACAAGAAAGAATATTTTGATGATAACCCACCCATTAAACAGGGAATCTCTTCTCTTAACATCACATCTACAGTAACAGCAGAAAACAATAACTACAAACGGCTGGAAGGCAAGGCATAGAATTACAAAAAATAATCTGGAGTCTTCCGTGTAGTGTCGGGCTCAATTTGCCTGGGTGCCGGGTCAAACTGCAGGAAATTCTGATCCATGTTCTCTCCAATTTCCAGTATTGCCGCCATATTTCCACATCGGTAACAGTAATTTGGAGCACTAAATACAGTCACAACATTCTTGTCCTAAAAGCCATCGATTTAAAAGTCAATACATAGAAATAAGAAAATACCCCAAAACCAAACAGAAAATAAAACTATACTAATCCCAAAGATCATGTTATGCACCTGGCACCAATTGTAACCTTCCATGACAAGCTGGTGAGCTCTAGATATCAAGGAGAGGCCATTGGTATGATTGAAGTGAGCAGCTATATCCTGTCCAAATGTATATCCAGCACCACGAGGAGATATTCCCCATCCACAACGGTCATCTGGATCGGACCACAAGAGATCACACATTGGTCCTTCGTGAGGAACCTACAATGTACAAGCACAATGTTAAGCACCTATCATGGGGGACAAAATGGTAGGTACATGAATAAACAGAAAGAGAAGTGGGCAATTATTCAACGTTCTCAATAGGGCACGACTTCATATTAAATGGTTCTCAATACCATATCACATAAACCTAAGAACAAGAATCAAACTAGTCTTTAGTAACACATACCTCTTGTATGCGATCCAAGGCCCGGATATTATCCAGTGTGTCCAAAGAAGGTGAAAGACCTCCATGTAAACAGAAAATCTACAACATACAAAACAAGTTAGAGGCTGGCATAGGAATAATCAGAGAACATTCTGCAATCTAATTAACTCAAACCTGACTCTCAATAAGGGCAGTCAGAGGCAAATAATCAAACAAGTCCGTAAAATACTTCCAGACATTAGCATTTCCATATTTTCTCAAACATTCATCATAAAAGCCATACCTGAAAACATAAAGTAAAATATAAGGATGAATCAGTATGTCAACTAACAAAAATTGTCTTGTGCTGAAAAAGAATCCCATTTCTTCCCTACTATATTCCCAACAAATTATTAATAAATTGATGCTAACAGATGTTAAGTCATGATAAATTCTATCCACCAAAAGATGCACATTTCAAGCCTCAGTATGCTCCCTCTGGTCCTATATATTGGACATGTATTAGAAGAAAGTCACGGTCCTTAATATAAGTCATTTTTCATTGTAATATAAAAGCATTTAATGATAGTGTTTTCTGAGGGACAAAAATGGAAAGTGCATCAATTTTAAGACAATTTTATTGCTTCAACTAACTTGACTTATATATAAGACTGAAGAAAGTACAATATTCCACTAGGCAAGACTTAAGGGTGCCTTTCTAATGTAATGCTTCTTGACATGTGTGTATCCAAGTACTACCTAAGGCCCTTAATATAAGACCCATTTTGTAGTTCAATTTCTTCATTAAAGTAGGTCTTATGCTAAGAATCAGATGGAATAATTTCCACAAAATAAATGCACTTTGTCAGAGTTTTTTTTTTTTACTTTTAAAGTATTGACTATCGGATATTAATATAAATATGTCTTTTACTCTTGTCATGATGCTGTAATTCTATAATTAATTAAACCAAGCTGCACAGTATACACTAAACCATCCATTACACTGTAAAACCCTGATTACAATGAAGATGAGTGCTCATGCAATCTTACACTTGAGTAATTTGACGGCTCTCATGATTTCCTCTGAGAATTGTAATTCTATCTCTATAACGAACTTTCAAGGCCACCAAAAGTGTAACAGTCTCCACTGAATAGTAACCACGATCTGCATAAATGTACCCAATATGATGATTGATGAGAAAATGCAAGCAGTTTTACTGATGTGAATTCAATACTTTCAACATTTAACGAAGAACCATAATGATACACAAAAAAGGAATACTAATGACAAAAGATAGCAACATCTTATAACCAAGACTCTTTAGCGATTAATCCTTGCAATCTTATAAATATTGAAGATAATATCTCCCACACCCTCTCCAAGTTTTCATGCATGTCACAATAGTGTGACACCTAGTCAAAGGTCTCAATGAGTGACAATATCACATGTTCCCTCTAATGTTCTCAAGATAAATAGTCAAAGAAATAACTCTTGAGTGAAGATGCAGAGCTTCTCTCTGAGTTGATATTTTAGTCTGGAAAAATTCTATTTGTATTTCATCTTGCCACCGCCACTTTTATACACCTGAACACCACTACCCTCAAACCTTTATTCATATTATATAAAAACTATTAACATTTGGAAAATCACAATATAAGAAAGATTCATCAATCCCTCAATTCTTTGCACAGCACATCACAATATTTCTTCAATTAAATGCTAGTACCCTACAACTGTATAGGCTCCCACAAGAAGACGTAATAACTGTATTTTCACTATTAAAGCACTCCAGCTCAAATTGCCATCATTGATGCATGGTCACAGTAATTTGGCACTTTGACAAGGCTTCAGAGTTATAAACATGCTATGTAGATCAAATCTGACGTTTAGAAACAAACAAGTTTATTATACCTAGCCAATTAGTCTAGTCAAAAATCAACTGATAGGACATTACCAGCAAGAGCCTTAATACGGAATTATAAAGCAGGAACACTGCAAGAACATAGCAGTGTCCATGTCTGGCACATTGGACATTTGACACTAGTCAAAACTCCACCAACTATATACAGTATTCTTGTGAACCAAAGAAAAAAAGCGGAAAATAACTATTTAGACAACAGATACTAATTAGGTCCTTATAAACATGCTGTATGCCATATGATACATATTTAAGGTATATTTTAATTATTTAATATGCTCCCTGATGCTTTAACTTTCCATTCTGATATAAATTAATATAGTTTTTTGCGACCAATAGGCCTTACTAGTTTATGTACGTGTGTAACTATACGTCATGCCATTCTGTCCCATTTCAAGGTTCACAATATTTTGTGTCCATGTTCATACTTTGAAGTTCGAAGCTGGTTCAAACCAGGATAAGACTCCAGTATACATCATACAATGTGACCACTAAATTATGGAGAAGAAAAAAGGGGAACCTAGCTTATCCTAGATGTAGTACTTTTATGGCTAGAGCACAAAGTAAAACTTTTAACGATCATTTCCCAATAATTTTCAAAGGAGTGATTTCGGTTAAGAGTTCTTGCCTTCTCACAACAGAAGTTTCGACGTAAAACATCAGAAACCAAATTGAAGGGAAAAGTTGAGAGGATATCACTCTCAAATGCTTCAACTTATAAACCGAACATCAACAGACAAAAATGATTAAACAGAATCCTGACATTTAATTTTTGGTCTTCAAAAGAGAACGACGTAAACGATAAACCACGGCATCGAGCTCTTCCTTTTTTTCTTTCTTTCTTTTTTTTTTTATCTTCATCCAACCAGTAAATAAACAATCATTGAAAAAAGAAGCAAAAATAAAAATCTATCACCGAGAAAAGTCAAGCCCATCAGATTTCCAAAGAAAGTAATTCATTAGAAGAATACTCACCAACATAATCACCCATAAATAGGTAATTGGTATCCGGAGCATTCCCTCCTATCCGGAACAACTCGATGAGATCGTAGAACTGCCCGTGTATATCGCCACACACCGTCACGGGGCATTTCACCGGCTGCACGTTCCATTCCTCCACCAGTATCGCCCTCGCCTGATCGCATAGAGTCTTCACCTCTGCCTCCGGCAGAGGCTTGCACTCCATCAGATGCTCGATCTGACGGTCCAGATCCGCGTGAGACGGCATCGTTCTATGCAACCCCTATTCCTTCCCCCTCCAAAAAAAATTCTCAGATCCACAGATCGATAAATATGCAAAAACGAAAAGCTGAAACCAATCAATTCTACGGTTTTGATATCAGTAGTTGCTCAATCGAATCTGAAACTCGGCGACGGCGACCGGTGACAGGTTGGGGAAGGAGTTTCGAGCCGAGACGCGGAGAGCGAGAAGAACCGGTTCGGATATCGGAGTGGTTCAAATTTCTCAATCATTCCGGACTCAGCTTCTTCTCTCTTTTTGTGCTTCTCTGGGAAAGACGGAAAAAAAAGTAACGGAGAAAAATAAAAAAAAATAAAAAAATAACTCAGTTTTTAACTTTATTTGTGAATCCGTGAATCGCAAATGATGCAAGGAATGGACAAGGAAATTTTCCTCGATGATGAGGAGCCTGACTTGAGCGAGCCAGCCAGCTTCAAATGATAAGAAAATGAAACTCAAATGCAACTAAAATTACAGCTTCTTTTTTTAAGTCTGATGGACTTGAGATTATATTTATTTTTGAGTTTTTAATTATAATTATTCTTTTTTAGAACAAAAATAATTCAACCTTGATGTAATAGAATAAGAAAAAAATTAATTATTTTATTTCTATAATCTTAGCTCAATGAAACTTTAGTTCCTAAATATTAACTCGTAAAACATTCTTAGAGTTTTGATTTAGTTAAAATTTATTTAATTCCTAGACTTTAATTTTACTTAACTCAATTCATATAATTTTAATAATTTATAATAAAATATTTATATTTTTAAAAAAATAATAATAAAGACAGACTTTTTTTTTTAAACTTATGTTATGTATAGCTTAAATTATAGGACTGGATTTTAATCTAAGTTAAAAATAAAGGAATTGAGTTATATAGAACTATAGTGCACTGAATGAATTATAAATGAGCTAAAATGTTTTATATTAAATTATTTATAATTAATTTGTTTCGTTTTTCTCTGGGGAAATTTTCTCACTTCGGTGGCTCCGCCGGTCAAAATAGCTTGGGGGAGGACACGTGTGCAGCTATAGGAAGTTGCAGGAATTGGACTGATGAACCACGTTCACCAACGGCGCAACTTAGCATCAAGCCCTGCATGCCACGGGCTCTTCTTTTTCTGTTTTTTGAATTGAAAAATTAATTGATCCAAATTAAAGATTGAAATTTGTGTTGTGACTTTGAGCGGTAATTTATGGCACGTTTGGTTTGATCTTATTATATCATGCAGTGCAGTATAATGTGATATAATAGTAATATATAATGTAATATTAATTACAGGGCTAGTGTTTAGTTTGATTTTTAAGTAAGGTGTAATGAATTATTATTTTAACAATTATTTAAAATTAATATATTACATAAATTCTATTTTACCTTTACTATAATCTTTGTAAAAAGAAAGTTAAGAGTTAGGTGGAGGAAGAGGAGGAGGTAGTGGCGGCGGTGCCGGGTGGTAGGTGGCTGCAGCGACGGAGGAGGAAGCGGCGGCAGAGGAGCAGGAGAAGGTAATGGCGCTGGTGGTGGGTGGCGGCGGAAAAGGAGGAGGTAGTGGCAGCATCAAGTGTTGGTGAGGGAGGAGGAGAAGGAGGAGGTAGTAATAGTAAGGTCGGGCGGCGGCGGCAGAGGAGGAGGTAGTAGCGGCGGTGCCGCGTGGCGGCAGCGGTAGAGGAGGAGGAGGTGGTGGTTGCAGTGGCAGAGGAGGAGGAGGTAGTGGTGGCGGGAAGGGAGAAGGAGGAAGTAGTGGTGATGGTAGCGGGTGGAGAGAACAGAGAAGGAGAAGGTAGTGACGACGGTGGCAACGGAGAAAGAGAAGGTAGTGGCGGCGGCGGGTGTCGGCGAGGGAGGAGGAGGAGGAGGAGGTAGTGGCAATGGTGGCGGCGGAGAAGGAGGAGGTAGTAGCGGAGGTGCCGGGTGGCAGCAGCGGTAAAAGAGGATGAGGAGGTAGTGGCGGTGGTGGAGGAGGAGGAGGTGGCGGCAGGTGGCTGCAGTGGTGGAGGAGGTGGTGGCGGTAGCAGTTGTGGCGATGTTGCTAAGTGAAAATATATAAGTAAAATAAAGATAAGTAAAACTAAAAGGTAAATTAGATTTTTCTAACTAGGTAATGGGATGGTAATGAGGATTCATAGGGGGAGGTATGAATGAGGATTACCAAATTTTTGGTAATCATCATTATTATGGTAAACCTTATTACCTTGCTAAAGAACAACCAAACACTTTTCTCATTGTAATGCAATCATGATTACCATTGCATGCATGCAATGGGGTTGAACCAAACGGGCTCCTAATTTATTCCCCTGGCTCGCCCCTCACTCATAATATGGCACGTTTTTATTTGATTTCATCTTGAAAAATAATATCTTATAATCAATGTTTATTGATTTATTAATTTGTGTGGTACCTATGCAAAATTGTGTTTTTAAGGGTATATTTCTCATTATATTGGAGAACTAAACTACACTATTCATGGATTATGGATATTGCATACTGATGAGCTATGAATATTATAAAATATTGAAAAAAATTATAGTTATTATCAATTATAGTCAAAATACTATGTGTTACAAGAAATAACTTGTAATGTTTATGACTTATCAAGAATGTTGCTTTTTAGAATTTTTAAATTACACTATTATAGTAGATAGTATGAGTTTCTAAGATTTTGGCTAAAAAAAAATTCTTGCATTGCATAAATTTATTCATCAATTTTTAACTAATAGCAATTTCAACATAGGAAAAAAAATAAAAATGTGCATTTCATACTATAATTTTGAGTTTCTGACACAAATTTTGTTTTAAACCTATAACTCTGGGTTTTTTACAGAAATTTATTTATTTCAATCTAAAAATTTCACATAAAATAAATAAAAATATGATTTTTCTTGCATTTAAAGTTTTTTAAACATCTTAAAAAATTATTGACAGTCTAAAAAATGACTTACTATATCAGTGTTGCAAAAAAAAAAAAAATTGCTTTGAGTTATACATTTTTTGACGTCTTGAGATGAAGTGCTTTTGAGGTCATATGATTGTTTATGTTAATACTTAAAAATATTGTAACTCGAATTATTGTATCAATTACTACTTCCCGACCTTAAATGCAATGTCTAATTTGTAGTTCAAAATGTAATAGAAATTAGACCCTATATTTAAAACTAGAGAAGTAAATCACAATAATTAATAATTTTTTATAAATATCTAATAATGGGTTAAAAAAATAATTTTTTTCAAAAAATGTATGCTAATTCATAGTAATAATATTTAAATGCCATTAGAGAAAAGATTATAAAGAATTAATTTTAACATTAAACTCCGGTTTACGAGTTTGGGCCTTTGGGGAAGTCAGCATCAGGCCTCGCAAAATCTTACTCGAGACAGGCCGGGTCAAAATGGGACCCACATCTGGATTTTTGGACCACCCTAAGTTTTGTGGGCTTAATCTGACCGAATCGAAATTGACAGTCCCACTTCAATTTCTTATCGTATGGTCACATGCATGCCACTTGTCAGCAATGATTAAAAGCTCTCCTCTTAACTCTTTGTTTTTCAAAAAAGGAAAAAATATCTTTTGATTTTTTTGGCAAAAAATAAAAAATATATTTTGATTAAAAAAAACAACGGCAGAATATACTTTTTTCTATTTTGCCTCAATTAATTATTATATTACATGCATTATCTTTCATCCTTTTTTTTTATTATTACTCTCACTCTCACTCATTCATAAATAGGGGAATTTTTTTTTAAAAATAAGTTTCATATATAATTATTATATTTAATTACTTTTTACTGTTTGTTAAATCTCTCGATTTAATTAAAAAATTCTTATATATAAGAACGGAAGAGTATAGGACATATTTATAAAATGGAGAGAGTAATAGATTATTTAAATGTGTCTTATATTACTAATAGATTTTCTAGAGGACTTGTGTGCAAACACATGATAAAAATTGTAAATTGTTGAGTGTTGACATTATTTGGAAACTAATATGCGTGATGTAGAAGATGCCAAGTTTCATAATCACAAGACTAAGTCAAAAGATGCTCTGATCATACATCACATGACAATGGGGATTTAATTTGGTGGGGAAACATCAGTGGATTTAAAGCATTAATTAGTTTTTTTTCCCCATAAACAACCTTTTTTCCATACATCTTATAGTGTTTCTTTTTAACATGACCGTTGCACATTTAATGAGCTTCATAATATTTACAACAATCTTTAATAAATATTCACATTAATTTTAATTAACCCCATCATGTTTCGTGCCTCAATTGTCTTTGATAGTCTCTTCTTCTTTGTTTAAAATTACCTAATATATATTATGGCATGAAAAAAGAAAGCATACCTAATATATTTTTACATATAAAAAAAATACTTAAATACCATTTAAATTTTAAAATGCTAAATTATTGATTTCCCAAAAAATTGAATTATCAGTTGCTATACTCTTTTTATCAATTCCATTACTCTTATAGTCAATAAAATCAATTTGAGATTTTAAAGTTTAAGTGATATTTAAGTGTTTTTTAATCCCTATTAAAATTATGAACATGTGAGACAAACAATAAATACAAAATCTAAAAGGAAGTCAAAAGATAAGAGGAGAACATTTGACCAAATAATTAATAGAAACATATTTTCCTTTCCCCTCCTTTTGCTTGTTGCTTGAATTAGTTGTTGGGTACATTCTACTTGGCATTATCTTTAAAGTAAGAATCAATTCTCCCTACCAAAATAATTTTGAAGGCTAACAATAGGAATCTTTTGAAATGTTTATTCTTTCAAAGTAGGACCATGAAATTATTAGTTAATTTCGTAATGTACGAAAAAAAAATTTAAAAAAAAAGATGCATAGAATAAAATATAGAATTAAGGTGCAAATTTGTTCAAAAAGATTTGGCTGAAAAATAATGTTGTTCTAGAAATTTTTTATGTCAATATTGTCTCGGAAGTGTTAAAATAGAGTAATGTTACCCCTTACCATTAATAAGTTAATGATTAACATCAGTATTTTAACGATATAGGGTAACATTGGCACGTTTTGAAACTTTTAATGTAATATTTAACCTAAAAAAACTTTCAGGAAACATTATTTCTCAATGAAAACTTTTGGGGCAAATTTGCCTATTAACTCAAAAATATATACATCTTTTTTAATAAAATAGGCAAATCATTCAAATTATCAACTATATTTTTTTTTTTTGCCGAAAAATTATCAACTATAACACCAATACCAATGTGTGCTAGAATATCCTATGTTATACAAATATAATTCGCAAGACAACCTATGCTAAAATTCCTCCGTATTAATAACGTTAAGGGACAATCCTTAAAGACATAATTAATATTCTTTTGGTTTTTAATATAAAATTTAAAAAAAAAATTTTAATTATTTGAATTAAGATATAAATTTATTTTAAAAGTTTCAATGGAGGAATAATGTTACCTTAGAAGTTCTTTTAGATTCAATATTGATCTTAAAGTGTTAAAATGGAGCAATGTTACCCTTTTCCGTTAAAAAATCAACAGTTGATGTCAATTTTTTAATGGTCAACGTTAGTTTTTTAACGGTATAGGGCAACATTACTATGTTTTGATACTTTAAGGGTGACATTGAACATGAAAAAACTTTATGGGCAATATTACTCCTCAGCGAAAACTTCTAAAACAAATTTACATCTTAACCCACCCTATTTTGATCATTTGAAGTATAGAACTCACAACCTCTTTTGTAAAAGGAGCTATGGTGCGAGATTAAATCAAGAAGTTGGACAAAATAGGACATTGCTAATCCACTGAGCTTAAGGAATGTAGACATTGAGCTTAAGGTCATGTTTGGTACGAAGCATAGAGGTAGAGACTGTGATTGAATCAGGGATTAAGTCAGAATATATCGTTGGGTTTGAGTGACTACGGATAACTAGGGATTGAGAGTACCACAAAAATGAGATTGCTGTAAAGCCACCTCCGCCTTGATATTATATTTTCAATCCTGGAATTATAAATTTTAGAGACAAAAATATCCATGTTTATAATATTTTATTGACAAAAATAATCTCCATCAATTTTACCCTAAATTAGAACAGCGTGGAAAATGCATTTCCTCCTCGTAAGTTGTCTTTTTGGCTAGCTCGTGGCTACTAAAATTGCAGCAGTCGCTGCTTGGATATTGTTTTGTTTGTAGAGTTCAGAACATGTTTCCCTAGTCGAGTTTCTACTGTAATTTATGCTGAATATGTTTCGCAATTCACAGGATGCTTTCTTTTCAATTTTAATGAGAGTACTATCTCAGTTTCTCACCCACTAGATCATCTATTACTCCTAACCGTAATTTAGGATTCATAGATGAATCTCTTTGACTTGCGATGGACTCACAGGCATTCTAAATCGGCGATTCTCAATGCATCAGTCATGAATCAAAAGTGATGGATTGATTAAGTTTGGAATTTAGGACAGAGGTATTTAAGTATTTTCATAATTAGTGGATGTTGATTAAATAAGATTAATAAAATCATTCCCTCCAATTATTACCCCATACCAAATATATTTTTAAAGTATTAGTATCAGTCCTAATCACAATCTCAATCTAAATGTATATAAATTCAATGTCACGTCTCAAACAGGGCCTAAGGAATCCTTTCCTTAACAATAAAACTCAAAACTTAATAAATTTGATACATAATATCAGACCAGAAAGCATATTGTCCTGTTTAAATGTATAAAAATTTCAATAAAAGCACAAGTTTGAAACTCTTTTTTTCCCTTTTCTTTCTTTCTTTCTTTGTTTTTTTTTTTTGGGGGTAATGCCACAGTTTCAGCCTCACTTAACACACATTCTTTCCTTCTCAATCTAGACCAAGCAAAGCCTAAAAGGAGATACTTGATTAGGTAAGACTTAGACTTTCTTTTAATTTTTTATCTAAAGCACTAATTCAAAACACTTATTTGGTCAGCTCTTAATTAGTCTTAAACGCAAGTGTCCTCACCAATATATATATATATATATATATATAGCTTAATTTTCTATGGACAACATTTATATCAATGGTTTGAATATTTACAATATTAGTTGATCTAATGCCCCATAAAATATCTCTTTTTTTCCCATTCCTCACGTGACTGGCACGTGACAACAAGAATGTAAGCAGCTTAATGTTTTTTGAAAGGGCCAAAGAATCGAGTGAAAAAAGACTTACACAAGATATGCAAAAACTCTTCTTTTACAGGTGCGCCAACAACTTTAAAATGGTGGGATTTACTTTACTTTAGGAACTCATGCCTCTATTCTCTTTACAATAATAAACAATGCAAATTTAAAAAAAAAAAGGAAGGAAAGAAGGAAAAAGGAAAAACAGATATTCCAAAACAATTAATAATAGTGAACAAACAACCCAAAGCCAAAGCTGTCGCAGTGTCTCTCTTTTGTGACATAGAGACTTGTACTTGTGTAAGCTTCCTTCATCTTAGTCCTCCAGAGCATATATGCATGCATGGCTGCTTCTTCAATGCCTTCCTCTTTGAGTCATCTCTCTGTGCCTTTTCAACTTTAAAGCTACGTTTCTTGTGTGCTTTACATGCAAACTCTCCTTGGAATTTGTGATACTATTCTCCTTCTCTCCTTCTCTCTCACAACAAGACAAGCTTGAAAATTTGATAAACAAAAAAAAAAAAATTAAAAATCCACTAAATTGTTGCAGTTCCTGCAGAAACTGAGATCTGAATTTGATTCTTTTGAGTTTAATTATTTCTCTGTGGGACAAGTTTCCCTTTTTTTTTTTTTTCTGGTTCCTTGTGAAAAATCCACCACTGCATGCAATCTGGAATCCTAAGAAGCTCAGAGAGATATTACACAAACATAAAAGTCCCCATTCTCATCACAAGTACAAGGTTATAATAACATCTTGTGTCGTCGTCATCGTCCTCTTCTTGTCGGATTCCCGGTGATCACTAAGCCCGACCAGGTGGTCGGCCGGAGTTTCCAGCTCTCCTGAACATAACCATCAACTAATATTTCAGGTAAAATCCTATAAAATCCAAAAGCTGAGTGAAAAAATTGGACATTCTCTAAAGCAAACCAACACTTGTGAAACAGTTTGACAGAAAGTGGTTATGATGTGTCTTCTAATGGGTTTGGTCATTTGAATTCAGTAAGTTCCTGTAACTAAGAGCTCAGTTCAACCGTCTGTTTACAAATTATAGAACAAAAGAGAATCTTTTGGTTGCTGTAATCTGGAGGTCCATTATATTACTGCTTCTTGCTAAATACAAGTCCCTCTTGTGATCGAAGTAATATAAGAAGGATCAAAACAGAAACAACCAGAAAAAGAAACTTAAAGTTTAATTATATATGCTTTGAGAGAACAGAATGAAATAACGGCTAGTAGCTTGAAGACTGATGATTCACTAAGAAACTAAAGTAGTCAACCATACTTTACTTTCTTTGTTATGCCTCTAAGACACCTCAAGAAAAGAATTCAATGTAACAGTTGTAGCATGGAAATCTTTACAGTTGTATTTTCATTTAACCCCCTTTTCCATGGAACTTGAAACTGATATGATTGTACTCTAATTTCTTTACTAAAGATAAAAGCTTACTGCAGATAATAGAAGATATGATAAGGAGGGTAGTAAGAAATAACTAGTAAGCTTACTCTGTTTCAAGACAGAGTATAATATGTATAACATTAATTGTTAAAAGCAATGTAGATGCCAAAGCAGACCAAATTACAGAAACATCTGACATGATACTTATAAACTGTAACGGGTCGAGAGGGAGAGATATCTAAAACTTTATAGAATGATGTGGATAACTCTCCTCTTGACACGTTTTAAAATTATGAGGGATGATGCTGGCCGAAAGCGGATAATATCAACAGCGGGGTGTGCTAGGATGTATGTTACATAAACACATGCCCACACACATGAATGTTTGTGAGGAGAGAAGGTAGAGAAACCTGTTATGGATGGGATCAGGGCCATTGGGAACTCTTCTTTTGCTCATGTAGTTAAAATCCAACTCTTGTTGGTTCACAAGTTGTTTATGATCAGTGTCAGTACGACCCAAGACAAACTCATCATCATGATGCTCGAGTCTTTCTTCTTCAGAAGAAGAAGATAGTGTGGTTGTTGCAGGAACAGAACCCAAGCTTCTTCCAACGATCAGAAGACAGAGAAGCCCCACCACTGCAAGTGCTCGATGGCCACAGAACAACCTAGGAAGGCAAGAACAACTTCCACTACCCATCATACCCATGTTTCAAATACCCTTGTATGTATTGTATTTTATGACATGGTACCTAGGAAGTGGAAATATATATACATATATATATGTAAATAAGCCTTACAGTGCTATATGACAGATAGAAGAAGGAAGAAAACAGAGAAGGCTATGATTGCTTGATGATTGGGGTGAAAATGGGTGGCTATATAAGAAGACAAAGAAAAGAAGAGAAGAGAAGAGAGAAGGGTAAGGCAAGAAATTGGTTTTTATTACTTATTTATCTTTCTTTTTTTTCTCACCCCAGAGGATTATGGGGTGTGGTTGGTTTTCTTTATAGGTTGGAGGGGGATTCTATTGCACTTTCTCGAACTCAGAGAGAGAGAGAGAGAGAGAGAGAGCTTAGCTGGTTTCGAGCAAGAGAAGGAGGGAACACTTTGCTTTATACTGAGGAGGGAGGTCCCAACACGACACACCAACTTTTGCTTTGGGTTTGTGTATTTTCATGCAACTACGGTACCAAAAGACTACCTCAATTCTATCTAATCTATCACTTGCCTTTACGTACAATGCTGTTAAAAGGAAAAAAATAATAGGTTGCCTTTGCCTATATATGTTTCCCACTCTCTCTCTCTCTCTCTCTCTAGCTCGGTGCCTCCGGAATCAAGGAGAGTGCTGGAATAGTATAAAATTCTCAACACTCTGTAATCTCTCCATCTATATAGATATATATAGTGCTACTAGAAAGTGATTTACACCCTATCAGCTATCACTTGCTGCTACCTCTATTTTTTATTTTATCACATAATCTCTGATTTTGATAGTTATGTAACTAACATTCAAATCTTTATTCAATTGGGTTTTAAAATAGCTTTTAAGATTTTTTTTCTTGTCAAAACATGACCGGCACTAATGACAAGAGAGATGAGCATTATGTTCATCCTTTAATTAAAAGTCTGCATAAACATCCATGGAATTATGTATTCCCTTTATTTCTTAATATAAAATATATTTACCTAATTTCATTAGATTAAAGAAATTAGATAATATATCATGTATTTTTTGAAACATCCTAGCTATCTTCTTCATTCCCTCTCTTTCTTAATTATTGTTTAGGGAGCTTCAATAGAGATAAATAAAGAAAAGATCGACAAATATAAAAACTATGTCTTATATTTAGGACTAAAATCAAACTCTTCAAATATGTCATATATTAAGGACTGGAAGGAGTATATAGTTTATAACACAGCTTAGTTGGTTTAATGTAATTTAAGGGATGGATCTAATTGTGTTTAATAAAGCAGCAATTGAAATCTTGGCTCATCACTCTCTACTGTTGTTATTAAACATGCAACAGACTAATTGGAAAAAGAAATCAAAGGAGCAATAATGAATCCATTAATTTGACTTCAGGTCAAAAAAAAAAAATCCATTAATTTGACCAATAAAGTAAAGCTATGTAGGAAAAGCGAAATGAGAGCAAAACACAGCAAGGAAAAAAAAAACACAAAAACAATAGAATGGGTAACACTAAGAACAAGTTGGATTCTGTGGGCACCCAATATTCTTTGTACATGACTACTATTTAATGACAGAAAAGGAGCAGACACCCTTCAAATTACTTATTATTTAATACCTACCTTCCATATCAATGTGCTTACCTTTTCACTTACCTTAACTTCATAAGTATTAGACGGTTTACCTTAACTTCGTAAGTATTATACGGCCCTATTGACCTTATGTTCACGTCTAACTAATACAACAACAACGAGCTTTTATTCTAATAGGTGGAGTCTATTATAAGATCGCATGACGTCACTATGCTTCATCAACAACCAAATTTTTAAATAAATTATCGACTCCTGCTCAATAATTTTGTTGAGTGTTCTCTCTAAATAATATAATCTTGATTTTAATATCAGCATTTATAATAATATATACAGACACATATCTTGAAAAGCTTATTGATCAAGCTATGCTTTTGCTGCTTGCATCTTTATTGCCACATATGCTTCAAAGTTTGTACCTGAGCACTGGCTGCCACACAAATGGCCCACATGTTTGTGCTCATGCGTGTGCGTTTTACTGAGTGAGCATGTTCATTAATCTTATATATCTTTATAGATTCTATACTTATTGATAAGATTAATTTATCTTTTATAAGAATCTCCGTATAGGAAGCTGTATGCTAAATGTGAATATAGCAAAGAAGATGTACAAGTATAAATATATGCTTCTGAACTATAGAATAGATTACTAACAGAAGCTGGTTCCTTTGAGTGATTTTTTAGATTAAGGGAATATATAGAGCACACCACACATTTCTCATTACTCCTTAAGGCCAAAGCATAAGGCACAATTTGTCTTATCCATTCTAGATGATGAATCTGACAGTAATAAATCACAAACCAAAAAGTGATTTTTGTTGGGGGAATCCAATGCTTTTTTTTTTTTTTTTACTGTAATAGCTTCAACATGAAGGTACATGGATAAATACAACTCACAGTAATTTATATATTACTCATGAGAAGTTTTAGGAATTTATGCCTTTGCCTATGGCACATGTTTGATGTGGAATATTACATGTGCTTAGACTCTCTTGATCATGAAACAGCATGATTTGTATAAATTGACATACCAGAGTTCAGAAATTTGAGAATTTATAAGGCTGAGACACATGGGCATAAACTGATTTGCTCATTCTGCAGAACCTTTTTGGACCTATCACATACACTAGCATATGGCTACAATTTAGAGTGCTGGTATGTTTGGCACATACGGTGTGTCACTAATGTTACATCAAACATATATTACCAGAGTGGCATAGAGCTCATTTTTTTTTGGAAGGTCACAAATTCAATCCTGTTTGAAACTGCTTCAAGCATTTCTATTTGACTCTGACTTCTTCTCAAGCTTTTGTTAAAGTAAGATGTTGGCCACCTGGCAATTAGATGGGCAAATAAGTAGCTAGGCTTTCTAGCTAGCTAGTTTATGAATTAGCATTTTGCTGAAGAATGAGCTTAAAAATGATATTAGGTTTGATAATAGTCAAGTCGTTCAGTATGTGTCATTCCTAGTAGAGCTAGAGCCTATAATCAGAATGTCACCGTAGGTTTGTTCATCTTCTTTAAGGACTAGTTTAAGCTTACGTGATTTGATTCTACACTGTACAGTTTTGTTGTGACATAAAGTTTCTGTATAGAATAAGTATGAGTACATAGCAGATAGCTTCGCTATTCTCTTCTGCATAATTATTATTCTTGCTCTACCAGTTTCTTTCAGTACAGACATAGTAGATAAAATTAATGGCTCCAAGAACGTTCTCTATGTGCCTTTCATTTTAAGAAGTAAATTAGAACATGATGATGATAATGCTTCTTTGCTTTGAAAAAAAGATAATGCTTCTTTGAAGAAATAGAATCCATTCTGAAAATAAATAATGATAGACAGATGGGAAAAAGTCCAGCTGGAAACCATGTTATTTAAACCAATAGTAAATAGATTATCTCTCTCTCTCTCTCTATATATATATATATATATATTCATTACTGGATTTTCCGTATCTTTTTAAGGATTTATCACAGAAAAAGATTATATCTTTTTGCATCTGTAGCAATAATAAGATGACTGCCAGTACTGAAAGAATTGTGATCACCTTTGCTTTATTTAAGAGTCTGGATTTGATTTGATAATGGAACAAAGTGGCCATCTTCTTCACATATGCCTTTTATAAGATTTTGTGCTGTAGTAGTATGTTATGAGACCCACTATAGGGAGCCTTGGTGGAATTTATAAGGACTTGTTTGGTATAAAGAAAATTTAAAGGAGGAAAGAAACTTAAAGAAGGGAAGGGAAGGTAGGAAAAAAAAAAGGAAGAAGAAGGGAAGGGAAGGGAAGGGAAGATTGTAAGGGGTGATGGAAGATGGGTTGAGAG
Source organism: Albizia julibrissin (assembly GCA_037074505.1). Classification (NCBI taxonomy): domain Eukaryota; kingdom Viridiplantae; phylum Streptophyta; class Magnoliopsida; order Fabales; family Fabaceae; genus Albizia; species Albizia julibrissin. The sequence goes on along the minus strand of CM073488.1, from coordinate 34,533,003 downwards.
AAGATGAGTTATTTGGTACGAAAAAAATTTAGGGTGGAATTTGGGGGGAAAAAAGAGAAATACCCATTTTTCCCTTAAAAATAAATTAATAATTATATATTAATCAAATTTATATTTCAATTCATATATTAAATAGTTAGTAGTATAATAATTTAAAATTAAATAAAATGAATAAAATATAAATTATAATTTAAATAAATAAAAAATTATTTTATTTATTAATCAAATTGAAAAAAAAAAATCTATAGAATGAAATTCAAATTTATTGATGAAATTCGAATTTGAAAAGGCGGAAATCTTGAAAAAATTTAAATTAAAAGGCGGGAATCCTGAAATTTATTTATCACATTTGAACTTGATAAGAAAATTTCAAGATTCCCACCTTTTAATTTAAAATTTTCAGGGGTACATTTATTTTTCGGATCTTTCTTTCTGAGAAGGAACTTAGGTCCCACCAATTTTGGTGGGATCTCATCTTCCCACATTTAAAAGAATATTGGTGGATCCGAGGTGAGCCCGGGAACTTAAGTTCCTTAGAAGATTGAGCCAAAATTATGTACCTAACAAGGGAACTTAATCATATTCGCTTCCATTCCCACCTTTTCCTTATACTAGACGGGCCCTAAGTTATAGGGATTCTTCCTCCTAATAATATGCTAGTTTTTTGGATTAGATTCTCCTTTTAAACTTGTATTCATAATCAATGTTATTAAACCCAAACTAGTCATTGAACTGGCTAGAGTACTGAGTCAATGGTCAATGGGTTAGACTGAAGTCAAATCGGAACTAACTCGGGGCTAAACCGATGAGAATGTGAAGATTTTAGAATTATTAATATGAAATTATAAAGAAAAAAATTGATTTTTTTAAAAACTAAACTGGGTTGAGGCCAGGCCCGAACCGGTTTTCGGACCGAACCGGTCGATTCTGTCTAGGTTTAATAATAGTATTCATAATAGAGTTACTTTTATCGAGAGCATGATATCCATAGAATGCGCTACCTTATAAGTATCATTTATGAAATGTTTATAAGTATTTATACATGTAAGTCATGACAACACTCATTTCACATATTTATTTCGTATACTATAAATCACGATTAAAAAGATACTTTTAAAAACTTCAATCACTTTTTCAAACGAGCATGTCTTTTGAAATTAAGCTGTTATTTAAACTCGTATAGATAAGAGAATATATGGTATAGTTAAGATCTTAGCAATTAATCCGGAAGTAATATAATATTAATATTGTTGTTATTATTATTATTATTATTATTATTATTTTCATTGTGTTTCAGTGGGACCCTTGAATGGTGCCAAGAGAAGGAAAGAAGAAAACCTACATTGCGACGTAAAGAAGTAAAGATGAAGAAGTGAGATGCATGAGTAACGTTGAAGATGGCTTATGGAAAAAAAAAAGTCTTCTTCTTAATCATCATGCATGATGGGACCTTAACCAGAGTCAAGCTTATCAACAGCAAAATTGAAATTGAATGGTACTGATAACAGGATTAAGTAGGCACCGTTGATTCAAAAATGATTAGTCCCTGTTGTGGCCAAATTTTGGATTCCCCCACCATGTCTTCTCAAGTACTTTTCAATAGTTTTATCTAAAATTAAAGCGAAACTAAAGTAGTTACAATTCTACTTCGTTACTCTCTTGTTTCAAAGTTAATAATTCTCCTTCAAGACATACTGTTAAAACATACAACCTCGGGTTTTTATTTTTTAATATAAGTTTTTGTTGTTAGTGTAATTTACACTACCAACAAAACCTTATATTAAAAACAGAAGGTAGTAAGAATTAAAAATATAAATCACTAACAATAATTAATTGAAGTGGTTTTGGCCCCTTCTCAAGCAAAGTCTTAAATTTGAGTCTTGTTATAAAGAAAATTATAGTTAAGAGAGTTTAATACAATTATACTATGAGGGTCAACTTCATTCAATTTCAATTAATTGAGATATGCTGTAACTTCTAAAATTTAATTGGTATTTATAAAAAAAACAGAACAAAATATATCACCTAATAGTAAAGTTATGGTAGTAGTCAGGACTCCGAATTTACTTCTCATGTTTTGTAAGAAGCTGAGACTTCTAATTTTCTTAAAAAATATAATATTTGAATTAAGCAAAAACAAATTACATAATGATCGGGAATGTAACATTATATTCCTATTCCTTTTTGAGTTCTGACTATCTATACCTTCTCGTAATATAAAAGGAAAGGAAGGTACTCCTTCGCTATATAATATAAGTTATTTTAGAAGAAAGCATTGATCCAGAATATAAATTATTTAGATAATAATTAATATTTATTTGTTAATTTTTTTTATAGTTAATACTTAAATGTGATTTTTTTTATATTTTCTCTCAAACTCAATTTAATATAGGTAAAGTTAGAGTAAATTTCAATTTAAGACATATTTAATAAATTAACTACCTTTTTTTTTATTCTAATAAATTAGTTGAAGTGCTTTATATTATAAATTGGGGGAGTAAGTGATTTTAGACAAATAGTACCCTCTTCCTATTTATAAGGTAGAGGGAATAAATTTTTTTATCCTATTTATAATAAACCTCATTAAATTTTTTATGTCTCACAGTTACGGTTGTCCCCAAGTACTTATAAAGTAAGAAATTCAATAAGAATTTGTATAACTAAAATGACATAATTTGTAAACACAGAATGATTATGTATATTATATAAGAACTTACAAAACTGCCGAAAATAATAATGAACTTTGAAAAAATCCGAGCCCAACGTACATTGTCTCCTTAAGACAATTTGTTCCCTCTATACGGATGCCCAAGGTTCTGGAACAATTGTCTCCCAGGATAGAACAGATTGCGTCTTCGGAATGATGGTACTATTAGTTAGAAGCCCGAACGAACACAATGATATTGCTTTTAGAATCGCAAAGGTTGAGATGATTGCAGAATGCACTATGCAATATATGAGAAGAGAGGAGTGTTTCGAGATTGAGAGTGATTTTTCCTGTCACTAGCACGTCCTATTTATAGCTGACCGATGGTGCCTCGTGAGGCGAACTGGTGCGTCGTGCGAACAGACATACCGGAATGGAGTGAACAGAAGCGAATGGTGTCTCTTTGTTGGCGAACTGGTGTGTCGTGCAAACAGACACATCATAACAGAGCACCAGAAGACGTACCAGAACGAACAGATGCACTGGTTCGGTCATTCGGTCACACATCCGCACTGTTTGGAAAATCACGGAGGGGAAAAAGGAATTAAACACGATTGTTCGGACAAACTAAAAAATAATTTAATAAAAAATTATTTTTAAATCTCACACACCGGACCAGACCAGACGAACGGCGGCTGCGCGCGCGTGGTGGACCAAGGCCCATGTATGTCATCACTCCTCCACAAAAGTGGATTGGCCCAAGGGCTCATTTTAGAAGTGAGAAATTGAGCCTTATATACGCTTTTATTTCTCTTGATTTGTCTAATGTGGGACTTTTATCCACACACTATTTTCTCTTTCCTTTTCCCTCTTCTCTTCCAACCTACTTCTTATTCATAACCCATAGAATTATTGTTCAAAATTCCAACAGTTACATGAAAATAAATAAATACTACTTAATTAAATATCTCATCAATTTTCTATATGAATGTACAACTTTGCTTTTTATTTATTATTATGTTGTTTTTTTTTCATAGTATATAATGAATAGGAAAATAATTATGTCAAGTTTCTTTTATCTATTTCATCAAGTTCTCAAATAACACATAACTATGTTTCTCACTTTTGAATTGTTATCATTTTTTTATAAACTCATGAGCAAAATAGGACACATTATCATATGTAATTAAAGAATTTGATATAATAGATATAATGAACTTGATATAAGTATGGTCCAAACAAATATTAGATAGAAATAAAATTAGACAATTATTGAATTTTATGACACAATTAATGAAATTTAAAATTTTTCTTGATACGTATGAAATATGCTGGAAGTGTCTTATAAATGAGATAAGAGGGGTATGCAATTTGAATTCTATATACCTATAAAAAAAAATTGGATTTATACAAACACATGTTTGAAAAGAGGTAAAAAGAACAACCTATGTAGAGACGAATTACGTAGCTAGTAGCATTTTGCTACAGTGGCATAAATGCCTTCCAGACAAAGAGGGGGTTACTGGTTCAATCCCAACAAATGAATACATGTGTATTTCTCTAGATGTTCCAATTAAAAAGAAATTTGAATCATCCCCTCATGTCCTAATTATAAAATTAAAAATTTATTAAATTTTAAGATAGAGTTAATAAGACAGTCAAAAATATCTTATGGTAAAAATTAGAGAGAGTATGCATGCTATGCACATTCATATTTCTTTTGAATATGTAAATATAAATAGTAAATAAGGGGGAAATGGTTAAAAACCCTTGTTTAAAGATTGTATAGATAAAAAGGGTTTAAATTTGACTATTGATACATTTTTAGGTATGAAATTCTCTAGAGTACCATTATTTTCTATGCATAAAAAATATATCATGTCCTTCTAACTAATAAAATTTGGAATAATGTTTATTTTTGTCTTAAAAGTTTTCAATGAGAAACACTAGATATCTGAAAGTTTTTGTAGAAACATTTTTATCTTAAAAATTTATAAAATATAGCAATTTTATCTTTTTGACTATTAAATTAGTCAAATATCTTATCTATCATGCCACCTCATCATCCACATCAGTGGACCCAATTTGCTATTGTTGAAGTGTGATGAGGGGGGGGGGGAAGAGCTTAGTGTTGCAGGCGGGGGCTGGAGTATTGAAGGATGAGGGGATTTTTTTTTTTTTCCAAAAAAAAGTGAACGAGGAAGAGAAAAAGCGAGAGATGATGAGGTGTGATGCCAATATATTGCGTCCATTGACGCAGATGATGAGGTGGTGTATATGCTAAGTAGGATGTTTGAATGATTTACTAGTTAAATTTAACATTGAACGGCGATTGGACAAAATTGCTATATTTTATAAACTTTTAAGGTGAAATTTCTTCCAAAAAAACTTTCATATATCTAGTACTCCTCATTAAAAATTTTTAAAGCAAAAATGGATCTTATCTAATAAAATTTTAAAATAGAGACTTTTTACTTATTTTTCTTGCACATAATCTAATTGAACAATAGTATAAGTGAGCATTAGAATAATGGTAAAGATTATTATCCTATAATTTAAAAGTCATATATTTAAATCCCAAAAATATCATCTCCTCTTCCAGGAATAAAGCCCTCTTCGTAACCTACTTGGTAGGATTATTGTACAAAAACCCCTTTTTATGAGGTGAGCAGATGACACACTTGAGTCCACGTACACACCTACTCTCGGTGGACTTAAATTCAGATTAGTGAGTATACGTAATAGTATCAAGTCGCGTATGGTTTGTAAATACGGAATTTTTTTTTTTAAAAAAAACAAGCGATGTAACTGTAAACAACAAGACGAGGAGCATAATGCGTGTGTTTGTTTCCATGTTTACAGGCCCAATCGTACGATTGGGTGTATCCCATAAATAATCTCATATTTGTTACAATGATTTTTCGGTCGAGCTTATTAATCTAATCGTACGAAAAAATTTAAGCAACATTTTAGAGCTTTTTAAATCATCAGGCAATTAATGTTTTCATATCTGAAAACGGTGCTTTCGTGTTAAAGTCAACATTACACTCTTTTATGTCAATAAACCATTAAGTATAATTAATTAATTCATATATTTATTAATGTGAGAATTTTATTAAAAACGAAAATAAAAACTCTCCTATTTGAACCGGAAACCAATATTCGGGTCATTGAAATAAAATATATTCATATAATTTAATTAAATTAAAAAAGGAAAAATTCTAAAAAAATACATTTTAAACTTCAAAATCTCGTTAATAAATTCGTTAATGGGATTAACAAGAATGGTAATGCAATTAAAAAATTATTTTATTATGAAATCATCTATTTGGGATTTTGAAGTTTAAAAGGTAATTTTTTAGAATTTTCTTTTAAAAAAATTAGTTAAATTATTTTATTAGAAATGACGTTTGGAGTGTGGAAAAATAAGTTTGAAATTTTAGAAAAAATACGGAAGTACAGTTTTGACACACAAGTCCACATTGTCTGTGCAGCTATGGCTATACATAATTTCATTAGAATAAATTCTCAAACTGATGTGAAATTTAGGGATGCAGAAAATAAGAATATAGTTGATGTTGATAATAGTCAAGATCAAGAGTCATTGTCGACAAACGATGTTTGGACATCTTCAACTTAAATGAATGATGTTCGTAACACCATCAAGAACCAAATTGTAGATGACCTTTGATCTGATTAGTTCTTTTATATTTTACTGTAGAAAAAACTTTAAATTTGTATCATTTGTAATTTATTCACATTTTTATTATAATTTTGTTATGTATTTTACCAATACCAAAATTTTAAAGTTATTTTTCCCATTTTCCATAATTTGTAAAATTATTTCTCTTAAATATCACAAAAGCTACTTATACAAAAGCCAAACCAAACACCTTTTCACTTTCATAAAAGCACTTATCCAATCACTAATCCAAACACAAATCACTTAACACAATTTGACTTTTACCCAATCTAACTTTTTTATAAGTCAGATTACAAATAAGCCACTTTTCCTACCTTTATTCCAAAACACACCCAATATCAATCAAGAGCAGCGTGCATGAATTAATGAGTATAATTACTTTTATGGAATCGTACACAACAACTTTGTGAGACGATGTTGGCCACAACAACAGGGAGATAGATATATGATAAAATAATACATGTCGTGAGTGTGGAATAAGTTCAACACCACAAAGACAAAAGGAGGAATCAGGAACTCTAATTCATTTTTTTGGTCCAAATTAAAAGCATTTCATTTTCATCTTCTTCTTCGTCCAACTTTAATCAATCACATCCCTCCAATTTATATCCCCAACCAAAAGATGCTTCTTTTAGTCCCCATTAATCCTTTTTTTTATATATAATTAAAAGCACACTTATTGGGAACATCAATCTCTTTCACCAAGTTTTCCCTTTAATAATTTGCACTTGATATCATTATTTAACTGTTAAATAAGCTCTTAAAAGAAAGAACACCAACTTTCATGTTAACTAACTAGTAGTAGTACTATGTGTTTTTTACTTCCCACTTTTCTTTCTTTCATTGTTATGCCCACCACCATAAAGTAATGCATCTTCAATTTGGGGAATAAAATGTGAATCAGTCAAATGCTTTACTTTTTCTAAAAAAGTAATAGTTAATTTTATAATTTTTTAATTCAAAGATATGTGCTCGTCATTAAATTTAACTAATTGATCAAATCATGTTTATAAAACACAGTAAATACATTATTAGACTCGATTTGATGAGTTGATTAAAAATATCAAAATTGAGCAAAAGTTTTAAATAAGTTACTATTTAAGTGAAGTTACACACTATTATGGATGGAGTCTCTAACTAAATGTTTAAAAAATTCAACTAAATGCCAACCGTGTGAAGTTATTGTTTTTTAGTAATGGATTTAAATAAATTTTGAATAATTTTATGCATGTACTGTGTACAGCGCAAGATGGGCGAAGAGTACCCCAAAAAAAAAAAGTGAATAACATCACATATTAATTCAAAACTTTAGGAATTGTGTATAAGTCTTTTCTTTTTGTTTTATATTATTTATTAAGTTTAATCTTATTCGATATAAATTTTTTGCACATCAACTCAATTCGACTTACATTGGAACATCGAAACAATATTAATACAAATAAAAGAGATATATAAGTAATAATAATTAATTGCTGGTTATGATGAGAGATCTAATTTTTACACGAACCGTTAGATGGAACTAAAGACTGCCATGATTGATGCAAATGCTAAGAATTCGAACATATTCAGCGATGGCTTACTTTGTGCTAAAGCTAGCACTGATAGCTTTGTTTATGGTAAAAATCTCCAGGCGAACATATTCAGTGGTGATTACTATATAAGTTCATCTTAGCAGCTCTTTTTGTATTTCCCCTTTCAATAGGTTATATATATATGTGTGCAGAGTATTGTCGAGGTTAATTAAAAGTAGATGTAGAAGTAGCTGTTTGACATATTAATGTAGGTTCGAGTTGTATTATTTTGGGAATTTAAAAGTGCTTGCATAAAGATCAATAACAATAATTAATTATTAAAATAAATTGTGCTGATTTCATCTGAATTGATATTCTAGAACCATATTAGTAGGCTCCCCGAGAAGAACACAAAGATTAAAATTAATTTTTTATAATATAAATAATAAAGATTATTATTTTTTAAATCAATATAGTTTTGCTCAGATGTAATATAGTTTCTAAATTTTATTTCGTTGCAACTTAATCATTATATTTTGGGAGAATGCCAAAAAAATATCATTTAAACTTCAAAATCCCATTAACAAGTTTGATAATGGGATTAACAAGAATGATAATGCAATTAACAAATCATTTTACTGTTAAATCACCTATTTGAGATTTTGAAATTTAAATGGTATTTTTTTGAAATTCTCCTTTATATTTTTGACAATTCAATGATTGAATTTTAACTCCATTTATAGTTTTCGTAATTAACAATATTGATTTTTATATTTAGAAAATAAATTATATATTTTATTTACTTTAGTAATCAAAATTTTAAATGATTAAAATTTTAGAGATTGAATTACAGTAATTTAAATTTTAGGAACTAAATTTTAAATGAATTAAAATTATCAAGATTGAGTTAAACGTACTCAAAATTTTAATTGAGTTACAATGAGTACAAAATTAGGACCAAAAACTAATTTTCCCGGTAAGAATGGCATCAACAGTTGAGTTGTGAGAGAGGTACAAAAGAAATTATCCAGCATGAGGCACTGCTTCTGCTGGGCCTCAACGGTTATCAGATTCTATCCGCAAAGGCTGAAGTCAGTGTTGGGCGAAGAAGAGAGAGCGAGGCATGCTTCGTCATTGCAGAAAGCTTTCCATGATCACCATTAACGCCTCCAAGTTGGTTTCCTTCACCCTTCCGAGCACGATGGCACCGCCCACTCACTCTACTAACCTGCGCCCTTTCTGCACCATGAACACCAACTACGATCCTCAGCTCGATCACATCTTTGATGCAAAGCGCTCTTTCCGAACCCAAATGCGCAGAGAACTGAAGAAGATGGACCCTCTTCTGAGATCTCAAGAAGGTGACTCTCTCTCTTTTACTCATTTTCTTTACATTTTCGGTAGTTTTGGTTTTTGTGTTTCTTATCGGGAATTATCCTGAGTGGTCCTTACTTATATAATGAAGAGAATTTGAGACTTGGAGGGAGAGATAACATTGTTGAATATAGATGCACTGAATTTCTTTGCTCACAGGCACAGAGGGACCAAAGGTGTGATTCGATGTCATTCGTAACATATGAGTAATTGAATTTGTAATTTTCATGTATGGTAATCAAATTACTTTCACAATATTAGTGAGACTTCAAATGTGAACTTGGATTTGAACGTATATCATCATTGCGCGATGTCAAATATGGCCGTCTCTTTGTAATTATGAATTTCTGACGTGTATCAAGATGACTGTCTCCATCCAGTTTTCTGAAGATTTCATGACATATGAATTGTATCATTTGGTTTTTGCGTCCAGTTCATTCTGAACAAGGGTGTTTGTCTTTCAGATGATGCTATTCAGAGGGTTGTTTTAGAAGCTCCGTGGTTCAAGAACAGTACCAGCATATGTGCTTATATAAGTTCTAATGCTTTACCAGAAGTTGATACATCAAAAGTTGTTTCAGCAATATTATCTGACCCCGCAGCAGGTGTGTTCTGTATTTGACCTTTTGCAAGTGACTAACCTGCTGGTCATGTTATACATGTTTTGATGAATAATCAATCACCTATCTTGAATTCTGAACTCTTTTTCATGCCTCTAGCTGCTCTTTATTTCCTGGTGAAGGGGGTAGCATGGCAGTTCATGTTGAGAAATGGGTTTGAGCTAATTAATACGAGTAATATACAATAACAAGCAAGTTACAATTCAAATGAATAAATTTGTGAAGTCATACATGTATGTTTGATCAGTTTGGTAGAACTTTGAGTGGATAAAAAGTTTAACAGCACTTTTGGTGCAGGAAACATGTTAGACGGAATTCAAATAGAAACACATTTAGGTCTGCTTGGTTTTATGTTTGCTAGTTGCACTACTGGAGCAACTTTATGTATGCGAAAAGAAGAATATCACACACAAAAAATTTACTACAAAGTTCAAGCGAATCTAATACTCAGGCTTTTGAGCCTACATAGCGATTGTTGGGCACCTACATGTCTTGCATTGCTGTTATATCTTGAAGTTTCTTACATCTAGCTTTCAACTGAAGAGGGTCATGTACAGATCAAGAAAAAGCTTTATGTGCCACGTGTAGAGGATACAAATAGCAACATGAGAATGCTGAGGATATCAAGTGTTGATGATCTGGTTCTGAACTCAATGAACATTTTAGAGCCAACGTTAGTAGATCACAATGGAAATCCTCGTGAAGATGGTATAACCTTTTAGTATTTTCTCATGCATTTCCTTATTATGTTTTATGCGTTGCTGAACTTTGACAAGAGATGATGAGATTAACATATATTTATTAAGTACCTACCTCAATCAAGTTTCTTTTCCACCACTGTACTGGTTAGAATATTCTACAGGTATTTTACTGGACAAAATATTCAATATGACAACACTTTCATTATAATTTCTGATTGTATAGAATGAATCATTGTACTGTTTGGGTAAATGTTCATTTAAAACGTTGAAGATACTCTTGTAAAATTAACGTCATTGGGGTAGTAGTTTTGGAATACAGTTGGGAGAATTAGGCATTAGACACGTATTCCTGTTCTTCAATGTGGAAATTGTGCTACTGTTGGCATGTTTGTTCACACTTCACACATCATAGATGAATATTGCTTTTGTGGTGATGCCCAACGTGGAGATAATTTCTAATTGGCTCCTAAAATAGGCATGACAAAATTATTTGTAATAAAAAAAGTAGATGAGGTAATATAGTTACCTATTGTGGAATATGATTATGCAATACCGAGTTGGTCTTCAAAAGCTTAGATTTGAGAGGTCTCTCTCTCTCTCTCTCTAATTATTATTTTTCTTTTGATACAGAGGTATCCTTGCTTCCAGATTGCTTAGCTTGTACTCTGCTCCTTATAATATATTAGTTTTCCTCCTCCCATCTCTCATTTTAATATGACTGTTATTCTTTTACAATGACAATCATATTAATATACTCAAAGATTTAGCTGTTGATAGAGTATATTGACATCATGTGCGATTCATGTAACTAACCCTACCTAGTGGGATAAGGCTTGTTATTGTTGTTGTTTTTCTTAAAATAGTTTAATTAGTGTTTTCTACTGATAAAATTTCTAGCAGTTATGCAGACAATTGACCCAATGGACTTGATCATAATACCAGGTAATTCTTGGTCGTCTTTGTAATATCATATAACTAGCAATATGATACAACTTTATCATTCACTATGTATGCGACCTTGGCAGGCCTTGCATTTGATAGATCTGGAAGACGGTTGGGACGCAGTGGAGGGTGAGTACAAATTTAGGATTATGCTTTTAGTTGAAGTTAAAAATAGAATTTTAGTAAACCATGAGGTCTAGCACAGTTGACACTTAGCTGGGTTCCTTAAGCATTTAGTCAAGGGTTTGATCATTGACGGTGTGTACAGAGAGAGTCTCGTGATCATCACTAAAGCCCCTTTAAGAAGTATACAGTGTAAGAGGATTAGTCACTGCTATCGGTGGTGGGTACTTTGGGCTTACAGAAAAAAAAAAAAGAATTCCAGTAGTTTACATTACTGATTTCATTAGAAAAATCCTATATAGACAGTAATGGCGGCCAACTCTTTCAAAATTTGTCCACATTGGCATCAGTTAGATTTTGTATGAGTTAAATTTTAAAAAATTGGAGAAGTAAGATTATAAAATTTTAATAAAAATAAGATGTAAAATAAAAAAGTAAGAAAAATTAACTAAAAACTTTCAAACTCATTTCTTCAATTTTTTTAAATCTAAGTCATAAAAATTTTTCCTCCTCTCATTTCCCTTCTAAATCCCTTGTACCAAACAGCCTTAGTGACAACACTGAATATTGAATAACATGGTTCACATTTTTCATTGCATGTTAAAATCTTGGAAGTTACTATGATATGTTCCTGAAGAAATACCAAGAACTAGTCAAGAAGCAAAATTGGCAACAACCACTTCTCGGTAATTACTGTTTAACCTTGCCTAGGTGGAAAATATGTAGTGTGCTGGTTTCTTGGTCTTGATCATTCACTTCATTTTCTTCATCTTTGTTGTATTTTACTTGAGTGCAGTTGCCCTATCATACTCAATACAAATAGTAGAAAATGAAAGAATAGCTGTCACTCCTCATGACGTGCCCGTTGATGCTCTGGTATCCCCATCTGGCTTCATCCCAATCAGTCCAATTGCTTTTAAGAAGTGTCGGTGAGTGTTATTCTTTGTTTGCACACCTTGTACGGTAAAAATGGTTTTCTAGATCTTTCAAGAAGCATACTAGTTTAGTTTTAGCCTTTAGAATCGGTAAAAACCTAATCATTGATTTAATGCAAACCATTAAAAGTTCTAGGCATTCTGTGATTTTGATACAAGTCCAATTAATTACTATGTGAAATTGTTTTGAATGCCAAAGAAGCTTGAAATAGGACATTATTGTAAAGCGAACAAATGTGCACTCTTTCTACCCTCTTATGCTTTAGGGCTTGCTTTTCTTTTTGTTTTTTAAAGCACGTTGTAATAAGGTGTATGACTGTAGAAGGAAGAAAATTATTAACAGTAACAGAAAAACTTTATTTTTTTCAATTGCCCCCCAATCTATATGTATAAGCGGAGCGTAATTCAGTGGGAGATGAGATAGTATTCATACTTGATCTCTTGCTCACCAGACAGATAGAAGGCAATTTACTGTATTTCATTTTGGGAAGACCTGCCTGTGCAACTGATCTTTTGTGTAGCCATTTAGCTCACGGCATCTTAGAAAATTGGCTCTAGCAGGTTCTATGTGTGTGTGTGTGTGTGTGTAATGGGATCAAAAATTGCTGCTTCAAAGATCTTGAAAAAGATATCTCCTAACAAAACATAGGATATGCACATCTCAAAATGGAAAACCATAACTAAAGAAAGTGAATGCACTTGAGCAAATCACAATCACGGTGTCTCAACTACTTTCTGTGGCCCGCCTTTGGTGCTCGCCTGCTAGCTCGTCTAGCAACATCCCATGCCTTAAGCGGCGAATACACACCGAACTGTGAAGCGAAAAAGGACTCATAGCTAGGTGAATCAAAAGCAAAGCCTGTGTGCTTTGATACCTCACGAGGCAGTTGAGACATTGCGTAGCTCCTCGCCTCTGGTGGCGTCAAATGACTCCCCACCTCCAGCAGCTCTGTCCGGTTGCCAGTCTCTGGTTCGTCTCTGTGAATTTCCTGAATAATCTGATAATCATAGGGGAAGAACCATCTCTGAATCCTATAACCACATGAACTCAAATAATCAATTAGAAGAAAGAGAAATATGGTACTATCAGATAGAGATAGGGAATCTTAAAAGCTTAGGGTTGTTTAGTTAAAGGTGCAATTTTAACATCAAAATTTTTTACCTTGAGTATTTGACACAATCAAATTTTGAAGAGTATAAAAGTAGGCACAATCTTTTAAAAATAGTATAATTTTAGCAATTTTGTTAAATTGATCCAAATGTCTATTATAAAACTAGAAGGATAACAAGTGGCTACCATATAAAAAAGTAACGGATGTTTGTGACAATTTAACACAATTGCTAAATTGTACAATTAGATTATGTCTAACAGGGGTGGGCATGGGTAGGGGGGGCATGGCATGACCTTGTCCGATGCCCAACTCGAAGGATGAAATGCAGCCTGTTGCCTGGCTCTGCTTGTGTAAAGCTCAAGTAATTTTGGGTTAAGCAAGGGTGGGCTAGTACTTTATACTCATATAAATCATATATAAAGAAATTCCAATTAAGACTTTGGGTAGGGTCAAATGGGCAATGCAGCATACCGTGTTTGATGCCTAGCCCTAGTGGCTCTGTCCAAAAATGCCCAATGTTCTTTCAAGCCACTATTTTAGGCAAGGCTGGGCATTTTTTTCTTGCGGGCTCATATAGGCATTGTGGGCTATTGGGTCACATGCTCACTCCTAAAACTCAATTATGTCAAACACTTTTAGTGAAAAAATTTCGTTACTAAAATTGCATCATAACCCTTCTTTAAAAGCCTTTACCCATGGAAGACAAAGTCACCAAAGAGGGCGGCAAAGGGAACAAGAAGAAACGTGAGGTAGAAATAGGGTGTGCTCATTATGACATATATCACAAAATATTCATTCTCCTGCAGGTAAATGAAACAGAACCCAAGGTAAGAATGTTTCCAAGGGGTCATAAATAAAAGTTTAAGAATAATAATCAATATCAGTATTTCTCTAAAAGTTGAAATAAATTGCACTATCCACAAACAGTGAACACTACAACTCATTTTGAACTTTATAGTTTTATTATAAACTTTGTCAGCTTTTTTCTGAATGGAGAGGTAAATAAACGAAGAGGGAGAATTTACCAGTTTGATTACTGAATATATGAAGGCGAAAATAAACCATGCTAATATACTTCCACCAACAGCAATTAAGTGCCACCTTGTGACCGAATTACAGATCATAAGTAGACGTAAGTTGACTGTTACTATAACACATGTATAGGCCATTGTACTGACATCCCAGTGTCCCAATGTTTTGCCCGCTGAATTTTTAGCACCTGAACTTGGCAAAATCACAAAATTGAACAATATCAACGACTGGTATATGGAGAAAAAGGCCCATGTTGCCACAACACTCCATTTGAAGAAGACATTCCTTATTCCCTCCATGTAAAGTCCAGGATACTTCCTTGACAGAGATGCACTCACATCCTGGCAAAGGCACAAATGGCAAATCAAAATGTCAGCCATGATTTTAATGAGTGACGTCGTGTTTCTGTTTCTGATATAGTCTTCAAACTTAGAAACCCACATTAAAAGGGAACATTCTCATTCAATGCTCATCGTTCTAATGAGATCTAAAATGTTCAAATCTAATCTGAACAGCCAAATTTAAAAAGGGGAATTTCAATGAGGTCTCAAGCAAGGGACTTAATAACTAAGAAGTCCCAATGACAAGTGAAGAATAAAAACCTATTATTATTTATTACATTGAAACTTGTTATTGTATGCTTCTCAGTTGTTATTGAATTTTTGGGTAATTAGATCTTTTCCTTGGAACCTCATTGTAATTCCCCCAATTTAAAATTTTTTGAGAAATATTGGTGATAAGATTATCTTTATTTTAAATTTTATAGATATTAAGATAAAAAGTTATTTAAAATATAAAAATTAAATTAAATCTAGACCATAAAAAACCAATCAAAACGGTTCAATTTATTGAAAAACACACCATGTCCATAAAAAAGATGAGCACAATGTGGATGCAAAAGGCAAAAGGAAAAAAAAAAAAAAACTGCACTCCTCAATAATTAAAATAATGCTTTACCTTGTCGAATAGTCCAACAACAATCACAGGCAGTGCCGTGAAGATCACATTATATAATGACTGATACCAATCATCATAGAACCTCTGACCAGAAAACCCCGTTTGAAAAGTAAACCAAAACTGGGTAAGAGTGAACGTGAGATTCTTGTAAAAGAAGTATGTAATAACCTGAAACAATCAATTTCCAAGCATGTTACGACCAGCAAAAACAACAATGCAATTGTATTGTTTGCAAAATATGATACCTTGCATATTCGAAGGTACGACCACCGGCCATGGACAAGAAGTAAATCTGCCAGGAAACGAAACTGCGCAATGGCAAAATCACTAGCCATCACTGCTTGCATCCCCTCCATCCCACTTATTCCAACACCAACATGAGCAGCTTGAATCATGCTAACATCATTGGCTCCATCACCAATACTTAATGTTATTTTTTTTGCACCTTTCTTCACTAGCCTTGTCACCTGTGAGCAGAAACAATGCCATGATATTTAACAAAATGCTACAAGCAAGGACCAGTAATGTTTATCAAGGATGTTATCCCAAGCATTCTTACTATTAGGCCAAAAATTAATTCAAAGTTAATTTTCCCGAAATGTAAAATCTCTTCACAGCACAGAAAGACCAAGTGTGACTGCAAAAACAAGTTATCAGCCACTGTGCAGCAGTCAATTTACCTGTGCTTTTTGTAAAGGCGAAACTCGACAGCAAACAACCGCATGACAATTCAAACCCAAATTCAGAAGCATCACCCTTAAACTTGGGTCTAATGCATGCATTAGACTTTTCCCATCAATCACAAGTGCTAATTTTTGTCCATTTAGAGAGCGAAAATAGCTCTGTGCTTCCTCAAGGGACGACTTCAACTGTTTCTTCACTTCTTCTCGAATAAAATGCGCAATTTCCACTGGGTCGCCCTACAAATAACGACATAATGCAACTGACATGGTGAGAAAAATTGTATACTAGATCTGAAACCCAGACACTAAGGTTGCTTGCAGCTTACCCTTTCTTCAACTTCTCTAATTGCATCAGTTTCTGCACTGATAATAAATTTTTTCATCTCATTGGATATTAGATTGCATGCTGCAGCCATTGTATGGAAACATGATATAAGATAAAACATAATAACATTCTTTGAAGTTTGAACACTAACAAAGAAGGAGAAAAACCAGATCTCAATCGAGGCAGACTCACCATAGGCTATATTTATTGCCGTTTCAATCTTGTCTCCAGTAAGCACCCAAATTTTAATGCCGGCTCTCTGGAGAGTCTCTATACATGCTGGGACTCCCTCTTGAAGCTTGTCCTCTATGGCAGTGCTACCAATCAAAATCAGATCAGTTTCTATAAGTTCTGCCACCTGTTTTATTTCTAATAGTATCAGTAAGGATAAAATTTCATCTGCATATTCTATAATAAAGTATCTTTCTGGTAACTTGAGATTTAGGACATAATATAGTTCCAGAAAGAAAGCCTTTTGTAAAGTTTAATAGTATCAAATACATGAGCTAACAGACTAACCTAATAAGATAGATATGTATTAGTGTTAATATAAATTATTTAACCTTTTCCAACATATAAATCATAAATGCAATTATTTTCACATCAGCTGCTGCTGTGAAACATTCAGCAATTGCATCCCCTACATAGGAATCGAAATCCCTCCAAGTCCTAAGGGAAATTTCCTCAACAGTTAAAATTAAACTACCCAATCCGATTGTCGATGACTCTAATCCGCAATAACATATTAAGAGAGAAAATAAAGAGTAGAACAGCTTATATGACATGAGTCAGAGCTAGAAACTTCGGAATCTTATTCTAATTAAACATCTTAATGGCAATAAATGAGAAAAGCCCGGAGAAATAGAAGTTATTCCAATCAAAATGAGGTTATAGGAGATCATGGTAATCAGATTATTGTATACCTAGCAGCAACTCTGACTAACTAGCTTCTTAGACTGGTAATTTTCATGCCACACTGTTTAACTAGGATGCCTTATAGTTGATTTGTATAACAAATTACATTGGAAAAAACTTGACCAATGTAAAGACAACCACCAAAAATTGAAAATTTCGCCTAGAAGATAGACATCAAAACAATAGTTTTTTCAAATTTAATTTTTTCTAAGGAACGTAATTCCAAAAATATGAAGAGGTTGACGATCAACATACATATAAAAGCTACTAGAGTATGATAAAAATGTACCTCATCCAACTTCTTGTCACGATCACTTAGAGAAGACTTGGCCTGGACGAACTTCTCATTCCAACTTTCATATACATGTATAGATAATTCTTTGTAGGCCAGGCATAATGTACGTAACCCAGCAGCTCCAAATTGTTCCAAATACTCCCTGGTCAATTTCTTTATATCATCAGCACCATCTGCCAGCCTCTCGTAGATTACTGTATCAGCACCCTGTGAAATTCAAGTTCCTGGGAAGATGTTATCTTCTTAGCCAACAGCCTTACAATTTTAAGTTTTGTTAAGTAGCTTCAAGAAACTTTTACCTTACAGTATAATACAAGCCTCCCATCTGGATAACGGCATATAACAGATTGGCGCTTCCTTGTACTATTAAGGGAGCACGGATTACAAAGCAATAATAGAAATAAATGTTGAAACCTTAGGAAACCAGTTAGGGAGGAAGACTACCTGTTAAATTCAAGCACATTCAAAATTTCATAAGGCGTATCTTGGATTTGACCCTTCTTTTCAACATGTGATTCACGAACATATATTGCTGTCGGTGTGCGTCTGACATAGTAATATTAATTAGCACCAGTTCAAGCTGCACTAACCTCAGTATCTATCAACTCACTATGTATAGCAGAACAGCCATATTAAGACAGATCATCTCTGGCACAGTCTTTGAAGAGCATCTCAATATGGCAATTTTCTATCTTTAATATTTTTTTGGAAAGAAAATATCATTTATTGAGACAAGTAAAAGAAAAGAAGTCAATATGGCATTCTTCAAAAACAGTGGGATAAGAAAGAACACTTGAGATTCAAGAACTACACATGTCAAACAAGCAACAAAACATCCCAATATCTCTGAAACCCCCCCCCCCCAAAAAAAAAAAAAAACTCTCATAAATAATCCATCAGTGGATATCATAAAGAGTAGGATGGTGATTGTGTGATAAGTTAGTTTAAGTAATTGTGTTGTTTCTTTCAGTCATGTTTACTTGAGGCCAAATCATGTAAGGATAAATCATGATTTACCCTATTATTTATTACCTTCCAAGTTCCCAACATATATAAATTTTAAACTTTATCAGGCTGAAATGCACCTCTTCTCATCAAATATGAATTTCAACTATATATATGGTCCAACACCTCAAAATAAATAAATAAATAAATAAACCAATCTCAGGCTTATGCTTTTTGAGACTTACGTTCCATCTGATTCTCATAATAACCTTCATAGTTATTCATTCTCATAAAAAATGAAGTTCTCTATTATGTAAAAGTACCCAAAATCCATCATAGTTATAGTTCTTTAGCAGCCTAGAAAGGTTGGCAGAGTGAGTAAGTGACACAATCACACAGCAGATATGCAGAACAAGTTTGAACCTGTAAAAGAAGAAACCAAAGTTCTTTGCAGCAATGACCAAAGCAGCCTCATCAGGTGAGGCTGCTTGATACTTGATTTTTTCTGGGGACTCATCGCCCTCAGGAAGTACAGTATGGCATATAGCAAGGCATCTGAAGAATTCCTACATTGTGAACAAAGAATATTATATTAATTTGAGCAATATAAGATGCCATATAGTAGTGCAAGATTCAACTTTTCGAATTCATGGTATAAGCATATTGTGATAACATAGAGCAAAAATATTTACCTTACAAATGTCAGGATTAGGCTCATTCCTCCAAGCTCCTTGCATAAGCCTATCATCATCAAAATTAAAGCCCTTCTCTTTCACTGCAGTGTCTGATTTATTTTCCTGTAGAGAAAGATTGATACAACATAATTATGATCTCTCTAACAGCACAATTACCCTCATTCAATGAAAAAATGTACCACCTCAACTTTCATCCCATTACGCTCTGCTATTTGCCTCTCAATTTCAGTAACACCGGTTCCATAGACCTGATCTCCAATGGAACACTTAAAAAACTCCATTAAGTTTCTTGTTAAAGTTCCTGTTTTGTCAGAGAAGATGTATTCCACCTAGCAAAACAACAGAAAAACTGTTTAGTTCAGCTAAGAACTTCAAGAAGCCAAATAGATAAGCACTTAATAAACTAATAGGATCTCTGTAAAGTATATCTCCTTGAAACATATGTAGTAAACCCATTTGGGAGATGCCATTTAAAATTTTATGATTTGAAACCGCGCCCCCACCCCCCCCCCCAAAAAAAAAACCACTGCTGAAGATTGTGGATAATTTGGCTTGCTATTGCCCATCAAAGTCCACTGCACAGCTTTAATTTGTTTTCTTTTTATTTGTATCAAATTTTTGTTAATTAGAGTATTTCATGTGATATTTCTGTTCTTTTTATTTTGCCAATGATAAGATTTTGTTACTGTAAGCCTACATCTTAGGATCTAATAGGATAAATTGTTATCCCTACATCCCTGTAAGAAGAAGCATGCTCTTCATATGAAAGAATTAGAAGAGTTAAACTCTAAATTTCTGCCTTAGTGCTTCACCCCTTTTGATGATTAATTTCAGCATCTTACATGTTATGCAAGTTTACTTTTTTAATAAGAGAATTCTTGGAGATAGGTTTACTCTTTCTAAAAGAGAATTCTTTGGTATGCCAGGGGTTGTTCAGGAATATGCAGTGGTTTTCAGTCACATGCAATGGGCGTTTCTTTCATTCTAGTTATTTTGTTAGTTACAGATACAGTGATGTGGGAATTTGTGGATATGGTTGCAAACTAGACAACTGCATCTGTTCTTGATGATTGCATGACAATAATTATTCCTTGTCAGTAATCCATCAGTATCTTCATTCAAAGAATGTGGCTGCAACAAACCTGCCCAAGTTCTTCATTCAGATTAGATGTCCTGGCCAAAGCTGGGGTATTGGTTTCCTTATGGTACATGCACAAGTCATTGTTGATAAATTGAGTAGACTGAATAAATTTGATCATCTGAAACAGTTGCCAAAAATAAATAAAATTTTCCCTTTGTCAGTAATAATGACAATGCCAGGACTTGTAATCAGCTGAGACAAACCTCTATTGACACATAAAGTGAAATAGGGATGAGAGGTGAATATAGAGTGAAGAGGGTAAATAAAGTCAGGACAAAAACCTGAAAAAGATGAATAAATGGAGAAAAGTTAAAAAAAAGAAAGGAATTAAAGGAGATAGATATTCATCTTGAGGGAGCAAGTATTTGGTACCAGAAATCTGTTACTTGGATTGAACTGTCCTGAGCCCTCACCACCTACATCAAGGCGTAAATAGAAATATTTGTTGTTTACAAAGAAGCCACTGCAATTTACACAAACCCAAGAAACTTCATAAATAATAATAATACTAATTACGATGATATTGATGTTGATTATCATAGTAATATCCTCAACAATGTGCTCACACAAGGTTAAAATCACACACCTGCCTATGGCTCCGATAAAACAAATACCAAAGAGAGTTGCGAATAGAGCGAGTATGAGTTTGTCAAGCTTCCTCTCCAATGTACTTCTTTTAGAAGGCACATTCATGGAATTCATCATCACCTGCAATGTATTCCAAATGTCTGTAAAGTAGAGTCCATCAACAATCAAACCGGGAAAACATGATGAACAAGAGGGGCCATGCATTTTAAGTTCTTAGTTAAAACTCAAATTTCTTTTACCTTGTTTACTTTTTATTTGTTGATATATATATATATATATCAATATACATATTTACTGTATCTATATCCCAAAATTTTAGACATTGTTGTGTTTACATTTTGCATTGTGAAGGGGACATGCACATATGGATATGTTTGTAAGGAAGTTGTTTACATTAATTGAACTTAATTTAATTTATTTGTCTTATCCCGCCTTATCTGACAAAGGGTTTTGAATGGGAATGGAGTGGCTGACTTGAGGGTAACTAACCCGGTCAATTCCAATTTTGTATCGACAAACTTTTGCGAAAAAAAATAAGACACGGAAATATCTTTTCTGGTTTCCCTAAACTCTCTGATCTGCAGCATCACCTTCTAGGAAAATTGAAAAGTGGCGTGCTTGGAAAAGGTTCCTTGTCATTGGATATAGATAAATCACCATTCTTCATTAAATATATTACAAGAAACACGTCACAGCAAGCAGTGCATTCCTATAATTTCAGTTTGATAATTGTATTAAACTGAATAGTAGATGATGGAACACAACATTGTTGCAAGAATCATACATAGCAACAAACCTTTGTCTCATGCCCTGTAAAAATAACTACTCCAACAATGTACCCTGTATTTTTTACACTGCAGCCCTGAAAATGCAGGAAATTTCAATGAGTTGATGCCAGATCCAGCAAAGAAAATGCTTTCACTCACCCTAGCAATTGCAACAATTCTGACCAGTTTAATACTAAATATAAAGCTCTCATAATAAACACAACACTTCAAACAGAATGAGAAAGAATGAGAATAACATACTCGCAGCAAAATTTGATTTGGACTGAGAGGTAGTGTTTGTGCTTGAAAAATAAGATTTCCGGTGAAGGTATACAATGAATTGTTTGGTTGTTCACACTCAATTTCACCTGCAATCGGTTACAAAACTGCTAGTTAGAACTCAAATAAGAAACAAGTCAGTTTTGCATATATCATTAGAAGCGACTCATCAAATTGGTATTGTGGAGTCCCATATCAGTTGGAGAGGAGATTATAAGAGTCTGGATACCTCCCCTTTCAATGCGTTTTAAAACTATGACGGTTAACGGACCCCAAAACGGACAATATCGAGAACTAGACGGTCCAATTGACGATTGACAATTCCATGTGGTTTGTATAATTGGGTAAACCGGAAAAGGATAATGTTTTACTGGTATCATACATATGATTTGAAGAAAAATACATTCCCAGAGAATTTTTACACAAAACCTGATTGAAGATTGATTAGGACTTCAGCTCAAATAAATGTGCCAAGCCTATATATGCTTATGTGGAATAAAAAAATAGACAAAAATGAATAAAAGAAGTGCTGAGAAGAAAATTTTGGCTGAAAGGTGGTCACATAATCACACTCAACTATTATATGGTTCAATCAATATAATCCTTACCTTGAAACTCAGATGCCTTCTCTGGAGTCAGGTACTCCCAAGTTTTCTCCAATGCTTTCCTGATCTTGAGATTGGTTTCCCCATCCAAATTAGCAGTCTGTAGCCCAAACACACAGTAATAGACTGTCTGCTAAAGAACATCTAAAAAAAAACACTATTTGATTTATTTATTTTTTTGGTTGGGGGAGGGGGAATTAAACCTCAATATAGCAGACACCATCTGCATTTGTACTGGCCAGGAAAAGCAGATCAGCTGGAAAAAATCCATCCTGCTTAACCTGATACAAGAAAAGATTATAATTCATAGTAAATTTCTATTTTGTATGAAAGCCTAGTCTCTGCAAGCCCTAGTCTCTTTTGAATATGTGCAAACATGATTGCAGCCTGAACAGATGATACTTTACTTCCTTATGAGATCTAAAACCATATAATCTATCATCACTGTTGATATCTTTGCAAGTACATGTTGAAAACATAGAAATTTCAAAATTCAACCTGGCAGATGTGTACCACACTCACCCTGACAATGTCTCCAACCTGCAGATTTTTCCAGGCTATGGATTCCCATGTTTGATCTTGCAAAACATCTATCATTCTATTGTTTATGACGTTGTCATTTTGAAGACGTTTCTGTTGTACATAATTTAAGGGGAAAATATTTAAAAGAAACCAAAGGCACCAATTTTTTAGAAATATATATCAGTACAAATACAAAAGGTAGCATGAAAAGGCCACATTTTATGTCCCAAAAAAAAAAATTTAAAATCAGAAAAAAGAAAAGAGTAAGGAAAGGGAAAAAAACAGCCTCACCCAGTCCTCAAAAGCTTCCTTAATGAGAGAGATAAGAAGCACCAGAGACAGAGGAACCACATTAGTTATTGGAGATATAGGACTACATCATCAGAAAATTGTAATCAGAATAATTGCAAACTGTATGAGGTAAAGCATGCCAAGAAAGCATGAAAAAAACAGGATGAAGTAGTAAATGCATAAAGGAGAACCATACTAATGCAGCATAAAGTCTTAAATACTAGTATATGGAAACAAGATTTTAATATTCTAAAAATACAAAATGTTCGACGAATGAGAACTAATTTCTGCACAAGGGGGTCTAATTTGTTGAATAATGAACAACTGGTATTGAATTTTTCGGAAATGCACAATTTCCATCTTGCAAGGAGATGCAGAGGATTTGTACTGTAAGTATTATATTGAAGTTCAAGTTTTCCACATGTATGAATTAGCATGGAGGAATGCCGACTGATGAAAACAAAAATATTTATGCATTACACCAATGAGTCTTGCAAGTTGGAAAGCAATATCCTAACAAAGCACTTAAAATTTACACACCTGATTGGTGTTGCTGCTAAAATTGAGATTCCAAGAAAATAGAGATTAGCTACCCGCCTGAACTGCAGCATAAACAAAAATTTCTCACTTCTCTAAAACATGAAAACATTGAATATGCACTAGAGTACTCCCTCTGGTCCTTAATATAAGACATATTTACCTATTTTGATTAGATTAAGGAAATTAGTTAATATGACATATATTTTCTAAAACACCGTAGTCATCTTCATTAATTCCCTCTCCTCCTTGATTATTGTTAAGAGAGTATCAATAAAAGTAAATTAGGAAAATACTGACAAATATGAAAAATATGTCTTATATTTAGGATCAAGATCATATGTCCTTAGGGTTAATGTGTAAATTTGCCCCAAAAGGTTTTTGTTGAGGATCAATGTTGCTTCAGAAGTTTTTTTAGGTTCAATGTTACTCTGAATAGGGGTATTCAAAACCCGATCCAGAACCAAGATCCCCCAATCCCGGTTCCTAGTCCCGGTTTTTGGCTGGGATGTAAATTGCATCCCAGTCTTGGTAATACCGAGACCGGGAAATCCCGATTTAAAAAAAAAGAAAATTAAATTTAAATATATTATTATATTAGTTAAATTTTCTATAATTTAGTGTTTAAAATGATCATTTAACGCCTAACAAAACTATAATAATAACACAAATTGATCTAGAATTGAAGAATAACATTTTATTATTATTGTTGTTGTTATTATTATTATTATTATTATTATTATTATTATGATCACCATCATCATCTTTGTTATTATCTTTATAAATTATATAGTTAGGATTAGTATCACAATATATACGGTTTAACTCTAATTAAAGATGTGATACACATCTTATCAAATGATAACTTAATTTATGGGGTAAAAAATACAAAAATAAAATGATAATTTAATTTATAAAGGAAAAAAAAAGGGGATCAGGACCAGGACCGAGATCTCAAGGGTGATCCCGGTCCTGATACAGGAAATTCTTGGGATTAAAATGTCTGGAACCGGGATACTTTGAACACCCTAGCTTCGGAAGTGTTAAAATGGAGCAATATTGCCCATTTATGTTAAATAGTTAACGGTCAACGTCAATTTTTTAACAGAATAAGGCAACCTTGTTACATTTTGAAACTTCCAATGTGACATTGAATTTGAAAAAACTCCCAGGGCAACTTTGCTCCTTAGCAAAAACTTCTGGAGCAGATTTGCACCTTAACCCTATATCCTTATTATGAACCGGAGGGAGTATTTATTTGTCCTTGTCAAGTGAAAACATAACCTATCTTAAATCATCAATAAATTGACGTAAGCATATGTTACTCGGTGTTAACATTTTCTTAAGCATGGTCATTATTTGCATGTGATACACTTGTAGCAAGGACTAAATCAATGTTTAACAAAGTTTTAGAGTCAGCTTTATTAATAGAGTCATTAGAGTGTAGTGCACCTTTAGAACCAATAGCGCCAATTGCTATATAATGAAAACTGGAAATTATTTTCATTTTCGTTAATTTTGAGAATCAAAAGGCTTCAACTAACTTACCTGTTCAAATAGTCCTTTTGGCAAGAAAGTGAAGATGTTATATTTTGTAGTTGATATCGAGTTTCCCTGCCACAATGGATGTTAACTAGTCAAAATTCGATCAAAATTAACAAATTTACACACAAAACATGCAAAATATTAACATTCATAATTTGCTCAAAAAAAAAAAAACTATCATCCATGAAAAGGAGCCCCCAATGTCTAGGAGTTTGCAAACAGAAAATTAATTAAGTGATTTCAAGGTGTGTGCATGGGATTAGAGAGAAGAATCAAGTTGATTTTTTCATGTAACTTATTGATTTCAGATACTCTGATAGATCCAGAGTTCAAACAAGGAAATATCACAAAACTATGATCCCTTCTTTAAGAAAAGTAGAAAACAATAGCTCGCCACTGGCCATCATATTTCATGCTTCACAAAATTTAAACATAACTCATAAAATTCATCACTTGGTAAAACTTAGTTTTAGAATTCTAACGAAAAATTTAAGAATGTCCTCATAAGCATATCTTGTAACACATGTTCTAATCTGTATATTAGTTCCGGGTATATTAATATAAAATATGAAATCTGTAGAGAGCAGCTCATTCTTCAGACTTCTTGTAATGCACTGTAAAAGAAAACACGTCTAATTTTTTAAACAAATTGGATTATTTTCTTTAAACATCGATTAAAGAATTTTAACAGAACATGTCTCCAAATCAAACCTTTTGACATCTCATCACCAACATATTTCACATTCCTATCAAAAAGGTGGATATGTTAAAAAACAAGCAATTTTGCTTTTAGCCTTTTCTTAATATATTTGGCTGCAACTTCCAATGCCTTGCCCAGGGTGAGTCTGCTTGTCTGCGACCAAGACGGTCTCTTTTTTTGCTAGGGAAAAGGCATTCCATAGGAAATCTTTGAATTTGTTTTTTTTTTCCTTAGATTTTGTTCTTTTAATAAATAAGTCCAGAAAAAAAAAAAAACATTGAGTCGAATAACAGTGAAAAATATTTGCACATTTACAAAGTATTAAACCATTATGAGAAATTTGGAGACCATTGCTTGCTTGCATAATTCCTGAAGACCTACCATGTAGAAATTAAAGTTCAATGGACACCTTCGTTCTCTAATCTCTACGTACGATGATAAGTTAATATCAGCTTAGCTCCATTGAGATATATATATAGAGAGAGAGGGAGGGAGGGAGGGAGGGAGAGGGAGAGGGAGAGGGAGAGGGAGAGAGGGAGAGGGAGGGGTATGGAACTTAAAAGTGTCAATAGTATAAACGCCTCTGAAGTATAAAACAGAGAGAGGATGAATGAGAGTGAGGATAATCATTTCATCTTTCTTTCTCTCTCTGTTACTATGGAGGCCCTTTAGAGGCTTCACACCTTAGTAAAATAACTCGAACCGAGGAAAATAGCCATGACGGCCATAGAGGCAGGTGGAAACCCAAGTTACAGTAAATAAATAGTTCTGATACAACTTAGTAATTCATAAAGGCCAAGTCACTTGCCCTGCCTTCTACAAGCTGAAAATGGCAGAAATATAACTCACACTTTGATGCGTATCTATCAGCATTTCCTATTCCAATTTTTATTCATCGAGAAACCAGATGCCCAAAATATAAATAAATGAGGTGAATTAAAAGAAGTAACAATGCGAGGCATACATATACCAGAAGCATCCAAGAAACAAATAATAATTATAGTAAGAGTAATGGAAGAAGCTAGCAAACCGGGAATGGAGTGAGAAGGTTGGCCCTGCGATCATTGCAGAAAATGGTGCGCCTGTCGGGGGCCTGAGGCTCCACTCCGCTGAGTCCACTCGTTCGAGTCGAAGGTATTTGCACGCTAGCTCTCGAATTTCGATCCATTCTCGATGATGACGAAGAAACGATAATATGATGATAAAAGCCTAACCTATCCGCATATTCTTCAGCTCTTCTGCGATCGGTTCTTTGGTGATCTCCCTGGCTTCAATGCACATATGCTAATGCAATACCCCTACGAAATTTCGCCCTTTAGTTTCTCCTATTTCCCATTTTGCCTCTTTTTTCTTTCACTATGGCCGTTGCTTATTTGGAAGCAACGTAGTCTCAGGCTGTGTCCTATGCTTAATTCGCTCGTCCTCAAACTTTTGTTTCTTTTTTTTTATATGGTCTGAAACTTGGTTTCTTTCACTACAAGTATTCTGAAATTTTTAATCTCATGTAAATACTAAATTAAATTTACATGTTGAAGTAAAAACTTTTGCACCTCCTAAAATATAGAGTTGGTCTAAGTATGTAAGGCCTGTCAGGTATTTTTTGATATTGAGCTCAAATTTTAAAAGAGACATTTGTGTTGAAGGGAACAATTATAAATCCCAAACTGGATATATGATATTTTTTTATATAACTCATTTATCATATAGAATTAAGATAAGATGAGTTGTTATATTTTAATTAATTAAATAACATATGAGTTGGTGCTACTTAAAAATTTGTTCATGTAGTTCTACGTTTAATCGCTAGCGTTTAGAGGAATTAAGATTTTGTTGTTTTAATGACGGTTTGAAGAAGAGTAAGAAGGTGCCGTTAAAGAGTTGTATGGGACCAACAATAACTGGTATTAAGTGATAGGAGGCTCAGTATACTTCAGAAGAAAACATCTGTTCGAGTCCTAAAAGGAACTCTTGTTAGGAGGGGGTCAAACCTTAAGACGGGGAAAAATTAGCCTTTGGCCTAACTCACACACGATCACCCCGATTCAAGATTAATCCCATAATAAGTCCAAAAGATCTAATCCATTGGGATACTCGAAGATACTACCTTAACACGCAAAACAGATACTACCTTAACACGCAAAAGGTTAATTAGAGATGGATATAAAAAAAAAAAGTGCTATATGGGATTTTGAGTGAGGGCAAAAACAGACCATTTCGAAATTAACAATGATTATTCCCCGCTTTGCCGCGGGTTCTTTTTGCTAAAGTAACGACACGTGGAAACGATCCCTGATGGAAGGTAATGGCCAAGAATTTCTCAAGGTAGTTGAGATTTGTAACGGCTAACGATTTGCTTATTTTGTCTTTTTCGGTTTTTTGGGCAGCTTTTCGTATTTATTTATGTTCTGAATTTTGGACTCTGCCACTTTATTTGCAGGGCTACCTGATCCATATCACAAGTCAGACCCAATCCCAGTGGCACTGGGAGTATTAACAGCCCCATCAATTATTGAATGCTTGAGCCCATAAAAATAAAAATAAAAGAGAAAATCCCAAAAAAATCCATCAGTTTAAAATAGGGAAAAGATGCACCAACGTAGAATTCGCGTAGTAGTGTAAGGCTCCCTCCTCTAGGCTTCTAAAGGTGTGTTTGGAAATAGATTCTGAGAATAGCTTATGAAAAAAAAGTGAAAAAAAAATGATTTTTGAGAATAGATTATGAAAAAAAAGTGATTTTGATAAAATGAGAGTGTTTGGATATTATGATCAGAATAACTTTTTTTCATGGTCAAATTACTGAAAATGACATTAACTTTTGTGATAATTACATATAAAAGATAATATTATATTTTATATATTATATAGTAGTAAATTTCATAATAAATACAAAAAATGGCATAAAATTATATACAAAATTTATAATATGTATGTGTGTGTGTGTTATAATAAATTGTAAAAAATAATTTATAATAATTAGATATAAAATATTAGATTATATTTTAGGTATTATTTAATATAAAATTGAACAATAAATACCAAAAACTCTATAAATTTGTCCGAAAAAATTATAAATTGTGAAAAAAAAATTAATTGTACATACATATATATAAATATATATATTAATAAATTGTACATTGAAAGTTCATAATTCAATAGTTAACATCGAAAAATAATATAAGGAGCCACTCTTTCAATGCAGTTAATACAATCTGTTTTTGCCTTTCTCCTTTAGATTGTCTTTCTTTTACTAACAAGTGATATATTAGTCGTAACAACATGTCTAGAAACCTCAAATTCATCATGAAACAAATACATTAACATTTAATAGTTTGTCAATAATTCAGAACATCAAAATAGATTATGAAAAGAATAGATTATGGGAAAAAAGTTGTTAGTCATTTTCATAAAACTACACCGTTTTGGTGTTGTTTTAAAGAGCTGAACTTTTTTTTTGTCTAAAAAAAGTATCTAATATTTTGAAATATTTTCTTGGACGTATGTAGTATCAAAAAATATTTTTTAAGTAACATGTAGTATTCTAAAATAATTTTTTAGTGCTTTTAACTCTTTAAAATATTTTTTTAGTTGTACCCAATATAATATGTTTGCAGACTGATTGCAATTTTACCCTTAATTTATTTTTTTAGATTCAAAAATTACTTTAAAATATTAGGTGCTCCTGAAAAAATATTTTAGAGTGGATGATAGTAGGTACAACTAAAAAAATACTTTAAAGTAATTTTTAGAGCTGAAAAAATAAATTAAGGGTAAAATTGCAATCAGTCTGCAAACACACTGGGTATAACTGAAAAATATTTTAAAGGATTAAAAATACTAAAAAATTATTTTAGAATATTATATGCTACTTAAAAAATATTTTTGGACATTTTTTAAAACAAAAAAAGCATGGTTTTGGATAAAAAGCAACAAAAAGAAGCTTTTCCCAAAACCATGGTTTTGTGATAAAACCATGGTTTCCAAAAAAAGAGAGTGTTTGGCTAATTTTTCTTAAAACCATGGTTTTGAGAATTTGCCAAACACACTATAAGTTTAACTCAGACTTAGAGAAGATACTGTATTGAAAGGGACAGTCTTGAATCTTAAATTAAATGTCAGTAGTAATATTAAAAAAAAGGAAAAAGATGAATAAGGGAGTCTAATATCATAAATCTCAAGTTAGATCTAAGAAAAAAATATGGGATTAGTAAATTTTCCAAATGACCAATATGTTCCTTAGTTATTTGGTGAGCCCAAATTATCAATATGGACACTGAAGTTGTTAATTGTAATTCTTAAAATGTTATTATCTATATCTAAGTAGTAAATGACACCTAACATTTGTAGTGTCAAAATATTACCTATAAAGTTATTGTCTATTAGTAGTTGGAGAGTTCAAATTATTAATATAGATAGTGTAATTATTAATTATAATTTTTAAATTATTATTCTCAACATCTAAGTAGTTAAAAGAATATGTGTAATAATTTGAAAATATTTAGAAACCTTAAAGAACAAATTAGTCATTTAGAAACATTTGTTAATTCTAAATTCATCCCTAGTATCTAACCCATGATTTGTATTATTAGACACCCTTATTTATTTTTTCCTATTTTATTAAACGAATTTTTCTGGAATTTTTCTAAAATAAAAAGTGTTTTATTTTTTTTCACTTTTTCTTCCTGAAAGCACCACCAAGCATATGCCTTTTCTGAACGATAACAAAAAGCAAAGTTTTCCAATCACAAAAAAGACCCAAAGAAAGGAACAGAGCTCACTGTTTCAAAAATGGCTGGAGCTTCTGCAACTCTAGTCTCTTTTATCAATCTCACACCATATCCATCCCCCAAGCTCCTCCACTGCTCATCAACGGCACCTTTTCCACCAGCAACACTTGGTTCCCGATTCCACTACCACTCTTGCTCCAATCTCCGAGTCAGACATTGCCATGGCAAGGTACACTATTAAATCTGCTTCCTCTGCAAGCAAATACACATTTTTTTTCGAATTGAGTTCACCGTTGCCCCCTTTCTTCTTAGTTGAATAATTCAACTGAAGGAGAACCAGATGAAATGGACGAAGCCCTATTTGGTGGCTATGACGAAATTGAGGACGACACCGACGACGAGGACGCGGAGAACAGTGTCGATCTGTTGATTAGATTCTTACGGAGCATGTTTAGGAAGGTCTCTAAGCGAGCCAAGAAGGCTTCGCGATCCATTTTACCCTCCGTAATTTCGCCTCAGCTTGTAAGTTTACATTTTGAAGAAAAGTCTACGGAAATTTTGATTCTAAATGGACTTGTAATGTTTATAGTTATATGGGTATCATCAGTTACTATTCATTTGTTTTAGGGTTCAATTATGGAATGTGTTTAATAAGCTCATTGGTAATCTGAGCAGATTTTACCAGTACTTATGCAATTTGATGACTATTAATTGGCCTGCTATTCATGACGCTGATTTGAACAAAGGAAGTCACTTAAAAGGTTAAAATTGAACATTTTATACGTAGCTGAAAATTTCTTAAACATGTAGCTTGAAGTATCTAGTTTTATTTGCTTTTCCTAGCCTTCATATCCACTTTCGTTTTCTGACGATCGTTGCATGTTTTGTTATAAACTGGAATTTCTCTTACAAGTTTCATTCTACATTAGACGTGTCTGGTATCTCTTGATACTAATTATTGTGTCCTTGTTCCTTTGATTTGTTCTGCCTACTGCTGCCTGGCTGAAATTTCATGTGGCTGATTTTTTTTGAAGTCTATTATTTGATTCTCTCTCTTAATTCTTTGCACGTGGATTGGGAATTCAGGTTTCTTTTGCAGTTGACGGTACACTGCTACTTGCTTCACTTTCTATTGTTAAAGCGTTTCTTGAGGTACATTATTTTTTATCGTATCAATACTTGTTTTTTTGTTACGTAAATATGCAGAAATTAGCTGCATCTTTAATTGCAGACTCTTCATTGTAATTCCTTACACATCTTATTTTCACCATCGATTTTATAAGGGTGTGTTTGGTTGAGTTCAAAATAGGGGATGGGAGTGAGAGGCTTAAAACTGGGGACTCAAATTAAGATGTTTCCTTTTTTTGGACTCAGAATTACTTATAACTTACTGGATTCAACAAAGATATGGAATGATTGATAGTGGAATAATATTCATTTTCACTCTAGGCTTTTGCTTGTCAGCATGAAATTGAGGTGAAAGTGATTAGTCCATTTTCATGCCCTCCTCAATTTTTCAAACTTTCTCCGCGATTCACAATCAATCATAACAAATAATGGTGTAAAAAAAGCTGTATGCAAATAGAAAAACATCTATGTGTCTAAGAATGAATGGCCTATTGTTAGGTTAGTATTAACTTGTTACCATTTTCTTTAGCCTTGGTTTCAATATCTTTGAATACTGAAACAACTTAGGGACAGAATATGGTCTGAGAGCGATGAAAGTAGATCGAATGGAAGAATCAACACTATAATCATTTGAGACCTGTAAGATCAATAAGCAAGGATAGGCTTTAGTCGTGGCATTTTTCAATATGTACTTTGAAAAGTATGTTTTGCTTTTCTGTATGGAAAGGGAACTTAACCAAGGGCGCATATGAATGAATGATAGGTGATATGCACACTTGGAGGTACTGTATTTGCTGGGATTTTGCTCCTGCGAGTGATCTGGGCAGCAGTTGCTTACTTTCAATCGACTGGAAATAGCTTTAACCACAGTGGCAGTTCCTTTGGTGCCGCAGCTTAGAGCTCTCTTTCTTTGCAAGTCTAAAGTTTAAACCCCCTTCTGTGCTTAGTTATAGGCACTAGGTATGATATTATGTATATGAAATGGAAATTACTCATCAGGTTTTGAAAGCTTCCAAATATTAGTATCTATCAAATTGATTGACCGAGTTAGTTTTCACAAAAAGTTATTAGAGTTTTTTAATGTGAACGGTGTAGATTAGACCTGACAATTTCAATTATTTTCTTCTATCTGAACATAGTAGTCTGGACCAGATGGTCTTGGTTTAGGTGGAGGAGTTGCTGTACTTTTGACAGCTGCTTCACCTGTGCAGATACATATTTTTCTGAATTTGCATGGCAGGTTGATTTCTGGAATTAGAGTTTTTGTTCACCCCTACCTCTATATCTGTCCAGCATGTTCTGATATTTGCACGATGGAATTGATTTTCCTGCACCATGACTTGGGAGTTTTAGGGAAGACTGCAGTTGTCATTTTGTTCTCTCACAATTTGATGTTTTGAAATATTTGCTTGACGAAACTGATATACATGCTACCATGTGTGTTACGAATTTTTGGGGAAGACTACAGTTGTCATTTTGTCTCTCACAATTTGATGTTACAAGCTCATTCCCTTCCATGTGATGTCATTACAATCTGAGCAATTGATGGCAGGTTGTTGTAGGGAGCTTCCTTGCAGATGGTGGGAAGGCATCAAAGCACAGCAGCAGCCTGCAATGGTAAACTACAAGGCATTTCATGCATGCCATGGAAATTAAAAAAAAAAAAAAAATCATATCTTCTCATTAATTCACTAACTTATACAGTAGGGGCGGGTTGATGCTTGTGTCTCTCTCTACCTTGGCTTATTTTACCGTTCGAGAGATGTAATACGGTTGCATAACCAGATTTGTCGTAGGCGATTTGTAGTGGTTCGCATACTCTGGTACTTGAGGAGGCATGATATGCTCCTAGTAGTATTTAGGATAAGATTCCGTTTTTCCTGTATTGTTAGCTGTAATGTAATTTTGATGTTTGCGTGTATTGAATGATATCTGTAGCCCCTTGTGAAAACTCAGTAGCTGTTGAAATCAATGAATTCACCACGCTCCATTTGGGAGCACGTGGTCAACAATTGGGAACTTCAGCAAAGAGAGAGGAAGAACTGTCATTTCAGAAGGCTAGTACCAGTTTGTCAATCTATATAGAGATTCCATTAATTTTCATGATACATGCTGCTTCCCAATATGTGTGAAGATAGTTCTGTTTAGACAGAGCAATGGTTGTCGTGCTTATTAGAATACATAAGAAATTGTTATATTGCTGAAAAGAAAAGCATCAACATTGATGATGTAAATGGAATTATTTATTCTTGGTGGGATAAGAAGCCATCTTGTTAATTCCACAGAGGCCCTCGGGCTTGCCGGTGTTTCGCCTCATTCGGATGTACCCCTTCTCTCCCCATTTAAGTCCCCATGAATTCTTCACGATTATATAATCCGACCCTTTGGATGTCCCATAGCCGACAGCCGCCACGCCGTGATCTAGTTCACTTCCACAGTGCCCGTCGAAAACTCCCTACATTGATACATCATCAGATTGAGGACAAAAAAAAAACAGGGAACAGAGCAAGATTGTATCTTATGCAATATTGTAGCTAAGCTATGGCATTATTATATACAACAACAACAACAACAAAATTTATCTTACTAGATGAGGTTGGTTATACACCATTGTGTTTTATAAAAATCATATCTTTAGATAGATTACATACCCCGCTGTAAAATTGGAAATCTCTACCCGAGGCCTCTATGGCCACACTGAGGGGTTGGTTTGCGAGTGCTTTCAATAAGCTCTGTTCATTGTTCTGTGGCACGTCACGGTAACCGCTGATGGTGACAAGTTGGGATTCACCCTATGGAAACAAAATTATGTTGTTGATCAAGTGAGTCATTAGTTTATCGTTGGTGGAGAAGAAAGAAAAAAAAAAAAAGGGAATAAATGAATTTGGTCATCACCTTGGTCATTTCGCAGGTGCCTTCTTCCATTATGTAAGGATAGTCTTCCTCGCTGCGGATTCCCCCATTAGCTACTAGAAAGGAGAACGCATAATCCATGAGTCCACCATTGCAGCCATTGTTGTAGGTTTTGTCGCAATCAATCAATTGTTGCTCCGACAGAGAAGTCAAATTCCCTGTCACAATCTGATTTATTCCCTCCACTGCTGCAACGGTTGAAAATGCCCAACAACTTCCTGCAGGTATGAGCATGCGATGAGACTAAACTATGTCATACAAATATATATATATATATATATAGGTTAAGTTACAATTTACATTTTTATTGAGGAGTAATGTTGATTTGAAATTTTTTTCAGGTTTAATATTTCTGTGACAATATTAACCCTAAAAAAAACTTAATAGCCTAAACATATATATATATATATATATGTTTGTGTGATGTAGGTCAACAATCAATCGTATATTTAATTACCGCATGAGCCTTGATTCTTGACATGAGTGACGGCACCTTTCTTTCTCCAATCCACAGATTTTGGCAAATCAACAACATCTCTGTAAGTGAAATCTTCCGCAGCTGACTCTTTTCTTGTAGAAAACTCAGGCTTGAGGCCTAGGTACCTGCTTTTGAACTCTTGTTGGCTCAAATCAGCGAATTCATTCAGCCCCAGCCAGTAGTTACTCACCACCTTATTTCTCTCGTCAATATGCTTCAAGTTATCTTTGAAGATATCGAATCTGTGTAACTTTTCCTCGATGCTCTCATAAATCTTGCCGTGTTTCGCCATCCATGATTCGAAGAGCTCAATCAGCTTATCCATGGACTTCAAGTCCTGGGGAGAGTAGCCAACGATGGAAAAATCGCGCCCCAAGGCCAGGGACGCGCATAAGCAGATGGAGCAGAAGAAGGCAAGTAGTGTCTTGGAGGAGAAGGCCATGGCAGGGAATTGGATGATGGATATGAACAAGAAAGGAAGGAAGGAGGAGAGATGTGGAAGAATGGTGTGAGGGAGAGGTGCTTTATATAGGTTATGTTTAGGATGTTACTTTAAAGAAAAGTTAAGTGCCTATTGTTGACGCTTTAAGGCTTGTTCTTTTGCCTGTCTTTATATTAAAGCATTAGATTAAATCATGTGCTGTAAATACCTTTCTATCGTAAATGCCTTCCTAATTTATTTGGGTCTTCTGCTTTTTCTCAAAATATTACGAGTGGCTCTTCAATGAATTTCAAGGAAAGTAAAGTCCTCAATGTATTGGGTCTGCTCATTCTTACCTATTCATGGCTTTTTTTTTTTCCGTATGCACTTGATGCTCCAAGCCAGCCTCTTGTCATAGGGAATTATAGAGGTTTAGACTAATCTAGATTCAATTACCATTTTTTTAGGTGATGCCCCTATCACCTAACACGCGTTTCCAAATTTCGAACTCGAGACCCTTGGTTAAACTAGAATAACCTCATACTACTTGATCTAAACGTTTGATGGTTTCTATTTGTGATACTCTAGGAGCTAGGGTAGCACAATTATGTGAAAACTAGACCTTTCACAACAATAGGCTTCTGCAGTATCTCTCCCGCTCTATTGTTAAGATCAAATGCTACTAATTAATTTAGATACTTTCTGATTGGGACCTCCCTATATGTGCCGTTGCAAAATGGACATAAATTAATGCGACTGTGAAAAGATTGAGTATGCATTTGCCTCAATGTTTTTAATCTATTATTTGCTTTTCTCTCTCTCTCTCTTAATTCTTTTCCACTAGATTGGGAATAATAGTTCTTATTTAGAATAGTGATTGGAGCCTTTAAAAGCAGATTTTCAATTATAATTTACAATATACAAAATAAGTATGTGAGATGAGTTTTGTCACAATTTAAATAAAAAATATTTATAAATCTTTCATAAATCATACTAAACAAATTTGTATTAGTTTTCACTCTTAGTCTTTTGCTTGTTGGCATGAGAGTGGGGTGAAAGCGACTAGGCACTCTATATTAAGCATCAATCAAGGGGAAATCAAAACCCTTTCCTTCTCAATGATTTGGGTTTCTGTAGTGCTTTTGAAGTTGAGGAATGGACAATTCTGAAGGGGTTAAAGCTTGCTTGGCATTTCGGATTCATAAAGGTAATTCTTCAATCCAATGCTAATAATTTGATTGATCTCCTCAATGATGATTCTCTAGATAAAATTTGTATTTTTTTTTTTTGAAATACAAAGCATAATGAGGTTCAATTGGGATCTTCAATTAATTCATATCTCTTGGCGTCTGATATGGCAAAGTATAAAAAGCCAAAAAGTTCACATGGCAAAGCGGTGAATAATCATTCTTAATTGAAATTTTCAAAATATTATCTGCTCCTTCCAGCTTTTAATATATCTTTATCTAATTTGATTAGATTAAAAAAAATTAATTAAGTTAGTTAATACGACATGTATTTTCTAAAACACCATAATTATCTTCCATAATCCCCTTCTTGATTATTATTGAAGAAGCATTAATAAAGGTAAATTAGGAAAAGATTGAGAAATATAAAAATTATATTATATTTATGGTTAAGATCAACTTCCTAGATATATCTTATATTAAAAGAAGGAAGGGAGTATCAGATTGATTACCCGCGTTACTTTCCACAAACCGTTATTATCCCCCCGGGTTACAACAGACAATATTATTTTTTTAAGGTTCATTTATAAAAATAGTAAGGGATATCATTTTCTTAAAAAAAGTTAATTGCAAATTCAATCATTTAAATCAGATTTAAACAAATTAATAGAAACGACTTAGAATCAAATTTAAGAGGGGCACCACTTGGGTCTGCGTGGCGTTAAAATTAATTGACATTGAGATATCTGTATGCACTCACAGGGTCTTCCAGAAGAAAGATACTATTAAGTCATACTGGCTTACTTTTATTCAACATATAGCGTCACAAACAAACACCAATGTTGAAACTTTCGCACAAAATATGTAAGCATTTATGCATTCAGGAGAGGCAGCCTTCTTTTACAA
Organism: Albizia julibrissin; assembly: GCA_037074505.1. Taxonomy (NCBI): domain Eukaryota; kingdom Viridiplantae; phylum Streptophyta; class Magnoliopsida; order Fabales; family Fabaceae; genus Albizia; species Albizia julibrissin. Next base: position 34,494,756 of record CM073488.1, on the reverse strand, counting down.
GAACAATACTTTAGAGCTAAATATTGCCATAGAAAAAGCCTATACCACACTATGCTACATATAATTAGTGAATGAATATTCCAACGCGGCAGCAAATTGAGATGCTTGTATATACTAACAAGAGCAGGTCCTGTAAAAGACATTAACAGCGCCATGTCCGAAGAAAAGATTGGGAATGCGGTGTACATTTTCTTGGAACCTTGAGTATGTAGGAAGAAGGAAATAACTGTATCTTTATGCATTTATTACCAGATTCATGGATTTATGGAGTCATGTTGTTCTTTCAAATCCACCTCCTCCTACCTGCATGTGTAACCACTCCGGTGATGAACCCCGGCTAAACTGATCTCGCGGAGCTTGAGAACCAATTACCATGTCAAATATTTGTTGACCAAACTGTATTCAAATAGACGTTTCAGAAGAAGCAAGATTGTGCACTATTGATGATCAATTTAACTTCACATTTCATTCAATTCCTGAACTTCCTTTTTTGTCAACCTTTTTCCTACAAGGGAGGTTCATACCCAAATATATGCGTGTATTGCTGAACTAATCACTCCTGGAAAACACCTAGAAGATAACTATTTGCAACGCGCTTAATAAACACACCTACAAGGCTGCGAACCCAAAATCCATCGGATGTAAGATCATCTCGTTTACTAAGTATTCTCATATTATTCTTTAAGCTTAAGGCTCATGATATGAATACTGTCTATAACAGGATGCTTGACTCGTCTGAAAATCAGCATAATATAACAAAAGGAACAAAATACTAATGGCCTAACAGGATTCAATATTTAAGACTAACGAATTAAAACTAGTTTTCAACTCAAGTTATTTAAGTTTCGTAAAAATTCAATGCAAAGTTCACTCGAAAATATTTGTTGTAAAATCCAAAGACGTTGGAGAAGACTTACATCTTTAGGAGGAAAAGTTTCAATGCCAGGATTAGCTCTTGAATTTACAGCTTCAAGTTTCATTGACAAGAACTGTGTCATCCAGTTAAATTACAAGGCTCAAGTTCAATCTCGATCGATAAATAAGTGTTTGGGGCAAAATCATAATAAGCGGGCCAAGAAACTACCATAAGAAGTCGTCAAAACGGAGTTATACCTCAACTTGATGCTGTAGTGACTGAATGTAATTTATTATCTCATCGAGGACCAACGCTTTCCCAATAACCTGAATCGAGAAAGTTTTTTACTTCAAAATTTCATTGGCAAACAACACCAACCGTGACGAGTGATTTTCAGTTGTCATATCAATACCCTAAAGATACAAATATACATACATAAAAGCACATGTTTCTCCCTTTCAAGTTATTTTATTCAAATTGAAAGAATCACGGTTAACCGAGAGCAGGCCAAAAAAATACTCATTTAAGTACCGAAACCATACCTTGTCACAACCAGGAACCAACTCCTGAAGAATTTTCATCCTCTCACTTATCTTTTCCCTCCTAGCCTGTTCCAATCAGAATGAATGCCTAGCAAGTTAGTCTATCACTCCATAAACAATCAATTCATACATCACAGATATGTAACAAAAGATTACAAAACTACAGTATAATTTTTCATTTACTTCTTTTAAAGATCAAGACTAAATAGGAAAATATGTAAACAACAACGCAATTAAGGAGTAGAGGTAAATTACTCTTTCCGCTAGACTGTGGCTATCAGTTGCTTGACCCCTTCTTGCCCGTACATGGATGTAAGCTGGCTTAGGAGGCTCAGAAGCTGGCTCAGTACTTTGCTCCTCTGGCTTCTCTGAACTGGTTTCTGTTTCAGCTTTAGATTCGTTGCCCTCATTCCTATTCCCTGATAATTTAAGCCGTTTTCCATCACCATCATTCTGCTCAATTCAAATTCAGAATTAGTAAATGGATGAAATCTAAAAACATAACTTCCGATCCCTTTTCTATATCCTAATTTTTCGAACCATTAACCTTTTGCCAAATAAAACTGAGCTTAATCTCACTTAATTGAATTAACTTTCCAATGGTAAATCATTGAGCATAAGAATGAGTAATTACCACGCCATTGCTACGGCCAATGCCACCGTTGATGGTGGTGGAGACGCCTTTCACCAATTCATCCTCGGAATCGCGCTTCTTATCAACAACATTCGCTCCCTGCTCCGAACAGTTCGGATTATTACCCGGGGCATTCGGGTTCGGACTCGACGTAATATCGCCAAATTGCCCCAAATTTTGTCCAAACTGTGGCCTCCTCAAGCCCAACCCGCCTCCGGACTCCCCGAGACCCGCACCGCCGTTCATCGGGAACTGCCAGATCTCCGCCAAGTCATACAACGCCGTATTGGCGTTCCCATTCGCAAACGAACCCTCGTTCATCATATTGATAGCCGCCGGATCCATACCAGCACCACCAATGAACTTTCTCACTCAAACCGTCAACATCCACCGCGCATCGCTGGCGAGTAACTTCAAGAGTAAGTGTGTTATTCGAGAAGCTTCAGAACAACGAAAAGGTTGCAATTATGCAAAAAGAAAGAGAGAAGAGAAGCTGCAACTTGCAAGGTATTCTTCGTGTTTGATCTCCATGGACAGTGGAGGCTGATGCGCCCTGTGTTAATATTTATATTTCATTCATTCATCCCTCGCACTGTTTCAGAGACAGAGACCTCGAGAGTAGCGACCCAAGTCACTTCCAGTGAGGTTTTCGTTTTTCTCGCAGGGTCCAGCATCTTCATGCTTTCTCTCTCTATTTTATCTGGTCTCTCTCATCAGCTCGTCTTCGCCGTCCGATCGTACAACTGGGTCGCTCAAGAAGAAAATCTCGACCGTTGATTGGCGACACGAAACCGAACCCAATTCTTGTTTGGGTCCAATAAGTTGGTTACATGGTGGAGGTTTGAAAAATAATTTTTTAATTATAATTTATTATATATAAAATAAATACAAGAGATAAGTTTTATTTTGATTTATATAAAAATTATTTATAAATTATAAATAAATTATCTTAAATAAACAGTAAATGATAATTAGAGTATAGGTATTAATAATTTTAGAATAAATTAGGATAAAAAACACTGGATTTTTTTTAAAAAAAACTAAAAAAATGCTATTTGAATTTTAAAATTTTAAATCAGTTTTTTTTTTACCATGAAAATAATTAACAACTAATTTTAATATAAAATCACTTATTTAAGATTTTGAAGTAGTATTTTTTTTATTTAAAGAAAAGTGCAAAAAATGACAGGTCATTTTGAGACTTTTAGCTGGCCAAAGTACAAATACGGTGTCCAAAATGTTTAACGGAGAGAGACAACAGTGGGGCTCCACTGATGATCCTATGATTTAGGGGAAAAGTTATGGGAAAACGAATGATGGTTTTGATTAAGGAGATGTTAATGATGATTAAGGGGAGACTTAAGAGGTGATTTTTGGTAAAGCATTGGGGAAAACGATGGTTAGGAATTTGATGATGAATTGGGGCCAATTAAAGCTTTACATTTTAGAATAAATTAGGCCCACCGCCAAAACCTTCCTCATGGCCCGTACAATACCCACGTCAGGTTTTTCTATAATCCTGTGTCTGTGTATATCAGGTTTTTTTAATTAAATTATAGATTCTGTAAAGTAGTTAAAATTAATTAAAAATAATAAATATATAAAAATATAAATTTTTTTAAAAAAATATATTTATCTATGAATAAGTAAGAGAGAATAATAATGGGAAAATAATAAAAGGGAATGAACTCGTTCAAATGAATGGGACTGTATGTATGTATATGGACGAAGGGAGTACATATTATGTGAAGTTTCTAATCACAAATAGTTATATATTCTATTTTTAAAATATTGTCATTAAACTATAAACACACATGAAAAAATAAAACATATGACTATATAGTATGTTTGGATTAGTTTGTGAAAGGTTTATAAGTGTTTATACAAGTAAGTTGAGATAACACTTATATCACATATTTACCCTGTATACCTTAAATTACAATTAAAAAGTTACTTTTGAATATTTCAATCGTTAATCAAAACAAACACTACGTGTTATTAAAAAAATTTGATATAATAGATATAAGAAACGTGATATAAATATTTTCCTAATATAATTACATTGATGTGGTTTTTCCTCAACCTTTTGGTGAGAGGCGGATACTTGTAACATTTTTTTAAGAAATCCATCCGTTCTTATTCATTTGTGTTTCTTGTACATTCTGTGCATTATACTGATTTATACATAACTTTTATTTATAAGCTTTTAAGTGTCATCACTAAAATACAATGAATCATACCTTTTGTATCATTCATGCATCTAAATATACATTAAATAGCCTTTTAACTATTATTCATAAATAGTAAATAGAATATGAAATGTTAAAAATTAATGGATATCTACATAATTAATATTCATAACAAAATTTCATTTTTTCAATCTTAAAATTCAATTAACTTGGCCAAAAAAATCTTAAAATTCAATTATCTTTTAAATTTTTTTGTAAATGAAAATTATTTTTTTAACTTTACTCTTATATAATATGAATAAGTGAGTGAGAATTGAGAAGAAGTGAATGAACAACAAATTAAGAGTAAAATTATACATTTATATATAAATTTATTAAAGTGACTTTCATTAAGAATAGGAAAAATACTCTCTCTCTCTCCTCTATAAATAAAATCATATTAATATTTTTTTAAAAAAAATAATCTAAATTACAAAAAATTATCTTGTTTTAAGTTACGTATTAATAATTTTATGATATTTAAAATTTAGCAGAAACTACTTGTACCTTAAAATTTGTGTAAATGATTCCCTAATAGTCAATTAGACATTTATTTGATAAAGCAACATGATATAGTGTGTGTGTGAATAATCACATATCTTATGAAAGTCTTGTTTTTTTAATATCTATAAATAATCTTTCATAAAGTTTGAGTTTTATGAGTAACCTGTAGCTCTATTAACTTCAGGTACGTTAAGATAAATCAGCTATTATGTTCAGTTTAATTGGTGAAATAATAGAATAAATCATATCAATCTTATCTTCTTACACCAACCAATTCGGTCTGTTTTTTACTTTTTGTTTTTATCTTTGATATTGATCCTTTTTCTACTCTACGTGTCTCTGGCATTATTGAGTATTGTTATGTTTAGATAGTTTTTCATAAATTTATAAATATTTTTTATATAAATTGAGATAAAAAAATTTTCATATACTTATTTCGTATAATGTAAATCACGATTATAAAATTATTTTAAAATATTTCAATCGTTATTCCAAACAAACATACTACAGTCTCTAATCTGACATTTGACAATGAAGGATTTTTTTTTTTTTCAGGGGACAATTGTGAAAGCCAAGTTTAAAACAAAATTGACAACAAGTTGCACCGAGTATTAGTATCAAGTCATCAACTATTTAGCAGTAGTTTGAAATGAGGTTGAATGTTTAATAGTTTATTACATTAATAGTATTGAGCAAAAAAATAATAATTTTGATTCTCACTAAATGAGGTAGAAATGGTAAGGCGTCTTATCTCATGAAGAAAATAATACAAGTTTGATTTATGAGAATCATTTTTATTGGATGAAACGAAAACTCTTTATGTCATAAGTCTTAAAAGAATCAGTCTTAAGTTTAACGTGACTTATGAACACCCAAGATTATATAAAAAAAAGAGGTGTTGGTGGAATATTTAAATTGAATAAATAAAAATATTTTAATTAAACTTGATGATACTCAAATATAATTATTAGTATATAACAATGTGATTAAATCTGGAATAGCCACTAAATCAGTTGTAGTAGTAAGTTAAATGTCAGTGGGTCAAACTAGAGTCAAGCCGAAACTAACCTAAAGCTGGACCCACAAGAAAGTAAATATTTTAGAGTTATTAATATGAAATTTTAAATAAAATATAGAAAACAAATTAAATTAATTTTTTAAATAAAAAAGGACGAAAGTTCAATTTCATCTATAAGCATTTTTTAAAAGAGCTATTAGTTCAGTAAATATTTTCCAGGTGTAAAAATACCCATGAGCATTATAAAATATATTGAAAATGTCAATTCCATTAACTTGGACTAACGACGTTACTTTTTTGTTTATATAGGCCCCACCTATTTTTAACCAAAATCTAACGCTGTCAATCAGAGTTAACAGAAGTGGTATTATCAATCTATTTTTTAATGTGAATGGATATTTTTACACCCATAAAATATTTACTGTGCTAATAGCTTTTTCAGAAAACATTTATAGGTAAAATTACAACTTCGTCCAATACAAAATAATGATTGGGTCAAACAGCCAAGCCAAACTAATTAGGTGACTAGTAGCATATTTAGATTAATTTTTTTAAAGTTTATAAATATTTATGTATATAAGTTAAGATAATACTTCCTTCACATAGTTAACTGATAAACTATAATTAAAAAATTTTGTCAACTCCAGCCAGTCTGATTTTAGTACCTGTGAGATATAGTACCCCGCATGCATGTATATTAATATATTTTTTCCTTTCACTCATTGCTTTCCCTATTTTTCCATCTAACATCCCAAACTTTTATAATGCAGCACGAGAGATAACTTTTTTAAGGAAAATATTATAACTTTTCTTATGTTTTGTTTCAACTATACACATCTTTCGTCTTACATACACCCTTAAGTTGAAACTCTTAACTTTGTTAAAAGATTTTATAAAGATTAAAAGATTTTATAAAGATTATTTTTTTTAAGGGTTAAGGTATAACTAAAACCTTAAAATATTTTTTCAAATACATCTACAATCTTAACTTATTTTATAATGCATCTAACATTCTAAAAAAAATTCTTGGTGGTACTAGAAGCACTTTAACCCTTTTTTAGTTAGATTTTTTAATTAAAATTTATATTGATTTACCTTTTATCATTACTAATTCTCTAGTTTTGACTAAAACTAATTAAATAATTTGATATTTTTTGAAAAAATTTCCAAAAAAATGTAGACGAAAATAAGAAATCTTAAATCAGTACATCAAATTTGAAAATTTGAAAATCAATTAGTTATCAATACATAAGAGGAATATGAGATTCTGAAATTTCGGCGAAAAGACAATTTTGCTCTTCATCTCCCCCTCCGCTCAGCTCGGAATAACAACACTAGACTCTTGATTAATAACACCGAGCTCTTGATTAACAACACCGTAATCTAAAATACGGTGTTGTTAATCAAGAGTCCGGTATTGTTATTGGTCTTGAAACTTATGAATTTCAAATTTATCCCTGGAGTTGTTAATAAAGAAGATGACGTTGTTAATCAAGAGCCCAGTGTTAATATTCCAAACTCAGAGAGGGAAAGCTAAAGGGTAAAATTGTCTTTTCGCCAAAATTTCAAAATCCCTGATTACTCGTCCGTACTGATACCTAACTGATTTAGGATTTCTCAAATTCACTGTACAAATTTAGGATTTTTCATTTTTGGCTGCATTTTTCTGAAATTTTTCCTAATTATTTTATTTCTTTTTTATTTTATGTAAATAGTTTAAAGTTATAGGACACAAGTTACAATAATGATAAACTATAGGATCAAAAACTATAAATTTAAAAGACAAACACTGAAAAGACTAACCATCATACAAAGTCAATGTCTTGGGCTGGCCCTGTCCCTCTCTTGCCTCTGCTCGATGCTTTCTTTCAGAAAGATGCGTTTTCACTTTTTATAAAATATTTGTGATCGAAAAATTCAAAAAAAAAAAATTCAATAGTATCAAAATTTTAAGGGAAAAATTGAGAAAAAAATTTAAAATTGTAAAATTTCAAATAAATATGTTTTAAAAAATGGGTTGTTAATTATTTATCAAATTTCTTTATTTCCTGAATAACTTTTAATAACAAACTTGATGTGAAATTTTATAATTCTAAAATTATTTTTCTATTTTTTTTCAAATCTTATTTCTCATGTTAAATTATTAAATTTTAATTTTTTTTAAAAAATAATTTTATTTTTATTTTTAAATACTTATTTAAAATAATAACTAGAATTTTTAAAAATAATTTTTTAATCATAATTTATGATATATAAAATAAATATATTAAAAAATATTATTACAAAATATATATATAAACATCTATAAGATGCTAAATCATGATCTCATAATCTAACTCATTATGTATTTTCGCTTTCAACTTTTTAACATCACTTATCATTCGGCGTTTCTATCCCATCCAATAGTACGGAATCGCATGCCGTTTCAGATAACGACTGGGTCACTTTATTTCAAGGTACTCCTAGTAATTTTTATGGTGCATAATTTACTTTAAAAAATATATATATATATATATATATATATATATATATATAGAGGTGGTAATATGGGTTGAGACCACGGGCCGAGCCCGCCCAACCCGTAAATATGGGCGGTTTGGATTCTGAAAAATTGTGACCATTTGGGAGCGGTTCTTTTGAGCCCAAACCCATATGATCCCAACCCATGACGGGTTAGACCACCGGGTTGGTGGGTTGACCCATATTTTTTTTTTAATGTTGTCTAGTATCTATTGGACAAAGGAGATTGGGTGAAGGGCCAAAGGCAAACAAGACCCAATCCAATTTGCATAGCCTTCTGGGTCATTCATTATTGTCCATTCCATTGATGCTTTTTGGGGTTGTGAATTGCTGTTAGTTGCCAAATTTGAGTATTTGAGAATTAAGATGTGGTATTCGTAATTTAATATACTCCTCCTCCTCTGGATTAATGTTTTTTTTAATTTAGTATACTTAAATATTGATAACTTTTGGATTTATTTTTTTATTATGTGTGGATTTGTGATTAATATTTAATTTTTAATGAATTTTTAATTTCTTTATGGTTTATGTTTGTAGAAAAAATAATTTTAGTATATTTTGTTAAAAAAATTTTAAAAAAAATAATATGGGTTGGGCGGGCCAACCCAGTGGTTATGGGTTGGGTTGGCTAAATACCAACTCATATTAATACGGTCCTTTTAGGTTCAACCCATATGATCCCAACCCACGGCGGGTTAGCCCAAACTCAGTGGGTTGGACCATATTACCACCTCTGTATATATATAATGAATGGCTCAAAGAAGAAGAAGAGGAAGGTGAGCTAATTTGGCGCGTATAGGAGTGAAAGCGAAAGAAACAGTTGGGAGAGTGGGAGTGATTAAAGGGCAGTCTCGTTTCCATTCCTGATGTACGAAATAAAAAGTTAGGCATATATGATGCCCAGAAAGCTGCCTCCTTTCTTTCCTGATATATATTCCTCCTCTATAGTGCATATTTGACAATCCATAAAATTATAGTTTTAAAAATCTTTTTCTCCAAACAGAGACTAAACTTCTCATAATTAAAAATTAATTTAAAAAAAAAGTCAACACAAACACCCTCAGATAGTGTTTTTACTCAAATTGAGCTTTTCTCCCTCAGATTGAACTCTTCCCCCGCTGGCTTCCCAAACAAACTGAAATTCGACTCCCAATTTATTATAATAAACCATATTACTCATTTAAGCTGCTAATTTTTTTCCAAAAAAAAAAAAAAATCGGTGGACAAAGCAGGTATGGCGCCATCTAATAATTGACGATTTGTGCACGTTTCAATGATGTTGCACATGGTTTTCGTAGCATGTGGATGAAAAATCACGTTGAATTTAGAGGCAGCTAGCTGAGAGCATGTCACGTGCTACATTACCTCAAATGGCATAGAGGTTGCGGGATCGTTTAAAACTCTCAATTTTGTGCCATTTTGAGGATGTTTGGTTAGGCTTATTAGCTCGTTTGAATTAGTTTATGGAAGCTCCATATATAAGTGCTTATGAATCGTGATTCATAGAATATGAAGTAACTTTTACGGTCTACAAGGTGCTTTTATAGTCCACGAAGTAAATATGTGGAGGAGATTTATCTCGATTTACTTAAATCGGGCTTATATAATAAGTTCGATTCATATAAGCCATCTCAAACGTTGTTTATACATAAGCCCGATTCATGTAAATCAAGAAAAAACTCTTCCATATATTTACCTCGTAGATCGTAAAAGTTACTTCGTAGACCGTAAAAACTACCTCGTAGACTGTAAATCACGATTGAAAAGTACGATTAAAAATTTCAACCGTTATTCCAAACATCCTCAACATATAACATAACTTGGACCGCATATTTTTGTTGTTTTTGCAAGTGGTTCCGCTTCTATGTGCAAGTTCTTATTATCTCATGTTGCTCGGCGCATCCTAATTTATGTAAGAAGGGTCGGTAATTACGTAATAACTTTTAAGCTTACTTCACGTAGTCAATATTAATAGGTCTTCATTCTGTTCGTTTGAATCACAAATTAAAGACGTTTCTTCCAAATTAAAAGATCAAACAAATATTAGAATTTTCTCTGGTTCATCACACAAGGTAGCGAGATTAAACCCACAACTCAATCCCATATATATGCCATATACAAAGAAATGAGTCACACTACAAGATCAATAAAATACGTGATTTGTTGATTGAGAGATCCTTAAAACTTAGCCTACCATTTCACTCACGCATGCACGTAGTTACTCCCTCAATTCTTTTTTAAAAGATGCCAATAACAGAATTACGTAAATGAAAAAGTTAATTAAAATTAGTTAAAAATAATAATTTTGTAAAATAATATAACTTATTTTTTAAAAACACTCTTATTTATAAAAAGGGTGGGTGGGAGAAGGGATGAGTGGAGAAATTGATGAAAGAGAATGAATGGGAAAAAGTGAGGAGAGAGACATAATTAATTGAGGATAAAAATAAAAAGAAATGTATTAAATATTTAAACACATCTAAAAATATCTTATAAAAAAGAACATATTTATTCAAATGATGGTAAAATGGTCTCTTATAAAATGAAACAGATGGAGTAATATATATAAATATAATCAAAACTGTTGTACCCCAGTCCTTATAAAGTAGAAAAGTCAATAAGAATCTGTATAACTAAGATGTCGTAATTTGTAAACACAGAACAATTATGTGTACTATATAAAAAATTCACAAGACTGCTGAAAATGGTAATGAACTTTGAAAAAATCCGAGCCCAACGTACGTTGTCTCCTTAAGACAATTTGTTCCCTCTATACGGATGCCCAAGGTTCTCGAACAATTGTCTCCCAGGATAGAACGGATTGCGTCTTCGGAATGATGGCACTGTCAGTCAGAAGCTCAAACGGACACAATGATATTGCTTTCAGAATTGTACAGGTTGAAATGATTGCAGAATGCACTATGCAGTATATGAGAAGAGAAGAGTGTTTCGGGATTGAGAGTGACTTTTCCTGTCACTAGCACGTCCTATTTATAGCTGACGGAAATTGATCAGATTGACTCGACTCTTGAGGCGAACCGGTGCGTCGTGCGAACAGACATACCAGAACGGAGCAAACAGAAGCGAATTGTGCCTCTTTGTTGGCGAACTGGTGTGTCGTGTGAACATGCACATCAGAACAGGGTAACCGGACACAGCATAAGATGCACCAGAACAGATGCACTGGTTCGGTCATTCGGTCACACATCCGCACTGTTTGGAAAATCACGGAGGGGTAAAAAGGAATTAAACGCGATTGTTCGGACAAACTAAAAGTTGATTGGCCCAAGGGCCCATTTTAGAGGTGAAAAGTTGAGCCTTATATACACTCTTATTTCTATTGATTTGTCCAATGTGTGACTTTTATCCACACACTATTTTCTCATTCCTTTTCTCTATTCTCTTCCAACCTACTTCTTATTCATAACGCATAGAATTATTGTTTAAAATTCCAACAAAAACTTCAATGGTGACCAAAAGTCATCAACTGTCACTACCACATCGTCTGTGGCTTAAAGTCGATTTTTAATAATGTTTCCTCCTGTTCTATTTATAAGCTTATATTTTTTGGAATGGGTTTGGTGCTCTGTATGAGCATCATTTTGAAAATATCTGAACATGTCCTATATTTCCCTCCTAATTAATTATATGTGCAACATTGCTTTGAAATTTGTCACGTAAAAGTAATGTTGCATTTTAAAAGTTTCTTTAGGTTAAACGTCATTCTAAAAGTTTCTAAATTATAATAATTTTACCTTAATTATTATTCATATTAAGTTTGATCATTAATTAATTAAATATATTGAGTTGGCATATCCACGTTGTTAAAAAGGATCAAACAAACCCACTAAAAAATTGAAGATTATAAATAAAATTAGAGGGAGTCTATAATCTACTTTGATGTGTTTAGTATGTGAAAAAATGAACTTGTTGAGAATGAAAAGGTGATTAGATCAGTTTTTATTTTGTTTGATAAACAATAAAGTGATGTTTTTTAAAAAAAAATAAATAAATAAAGAGAGCTGTATCGTATACATGTTTCTATAAGAGAGAGTTTTCCTAACCTCAGTTTATACATATGAGTAAGTTGTCTGATATGATCGGAGAACAACACAAATGGGATTTCATTTTATCTCATCTTCGTCATCTACTGTTATTAATCAGACACCTACAGCTCAAAGGGTTCTGCAGGATTGTTTATCTTTATTAAGTTTGTCTTCAGACTACATGGTTGTTTAGTTTTTTATTTTATTTTTTTTCCTTCTTTTCTGGTTATGTCTAAGGTATTATGACTCATATTTTCTGTAATATATTTATAAAAAAAAGGAAACATTTGAGCTGTATATATTTATAAAAAGTGAATTATAAATATAAATAAAAAATCTCATCTCTCCAACTCCAGTTGCGACTTATATAAGTGAATTCATGGAAGGCCATCAAGATAAAATAATAAAATTATAAGTCACTAGGAAATGATATTATATATATATATATATAAATTTATGAACTCTTTATCCTCCTTTAATTATATTTATAAGTTAGAAAGAGAAGATATTTTAGTCATATTTATTAGTCACGTTATTTTTTTTACATTAATATATAATTTTTCAATTCATTTATTATCCTGTAGATGATTATTTTCTTGAAAAATATATATGTTAAATAAGGATAAATTTTAAAATATAAATAATGAGATTTAAGTTTTTATTTTGTTCTGGTTAAACATGACAAATGTGGATTATAATTAGGATCAAATGAATATTTACATAAAACTATATATATACATATAATATAAGCATATGGGAAAGTGTGATACTATAATATAAAACAGAAGTCATTATACTATAGGACAATATATATATATATATTGATATGTTTGAATAGCCTCTATAACTGCTTTTCAATCGTAATTCATGGAATACGAAGTAACTTTTATGATCTTTAAAATAAATATATAAATGAGTTTTATCTCGATTTACATAAATCAAGCTTATACTTACCAAACAAACATATTATATAAATATATAGCTTGTTTGGAAACTCTGTTTCCAATCGGGCTTATTTTATAAGCCCGATTTACTTAAATCTCCACCACATATTTACCTCAAGTAACCTCGTAAACCGTAAAAGTTACTTCGTATTCAGTGAATCACGATTTATAAACACTTATGGAGCTTACATAAGTTAATCCAAACAAACTAATATAGGAAAAATGTGATACAACAAGAACGACTTCGATTTTGTCTTGTAGTATCACACTTTCCCACATGCTTATATTTTATATATTGTCCTATAATTTAACCACTTCTATTTTATCTCGTAGTATCACAATTTCTCATCATATACTTATACTATATGTGTTGTCCTATATAAATACATAACAACGATTTCACTTTATGTATCATAAAGTTGAAATCGTTCATGTCAAGAACGAGTTCAATGTAAGTATGGCATTTAGTAAATTCTTCTTATTATGTATCATTTTAGTAATTTTGATTACTACTAATTATAGTATCATGGTAGAAAAGACAACAAAGGGTAGAAAGAGACAGTCATTAATTTCATCGCCGAACTTAAATGTGTTTGTTTGAAATAGTGATTGGAGCCTTCAAAAAAATTTTTTTAATCATTATTTACGATATACGAAATAAGTATAGAAGAGAAATTTTATTTTAATTTACATAAATAAACATTTTCAAAGACCCAAAGAGATCCCAAACAAGTCTATTATCAATTGGCGCAGGGCACTTATAAGGTTTAATTTTGGGGATTCACGTTTCACTAGTTTTCCTATATAAACACCTCATATACTTGTATTAGCTTCACAACTATTTCTCAGCATCCTCTGTGTTTTTCTTCACACTTGTTACTTCATTCATGGCAAACTCCAATTACCTGCAGCTTTTAGATGGCTGGTTCAGTCCATTCGCTTTGAGGGTTAAGATTGCCCTCAACATTAAATCTCTGAAATATGAAAACATTGAAGAGACCTTTATCCCGAAAAGCCAGCTTCTTGTGCAGTCAAATCCTGTGTACAAGAAAATCCCAGTCCTCCTTCACGGAGACAAGCCCATATGTGAATCTAGAATCATCCTCGAATACATAGACGAGGTTTGGAACTCTGGTCCCACCATCCTACCAGCAGATGCTTACGAGCGAGCCATGGCTCGTTTCTGGGCTGCCTACATCGATGACAAGGTATTAAACTAGTACGAGTATTTTCTTTTCAGGCTTCATCTTATTGTTACGTTGTTCTCTTCTGTTTTTATGACTGATGCATTTCATTGGGGATAGTGTTTTGTGGCCATGAAAAAGGCTGCTGGTGAAGAAGATGAAGAAGCAAGGAAGGCATACGTGGAGGAAGTAGAAGAAGCGTTAGTAACAATGGAAGGTGAGTTGCAAAAATGTTACAGAGGAGGGAAGGGATATTTTGGAGGAGAAGGGATTGGGTTGGTTGATATTACTTTTGGAAGCTTGCTGGGTTGGTTGGGTGTGATAGAGAGTTATATGAATGGAAGAAAGATGATTGTTGAAGAGAAGCATCCTTGTTTGGTGAAATGGGTAGAGAGATTCGCCTCTAACCCTAATGTGAAGGGTTTGATACCTGACGCTGAGAAACTCATCGAGTTTTCAAAGGCTATTAAGATGAAAAGGAAAGCTGCTGCTTCTGCGAAGTAATCCAACTCATTTACAATGATCAAGCTTTCTATCTATAGTAAGATGATGAACTGCATTATTTGGTCTTTTACATTTTTTTAACTCTTTTGGGTGTTATTAATAATAATAATAATAATAATAATAATAAGCAGTTCCTTTAGCTGGTTAGTGTAGCATGCAAGGACACACTTTCTTTTCTTTTTCTTTTTCTTTTTTTTAAAAAAAAATTAAAAGAGCATACTCTAACTGCTTAAAGTTACAAATGGAAATGAACCCACCAAAAATTGTCACGCGATATAGACTTTCTTTGTCAAATAGTTAAGGCCCATTAACTTGACTTTGTATCCGAACCACACATATTTTTTAACTTTTATTTTTAAAATGTAAAAAGTATCAATGTAATTCATAGTTAATGATTGATTTTTATAATTACTTTATTAGGTTTCTTTTATAAGTAACAATTACTCAAAGCACAAAGATTACTTTATAAGTGTTTTTCACATAAGTCGAGACAAAAATCATTTCACATACTTACCTTGTATACCATAAATTACGATTGAAAAACATTTTTGAAGGTTCCAATCCCTATACTAAACAAGCACATAAGGTTATAAAAAAATAATAATAAATGTGTAAGAAATTAGAAATGTATGTCTTTTTCAGTTAAACCCTTATGGACAAAACTTATATCAAGTTTATTATATCCATAAGATTATGCTCATATATGAATTTGAAAGTGCTTATACGCATTTTAGAAATTAAAAAGTTCATTCATCTAAAAAAAGAAATTAACAAGTTCAATTTAACAATTTACAAGTCTTTAGTAGCTACTCACAATAAAACTATTGCAACATAAGTTGTTGGAGCCTTGGTTATCGCGGATTGTAAGAGCTCTAGCCACCATCATTGAAGCTCTGAGCAGGTGGGGTGGCAGCCGGTGACCGACAAAGGTGTCTTTGAAGAGAAAGAGAGGAGTAGCTTTGAAGGGGGGGGGGGGGAATCAAGAGCAATGTGGTAAAATGCCTATCATTCACAAGTTCCAAATTAGATCTATAGACCAATTAAGGATTTAATTTGTGAAATTTATCAAGCTGATTTGAAAAATAAAAATATCCAAAGATTTTTAGATACATGCAAAATAAGCATCAAACAAAATTTAGGTCAAGTTACTTATATCAATTAGTTTAAGTTCTCATATCATACTCGTTATTTTGATTTTTTTTTGTTATTAAAATGTGTATGTGCAATTATAAATTCTCTAATAAATCTAAACATTTGTCATTTTGCTATTGTTAGTGGTTAAAATATGTATGCTTACTTATAAAATCTTATATGAACTTGAGTTAATGGATATAAGTAATTTTACTTAATTGCTTGTTTAAGATCACTTTGGGAATCCCAAAAAATGCTTATTTATGTAAGTTAAAACAAAATTCCTCTCACATACTTACCTCGTATACCGTAAATCATGATTAAAAAGCTACTTTTGAAGACTTCAATCATTATTAAGTTTTTTCCTTCCATTAATATGCAAATTAGGTTTCTCATTTAAATCTATTAGATGGAAAAATGATAGAAAATTATCGTATAAAAGTCAAAAGAACCATGAATAATTTAAAAAAAAAACATTAAAAAATTTGAAGAGTAAAGCAAGCATGCAACCCTCTAATGATAATGGTTTTGTAGCATGGATGAAAAATCACGTTGAATTTACATACATCTAGCTGGGAGCATTGTTTTGTCACGTGCTGCATTACTTCAAATGGCAAGAAGTGGAATCAACGGGTGTGTTTTGCCTGCTGGCGTGATAATGTAAATGGCCTTATATGTTGTTTATGACTAAATAAAATGATCAATTTTTCGGGTATTTCTTGTAAAGAGCAGCTCGCTTGGTGCACAAGCATCCCACTAGGTGACGTATGAGGAGTGTGAAATGTACAAGGCATTATTCTCATAAAAGGAGAGTTTTTTCGAAATTTAAACATACAGCAACAACTAACATTTGTTATGATCTTTTGGATAATATTTCTTAGTTGCTAGTTTGATTGAATTTTCTTCTCTTTTGGTCATACATTTATCAGGGCACTACTTTCGAGTTGTAAGTTCTCATTTCTCTTGATATACTCATTTGCAACAAACTAAAACAAAATAAAAAATTTTAAGTTGATAAGAAATGAAACATATTGAAACAGAAGTGGAAAAGTATATATGCGGATAAAAAGAAATAAAGGGAGGGAAACGCTACACAAATATGAACATAAAAGCATAGGGAGAGTATTTATTATCAGTGTAACTAAAAAAAAAAATCAATCCCGTAATTGCCTGCAATGAAAATTTAAACTTTAATTTATCATATATAATAAACATTCAATAGCAAAATAAAAAGAGTAGGGATCATCTATACAACGGACAAAGAAAGTTTAAACAACAATAAAAATAAGTTTAAAATTATTTTATAAGTGCGATTCACGTAGGTTAAGATAAAACTTATCTCACATATTTACCTCGTATACCGTAAATCAGGATTGAAAAGCACTTTTAAAGTTTTCAATCGTTATTTCAAACATCCACATCAAAACAATATGAATAAGTAAACTAATAAGATGGTGAAAAACAGAGCATGAAATCCATACTTGAACCTCTTGACATCACAGTTAAAAAAACACAGCAATATCAACAAAACTTAATAAAACAATATGGCCCTACCGGCTACATAGATCAAACAGTGTCATTGAACTCATTCAAAACCTCATTGACTTTCTCTTTGGTTTTTATATGTCCCTTTTAGAGTGTTTGTGGGATAGGGGTGGGAAAAATGACTTATTTACAATCTGACTTATGAAAACTTAAAATTTGATAAAAATCAAATTGTGTAATATGATTTATGTTTAGATTGAAGATTGTATAAGTGCTTTTATGAAAGTGAAAACTTGTTTGGATTGGCGATTGCATAAGTGATTTTGTGATAATTGTAAGATAAAAAGATATTTAATATTATAAACAAGTGAAAAAATTTAAGTGAGAAAATGTGGTGCCAAAATACAAAATTTGATTAAAAAAAATATTACATAACTAATTGGATCACATGTCCCGTATAAGTTGATCTCTAATCATGTCATGAATATGATTCATATGGGTTGAAGATGTCCCAACATAATTGGTCGATGAAGACTCTTCATTTACAGGATTATTATCTAATAATTTCATATATAAAAATTAATTTCATTATTAAACAATATATAATAAAATTAAAGTATAATTTTATATCAGTGTTTTAGGGCTTGTTTGATTCTATTCTCTATTTTTTATTCTCAGAAACAGTTTTATAAAACAATTTTTGAAAACAAGTTTTAAAAATCAAAAAACAAAAAAATCTGTTTGGATATATTGTTTTAAATAATTTTTTTTGAAGTGATGTGGGGTGTAGTTGATGGTGATGGCGTGACAGTAGTCATAACTAGTAATGTAGTGTTGATAGTGGAAAAGTGGCAGCCTTAAAAAATAAACAATAGGAGAAAAAAAGAAAACAACTAAAACTTTTTTGTTTTTTAGTTTTTAAAAACAACTTTTTAGTTTTTTATTTTTTAAAACAATTTTTTAAAAACAATTTACCAAACAGATTTTATTGTTTTTAAAAATAAAAAAAATTTTAAAAATAAAATCAAACAGCCCCTTAATAATCCTCCAGTACCAAACTCGGAAAAGAACAACTCAACTCTCACTTCTGTTTCATCGGTAAAAAAAAACCTCTCCCTTAGGTTTCTTTTGGTCGCTCTTTTTCTTTTTGTTCTTTGCCATTGAAACCATGAAACCCACCGGCGCTCTTTGTTCTTCTTCAGTAGTCTCTCTTTTCTCCGACACACTTTCTCTCTCTCTCTAATGCTTCTTCTCTCTTCCAAACTCCAAACATTTTCTCATCAACCAAACACTTCTCATGCCACTTTTCTAGCTCTCTCTCTCTCTCTTCTCATAACCATTCTCAAACCCATGTCAACCATCTTTGACCATTCCTCCACCACCAACTTTCCTCTACATGAACTCACCAAGACCACACCTTTTCTGGGTTTACAACTCTACATCATTATTTGTGTTTTCCTCTTCATCTTCCTCTTTCTGGTTCTTCTAATCTTCCTCTACATTCGTCGGAATCGAACCTCCGAACAACCCTATACCATAGCTAGCCAAAGCTCCGCCGTGATTCCGTTAGTCTCCAAGGAGATCGTAGAGGTCAAAGCCTTGGATCTTCTTGGTGTTTAAGAGACAAAGCTTAAGGTTGAAGGTTGCGATAGGAGGAGGAAGCAGATGGAAGATGAGGAGGGGATCGATGTTAGTAGATTTGAGAGAGGAAAATAGAGGAACAATGAGATTGACACCGCCGTCAACAATCTGAAGATTGGGTCGGCCGTTGGAATAGCTTGGAGTTGCTTAGGCTTGCAACACGTGGATTCACCGACGAGAATGTCATCAAAGAAGGAGGTTATATAATTGTTTATAGAGAGAAGATCAGTAGAGAGAGTAGCGATAGTGTTTTCGGACAGAGATGAACCCAAACTCGTAGAAGAGAAGAGAGAGAAAAAAAGGAGTTGGAGGGAATTTAATGCCAATAATGGTAATAAATTCCTAAAAGCCATAAGTTAAAAGTATGACCCGTGGGATTTTTCAAAAAGCTGCTTATTTAACCATAAGCAAATTACACAATCGCTCACTCAAACATACACAAATCATTGGATCAGTGCCAATCGGGTTTATTGCTACCCAGTCGGGCTTATGGGAGGCCCAATCGCCTAGCCAAACATACTCTTAGTTAAGGTCCAAACACCTTGATCTAACTTATTCACTGACGCATCTAACTTGATCTGTATGTGTCTAAACCATTTCAAACGATTTTCTATCATTTTTTTCTTTAATAGGCGCCAATCCAACCATTTTTCTTATGAGTTTATTATGAATCTTATCTTTTTGTACAACCACACATCCATTTCAACAACAAAATTTATTGCCTGAACAACATTTATTTTGGTATAAAATCAAGGACATTCGATTAAAATGAAGAAATCTATAGTTAAAACCTCATGTTCTATAAAGAAAGAAATGACAAACACATTAGGATACCGCTTTATATGATTATTGTAGAAGGCCCTACCTATTATGGTGTTAAGAATCTCAATTTAAAATTTGAATCAAGCATTGAAAAAGGGTAGAAGATGGAATATGGTGATCGCGAAGCAATCTTATAGCTTGATATTAAATTTTCTACTACAAGGAGGAGGAGGAGAACAAGGAGATGATGAACTTGTGGAGGGATTAGAGTCACACACTCACTATTGATAATTGAATGAGATTAGGGATATGAAATACATCATAACGAGAGAAAATGAAGCACTTAAAAAAGAAAATGAAAAAATGGAAGAAAAGCGCATTGGAAATTAGAAAAGTGCCACTTTGATCTTATTTATAAGTCCAGTTTAGAAAAAAAATTAGTCTTTATTAAAGTCCACCTATAGAATAATTAATTACGATATTACAATTTTGCCCCTATGAAATGTAATTGAAAAATGAGTTAATTCATGTCGGAAAGAGATATAGATAAGAGAGAGAGAGAGAGTTGATAATACCATTTATAAATAAAGGTAAAATTAGGTAAATACATCAATTTAGGACATATTTAATGAGTTAATTAACACTTTTTTTATATGTGAGAATTATGTAAATTGGACTTATTCCCTCAGTCCTTCCAGTCTATAATGTATAACACTTTAACCATAAGGGATACAAATGCAAAAGTTCCACTGGGAGAGTTTACATATCTAGACATGTTGCATTCAATGAGACTGGCTTTCCTTTTTCTATAGAATTCATGAAAAAAAGACAGTTACCTAAAGAGCTAGTTCATCCTCAAATGCTCTTCAAGTCTCATTCTACAAATGGCAATGTGGAGTTTAATCATAGCACCACTCATGTGGAAGAGCCATCATTGTCTCTTATACCTCTTCTAGTGATACACTTTTCAAATCTTTCTTCTATTTCATCAGTACCAGAACATAGTCAGTAGAATAATTCCTCAGCTTTAGCATCTATAGAACATACTTTTTCACAAAATCAAATAAAAGAACAGATTGAAGATAATCAAAATTCTCAGTCTCCTCAAGCTAAAAATTCAATTCCTGTGAGGCATCATATGATTACACAAAGCAAGGTTGGAACTTACAAACATAACAATCCTTATATTGGAGTTGTCACAACTAAATTGATTATTTTAAAAGAACCTAGTAGTGTTTGAGAAGCTCTAAAGTAAAAAAAAAAAAAGTGGAGAAAGGCAATACAAGATGAATACAATGCATTAATAAGGAACCAGACCTAGATTTTAGTTCCATTTAATAGTCAAAAGAGGCTAGTAGACTGCAAATGGGTTTACAAGGTGAAAACTAATGCAGATGGTTCATATTATAGGCCCAAAGCTAGACTCATTGCAAAGAGGTTTCAACAAAGTCCTAGAGTATATTTTGATGAAATGTTTAGTCCAGTCTTAAAGACTACAACCTTGAGGTTTGTCTTAACACTTGCTATCACTTTTGGTTGGCATATAAGATAACTAGACATTAACAATGCTTTTTTTTAATGGTGATTTGCAAGAGCAAGTTTTTATGAAACAACTTATAGGTTTTGTCTCTCCTAAGTACCCAAATTATGTTTGTTTATTAAACAAGGCTCTCTATAGGCTAAAGCAAGCACCTAGAGTTTGGTTTGATAAATTAAGAACAACATTAATCAGCTGGGGTTTTGTTCATTCCAAGTGTGATTCCTCTCTATTTCTCATATAACATAAATCCTTGGTGCTGGGGTTTTGTTCATTCCAAGTGTGATTCCTCTCTATTTCTTATATAACATAAATCCTTGGTGATGTTTGTTCTAGTATATGTCGATGATATATATATGTAGATGTATGTACATATATATATGTACATACATCTACATATATATACATATATCTATATATATATGTACATACATCTACATATATATATGTATGTGTATATATATATACATATAATACATCTACATATATATATGTACATATATATATGTATGTGTATATATATATACATATACATACATACATATATATATACACACACACACACACACACACACATATATATATATATATATATATATATATATATATATATATATTAGTGGTTAAAGGCTCACTAATATGTTATGAGCTGTAACAACTGAGTATGTATTAATAAGCCACATCTACCTCAAAAGCTTATATATATAGTGTTGTATCCCTCTCTTATACTATGAATAATACAATATCACTTTCTCTCAAATACTTTCCTTTATTTCACTTTCAATTCTCTCATTTATTCACATGGCATTTATTCACATGGTATCCAGAGCTATTGTTTCTTCCATATCTTTCACTTTGTCTATACCGATTATCTCTTCTTCTGAGTCCAAGAGTGATGTTGTTGATTTTAATCATTCGATTTCCATCAAACTTGTTGATTACAACTTTTTGATTTGGCGTCAACAAGTTCTCAGTGATGTCAAAGAATATGCTCTTGAATCCTTTCTTGATCTGTCGATTCCTCTACCTGAGTAGTATGAGTACTACGATGGCCAAGTAATCGATCTTTCCTCTGCCTTTATCAAGTGGATGTGTCAAGATTAGTTGCTTATGTCTT
Organism: Albizia julibrissin; assembly: GCA_037074505.1. Classification (NCBI taxonomy): domain Eukaryota; kingdom Viridiplantae; phylum Streptophyta; class Magnoliopsida; order Fabales; family Fabaceae; genus Albizia; species Albizia julibrissin. Next base: position 34,472,103 of record CM073488.1, on the reverse strand, counting down.
GGCTTCTTTCATCAATGTCTGATTTAGTGCTCACTCATACTGTTGGCTGTGAAACCACCACTCAGGTTTAGGAGCGAATTATTGTCTTCTTTGCCTCACAAATGAAGGCTAAGGTGAAGCAACTTAAGACTAATTTGAAGAACACAAAGAAGGATTAATTGCCAATGAGTGAGTTCTTGTTGAAGATCAAGGAAAATTATGATACCTTAGGAGCCACTGGCTCATCGATCTATGTTTTTTATAAGGTTGAGTACATTTTTTATGGTCTTCCTGAGGATTAGAATCCTTCATAACCTCAATTTTAACACATCTAGAGCCTTATACTGTAGCTTATATTGAAGTGCTACTTATGGCATAAGAAGCTCGGATCGAGAAGCATCAGTGTTCAGTTCTGATGACTTCTGTGGTATCTTTGATCTCGGCAAATATTGCTTAGACCTGTGCATCTCCTTTGAATCATGGTGGTCATAATCCTAGTCACCATTATGGGTGTTCTTTTGGGCGTCACAACAATACCAACAATTCCACTGCCACTACCAGCATCTCTTCTCGTTCATAGGTTATATGTCAACTTTATGGCAATACTGGTCACATTGTTGCGAATTGCTGGCACAGGTTTGATGAATCCTTTCATGGTCTCTCTCTTACTGATTCAGCTTCGTCTTCTTCTAAATATGCTACTCACTCTGCCCTTGTTACAACTTCTAATGTTGTTGCTAATACATCCTGATACTTCAACTCGGGAGCAACGAGTCACATGACTCATGATGCTCATAATCTTGTTGAATCCTATGCATATAATGGTGCTGAGTAAATCTATATTGGTGATGGTACAGGTCTGTGTATTCAATCTATTGGTCACTTTGTTATTCATCATAATTTTACTTCTCTTCAATTGATAAATGTTTTGTGTCGAACATTATTAAGAATCTCATTTCGGTCTACAAATTCTGTTATGACAATAATATTTTGGTTGAATTTGACTCTAACCAGTGTCGTGTCAGGGATCTCAAAACTAGCAAGCTTTTATATCAATACAGTGTCAAGAATGGGATGTATCATGTGCTGGATCTTAAATTTAAGAAACCATTTAAGGCTCCTGTAGCTTGTTTTTCTGCTATTATTTCTAATAAAATTTGTAATTCCATTTTCGATACTACATCTTGTACTTCTTTTCAATTGTGGAATAACAAACTTGGACATCCGTCCTCTTATGTTGTAGCGTTTTTTATGAAACTTTGTAACATCTCTTTCAATAAAAGCATCTCTGACATATTTTTGCAAATAATGTGTATTAGGAAAATCACATAAACAACCAGTTTCTAGATCAAATACAACTTTCTCGACTCCTTTTGAAATGATTTACTTTTATTTATGGGGTCTTGCACATGTTCAAACAAGAGATGATTATCTCTACTATATTCATTTAACTGATGCCTTTACTCGTCACACGTGGATTTATCCTTTAAAGCAAAAATCTAAAGCATTCCATGTCTTTCAGCAATTTCTGGCTTATATTAATACATAGTTTAATGCTTCTATTAAAGTCTTTCAATCAAATTATGGAGGTGAATATCACAAGTTCACTACCCATCTTGCTGATCATGGTATTTTACATCATCAGAGTTGTCCAGATGTGCATGAGCAGAATGGTTTAACTGAGCGTAATCATCATCACATCTGAGAAGTTGGTCTTACTCTTCTTGCTTAAGCTTCTCTACCATTGTCATATTGGTTTGATGCTTTTACTATGGTTGTTTCTCTCATTAATATTCTGGTATCTAACTTTTTAAAGGGAAAACGCTATTTGAGGCTCTCTTTCACAAGATGCTTGATTATAGTCGTTTAAGAGTCTTTGGCTGCTCCTGTTTCCTCTCACTAGGCCTTATACTATACATAAATTTGATTATAAGTCTACTGAATGTGTATTTCTTAGTCTTAGTTCAATTCATAAAGGCTTCAATTGTCTATCATCTTCAGGCATGATTTATATTGTTCATGATGTTGTTCTTAATAAGACATCTTTTCGCTACCTACCATTTTTCCAACTTCTACTAAAGATCCTCCTATATTACCTCTTTCATCCATTTTTGCTAAACCTCCCTTGTTTTCTTCTCTATCAGTTCCCTCTTCTCTTTCCACATCCCCTTCTTTACCTACTTCATCCCAGCTATCTTCTTCAGCTCAACCATTATCTACACCTCCTTTGTCTCCTATTTCTTTTTTAGCTCAACTATTACCTACACCTTCCTTGTCTCCTCTTTCTTCTTCTTTCACCCTTGTTTAGCCTCCTCCTCCTCCCCCTGTCCAACCAACCCATCATATGATCACTCGTTCCAAAAATGGAAGTCTCAAACCTAAAGCATTTGTTGCTGCCACTGATGCTAAACCAACTAGTCCAACTGAGGCTTTTCGGTCTCCTTATTGGCATAAGAAAATGGAAGAAGCATTTACTGTCTTATAAAGAAATAAGACTTGGCGATTGGTTCCTTTTCCACCTGGCCAAAAAGTTGTTGGGTGCAAATGGGTCTTTCAAAAGAAGGTCAGCCTAGTTAATTCAACTTATAAGTACAAAGCTCGCTTGGTTGCTAAAGGGTTCCATCAACAAGAGGGATTTGATTTTCATGAAAATTTTAGACCTATCATTCGCCTTATTACCATTCAAACTGTGTTGAGTATTGCTTTATCTTAGAGTTGACATATTCATCAAATCGATGTGAATAATGCTTTTCTAAATGGTTTCTTAAAGGAAGAAGTTTACATGTTGTAGCCCCCTAGTTTTGAGAGTCGGGATAATTCCTTGGTGTGCAAGTTAGATAAAGGCACTTTATGGCCTTAAACAAGCACCAAGGGCCTGGTTTGAAAGGTTGAGCAGTGCTCTTATGAAATATGTTTTTCATTCTAGCTGTTATGATCCTTCCTTGTTTATTAAAACTACTGCTCATGAATTACTATTTGTTTTAGTCTATGTTAATGATATAATTTTCACTGGATCTTCTCAATCCAATATTTAGCATATTATTCTTGATTTAGATTATGAGTTTTCACTCAAAGATCTTGGTTCTCTAATTTTTTTTTGGGAATTGAAGTGAAACGATTTAAGGATGGTTCTATGCAGCTGGTTCAAACTAAATATCTCAAGGATATTCTATCCAGGGCTGGTATGACAAATGCTAAGAGCCTTACTACTCCTATAACAACAAGGTTAAAGCTTTTTAAGTCTGGTTCACCTCTTATGAGTAATCCTTAACTTTATATATATATAGTTATTGCTCTTCAGTATGATACTATTACTCGTCTAGAGATTAGCTTTGACGTCAATAAAGTTTGCCAAGTTCTACAGAATCCTTTACTTGTTTACTGGAAAGCAGTAAAATGTATTTTGCGTTATTTGGCAGGTACTCTCCATCATGGTCTAATCTTGTGACCTAGCTCTAGTCGACATATTACAGCCTATTGTGATGCAGACTGAGCATCAGATTGTAATGATAGAAGAAGCACTACTGGTTTCTGTGTCTATATCGGTTTCAATCTCATTGCTTGGTCCTTGAAAAAGCAGGTCATAGTTGCAAGGTCAAGCACAAAAGCTGAGTATCATAGTATGGCTTCGGTTGTTGCTAAAGTACTTTGGATCGAATCTTTACTTCAAGAATTGCATATGGTTTCCACTAGTCCCACCCGTGTCTTTTGTGATAATATAAGCATAGTTATGCTTGCAAGGAATCCTATCTTACATGCCAAGACAAAACATATAGAGCTTGACCTTCATTTCGTGCGAGAAAAGGCTATAAAAAAGGAATTTTTGGTGTAGCATATCCCAAGTTCTGAACAAGTTACTAAGGCTCTTTCACTTAGTTCCTTTTTCTGAATTATATAGGGGGTAGTTCAAATTGAGGGAAGATGTTAGAATATATATATTAGTGGTTATAGTCTAACCAATCTATTATGAGCTATAACCAACTAAGTATGTATTAATAAGCCACATGTATCTCAGAAGCTTATATATACTGTTGTTTCCCTCTCTTATACTATGAATAATACAATATCACTTTCTCGCCACATATATCTCAGAAGCTTATATATATTGTTGTTTCCCTCTCTTATACTGTGAATAATACAATATCACTTTTTCTCATATACTTTCCTTTCTTTCACTTTCAATTCTCTCATTTATTCACAGATATAATAATCATCACAGGCAATTTTCCAAAGATTCTAGAGTTGTTTGTTCAACAACTAAATCCATGTTTTGCTATTAAAGACGTAGGACAACTTCATCACTTTCTTAGAATTGAAGCCTTCAAAGATGAGATTGGTTTATATTTAAAGCAAGAAAGGTACATTTTAAGTATCTTAGATAGATTTAGTATGAAAAATTGCTCCCCTGTACCTACTCCAATAGTTCTCAATAGGCATTATTCAAAGAATGAAGGAACTCCACTACATAATCCTACCATGTACAAACAAGCAATTGAGGCTTTATAATACTTGATTAACACCAGGCCAGATACCACTTTTGCTGTGAATAAACTGAGCCAATTCTCTTCTCTCCTACAAACATATAGTTACAAGCACTCAAAAGAATACGTTGGTACCTTAAGGGAACAACAAATTTATCTTTGCATGTAAAACCCAGTACTCATCTTACCTTACAAGGATTCTTTGATGTTGATTGAGTTGTATGCCCTGATGATCGACAGTTAATTGGAGGATATTGTGTCTTCTTTGGCGATTCTCTTATCTCTTAATCAGCCAAGAAACAACAAGTTGTCTCTCTCTAGTGCGAAATCAGAGATCAATCTCTAGCTAATTTGGCGATGGAACTTGCATGGATTCAGTCTCTAATCAAAGAATTTAGTGTTAGGCTGAGAGATTCTCCAGTCAACTGGTGCGATAATGTAAGCACAACTGCCTTAGCCTCTAACTCAACATTTCACCTTTGTTTGAAACATATAGAGCTCGATGTTCATTACATTCGAGATAGAGTTCTCAATCACAAGCTTTCCATCTGATATGTTCTCTCTTCCAATCAACTTGCAGATGTCTTCACTTAAGCTCTCTCGCACACAAAATTTCTGAATTTTCGAGACAAACTGGGCCTTATTTCATCTCTAGGACCTAGTTTGAAGGGAATGTTAAGAGAATGTTAAGCCCAACAATAAGCAGACTGAGTAGAACAAAGCCCAGACTCAAGTAACTTATAGCTCATTAATATTTAATTCTAGAATATTCTTTTGCATTCTTTGTACAATATATACGTGTCATTATATGATATAATTTAGGGTTTATACCTAGTCTATATATTGCATACAAAGGTCTGGGGACTGTGCGCCTATTTTCAGAAATACCGTCTCTTACCGAAAACTTTATCTAGGAGAAGAGATTGGGTTGGTTGATATTACTTTTGGAAGCTTACTGTGTTGGTTGAGTGTGATAGAGACTATGAATGGAAGAAAGATGATTGCGGGAGCGAAGCATCCTTGTTTGGTGAAATGGGCAAATAGATTCGCTTCTAACCCTAATAGGAAGGAATTGATACCTGAGGTTGAGGAACTCGTTGAGTTTTCAAAGGTGATTAAGATGAAAAGGAAAGTTGTTGTTTCTGCAAAGTAATCCAACTCATTTACAATGATCAGGTTTCTAATTGTGAGATGATGAACTGCATTTGGTCTTTTACATTAATTATCTTTTAAGCTTTTTGGGGTGTAATAATAAGCAGTTACTTGGTTAGTGTGGGAAATACACTTAGTTTTTAAAAAAAAATTAAAAGAGCATACACTAACAACTTATTCCTAAAGTTACAAGGGGAGATGAACCCACAAAAAATTGACATGCAATATTGACTTTCTTTGTCAAATAGTCAAGGCCCACTATTATACTATCTATAAGAGTCTGATTATGCAGTTTAAGAAAGTGGTTAAAATTAGTTAAAAACAGTAGGTGTATATTAAATAGATTTTTTTTTCAAATATGCCTATATTTATAAGATGATAAATAAAAGAGAGAAATATAGTAAATATAGGTACCACCAACTTTTTAATTAAATATTTAGATAATTCTTATCAAACTCTTATAAAAAACAAAATAATTTAACTTTTAGGTTCTTCTAAAACGTCACGCAGTAGACTATACAACCGACAAAGCAAGTTTAAACAACAATAAAAGCACATGAGATTAGCCGAAGTCGTCGCAGTGAGGATAGCTGAAGCATCTAACAACATATATAGAAGCAATATGAATAAGTGAAATAATGAGATGGATGAAAACAGAGCATGAAATCCATACTTTGAAGGATAGTCGATCAAAGTTAAGTGAAAAAATCAATATATAGTTAGAACCTCAAATTCTACAAAGAAAGAAATGACAAATATACATTAGGAAGCCGCTTTAAGTAGTATGTCATGATTGTAGTAGCTCTAGCTCTGATTTTTAATATAAGATATATTTAAAGAATTGATATTGGTTTTAAATATTCTTTCCAATCCATAATTTAAGATGCTTTAATTTAACTAATTCACGGAAAACAAGAATTGACAATTAACTTATTAAATATGTCCTAAATTAATTTTTTTTTACTTTTACCCTTATTGAAAAATATGTTTGAAAATTTAACGAGTGGATAAATTAAAAATGAGCATTAATCATGTTACAAGTGACTTATATTTTGGATCAAACTATATTTTTAGAAACGTTCTATATTGTGGACCAGAGTGAATATAAAATATAATTTTCATATTTGTCAATATTTTTTGAATTTACCCTAATTGATTCTCCCTCCATAATAATTAAAGAGGAGAATGAATTAGAGAATTTAAGAAAATGATTAAGGTATTTTAAAATATATATATTATAATAACTAATTTAATTAATTTTTTTAATATAATTAAATTAGATAAATATATTTTATATTAAATATTAAATGAAGGAGAGTGGCCTACCTGTAATGGAGTTAAGAATCTCCATTAATTTAAAAATTGAATCAAGCAAGAAGATGGAATATGGTCGGCAAGCAATCTCTGCTAATAGCTGGATATTAATTTTTGCACCACACAAACCAACTAACCAAAAGCCAGGGCGAAACTAATGATTAACTTATTTTTTTAAATTTCATTTCTACCACATCATCCAAATTATATTTAAAAATAATTTAATTATTTCTTTATAATTATCAATTATTAAAATAAATGCTTATAAAAAATAAATTATTAAAATAAAAAATGTATTAATAATTTAATTATTAATTTTTGCAATTATAATTTAATAATAAGATTTTATTTTGAAACAAACTTTGAAACACAATTCAATAAAATCGTATGAACATTAAAACAATCAAATGGTATGAACAGTTAAAAACTTATAAACAGTGCTTAATCATCTGTAAATGGTTTAAATTAGTAATTTAATTATTAATTATTGAAATTATAATTTAATTATATGATTTTATTTTTTAAACAAACTCTAAAATTATAAATCAATGGAAGTGTATGAACAGTAAAATAATCAAATTAAACGAACAGTAAAAAAGTATGTGAATGGTGCTTGTGAACAGTGATGAGTGGAACAAATTATATATATATATATATATATATATATATATATATATATATTTATTGGCCTTCAGTTTCTATACTATTTTTAATCTATACGAAAGCTACTTTTTCTCTTTCTAATTTTTCCTCTATTCTATTTCTATTCCATTTGTATATCAAACGGCTAGATATGTTTCTTGTTAACTTGTTACATCAATTTAAATGAAACTATGGAAATGATATATAAATTTAGGAGTATGAAAGAGTTTTTTTTTTTAATGGAAGTGAAAATTGAGTGAGAAGTAGAATTGGAAGATGATGAAGAAGTAAATTTTAAAACATGTTTAATATGATTATGAAAATTATGTATAAATTTGGAAAAATAGGGACTAAGTCAAACTTAAGAGATTAAGTCATAATTAAGTTAAAAACATAGAGACTGAAAGATTAATTTTTTTTATAAATTTTAACTAAAATATTATGAAAATAATGAAACTTTTAGAGATTTGCGTGGTGCCTCTTTTTCAATGAACTCACTAACGTTTTGGTAATGGCAAAAGAGCTTACATATATGGAAATCATAAATCCCTATCTAAATGTCTTCATTTTATTCCCGCAAAAATTATTTTAAAAAATTATAAAAATTTTAAGCAAGTTAGAGGTGAAATGGAAGATAAATTAGGAGGGTAAGTCATTTCATAATTAGTAAAATTTAGATATTTAAGATCAATTATATAATAAGATGGTAAAATTGATGAAAATGTTAACTATAGAATTTATGAAGATTGACATGCGATATTCCAACCACATAGTTTTGTTTTTAAGTTTTATTCTCCAGTATAAAAAAATATCAATATTGTTCATAGTTATGTCTCCAACATTTTTTTAGAGAAAAAGATAAAAAAAATATCACTTGAACTTTAAAATTTTAAATAAGTAATTTTTTAAAAATCTGAATTATCAATTACTATATTTTTTTTTTGTCAATCTCATTACTCTTATTTTCAATAAAACTAATTTGAGATATTAAAATTTAAGTGATACTTTTTTTTATATCTTTTTTCCTTTCTTTTGTTTACCTGCAATATCTCCACCGTTGAAAGGTTAGATAATAAGACCAATTAATAGATGATGTTGATCGACAAAACTTATATTAAATTATTATAGCTCGTTTGGATTAGCTTATGAAAGTTTCATAAGTGCTTATAAATCATGATTCACGGAATACGAAGTAACTTTTACAGTTTACGAGGTTACTTTTACGGTCTACGAGGTAAATATGTGGAGGAGATTTATCTCGATTTATGTAAATCAGGCTTATAAAATAAGCCCGATTATGCATTGAGTTTCCAAACATGCTTATATCAATTAAGTTAAGTTTATATGTGAATTTATAAGTACACATACACATTCTAAAAATTAATAATCTCAATTTAACAATTCATAGTATAAGTCATTATTAGCCATTTACAACAAAAATTTCACAATAAACTCACACTTTTTATCATTGTTATTCAATCAGAATAAAATGCACTTTTGAATAAACATTTTCAATAAACCTTTTGATAATAAAATGCACTCTTTAATAAACCTTTTTTTTTATTCAAACACAAGATATGCCTAGATGTTAACAAGTCCAGACAATAATATACAAATTCTCATTAATTATTCACAACAAAACTTTTTGCAACAAAAGTTTTTGTCGGAACTCCAGCTATCATTTTTAGGGTCTGTTTAGGTTGATGGTGTAAAAGTCCGTTCACATAAGTTGAGACAAAACTCCTCTCACAAACTTACCTCATATACCGTAAATCACATTGGAAAAGCAGCTTCTACCGCCAGTTCAAACAGAAACTTATTCAAATTTATAAACCTTAAGTTATATAAAACCACCTTTAACATTTAAAAATTCAAAAAATCCAAAGAATGTCAAACTTATACAAAGAAGAATTGAAAAAAACTCAAGTCAAGTGCTTATATCCATTAATCTCAATTTAGTGAGGTTTTCCTTTTATTTAAATAACATCATACCACTACAAAAACAACGTGGTTACATTAAGTGGAGAGGAGCACAAGAAGTTGATTGGTAGAGATACAAGACGGCATCGTTTTGGATTAGTGGAGCAGACTGTACACTGGAGAGGTTTTGTGTCAGCCATTATTGATTATTCTATACATGCTTCTTTAAGAAAGATTTTTTTTTTTAACACCAGGTTTAGGTAAGACGAATCACAAAAGCTCAGCAGGGCTAAAGAATACCTACAAACTCAAAGAACATGTAAAAAAAACATTTCTAGATCACTCACTAATAAAGTCATTATGAATATAATACATTATTCTAGTGGCAAAGTGATCCCCTTGTATAAAGGATGTGATGGGTTCGATCCCCTACATGACTAATTTGGCCTCCTTTCCAAATAAAAAAAAACAGAGAGAGATCATCACATCAACAGTGGTATTTGATTTCAGGACCTTGTGAGCCAGCTTCTTAGCAACAGTATCAAACTTTGTTGGCATTACAGTGTTTTACTATTCTCAATTTTTCATCCCGGTTCACATTTCCATCTGACGGCAAGGCAGTTTTTTTCTTAAAAAAATCTATTTATTGGGCTCTAACACTGGTACAACCCGGAAACATAACGGTGTTGTTTCATGTTCCGGCCCAAAGTGCCCAAAGCCGGTTTTTTCATGCCTAAACCCAATGCAGAGTTTTCCCCCTTTTTACCTGTTGGTTTTGGCGCGTTTGCATTGGAAACGAAAATCGCGAACTAAAACGAGCCGAGAGGAATTCAGGGGATGGTAATGGAATTGCTCAAACTGTCCAAGTTCAAGCTCCAACTTCAAGCTCTTATCACTGAAGTTCGAGAGCTCAGAGTAAAAATTTATTTCCCTTACTTGCCAATTTCTTTGTTCTAAGCGCAATAGATCGTCAATAACTTGAGAGCTTTTCAGGAAAGGGAACGCACAGCGACCGAACAACACCAGCACGGAATTGAGGTTTTCGTTTCGATACAATTGGTAATTTTTGGCCGTATCTTGATTTTCTGTTCATCTGATTGTGACATTTGTGAGCAAAAACAGAAGCAGAAACAAGGCGAGGAAGAGTATAACAGAAAAATACAGGACTTACAAGCCGAGTTAGTTTCAGTCAAAGAAGATTGCCAGAAACTCGAAAGAAGGGTGCGTTTTCCCTATTTTTTTTTTAATCGAAAATTTGACGTGATTGTTCGCTGGAGTTAAATACTATTAGTTGCTATTTGCTAATGCAGAGTTTTAAATGCAACATTTTCAACGCAGGTGAATTACCTTCAGAACGACAATGCTTTGCTTGAAATCCAGCATAAAGAGTTGAAGGATACCATACAAAACCTACTCTTGTCCAGGGAAAATTTCATTCATGCTTACGAGGTCTGTATATGGTAATTTTTCAGTCATGAACGGGATTTTTTCAGAGAAAGACAATAATATTGTTGGTATCTGATTTTCTTAATCATGCCTGTCATTTCCCTGTCCTTTTTTAAACAATAATATTACTAAGCGTTAGGAATTTAGGATTTCACAATGAAGGATAGCAACAACAATGACTGTCATAATGAAGGGCATTCTACCTATTGGGGAAGCTTCACGGTACAATTGGTTTTTCTCGATTTAGTTATTTTTCTACGCTGCTATTGTGCAGGAAACCACTTCTGAAATGAGACGTTCAATTGAAACCAAAGATAGAAAGCTCAACGTTCTTTCTGAGAAGATAAACGCCCACCTATTGTTATTCAATTCAATAGAGAAGGAGGTGTTTTCTGTCAAGAAAATTATGGATAACGTCCAGAACCTTGTCAGTGAAAAAGAGAAAATAGGCAAGTAGCTTTCCAAACTCTTATTTAGAAGCCTGCTCACTTGAGGACACTCAGACAAATTATAATTGTTTCGCTGCCTATTGACATTTTTTTGAATGTTTCTCGCATTTAGTGGCTGACTTGAGGAACAAAATGGATCAGATCTCTACATTTGAAAAATCGTTTGTTGGTAACTTGAACTTCTTACTGACCCGTCTTAATATTTGAAGTACTGGGTGTATTATAAATAGTAGTTGTTTATGCATATAGAATTAAAACAGCTAGCAAATACATTTAGTGCCCAGCCATAACTCAAATAGGATTACCTCCAATTGGCGGACATTTTTCTGCAAACAAAGAAGAAAACTAGCAGATACAATGATACATTGTACCTATGTTTTATTAGCTGGAAAACCTGCATTTCCCAGAAAATATCACCGGCTCAAAAAATAAACTGGAAAAGATTGAAGATGAGCTAAGAAGAAAGGATAAATTCATCTCAGAGTTAGAAGCAAAGCTGGATGCAGAAAAACTCAGCAACAATAGCCCAGCTCAAATTGAAGATATATCCTTACCAGCAAGGAGTAATTGGAGTCTAACACCAGAAAATTAATATGCACCATGTATTTTATAGTTTTGTCTTAACCAGCCTCACCTTCAGAAAACTTTATCAGTAAAGGACGTGATGATACAGAACTTAATTTCAGATAAAGAGGTTCCGCATTCAATTTTCCTCAGTATATTTTGAAGTTGTCAATCCCTGAGATTTTCCTACTCCTCTGAACATGCATTGTTCACAGGCATCACAGTATGAAGTTGGAAGTTTAAGATTCGTCCTACAGAAGATTAAGGACACTCTCAGAAATATGAATGAGGAGGTAAATATAATTCATGGCTTTTTTGGTACAAAATTTTGGTTGTTCAGAATGTACTTCTCATTAAGGATTCTATGAAGCATTTCAAGTTGCGCATTTAATTATTATATCTTTAAATTTATTTAAAGTATTTCGCAAATGTGTCAAGAGGACAATCGCGTTGGTAAAAGTATGGCGATGGAAATAATCTTTATCCCTGCCCAGTTTTTGGACCTAGCACTTGATGTATTAAATGTATACTAGAACAAGTATTTGTTTTGGCCCTATAGGAAAAGGTAGTTGTAAAATTCTTCTTTTTCTTTATAAAGTGTCCTTGTCTGCATAATTAGCAGATAAGTATTTTTGACTTTACTGTAGAGTTGTTTCTTCATTGCCTCTAGAGATCATTACTTCTAAATTAGTACTTAAGCACAATGCTTATTTCTATGCCAGGACAAAAGTTTATTCCGTACAATATTGCAACATAATGAAGCGTCTGGAATAGATATGAAGGTTGAAGAAAATAGGTAAAAAAATTTTCGGCTTGTAACAGCTAACTTCTTTTGAATTTACATTTTAAGCGCTTGATTCAAGTTCACTTGCAAAAGCCTATAAGCCTTCATGGACAACATTTATATCATGCAGTGAAATTTCATATGAACAAGCGGGGTATAGTTTTCATTGATATCTCGCTTGCACATAGCTAGCATTATTTTAACGGCGTCAATGGACCTGAGAAGTAACAAAAACGATATATGCCACACTCTATATCCTTAAATAATAGAGTAAACTTAGATCCGATTCCAGTCTTCACAATGAGCACATGCATCTTCATTATATGCTTTACCTGTCTTTTAGCTTTAACATATTGTAAGTAACTTGTACAAATTAAATATTTGGAATTGTCATTAATAAGTTTAATATGTCCAGAGTTATCGATTATTAAGAGACATAGTTATTGGTCTTTGTGTGAGAACTGACAGATAGTTTTCTCAAGAAACCTGTATTTAAGGATAAGTAGATTCAACTGTTACATTCTTCTTCATTATATGTGGGAATTCCTTTCCAAGGATGGGAGACGTAGCTCAAGACAAAGAAGTGACTGATCAACAACCCGTGGAATCACCCTCTTAAATACAGGTTTGATATGTCCGTGCTTTTCCTCTCTGAATGCTAGCATAGTCGTTGGAGGTCAACATTTAAAAGTATCAACCAAAAAATAGTTTATTTACCATCCATCTGAATGGTAGATACATATTCATAAGAAACAGTTCCTTACTTCCTTTGAACCATGGCAGTCAGAGTACAATAATTTATCCTTCAAAATGAAATATTCAATTCTTATCGGGTTGCATTGTTTGGGTTTGGCTGGTTCAGCTTCAGATATCCAAAAAAGAATGAAGATCCAATTTCCTGAATTGACATTTGCCGGCAAATTTTTGTTATGTTAGCTATTTATGTGAGATTTGTCAAGTATTGTTCCTAATATGGTTAGAAAATGTATGCAAGATTGTCAACTGATTTTGATGTCAGGTCAGCTCTGTTGGCAAGAGCAATTGAAGGACAAATTCTTTTCTTGAACTGATAAAGGTAAATGAGATTTTTCTGAACAATTTAACAAGGAGTGCAAAAAGGTTGAGGCTGAAGTTAGCTCTTTGCGAAAAAATAAATGAATGAATAAATAAAAGGGGGGCAAAAAGTTAGCCACAGAATTTAAATATGGCAAGTAGAGAATTTGATGACTTCATAGACTTTAAAAATTTAAAAACCACAATCACAATCGTAGGTTGTTTTTTTTTTTTTTATATACAAAAATATTTAGATGAGTTAGATTATGTGGGCTCACCAAGGTCAAAATAAGCTTCCAGGCTTATAGCGCTTACAGAAGTACTTAAAAACTAGGTTGTTTTTAAAAACCAGGCTTAGAGAGCGTTTACAGAAGTACTTAAAATTTAAAAACCACAATCCTAGGTTGTTTTTTTTTATACAAAAATGTTTAGATGAGTTAGATTCTGTGGGTTCACCAAGGTCAAAATAAGCTTTCAGGCTCAAAGCGCTTACAGAAGTATTTACAGATTACCCACCAACAAGATCCTCACATCAATAAGATTTGACTTGTGTTTTGGAACCCGGACCTGCCCGGGAACCGGCCACCTAGCCACCAAACCGAGCCGGTCCGGTGACTGAACCCGATTTGGTACTTTTAAAAAAAAATCATTTTTAAATTTTTTTTTAGAATTTCATATTAATAAGCTTAAAATATTCAATTTCTCACTGGTTTGACTCCGGTTTAGTTTTGGTTTGACTCCGATCTGACCCACTGACCCTTGACCTAGTACTCTGATCAGTTCAATGACCGGTCTGATTTCAAAACATTGGATTTGACCCCAAACTATAAGTTTTGTTTTGACAATTAGAGGGAGGAGTTTGGGACACGCTTGGATAAAATCTTTTGATATTCTGTATCTTTAGAATCTCATGCAAATGCTGCCAATTGCCTGGAAAGAAAAGAAGATGCATACGAGTACGTGAATACTTTTCTGTTTTTTTGACCGAAAGAGTACGTGAATACTTCAACCCACGTGATTCATCAGAGCCATTAAAATAAAGAATGCTCCCACACTCGGGGGGGAAAAAAGATGATGATAACTAGTTGAAGGTTTGACACATTTAATAAAAGTAAATTTAAGGAAGAATTACATCACGTCTTATTAAAAAAAAATTAATTTTATAGAATTATCAATCGTGTCTTTAAACTTGTCAATAAATTTTTTTTTTCCTCTTGAGCAGGATCTAAACATAATTCTTCTTAAATTTAAAAAGTTTTAGTTACTAAAAAAACATCAATTTAACATATGTTTAATGATTCAACTATTATTTTCTTAATATGTAAAAATTAGTTAAAATGAACTTATAAATTATAACAAGGACCATAATAATAGTACTATATTGTAGATGGTAGGAAGCAAATGATAAATTTCCTTTTGCCACAAGCGAGCAAGTCATAAATAATTTTTTCCCTATTTTAATTTAATATATACTCATTTCGATCCATAATATAAGTCATTTTAACTAATTTTGTAAAAATAATAAATTGTAGATAACTATTACTAAATTCATCTTAAATTGAAAGGAATTTTTAACTTTGCCTGTATTGAAGGAGAGAGAAAAATATAAGGAGTTATATTTAAAAATTAATTGTATGAGTAAAATTGATAAATAAGTATTAATTATTTTTCAAGTGACTTATACTGTGAATCAATTTATTTTTCTATAAGGGACTTAAATTATGTAGGTTGAAAATCATTGTTTTCAAACTCACGAGTTGACTCTCTGAATTTAACGTTTTTACATTTCTCACTTACAAAACCGTATCGAGTTACTGGTAAACTCATGTTAGTTGTAAACTCGATTAAGCTCGTGAGTTTACACATCGAGTTTACTGTTTTTATATTTCTAGCTTACAAAATCATATTAATTCATTCTTAAACTTTTATTAACTTTTTCAATTTGATTATACTCAATGACTTTATACATGAATTTTATAGAAATTTCTTTATTAACTATCATAAATTATGAATGTTGATGGATTTAATTTCAATTATTTAAATTTTAAAAAATAAAATCAAATTATTCAAGATTAAAATTTATGATAGGAACACAAATTTGTTTAAACTCACGGATTGCTAGTTTGACAATCTTAATGGGGAGAGTTCTAAATGGGTTGGGACCTGGGAATATAAAGAAAATATTGAAAAGAAGAGAAAAATTTAAAGCATTTTATGGTAATCAAGGTGGTTGACTGCTTTGAGGACTTCAATTAAAGAGGGGCGTGTGGTTACAGCAAAGCAAGGAGTTTAAATAAATGGAAGTCAGGAAGCCTCATTAAAGGCAAAACTTTGGGAAGGGGTTTTCCCAAACTGTAACAACAATAACAACACTATTCCTATTCCTGTTTATCAAATCATGAATTTTGATTTGGTTTTGGGTTTCATAATTTAATGTTGGTCAGAAGTCAGAACCTTCACACACACACAAAAAAAAAAAAAAAACACCTACCCTTGGATCTCTCATCTTGTCATGCCACTCTCCAGATTCTCCTCTGATCCTCCCATTTATTACCTTTTGTAAATTTCTCCCCCAAATTTACAATTTTTGTTTTTGTTTTTCCAAATTCACTCTTCCCCCATAAATTGCGCATCAATTGCTTAACTTTACCACATTAATTGATCCAAAAGTTTGAAGGATGACACATTTTCTTCCTAAGACAGCGTGGTGTTGTGAGCTCTCAATGTAAAATTTAAGTTATAAGTACTCTCTCAGTCCCTGTATATAAGGGCATTTCAACTTAATCACATGATTTTAAAAAACAGTTAAAAATAGTTAAATGAAATATTAATTTTATAGGAAATTTAATTCTTTTTCCTGAAAATGCACCAATTTATGAGTAGATGAAAGCGAGAGTAATAATAAGAAAATGATGAGAGAGAATGTATGTAGTATAATAATTACTCCCTCCGGTCCTATTTATAAGCAATTTTCTTTTTGATTGCGCAAAACGAACTGGTAGTTAAGAGTAATAAATATGTCAAAAATGCCATATTTTTTTCATATATGCCCCTATTTATGAAAATAGAAAGAGAATGTATAAAAAATATGAGAGATAAAAAAATACATTTCTCAATACTTTATTGACTTCATTCATCTAGTGAGTTCTCTCTCTCTTCTGAATATAACTCTTGGTTTGTGTAGTAATTAATTATAAATAATATGTATTTAATAAGGGTAAAATAGAATAAATGAGTTTATATTTTCAGATACAAAGTGAAAGTTTCTTATAATAGGGACCAACCTTATAAGAGAGAAAGTTGCTTATAAATAGAATCGGAGGGAATAATTGAGGGCAAAATACATTTATTATTGAAATAAACTCAAAAATGATCTTACATTTAGAGACAATACCATTAAAAAATAAACTTCTTATATATTCAGACAGAGGGAGTATAATTTATCAGGATATCACCATCAATCTTTTTAGTCATTTTGCGTTTAATGGTACTTTAGCATTCAACAGTTTAAAAAGTATACTTTAAATTTCACAGAACTTATGTTACAGAATGACATTTGAGATGTAAGAGCTTTAAGTTATTAATACATTTTACTTTCATAAAAAAAAAAGTGAATGAAGAAAACAAATCATAGTTGGAATTGATCTAAAGAAAGGCTAATATACTTTAATGAGTATATACTTACGACACTTTCTTAAATTGATCCAAAGAAAGGCTAATATACACTAAAATGTTAGAAGTACTTTAATGAGATGTGCAAGAAAATAACAAATTAACAATTTGCAAAATACTCTATCCAGTCTTTTTATAAGCAACCTTCTTCTTGTATTTCAAAATTTAAACTATTTTTTATTTTCTACCCATATTAAATGCATATCTTTATATTAATTGTTCCCACTTACTACTAATTCTCTTTCATTTAATCATTTATTACACATTATCTCTCATATTGTATACTCATACTCTCTCATATTTGTTACTTATTCTCTTTCATATGCTCATTTCATAAATAAGGGCATATTTAGAAGAAGAAAAATGACATTTTTAACATATTTATTATTTTTAACTAATCTTAACCGTTAGTTCATTTTACGCAATAAAAATAAAAATTGCTTATAAAAAAAATAAATGGAGTAATAAATTAGGAATAAAATTGTACATTACTATATAAATTTAATGAGATGATGACTAATATTAAGAGAGAAAAAATACTCCCCCATTATTTCATGAATAGGACCAGAGAGAATTATGTAATTCTCCCAAAAAAAAAAATCCCCTTTGGAAACAAGCACAAACGCACAGTAGAGACTTTCAGATGTTATATTTTGACATATTCATGAGCATCGATTTAATACAAAGAGGAAGAATGCTTTGGCCCCGGTCTGGTATATATTAAAAATCAACTCTGATGTTTTTTCTAGTCTTAGAGAAGCAATATGGGAAAAAATGGCAAATATTGGGTTTTAAATAAATCGTATAGAACATTGGAAGTCCTATTTAAAAAATATAATAATTATATGTGTGGGTGGGTATTGATCTTGCTCTAAAAGCTGGAAACATAAAAGATTTGGTTACATAAATAGTTCAACAGGAAATGGAGGAAATGATTGGAGCAAAACCTACATCCCAAAAATGAGGGTGAAATTTAGAACAATTATTAAGGAACTTATGGTTATATTATTGTATGGCCAAAAAGGAACTTATATGTGATTTGTCTTGCTAATCAAATTTATTCCCACGACATCATAATTCACTTACCAACTATCTAATAGAATACAGTAATGGATTTTGCTTTATTTTGTTTGCTTAATCGGCATTTGGCAGAGCAAGATTTTGCTTTATGGACTAGTTTCAATGATTGTGCATTAGACTTTAGTTCTTTTTCCCCCCGTAAAAGATATGCATATGTTTCATTGCACATTTTCAGTGGGTCCCATATCAATGATATCTTTGAAAACTCTGACAACCATGATTGCTTTCAAATTTCAATCAAGAGACGATTCTGTGGTATAATTGGAAAATTTGAGGGAAAATGCTAATTAAAGATTTTATTGGTGAGAAAGAATTGAAAATTTTTTATAAACCAATTTGTATATGGAGAGCAATGTTACCCTAGCCTATATATATGTTTTTCACCACCGTGAAGTTTAGGTGGAATAAATAACGGTTTTAATTTAATAATTATGAAATATAAGGCTTTATATTTTATCACGGTTGATAATTGTAAAATATTAATATTTAGTATTAAAATATTTAATAGTTGAAAATTATTAAATATTGCTAAAAATAACAATGAAATATAGATAATTTTGTAGTAATGAATGAAGAACTTTTCTCCAATTTTTCCTATATAACTTACTAAAAAACTATATTATTAATATATCATAAATAATTTGGCTTATTGCTGGCATTGCAAATTTCATGCAGCACATGGGCTTTTAATTTAATAGCTTGAATTTGTTATCAGTGTTTTAGATTTCTTTTTTTTTTTTAAGAAAAAGATGAGACTGGTGTTTTTTTGATAATATAATGGGTTTTCCCTTTCGATGAAGTATAAAGGGTTTTCACCTCTCATAATAAGTATATTTTCTTGATATTTAAACTTGTATTATCCTTTTTAGGATGCGAGGCCTCTTACCACCTGAACCAATAACTTATTAATTAAGACTGATATTTTAGATTCATACTTGTTACTCCGGTCAAAGAAAATAGATTCATGCTTGTTGCTATATTACACAAACTTTGAAAATTGAACCACAATACTCTTCTTAAGATTATATATAAAAACAAATCACTTTATTCTTCTTGACCTATGCTTTTCAAGCTGAATGGTGGTACTCATACATGGTGGCATACAGTCTCACGTAGAAAGTTTTTCTATTAATTATCATTTATCAATTTTAAACAAAATTTATTGATGGAACATGTTAAATATATAGAAAAATGAGAAAGTGACATAGATGTTTAAATAGAGATAAAGTTAAAAAAAATTAATTTAAGATAGATTTAATGAGTTACTTATTTTTCCTTATTTCATTAGCTTGATTGAAAGATATTTTAGATTAGAGGGAGTATGTTGCAAGAAGTACCAAATGCAATATTATATAAAATTAAATTCGTTTATTTACATAGAAAATGACGATAATATGTAATTAATTTTTTTATTATATCATTGAATTGATATTTTTAAATAATATTTTATGAGTTATGTATCCTTTTTTGAAAAGAAAGATTGAAGATCCCCATTAATTTCTGAAACGGTTTGAATTATTTTTAAGAAAATTGTTTCAATTACTCGTCCAAGGTGGTTAGTTTTATAATATTAGATCTTGCCATTTAAACGGTGGAATAGGTTACTTAATTCATCTTAACCTTTGGAAAGCTACCTATTATTAAGTTCGACAATACTCGAATAAGTCAAATATGACCAAATTGGATAGAAATATATGAAAAAATTATACCATATTTTTGGGTTCCCAAAAAAATACCCATATATTTAATTTGTTATATTGCCTATCTAATATTGTGAATACTTGTATGATTATATCCAGAAGAGGTAGCTTTTAGAGATTGGAGTTTTTTTTGTTTAACTTATATTTATGTATAAGCCCGATTTACATAAATTGAGACAAAACTCCTCCACATATTTATTTTGTAGACCGTAAAAAATATTTTATAGACTGTAAATTATAATTGAAAAACATTTTTAAAAATTCCAATCATTATTCCAAACATATGAACATCAAATAACGATGCTTCCCCCACACAATCAACGCAACAATAACATCAATTATTTAATTATTAGTTATTATGTCTTATTCAATGTCGCAGGTTACTTGTCCATTCAAAATTGGACCATTTATGTTTACTCCTACTAATCAATCATTTATGCATTATTGAATTCTATTTTATACCCCTCATTTAAAAAGCTTCCGTTTCTGTTATCAAACTTTACCTGGCCTACTCATCCACATTGATAAGATAATTTTATGAGACATTAATTTTTTTTCCCCATAAATTACCACACCATCTTCTATCAGAGATCAAATCATGATTTCTCTTCAAAATTTGCCTTACTGTATCCGTATTAAAGTTATTTGTCTCGGGACTGTTCTACAGTTCTTGTGCATTGACCAGGTTACGAACTGTTTTGATTTAACAATTTGAGATTATAATAATAATTGTGAAACCGATAGTTAAATATTCATGCAAATATATACTTATAAGATCTTTAATATTAGACATATTTATATAATTAAATTAAATTAAAAAAATTAGTTACTTTAGTTAATATAACATGCATTTTTTAAAACATCCTAATCATTTTCTTAAACTCTTTTGATTTCTCTTCTCTTTAATTATTGTTTAAAGAAATCAATAAAGGTAAATTAATAAAAAATAAGGAACAAAAAATCAGATCGGGTAATGATTTGGTAATGACACAGGTTCAAAGGTCAATGGGTCAATCGAAGTCGGATTGATTATATTAAAATATTATAATTTATTAATGGAAATATATATATTAATATATTTTTAAACTTCTATAGATAAAAATGAAGATCTTTAGAAAAAATGTTTAAAATTTATTAATATTAATTATGGTGCCTATACTTATGCAATGATATCTCATTTCCTATAATTAATTAATTATTATATCTTCTCAAAATATTTTTTTATATATTTTTTCTTCATTTTTCCCTAAAAAATAGCGCGAAATAGTAGTTAGAAGAATAAAAAATTATATTTCACAAAAAAAAGGTAAAAAAGTCAACCGGTCCAACCATCGGTTTTCACCGGTTCCCGGTTTAATGCATGAATCGGACCGGACCCGAGATTTGTTCACCAGTTTTCCGGTCCAACTGGCTTATCCTGTCTAATCCAGTTTTTCACTCATTAATAAATATAAAAAATATGTTTTATATTAAAGGTAACATCAATTCTCCAATTCAAGTATGTTATATATTAAAAACCGGAAATAATATATATATACAAACTGAGGTTTTACCCAGCGAGTGAAAATCAGAAGACAGATTCATGTTTGGCATTTAATATTCTTCCTTGCTTGCGAAGAAGAAGAAGACAGTCAAAGCCTCCATAAATTCGGTCTTTGTTTTATTGTACTGATGCTCTCTTCTGGGACTTACCTATTCTTCACTGTTTTTCCCTCTTTAAATATTCTTCTTAATCTCTCTCTTATTCTTTTCAAACATCTTTTTTTATGTTCTAAACATATAAAATACTATACGCTTCTAGAGCAGCAGAAAAATTATGTTTATTTTTTTTAATGAAAAACAATTTGCATTTGTTCATTTAGTCCCAAAATTAATAAGGCAACTCAATCATCGAAGGTATATGCTTTCAGTATCCAAAATGGGTTCACTTTGCATAATTCTTCTTGTCTCCCTACTATAAGAAATTAGAATATATATATATATATATAATCCAAAATATTCAATAAAATGTTCAGTTACAATCCCTCTTGATATTTATTTTTTTTGTTACAAAAAAAACATTATTCAGCTAAAAAAATTTAAATGGATCTTACAAAGAGTAAAATTCATATAAATTTTATTTACTATTGAAATATATACAAGTATTTCATAAAAGGAATAGTTTCTCTATATATGATTTATGCTCAATTTAATTACACTTGAAATATATACAAGTATTCCATAAATGAGTACTTTCCACTATTACAGATTGGAGATTTAACGTCACTAAAAGACGTCCCTTTCTATAAAAGGGAAGTAAAAACTGGACGCGGTGACATTTAAATAAATAAAAAAAAATTGTCCATTTAGACGTCCTAAGAACGAAAAAGGTCGTGTAAAGACTATATTAGGCGTCCCTTCTATGGGGTCCCTTTAGGCATCCCTTCTTGTAATTAGGTGTCCCTTTTCACAAAAGGGACGCCTAAAGCCTCACTTTAGGCGTCCCTTTCAGCAGGACGTCTAAAGTCCAAATTTACTACGTCGACATACGCGTCCCCCCATAAAAAGATGTTAAAAGTCTCAAAAAATGAACGTTAAAAGTGTTTTTTCTAGTAGTGTTCTTACATGTTTTCTTATGAAAAATACATAAGTCAAAGAAAAATTTGAATTTACATAAAAGACGTATTTTAAAACCAAAGAAAGAAATTTATGTTAGCTTAATAGAACAGCAGTTGGACTTTTTATAATGCAGTAATATATTTTTAAAAAGCTTGGATCGAAGAATCGAACTTGCTATTAAAAAACAATATGGTGAGGCACACAGCCAGATTCGTTGGTGAAATCTGTTAAGAATAGAACAAGATTCGTTTATATGTGGATGTACATTAATTAATTATATATAGACTTTAACATAAATTATTGACGATTGATGTTGATAGTAGTGTAATACCTGTATGGGGTCAAAAAATATCCATTTATAGAGAATGATGATCTAATACGTTATTTGGTTTGATAAGTTTTTTATTCATTGCCATTTGTTTATTGTGATATTTGGTTTGATGAGTTCATTTTCCAACAGGAATCGAAATGACTTCTGAGCAGAAGTATTGCTCAGATTCAGTGTTTTGTTTCCTTTGACCAATCACATTTGTTTTGGTTGCACCTGGAAAATATATATTCCTTCATTCTCTTAGAACGATTTCTAGAAGAAGAAAAAAAAGAGCTGTGTTTATTTAAGGTTTGATGTAATTTCCTTTTTGCTCAACAAATTCATTATTTTAAATATGATAAATATTTTTAAAAAATTATTTTTACACAAATTTAATGACTTGGTCACTTTTTATTGAAAGATAATGAAATAGTTAAAGGCGTTTTATAATAATTGGCCTATAGTACTTACCATGCAAGGTTTTTGATACTTGCCTTTCTCTTTCTGGGGTTTAAATTCGTTTAACCTGCTTTGTAGAGTGTTTAATTTTATTTTCATGTTATCTTATATTCGAACTTAATTCGAAGTTTGATGCGACTTCATATGCTTCGTTTCTCTTATTCTCACACTAGTACTTTTTTTTATTGACGGCCAGTTTTTTTCAATGATAACAAGAAGATTTTAGCAGAAATCCCAATATTTCATATATATAGCTGGATTAAAATCGACAAACTAAGAAATAATTAAATAAAACACATCCTTTAAATTATACTTTCCCTTTATTTCATATGTTTGAATTGAGATTCTTTCCTTGAAACGAAGTTTCCATTGTTCCTATGCTACCCTGTACTTACATATTTTCTTAAGCCATAATTTATCCTGGCATTAAATATAAGAAGAGACAAAATTACACACAACCCAAAATGCATTGAGCCAAGCTAAAAATTCCAAGGCTCCCACAAAGTAGTAAATATATATATAGAATTTTGGTCAAAAATGAAGAATTTGTAAATAATTTGCTTAGTAATTAATTTACAACTTGATAACATACAATCTTTATAAATATCTAAAATATGTTTATAAAAATAAATCTATTGTAATTAATTGACCATTTTGTTAATACGGCTGTGACAAGTAGAAAAAATATTCAGAAATGATTTAAAGTTTCCGAAGATTAGTTGACTATAGCTTAAAGTTTAAAAAAGAGTTTTAAAAAACACGAAGCTAGGTCACAAACACTAATAAGGCCAAGCCACACTTTCGTATTAAACAAAGCATGCATAAAATTATTGTGTCTTATCAATAACTTAGTTTCTGGGGACTAAATTATCGCAGGACGAAGGAAGGTGTGTTGGGATCCACAATATATGTGAAAAATGTAAATATTAGTTACTACTATTATTAAACAAAAAGATTGGAATGAACATCACAAGATGAAGGCAAGTGCCTATTCTGATCTATAATATAAGTTATTTTAATTAATTTATTAGAAATAAAAAATTATAATTAAATTATTAAATTGATTATAAATAGAAAAAATTTAAATCTACTCATATTAAATGAAATATTAAAAAATATAAAAAAAATATAAGAAGTTATATCAAATGTTAATTACATAAGTAAAATTAATTAATAAATATTAATTACTTTCCCACTAACTTATATTATATAATGAAGCATTCTTCTAAATATTGACCGAGTATGAACCACCCGTAACATTTTTGTCAGGCAAGAAAATACATTCAGTCAATAGTCACATCTCATTTCTGGGTTCTGGCTCATTTGGTGTTCTTCAAATTAAACAATTAATATTACACGTACTTTGTTGACCAAGTAAAAAAAGAATCCACTACTCACTGTACTCTTTTGCTGCATAGTAATAATTCCTTTTATCTTCTTTCCTTCCTGCTTTTTTTTTAAAAAAAAAAATAGTCAAGAGTAGATGTTGAGATAAAACTATAAAATTGATGAGAACTAATGGTAATTAAATTGTGTTGGCAAAAAAAAAAAAGGAAATTAAATTGAATGAAAGGTTTATTTATTTATATTTTATTTAATTTTTTTAAAGATTTTCATGTGAAGAAAGCTATCCTTTCATAAACTTGATAACACTTGAATATAATCTTGTTGGGACTTGGGATAAAGTTGCGCTAAAAAACAGATAGGGTTAATATAATTGTAGGTTTCTTAAACTTGCTATCATTTTTTTTCCTTTTAAATTTTAAATCATGAGTTTTAGTCTCTTAATAAACAAAATTATTCAAGTTTTTATTAAATTATAAGAACTAATTTTTAAACGAAATAAAACTTAAAGAATCAAAATATGTAATTTAGAATTTGAGAAACCACAACTAAAATACTTCAGAGACTCAAGCCGGTATTAATCCACAAATACACGTATATACACAAATATAATTATTCACACACACACAAGTATATACACACATATAATGATTCATACATTCATTGTTTTAATAATTTAGGTCAAGTCGTAATGTTGCGTCCACTTATCGTGTTATTGTTTTTGGTCTATGTTCCCCAGGTTTAATAAGTAGTATCAGAGCTCAAAACCTATATGAAGATGGTGGAAGTCTAATTATATAACAAAACAACAGCATCTGCTGTGTATCATATTACCTCCTATCTTTAACATATAACTTATTACTTTGGTTCTATTTATAAATCTAAATTAATTAACTTTTACATATTAAGAGAGTTAGTTAACTCCTTAATTATGTTAATTATAAGCTAAATTTTTAATTTTTCCCTTATTTATTATTGATTCCAAAAGTCTAACATGAATAATATTTTGTTGTTTATTTCAATTAATTGGGGCAAAAAATAAAAAAACTTATTAATTACTCTGAAAAATAGACTTATAATAAGGACTAATTTTTTTGGTCAAAATGAACTTATAAATAGGACTAGAGTGGTACTTAATTAATTTGGATAAAATAAAGAAATTAGTTATTTATGAAAATATATGTATACTTGTTTCCATAAATCATTTACATTGAAATTATTCCTTGATGCAAACTCCCTTATAGGGATGTGTAATTAATAGAAATAGTTTATAAAATATATGATAAATATGGAGAGATAAAATGAATTGAAATATTATATTTAGGAATAAACCGAACTCCCAACTAATAAAAATTTTGAGATTAAGGACAGGAGGCCATAGTATTTAGATTCGACCAGCAT
Source organism: Albizia julibrissin (assembly GCA_037074505.1). NCBI lineage: Eukaryota > Viridiplantae > Streptophyta > Magnoliopsida > Fabales > Fabaceae > Albizia > Albizia julibrissin. Next base: position 34,445,755 of record CM073488.1, on the reverse strand, counting down.
TTTCTTCATATAATAAACTCATTGTCTTGTTGTTTTGAGTTACGAGATTATATCAAAGGACCGATAGAATGAGGGGGGAAAAATGGGCTAGGTGAATGACCTTGGAGATCATGTTAAGAGAGAAAAGAGAGCGTAGCCATGTTTGCTTATTGCTAAGCTTGAATTCAATTTAAGAGTCAAGGTAAAAAAAAAAAAACAAAGAAAGGGAGAATTGCTCATAAGATCTTATTGAAAATTTATCTAAAAAAATTAAAGAATATTTTTTACACATAAAAAAAATTACTCGTACATACATAAAAAATATATATTGAACAGAAGGAAAATTTTTTAAATATAAAAAAGGATCTTTTATATATAAAAAAATTATTTACACGCAACGTGTTATTAAATTTATAAAAGAAAAAAAAGATTAATAACTGAAGAGTAATGAGATTTAACATTGATGAGAATGACGTTTGGGATTGGCACTATCTTTGTCAAACTCTCTCTCTTTCTCTCTGTTTGTGTAAGTGTCTGTAACTCAGGACACGGGTTGTCTCTTCATTAGCTGTGCCTGTACTATCCTCTTCCTATAAATAAAACTTCCTTTTTCTTTTTCCCCTTTGGTGATACTTTCGAACATGATTCATCTTTATCTCCACTCCTGAAAACCATGCCTTCCTTCAACTCTCAAATCACTCATTTTCAACCTTAACTTCAACAATAGTTACTATAATATTCACCACCTAATCATAGAAAACATAATCCTGCAATTAAAATATATATTTGGTTTTAGTGAGTCGATACTAATGCAAGCTACGGCAACGAAAGATATTATCTGGAACCAGCATGGCCGTAATAATATACGGCCACCATAACGATAATGACCCTTTTTTTTTTTCACATGAAACTGGGAAACGACGTCAAATAAACGCCAAAAGGACCGCAGCCTCACCGTATTATTAAGGTGGTCCTCCACAAACCTCAGAAAACCAGGGCTTCCCACACGTTCGCCTTATCACCTCTCGCCACGTGTCTCCCGTCTGTGTTACGTGGGGTCCTCTGCTTGCTTCTTCCTCCCCACCCATTTGGCAGCAAATTTTTGATGCCTTATTACGCTGCTACCAATTGCGACCAGTGCCGTGTGTGTAAAAATATTTGGTTGAACCAACAAGCTTGGACATGTTGAGCGGTCTCATCAATACAGTGTGGGTTTGGTTCAAGTTTGGGAAGTCTGAAAGTATTTATATATATAAATTGAGATAATATTTTTCTCATTTATTTAATTGATATACCGTAAATTATGATTAAAAAATTATTTTAAGGCTCCAATCGCTAATTCAAACAAACATTGTAATTCAAATCCAAAAGTACTTAATGGAAGGGTTTAAATTTTGACTCTCTTGTCTAGACTGAGATAGTCTCAAAGTCTAAAGTGACTTGAAGATATTCTAGGTTCATAAAAAAATATTTTCTTTATTTTTAAATATAAGACTTAGTTGACTTATATTTTGAGAGATTAAGTAAGTTAAATAAGTTATTTAATCATATCATATATTGTATATATTTAAATTATATATCATTTTATAAATCAGACAAATTAACTTAAAGAAAAATGATAAATATAAATAATTTAATTAATTTAATCAACCTTTTGAGTTTTATATTTAACACTTAATTAATATTATTTGGTTGCCTCCACCGCTCCACGAGTTGAAAAATCTTTTCTTTTTTTTCTTTTTCTTCTTCCGGGTTGTTGTTCATTTATATATTTATTTATTGGGGTTCATTATGACGTTGTCTTCTCCTTCCTACCTCAACAAACAAAACCCGTAGCTTCAACCCCCTTTTATTTGCCTTTTCCTTCTCCTTTTCCCTTTCCTTGCTTCCTTCCTTCTTTCTTTCTTTCTTTCTTTCTTTCACGGAGCTTTGTCTGCAATGGAGGCGAGGATCTGAGGAAGAAGAAGATATTTATGGTATGGGCGCGTGTGCTTCAACGCATCAGGGCTGTGTGGGAGGGAGGTTGAGTTCCTCCAAGAAGAAGGCTCGCAAAAGGAGAAGAGAAAGAGATGGACTCAGAAGAAGAGTGTCTTCTCGGCCACCCAAAGGATCATTGGACAAGCCTCATGCGCCTCCTGCCTTATCTGATCATCACCGCTCCTCCGCCAACCCCACTTTCCAAGGTTTCATTTTTCTCTTCTTACTCCATTTTTTCATTCTCTGCTGAAACCTTCAAAGCTTATCAATTTCGTTTCATTATTGAAATTCATTACTGTTAGATTCTCTGATACTGTTTTATGCCTCTGCATGGTCGGAGTGTAAGCTCCGGCGAAGCAGGGGAGTTCATCTCTCTCTCTCTCTGCTCTGAGTCTCAGCATGTAATGGTGCAATGTTTAATCTCTGTGAATAATATAGATAGATATGATTTTGCTATATATAATTGATATAGATTTGGTGTTTAACTTAAGCTCTGAAGGTTGAGGCAATTTTGTTTAATTTTAAGTCATGATGATGGATAAATAGAATGTAAGATGAGATTTTATCACAGAAAGCTTGAGCTTCTGAAACAGAAATTTAATGATATAGTTTTATTCAAAAACTTGAAGCATAGTCAACATCATCTGTGATGGATATTATGTTCAGAAAGTTCATTTCCATGAAAATCTGAGCCAGAAGAGAGTAGTAATTCGGAAAAACAGTCTCTGTGGGGTGGTGTGGTCCCTCTAGTTTGTATTATTGCTCGCCATAAATAACCCCAAGAGAGCTTTCATTTTCCTCTTTATATGAGGTCAGGTAGGCGTTGAAATCCAAATAGTGGAATGGAAAAAGAAGGGTAAAGCAAAAAAAACAAGACTATGGTGGGTAGATTAGCTAGTAAACATTAAAATTTTTAGTTCACATTAATGTTGCTTTTATTTTCTCCTTTCCTTAGATGTTTTTTTGACCAACATATCTGTATACCACTTAGTTTTGGATTTTATAATTAATCTTCAGTCTTGATTTCCCTTTAATGGAATGCTTATGTGTAGCACCAGGAAGTATCGAGGAGGCGTGGTTTGACTCATCTGCAGTATTTGACTCTGACTGTGATGATGACTACCAAAGTGTTCCTGATGGTATATGATTTTGATTTTTTTTTTTTTTCAATTAAGTACATTTGGATTTTTCACTTGTTTGATGGATATAATTACATATAATTGTTATCTTGTAGATGTATCACTGAATGGGATTGAAGGCAGCCATGGAGGCTGTTCAAATGATCAGGTGCAGAAAATGTGCGATTTATCAGAAGCTTGTAGAAGTTCTAATGTTCAGATTATCAGTTCAGACGACAACGATTCGCATTGTAAACGTGATGGAAGTATTATTATGAATGAAGTGAATCAACCTGTGTTCCTTGATGAGATCTCCTCGGTGGATGCTAACTCCAACAAGGATGATGGACTTATGGACCACTGTGGGATTCTTCCCAATAATTGTTTGCCGTGTCTTGCTTCGACCCTTCCTTCGATCGAAAAAAGGAGATCGTCGAGTTCTAGTCCACCTAATTCCAGGAAAAAGGCTCCTATGAAACTGCCCTTTAAATGGAAAGATGGACATGGCAATGCTAACCTACGTGAGTTACAATTCTCAGAACAACAACTTTTCTTTCTTGGTCATTGCTTGCCTTTGAAGTTTCCTGTAGTAACTGGGGAAAAAAAAATAGTTTTCCACGAGTCCAAAATGGATAATTAAATCTTCAAGGATTTCATTAATAGTGTCTGAACCTTCTGATATTTCAAACTCTCTTTAGTGGCATCTGATGTCTATTCATTGTTTGTGTAGGGCACAATTTGGACTAGATTTTTCTGAAGAACAAGTTTTAACAGATCTATAAGGAGTATTATATAATGTTTCTAAATCCTCTGTCTGTTCTTTTTTCTGGTTTTCAGTTTCGTCCAAGACACTTCTACAAAGACCAATAGCAGGTTCTCAGGTTCCCTTCTGTCCAGTGGACAAGAAAATGCTTGATTGTTGGTCACACATTGACCCAAGCACATTCAAAGTACGAGGTGTGAATTATTTCAAGTAAGTATGATTAACTCTAGTTTCTTTCCTCCTTTTCATATTTTAAATCATATGTTATTTCAAGTTATTGATGTTCTTCATGGCAGGGATAAGAAGAAGGACTTTGCTCCAAACTATGCTGCATATTACCCCTTTGGTGTTGATGTATTTTTGTCTCCACAAAAAGTTCACCATATAGCTCGGTTCGTGGACCTTCCAGTCATAAATTCGTCTGCTAAACTTCCACCTATACTTGTTGTCAACGTTCAGGTAATCCATTCCCTCTAAATCAGAGTTGTTGTTATATTTTTTTTATTCCTATGACTTGTTTGTATTCATACATTGATACTCTGATGTTCTGTGGATTTCTTCAGATTCCACTTTATCCTGCCACACTCTTTCAAGGTGAAATTGATGGGGAAGGGATGAGTTTTGTGTTGTACTTTAAGCTTTCTGAGAGTTACTCAAAGGAACTTCCACTTCATTTCCAAGAAAGCATCAGAGTATGGATATTGGAGCCTCTATGTCCCAAAGTCTCAGTTTCTTTTGTTCTTTCTTAACCTTTTTGTATTACATCTATGTCTTTGTGCAGAGATTGATGGATGATGAAGTTGAGAAGGTGAAGGGATTTCCAGTAGACACAATTGCACCCTTCAGAGAAAGGTTGAAAATTTTAGGCCGAGTTGCCAACGTGGAAGATCTTCATTTGGGTGCAGCAGAACGAAAGCTTATGCAGGCTTATAATGAGAAACCTGTTCTTTCTCGTCCTCAACATGAGTTTTACTCAGTATGCTTCATTGACCTGTTCTAATTTTCTCTTAATGTCCTTAAGAATATCTATAACAGACCTAGATAATGCTTCACCAGTTAATGTTAATTTAACAGTACTCGGTCTCGTGCGGAAAAGGTAGACTACAAAATGTGCGCGGGAAAAGCATTCTGATTGCAAAGCCTCAATCTGGATTAGTGGATTAATTGGATACATGATAATATGGCCAAAGGGTTATAGAAAAAAGTTAATTTAACAGTTCATTCTCACAAAAGGATAAAGCTAAAAACAGAAAAAGGAAACTGTAAACATTTTAGTGTGTGAGTGTGGGCTCCTTATCCTTGTTTGAATGCAAGTATCTTTGTGGATGATTTATGACGTTTTTTAAGTTTGGCCCACAAATTTTAAAGTGGTGTCATTTCCTTACAAAAAGACAGACATAGACCCACACACACGCGTGGTGCTTTAAATTTGATGTTCCTGTTTTTGGGGATCACCTAACCCAAAATATGAAAATTCTTGCAGGGAGAAAATTACTTTGAGATTGATTTGGATATGCATAGATTCAGTTATATCTCCAGAAAAGGCTTTGAAGCTTTCCTTGACAGATTAAAGAGCTGCATTCTAGACGTTGGCCTCACAATTCAGGTAACCAGGAAAAAAAAATGTTTTTGACACGTGATTAATTTGTGTTTTGATGAGCCCAATCATCTTTTAAGTCTCCTACTAATAATGGGGTGCTTAAAAAAAAACAGGGGAACAAAGCAGAGGAGCTGCCAGAGCAGATCTTATGTTGTATTAGACTAAACGGAATTGACTACAAGAATTATCAGCAACTTGGGGTAACTCGAGATGATCATCTAATGTAAAACTTCAACAACATTTGAATCTCAGAATTGTGGTCCATTAGAAAGGAAAAGAAAAAGATCATGTTTTGAAAATGCATTTGTCTGCATTCGTGTTCGTTTGTCTTCTTCTTCAATTATAGAGAATACAGAGCGTGTGATGATGGGATGGCTCTACTGATATCATCACCAAGCCTGCTTCAATCATATGGGTGCGTAAGGGTTATGAAAAAGAAAGTTTTTTTTTTTTTTTCTTGGAGGGCTTCTTCTTTATTCTTGTTCCTCAAACTTGGTTCCCAGAATTTAACCATTTCGGCGCATTAAAGTTTGAAAGCAACTTAAGGAAAAAAATCGTTGTCAGTACAGTAAACTTTAACCCATTAACCAATTATCATCAACGTAAAGACCACTTTTTGAGATTGGCTTACTTGCATACCCATGTTTAGGATAATGCTTCTTCGGACCTGCTTATCATAAGCAAATTTAGACAAATCTACATAAAATTCCTTTTCCTTTCAGGTACTTACCTGTACACAAAAAAACAACTTCTAAAAGTTTCAAACAACCCTTTAATTGACTAGGGGAGGGACTGTGCTTACCCCCTAGGTAACTGATTTACTCATAAATGTTTTTTTAAGCAAATTTCAGTTAGCCCCCTATTGAAGATATTTTATTTCAGTCTATTCTTAAAAAATTTAAAAATTTCACCTATTGAGTCAAAATAATAGTAATTTTTTTTTATGGAAAAATAATGTTATCCTTTCTTTATTTCTTTTAGAAGAATATTTACGAAACAAATAAAGGGATTTTAAAAAATGGAGTTAACAAAAACATTTTAGTCATTTATAAGATAAATAGTGACATTTACGAGACAGATAAAAAGATTCAAAAGAACTCAATGAGTTAAAAACATTTTGATCATCCATAAACACAAATAGAAAAATTCACAAAATAGATAAAAATATTTACAAGATAAATAAAGTAAAAACAACATTACATTTTCACGTACAAAGGTTAGTGCTATTTTGATCTAAGGAGTAGTGCAGTGAAGTTTCAGATTTTTTGGGCAGACTTAAATAAAGTATCTTTTATGTAAATTTTTCCAATATAAATATTAATGATACGCTTTTTTTTTTTTTTTTTTTTTGGGACTAATGGGTTAATCCCTAACGCAAACCTACAAGTACTTTTTTAAAACAACAATTTGGCATTTCGGCTCCAATAACATTAACAACACCAAAAGATCTTAGCGAATTATCAATTTATCACTGCCTTCCTCTACGAAGTAGAATGAACTGAATAATTCATAATTTAAGCTATTCAAAGTTGATTGAAAGTTTGTGCATTTTTTAGATGGAAAGTCTCTCTTAAAAATAAACATGATGGTTCACTACAAATCAACCCAATTCTTGAGTTTCCATTCCCATGACATCTCACAATCTTTGGCGGAAAAAAAAAGAAAGAAGGAAAGAAAGAAAAACACCCCACAATTCTTAGGTCTTACAGGGAACTAGAGGCTTCCCACATAAGCCTTTGTTACCAGAATAAGAAGTCTCAGGAAAGTCAATCAGAGGTTTTCCCTCTGGAATTTCTCCTTCAAGAGAATTGTCGGATAAATTCAATTCTTTCAGGTTTCTCAGCTTCAGAAATCCACTGGGTATGTTACCTGTGAAGTGATTCTTCTGCAGCTTCAATCTCTCTAACGAGGTTAGATTTGCCAATATCTCCGGCAAGTTGGAGGCTAAATCATTGAAGCTCAAATCCAAACTTTGAATTGACTTCAAACTCCCAACTGAACTTGGTAATTCACCTCCCAGAATGTTGTGAGACAAGTTCAGAAATTGAATGTCACGTTGCCCTCCCACTCCAATTTCTTCAACCCCACTAGAGAAGTTGTTATCAGAAAGATCAATGTAAGTCAGTGACCCCCCAGAAACACCTTGATCTATTCCAAAAACTCGATTCATGGACCCTGTTAGCTTATTTGAGTGAAGATCAAGAACACCCAGATTGTTCAAGTTTGAAATAGAATCAGGAATGTTTGAATCAAGTGAATTCCTTGAGAGATTTAACAAGCAGAGCTGGTCCAGGTTTCCAATCCAGGAGGGTATAACTCCACTGAGATCGTTCATTGATAAGTCCAATTCTTGAATTGGGCTACCAGCTGTTCGTAAAAAGTCCGGAATAGGACCCTTGATTCCAGAACCTGCCAAGTAAATACGAGAAAGTGATGGCAGATTTGTAAGCCATTCTGGGATGGAAGAGAGGTTCAGATGATTGAAAGAAAGGTCAAGGGTTTGCACATTTTGAAGGGATGGCAGCTCTTGAGGCAATGGTCCTTCAATGAGATTATTGGAAATGTTGAACATTATGAGCTTAGAGAGTTGTCCTATGGATTTTGGGATCTGGCCAGATAAGAAGTTGTCACTGAGATAAAGTTCTGACAGAGATTGCAAATTTCCCAAACTAGAAGGTAATTCACCTTCAAGCTTGTTGTTTGAGAGTGAAACTCTCTGGAGGGAAACAAGATAGCCAAAACTGGAAGGTATATTCCCATTGAGATGGTTACTATGGAGCCTTAAGAATTCCAGAGAAGGCATTTCACCAGATCTTGAGGGAAATGGGATGTTTCCCTCAAGAAGGTTGGTGTCCAGGTATAAAACTGAAATGGCAGTTAAATTGGTTAGTGACGTAGGTATATTCCCACTTAAAAGATTGTCAGATAGATCAAGCTTCTTCAGAGCTTGCATCTGACCAATCCCATCTGGTATATGACCCGTTAAAGAATTACCATGAACATCCAATTCCTCTAACCTAGTCAAATTACCAAGTGAGTCTGGCATTATACCTGAAAAATGATTTGTATAAAGCAGCAAACTTTTGAGATTTTTCAGGCTTCCCAGGCTTGAAGGGACTGACCCAGATAACCCATTTTCATGTAAAGCCAGTTCTTGAAGATTTGACAACTCACCAATACTTTCTGGTACTGGACCAGTCAAGTTGTTGCCAAAAAGGTAGAGCTTTTGGAGATTTCGCAAGTGCACACCAACTGTTTGAGGAATTTCCCCACTGAGACCAGCTAAACCACCAAGATCTAAAACTTCAAGAGAGGTAACAAGTGTTATGGAAGAAGAAAGCAAGCCTTCCATCTGGGTTTGAGACAAGTCGTCATCTTTGGAAATGAATCCTGGGAGGTTTATCTCTGTTACTCTGGAGGTCACATTTTCACAGACAATACCTTCCCATTGGCAACAGTTCTTACCAACCCAAGTTGCTAGGCGTCCAGAAGTATCCATTTGAATCCCATTCTTGAAACCCATTAAACCTTCCAAGTCATTGGGATTGCAAGCTCCAGTACTTCCTCTTACGCTTCTTCCCCTTGTGAATGTGATGACCATAAACAGAGTAACTATAGATTGTAGCAGCTGATACATTTTGTGCTAGCAAATGGAGTTGCTGTATCTGAAAAGGTACTAAAGGATTTTAGTTTGTGTTTCATTCTCACAAATGGTTCCAACAGATAAGAACAAAACAACCAGCATTGTTCAGACATGCATCACTTTTTGCTTTTCGCTCATCTTTTTAATTTTTATCCCCCTTTTAAAGTTTTTGCGCTCAAAAGCATGTTTGTCCCTAACTCATTAGGCCTTTAATAATAATGTTTAGTGTCAAGGAATTCAAAGACTGGGCCATTTGATAATTATCTGAATAAGCGCCAGAAATCTCGTCCCCCTATAGTGTTTTTGATACTATGCTCGGGCACTTTTTCTGTTATCAGATATTGTGACAGATATATATATATATATATATATATATATATATATATATATATTAAATTTCAGTTAGCCCCAATAAGGAGATTTTATTTCAGTCCAACCCCAACAAAATCTAAAACTTTATTGTATTCCTGTGGTCAAATAAAATTTAGTTTTATAAATGAAAAAATAATGATGCTCTTATTTTATTTATCTTGTATTTATCTTACAAACGCATTTATTTGTTTTGTAAATACCTTTATTTATCTTACAAATACCCATATTTATCTTGTAAATCTCATATTTATCTTGTAAATGTTCATATTTTCTTGTAGATGCTTTTATAAAAAGATTAAGGAAGGGTATCATTATCTTTTCACCCACAAAAATTAATTTCATTTTGGCTTAAGGGGTCTACTAAAATATCAGAAATTTTTGGGGTTAACTGAAATAAAATCTCTTCGGTTAACTGAAATTTTCCCATTTTTTTATTTGCCTGAATTGTCACGGATTAGTTGAAAACTTACTTGGGCTGTTTTTCTAATGGGATTATCTTTTTGGGGAAAAAATATCACGGATATGGTATTAAAACTAGGGACAAAAATTACATTGATATTATGCTTAAAAAAATTTGAGATGTTAAAATTTTTATCCTTTTTTTTAATATCTTTGAATCTGCTTTGTCAGATGAAGGTAAAAAATTAAAAAAAAAATCTGTGTTTGCAGATAGGAGCTTATTATTATCCTATTTGAAACTTCTTTTGTCTTTATTGAAAGAACTATTTAACTAATTTAATTATATTAAAAAATAATTAAATTAGTTAATTATAATAAATATTATATGTTTTTTTTTCTAAACTGCCCATGTTAAAACTAAATTTTTCAAAAGTGATTTACATATTGTTGAATGGTATCATTAAAGGTAATTTAGAGAAAAATGATCCAAAACCAACACCAACACCAACACCAACAATCCCATTAGATTTTATATTAGTTAGAGAGGTACTAAAATTTGAGATATATATATATATATTGGCCGGCAAATTTGAGATACTTATAAAGTATTTGTCCAAAGCGAACAAAATTTCATGCCACAAGTCATAGGATTCGTTTCATTTTTGGAATCTTTTAAGCAGTTCAAGGACAAAGCAAACTAACACCATTTCGAAGTTTGGTGTGCCATGAATGGATAGCTCACCTTGGAATTCACGAGCAGAGCTTTAGATGCTAACTTTTCTTTTTCTTTTTTTCTTTTTCTTTTTTTGCCCTGGAAAATGCATATCACTACACAATAACAAAACAAAGCAGTCACCAACGGACGTTGGGATTAAGGAATGAAGTTAGTCCCTTACAACGTGGCAAATTAATGTTTGAATTCTTGTTGAAAGAGGTATACACATTTAGTATGCAACAATGCCTCGAATTGGATTACCTTCAATAGGAGGATACCAATGCTTAGGGGAGAAAAAAAAAAGAGCAGCCTGTTTCATTACTGAGAAATAACAAAACAGAAGAAAAAGAGGACACTAGGCAACAAAATGTTATTATTATCTCACGACCCATATTTAAGAAACAATGTATAGTTAAATATAAGTATTTGTTTTATATAAATAAGCTTAGAAGTAGTACTAACTTACTTCAACAAACCTGAGAGATCTTATTACTTAATATGTGTAATCAATAGGAAATAATTTAGAGTAAAAATTAAAAATTTGAGAGACAACATAGATTATGATCTTATATTTGGAATTAAAATAAACCCATTTTCTAACTCTTATATAAGGACCTAAGAGAATATTAGATATTAAAATTAGAAAAAAATAAGTGGCACTATTCATGATTTATGAACGAGACTTGTTAAAGACTATATTTCACACTGATCTCTATTCCTCTTGTTATTATCTTACAAGTTGAAATTCACATGGTGAGTTAAAAAAAGAAACCAATTGACTAGTTCAAGTGGTAAGAGTTGGTGATTGATAATGAAATCGGCTCTTTCTTTAATAGTAACTGCATGTGAAATGAAATGGCCTATGGAGCCGTTTCTTGACAAATTATAGAGCCCTTTCTTCTCTCCCTCTCGTCTATTATGATGTCAAAGTTTCAGAGCGTGGTGGAACGTTAACACTTGCAAGTACAAAACTTGATTCCACGTTAGAAGTATAAGATTCTGAAGTGGAGTTTATATTAACTTCTGCATCTTCTAACCTCATGTTACTTTCTTCTGTTTATGGGGTTCTCTGCTCCATCAGTTCTCGAAAGCGATATGATGCCACTGAGGTAATGTTTCAAAACATAGACCTCTAGCTTTAGATATGGAGCTTGCTGGTCACCAGCTTCACAAATATATAAAATATTTCCTTATAGCCAATGACCTTATAATCTAATGGTATAAAAATTTTCCTGTAAGTGGGAAGTCACGGATTTAATCCCGTTTGTAATCTTAGGACATTAGTGTATGCCCCTCTAATTAAAGAAAAAGATTTCTTTTCAAATTGATTCTTTGTTAATGGTTAGAGAAAAAAAGGGTTGGGACCCTATTGCCTATTCCTTAATTTTAACTTGCTGTATCACATATTCAATTCAGATGTTAACCCACAAGGCTTTCTCCTGAACTGAAACTTTAATGCATGTAACATATATGATATCAGAGGAAATAACAGTTTTACAAACTTCTGCCACCCAGTGAGACCAGAAATTGATGGCCTAAATTTTTAAGTAATAAATTGCTGTATAATGATATATTCCCCCCAGAATCTTGAAATTCCCAAGGATCAGAAAGTAGTGAAGCCTCAAAAGTTTGATTTCTTACTTGGACCATCAGGTTGACTTGAAGTTCATCATCTTTCATACTAAGATACAAGAAGAACCCAACCGCAGACCAAGACAGAACAACCATCAGCCAAGCAACCCCTGAAACAAAATAGACAAAACAATCTCAAGGTTAAGTTATGCAATTGACATGAACAAAGGGAGGTAAAGTTGCATACCATTTCTAAATCCAATACCATAATATGGTGCAAAGAAGCAATCTTTGGATCTGAAAAATCCCACCAGGACAGTTGCAAAGAAATGAATTCAAATCTCTACTGTACCCACATACTCCATTGCTTCTTTCACAAGCAATACATGAGCTGGTATAATCATCTGTCACACTAAACTTATACTTCAGAGCTATTCCATAGTTGCACTCATAAGGATCAAACTGCTCTCCATTGAAGCTGTAAAACCTAGAATATGAACTGCATTGCGGTTTCTGCAAATTCATTTCAAAAGATGGCCCAAGATTAACTGGCGCGTAAACGCAGCATGTAGAGTTAAACTGCAAATTGGTGTTCCTTGATCACAAAGAAGCTTAGAACTGCGAATAGATGATGAATTTGTGGAACAATCTAGTAGAGCAAAGATGGTTCTTTCATCAAACGTGAAGGGTGCATCCCAATCTAAGCCAAAGCCCTTGCTGGGAACAATACCAAAGCAAGATGACATGGTGGGATCTGAGATGTATAGGACTTGTCTGTTATAGTCTATTGAGGTTACAGGATAAGAACCTGTGTGAGTTGTGAAGGTGAGCTTTTGTTGGAAGCGAGGATCGCCACAACCGGAGCCGCTGCCAAATGGGTACAGAAGAATCTCATTGCCACATGTTTAATGGCAGATTTGAGCAGAGGTCACACTGGCAAGAAAAGGGAGAGAAGAGAAATTGAAGCATATCCAGATTCCATTGATTCTCAAGAGGAAGAGGGAAAGAGTTGAAGCAAGGTTGGCTAAATAAGGCATATCAAATAGGGCAAAAGAACAAATTAATCCCATCGCATCTCACATGAAGATATCCAATTCTCATTTAGTGACCGACCAAAGTGGAAAGATTTCAAATGCTACGCCCTGTCTGCTGTGCTCAGGAGTTTTGACTTTCAAAGTTTTAGATTTGATATATTACTTAATTTAGTCCTTTTAAAAGTTTGTATTTATTATCTCAATTCAATATGTTTTTTGTAACTTAAAAATGCATGTTTTTACTACTTATCATACTTAAAATGAACCTGACAAAAAAACTCTTGACCGATTATTCATGATATTAAATATATTGATTTTTTTTCTAATTAAAAACTTAAATTTTTTTTTGGGCCATTTTTGTGCTTGTTTGTTAATTTCGTTTTTTATGACAAAATTAATTATTTTTTAAAATCACTTATGAGAAATTTCAGGATATTTGTTTAAGATTTTGAAAATTAATTAGAATTAAAAAAGAGAGAATTCCAATTAAATCCAGATGAAATGGTAAAATCTATATTCAGGCTTACACTTTAAATAAATTCATAATCAGGCCAAGAAACCTAATTAGAGATTTCTGTATATTTTTAAAAGACCATAATGTCCCTCTATACTTAAAAAGAGAAATTGAAGGTTTTATTTCAACTAGATTTATTTGGGGTTTTCTAAAAACGAAAACCAAGCTAAATATTTACATAAGGCTAAGTGTTTTATAAAAAAAAAACTCATTTTCTGAAATTTTTAAATTTTTTGGGTCAATTGCACCGTTTTTTGTTGAAATTTTGAGAACCAATATATTTATTACTCCCTATTATTCTTATTATAAGGCACCAACTAATAAGTTTTTTTTGGTTCTTTTTATAAGACATTTACAAGTTTCCAAGGAGTATTAAATTTATTTTTTCATGTATGCTCATAATTAATAAGGGTAGTAGAAGAGAGTAATAACTAATATAATTTTTGAGTTTAGTGTAGTTGGTAGGAACAATATTGGAAGTCATTTAAATTTTAAGACAACTTTAATGCTTTTAATTATTTTTATTCATTTTTGAAAATTGTTAGTTAATTCCTTATATTAAAGACCAAAGGGAGTAGTATATTTAAGGCCTTGTTTGGTATGTGATACTGAATTTCGATTGATTGATACTGTGATTGAAATTAGAAGTGAGATTGATGCTTTAAAAATATGTTTAGTACGAAGTGATAATTGTAAGGAATAATTTCATTAATAATATTTAATAAATAGCCACCAACTATAAAAATACCCAAATAGCCATACTCAAAATCTCAAACTTAATCTACGGCGGAGCAAACTCCACCTTCATCTCTTCAAGTCGGCCATCTCTGTGCAATTATAAGCTTCTTATGGCTTTCGTCTCCAATTAGAGCTAGGTTCTTATGAAATTAGAGCCAATTACAAATTAATCTACAACGATGCAAACTGCACTCAGCTTCTTATGGCTTTCGTCTCCAATTACAAGCTTCTGCGATGCAGACCCAGTGTTCAACTCGCTATCCCCAAAGTTTCAATCTCTCCCACCCTTGATCTCCTTCGCTTCTTCAGTTCGACTGAGGATTCATCCTTTGATGGCAGAGTGGGTCATGAAGAGGGTCTCTGAGCAAAGGTATTATGGCGAGAAAAACAAAAGAGGGAGTGATTATTTGAGATGGATAGGTTTTATGTTAAAATTAGGGGATTATCTTTGTCTGAAAAATATTTTAGTTAAGGATATTTTTATTTTTATAAGTTTACAGTCTAAGGATGTAAAACATAATATCAGGAGAAGTAGCTTTGCAGCAATCTCACTTTCGTGGTACTCTCAATCCCTGGTTATCGGAGTTCTTCATACCAAACAATATATTTTGGTTCAATCCCTAATCTAATCTCAATCCCTACCCCCAATGCTTCATACCAAACAAGGCCTAAGTGTCCAGAAGTAAAACATAACAACACTGAGCCACCAATCTGATTAAAATCGCTGATTCTCATTTTCTTTTGAATTTTATTAGTAGGATTAGGGGTGTTCTCAGGACGGGATCAATAAATCTCATTCTTTATCCCGATCCTGTTCCTGGGAAGGGAAATTTTTAGGATCGAGTTCGGAAATTTCCCGATCCCGATCCCTTTCTGTTTAAAAAAAAAAATTGTTATATTGAATTTTTTGCTGTATTTCCTTTAGCTTAGGATAAATATATAATTTTCCTAATATCATATTATACCAAATTAGTTTAATGTAAATATATAATTAGTCTAATACATACTTAAAGTTATCGATTCAATTACAAAAAGTACAAGGACAAGAATAAAAAATTGGACTTATTTAATAAATAATAAATGAAATTAATTAAATAAACTACAAGAATAATATTACTTTGAGGGTATTAGGGATTTTCATATTTTCTTTACATTTGGTCTTGCCTTCTTAAACATTTTTAAAAAAAATGCACACGCGCGCACACACATATATTCGGGTTCAGGAAAAAGTCGGGATCGGGAAGTCCCATTCCTGATCCCGATCCCGAATTTTTCCCATCCTGAAAATTTTGGGATAGGAAAATCCCATCCCGACTTGCTTGGGATCAGGACGGGAAAACCTAGACGGGAAAATATTGTGCACCCCTAAGTAGGATAGCGGAGAATTGCTTCTGAAGTTGACTTTTGAATTAGCTTTTGGAGAATAGCTTCTGCAGAAAAAATGATAAAAAAATGATTTTAGAGAATAAATTGTGAGTAGAATAGATTTTGAGAAAAAATGATTTTGATAAAATCATAGTGTTTGGGTATTGTGATTAGAATTACTTTTTTCATGGTCAAATTTCTAAAAAGGACATTAGATTTTGTGATAATTACATATAAAAGATAAGATTATATTTTATGTATTATTTAATATTAAATTTCATAATAAATACCAAAAATAAAATTTAAAACCCCTCACATTACTAATGTATGAAATTTCATATAGTACTTGATTTACTAATCTGTAGTTTTGTGATAAGTAAAATTACAAGGGTTTATTATTCATGAGTGATAATTGAAGAGGATGATCATTCTTAAAATTTCATATAATATGCTCATATCTTCCTCACGAATTTAATTAAGCATGAGGTATTTCAGGTAAGTTTGGTTTTTTTTTTTGTTTTTTTCTTATCAGATTTTTTATGTCCTTGAAATTATTAGTTGGGTGTAGGGATGATTATCAAACATACTACCCTGGATCATAAATATAAGACTTATTTAATTTTTTTTAGAAAGATTAAGGAATATAAATATATTACTTAATTATATCACATGATTAAATTATATATAAGCTTATAAATAAGATAAATTAGTTTGAAAAAAAATGATAAATAATATATACTTTAAAGTAATTTTATTAAATAATAATATTTTTTAAAATTAATCCCTCCGGCTTCTTTTATAAGCAATTTTTTTCTTGATTATGTAAAATAAATTAACGATCAAGATTAGTTAGAAACAATAAATATGTCAAAAATATTATGTCTTTTTCTCCATCTATTTTATTTTTCTTCTTTTTCTTTTATCATGTCCGGTTGCTCCTCCTCTGGTTTTAAATTTTTTTCCTTTTTTCACTTTTCCCTTTTTTCTCTCTCCAGCATGTGAGACCAATTTTTTTCTCTTTCCCCCCTAGGCACAAGAAAGACTTTTGATTCAAAAAAGTGAAAAAAAAAAAGGACCTTCTTCCAAATCATGATTTTGGAACCCAAAACCATGATTTTAAAGAAAAAAAGGCTTTTGTATTTCAATAAGGTGTTTGGATAATATTTTCTCAAATCATGATTTTCTTCCTAAAAGTGTTTTTTTAGACATTTGTTTATCGTTGAAATCCATAGATTTGAATTCCCCCTCTCTTGAGGTTGAAAGGGAAATCAATCATCGATACTTCTAACACCGAGTAAAGCGAGTGAATCTATGGCGTGCATTGTAAATTTTCCAACATTAGCAAATTATTAAATGAGCCTCATGCTTCTTATGGGAAATGTTAGTTGAATTAGTGCTGGGTTCACGTTGAATATTTTGATTGCTCAAAAAATTTTGAAACTTGAGCTTGTAATCTTAAACTCCTTTTATAACGATAAATCCCCACTCGGTTCAAGGTAATTGTTCCTGCCAAACATTTTGTTTATATTAATATTATCTTCATAGGCAATGCATTAAGACTAGATATTGGATGGGGACAAAGAATAAAGTATAAGAAGAACCTCCAATATATGACTGTCCTTTCTGGGCTTGATGATATCTGTAAACATGGCAGTATGTAGCATTTGTAAACTTGAAAAATCCAATTAAATCCATCCATTTTAAGTACTTGAAACCGAAATCAAGCTTATATTCATGTTCAATTTTTTTTTTTTAACTACATAGGTGTATTGTAGTCTCTTAATAACATTCATAAATCCCTTATTATGCCTATTTGCTTGATTAGGAATTAGTATAAAGTGTAGGCCTAAATTTAAATTTTGATATTTTAATTAGATTTAGTTATAATTTTCTCATTAAAAAATATATTTAGGGTGATTTTAAGAAATTACTCTAAATAGCTTCTAAAAATAAATAAATATGACATATAAGATAAACTGCTTACAAAAATATGAATATACATGAAGATAATACTATCTCTGGTTAAGACCTTTGGTTAAAAGCCTGTTGATTTTTTAGAGGTTAATAAAATTAAATAAATTATATTAAACTTAATATATTTATATTTATCGTTTTTATTCAAATTAATTTACTTGACTTTATACAAGTTTTTATTAATAAAAAATCATATAAGAAGTCCAAAACAAGAATACACCAACACAATTTATTAGACTACTTCAAACCGGGAGGCCCAATGCTATAGAGCCTAAAGCCCTAAACAACAAATACCCATTTCTAGGAAGCTACAGGCATGAAATAAATATATTCCATATGTAAGCATATATTCCTCGTATTCATATCTCCATAATGTCTAAATTGACATAAGCTTCGTGAGAACAAACGTGCCTTCATTTAATTGTTACTAAGGAAGCTTAATTAAAACGCAATCATGGCTTACCATAATACGGTGACCATTTCATGAGTTCTAGGCAAAGCCTAGTCTTAATGATTTGATGTTCATCATTCCTTTGCAAATTATCAAAGGGTTAGTATAACAGAAGGGTTAGTCCCTCATAATATGATGAACCAAGGTTTACATTTCCTGACAAAAAAAATACTCATATTTAGTGCATGATTGTTCCTTGAATAAAGCCATGCGACAATTTTTATGGGATAAATATCATACTTTCAATTATTCTAAATGTAGGAGTTAAATAACTTATTTACATATATTAAAAAACAATTAAACTAGCTATTTGTATAAAGAATGTAGGTTAGTTTTGTTAAAATATCACTTCCTTTAATTGTTATTTATATTAAAAGCTACTACTATAAAAAATAATAAATATGAGAAACAAATGAGATTAAGTTCTTACATGTAATGTCAAAGACAAAACTAGGATCAAAGAAGACGCTAGGCATATTATTTGCTCATATACAAATATTTGGGACTTTATAAATATCTTATAAAAAACAACACATGTATGAAGGGGAACTGGTTTCTCTACTAAGCAAAAAACTTAATAGGGAGAGCTTATTAGACCTGGGCATGTTCATATTTAATTTTAGATAGTCTAGATCTATTTTTTTAAATGATGATTTTTTTAATAAAAATCTTTTTTTTAAGATTAGTAGTTAAGACATTATTTTTATTTTAAATTCTATATCCTTTACTAGTTAAACCAAATACTTGATCATAAGTTCAAATCCTGAAAATAATCTCTCTTTATTGTTTATTGTGGGGGTAAATTTACGTATATTTATCTTTCTTCACCTAATGGAAGGCTAGTGCAATGAGCCACCCTTTTTTTAGATTCTATATATACCCATTAAAATGATTTTTTAAAAAAATATATATAGATTTTTAAAAACTCAGATTTATACAGTATAAATCAGATCTAACGGGCCAAATCTGATGAGCTCAAAGCTTAGCAGGGAAACAGTTATGTGGGAGGGAGGTGATGAGTGTTTTGGGGATGTGGGCGAGTCCATTTATGTTGAGAGCTCGTGTTGCTCTTAACATAAAGTCAGTCAAGGACGAGTTCATGAAGAGTCATTGGGATCAAAAAGCCAGCTTCTTGTTCAATCCAACCCTATTTATAAGAAAGTCCCTGTCCTTATTCATAACCACAGCCCCATTTGCGAGCCCTTGATCATTGTTCTGTACGTCGACCATGTTTGGTCCTCCTATCCCTTACATTCTTCCCCAATATCCCTATGATCGTGCCATTACACGTTTCTGGACTACCAACATTGACGACAAGGTCTGTGTCTGTCTGTTATCCTTTCTTAGTCAATCATGACACCATGCACGCAGAAACACAATAAGGGAAATCATTGTGAAGTCTCAATGAAAGAATATAATCACCTAAAAGTCCCATATCAAATGTGTTTTATGCAATGATAAGTTCTAACTAGAAAGACAACATTTTTAGGTTGCTCAATTTCTTGTTATTGGAACATTTTGGTCTTTTACAATCATTGGTTAGGACTTTACAGTACTTCTCTAGACACAATATAACATACCTAAGAATTTAGACCCAAAAAACCCTTGCGGTCCTAAATGCAGAAATCAGTGGATGGTTTGATTTAGTCATGATATTATCACAATAGCCTGATCTGCTTAATCTTCTAAATTTATAATTTGCTCTTCAAACCATCAAAGGCACTTTTCAATATATAAAAAATAAAAAGGGTATTTTAGGAAACAAATATACATTGTTATATAATTAACTAACTATAACTAATTTCCTTAACCTTTGTAAATTTGTCATTCAAATACTATGGTCCGTGATAAATCTTAGATGCATGAACAAACTCAAGTATAAATGCTTAGTACTGCATAAGGATTTGATTGATTTCACAATAATCTGCTCAATATATATTTTTCCGATTTTTAATATAAGATATATTTGAGAATTTAATTCTTAGTCTTAAATATAAGATAATGTTTTCATATCTGTCAATCTTTTTTCTAATTTATTCCTATTAATATTAGCTCTTTCAACAATAATCAAGGAGGAAAGAGAAAGAGAGAATTAAGGAAAGTGGTTAGGGTGTTTTAAAAAATGCATCTCACATTAACTAACTTCATTAATCTAATTAAATTAAATAAATATGTCTTATATTAAGAATCGGAGGAGAATAATCTTTAATGATAAAGGTTCGATGGGTGTGTAGTGGTACCCTAACTTCAAAGGAATCACTGGAGCGAAAGGAGAGGAACAAATAAATGCACCCTTTCTTGATATTGCATTTGGGTGCTTCTTGGGGTAGATCAGGGTGACCGAGACGGTCACCGGCACAGTGTTGATCCACCAGGTCAAGATGCCAAGGCTGGCCAAATGAACTGACAAGTTTTGTGAAGATGATACTGTTAAACCTGTTATGCCAGAGACAACGAAGCTTCTTGAGTTCTTTGAGGTTAATTCGTGAAAAATATGGCAGTTCTGCTTGAATCCTAGTATTTTCCTGAGAAGGCACATTAATGCTGCTGTGGGGGTTTATCTTTCTTTAATTCAATCGATTCCATGTGATCATTTCCCTATGGTGACTTGAATATAAAATGAATACATGTGTGTGTATTATTCCCTTTTTTTCCCACCTGAATGTATTATTCTCATTCATATATGAATATAGAGTATAAAATTTATGAGAAATTTTACTATTTAGTTATCACTTATACATGAACAGTAAAAGTTCAAACCGTCTCAACACGTTTCAAGAGAACGTACTCCGTGTAGAATATATTTGAGGAGTTGATTTTAATCTTAAATATAAGGTATATTTTTTATATTTGTCAATCTTTTCCTAATTTACCCCTATTGATATACATCAATCATAATCAAGAAGAAGAGAGAATGAGATAATTAAAGAAGATATCCAAAATGCTTTGAAAAATATATGTCATATTAATTAATTTAACTAACTTCTTTATATAATAAAATTAGATAAATATATCTTATATTAAAGATTGCGGGAGTACTAATTAAGCTTCATTGCAATGTTTACCCCAAAATGGCCAAAACCAAAAAAATCTGCTTATGAAAAGTTATTATGTTTTTCCATCCCAAACCTTAGTTTTCAATTTCTTGTGCTTTTATATATAAAAAAAAAAACAGTTATTTGACAACCCTCTTTTCAAAATTATGGTTTTTACTCCCAAACCATGATTTTTGTTTCGACCGAAATGCACCTGAAACAACCAAGCATTCCTCTACGCTTTAAATTTTAAACTGTAACAAAACACTCTAGAAACAACGAAAATGTTACTTTAAGTGGGTCACAATTAAGCTATAATCCCATGAGTAACATTTAATTTCTCCTTCGGTCGTCATGATAAATAGTTTAAAGAATAGAGTTGCATTTTGAAGTTCAGATAATAAAAAGTTACATTAGTTTTTTTAAGTATAAAAAAATAAGATGTGAGGATAAAAGCATAGCACCAGTGGTCTAGTGGTAGAATAGTACCCTGCCACGGTACAGACCCGGGTTCGATTCCCGGCTGGTGCACGTTGAATTTTTTATCCCCCTAAAAAAAAAACTATTTTTCGTGCAATTACTTCATAACTGCATAGGAATACGCGAAAAGTAAAAGATCTCAAATATAAAATATTTGGCACCATTAACGAAGGGGCCAAGCTGGAGCATATGCATAGCTAATGCCAATTCACCTACCATTCACTCCCTTATCTGCCAAACCAATTCAAACACTACTCTCCGCAATATAATTAACCTGCGTCATTATTGCAACTTAACACACAGATCTCAAATCGAAGAAGAAGAAGTAGTCATATATTGATCATCATGTCCAAGGGAAAGGAAGAAGTGAAGCTTCTGGGTGTATGGGCGAGTCCTTTTGTGATGAGGGCTCGCATTGCTCTCAACGTTAAGTCAGTGAGCTATGAGTTCCTTCAAGAGAATTTGGGATCCAAGAGCCATCTTCTTCTTCAGTCCAATCCTGTTCACAAGAAAGTTCCTGTTCTGATTCATGATCATAAGCCTGTTTCTGAGTCTCTCATTATCGTTGAGTACGTTGACCAAGTCTGGTCTTCTTCTCCTTCCATTCTTCCCTCTCATCCCTATGATCGTGCCATTGCTCGTTTCTGGGCTTCCTATCTCGACGACAAGGTACGTACAATATGATATGTGTCATATTGTTCTTATCAGTTTAAGATGTATAGTATTTAACTACAGGTGTACGACGTACGTATTAATTATTCAATTACGATTGTGTCTTATATATAGTCTTAACACATATCAGATTCGAGCATAAATGCATCATATAATTAACTAACTGCTCAGGTATTTGGCCACAAGTTGCTGATAAAGTTAATTAATACTCCTCTGGGGATAGAGAGAAAGAGAGAAATTTGTGTGTCTTATTTATAGAGTTAAGAGAAACATATTTTATATGAACGTAGAATTTTATCTTTCATTAATTATTGTATTGATTTTATTTTTCATAAGATATAATGTATATTAAATAAAAGTAAAGTTGAAAAATTATTAAATTTTAATTTAAAACATTATTAATAAAATTTAAGATTTTTCTTAATCACTCTGAAACATATCAGAAGTGACTCTGGAGACATATCAGAAGTGACTCTGGAGTATGTTGGGTATTCATGGACATACCACATGAGTGTTTAATTAGTCTCTTGTAATTCACAATGCGTTTGTTAATATGTGCTTGTGTGTGTGGATATATATGCAGTGGTACCCTACACTCAAAGGCATTGGCGGAGCAAAAGGAGAGGAAGAGAAAAAGGTGCTGATACAGCAGGTGGAAGAAGGACTGGCTTTGCTTGAGGAAGCATACAACAAGATCAGCAAAGGCAAGCCATTCTTCGGAGGCGACCGGATCGGATACCTTGATATTGCATTTGGGAGCTTCTTGGGGTGGATCAGGGTGACGGAGACGGTCTCCGGCACGGCGTTGATCGAGGAGGTCAAGACGCCCGGGCTGGCCAAATGGGCTGAAAAGTTTTGTGAAGACGAAGCTGTGAAACCTGTTATGCCAGAGACCAAGAAACTTGTTGAGTTCTTTTATTTTCTTCGTGCAAAATTTGCGGGTTCTGCTTGAATATTAAGTAATTCCTGAGCGCAGTGTTGAGAATATTGAAAATAATGTATGAGAACAATTTTAATTGACTGATTTAATTTGAGTTGGTAGGTAGGTAGAGGTTTAGCCTCACCTAACCCCTTTGGATTAATAATATAATATTGAGGGTTTGTTCTCAAGTTTATTAGCATCCTTACCTTCAAACAAAAAGGTTTATTGGTTCTTTTCTGTTCTTTTCTTTTTTTGAGATTTATAGGTAAGAGATAAAAATGCCCAAGTGATTCCTCATGGGGACAACTAAAGGGACAAAGTCCAGAAACATTGAGATTATGCTTGTTTATTTAGGATGTCAAAAGATGGGAGAGCTTCATTCAATAATTTCCAGACAAAGAGTAAATAAATAAAAGACAGAGAAATATATATTCCACAAGAATTTTCAAAAAGTGTCACCATGTCATGTCCAGAGTGTGAAAGGAAGGACAGAAGACAAATTTTGAATCCATCATTAGCAGAATAAAACATTTATCTACTACCTACCTTCTTCAAGTCTTAATTATTGAATCATATTTTAATGAGTAGGATTTAGTGTTATATTAAAAATATTATTATTATATTATATATAATAAAAATTTATAATTAAATCTCACTAATTAAAACATGATTCTACTGTTTTGATATTAAGTGAAGAGAAAGTGTAAAAAAGGGTTAGTGGAGACATAAATATTGGACTTATTTCGTTCAAAGTAAAGCTGATCCTGACCTGAGCATTAAAATCGGAGATTGGAGATCTGATAATTGAGTCAGCAATTGTCGAAGGGTTGATTGGTTCTTCTTTCATATATCATCCATACATGTTAATCCTGCCTGTCAGATACTCTCTCTCTCCTTCAATTCAATTATTTTCAATTTTCACATTCTAAAATAAAATATATTCCCTCATATTCTATTTATAGTAATTTTTTTTATGGGGCTGGTCCCTTTTATAAACAATTTTTTACTTTGTGTCCGAAAATGTAAACTCATTTTTCTTATTTTACTCTTATTAAATACATATTATTTATAATTAATTATCACACACACCAAGAATTATATTCAGAAGAGAGAAAGAGAACTCATTAGGTGAATAAAGTTAATAAAGCATTGAGAAAACGTATTTTATTATCTTTCATACTTTTTATACATTCTTTCTCTGTTTCCATAAATAGGGGCATATATGAAAAAAAAACATAGCATTTTTGACACACTTATTGCTTTTAACTACCGATTCGTTTTACGCAATCAATGAGAAAGTTGCTTATAAATAGGATTAGAAGGAGTAATTTATTAACGGCTAGTTTTTCAAAAATAAGTTTTGTTTATAAATTATAAATTAAAAATTTTAAATCTGACTCATTAAAATTATATTTGGACTCTGTATATTTCATCATTGTGATGAGCACGTAAAGAGAGAGTGAGAGAGAATTTGTCATTTGAAGTCTTGTCTTGATAGTGATAACATTTAGAGAAAATTTTAATAAAATACCAAATAAACTTCAATAACTCAAAGAAGCCTATTATAAGTTAGAAAAGACAAATAAGACTCTAGGGAGGAATCTGGGTTATCAAGTTTATGCTTAAAGTCCAAAATGCCCTTAAAGTAAATAACACACAAGCAATTGAACCCTATTCTCTGTGGTTCAAAATCGTGCAATCCTGTGTCTCCTTTGCATAACCCAGTCTGCCGTCCATCGCTTTGCTCACCATCCATCGCCTTGCGTCACCGTGCCTGCTTGCGTCACTGTCTCGGCTTGCGTCGCCGTCTTGGCTTGCGTCGCCGTCTCGGCTTCCGTCGCCGTAAGTAGGAGGTCTTGTTCAGAAGGTGCTCCTCCTAACCATCAAAATCCTCTCAGTCTCAAATCTTAGTCCAATGTCACTGTTATCTCAAAATCTCAGTTCAATATCACTCTGATTCAGTATTGCGTGAAGATATTGTCCCAAAGAAGTGGACTCTAACAAATTCATTAATGGAAATAACAAATTTTTTAATGGAAATAACGAGATTCATAATGGGAATAACGACGAAGAACACAGGTCTGATTCAGTATTATGTGAAGATGTTGCTTTAAAGAGGTGAACTCTAATAAATTCATTAATGGAAATAATAAAGTTTTTAATGGAAATAACGAGGTTCATAATGGGAATAACGACGAAGAACACATGTCTGATTCAGTATTGTGTGAAGATGTTGCTCTAAAGAGGTGAACTCTAACAAATTCATTAATGGAAATAACAAAGTTTCTAATGGAAATAACGAGATTCATAATGGGAATAACTATAAAGAATACAAGTCTGATGCCAAAATAACATATCTCTTCAGGTGCACAGGTGCTAACAAGCACACTAAAAAAGAACATGTTCCTCCTTGTATACATAAGTTACAATAAAGTGTAACCACTAATAAGAGTTGTAATGGTAATAACAGGTACAATATTAGGATTGACAAAAACCAGATTGTGCATTACAACAACTACCATATACATAGTCAAATGACAAGTGAACATTATGATTCCACCTACACCTAATGTTTTATTGTCACTCTCACCATATAAATTATTCTTTTCCCTAGATAGTACTTACAAAAAGGGCATCATATATGCCATAACCCTTATAACAAAAAATATGTTAAGGGATCCAGGTCATATACATAAACCAAAAGCTCACGTGCAAAATATTTACTCCCACGTCTACACACACCAAAGGTTAAGTTGGGTTTAGATTTTTACACGTTCTTCTAGAGTGACATGCTTCATGACATGAGCTGCAATGATAAATTTTTTTGTTTTATGGTATATAGGATACCCTTTTTGTAAGTACTATATAGGGAAAAATATTTTATATGGTGAGAGTGACAAGAAAACATTAGGTGTAGGTGGAATCGTAATGTTCACTTTTCATTTGACTATGCATATGGTAGTTGCTGTAATGCACAATCTGATTTTTGTCAATCCTAATACTGTACTTGTTATTACCATTACGACTCTTGTTAGTGGTTACACTTTATTGTAATTTGTGTATACAAGGAGGAACATGTTCTTTTAGGATGTGATTGTTAGCACTTGTGCACCTGAAGAGTTATTTCCATGTTAGAGTCCACCTCTTTGGGGCAACATCATCGCACAATACGAAATTAGACATGTGTTCTTCGTTGTTATTCCCATTATAAATCTCATTATTTCCATTAAAAACTTTGTTATTTCCATTACTGAATTTGTTAGCGTCCACTTCTTTAGGGCAACATCATCCCACAATACTGAATCAGACCTGTGTTCTTCGTTGTTATTCCCATTATGAATCTCGTTATTTCCATTAAAAACTTTGTTATTTCCATTACTGAATTTGTTAGAGTCCACCTCTTTGGGGCAACATCATCCCACAATACTGAATCAGACATGTGCTCTTCGTTGTTATTCCCATTATGAATCTCGTCAAACCCATTAACACATTTGTTATTTCCATTACTGAATTTGTCAGAGGCCACCATTGTGGCTATACCTTTCACATAATTCATCAGTATATCATTCAGTATTTGTTATTAGTATTATAAATTTTTTGAACATCATTACAATTGTAGTTAACATTATTACAATGTGTTAGTTAGTCATTGACTAATATGGAATCACAAAAGATCACACCTATGTCAATGTGCACACATTAACAAAATTAAACATCACCACCCCAAAATGCCATGATTGGCAAATAAGTTAAACATCATTTGTCAATCTCTTTAACAGATTGGTTAATTCTAAAAATTAACTTGAACCTAGAAGGGAAAATATTTACAAAAACAATGAAATTATGGTAGTCATTTTCGCCTGGTCTGTGTCATTTGTGAAGTGAGGAGTCTCAAAGCAGTGTCCCTCTTCTGATTCAATTCATGGTTTACTAGCCACCACATTAGGTTTTTCCTGTACTCCTGAACCTCATCTTCACATACTCCATGGTTACACCAGGCTTCTAATTCTTCAGCCAAATTAACACATGAACACGACAGTCTCGCCTGCATGACACAGTGAAATTATGGTCAAACAATAAACCATATTCATGTGTATTAAAACATTTTTAGAAATAAAAACACTCACAAATTGTTCTGTTGTGGAATGGGGCCCCAAATAATTTCACTTCTTGCCTATCCACGTGTGTATTATGGCTGTCAACCTCTTTACTTGTCTTTAGAAAAGAGTCAATAACTTTCTTCCTCGAGGAAAAATATAAATAGTTACAATTACAGAGATATAGAGGAAAATAAGATAAATAAATAGAGATTTCCTACTTAAAACAAAGAAAAAAAAACGGTTGTTCAAATTTCAAGATGAATAACTTGACTTACCAATACATGCAGTGCATATTAAGTCTTTGTTCACCCTATATGGTACAATTATTAGAAGTACGTTTCATAATTGAATACAAAGTTACTCTGTATCATTCCAGAGGCAACAAAGGAGAGATGTGAAAGTAAAGGTTTTTTTTGCAGAAAAATTTAAAAGTTTGTCATGGACTAATTTCTGTAATGGATTGAAATGCAAAAACAAATCACAATGAGATACATATAATTTTCACAATCAAACATCAGCACCAACAAGAAATTAACAAATTAAAATGAAAACACATATGTTACTAACTTTTTCATAGGGTATGTTTAAATCACACCTTATATTTCCTGTGTATTGCTAATTGCATATCATCAATTATGTCTCTAAAGTGGTGGCTCAAGTCACAACCTCTAAAACAAAGTCATTGGGCTCTGTATAATCTGAATAAACTATAACATTCTTGAAAGCTTTTAAACTAACAAAAATTTATTCTATTGATTATTCCAATCAGCTCTACATTTGTAGAAGGAATCGAAGTAAGCTTGCAACTAAAGCCACGTAGTTAATTCCCTTCTACATCTCTAGTAGTGCCTTCACAACCACTTTTGTAATTTATGCATAACAGATATGTCCACCTCAAGTTATGATGTGATCCCTAGGTATACCAAGAACTTAGCATCCTTACTAGACTAACTACCATAAAAAACCAACAAAAGGGAAAAAGTCTTAATCTAATTTCCAAAATACAAGGTATGGATACACTACATAGATAATGAGTGTTTCATAAAATATAGATATTTTTGCAACAATAATGATTTGTAATGAACAAATCAACATTCTATGATGTATATGATCAACAAAAATAGTAACTCAACTTTCAGATAAGATCTCAAAATTATTGTAACTACATTAAAAGTAAATCTGACAAATATATGATTTCAGAGTTGTGTGCAAACTCTTTCAACATTCCATTTCAACACCGTAGGAACCATAAGAGGCGCTACAAAAGCACACATTCCATTTCAACATAAGCTTACACTCAAATAACTAAAAGTGCATCAACACTTAAAAAGCCATTTCAGACAACACAGTTCATGCATTAACTTTAAAATAACAAGATAATTATGATAAGCTTCTTTTCCTGTCAAGTTCATGACATAAATTACAACAGCGAGAGATCCAATCAAAACTACACGGCCACAATTGAAAACTGAGACAAAAGTACAAAGAAGCAATTGAATGCAATTAAAACTATGATAACAAAAATGCAATTGAATCTCTTGATATTAGAAAAAATGAAAAAAAAGGGACTAATATGCCTACAAACCAGCAAATAATGAATCAAGTGCATACTCTTCACATTCAAAATATAAAACCTCCCTCCATTGGGAAATATGATAAAAATAAAGGCACCATAACATAATTCTCACAATCAAACTAACAAGAAGATCATCATATAAGAATAAATTAGAGGTTAGGGTAAGGAACATTACCCCCATTGAACCTCCTACTCAGGGCAACGGAAGGCGAGACGGCGACGCAAGCAGGGATGGCAGATGCAAGCTATGACGGCGGCGTAAGCAGGGGCGGCGGACGCAAGCAGTGACGACGAACGTAAGCAGGGACAGCGACGCAATCAGGGACGACGGACTCAAGTAGGGACGGCAAACGGGAGCACGGACGACCATGCAAGTAGGGACGGCCGACACAAGCAGGGACAGCGGATGCAAGGTGATGGATGGTGGAGGGCTGACTGGGTTGTGCCAATGAGAGAGGATCGCACAATTTTGAACCCCACACACTAGGGTTCAATTGTGTGTTTGTTGTTCAATTAAGGGCATTTTGGACTTTAAACATAAACTTGATAACCCAGATTCCTCCCTAGAGCCTTATTTGTCTTTTCCAACTTATAATAGGCTTCTTTGGGTTATTGAAGTTTATTTGGTATTTTATTGGAATTTTCCCTAACATTTACTTGCTTGTTTGAATTAGTGGTAAAAGTTATTTTTTTAATATAATTTCTAATGTATAAGATAAATATATGAGATGAATTTTATCTCATCTTATATAAATGTATTTCTCTAATATTAACACAAATAGACCCTACAGGTTCAAAACAGCGCTTTGTTGAATAAAAAAGAGAGAGACAGAATCTCAAACTGATTTTTATGTTGGTGTGGCCCTTGTGGGAAGATAGTGAGGGAGGGATGGTACCTATTCCGACCTTCCTCCATTGTATCAATGAAGAACACAAAGGATGAAGGCATGGGTCTAAATCCAGATGAAGTCCATAAATAATCAAGGGAAAAACATTATTGAGGTAGCTGTAATTTTTTCTAATTTTTAATTTGACACCTACTGTTTTTTATTCTTATTAAATCTTTATTTTAATTTTACTCTTTTAGCACTACTATTAGCCCCCACCTTTTGTACATAAGCTACTTGTGTTAACATATTAAATTAAAAGGATTAAATAAAGGGGGAAGAACACAAGTACTCCTTTAATTTTATTTATAAGACAGAGAAAAGAAAATTTTTGGTTCAGGAAAAGATATAAATTTTTTTTATAAATGTACAATTTTAATGTAATATCTATTTATTATTATATTGACTTTATTTTTATAAGATAAAATGTATATTAAACATGGATAAAGTTAAAAGATTATTAAATTTTATGGTATAAAGTTAATAAAGTTTGAGTTTTCCATTGAAACCCATTGACAACACTCAAATCCAGTTTCCGTTTAATGCATCCATCTCCAGTTTATTACACCATAACAAAATGGAGAGCTCTTGCCATTTGGGTTGCTGCTAGCTACATCTCCCATATATCTCGGTCACAATTCCTGGGAATGAGAGATGTTGACGAAAGGAGAGTCAGAGAGAAAAGTGTGGGAGAGTTTCTTTTTTGGCTGATACGTTAATTAATAATGACAGATAGGCTGACACGTAAGGTTATACTTAATGAGTTGGCATACTTTTATTGGGGAGTGTACCAGCGATAATGAATTTCTCTCCCCTTGTGCCATGGTTCTCACTCTTTTTCTTTTTTAAAAAATTAAGCTTCTCATATGTATTGGGTATTAATAACAACCGACTCGTGGACCACGAAAAGTCAAACAAAAGATTACTAATTAAAATGAAATAATCCACAGTCAACTGATCTAAGTTGTTGGTTATAGTTTCACTTTTAGTTGTGGACCATCTCACATTCCCATCTTATAGGTATATTCGAAAAAGATCTCAAACGGATCCTCTTTATTTATTTATTGCTTTTGACTCGGTGCTTTTTGTGGATGAGATAGAGCGCTCATTTTTACATAACCATCACGAAGTTAAATGAACACAACTAACAGACATTAAATCCATATTAAAGCGGTGGCATATCTATCTATATCGTATACCAAGCCCATAGGAAATAGTACTAAATGAATACAATAAATAGCAACAAGTACGTGTTGAAGCAGCCTTGGTGTTTCACACTCAACCACAAAACTGGCCGACCCTCTTAGCCTTCCAGATCTCTCTAGACTTGGCCATGAATGAAATTGCCATATTATAGCCCACACAAATAGTGTCCTTGTTCATCTAACCATTTATTCTGTTCACACTCGTCTCTACCTACCTCCCTAACCCCTTCAATTCTAGTTTTCACTTTCACACTCCTATTTATTTATCCAAACGAACTTGCCTTGTCATTCTAAGTTTGTAACTTAACACATCAGAAGAAGAAAATGTCGAAGGGAGAGGAAGTAGTGAAGCTTCTGGGTGCATGGCCAAGCCCCTTTGTGATGAGGGCTCGCATAGCTCTCAACATTAAGTCGGTGAGCTATGAGTTCCTTCAAGAGACTTTGGGATCCAAGAGCCAGCTTCTTCTTCAGTCCAATCCTGTTTACAAGAAAATCCCAGTTCTCATTCATGGCGAAAAGCCTGTGTGTGAGTCTCTCATTATTGTTGAGTACGTCGACCAAGTCTGGTCTTCTGGTTCCTCCATTCTTCCCTCTCATCCCTACGACCGTGCCATTGCTCGTTTTTGGGCTGCCTATCTTGATGACAAGGTACTTTTCTTCTTTATGTTATATTTAATTAAGGAGCAATGTGGTCCTAAAAATTACTTGTAAGAATACCTTGAAATATTAACATAGATCAATATTACCACTTATAATTTAAAATGTACAATAGTTAACCTTAATTTTTTTTTAAAAAAGGGTGAGTGCAATATTGCCAAGTTTTTAAATTTTTGAATCGATAATAAATCCAAAAGAACTTTGAGGACAGCATTGTTTCAAGCTGAAAATTTCAATAAATTTACATTTTAACCCATTTTTCTATATTTGTACGTACCTACATATATGTTTATTTGTCTGTATATATTTGTGTTGTGTTGTGTTGTGTGTGTAGTGGTTCCCGGCAATGAAATCCATTGGGGGTGCTAAAGGAGAAGAAGAGAGGAAGGCTCTGATGCAGCAATTGGAAGAAGGGTTAGCATTAATGGAGAGTGCTTATCACAGTATTAGCAAAGGGAAGCCTTTCTTTGGGGGCGACCGGGTCGGGTATTTAGATATTGCTTTCGGGTGCTTCCTCGGGTGGCTGAGGGTCACTGAGTCATTTGCTGGGCTCAAATTGTTGGACCACACCAAGAAACCGGGCCTGGCCCAATGGGCCCAAGCATTCTGTGCTGATGACACTGTTAAGCCTGTCATGCCTGAAACCGACAAGCTTATCGAGTTCGCCAAGTTGCTTATGGCGAAAACGGCACCAAAATAGTTGAACTGCAGATCAGATCCATGAAAATGGTTTGTGTCTTGTGTCTGTGGTTATGTCTAACCACTGAGCCTTTGGCTTTGTCTTTGCGTTGCCACTCTTAATAAAATCTCCATGAATAGTATTTCCTCATGCTCTCCTTATTTCACTCATCCATATATGTTTTTGTGTGGTGATAATGAATTGGGACGTAGAACTTCTTAGTCCAGAAAAATAATAAATTCTTGAATGATGCTAACAAATATGGTGGTTGATGACAGAGAACAAGATCAAACTATACGTATGACCTACCTACCCAACCCTTTGTATAGTTTTCATTCGCTTTGCAGATATGTTTATAGTTATACCCTCCAAATTAAAACAGCCTCATTGTGATCACTTAACAGTGAACACCTGAATATGACAAATCCGTAACGGGGAAGAGAGAGGATGTGAAGCTCATACAGATCATTCGAGACTATATAATATGGGGGTTTTAGTTTGAGAAACCACATCTTATCTTTAATATAATATCTCATTTATTGTCTAATATACATTAGATTTTATATTACGAACTGTAGTAGTATTTAATTAAAACACAAAATTGTGTTTGAAATTAGTTCGTTGTGAGTTGCGTGTGTGGTGTGTGGTGTTTTTTTTTTTTTTTTTTTGGCCAGTGGTGTAGTGGTATTAATTCCTGCAACGAAATCTATTTGCGGAGCAGATGGAGACACAGTGGAACTCGATAAGTTTATAGGACTCGGACTCTATTAGGCCTAACTTGTCAGGACTGGGCCGGCCCATTTCATAAATTTTAAATTTAGTGTGTTTAAACAATTAAAGTCACCTTGTAACAGAAAAAAAAAACACTTTGGTAGGATAGGAGGGGAGGGGAGGGGAATAGGGGGATTTTGCTCTCCTCCCTTTATTTGGATTATTTAAATTTTTGGGAGGGAAGGGAAAATATTTTAAAATTTTCCCTCCCCTCCCCTTCAAAATTGGGGGAATTTGGAGGGAAAAGTTAATGTTTAAATATACACTGACTAATATGTCCCTACTATTTTATAATATTCCCACAATGCCCTTTTCATTCTTTACCAAAAATTGTCACACATTTTTTAATTATATTTATTTAATTTTTATAATTATAATTTTATGTATTGAATACCATTTATAATTATATTCTATTAAATATGTTAGAAAGTTATAAAATGCAAATTAAATGAAATAAGGGTAAAGTTGTCCATATAAAAATGTTTCCCCTCTTTTCCCCTCCTATACCAAACAAGATAATATCAAAATCCCTCCCCTCCCCTCTCTTTTTGTCAATTCAAACAAGGTAAAAGAAAATTCTTTTCAAACTCTCTTCTCCCCTCCATCGAGCCAAACATAACCTTAAAGCCACCTAAGGTAAATAGAAGTTAATATAATATTTGATTCCTCAAATTTTCTAGTTTTGATCTCCAAGTCTGAAATTATAGATTTTGATCTTTTAAATAAATTATAGAATCTGACCCTTCAAGTTTTATGCCATTCAAATTATTGATTTCTGTAAATTAATAAAGACTTTGACTATTTTACCTATGGGGAAACAAAAACCCAATATTTAAAATTTGAAGAACCAAACCAATTGTATGCTTTTATCAATTAAGGAATGTTTAATGTTTTATTTTGTCGTGAAAGTTTGTGTGTAGGAGTTGTGGGTATTCATTTTTTTTTATCAATATAACCATATAAGTGTTGGATAATTAAAAAAATGGATCGTTAATATTATTAATCATCAAGTGATATTACTTTTTTTTAACACTTCCAAAATATTGATATAAAAACAAACTTTCTGATGTTCGCAGCTTGAAAACTTCCTACACAAAATTGAATCGTAACACAGTAACCCATTAAGAAATCTACTTGGTGTCATTTGAACTAAAATGATGATTATTTTTTTTATAGATTACTACATCCAAAAAGGCATGTTGTCCTTGTGGAAGACAACAAAATGTCAAAATCAATAACGTTTTATACGAAGTAGGGTAATCAGCAAATGACTCACTATAATTGTTTGCTTTCTTAGGCGTGTAAATGTAGACCAATACCATATTATAACAGACCCTTGATGTTATAGATAATGTCCACAATTCCAAAAAAATAGAATAGTGATCCTTCACGGCACTGGATGCATATAAAATTATAAATGATATAATGCATTACTTTATTGTCTTTATAACTCTTCATGCATCGATAGAATCCGTAATATGCCCAGAATCACAATCTTCGAAAATGACAAGGGAGAGTTAGAAAATTTTAAGAATTCGTCTAAAAAGATCCAACTGTTATAAAAATATGGATAATCAGAGATAATAAGAGATTAAGAAGAGAGAAATCAGAGGGAAATTCTCATTCAGTTGTGTGTACAAAATTCTCAGTCCAAGGCTCCTATTTATAGGCAAAAAGCGCATATGAATAGTGAAATACGCGTATAAACAGTAACTGCTACAGTATACTACAGTACCGCGTATGCTACAGTGCTGCTACAGTAAAACGCATATGAACAGTACCTATACAGTAAAATGCTACATTGATGAATAGTACATTAATCATTGATGAATAGTGACATCTGATCTTATATGCGTAGCTGATTGGGAGAGTAAATTAGTTTAGATGAGGGTTAATGGACATCCATATAATCAATATTCATAACACTCCCCCTTGGATGTTCATTATGAATGTGCCTCGTTAAAAACTTTAACTAGGAAAAACCCAGTGGGATAAAAACCTAGTCAAAGAAAAGAGTACATCATTCATTGATACACTGTCCAGTGCTGCCTCATTAAAAACATTTCTAGGAAAACCCAGTGGGACAAAACCTAGATAAGGGAAAAAGAGTACAGCGTGTATCGACTCCCCCTCTTCACAACATCAATTGATATCTCTGAATCTCCGAAGGTCAATGTCATAGACAAGTTTTTCAAAGATTGTACCTGGAAGTGACTTTGTGAATAAATCTGCTAGATTTTCACTTGAACAAATTTGCTGGACATCTATTTCACCATCCTTTTGAAGGTCACGAGTAAAGAAGAATTTTGGTGAAATATGCTTCGTTCTGTCTCCCTTGATATATAGCCTTCTTTAAGTTGAGTAATGCATGCAGTATTATCTTCATATAGAACTGTTGGTGTCATTTTGGCCAAAGATAAATGACAAGTTGTTCGTATATGATGTATTACTGACCTCAACCATACACATTCTCGACTTGCTTCATGTATTGCTAGAATTTCTGCATGGTTTGATGATGTGGCTGATATAGTCTGTTTCATTGATCGCCATGAAATAGCTGTACCTCTATATGTAAACAAATAGCCGGTTTGTGATTTACCTTCATGTGGATCAGATAAGAATCCAGCATCTCATATCCTACCAGTTCATGCTTAGATACATTTGAGTAGTATAACCCCATGTCTATAGTACCTCTGAGGTAACGAAAAATATGTTTTATTCCATTCCAATGCCTTCGTGTTGGTGAAGAACTATATCTTGCTAATAAATTAACAGCAAAGGATATATCAGGACGTGTGTGATTAGCAAGATACATTAGTGCTCCAATAGCACTAAGATATGGTACTTCTGGACCAAGTAGTTCTTCATCACCTTCTTCGCTGATTACTCGTGGTCGGAATGGATCTTTATCTGGCATTAGAGACCTTACAATCATTGGTGTGCACAACGGATGAGATTTATCCATATAAAATCTCTTTAGGACCCTTTTTGTATAAGTTTCTTGATATATAAAGATCCTATTTTTGAGATACTCAATCTGTAATCCAATACAGAATTTTGTTCTTCCCAAATCCTTCATCTCAAATTCTTTCTTCAAACAATGAATTGCCTTTTGAAGCTCTTCAGGAGTTCCAATAATGTTAATATCATCAACATAAACAGCAATTATAGCAAATTCACGGTTAGATCTTTTTATAAAAATACATGGGCATATTGGATCGTTTTTGTATCCTTCTTTCAACAGATATTCATTAAGACGATTATACCACATGCGCCCTGATTGCTTCAGGCCATACAGGGATTTATTTAATTTAATTGAGTATTGTTCTCGAGAATTTGAATTAGATGCTTCTGGCACCTTAAGTCCTTCAGGGACTTTCATATAAATATCATTGTCAAGTGACCCATATAAATAGGCAGTCACGACATCCATTAAATACAGATTAAGCCCTTCTTTTACTGCTAGGCTAATTAAATAACGAAAAGTAGTCGCATCCACTACAGGTGAATACGTTTCTTCAAAATCAATGCCGGGTCTTTGTGTAAAGCCTTAGGCTACAAGACGTGCCTTATATCTTGTTATTTCGCCCTTTTCATTTCTTTTTCGTACAAAAACCCATTTGCATCCAACTGGTTTTACATCTTCTGGTGTAAGGACTACAGGTCCTAATACTTTTCATTTTTCTAATGATTTTAATTCTGCATTAATAGCATCTTTCCATAGAAGCCAATATTTTCTTTGTTGGCACTCGCTAATGGATTTTGGCTCATGATCCTCAATATTATTCATTACATCTTTTGCTATATGATAAGCAAAAATGTCGTCAACGTTGACTTCATTTCGATCCCATCGGATTCCATTCATAACATAATTTATTGAGATCTCATTATTTTCACATATATCAGGTACCTGGGTCTCTTCTGGGACTACAATATTCTCTTCTAGAGATATCTCTGTTGGAGATAATAACTCTTCAGGAGATGGCTCTTTTGGAGCTATTAAATTTTCTTGATTATCCTCAATTTGACCATCTATATTCTTTGCTCCTTTTCCTTTTCGACGATTTTTATCTTTGGAACCGATGGGTCTGCCACACTTCATGTGTGCTTTAGATTCATTTATAGTAGATTGTCCTTCAGGGACATCAATTTTAACAGGAGCATTAGCAGCTGGGATATGTGACTTTGTCACTTTCTTAGGGTCAGTAAATGCTTCTGGCATTTGATTAGCTAAATTCTGTAAATGAATTATCTTTTGAACTTCCAGTTCACATTGATTTGTACGAGGATCAAAATGAGCCAATGATAATTCATTCCAGCTAATTTCCTTACCCAGCTGCTTATTCTCTCCCCCTAATGTTGGGAAAAGTGATTCATCAAAATGACAATCAGCAAATCGTGCCGTAAATAAGTTTCCCGTAGATGGTTCTAAATATTTTATGATTGAAGGAGATTCATATCCAACATATATTCCCATCCTTCTTTGAGGACCCATTTTAGTGTGTTGTGGTGGTGCTACTGGCACTATACCGCACACCCAAAAGTCCTTATATGGGAAATATTAGGTTCCTGACCAAAAACCATTTGTAAAGGGGAAATCTTTAAATAACTTGTTGGCCTGATGCGAATTAACATTGATGCATGCAAAATGGCATGGCCCCAAGCAGAAATTGGGAGATTAGATTTCATAAGTAAAGGTCTTGCAATTAGTTGCAACCTTTTAATCAATGATTCTGCAAGTCCATTCTGTGTATGAACATGAGCTACAGGATGTTCAATATCAATTCCAAGGGACATACAATATTCATTAAAAGCTTTTGAAGTAAATTCACCAGCATTATCAAGACGTATTTTCTTGATAGGATAATCAGGGTAATGTGCTCTTAATCTAATCAATTGAGCAAGTAATCTCGCAAACGCCAGGTTACGAGAAGATAATAAACACACATGTGACCATTTAGTTGATGCATCAATTAAAACCATATAGTACCTAAATGGTCCACATGGTGGGTGTATTGGCCCACAAATATCTCCATGTATCCGTTCTAGAAATGTGAGAGACTCACTCTCTACTTTGCTTGGTGAGGGGCGAATAATTAATTTTCCCTTGGAACATGCAGCACATGAGAAATCATGGGATTGTGGTATTTGTTTACACTTCAGGGTATGTCCACATGAATTCTCAATTATTTGTCGAATCATAATTGAACCGGGATGGCCTAACCGGTCGTGCCAAACATTAAATTCATTAGTAAACTTCTGGTTTACATTAGTAGACTTCTGGTCTATATTAGTGAACTTCTGGTTCTCAATAACATGTGTTTTAATTGTATTTATAAATGTATAATATAAGCCAGAAGAAAAAGAAGGACACTTTTCTAATATGCATTTTCTACCAGAAACTATTTTTGTAACAACAAGATATTCTTTATTATTTTTAGTTGTTGTTTCTATATGATATCCATTTCTGCGGATATCTTTGAAACTTAACAAGTTTCTTCCAGACTTGATAGAATAAATTGCATTATCAATACATAATTTTGTTCCTTCCGGTAACAAAATATTAGCTCTTCCGGAGCCTTCGATCAAATTTATACTACCAGATATAGTCTGAACATAAGCTTTTTGCATCACCAAGGAAGAAAAATATTTATCATTTCTGAGTATGGTGTTGGTTGTTGCGCTATCAATGAGACATAAATCTTCAGGATTGATGCCAGTATGATTCATTCTTCATTAAAGAAAACATAAAAACATAATTAAGATAAATATATTTGATAAAAGTTCAAATAGATAAAGATCAGCAACATCCAAATAAGTAATATCCATATTTTATACTCATAATTCTTAGCCTGATCTACATTATTTACTTCAATTGTTGATCATTTACCATTATTTTTATTGATTCTTGGTAAATATCAACTAGGTTTCTTGGTATATAACATGTATGAGACTAATGACCCTTACCACCACAACAATAACATGGATTTACAACATTTTTATTTTGCCCACTATTTTCGCTTTTATGATTCTTATCAACCTTTTCCCTACTTCTGGTAGGAATTTGAACCACCATGATTTCGACCATTGTCATGTTTACGGCTATAGCCACGTCCACGGCCATAAATAAATTCATTTATTACTACATTCGCTTCTGGGAATGGAGTTAAGCCTATTGGACGGGATTCATGCTTTTTTTTTAATAAAAGCTCATTATTTTGTTCAGCCACAAGGATGCAAGAAATTAATTTAACATATTTCTTAAACCTTTTTTTTTTTCACAATATTGCTACTGCAGGAGCAAATTGGATGTATCCATTTATACAAGCTTTTGGAAGGATGACCATCTTCTGGTGATCATACATTTATTTTAAATTGTTCCAAAGAACAAGTGGGTCTTTCATGGCCAAATATTGAATTTTGAGGCCTTTATGCAAATGGTGGTGTAGAAAAATTATGGATCAGGCATTTAAGATAAATAGTTCCTTTTTGGTAATAACAAGAGTCATAAATTTATATATTACAAAATTTAACTTAATTCAGAATAATATAATAAAAGGGGGCATTCATAAAATATAAAATATAAAAATGCAATATAGTAACAGGAAATTCATAAAGACAATAAATAATTCATAAAGTAAGATATTGCAACAAAAATTAAATTATGGCTTCGGGCCATTTAGTTCTTATGGCTTCAGGCCAAATAGTCTCATGGCTTTAGACTAATTCGTATTATGGCTTCAAGCCAATTAATCTTATGATGAGAAATTAAATATATATAGCATCTGACTTTTTATCTTCAGGATAAATAAAAGTTATACATAGCTTCTGGCTGTGATATATATGGCTTCTAGTCATATAATAAGGAATCATATAGATATGGCTTCTGGCCATATAATAGGAGATCATAGGGATATAGATTTTGGCCATATAATAAAAATTCAAATAATATGACTTCTGGTCATATAATTTCAGAAATTGGATGTGGATGGCTTCTGGCCATAGTAATAATAATAATATAAATAAACTTGTAAATGATATATATAAGATATAATAA
Organism: Albizia julibrissin; assembly: GCA_037074505.1. NCBI lineage: Eukaryota > Viridiplantae > Streptophyta > Magnoliopsida > Fabales > Fabaceae > Albizia > Albizia julibrissin. The sequence goes on along the minus strand of CM073488.1, from coordinate 34,405,500 downwards.
CAATAGTGATCTCCAATCCTAGCCATGGAACCCGATGTTCATAATAATCGGTAAAGATATATTTCTTAATTCCATATAATGGCTCAGATTATCCCAGATCTATGAAATAAAGATATTATAAAAATAAAGTATAAATTATCAAAGAAACTATAAGAATATCATACCTTTAGCAGAGCTTCGTGCTGATAACGTGTTATAAAAATATGGATAATCAGAGAGAATAAGAGAAATCAGAGAGAGAAATCAGAGGGAAATTCTCATTCAGTTGTGTGTACAAAATTCTCAGCCCAAGGCTCCTATTTATAGGCAAAAAACGTGTATGAATAGTGAAATACGCGTATGAACAGTAACTGCTACAGTATGCTACAGTTCTGCTACAGTAAAACGCGTATGAACAGTACCTATGCAGTAAAAATGCTACAGTGATGAATAGTACATTAATCACTGATGAATAGTGACATCTGATCTTATATGCGTAGCTGACTGGGAGAGTAAATTAGCTTAGATAAGGGTTAATGAACATCCATATAATCAATATTCATAACACCAACCAACTTGTGTGTTATTATTTTTTAGTGTGATTTGGGTCATTAAGGTTATGTTTGTGTTGAAGGGAAAAAGTTTTTGAAATTTTTTATCCTTAAAACCTCTCCCCCTAAATTAGAGAGATTTGAAAGAGAGATTAAAAAAATTTTGTGGTTAGATAAAATGCCCATTACATTTCATGATAACCTATAATTATCCTTAACCATTTATATATATATGATAAGTAAAATCATGTAATATAATTTTTGATATTTATTAGTATGATTATATTTATATTTATTCAATTTTTATAATTATTAAATTATAATTTTATATTTATAATATATTTTATTAAATATTATACATAATTTTAAAAAATTAAATAAAAAATAAAATTATCTAAATTAAAATATTTTTTCTCCATTCTTCTTTTAAATTAAATAGAAAAATATTAAAATCCCTCTTATCTCCCTCCCCATCACACTAAACAAGTTAATATAAAAATCGCCGCCCGGACTCCGTTGAAATCCCAACCCTCTCCTAAGTCCTAACCAAACAGACCTAAGTCTTAAGAGATTGGTGATGGCGGGGAGTGAGCTGAAGCTTCTGGGCAGATGGTCGAGCCCTTACTCGATGAGGGCGAAGATTGCTCTGAACATCAAATCTCTTGAATATGAATACTTGGAAGAGCACATGAACCCTAAGAGTGATCTTCTTCTTCAGTCCAACCCAGTCTACGCCCTAATCCCAGTTCTTATCCACCATGCTAAGCCCATATGCGAATCCCTAATCATAGTCCATTACATCGACGAGACTTGGTCCTCTGGTCCCTCAATTCTCCCCACCGATCCTTATGATCGCTCAATCGCTCGATTTTGGGCTGATTACATCGACCACAAGGTAAAATTTCTTTTCTCGAGAAAAAAAATTTGAGTGTTTTTTTCCCTATCCATTTCTGGGTTTCTGAATATAATATATAAGAGTTTTTCTGTAATTGTGACAGTGGTTTCCCTCAATGAAAATCATTATGACTGTGGAAGATGAGGAGGCAAGAAAGCCATACTATGAGACAATGGACGAAGTGGTTGGGAGGATGGAGGATGCGTTTGGGAAAATCAGCAAAGTAAAACCATTTTTTGGTGGAGACCAGATTGGATTCATTGACATTGCTTTTGGAAGCAACCTGGGTTGGCTCAGTGTTATGGAAACTTTATATGGAAGAAAGTTTCTTGTTGAGGAAAAAGCTCCCTCTCTGGTGAAATGGGCTGAGAGATTTGCTGCTCATCCTGCTGTGAATGGTCTCATACCTGAAACTGATAGACTCATTGAGCTTGCCAAGGTCCTTCAGATCAAATGGAGAGCTGCAACGGCCAAGAAGTAGAATTTAACTCGCGTGTTTTGCTTGCTGGTGGTGTAAAATATAATGTAAATGTTTTATATGTTGTTGTATGGCTAAATAAAATGATTATATATTGTTCTGGGTGTTTCTTTCAAGTTTGATTGAATTTTCTTCTCTTTTGGGCTGCCCTGTCCTGTCACTTGTAGCAGCAAATAAGTGATTTGGATTTTGATTAGATATATATATATATATATTTTTTTTTTTTGCCAAGAAGAAATGCATTCATCATGAATCCATAAGTACAAAGAACTTTGTACTAAGGGATAGAAATTTAAACACAGATAACGTAAAGTAAACAGAAGAATAATGAAATAGATCCGAGCAACAAAGTCAAAAGAGAATCTTCAAAGCATCCATCAATACCAACCTCTGCAACTGAACCAAGGGTCGCAACACCCAAGATAAAAGGCAAGACTTATTTGCTGAAGCATTACCAGCACCCAAGACAACTGATCTGCTTCTCTGAAAAACCACTTATAAGAAGGGTTTCTGACAAATATCTTTGAGATGGAACAGTTCTCAAGGAGAGAATCAAATCTTAGGCTAGATGATACCAAATATTGATTTACATTATGAATAAATACTTGTCCATCCAATTTAAAATATAAAATCCTGGACAACCAACTGAAAGCCAACTAATAGAATCTTAAATAAATAGACTAATATTTTTCCCAACAATCATACCATAGGCACAATAAGATATAATTTTTCTAATAGCAAACAGACTATTCTAATCCAACTATATTAGAATATTGAACCTCCCATAGCTTCCATATAAACCAAGCCATCGAAACTTTCCTCCGCTCAAATACACAAATAGCATGACTGAACAGATTTAATCCAGCTTCAATCAGAACCAAATTAGCATCTTTTGATTTCAATCCTAAAACACCATAACCAGATAGGCTAAAACGATTGGAAAATCCAATAACCTCAGAAACCATATTGCACAATGGTGTCTTCATAAGCTTCTGAACCAAACACCCTGTCTCCTCCCTCGTCAGAATCGCACCCCGTGTAGGGACCCAATGGAGATCAGCCTCATCCTTCCAATCAGATTGCCACAAGGCCTTTGTTTGTAGAAATCCTACCCCAGCCACATCCTTTCACGATTGCGACTCCCCAATGACTTCCTCCCCCCGCCGGTATTCCCCTTCCCTAGCAATGGCTTCATTTCGACTAAGCTTTCCTCATCTTTTAGGGCCCGAGACATTTTTCCCTTTGAACTCCCAAGATCCTTTGTAGTCGATTGAGCCCAAAGCCGACCCCTCGGTGTCACTGTCGAAGACCCCCACCCATGCCTCGAACCCTACCAATGACCCAGGAGGCACCCAACGGAGATCACCATCTGAGGTCGTCGCCCAGATCTGAGAGCTCCAAGCCTTGGCGTGTCGATCCTTGCCCTCTCCTTTCTCGCCTTCGCTGACTGTCGCCCTAGCATCAAGAGCAGAAGAAGGTAGCGAAAAAGGAAAAACGCTGGAAAGCTCCACCGAACATGGAGAGACAACCACCCACCACGCCGGAAAAATCATCTTGACGGAGCAAGAATAACCCTACCGCAGTGAAGAAAACCCCATTTTGGGGAGAGAAAAACCCCAGTGTGGGGAACTCCAAATTGTGGATTTTGATTAGATCATTCCAGAGTCAAACGGTTCTCTTGCTGCTGCCATGTGAAGAAATTAATAGCATATTTATTATATGTATTTTTCAAATCACTTCTCCATTTCTTAAAATTTAAAATCTGAGTAATTCTTTATTTTTTTTTCAAAGTTCATTTTCTGATATTTGAGGGCATTGTAAATTAGGCTATCTGCAAATTTTGCAAGTGCTTGCTTGGGGCTGGAAAATATGAAACTTGCAAGACATCCTCTCGGCAGAAGATATCATGCAAACTGATTAACTCTGAATTGACCCCGAACCGGTAAGGTGCAAGTGAAATTTAATCCTGTGCTTGTTTTTTCTTCCAATGGTCATCCTTTTCTTGTCATTATTATCCTATACTTTTAATTTCATCTGTTGATATCTCAGTTGAAAGCTTCAAATGCCTTTTTTTTTTTTACAGGCAAAAAGGGATTTTTGACCGTCATTTCTATTTTTTTTTTTGGTGAGAGGTAATTTCTATTTACTGAAATTCATTTAAATCATTAAAGTTAGACACAAAGTATATAGACAAAACATCAAATCAAATCCGGACAATGAGTGGCAGAGACCATAGTAGAGAGTCAGACAATTCTTATCACAACACTAATCCCGGCCCGCCCTTGTTAGGTTCTTTTCAGGCGGCCTAGTGAATTGTAGGTTAGTGTATCGTACTCTAGTTTTCCTACATAACCACCTCATGCTTCTTGTATTATCTTCACAATTGATTCTGATCACATCTAGTGTTTTTCTCCCTCACTGTTTATTATCCTTGTTCCTTCATGGCAAACACTAGCCTCAAGCTTCTGGGTGCCTGGTTCAGTCCATTTGTTTTGAGGGTCAAGATTGCCCTCAACATCAAATCTCTGGAATATGAAAACATTGAAGAGACCTTGTACCCAAAAAGCCAGCTTCTTGTGCAGTCAAATCCTGTACACAAGAAAATCCCGGTCCTCCTTCACGGAGAAAAACCCATATGTGAATCTAGAATCATCATTGAATACATAGACGAGGTTTGGAACTTTGGTCCCTCCATCCTACCTTCAGATGCTTACGATCGAGCCATGGCTCGTTTCTGGGCCGCCTATATCGATGACAAGGTATTAAACTAATAATTTCTGTTTTGACTTCTTACGTTATTCTCTTTGGTTAATACTAACGAGTTTCACTGGGGGCTTATAGTGTTATTTGGCCATGAGAAAGTCTGTTCGTGTTGAAGATGAAGAAGCGAGGAAGCCATACTTGGAGGAAATAGAAGATTCACTTGTGACAATAGAAGGTGAGTTGCAGAAATGTTGCAGAGAAGGGAAGGGATATTTTGGAGGAGAAGAGATTGGGTTGGTTGATATTACTTTTGGGAGCTTGCTGGGTTTTATGGGTATGATAGAAACTATGAATGGAAGAAAGATGATTGTTGAAGAGAAGCATCCCTGTTTGGTGAAATGGGCAGACAGATTCGCTTCTGATCCTAACGTGAAGGGATTGATCCCTGAACCTGAGAAACTCATATCCTTAATTTGGTTGGGGAAAGAATTGGAGAAAAAAGAGTAGAAGAAAAATCTCCCCAAAATAACAAAAGGATAGCCCTCGTATTAGCTTCTCTTATCTATCCTTGCCTATTTCACAGGCTGTTCAGATGAAACAATGGAAAGCAGCTGCAACTGCAAAGAAATGGAACTCTGTTCTCAATGATCAGGCTTTCTGCAGTGAGATTATGAACTGTGTTTTGGTCTTCACATTTATGTTCTTTTCTTTTAGATTTTTGGGATGTAAAAATAATAGGGAAAATTATAATAAGTTTTCAAATAAATTATGAAGAAATGATCTTAAGGGTTGTTAATGATAATTTTTATGTTGTTAATAGAGGATTGTTATTAATAACCTATTAAGGTTTTTTATTTATTTATTTAGAATCTTATAGTAATTTTTTTAAAATAATAAGCAGTGTATTTCTTGGTTAGCGAGATAAGAACACTGCTGTCAAATAGTCAAGGATTCAAAGCCGCCCGCCCAACTTGTCTTTCTCTTCAAACCAGACCTTTTTTTCCTTAAAAAAGATAGAGAGAGATTGAGAGCAGTGATCGATTATTTATGGTTAACTGATATTTTATAGAGGTTGGTAATAACTAATAACATGAATTATGGATAGTGGATTGAAGTTTAATGGATGAGAATGTGAAATGATTTTTGGGGGGGGGGGGGGACACATGATTTTTACATTTGTCCATCTGTATCTGCAGACGGAACAAGGCATATCTGCCATGGAGCATAATCTGTTGTGTTTTATCTGGTTTGGTTGCACATGAGCTTATTTTTAAAATCTTTTAGTATATTTGATTCAGCGATTAAAATGTTTATAAGTGTTTAGGTATGTAAATTGAGATAATATTTTTTTTTTATATTTATCTCGTATATTATAAATCACGATTGAAAATTTGCTTTTAAAAATTTTAATCATTGTTTCAAAAGAATATTTTATGATTCGGCCCTCTATTTTATCATTTTTTTTATAAAGTATTTTTTAAAAATTAATTCAACCAAACTCTAATACTTGATTTTTTTTTTCTAAGGTCATTTTCTAATATTTGAGGGCATTGTAAATAATGCTAGTTGTAATTTTTGCAAGACCTTGAGGCTGATAAATATTAAACTCGCAAGATCTCCCCTTCCATAGCAGTCCCTGAGAAGGTTGATAGAACATGCAAGTGTGTGTTAATTTATTTTAAAGGTTAAAATATACTTTTGATTCTTTATATATATATATATATGTGTGTGTGTGTGTGAAGGTTCGTTTTAGTATATTCAGTTTATAAAGTGTGTTTTTAGTCTTTAAAATTTAATATTATTAATGTTACTAACAGAAAATATTAACTTAATAAAGTTAGCTAATGACTATATAATACTAATGAAGCGAGTTGGTCACTTGCAACACAACATCTCATTTAATGTAAATCCTATATGGTATTTACTTAATTGACATTATTTTATTTTTTCAATAAGAATATAATTTAAATAAATTATTTTAATCAATTTCTTCATTACTTTCTCACTTCTTTCTTCATCGTCAAACCCGAAATTCTTCATCTCAATAAGAAATATATTCCATAACTTGGCTATTACGAAATTTTAAGTAAAGTTCAATTGAATGCCTCGATCATTGTCATTCCCTTGCATGAACAGCATCAAAAATATATTAGAGACATTCATATGCATATTCCAGGAGATATTAGTGTTAAAACTTAAAAGTGAATGAATCAGAGTGATAATGCCAACATGATGATCAGATGCATTGCGATTCCAAACACTCAAATATATCCTCATTGAAACAATGTACTTAGAACTGTACCACATATGTTGTCTCCGTCAAATGCTTAGAACCTGCACTTACACCTGTATGTTGAAATTAACATGGCACTATGTCAAAGACCTGGAGTCCAAAGACAAAATTAACTACTCATTGAACATATGAATCATGGAATCATATATCACCAAGCAATTGAAATTGAACATGAAGAAGATAACTGTCACACTACAAGCCTGGGTTTGACGATGAAGAAAGAAGAGAGAAGGTAAGAAGAAATTGATTAAAATAATTTATTTAAAAAATAAATTAATGTAAATTAAGTGAATGTCATGTAGGATTAAAATCAAATGATGTGTTATGTTGCACATAGCCAGCTTGCTATGTCAGCATTACACAATCACTGCTTAATTTTGTCTAGTTAGCATTTTTCGTTAGTAATATTAACGATGTTAACATTTAAATACTAAAAATACACTTTATAAATTTAATAGGTTAAGATGAACCCTCAAATAAAACATAAAGAACTACAAATATACTTTAGCTATTTTAAATGATTTTGTATTATATAAAATAGAGAGTGAGCCCCATAGTAAGATTATTGTCATATGCACTAACAATCCTTTTTATGTTATACAAAATAAATATGGGTTTCAGTCGTTAATATAAGATATATTTAGAGAGTTGATCTTATTTTTAAATATAAGACATAATTTTTATATTTGTCAATATTTTTCTAATTTACCCCTATTGATACTCACTCAATAATAATCAAAGAGGAGAAATAATGAAAGAATTAAAGAAGATAATTATAATGTTTTAGAATATATATGTTAAATTGACTAACTTCATTAATATAATCAAATTAAGTAAATATGTCTTATATTAAGCAACCAAGGCGTATCATAGGAGTAGTATGTAAAAAAAATTTTATTGTAAAAGTGATTATTTCAAGTAAGTAGTCAGACAATGCACCTAAAGCATATGGAAGATTATATTTAGGTTATAAATAAAAGGTAAAATAAAAAAAAATGGTTCCCTAAAATCTCAAAATAAAAAGATGGTCGCATTGACAACTTCAGAAACGGATCATTTACAAGTTCAGGGGCTCTATTGACAAGTTTTTGAGATCATTTTTTTATTTTGAGATTTTAAAGGACTATAATTTATTTTTTTTCTTATTTAAGATATGACTAAAATTTTCCCTAAAATATAACATATAACGATGTCGTTGTTTTTTTCTTCACATGCTTTTCTTAACATTATTATCCTATACGTCTTTTAATTTCATTTTTTAATATCTCAGTTTAAAAACTTCAAATGAATTGTTTCCAGAAAAAGGGTATTTTTTTACCGTAATTTATATTTTCTAATCTTACCTAAAATATTAAAATTAAATACAACAAATCCTAATTTATTATTTTTCTTCTAAAGTAAAAATATAAAAAATATATTATTTTTCATTTTATAAAAAAATACGAAATTTTTAATAAAAAATTACTAAAATTCATTCAAGACTTCAAGTCATCAAAATTAAACACTGAATGTAGACAATAAAGTATCCAAATCAAATCCGGAGACGAAATAGCCCAACTGAATTTGACGTCAACAGTATAGTTATCGTCCTTATTTGGTTTTGTCCGGTTGCTATAGTATGTTTGGATAGCCTCTATAAGTACTTTTTAATTGTGATTTATGAAATACGAGGTAGTTTTTACGGTTTATGAAGTATTTTTACGATCTATGAATAAACATGTGGAAGAGATTTATCTCATGAATCGACTTATAGATAAACCCGATCTAACCAAACAAGCCTTATAAATCATAAATCGGTGCCGTCAACTAAGAAATTTGATGGTTCACGTTTTCCCTCGTTTTCACAACACAAACATCTCATCTCACACACACACACACAGACTCCCACTTTAATTGGCTTCATAACTATTCCTCACATCCTCTGTGTTTTTCTTAGTTCTTGTTCCTCTCCATGGCAAGCTCTAATCACCTGAAGCTTCTGGGTGGCTGGTTCAGTCCGTTTGCGTTGAGGGTTAAGATTGCTCTCAGCATCAAATCTCTGGTATACGAGGACATTGAAGAGACCTTAAACCCAAAAAGTCAGCTTCTTTTGCAGTCAAATCCTGTGTACACGAAAATCCCAGTCCTCCTTCACGGAGACAAACCCATCTGTGAATCTAGAATCATCCTCGAATACATAGACGAGGTTTGGAACTCTGGTCCCTCCTTCCTACCTTCAGATGCTTACCATCGAGCCATGGCTCGTTTCTGGGCTGCCTACATAGATGATAAGGTACTAAGCTGTTAATTCCTCTTCAAATTTTATCTTACTGTCTCTTTATCCTCTCTAGTTAATAATACTCCCTCTTTCTCACATATTTATATTTATTTAATTTTATTAAATTAAAAAAATTAGTTAATCCGATATGTAAAAAATATTGAAATTATCTTACTTAATTCCCTTACTCATTCCTTTTCTAAATCAATATGATTAAAGTAGAAAAATAATGTCTTATATTTCATGGTCCCTTTATTGATAGTTTTCATATTTGACACACACATATACACACAGCTTTTTGTGGCAATGAGAAGTGCTCTTAGCGAAGAAGATGAAGAAGCGAGGAAGGCATACTTGGAGGAAATAGAAGATTCGCTTGTGACAATGGAGGGTGAGTTGCAGAAATGTTGCAGAGAAGGGAAGGGATATTTTGGAGGAGAAGAGATTGGGTTGGTTGATATTGCTTTTGGTAGCTTACTGTGTTGGGTGAGTGCGTTAGAGACTATGAATGGAAGAAAGATGATTGTTGAAGAAAAGCATTCTTGTTTGGTGAAATGGGCAGAGAGATTTGAGTCTGATCCTAATGTGAAGGGGTTGATACCTGAGACTGAGAAACTCATTGAGTTTGCAAAAGCTCTTCAGATGAAGTGGAAAGCTGCTGCTTCTGCAAAGTAATCCAACTTGATTACAATGAATTATGTAGCTTTCTGCAGTGAGATGATGAACTGCATTATTGGTCTGTGCTTTGATTTTCTTTTAATATCAAGCTTTTGGGACGTAATAATGATAAACAGTTTCTTTTCTTGGTTGCTGTGATATATGGACACTTTACCAAATAATCAATGCCCCCTAACTTGACTTTGTTGTTCAGAACCAGACATTTTACTACTACTTTTTTAAATATAAAAGTGATCTATATTATTCATAGTTTATGATTTAACTTTATGATTCATATTACTATCAACATCAACACAAAATTCATAATTGCCATCAGCTCTGCTTGTAGTTCGACAACTACAGTAAGGGCAAGAGACATCCTTCATATTATTGGCACATATAAGTTGCACCACAGATCACAAATGGGTTTCGGAAATCTTAGTTCAACTTTGTAGTATCTATCAGTCATATTCTTTTCTGTACCAGCTAGCACTTGTTTCTGTGTCTTAGCTTGGTTTTCAATGGTTGAATTGGTTTCAAGTAGCCTCCTGGCAAAATTAGCAACTGTGGCAATGTTTTTAGCCATGAAGCAGATCAGACACTCATTGCATTCTGTAGGGCAAGCCTTAAATGAGGTGTTTGAAGCAGTTATTAGATTGATGAAGTCCGCCATTGAATATATGAAAGATGAATTAAAGGTATATAATGTTGGTGCAAGTCCAAATGAATTGGCTTAAGTTATTTTTATAGGAAGACAAACATAATATATACACAAACATATATAATATTAATTCAAAATTCAACATGTATCAAACCATTCCATCAGTGGAAAAAAAGAAAAAAAAATGTTACAAACCTGAAGCTTCTGAAACTAAAAAAGCACAAACTCAGACAAAAAATGAAAAAAATGATGAGAAAAGAAACAAGAAGGATAAAAAAAAATAGTAATAGGAAGGACATTAGAATGATTAAATCCGACATCAAATAGTTGAAAGATAAATTAAAAGCATATAATGCTATATCAAGTCTTAACAAATTGGTTTAAGTTATTTTAATAGAAAAACAAACTAAATATCATCATGATAACAACTGCTTGTAATAATTATAGATCAATTATTAGCTCCTTCACTTAAACAATAAATATAGATCAATTAATTTCATATGAATAACAACTGCTTGCAAGGCAGCTGTAACTTCCATAGCAGATCATTTGTTTTAACGAAGAATTCAAATCCTTTCTTAACAGAGTACATATCATCAGAATTTTGATTCCCAAATCAAATTTAATAATTATATATTACCAACATCTGTCCGTAATGTACCAAAACCACGAGGCCTTATAAGGCTTTTTTAGTTTCACTGTGTTGCCAAGAAGAGAATGATCAAGCTCTGCTGTCATAACAATTCTCCAAATTTGTTTAGTTGGCAAAAGCTTGATTTACTTGATGATGAGTGGGCCTAATTCCTAAGCCTCCCTTTTTCTTAAGTGAAGCAAAGAGCCTATCCTTCTTAGGCCAATGAATCCTACTTTTCATATCATCATATCTATCCAATGAGAAATTGGCTAATTTGGCATCATTAACTTGTCAAAGCTTCGAGAGATGTAATTTCTATTTTCTAATCTTATTTATTTAAACTATTCAAATTTAAAATTATTATATTTCTAATTTTAATCCACTTAAGACATACATAATTGATATAAATAAAATTCAATAAAAATTTTACTAAAATTCATTCAAATCACCAAAAGTATACAGATTAAAATATTCAAATCAAATCCAATTAGTGAGTGGTTGAGGCTATACTAGGGAGTCATACAGATGATTATCATTTCCACATGGGCGGCTCATTAGTGAATTCTAGAGGTTGGTGTTCATACTTCATAGTTTTCCTATATAAACACCTCATGCTTCATTGTGTTGGCTTCACAATCATTTCTGGTCACTCATGGCAAACACTAACCTCAAGCTTTTGGGTGGCAGGTTCAGTCCCTTTGTTTTAAGGGTTAAGATAGCCCTCAACATCAAATCTCTGGAATATGAGTACGTTGAAGAGACCATGAACCCAAAAAGCCAGCTTCTTCTGCAGTCAAATCCTGTGCACAAGAAAATCCCAGTCCTCCTTCATGGAGACAAACCCATCTGTGAATCTAGAATCATCCTCGAATATATCGATGAGGTTTGGAACTCTGGTCCCTCCATTCTACCAGCAGATGCTTACGATCGAGCCATGGCTCGTTTCTGGGCTGCCTACATCGATGAAAAGGTACTAAACTACTACTGTGATCTTTAATATAAAACAGGTAGAATTTTTTAAAGAGATTAAGAAAAGTTAACAAGTTACTCCATGGTATCATATTACTGTGTATTATTAGATTATATATTAGTTTATAAATTAGATAAATTAGTTTGAACAAAAACAATGATAAAAAATATTTTAAGTAACTTATTTAACTTTTTTAATTTTTTTTTTAAAAAAATTAGGTCCTATATTTAAGACAAGAGGTAGTATTAATTTCTCTCCAGTAACTTCATCTTATGGGTTAACACTAATAATGTGTTTCACTGGGGCTATACAGTGTTTTGTGGCCTTGAGAAAAGCTGTTCTTGATGAAGATGAAGAAGCAAGGAAGCCATACTTGGAGGAAGTGGAAGATTCGCTTGTGACATTGGAAGGTGAGTTGGGGAAATGTTGCAGAGAAGGGAAGGGATTTTTTGGAGGAGAAGAGATTGGTTTGGTTGATATTACTTTTGGAAGCTTACTGTGTTGGCTGAGTGTGATTGAAACTATGAATGGAAGAAAAATGATTGTTAGAGAGAAGCATCCTTATTTGGTGAAATGGGCTGAGAGATTTGAGTCTGATCCTAACGTGAAGGGGTTGATACCTGAGACGGAGAAACTCATTGAGTATGTAAAGGCTCTTCTGATGAAATTGAAAGCTGCTGCTAGTGCAAAGTAATGGAACTTGTTTACAATTGATGATGATGCATTCTCTTTGGATGAATTGCATTTGGTTTTTGCGTCGATTTATTTTCTTTTGAGCTTTTGGGATGTGGTAATAATTAAGCAGTTTCTTGTCTTAGTTAATGTGATATGGATACTCTGTCAAATAGTCACGGCCTCCCAACTTGACTTTTGTTCAAAGTGGATTTATAAAAATTAGCATGAGATGATGGGCACCAAATAGTAACATTTAATAGATGTTTGGAATAGCGGTTGAAACTTCCAATCGTGTTTTTCAATTGTGATTTACGGTATATGAGGTAGCTTTTACAGTATATGAGATAAATATGTGGAGGGGTTTTATCTCGATTTAAGTGAATCGAGCTTATACATAAGCATAAGCCCAACTAAACATCCTTTAAATTGATAAAGTCCGTCATTGAATGTATGAAAGATGAATTAAAAGTATATAATGTTGGTGCAAATCCTAATGAATTGGCTTAAGTTATTTTTATAAAAAGACAAACCTAATATATCCACACACATATATAATATTAATTCAAAATCAGTGGAATGCAAGAAGAAAAGAAAAAAAATTGCAGACCTAAAACTTTTGAAACTAAAAAAGAAGTACAAACTCAGGCAAAAAATGAAAAAATGAAGAGAAAAGAAATAAGAAAGATAAAAAAAATATTAGTAGTAAGGACATTAGAATGATTAAATCCGATATCAAATAATTGAAAGATGAATTAAAAGCATATAATGCTATAACAAGTCTTAATAAATTAGTTTAAGTTATTTTAATAGAAAAACAAACTAAATATCATCATAATAACAAGTGCTTGTAATAATTATAGATCAATTATTAGCTTCTTCACTTAAACAATAAATATAGATCAATTAATCTTATATAAATAACAACTGCTTGCAAGGCAATTGTAACTAGAGCTGGTAAAACGGGCCAACCCGCGGGTTGCGGGTTGGCCCGCACCAACCCGCGGGCTACACGGTGCGGGCCCATGCAGCCCGCACTTTTGCGGGCTGGCAAAATGCCAACCCTAACCTGCAGGGTGTGGGTTGCGGGCCAGCCCGCGGGTCTGTAATTTTTTTTCAATTTTTTTTAAAATTTATTTTAGAAGATCGAAAATATAAGATACATATATATGAGTTATTAAATTTACTTTTTTACCATCAATCATTTTTCTTATAAAATTTTAAAAATATAATCCATAATTCAAAAAATAAAGTTATCAAATCTGTTAAAGTTTATACAAAAAAAATCAAATTATCCTCAAATAACCAAGATATAATAATTTTATTTAAAGAAGAAGGAAAAATGCTAAGATTTTTTCTATTTGGATTGAGAGGTACTAAGATCGGAGTAGACAATTTATAGGTTTTATGAGATTATTATATATAAATTTTTCTTTTTTTTTTACGGGCTGGCCCGCATCAACCCGCGGGTTATGCAGTGCGGGCCTGTGCGGCCCGCATTTTTGCGGGTTGGGATTTTCCCAACCCTAACCCTGTCCTAACCCGCGGGCCGCGGGTTGGACCGGTATTACCGGGTCTAGCTGTAACTTCCATAGCAGATCATTTGTTTTAACGAAGAATCCAAATCCTTTCTTAACAGAGTACATATCATCAGAATTTTGATTCCCAAATCAAATTGAATAATTATATATTACCAACATCTGTCCGTACTGTACCAAAACCACGAGGCCTTATAAAGCTTTTTTTAGTTTCACTGTGTTGCCCAGAAGAGAATGATCAAGCTCTGCTGTCATAACAATTCTCCAAATTTGTTTAGTTGGCAAAAGCTTGATTTACTTGATGATGAGTGGGCCTAATTCCTAAGCCTCCCTTTTTTTTTTAAGTGAAGCAAAGAGCCTATCCTTCTGAGGTCAATGAATCCTACTTTTCGTATCATCATATCTATCCAAAAAGAAATTGACTAATTTGGCATCATGAACTTGTCACAGCTTCGAGAGGAGATGTAATTTCTATTTTCTAATCTTATTTATTTAAACTATTCAAATTTAATTTAAAAAAATTAAATTCATTATATTTCTAATTTTAATCCACTTAAGACATACATAATTGATATTAATAAAATTCAATAAAATGTTTACTAAAATTCATTCAAATCACCAAAATTAAAGACTAAGTATACGGATTAAAATATTCAAATCAAATCCAATTAGTGAATTCTAGAGGTTGGTTATCATTTCCACATTGGCGGCTCATTACTGAATTCCAGAGGTTGGTGTTCACACTACATAGCTTTGCCATATAAACACCTCATGCTTCCTTGTGTTGGCTTCACAATCATTTCTGGTCACTCATGGCAAACACTAACCTCAAGCTTTTGGGTGGCTGGTTCAGTCCCTTTGTTTTAAGGGTTAAGATAGCCCTCAACATCAAATCTCTGCAATACGAGGACATTGAAGAGACCTTGAACCCAAAAAGTCAGCTTCTTCTGCAGTCAAATCCTGTGCACAAGAAAATCCCAGTCCTCCTTCATGGAGACAAACCCATCTGTGAATCTAGAATCATCCTCGAATATATAGACGAGGTTTGGAACTCTGGTCCCTCCATTCTACCAGCAGATGCTTACGATCGAGCCATGGCTCGTTTCTGGGCTGCCTACATCGATGAAAAGGTACTAAACTACTCGTGTGATCTTTAATATAAGACCAAAATAATAGTTTTAAGAGATTAAGGAAGTTTAATAAGTTACTCCATCATACTATCATTAGATTATATACCAGCTACACAAATTAGTTTAGAGAAAAACCGTAAATATTTTAAGGTAACTTATTTAACTTTTTTAATTTTTTTTAAGAAGTTAGATCCTATATTTAGTAATTTCTCCGACTTTATCTTATGGGTTAACACTAATAATGAGTGTTACTGTGGCTATACAGTGTTTTGTGGCCTTGAGAAAAGCTGTTCTTGATGAAGATGAAGAAGCAAGGAAGCCATACTTGGAGGAAGTGGAAGATTCGCTTGTGACATTGGAAGGTGAGTTGGGGAAATGTTGCAGAGAAGGGAAGGGATTTTTTGGAGGAGAAGAGATTGGATTGGTTGATATTACTTTTGGAAGCTTACTGTGTTGGCTGAGTGTGATTGAAACTATGAATGGAAGAAAAATGATTGTTAGAGAGAAGCATCCTTATTTGG
Organism: Albizia julibrissin; assembly: GCA_037074505.1. Lineage (NCBI taxonomy): Eukaryota > Viridiplantae > Streptophyta > Magnoliopsida > Fabales > Fabaceae > Albizia > Albizia julibrissin. The sequence continues at coordinate 34,389,561 of CM073488.1, read as the reverse complement.
TGAAATGGGCTGAGAGATTTGAGTCTGATCCTAACGTGAAGGGGTTGATACCTGAGACGGAGAAACTCATTGAGTATGTAAAGGCTCTTCGGATGAAATTGAAAGCTGCTGCTAGTGCAAAGTAATGGAACTTGTTTACAATTAATGATGATGCATTCTCTTTGGATGGATTGCATTTGGTTTTTGCGTCGATGTATTTTCTTTTGAGCTTTTGCCTTTTGGGATGTGATAATAATAAAGCAGTTTCTTGTCTTAGTTAATGTGATATGGACACTGTCTAATAGTCACGGCCTCCCAACTTAACTGTTGTTCAAAGTGGACATTTTTACTTATGAAAATTAGCGTGAGATGATGGGCATTAAAATGTCTTAGAATACATAGTAACATGTAAGTTAGTACTCCGTGATAAATTTCGAGAAGTAACAATATCTTGATGTTGCTCATTTCTTTGAAGCCATTTAATCATTACATTCTGTATTTAAAATTTGTGAGTGATTTTTAAAAAAGTTAAACTCAGTCTCTATATTCTTTTAATGAGAGGGTTAGTTTTTGTTGTTCTACTTCTCTCTCTCTCTCTACCTTTAGCCATCCAAAAGTGGCTTCTATGTATGATATGAATCGGAGGTTAATGGTGTTAACTTCACTTAGATGATAATGGTTTCTATATGATACTTTTAACCACCCAAAACGTTGGTTTCTATATATGAATCTTCCTGCCACGATGGTGTAATCCTACTGCAACGACGGCGTAATCATTGACCAACAACGGCAACAAAGAAGGCTCGTCTGGTATTTAAAGGCAATAGTAAGGGTAGGGATTGCAATTGCTTTGGCGGCGGCGAAATCTGAGACTCCAAGTGATGACATCTTCAACCTCTACCCCTCTGAAGAGCGATGCCTAATCATCAAACACGGTCTCCCTCTTCCTTTCCGGCCTCTCTCTCCCTCTCCTGCACACTCGATCGGCCTTCAAGATTCTTTTGAGGCAATGATAAGATTTGGGAATAACTTTCAAGTTTATGTCTTTCTTTTGTGTTTTCACTTGGTGGGTTTAGTTTTTGTGATGAAGTTCAAGCTGACCCAGACTCCTCTCCCGCTTATTGTCTAGACTACTGACGACAAGCCACGATCTCCTTTTGTGTGGGTATGGATCTCCAGAATATTACCTAGTTTCTAGTTTTTGGTCTCATCAAATAGGTGAACTTTTATTTGAATTGAGTTACTTTTCATCTTGAATCCATGTTCTAATCTAATTTTTATGTTATGGTTAGATCTGTATTTTCTTTCTCTCCTTTACTAGTTTGACTGAAAATGAAAGTAACAATTTTGTGATTTCTAAAAGCTTATCGATCATTTATCTATTGGATGTCAACAATGATGGTTTCTTCTTAATCTTCCTAAGTTGTGCTCTTTTGAGAGATTGAAAGTCAGTGAGCCATATTTACCATGTCTGGATCAAAGGATCAGAGGGTTGGAGGGGTGTTTTTTAATTGGGGGCATTTTATTAATTTTAGAATAATAATGTGGGTTCCATCACAAAAAGTAACATAGGTAAAATTTAATAGTAATATGATTTTGGCCCCATTTTCAAAATTCTTAGTGACTGTTTTACCTTTTAAAAAAAATATTTAGTGTTGAACACTCTTTAAAGAAAATCAAGTGTATATTTTTGTACCTTAACCTAAGGAATTAAAACTAAAATTGGTTAAAAATTTTATCAACCAAAACTTATTTAAAATGGAGTGATATAAAATTTATAACTTACAAAAAAATAACTTGAAAGAAAGCAAAAAAAAAATTTAATTTTGACCAATAACATCAATTTTAAGTGGAGAATTGGATTTTCAAACTTAAAATCCAATTTCTAATATTTAAATTCTCCTCTACTTTCTTACTTTTAAATCTTATTTTATTAATTTAAAATTATCGGATAAAATTAATTCATCTAATTCACGAGTTAGTGCTTGTTTGTTATCACTTATTTGAATCGGGCTTATTATATAAGCCCGATTCACGTAAATCGAGATAAAACTCCTCCACATATTTATCTCGTAGACCGTGAAAGCACCTCGTAGACCGTAAAAGTTACTTCGTATTCCGTGAATTACAATTCATAAACACTTATGAAATTTTCAACCGCTATTCCAAACAAACTCTTAAATGCATGATAAATTAATGAATCTGGCTTTGGAAAAATAATAATAATAATAATAATGAATCTGGTAATCATTGATGGGAATTGTCTCTAGGTTGAAAAGCAGGAATTTAAATTAAGGGTTAATATAACTTTTGGTCCTTGAAGTTTGGTTCAATTTTGGTTTTGGTCCCTCAAGTTTGAAATCGGTGGTTTTGATCCCTGAAATTTGATCAAATTTTGGTTTTGGTCCCTCAAGTTTAAAATCAGTGGTTTTAGTCCCTGAAGTTTGGCCCGATTTTGGTTTTAGTCCCTCAAGTTTGGCCAATTTTGTTTTTGGTCCCTTAAGTTTAAAATAATATATCAAGTCCTTTTTAAATTTGAGGGACCAAAACCAAAATTGACCAAACTTCAAGGACCAAAACCACTGATTTCAAACTTGAGGGACCAAAACCAAAATTGGATCAAACTTCAGGGACCAAAACCACCGATTTCAAACTTGAAGGACCAAAATCAAAATTGGACCAAACTTTAGAAATCAAAAGTTATATTAACCCTTAAATTAAAGTGAAAGGGTTTTTCTCCCTTTCCTCAGTCAATCCTGCTGGAATCAGTAGGCCTCCTTTTTCTTGCTTGCGGTTGATTTTTTGAATTTGTTGTTTTAATGTTTTAAATTTATAAAATCATATCAATTTATTTTAAACCTTGTTTCTGTAAATTTAATTGTGTTTACTATTTTTTATGTTTTTTAAACTCAAAAAATTGTGTTTTCAGTAAAAAAAAAATTTATAAAATTATATTAACTCGATACCGACAATCTTATAAAAACATTGCTAAAAATGATCAACTGTTGATTCGTAGCCCACACAGCAACGAGTACATGAGGACGATGACTGACCCCAACATTTTCTTGCGATGATGCTTACAAGTATGGCGATAGCAGCTTGCTGATTAGACTTTCGTGCTAAAAACCCAGTGAGTAAAATCAATTCCTCATTTTCATATGTATATTGATGATGGAATTGATTATTGATATTTTCATAGAGGAGCTTCGTGCCTAGGAGTCGTACAATATTCAGACAATTGTTCTACCCTTCCTTTTCAGATTTTTACAATCCACAGAGAGATAGCAAATTTTAGAGTGCAAGAGGAGAGAGGAAAGATGGGAGAAGGAAGTGTGAATCTGGACAAATGGGGTTACCAAGTGAGAACTTCATCGCAGGCCTGCATTTCATCTATCAACGCCTTCTACGACCAGGTCTGCCTTCTAATTTCTCTCTTGTTCGCTGTTTTCTTCTACTCTCTGTTCGGAACTTCAATTCTCTGAAATTGATATATTTGGGTTTGCGAAGGTACTCAGATATGGCAGAGATCGATCTGTGATCCTTGAAGCCGCAGCTCATGATAAGGGCTGCGTTTTGGCCAACATATTGGCGGCCTATTTCCTTAACTCTTCGGATCCTTCGCGAGCTCCTTCTTTTCTTGAAGCTGCTAAGGCCAACCTTTGTAATATTTCTTTAATTTGGCTACTATTGAAAGTGATTTTGCGTAAATTTTTCTTCATTGTGCATAATTGGGGCTCAGTTGTAACAGGAACAAGCTGCTCGGTATGAGAAACTAGTTTTTGATGCCGTCAGTTATTTGGTTTCTAAAGCCAGAGATGACGACGTCGCCGTTGAGTTACATCTTAAGGTGAATGGATACTTTTTTTTTTTTCCCTTAGGGTCTTTAAATTCTGCTCTGATGTTATTTATAAATAATTTTTTTTATTGTGTAAAACGAACTGATGGTTAAAAATAACAAGTGTATCAAAAATATTTTTTTTTCTCCCTATATATGCCTTTATTTATGAAAACAGAGAGATAATGTATAAAAAGTATGAGAAATAGTAAAATACGTTTTTCCAATGTTTTGTTGACTTTATTCACATAGTAAGTTTTCTCTCTCTTAAAGCTTGTTTGGAATAGCGGTTGAAAATTTCATAAGTGCTTATGAATTGTAATTCACGGAATACGAAGTAACTTTTACGGTCTACGAGGTAGTTTTTACGGTCTACGAGGTGCTTTCACGGTCTACGAGATAAATATGTGGAGGAGATTTGTCTCGATTTACGTAAATCGGGTTTATATAATAAGCCCGATTCGTAAAAGTGATAACAAACAAGCACATAATTTGTTTGTGTATATGAGAATTAATTATAAATAATATGTATTTAATAAAGAGAAAATAGAAAAAAAACTTACATTTTCAGACACAAAGTAAAAGTTGTTTATAAAAGGGACTAGACTCATAAGAGAACAAATTATTTATAAATAAAACTGGATGAAGTATAAAATAGAGAGTAAGTGCTTGTTTGTTTGAGCTTATTTGAATCGGGCTTATTATATAAGCCCGATTCACGTAAATCGAGATAAATCTCCTCCACATATTTATCTCGTAGACCGTGAAAGCACTTCGTAGACCGTAAAAGCACCTCGTAGACCGTAAAAACTACCTCGTAGACCGTAAAAGTTACTTCGTATTCTGTGAATTACAATTCATAAGCACGATTGAAATTTTCAACCGCTGTTCCAAACAAGCACTAAGTCTCACAGCAACGGTAAAGTTGTTTGTTACCATTTGCATTGGCTACCCTTTTGTGATATACAAAATAAATGCTTCATTCAGTACTTAATATAAGATATATTTTAAGAGTTATATTAATTTTAAATATAAGACATAATTTTTATATTTGTTAATTTTTTTTTCTAAATTACCTTTATTGATGTTACCTCAATAATAATCAAAAATAAGAAGAAATAAGGGAATTAAAAAAGATAATCAGTGTGTTTTAGAATATTCATATTGATTTTTTTAATATAATTAAATTAAATAAATATATTTTATATTAAAAATTAAAAAAATACCAGAGGAGTAGCACGGGGAAGAGTTTTACAAGTAAAGGGATTATTTTAAGTGAAATCGTAAGTAGTCAGACAACGCTGATAAAATATGAAATATAACGATGTCCTTGTTTTTTCCTTCACATGCCTTTCTTAACATTATTATTCTATATGTCTTTTAATTTCATTTTTTAATATCTCAGTTTAAAAATTTCAAATGAATTGTTTCCAGAAAAAGGGGTTTTTTTTTACCGTAATTTATATTTTCTAATCTTATCTAAAATTTTTAAATTTAAATACAACAAATCTTAATTTATTATTTTTCTTCTAAAGTTAAAAAAAATATTATTTTTCATTTATAATAAAAAATACGAAATTTTAAATAAAAATTACTAAAAAATTTTAAATAAAAAAAACTAAAATTCATCAAAATTAAACACAGAATGTAGGCAATAAAATATCCAAATCAAATCCGGAGACGAAAGGAAAGAGCCTAACAGAGTTTGATGTCAACAGTATAGTTATCGGTCCTTATCTGGTCCTGTACGTCCGGTGGCTATCTTTAAATCATAAATCGGTGTCGTCAACTAAGAAATTTAATGGTTCACATTTTTCCCTGTTTTCCCAACATAAAACAATGAATTATGGAGCTTTCTGCAGTGAGATGATGACCTGCATTATTGATCTGTGCTTTGATTTTCTTTTAATATCAAGCTTTTGGGACGTAATAATGATAAGCAGTTGCTTTTCTTGGTTGCTGGAATATGGACACTTTACCAAATAATCTAGGGAAAAGGACTCAATTAATATTAAAGAAGTTCCAAGGCAAAATCCTCTAACATAAAAGTCCTTAGGGACTTTTCTGAAATGAATTCCCAAAGGCAAAAGACCAACATGCTCTTATTGTTTAAACAAAAATCAGATGGTTGAAATTTGAAAATGTTGGAAAGCCAGTAGTGTTCGGTTCTGTGCATCCTCGTCCGTTCTCCCGCCCGTTTGAAGCCCCACTGTCGCTTCTCCGAAGGCATCACTCGTCTGAAGCCATCCCACCTCCGAAGCCTCGCAGTGACTCCTCCAAAGACTCCGTTCCTTCGAAGCCGTAGATGGTCCGAAGCCCGACAACGAGTCCGACGAAGCCCTCGCTCCTGCAAAGCCATCATTTGTGGTGAGCATCCCTTTCTCTGTTTAATGTAATGGATATTCATATTACAGCCACAGCAGCACCCACACGATTTATTTAGATTCACTTAGGAATGCTTTTTTGGGCTATTTGTCTATTGTAATTTGTTATTTAGGGTTCATTTAGGTTGTCATTGTCAATTTATGGGAATTAGCTGTTTGTATGGTCGATTTAGGTTTTCTCTCTTCGGTAGTGCCTCTTTTTGTGAAGTCGAATACCTATATGCACGTTAAACTACGAATTCACAATTTGAATTTGTTTAACCCCCTAATAGTGATTTTTGAAACACCATGCTAATAAGGAATTGAATTGAAAGCTTAGGTATAAAATGATTATCGTTTAGCCTGCTGAAGTTTCATGTGATATGATTGAGCGATTTTTGGAATATTATAAGTCAAATGAAAAGTCATGGATGTGGGAATCTGTTGCTATTTGTTGTGAGAAATTAATGTGCATGCAAGTTTGCTGCTTACTTTAAGGGTTCTGGGTATTATGCTTGTAGAATTATCAATATTGTAGAATTGGTTGAGTAGAAATTTTGATGAACTAGAAGCAACTTCGCTAAGGTAATACTTTGTGTACGAACTTGTGGTTTTGAGTCAAGGATGAAGTGAAACTAGCATTTAGGAATTTATAGTTATAGCATTCATACCTATTTCCAACAGTTTCTAAGACTGATTCTGATGCTTAGCTATAGAGTATGATATTATACTTATGCAGAAAAAATTGTCATCTAATTCTGCAAACATGACCCTCTATTCCTTATCCTTCCTTCTTTGTGTGTAATGCATTTGTTAATGTCTATAATGTGTTTAAAATGTGCTTCTTCAAATTATTAAGGTAAAAAAATTTGGACTATGAACTTTTGAAATTTGGATTTTTTGGACTGTGGAGTGGAAAAAAAAGTCAGAAATAGTAACTGAGTTACAGGTAAAAAACCAAATAGTGGAGAGTATAAAAAGGGTAGAGAAGGAGGGAGAGAGGCGGCCAAAGGTGTTTGGGTATACATTATTCACTCAAGACTATTATAAGAATAGTAATGAGGAGATAAAGTCATTCATGGAGGAGAGTAAGTCACTGAAACAAGGAGAGTAAGTCACTGAAACATTGTTTGCAGGGATTCTTGTGGAGTCCATGTGCTATCATGGTTACACGGGTGGGACGGGTCAGCACGTGACAAATAGGGGTACACCATGCCTAAGTTATCCCAGGAAGAAATCCGCCAGACGAAGGTCGACTGCTTATAGTGGCTTGTGACACATCCAAGGAACAACCATGCTCAAAGGGTGCGAGCAATTATAGCTCCCAACCAACCAAGCAAGAGGAAAAAAGATACATATGAGTAGTTTAGTTAAGTTATATGTTTAGTTATTTGGTACACAATCCAGACTGACATGTTCAAATGTAATTTGCCAAGTCAATGCCATTTTGAAGGAAACACTTCCTGAGTGACTGCCTAGTTATGACTACATTATAAATGCATTAGGTATTTCAAATTGAATGACTGCCTAGTTAAACTACTCTTTAGTCTTTTTGTGAAGTACATAGTTGATTCACACAGTTGCATAGTTGTTGCCATTTTCCTTGTTGCGAACTTATTGAGCAGCTTTTAACAACTATTTTTAGCATTTTTTACAGCATCATTAGTCTCTATATGGTTAGGTGGCAGTAAACAGTTCAAAGATGGCTTTTCGTTAGTTCACAACTTGAACATTTGGTTTTACCAACTTGAACATTTGGTCTGTTCAATGTTTAAGATCACATGGAGAACGTGAGAAATGGCGTATGGTCTGTTTGCAACTTCATGAGCCCTTTTTAACAACTTGTAAAGCCTGATTTACAACCTTTTTCACTTTGCACACTTACAATCAGCTAAAGTAGTACGGAACTGGCGTACCCTGTGTTTACAACTTCCTGAGCGCGTTTTAACAACTTCGACAGCTTTATTTACAACCTAATGAGTTTAAACGTTTAATATCACAGGGACCAAGTGAGAATTGCGTGTGCGGGGTTTACAACTTCATCAGCCCTTTTTAACAACTTGTAAAGCCTCATTTACAACCTTTTCAGTTTGCATGCTTACCATCAATTTAGTTTATACGGAAGTGGCGTACGCTGTGTTTACAACTTCTTAAGTGCGTTTTAACAACATCAACAGCTTTATTTACAACCTTATGAGTTTAAACGTTTAAGATCACATGTACCAAGTGAGAATTGCGTCTGCTGGGTTTACAGCTTCATCAACACGTTTTAACAACTTGTAAAGCTTGGTTTACAACCTTTTCAGTTTGCATGCTTACCATCACCTGAACTAATCCAGAACTGGCGTACCCTGTGTTTACAATTTCCTGAGCGCTCTTTAACAACTTTAAAAGCTTTATTTACAACCTAATGAGTTTATGTGTTTAAGATCACATGGACCAACTGAGGAATGGCGTATGATGGGTTTACAACTTCATGAGCCCGTTTTAACAGCTTGTAAAGCTTCATTTACAAGCATTTCAGTTTGCATGCTTACCATGACCTGAACTAATCCGGAACTGTCGTACGGTGGGTTAACAACTTCCTGAGTGCGGTATAACAACGTTGACAGCTTTATTTACAACCTTATGAGTTTATGTGTTTAAGATCACATGGACCAACTGAGGAATGATGTATGATGGGTTTACAACTTCATGAGCACGTTTTAAACTCTTAAACTCGATGACAAAAACAGAATTTCTTCTCTTTAATGTTTAGTTGCTATAAAATTCGATGACAACACAAGCTCAAACCTTTTTAGTTTGATGTCATCACCACACTTAAACTCTTCAACCTTGCTACTCAACCAACATCGCCTTGCTCGTGTGCTTTCTCTTTTGCGTGGACTTTTCGAACGTGGAGTTTTTCTCTGTCATTAATGATCTAACAGAAACATGGAGTACTTCATTTATGGGTTTTCCTTCCTTTTTTTAATTAGGGGCATGTTGGTCTTTTGCCTTTAGGAATTCATTTCAGAAAAGTCCCTAAGGACTTTTCTGTTGGAGGATTTTGTCTTGGGACTTCTTTGATATTGACCTCTTAGCCATTTTCCCAATAATCTATCCCCCCAAACTTGACTTCGTTTTTTTTTTCTTGGGTCAAAATTTGACTTTGTTGTTCTGAACCAGACATTTTACTACTTTTTTAAAAAAAGTGAACTAAATTATTCATAGTTTATGATTTAACTATAATGATTCATATTACTATCAACATCAACATAAAATTCATAATTGCCATCAGTTATGCTTATAATTCGATAACTACAGTAAGGGCAAGAGACATCCTTCAGATTATTGGCACCTATATGTTGCACCACAGATCACAAATGGGTTTCGGAAATCTTAGTTCAACTTTTTAGTATCTATCAGTCATATTCCTTTCTGTACCAGCTAGTACTTGTCTCTGTGTCTTAGCTTGCTTTTCAATGGTGGAGTTGGTTTCAAGTAGCCTCCTGCCAAAATTTGCAGCTGTGGGAATGTTTTTAACCATGAAGCAGATCAGACACTCGTTGCATTATGTGGGGCAAGCCTAAAATGAGGTGTTGGAATCAGTTATTAGATTGATGAAGTCCGAATGCATGAAAGATGAATTAAAGGTATATAATGTTAAAATAAATCCTAATGAATTGGTTTAAAATTATTTTGATAGAAAGACAAATCTAATATATATCTAATTAATTCAAAATTCAATATGGTATCATAAGTATTTGATCAGTGGTACGCAGGAAAAAAAATATTGTGGACTTAAAGCCTCTGCAACTAAAAAAGAAGTACAAACTCTAGAAAAAAAATGAAAAAGATGAAGAAAAGAGAAACAAGAAGAATAAGAAGAAGAAGAAAAGTAATAGGAAGGACATTAGAATATAAGTCGGCCATCAAATGATTGAAAGATGAATTAAAGGTATATAATGCTATGGCAAGTCCTAAAAAATTGGTATAAGCTGTTTTGATACAAAGAAAAATTAAATATGTATATCTAATTAATTCAAATTCAACAGAAGTGATTGAAACATGCTGCTATAATAATTAGCTCCTTCACTTAAACAATAAATATAGATCAATTAATTTCATATGAATAAAAACTACTTGTAAGGCAGCTGTAACTTCCATAGCAGATCATTTGTCTTAACGAAGAATTCAATCCTTTCTTAACAGAGGACATATCATCAGCATTTTGATTCCAAATCAAATTTAACAATTATATATGTTACCAAAACCATGAGGCCTTATCTTACAAGGCTTTTTTAGTTTCACTGGGTTGCCAAGAAGAGAATCATCAAGCTTTGCAGTCATAATAAATTCTCCAAATTTGTTTAGTTGGCAAAAGCTTGATCTACTTGATGATGAGCAAGGCCTAATTCCTAAGCCTCCCTTTGTCTTAAGTGTAGCAAAGAGCTTATCCTTCTTAGGCAAAGGAATCCTACTTTTCTCATCATCATATCTATCCAGAAAGTTTACTAATTTGGCATCATAACTTGTCAAAGCCTCCTGAGGAGATGTAATTTCTATTTTCTAATCTTATTTATTTAAACTATTCAAATTTAATTTAAACAAATTTAAATTTATTATATTTCTAATTTATTTTTTTAAGTAAGAAATTAAAAATGATAATGTTTTGTATTACAATCCACTTAAGACATAGTACATAATTGATATTAAAATTTAATAAAAATTTTACTAAAATTCATTCAAATCACCAAAATTAAAGACTAAGTATACGGATTAAAATATTCAAATCAAATCCAATTAGTGAATTCTAGAGGTTGGTTATCATTTCCACATTGGCGGCTCATTACTGAATTCCAGAGTGTTCACACTACATAGCTTTGCTATATAAACACCTCATGCTTCCTTGTGTTGGCTTCACAATCATTTCTGGTCACTCATGGCAAACACTAACCTCAAGCTTTTGGGTGGCTGGTTCAGTCCCTTTGTTTTAAGGGTTAAGATAGCCCTCAACATCAAATCTCTGGAATACGAGGACGTTGAAGAGACCTTGAACCCAAAAAGTCAGCTTCTTCTGCAGTCAAATCCTGTGCACAAGAAAATCCCAGTCCTCCTTCATGGAGACAAACCCATCTGTGAATCTAGAATCATCCTCGAATATATAGATGAGGTTTGGAACTCTGGTCCCTCCATTCTACCAGCAGATGCTTACGATCGAGCCATGGCTCGTTTCTGGGCTGCCTACATCGATGAAAAGGTACTAAACTACTCCCATGTGTGCATGTCCTTAATATAAGAATCAATTGATTTTTTTAAAAATATTTAAGGATATTTATATAAGCTTAAAATTATTTTATAAGTACTTTCTATGTAAGTCGAGACAAAACTTCTCTCACATACTTACTTCGTATACTGTAAATCACGATTGAAAAGCTTTTGAAGGTTTTAATCGTTATTATAAACATCAACTAAAAAAGTTAAATAAGTTACTTGATCATGTCATATTGTGTATCATTATTATATATCAGTTTATTAGTAAGATAAATTAGTTTGGAGAAAAATAATAAACATAAATATTTTAAAATATTTTATTTAACTTCCTTAATTTATTCAAAAAAATAATAAGATCCTATATTTACGACTAAAGGTAATATTAATTTATCTCCAGTAACTTCTATCTTATCGGTTGTCACTAATAATGAGTTTCACTCGGGCTATATAGTGTGTTGTGGCCATGAGAAAAGCTGTTCTTGATGAAGTTGAAGAAGCAAGGAAGGCATACTTGGAGGAAATGGAGGATTCGCTTGTGACAATGGAAGGTGAGTTGCAGAAATGTATCGGAGAAGGGAAAGGATTTTTTGGAGGAGAAGAGATTGGATTGGTTGATATTACTTTTGGAAGCTCACTGTGTTTGCTGAGTGTGGTTGAAACTATGAATGGAAGAAAAATGATTGATGAAGAGAAGCATCCTTGTTTGGTGAAATGGGCTGAGAGATTTGAGTCTGATCCTAACGTGAAGGGGTTGATACCTGAGACCGAGAAACTCATTGAGCATGTAAAGGCTCTTCTGATGAGATTGAAAGCTGCTGCTAGTGCAAAGTAATGGAACTTGTTTACAATTAATGATGAGGCATTCCCTAGCTTTTGGGATGTGATAATAATAAAGCAGTTTCTTGTCTTAGTCGATGTGATATGGTCACTATTAAATAGTCACGGCCTCTCAATTTGACTTTTGTTCAAAATGGACATTTTTACTTGTAAAAATTAGCGTGAGATGATGGGCATTAAAATGTCTTATAATACATAGTAACATGTAAGTTAGTACTCCATGATAAATTTCGAGAAGTAACAATATCTTGATGTTGCTCATTTCTCAGAAAATTTTTTAATCACTACTACAAAATATAGATTTTACGTCCCTAAAAGACGTCCCTTTTTTAAAAAGGGAAGTAAAAAATAAAGACGGTGGCATTTTTGTAATTGTGGATAAGAATTAAGTAACTTTAGGCGTCCCTTTTTTAAAAAGGGACGCCTAAAGTAAAAAAAATTAATTTTTTTTAATTGTTTTTAGACTTTAGGCGTCCCTTTTCAAAAAGGGACGCCTAAAGTAAAAAAAAATAATTTTTTAATTTTTTTTTAAGACTTTAGGCGTCCCTTTTTGAAAAGGGACGCCTAAAGTAAAAAAAAATTAATTTTTTTAATTTTTTTTTTAGACTTTAGGCGTCCCTTTTTGAAAAGGGACGCCTAAAGTCCTGACTTTAGACGTCCCTTTTCAAAAAGGGACTCCTAAAGTAAAAAAAATTAATTTTTTTTTATTTTTTTTTTAGACTTTAGGCGTCCCTTTTTAAAAAGGGACGCCTAAAGTCAGGACTTTAGGCGTCCCTTTTCAAAAAGGGACGCCTAAAGTAAAAAAAAATTAATTTTTTCAAATTTTTTTTTAGACTTTAGACGTCCCTTTTTGAAAAAGGGACGTCTAAAGTCAATTTTTTTTTACTTTAGACGTCCCAAATTCAAAAAGGGACGTCTAAAGGTAACGTATATCAGTCAAATTGATACTGACATCACTCTGTTGAAGCTCATTTTCCACTATAACTCTCTCTCTTACTCCCTTTCATTATCGTTGTTCTTTTTTTGAAAGTCGTCATCCTCTATCTCCACCACCATCATCTACCGTCTTCCCCTCCATTGTTGAAGCTCGTCGCCATTGTTCTTCCTCGATCTTTGATGCTGTTGGTTCCTCCTCCCTCCCTCTCCCGCCGTTGGCCTCCATCCTCCCTCTCCTACTGTGGCCAAAAGGTATGGATAATTAATTTTTCTTTTCATAGGCTAAGTTTTAAACTGAGATTATTATATATGTATTTTGTTGTGTTAAAATTTAGATTTATCTTCATTTTAGATTCATTTTGATTTATCATCCTTCACCAATATTAATCTGTAAGGATATTTTGGTTTATAAAAAACTGTCTGATCTTGTTTCTGTATGTTATAATTGTTAGGCAGTGAAAAATATAAGCGAGTTTTTTTTAAAAAAAAACAACTTTAGACGTCCCTTTTTAAAAAAGGGACGTCTAAAGTTTAGACGTCCCTTTTCTTAAAAAGGGACGTCTAAAGTTTTGTTTTTTAAAAAAAAAAAAACTTTAGACGTCCCTTTTTTAAAGGACGTCGTATCCTGACTTTTTTACGTCCCTGGTATAGACGTCCCTCTTTTTTTGGACGTTAAAAGGGCTAAAAAAAAGGACGTTAAAAGTGTTTTCTGTAGTAGTGAATCATTACATTCCTTATTTAAAATTTGTGAGTGATTTTTAAAAAAATTAAACCCGGTCTCTAGATTCTTTTAATAAGGGGTTAGTTTTTGCTGTTCTACTCTCTCTCTCTCTCTCTACTTTTAGTCATCCAAAAAGTTGTTTTTCTATATATGATATGAATATGAGGTTAATGGTGTTAACTTCACTTAGATGATAATGGTTTCTATATGATACTTTTAACCATCCAAAACGTTGGTTTCTATATATGACTCCTCCTACCATGATGGTGTAATCCTCCACCAACAACGGCACAAAGAAGGCTCGGCTGGTATTCAGAGGCAATAGTAAGGGTGGGGGTTGCAATTGCTTTGGCGGCCGCAAGATCTGAGACTACAAGTGATGACCTCTTCAACCTCTACCCCTCTGAAGAGCAATGCCTAATCATCAAACACGGTCTCCCTCTTCCTTTCCTCCCTCTCCCTCTCCTGCACACTCGATCGGCCTTCAAGATTCTTTTGAGGCAATGATAAGATTTGGGAATAACTTTCAAGTTTATGTCTTTCTTTTGTGTTTTCATTTGGTGGGTTTAGTTTTTAGGAAGACTTCTCTCTCGCTCATCGTCTAGACTACCGACGACAGGCCACGATCTCCTCTTGTGTGGTTATGGATCTCCAGAATATTGTCTGGTTTCTAGTTTTTGGTCTCATCAAATAGTTGAACTTTTATTTGAATTGAGTTACATTTCATCTTGAATCCATGTTCTAATCTAATTTTTATGTTTTAGTAAAGTTTTAGGTTGGTTAGATCTGTATTTTCTTCCTCCTCCTCTTCACTAGTTTAACTGAAGATGAAAGTAACAATTTTGTGATTTCTAAAAGCTCATGGATCATTTATCTGTTGGATGTCTGCAATGATGATTTCCTCTTAATCTCCCTAAGGTGTGCTCTTTTGAGAGATTGAAAGTCAATGAGCCATATTCACCATGTCTGGATCAAATGATCAGAGGTTTAGAGGGGTGTTTTTCAATTGGGGGCATCTTGGTATTTTTTGAATAATAATGTGGTTCCCACCACAAAAAGTAACTTAGGTAAAATTTAATGGTAATGTGATTTTTACCCCTATTTTTAAAATTTATGGTTACTTTTACCCCTTAAAAAATATTTAATGTTGGACACTTTTTAAAGAAAATCTCATACCTCAATCCAAGGAATTAAAATCAAGGTTTTGAAATCTGGACCGGTCATTGAATCGGTTGTGGTACTGGGTTAAGGGTTAGTGGGTTAAATCAGAACTAAAACGGGGTTAAACCAGTGAGAAATTGAATATTTTAGGCTTATTAATATGAAATTCTAAGAAAAAATTTTAAAAAAATTGATTTTTTTTAAAAGGTACCAAACCGGGTCAGTCACCGGACTGACCCGGTTTGGTGGCTGGACCATCCAGTCCGGTCCGAGTTCAAAACACTGATTAAAACCAAAGCTGGTTAAAATGTTTATCAACCAAAACTTACTTAAAATGGAGTGACATGGAATGTATAACTTATAAAAAAAAATAACTTGAAAGAAGGCAGAAAATTTCTTAATTTTGACCGAAGTGGAGAATTCGATTTTCAACCTTAAAATCTAATTTCTAATAATTAAATTCATCCTCCACTTTCTTACTTTTAAATCTTATTTTATTAATTTAAAATGATTGGGCAAAATTATTTCATCTACAACTCACGGGTTAAGAAGTCAATGCATGATAAATTAATGAATCTGGCAATCATTGATGGGACTCTTGTCTCTAGGTCGAAAAGCAAGAATTTAAATTGTTTGTTTGTTATCACTTATTTGAATCGGGTTTATATAATAAGCCCGATTTAAGTAAATCGAGATAAATTTCTTTCACATATTTACCTCGTAGATCGTGAAAGCACCCGTAGACCGTAAAAACTATTTCGTAGACCGTAAAAATTATTTCGTATTCCGTAAATTACAATTTATAAGCATTTATGAAATTTTCAACCAGTATTTCAAACAAGCTCAAAGTGAAAGCGTTTTTCTCCCTTTTCTCAGTCAATCCTGCTGGAATGAGTAGGCCTACCCTTTCTTACTTGCGGTTGATTTTTCGAATTTGTCGTTTTGAAGTTTTAAACTTATAAATTAAACTTGTGTCTGTAAATTTAATTGAATTTACTGTTTTTTACGTTTTTTAAACTCACAAAATTGTGTTTTCAGTCCAAAAGAGGTTTATAAAATTATATTAACTCAATATTAAGCTTATACTGTCTTTTGGTTTTATTTATAAACAATTTTTTTTTAATTATGTAAAACGAACTGATAGTTAAAAATAATAAGTATGTTAAAAATATTATGTTTTTTCTATATATATCCTTATTTATGAAAACATAGAGAAAATGTATAAAAAAGTACTCCCTCTAATCCTATTTATAAGTAACTTTCTCTTTCATAGGGTTGGTCCATTTTATAAACAATTTTAACTTTTTGTCTGAAAATATAACCTCATTTTTTCTATTTTACCCTTATTAAATACATATTATTTATAATTAATTATCACACACACCAAGAGTTATATTCAGGAGAGAGAAAGAGAAAAAAAGAACTCATCAGATAAATGATGTCAACAAAGTATTGAGAAAATGTATTTTACTATCTCACATACTTTCTATGCATTTTCTCTCTGTTTTCATAAATAGGGGCATATATGAAAAAAAAAATGATATTTTTGACACACTTATTGCTTTTAACTACCGGTTCATTTTGCGCAATCAAAGATAAAGTTTCTTATAAATAGGACCAGAGGGAGTACACTATAAGGCATTAACTAATAATTCTCACAAACAAACAAAAAACAGTTAAATTCATTAAATTTTTCCTAAAATTTAAATAATTTTTAATACTCCCTCTAGTCTTTATTATAAGGCACCAATTAACAATTCTCACAAACCAATAAAAACAATTAAAGTCATTAAATTTGTCCTAAAATTTAAATAATTTCCAATATTACCCCTACTAATTATACTAAACTCTAATATCATACTACTTATTACTCTCACCACTACCCTTATTAATTATGGGCATACATCGAAAAAATATTTAATGCTCTTTGTAAACAAACAAGTGCTTTATAAAAAAGACTAAATATATTTGTTGGTTGGTGCCTTATAATAAGGACCAAAGGGAGTATTATCCTTCTAATTACACTAAATTCTAATATTATATTAATTATTACTCTCACCCACTATCCTTATTAATTATGGGTATACATGAAAAAAAAATATTTAATGTTCTTTGGAAACAAGCAAGTGCCTTATAAAAAGGACTAAAAACACTTGTTAATCGGTACTTTAAAATAAGGACCAGAGGAAGTATGAGAGATAGTAAAATGCGTTTTTATAATGTTTTATTGATTTCATCTATCTAGTGAGTTGTCTTTCTCTTTTTTGAATATAACTTTTAATGTATGTGATAATTAATTATAAATAATATATATTTAATAATAATAAAGTAGAACAAAATTTTTTATTTTCAAATACAAATTAAAATTTATTTATAAAAATAATCAACTCATTAAAAAAAAATATGTATAAATAAGACAGGAAGGAGGGAGTAGCTCTTTGAGTCATAGCCACGAATTTGTTTAAAACTTAAAGTCGTGACTTCGGTGTTATGAAAAAATATCTAGAAGTCATCGACCGACTCAGTCTTAAAACCATTGCTAAAAATCAACTGTTGATTCGAAGCCCACACAGCAACGAGTACATGACGACAATGACTGACCCCAACATTTTCTTGCGATTATGCTGACAAGTATGGTGACAGCAGCTTGCTGATTACACTTTCGTGCTAAAAACCCAGTGAGTAAAATCAATTCCTCATTTTCAAATGTTTATTGATGATAGTATTGATTATTGATATATTCATAGTGGAGCTCCGTGCCTCGGAGTCGTACAAGATTCAGACAATTGTTCTACCCTTCCTTTTCAGATTTTTACAATCCACAGAGAGATTGCAAATTTTAGAGTGCAAGAGGAGAGAGGAAAGATGGGAGAAGGAAGTGTGAATCTGGACAAATGGGGTTACGAAGTGAGAACTTCATCGCAGGCCTGCATTTCATCTATCAACGCCTTCTACGACCAGGTCTGCCTTCTAATTTCTCTCTTGTTCGCTGTTTTCTTCTACTCTCTGTTCGGAACTTCAATTCTCTGAAATTGATATATTTGGGTTTGCGAAGGTACTCAGATATGGCAGAGATCGGTCTGTGATCCTTGAAGCCGCAGCTCATGATAAGGGCTGCGTTTTGGCCAACATATTGGCGGCCTATTTCCTTAACTCTTCGGATCCTTCGCGAGCTCCTTCTTTTCTTGAAGCTGCTAAGGCCAACCTTGTAATATTTCTTTAATTTGGTTACTATTGAAAGTGATTTTGCGTAAATTTTTCTTCATTGTGCATAATTGGGGCTCAGTTGTAACAGGAACAAGCTACTCGGTATGAGAAACTAGTTTTTGATGCCGTCAGTTATTTGGTTTCTAAAGACAGAGATGACGATGTCGCCGTTGAGTTACATCTTAAGGTGAATGAGTCCTCGTTAATGGATACTATTTTTTTTCTTGGGTCCTTAAGTTCTAGTTTTTAATCTATCATTAAGGTCTGCGGTGAGTTTGCTGGCAACAATGGATACTGAATTATCCTCTTGCTTTTAAATTCCGGTTCTTCTCTTTTAAATATCTATGGACTTCAGTACTCGGTGAATTGCTAACAAATAGTTTTGTATGGAATAACACCTTGGCACACATTACTATCCTGTAGAGTTTTCTAGCAATTCCTTACTTCCTTTACATAAATCCCAAAAAAAATTTATTGGACTTCAAATGGATCCAAAACCAATGCATTTAACAGAAAATCTGTTAAAATCCAAGTTATATGTGCCATCTTAGATCCTTCTTGCATATCAATATAATAATCTATATATCTATTGAAGTTATAGGTATATTTCGTAACATATAATTGATTCAAAATATAAATGCGATGTTGAAGTTCTCATCTTTTCATAAGTCTTGAGGTGATAACTGCTTGCTATTTTGGCATCAACTGAAAGACCTGAATACTGGAGAACGCATGTAAACCGAAAAAGTTAACTTAGAAGGCATTGGGGATGTAATCAAATAATTTTAATGCTGTTATATGAAGTTGAAGTTGAAGTTTAGGTATAATTCATATCATAAAAATAATGAACTAAGAATTTTCATTATGTATGGCATATTGTTACACCGACAATCTCTTGTTAAAGTAGGAGAAAATTAATTGGATGCTGCAGATATTTTCCCCAATTCCAATGCCTGTACTATCTTTGAAATTAATTTATAATGCTTTCTCATGCCTTTTTTATTAATACAGCTTCTGTTTGCTCTGCAGCTTCTGAAAGAGTTCCCAAGAGATCTAGCATCTCTGAAGAGAGCACAAATTTTGTGCTTCTACACGGGTCAAGCTGCTCTTTCTGTGTCTCTTGTTCGCCAGGTTATTTTCTTATCTGAAACAGTTTTGTTTCCTTTCTGCAACAATTTGCATGCAAAAAAGGCACTTTCTTCATTGGTCATGAAAACCATTTTCGCATCTTTTAAGGTAGAATATGGAAACCTTGGTTTATCGGCAGCAATCTTTTTCCATTTTAAAAGAAATGGAAAAATCATCAAAATGAATATGTAATATTTTTTAATTAAACATTTGATTTATAATACAGCAATGAATTTTATAACTCGTACCAAATTTGAAGTGCTCAAAGGTCGAGTGTGAATCACCAAACTATAGTGTGTTCTGGTGGTTTTTTGCTTGATCTATTTCATTTGCATCAAGTAATTGAAATTGGCTCAATAATCTTGTGCCCGGTGAATTAATTCATATTCCCCCTATCACCATTGCAAGTCACATCCCAAACACCATTGTACTTACTGCCTACTGCTCACTAGGAATCATAATTTTTTCCAGTCCAAATAATTTTTTCAATTACATCAGTTATACAAGGATATTTCAATTCCTCATGCTTCTACGTTGTGCAGGTTCTTCCTGAAAATGAAGGAGATAATTACATATACGGCCTGCTTTCTTTTGCTTTATTAGAGGTTGGACAAATGAGGGATGCTGAGAAAGCTGCCAAAAGGGGACTTGAAATCAATAAGGAAGACGTCTGGGCACAGCATGCTGTAGGTTGATGTATTTGTTAAATATAGAAATATTTACTGTGTTATGGTTATATTGGACATAATTCCTTTTTCCATGCTCTACTTAATTGACAATTAGGTGTCATTTTGTATCTGGAGATCTTAATTTCTCAAGACCAGAGGAACTTATTTATACAAAATCCTAACATATATCCTATACAGCACTTAACAATCTAAAATGTTCATATTTTTAATATCCAAACATGTTATGCATAGGTTCCCTAGTGCTCTGGAAATTAGATTTCCTGTATACTAAAAACCTAGGCTTTAATTATCATCAGCATTTCAATCATTGATTGAGCAATCAGTTCATGTTTTTGTTTAAGATCTGATTTATTTATAATTAGTAACATATATAAACATAAGTTACTGTCAATAATATTTGCTTCAAGGACCTTCAAGTAGTTATAAATTAGACAACTATTGAAACCATCAAATTTTGTCCTGCAGTTATGCCATGTTTTTCAGTATGAATGCAAATTTAAAGAAGCAGTTCAGTTCATGGAAGGATGCGCGTCTTCATGGAGTTCTTGTTTGACATTTATGTGAGCTTTATTTTTCATTATTACAAGGCTTCATCTCACTTTATCATAGTGAGCTAGAACATTTTTTTTTTCCAGGCTCACCCACAATTGGTGGCATGTGGCACTTTGTTATTTGGAAGGTAATGCTCCAACACAGAGAATCCTTGAGTTATATGACCATCACATATGGAAAGAGTTAGAAAGAGCTGATGCTGCTGCAGAGGTATGTTGTTTAGTTGACTTATTGCAAGCAGTATCTTTAAATTTTCTTCATTCCTTTTATTGTCAATTCTAACTTAATCTGCACATAGGTTTACTTGAATGCTGTGGGTCTTCTTTTGCGATTGCATGTTCGTGGTGAGCTTGATATCCTTGGGGATCGTCTCAAGGTACTAGCAGGCTGCCTAAGTGATCAAGTGAGTTACAAAAAAGAAATTCTACATTTATAATTCTGAGTGCAATAGTTGATTTTCTCATGGACTCTTTTGAGTTTATGTTGATCTCCACTTACAACCTTACTTGAACTGGATCTTTATATCAACTTCTAGTTCATTACCTTATTCTACATAAACCTCCCTTCAACAGGGGAAGCGTGAACACTCAAGAAAATCCATGGCAGGTTTCTTTGGGGATTTGTGCAGGGTCTTTGCAATATTACCCTCTCGTTCTTTTTATAAGCAATTTTCTCTCTCTCGAAGCTAGTCCTTAATATAAGCAACTTTTTTCTTGTGTTTCAAAATTTAAACTACTTTTTCTTTTTCTAAGCCTATTAAATACATATCTTTATATTAATTATCACCCCATTCACCGTGAATTCTCTTTCGTTTAATCATTTATTACCATTCTCTTTCATATTTTTTCACTCATTCTCTCTCCTATGTTCTTTTCATAAATAAAGGCATATTTAGAAGAAATATGACATTTTTGACATTTTTATTGTTTTTAACTAATTTTAACCACTAGTTTGTTTTGTTCAATCAAGAAAAAAGTTGTTTATAAAGAGAACCAGGGAGTAAAATTTGGAATACTTTAATGAAGTTGAAAATATTTTACTAAAGTTTTTACAATACCTATGTGAAAATAAGGTAATCCTAGTTAAATTTATTACATCAGTTCTAAAGTCCAGTATACACATTTTTGTCCATGGTATCTTTAAGTGTCAGAATGGTTAACAAAGCAGATACTGAAGGACCAAAACTGTTGCCAGTGTATCTTTGATGCTATTGTCGAATGCACCTTCATGTAGTCTAGGACTGATTGCCCTTTTGAGTATAAAAGTTTTTGCTTAACATGGACAAAATGTTTTAGGTATTAAAGCTTAAGTGTCTGAAATGTAAGAAATAATTTGAAATAAGCGTGTGAAAAATTTATGGATTCTACACCAAATTTTAAACCCTCACAAGATTTAGGCCTAACTCACTAATCGGTTGCACTCATTTAGGAGATGATCACAGAAACTTGCTAAGCTCAATCAGGGAAACATAGTAATCATTGCTTTGCTGATGGAACAGCTACTAAGTTCCTCTGTGATATATATAGGTGTTATGGTGCTTTGTCCCATGAGAAGGTAGACTTAACACAAGTTCAGTAATGAAATAACTTTATTTTGTCTCTTTTTCTCTCAGGAGAACCTTGACTTTGTTAGGATTCTATCTCAGACAACAACTGAAATCGTGTTACCATTAATGAGATTTCCACAATGTGATAAGAACATGCAATTTTATGCCTTTAATGGTAAATTAAGATTTTGTAAGGTCGGATGCAAATATCTTATGCCAAAAAATTGAGAGATACAGCTCTCTAAAAAGTTTAACTTCAATGGTCATCAGGATATCTTAAGTCATTAAGGAATTCTCTGAGTCGCCGGTGAATATGTATTTTTCTCTTACATGCCTTCCCATGTTAATTAACAATGCTTTTCATATGGCCCTTATATCGTGCTTCAATTACATTGTTGTAATAACTTCAATTCTGCAATTTATGAATGTGAATGTATGCATTACCTGTTTAGGCAAATTGGTATATTGAGTGGCTCCTTGATGTAATGGCCGTCTGGGTCTTGGCAAAGACTGGAAACTCTAGGTCTGAGGATCTTTTAAATGGGTTAAAATACAGGTAGAAGCATCATCTTGTCTCTCAAAGAAACTTTTGTAGAGATTGTGTTATTCATTATTTAATCAAGTTTTCATACTGTAGGATTTCTAGGATGAGCAAAAAGAAGCAACAATCAATGCAGAGAGCAATGCAGGTATGCTCTAGTTTGCTGCTTCCGTGGATATATGAAAAACGTTATCTTCTTGTATTCATGATCCTTATTTGCTTGTTGAGAATCTCTTCCTATATTTGACAACCCGATTTTGTTTCTCTCATTTTTTATTTGGCGAATTGCTTTTCTTTACAACCTTAGCCCTTACCCGTAGTATCATAGAAAATGTATCAATGAGAAGTTCGAGGCTCTTCCCCTTGGTAATTCAGTCATGAAATGTGGCCTGATTGCCATAAATTGTAGGCATCCTGTACTTTTGGATGGTTTACACAGAATAATCAGTTAGGTGCTTGAAGCATCAGTCATTTATGTGGTGCTGGCTACATATGAACCTATGAATACAGATACAGGCGCTTTTGTAAATAAGTGTGGACAAATGGATTAGCATTAATTCTACTTACTCATACTGGCCTGGTATCCGTTTGTTTGAATCCTCTAAGTATATGGTCAAGCGCTTAATTTATCCACACTGTTGCTTATGACAACCCGTCCCAAACTTCCATGATTAGTGTCTATGGGAATTATTATTATTAACATGGGATCCTTTGCTGCGAGGGAACACTTGTCGTTCTTTTACAGTTAAAACTCTCCCTTCTATTGACTCTTTTTAGATCAGCTCGCAGAAGCTCTTTACGCATACGGGAGAGGTAACGATAGGCAAGGACTGGAGTTACTGGGTTCTGATTTTGATGCCTGTAATTACAAGGTTGTAATGATTTAGACTTTTTACTAATGCTTCGCTTTAGCTTATTTTCTATCTGATAAATACCAACTCCCGTTGTCATGTAAAAAGATAATTGGAGCGTCAGATGAACAACTTGATGTGTTCAATGAAGTCTGGTACGTGATGTTACTGAACGCTGGAGAAACAACAAAGGGTATAGTCTCGATCTCGAACTCCACCGAAAGTTCAAAGTTCCAACCTTTCAGTTATGTTTAACAATGATAACTAATATGCAGTAATCGAAGTGATCGAAAAGCAAATCAAGAAAAGGGAAGGAGTTCCATTCTTGTGGCGCTTGCTGGTACAGTCTACCGTCTATAGTAGAGAGCCTTCTGCTAATGATTTGTTCTAAAATCTGAACAATGATTACTGTTACTTATAATCGTCGCTGTTACTTCAAATTTTGTATCAGGAGAGAGCGTACAAACTAGGTAACAGGCCAGAAGCCGGCAAAGCAAGCGAAAAGGTCAGGGCTTTGGAGAGGGCATATTTCTAATGAAGGAATAATGAAATCGCCTCCTTGACATGAACTCAATGCTTGTTGAGTAAGTAGGTTATCCGTAGAGTACATTGCAATAATCGATGCATAAAAAAGTGTGTTGGGGAATGTAAATATAGAGCTTAAGAAGAAGAAAAAGGTGTAACTTTTGGATCGTTGGAGGGTGTGAAACCTTGTGGCATGTGTAGTGCCGTGTTTGTTTCTTAATTGGCCTGGGCACATGGTAGCCAAGTCGGGTCATTTTCTTAGCGCAAATCACGGGAAAGTCATGCATGCAGATTGACAGATATATCTCATTCATTTGCTTTGTTGACACGCTATGAATTATATTTGCCCTCAGCTGCACGAAATGCTGACCACTGCCAAACTCCAATACCTCACTTTTCGCAGTTATAAAAACAGTAATGTTGGAGTATTTAAAAATATTTTTTTAATTATAATATGTGATATGTAAAATAAATAAGTAAGATGAGTTTTATCTTAATTTATGTGAACAAACATTTTAAAGGTTAAAAATAGATCCAAACATGTACGTAATCTTTATCCAATGGCGTTAATGCGAGTAGTTTAGTGTGTTTTATTAACATGTGCCCAAGAAGCTAAATAGTGGGTCTGAGTTGTACTTTCATACATCATGGTATTTCGTTATATATTTGGTTCATTCTGGACATATGGGCCTCCCAAAACGGATTGAGCTTGCCTATTAATTTACAATTTGCAAATTAAAAAGGGCTCGAAGAGTAGTGCCATGGCATATATTACGATGATGAAAATACAACATATACTTCGAAATATTCTGAGGTGACAAAAGTAGCTGCAGAAGGGTTCTGGTGGAAATTTAAAAACCTCAGAGGAGAGGACCCGTACGACGGGGGGGCCACCCGACACTTTTCTCATACGAAAGAAATCCCTCGTGCGAGTAAGTCCAACGTGGAATTATCGTCCTCGTGGGCCCATTTGACTAGTCGACAAAAGTGAACTGAGATAGTCAAACACCACAGTGCCATTTTGGGCCCAGCCAATCTCACAATCCACATTCCCTCACTTCATTGTTCTTCGCCACGTCAACACCGGCGTGGGAATTCGACGACGATCGGAGACGCGCCAGCGTCTGGGCCCGGACCCGTTTCAGCTCCTCCACCACTTCTTTTGAGTCCGGCCGGTCGTCCTTGTCCGCCGCCACGCAACGGAACGCCAGCTCTGCCACCGCAGCGACGGCGTCCATCACTTCCTCCTTCGCCAAAACCGGGTCCACCACTTGATTCAACTGGCCCATATGGATTCTAGAGACCACCATATCGGCCAACGCGATTTCCTGCTTATCCCTGCTCTGATCCACCGCCTTCAACCCGGAAATCAGCTCCAGCAACACCACCCCAAAGCTATACACATCACTCTTCTCCGTTAACCGGAACGACCGATGGTAATCCGGATCCAAATACCCAGGTGTACCTTGTGGACCCGTCCAGACATACCCAGTTGAAGACGACGACGTATCCTGTAAAACCAATAGCCTAGACAGCCCAAAGTCTCCGACTTTAATCCTCATATCTCTCTCCACGAAGATGTTAGACGAAGTAATGTCTCTGTGAACTATTGGTGGCACAACAGAGCAGTGAAGGTACTCCATGGCTAATGCTGTTTGCAGAGCAATATCGAGCCTCACTTGCCACGTCAGAGACCCCTTTCGGAATGAACTCTTGGGACCATGAAGATGTTCAGCGAGAGTTCCATTGGGGACGTAGTCATAGACCAAAAGCAATCCTCTCGGGTCGCTGCAATACCCATGAAGCTTGACTAGATTCGGGTGGTCGATGGAAGAAAGAATCAAAATTTCGTTGCAGAAAGACTTTGTGGAAAAAGCTCGTCCCGCGGCGGCCGCCGTGTGGTGATTATGGAGATACTTCACGGCGACGATCCTGCTATCATGGAGCTGACCCAGGTATACCGACCCGAACCCACCATCGCCAATTTTTCGTTTCGGGTCGAACCGATTAGTGGCCGCCTCCAATTCCTCGTAGGTGAATACCGGAGGAAGAAGACTGGCAGATCGCTGGTTGTGAAGAAAAAGGATTGTTGGGTCTTCCTCTGTCCTCGATGACTTGAATCTTCTGGACCGGAAAATTGCAGTAACAACAGAAACAAAAAGAAGCAACAACATTAAAGGGACGACGACAGACAAAACTGTGTTACGCTTGGGATTCACACTTTGAATCCAACCAGGAGTAAAACTAGATTCAGATTTGGAGCGAAAGCATATAAATTGGTTATGTGGGTCGGATGAATTGAATCCACAAACTCCCCTGTTTGAGCTACAGTTTCTGCAGCTTGAAAAGTAAGGATCTTGAGCTTCATCCCACTCAACTTCGATCCCTCGAGCAAGTATGTCGTTGATATGCCCCAAAACATCACTTTCGCAGCGATTCTCTAGGTCTGAAACGGAGCGATGGGCAGATCCACAGTCAAGGAGGAGGTGAGCTGGGTTCTTGATGAGGCTACATTCCCATGGACAGTGGCTACAGTTTGGCAGAGAAGGAGGCGAACAAGGTTGGATATGAGAGAGGCGAGAACAGAGAGCATCGGAGATTCTGAAAGGAGAGCCAGAGAGATCAAGAGAACGATTGAGAAGAGAAAGCAAGCGAGGAGTGGAGCAATTTCTGCGGGTGGCTGAGGTTGTTGCATTATCAAGATGAGGCAAAAGGGTGAGAGAAGAGGAATTGGGGTTATAAGTAAGAACAGAGAAGGTTAAGTTGTTAATGGAGATGATGGAGTGAGGAGTTGAACATTGGACTTGGAAGGAAGGGTGGCCACAACCTGGAGAGAAAGAGAATGGGAAAGGAGGGTTTGAAGAGAAAGGAGGGCAAAGAGAAGAAGACGAGGAGGTTGGTGAGTGTGAAGAGCAAGTGTGAGTGTGAGCAGAAGTAGGGTGCGAAATGAAGCAGACGAGGAGGAGGAAGGAGAGAATGAAGGAGGGAAAGGGGAAGGTTGAGGAAGGAGACATGGAGGAGGAATCATTCATGAAGGGTGGAAAGTCGAGTGAAGGAAAAGAGAATGAGATCTGAAGTGAATGGTGAGAGAGCAAAGCAAGTAGGAGAGGGAAGGTGAGTTTGAAAGCAGAGAGAGAACCCCCCCGGGGGGGGGGTCACGTGCAGCAGAGAAGTGAAGACAAAAGGGGCCACTTGGAAGACGGACCTGGTGGGGCCCTGCCAGCCTCATGACTTCTCCAATTACAAAAACCAGATTTTTTCTTAAAAAATTGGTAAAATTTTAAAAAAATACTTTTTAAATTTCAAAATCTCTTTGACAAAGTCGTTAATGTGATTAATAAGAATGATAATATAATTAATAAAATATTTTATTGTTAAATCACCTATTTGAGATTATGAAGTTTAAATGATATTTTTTTAGAATTTTCCCTAAAAAATTTGTGAAATACATATAGTGGGTGTTTGGAATAGCGATTGGAGTCTTTAATTGTGATTTACGGAATACAAAATAAGTTATGTGGTGAGATTTATCTCAATTTATGTGTATAAACTGATAAGTACTTTTGAATCGTGATAAGTTATTCCAAGGTTATTAAAGAGGATTGGGCATGGAACCAGAGATAGTAAGTTAAAGGTTAGTTAGTTAATTCAGAGTTAAATTAAAGCTGACCCGAAATTTAAA
This sequence comes from Albizia julibrissin, assembly GCA_037074505.1. NCBI lineage: Eukaryota > Viridiplantae > Streptophyta > Magnoliopsida > Fabales > Fabaceae > Albizia > Albizia julibrissin. The sequence goes on along the minus strand of CM073488.1, from coordinate 34,361,752 downwards.
CCATCGGAATTTAAATTAGTGAAAAAGTGAAGATTTTAAGTTTATTAATATAAAATTTTGAATAAAATTAAAAAAATAAAAATATTATTTAAATAAAAAATATTGAACCAGCCAAGCCAGCCAGACTAGACTAATTAGATAACTAGTTCACCAATTTCAGGCTCAAATTGATCGGTCTGATCCGATTTTAATACCTATGTTTTTTTAAAAAAAAATATTGATTCATAGTATACTTTTTTATATTATTAATATTTTTTTCAAATGTTACTTCTATTACATTTCACTGAAAGAAGGGTTGAAGCCTCATATAACAATTCTTTATATTCTTGAATTTGTGCAAAATTAAGAAAATATTTTATTTTTAAATAAAGTTCACCAGTTAATCATTTCTCTTTAATTCAAGTGACTTAGTTATACATGACTTGTAATAAGAATTGGAGAGAGTATTCCAAAAAGAATAATAAACTCCATGCTCAATGCATCATCTGCTACTATTTGTTTTACAAGAGTACGATAATTGAATTATGTAATTTAAAAATTTATTGAGTTGGTTAAAAATAATAAATATATAAGAAATGAACTACTCTCTTCATTATTATATATTATATTGATTATATAATTTCTTTATGTAAAAAAATGCTTTAAATATATTTTAAATAAATATTTTAATACATAATTATTATTTTTTTTACTCTCTAGCTTCTAATGTCTCTTTATTAATTATTATATTTATAGTAATAAGTGTTTTTGGTCATATTTATGAGTTAATAATATCATGCTTTTGACATTTAGCATGCAAATTGCATTATTTTTATTAGGGTGAAGGTGTAATTTTAACAATAATGTTTTATGTCAGGGGCGACTAGCACCATTAAGTTTTTAAGGGTGCTAAAATACACATAAACATTATAAATTGGGGCAATTTGACCAAAACTGTTAACTTGAACAAAACGGACGTTATATGTAGGTCCCAATGTGATTTTTTTGTGCAATTTTAACAATAATATTTTATATCAGGGTTATCTAGTACCATTAAGTTTTTAAGAGTGCTAAAATACACATAAACATTATAAATTGGGGCAATTTTACCAAACCTGTTAACGATAAGCAAACGGAAGTTACATGTGGGTCCCATATAGTGATTTTACTGCTTCTTGCTTTTGCTCCCCTTTGCATGCTCTTTGGATATCTATCATTCAACTACCATAGCATACTGGTAATGTGCAGGAAGATAGGCATGCACGATTATAAGTTCCCAGAGTGGATTTGATATAATATCAGTGTCTCAAGGTTTGTATTTAATTTGGGACCTCTGTTTGAAACGAGGTTGGGGAACGGTTTACATCAGAGGTGAAGAAGGAGGTGATGGCGGAGAAAGTGAAGCCCAAACCCGTACCTCAACCCAATAAACCCATACTAAATGGGCTAACATTTAAATGGGCGGGTTAACCGGGTTACGAGGAACCCATTTACATTGGACCTGTTTATTTTTCTGAAAAAATATAAGTTTCAATCATTTAACCTAAAACCATCAATAATTCTGATGTTCAAGAGAACTAATTGACATATATAAGCATCAATCATTCAATCTAAACCATCATAACAAAATTTTGATGTTCAAACTCTAACTATTAAATTAAAACATTACAACTACATGTTTAAAGATTAACAAAATGGCATGCTTCTATTATCATGCTTCAGTTTTCACCATCATCTTCAGATTCACTTGAGGAAGGGGCTGTAACTTCAGAAGTTAAATCTTCCCCTAAAAAATAAATTAAGAGAAAACATATTTATTAACATAAAGCCGAGTAGCCAGCATGGCTGAGAATAAAACTTTATACAATACAGTCTAATGAAATATTCTCCGAAGCTGAATCTAAAATTTGGCACTAAAATTATCAATGATTTATGGCATAAACAATTAGAAAGTTGAGGCAATTAACAACAATATACACATCAATGAATTAATTTCTGGAATAAACAGTTAGAAAGCTGAGGCAATTAACAATAAGACATAATCGATTTCATTTCCATAGCAGCATTATCTTAATTTAGGAACAATGAACTATATACAGATCAAATTTAAGAAGATGAATGTGTATAAAAATTTCTTCAAATGCAGCTACTCTGTTAATATTTCAATTTAGTGGTAAAAGCATATCAAACTATAATACTAGCATGAAATTAAAATATATACTCCATGATATTAACATATTCACTGTGAAGTTAACATATATACTAGCATGAAATTAACAGATAAAACTATAATACTATAAAAAGTTTTAACATGAGGTAGCTTTCACCGTGTAAGTGAGATGTCCCAAAACCAAAGTCCCAAAACAGCAAATATATCACAAACCAGCAACAGATTCACCGTGAAATTAACAGAGATTCCATTAACAGCAAAACATATAATGGCATGAAATTAACAGATCAAACATATTCACCATGAAATTTCCCAAAACTAGAGTACCAAAACAGCAACATATCATCAACAATTCAATTCCTTATATACTGTAACAGATCATCAACGATTCAATTCATCAAAGACAGAGAGACCAAGGTTTTAACAGAGAACCAGCAGCATCGTGACAACAATATTACAAATCACACACACAACACACAGAGGCAAGCGACTAAAAATCTCAAAAATTTCAGAACACACACAACACACATCACTGTCGATCGGGCTTAAACCTGTCACTTTCTGGAATTAATCTCAAAAACTCAGGCTAGCGAGTAGCAACTACAGTGATCAGGCGATGGGCTTACTTGGAATAAAGCGGATGAGCCTGTGATCGTCTACGGTGGTGGTCGGCGGAATTATGTGGGCCACGAGCGATGGGCTTACGTAGAATCTCTATTAGTCCTCTCTCAGTCTTGGCACGACAATCAAAAGAGGGCAGAGGCATGGCAGAGAGCAGAGACACGGCAGAGGGAAGAGGAGGAATTACTGAATTAGCGCTAATGGAACTGCCGAACTAGAGTCTGGAGTGTGAGAGTGGGAGACAATGACAGACAGAGTGACTAGTGAGTAATGAGTGGCAGACAACAAGACGCAATTAGTGGTGAACAACTGGGAAATATGGGATTAATTTAAGGAAAATGAATAGTATAGATTAAATGGGCGGGTACGGGCAACCCAAAGGTGTGCCCACAACCCACCCATTTAAATCTTACATGGGCGGGTTGAAGCCCAACCCATCTTGGGTTTATTTTAGGCGGGTTAATAGTAACCCAATTAAACCAGGTTATGGGCGGGCTAATGGGTTCTGGGTTTTTTGCTCTCCCCTATTCAACCGCCCGAGGTACTATGTCAAGGGTCAGTGGGTCGGACCGGAGATAACCTGGAACCAAACCGGTGATAAATTAAAGATTTCAGGTATGAAATTATAAAAAAAATTAATTTTTTTAAAAAGATCGAGTACCCTGGACCAAACCGGTTTTTCAACCAGTTCATTGATTTCCAGGCTGATTTTTTTTATGTTAAATAACTGACTAATGTTATAATTTTATATTTTTTATAAAATTAAATGTCAAATAATACATAAAATATAAATATTATCCTTTATATGTAATTATCACAAAAGTTAATGTCTTTTTTGGTAAATTGACCACTAAAAAAAATGATTCTTAATGCAATACTCAAACACTCTTATTTTATCAAAATCATTTTTTCTCATAATCTATTATTTTCAAAATTTATTAAAAAAATCATTTTTTCATTTTTTTCTTTAAAAACTATTCTCAAAAGTTGTATCCAAACACAATCTTATTTCAACTTTCATCTCTATAAAAAACCCAAATAACTGAATAAGAGACGCAGAGTATTCAACTTCATAAAATTTTAATAATAATACACACATATTTGTGTATTTTAAATTTAAATCGTCTAATCAAGTCAAATTGAGTCTGGTTGTTTGCACATTTATACATATAATATATCAAGAAAGACCATTCCTGGTTGTACAGTTAGCGTGAAGACATTGTATTCCACTATTTTAATATTAAACTGCGAAATTGGGTCGGTGAACAATAAGTAATGCTGCTATAGATGGTACTAAATAAGTAATTTTCACTAAACATGTTTGGGTAAAAATATTGACTGAAATGATTTGGCATGGATATGGTAGCTGGCCTGTGAGTTTGGGAGTCTTCCTCTTTGGTGATGGTCGGCTCTTTTGTGGAAGAATACACCTTTCATATTTTAATTATATTGTTTTCTCACTTCCTTTTATTCCTTTTGATCTCACAAATATGATGGGGCTTTTTTTTTTAATACAAAACGTAATACCAATTAGTCAACTTATGGGGCTTGTTTGAATTACCCTTTGCAAAAATCACTTTTATTTGTATTTCGCAAACTAAAGCTTAGATAAAAAAAAAATATTGTCATACGTTTAATTTCATTTGTACAAAAAGTCAGTTTGACATAAAATTATTTGAATGATATATATTAAAAATTCAATTTTAAGAATTTTAAATTAAAAAAAAACTAAAGGCTCCAAATACTAGCTTTGGCTTTAACTAGGCTTTTGCCAAAAAAAAAAATATTTGTCCTAAACTCATATCAAACGTTATTCCAGGGGCATGTTAGTTCAGAAAACCCCCCAAACCAATATTTCTTTTTTTTTCCTTTTTCTTTTTTTGGCTAGACCCAAATTATAATTCTAGAAGCACTTTTATAGAAAATGAAACAAAACTTCTCTCATTATTTTATATATTGTAAAATTGTAAAATCATTTTTAAAAATCTAATAAAAAAGTTTGATGTCAATGAGCTATAGCTCAACTGGCACCTACCTCTCCCCCAGAGGTCACAGGTTCGAACCTATACAAGTGTGGGAGTGTGTGTTTGTGTGTTAGTTAACATAAGTGTGTGTTTGTCATTTGGTCCTATAAAAAAATAAATAAAATAAAAAAGTTTGATGACGTAAACCCCATTTTATACCGAGCCCAATCATCAGGAAACCGAACAAGGCCTTACGTCTTCAATGGGCTTCCAATCTCACGATTTTAACTTATGGGCTTCATTTTACCAAATAAATATTATTTTGGTAGCGTATAGGGTGACCATGGGAGAAAATATCTTGTATATATTTAGTATCATGAATATTAACGTCAAATATAATGAAATTTAATCTTTTAGAAAAAAAATAATTAATTTCAAATATTAAAAAAATATAGGGATTTGAAGTGTTTTCGTGTTATGAATAGTGCCGGTTTTTTTTTTTTTGTATAAGAATAATGCCGCTTATTTAGAGTTCCATGCCAAAACATGACTCTTGTTTTACTAAAATTAAAATATTTACCCAGGTTCCTCTCTCTTTTGTCATGCCTTCAACATAAGAGTTATCACTTATCAAACACTTTTTATTGTATTTTAATTTTGAACAAATCTACATGCATATTTTTTTAGGAAATTGTGAATTATTAAAATAATGTCATTTGTGAATACATAAAGAATGGATATCCTCTTTTTCGCAATAATTTATTAGGAAACGTGGAAGGAAATTCAAGCAGAAGGAAGACGCTTCCCCAGGCTACTTTTCCCCCACCTACACGCTTCTATTTTTCTATTTTTCGCTTTCAAAGTTCACTTTCTAGAATGAATTTGATATTTCATGTATTAATTAATAAGCCAAGCTCTTTATTAAAACCGAAAAAAAAAAACCAAGCTCATGCTAATTCACTTACACAACTCCGAAAGTCTAAACACGCAACACGGTGGGAATATATTTTGGTCTAACTTTTGTAATTTAATAATTTGAGAGAGAGAGAGAGAGAGAATTGGTGAAAAATTCTTTGTACAAAAGATAAAAAAGAAATTTTAAAATTATAAAATTTTAAATAATGTATTTCCAAAAAAAAAGAGTTGTAAATTGTTTATCAAATTTCATCATTCCCTTATCAACTCTAGGTAATAAACTTAATTCAAAATTTTACAATTTTAAAGTTTTTTTCTCTGTCTTTTTTCTTAAATTATTTTTTAAAAATTTTATTAATTAAAAAATATGATAAATTTTTGTACATGAATCCTTATAAATGTTATATATAGAAATTATCAGTACTTTAAATTAGATCATTCTCGTCAATAAAATTAACATGACCTTTCACCAATTTTCTGAGAAAAAAAGAATTATTTCCTATAATATGGCATGTATATGCCTAACAAATTACTATAGCTGCTTTTAGGATGAATTATTGTTCCTAAAATTTCAAGTTATTTCAGGGAATGGAGTGACCGTTTCGTCTAGAATTATTGATTGCCAAAAAGAGGTAAGAAAACCTTGTCCCCAATAATTGAAAATATCATATTGGGACACATTGAAGTGGATAGACCTGGAATAAAACAATGTGGTTTTCATTCTGTGGATCATAAGTGCATGCATAAAAATTTTCTATCACTGAACTATACATATATAGCAATATTTTTTTTAATTTTATTTATAAGGTACTTCTAACATATTTTACATAATTTTTTTTAAAAAAACCTTAAAATTTCATTGACTCAGTCTTATAATTCAATAATTTTTTAAACTTTGTCCTTATTTAACTACACACTCTCTAAGAAAATAACCACTATCACTACTACAAAAATAAGAAATAATGGCACATGTTTTGTGATACTTCCTTCTTTTGGAATTTTTTTTTTAAAAAAATTGGCATATTGTGGCACTTTCTTAAGTAATCGTCGTATTTGCTTGGTGGCTTTAGCCAATGCCATGTAAAGTTTTTTTTTTAAACGGAAGTAACAGCTGTGACACTAGTTTAAAGAAGTGTTGCAGTTGCTACGCACTTCATGTGATACTTGGTTTAGTAAGCACCACACAAAATAATATTTTTTTTATTTTTTTAAATCATTCTCTCTCCTACAATTTGCTTCCATCACCTTTATCTTTTTGATCTCCACTCATCATATACGTGCTATCACTCCTTATTCTCTTAGTCCCTATATGTACATACCTACTCATTTTTCCTTTTTTTATATATATTTTAAAGCTATGCACATCATATTGTCTTCTTAACCACATTTTTTTAATTTTTAAACATGCATCCAACTTTTTTTTGTCTTTTTCCTTTATTAATTTTTTTTCAAGTGGCGTGCTTAATGTTTCAGCTCACTCTATTTAAGCTTGTATATACTGTAAGTTTTTAAATTTTTGAGTTTATAAATCTAATCTTATTAGTAGTTAATAGTTTAATTTTCTCATTGTCTTTTATATTTAATTTATTATGAAATGTGAAAAAAATTATTCTCATTTTTATATGCTAAAAAATAAATGAAATAAAATGAAATATTATTATATATAGGCTGTATGTGAAGATATGTAGTAGTTATTATTTTTGGTTGTTGTAATAGTTGTTTATATTGATGAGTTGTATAAATAAAATAATTATTTATTTTTAACACTTGTATTTTACTTAGCAGTGATTTTATTAATTAGTTATTTGTTAATTTATATCATTTTAGAGTTATTTGATTGTGGTTTTTTTTTCTTTATTTTGTTGTGGATATGGAAATGTGTTTAAAGTGTGTTGTCAACTGTAATTATAATATTCTAAAAGAAAAATATGAAATTTTTTTTTAAAAAAATAATACTTCATGTGACACTTTCTTAAAATATATGGAAATGTGTTTAAAGTGTCACATCTTTTTTTACTGGGGATGTAATATGTGGCACTTCTTAAGCGTCATAATGAATATAAAAATAAGTGTCACAGCTACCATTTTTTTGTAGTAGTGTATCTACTAGTACACAAAATTGTTCATTCATGTATAACATCAATGGCTTCCTTATAAATATGATTAAAAAAAATGCATTCTCTCTTTGCCTTATAAATACAAATATACACTTCATTCAGTCTTATTTATAAGAGCTCAATAATCAAATTATGTGGTTTAAGAAAGTGATTAAAATTAGTTAAAAATAATAAGTATATTTGAAACAAATGTTTATTTCCAAGTATACCCTCATTTATAATTAATACAATATCTATGATTAATGAGAGAGTAAGAATGAAAAAAAAAACTCATTAAATATTTAGACATCTATTCTCAAATTCTTATAAAAAACACAAGAGACCATGGAGGGAGTATATATTTATTACATGAAAAAGTAGGGTACACCAAACCTTCATAGACTAGAAACAGAGAAAGAAAGACAGAACAACAAGAAGATTAAAACAACGCAACTTAAAAGTAACAAGATGGAAACAAGAGCACTGAACAAGTACTATGATTAAGAAGAACCATTAGCAGTCCCTTTACTTATCCAAGGAGATAGATGGGGTGGGTGGCGTGTGAAATCATCCAATCCAATTGATACAACCCTTAATGGCATGCTTATAGTTCAATCTGCAGCTTTCTTAATTAGCTTCTTTAGAAATTAACAAACGCCGCTCAATAAACATATAACTGTATCACAGTACACGAGTTAAGACTTAAGAAACACAGCTAAAATCAATAAATATGCTCAAGATTTATTATTATTTTTTTAGTACGTCCTTATTAATAAGATGGTGCCAACCCAAGATATCTCCAAGCTAAGCCAAAGACTCCAGACAAATTCCTGTTGGCCCTTGAGATTTGAAGGCTTTCGAGATATTCGAATTTGTTTCATCCTCATTGTTGAGGTGGGACCGTTGTTATCCCAACCAACATCTTATTAGTGACATTAACTTAATTATACTATTCTGATTATTAATATAAGATCTATTTAATTAATTTAAGTATATTAAAATAATTAGTTAAATTAATTATTTGTAAAATAAATGTATATTAATTTTTTTAAAATACCCTCTTAAAAGTAGTAACTTTGCAAGGGTAAGACATGAATTTTTTAATAATACAAGGGACAATTAATAGTTTTTTTTTTTGGTATAAAGAAGATTAGAGGAAGAGTATAATCCACAAGACTCCTATAAAAGTGTTCGATTTTGATTCGACCATCCCTGTTGTAGGATTAGAGTCGGGAAATCGAGCCGAGCCCATCGGGTTGGCTCTTTTAAACCCTTTTAAATCAAGGGCCGAGCTTAAAAAATGGAACTTCAAAAGAAAGTCGGGAATAAAAGGGTCAGCCCTGTAGGGCCGGTTCTGTAGGGCCGAGGGCCGGCCCGTTAGGCCCTTTAGCTTTGTTTTTTGTTTTAATTTTATTACCTTTCCTACTCATTCCCTTGCTGACTCCTCCCTAATAACTTTAAAAATTGTTAAATTTACATATGATGGTAATTTACTAATTTTTTATATTTTTACCCCTTAAACATAGTCTACTACTTAAAGTGAAGTACAATCAAAATTCATTGAAATGATGATAGTGGCGAAGAAGATGAAAACGATAGTTTTCATAATCATGTTGCTTAGAGTGTTTAGCTTTTTGCCTTCTTATACTTTGTATGAGATTATAAATTACTTGTACACAATATTTTTTACATTTGATTATGAATTAATAATTATATTTATTTTATTGTATAAGGTATGTAGACGTATAGTTAAATTTGTGAAAATGACTTCTGGCCCTGTGGGCCGGCCCTGGCCCTTATGCTTTCGGGCCGGGCTTTGAAAAACAACAATTTTTCTTTCTCCGGGCCCTATAGGGCCGGGCTGACCTTGATTCTCAACTCTATGTAGGATAGGCATTCTTCTCATCCTTTGAGATGGAAAGGGAATCCAATTCCCTTTAGAAACCATGAAGCTCGGCTAGCATCATGCCCAAACAAATCCTAGTAGACGAAAGGCAAGGGAAATAAGGATATTATTAATTCATCATTAAGGTATGTTCGTTTTGGCTTATGTTTATGTATAAGCCAGATTCACGTAATCGAGACAAAACTTCTCCATATATTTACCCGTAGACTGTAAAAGCTACATCATAAACCGTAAAAACTATCTCGTATACCGTAAATTATGATTAAAAAGTACGATTTCCAAACATGCCAAAGGCTTGTTTGATTGAGTTTATACTTATGCATAAGTCTGATTCACGTAAATTGAGATAAAACTCCTCCACATATTTACTTTGTAAACTGTAAAAACTACCTCATATTCCATAAATCATGATTGAAAAGCATTTATGAAGGCTATCCAAACATACCACAAATATTGTTTGTTTGTTTGTTTGACCTTTTTTCTACCAGGAAATTGAAATTGTGTTTTAATCAAGCAGATGTGTTATTTAGTGTTTAAGTCATAAACATGTATATTTATTTATGTATGGACACTAGAGGTTTATTAAGGCCATGTTTGAATAAATAACTTTTTTAAAAAAAATAGAAAAGTAGAATTCATGTCAATTTTGCTTATTAATTAAGTCGCTTTCTTGGTGATTAAGGAAGTTGAAACACAACTTCTCAGAAATTATAGAGCAGTGAGTATTTCCTAACAAACCAATTAAAGCAATTTAATTATTCCCTAAAAAAATGACTTACCCCAATCAAGTTATTCCCAAATATGCAGATATGTTCATGATGTTTTTTCAAAATTGGACCTGGGAAAAAAAAACAATTCATTTAGGCAAATAGTCCATTATTTATATTTGTGGGGCCCACAATATCTCACATCAAGTAACTAGATAAATTTAAAAACCTAACGTGTAAAAATATTCATAAATGTATCTAACATTATAAATTTTTTTTAGATGTAAAAATATCTATAAATTTTTTAAAATAGAGTAAAAATGTCTACACCGTTAATTGATACAAATATATATGTTATGGGATTTACATTATTATTTTTTGAGGTGTAAAAATATCCATAAATTTTTCTCAAAAAGTGCACCCAACACCATAAATTTTTTTTGGGTGTAAAAGTGCCTATGAACTTCTCAAAATGGGGTAAAAATGCACACACTGTTAACTAATATAAACTTCTGTTTTATCGGGCCCACATTATTATTTTTTAATAATTATTTAATTTTTTTTTTAAAAAACTCTCCACCCCCTCTCTTCTTTTGATTTCCCGTGAGGCCCTCCCCACTCCGACGTTTCACTCTTTATCTCTCCCAATCTCTTTATAGAGTATCATCTCTCTTTACCTCACGCTTTTATGCCAACTTAGGCCTAGTCCTCTAGAAAATAACCCAACTTTTTAATTTAGTCAAGCTAATAAAGCATCAAAAGAAATAAGCTCCAAAATCACTGATAGCAAATTATCCATCAGTGTCTTGTCACATGTCCCCAATATCTTTAAGAGTTTGATTATTTGAGTTCAAATGAAAAAAAATTGTTGCATAGTGATATGAGTCCCATATCGAGAAATCTCACATGTAGAGTGTGGTTTATAAGTTCAAGGGTTCTCCCTTATAATAGGCTAGTTTTTTGATATGTGCTACTCCTTAAGCTTGTGATCATTACATTGGTGTTTTCACTGAATGCACACTAGAAGCCTAAAACTTGGTGGAGAGTTTGAGAGCAACAAAGAGTAAATCGTCGAAGTGGCAAGGGTTTCACGGGAGATCAAAAAAAGAGGGGTGAAGAGTTTTTTTTAAATTAAATAATCATTAAAAAATCATATAGGTCCCACAAAATAGAAGTTTGTACCTGTTAATTGTGTGTGCATTTTTGCCTAATTTTGAGAAATTCATGGGCACTTTTACACCTAAAAAAAGTTTATGGTGTTGAGTGTGCTTTTAAAAAAGGTTCATAGGTATTTTTACATATCAAAAAATAATAATGTGGATCTTACAAAACAAATACTTATACCAATTAACTGTGTGAGTATTTTTACCCAATTTTAAGAAGCTCATAGATATTTTTGTAAAAAAAAATTTATAATATTAAGTACACTTTTTTAAAAAAATCATCAATATTTTTACACCTTAACCTTTATTTAAATTAATGGTTTTATCATTTTTACATAAAAAACTTTATGGTTATGTAATTTTGAGAAAACCTATTCCGGAAACAAATTACGAAGACTAAAAACTTTGATTGGAAAAAAAAAAAGAAGACTAATAAATTTTACTAAAACCGTTTCCAGTTGGCAGTCTCATTCCAGCGTCACCTATGGTTCCAGAGACTTCGATTTTTCAAGCTTCAAAGCAGACCCTTCCCGATCTTTTCCTTTGTCTCTACCATTTGTATTATTCTGAACCTTCCTCTTTGTCAACAATATTTATTTCTCCTTCTTATTTTCCCTTTCAAGCTTCAACGCTCTTGATTCTCTGTGTTTCCCATTCCCATCCAAATCGTCTCCATTAAGAAAACCATTTAATTACTTCCCATTCATTACTATTACTTCCAAATCACACCCCCCACCACCTTTTAACCTTTCCACTAACTTCCTCTCTTCTTTGTTAGTTCTGGCAATGGAGTTTTTCACCAAAGCCAGCGCCGTCAAGCTTCGCAGCCATCTTGACAAGTACCTTGTCGCCGACCACGATCGCGAGAAGGTCCGACAGAGCAGAAATGGGTCGTCGGGTATGTCCATATGGGTCGTGGAGTTAGTGGAAGGGAAGAACCACCTTGTGCGTCTCAAGAGCTGTCATGGCCGTTACTTGACGGCGACGGAAGATGCTTTTCTGTTGGGTATGACCGGAGAGAGGGTTGTTCAGGGCGATTTTGAAACTGATTCCGATTGGAAGTTTGAGTGGGAGCCGATACGAGATGGGTTTCAGGTGAGGCTAAAGAGTTGGTGTGGCAAATACTTGAGGGGCAACGGCGGGACGCCGCCGTGGAGAAACTCCGTCACGCACGATGAACCGAACGGCTACTCGGCGACGAGGAATTGGGTTCTGTGGGATGTGGAGGCCGTGGGATTACCGGAGGCGCCGCTGGACTATTCGTTTGCCGAGAGTGTTATGTCGTCCTCTGTTTCCGACGAGAATTTTGGTTCGGACCCGTCGTCGCCGATGTCGGTTTTCTCATTGACTTCTTCGCCGAGACGGAATTCTAAGTTGCAGGTACGTGACTACTCGATCAAATGCCTCATTTGTTCATTGATTTTGATGTTACTTTTTGGGACAACATGTGATTTTCAGGTTTGTTTGCTTAAACGAAGTTAATTTAGGAGCTGAATTGATTTAAAATGATTTGAAAGGAAATTACTGGTTTGTGTTAACACTAAAGGCTAAAGGTTATGAAAATTAAATTCGAAAAGAAAGTATTGTGAGTATCAATTAAACATAGGAAGGCATGCCAAACACTAATGAGTTCATGGGAACCCACTAATCAAGTCTGGCTTCATGAATTAGCTCAATGATTTTCATCATTATACTATTTTTTTTTTCAATTATGAATCTGTGATCAGATTATAATGACCCGTTTTCTTCTTGATTAATTATAATGATCAGATTATAATGAATTATAATGATCAGATTATAATGAATTTGCTCGTTTTATATTTCTTCAACTATTTAACTAGGCCAGATTGAATATTGTCAGGGTAATTATTCTAAAGATATGTTTATCAATATTTTAAGCCTTGCCTAGGACAAATATATCTATGATTGTAAGTTACATTACATATAAGTTATAAGCCAATTATATATTAATATTTTCACAATGCAGTATAAGGAGATCTGATTAGTAAAAATACTAGTTAAACATGATGTTCTTTTGAGTATTGACACAATCACACAACTGATTTCTGTATGTTTTATAAATTTAAGTCTATTGGAATGCATTGGATTTAAATCCAAACATTTTTAAGTAAACTACTACTATTTATAAAATAGATTGAAAGTAAAAAATAATAAATAATAGAAAAAGTGAGCTGAGAAGAAATGGGGCGCACATTTTTGTTGCTTATGCCATTGTTTTTAACTATATAAGTTTAAAGACGCGTTGTTAAGTTTAGAAATTCAAACTTTTGGTGCGAGGCCTTCCAAGGTTAGAGGGTGATGATGCAAAGTTTAGTTACCAGGGCCATGGTAAATAAGAAGTACTTGTTTGATCTTTAATATATGACATATTTATTTAATTTGACTAGATTAAGAAAATTAGTTAAGTTGATTAATATGACATGTATTTTATATAACACCTAAATTATCTTACTTAATTCCTTTTTCCCCATCCTTATTGACTATTGTTGAGAGAGTATCATTAGGGTTAAATTAGGAAAAAATTGATAAATATAAAAATTATATTTTATATTTATGATCAAAATCAATTCCTCAAAGTTGTTTTATATTAAGAACCGGAGGAGTAGTAAAAAGATTTTTTTTTTTGGGGGGTCCCTTTTTATGATACTTCCTCCCCTATTAATTATTGGGTTAAGGGGAAATTTTGTCTTGAGGTGTAAACAATGGAACAATTTTGTCCTAATGATCATTAGTTGACCAAATATGCTGAATTAGCAGTCAACATGTCATCCATGTTATTTTTGTTAAGGCACAAATTTACCCCAAAAATCCATATTTCATCTACTTCATTTTTTTTAAAAGTTAGATTTAGAACTTCTGGGGTAAATTTACATTTTAGTGAATGACATGTGGATTATCAGATTAACATATTTGGTCAATTAACAGTCAAAATTAATTTGGATAATGGTCAGGACAAAATTACTACTTTTTTGATAATTTTGGGGTAAAATTGTCCCTAAAAAATTTTTTAGAGTAAAATTGCTATTGGGTGACAACTTCTGAGGTAACATTGCCCATTAATTCTTAATTATTTAATAAAGTCTTAAAAAACAGATACATTAATTATTTATAATAAATATGTAAAAAAATTGGTAATATATATTTTTAACTATATCATGAAAAATTGTACGCGGAAAGATAGAAATGTGTCAATAAATAATGATTTAATAAAAAGGTTGATATGAGAAATAAAATATATAAAATATTATATTCAGAGGCAAATAAAAATCCTTAACTTAGGTGGCGATTATGATAGGAGTAAAAGGACTAAAAAAGTTTCGTTTGGATTTCTCTTCTTGCACCAGGCATGCCACCTCCGTGAACAAGCCCAGCCACCACACCTCTTTAATACTCTCTTTCTTTAATCTATAATGTCACAAGGATTAGTACTCCTATCTTTAATAGTAATATAAAATAAAAGCCACTTAATAAATATAAACAATGAAATGTTAAAATATTGGTAATTTATTTTAAAAATCAAATCCGACCTCTAGTATTCTCAATTCACACAGATTCGGTTCTTTTTTAGGTAATTAGGTTTACAAAGGCAAGCCTTAAAGTTTGTAGATTACAATCCTGCCCGCTAATCAGCCGATTAGTCCTTGGTACGTTATCACCGGTTAGCACATGCACATGCCTCTTTCGCATGTGGACCCCACACCTCACACCTGCCTTCCCCCAATCATCATCTCCACTGGCAATTTCCTATCTGCCAGTACTCCTTCCTCCATTTTCTTTTTATACAAGTAATAAAACGCATGAAACTAATCTGCATTTTATAATTGGAATATTCAAAACTTGTTCACTTTGTAAGTTTTATTCTTGTAATAATAACTCCATTGCTATATTATTACGCATACCATATCATGTGAAAATTACAAAAATATGATTACATAAAAATAATTAATGCCCCACTCTCGTTTACTAGGTTTCAAAGTAATTAAAAAAAATAGAAATCCATCAATTTATGAGCAATTATTATTAGAAAACAGCTTCGGCCAACTATCAGCGCGTCCGCCTCAACCCAACATATCACAATAAACGCATGACTGCGTCATCTCTTCCACAGTGACCCAGTTTGGCTGGCGCTGACTGTATCCCAAGTATTCCCAACCAGCGCCCACTTCATTTTACCCTTCTCAACCCAACATTTATATATATATATATATATATGTGTGAACAGACCAATCCGATTAGCATCTTCATCTTGTGTGTCTCTCTGAATCTACTATCTCCAGCTTCAACAACGATCTTGTTTCTTTCATCTCTGAATTGCAGATAAGTTCCAACAAGTTCAGGTCGGGCATGGACTTGTTCCACAACGCCAAGGCGGTGCGTCTCCGCAGCCACCACGAAAAGTACCTCCTCGCCGACGAGGATGAGGAATCCGTCACCCAAGACCGAAACGGATCCTCCAAGGCCGCCCGATGGATCGTTGAGTACGTGCCCAGCTACGACAATATCATTCGTCTCAAGAGCATCTATGGCAAGTACCTCACCGCCTCCAACCAGCCCTTCTTGTTGGGCATGACTGGTCGCAAGGTCCTTCAGACTCTGCCCCGACGGCTCGATTCCTCCGTCGAGTGGGAACCCGTCAGAGACGGATCTCGGGTCAAGCTCAAGACCCGATATGGCAACTACCTCAGAGCCAATGGCGGCTTGCCGCCTTGGAGAAATTCCGTCACCCACGATATCCCCCATAGGACCTCCACACAGGACTGGATCTTGTGGGATGTCGCCATCGTTGAGATTCATGTTCAGAAACCGGCGCCTCCGCCGGTGCCCCATTCCGATTCTCTCGACTTCGAATCCAACACCCCAACGGCTGAATCCGTCAGAGCCGCAAACTTTTCGAGACAAGAGGTATGTACGACTTGTGAGTTGTGAGATTCATCTAGTTCTCTGTGTGGGTAGGTTTAGGGTTGGATCAGGGTTGGATCTGAATTATGAAATTTTGTGTGTTTTGCAGTCTACTGATTCGAATGTGGGTTCGCCGCCGAAGATGGAGGGACGAACCATATACTACCATGTTGCAGAGGATAACGGCGATGTGGATGATGAAGGCGTGCAGGGTTATTCTTTGATATTTAAAGGAAGTGGTGTTAAGGAATTGACTCGTAAGTTTGAGCAAGAGACAGGGCTAGAGGGAATCATTGTGTGTACTCGCAGTCCCTTGAACGGAAAGATTTATCCTCTTCGCTTGCAGCTTCCTCCCAACAATGTTACGATGCAGGTGGTTCTGGTTCTTGCATCGTCCCAAGGTTAGCTTTTTTTTTTTTTTTTTTTTTTGCCTAATCTTCTTGATTCTGCAGAAATTGGCTTTCCTTCTGTAATAGAATTAACTAGAAAACTTTTGGCTTAAACTCTTAGTTGAGGCTTATGTTCTGAGGCTTCGTTGGCCTAATATGTGCTTTTGTTTTGTGATTCTGTTTCAGTGGCAAGTGAGTTTGAGAAACAAGGTCTACTGTGAGATACCAAGCTGGGGGAGACTGTTGCAATTTTGAATCTTGTCATAATCAAGGTCTATGTACATAATTCAGATTTTAAATGAAAGCATTTAGGAATATGTTGGTGGAGTTTCTGCATTCTCTGCATTCATAACTTCAAATCAAGGAGGCACTTCTGAAGCTGCCGGTGTGAAGGGTTTATAGTTATATATATCTCTTCACAGTAATATCAGTTCGTTAATGGCTGCCCTGTGTGGCTTGTAGACCTTTATGTTGGTTACATGAAGATTCAGTGTGTTGTTGTGTAACATGGTTTTGTAATTTCTTTTATGCCTTATTCAATTTATTTGTCAGATGACCGATGCCAGATATTTTTGTTAGATATGTAAAATTCACCTTTTATTCGAATTAGGATCTTCTTTCTGCATTAGCTGTATATTCTGGACTGAAATTATTTTTCCTTAAAAAAACCTTTGCACCATGTTTAAGCGAGACAAGAACTGGGCGCAAAAAATGAAATCATTTCTGAATATTCTTTTCCAAAATAAACTATTTTTTTATGAATCATTCAAGCAATACATAGAATTAAAAAAGAGAATAAATTAAAAAAAAATGGTAACAGAAAACGGGGCATCCCAGAAACCCCACTTATCTACTTCATTTTCTGTGGGCCGAATTGGACATGAGGAAAGGGGCATCTTAAAGGGGAAATCGTGAAAGTGGCCTCTCTTGTTCTTTTTGCTCAGTGGACAGTGGCTGTCACTGGATCATAGTATATGTTTCACGGGGACCAAAAGGTTTCCCATCATATCCAAAGATTTAGATAGGCTTGCAGAAAAGTAACATAATCCTCACGGCCACAAATGCTATTTGCTCATTTCCTTTGTATAAATGAGTTGTTTAATCCCAATATTTAGAACTGGATGAAATTTGGCTGTAGATCGTTCCAACTTAAATAATATTTAAGATCTGGGTATTTAGCAAACTGGATTACCTGATTATTGGTAGTGCTGGATACCGGTGGAGAAATCCAAAACTAAATGAAAGATGATATTCTAAAACAGGCAGGGGATCCTATAATAAAAATCATGTGTTCAAGTGAATTTGGATCATCTTCTAATCCTTTCTGTCATTTTCTTTTCCTTATCATATATTCACTCTTAGATTAAAAATTCAAGAGTTGAGATTCAATATTTTATAGAAATATTATTATAATATTGACTAAAAAATAAATGAATAAATTTAAACTATCAAAATTTAATTTGAACAGTTGGTTGATAGGTTTACAAACGTGGATGGATAATAAGCTCATAATAATTTTATAAGATACTAAATTTTAGCCGTTGAATTTTTAATCTAAAACATGGAGATTGGATGAGGAGAACTCAGTAACTAATCAACAAAAAACGAAGAGCCAATCATTAATAAATAACTTCTATATCCCAACACGCCAAGAAGTCTGCATTGTGTCGTGCCGTTAATGAATTCAACTTAGTCTATAAATATTTATATAATAAAGTTCCCAAGATTTTTCAGCTATACACGCTTCTGCTAGATACTACAAGACTAATTAAAACGGGAGCATATATCATTCACCAATAATCTTTACAAGAACAGGTTCCATCTTTGAAGAGATGAAACCGAACACGATCTCTCACAATGATCTCCACATTGTAAATTCTAGAGATCAATTTGGTCACCTGGTGGCAATCATTGCAGACTCTAAGATTCTTAAATATTCTTATAGGCACACCTGGTTTTGAGCTTAATAGCCCAAAAGCTATGGCCAATCTCTCACTGTGCAGCCTCAACGTACTCTGTTTTCCATCTTCAATCTCATCAACCATAGTTGCTCCAGAGTAACAAGGAGTATAACCAATTGATTTTAGCTTCTCATCAATCACATTCAGAAACTTGTATATATCTTCACTTTGGGGATGAGTTGTGTCTCCTGCGAAAAATTCATGAGTTACACCATCTATTTCTACCAAACTACATCCAGGCTCTTTAATCACACCCTTATCAGTCATCAGTTTTCTAAGCAATCCTACTTCATTCCATCTTCTAGCTGAAGCATACACTTTGGAAAGAAGTACATAAACCCCACTTCCAATACTTCCCTCTGATGACTCAAAAATCTGCTTAGCCATTTCTTCACCTAGCTCAACACTTGCTTGTTGCTTGCAGCACGCGTCCAACAGACTCCTCCATATGACAACATCAGGTTTCATTGGCATTTCTGAGACCAAGTTCAGAGCTTCCTCTATGCGTCCAGCTCGAGAAAGAAGATCGACAAGACAACCATAGTGCTCTAATCTTGGTTCTATATTGTATTCTTTGATCATCATGTCAAAGTACTCTAGCCCTTCGTTAACTTTACCCCTGTGATTACAAGCACTTAATACACTGACAAAAGTGATAGAGTTTGGTGAAACTATCTGAGACTTCACCATACGGTTAAAGCAATCAAGTGCTGCCTCAGCCTTACCATGCATGGCAAGACCTAAAATCATCGAATTCCATGAATTTACATCTTTATCAGGCATGCTTTCAAAGACTTGTTCAGCTATTTCTAGGGACCCACATTTACAGTACATATCCACCAAGCAAGTGTTAATCAAAACATCATCAGCCATATCCATCTCAGACTTGTTCAAAATATAGGCATGAGCCCAAAAACCTAGAGACAGAGCACCTAAACCAGCACAAGCATTAATAACACTCTGCATTGTATAATTATCAGGTTCAAATGAATTTTGCATCTGAATGAACAGCTTCAAGGCAGTGTCAAATTCACCAACCCTCACATAGGAATCAATTAGTACATTCCAAGAAACCCTACTTCTCTCAGACATTTTATCAAACACTTTATGTGCTAAGTCCATGTTCCCACAAGTCGCGTAGAAATGAATCAAACTATTACAAATATGAACATCAGACTCAAGCCCTAGTTTCAAAATGTGGCAGTGCATCTGTTTCCCTTCAAAAAAACAAAACAAGTACGCACAGGCCTTTAGAACAAACGGGTAAGTATGATTATCAGG
This sequence comes from Albizia julibrissin, assembly GCA_037074505.1. Lineage (NCBI taxonomy): Eukaryota > Viridiplantae > Streptophyta > Magnoliopsida > Fabales > Fabaceae > Albizia > Albizia julibrissin. The sequence continues at coordinate 34,341,680 of CM073488.1, read as the reverse complement.
AATAACAGCCTCGTCTTCCATCATCGCTCTGTACAGATCTATGGCGCGATCTTTGAAGTGGGTACTTCGAGCGTAGGCTCTAATGAGAGCGTTCCACATGAAGGAATTAGGGCTTTGAAAGTGATTGAAGACTCGAGTGGCGTAGTGAAGATCGGCGAGACATGAGAAGTGGAGAATTCTGCTATACATAAAGAAGAATTGTGGGTGGTGGCTGGGGATGGAACGCAGCGTTTGAGAGTGAATTTGCTTGAGCTGAGTCATATTAATGGAAGAAGGTTCCTTTAACAATTGAAGAAGATGAGTAAGAGTGTTGTGCTTATGCGATTCCCCACCATGTTTGACTGCGTTTGGGTTGAAAGCGGTTCCTGTGGAGATTGTCATAGCCATTGTCAGAACTCAACTCATAAATATCTCTGCCCAGTCAAAGAACAAAATGTGTCCACAGTCCACACATTATATATCCAAGACAAACTCTTTTTTCAAAAAAATTAATTTTTTCCAATCAAATATTACCTGTATAAAATTAATATTCGAAAAAACATATTAAACTTTTCTTCATGGGTCTGACCGTCTGAGAGAAAGAGTTGAGAGCGATAATTGATTTAAAAAAATTATCTCCTAATTTTGGCTTCAGATTTCCTATTTATTTTAGTTTCTGTGGACTTTATTAAAGCTTAGTATTCATCGATTTTTTTCCTCAGTACTTGTTCAATAAAGTTTCACGTCGTCATTTTTCCCCTTCAGACATGTACGATTTTCTTTATGAAACATTCATATAAATAGAATATTTTACAACGATTTCACATAATTTTGGAGGCAAAAACACAAAAGTATATATAGATGCGAAAGGATCGGATTTACATAATTGATCAATTAATATACTCCAATACAAAACTTATAACAAGTGTTGTTTGAAATTGGATATACTCTTCAAATTCTATCCCAATATTTTTCTTAACATAATTTTGAGCAATCGCTTAATCTAAACAAAACAAAAAAGAGATTATTATCTCTTACATTAGAAAATTAATGGAATAAGTTCAAATTGGCTGTTCTCTCCCAAAGAAAACTGGATCAAGATGACAAATTGGATCTTGTTAACGGCACGCTACTGCAATATAATATTTTCTAGACAAAATGGATGAAAAAAATCCCTATTTAAAAATTTTATTAGCCACAAAGACCTAAGTTAGAGCATATGTACTTTGTGTATATGAAAATTAAAAAAGACGATACTTTATATGTATACAAATTTATGAGATCCTTTTAATCAATAAAATTTTGAGAAAATGACATCAAGGTTCTAATTAAGGAAAACAATATCAAAAAAGTCATATAATTTGTTAATGACAATTAAAATAGTAGCCATTGACAAGTGATAAAGCTACCATTAATAAGTTATAGGATTTTTTTGATATTGTTTTTCTTAATTGGGATCTTAGTGACATTTTCCCTAAAATTTTTAAATAGGGATTTTCCCCAATTTCCCTATTGATAAGACCTAGTTTTATGTTCATTCAAGTGTTTTCTCTAACACTTGATGGGCAGAAGAAACATATTAAAGCATACTTGAATAATTTTCATAGATCAGGTTGAAAAAAAATATATTATTGATATTAGTATTAAATGACGCAATGATATGTTTATATGAATATTGCTCAAATAGATAATTTAAGGCAACGATTATTAAAGTAGAAGACAGCAGGTATAGGCAACAGTTTCCAAGTGTTCCACATGTACAGTATTTGTTGATCCCTAAAGTTAATTAAGATTAATAGTTTACACTGAAAACATCGTTGCCGTAGACTAAAAATGTTGGAGTCTGGACTTTGAAAATGCAAGGAAGGTCAGGGTTAATTTTGTAGTGAAGCAGCTTGCTAGGGTTAATTTAGTGTCAGACAATTCTTGAAGGAGGACTACATGAAACTTGAAAGATGTAAAGCTCAAGATTATTATATATGCAGTTAAATAATGAATCAACAAAATTATCAAACATTGTGACTCTTTCATTTTTTGGTTTCTGTGTGTAATGTATGAGAACTATATGAGTTAAACTAACTTCTAAATTAATTATTGGTCTCCTTCAAGACATAACCATGCATATGGTGGACTATTAGATGGGTTGGTTTGTTGACCCAGTCAAACAATCCTTATCTTCACTTACCAGCTATACAAAGTTGACTTACCCAACTTGCTTCTAAAAAACTTAAATTAAAGAAAAGAGTTGACAGCAGCAAATATATATATGATATGTGTATATAGAAGCTAACTAGGACTCACATACATTTAATTAGAACACAGGTAAAAGTTATTCTCTCCCTCCTATTTATAAATAACTTTTTTTTTTATGGAGTTGGTTTCTTTTATAAACAAACGTTCACTTTATGTCTGAAAATTTAAATTATTTTTTTCTATTTTACTTTTATTAAATACATATTATTTATAATTAATTATCACACACATCAAAAGTTATATTCAGGAGAGAGAAAGAGAGAAAAAGAACTCAGGTAAATGAAGGCAACAAAGCATTGAAAAAATGTATTTTACTATCTCTCATATTTTCTATATATTCTCTCTCTATTTTCATAAATAGAGGCATATATGAAAAAAAATATGGTATTTTTGACACATTTATTACTTTTAACTACCATTTCATTTTGTATAATTAAAGAGAAAATTGCTTATAAATAAAACCAGAGGGAGTACTAAGTAAACTTTTGAAGCGATAAAAATGAAAGTGTAGGAAATTAAAAAAAAAAACATACACATACCTATATACAGTTGTCTTGGGACTATGGGAGCTTGGCGACTCATTATGTTCTTCTCTCCTGCCAAGCACTACCTTCTCATTCTCCTTCCGCAACAAAGCATCCCGTAGATTGGCCAGCATATTACCACTACATTTACTCATCACCATAAGAATTTTCAGAGAACTTTAAAGATATATATAAGCTACAAAATTCATCGCTAAACAGGCTGTCACTAATTAATTAGCGATAAAATTCCGTGGTCGTTAAATGAATTTAGCGACGAATGTAGTTAATTAACTGTTTTTTTAGTATATATGTGTGTGTATTCACTTTTGATGTACTAAATGACAATGAAATATATAATTTTTAAAGCCCAAAATTCTTATGGAGATAGATGAGAAAATGTGAACTCACCGATTTGAGAGGCATTTATTGGGGAAGGACTCCTGAGGGGTAAGGTCGTCTGAGTCGCCGGAATTAAGGTCGTCGGAGTGATTCTGAAAAGCAAAGTTGGTACCTTGCGGTTCAATTGCAATCGGGATGTCTCCGACGATAACCGGTGATCGGCTCATTGATTCCAGTTTTCTCATGACGCCGTTCGCTATGTCCTCTACAAGCTCAGCTTCGCTTCTATATACAAAGAAGAGAGGCAGCAGATGGAGACAGATTTTTTGAGCTCTTCGTACAATTCCATCGAGTCTCTATATATCATCTGATCATCTCCTAAAACTCATACTTAGTAGTTATATACTACTATATAAGTTGCAAGTTTTCTAACAATGAATTTATTAGAGACGATCCGACAATAGAGATCTCCATAAACAAACTCTACAAATTAAACAACAGTATCTACTATTAACACAAATATAATTGCTCTTGACCACGCAATTTGATCGCTAGAGGACGGTATATATATTTTTATTGAAAAAATAGATCAGAAAAAGAGAAATTAAATTAATATCAATGAGTTATATGGTACTAATTAATTACCTAGAACCTGAGATCTCCCAACCAGAGAGATTAGCTGCTTCTGTCATGGCTGTCATCCACTGTTGCACAGTGCTGTTGTTAGCCTTAAACAGCTTCTTATGTCGTTTGAAGGCAATTTCATAATTGCCGTTTTGATGTCGCACATCTGTTGGACGTACTTTATAAAAAATGGGAATCACATGTTGTCCGCTGGTTCTCTTGCATTCCATGATCTTGGCGAGTTCATCCATAGTCCACCTAGACTCGGCATAGTTTTCTGAGAAAACGAGGAGCAAGATCTTGGATTGCTTGATAGCCACTAATAGCGTCGAGGAGATCTCGTTGCCTCTCTCGAGATCGCAATCCATGTAGGTTGTGATGCCGTGCCTTGTGAAAGCTGCACGGAGATGGCTTACAAAGCCGTTGCGAGTATCTTCTCCTCTGAAACTGATGAAAACATCGTGACTGGTAGGGCTAGGATTTGCTGAGGAAGTCTGAGAAGTTGAACATGTTGAAGCTATTGATGATGACCAACATGATGAGAATGAAGAAGATGATAGTGCTGCTGCTGAGTTCATACGAATGTCCTCTCTGGACACGACGGCGAAGCCATCATGAGAGAATTCGCTGGTACCAGGGCTAGGGATGGCGGAATAATACTGAGAATCATCACATGAAGATGAAGATGATGATGAGGCTGAAGAAGATCTCATGTGGGCGAATCTTGCTAATAATTAACAATTCCTATCAGATCATCCTCAAGGTTGTTTCTTTGGAGCCAGCTGACTTGTTGTTGGGGTTTATTTTATTTTATCTTATTGATCTGGCTTGGCAGTTGCCTGTTGGATTTCTTAGCGATTTCCACGAAATGAAAAGTAAATTTCCGAGTGAGGGACAACATTCCAGAATATTTCTCTAAAAGATATGACATCATGCATGACAATCGTGCATCGATCTCGTGTGGAAGAAGAGCGGTACTCTGACCCGGGGAAATATAAGTCGTCTTTTTCTGACAAAATTCTTACTCCCTCCCTCTTGTTCTTATATATATGACATACACATCCAGAGTTAATATCTTAAATATTAAACATAATATTTATATTTGTCAATTTTTTTAATATATTTTTATTGATACTTTTTCAATAATAATTAGAGAGGAGAGATGACGATAAAATTAAGAAATATGAGTATATGACTAGGATATTTTAGAAAATATATGTCACATTAACTAATTTAACTAACTTCTTTAATGTAATTAGATTAGATAAATATATTTTATATTAAAAATGGGGGGAGTACTTCATGATATAAGTCATTTAGAGGTTTATAAATTAATATTTTTTTAATTTTACCCTTATTTATTAGTGGTGTATATCATAAAAAAAGAGAAGAAAAGTGAGATATTTTAATTAGGATAAAGTTGAATTTGTTTTTAATTTATGACAGATTTAATGACTTGTTCTTCCTTATTTACAGTGAAGTAATTGTGAATGACCTGTATTTTAAATCCTAACGAATATATATGACTTTTGAGGAATTGACCTTATTGTTTCAATACTATTGCAAACGTAAGTGTCCATCAATTTTAGAAGATACCAAAGAAAATGGTTTAATATTTGATTAAATGTGCGATGAGGCAAGTCCATTAACATTCAGAAGTAATTCACTCATCTTCGGAAAAATTATGATATTTATTCAAAAGAAATGAATATTGTATCATATTTAATTTTCGGTGTTTAATTTTAGAGACATTGATAATTACATAATTAAGTTTATTAATTTTTAGTGTCCGCCTTAAGAGTTTGAAGAATATTTGCTTCACATCAACCTCATCAATAGAATACAACCCCTTCAATATAATTTTTATTCATTAAATTTTTGGTGAAGTATTATTCATTTAATTTTTTTATCAAAAGCTAACCAATGTTATTTTTCTAAAAAATCCTCATCCACATCTATCACTATCAAGTTATCCATTAGTTTCAGCCGTATCTATGTATAACGATAATGATCGACTTTCACTTTGGATCATCCTGTATTCTCTTACTATTTTTATAAACTCAACTCTAAGAAAATGCTGCGTGCGGCCAAATAACATCCGATGATTTCTAGCCAAAAAAATAAAATAAAAAAATTTATGATCAATAATTTTTGTTTCCATTTTTAATTGACTTGCAAGCGTATACCCTGTTTTTGATTTAAGAGTTTAGTTTGTTTAGGAATGGATGAAGATTCAGGAATCTTTTTTTTAGAGCACTTAAAGTTTGTTTAGTTTGACATTATGTATTATCAGTTAATTAAAATTTAAGTTGTTAAGGATTCTATATAGAGAAAAATTCTGTGTGATTTTTTTCCCTATCCAACCTAATTGTCATTAATTGCTGTAATTATTCTCATTGATTGGTCTATAATCACTGAGTTAAAACCCCGAGAAAAACTATTAATTTACAGATAGGACACTATTTTTCTGAAGCAACATGCCAGGACCCAGTACTCTTAATTAATATTTTTTTTGGGAATAAGACAAAATGATATTAATAAACAAGAGGTTTACATAGTATAATAAGATAACGTGCAAATAGAATTATTAAATAACCTCTGTACTCTTAATTAATAAATGCCACGCGAGAACATAAACGTACGCCACTGTACATTTGATTATATATATCTCACAACTTTGATAATTTTATTGTAATTAACGTGTAAGTTATGGTTTTCTCAGATATTATCCTTGATCTGTTTCTATAGTGTAGTATAAATTTTGTTTTTTGGAAACTTCCTGGGGTGGACGTGATCAAGCAGAGATATTTAGAATAGCCGACGACCTAGGTGCAGATGAAAGAGAAATTATGTCTATATTTGTTTTTTTGATGATGAAATTTTGTTTACATTGTTTGAATTTAATTGGCCAATTCCTTTCTTTCTAATAAGATAGTTAATTGAAATCCTTGCCATGGTGTGAATAGTATGGTTTGAATTTAGTAATCAACAATAGTAAGATCGGTTGAGCTTAACCAAATATCAAATTCTAGTGATTAACTCATCCCACAAAAATAATTCTAGCTCTCATTAGAATGAAAATATTTCAACTCAAATTGGAGTTACTAATAGGGTCTTTCATTGTTTAAACAAGTGGTCGTAGAACTCTAATATAAACAAAACTAATTTGAATGATCTGCAGAAGATTAACCTCTTCTAATAACAAAGAATACTTTAACGGGTGTATTATATATTTTATTATAAATTTTATATTTCCCTTTATGATAGAGTACAATAATGTTATTCTCACTCTTGATCTTTACAAGGATTTTTTTTTAAAAAAAAGAATTGATAAGAAAAGTAAATGCCGTGTTGAATAAACGACGTAAATTTAGTATAAATGATTTATTTTAATGAAATAAAAATTTATATAATTTTGATTAGGATAAATTTAAGACTATTTATATTTTATTTTGAAAAAATGGGCATGCAAAACTCAGACATTTTACCTATAATTATTTGTAAAGGTGTGTTTGTTTTCTGCGTTTCCATAAGGTTTTTACGTTTGCACGAATTTAAATACTGATTTTGTGAGCGTATGAAATTATTGCTTTTATTAAATGTCTGTTTGAAACTTTGCATCATAACACACACTCTGACTCAGTGAATCCAAGTGATAATCTTAATTACGCTTTTATCATGTTTGTGTGTGTGTGAATTTTAGTCGGTTCATTATAGCAAGTTATTTTAGTTGGCCCAAACAATATATATTGTTATATTGTTAATTAAATATATACAAAAAACACCCCACCATGCATGTCTGACTCAAATAGGCTGTATTCAATTGACTTGGGCATAATTCAATATTTGAATCCTGATCCTAATATATTTTATTACTTGAAAACTTGTAGAAACAACTTGATTACGGCGTCAAAGTAAACATTTGATAGCCAAACAATCTTTTTCCCACAAGTGGCTTTTTATTTTCAAACACTTGGTTAACATTTAAGTAACTTTTCATTTTCCAATCTATTCATAATTAACATTCAAGTAACTTTTTTCCCAAGCAAAATTTTCAGAATTTTTGTTTAACAAAATACAACATAATGTTCTGTTAAAGAAAAACCAAGACATTAACAAATGGTGTTAAAAAAAAACAATTCCATCATCACAAGTTATCACAATCGAGTCAAAAAAAAAAAAAAAAAACCCATATGCTACAAGCTTTCAAGAGATATAATAGATTCTCCTTTATAAAAAAATATCGAACTTAAAAAACTATATATTATATATGTAGAGATAGAAGGAGTAATATATTATTTTTTAAACCTTCAGACTGTCCAGCAGTAACTGCACTTTTTTATATTATAATATTTCTACGTATATGAGTAACAGACTCACATGGACTGAGATTTTGAGACGAGAACATTTATTGTTAGACCAATTACGGTTGATTGATTACATAAAAAGTAAAAGTTGTGGCACTTATAATTATAATATTAGTGGTACTTTACAAGCGTAACATATTAGAACGCTACTAAAATAAGTTGTGGTGTTCCATCACAAGCGTCACAATAACTAATATTTTTTAAATTAAAATAACTAAAGCGTCGCTTCTTGAAGAAAGCGCCACAGCTTGTATGGATCTTCCTGTGACACTTTCTTAAATAAGCGCCACTATTGATACGTATTTTTAATATAAATTTTTTTAATTGAATTTTTTTAATTTTATTTTGAACTAGGGTGGCGCTTGTTTAAGGAAGTGCCACCCTAGGCCTTTTTTTAAAAAAATTAAAAAATAATTTTTTTTAGGAAGCGACATCCTAGTTCTTTTTAAAAAAAAAAATTAAAAAAAGGCATAGGGTGGCGCTTTCTTGAGAAAGCGCCACAAGAAGTGATTTCCTATGGCATTTCTTCAAGGAAGCGCCACCTTAAACATTTTTTTGTATTTTTTTAGAAACATATAATTGTAATTAATAATATATTTTAAACATATTTTTATATCTCTACAACAAAATGAAGGGAAACAAATCAAAATCAAATAACTTAAAAATGATATAAATTAACAAATAACTAATTAACAAAATCACTACTAAGTAAAATACAAGTGTTAAGAATAAATAATTATATTATTTATGCAACTCATCAATATAATGTTAACAATTATTGCAACAATAAAAAATTATAACTACTACATATCTTCACATATAACATATATATAATAACATTTAATTTTATCACATTTATTTTTCGGTATACAAAAATGAGAATAATTTTTTCAAATTTCATAATAAATTAAATATAAAAGATATTGAGTAAATTAAACTATTAACTACTAATAAAATTATATTTGTAAGCTCAAAAAATTTTTTAAAAAAACTTACAGTATAGAGGAAGCTTGAACGGAGTGAGTGTAAATCTCAAACACAACACCTGAAAAAAAATTAATAAAGGAAAAAGAGAAAGAAAAGTTGCATATATGTTTAAATTAAAAAAAAAGTGGTTAGCAAGACAATATGATATACGTAACTTCAAAATATAAAAAAAAAAGGAAAAAATGAGTGGGTACAACTTACAGGACGAAATGAAACTATAAGGAGAATGAAAAGACGAGGGAGAAGAAGTAGGGTCAGTTTGGTGCAAGAAATTGGACAAAAAGAAATGAGCAAAAAGTGCCGCAAAAATAAAAAAAGGAGGAAGAGAAAATGTGAAAAGTGACGGAACAAAAAAAATGAGATAACTGTAAATCGAACTTTTGGACGATCATGAGTAGAGGAGAATGAAGAAATGTGGGAACTAAAAGGATAAGGGTGATGTCACGTGTTGGATGAAGATTGGAGACTAAGAGGATAAAAGTGATGGAAACAGATTGCGGGAGAGAGAAATGTTTGAATTTTTTTTAAAGAAAATAATACTTTGTGTGGCGCTTGCTAGGCTAAGTGTCACACAAAGTACGTAGTAGATGTGACACTTCCTTAAATAAGCGTCACAGTTGTTGCTTCAATTTTTATTTTTTTAAAAAAATAATTTAGGTGGCGCTTCTTTAAATAAGCGTTACCTAAAGTCCCTAAGAAGCTGTGACTAAATTATTTTTTTAAAAAAAAAATATGAAAAAAGTTGTGGCATTTCTTTAAAGAAGTGCCACAAAAGATGCGACACTAATGCCTATTTTTATAATAGTGGGTATAGATGGAGGGGAAATGATGTCTCCATTGATTTCTCTCTCCATTAAATATATCTATAATTAAATCAATTTTCAATTATTAAGATTTATTATAATAGATTTTTATTATAATGTTATTTATTATTTATTATTAAATCTTAACTATTAAAAGTTGATCTAATAATAATTACACTTAACAAAAAATAAATAGAAAAAAAAATAGAGACACTCCGAGTAATATTTACACCCTCATCAGTTTGAGGAGAATTAAATCAAGTATAAAATATGGGCAAACTAATTAATTGGAATTGATTAATCAAACAGAATGAGTGTCGACTTTTCAACGGCATTAATTATTTACGTATGTTTGATTACGCTAAAACGTCATCTCCATCTCCAGCTCTTTCGGCGACTTCCCAGGCAGCCAATAATGTTTTAGCAATTAGCAAACTCAGGGATTTTTTTGAAAAATAAAAAATAAAAAGGCTATATAGTGCGTGGCAACTTCTGAAACCATAGAAGGTTATTAAACCGGGACCGGTCAGAGAACCGGTTAGAGTACTGGGTTAAGGGTTAGTGGGTCAGACCGGAGTTAAACCAGAGCTAACCCGGAACAAAACCGGTAAAAAAATAAAAATTTTAGGCTTATTAATATGAAATTATAAAAAAATTTAAAAAAATCGATTTTATATAAAAAAAAAGACCGGTTCACTACCTCAGACCGGACCAATTTCCTGCCCGAGTCGCCGGTTTCCGGGCCGGACCGACCGGTCCAATCCGGGTTTAATAACATTGCGATGGATTAAACCAACGTTCCGATCTTATTGTCTCCATCATCTTCAGCATCCGTAAGACCGCAGATGTTTTGGGTCCCATATTTTTTGTCCCACGCATTAATCTGCTCCTTGTCTCCATCATCTACAGTATCAATCTAAGGTTTAGTGCATATTTAATTTAGTTTTTTAAAATATATTTTTCCATAGATAAATGCATGGGAGAAATTTTATTTTACCTTGTGAAAAAAGACTTTTTGAAATTACGATTTTATGGTCTACCAAACATACACTCTAATTTATGTGAAATGATTTATAAATAAGATCATAGGATCATTATCTTTATATATTATGATAATTAAAAATATATGTGGATATTTGGAATAACGATTAAAACCTCCAAAAATGCTTTCAATCATGATTTACTATATATAAAATAGGTTTTACGATATATAAAATAAGTATGTAAGAAGAATTTTATCTCAATTTACATAAATTTCTATTATAAAATAAGTATAACCTCATCAAAATATCACCATATATTGACTTTGTGTACAGCTGATAGTCGCCGAAGATCCGTGCGTTAAACAAATTTGCTTGCTAGGCAAGCAATTAAGTAAAGGGGCATTAAATTATATGAAAACCGCAGGTATATGTCTCTTTCAAGTTTTTTTTTTCCTGGTCAAGGTTTATTCAGCAATTTGCATTTTTTTTATTAGTTTCATTAGGTATCTTAAAATAATTTGTGATGCAATTTAACTCTCAATGTTTTTTAAAATGGAGCAATCTCACCCAACATCAACCGCCTGCAAAATGTCATTTAAATTTAAATATTTTTGTGCTGTACACAATAAAAGTACTCTCATTCTAACGTATTTATATTTATTTGGCACACTGCTAAATACTTGAAATAAAAAGTGAAATGAAACAAACACTATGTGCACCGTTTCAAGGCAGTGTCAAATTCACCAATCTTAAAGTAGGAATCGAATAGTTGACCCAAAAAAACGTAGGAATCTAATTAATAAACAACACATTGATTACCAAGTTTCAAAACATAAACACATAATTATATATATACACGCACAGGCCTTTACAACAAACGGGTATGTATATATGCTTAATTGTCAAGAAGAGACACTGGGGATGGTTGTTGTGAATGCAACGCAGCGTTTCAGAGTGAATTTGCTACGTGCTTGTGCTGGATTCCCCACCATAACTGCTCTCAGTTTGGCTACATAAGGGTTCCTGCGTTGACATTCTCATTAATTGCCTTTCTCACAATATTATATTCACTCATGTCCTTAAAATATGACCTAATTAGGGAGTTAATCTTGGTTCTAAATGTAAAACCTATTTATCACATTTATCAATATTTTTTTAATTTACTCATATTGATTCTCCTTCAACAATAATCAAGTAATAAAAAACTAGAAGGAATTAAATAAAATGGTTAGGGCATTTCAGGAAAAAATGTCATATTAACTAATTAAAAAAACTTCCTTAATCTAATTAAATTAGATGAATATGTCTTACATTAAGGATCAGATGGAGTATTAGCCTTGCCACTTTCAAGCATCAATATATATATATATATATATATATATATATATATATATATATATATATATATATTGCCAGTATCAAGCATCAATATTAAACACTTGTAAAAGAGAACCATTGTAGTAAATAATTACTATGTTTCCTAATAAAAAGATCATAAAATCCTCCCGCATTATAATTATAAATAGGGTCGGAAGGATTATTTAATAATTTGAATTATTTTGACTGTATTCTCTTGAACCTAGCGAATGATTTTTTTTATCTCTTACAAAAACAGTCGGAGAGGGTATAATATAGAAACTATAGAAAACGAAATTATTTGTAAATATAACAAAACTCATTTCGAGATTTATGTGAATATTAAGCACATCTTCTAGTTATTAATTACTAAATGTTATATATATATATTCATATTCCAGGATGCCTCACTAATAAAACTCTTCGCTTAGTACTTAATTAATACAAGACATGCATGCATTTCGAAATTTTAACTATTTTTAATCTAATTATAATAATCAATAGCTGGTTTGTAAAAAGGATTATAAAAGAATAATACTTATTATAAAGTATATAATTATATAAGAAGCATAAATATTATAAGAAACATACCTATACAAATAGCCGAAAGTATCAAAGGTTAATGTCTGACAAGGACTCCAGCTGGTTGTGAGTATCAACTTCTCATGCTCCTTCCGAAAGAAAACGTCCCTTGTCTTGTCCCCAAGATAGCCCACTAAATTCAAAGTGCTGTTCATTTTTCATTAAACTTATTAGACATGGGATTCTCTTCTAATAAATAAATAGGGCGCGCATTGTTTTAATTTTTCATAACGAAAAACAAGACCATGGTCGGATGAAGATTGCAATTTTATTCCAATTAATTAACCTACTTTTAATTAGAATGACTGGTAGTCACAATTTATTTCACCCCTCGATCGATCTTATATATACGTCTACTATAAATAGACTTATTTTTTCTTTTTGAAGAGTGACAACTTGATGACAACGATCTATGATTCAGACTAATTATTAATACTACATAAAAAATATATATTAATAAGAATATACAGATAGGACACTATTTTTCTGGAGCAACATGCCAGGACCCAGTACTCTTAATTGATTTTTTTTTTGAATAAGACAAAATGATATGAATAAGACAAGAGGTTTACATAGTATAATAAGATAACGTGCAAATAGAATTATTACATAGGGAAAATTTAAAAAAAATGTAGCCAAAATAGGGAAGGATAAATTAATACAATGAAATTGTGAAATGTCAAATCAGTCAAATGTCAGTATGAGATTTTGAAATTTTAACGAAAAGAAAATTTTATCCTTCAACTCTCTCTCTCTCTCTCTCTCAAAATAACAACGTCGAGCTCTTTATTAACAATATCATATTCTCCTTTAACAACTTCAGGGATAAATTTGAAATTCACAAGTTTCAAGGGCCAATAACAACATCGGTCTCTATATTAATAACACCGTATTTTAGATTACGGTGTTGTTAATTAAGAACCCGGTGTTATTATTCCGAGATGAATGGTAAAAACGTCTTTTTGCCGAAATTTCAAAATCTCAAATTCCTCGACCGTACTGATACCTGACTGATTTGTGATTTCTCAATTTCGTTGTACTGATTTGTTCTTTTCCATTTTTTGACTGCATTTTTCTGAAATTTTCCCTATTAAATAACCTCTGTACTCTTGATTAATAAATGCCACCCGAGAACATAAACATACGTCACCGTACATTTGATTTAATATAGGAAAAATTGCTAGTAAATATCAAATATTGAAATTAATTGTTAATTGCCACCTACAAACAAAGCGTACTAAACTGTCATTACTATTGGACATAGAAAGACAAAAATGCCCTTAGTTTGATGATACAATTGCTTAAAAAAACAAAAACAATCAAACACAAACAAAATTGTATTGAATGGCGGGGAGCAACAGTTCTTTATCAGTCTTATAGTTTTCGTTCTCAGCTACTTCACCATTGAAGCTTCTCCTTGTCCTTCTGGCTTCTGAAATCCCTCATCGTCGTCACCGCCTCTGGCCATACATTACCGCCGTTCCACTGCAGATTCTCTCAATTGACAAACTTTTTTTAAATTTCTTGAATCATCTTCCTAATCGCCGAGCTCTTACTTATCAAGCTGCTACAATAATCACCGTTGGGGCTTCCCCTGCATCTAGAACTCCTTGGAATCATCGGAATTGAAGTGTCGCAGGAGAAGGTTAGATATGCTTCAAACTTAGGGTTTCTAATGGAATCGATTTTGCATCTAACTATATTTCTTCTGCTTCGTCTTTTCTTGCTTTTATCTGTGCCATCATTTCGTAGTTCCATTCGATTTAGGCGAAATTGCTTAGTTTGAATTCCTTGCTTCATATAGTTAGTCTTAAATTTCTGAAATATATTTTGATACTCATATTTCAAAAAGTGTTTAGTACCTGTTTGATAGAAGGCAAAAAAGAAAAAGGCATAATTGGGACCATAATTATTGTGGTGGTGGGGTTAGCACAACATGTTTGTTAAGAATAATTTTAAAAGCAAAAATTGTGCTCACTTTGTTTCACTTCAATAATTTATTTTTGTTTTAACAAAGACCAGGTCCACTTGGGAAATCTTAGTTTGTTATTTTTTGGATGCTTGAATCATCATTTATATTTAGTTTATGTATAATTCCTAATAGTGTCAATTGTAGAGTCATTGAACTATGGATTGAGTTGTTATTGTGTGATGGCATTATTGATTGTCAAAATTGTTGTATTCTGCTATTAAGTGTCATTGCTGTTACATTTATGAGCTGATAATTTGTCACTATGAGAGTGTAGTGATTTTGCTTCCTATCGTTGCTACTATTGGATTAAAATTTCTGGAACTAGTTTTGCAAAATGAGTGAAAGTATTGCTGTCATATGTGGTTTAAGTTTCTGGGATATTGGCTCTCATGAACTTTGTGAAAGTGTTGTTCTGCTACTTGAATTTTTTAATGTGATAAAAAGAAATTTGGAACTGAAATTTGGAATTTGTTTGTCACTTAATGCTGAAATTTTGAAATTAAGTTGTCTTGTTTGCTTGAATATGCTGCATCATTTTGAGTTATCAGACTTGAATTAAGATTGTGCAAGAATTTGTTATCTTTATTTATTTAGATCTTATAGCTGGTCTTTTGGAAGTACATGTGTGTGCTGTTATGATTTTCAAAATCTTTAGCTAATTGGTTATTTCCTCGTCGTACCTTTGCTGCCTTGAGTGTTCATGACTAGTTGAATTTAAGTTTTCCATACTTGCAAAACTCTAAAATTTTAAAAAATGCATTTTGAGCTGAATCTGAATTATTGCTGCTAAAATCTAGCATTCACGTGAATATGTGCTACTACGTTACTCTAAATTTGAAATCCACTTTTGAAACTCATATTGCATCTAACGAAAATCATCACATCATGCATTGCTAACTTTCTATGATTTACTCGCACACCTGAATCATGATCTCTATGGACATAAGCCTGAATTTAGTTTTCGTTTTGGTCTTGTTTAACAGTAGAATAATGGGTGAGTTAATGTTTTGCTATTTTGTTTTATGTATAGATGAGACTATGACATGTATGTCATATCTTAGATGCAGATGTGGGAAAATATTAGAAGGCCTGAGTGGAATGGTTTCACAATGCCTAATGTGAGTACATTTTTATATTAAATGTTACAATATGATTGGATTTGACTGAATTTTTTTTTTGTTTAGGAAGACATGGATCAAAAGAGGGTATGGTGGCTAGTTACTTATGCGAAGAACAAACAACGAGAAGCGATAATGCATAGCATTGAAGTTTGAAGAGCTAATAAGAAGAAGACAAAGTAGTTTTTTTCATTTATGGTGTATCTACACCAGTTGGCGGTAAAGATTTTTTAACATGTACATAACGATTGTATGTCGTTTTTCAACAAAGTATATATATATATAGATGACTTTGTTAAACAAGCATGTATGTATGCAATTTACACGTTTTGCATTAGATCTTCCAAATGTTGATAAATTATTTCATACGTGCAATAAATCTTCCATACGTGCAAACAACCTTCCATATGTGCAAAAAGTCTTCCATATGTGCAAACAACCATCTCTATGTGGAAAGGATGTTCCTTGTGTGTCAAGCATCTTCACTGTGTGCCTGTTGGCCATCCATCATATGTGCAAAGGATCTTCCATTATGTGCAATGATCTTCCACCTGTGTGCAAAGAATCTTCCGTTGTGTGCAATGATCTTCCACCTGTGTGCAAAGAATCTTCCGTTGTGTGCAATGATCTTCTACCTGTGTGCAAAGGATTTTCCATTGTGTGCAATTGATCTTTTCTGTGCATGCCTAAGGATCAACCACGATATGTGCAAAGGATCTTCCATAATGTGCAAATGATCATCCGTTGTGTGCAATTGATCTTCCACATGTGCAATATGTCTTCCATGATATGCGAAGGTTGTTCTCTTACGTGCAAAGGATGTTGCATATGTGAAATTTATCTTGCATGACATGGAAAGCATCTTCTGTGTGTGCTCAACGATCATCCATCATATGCGTAATGGATCAACCATGATATGTGCAAAGGATCATCGTTGTATGCAATTTATCTTCCACATGTGCAATATGTCTTCCATGATATGCAAATGTTCTTCTTCCCTTACGTGTAAAGGTAGTGCACATGTGCAAAGGATCTTCCATGATGTGCAACGGATCTACCCTTATGTGCAAACTATATTTCTCATGTGTAATGTATCTTTTATGATGTGCAATGGATCATCCGTTGTGTGCAATTCATCTTCCACATGTGCAATGTGTCTTCCATGATATGCAAATGTTCTTCTTCCCTTATGTACAAAGGTGTTGCACATGTGCAATGTATCTTCCATGATGTGCAAAGGATCATCTGTTGTGTGCAATGGATCTACCTTTTTGTGCAAACTATTTTCCACATGTGCAATGTATCTTTTATGATGTGTAAAGGATCATTCGTTATGTGCAATGGATCTACCCTTATATGTAAACTATCTTCCACATGTGCAATGTATCTTCCTTGATGTGGAAAGGACCTTGTATCTTAGGGTATGCCATTGATTTCATACACTAGACCCTCTGTGCAACAGACCATCCATGATGTGATGTATCTTCCACATGTGCAATGTATCTTCCATGTTGTGCAAACTATCTCCATTGCAGCATTATTACTTCCAGCAACAATGATAAAGCAATACCTAATGCAGACTATGAATACAATTCTAGATGCTACAGACCACCTGCGGTAATCTCTTTGTAATAGACGGACAAAAATGATTCACAATGTAGACTATTAAAATACTTGGAACACAGAGGAATGCAAAACAAGAGGCAGCCATTAATTATGACAACAACTTAGAAAACATGAAATAAAAAGTATATACCTTTTAAGCATTCAAAAATCAAATTTCATATATCTCTGGCAGAATCCACGGTGATTGACGCCACCCACCCCTGACCTACATCATGGACCTTAAAGCTTTGATCTCTTGGTTCAATTTAGGGTTGCTGGTATGCCAGAGAAGCTGATCTCCAAAGTCACGTGTTTCCTCCTGTTTTTAGTTGTGTGTTTCCTCCTTCCTCCATGCTAAAATCGTGTCATTAAACTAGGGGCATTTTTGTCTTTCTATGTCCAATATTAATGACACTTCAGTACCCTTTGTTTGGAGGTGGCAATTAGTAATTAATTTCAGTATTTAGTATTTACTAACAATTTTCCCTTTAATATGTGTGTGTGTGAATTTTAATCGGTTCATTATTGCAAGTTATTTAGTTGCCCCAAAAAATATATATTGTTATATTAAAAAACACCCCTCCATGCATGTCTGACTCAGATAGGCTGTATGACTTGGGCATAATTTTATTACTTGAAAACTTGTAGAAACAACTTGATTACGGCGTCAAAGTAAACATTTGATAGCCAAACAATCTTTTTCCCACAAGTGGCTTTTTATTTTCAAACACTTATTTAACATTTAAGTAACTTTTTATTTTCCAAACTATTCATAATTAACATTCAAGTAGTTTTTTTTCCAATCAATTTTTTTCAGAATTTTTGTTTAACAAAATACAACATAATGTTCTGGTAAAAAAAACCAAGACATCAACAAATGGTGTTAAAAAACCAATTCCATCATCACAAGTTATCACAATCGAGTAAAATAAAAAAAAATCTATATACTACAAGCTTTCAAGAGATATATTGTTTTTTTGAAATAGCAATTGGAGTCCTTAAAAATAGTTTTTCAATCGTGATTTCGGTATACAGTACGAAGTAAGTATGTGAGAAGAGTGTTGTCTCGATTTACATGCATAAACATTTTTGTGATCACCAATCGTGATCCCAAACATGCTAATAATAGATTGTCCTTTATAAGAAAATATCAAACTTAAAAAACTATACTCCCTCCGGTCCTCTTTATAAGCAAATTTCTCTCTTATGGACTGATCTTTTTTATAAACAACTTTTACTTTGTGTCTGAAAATGTAAGCTCATTTTTCCTATTTTACCCTTATTAAATACGTACTATTTATAATTAATTATCACAAACACTAAGAGTTATATTAAGGGGAGAGAGAGCCCACTAGGTGAATAGTGACTAAAGTTGTAAGATCCTCTCCTTAATTCCATAATATTAAATATTATCTCTCAAAGACTAATCATAATAGAGATAAAATCGCACAATTATTAAATATTATAATATTCAATCTATGATATGATAATACAAAGTATGTAGTCAAAGCAGAGTTTATAAGATGAAGGCCCTATGAGTGACAATATATATCAATTCAATACATAATAAACCACAATAGGCCATAGAGATATATCTATGCCTCAGGAGCTCCTCCCGACATTCCAGCACGGAAACTATCACCTGAAAAATGTTAAATCAACGGGGTGAGACAAAAGCCTCAGTAACCAGCTTTCCAACTCATTACACATGCTGACATGTATTCATGAGGTGCCAAGCGGAACATTTTATATAATAAAATATTAAAAATCTAATATCATTGTTTTGTACACAAATCTCTTATCAGAAATGATAATATTATATCTCAAATCTTATATCACAATTCCCAAGTGCCTCCCATCAATCCAACCGAACCGCCGACTAGACCCATGGGCTAAGTTAATATCCATGTTACTGGCCACTCAAAGAGCTCTCCGGTCACATGATGAGGATTGGCCAAAATCCACAGAGCATGTTTCCAGACCATGGGTCTTTCCCCTCATTGAGCTAGTGGGGTGTCGCAGTCCCTCATTGAACTAGTGAGACAGTCCCTCATTGAACTGGTGGGACAATATAAAGCCAACCATCGTGCACCAATGGAGGCTATACCACGTGGTAAAAATAACTTTCTCCATCTCAACCCAAACCAAACAACCCAATATGTATCAATAAATAGCTCAATAGGAATTTTCTCAAGATTTCCATACACATATGATGATATTCAAAACATACAAATACATCTTATAATTTAAATCACATGGTTCCACAAAGCAAGTGTATAACAAAATACTCCTCAATATTACTCATTGAAATAATCTATGATATCCATATATAATTTTCAATCCCATAATCATTTTACAAATACTCACAAACACACACCAACACACATAATAAGTGGAAAGTGGTTACTTCTCGCCAAAGCTAATTATTATCACACTCTTCTAAATTCAAGAGCTCAAACACACGCCAAAATCAATCTATCACAATCAATTTACTACCCGTTAATAATTTTCTAAAAAATCAAAATTATAACTTATTTACAAATTCTAATAATAATATCCTATAAAAACTGAAAATAATAATTTAGGGTTTAAATTATAAAATGACAGTTTAGTCCTTCAAATTTCATAAATGACAGTTTAGTCCTCCGAATTTCCTAAATGACAGTTTAGTCATTCAGATTTTAAACTACCAACTAAAATTTCAATAATATCTCCATTAACCCAAATAAATTATTTAATCTAAATTTAATCAATTTAAAAGTCCAAAATAACATTATTTATAAGTTGGTTATATAGAAAAATTCATTATAAAATCTTATATAAACTAAATAACAAAAATAAACCGATTAAAATTAACTATTAGTTATCAACTATATTCTTATAGTCATATACTGACAAAACTCAAACTTGTCCAAAATTCTAATCCTAAAATATTCTCTAATCAGTATAAAATTAATATCATAAGAAAGAGAAAATTATTTAGAAAATATTTCATAAAATAATTTTTATAATTAGAAGAGATTTTAAGTACCTTATTGATCCCCGAAGAAATGAAAATACTCCTATCAGAGCCTTGCCTTTCACCCTATTACACAACACTTCACGCAGAATTTGCGTGAAGTGTGTGTGAGGAGGGAGAGGTATTTATATACCTCCTCCTACCTCTTTTTATTATTTATTATTATTATTATTATTTTCTAAAACGTGTGGCACCGTAGGTGCCACACCTTGATTTTCAAATGTGGGGTGCCGCCCCCACGTTTTTATTATATATATATATATATATTAATAATATAATATATTATATTATATCATATCAATATTATATTATATTATAAAAAATAATATTTTATTAATTAATTAAATTTTTTTTCTAATATTTATTTATTTATTTTTATTACTAAAAATTACCTAATAAAAATGATAATTTTCTCTAAATTATAATTATATCCTAAAAATAAAAATGAGGATGTTACAAAAGTCAACAAAGTATTCAGAAAACGTATTTTATTATCTCTCATACTTTTTATACATTCTCTTCCTGTTTTCATAAATAAGGGCATATATAAAAAAAATATGGCATTTTTGACCACTTATTTCTTTTAATTACCTGTTCGTTTTGCACAATTAAAAAAATTATTTATAAATAGAACTAATGGGAGTATATTATATATGTAGAGATAGAAGCAGTAATATATTAAATCAAGTATAAAATATGGGCAAACTAATTAATTGGAATTGATTAATCAAACAGAATAAGTGTCGACTTTCAACAGTATTAATTATTGGAAAAATTTAAAAAAAATATCATTTAAACTTTAAAATCTTAAATAGATGATTTAATAATAAAATATTTTATTAATTATATTATCATTTTTATTAATCTTATTAATAATTTTGTCGATAAGATTTTAAAGTTTAAAAAGTAATTTAATTATTTACGTATGATAGATTACGCTAAAACGTCATCACCATCTCCATCTCCATCTCCATCTCCATCTCCATCTCGATCGCTTTTGGCGACTTCCCAGGCAGCCAATAATGTTTTAGCAATTAGCAAACTCAGGGATTTTTTTGGAAAAAAAACAAAATAAAAAGGCTATATAGTGCGTGGCAACTTCTGAAACGATGGATTAAACCAACGTTCCGATCATATTGTCTCCATCATCTTCAGCATCCGTAATACCGTAGATGTTTTGGGTCCCATATTTTTTAGTCCCACGCATTAATTCTTGTCTCCATCATCTAGAGTACCAATGTGTTAATGTATGTTTAGAATAGTTTTTAATAATAGTTTTTAAGATTTGTTAGGTAAATATATGTGAGAAAATTTTTGTTTTGACTTAAAAAAAAACTTTTAAAATCACAGTTTTATGATTTACCAAACATGCCCCCTAGTATATGTGAAATGATTTCTAAATAAGATTAAAGGATTATTATCTTTATTATGATAATTAAAAATATATATGTCGACTCTGTGTACAGCTGATAGTCGTGGAAGATCTGTGCTTTAAACAAATTTGCTTGCTAGGCAAGTAATTAAGTAAAGCGGCATCAAATTATATGAAAACCACAAGCATTATGTCTCTTTCAAGATTTTTTTCTGGTAGCAATTTGCATTTTTTTAATTAGTTTCATTAGGTATCTTAAAATAATTTGTGATGCAATTTAACTTTCAATGTTTTTTAAAATGGAGCTCAATCTCACCCTACATCAACCTCCTGCAAAAGGCCATTTAAATTTAAATACTTTTGTGCTGTACACAATAAAAGTACTCTCATTCTAATGTATTTATATTTACTTGGTACACTGCAAAATACTTGAAATAAAAAGTGAAATGAAACAAACACTATGTGCACCGTTTCAAGGCAGTGTCAAATTCGGGAGCAGATTCTCTCATTATCTTTCTTCTCAGCGTCTCTCAGTATCTTAAAATCGTGTCCGTCCAAAATGATCCAAGAGATAACAAGGAACCACATCATTAAGGCTATTAAAAAGGCATCTTCCTCAACGTCCTGCTTCTCTCTCCTCTTTTGACTCGCCTACGCATTGGTTAACAGATAACAACAATCCCTAAAGCGAAGCTTGTTTTTTGAATGCAACTGTGGACCGAGTCACCATTGCTGACAATCTTCTGCCTCCACACCACCTCCTAGAAACAAATGTCGAAGGGTATAAGGAGGGTTCACTTTTAGTTGCTGGGATCCAACTCATAATTTTGAACAATCAGAAATATCTGAAGAGCTCCGAGAAAGAAAATTGCAATCAGATGTGATAATTGAAATAGGAACAAATAAGATATATAGTGAAATAAAAATACTGTGGATTTGTTGATGCTAAATATGGCTCCCTGAGAAATACGCAAGTCAAGATCTTGGTCCCTAATTATGGACCACATAAGATTGATGGGAAATACATTGTGTTCAGCATTTTCTTTCCCTTCAGTTGGTCTTCGTCTTGTCTTCCTTTTGCTCTTCCTCTTGGGATTTTTCATGGGAATTTTTTTATCTTCCTTATTCACATCAGAATTGTTAGGTTTTTACTTCTTATTAATCTTGTTTTTCTTGTCCAAGTGCTTCTCTTTCATGGGTTAGCGGCTTACTTGGCTGGTTTGGAGCTGTCTGTACGTAGCTTCACTATTCTGTTTTGTCTTAGAATTTTTGGAATTTTTTTTGTTTATTTGCAATTTTACAGTAGCTTTCAGTGAAAGGATTGATCCATATCAGTGCAAGGTAGCAGCAAAATCAGCTGGACAGCAAACTTCCTAATTTAAGAACCAACGCGCAGGGAGTCAAAAGAGGAGAGAGAAGCATGACGTTGAGGAAGATTCGTTTTTAATAGCCTTGGTGACGTGGTTCCTTGTCAGCTATTGGATCATTTTGAACTGACATGATTTTAAGATATTGAGGGACGCTGAGAAGAAAGACAATGAGAGAATCCAGACCCGTCAAATTCACCAACCCTAAAGTAGGAATCGAATAATGACCCAAAAAAACGTAGGAATCTAATAAACAACACATTGATTACCTAGTTTCAAAACATAAGCGCGGACACATATATATATATACACGCACAGGCCTTTACAACAAACGGGTATGTATATATGCTTAATTGTCAAGAAGAGATATTGGGGGTGGTTGTTGTGAATGCAACGCAGCGTTTCAGAGTGAATTTGCTACGTGCTTGTGCTGGATTCCCCACCATAACTGCTCTCGTTTGGCTAAATAAGGGTTCCTGCATTGACGTTCTCATTAATTGCCTTTCTCACAATACCCTCTTATCCTTAAAATATGACCTAATTAGGGAGTAAACATTGGTACTAAATATAAAACCTATTGATACTCCCTTAACAATAATAAAGTAATAGAGTGCTAGAGAGAATTAAGGAAGATGGTTAGGGTGTTTCAAAAAAAAAAATCATATTAACAAACTAAAATAACTTCCTTAATATAATTAAATTAAGTGAATAGGTCTTACATTAAGAACCAGAAAGAGTATTAGCCTTGCCACTTTCAAGCATCAATATTAAACACTAGTAAAAGAGAACCATTTTAGTAAATAATTACTATGTTGCCTAATAAAAAGATCATAAAATCCCCCGCATTATAAATAGGGTCGGAAGAATTATTTAATAATTTGAATTATTTTGACTGTATTCTCTTGAACCTAGCGAATGAGTTTTTTTATCTCTTACAAAAACAGTCGGAGAGGGTATAATATAGAAACTATAGAAAACGAAATTATTTGTAAATATAACAAAACTCATTTCGAGATTTATGTGAATATTAAGCACATCTTCTAGTTATTAATTACTAAATGTTATATATATATTCATATTCCAGGATGCCTCACTAATAAAACTCTTCGCTTAGTACTTAATTAATACAAGACATGCATGCATTTCGAAATTTTAACTATTTTTAATCTAATTATAATAATCAATAGCTGGTTTGTAAAAAGGATTATAAAAGAATAATACTTATTATAAAGTATATAATTATATAAGAAGCATAAATATTATAAGAAACATACCTATACAAATAGCCGGAAGTATTAAAGGTTAATGTCTGACAAGGACTCCAGCTGGTTGTGAGTATCAACTTCTCATGCTCCTTCCGAAAGAAAACGTCCCTTGTCTTGTCCCCAAGATAGCCCACTAAATTCAAAGTGCTGTTCATTTTTCATTAAACTTATTAGACCTGGGATTCTCTTCTAATAAATAAATAAATAGGGCGCGCATTGTTTTAATTTTTCATAACGAAACAAGACCATGGTCGTATGAAGACTGAAATTTTATTCCAATTAATTAACCTGCTTTTAATTAGAATGACTCGTAGTCACAATTTATTTCACCCCTCGATCGATCTTATATATACTTATAATATAAGTAGACTTATTTTTTCTTTTTAAAGAGTGACAACTTGATGACAACAATCTATGATTCAGACTAATTATTAATCCTATATAAAAAATATATATTAATAAGAAAATGGAGTTACCCATGTAGGAGTAATAGGCATTTCCTGGGTGAAGAATTTTCAGGCGCGGGGTCATCATCATGTGATGAGCCGCCAGAATCTGGTTGCGGTGAAAGTCGCTCACTTCCGTCGTGGCTCATACATTTCAGTTTCCTCATCACTTCCATAGCTATAACCTCCACAAGCTCAGATTCCGTTCTTCAAATACCAAATAAAAAAAAAGGCCATTAGGTATAATCATTTAAATTCAGGCACATATTCTATTGACAGTTTAAAACAACTTTATCTTTGACCAAATAAACGTTAATTGTTACCAAGGGTGAGAGAAAGAGAAAGCAATTATTAATGAGTACCTATAAGTCGAACTTTCCCAACCAGCGAGATCGGCGGCTTCTGCCATGGCGGTCGTCCACTGTTGCTCCGCCTCCTTCATGCCGGACCTAGACAGGTGCTGGTGTTTCTTAAAAACAGCTGAATAACTCCTTTTCTTTCTCACTTCTGAAGGACTTATTCTGTAGAAAATAGGGAGGACGACAAGTTGTCCCCTTGTTCTCTTGCAACTCATTATCGTCACCAGTTCATCCAAAGTCCACCTTGAGGAGGCAAAATTTTCGGAGAAGACGATGAGCGAAATCTTGGACTGCTCGATTGCTCGTAAAAGCGTGGATGATATTTCGTTACCTCGTTCTAGATCGTGGTCATCCATGTATGTTCTGATACCATTCCTTCTCAAAGCAGAATGGAGATGGCTTACGAAACCCTGGCGAGTGTCTTCTCCTCTGAAACTGATGAATACTTCATGACTAGTGGTGAGTATTTTCTCCTGTACTAGGGTTAGGAGCCGAGACATACAAGGCATTGAATGAAGAAGATGAAGATGATGATGATGAGGCTGATGATCTCATGATGATCTCATTGTGTCGCCAAATTCATAAGCCGCCAGCCGCCGCTTGCTGATGATGAGCTGCTGAGAGACATATATTTCCAGGAAAACAAAGAGTAAAAGTTTTAGTGGTGAACAAGATTATTCCAGAATATAGAATATATCAAATATCAATATAAGATATAATACACTTATAAAACGATGAAATCTCAAGTCCTCGAGCCTCCTGTATAGTCAATCCCGGAGGTAGATAGGAGATGGGCGATCTCAAGTTCCTGTGAGGGGAAAGATAAGAGGGTAGCTAGGTAACAAAAAGACTGGGAAGAGAAAGATTGAGGGTAAAGGCAGCGTTTTGGTGCCGTTGGATCAATCTGACGGATGAACCTGCGCAATTGATATGGTCCGTTAGATTCATTTAATGAAGTAATGGCCTGCACCAAATCTTCTAAAAGGATCCATATAACATAATTAAAGCTTTTGAAATTGTACGGTATTGGCCTCATTCCGATGCCTCCTGCTCTCTCTTAGGTTCCGATGTGTTTCTCTCACTGTCTTTTTATCACTGTCATCAAGTGAGCTCAAATTTGGGATAAGAATATTGGGGCATTAACAGACATCAATAGTGAATATTTACGTGATGTTTATATATTATTATAACCCTCATGTTTAAGGCAGAAGTAAAACACAATAAAATAAGTAAAAATATTTTGGTTCACGTCTTAATCAGAGAGAAGGAGGATGTAGACTTTCCAACAACACTAATTAATTAATTACGTACGATTGATGAGTTTAAAAGTTAAGACCTTACTCTCTATTCTGCTTTAAATTGAAACCTTATCGATCTCCATCCCTAAACTGTCGCGGCAACTTCCCAATCGGCCAATATAAAGTTTAGCAATTAGCAAACTCGTTGGCCACAAAAAAAAAAAGAAAAGAAAAAAAAGAAAAAGCAATTAGCAAACTCACGGACATTTAAAAGAAAAAATAAAAAGCTATGGCAACTTATGAAACAATGGAGTAAACCAATGCTCCGATCTTATTGTACCCAACAGATGTCTTGGGTCCCTTTTTGATAAGTATTGATATCTTTTTATTGAAAATAATTTTATTTGAGATACTACTGACAATTAAATATGGGTATGTCCCTCAGTGAAAATTTAAACCTGGTTCACAAGATTGTAGAGGAATAACTTCTTCCATTACACTCAAACAACACATTGGCGCGGGTCTCATGTGTAATATTTTTAGTCTCATGGATTAATTTTCTTATTTCCAACTTCTCAATCTTTATTATATTGTCACTTCTTTTTTCTAATAAAAAAGAAAATTATTTTGTTCATATCTCTGCTTTCCCTCATTTTTTTAAGTTGGTATATATACTTTTTTTTCCTTTATTAATTTCTTTAATTTTGTTTTGTTAGCATAGTTAGATTCTATATCTTTATTCATTTAACATCATTAGCCCTTGTACAAGAGCTAATAGTGCTAACAGAACAAAGCTAAATGATTTAATCTATAAAACAGTACATGTACCAAAATTAAAAAAAAGTTTAGGTACCTATAAAATGATTTTTTTAATAAAAATAATAAAATTATTTTGTTTTAATTTTCAGATTTTGAATTTTCAAGGTTGGGATTGAAATAGAAGCACTAAGACGAAATGAGTTTGATATGAACAAATTAATCATTTAGAACTTCAATAATCACAACACATTGACTCACTGAGTCTCTTCTAGAACAGAAAACAGAATCTCTTGATATTTCTTTCCTTTTATAATAGGTTACCGCGTGATTGATCTCTCAACTCTCAAGGATGTGCGAGTAATTTAATTTGCTCCCGCCAAATCACAAATATATATAGTAACTTTTTTATTATGGATGATTAAAAATGTATATGTTGACTTCATCTAAGCTAATTGTTCTAGAAGATCTGTATTTTACTTTAAATTATCGTCAAATGGATGACTTCAGAAAAAGGTATGCTTGGGCAAAGTAATTAAGTACAGGTATTATAAAAAAAAAGTAATCAAGTATAGGGACATGAATAATGATATGGAAACACCAAGCTTATTGTCTCTTTCATGTTTTATTTTTAGGGCGACGTTTAGAAAATACAAACCGATCATTATGGATATTCTCTCAATTGGAATCCCTCTTTGCTCCCTCAATTTTTCCATTTTAATTCCTGATAATTGATTCAATTCTGATGGCCCATCAATCCTCAAATTCATAAGATACGTACTTCGACTTAAGTCTCGGAGTTTTTATCATATATACATATACGTACATATTTTTTTGAAAAAATAGTTCTTTCAGGAATTTATAGAGAGAGATCCACATTTACGGCAAGTGTTGATCAAAACAGCACCAGCTACAGTATATTCTCAGAATTTTTTAAAATATAGGTATAAGACAGAGCTCCTAAACCATACCACACAAGATTTCTAAATACATACTTTAGGTCCATCAACTAACAAGGTGACTAAGGCTCATAACAAACTAACTAATCACTTTGAATAATAGGTACCACCTCTGGGCCTTAATATATATGACTTTGTTGACTAATATATGGAGAGACGAATAAAGCTAAATAAAATACTTAATTATATCATATATTACATGATATCTCTAAAATACTTTATGTGTATCATCTAATTATATATCAATTTATAAATTAGGTAAATTAGTTTGGAGAAAAATGATAAATATAAATATTTTAATGTAATTTATTTAATTTCATTAATCTTCTTAAATTAGTCAATTATATCTTATATCAAATACTGAAGATAGTATGAACTCATGCATAAACCAAGAGACAGATCGAGCACCTAAACCAGCACAAGCACACTGATAACATTCTACATTAATTGTATAATTATGAGGTTAATATATATATACACTTTCACATTTCTATACAGTATTGTCAAATTCACCAACCCTAACAACATACATTCCACGAGACCTTACTTCTCCCAAACATTTTATCAAACAAGTGGCATATATCAAAAAGGAATTAAACTAGTATTACACATTACAACATCAGACTCAGATCCCGAGTTTCAAAATGTGCTTGATTAATTATCAGGAAGAGCCATTGGAGGTGGTTTTGCTGTGAAGGAAACGCAGCGTTTCATATCAGTGAATTTGCTTGAGCTCATATATGTCAATTGCTACTGTTGTTGGGGCTCCTGTTGGGTTCCCCACCATCTTTGCTCTTGTTTGAGTAAATAACGGTTCCTGTGTTCACATTCATATTAATTACCTTTATTCGTCACAAATATATTAGCCAACTCAAACAGTACAGGCTCCAATATATATACATATAAAATGCTGCTATGATTTTACTCTTTTTTAATCTTTATGTTTGTTTTCTTAAAAAAGGTGTAAATTATGCAGTTTTTGTATGGGGGGCGTGAGTCTACCCTTATATATTAATGAAACAATTCGTCTTGAATATAACGATACATCTTTTTCATTTATAAACGATGATCAGAAAAAAATTATCCAGTTTATAAGAATTTAAGGAACTTTCTGATTCTTTTTATGGATATTAAATAGATTTGAGAAAGAAAATTGATGATATTTTTTCCCTATATTTTGTTTTCATATTATTTTCCTGGGCCATTATTTTCCTTTGTTGTTTTTGTTGTTGTTTCTATGTGAATTTCATTTGAAAAGTTTATCTTTGAAGTTTCGTGAAGTAAGTCTTTAATTTATTGAAAGAAAGAATATAGGAGAGAAAATTTGTTATATATCAGTGGAATATCTCTTTTGTATTCATAGATGAAAAGATTATGATAATAACAACAACAAAATAATAATAATCAATAGTTTCTATTAAACAATGATAACATGGCTATAATAGATAGGCTTAAGCAAAGCATCCTGCACCTTTATTTTATTTTTCCATAACATCCAATACCCTGATATTATTTATGATGTACTCAGCATTCTTATCTTATTTCCTTGGTGCATTCAACACTTCCTAATGTTATTTTTCAAGTTACATTCAACACTCTAATCTTATTTATAGTTCATGATGATAGATGCACCATAAATATTATTTGGGTGTTGGAAGCACTGGAAAAATGACATCAGGTACTGGATAACTTTTTATTAATTTATTAATGTAATAGAATCAGAATGAGAGGCTATGCCAATGCAAGCAACAACTATGTGGGAAAAAAAAAGAAAAATGTGAGATATTTTACATAATAATTCAGAAGTGAATTTTTAATATATTTTCTGGAAAAATTTATTTTCATACATTTCATGATGACTAATATTTTGAATATTTCCTAGTATGCAGCCATACTCAGTTTTTGAATGCAGCACAATGTTTTATAAGTTATTTTGTAGCAACAATTAAAATTAAAAGAAGGAATCGGTTGAATAAAAAAAATCCATTTGTTTATTTAAACTTTAATCAATTTTGAAAATATCTGGTTCTGATTTGTTGACCAATTCAAAAGTAAATTCAACAATCATCTAATAATTTTATTAATTATCTTTCTAAAATAAAAGGACAGTTTGAGAAGACTTCTGGTCGGTTATGGATGAAGTGGACTTCTGAACCAGTCAGTCAAACAATTGCCAGCAAGAATGATCACACCCGACTCTTCTAACACATTAAAAAAGTTACTTTGGAAAACAGACAGAAAATATATAGTATCATAAAAGCTTAAATAACTCTCAAACCCCTCGACAACATTTATAATATATATATTTTTGCCACTAACCATTTATAATAGTTTTTTTTTTTTTTTGCCAGAGACCATTTATAACAGTTGGTGCAATGTATGTAGTACATAATCAATATCAATACTAGCTACTTCCTACTTCTTTTTATTTATAAGATAATTTTAAGAGGTCTCTCATGATCCCATTTTTAAATAATAAAAAATTTTGTATGAAACATTTATTAAAATTAACAAGGATAGATTAGAAGGAATAACACTTTAATTAAAAAGGATAGATTAGCTACTTTTTTAGTCTAAGTAAAATAGTTAATAGGTGTTTTATAAAAAGGATTAGAACGTATACAATACTTATTTTAAAGTATTTATATATAACATAGGAAGTATGAATAAAAGAAATACATACCTATAAACAACGGTTCTGGAAGCATCCAAGTTTAATGGCGGATCAGGCCTCCTGGTTCTGAGTATCAACCTCTCGTGCTCTTTACGCCACAAAAGATAGCCCAATAAATTCAGAGTCCTGTTCATTTAATTTGTCATTAAACTTAATTATTAGAGTTGGATCCCTTTTTTTGTAAACTGAAAAGTGACAAGCTGACAACTATGTATGAATCAGAGTAATAATTAATAGAGTGAGTACTGATTTAATCAATAACTGTTGAGTCCTTTTATTTAATACTGTCAAAAAATATAAGAAAATGGAGCTACCCGTTTGATAGGGATTTCCTAGCAGAAGAATTTCAGGCGTAGGTTCGTCATGTGATGATGAGCCGCCGGAATTAGGTTCGTCCGGTGAACGATTCTGAGATGAAAGTCCCTGATCACTTCCCTGTAGGCTCATAGATTCCAGTTGTTTCTTCATTTCATTAACTATAACCTCCACAAGCTCAGATTCCGTTCTATACCATAAGAAACGCCATTAATTAGGTGGAGACAGTTTGTCACAACTTGATCTCTGAAACCAATTGAGGAGTACGTACCTATAATTGGAGCTTTCCCAACCAGCAAGACCGGCTGCTTTTTTCATGGCGGTGGCCCACCGTTGCTCAGTCTCGTTCATGCTGGACTTAAACATAAAACCAGTTGAAGAGCTCCTTTTCCTTCTCACTTCTGAAGGAGTGATTTCATAGAAAATTGGGAGGACAACTTGTCCCCTTGTTTCCTGGCAATTCATTATCTTCACCAGTTCGTCCATTGTCCACCTTGAGGAGGCGTAGTTTTTGGAGAAAACGATGAATGACATCTTGGATTGCTCGATTGCTCTTAAAAGCGTGGATGATATTTCGTTCCCTCTTTCTAGATCCCGATCATCTTTGTATGTTCTGATACCATTCCTTCTCAAAGCGTCATGGAGATAGCTAACGAAACCACGGCGAGTGTCTCGTCCTCTGAAGCTGATGAACACTACGTGACTGTTTTCTGCTGTATTAGGGCTAGGGTTAGAGGATGAAGGCTGGGAAGATGAACATGAACAAGATGATGTTGATGCTGATGACATCCGCCAGATGTCTTCTTCTCTGAACCTAATGGGTTCATAAAGATGAGTATTTTGTGTAGTACCAGAGCTAGGTTTGATGGTGGAGGAAGACTGGGAAAAAGAAGATGCTGATGATGATGATTCCATACGGGTGTCTTCTTCTCCATGAGTGTTTTGTCTGAAACTAGGGCTAGGAATAGCCGAGAAATACTTTGAATCATGTGAAGAAGAAGAAGATGATGATGATGCTGATGATAGCATGTGGGGTGAGTTTTGCTAATTAACAATTCGTTTCAATTCATTATTTCAGGATTTGTTTCTATGGGGCGGGTCGCATATAGGAGGGTTGACCAAAAGCTAAATTGATCATAAACTTCTTGCTGAGCTGCCCAGGGACGTATTTTCGGGAAACTAAAAGGTAAAAAGTCCAGTGATGGTGGACAAGATTCCAGAATGTTCCTTTTAAAACCATGACGTCATGCATGACGGATTCTTCTCGTAATGTAGAAGAAAGTCCCTTAACCCTTCTCGATCTGTAACCAAATCTCAAAACTGGGTGAGGAAGAAAGCACATGAAAGGAGATTTGACAAAAATTAAGGCGAGGCGAGAGAGAAGGGAAGAGAAATATTGAAGTTAAATGCAGCGTTTTGCTAGTTTCTTACTTTCTTGCTTTGCTTGGTGATTTTGAAGGCTTTGCTGCCGTTGGATCTATCTGACAGCTGAACGTGCGTGATTGATATGGTCCGTTAGATTCATCTAGTTGATTTGATAGCATTATGCATGACTAAGCCATCTCGCATAGACGCATACATGAAGAAAGATTGTGGAAACTTCCTAGAAAATGAGCATGCCAAATGAATAAGATTAAACCCCTTCATTAAGCCTAACTTTTCGTTGTATCAAGTTTTTATTGGAAGTTTGGAAATCATCGCAAGTGTTTGACGTAAAATTTATTATTCTTGTTTGTTATTCATTGTACGTAACTAGATACACCTGTTAATCTTAACAAGTTATATCTCCCCCGTATGTTGCATGAGGGAGTCACTGATAATAGTATATGCAGAGACATAATATTATCAAAAAATGTTGATAGGGTAATAAATATTTGACATTGACGTTAAAAGTTAAATATCATTAATTTGATTATCATGGTAAAAAATGTCTAAAATTTTTTTTGAATATGAAGGAAAAAAATTTACACCCTGCGCATAATTGTTTTTATAACATCTAATTGTATATTAGGTGATTATGATTTATAATTCATGATTTGATGTCTATTTTTAAATTCAATCAAATTGAATTCAAGATTTAATTTTTATTTTCAAATTCAATTTACTTTATTATCTTATTTTCCAACCCTAATAATAAAAAATGAGAATTAAATAAGAATAATATCTTAATAAATTCGAATAACTTGAAAATGGAATGCATAATTTTAGTATGTAGTTATTATTGAAGAGATCAAACTTTATGGAGTAAAAAGAAATTGTGGAATAATTTGTAATGATTTTTTCAAAAAAGGAAATTACTTTAATAAGTATTAACTGAATGAGTGTTAATGTAATTATGCGTGAATTAATTTAATGATATGATTATTGAACCTGTTTTTAGCATGATTTTGAAACCTAGACCGATCTGATTGGTTTAGATCAGAAATCAGAGAACCGACCACTTATTCAGTCTGGTTCGTGGCCTGAATCGGAAGATTAGCAACGCAGTGTGACCGCGCTAACTCGATGTGAATCGGTCATGACCCAGCAAACTCGTGGGGTTGCACGGTTTACTGGGTCAAAAAAAAAAAAAAAACTTCAGTTCGACAGTTCCTCGTGCTCACCAGATCGTCGCCGTTGCCGTCATTCTCCTCAGTCCATCCTCCTTCGTTGTGATTATCTTATTTCCCTCTTCCATTCTAGATGGCTCTCCCTCCCCGATGTCGTAGATGCTTCAAGAAGAACCGATCAGATTGACGTTGTTGGAAGTTCAAGCCAACGGGAGCTTTACATTGAAGGCAATCTGGAAGAGATCCAAATTTCGAACAAGCAAAATAAAAGAAGTCGAAAGAGAAGAGAGAGAGAGAGAGAGAGAGAGAGAAAAGAGAGTGAAGAAGTCAAAGTTCACATGGGAGTGTTAAAGGCAAGACACGTTAAAGATTAAGAAGCTGAAAAAAATAAAAGAAAAAAATAGAGGGGTCAACAATGACAAAGTCAGAAGATCACTTGGCAGAGATAATAACAATATAGAAATGGAAAAAAACTAAAGAAAAAAGGAAGAATTTCAGACAAAGACTACATTTCACTAGTTATGTAAAATAAAATTAATTGTTATTTTTTATAACCAGAGTATGAATAAATTTACATATTTTAATTAAATTAAATTATTTTATTTATTCCTGATCTTAATTCTGAGTTAACTTCAATCTGACTCATTGACATTTGACCTATCACCTTGACTAGTTTAGTGTCCGAGCTGAGTTTCAAAATACTGATTTTTAGTTAAATGAGTTTTTGAACGGGTACTACAAGATTTCATGTATCAAGTTGATTGATGATTGACTTTTTATCATTTCGCTAGAACTATTTTCTTTATTTTTTTTGCAAAAATTTTCTTATAACTATTTTCAGAAATTTTTAAATTTTAATTCAAATATTTTAATTTAATTTAGTGTAGAGTTAACCCAAAAAAAAAAAATGTCCCTCGCAGGTTGCTCTCCATAAGAAAATACCGCTTTGTACATGTCGCGAATTTCGAGTGTTAATTGAGCAGTTTATTAGAGTGGAAGGCGATGCTTTTCTTTTCCTTTTGTTTATTTTTAACAAGATATGTTTTTATCATGTAATAATTTGTTATAAAATGCAATAATGCTGATGCACTGAAAATGATAGTCTTGTAAAGCTTAAGAAACATTCAAAATTCAAAGCAAAGGTCAAGTTCAGATTAATTCATTATTTACAACAGAACTGAAAACTTCAGATTTAGTATTCCAAAACAAATATGGCAACCTCAGATAATTGGAAGGAAAATAGATAGAAGAAAAAGACCCACACACATGCGCGCGCTCTCTCTCTCTCAACGCCATTCAGTTTTAAATCTGTTTGGAAACTCATTAGGAGGTGTTAGAATCTTATTTGGAGGGTAAAAGTCTATTTGGCATCTGCAGATACGTTTGTGAACAAGTTATCTTTTACTGGGCTTTTAAAAAAAAAACTACTTTTTTTAGAAGCTCATTGAAGTAGCTTCTGGCTTTTTTACACTGAGTTTAGAAAAGAAAAAGTCACTTCTTCCACTGTCAAGCCAAACACAAATCACGTTTATAATATGACTTTTTTAAAATTTGACTTCTATAGCAACATTAAAAAAAAAACCATTTTTTCACCACTATTTAAACAAGCACTTAGACCGGGTGTTCAACCAAATGCCAGTCAATTCTTCCAAAAGGCCTGCGAATAATTGATTAAAGGACCAGTCAATGTCTTTGGCATTTGATGCTGCCTCTGGTCTTAATAATAGTATTAAAGCAGCTATGATTTACCCTAAACAAGTATTAATAGTTACAAGAGAATTAATCAACTCTTCTAAAAAATGATTTTATCCTAAATGTTTAGGCACTAATAAGGTGACACTCGACCAATGTTAACCTCTCTCTTTGATTGAGTACTCCAAAGTTTTCAAGAAAACTATCAAATCTTGAAAATGCTTACATGAAGCCAGACATAAATTATTGCTTGGATGATAACATGAACAATATTTGAATGAATAACAACTTTGTTTTTTGAGATATTTAATTCTCTTTGTGTGAGCTTTTCTTACATTCCTGTATTCTTGTGAGAATACTCTAATTGTATCAAGGACTAATCATCTTTAAGATATCATTATAGTTAGGATTGTAAAAGATAAATTCTCTTAAAGTCCTACCTTCGATCATCCCTCCATCCCATTCGTATCTTCACATTTGTCTTCTAGTCGATCCATTCCCCCAATATCATATCAAGGAAATGATAGCATATCAGGAGGTGGTCAATATGTAGGTCAACAAGCCCAAGGAGAATTCATCCAGTAATTCGAGGCCCAACAAGCCCTCTAAGGTTTTTAAGGAGACTATCAAGTCTTGAAAATGTTTACATGGAAGAAGACATGGATTATTGTTTGGATGATGACATGGACAATATTTGAATGAATAAGAATTTTATTCTTTGAGAGAATGTTTAATTCTCTTTGTATGAGCTTTGCTTGCATCCTGTATTCTCATGAGAATAATACTCTGACTATATCAAGGGCTGATTATCCTTGTAGTGTCATTATGGCTAGGATTATAAGAGATAGGTTCTTTTAAGAGCATACCTTCGATCATCCATCTCGTTCGTGTCTTCGCACTTGTCTTCTAGCTGATATGTCTGACAAATTCTTATTTTTATTATATATTTTTATATTTTATTTTGGGATTTTGTCATAATAATTTAGCTTAAAATGCCTTCTTTGTGCTTAATTGAAATTAAGAGTAAATATATTAAATTAGGACTAAAAATGGTAGAATTGTCAAAATAATTATAATTACTCTTAATAATTTATTTTTGAGAATATTTGATGTTGGTGTAATTATTCTTAATTGTAGGTGTTCGAAAAGTTGGATTGAAACTGAAATGGTAGTTTAGGGCTTGAATTTCAGAAATGACATTTTAATCCCACGAATTTGAAAAATGACAATTTAGTCCACCGAAACTTCAGCGTTCCTGGCAGCATCTTTAGGTCTGATTCAGAAGCAGAGACACAAGCAAAAACGCAGAAAAGAAGCAGATAGTCAAAAACGAGAATCAGCAGCGCCGCAGGAACACAAAAACCTTCGGCTTCTTCATTCATCACATTCATCCTCTTCTTCTCTTGCCGGCGGCACCACTCCTTCCTCCATTGCCGCCGGCGATCACCATTGAATCATCATCATCATCTTTCCATCATTCCAGATCTGTAGAAGAAGAGCAGCCGCGAGTTGAAGGAGAGAACGCGAAATAGAGCTGAGGCGGCAATCATCACTACACCTTCATCATCACTACATCATCACCGCCGCTCTTCCTCACCTGCATCTTCATCATCTCACCATGTTCATTCCATCTCCACCATCATTGAATCATCACTGAAGAAGTTGAGAACGCAGAAACAGAGCAAGGAGGAGGTGGAGCTGAGAGTCGCGACTTCATGAGGGGACTGCATCATCGTCATCACCTTCCATCTTCAACCACCGCAAGTTCTGGTTATCTGACTTGAGAAAAGGAAGAGAACCGAGAGAGAGACAGAGGACAAGCTCCTCTCTTCATCGGCGTTATTCCTTTCCTTCTCTCCGTCACCATCTAGCTCAGATCATCCACCACCATCATTCATCTTCACCGTGCCATCACTGTCATAACCATTCACCAACGCCCTTTCCAGTGCTGTCTCCCATGGCTGGTTGTTTGAAGGAGATGCCGACTTTGCTTCTTGACTCTGGTTCTATGAATTGCAGCAGCTAATCTTTCTTCTCCTAGAGCAGAGGACTGAGTCGGACTGAGTCTTGATGTTTGCAGTCACAAAAGGGAGTTTTAGTTTTAATTCATTATATTTGACTATATTTATGATTTTCTTGGTTTTAGGAGTTGTAATTTGTAGTTAAAACTAATATTTATGGTTTAATCTTTGTTTGAACCAAATTTATGATTTAAATTAGTTGATGTTGAATTTTGTGCTCATTAATATATGTGGTTACATATATATGTTTAAGTGTGATTTCATTGATTCTCTATTGTCTTGTATGATATTGTTTAGATATTGAGTTGATTGTGGAGTTGCATTGAACCAATTGCATTAATTAATTTAAATCACACACTAAGAGTGTTTAATAGCATCTCTAGAGTAGGGATTCCTCTCTTTTGGTGCTAGACTCATCGGTTGATGGGGTTTGATATTTTAGAAAACTTAGTGATTTTATAAATTGCATACAAAGTGGTTTTTAATAGTGTTTTAAGAAATGATTATTTTCTAGGTTTAGGAATAATCATTGATTAATGCACTAGACTCATCGGTGTTTGATGTTTGATATTTTGAGGGACTTTGATTGCAATTGCTAATGTTTTGTATTGAATTTCGGTTAGAGAGATGAAGTTTTGCCTAGTGTGGGGGATTTAATTCACATAACTCAAGCTAACTCAAAGGGTCTTTTGAGCATTTTTGTCAAACTAGCACATTCATAAAAATATTTTGAAGCAGATGATAGATGAAATTCATTGTTCTAAGAGGCTTTATCACACTTTTCAAAACCAAATTTCATTCCACTTTTATTCTAAAAAATCTAAAAATATTCATTTTTAAAGCATTTTAGTTTAGCTGCAATTTAGTTGTTAGATAAAAAGTTAAAAAATCATTTTTAACTTATTTTATGTGAATCATTGCACTTAGTTTCTATATAATTAATAAAAGGTTATTCGAAAGATGATCTAAGATTATACTCTTTATTACAATTCTTGATTAAATTTTGAATAGGTTATCAAGACATGAAGCACATGCCTTCTTCGTCATCCCGCCGTATGGAATCATTCAGTTATAACTTTATAGAGCCTTTCTTAACCAACTGATATCACTTCAATATTTCCAACAGAGTAAATTGATTGCTTCCAAACTTCACTAAGCACACATCAAATGAAATTGATGATGAAGCCAAAATAGAAGAACTTGAAACAAATATGGATCCTTTTATAGACAATAGAGCAAAACAAAAACTGACATTTGTTCATGAAAGGAGCTTGAAAAAATGAAAATTATATTATTGGGATTAGATGATTGTTGGTGTGAGAAAGCATATGTCGGGTGAAACGATTGTTGGAGCTGTGCAAGTTGTTCATACTTAGGGATTTGCTGATCTCTTTCTCTTGCTTCCATTCACTCTATTCAATTTTTCCAACTCATCCTTCGCTGTTTCCTCCACCAGTTCTGATTCCTTCCTGCCCGTATAGTTTTACATACAATAAACACAAAGTTTCCAAATTAATTACTACATCTAAACCTTAATATAACAATTGATTTTTTTTAAAAAAAATTAAGGAAACTAAGTAAATTACTTTAAAATATTTATATTTATTTTTTTATATCAAACTAATTTATCTTATTTATAAACTGATATATAATCAAGTGATACATGAAATATGATATGATTAACTAACTTATTTTACTTCTTTAATTTATTAAAAAAAATTAATTAAATCTTATATTAAAAACGGAATAATTTAATTTAATTTTCAATCCTGTCATGCAGTACTTCCTTAAAACAGTACTCTTTTAATTATGATTATGGAATCCGCAGTTACCTGTTGGTGGTACAATCCCATCCAGAATAACTAGTCGCTTCTGTCAAAGCATCCCTCCATTTTTGCACCCTACTCAAGTCATACTTCTTAATCGAATCTGCATAACTTGCTATCTGATTACGCACGAACGAAGGATTGACGTCGTAGAAGACAGGCAATATCATTTGGCCTCTTCTTTTGCATTCAAGAATCTTCAGGAGTTCATCAAAACACCACGTGGAAAATGAGTAGTTCTTAGAGAAAACAATCACAGAAATCTGAGCATCCTTAATAGCCCTAAGAAGAGACGTTGCTATTTTGTCTCCTCTCACGATATTGTGGTCGTCCACGTAGGTTCTGATGCCGTGCGTCTTGAAAGCAGCGTTGAGATAACCTGTGAAGCCCTTGCGAGTGTCTTGTCCTCTGAAGCTGATGAACACCTCGTGCTTCTCTGTGCCACTACAACTGGAGGATGAGCGATTCGTTGATGCCATAACAAGTTCTTTCGTGTGCAAGTCTTCGATCTTTAATTGGATATCTAAACTCTTCCACTGGGTTTCAAACTTTGAAAGCCTGGGTCCCTTATATATAGCACCAGGTGTGTGTGTGTGTGTTTAAGGGAGACAATCAAGATAAAGTCAGACCTCATTACAGTGAAGCTCTATCTTCTTTCATGTTATCATATTGGACCTCATGAATTTTTCTCAAAAAAATAATTAAAGGTTAAGTGTAAATATACCCATAAAATATTTTGCCATGAACACTTGACACTATATATAAACATCCCAGAGTAAAAGTATACATGAAGTTTTTAAAATGGTACAAAAATGCTAAGGCCATTAAATGAACTAATGTAGACTGTTTAACAAACATATCAGTCAAAAAAATGTTAAAAAATACACATGTAGTTTCTAAAATGATGCAAAAACATCATAACTATGAAGGCAACTAATGTTGACTGTCTAACAACACTCCCCGCAAGCGTGGCAATGGCCCTGTCCACCACTTTAGGGTCTTCTTCAAGTTGCATTGGATGCACAACTCTATCTTTTTCTCTGATTTGTTTGTCGTTGATGAGTTTTACAAAGGGTTTGGATGCGTTGATTTCTGTGATGATGGACATATCATCCCCAACCTCCTCTTAATCATCCTTCTCTTCATCTCCTTCTAGTACATGGCTAATTTATAACATTAGTATCCCTAACTTGCAGCCTGTTAGCTCCAAGGCAAAGCCACCAACGACGAAGAAACCGAAGAAAAAGACCGTAGATGAGGCAGTTGGGGGAGGTGCAGCTTTAACAATGAGGGGAGAGGAGTGTCTCCACTAACCCTTCTCTCTACTTAATGTCTTAACCATTGGATCATGTTTTAATGGGTAAGATTTAATACTATATATTAAATAGAATTATAATATTAAATATAATAAAAAAACACAATTATAATATTATTACATTGCATTAAATCTTACTCATTAAAATATGATCCAGTGTTTGAGACATTAAGAGTGTGTTTGGATACAGTTTTTGAGAATAGCTTCTGGAGAAAAAGTGGAAAAAAGTGATTTTTTTAATAGATTATGAGAAGAATAGATTATAGGAAAAAATGATTTTGATAAGATGAGAGTGTTTGGATATTGGGTTGGGAATCACTTTTTTAGTGGTCAAATTACAAAAAAGAACATTAACTTTTGTGATAATTACATATAGAGTATAATGTTATATTTTATTAACAATAAGAGAGAAAAACTCATAACAGCATTAGCTCAAATTTAACGATTTTGTTAAATTTGCATAATTTTTAATTATTTATTGTTATTTTTGCCCCTTCCAAAATTTATTTCTACCAGACGCCCCTCAGGAAAAACTTAGTTCTTAAATTTTCACTTTAACCCAATATTTAACATTAATTTTTTTTAATATTTAACATTACATTTTTTAATTAAATTTCTAAATTTTTTAAATTAAATTTTTCAAAAAGAAAAATATATGATAGATGAGAGAGAGAGAGAATTTTGAAAAAAAAAATAATAGAGGAGAGAGAGAGGGATGTGGGGCCCACTAATAAGGAAAAACAAAAAAATAGGCTTTTCCCAAAACCATGGTTTTAGACACCGAAACCATGGTTTTAGACACCGAAACCATGGTTTTAAGATAAAAAGGGATTACGCGAAAAAATTGAGTGTTTGGTAACTTTTCCTTAAAATCATGGTTTTGAGGAAAAAACATTTTTTTTTTAATTTCCATCCAAACATACTCTAAGTGGAGTGGGAAGTTAGTGGAGAGACTCTTTTGCCAAACAATGAAGAGATGCGGCCATTGCGTCTTGCAGAAGACTCCATGTATAGTGGCAAATAGGGCTGCTAAGAGAGAAAATGTTGTTCAATTGTAAAACGGTCACACGGCCATGGTATTTTTGCATCATTTGGGAAACCTCATGTGTATTTTTGCTCCATTTTCTTCACTGCCATGTTATTTAGACCGACAATGTTAGTTGACATAACCATTGTGACATTTTCACCCCATTTTGAAAACTTAATGTGTACTTTTGTAAATTAAGAAAAGTTTATGGTGATAGATGTTCATGAAGGAATACTTCATGGGTGGATTTACAGGTTATCCCAATAATTGATTCAATAAAATCTTTTGCGTGAACATATGGAGTTTGAAAGAGGAAACTTTATTAAATATATAAGAATCAAATATGACCTAGAAAATGAATTAGCTTGATATGAAATGGATATGGGCTGATGAAATGGCGCCCAAGCTAAGTGGGCATTATATTTGTGGGTGGAAATTGTTCTTTCAAGAGTAAAAGGAGAGGAGGTGAAGAAGAAAATTATGCATGATATCTTCAAGGCGCCGATAATACCTTTTCTTGGTCTTATTTTGGCCCCGTCTATTCCAATATTCAGGTGAAAATTAGGTTGATACTGAATTTTCTTCATGATGTAATAAAGACCCTTGAGCATGGTTTGTACACCCAAAACTCAAGTCAAGACAATAATGCTTTTTTTTTTAAAAAAAATGATAATTTGACTTTATCTCTAATAGTGCATTTAAACATAAAAGCAACAAGTTTTCATATATATGAATGGAGTGAAAGTGAAGAGTTTTTTTTTTTTTGGATGATAGAAGGTGAAGAATATTTATAGTCAATGAAGTGATGCCTTGAAGCAACGCCTCTTAAAGTAATATGCTTCTTTAATTAAAAGATCAACATAACTTCAATAACCAATAGTTATTTAAATTAACTTTTTAATGAACATATAACCATACCTTTGGTTAAAAATTTAGTAACTATGATAAGTTTGACCAAAGTTTTAGTTTTATTACAAATTTTAATCCTTCATGTATTTTTAAATTTTATTTAATCACTAATAAATTACATGCAAGTGGGTACTTGGTCCTCATGATTTGTTATTTATACAAAATCCACCTTGAGTAGGCATAGACCATGTTTGGATTCACAAGGGCAAGAATGGTTTTTTTTTCAATTTGACTTTTGTAAACTTACGATAGAGTAAAATTCATATAGCGTAATATAATTTATGTTTGGATTGTCGGTGGTAAAATTGATTTTTTTAGACTGAAACATGTTTGGATGATTATTTTGAAAGACAAGTTTAGATGGAAATAACTAAAAGGTATAAATCTTATTAAATAATACAAACACACATTATGTGTATACTGTGATAGTTTTATGCAAAAAATTAAAATTAAAATTATAAAAAATAAAAATATTTAATTTATTATTGAGAAAAATTTGAAAATATAAAAATATTTAAAAAAAATATTTCATGAATAAAAATGCTTATAACATAGAAATCTTACAAATGTAAAATTTTCTAATAAAATAATATTGCATAACCATAGTTGGATCAAGGGTAAATCAGGGTTAATAAATTAGATATACCGACACTTATGAGAGAAGAGAATTGTTGATATATTATATATTATATTAATACTTAATATAAGATATCATATTTCAACAAGAATCAAGGAAAAATCAGGGATAATAAAAAAATATATTAAAAAATATTAAATGTCCTAACAGTCATAAACTAAAGTTGTAACTACATGAGCACATCCATCCTTGCTTAAGATTTTAAGCACCGTTGGCCCATAAGCCAAATTGGCTAAAAACTAATCGAAACATCAAATTTTTCCTAAAAAGCACTTAAAAGCACATTTCAACCGATTAAGCGTATCCCATCGTAGATCCAAACACATGTATAATTTCCGGAGAAGATGATGAGTGAAATCTTAGATCGCTTGATTGCTCTTAATAGAGTGGATGATATTTCGTTGCTTCCTTGTAGATCGCAGTCATCCATGTGTGTCCTGATCTTATTCCTTCTCAAAGCGGATTAGAGATGGCTTACGAAATCCTCTGAAGCTGTTGAACATGTCCTGACTATTTTCTCCTGTACCAGGGCTAGGGTTAGAAGAAGATGAGGCTGATGATTTCATATGTGTGGTGACCCTTCCTAATTAATAATTCGTTCAATTCATTTTCAGGATATTGTCGCATGCAGGAGGGTTGACTAAAAGCAAAATTCATAATTAAGCCGCTTGCTAAGCTGCCGAGGGATATATTTGCAGGAAAAAAAAAGGGAAAATGGTTAAAAAATACCATTTAAGCAAATTAATTGTTAAATGGTACCAATGTGCAAGCAAGCATCCATCATGTGCAATCAGCATCCATATGTGCAAAAAGCATCCCTGCGAAAGTGCAAACACCATCCCTTGTGTGCAACATATCATCCGCCCGTGTGCAACATACCACCCACCGTGTGCAATGGTAGCAATGAGCAATTAATTTACTTGCAAGGTTTTTTTTAGCAATTCTCCCAAAAGAAAAAAAAGAAGTCAAATTTCAGTGGGGGAGAAGATTCCAGAATATTCCTTATAAAACTTTGACTGGAGAAATGCAGTGCACCTCAAAAATA
The DNA here is from genome assembly GCA_037074505.1 of Albizia julibrissin. Classification (NCBI taxonomy): domain Eukaryota; kingdom Viridiplantae; phylum Streptophyta; class Magnoliopsida; order Fabales; family Fabaceae; genus Albizia; species Albizia julibrissin. The sequence continues at coordinate 34,297,397 of CM073488.1, read as the reverse complement.
GTTTAAAGTGCTAAGTGCATTTTTACCTATAAGTTTTTATAGAAAGTCAGATGGAAATCACTGCAAGTGTCTGACGTGGTAGTTAAATTTACCATTCTGTGTACGTTGTTATTCATAGTTGTAAATAAGATTGTCAAACTTACGGGTTTAATTGTGATAATAAAGTAAACTTGGATGAACTCAAATAACAATTTTGTAAGAGTTTACATTTATTAATAAATAACTATTAAAAATATATAATTAAATAATTAAAATATAAAAAATGAGTATACGTAGATCTCTCTGGTCCTAATAGTTGTATCAAAGACAGGTATGATAGGAAATACGTAGTGTTAATTCTCGTTTTGTCGTTATTTCATTCAAACACCGTTTTTAATTAACTAAGAGAGTGAGGTTAGCATCTTTAATGACCATAAGCTGCATGGAGATGGCTAGTGAAGGTTTTGCAAGTGTCTTCTTCTCTGAAAAAAAATATGAGGATACAGTTTCATAGGAAAGCGAAGAAGCAAACATACAGGCTAGTTTTTGGTATGTAGCAAATTTAATTAGGATTGGTTAATTCTTTATTCCCTACATCTCAAAGAAAATTATTCTCTACGATCCGCTAAGAGATACCTTTCATCTATTGGAAGTTTGGTTTATCAACTGACGATAGTCCTAATGAAAAGAGCTTTAGTTGCTTAAGCATGTAAAATCTCATATTTAAGTTTGTGTGAATGTAGAAAACCCTTTTAAGAGAACTGTACCTAATTGCATCTAATAATACTTAAATTTAACTAAGTAAGATAGTGATATACCAAAAAAGTGTGTACCTAATTAAGGTTTATTGTTAATTTTGTATCTCAAAAATAAGGAATAATTATATACTACACTAAATTGAGAAGAGATCTTGGGATTTATCACTCCTTATGAGGTCTTCTTTTATTTTCTTCTTTTTACTGGCACATGTACGGAGGTTGCTGTGAGATCACATGCTAATTAGTCGAGTAAAAATTTTAAATTAATAACCTGAATACCATTGTTAATTAATGTGTACAACTCATATAAGAGTTTCGATCGGCCAAGCTGGAGGAATATATGTTTTAAATAAGTCAACTTCGAACATGAATGGAAAATAAATCCCACGTCATTACTTGAATCTAGATTCTTTTTTTTTTTTTTGCCAACAGAATATGTAGATTCATTTCATGATTAAAAAGGTCGTACAACTTAGAAGCATAGAAAAACTCAAAATAAAAAACTATGGAAATAAGAAAACTAACTAATCATCACTACATCAGAAATAATCTATCCTATTCCATTATTCTCAGGTATAAATTGCAAGTCCTTGTGAAGCAACAACTGCAATTGTGCAGGAGGTCTCCAAATCCACTCGTCGGGACATAGACCTTGCAACGAAGCAAGGGCCACCCAATTCGCAACTCCATTTGCTTCTCTCCGAATCCATCTGAAATTTTGGATTCTGCATGAGTTCCTTATAAAAAGGATATTATCTAACACACTTAAACTATCCCAATCAGGAGGTGAAACCTTCTTTTCCATGCACTAAATCAGATATTGGTTATCTGATTCAATGATCACATCATTTAACTCATTATCTCTCACATAACACAAAGCATACCACAATGCCTTAGCCTCAGCATAAAAAACAGAATTGGCCTCAATCAAAGATGTATTGCCATAAAAAAATAAAGCCATTGCTTGCAGTCACGCACAACGAAAACCACATCAGCCTTACAATCTTTCATAGAAAAAGCAAAATCAACGTTTACCTTTAATGAATTTTCTTCTGGCAGTGTCCATCTTTATCCCTGATCATCAGCTACTATATGTTCTGCATTCAGATCAACTGAGGAAGGCCACAACTTATTAGCATGCTAGAACTCCTCCACCTAAATTCTAGCTTGATTTATTGTATGCATTGGATCCGCCCGCTTATGTTGATAAACAAAAGTGAACCTTGCTTTCCATATTTGCCACAAAATTACTGCAATAAGAGCTTTATCATAATCATTCATGGAAGGAAGAGCAAACATATAGCTTAACCAGCTCATCAGATCACCATACTGTAATCTTTGGGAATGCAAAGCAAAAGGGCTTCCAAACCAGATTCTTTGTGTCCATTGACATCTTAACAAAACATGAAATACTGACTTACTTTCATTTTTACAAATGGAACATATCTTAGAATCAGTACATTTCCTTTTTTCCAGATTTAACATAGTAGGGAGTGCATTTGATAAGCTTCTCCAAATGAAGTTTCTAATTTTATATAGAACCTTTAATTTCCACACTTGCTTCCAAATGTTGAAATTAATTCCATTAATTAAAACTCCATGACTACTACTTATGCTTGGGTGGGAAGACTTAAGCCATTTATACCCCTCCTTAACATAATATTTGGTTTTAGACCCTCTAATCCAGATCCACTTATCATCCTTGTTACTGAAGATCCGAGGCATTCTACATATTGCATCAGCCTCACTTTCAGAAATAAAATCTCTTATTAGAGATAGATCCTACCTAGAACTAGTCAATAAATTAGCAACCCGAAGAGCAGAAAAGGATGGAAAAGGGCATTGTGTAAACAACTTATTACCTGGTAGCTTCTGAATCCACGTGTCATTCCAAATTGTTGTAGATAGCCCATTACCAACACGTATTGCAACATTACCTTCCAGTATTTGTCTCCCAACCAGAATACTATTCCATAACCATGAAGAGGATCTACTGTAACACCTTACATTTCTGCCCCTTTATTACATACATAGAAGCGTTTACTCATATTCTCTTAGGGGATTATTACTCATTTCCGGCTGTTGAGCTATGATTCTTACCGAATACCAAAGTTAATTCTGTCTTAGTGATCCAAATTACAGTTCAACTTTAATACACGTCTATTCATACTATTCATTCAAATATGAGTCGTGCAATTAATCTACATATAGTAAATTAATACACATTCTTCTTTAATTCTTCGTCTTCTTTCCTTCTTGTTCTTCTTCAAGCATTTTTCCCTTTCCTATTATCGTACCTATATGGTTGGTGGGGGAGGGTGAGATTCGGGAAATTTCAGTAGCAAACATACAAACAATGCATGTAAGATGAATACTAGTGCATGATATGCTTGCCTTACATACGTTTATGTTCTCATAATGATATTCTACATGCTCAATGTTTCGTGCAACATACTTATGGCCATAGTAAAAACAGAAACAGAGCTTCATTCATTCATACATGTTTCACATAATCAAGCAAAGTAATACAACAAATCAATACACAGCATAAACATCATATACATACAAGTAAGTAAATTTACTACCTTTTAGACTTTGCCTCCTCCTCTTATACCTTGATCTTCCAACTATAACTTCTTCTTTTTCACTTTGTGACCCTAGATAAATAATGAAATTATTAGAGTCATGAAAAGTGAATGTCAAATGGGTCACATTAGCCTTAAAGGCTTACTTTCACCCTTGGAGTTCATACTAATTACATTTGGTCACTTTCTTTCTCAAATTCGCATGATAGACAAAGCTGCCAACATTTTGACCAAACTTTGAAAAATCATAATTAATTTTATAGAACTCCAATTGGGGTGGTTCTAAGTCCTATGTGAAACTCTTTCAGTATATTTTCACATAAAAATCCTCAATTATGGTCATCACAGTCACAACATTCCCAGAATTTCTCCAAATATAACATATTCCAGATTTCATTCCAGAAACAAGACACAGCTTCAAAAATTCATATCTCCCAATGTACTTGTCCAAAAATTACAAACTACCTATCAAATTAATCTTAGGATGTCTACTTTAATTCTGAAAAGTTTTATAATTTTTGGACAAGATTTACCCCATGAAAAATCTCGCACAATGTCACTGTTCCAAACAGAGCAGATCAACAACATGTACATTCAACTTCATAAATTTTCAAATTCATATACAAGTATCCAAAAATCATGAACACTTGCATACCTACACAAGTTTTCATGTAGAATCAATCAAAATTACAAAATTACTACTTCTTCATCACGTTCTGTTTAGACCAGAAAATTAGGGTTTTCTACAATAATTCACCAATTCAGAATTTTGTCCAACAACTTGGTCCAATATCATCATAAAACATCATCTAACCATAAATACATGATTAAATCTCAAAAATACCCCTTGGATGAAAAATGAACAGTACCCAACCCTTACAAAAAATCATCCAAACAACAAACCAATCGGTTCAAAAGGAAGCTTACGCTTACCTCTAAGCGTTTCCGCAGTCGGTTCATAAATCTGACAGTATTCCAGCCGGCGAGATGGCATCAAACGCCTCCAAATGAAAATCCAAAACTGTGGAAATGAAGCTTAGGATGAGTAGATGAAGGTTTGTGAAGGGTACTTTAAGAGAAAACGTCGATTCGGTAGTGTTTCGGCTGATTGAAGTTCTTGGAAAATACTATTTATGTTTTCTCTTTCCTTTTCCATTTTCTCATATTTTTCCTGCGTTTTTTTTTTCTGTTTGGACAAAAATCTAAAGGCCTTTAATGGTCTTGAAAATTTAATTGCCACATGTCAAAATCCTACAGTGCCACATGTCCGATGAACCGATCAAACGGTGATATGTGTTTCTAGCTTTTTGGTCTTCCCTTTTTCTCTCTCTTAGGTGGCGCCATAATTGTCAGGGGAAGGGAGAGGCCTGACAATTTCCTCAGACTCTTGGTTCGGTGTTCGGGAAGTAAGTACGTGACCGAGTCGGAGATCGGTGGATTTCCCTGACCATTGCACTAGGTGTCACTCTCTAGCGATGACAACTCAAAAGGCAAGGTTACTTTTTCATCATGAGAGGACAAGTGTCATGTTCTCATTTAGCCAACACAAAAGTTGTGCATGATTGCTTACTTTAATAAAATTGCTTTAACAAAGTTACTTTATCGGTGTCTACTCAGGATTCTGCTCGGGACTTACTCGGGATTGCGTCACCCATATCGAATCCCGTCATATGACACCAGGTCGGAGTGTGTATGTGGGCCCCACATGGCACCACATACCGGCATCCACTTTAAAAACGCAGGGTACACATGTACGCCTTGAAAATGGCATGTGCACACCTACACCGACCTATTTCACCCGACTAATCGATCCCTTACCTCATTACATAGTTGGGTGGCGACTTTCTACCAATCCAATGGCACCGTATATGTGTTTTGTGCACCTCTGCATCGACATTCTAATCATACTACCAACAAATACCAAGCCCTCTACCCGATAAGGCCAAATCGCATAGTCTCTGAGAGTCTTTCTATATCTCATCATTCTTGGGACTCTTCTCAAACTGGGTTTAGGCGTCTTCCAGATATAGACTTATTCTCAAGTCTTTAGTCCCAAAATTTAGGATATTACATCTACCATGTCTTGCTTTCATAAAATTAGTTCTTAAAAAATATTTGCTTTTTAATACACGAACCCAAAGCTGGTGTGGCTCCTGCAAGATACGCCACCCAATTTTAGCTAACTGTGCAAGATTAAAAAGATTCAAAATCTATATTCTTAAAGCCGTCGAGTTTGACTAATCAACACTTTTCAGGGACAACGTATTAGACACATGGTTAGTTTGAGTATAACTAACTAGTTAAGTGTGGTTAGTTGTGAGCTGTGAACTAGTGGCAGAGACAGCTGTACTTTCTGACCAATTTATATTGAAACTATCGTTCACTTTGAATAATCAGATTGTTCGGAGTATAACTCATTTTCTCTCAAACCCTAGATCCTGGCATGTATCAGAGCCATACGCGGCCGTCTGACTCCGATCCCGCTCAATCATCAATTTACAGGCATTAACGGTGGAGCGATCTCCTTTTCTTGGATTGATTGCTCTGCAAAACGATGTCTATGTCCAGCTCCACAGGCCGGTCTTGGATCTGCACTGTCGTTTGCTGATCTAACGGCGGTGGCTCAACGCGGATTTGCAAACAAGAAAATCACAATTCATTTGGATGATCATTACTTCCTCTTATGTGGAAGCAGCAAGTGTATATCATGGTGAAGTAACATCGCCCGCAATAATCAGTTGAGCAATCAGCAGAAAGGTATGTTGAGTATGCAAGAATACTTAGCAAACATTAAGTCGCTATGTAATCATCTCGCAGTTTTGTAGAAATTAAAAAAAAAAAAATCTGGAAACTGTGAATAAGATGAGTAAAAAGGGCTGGTAATAATTTTAGTGTCTCGACTTACAATTAAAATAACAAGAAAAGATCGGCGCTATTAATTATTTAAGATAATTTTAGTCCGAAATTAAATAGGTTTACAATACAGATATAGGCTGAACCATGTATGATTTAAATATTTAATTTAACTATGTGTTGATGATTATATGGTCTGTAGCGTTAATTATTGTTGGCCCGCCACACTCTTGAAAGGGTTATGAAACTGACAAGTTTTACCTTATTTCGCCTTGAATTTGATTACAACATACAGGAAAAATTGGTTTTTACTCACAATGCTATTATTTTACATCTGTTTGTACTCTTATTCTTTGAATATAGCTTATATTAGATAGTACAGTGATCAATTGATATATTTGAAATACGTACTTTTAATTTAAGTTGTTTCAGTTTTTATTGTTATAAGTTGTTCAATAATGAAACTACACATATTTCAAAAACAAGATCATGTTAATAGGCACATAGAGAGCGATCTGTATTAAGAGCAAGTGTATGTTGATGAAAACAGCGTCAACCACATATACTCAGAATATAGGTATGAGCTCATAAACCAAAACCAGCACTAGCACACTGATGATAATGCTGTGCATGAGTTGTACTCCTTTCGATTTTTAATATAAGACATATTTACTTTAATTTAGTTAGATTAAAAAATTTAATTAGTTAAATTAAAAAATTTAATTAGTTAAATTAGAGATTAAGGAAATTAATTAGTTAAATTAGTTAATATGATATGTATATTCTAAAATACCCTAATAATCTTTCTTAATTTCCTCTTATTCCCTCTTCCCCTTGATTATTACTGAGGGAGCATCGATAAGGGTAAATTAAAAAAATATTGAAAAATATGTCTTATATTTATAATTAAGATTAACTCTTCAAATATGTCTTATATTAAGGACCGGATGGAGTATTATAATTATGAAGTTAATATATGGGTTGATAGAATTAATCTTTGGTCTTTCAAATTTCAATCCATGGGTTTTAGTCCCACAAGAGATAAAATAGTACAAGTTTTCTATTTAGCTTTAGGGAGCAATGCTTTAATAGAAATGAAACTTAAAAGATCAAAACCTATGGTTTGAAACTCAAAGTATTAAAACTAAAAATAAAGGAAAACTTGAAGTTTCAATCTATGGGTTTTGGTCTCTCAAGAGGTAAAATAGCACAATTTTTTTTATTTACTTATAGGGAGAAATGCTTTAATAAAAATGAAACCTGAAAGACCAAAATCTATGATTTGAAACTTAAAGTATTAAAATTAAAATAAATGAAAACTTGAGGGACTTGAGATTACATACGCACATCAGTTTTACATTTATATACAGTGTCGAATATTCACCAAACCTAACACATTCCATGAAACCTTACTTCTCCCAAACAAGAGGGACAGGCATGCATGCATATGTATAAAGGAATTAAACTATTATAAAATGCAACATCAGACTCAGACCTAAGTAAGCTTCAAAATGTGCTTAACTATTATGAGGAATGCCATTGGAGGTGGTTGCTGTGAATGCAACGCAGCGTTTCAGAGTGAATTTGATTGAGCTCATACACGTCAATTGCTTATGTTGTGCGGCCTCCCGTGCCAACTTTGCTTTTGTTTGGGTAAAAAACGGTTCCTGTGTTCACATTCTCATTAATAGCTAGCCTATTCATTCAATACATTAAAAAAGAAGAAGAAGAAGAAACTACTCTAATTATACTCTTTTATAATCTTTATTTACGTTCTATTTTTCCAAAAAAGAAATTGTAAATTTTGCAATTTTGAATGGGTGGCGTGATCAGTCTATCCTTACATTAATGAAACAATTTCAATATATCAATATATAGAAAAAATTTATTGCGATTTTACGCACACTGTTTGGGTGTCATGAATGATACATCTTTGTTCTTTTTAATATATATGATGATCAGAAAAAATTTGTCCATTTCATAAGTATTTTAAAAAAAACTTTTTAAAGCCTTTTTAATTCATTTTATGGATATAGAATATATTTTGGAAAGAAAATTGATTGATAGTATTTTTTGCCTAAATTTTGTTTTAATATTATTTTCATGGGCCATGATTTTCCTTTATAATAATAATAATAATATTATTATTATTATATGTATTTATGAATTTCATTTTAAAATTGTCTTTGAAGGTTTTCGAAGTCATTCACATGTAATTAAAGATTCGCCTTAGGCATCTATTTGTTCACCAAAACCGAACGAGAGAAAATTTGTTACATATAAGTGGATTATATCTTTTGTATTCTTAGATAATAATAATAAAAAAAGTTACTATGAAGCAATTTATCATAGATTAATAAATATTTGGCTAAAGTATATGTTCGCTCATCTAAAATTACATCAACTTTCAGCTTAGTTTCTTAAATTTATAAAGTACATTTTTAATCCCTTAAACTTAACAACGTTAATTTAATTTAATGGAAAATGTTGAGCGAACAAATTTAAGTGATGACTGGGTAATTAAACTTTGACATAATAAATTTAATTAAACACTGATATTATAATAGAGTTGTTTCTCAGAGTTTAGAATGGACAATGGCATGCTTGCTTAAAATTATAAAATTAAAAGATTGAAATGTAACTATGATGATGTTTTTAATTACAATTTTCTGTACATAGCAGGCTTACATTTTTTTGTATCATAAAAAATTTTCACTCTTGAGATTTAGAGAGTAACGAGTTTTTATCTTTTCCAACAAAATTGTTTATCAGGATTCTTTAAACTTGTGTTCTTCACCTTATAAAAGTAGACATGCTTAAATTTTAACTGTATAGTTATTACTTAAATTTTCTTAATCAATGTTTTCCGTTAAATGAAACTAACGATGTTAAAGTTAAGGGACTAAAAATGTACTATAATAAATTAAGGGTTAAATTCAACCTTAATGTAAATTTGGAGGACAAAAGTTATACTTTAGCCTAAATATTAAATATCTTAATTTAATAGAATGGAATGAGAGGGTATAACAATACCAGCAATAATCATGTGGATAAAAGAAAAATGTGAGATATTTTACGTAATAAGTCGATCAGAAGTAAAATTTTCATACATTTTACGGGTCACTTATATTTTGAATTTTCCTCAATCAGAACCAAGTCAAACAATTATTAGTCTAATAAACTTGCCAGCAAGAATCACAAGGACCGACTCTTCTAACACATTAAAAAAGTTACTATGGAACACCGACAGCAAATATATTGAGGATCAAAAGCTTAAATACCTTATTAAACCCTTCGAGAACCTTTTTTTTTTCAGCCCTTGAACAACCATTTATAATTTTTGCAATGTATGCTATTAAAGGATTAAAAAAAATAAACATTTCTATAAAACACTAAAATAAACATGCTGATTTACAAGTTTATTTTAATTTTAAAATAATAAAAAATAATTATAAGCATGTTCTATCAATATTTAGTTACATAATCACAATTTAAACTTGATAAGTCAATAATTTTCATTAAATAAGACTAACGAAATTAAGATTAAAGTACCTAAAGTATACTCCAACGATTAATATTAATATGATTACTCCATTGTGATATTTTATTTTATTTTAAAAATGATATATTATGACTCATGGTTAGGGTATTTTAGTCATTCAAATATTTCTGATTTTCCTTTCTCCATGCTTTCTCTTGTCCATACAAATAAGAAGGATGATAACATGTTCTCAGTTTTCTCACCTCTTCATTTTCTCTCCTCTCATTTTCTATTCTCAAAACTTTTCTTTTTTTTTTTTCTTTTTTAAAGGAAATTCTCTAAACTTTTCTACACATCCAAAGCAAGCAAAAAACTCATGAACTCTCTATTTAAAAATTTAAAAAAATTTCAACTTTACCCTTATTAAATATAGATATACTTTGGTCCTACTTTCATAACAGATACCAAAATTTAATAAGGGCAAATAAGGAAACTTATAAGCCAATAACATATGTCTTATAATTAGGATCGAAATATCATTCTCTCTATCTTATAAATAGGATAAGAGATGTAATTTTAAGAAGTTTATCATGATCCCATTTAGAAAATAACAATTTTTAATTTGACCGAAACATTTATTATAATTAACATTGATTAGAAGGAACACTATAATTAAGGATGACAATCTGAAAAATTATAACAAATTTTGACACTTAACTAATTTTAATTATTTTTTAGTCTATTAGGTAAAATAGTTAATAGGTGTTTATAAAAATGATTAGAAAGAATAATACATTAATACTTATTTTAAAGTATTTATATAAGAAGTATAAATAAAAGATTCATACCTATGAAGACTGCAGGACAAGGAAGAATCCAAGTTTAATGGCTGATCAGGCAACCTCTCATGCCTCCTTCTCCTGATGACCCCCCAATAGGCCAGCAAATTCAGAATGCTGTTCATTTGTCATTCAACTGATTAAATTTGTCTTCTCTTCTTATAAATTGGCTGCCAATTATTCTAATTTTTCATAATTAATCAGGACCATGTTGGATGAAGATTTGGTTTTATTTCAACCTTTTAATAACTAGAATGACTTGTAGTCACAAAATTTATTGGGGTGAAATCAATTAAAGTAAGTTAATCCAAACACTTTAATCTCAATAATTGCGAGTCGTAAAAAATATAAATTAAGAAAATAGACTCACCGATTTGATAGGCAGTTCATGGGAGAAGAATCTTTCGGCGTAAGGTCATCATGTGATGACCCACCGGAATTAGGTTCGTCAGGTGAACCATTCCACGATGGAGGTCCCTCACTTGACTGACTCAAAGGTTCCGAATCTTCAGTCGTAGGGTCATCATGTGATGGGCCACCAGAATTAGGTTCGTCAGGTGAACCATTCCGCGATGAAAGTCCCTCACTTAACTGACTCAAGGATTCGAAATCTTCAGGCATAGGATCATCATGTGATGAGCCACCACTAGAATGAGGTTCGTAAGGTGAACCATTCTGCAATGGAAGTCCCTCACTTGACTGACTCAAAGGTTCTGAACCTTGAGGCATAGGGTCATCATGTGATGAGCCACCAGAATTATGTTCGTCGAGTGAACCATTCCGCAATAGACGTCCCTCACTTGACTGACTCAAAGGCTGCGATTCTTCAGGCGTAGGGTCATCATATAATGGGCTACTAGAATTAGGTTTGTCAGGTGAACCATTCCGCGATGGGAGTCGCTCACTTGACTGACTCAAAGGTTCTGAATCTTGAGGCATAGGGTCATCATGTGATAAGCCACCATAATTATGTTTGTCGGGTGAACCATTCCACAATGGAAGTCCCTCACTTGACTGACTCAAAGGCTGCGATTCTTCAGGCGTAGGGTCATCATATGATGGGCCACTAGAATTAGGTTTGTCAGGTGAACCATTCCGCGATGGGAGTCCCTCACTTGACTGACTCAAAGGTTCTGAATCTTCAAGCATAGGATCATCATTTGATGAGCCACCAGAATTAGGTTCGTCGGGTGAACCATTCCACATTAGAAGTCCCTTACTTAACTGGCTCAAAGGTTCTAAATCTTCAGGCGTAGGGCCATCATGCGATGAGCCATCAGAATTAGGTTCATCAAGCGAACCATTCTGGGATGGAAATCTCTCACTTGAGTGACTCAACGGTTCCAAATGTCTCTTCACTTCACTTACAATAACATCCACAAGCGCAGAATCCGTACTAGACAAAGAAAGGCCATTAGGATCATCATTAGAATTTAGCTAGACACAATCTATTCACAGTTTAACACAACTTGATCTCTGACCAAATAAACTTTGTTATTAATTAGTGGTGATCGAGAGAAAGAGAAAGCAATTAATGGGTACCTAAAATTGGAGCTATCCCAACCAGCGAGACCGGCTGCTTCTTCCATGGCTTTCGCCCACTGTTTCTGTGTCTCGTTCATGCTGGACCAGAACATAAAAATAGTTGAATAACTCCTTTTCTTTCGTACTTTTGAAGGGCTGATTTCATAGAATATGGGAAGGACAACTTGTCCCCTAGTTTCCTGGCAATTCATTATCTTCACCAGTTCATTCTTTGTCCAACTTGAGGAGGCATAGTTTCTGGAGAAGACGATGATTGAAATCTTGGATTGCTCTATTGCTCTTAAAAGCGTGGATGATATTTTGTTCCCTCTTCCTAGATCAGAATTATCCCTGTATGTTATGATATTATTCCTTCTCAAAGCGTTATGGAGATGGCTTACAAATCCGCGGCGTGTGTCTTCTCCTCTAAAGCTGATGAATACTTCATGAGGATTCTCTTCTGTATTAGGGCTAGGATTGAGGGAGGAAGTATGTGAAGAAGAAGAAGAAGACAACTGATCACCACGTCGGTACTGTAAATATACAGTTACCGATAATCCAAGAATTAGACCTATCATGAAATACGAGGAATCATCTGAAGATGTAGAACATGATGATGGTGGTGATTTCATGTGGGTGACTTCTCTTGCTAATTAACAATCCGTGCTATTCATTTTCAGGATTGTTTCTTTGGGGGGCGTGTCGCAGGAGGGTTGACCAAAAGCAAAATTCATATAAGCCGCTTGCTGAAGCTGCCTGGGGACATATTTAATTTGCTGGAAAATAGAGAAAAGGTGGACAAGATTCTAGCAGAATTTTTCCTCTTGGCACTGTGACATCATGCATGACGTACGGATATGGAAATGAAGAAGAAAGACCCTCACACTCACTGACTCACATCTTCTCTGCAATAAAGTAATAAAGGAGTCCGCAGTTGGTGCTTATAGCAAGGAAGCACCTAATTTCTCTATCACTTGATCAGATTTTAATAGTATAAATTTAAAATTTTTAATTTAAAATTTTTTAAATTATAAATTCATTTTTATAAGAAATAATAGTTATAAGATTATATTTATTTTAAATTTACATATATTAAATTAAAATTTATTTAAAATATAAAAATTAAATTAAATCTGAACCACCTAAAATCAATCTAACAGTGTAGAGGATAATGAGAATATTGGCACTCATCAAATTGATGAGCACAAAATGTGCTCCCCATAACGGAATCTCTCAAAACTGAACTGTGAGAGGAAAGAACAGTAACATATACTCGCAGCAAACAAGACTGATCTGGCCTGCAGGAAGCATAGACATGGACGCATGCAAGAAGAAAAACTGTGGAAACTTCCTAGAAAATGAGCATGCCAGATGTATAAGATTAAATCCCTTAATTAAGCCTAACTTTTCGTGTAGTATTAAGTTTTTTGTGGGAAGTTTTCAAATCTTCGCTAGCGTTTAGGTGAAATTTATTATTTTCTTCCCGGTATGTTGTCATCCACATAGTCGCAAGTAATTTATTTTACATTTTTTAATAAACAACCAATAATAATTCTTATGGCATATAAAATTAAATTATTGTTTAAGTAACCTGTCAATGTCATAGTAATAAAAAAATTAAAAACCCAACCAATAACTTCATAAAAAAAATAGAAACCCAACCAATAAAAATTCATATGGCATATAAAATTTAATAGATAGTTAAAAAAACGTTTACCAAATCAATAGACGCTACTAATGATTGATAGAAGATAATTAAATTTATTATTTTAAAAGCTAACCATGACTACAGAAAAAAAAAATTGCGTATAATAAAAGGACTAATATTACCATGATTATTTAGATAACAACTACTTTGTTTAGATTCATTATCTCGAAGTCATAGTAGCATAGGTTCCATCCAATAACAACAACACACAATGCATCAAATATATGTCTTATTCAAATTCTAAAACCAATAGTTTTCAAAATCATAGTTTATACTTCATACTACTCAAGTCATACAAGTTTCTAAAATCATAATTATTCCCTCATTCCATTATTATAAAATTCAAATAACCAAATTGTGTAGTTCAAGAAAACTATTACAATTAGTTAAAAACAACAAATATTTAGAAAATGTATTTTTTCACAAAGACGCCTTTATTTATAAGTATGTAGGCGAGAGTGAGAAGAAATATGAGAGATAATGTATAAGAACAAAATACATATGTAAATGAGAAAGACAAAAAAAATGTATGTGCAAGGAATATGAACCTTGTCAAGAACCTACAATAAGGCTCTCTCTCTTACAATTGTCCTATAACTCTACTCAGATCTCACTTGAAAAGGAAAAAAAAAATATAATAACCATAAGACTCAATAATCTCAGTATCAAGTAGTTTTATATATGTGTGTACATATATATGTACACACAACTCAAGATCAAGAGAATATACCATTCAAAAATCAAAGTTCAACTATTAACATCCTATTATTATTCATTAAAATAACAATATTATAACTCAATGAACCAAAATAAATTACGTGTGTTCGTCTCACTCAAAGAGTCTTTTATTTTGACTTCCCTAGGTAAAATTAAATGCTATAAACATTCTTAAAAAAGGGGTTTTAAAATTGATTTTCTTCTCAATTAAAATTTATGAAAATAAAGCTAATTCTACTCTTTTAGGTATTTAAAAAAAATGAGAAATGTTAAGATTGAAGGTGAAAATATGAATGATGAATGCTCTTAGCAATGAACACAATGATTATCCTTACTCAAAAAAAGATTATGTGAGTTAAAATTCATTAAATCTTAAGAAAAACCTCAAGATAACATATAAATCTAATATTCCCAATTAATAGTAGCTTGTACAAATATAGCTAACTACTATCTCTTAAGATATTGTTTAAAACCACTTAATGTGCAATTCCCAAGCTTTAACATGAGTGGTATAATGCATCATTTGGATATCTCTAGAGGGAGTTATGAGTTTCGAAATTTGGGTTTAGAAACAGGTGCAATCATGGAAGTCCAGATTATGACAGTTGGTTTCGTGGTGTTTTTGAGCAATGAAATCTTGTCCAATGACCATGAAACTTTCCAAAATGAAAGTACATATTCTAAGATTTAATTTGATAATAATTTGTGTTATTTGGATCAATATATTGAGAGATATGAATTTTTGAAGTTAGCTGCTGTCAGAATATGTTTTTGGAAGTCATATTGGATTTCACATGATTCTGGGAAATGAAACATTAACCAAAAATTATGAAAATTTTCATATTTAAAGAAGACTTTCAGAGCTTTAATTTGATACATGGATCACAATTTTTGGACGAGTACATTAGGAGATATGGATTTTCAAAGTTGTGCTCTGTTTCTGGAGAGTAATCTGGAATAGTTGCATTTCGTGAAATTCTGGGAGCAATGTGGTAAAATTGGGCAGATTTTGATATTTTTTTTCATGAAAATATATTTCAAGAAATTGATTTAGGCTTTGGATCCAGTCAATTTGGAATTTTCTAGAATTAGTTATGATTTTTCAAAATTGACTGAAAAATCTGCCAATTTTCTGAAAAATAGAAAAATTGCACTATGTAAAATTACACTGTGTAGAAGCCACTGAGACTGAGATAACCAACAGAATATGATTAAAGATAGTAGTAAGGAAAGTAATAATTAATTACTTGTTAACTTTAATTTATAGAAATTGGTAATAGCCTGAGCCGGAGAAAAATTTTTGGATAAACAGTTGGACCGAAAAAGGACTCAGATAGTAACTCTTTCTTTCATGCACTATGTAATTATTTATATGTTGTGTATGCCATTTTCTATAACATGACAATGCCTGGGGCACAACACGCGAATAAGCCAGGGTCTAAACATATCGTTTGACCATGAATACGAGTTAAGCCGGGGTTGCAAACAATCGTTTGTCCTTGGACAGTATATATACAACACGAGTTAGCATTTTACATATCATGTTGCATTGCATATTTATTTATTGCATTTTATATGACTGATTGTGTGTTAGTACTGAGATTCATTCGAATCTCACCATTTTTCAACATTTAAAACATTCCAGCGGAAGGTAGCGGCTTTAAGGGCAAAACTGTAATTACCTGTGATTAAAGTCTAGTTCAAGTAAGACTGCAGCTGGTTATTTTTAGTTTTAAATTTTATTTCTTTTGGACTCTGTATATATTTTTCAAATCCTATGGGATTTCCTGTAATGTAAACAAGCGCTTATTATCAGTATATTTCTACTATTTTTGTATGCCTATGAACTATGCGTTTAATACTATATGAATATTGAATTGTTAAGGGGTTTGACATTAACTAGGTTATGATGCCAAAAAAAAATGTTAATTAGTTTAGAGCGTAAGTATATGCTTAAAAAAAGATTAAAAAATTAAAGATTGTTAACCATTTAATAATTTTTTATAAAATGCAATAATGCTGATGCAATGAAAATGATAGTCTTAAAAAGCTCAAGAAACATTCAAACTCCAGAGGATAGGTCAAGTTCAGATGAATTCATTATGGATAACAAAACGGAAAAATTCAGATTTATTATTCCAAAACAAACGGTACCTCAAATAATTTGGGAGGGAAAAATAATATTTTAGTCCTTCAACTATTCACTCACTTATAATTTAATCTCTTAAGTATGACTTAGTGCAACTTAGTTCTTAAATTTTTAATTTACCTATCACTCAATCCATGAACTTTCCAATTTTTACATTATCGTCTTTATCATTATATTTATGACTCACATATGATTCATCCTTTCCTATGTGACAAAAAAGTGTTTCCAACTCAGCTCCATAAGGATTTATATATATATATATATATTCTTGAGCAGAGATGATGTACAAATAGGAGAGAAAAGAAAGATTTGGATGTGTTCTTGGGGATCTGCATCGAAGAAAAGCTTCTCATTCTGTTCAAGAACAACAAATAAGGATGCAAACAAGGATGCACAAGTTGAATGTTAAGTCAATAAGGACCGGCCCAGCCTTAAAGGGCTGGCCCTTAACAGAAAAGGGCCTAAAAGAGTCAGACTTAAAAAACCTACATGCCATAAAATCATTTAAATATTGAAGCTCAGCCCTCAGACATGCAAGCTAAGGACCGAGTCGTGGGTTTTCATGTAATATTTTTGAAACATCGAAAAATTAAATAATAAATCTCGTAAATTTCTAAATTCAAATTATAAATATTAGTAAAGTAAAATGTCAAACTTATGTCTAAACTTTTAAACTAATACAGATCATACTTCCAAAACTAAGAAACTATAGTCCAAACTCAAAAAGCACCAAAATTAAGTAAATAAGACAAATAAGAAATATAGAAACTGAGCAGCTAAAGATTAACAACCTTAATATGATTATCATTTGCATCTTCTTCATTATCATTAAGATCTACAATATTTGAATGTCCTTCACCAGAAGTAGGCTTTTCGGTGGCAAAAATATCAAGGCTTTTCACTTCTTCATCATCATCTAAAGTGAAACCTTGCAACCAACTGTGAGTACAAGAGCCTGAACACTAATTTGAGGAAGAGAATTTCTGTACTTTTGTTAGGACGTTTAAAGATGATTCACTCACTCAAATTTCAGTAGACCTGATTTTTTTAGGGGAAAAAACAAGAAAATAACCCTTAAACTTTAAAATCTCAAACAAGTGGTTTTCTCCTAAAATGAGTTTTTAATTATTATTTAAATATAGTTAATACCTATATTCTTATAAGTAACAAGATTGATTTAAGATTTTTAAGTTCAAGTGGTATTTTTTTATATATTTCCCTTTTTTTAATCTTTTTACTGTTTAACCGATATCTTAATAAGCTTTTTTGCCTTGATATACTAATGAGCTACTACTCTGATCCTTATTTTAAGTTCAATTTATCAATTTTTTGTCATTAATTTAAGTTCATCTTGAGAGTTATTAATAACTGTTTTCCAATTTTACCCCTACTGAATAGGTGAATGAAAATATACAAATAGCATCTTTTTTTAATACTGATCATTATTAAATAAAGGTAAATTTAGAAAATTTAATCAATTGAAGACATATTAAATGTCTTAACTTTCATTTCCTTGTATAATCAATAGAAAAGAAATCTTAAGTAGCATGTACTCTATTCTAGCCAACCGAAAGCTTCGGATTCCTCCATTATCAGCTTAATTACTTTAAGTAGTAATTCTCTCGTGTTTAGTTGTGTAGTTAGCATAACAGCTTTGTTAATAGCAGAGTTTTGTGAGCCAAAGGCATTATAAGCTGCAACTTATTTGTCACAGAAACCCCATAGCCATGTTCCATTAGAATCATCCCAACAAACTAAACCAAGCCAATAAATTCCAATATAAACTTCATCAACCACGTTGCATGACCAAAAAGAACAAGAAGTAATTAATTACCAAATTATTGTGATACATAGTAGAGCTCAAACAAAGGATCCGTAATTCCCACCACAAACAAAAAGAAGTACGTAATAATTTAACTCATGGCCATTAATTAATTAACATGTATATTGTAACATCCCAAAAATTTAATGTAAGGAATAAATTATGGAAATTAGATAGTAAGCCAATTTATGGAACCTACAAAATTTAAGGAAACTTAAATTTGACAAAGGGAAAAAATTAGGACCTAGTGTGTGTAATAAATAGGATAAAAATATACCTATACGTATATATATAAACTTGTTGACTAAACACTCATCCTTCATTTCATTTGGACACTTAGAGGTTGCATGGACAACACACACACGTACTCCTTCTATTCTCTTCCTCTTCTCTCATTGGTACAACACCTAACTACTCCTTGTTTCTCTCTATCATCTTTAGGACAGCACACAAGCACACGTACAACCTCCTCATTTGCACAACACAACAATCACATGTACTCTTCATTTAATCAAAACACATTCCTTCAGCTCTTCATTATTTTTCGTCCAGCAGCTAAAGAAAAAGAAACAGAGAAATAGAGAAACAGAAAACAAGAGAAGAGAGACATGAGTGAGTGGAAGAACAAGCTCCAAACCTTACATGTAACTCCATATTTTGGTACAAGTGAGTCTTCTCTACCTCTTCCCATTATTGTTTCATTTTTTGGGGCTGTTCATGAGGAGTTATGGCTGCTGGAATTAAGAAAATTCGCCGGAAAGTTTATGTTACCGTAAAATACCAAAACCAGCAAGTTTGTGTCCGTTTTGCATGAGATTTTTGATTCCTTTTCTTCTGTAAACACGTCCCAAAACTCAAGGAACATGTTTAGGAGTATGTAGAGCCAAAATCTTTGAGATTAGATTCCAAAAATCATGGTTGCATGCGAGTTTTATCAACTCTGTTTTGGTCGCCGGAAAATAGAGTTTTTATCGGAAACTTTCAGAAGCTCAAACGGAGGATACATATAGATTTTTCATCTGGTTCTTTTTGATATGGAAATTTTAGGATGTTTAGTATGAAATAGAATTAAGAAGAGCTCAATTTGGTGTCAAAACGAATAAGTTATTAATTTTTGAAGTTAGACTGTCCAAAACTGATATTTATCAGAGTCAGTCAGTTTCGTGTGGCTTTATGACCAACCAAATCACATCCATTATTTACGAAACTTTACAGAGAGATAGTAGACATAACAAGATTTAAAATGAATGATAGAATTCATCATTTGGATATCGGTAGAGGAAGTTATGATTTTTGAAAGATGGGTTTAGAAACAGGTGCAATCCTGAACGTCCAGATTCTAGTAGTTGATTTCGTGGTATTTTTGAATTATTTAATCTTTCCCAATGGCCATGAAAATTTCCATAATTGAAGTAAATAGTCTTATCTTTAATTTGATATATAGTTTGTATTAATTGGATTAGTATACTAAGAGATATGAATTTTTGAAGTCAGTTGCTCTCAAACTGTGTTTCTGGAAAACAGTTTGTTTGTGTCGAACGTTTGGAAAATCAAACCTTAACAAAAAATTATTGAACTTTCCAGATTTAAAGTAGACATTCATAGCTTTAATTTGAAGGGTAGAACATAATTTTTGGACAAGTATATTAGGAAATATAGATTTTCAAAGTCATGCTATGTTTCAGGAGACTAATCTGGAATAGGGGTATTTCAGAAAATTCTGGGAGTAATATGGTAAATCTGAGTAGATTTTGATATTTTTCCATGAAAATATATTTCAATAGCTTCATGTAGGCTTTGGACCCAGTCAATTTCGATTTGTTTAGAATTATTTATGATTTTTCAAAGTTAACTGAAAAATCTGCCAATTTGTTGAAGAATAGTAAAATTGCACTATGCAAAATTATATAGTGTATAAGCCACTGAAACTGAGATAATCAGCAGAATATGATTAAAGATAGTAGTAATACAAGTAATAACCAATTACTTGTTAATTTTAATATATAGGAACTGGTAAAAGCCCGAGCCGAAGAAAAAGTTTTGGATAAACAGTTGGACTGGAAAAGGACCCAGGTAGTAATTCTTTCTTTCATGCACTATGTGATTATTTATATGTTGTGTATTCCATTTTCTGTAACATGACAGTGCCTGTGGCACAACACGCGAATAAGCCAGGGTCTAAACATATCGTTTGACCATGGACACGAGTTTAGCCGGGGTTGCAAACAGTCTTTGGCCTTGAACAGTATGCATACAACATGAGTTAGCATTTTACATATCATGGTGCATTGCATATTTATTTATCGCATTTTATATGATTGATTGTATATTACTACTAAGATTCATTCGAATCTCACCCTTTTTCAACATCTAAAAATATTCCAGCAAAGGACAGCGGCTCTAAGGGCAAAATCGTAATTACTGGCGATTGAAGGTCCGGTCCTAGCGAAGAGTTAGATCTAATTATTTTTAGTTGTAGAATTTATTTCTTTTGTACTCTGTTTACATTTTCAAGCTATATGAGGATTTTCTGTAATATCAGTAAGTACTTATTATCAGTATAGTTTCACTATTTCTGTATGCCATCTGAACGACGCATTTATTAAATAGCGAATATCAAAATATTAAGGGGTTTGACATATATGATTATATGATATGAGACTAGCAATAAGTATTGTTGTCTTGTGAAATTTCCATATGGCAAAGCAAGTGAGGTGTAAGGTGAAGCATCCTGAACTTCTTATCCATTTTGAGTCGTTTGATGCGTTCGAGGGTTGCTTCATAGTTTCTTTGATTCTCTAAATTAAAGTATATACTTCTTCGGAAAACTCTTCTTGAAGCTGTACCAGTTGCTTTAGCTTCTCGTTCTGCAAATCCAGATCTCCCACATACACAACACAGTTTTTGCTATTTCCTCCACGATTTCATGTTCCGTCATGCATATATTACAACATATTTCTAAATCTAGTTTTCGATTTTCTCTTCATGTGTGCACATGAATATTGAAGGAGGTAGTATATACTCTATCTCCAATTCCAAATATAAGGTGAAACTTTTTGTTCATAATACAAGTCTTTCAGCGAGTCATTAATGAACTATTCCGATATTCTTCTTACTGTAATTTACTATGAGAATACTTAAGTATACGGTATTTCTCGATGCTCATAAATGCATAGGACCCGGTATCTCCGCTAAGCAAAACGGTAAGGAGCCTCTCCATTTAGATTAAACGGGGCCGTTTTAAAATAGAACAGTCTCAGTTATAAAAGATTGAGAAGCAATGAGATTGGATGGTTCATTTTTGAGGCTCAGAAGGGCATGTTTTGAAGGATCAAAGAACCATCATGTTTATCCTCTCCCCCTCATTCTTTATGAAAATGAACGCCCCACTTCCTCTGCTTCTCTTCTCTCCCTATTCCCTTTGTCTTTTTCACATCCTCGACTTTGAATAATTCAGAGTCCAGTCATAATCAATTCTCACCCACAAGCAAAAATAATTCCTTTGGGATTTTCTCTGCTGCCAAGGTACAGTTTTCAAATTCCTGCTTTGCTGTAGGAACACAAGCCGCCGAAATATATTTGCAAAAAGATGGCAACTAGATTGAAAGACGGCGGTGGGAGAAGGGAGTGGTTTGGGTGTCTCTTCTCTCCACGTTAGTCAAGCAACGGCCAAGATTATGCTTTAAGATCAATGGATGAGATTCTATCTGATAACAAAGTGGCACTGTTTAATCTAAATGGAGAGGCAATGGAGATATCTCGCAATGGAGAGGCTCCTTGCCGTAAGCAAAATGCTTAACTCTCCATACTAATCACCCAATCAACAGCCACCTCTTCAGCCTCTCTCTCTCTCCTCCCCTAACTTCATCAAAGACCAAGATTTTTTTTTTGGGTGATTAGCTCTCCCAGCTAAGCAAAGTGTTTAGTATGGAATTCGGGTCCAATATGTACTAAGTTGAAAAACTATTTCATTTTTAGATAAAGTTTATGAGTTAACCTTGAAGCCAGTTCTCCTGCTAAGTGCTTCGCTAAGTAAGAAGTGTTAAGCATATCTTGACCGTCTAGATCTTACATAGATGGTTCATATTTAAAATTCTGTATTTTTCTTAAAAATCTTATTTTAATGGGTATATAATCTAAAATAAAAATAATCTCTTAACTATTACTTTTTTTTTAAAAATGATTTTTTATTTAAAAAATTGCCAGTTTAAAAAATCAAATATAGATCGTTTGGATTATGTGCTTGTTTGTTATCACTTATTTGAATCGGGCTTATTATATAAGCCCGATTCACGTAAATCGAGACAAATCGCCTCCACATATTTATCTCGTAGACCGTGAAAGCACCTCGTAGACCGTAAAAGCACCTCGTAGACCGTAAAAGCTACCTCGTAGACCGTAAAAGTTACTTTGTATTCTGTGAATTACAATTCATAAGCACTTATAAAATTTTCAATCGCTATTCCAAACAAGCTCTATATTTGAACAGTTCAGATATGCTTAACTCTCCTGTTAAGCAAAACAAATAGCAAGAAATCGGTTCCATTAACCTCTCATCTTTAGTTTTGGTGAAGTGGTTAAAAGCATTGTTGTCAAACTCATAAGGTAATTCTTCAAGTTTACCATTTTTACATTTCTACCTTATGAAGTGGTGTTGAGTCACTCTTAAATTTGTTATAGTTGTAAATTCAGTCAAATTTGCAAGTTTACATTCAGAGTTTACTATTTTTACATTTCTAGCTTATAAAATTGTGTTAACTCATACTAACTTTTTTAATTTGATCATACTTTGTGTGTGTGTGTGAATTTTATAAACAAAAATTTCTTGGTTGAGTATGATAAATTATAAATATTGATGGATTTAATTTTATTTATTTGGATTTAAAATATATTTAAATCAAATTGTTATCATTTTTATATTTTAATTATTTAATTATACACTATTAATACGTACTTATTGATAAAAGTAAACTTATTTATAATTCGAGTCTACTATATGATTTTTTGTTACCATCACGAGTTTGCTTAAACTCGTGAGTTTGACAACCTTAGTTAAACATGACTTATTCTCTTTGGTCCTAAATATAAGATAGAGTTGACATTTTTAGATATATTAATAATTTATATTTGTCATTTTTTCTCTAAACTATTTTTCTTAACTTGTAAATTGATATATAATCTAAGGACAGACAATATATGATATGATTAAGTAACTTATTTAGTCTCCTTAATCTCTAAAAAAATCAACTATGTCTTATATTTAGGACTGAAATGAGTATAATACATAAATAGAAGGAAGTATATATAAAGGGGGGGGGGGAATCTAACTTTTAACATTACCTGTTCATGGTGCAATCCCAGCCGGAATAACTAGAAGCTTCAGTCAAAGTATTCCTCCATAACTGGACCTTCTCCAGGTTACCCACAAAATTTTGTTTATGTATTGTGAATGCTTCTGCATAATTTCCCATCTGTTACGCACAGAGCTTGGATCTATGTCATAGAACACGGGAACTACCATTTGGTCTTTCTTTTTCTTACACTCAACGATCTTTACAAGCTCATCCAAACACCAATTTGAGTTTGCATAGTTCTTAGAGACGACTATGAGAGAGAACTTGGCATCCTCAATGGCCTTCACAAGGGTGGTTGATATATCACCCGCTCTTTCTAAATTGTAGTCTATGTAGGTTTTGATACCAATCCTTGTTAAAACTTCATAGAGATGGCTTGTGAAGGTTTTGCGAGTGTCTTCTCCTCTAAAACTGATGAACACAACGTTTTTTTCTTGAGGACGATCTTTACTTCTCTCGTGGAGGTTGAACGTGGCATTCTTAGATATATGATGATTAGATCAAGCTGATTGTTGTTGTTCTGTGTGGAATTTGTTGAAGTTGAATTTTGGATTAAATTGTGAGAAGCCGAAATATATAGATAAGAGAGAAACCTAGGCTATAATTACTTCCATTGAAAAAGTCAATTGAAGAGAAGTTCAGAGAAAATGGTACTGATAAGAAAACTTAGCTGGAACCAAACTCAAGTGAGAGGGAGGGAGGAGGAGGGGGAAATTTTGTAGCCAATTACTCAGACGTAGTAGTTATTCATCACACAGTAACCAATTTTAAAAGAAAATATGATCAAGATTGTTTTTGCTTCTTATTTTTAACACCCTCTCTGGTTTTAAATACAGAATCTTGATCTACTTTACATCATTCTCTCTCTTTATCTTTTACATACATTTTTCTTTTTGGTAAAATTTATCTTTTACATTTAATACCTTCGTCAAAATAGGAGTAGAGTATGTTACTGAAAGTGATACACAACTTTTACGTAATAATGTTAATTAACAAATTTAAACAATTTTCTTAATCCTGCTATATACTAGGTTTATAATTGAAGGGAGTAGAAAATAGCTTCCATGCCTTGGAACTAAAGTGTAATAATGGGAATTTCATAGTCAGCCTCACTAATCTATCTATGACATACATACATACATACATACATACATACATACATACATACATACATACAACCTCATGGGAAAAAAATAATATTAGAAAACAATATTATCTCTTAATATAAGATTTAGTTTGAATTGCAATACAAACTAGATTATATATTAATTACGGGAGGAAGTATAATTTTTTATCCTTGAACTTTGACAATACAAACAAGCTAAGCTGTACTACATTTAAAGACAACTTGACCTGTTGATGCCCAAAAAAAAAAAAAAAAGACAACTTGAGCAATAAAATAGATGCAGATTTTATTATTATTTTTAGAAGTGTGGTATAATTAAAAGGTTCAAAGGCTTAGAAGTTGGGAATGAGATACAAAATTAATGTTGTAGTGATTATAGAGATCGTCTGAGATGTGATTCCTTTGACCGATAAACAAAATGTCAAATTGATGAATCATTATTCTTTAATCCTAAGGAAGCCACTTGCCAACTGGCAATATAATTAATTACGGAAGCAAATTATAATGTAAACAATTAATTATATATACGTTTCTGTATTTTTTGTCAACTGAGTTATGTAATTGGACAAACAAAAGCTTGTAAAGTTCATTCAGTTTTATACATGAAGCAAATTTAATTAGGATAGGTATACTCTTTATTCTCTACATCCAAGTGAAAGATAATTTTACCTCATGAGAAAAAGTGGGTAAGGTTTATTGTTAGTTTCTTATGTTAAAATAAGAGAATATCATATTAAACTAAATTGAGAAGAGATATCTTTGTATTTTGCACTCATCATGAGGTCTTCTTTGTTTTTTAGGCCAAAATTATTAGATTTTCCTTGTTTTTCTCCTTAAACACGCTCGCGCTGTGAGATCACACGCTAATTAGTTGAGTAAAAATGCAAATTAATAACTTAAAATACTGTTAATTATAATGTGTGAAACTCATATAGAGGAGTTTCGGCGAAGCTGGAAGAATCCATATTTGCATGTTTTAAATTAATTAATAAGTCAACTTTGAACATGAATGGAGAATAAATCTCACTTCATTACTTGCATCTAGATTCTAGAGACAACTGCAATGACAAGCCCCAAAAAATCTACAAATAGTTGGTACGAAATAATATGGCTGTTAGGTTTCATTGATTGGGAATTTTCAGGGACAACGATAATTTATTTAACGATAAAAACAAGAAAAATCCAATTGGCTGGTTTGTTTGTTTGTGTTTTTTTTTTTTTTTTTTGCCAACCACTTTGCCGGTTTCTTACTTTGGTGTAGTCGTCGAGTTTGACACTAATCAACATCTTTCAGGGACAACGGGAATTTTGGTCAAACAAAAAAGAAGACCTTAATTAGTAGACTGCAACTTGTAGAAATTAAAGAAAAATAAAATGGAAATTTTGAATAAGATAAGTATAAAAAGTGTTAAGAAGAGCGCCGCAGATATTAAATATTTCTAATGAAAAGGTTTGTATGGAATCAATAAAAGTAAAAAATTAAAATGAGCAACAAAACAATAAATTGAGACATAAGAATTTAATGTGGAAATTGTAAAATCCCAATTTAAGTATTTTTCATAAAATGAGTTATGAATTACTTATTAAGTGTAGTCATTATCTTATCAATTTTAGGCAACAAACCTGATTTGAGATTTTTTTTAATTTGTATGTTCTTTTTCTGTCATTTTCCCTTAAAATAACAAGAAAGAGATCGCCATTAATGATTAATCACTGATAATGTCAATGTTCAAAATAAAATAGGTTTACAATACAGATATAGGCTTGCTGAACCATGACTTGATTTAAATATGTGTTGAATATTTTTTTTGGGGGGGGGGTACGGTTGTGAAAACTGACTATATTAGATCTACTTTTCGCCTTGAATTGGATTATAAGTTTATCACATATACAGGCAAATTTGGTTTTTACTCACATTGCTAGCTGTTATCTTTTAATTACTTTTAATTAGGGATATTTAAGGAATAAAAAACCCAGCCATCCCGAGTAAACTATGCTATAAATCTAACAAAATATACAAAATTTAACGATACACGGACTCTTATATTCTTTTTATTAATGAAACGAAAAATGATAAAAAAACATAATTAATATTTTATTAAAATTCTAAAATGACAGTGATTTCAAAAAAAATCAAAATTTCAAAGTGATTATATAAAAAAGAATGGAGTATAATATTCCTTCAATGCATAATAACCACATTCAATTCCTTACTTTATTATTTTCATTGCAATAAGTTTCATCACAGTATTGAAAATCAAGCAGTCCAATGATTATTCGTTGAAAGCACTCCGAAGATTGACTATTTAAAACATTAAACCGGACAAAAATTAACAGGAATTAGATATTGTTTCCACATCTTTTCAAAGAGTTTGATTTGGGCCTTTGAGAAATTTGATGAATGTACAGCGATTAATTGATATATTTGACTAATTTTTGAAATCAATTAAAGCCTCGAGTTAATGATATTGCTGTTATTGCCCCCCCAAACTTCATTGACTGAACATACATAAAATGAAATTAAATGAAGCCAAAATAGAAGTACTTAACACAAATAATACATGAAAAGAGACGTTCATGAAAAAAAAAGCTAGAAATAATGAAAATTATTATTGCCAGGAGCCGATTGTTCAATGTGAGAAACCATGTCAGGAGTGAGACGAAGCATGCGAAGATTTCTCTCCATTTGAAGCTGAATGATACGTTGCTTTGTGATCTCAACCTTTTGATAGTTATCAATACCTCCTATTTTACGTGCATACTCTTGTTGAAGCTGTGCAAGCTGTTCATACTTGGCTATCTGCTGATCCAAGTCTCCCACATACACTCTATTCAATTTTTCCAACACATCCTTCACTATTTCCTCCACCAGTTCTGATTCCATCCTGCCCATCCAATTTTACACATACACAATAAACACAAATTCTCTCTGTGCATGTTTTGGGATCTATAACGTTAGGATAATGCTCAGAGGTCAATTTAGACTAAATGCTAGTTGGATACAAACAAATGGTTGATTGAAGTGGTGAGCAACCTCATCCCTAAAAGGAGAAAAATACAAGTTCAACTTAGGGAAATACATTTTTGGAAGAGGTGAAAACACTTTATACTTTAAATCTCGAAAGGGATTATACCCATGATCAAATAAGAAAAAAGGCCAATTGAATGAAAAAAAAAATTGTTTTTGGGTAGTGGCTCAGAAACAAATGAACTTTTTATTTTTTTTGGAAACTAAGTTAAAGATGAATAATTTTTTCTAACTTTCAGCTTTTTTACTTTTGGCTTTTTTTCATAGTTAAATCTTCTTAAACTGATTTTTCAGTACACTATTCAAATAAGTTTATGTAAAACAGACTTGTTTTATAAAAGTCTATCCTTACATAAAAACTAATAATTGACTTTAACCTGGATTTCAATTTGCAAAGGTCATGAGTAAAAGTCATTTTGCAAACGTAACTCAAAGAAGGCAAAAAGTTATATGGAAGAATTACGCTATCTTCTGTTTTAAATATAAAATACAGTTTTTTAAAGGAAATTAACGAAGTTAAATAAATTATTTTAAAATATTTTTATTTATTTTTTTTATATCAAACTAATTTGTCTGACTTATAAACTGATATATATAGTTAAATAATATATGACATTTATTATAATTAAATAATTTATTTAGCTTACTTAATCTAAAAAAATCAATTATATATTATATTTAGGTTTGGAGTTACTACTTAATTACCTGTTGATGGTACAATCCCAGCCAGAATAACTAGCAGCTTCCATCAAAGCATCCCTCCACTTTCGGACCTTGCTCATGTTATCCCTAAATCTCTTTTCATGTTTCTCAAATGCTTCTGCATAACTTCCAATCTGGTTACGAACAAACGATGGATCGATGTCGTAGAAGATAGGCAATACTACTTGGCCTCTGGTTCTTTTGCATTCAAGGATCTTCAAGAGCTCATCCAAACACCACTTGGAATTAGCGTAGTTCTTAGAGAAAACAATCACAGAGAGCTGAGCATCCTCAATGGCTCTAAGAAGAGTGGATGATATTTCGTCTCCTCTCTCGAGGTTGTAGTCCATGTAGGTTCTGATGTCATGCCTTGTGAAAGCTGCGTTGAGATGGCTTGTGAAGCCCTTGCGAGTGTCTTCCCCTCTAAAGCTTATGAACACTTCGTGCTTTTCTGGAGGAGGAGGAGTCCCACTACCACTTGAAGATGAGCGATTCATTGATGCCACTCACAAGTTGTTTTGTGAGAAAGTCTTCATTATTTGGATCTAACTCTATCTTCCTCTGGGTTCGAAACTTTGAAAGCCTTCGTCCTTATATATAGGACCAAGCTACTAAAACTCTCTCTCTCTCACTACTTTTTTTTTCATAAGGCATAATATATATTAAATAAGAAGTTGGAAAGTTATTAAAATTTATTATAAAATTAATAAAATTTAAGAAATTTTTTAGTTGAAAAATGTCGGAAATGCCTTATAAATAAGATAAAAGAATATATAATATATTGGGTCTGGCACCGAGTACGGACCACAGGAGGGAAGACTTTTCTTGGGGAAAATATATTTTTATTCTTCAATTTTATTATATTTGATGTTTTTTTTTTTACTTTATTTACTTCTATATTAATATATTCATAAGTTATATATTTAATGTTATTTGATTAGTCTTTTAAACTGGTCTTATCTTATAACTTCAGTTATTAGTTCAATTAAACTAGTCTTATTGTACGTCCCCAAAACCCCACACAACCCCATACGCGCTTTTGAAAAAACTGGTCTACTCTAATGTTTCTTCCTCTCAAATATCACAAAGTTAAAAGGCTTGATAAAAACTTGTCTGACGTTTTTTTTTCAAGTATGAAAGTAAATAATTAAATAGTAATAGCCCTCACTTGTTTTATATTTATTGTGATAAATTAATTTTATTGGATATTCATTAAGTCGAACAATTTTTTATAGTAATTAATTTACTTTTTAAAAACTAAAATCAAAATTCATTTTAGTTTATGGTCACAATGAAACTCTCAATCATGTTATCATATGCGACCTCATGAATTTTTTCACAAAAAATAATTAATTCAATAAAAATCTTATGTGTGAAAATTTGTAGTGTGAACCAGTAGATTTGATTAAATATATAGCCATCAAATTTGACCGAGGAAAAAAATTAGCTTGGTATGAAAACGGAAGTGGGAATGGGCCCATGAAAAGGCGCACAATTGGGGATTCAATTCCCCTTGCCAGCAAGGCACGCATTATTAATATATTCCACTTGCCAACTTGAGCATATATATACAAAATCCCATATCATGTAAATTTAGTAACTATGATAAGTTTGACCCAAGTTTTTTTATTAGAAAATATTAATTCTTCATGTATTTTAAAATATTGTTTTAACGTTGATAATTACATACAAGTGGGTAGTTGGTCCTCATGATATGTCATGATCAATACAAAATTTAAAAATAATCTCAATCCAAATTATATCATTACTACTAGTTTTTCAATTCATTTTATAATCAGGTTGTGCGTATAATTAAATGTTATTTGGGTATCAGTTTATTCTTTATAGTTTGACAGATAGTAGTATCTCGTGTCTTAAAATACTTATGGATTTGAATAATTTAAAGTTAAGGTACAATTTTTCTCTAAACACTTCCGTGAAGGAGCTAATAGTTTCAGGGGCTGTTTGATAATGTGGTGGGTATGAGCAAGACTAGGTAGGGTGAAACCCTTGCTGATGTCTAACCCGAAGGATGAACAAGCTATATTTTGCAGTTCGATATCCGACCCTACCCAATAGAAGCTCTAACTATTTCGGGTAGAGCAATGGTGGGCTGGGCAAGACGAGCTTCCCTGTCCAAGTGATAACTCCCCAGCCAATACCATATATACAAAAAACTTTAATTATACCTAATAAATACTATTAAAAACTTCAAATGCATTCCATAATTTCATACATTGAGATATTTCAAAATAAATTTATACATTGGGTGTTGAATTTTTTTTTTTAAAAAAACTACCATATGTTTTAACAATTACATGACAAATTATGAAGTAATATGTGTTTGTCACTACTACAGATTTGAGTATTTATAACGCTTAATACATAATGGTTACATTTAATAAACGTCAAGTATATTGAGGCGGAGGTCAACGCATAAGGATATATAACGCTTAAATGTAACAGTTAGTTATGTATACCGTCATATATTGTGAGGCGGAATTCACGAAAATAAAAAAAATAATGGTTGTAGTTAATAACCGTCATTTATTTAGTGACAAAAATGATGATTCTTAAGAAACAACTATCATATAATACTTACAAATGATTTTTCTTCCAACACTTACGTCAGCGAAAACAAAACATAAGAGTCTTCAAAAACAACCGTCATCTAACTCAGATGGATACAATTTGATTTTTAAGTGTAACTAAAGGGACAAACTTATTCATGGCCTATATTTCTTAGATACAATTTGAGCATCCAAAACAAACCTCAGATAGATAGCTGCATAAATTACACACACACAATAATATAAAGTTTAAACATCCGGTCTTGCTGCTGCCAAAGTAATGGTGCGATTCTGCTATAGTGTTGCAATAATTTGGCTCATCCTTCTCCCACTACATTGGCCAATAGATTCTATTTTGTTCCTCATGTAAATGGCTATTTCTTCAACAAGCCCAGACTCCGTCCTATACACAAAACAACAGCTAGCGTATATTACTTTTCACAAACACACACACACACGAAATGACGGAACCAATTTTGGTGCCTATCCAAAGCGTTCATCTCATTTGGGCAGTTCATAGTTAATATTTTTTTAGTATTTTATTAGATAGAGAATCTAAAATAAAAATAATCTCTTACATAACATTTTTTTTAAAAGTAATAATTTTTTATTTAAAAATCATCAATTAAAAAAAATTAAATATACACCATCCATATCTCATCTGGGTGATCTAGATGAGATGAGCGCTTGGTGGGATGGGCATGGAAAGTGGTTAAACGAAATGACTTATTATTCAAAGGTTGGATCTGTTCTTTCTGATCAAAGTGCAAGCGCCTATCTTTTTTATTGTGTATTGCTTCGGAAGGCCAAGCAGCAGAGAGTCAAAACCAGAAGATTCAAAAAAATTTTTCCTGAAATCCTTAGAAACAAAGCGCCATTAATTAATCTTAAAAGAAATATTTCTGTTTGTCTCTTGTACGCTTGAAATACCCAATACATGGAAAAACAAGTTGTCTCACCTTACATATGCACGAGCAGTAATAACATATGGCTCTTCAATTGTTTTCAAGACTCTAAAGCCAGCATCGTTCAGCGGTAATATGATCTTGGTTTGGCGATATGCAAAAGACATAAACACGTTCAGCGAGCAGCATGTTGCCTTGCCCGGAAGAATTTTGATTACTTTAGAAGTTGTCGATTTGAAATATATGTATAAATGCTTAGCAGGAAGCGTTAGATAGATCTGGACCATTAAATCTAGGGAAAATTACTGTACAGTCCCAAGGAAACAAAAAAACAGAGATTCAGTCCCAAAAATGAACATAATTACTGTCAGGTCCCAAGGGACTCATTTGTAATAAAATGCAATTGTGAAATGATCTAAATAGCCCTATAATAACATAGACAGATAGAGGGATGGGCAATATCTGGTGCACTCAGAAGGATTACGGCATTAATGGCGGGAAAACTGAATGCAATGCCATCTTCTTAAGGCAAGTTTGAAGAGTGAGTGAAGATGTTGATGGAAATAACTCTCGTATGGTCATTATTCTTGGTGGTTAATGTTCTCTCTTCTACCATTAAAACAGAGTCTGAGGTATCATGAAGCAATGTTGAGCGTATGGCTTGGTGGTTCATGTTCTCTCTTCATCTAGATGATGGCTGGAAAACTGAATGCAATGTTGTGATCATGAAGCAAATCTGAAGAGTGAGGTAAGATCTTGATGGAAATACCTCTGGTGTTGTCATTATTCTTGTTGATTCATGTTCTCTCTTCCACCATTAAAACAGAGTCTGGAGTATTATTGTTGAGTGTATGGCTTGGTTGGGAAAAAGGGAAAAAGCTGTCATCTTTTATGATTAGTAGTTTGTATTATACCTGTAAAATATGAAGGTTTCTTGTGGGTGTTTGTATAAAAGAAGGGAAAGGAATGAAGATGAAGTTGCAATGTTTGTAATTATATAACCTGAAAGCGGAGGAAACATGTTGTTAATGCATGCAGCGACAGTTGTTAATGTGGCTACTGAGATTGTTAATGACAACTGTAGGTATAATTTAAATGTTTAACTTGGGCTGTAATGATTCGTGGCAAGCGTTTGAAATTATGTGTTGTTAATGCATGCAGCGACAGTTGTTAATGTGGCTATTGAGATTGTTAATGACAACTGTAGGTATCATTTAAATGTTTAACTTGGGCTGTAATGATTCGTGGCAAGCGTTTGAAATTATGTGTTGTTAATGCATGCAGCGAAAGTTGTTAATATGGCTACTGAGATGGTTAATGACAATTGTAGGTATCATTTAAATGTTTAACTTGGGCTGTAATGATTCGTGGCAAGCGTTTGAAATTATGTGTTGTTAATGCATGCAGCGAAAGTTGTTAATATGGCTACTGAGATGGTTAATGACAACTGTAGGTATCATTTAAATGTTTAACTTGGGCTGTAATGATTCGTGGCAAGCGTTTGAAATTATGTGTTGTTAATGCATGCAGCGAAAGTTGTTAATATGGCTACTGAGATGGTTAATGACAATTGTAGGTATCATTTAAATGTTTAACTTGGGCTGTAATGATTTGTGGCAAGGGTTTGAAATTATGTGTTGTTAATGGATGCAGCGAAAGTTGTTAATATGGCTACTGAGATGGTTAATGACAACTGTAGGTATCATTTAAATGTTTAACTTGGGCTTTAATGATTTGTGGCAAGGGTTTGAAATTATGTGTTGTTAATGGATGCAGCGAAAGTTGTTAATATGGCTACTGAGATGGTTAATGACAATTGTAGGTATCATTTAAATGTTTAACTTGGGCTGTAATGATTTGTGGCAAGGGTTTGAAATTATGTGTTGTTAATGGATGCAGCGACAGTTGTTAATATGGCTACTGAGATGGTTAATGACAACTGTAGGTATCATTTAAATGTTTAACTAAGGGTGTAATGATTTGTGGGAAGGGTTTGAAATTATGTGTTGTTAATGGATGCAGCGACAGTTGTTAATATGGCTACTGAGATGGTTAATGACAACTGTAGGTATCATTTAAATGTTTAACTAAGGGTGTAATGATTTGTGGGAAGGGTTTGATGTTTTGTGTTGTTTTTTGGTATTTTTAGGTGTTTGAACTCATTAAAAGTTAGAGATAATGAACAAGGTGTAAAAGTTGGGTGGGAGAGTCCTCATGTACTTAGTGAAAATGTGTTGTTAACAGATGCAGCTATAGTTGTTAATGTAGGTGGTAAGGTTGTTGATGACAATTGTGTTGTACAGGTGGACAACTGTCATGGCTAGCACACAGGGCAAGAGTCTACTATGTTTTCTTCATATAGAGGGAAGATTTGCAGTGAGTGGAGGAGGTGATATGACATATGTTGGGGGAAGGGTCAGATCAAGAACGATTAAGGAAGGAACAACTTATGAAGAGTTTAAAGCATTGGTATCCTCTATTTTGGGAAAAGACAGTGCCGGACTTGTCATGAAGTTCACCTTGACATTTGATAGAACAACATTTGTGGACATACTAGATGATGAAGCAATTGAACATTTAATTAATTTTAGTGAAGAAAGTGGTCATGTCTATGTAGATGCAGGACAAACTGAAGATGATAATAGAATGACAATAAGGGATGACCAATATGTGTAAGTTTTATTTCGAAATAAAAATTGACTAGTGTATGAGGTGATGCTAACTTGTCATTACTAACATGTTGTACTATCCAATTTTCTCCAGGTTTGATAACTTCGCAGAAGGTGTGGATCGAGGATCAGGTACTATGTGTGTTGAAGATTCAGCTCCATTGCCATGCGCTGTTGAAATGATGCCTGCAGCAAGACCTGAAATGAACTCCATAAAGTGGAAGGATGTGATCATTGGGAAGGGACAGGTTTTTGCCAATGCGGATAGCCTTCGGCAAACATTGTACAAGTTCAGCATTGCGAACAAGTTTGCATACAGATATGTGAAAAACAATCAGCAAAAGATCATTGTTAAATGCATGGTTGATGGTTGTCCATGGTACTTGGGAGCATACTCAATGGGAGAACGACAAGACACTCAATTCCTCACTATAAGAACATTCAATGGTGACCACATACATGCTGCACAAGATAATCTACTTATTCCTCACATGAATAGGTCAAAACTGACCTCATCAGTAATCGTAGACGATTTGAGGAGTAACATAGACAAAAATGCAAACGAGATTATGAGAGACATGTATAAAGATTATGGGGTGCGTCTAAATTATAGTCAAGCATTCCGGGGGAAACAAAGAGCGTTGACAGAATTACTTGGTCGCGTTGAAGACTCATACATGACCATTCCTTGGATATGTGATAGGCTAGTTGAGACGGATCCAGACACGGTTGCCCGGTGTGAATTCTCTGAGAGTGACAGATTTGAGAGGGTATTCATTGCTTATGGATGCTCGATCAAAGGCTTCTTACAAGGGTGTCGAGGCATACTTTATATAGATGGATGTCACCTCAGTGGTCCTTACAAGGGAACGTTGCTTTCAGCTAATGCGCATGATGCTGATGATCAATTGTTTCCCTTGGCATATGCCATAGTTAGTGGGGAAACACATGATGATTGGAGTTGGTTTTTGCAGACTTTGAAGGATATCATTGGCACAAGGGAGATTACGATAGTGTCAGATAGGAATGTTGCCATTATAAGTGCTGTTTGTGGCACATTTGGATCTCAGAGGCACGCGTTTTGTTACAGGCACGTGAAAGAAAACTTCAGTTCACAGGTTGTAAAGCTGAGTAAAGGAAGGGGCAGAAATTCTGCGAACAACAAGGAAGATGCACTTAACATGCTTGATGCAATTGCTTATGCAAGGCATGAACATGAATATAATGTAGCATTTGGCAGGCTGAAAATGTTTTCTCTACAGTTAGCTCAGTGGGTTGAGACTGAAGGAGATGTGGAGAGATGGGCGCAAAGCAAATTTCCTCACAAAAGATGGGATAAACTAACAACGAATGTAGCGG
This sequence comes from Albizia julibrissin, assembly GCA_037074505.1. Classification (NCBI taxonomy): domain Eukaryota; kingdom Viridiplantae; phylum Streptophyta; class Magnoliopsida; order Fabales; family Fabaceae; genus Albizia; species Albizia julibrissin. The sequence continues at coordinate 34,261,269 of CM073488.1, read as the reverse complement.
AGTCATTTAACGCTTGGATATTGAAAGAGAGGAAGCATAATGTTGATGTTTTCATCAATGAGCATAGACAAAAGTTAGCAAACAAGATGGTTGCATGCGAAACAGCCATGATAAATTGGAAGAATGGGATTGGGCCCAATATTGAGTCCAAGTTGATGGAACAAGTCAGCCGGGCTGAGAACTTAGAGTGTCAACATTATGGGGACGATATGATTTCAGTTTCTACACTGTGTAACAACCGAGTCTGCAATCTGACTGTTGACCTCACAGCTAAGACATGCACTTGCTTGGCATGGCAGATGAGCGGAATCCCTTGTTCACATGCATGTGCTGCAATCAAATTAGTTCATCGTTGTGTGTACTCATTTGTTGATGACTGCTACAAACTTGCTGCCCAACATAAGATATATGCAAACCATATGAGGCCTGTAGCAACGCATGATTGCCCCCGTCCTGAATCCCTTACTGTGACACAGCTGATGACACATAATTTATTACTGCCACCAATCACACGAAGACCCCCGGGAAGGCCCAAGAAAAGAAGGATTGAATCTCAATTCCAAAACAAAAGGGTTTATCATTGTGGGAGGTGCAACGAGGCAGGTCACACTATCAAGACTTGCAGCAATCCTAATCCAGGTTGATCAATTATGGTGATTTACAGCAATCCTAATCCTAATATATATATGCTATAAGTTGATGTAAGTTGATGTAAATTCATTTGTAACTTCAGCATGTTTGTAACTTCAGCAATTTCCACTATCAGTTCAGCATGTTTGTAAGTTGATGTAAATTGATGTAAATTAATTTGTAACTTCAGCTCCATGTAAATTGATGTAAATTCATATTTGGTATTGGGGTTGTCAATGGTGGCTGTTGGGGTTGTCAATGGTGGCTGACGGGGTTGTCAATGGGTGCTGTTGGGGTTGTTAATGGGTGCTGACGGGGTTGTCAATGGGTGCTGTTGGGGTTGTCAATGGTGGCTGTTGGGGTTGTCAATGGTGGCTGTTGGGGTTGTCAATGGTGGATGTTGGGGTTGTCAATGAGTGCTGACGGGGTTGTCAATGGGTGCTGTTGGGGTTGTCAATGGTGGCTGTTGGGGTTGTCAATGGTGGCTGTTGGGGTTGTCAATGGTGGCTGACGGGGTTGTCAATGGGTGCTGTTGGGGTTGTCAATGGTGGCTGTTGGGGTTGTCAATGGTGGCTGTTGGGGTTGTCAATGAGTGCTGACGGGGTTGTCAATGGGTGCTGTTGGGGTTGTCAATGGTGGCTGTTGGGGTTGTCAATGAGTGCTGACAGGGTTGTCAATGGGTGCTGTTGGGGTTGTCAATGGTGGCTGTTGGGGTTGTCAATGGGTGCTGTTGGGGTTGTCAATGGGTGCTGTTGGGGTTGTCAATGGGTGCTGTTGGGGTTGTCAATGGGTGCTGTTGGGGTTGTCAATGGGTGCTGTTGGGGTTGTTAATGGGTGCTGACGGGGTTGTCAATGGGTGCTGTTGGGGTTGTCAATGGTGGCTGTTGGGGTTGTCAATGGTGGCTGTTGGGGTTGTCAATGAGTGCTGACGGGGTTGTCAATGGGTGCTGTTGGGGTTGTCAATGGTGGCTGTTGGGGTTGTCAATGGTGGCTGTTGGGGTTGTCAATGAGTGCTGACGGGGTTGTCAATGGGTGCTGTTGGGGTTGTCAATGGTGGCTGTTGGGGTTGTCAATGGGTGCTGTTGGGGTTGTCAATGGTGGCTGTTGGGGTTGTCAATGAGTGCTGACGGGGTTGTCAATGGGTGCTGTTGGGGTTGTCAATGGTGGCTGTTGGGGTTGTCAATGGGTGCTGTTGGGGTTGTCAATGGGTGCTGTTGGGGTTGTCAATGGTACAGTAACTTTGATAAAATGGTACAGTCACTTTGATTCCATATCCTGGTACAGAATAAATGTATATCCACATGTACAGAACATAAAATGGTACAGTAACTTTGATTCCATATCCTGGAAATAAACATCAGAATAAATGTATATCCACATATAGAGAACATAAAATGGTACAGTAACTTTGATTCCATATCCTGGAAATAAACATCAGAATAAATGTATATCCACATGTACCAAACATGATATGGTACAGTCAGTTTGAATTTCAGTAATGAATTTATACGAGTTGTCCAAAACATGTTACAAAATGATGTGATGGGGTTAAGCAATTACAATCAAACTATACAACATTGATCTTTATGTAAGCAAGGATGTCAGTGGGTTCTCTTCCTCTTTCGTATGTCTTCAATTAAGGACAGAACCGTTCCGGCTTGTGTATTTTGGGGATGGGTAACAAGCCACCACAAAACCCCAACCTTCATTTCGTGCAGGTCTTCCCTTGAGTAGAATGGCATTGTGTAATCATCCTCATCTTGGACAGTTGCATCCCACATTTGTAACCATGACATCACGTGAACACCACATGAATCCCTGCATATATGAGTGAAATAAATGTGAAATCAGAGAACAAATGCCACTGAAGTAAAGATCATACAATAATAAACAAACTAACGTGTCTGATTGGACATGAACTTTCGCCCATGTCACACTCTTCTCAAATTTGTGCTCCTCTGCAAACAACTCGGGCTTAACTCGACGGATAATATGGAAAAAACAGTTACGCTGCAACAAACACAGAGAATGTCAGTCGCTTAGCTAGATAAAAACACACTCCCCACACACATCTAAAAAATACTCATCCATACAACTCGGGTTGCCATTAACTCCTTGGGGTCAAGCTGTGCTTTCCGGTTGGCAGTCATCTTTTTCAAGGCCTTCTGTGGGTTCACAAATTTCTTTGCCTCTTGACGTTCCCTTTGCTTCCTCATGTACGTCAGGGTATCAACCAATGAGTCCAAGGCGTAGAATTTCATTGTCTTTGTGTCAACAACGTAACAAAACCAATGATCAAGTAGCACAGCTGGACCAAATATAAATTCACAATCCCCAATATTGTATCCTATATGTTCAGGGAGGATTTGTGTTTCATAATCGGCTGAAGACCATGTAAGTGGAGCGGAGACAATTTTGTGCATGAAGTCCGGTGTGAATATGTGTCGCCGAACTGTACCATCGTTTACTTTTTGGTCCTCAACCAAAGTCCTAGCAACCATTGACATGACCTTCATGAAAAACAGAAAAATATTAGTACCCACAACCACTATATCAACTGAATGTGTTTCAATGTTAATCATTAGGTTACCCGATCATTTATCCACCCCTTGGGTCGGAGACAATAAAGTTCCCTCCTCGTGATGAAGTACCCGTACATATCCACAAATTCTCTAAATGACAGAAAAAGGGGCAAAAAAACCAAACATGTGAGTGAGGCTGAAAAAAAAAACATTTCATTCATTAATTAAACCAAGAAACTCTTTCAAACTTACTTGTCGCCTTCTTCATCATTACACCTTGTTGTGCACAACTCATACAGAACTTCCTTGTCGTCCACCTTCCTCTTCCCTTTAAACTTCTTGGTCTTATGAAGCCAGGGAGATTTGACGACCCAGCTGGGAGTTATGACTCGTTTTGACCTTCTTAAATCAAGGTCACTCCCTTTTGGCAACTTCCCTTCATCTTCCACCTTCAGGACTTGTTTGTCCTCAGCTTGACCCCCAACTTCTTCAATTTGGGGAGGTTCTTTATCCTTTTCATTCTGTTCAGATTCTGCGGAGGCATCTTGACCATGTTCAGCTTCTTCATTTCCACCATCTTCTTCCTTTTCAGAGTCAGCATCCTTTTCATGACCTTCAGCTTCGTCGGTTGAACATTTAACGTCTTCAGCCTCCTCTTCGTCATCTTCTTCTCGAACAATATCATCCTCCTTATGATGATCAGCCCCCAACCTATTCTGAAGGGCAAGGAGCTCCTCCCCCACCATGTCAACCAGCTTGTAATAAGTCTTTCGTATTTCCTGGAACATGAACATGTTGGTCAGATTTGGTTTGCCAATAGAGTTCATGACAAACTTGGTGAAAAGTAATTATAAACACAGCTAACATAACAAAACAGTGAAAATTACAGGGTGAGTAAGCATTGTGTCAGCATTAAATGTGGTTGATGATTGGCCACCAGCGTGTTTGGCCCCATAGAGTAGGCCTTTCTTGCTTTGTTTTTCAGTTTGTACTCTCCCCTTGACCCTTTCCTCATCCCAAAATGTCATGGCATCCTCATCTTTACGGGCTTTCACGTTGCCCAATGGAAAATATTGGAGGCAAAACATCTGCATGACATGTGAAGGACAAGTAAGATTTATATGTTAAAATTTGAACTTCAAGTAAAGAGACATACAGATAATTGATTGCTACTTACCATAAGGAAGTATAGACAACCTCCTACTGTCTTTCTCCCTCGTCCTTTCCCTTTCCTTAAGTCCCTCTGGTACTCTTGAATCCCAAGGCAAAGTTCTTTAAGAATAAAGGATGACCAGTCAAACTGACCAAGTGCATCCTTCGTGACCGTCATCAACTTCAACACACGGTCAGTAACATAAATACTTGCGGTAGGGTCCAACAAGGTCCCTAAGGCGAATATGATGAAAAGGAACTCAAAATTCTCATCAGCAGGGCCCATCAACCACTCACCAATCGTTTGGTACTTGATGTTCTTGTACACACTTCTGAAATTTTTGAAAAGTACATTTTCTTCATGGACTTGTACCTGTATTTCAGACCCACCGTGAGGAAGACCAAGTATTTTTGAGACATCTTGAGGACCAATTCCACGGCTCTCCCCTCGAATTGAAACTTGCTTGGTGGGAGGGTCAAAGTGTGTCATGAACTCAGCACACAAATCACGGTTGATTTGAGGGCAACTAACATTGACCAACTTGTCAAACCCAATTTCCTTAAGCCTATTCATCATATCGGGCCGATCCTTCAAGTTGTTGCAAACAGCCATAAACTGTTTTGGTGCAGATCTTGTCAAGAAGGGAACTACATACGTCTTCCCTTTTCCCGGGGCTCTTAATTGTTCAGCCCGGGCTGAGAACTCAGCTCTCTCCTTATCACTAAGCTGATTCCATGCTTCTTTTAGTTGTTTACCCTTATCTTTCTGCTTTTTCTTGTCATTTTTGTGGAGGAAAAATTCCTCGGTGAATAACTTGTATCCAGAGAAGGTTGGACCTCTTTTTTCCATTCCGCTTTTCCCTGATTTCTTCCCTCTATCCGGATTATGTTTTTGCTTGTACAGATTTTTCCCCTGCAAAACAAATTTACACCACTTTAGTTGTGTAGTATATAACTTATACTTCAATAAAGTGAATCTCCAACTAAGTTTCATAATCGCAGAGTACAAAAGACACATTAAAGCACCTCAGCAATTACAAGTAATACCTTACTGAAAAATTTTTACTGGTTTTTTTACTGCAACTGGACTGAGGAAATTAAACTGAAATTAACAAAACATAACTCAAGTTGGGTTTTTCCCTTTAATAGTAATGCACATAGGAAATTCTTTCCAATTACTTTCACTATCAAAATATTATACATATAGGGGATGCAATGAAGAACTTGATGGAACAGCAAAATACGCCTCCTTTCAGAATTTCAAGAAGGATGTTTTTATGTAAATGCAAAGGTTACTGCTTGGTTACCAAGTTTAACGTAAAAGTTTGCATTATCCACCTTCTTTACCTGACCAAATATACAAGGCTCATTAACCAGTTAAGTACAAAACATTCATTGTACTTCTTACTAAGGAATGAAATTATAACTAAAAGCATTCAAGCCTAATTAGATAACCACACATATTTTCTTGGATAACCCCGGTTTACATGTTGCTCACCCAAAGAACAGAAAAATGATTTAGTACTTAAGTTCTTAATCCTCCAACTCATTTTTCTTCTAAGAAACAACATGACAAAACATGGACGACAATATCATATGCTATTATGAAATAAACAAGTCCAGATTAACATATGTGAACCACCAACCCAATCTAGCCTCAAAAGGATACTGATTTTACTTACAACATATCTTCAGTTATCAAACTGTTATTAATAGAAAATAAATTGATCATTAAACAAGTTGCCACAAAAACAGCACATAATGTTGGCCTTTAGGACATAAGGCAAAGGCAGAATCCAAGGAAACCCATTAATCCACCTAAGAGTGATGGGTCCCTGTTCCCATGGCTAAACACCCTGTGCTTTGTCTTCATTACAACACTTCCCCTCTTTTCATGCTTACCTTTGCAACTCTTCTAATTCACCGTGCCCTCGTTTTCGCACTCCAACTAGCTTAACTTACATTGGTAATCACAAAACTCATGTATTATTTTATTGCTTTCACATAAACAAGTTCAAGACCCACATTCATTCCCCTTTTCCTCCGTCAAATTCTATACCCCTGAACCCTGCAAATCCCTAAGTTTTCGACACTCCCCACGTTCACTTCCCTTTCACTCCATTCACCCAACCATAAGTTGTCGGCTCTTGTACGTATAAATTATATACATGTAAGTTTATATATATACACAAAAGTCATTGCCAGTGTTCTTGATTATTCCTCAAGCTCTGTTTAGGAGCTTTTTTCTTTTTCTTACGGTTTTCTCTCGAAAAACAAAGGCTATGAAATCAAAAGCTATGGCCGAAATGCAATACCACAAGCAAGCAGATAAGGTACCTGCGAAGATGAAAGGGTATGGATTTAGCAGCAACTGTGCTTCATTACAAACTGAATCACGAGCTACGTTGTCCACAGTTGATGCGTCCGACGAAATGCCGATTGGCGACGCTACAGCTAGTAATGGCGAGTTTCGGATTCACAATAGCTTTCCTCTTTGTGCGGATGAAGAATGGTGACGATTCAGGCAACCGTGAGTTAGACGAGAGACGCGAGACGAAATCAGGACAGAGACGCGATCGCCGACGCTAGGGCTCGTGGAGGCAACTGTCTGTGCAAGCTGATGAAGAATGCCGCGGGTGAGGGAATCAAATTCATTATGGACAGTCTCAAATTCATTTAGGGCATTTGAGTAATTTTCCAATTGTAATTTATTAAAAATCAATCCTTTGGGACCAGACAGTGATTATATGATTTTGTGGGACTGATTCTACGTTTTTTTGCTTCCTTGGGACTGTATAATAATTCTCCCTTAAATCTAATCTAAATGTACTATATTTGATTTTTTTAAAGTTTATATATTTTTTTAAAAAAATTATTTTAATGAATATAGAATTTAAAATAAAAATAATCTTTTAACTATTATATATTAAAATAGTGATTTTTTATTTAAAATATCATCATTTATAAAAAAAAAAACTCAGATCTGTCAAAATCAGATATGAATGGCCTAAATCCGCTCAGTAATGCTTAGCAGAAAACCAAGGCCGTATGTATGTGTGTGTGGAGGCCTAGAGAGAGAGAGATGAATGATTTCATGCATGCGTGTGTGCAGCAATACCCGTGAGAGAAGATATCCCAACCAGAGACATTGGCTGCTTCTGTCATGGCCCTCCGCCACCTTTGCACTCTCCGACGAGCATAAGACCGTTCATGTTTTACAAAAGCAGCTGCATAATTCTCCGATTGGTCTCGCACCTCGCTGGGCCTCACCCCATAGAAAATGGGTATCATAATCTGTTTTCTTTTCCTCTTGCGTTCCATTATCTCTACTAGCTCATCCAAACACCACTTGGAAGTGGCGTAGTCTCTTGAGAAAACGATGACCGAAATATTGGATTGCTTCATTGCTCGTAAAATCCTAGGAAACGTGTCGGTCCCTCTCTCGATTTGGTGGTCTAAGAAGGCTACGATTCCGTGGCGGGTGAAAGATGCTTCGAGGTGGCTCGTGAAGCCAGAACGGGTGTCACTGCCGAAGCTGATGAAAACATGATGATGAGTTTCTTTGGTTTTAGGCTTAAAGATACGAATTACGTCCAAGAAAGAAAAAAAAAATCGTAAAGGCTATGACATCTCAAGGTATTTCAATAGCTTGAAGTGCTTTTCGAGCTTAACGGATAGGAGTAGAAGGTGGTTTATTTATCGTTAAAACCCATTGGAGATGGCGCGGTTGACAGTACTATGCCTGCGGGCTATGTAATATCCCAAATTTTAGGATAAAAAACTTGAGATTAAGCATGGATTAAGTGAACTATTAAGCCCCGGTTTAACAAATGTCTCTATAAGGTATGTTTAAATTCTCTAAAATTTCTTTATATCCTTAGGGGGTATTGAAGAGCTCGGGGAATAACAAAACGAGGTGATTAGAAGTCACACACAACATACTGAATTGGAAAATAAAGTATTGTTGCTATTGATGAAATTTTCGATGTGGCAATCGTGTTTGTGTGGCAGATCTCAAGGGGAAAATGATGTCCAAAAATTATGAAACTTTTCAGAATAAAAGTAGACTTATCAAAATTTAATTTGATAGGTCATATGAGTCGTTTAGAGTTGTACACAAAGAGAAATAAATTTCTGAAATTAGCTCAGTGAAATTAACTATTTTATGGGGAATCATTCAAAAATTAAAATTCTGGGAAGAGTGAGCTTCCAATTAGCTAAAGGTTATATTTTTCCTTAAAACTAGACTCAATGAGGGTCATATAGCCTTTAGAATCACCCCAATTGGATATTTAAATAATTAGATATGAATTTTCAAAGTTTAATGAAAATTCTGTCAGATTAAGCATTATGTTCGAAAATCAATTATTTGGGCCAATCAGGAGCTGACACGTGGCAAAGTAATTTAACACCTCATTTATCCAGTAAATCATCACCTTCATCATCCATTTTTCATGCAGGAAAATAACCAGAAGAGAGAGAGAGAGAGAAATCTGAAAGAAAATGAAGGGAGAGGAGAGAGAAATTTCAAGGCACCGAAACACTGCCGAATCGGCGTCCTCTCTCAAAGTGCCCTTCACGAACCTTCTCCTACTCATCGTGAGCTTCATTTCAATGTTTTCGGATTTTTGTTTGGAGGTGGTTGGCACCGACTCACCGGCCGGAGTGTTGCCGGAATTCCGAACCGTCTATGAAAACGGGTAGAGGTAAGCGTAAGTTTCCTTTTTAACCGATTGGTTTGTCGTTTGGATAAGTATAGAGGAAGTTGGATACTATTCATTGATGGTTTAAAATGGTGTTTTCAATGGCTAAATCATGTCTAATGAGTGTTTAAATAGCTAATCATTTGATTAGAAGTAGAAAGGAAGTGATTAAGCTAAAGAAAACAAGAAACCGACAAACTCTTTCCGGGAACTCTGATTTTCAGTTTTCTGTTATGTATGTGATGTGGTGATGAGATGAGAATTTGATGATTTTGATGCTTCCATTGGATTTAGGAGGTAAAATTGTGTAGGTATGCAAGTGTTCATGATTTTTGGATGCTTGTATATGAATTGAGAATTTTTGGAAATTGATGAATAAATGTTGTGTAATTCATTGTCTGGAGGCAGTATCATTGTGACATGTTGTTGAGTTGCTGAATATTATCCAATGACAATGAAACTTTCTATACTTAAAGTAAACATGATAAAATTTAAAATGATTGGTCATAATAGTTAATTGGACAAGTATGCTAGGAGTTATGAGTTTTCAAAGTTTTGTCATGTTAAACTGGGAGATTTTGGAGCAGTGTCTATTTAAATGGAACTCTGGAATTATTTGAGTTCAGTTAACTTGTGGCCATATTTTTCCCTTAAATTAGATTTAAAGAGGGTTACATAGAACTTAGAAGCACCTCATTTTGATTTTTGTAGAATTAGTTATGATTTTTACAATTTCAGCCAAGAATCAGGAAGTTGAAATTCTGGAACAGCGGGGTTCTTGGCCGCGGCCAAAATGTTTCTGACCTGTTTTTTGCCGCAGCCAACACCCCCCAATCCCAACATTTCATGTTTTTGAAGGAAATTGACTTATTTATCCATTCCTAGCCTCTTAGGCCTTATTATACACTTCCAATGACCCACAATCATGATTCTAATAATGTGATTGAGTATCTAGGGCTATGGAGAAGTCAAAAAAAGAAGAGGCATGAAATAATTTCCATAAAGGAAGAGGCATAGATGAATTTTCAAGAAGCTCCAAAGGTGGGAGGAAGAGAAAACCAATGAAGGACTATGGTCCACCAGGTAGTGAACTTACATTTTCTGCATGTATGTGATATGTATGTCTTGCATTGATTATGTGACTGCTTTGCCTATTTGTGTAGAACATGTATGATTGGTTGAAGCTCTGTTATATTTATGCAATAGCTATATGTATGTCATAACATCGAACATGCAGCATGTCATTATGTTGGCATGAAATAGTGTAAGTAAGCATGTCATGCATTCATATATATCTGGCATGCATAGTGGTACTATTCGATACTCAAATTCTCTTGAATCTCACTCTTCCCAACCAACAGTAGTGACAGGTGGAGACGCATGAAGGAGATATGAAGTTGAAGTGAAGCTTGAAGCGTAAGGGGCTAGCTTGTATTTGGTTATATTTATTGGGTGATTGTATTTATAAGAAGTGATACATGTATATGTGTATGTATGACACCGGTACAAAAATCACTTTTAAGACCGGTTAAAAATGATATTTTAGACCGGTTTTTGATCAGGTCTTGATACAGCCGGTCTAAAAAGTATTAAACTTTTTAGACCGGTTAAAAAACCGGTCTAAAATATGAACTTTTAAGACCAGTTCTACAACAACCGGTCTTAAAGTTTAACTAACGGAACAAGTAGGGAAATTTCAGTATAAAAAATAACAATTTAAGACCGGTTCTAAGAATAACCGGTCTTAAATATATATTTAATACCGATTATTAAGAGAACCGGTCTTTTTAAATTTAGAACCAGTCTTAAAGTTTAATATTTTAAGACCGGTTCTCTTAATAACCGGTCTTAAATTCATATTTAAGACCGGTTATTCTTAGAACTGGTCTAAAAATTTTGTTTTTTTTTCCGTTTTATTTGTTTCAATCTTACCCAGGCCAGTAAGCCATATTCAACAACATCCCCCCTGTGCCACATTACATACACATGCATATATGTATATATTGACAATCAGAAGCAGTGACAACAACATTTTTATTTCTAGAAACAATTGGTATTTCTCAGAATGCAAACTTGCTCCAAATATAGAATCATGAAGCCTAAAATCCTTATTAGTTCCCATTTCCCTCTTTTGTTAAATATGACCTTAGTTATCGTAATCGGTATGAACCTATAAATGTCAGTCTGTTCAAGGGAAAAACACTTGGCCCTTACAATCCTCGACTCTCAACAATCAAAGAATGAACATTATGAAAAAAAATCATTGAAAACAAACACATTCAATTCCAATGACTACCAATAACACATGATCAACTTATTCAATTCTCAGAAACAGTACAATATTAACAATTTATAATTATTAGGCGTTTTGAACCACAACAATATAATTAAACAATGATAGCAGGAAAATTGTGACATTGTGTGAACTTGCAATCCCAAAGCTTGTAAAGAGAAGGAGGAAAAGAAATATTTCTCATTATATGGAAAAAAAATTCCTAAGCTTTACAGAGAAATGAAAAAAGTGGATGAAAATTTACAATAGTGATCCCCTGCCTGAATCAACAGCTAACTAGTATCGCCAATATCCAAGAATTTGTCCTAAACAGAGATATAAACCAAGTTAGATATATATGAAAACCATAAGTATTATTAGAACAACATAAATCGGATTCAAAAATTTACTAATCTTGTAAAAGCTCATAAATGAATTCAGCACAACAATTGCGGATGAAATCAATATCTTCTTCAGGAAATGGATCAGCAAGATCAAACATCTGTATGTGTAACACCGAAGCCAAACAAAACATTAACTTACTAACTTAAAAACAATAAAGTAATACAAAATATTTGAAATATACATTTATTACCTCATCGGTAAAGTCAGTCGTGCCTAGGCTGATAATATTGTAAATTTGCCTCAACATATAAAGACCACATAAGTTGGAGCCCGGTGGTTGCCTACGGGTCTGAAAAAGAACATGATATCATCAAAGCAAGCATAAAAACATAGCTTATGAAACGCATCTTAAAGAAAACAAATATGTACTAACCTTTGGCGTGATCCATGTAGGGTCTTTTAAGTCACGAACATGCCTACCATACTTAACGTGTAGGAAAGTCCGCATAACCCTATGATCAAAATCACAAAGATTACTTATCCAACTACGATCCATATTTCAACACCTTTTTTTTCTTCTCTTCTGTATATTAACTGCCCTGAAAAAGGCAGGAGTATGATGAGAGTATGAAAAAGGTTACACTCATCAATTTATCTAGTTTAACATAATTCTTCATTAGAATTCCGCATAAGATATAATTGCAGTCTGTTCCATTTTCTTCAAGTAATATGGAAAATGTATCAACATACACTAGCAATTTCAGGACTTAAATTAGACCACATACACAAGAATTGCTTTAGTCTAAACCTCAAATCACCTCTCAAATTTAGTTTCAAAACTAACTGAATATTATGTAACAATTTTCTAATCAGCCATTCATAAGCATACATGCCAGGAAATTTGACACAATAACTTAAGCAATCCAGAGACTATGAAAACTAGCAATTATCAGTACCCTGATCCTCAAATAATCAAATCACACCAGTTCAGGACACCGTTAATTAAGCTTCACCAATTAATTTCCATCAGAGTAAATGTCATTTTTTTTCTCCATTTCTATTTTAATTTCTAGTTCAATTATAGTACAGATTATTCTTGGACAGACAGTGAATACACAATGTCTATTTATATGGAGCATTGAGACATGAGACATTACCTGTTTGAAGTAACTTGGACCGTGGCTTGAGGCGCAGGAGGAGAGGGGTAGCAGTGGTTGGAAAACACGCCAGAGTGAGATAAAGGCTGGAGAAATAAGAAACTTAGCTCCCTTCACGATGGTACTCACGGCGACTTCTTCGCAGCAACGGCACGTACGAACGGAGAAGGAGGGAGTATTTCAAACGCCGACAACAGAATATGGAAAAGAAGGTGGAAGCGGCGGCAGCGACTGGAAGGGTGGCCGGAGAATAAGGCGGAATATCACATACTGCATTGGACTTGAGCAGTTCGCGGCGGTGGAAGTAGAGGGGGAAGTGAAACGTAACTGATGAAATGAACTTTCGCGGCCGACTAGGTTTGAATATTAGACTTTTAAGACCGGTTATTTAAATAACCGGTCTTAAATTATTGACTTTTAAGACCGGTTATTTAAACAACCGGTCTTAATAATAACGTGATTTTTTTATTCATTTTAATAATTTTGTTTTTCAGATCAGTTGTTTAAATAACCGGTCTTAAATTATTGAATTTTAAGACCGGTTATTTAAAAAACCGGTATTTATTTGTTTTTGAGACCGTGTGTTTATATAACCGGTCTAAATAAGATTTTTTTAGACCGGTTTTTTATACAACCGGTCTAAAACATTGCTTTTAATTACGGAATTGCCACCGCGTGTTTCTTTTAGACCTTATCCGCAATAACCGGTCTAAATAATGCGGTTTAAAAACGCTATTTTGCACTAGTGTGAGAATGTATGAATGAATGTGTTTAGCAGAGAACGACTCTAATGGATAGCTCTTAGTTTATTTTATGTAATCGTTGCACACTCTGATATGTAGGAACTAACAGCCGATGAGGTAATGGTGACGTAGTGAATCTTATGGGAATGATTGTGAAGTTTGCTACCCTTTTGAAAAACCCTCTCGACCTTAGGTTCAAATCCTGAGTTGAGAGTGGAATATTATGAAAGATTTTAGATGTTGGATAGTCTGGATTCAAATCCTGGTTCCGCAATGGATTTCACTAGCCACTTATACTTATTTATGAGTATTAAAAATAAGGTGTCACATTCTATGTGTATTTCATTTTCTTTTTGTACCTGTAGATGTATTTCATTTTCATCGTCACAAAAAATGATTTGAAAAACTTAATATGAGTGGATATTGCCATTTGGCAGGGATGCGAATTTTTATTTTTTTTATCGTGTGTTAATTTTGATTTTTTGAGTTGGTTTAGAGTTTTTGTATTACCAGAATATGATGTAAATGATAAATTATATATATAGAATAGATAAGCCCCGCGGAGAAAAGAAAAAGAAATAAAGTCAGACTAATGTCACTAATCTGCGTCATGTACGTACATGTGTTTAATACAATTATACCATGTCTTAATTAAGAAGCTCTTCCTTTATTACATTGGTTGAACTTGAACCTTGCGTCCACTAAAAAGATCACAAGAATCCTGTAAATATTTATGGGTATGCCTGATAATACCTCAAATAAGATTATTATCGTCAATAAAAAGATACATATATTTAGCATGAAAAAAATATTGATGGGCCTACTAATAATATTGAGCCTCAACTTAGGTAATATAAGAGATTAGTGAAGCGGCAAAAGCAAAAGGCTGAATTTGATCAAGCATCATCAGTTGCTTGAGATTAGTTGAGAACCCATATGGGAGACAAGTAGAAAGGCGTGTGTCAGCCAATGCTCTTATCGACAAGTGGTATAAAGGCTTCCTTATAGTGTGATCTTAATCTCGCTTCTAATCTCAGACAATTATAGGCCATTTGATTTGATTCTATGATAGAGGATTAAACGTAATCCTAATGTAATAGATCGATTACTGTGTTTGATTAGGTTTATGTAAAGAGGAATATATTTTATAATCTCAATTACATCATTTGATATAATCTGAATTACATTGTTAAGACTAATAAATTGATATGCAAACATCTTTTAATCAAGTGAAAATGACACTATTATTATTATAATTTTTTAAATTGACTAAGTGTCCACCCATAAACACTCTTAAATATTAAATAATTACCATATTTAAATATTAAAAAATTAATTAATAATATAGAAATTTAAAATAATTCCCCTATTAAAAAATTAAAAGAAATTATTCCACCATAAAAAAATATTAAAATATCCTATTAAATAATATACCTACCGTTAAATATTAAAAAATTACCATAAATCTAACATGTACACTACATAATATTGCCACTATTAAATATTAAAAGATTATTATGAACTCAACATATGCACTGTACAAAATGAAAAAATTACTATGAACTCAACGTATACATTATACATATATGTATAGATAGAAATAATTTTTCTCTTACCATATTACTTCCATATATTCTCATGTTAGATGTAATTCAACTAAATGTTTTTATACATATGCATTCTCTTTCCTTAATAATAAATCAAACAAATTTATATAAATATCATTATATTACATATATTACATTTCATTACATTATTTTTAATTTCGTGAATCAAAGATGCCATTAGTGTTTGTTCCTTTCATTAAAAAAATAAAGGCTTGGGCCACAATAAAGGCCCAATCCACAGAAGATATGAGTAAACAGAGCAAAACAACATAACAAAGGAAAGATATGCCTCATCTAGTAAAAGAAGGGGGAGGATAGATATATCTCAGATTATGATGATATTTCTTTCTGTCCTTAATGTAATATACTTTTACCTAATTTGATTAGATTAAGGAATTTAATTAAATTAGTTAATATGACATTTTTTTTCTAAAACACTCAAATAATCTTTATTAATTCCTTTCAATGTATTTCTTAATTAATTATTATTGAGGGACATCAATAGGGGTAAATTAAAAAAATATTAACAAATATAAGAAATATGTTTTATATTTATAACTAATATCAACTTTTTAACTATGTCCTAAGTTAAAGAGCGGAGTAGTAATAATCAAGAACATAAAATAAATAATACAACACTTACAATGGGTTACAACATATAAGGCTAAGTGTGGAACACATTGATATACATGGATTACTAGAAAATGACTAGATCTAACAATAATTAATTAAGACGTTCATAACTCCATGTTGGCCAATTGCTTGTTCTGAGTCCATACTTGAGACTAAACCATAACATGAGAAACTATCTAGACACGATATATGCCTCCATTTCCATTCAATCTCACTAGTTACTCGATCGATTTCAGTTGAGTTTTCTTCTTCTGCAGGGAGTGGTTAATTAAAAATCTATAGGAGTTAGCTGTAAGGAAGAGTGTTATGGATTATCTCAAATGACTCATTTGTATGCATTCCAACTTAATCATATAGAAAGCAGGTTTTGGATGGTAAAACACATGAGCATTTTTGTTGGTTCATGCAGGATTATTATATCAACCGGAAGACTTGATTATAATACAACTTAATTACTTCAACTTTGTATGACACATTTAAAAAGATGCTCCCAAACATCGCACCTATATATATTCCAGACATTGTTAGATATATTTGGAGGTACTCCTTAAGATGTTTTCTGTATTCACGTAGACTCAAACTCGAAACCTCATATTTGCGCGGTCAAAACTTTTTCTACTAAAACCAACACATGTGGGTAACATCACACTCTTTCCTACTCTTTGCTTTTGTTATAAATATAGAACATTTTATTTGATGTAATATATATATATATATATTAATCATGATAAAAAAAATACATCTATTTGATTCATGTAAAAGTAACTGAAAAAAATATGGAGTTTACACATTATTTTTAATTTTATAATAAGATTAAATAACAATAGGTTAAAAAAATTAATATTCTTCTTATCCTACGTTTAAGAAAGAAGGTAGTATTATTTTTTAAAAGATTATACTCCTCCGATCTTTAATATAAGATATATTTACCTAATTTGATTAGATTAAGGAAGTTGGTTAAATTAGTTAATATGACATGTGTTTTTTAAAACACCCTAGTCACATTCCTTAATTCCCTTTCCTCCTTGATTATAATTAAGGAAGTATCAATAGGGATAAATTAAGAAAAGATTGACAAATTTAAAAATTATGCCTTATATCTAAGACTAAAATCAATTCTCCAAATATGTTTTATATTAAGGATCAAAATGAGTAGTTACAAAGGAGTGTGTGTGTGTGTTATAATATAAGTTTAGATGCTAAAATAACATTTAACTTTTATCAAAAGTACTAACATTTTTCATAAACTATTTTTTAGAGTAAAAATAATCATAAATTTTTAAAATTAGGCTAAAACTGTTAAATTCAACTAACTTAATAACTCATCCAAACACCACTTAGATTTAGTGTGTTTGGGAATCCAACGTCACATTTCATTAAAAGCTGATCATCCTCAATGGCTTTAAGAAGAGTGGTTGAGATTTCGTCTCCTCTTTCGAGGTTGTAGTCCATGTGGGTTCTGATGTCATGCCTTGTGAGAGGTGTGTTGAGATGGCTTGTGAAGCCCTTGCGAGTGTCTTCGCCTTTGAGCTTATGAACACTTCGTGCTTTTCTGAAGGAGGAGGAGTACCACTACCACTTGAAGATGAGCGAGTCATTGATGCCATAACAGAAAGTCTTTGTTGTTTGGATCTAACTCTATCTTCCACTGGGTTTGAAACTTTGAAAGCCTTCGTCCTTTTATTTATTTATATGTATGTATGTAGCACCAAGCTACTAAAACTGCCCCCCCTCCGGGGTGGTGTGAAGCTACTAAAACTCGCTCCCCCTCCCCCTGTGTGTTATAACTAATGAAAATGTTTAGATCAAAAGATGTACCACTTTGTGTTATAAGTCACTTGTATCTAAAATATGTTTTATTCAAAATATAAAATCTCTATCTCAATCTCGTTGATTCCTCGTATATCCTCTCCCTTTAATGAGATTTCTCCAGTTAGTTTAGCATTTAACATACTATTCAAATCTTACTTTCTTCTTTGAGTCCTTATCCAATCACACATAGCCACAAAAATAGTTTTGTAATTGAAGATAATTTATAATTACCAAGAAATTTGGACTAAATTTGTTTCTAGGAAAATTGAAGATAGTTTTTAAAACACACTATAGATATTTATTTGTCTAATTGTCCCATATACATTTATTACTACAAAAGAGGCTTTTAGTAGCGCACATTTAATGATGTTTCTCAAAGAAACGCCGTAGGTAATTATTTCTTTTTAAAAAAAAAAATTATAACTTACAACACTTTTTACTATAAGTGTCATAACTTAATGTTAAGACTCTACAGCACTTTCTTAAGAAATGTCATACAAGACATTTTTTTTTTTATATCAATTATATCAGCTATGGCGTTTTGCAGCAAAGCGTCATAGCTGGTATAAAGCCAAAATGATTTAAAATTATTCTGAACATTTAGATGTTACTTAAGTTGAATATATTTAGTCAGTAAACTTCGTCCAACTTATTTATTTCTAATGCTTTAATTATGAATTAAAAATAAATCAAGTCAACATTTAAAAAATAAATTAATAAAAGAGATATAAACATTTTATCTAAAAAAATACATGCCTCAATGAAATTTGACGTTGGATTCCCTACCAAGATTGAATAAGTTGGTCTTGGCAGGAGAATAATTCACGTGATATAAAGCATTTGGCCACCTTCGGTAAAAGGTCAAAGGCTGCCAAAAGGTAAGGAAAGGGGGACCTTGGCCGGCGCTTTAATATAAAGCGCCGACCAAGAATGTGTCTTGGTCGGCGCTTTAAACAAAGCGTTGGCCAAGGGCTGGGCCAAGATGGGGGACCTTGGTCGGCGCTTCTTTTAAAGGGCCGGCCAATGCCATTATTTTTTTTTTATTTTTTTTCCTTTGTCTTTCTGTTTCTTTTTCGCTTTTCAATTGACAGTTGCTTTCGTCCTATATCTTTATTTCTATCTTCATTTTGCAGACTTCAAGAATAATCTCAATTTGAGGATTCTTTGAAAGCGATCTCTCTTCTCTACCTGCAAGTAAGTTTTCTTATAATTTCTCTTTTCATGACTTACCTACATTCTTTTCTTTTATTTGTCTTTCTTTTTCCCAAAACTTTGGAAAAATCATTTGTATGTATTGTTTTCGTGTTTTGGCTCGTCTTTCTTATAAAAACACTTCCACTTACAAAATTACATGCCGAGGTTATATTAGTTTGCTTTGAGTAATTTGAGAGATTATTACTACTTTATTATTGAATGTCCAACATCTTCCATTCTCGATGAAATTATTATTAGTGATGCTTTTTATGTTATTTTATTTTTAAAAAGTATGCTTTTGGACGGCGCTTTATTTTAAAGCGTCGTCTAATAGCATACTTTTTTTAAGCATGTTAAGAAGTTTTTTTTAAAGATTTTTTGATAAAATAAGGCATTGGACGATGTTTTCTTTACAAACACCTTACAAGGTGATATATTGGATTTTTTTTGCAAACACCTTACAAGGCGATATAAATTCATTCTCAAGTCGAGAGAAAGTCATTTTATCATTTTCTCCCACGTTTCCATTTTATTTGACGGCGTGAAAAACATAAGTTTCTTTGGTCCCCCACCTTTTCTTTATTCTTGTCTCCTCTGATTTCTCTGTGCACATATGATTTTTTCAATATTTGGTCGCCACTTCAGTTGCAGTTCAAAGCTTTTGGTCCCATTTGTTGTTTTCAACTTGTATCGTGCGCATTCTACAGTATTTTTTCCTGTAAGTCCCTTTTTTCCTCAAAATGTGAGCACGTTTTTTTTGTCTTTTTAGTTAAAATTTGTCCTCAATCTGAATCATGTAAAACGTGTATGACTTAAGCTTGAGCAACTTAAATGTTGAAGTTCTTTAATAAATAATTCTTTGCTGAAAAAAAGGTAAAATATGAGCGTCCAGTGATCGAAGAGAGAATGTTGAGATTGTTGAACTAGAGAGAGTAATTAATGTTGAAGATATGATAGGCGGATGGTGAGACGAGAGAGAGGAAGTGCAAATTAAAATAGTTGAAGAACCTCTGTTTGCGCATTATAATTTTTGGCACATTATAATTTTTGGTTTTGTCATATATATAGACACGTTATGCTATGCTGCTTATATTTTTTAAACCTCTGTTGTTTGTAGTTTTAATTTTAGTTAAAGTATATTTGTAGCCCTTTCAAGTTCAAATCAAGTATACTTTTAATCTCTTAACTTTATAAATATGATGTTGCTGGATTAATAATTGGTAGATTATTTGTGAGTTAAACAATGTGTTTAATATTTGAAAAACTTCAAATTTAATTTTAGAATTTTATGATGGCAATTTTTTGAAATAAATAGCAAAAGATAAAAGTAATTAATAACTGCATTACACAAACAACTAACCACTTATAAAAATATATTTAATGTATAGATTGATAAAAAATGGATGTCATATGATCGATGCTCAAGAGAATATATAGATGGTGTGAAAGAATTTATTAGATTTGCAAGAGAGCATATAAATGATCCGAACAAAATCTTGTGTCCTTGCTTATCTTGTTGTTATGGAAAGCGGATTAGTCCACCTAATTTGCTAGATCATTTAGTCTGTCATGAAATTGATTAATCACATATACGATGTACAAGACATGGTGAGACGGATGATGCAAGTAGTGATCGGGTGCATACTACGACCGGTGCTTCGAATGAGTTCAACCTAAGCATGTGTGATGAAGACGATGGCCTTCAAAAAATGTTAAATACGGTCGAAGGGATGCTTCATAATTATTCTAAAAAATTTAAAAAGTTGAAAGGTGATGAAGAAAAACCCAAGGTCCTCTACCTTAGCCGGCGCTTTGTTTAAAGTGCCGACCAAGACGCATCCTTAGTCGACGCTTTATATTAAAGCGCTGGCCAAGGTCTCCCTTTCCCTACCTTTTGGCATCATTTGACCTTTTAGCAAAGGCTGCCAAATGCTTTATATCACGTGAATTATTCTCTTGCCAAGGCTAACTTATTCAACCTTGGCACGAAATCTAACATTAAATTTCATTGAGGCATGTATTTTTTTTAGATAAAATTTTTATATCTCTTTTATTAATTTATTTTTAAAATGTTTACTTGATTTATTTTTACTTCATAATTAAAGCATTAGAAATAAATAAGTTAGGGGAAGTTTGCTGACTAAATATATATAACTTAAGTAACATCTAAATGTTCAGAATAATTTTAAATCATATTTGCTTTACACCAGCTATGACGCTTTGCAGCAAAACGCCATAGCTGATATAATTGATATAAAAACAAAAAAGAAAAAAGGCCTTGTATAGCGTTTCTTAAGAAAGTGTCGTAGAATTTTAACACTAAGTTATGACACTTATAATAAAAAGTGCCGTAAGTTATAATTTCTTTTAAAAGAAACAATTACCTACATCGTTTCTTTGATAAATGTCATTAAATGTGCGCCGTTAAAAGTTTCTTTTGTAGTAGTGGACAAGTTTTTATAGAAATTAATTTACTTTTTTTAAATTCAAATGAAATTCATTTTTAGTTTATGGTCACAATGAAACTCTCAATCATGTTATCATATGGGACCTCATGAATTTTTTCACAAAAAACAATTAATTCAATAAAAATCTTATGTGTGAAAATTCGGTGTCTGAACGAGAAGACTTGATTAAATATATAGCCATCAAATTTGACTGAGCAAAAAAAAAAAAAAAGCTTGGTTTGAAAATGGATGTGGGAATAGACCGATGAAACGCGCACAATTGGGGATTCTATACGCCTTTACCAACAAGAAGGTACGCATTAATATATTCCACTTCCCCACTTGAACAAATATATCAAAATTCCATATCATGTAAATTTAGTGACTATGATAAGTTTGACTCAAGTTTTTTTATTTAAGATTTTAATTCTTTATGTATTTTAAAATTTTATTTAAACATTGATAATTCTAACATGCAAGTGGGTTGTTGGTCCTCATGATCTGTCACGATCAATACACAATCTAAAAATAATCTCAATCCAAATTATATCATGACTACCATTTGTCATTTTTTTTTATTCAGGTTGTGCGTATAATTAAGGGCTGTTTGGATATTAGTTTATCCTGAAATGGTTTGACAGAGAGTATCTTGTGTCTTAAAATACTTTGGACTTAATTAAATAATTTAGGTATGAAATGCAATTTTGTGGAAATTTTTTTTGCTTATAAGAGCTAATAGTTTTAGAGAGAGGGGAAGAGAGTTTATGAAATATAGTTTAAGAGAGTTTTCAAGTCTATTTCATAAACTCTCTCTCTACTCAAATTTTAAAGTCTAAGTTCACGAGTCCTTCCACATTTATAGACATATATTACTAAACTAAATTATACAAGTCTATTTACACTTCTAAAAAAAATGAAAACAATCCAAATTTGGTAATTCAGTTTTTTTAAGTGTAACTAAAGGGACAAACTTATTCATCATCATGGCCGATATTTCTTAGATACAATTCGAACTAACATCCAAAACAAACGTCAGATGGATAGCTGCTTGAAGTTATAAAGTTTAAACATTTAGTCTTTTAGCCGGACCGAAGAAGGAAAAAACATGCATCTAGTGTTGAATTATTAACAAATGTCCCGTACGTGACTCGCTTGTCTCCGGCCAGCTAGTAGGAGTCGAAAAAGGAAACAGGCCAAACCGCATGTTAGAGGCTTGTGTATAGCTTGTATTTGGCCTTGTCTAGTTTGATACATTTGAAAGTAGGAACAGAGGCCTTTTAAGAGGCATGTTTCACTTAAAAGGTCAGACTTTGGATTATTGAGAAGCTTATTAGACCTATTAAGCCGGGCCTATTATGCATTTGTATATTTTTTTTATAACTATATTTATAATATCATTATACGCTAATTCTTCCCTAGTTTTTTTTTTTCACGCTCACTATTCTCGAACATTCAACCTCTTCATTGAAACCTAGCTGCCAGTTGCTCTTCATCGCGCTCAGCTCCTCTCTCCTGCAGTCACCACCATTGTTGTGCCCATGCCTCCTCTATTCTCCGACCTCCATTCTTGTGAGGATTGGGGATTTGTAGACGATGAGAAGGACAAAGACTGGGAGAAGGTCTCTCCAAGAGAGGTTGAAGAGAGCAATGGAGGCGAGAAAGTTTGTTGTGGCTGCCATGTAAGCAATTATGGTCAAAATTAATGGTCAACGAAAGTGGTGGTTAAAAAGGGGTGACATTGCCACGATTTTCAATTTACAAAACAACATTAAACCTAAAAAAAAACTTCTGAAACAACTCTACCCTCAATGAAATCGTCTAGGATAAATTTTTCCCAAACTCTTTTCTATTTACAATCACAATTATATTACCTTTGCTTGGACCAGTGTGGCTTTTTAATATAATCGAGATACTCATGGTTAATTAGCCTGCTTGGAAATGCCTTATAATTGCTAGGCAAACTTAATTAATTATTTGATGATATTTT
This sequence comes from Albizia julibrissin, assembly GCA_037074505.1. NCBI lineage: Eukaryota > Viridiplantae > Streptophyta > Magnoliopsida > Fabales > Fabaceae > Albizia > Albizia julibrissin. The sequence goes on along the minus strand of CM073488.1, from coordinate 34,238,065 downwards.
AATTTTGAGAATTTACTACATATTTGGTATAGCTTAAGCTTAAAAAATAAGTGTTTTTTTACGTAAATTGAGACAAAACTTCTCTCACATACTACCTTATATATCATAAAACCTACATCGTATATCGTAAATCATGATTGGAGGTTCCAATCGCTATTCCAAACACCCACAAAATTTTAGTAGCTATTAATTAATCAATTTTTGTGTATGTACAGTGAATTTATTACATCATAGAAACAAAATTTCTTAGATACAATTTAAACATCCATAACAAATCTCAGATGGATATATGCATAAACTGTATACATACACACACATTAATTAATGACATAAAGTTTAGCCATATCTAAGTCTTGCAGGACCCAAAAAAAAAAAACAGAGAGAAAAAGAAAACGGACGTCTCTAGTCTTGAATTATTTTACCAAATATTCTGGGAATTATCGCTTTTAATCCCCTACAATTGGAGCTAAGCTTGCATCCTCTGCTATAGTGTTGTAATATGGGTGCTTGTTTGAAATTACGATTTGACAGCCCAAAGCCATTTATTCACACAACTCAAAATAATTTTTTTTTTACATACTTATCTTATATCACTACAAAAAAACATGTAATTTCCGACGGAAAAAATTCCGTCGCAAAAAGTGCCGTCGCAAATTGATTGCGACGTAATATGAATTTCCATCTCAAATAGCGACGGAATTTGCGACGAAAATTCCCTCGCAATTTGAGACGGAATTTGCGACGGAAAACATTCCGCCTCAAATTGCGAAGGAATTTTCGACGGAACTTTCCATTGCAAATTGCGAGGAAATTTGCCATGGAAATTCCGTGGCAAATTGCAACGAAATTTGTTCCGTCGCAAATTCCCTCGCAATTTGAGACGGAATGTTTTCCGTCGCAAATTCCTTGGCAAATTTTCCTACGCCATTTTTCAACGGAAACCTTCGGCTGGCAGCCACCACACCGTCAACCGCCGACCACCGTCACCTCGTACTCCGACCACCTATGTCCAGGTCAACTGCCGCATGTCCCGGTCAACTGTCACATGTCACCCTCCATCCTGTGCCACGTGTCGATAGCACAAATTGGTTGCATTTTGTGACCAAGTTGAGATTCGAAGCCATGACATCTCACGTGTGTGCCAGTGCCTTTTCCAGTTGAGTTTAGAAGAACATGTGTAATTTAAATGCAAAATCACACACACACACACATATATTATTAAACATTACAATTTAGTTTCCTTATTTTTGTTACATAAATATTATATCTAAATTTTTATTATTAATATCTTTTTTTATTCATTTTATTATAAATTTTATTTTTATTGTATTTATAAAATTTTTATTTGTATATAATATATTATCGAATATATATATATGTATATATATATATATGTATATGTATATATAAATATGTATATGTATTTATATATATATATATATATATATATATATATATATATATATATATATATATATATATTTCAATAATAAATATGAATTAATAATTTTTTATTTATATTATAATTTAATAATAATTTAAATTTTAAATTATAATATAATTAATATGTAATAATTAGATTAACCATTAATTAAATAAATCATAATAAAAAAAATTTAAAAAAATTAATTAACACATATTTCCGATGGAATTTTCTACGAATAAATTTTTTCAAATTTTTTGATGGAATTTCCATCTGTAAATCCGTAAGAAACTTTACGTTAGGATTTGCAACAGAATTTCCTACGGATGTTTTCCATCAGAAACTTTCTAACGGAATTTCCGACGATTTTTAGACGATTTTAAGTAAATATATTAAGTATACATTTTAGTATATTTCACACACCCACGCACAAAGAGGTTTTTTGGAATGTTTTGTATTGATGTAAACCGTTTTATGAAATTTTAAGTGCCTTTTGCATCTTTTTTCTAAAATATCCATAGAAGTATATGAAATTTATACATTGCTTGTCAAAAAATAGTAATTAATATTACTAATTCATATTAAATAATAAAAAACTTAAAAATTGAAATATTAACTAAATTATTTTCTGAAAAATCACATTTATGTGTTAAGAAAAATCATTCTAGTTTAAGCTAATATTGATAAAAGTGAGTTTTATTTCAATAATACTATCATGGCATGACATGCTTGAATTATTTTTTTGATTATTCTCTTAGAAAACAAAAAAAATTCATTTGATTTAACATATATTAATGTTGATATATAGAGGCATAAAATCATAAAGCAATAATATTTGACCAAAAACGTTACGTTAGGCTTTGCGACGAAATTCTCATTTAGAGCTTGTTATGATTCTCCCAGACTCAATTCATACCACACAACTAATTAATATTTGGTTATTCTAACAGTAATGGTTATATGTTGGTCTTATTTTAAAAAAAGAAAATCTACTTAATCTTTCTAATTTTACGTAATTTTTTATTTTGATCTCTTAATTATTAATGAAGTCAATACGCTTACAAATTTCAATGGGATCTATTTTAAATTGTAGAATACTAATTAATTTTTTTTCTAAGATGCTAAAAATAAAAAATTACGTATTGATAGAATTTTTTTAAAACTCAATCATTTGAATATTTTGGTACAAAAGGCATTGTATATGATACGAATTCAATTTTCCATATGATTCTCATAATAATTAAAATTTAAACTCTTAATAACTGTGAATTCCCTCTCTTTCTCTTTTTCAAATGTGCTGATTATATCATTTTATGCTCTCAATCAAGAAGATTAAGAAAAATTAGGTATAAGGATTAAAACGGTGAAGCTCACTTATAGATCTACAATCCAGCTTCAAGAATTATCAAGTCAGATTTCTGAAACTCTCTTAAAAGCTCATTGATAGATTTTAAAATCTGCAATGCAACTTCAAGGACTGATCATTTCTTAAAAACGTTGGTTAGCATAAACATTTTTTATTTTCGCTTTTCCTACCAACCAAATAAAAATTTCTCAACAAAGTAATAAACTTGAAAATTAGTAAGAAGAAGAAATGTAGGGAAGATGAGAATTAATACATAATAAATAGATTAATCATTAATTAAATAAATCATAATAAAAAAATTAATTAATACCTATTTCCTACGGAATTTGAGACGGAATTTTTCCGTGGGAAATTTCCGTCGTAAATTCTATTTTTTTTTTGGAAAATTTCCTTCGCAAATTCCGTCAGAAAATCTGATTTGCGACGGAATTTTTCCGTGGGAAATTTCCGTCGGAAATTCTGATTTGTGATGGAATTTCAAATTCCGTCGGAAAATTTGCGACGGAATTTGCGACGGTTTTTGGATGACTTTTGCGATGAAGTTTTTTCCGTCTCAAATTCCATCGGAAATTAACGTTTTTTTGTAGTATATTGTGTATAAATATTTAAAATAAGCAAAACACAAACCAATCCAAACAAGCACAACCTCCTCTCTCTTCGGTTACGTTGGTCAGTTGTTTCTATCCTTTTCTTCACGACATTTGTTATTTCATCAACAAGTTGAGACTCCGTCCTATGCAAAAACAACAGCCAGCATGTATTACTTTTCACAAACATGCATGAATTAATGATTTGTTCAAGGCCTCGATCTGCTCTTTCTGATATGAAAGACGGATCAATAGGCTCAGTATGTGAGATGGGCTGTTAGACCCAATGTAGTGTGGTTAGTTGGTGGTCAGATTAGGGGCGTATTTGGATTTAACTTTTGAGAATAGTTTCTGAAGAAAAAGTGAAAAAATAATTTTTTTAATAGATTCTGAGAAGAATAGATTATGGGAAAAAATGATTTTGATAAAATGAGAGTGTTTGGATATATTGTTGAGAATTACTTTTTTTAATGGTCAAATTACCAAAAAGGACATTAGCTTTGTGATAATTACATATAAAATGATAAGATTTTATTTTAAATATTTTTAAGATTAAATGTCATAATAAATACCAAACATGAAATAATTTTGTGTACTAAATTAAAATTATAACATTTGTCAATCATGAAACATGAAAACAATTAGATCTCACACACACACACATATTAAAAAAATACATTAGTTTTTGTGATAATCATATATAAAGGATAATATTATATGTTATGTATTATTTAATATTGAATTTCATAATAAATACAAAAAATAATATAAATTTATCTAAAAAATTTAAACTTATAACATTAATCATCTATGTAGTATAAAAAATATTATACATATACATATAGACACACATATCATTGAGAAAAGGGAAATGAGAAAAGGCCAGATGGGAAATGGGAAGAGAAGACGCTGAGAAAAGGGAAAGACAAAAGTGACAGGGGAGGGAGAAACCAGAGACAACACAGGGTCAGAAAAAGGGATAAACAATAACTAAAAGTAGGTAATCGATGGATTCTCGGAAACCATGGTTTGAATTGCGCAAACCATGGTTTTGCCTTCAAACGGGATTATCTCAGAAAAAAATGGTGTTTGGACGTTTTTTTGGCCAAACTATAGTTTGAACCTGTGGTTTGCTTTTACTCATTTTATATAAAATTTAATGACCAAAAGATATTAAAAAAAATTTTGGGACCGTAGAGAGGGCAGCAGGGCACCCCTGCCTAATTCAAATATGCTTCTCCGAAATTCTTAGAAACTAACAAAGTATCATTAATGTTAAAATAAATATTTCTGTCATGCAAAAATGTATAGCAATAATACTGGCCATATGAGGAGATATCCCAACCAGAGAGCTTAGCTACTTCTGTCATGGTGTTCCGCCACTGTCGCACTCTTCAACGCCGGTAACATCGTCCATGTTCTGCAAAAGCAGCTTCATAAGTCCCCGATTGCTCTCTCACCTCGCTAGGTGATACAGAAACAAAATAAGACCAACCACCATGACAACCACCACCTTTTGCTTTATTCCTTTTGTTTGTTTTTATTTTTGCTTTTGCTTTTCTTATGACCTTGCTTTTTATCTTGTTTGGTCTGCCATTGGTCTATTTATGTTGCTTGTGGTGAGGTCTGTTTTCCTGAAAAATGACCGGAGATGGGACTTTCGAAGATGTCTGAATTTTCCGGCGACTGAAACTTCGAATCCTCTTCCTCCGTTGATTTTTCTGGAGATTCCCTCCACTAGAACCCTTTGCTCTGATACCAAATGGTATAGGAACGAAATACACACTGGTTTTTTTTCCAAATTCTTCATATGTTACAAGGAGAATGAGACTCTATTTATAACAATCCAAGCCTCACGTACAGCAGAAAACAACAAGCAACAGAAATAGACAAATGGCAGACCAAACAAGATAAAAAGCAAGGTCATAAGAAAAGCAAAAGCAAAAGAAAAAACAAACAAAAGGAATAAAGCAAAAGGTAGTGGTTGTCATGGTGGTTGGTCTTATTCTGTTGCTTGTTGTTTTCTATTGTACGTGAGGCTTGGATTGTTATAAATAGAGCCTCCTTCTCCTTGTAACATATGAAGAATTTGGAAATAAACTAGTGTGTATTTCGTTCCTGTACCATTTGGTATCAGAGCAAAGGGTTCCAGTAGAGGGAATCGCCAGAAAAATCAACAGAGGAAGAGGATTCGAAGTTTCAGTCGCCGGAAAATTCAGACATCTTCAAAAGTCCCATCTCTGGTCATTTTTCAGAAAAACAGACCTCACCATCGTGTTCCTAAGGCCGGAAAACCTTAGAAAAGTGCCAGACATCGTCTAAAACGGACACCATGAGCCTCGCCGGAAAGTCGCTGGAAATTTTCGGACATCTTCAAAAGTCCCACCTCTGGTAATTTTTCGGGAAAACCGACATCACCATAGTGTTCAAAAGGCCAAAAAACCTTAGGAAAGTGTCGGACCTCGTCGAAAACGGCCATCACGAGCGTCGCCGGAAAGTTGCCGGCGTCTGGAGGTTGAGACGAGCCACGTCAGCGTCACATCAGCGGCCACGTCAGCAAGAGCTGCACAATCAACGGTGAGTCATCCAATCATATGCTGCCACGTGTACCGATCGCCACGTCACCAACTCCAATCAGCACGCCCACGTAAGAGCTGACGTTATCACACCACGTCAGCAGTCAACTGCTGAATCAAAGTGCGCCACGTGCCTTTCTTGACATGTCATCCCTGCCCAGTCAGTCAGACTTTCAAAAATTGCAAATTGGCCCCATAAATTTTGGTAAAAGCTACAATTTTTTACCCAAAACTTTCTGGAATCACATTTTTTGCCCAAAGTTTTTCAATCTTTACATTTTTCCCCTATACTTTCTGTAATTACAATTTGCCTCAAAAAAGTTGGTGAAAATTATATTTTCTTCCCTAAATATTTCTGTAATTACGGTTTGGCCCCCAAACTTTCCCAAATTACATTTTACCCCTGAAACCTTTTCAATTCAATATTTGACCACAAACCTTCCCAAAATTACATTTTTTCCCCTAAACCTTCTCAATTCACTGTTTCACCCCGAAACTTTCTACTTATTACATTTTTACCCTGTTCTTTCTAGAAATACCCAATCTACCCCTAATCCAATACTCAAAATGCCTCCAAGACGCAGGAACATGCTCGAAATTAAGATGAAAGAAATGAAATGCCGATTGCTGGAGCTGGAGGTTAAGGTAGCGGTTCAACGAGTTTTATTAAAAACTTGTAATGAAATACCTGAAGCAGACGAAGGAGAAATTTATCTTTGTGAAGATGAGTCATTATACGACAAGGAAGTCACGCCCGTCGATCCAGCAGACAATGATGAGCTTCACCTTTATGAAGGCAAACCAATATATGATGAGGAAGTCATGCACACTGATCAAGCAGATGATGAGGAGACTTATCTTTATGAAGGCGAGCCAATTTATGATGAGGATGTTATGCCGCCAGATCAGGAAGAGCTTTTGATGATTAAACAAAATCTGCACCCAATTGTGATTGAAGAAGAACCTTCGCTATGTTGTAGCAATTTTCCCACTCATTACACTTTCCAAGGAAAAGTTTGCAATGTCATCATCGATAATGGAAGTTGTGAAAATATTGTGTCTGATTACATGGTGCAGAAATTACAGTTGCCAACGCATGACCATCCACATCCTTACAAGCTTCACTGGCTTAACATTGAAAGTGAGAAAAATGTCTCTAAGCAATGCCTTGTTAATTTCTCTATTGGGAACAAGTATCGAGATGAAGTTCTATGTGATGTTATTCCCATGGATGCATGCCACTTGCTTTTGGGTAGACCTTGGCAATATGATCGATGCACTCTTTATAATGGTCACACAAATACATATTACTTCCAAAACGATGGTTAGAAAATTCAGCTCGCACCCTTACCCCCTGATAAATCCAAGCCACTAGTGTCTCTAGTCAAAGAAATTAAGAGACTACATGAGCCGGTCCATCATAGAACCAAGGCACAAAGGGACAAACATTGAAAGCAGCGAATCTTTAATGTGGGAGATTTAGTTTGGATTCATTTGCGATTCTTAAAGCATGCAGATGCCAAATTATCTCCACAAGTTGAAGTTCCGTTCAAGATAGTGGAGAAGATCAATGATTATGCTTACAAGGTTGAATTGCCAGGTGCTTATGGAATTTCGGTCACCTTCAAGTCGCTGAATTATCTCCCTATATTAATGAAGATGATACTAATTTTGACTCGATGATGAGTTTTGTCCAACCCGGGGAGAATGATACAGAAACAGAATAAGACCAACCACCATGACAACCACTACCTTTTACTTTATTCCTTTTGTTTGTTTTTGCTTTTGCTTTTGCTTTTCTTATGACCTTACTTTTTATCTTGTTTGGTCTGCCATTGGTCTATTTCTGTTGCTTGTTGTTTTCTGTTGTATGTGAGGCTTGAATTGTTATAAATAGAGCCTCATTCTCCTTGTAACATATGAAGAATTTGAAAATAAACCAGTGTGTATTTCGTTCCTGTACCACTAGGTCTGATCCCCAAAAAAACAGGCATCACGATCTGTTCTCTTTTCCTCTCACACTCCATTATCTCTACAAGCTCATCCAAACACCACTCTGAGGTGGCATAGTCTTTTGAGAAAACGATGATCGAAATCTTGGATCGTTTGATTTGCTCGTAAAAGCGCTGGAAAAATTTTATCCCCTCTCTCTATTTTGTGGTCTAAGAAGGGTACGATTCCCTGGCGGGTAAAAGATGCTTCCAGATGGCTTGTGAAGCCAGAACGCGAGTCCCCGGCGAAGCTGATGAAAACATCGTCAGTTTCTTGGGTTTTAGGTTTAAGGATACATATTAATATGACAGGAAAAATGAGTGATAAAGACAATGAAAGCATGTTTACGATCCCAGAAACTTGAATCGGTTTTAGCAAACCGGGCCACTTGAGAGATTGAATTGAAGCTTTTATAGATTAAGAAATGCCGGCCGGAATAGATGGCATTGAAACGGAGAGAATTGGAACGTACGTGGATAAAATCCAAATTCACAGTCTGGCATTATATTGGAGATGTCGACCTTACATCGTCAAGATCGGGCTCCTCGAGGTAAACAAGAAAAATGGTTCCGAAAATTTATTATCAGTGACAATTAATACATTTTACGGGTTTTGAATTTTAATTACATCATGTTAACTTGATTTCTACGCTGGTTTTTTTTTATAACCATTCTTGATTTCTACGTTGGTTACAAAACTTTGTATACTGTGAAAATCACGCTTCTTAATGTTTATTTTTTAAATACATTACCACACTACATTTTAAAATCAGAATTAACGCCAATAAAAATGAACCCAGTAGTACCAATTTTATCATATACAATTACTAAATATAATGTGTGCCTAAATTCATTCACGTGTTCACTAATTCTTGTTCAGGCTAACTTTGCCACCATGCAAAACAGTATTAATAGACATGGGATAACACTTGGAGTTCACATTTATTCAAAGGGAACCAATATATAAGACATTACAAAGATCCACGTACCTTCAATTTCCAAGTTTCCAACAATCAGGGTTTTTCCTTGACCTGGAAAACACAGTGTTCAGTCATTGTTTCTTCAACTTCCACACTTTCTTTTCAGTAGCTGAATACTTGTCTTACCGCAGCTGCATCAAGCAGTATGTGATAGAAAATATCTGAAAACCTATCATAGAAGAAAGAAGTAGCTTATTATAATATATCTTTTGCAAGTAGACAGCAAGATGTTAGCAGCAACATGTATTATTTTAAATTATCTTTTCTTTGCAAGTAGGCAACAATAGGTTGGCAGCAGCATGTCTTTGCAAGCAGGCAGCCACTTACCAACTTGTTGCTGAGTATTTTTATATTTTGCTTTCTTCATGAAGAAGTATTCTAGCTCTATAAATAGCTATTGGAAGTTTATGTAAGGGACAACTAGATGAATGAATATTTGCTGAGTTATTTGCTTTCTCCCTTTCTTCTATGTTCAGCCTCACTTTCCCCCTCCTTCCCTATTCTGTTTCACGTTCAATTTTCCCTTCCCTCTCTCAGTCTTAGTTCTGTCCCTCCCCTATTCCTCACTGTTTCTGTATGATTTCTTCCTAAGCCACCCCTAGCTGAAATTATTTTAAGGCATATGTGAGTGTATTACATCAATTTGGTATCAGAGCATAGGTTCCTACGCTCCTAGGTTGCCTCCGTCACCAGAAAAAATTGCAGAAACCCACCGGAAAATTCCATTAACTCAGTTTTCGCATCTGCCATAGCCAACCGACCTAGTTCCTGATGTTCAATCTCAAACCCAGTACCACCATCGTGTAGAGAAGGAAGAAACCGGCCGGAACCCAAAATCCGGTAGCCGTCCGCCGCCGCACGCGCCTCCACGCGCCGTACGAAGCTGATGCGAGTGGGATTCACGCGCCCACGCGCCGCCGTACTGTTCACGCGCCGCCGTGTCGGAATTTTTCCAGGACCTGATTTTCAACGTTCTTGAAGTTCCAACTTTTAGGACTTTAAAGCTTCGCTGTCATCCGCTAGGCAGGAACAATTAGAACTAGAAGTAGTTCTTCAAGCACCCATGGCCAATAACTCTTACATCACCTTAAAAAATCTTGAAGAGTTCAGTGTAACCCAAAAAGCCTATGTGGACCAACAAGTTACTGAGGTGAACAGGCAACTTGCTACTTTGGAAATGAATATGAAGAGTCAGTTTGAAGAACTCATGAATGCAATACAGTTGATAAACAGGCAGCAAGCTGGAAAGGTGGCAGAAGGAGTTCTAGAAAGGCCGCGGGATAAAATTGATTCGATTAATCGAAATGAACAATCCCACGCCCTTAACCAAACTAGACCTACTTCTCTTCAGACTGGTCAACCCTCAGGTCAACAAGGTGACAGGCCTAGACGACCACTTCAACCTGAGTTTGCTTTTCATAATCGGTACGAGATTGCAAGAGACATTGAGAATGAATTTGATGAGGAGGAGCATCATTACAGAGCAAATCATCGGCGAGGTCGAGACGACTTTAGAAGAATGTCCCCTGACGATATTACCAAGAAAGTCAAAGTAGAAGCTCCAGAGTTCGATGGACGATTGGATCCTCGCCTTTTCCTAGACTGGTTAGCTGGTATGGAGGACTACTTTGAATGGTATGACATGAACGATTTTCAGAAAGTTCGGTTCGCAAAGATGAAGCTCGTGGGGTCAGCTAGAAAATACTGGCAGAATGTTCAAAGGATTGTTGAACGGTAAGGCTTGCCTCCCATTGAAAGGTGGCAAGAAATGAGGGCCAAATTGAAGGAGAAATATGTTCCACTTCATTACAGGACTCAATTATACAACAAGTTTCTCAATTTGAAGCAAGACTCAAACGCCACTGACTATGTATCTCAATTTGATGATCTTATGGTTCGATGTGATGTCGACGAAGAAGAATGGCGAATAATTGCAAGATTCGTAAATGGGCTTAAACCATATATACAAAAGGAGCTCAAGCTCAACTTTCCTGAATCTCTCGAAGAGGCTTTCCAGAAGGCTGTGGAAGTGGAATCTCTGTTGCAGTACCCGGCTGTTAGGCGATCTAATACACAAGGTACTTCATTTCGGCAAACACGCGGGTTCAACTTCAATGAGCAATTTACTCCCTCTAAGCTTAACTCTTCACAATCAACAAGCTTAAGGGGTAACTCTGTCAAACCCAATGAGTCTACTGGATCGAGCTTTCATCCAAACAACTCTTTCATTGAATGTTTCCGTTGTCATTCAAAGGGTCATATTGCATCGAGGTGCCCTCAACGAGCTCTAGTTCTTGAGTCACATCCAGAGGACGAAGATGGAGCTAATGCTGACATAGTGGTAGATCCTGCTGAATGCCCATCAGATGTAGATGAAGAAATTTTTATTGATGAGCAAGGCAACGAGACTCGTCACCTTGGAGTCATGAGATGCATTCTCTCTGTACCATTACCCAATGATTCTTGGAAAAGGAAAAGCATCTTCCATACTTTTGTAAAGTGTGGTAACAAGTCATGCAAGCTGGTTATTGACGGAGGAAGCTCTAGTAATGTAATCTCCTGCCAAGGAGTAGCGAGGCTTGGCCTAAAGATGGAACCACACCCTGAACCATTCAGAGTTGCATGGGTTGACAAAACCTCTCTACCAGTCACCCTAACATGTCGTGTTCCTCTTCAACTTGGTGATTATAAGGAAGAGATTCTCTGTGATGTTATCCCCATGGACGTTGCTCACATCCTCTTAGGCCGACCTTGGCTTTATGACCACAATGTCACAAATTTTGGTCGGGAGAACACCTACTCATTTAAGCACAATGGTAAGACTATCTTGTTGCGTCCCGCTAAACCCGATGCTGAATACAAGCAAGCAAGAAAGCCGGTGAACGAGAAGTCTAAAAGCCAAAGTTTACATCTGCTAACAGAAAGGCAATTCGTTCGAGAAAGCAAGGAAAGTACGGTTATACTAGCCATAATTCCAAAGTTTTTACATTGCCTTGCTTCTACGGTGACACCAGAAAGGCCAAAAGAAGTGCAACAGCTCTTAAAGGACTTCCAAGACATTACTCCAAGTGAACTTCCATCAGAGCTACCACCAACAAGAGACATCCAACATACAATTGACTTCATTCCCGGTTCACCGCTTCCTAACCTTCCGCATTATAGGATGAATCCTAAAGACAGGGAAGAACTCAACCGGCAAGTTAATGGGCTGTTGGAGAAGGGTTACATCCAACACAGTCTGAGTCCATGTGCAGTTCCAGCTCTCTTAACTCCTAAGAAGGATGGCTCTTGGAGGATGTGTGTTGATAGCCGAGCTATTAACAAGATTACCATCAAATATAGGTTTCCTATTCCAAGACTTGAAGACATGCTTGATTTGGTTTCCGGGTCAAGTTGGTTTTCAAAGATTGATCTTCGTAGCGGATATCACCAGATCAGGATCAAACCGGGGGATGAATGGAAAACAGCATTCAAAACGCAAGAGGGGTTGTTTGAATGGCTTGTCATGCCATTTGGGTTATCAAACGCCCCAAGTACATTCATGAGGGTCATGACCCAGGTCCTTCGCTCTTACTTGGGAAAATTCTTAGTGGTGTATTTTGACGATATTCTGATTTTCAGCAAGTCTCGAACTGAGCATTTGGAACACCTGAGGTTAGTTTTTCTCATCCTACGACAAGAGAAGTTTTATGTCAACTTGCCCAAATGTTCATTCCTTCAAAACCAAGTTGTTTTCCTTGGATTCATAGTCTCAGAGAAAGGATTAGCAGTTGATCCTGAAAAGGTTAAGGCCATTCGAGAGTGGCCTGAACCTAGCTCTATTTCTGAAGTTCGAAGTTTCCATGGTCTGGCATCTTTTTATCGACGCTTTATTAGAAACTTCAGTACTATCATGGCTCCCATAACTAATTGTTTGAAGCTAGATAAGTTTAATTGGACTTCGGCTGCATCACTAGCACTTCAAGATATAAAGAAGAAACTTTCAGAAGCTCCGGTGTTGTCCTTACCTGATTTCTCTAAATGCTTTGAAGTTGCTTGTGATGCCTCAGGAGTAGGAATTGGAGGTGTACTAAGTCAAGAAGGTCATCCAGTGGCTTTCTTTAGCGAGAAGTTGAATGACGCAAAACAGAAGTATTCCACGTATGACAAGGAGTTTTATGCTATTATTCGGTCCCTGGAGTATTGGAAATATTACCTTCTTCCTCAACAATTTGTCCTATACTCAGACCATCAAGCACTCAGATTCATCAACTCTCAACGGCATCTAAGCTCCAAGCATGCTAAATGGATTGAGTTCATTCAAGGATTTACCTTTGTTGTCAAGCACCGATCTGGGGTAGAAAACAAAGTGGCAGATGCCTTAAGCCGTAGAAGTCATTTGCTAAACACCATGAGTGTTAGTATCACGGGTTTCGAAAGGTTGAAGGATGAGTACACTTCTTGTCCTGATTTTGGTATCATATACCGGGAAATTAATGATGGAAACCGTCATAATCATCGTAATTTCATCATTGACGATGGTTATCTCTTTCAAGGAACCAAGCTATGCATTCCGCGTACATCCATGAGAGATTTTCTTATCTGGGAGTTACATGCTGGGGGTTTAGCTGGCCATTTTGGGGTCAACAAGACCATAGCTTTGATCGAAGATCGATTCAATTGGCCATCTCTCAAGCGTGATGTTGCTAGAATTATATCCCAGTGTCGGACTTGTCAAATGGCTAAGGCAAAGAGGCAAAATACGGGACTTTACACTCCTTTGCCAATCCCTGAAGCACCTTGGAAGGATTTAAGTATGGATTTTGTATTGGGATTACCACGCACAATTCGAGGGTATGACTCCATCTTGGTTGTGGTTGATAGGTTCTCTAAAATGGCTCATTTCATCCCCTGTAGTAAAACTACTGATGCTTCACACTTGGCAAAGATATTCTTTAAGGAGATTGTACGCTTACATGGATTACCTACTACCATAGTATCGGACAGGGACGTTAAGTTTGTGAGCTACTTTTGGAAGACCCTTTGGAAGCAATTTGGCACTCAATTAAAATTTTCTTCTGCTTTTCATCCTCAAACTGATGGTCAAACTGAAGTAACCAATCGTAGCTTGGGAAATTTATTAAGGTGTTTGATTGGGGATAAGCCAAAGAACTGGGATTTGGTTTTACCGATTGCCGAGTTTGCCTACAACAACTCAGTAAACAGGTCCACTGGCATGAGCCCTTTTCAAATTGTTCAAGGTTTCAATCCTAAACAGCCTATTGACCTTATGCCCATCCCTTTATCTTTCCGAACTTCTGAATCTGCCGAATCCTTTGCCCACCGCCTACATGAACTACATGCTGACATCAGGCGCAAATTAGCAATGACCAACGAACAGTATAAATTAACTGCTAATGCACATCGTCGTTTTCAATGTTTTAATGCAGGTGATTACGTTATGGCACGTATTCGTCCAGAACGTTATCCAAAACATGCTTTTAAAAAGTTGCATGCTCGCTCTTCTGGACCTTTTCGCATTTCTAAGAAATTAGGGCCGAACGCCTATTTATTAGAACTACCTCCTGACTTGACCATAAGCCCAATTTTTAATGTAGAGGATCTTATGCCTTATCGGGGAACTTTTGAGCCTCCCCCATTGCTTCCTGATGATTCTGCAGGTACCCAGCCGTGTCATACACCAGTGCCATCATTGCCAACTAACACAGGGAAGGATGAAGAAGTTGAGACCATTATGGATGACCAGACTGTTTTCACAACGGATGGTCCAATTCATCGCTATTTGGTTCGTTGGAAAGACCATTCAGATTTAGACGCCACTTGGATCACAGAGGATGAGCTACGAAGTCTAAACCCTGCCTTGCTAGACGCATATGAGTTTTTTATCTCTCCAGAGGAGAGTTCTTCAAAGCAAGAGGGAATTGATAGAAAATATCTGAAAACCTATCATAGAAGAAAGAAGTAGCTTATTCTAATATATCTTTTGCAAGTAGACAGCAAGATGTTAGCAGCAACATGTATTATTTTAAATTATCTTTTCTTTGCAAGTAGGCAACAATAGGTTGGCAGCAGCATGTCTTTGCAAGCAGGCAGCCACTTACCAACTTGTTGCTGAGTATTTTTATATTTTGCTTTCTTCATGAAGAAGTATTCTAGCTCTATAAATAGCTATTGGAAGTTTATGTAAGGGACAACTAGATGAATGAATATTTGCTGAGTTATTTGCTTTCTCCCTTTCTTCTATGTTCAGCCTCACTTTCCCCCTCCTTCCCTATTCTGTTTCACGTTCAATTTTCCCTTCCCTCTCTCAGTCTTAGTTCTGTCCCTCCCCTATTCCTCACTGTTTCTGTATGATTTCTTCCTAAGCCACCCCTAGCTGAAATTATTTTAAGGCATATGTGAGTGTATTACATCAGTATGTCAATTGGCATCTTCATCGCACTGGTTCTCACAGCTTAATTCTGTGGTTTTAATGGAAGCCAGAATGAGAATTGGAAAAATCAAGACATAATTGGGGAGATATATATACATCAGTCTCCTATTTACTAATTTTTCTGCTGATGGTAAATATATATGAAAATAATGTTGAGGGAGAGAGACGACATAAATAGGAGATAGAGGGATATGTAGGAGGTGGAGAATCTCGTGGGTTATCTCAATACAGGACCCATTTGTTTGCATTCAAATTCCAAATGAAAAGGCAAGAGATCGAGACACACAATCCAATATAACCATCTTCACGTACTGTGACAAGTTTAACTAGGGTTTGAGAATAATAGTCAAGTGTTTTAGTGGAGCTATATATGGAGGAATCAAGATTATGAGACTGTCCCCTTCCCCCATAAAAAATCTGCTCGTATTTATTAAGATGAGACGAAAGATGGAGTTGATCGATCTTCATTAAGCATAAAACAAATGAAATTTGATCATGATAAAATAGAACTATTCCACACTAAACTATCCATTTAAAACAATAGATACAAAAGAAAGGGAAAGCCAGAGAATTAAGAAATCTAATTACTAAAAAGTCCTATAATAAGTGAGTAGCATGCAATATAATGACAAGATCCTATGCAAGAAATGACAAGAAGTTATGGCATATTTATGGATAATGAAGGAAACTTGCATAGTAATTCTCCCAAGAAAGAAACAAAGAATTAATTAAAATTTTTTGACACATGATAGATGATGAAGGTATTAGAGAGCTAGAAAAACTGATTAATTGGGAGGCGAAGATGATTGTTGGAGATGAGAAAGCATGAGGAGTTAGTCAATTTCCCTTCAAGCATGCAAACAATAGAGGATATGGACGATCTCAGAGTTGGAGATGGAATAGTGCATAGGAGTGCCCGCTCCAACATATGTGGAATAGCTTGAACCATAACTCGGATCGACAACCTTAAGAAGGTTTCCTTGCTCTTGAAGAACTAGGCCTTCAATTACATGAAAGTATGGAGTCACTAGAAATTCAATCAAGCCATTAATTTATGAAGAATATTGAACATCACTAAGGTAAGTATAAATAGTACAACTAACCCAGTCAAGAAGGTAAACAAATTCCTCATTTGTCTCGTAACTTGTCTTTTGTTTTCCAACAACAATTCTTCAAACAACAACTCCAAAGCTATAAATATCTGATTTGTCAGTCAAATGTCCTTATATTGTATATTCATGAGCCATATAACTATTGATAAGAGAGAACCTGCAATTTACCAGTTAATACAAAACAAGGAATGTACAGGCAAAGACTAGGAAAAAACCTATTCATACTATATCCCAAATTTGAGAATTCATAGTGAAATGTAGTAGAAGACACTAACGTTCTCCCTACTATTCTTGTGCTAATATGAGCATTCTCATCTTTATCAAACTTGGCTAGCCAAGCCAAAGTCTAAGATCTTGCCATTCAAAAAATATTTATCCAGTAAGATGTTTGTTGGCTTAATATCCCTATGTACAATATAATTCGCAGCCTTGATTTCTTATGAAGATATGTTAATCCTCTTGCTATTCCTACACACATATCTTCATTCTTGCAGGGCAGTCCAAGTGTACCATCTTTCATCTTTGGCCGCCTAACATTAATATCAATGAAATCTTAAATAGAGCCAAATCAAATAAAATTTCTAATATTTTTGCGGTCAAGTACTTCGATAAAATTTTAATATAACTACTACAGAAAGCACTTTTAACGACAGTTTTTTCCTCCTTAAGACGACCGTTTTCATAGAGTCGTGTATGTAAGTGTCGTTGAAAGTCTTAAAATAGACGACCGTTTTAAAACAGTCGTTTTAAGTTCTTTTTTTTCAAATTTGGTAGCGGGAAAATTTAAAAGTTATCTTTGAATGGGACAATTGCTTTTCATGTTTTGGGAAGAGAGTCTGACAAGCATTTTCGTATTTTGTAAGTTTCATTATGACCAGGGCAATAGTTATCAAATCACATAGTTCCCTGTTTAAGTTTCATTGTCACAGGAAGAATGATGATGTGTTCAGCGTCATTACGAACAGCTCGCCACTCACTCACATATGCTTCAATTTGATGATTTCACTCACATCTGAGGAAGCCTGCAAAAGAAATTATGAAACTAATGAGGAAAATTAAAGGAAGAAGGTAATAGATAGATGAGTGAAGAACTTTTAGGCAAGAACCTGTTCTGGGTATTCAATACCCGGACTACTTGAGTGCCCAGAAATTACCAAGAGAGAAGAAGAATAAGAGAAGGTGGAGATCAGATAAAAAAGAAAACAAAAGAGGAGAAAAAAGCATAACAAACTTCAACTATACATAAGAAAAAAAAAAGTAGGCGGAGCTGGGTTTGAATTTATAAACCTTGAGAATGAGAGATGCTGATCGTAAAACAAGTGAAGAGAAGGTTTTCTTACAAGGAAGCAGAAAGATGTTAAAATTTAAGTTAGAAAAGAAAGTTACAGGGAAGAATTTAATTACCAGGAACCAAAGGGAGGAACTGACGACGGTGGCTGTGTGACGTACGACTAGAAGCGGAGATATGATTGTACTTTCAACGACTGTTTTCCAAAAACACTTGTTAAAAGTGTTTTAACGACTGTTTTCAAAAAACAATCGTAAGTGTACACTTTCAACGACTGTTTTTTGAAAACAGTCGTTAAAACACTTTTATCTACACTTTCAACGACTGTTTTTTAAAAACAGTCGTTGAAAGTCAAGCCAAAATTTTAAAAATACCACCACCTCTTTTATAACGTTTATTTTTTAAAAATGGACATTAATTAGAGACGCTAAATGATGTATAAAGTTGTTTCTAAATTTTCTATCATACTGTTGTGATCTTTTTTCCCCCTCCGCGCCCGCCCCGAGGGGGTGATTAGATGCCCGTAAAGTTTCTAGTGTGGTAATCCACAGAGAGAGAGAGAGGGAGGGAGGGAAAGCATATGTAGATGCCCGTAAGGTTTCTAAAACATAATTTTAACAGCTAAATAATGCTTACGGTCAAATAGTTCAAGCTTGTACAGACGCGTGCATGCAAAACATAGATGAAAATAACCATAATCATTCTATGTTACACTAGCGAAGCAAAATTGATACATGTTACCTTGTACCAAATAAATGAGAGAATTGGGACAAAAAATTATACAAAACAAATATAAACAATTCCTGGGTGTTACCTGAATTTAATCAAAGAAATCATAGTCGGCATCAAAAGGTTGAGATCTGATAATAAGCAAAATGCAAAAGAGAAATTAATGGATATTATTTTAAAGACATTTTCAGGGGAAAACGCTATAAAGAAGCTAGCTAACAGACAGAAGTTAAGCTGGCTTAGCATGGAAACATTATTTATGAAATGCATAATTTATTTAAACAGTTTGCAAAGAAATTGAGGTGCACCCAATTTTGGGTTTGATGGATAATGACATACGTATACAATTCTTTGTCAAAGAAACATGAATTAAAGTGTAATCAATACCTTAAAGTATTCAAAGATATAATTTTACTTCTAATATATTAAAAATAGAACAATTCCACTCACAACCTAATTAGCCATTTTCCTAAAAGAAGAAAAAAGCTTCCCCCTCACCTCACTCGCTCTCTCTTTCCTCCCCAAGGTCTTCTCTCTCAGCAGCCTTTTCATAAGTACCACTCAGATCTTTTTGATAAGTTCATTTTACCAATTCCTCCCATTCCAAGAAAAGTTATTTAACTTACTAAATATATCATAGATTGATAAATTTTCCCAATTTATCTTCATTTATGAATGGGTATAAAAAAATAGTTTATACTTTATGGATGCTTCACATCTTTCTTCTCTCTCAACATTTAATACATTTAATAGGGGCCAAATTTAATTACTCTCTATTACTCTCTAGGTGGAGTTGTAATAGAGACTAAACTTTTTTCCTAATCTAGACTAATAAAATGGACTAGAGCGGGTAAAACGACAGCTTGCATCCATTCTTTATTTTCCCATACTCTCATTTCTTCTTTAATCGCTTCCTCAACCATCTCTATAATAGCAACAATGGATAAGAACAATCTACCATTCAGGAGATTCCGTTATTCTGTTTCTTCTTTTCCCAGAAACTGCATTAGCGCTCTGTTAGGGGTGTTGTGGAATTGCTACATTTTTAATATATCAGAGCAAAATTGCATCCTAAAAACTTTAGTGTACTTCATAAAATGGATGGGACTTCAAGAATCGTTTAAGGTTCTAGATCCACCTTAACCCAATAAACATTCTCATAATATTCAAGACTAGCCAATTTCTGAGCTTACTCTTGGAACTTGTTTTAGTCGTTGATACTTTGCGACCCGTTGAAAAGTATCTCCATCAGTTACACCCTATTCAGTTTCCCCAACACATCCTTTGCAATTTCTTCCACAACTTCAGATTCTAGCTAGCCTGCACCAATTTCACTTATCATTACGTGCCTACACAATGTTCCCAAATTGGCTAATAAAAACAGAGAAGAGTGGTTGATATTTCGTCTCCTCTCTCGAGATTGTGGTCCATGTAGGCTCTGATGTCTTGTGAGTGTCTTTTCCTCCGAAGCTGATGAACACCTCATGCTTATTCTATGGAAGAGAAGTACCAATACCAGTTAAGGACGAGGAAGCCATTGATGATATTTGATATTGATCACCCTGGTCAACTCTTCCACTTGTTTTGAAACCATGAAAATGTGGCCTTTCTTTAACAGATTAGAATATGGGATGCAATTAGGCAAAAATAGCATATAGATTAGTCTAGATTCGCTATTGACCAGGTTTGAACTCAACTTTTGCTTTAACCAAAGAAACAGAGGGCAGGTTTTGGATGGTGAAACACACCCGGGATATTTTTATTGATGGTTGGTTTGGAAATTAATTCGAGACACAAAAGTAGATTAAAATCGGATACTTTAAGGAACGAAAAAGCCATTGATGAAAACAAATTAAACACAAATTAGACTGGCACAGAAATTGCAACAGGTTACAAAGATTTGAAATATATATATGGAGGAGAGAGAAAAATAAATCAATGATTATTCATGCATATGTATAGCAATATACCCGGAAACGGAGCTATTCCAACCAGAGAACCTGGCTCTTCTCATGGCACTCCGCCACCGTTGCACTCTCCGACGCCGATAAGATAGTTCATGTTCTTCAAAAGCATCTGCTTAAATCCCCGATTGCTCTCTTACCTCTCTGGGCTTCACTCCATAGAAAATGGGCATCACAATCTGCTTTCTTTTCATCTTACATTCCATTAGCTTTACTAGCTCATCCAAACACCACTCTGAGGCGGCGTAGCCTCCTGAAATGACGATCACTGAAATCTTGATCTCACGTAAAAGCATCGGAAACGTGTTAGCTCCTCTCTCCATTTGGTGGTCGGAGAAGGGGTGTCACCGCTCAAGCTGATGAACACATCGTTAGTTTCAGCGGTTTTAGGTTTAAGGATACATATTAACAAGACAGGAAAAACAAGTGATAAAAACGATGTCCACATGTTGGTATATATTTCAGAAAGTTGAATCACCTTTCGCATAAGTATTTGAAACCGGAACAGTTGAGCCATTGATTCAAGATTTTATAGATTAAGTCATGATTATAGACGTTAACCTTACATCGTGAAAATCGCGCTCCTCGACATAAACAAGAAAAATGGTGTGGAAAATTTATTATCAGACAGTGACAACCTTACATATATAGTAAAAACCGCGCTCCTCCACGTTTATTTTATTATTTCAAACAGCCTGCAATTTAAAGATAGAGCTAGCACCAGTAAAATTGAACCACCAGTGGAATCAAAACCAACGATCACTAAATACAAAATATATCATCTTATCTAAGTAAACTATAATCCAAAACTAACATTTTGACCACAGACCCGGAAGCATAAATTGTGACGTATGTTCTCAAACTTCAAAGTAGGCCCAAGATAACAATAAATTTGTTGTAATACACTTGACACTTAGTACTGAAAGTGTCTCGAACAAGATCACGAATACCTATTCCTAGAAATAAAAAATTCATTTCCTATATAATGTATATAAATATTATTGAAGAAGAAGCAATATATGTTGGTTGAACAGGGGAGTTCCCCCAAACACTTCATTGAAGAAGGGACGGTGTGTGTGTGTGTGTGTGTCCGCGGTGATGAAGGTGAAGTGTTGAGAGGAACTCCATGAGACACCCAACAAATTGATATACATAAAAGTGTTTGTCCCATACTACTGAGCAGTGAGGTTCAGATCGTGGACTCTTGGAAGCATCAATAAAAACATAAAATAACAGAAGAAGCCATAATAGTAATAATATCCAACTCCTCTAATAATTCCAGTATATAAGAGGGGTTTGTTTGTGCAGGTCCAGAGAAAAAGAGGGGAAATTGGGGGAAAAAGATACAACCTAAATTGCAGAATAATAAGAAAGAAAAAAAGTGAAGAATAATGAAGGCTGACTGACAATATAACATTCTTGTCGTCCTCCACTCGGTTTGAAGTTGATATTTCTTCCCCATAAGGTAGAAACTGCGTCCAGGTTCAATGGCTCAGAGTCCCATTGAGAGGCGCACGCATGATACATGACACAGAAGAACTTAGAAAATGAGGATGCCAATAAATTACATAATACAGACACGTTATTAGTCATATTCATGAGCTAATTAAATTAAAGTTAATGTTCTTAAAATCATCTCATCTTTTAAATATTACTCTCTCTCTCTTAAATATAAGACTTAATTGACTTTTTTAGAGAGATTAAATATGATAATTAAATTAATTTAAAGCATATTTTTATTTTTATTTTTTCTTCAAACTAATTTGTCTGACTTATAACTTATATATAATATAATGATACACAACATATAATATGATTAAATAGCTTATTTAGTTTATTTAATTACTTTAAAATAATTTAATCAGGTCTTATATTCAATACTGATTACTGAAGGAAGTCTAATGTATTTAAGAAGTTGATCATGATTTTAAATATAAAACATATTTATCACAAACTTCAATCTTTTTCTAATTTATCCCTATTGATTTTTCCTCAAAAATAATCAAGGATGAGAGACAATAAAGGAATTAAAAAAATAACTAAATTTTTTTAAAAAAATATATGTCATATTAACTAATTTAATTAACTTCCTTAATATAATCAAATTAGGTAAGTATATCTTATATTAAGGATCAATGGACTAGGGAGTATCCTTAATCAATTAATTACAATAAATTCTAGCCCAATCTTTAGTCGTCTCTTTTAATAACTTTCTCTATCGTAAATATACTTGTTAATATCAAGGACAGATCGTTAATATATATATATATATATTAGTTACCACTTCGTAGATTTTGTAAGGTGACTTGAAAAATTGAAAAGCTCTTAGAGTATGACCTAGAAATATTAAATATGATTGAAATGAGTGGTCCATCGAGTTATTGAATATAAATTCCTTTTTAACTGATGATTAAGATAAGAAATTTATATTAGTTAATAATCTTTAATCTTTTTTCAAAAAAAGATATTAACGTCTTTGTAAAACAACTTTTTCGATGAGTGGTTGGGAACTAGCTAGTTCTTTTCTAAAGTACCTCAAATATAATTAAATAAGGATATTTTAAATAATACATCATAATAACATCAAATAGGTTTCATATTTAGGACAAAGTAAAAAAGATCCACTCAAAAAAGAAACAAGGAGTATATTTTTAGAATTTGGTATATATAATTAATAATATTATTAAATATACTTTTAGTTTATGACAACATTAATATTTAAACTGACATTTAGCTGTTTAAATCTATTCATGACTAGCCAAAAGAATAGTAGAGCTACAAAAAGAAAAGAGATGAGGTAAAACTATCTTGCATATACCTATATTTTCCCTCAATTTTTAAATTGATACCTATGTTATTTTTTCTCTTTATTAAATTTTAAAATTTTGCTCGGTTAGCATTATTAGCCTTAGCTTTATTGTGTTAGCCCATGTCATGACGCAACAATACTAATAGAACAAAGTTAAAAGATTTAATGAAGAAAGAAAAAAATATATGTACCAAACTTAAAAATAAGGGAAAGTATAGGTATTGCAAAATGGTTTTCTTTCGCAATATTCACTAATTTAAAGTTACATTGAATTAGCTAAAAGTGTCTTGTGTTAAATAAATTGAAATGTAACTATATATATTCAATGAGGTAGAGCTATGTCTGAGCTCTGTCAAGTTAGATAACCGTTGTTTAAGTTGTAGTTTAGCTTGTAATAAAAGACAGCAAGGCTTATTTACTGTGATTGACTTTGCAACAATGAACAAAACACATTTACTGATTTTTGGGCATATACAAGTCGAGGGCCGAAACAAGAACCTCCTGGAACATGTCTTGTACATTTTACACTTGATAACACCACACGGAATTATAAAATGTTCTTGTTTAATGTGTTCGTCAGATTAATTAGCTAATCGAAACCTACTTCTTGAAAGAGCACTCTTTGAAATGTTCATCTTACTCAGAACACTTCTTATATTAGAACTTCGTAAAGATTCTATCTGTTTTGACTATTTTGTTTTGCAGGTTATTCTTAGATGTTCCGAAATTCCAATGAAGATGGATATATATATATATAGTGCTTCAAATGAGTTTGAGAAACTAAAAGAGGAATAAGCTAAATGATTCAGACTCAATTCTTCATTAGTGAATAGTCAAATTTAAGTGTTGATTAAGATAGTTTTCCCAATTGAAGATGAATTATTACTATGAATAAAACAAAAAGATGAATTATCACAGATTACGTTTAAGAAAAAAACAAAACAAGCTTATCAATTCAATTTATTATTTGACTAAGTTGGAGCTAGGGCATGGGATTTTAATCATAAAAGTTCAGCCGGACCCAGAATTTTTAAATTAATTATATCCACACTAATGTAACCACTCAGACTTAAATCTGGTCGTAATTGAGGGAAAGATTAGGGCAACAGAACACACACGCCCCCTTTTATTCTAAATGCAAAACCTATTTTTGGGGTAAATTTTAGTGCTAAATAGATTTTTATTTTATTTTATCGCTTATATTTATCATTTTTTTCTTAACTTATAAACTGATATATTAAATAAAAGTATTTCAGAGAAATCATACATGTATATTATAATCATATAATTTATTTGACTTCTTTAATCTTTTTAAATTAAATAAATAAGTCTTTTTTTATAATATGAAATGTTTCCCCTTTCGAGGTTTAAAGATCAAAAGATTTTCACTTTTTTCAACAAGTGCGCTTCTTAGGATTCGAACTTGAGTTCTTCTCCTTATAGGGGCGAAGTCGCTTACCACTTCAACTAATAATTTGTTAGTCAAATTAGATAAATAAGTCTTATATTCAGGATTGGAGAGTACAATATCATTGTTGAAGTATAAGCTTGAGCTCTCCTTTGCTTTTTCCTTCGTGTCTCATGGATCCTTTTTGACATGCTCTACTTTTGCTGCTTTTCATATCAGAATCAAATTTTCACCCTTGACCATTTCACTCATCTTAGCATTTTGCTTTTTCTAGAATGAAGTTTGTTTAAGTTTTTTTTTTAAATTTATCCACCAGCATCTGGTGCTACTAGCCAATAACTAGTCTGATTCACAGAAATGATATAGGCTTAGAAACCTTGCTACCTCCAAATGATTATCATAGTTACATATCTAGGACTTGAACACGAGACTACTAGTTAAGTTGGAACAACTCATAATCAGTCAATCCAAGCATTTGGTGGTCAAGGAACAATATTCTTGTTATCCTCCACTTGATATCATATGTGGATTTCCAGGTTCAATGGCTCGGAGTCCCATGGAGATGCACAAAGCTAATGAACGCATCTCAATGTAGAGAGTTTGTTTGAAACGAGGAAGCTAAGGAAAGAGATTATTGTAAAGTTAAGGGTTAAGGGCAATTTTCCCCCAAAGATTTTCCCTAGGGTAATTTTACCCCGAAAGTATAAAAAATGGAGTAATTTTGTCCTTACGTTATCTCAGTTAATTTTAACCGTTTGTTGATCAAATATGCTGAGCTGTAGTTCATATATTGTTCACATCATTTTTGTTAAGGTGTAAATTTGCGCTGGAAGTCCATATATCATCTACTTCATTTTTTTTTCAAAGTTAGATCTAAAACTCTCAGGGAGATTCGCATCTTAACAAAAATAATATGGATGATGTATGAACTGTCAGTTTAGCATATTTGATTAACTAACGATCAAAATTAACTGAAATAACAGTATGGGCAAATTTGTTGCATTTTTTATACTTTCAAAGCAAAATTGTCAAAAAAAAAAATAATCCGGGGCAAAAATGCCCTTTAACACTAAAGTTAACTAATAGCCGCCCCGGGGGTGAGAGAGGCCATGAAAAAGAATATAGGAGGGATTATGCTTTTATAATTTAATGTAATTAATAAAGATAATATTAAAATATAATCATCTCATATGATAACTTTAATAACATTTAACTATTTTACGTGGTGCATAATATATAACAAAGCTAAAAGTGACGTGGAGCATAAGATTAAATCTATGAAAGGCAAAAAGAATATTAGAGATACATAAGGAAAAGACATATATACGTTTTACAATAATATTCACCAAACTCATGTTGAGTTAGCTTAAATAAATTGTACTTTGACCATATATGTATACAATGAGAGCTATGTCCGAGCTCTATCAAATTGGCTTGATTGCCCTTGTATAAGTTGTGGCCTAGCTTGTAAAAGGCAGTATGGCTAATAAGATCATATATATGTATTTTGAGTTTTAATTAATTTAGTTAGTTGAAAGTTGAAACCTGATTGAGTTATAATGGCCAGTGAACTTATACAATCCATCAATTGACTTTGCTATACAATGAATAAAGAGATAAGAGTCAAAAATATCTTGAAAGTTTTCACCACTGAGTACTAAGTGCTGAAAGTTTTAGAAGGGCATATTTACCTTAGAAGTATAAAAAACGGGTCAATTAAGACATGGTCAGACGAAACCCTAACTTTACCCGTTAAGTGACAGAGTGTCACTTGGCACCGTGTGAGGCACGTGGCGTCTGTGTGGATCTTATCATGACCAAACGCAGAAGGAAATAAAACAAAAAGAAGGGCTAGGGCTGGGAAATAATAGCGACATTGAAGGGGCATATCGTCACGACCGAATGAAGAAGGAAAGTGACAGAGCAGTAAGTCTATGTGAGGTCTCCTTGGCGTGCGCCTGCGGAGAAGACAACAGAGCAAAGATTTGTGCTCAAAAGTCAGGTAAAGAATCGAATCTTTTAGAGTAATAGCAAACAATGTCTTGGATTTTTGGTTATTATGGGAAATTTCGTTTGAGCCCTTGCTTTCTGTCTTAATCAGGTTACTTTTCTTAATAAATTAATGTTTGTTGTTTATTAATTAGGGGTTAAGGGTTGAATGGCGTCAGACTGTGGGAGTGGTGGTCCCGAGGGTGGTCCGAAGTATTGGGTCGATTTGGACAAGATAATAAGTGTGTTAAATGATAGGGAGACAGAAACGAAAGAAATTATGAACATGAGACAATAAGGGAATCAGTGTTAGCTTGTGGGTCTGTGAGTGTCGATGGTAGAGTGAAGAAGAAGGCTGACAGCGATGGAGGGAACGGTAAAGGTAAGTCTGTTATTGTTAGAGCTGGGAATCAGGGCCGGCCCGGCCCTACAGGGCTTGCCCTTGACGGGCCAGGGCCTAAAAGGGCCGGCCCTACAGGGCCCGAGGTAAGAAAAATTGCCGTTTTTCAAAGCCCGGCCCGAGAGCATGAGGGCCAGGGCCAGGGCCGGCCCGCAGGGCCTGAAGCTATTTACACAAAATTTAACTACACGTCTATACGCCTCATGCAATAAAATAAATATTGTTACTAATTCATATTCAAAAGTAAAAAATAGTATCCACAAATAATTCACAATCCGCACAAAAGTATAAGAAGGCAAGAAGTTAAATACTCTAAGCAAAATGAGTATGACGACTATCATTATCATCTTCTTCACCACTATCATCAATTTCAAGAAAATTTGATTGTGCTTCAGTTTGAGTAGTAGGCTCTACTTGAGGGTAAAAATATCAAGAATTTCTTCTCCCAAATCATGAATATATTCATAATCTTTATCTACAACAAAGAATAATCTAAAATGATAAATAACTCTATAAAAAACATAAAATACAAATAAATTAGTAAATTACCATTATATGTGAAACTTTAGAGTAAATAAGAAATATCTAACGTATTTTTCTTATAAAATAAGAAACATCTTTTATAAATTTTTTTATGATTCTTAATACAAAATATTCTTATGAAACTTAATTTTAAAAAAGATAATAACAACTAAATATTTTCAACATCATTAACAAAATATAAATGATCAATAATATTATTATCATATAAATAATTTTAAAAAATAAAAAGTATATCAGGGCTTACAGGGCTGGCCCTTTTAGGCCCGCGTTCACTTTTTAGGCAAAATTCTCAGGCCCGGCCCTTGTAAATTCAGGGCCTAAACGGGCCAGCCCGACGGGCTCGGCCCGTTTTCCCAGCTCTAGTTATTGTGGATGAAGGTGATTCTGTTGAGGTGGAAGAAGAGTTGGATTGGAATACTAGAGTGTGCTTTATTGAGAGTTTGAAAGCTGAATTGAGTGAAAGAAGGAAGGAACTAAAGTAAAAACAAGTGGAAACTGTAGGTTTGTTTGGTGGAAGACGTGGTGAGTAGACATCTAGTTCTATGGGTGTAGGTGTGATAACAGAGTTGGAACATGATAATGGAGAAAATGATGGTTGGAAAATATATATGAGTGTGAAGAGCAATAAGAAGAGAGTGATATTGGGAGTGAAGATTTAGACAGTGATGATGAGGATGAGGGAGATGGAGACTGTGATGATGATGACTTGTTTAATGAAGAGGGCGAAATTGATAATATTTGGCCTTTAGAAGAAGATAGAGTCCATGAAGAAGCTAATGGGTCTAAAGAGAGGCCCTTTTTCATACTTGGTGGAACATATGCGGACAAGCCTAAGTTGTTGAGAGCAATAAATAACTATGCAATTAAGAAAGGAGTGAAATTAAGGCTGACAAAAAGTGAGTCATTGAGAGTAAGGATTAGGTGTCAGAAGGGGTGTCCCTTTGTTCTCTACGCATCCAAAGAAGGCTCTAATCTAGGGCTTATTGTGAAGACACTTTATTTAGAACACAAGTGCACTAGGGATTTCGAGAACCCAAGGGCTACAGTGAAGTGGGTAGCTGACTATTTCAAGAAGAAGGTCCAAGAAAGGCCACAATACAAGAAATCTGATATGAAAAAGGATTTACAGGACGAACTTGGCCTTAATGTTAGCATATAGAAATGCAAGAGCTAAGAAGCTGATTGTGAAGGAGATGGAAGGGAGCTATGTAGATGAGTTCAACAATCTTGAAGCATACTGCAATGAGATGAGGAATTCAAATGCGGGTTCAGATGTGTCTTTGGAGCTAGTAAGAATGCACTAGAAAGTGGAAAAAGGGTGTTCAGTACATTATATATATGCTTCAACATTGCCAAGGTAACTATGTCTTGTTTTTTTTTCTTGAAGTTTATGTATATAAATTGGCATCTTTTCCTGTGTTATCAAAATCTGTCATGGTATAATAATATGTATTGTATAATTTTGTATGTCCAAATGTATTCCTCTACCATTCTTTTGTGTACAGTGGTTTCTATTCATACTTGTATATATGATAATAATATAAGCATAGGTCAATGTTAACATCATAAAATCCCTGTCAAAGTAGCACATTTACCTTTAGTTTTGCATACATTTTGGGTAAATTCATAGATAATAGATGATAAATGTGCAAAGGTAATGTGCACAGGGGTATTGATGATAAAAAGGTGTAATTTCTCTGTTTAAGCCCCATGATTGTATTAAAATCACATTAACACTGTTTTTATAGATTTCATTGTGTTGATAGGTTTGCTTTGGATATTAACTTTTGCATTGTTTTAACCTTTGATCATGTTAAAATATGCTCCAATATGTGAAATAGAGTGCTAAGATCTGAAATTAAAGAGAAAAAAAAGGGGTCTGAAGATCTTGGCCGCGGCCAAATTATGGTCAGAGAGATTTTGGTCGCGGCCAAAGAATGGTAAGAGATATTTTGGCCGCGGCCAACCAAAAAAAAATATTTGCCCCATCATTTTTCTTACTCTGTTTCACAACTCCTTTCACTCACCTTTCTCCTATGCATTGTTGTTGTTATTGTTGAATATATTCATGCATGAGAGAAAACCCTCAATTTTTCCCTTGTGACAGTGAGGACACTGCCAATTTTAAGTTTGGGGGTGGGGGTATGGGTGTGTTTGGCTCATTTGACAAGGATTTCAAGTTTATAAATGTTGACTATTTCTTGTCCTCTGTTTTGAAAAGTTGAGTTAGATTGATTAATTATCTTTGATCATGAATGTATGATCCAATGATAGAAAGGATGCTTACATTTTATGTTTTATGGGAAATGATGGCAAATATTTTTGATTGCATGATTTAGATTTTAAAGCTTGTTTCCTATTAACTTTTGAAATAAACACAATGCATAAGAGTTGGGAATGATTTGAATGCTTTTGTTGGAAGATTTTGTAGTAAATTGGTGTGTATATTTTTTCATCATTGAAGAAATTTAGAACTCACATTGGAATATCTTGAAATGAAATGAAAATTTCACACATTTTTGAAAAATGATCTGGGCATGTTCTTTGAAATTCGATTGTGCCTTTCAAGCTTACCTATGACAATTATTCCATTTGCACCCCATTTGAGCCTTATAAAAAAACTATATAAATTTTATTTTTGAAATCCTACACTAAACCTTAACATTTGCAACCTGAAAAACCATGAATTACCCTAATCTTGAGATGAATGATGATTTGGTGAGGATTATGGGAAGTGAGGATTG
This sequence comes from Albizia julibrissin, assembly GCA_037074505.1. Lineage (NCBI taxonomy): Eukaryota > Viridiplantae > Streptophyta > Magnoliopsida > Fabales > Fabaceae > Albizia > Albizia julibrissin. Next base: position 34,207,723 of record CM073488.1, on the reverse strand, counting down.
GTATAGGAGTTAGAAGAGCTATGTATTGAAAAGCTCGGTATAAGGAATATAGTGTATGGTTGTTAGTTTTTTTTCATTCCTTTGTTATATATATATATAAAAAAAGAAGAAGAACAAAAAGAAAAAGAAAAAGTGTTAAATTCAATAAGAATTGGAGTGCAAAGGAATTCAATTCGAGAGAAGTTTGGGGGAGTGCTTAGACTTCTAGAAAGGAAATTTTGTATAGTGAAAAGAGAGGAGTTATGTAATGTCATATTATCTCAAGAGATTTGAATCCTCTATTTTTTCCATTCTTTTAATAAGCTTAACCCCTAGCAACATTACAAGCTATAAAAGTCTCATTCATTTTGAAATTGTGTGGAAAGATATATTAGAGGAGAGATAGGATGATGTAAGTATTTAAAGATCTGATATTGAGTTTGATTTATACATATTAAAGTGTTGTATTTGATTTTGATATCTGCAACAGAATTGTTGTCCAACTCTCCTTACACACACATATTTTGAAAGTTTTTGAGAAACTTGTTTTAATTTATAAATCTTGCATTCCATTATATTTCATTGTTTTTCCTATAGAGTATAACATCTTGAACATCCAATGAGGACAACATCATGCATGTGCTATAAGTCAATGATTAATTAATCTGGCTCTTTTATTACCCGATGGGTTTTACTCGAGGACAAGTAATAGTTTAAGTTTGGGGGTGTGTTAACATCATGAAATCCCTGTCAAAGTGGCACATTTACCTTTAGTTTTGCATACATTTTGGGTAAATTCATAGATAATAGATAATAAATGTGTAAAGGTAATGTGCCCAGGGGTATTGATGATAAAAAGGTGCAATTTCTCTATTTAAGCCCCATGATTGTATTAAAATCACATCAACATTGTTCTTATAGATTTCATTGTGTTGATAGGTTAATATTGGAGCCATAAAGAAGTCATTAGAGGCATCAAAAAATGATCAAGAAGTGGGAATGGAGTTAAGGAAGTCAAAACACCATGGAAGAACAAGAAAAGGATGAAGAAGGCTAAAAAGTTTCATGTGGACTTGGCCGCGGCTAACATCATCAAGGAAGTTTGGCCGCGGCCAAACATCTTCCAGAAACATTTTGGTCGTGGTCAACATTCTTTGGTCGCGGCCAGCCGGCCAACACCCAAAAACAGCATAAACGCGTTTTGATGACAGCACGGATTATAGGGCTTATAAATACAAAATTAACACATCAGAGCCTCATTCTGGACCTGGGAGGCGTCGTAGAGACAATGCTCTGCTAGGGTTTAGAGCTTGGAGGTGGAGATTGGGCTAGATGTTGAAGATTTGAAGAGATTTGAGCTTCTCCTCTTGATTCTTCCTCTCCTTCTGCTGTCTTTCCCTCTTATTCTGCTTTGTAACTGATTTATACCATATTTCTTCTGGGTTTTATGAACATGTATAGCTAGAGTTTTATTATTTGGATTGTTTAGAACCCTTATATGGATTAAGTACTCATTTCCCTTTTATATTTATGATGAATGGTTGGTTTATGTTGATTTCACTCTGCACTTAATGCTCCTTGTTGATTGGCCACCAATGAGGTTGTTGGGTTCACTTGGTTGATGCTTGAGAGGGCTAGATTGAGTGTAGAATTTGGATTTAATCGTGTGGGAACTTGAAATCCATGAGAGGGATGGATGGTTTTGTTAATGAGGTAGAGATACACTCATTGACCTCACATAGCCACATAGGTTCTGCAATGTAGGTTGGGTTTAATTCTTCAATTAAGAGATTAATGAACCAATTAAGCTAAACACCTATTTGGAAACTTGAGAGAGCACTTATGGGTAAATTAGTGACCTTGGTTAGCATAGTCCATCATTGAGAGCTCATATTGTAGGGATTTGAATGAGTACCTATGAAATGTAAGGGGGATAAACAATCCTAACTTCCACTGTATCATTTATAATCCATGAATCACTTGTTTATATTTTACTTTTAGTTTATAATTCTGTATTACCTCCACCGTGATAATTGCCCAACTCAAATTAGGCGAAAGTGCGATAGTCACTACTTAACCGAGTTTTGGGACCAAATCCTCGTGGGAACGATATCTTACTCATCACTTTATTACTTAGCGCGACCCGTACACTTTCGGATTTGCGGACAATCAATTGATAGGAATAAGTTACTTGACGTGAAGGTTGCTTCCTGTCCAAATTCTGGTTTGGTAAAATATTTAGTGCAGTAGTGATAAATACAAGGTACAATTTGTCCAACGGCAGCAATTTGGCAAGAACTTGGTTGTAAAACAATGGAAGGATCTTTTTATAGTCTTATGTTGTTCTTGTCTTTGTCTAGTTAATAAACTATTTTTATAAAGATGCAAACTATACTTTAATAAAGATCCAGTGAAAAGCATGTTATAATGCATATTTTTTCTGACTTGTACATGTTAAGTTTTAAACAACATAATGCAAGATGACTAGTTTTTTTTTTTTTTTTGCCTTTCTATAAAGGTTGGTTAGAAGGCAGGTTGTAGACCTATAATAGGAGTAGATGGGACATTCCTTAAGGGCAGTGCCAAAGGCATTATGCTCACTGCAACAGGCTTAAACGCCGATGATACACTATATCTTATCGCATTTGGATACTTAGAAGGAAAACCTTGTTAATTGGAAATGGTTTATGGAATGGCTCAAGAAATCATTGGACTTAGACACCGGAGAGAATGTGACCATAATGTTAGACATGCAAAAGGTATTTCTATTTAGTTCATATGATATCACATTCTACTTGAAATGGACTTACTTATTTTCATAATGTTGCAGGGATTACTTGCTGCTGTGTCGGATGTGTTACCAAAAGCAGAGAAACGACTATATGCACGACATATATATGCGAACTGGAGCAAGAAATACCGAGGGGGACAATTGAAGTAGACTTTCTTTGCACGCGCGTGGAGCACATTCGAGGAAAGGTTCATTGATAACCTAATAGCGCTAGGAGATCTCAACATGGAGGCAGCAAAGTCAGTGGTAGATTACCCAGTACAATCATGGGTAAAAGCATATTTTGGGACTACATCATTCTCATGGATTGTTGTTAACAACTGTAGCGAAAGCCTTAATTCCTGGATTGATGACTTTAGATATTTACCTATCATCAGAATAATAGATGGCATTTGAGTAAAGTTAAAGTCAAAGTGGGCTTATGCTGAAAAAAATGCTTAAAAATGGAAGCCAAATTTTAGTCCTAGATGTGTGTCATTATATGAGGAAAATAGGTCTCTCGCTATACGGTACAGAGTTGTTTTCAATAGGGATGATGGGTATGAGGTGGTAGAAGGTGACGATAGGCATTCTATTTTTATTAGCCATAAACATTGCACATGTAGGGCCTGGAATTTGACTGTTATACCATGCCAGCATGCTTTATGTGCCCTATACCATGCCAATATGGATCCAGCCACACTAATATCTAGGTACTTCTATAAAGACACTTACTTAGCTAGTTATAGAACAAAATTCCAGCATGTGGGAGGTAAGAGATTTTGGGGTATTGAAAGGTTCCAGTCATTAGAACTACCTCCAATTTGCAAAGTTCCCGGACAACCTCGGGTGAGGAGGATTCGAACTGAAGATAATGACAGGAGAAACAAAACTGCTAAGGGGCAACATTCTTCTCAAGTTAGTGGTAAGGAGACATCTGATATGCCTCTTCAGTAACCATAAAAGCTGAGTATGAAAGGGTCCACTTCACAATGCACAATCTTTAGTAAGGAGGGTCATAATAGGGCCACTTTTCCATATGTCAGTATTGTTAAATTCATCTATTACTTGTTTGTTTCATTATGGTTTTAGTTACAAATCATTACATACTTATTATTGTCATTTTTTTTCAGAAAGAAAAGTCAAGCAGAACAATTGTTAGGAAAAAAAAGACCAAGACAAACTGAGGACCAACCTTCCACACAAGAATCTCATACCAATACAAGACCTCGTGGAGGCAAAGCATTTTATAAGCAAGGAACTGAAGCTAGGATGGGAGTGAGGATCAATGAAGATAGTGGAAGAACTATTTGTAACGTATGTTTTAACTCAATCCGCTATTAGTGTTTAACTATTTTAACTTGTGGCTTTTGGTTTTTGTAGCATAGCTTAACCTCTCAAGTCATAATTAGTGAAGGGATGACTGAGGATTGCATGGAACACAATGCAAATATTTAGACTTGCTTCCCCATTCCTAATAAGCATGAAATGAAAAAGGAACACCATCTCTCAAACTACAAATAAAGAGGGCTCACGAAGAATCCGATATCATGGCACCACCAAGTCCTTCTTAGTTGACAATCTCTCCTCCAGGTCTAATGTGGAAAGGACAGCTAGCCATCACAACATCTATGCTTCTAGCAAACAAGGCTCCCAACCTTATTGCTTCTACCAGCAGAAGCAAGGCTAAGACAAGGAGAGGATGATAATGGATTTATGGTCTTAACTTAAGGCAAAGGACAATTCATGTGCCATGTTTTGTGAACTTTTATTTTAAGGCCAAGGACAAATTATATGCCATGTTTTGTAAACTTTTATTTTAGGGCCAATGAGAATTGATGTGCCATGCATGTTTTATAAACTTCTATTTTAGGGCCAATGAGAATTGATGTGCCATGTTTTGTAAAATTTGGAGACATTCAGGTCATATTTTGTGAAGTTGAATCTTTTGATACTTGGTTAATGGCAAGTTAACCAAGTAGTCGTGGCAAGTAAATGATCTCAAGAAGTTTCCTTTCTATGTAACTGGCCTCAACAAGTTAACAAACTTTATGTGGCAAGTAATCATTGTCTATTCTCTGTGTAACAAGTAATCTCTGTCCGCTCTCTATATAACTGGCTATGACAAGTTGACAAACTTGATGTAATAAGTCAAGAATCTGAAGGAAAATTGACTCTCTATGTAACTGACCGTAGCAAGTTAATAGACTTGCCGTAGCAAGTCTTGAAAAATATAGTTGTGCATTTAGATAGAAATAATTGTTCGTGAAGAATAGATTTCATTCTGAAAAAACACATCACATTTTTAACACCCTTTACTTATGCATTGCCAATTTCCATGAAAACTCATTACATATTCTATATGTTTCATCTAGACAGCATCACCTAGCTTCCACCATTATAACATGCTCAAGTCTACATTCATAATTATACTTCTATCAAACTTATCCTTCAATTCCCCTAAACCAAAAATAAAAACATACTAATCAAGTCATATATTGAACTCTCACATTCAGTGTCTTTCTCATATCAACAAAGATGAACAACTAATTACATTTACTATGAACTAACTACATATATGGTTAACAAAGATGAAGACCCATATGGCCAACAATGCACTCATCGCAACCTTCAACCTCATTTCAGTCTTCTTCATCTCAGCAGTAACGGCACCACTCTTAGATTCTACTTCTATGTCATCATCTTTCCCTCTCCTGTGTCTGACTTTTTTATCATATAGCCTCTCAATATGACCAAGTAACTCATTTATAACCTTCGTTGGCCTCTCTCTCATTTGATCATCATGCCACACAAAATACCCACAGCCCCTACCCTACAAATTCAAATCAAAATCACATAAAAAACTTGCAAACACAATTTATCTTATGGAAAAGAAGAAAAACTAGTACCTGGCGATAATTACGGTCGCCAAAGAACCTCCTTCCTGGGTGAAACACTGTCCACGATGTCCAAAGCGAAGCCACCGTGCCGTAATGGCAAATCCGCGTAGCACTGTCATTTTTGTTCTCTCGACTAAGCCCTCTAACAAATGCAAGCCTCCGCCTTCCCCCACTCACCGTTGATGCTATAGACTCACCCATACTCTCTCTTTTTCACTCAACCCTTGATAAAGCTTTAATCTAAATGGTTCCTCCACTTTAATCCTACTAGAAGCCTTTCAACTTGTCAAGGACTTAAAGTGACATTGATGACTTGTATTATTCAACCAACATGGCTAACTTACTTGGCAGAAAATCCTAATGTGGATAACCTCCATTCTCATTCCGTTTGACCAGGTCTTAATTGGCCCCTTTTTTATACTTTTAGGGTAAATACTTCCAGATACCAAGTGCTCAGTTGTGAAAACTTTAGGAGCATTTTTTACTCTTATTGGATGAATAAAATCTTTTAATATTATTAACAAGATTATATTGTTAGTGAATGGGTATGTTAAGGACCGGAGGAAGCACATTGTTTGGCAGGCTATATGTTCCGAAGTACCAATGAAGAAGGATATTAGTGCTTCCAAGGAGTTTGAGAAATAAATAGGAAGGGGCTAAAGACTACTTAAAACGATTCAGACCCATTCTTCATTATAAATAAATATTCTTTAAATGTATCAAATTTAAGTATTGTCAAATTTAATTTAAGATATATAACTCTCTCAATTGAAGGTTGATTATTATTACTACTTAGGTTAAAAACAAACAAACAAGCTAGTTTATCAATTCAGTTTATTGTTGGACTAAGTTGGAGTTCGGGCATGGCATTCTAATAAAAATAAAAAACCTCAGCCGGATCCAGAATTTAATTTTTAAATTAATGTAACCACTCAAAGACTTGGCGAACGTTGTCCGTGCTCTCTAAAAGTGGGTATTCTCTAGCAAATTAACTAGCATTTTTTTTATTTACTTTTTCAATTCAAAGCTTAATTAGAACCGAGTTATCCATGGAAACTGTCAAATGGAGGGAAGAAAATGACACATGTACAAACACCAATCCTAACCAGAAAAAAAACAACAAACTCAATCCGGAACTACAGTCCAAAGCCAGAAGCACAGTGAGTAACACACTAAAAGACATGGAAAAACACACCAAAACAAATCCATACATCTCCATATAGGTAATACACTGCATAACTCTGCCCTATTATTATCCATGAGAACGGCGGGAACGGTGGTTGTCCTATGACTTGCTCAACAATTGAGCCCAACCCACTATGTGCCAATGCTGCATATTCACCAGCAGCTTTATCAGCCCCTCTCATACCAAGAGGGAAAGAAGGACACTGAAAGTTATTATAAACCTTCAGCTCAATATGGAATTAAATAGGGCAGAAATAACACAACCTTATTGTAAGAAGTTATTAGTTTGTATGAAAATTAGGGAACTTGCTCTGTGATATTTTGGACAAGTTATTAGGTCATATAGTGTATATTATGGGCCCACCGTAGAGGCTCAATATCTTACGACAGATTGTACATTACTAAGGAACTACAAGTTATATGTTGCCGAGTAACGTAAATGTATCAATTATTCTGCACTACAAGTTTTATGTTACTGAGTAACGTAAATGTATCAATTATTCTACCAAGTATATTGTGTTGCGTTAATGTGTACAGAGCTTATCATTTATCCATAGGTAGTCTGAGGGTGTTTGGAATAATAGTGAGTAAAATGACTTTTTTTATTTGGGCTTATGGAAAAATGCGATTGGAATAAGTGAGATTGTGTAACGTGATTTATGTTTGGATTGAAAATTGTATAAATGCTTTTACAAAAGTAAAACTTGTTTGCATTGCATAAATGCTTTTGGAGTTTATATATGAAAAAAAAAAGATATTTCATATTATGAAAAAGTGAAAAAAGGTAAGATAAATAATGTAGTTCTGATATACATAAATTTTATCAAAAAATATGACAACTAATCCAATAAGATGTTTTCCACAATATTATCTCAAATCATGTCGTGAATGCGATTCATTCCTGTTGAAGATGTTTATACCTATTGTTGAAGATGTTTATTCCTATTAAAGATGTCTGGGAATTATTGTTCGAAAAAGCCTCAGGCTTATCACGTCTTGTAAGGACCAATATACCCTTCTCACATTAGATAGCCTATTGACCAAATAATATTTTCCTACCAAAATCAGAAATTATTTTAAATGAGTGAGATTAACAAAACTATGAAATGAAAGAAATTGCTTTCGGAAATTCATAGTTGAATTTGACATAGTAGCTTGAAATACAAGAGTGTCATGTGCAATCCTTCCCATCCCACCAACATAAATATGAAACATATGACCTAATCACATAAGTACAATTTGAAGAACAATGTAGCACAATTTGAAGAACAATGTAGCAGAAAGTGAAACACCAAACGCCATGATTAAAACTGAGTATAACAAAAATCTTTCGGAAAGAGTCAAGTGATAATATTAGTAATAGATTTAGGACATGCCCTCTATCGGTTCCCCTGCTTTTTTTCTGTGCAACTTAAAACATGCATAAGAATGTAGAGAGCAAACCAAAAGGTAGGTGAGGGGAATATAAAATCTTCGTTGATTACACTACCTCCTATTGAAATAAAGTAAAGAAGGAACCTGATCTATAAACAAAATAACAGTTGCAGACAAGTCCAAAATGGGGAATATGAATAAACCAAAGGTCATGGGAAATTATACACATGTTTCTTGTTTTTCTTCCACATTAGAGACAACGAGGCACAGAGAACCAAATCATTTAAACAAAACCACCTATATGAGTTCCGTGTGTTAAGTTTTTTCCCCCTGGTTTTGCATTAAACAGAGTGTACAACAAGGGAGATGGCCAAACCTTACCCACGACAGAGAAGAAGATGAATATACGGCTGAGATGGAAGATGAAGATACACGCAAGAGAAGACCAAGATCTTCAGCTGGACGGAGATCCTACCGGCGAGAGAGGGAAGAAGACGAGAGTTTGGACGATGATAGCCAACTGCTGCCGCCTGGACTTGGAGGAGCCGCCAGAGTATGCCAGGTGAACAGACACCGAAACAGCGGTGGTAGGATCTGCGAGGGAGCGATCAAGCGGTGATGTCAGAGGAAGATAACGGTGGAGCTTATAGCTAGCCGATGAACCCCTTCGCCCACATAGCAGGGGCACCGTCGACGTGAGAGGAGGATCATGGCAGCGCTGAGAGCAGGACACCGGTGGATCTGCGAGCAAGGGAGAAGCCGACGGAGCCGTTCGCCGACGGAGGTGAGACCACGTTCAACGAACTTGAGTTTGAATGCTCCGATGATCGCGACCTGATTGATGACCGCGGCAGAGGAGGATGGCAAGCTGGTTCAATTAGAGGAGGAGACCACGACGGAAAGTTGTTGGTGGGCAGCAGATGGGCAGCAGAATGCAGAATCAATGCACATGGGAAACATAAATCTTACTAAGAGTGTGTTTGGAAACCCCAAAAAAAAGCACTTTTCTTACTAAACCATGGTTTCACTAAAAATTTACCAAACACTCACATTTTTTAGATAATCTATTTTCACTCCCAAACCATGGTTTCACTCCCTAAAACCATGGTTTGCAACAATCCACATTTTTTAGCTTTTCCCTCTTTCTCTCTCTTTTTTTGTGGGTCCCACACTTGATTAGTGACACTTGATTAGATAATTTTTTTTTCAAGAGATTTGAAAAAATAATTAAATTATTTTAGAATATTTATATTTTAATTTTTATATTTCAGAATATTTATATTTTAAGGATACACAATATATGATATGATTAAAAAAATTATTTTAGCTTCTTTAATCTTTTAAAAAAATTAACTCTATCTTATATTTAAGATAGAAGGAGTACTTATTTAAATATAAAATATAGTATTATTTTAATTATACAATATATATATATATATATATATATATATATATATATATATATATATATGATCTTCTTTTTATTGTTAGATAATTGATTAATTTTATAATTTATAATTTTTCAGAATTTTATGTCATTTTTTACAGTTATTATGAAATTTATTATTAAATAATATATAAAATATAATCTTATCATTTATATATAATTATCACAAAAGTTAATGTCCTTTTCAGTAATTTGACCATGAAAAAAACTATTCTGATCATAATATCCAAACACTCTCATTTTATCAAAATCACTTTTTTCTCATAATCTATTCTCCATAATCTATTCTCAAAAATCACTTTTTTTTACTTTTTCTTCATAAGCTATTCTCAGAAGCTGTTTCCAAACACACCCTAAGAAAAGCTGAAGCAATACACAGAAAGCACATGGGGTGAAGTACAGCGCACTAACGGTCAAAATAAAAGAATCCTATGTACGTGGTGCAAACTGGTTTGGGGCTGACTTTTCATAAGCCCTTATGTAATTTAACCCAACCAAACCAAAAACAAAAAAACAAAGAGTCACGGTCCATAAGTGCTTTTGATGGGCAATCGGGCTTATTTTAGATCCAAACGCTGAAACAAACATCCGTTTTCTGTTTCAACCGTATATGATGGAGATCGCTATATCGTGTGACTCCTTTTCATTTGGGATTGGAATTCAAACAAATGGGTCCTTGGAGATCGCTATATTATATGCGAGAGGGAGCTGACACGGGCGACACAAACTGAACAGATTCTTACAGCAAAAAGAAAGACCATCGCTATCGCTCTCTTCTTGTGACAGCACCCAAGCAAGAGGACATTTTGGGCCTTGCGAGTTAACCTGCACAAGCGTTTATGCTTCTCAAGTGTTGAATCAGATGAATACAATTCAATAATAATAAAATTGAAAGAATATTTTATTGCCCCGCTACCTAAAAAAATATATAAAAAAGTAATTTATTCAAATATAAAAATAAATTACATCTCCTAAAATAATAATTTTGGTAATTTAGGATATTGGTTGCACTTAAAAATATATATTAAGGTATTGGATGCACCTAAAAAATAAATTGAGGGTGTTAGATGCACATAAAAAATACTTTGGGTAATAAACAAGCCTGAAAAATATTTTAAAATGTTAGATGTACTATAAAATATTTTAGGGCATTGGACTATAAAAAACTATTTTATGATGTTGGATGGATCTTAACCAATTATAAATTATATTTGGTTGACTCAAAAGAAAATTGAGACTTTAATACCTAAATATTATTTTGTATGTGATAAGTATATATTATATAATTAAACAGGTGTGAAGTTTGGGATATATTTAGTTAGATTTATAAATATTTTATATCTATTTAATTATCTTTTATATATTTTCCTTTTTTTAATCAATTATGAGATCAAAAGAAATTTTGATGTAAAATCTGCTTATCTCTTACTTTATTTTAGAGGAGATATTATGTGATCTAGGAAAGAAGAAAATATCAAATACAAAGATATAGAAGGAGGTCCAAGTTGGAGCAACGAATATATATAGAGACACACACAAAGGGAGACTAAAGAAATCCAAGTCATATCTCTCTCTCTCTCACATAAAAGAGAATAAAAATGGAATTTGGATTATTCAGCACAAAGAGACGTACATATACGATGCATAGATCTTGTTTGGTTTGAATCAGATTTATGTATAAGTCTGATTTATGTAAATTGAGATAAAACTTATCTATATATTTATTTCGTAGATCATAAAAGTTATCTCATAAATCATAAAAACTGCTTTATATTTTATAAACTATGATTAAAAAAATACTTATAAAAACTATTCAAATATACTATAAGTATGTGTGGAAGCCTGACCGAAGGAAGGAGGGGTGTTATTTCGGGGTTGGTGGGGGCAAGGTCAGAGTGTAGAATTTAAATGAAATGAGATTAAAATTCAGACATACCGAAGATCCATGACATGTATGAAAACTCAGCATTAATATAATTATTATTTTCTATTTTCTTTCTCGGCTTCCATATATTTTTTATTTTATTATGTTTGGTGAACTGTTATTTTGATGATGAGAATTTTTAATTTATGTAGTTAAATTTTTATTTTAGATTATTTAATTTGATTATAGATTAGTGGATAATAATTTATACCGCTTTAATATCGCATTTGTTGATTTGATTGTGCTCAATTATCCGGAATAAAAAAAACCCGATTCGGACTATTGTGGCCTTTTAAAGAAGTATAAACATAGAGAATTTAAAGTTGACCTTCAATTAGATCGTGTAAGCCCGATTGAGTGTTCAAACACTAAAAAACTTGATTTATTTTTAGGATATAAATATACCTACAAGACCTATATGGTGACATCATGTTTGCACTTAATTTAATAAATAAATAATCACTTAAAATGTTAGGGATTAACATAATTGTAATGTATTATAGATCAAAAGACACTCTTTAATAATTAAGTATCATAAACTAGTAAATATAACTTTAAATATAATTAAGGGGAGATATTAGACACTAGGAAGTAATAACAAAAGTTATAATAGTCTAAATCACCAATCTAGAATCACTATTAGTCTTAACTGTAGCTCCTAATTGTAGTTAGATTTATTTTTCATCTTTTTTTTAGTTAGCTTTCCTATATCATATTCAAATTGTGTTAATTCAAATTAAATAAAAGTATAAAATTGTTACATAACTATGTTATTAGTACCAAATCTTAATGAGAATGATACTCATTACTTTATTATTTAAAAAGGTTTGTAAACTTGACCGAGTCTTATGCTATATTTACTTTTATCGCTCAACTAGTTTATTAGAACTGACCAAAGAATTGAATTGAATTATTAGAATAAAATGTAATTTGATTATAAATCTACTCGTATTTTTTTCAATTATGCATGAAAAATAATAAAACGTACGAGATCGATTTCTTTTCTTTTCTTTTTTAATTTTAATTTTGTGATATTTGAGAGCAAGAAACGTACTATATACTAGATAAGGTGTTTTTAAAGGTGTGCATAGACGTGGGGTGGTTGTTTTCTTGGAGACGCACAAGACCCATTTTCAAAGTCATTAAAGAATGGAATTACAACCAAAATGAAATTAAAATATGAAACATAAGCTGGAGGAATAAAAGAATAACGGGGGCCACAACTTTATAGTATACCCAAGCCATAGACTGGTCTGTCAGTTCTCCGTTCTCACTGCTAGGAAGCAGTGTGGCAGCTTCTGCGAAGTTTCTGTTGTAATTACCTTGACATCTGAACGGTGAGCAGTGGTAACAACTCAGTTAATTATAACCTCTTAGCTTAAGGCTTGATTATAAATAAGATCAAAGTAGGCTCAGCAGATCAAGCCTTTCTAAGTATTCATTTCATTGTTCTCTCACTTTCTTTCTCCCTGTCAGTTTTTTTTATTCATCAGAAAAAGTTTTTAAGGTGTAAGCACCCTCGGAGATCGAAGACTTTCACGCAAAACAACTTGTTATGGCACCAATGAGTAGCTTATCCTCGAGTGAGATTGAAGGCACACATGTACTTGCAGGTATATACACGCCTCTAATCATTCAACGAAAGATCGGCAATTCATTCTCTTTTCAATATTTTACAGGTAGTGGTACCGCTCCTGAAGAGAAGCATGACGTGTTCATCAGCTTCAGAGGACATGACACTCGCATAACCTTCACAAGCCATCTCTACGCAGCTTTCACCAGGCACGGCATCAGAGCCTACATCGACCACAATCTCAAGAGAGGAGAGGAAATATCAGCCACTCTTCTTGGGGCTATCGAGGATGCTCAGCTTTCTGTCATTGTTTTCTCCGAGAACTACGCAGATTCCAGGTGGTGTTTGGATGAGCTTTTGAAGATAGTAGAGTATTCAAAAAAGAAAAAGCAAATAATAGTGCCCGTGTTCTATGAGGTAGATCTAAGCTCTGTACGTGAGCAAACGGGAAGTTATGCAGAAGCATTTGCAATACATGAACAGAATTTTAAGGATAACATGGAGAAGGTCCAATTATGGAAGCATGCTTTGACTGAAGCTTCGTCTACTTATTCAGGCTTGCATAGCAGCACCTACCGGTAATGTTACCACTACAGAAAAAGCACGGAAGTGCCGACGAAAAATTTTTCTGTTCGTAATTACTAACGGAATTTCTGTCAGTAAATTTACCGATGGAAATAGTGAAATACCCACAGAAAAAGAATTTTTCCATCGGTAAATTTAATTACCGACGGAATTTGCGAAAGAATTGAAATTCCGTCGATAATAAGCTGTTTTTTTTACAGTATACAAGTTGGATTCCCCCTACTTCTCTATCTATGTGTGTGTATAAAATTGTGCATTAATATTAATTCATTATTCATATACATATAAAGAGAAAATGGAATCCTAGATTTAATTGGAAATATTGTGTAATATATGCAGGACGGAACATGAAATGGTGGAGGAAATAGCCAAAATGGTGTTGGAGAAACTTGATCGTGCGTATGTGGGAGACCTGGATTTGCAGATTGAGAAGTTAGAGCAACTCGCTCAGCTTCAGGAAGAATTTTCCAAAGAAGTAAGTAGTTCGGAGAATGAAAGAAACCACAAAGCAAACCTCGCACGCATCAAACGACTCAAAATAGAGAAGAAGTTCAGGATGCTTCGTCTCACGCCTCACTTGCTTTCCCATATGGAAATTTCACAATCCACTAATTCTTATTTCTAGTCTCATCTTGTGAACAATATTGATGGACGTTTGTTTTATAATTTCCTTTTTTTTGTTATAATTTCTTTTTGTCTATTACATTAATTTTGTTATTACGTGTCTTTGTGTGTTTTTTATCGGCAATAAGGCTCATAAATTAAAGATAGTTTTAATTTGCACGGGAATATCTTAACAAATTAATTTAATCACAAGGGGTTAAAAGGCAAAAAAAAAATCATAAGGGGTTAATATTGTTATTATTCCTTAGACCTTCCTCACATTTTGGTTTTGATTGTTGCAATTTCAAATCATGATATGAAGTCTCTTGTAAGTTTATTAATTTGTATTAAATATGATATGGCAGCGGTTACACTTGTCACATCACACTGTTAATTCAGAGTTTAGGTTTAATTTAGACTCTAGATGTTAAGAACGCTAGTTAGGACAAATACTCTTTTTAAATATGGATTTATGATAGGTATATATTTTATAATTAAGTTTAGTTTTAGGCTTTGTTGTATGTCAAATTAAATTTATAATACACACATATGTGGACCCACCAGACCTCGCTAAATTGAATTTTCAGGATAAAATCTACTTACATCGCTTTCTATTTTACAGGAAAAAAATTAAGAAGAAGAAAGTAGGAGAAAATCAGACAATAAATAAAAAATGACCAAACATGGTGCCACCCCAAGAAAGGGAAAATCACCGTGAATTCCTTATTATATTCCCTATGGATGAACGAGGGACTGTTTGAATTGGTGTTGATAGAATTGGTTAGTATTCTATCTTGCTTCTTTTAAAAAAATGTAGTTGAGGTAAAAATCAATTATCATGATTTATATTTAGATAAATTTTTCTTAAAAAGTCATTTTCTTAAAAACACGTTTAAATAGTATATTGAAATATCAGTTTTAGTTTAAAAAAATAAAGAGTAAAGATGCAGTTATGGTCATAAACTATTTTCAGAGGTGTAATTTTAACCCAGAATTATTTTTGGGTTTATTTTGACCTTGGAGTAATTGTAGACTTCAACTTAAGGAAGTAAAACGTCGGTTTTCCACTTCATCATTTTGTTGGGGAAAAATAACTATTTTGGCCTTATAATTTTATGAAATTTTACAATTTTGCCCTTAGCAATTATGTGACACTTTTAAATTATTAAATGATCTCCAAAAATTCTGAAAATTTTTAAAATAAAAGTATGCATGATAAGCTTTAATTTGATATGTCATATGGAATTTTATTTTTTCAAAATGACCATTTTACCCTTATAATTTTATCAATACTTGAAAAATTGACAGATTTGTTACCAAACTTTAAAAATTCATATCTAATTGTATAGATATCCAATTGGGGTGGTTCCAAATCCTATATGACCATTATTAAGTTTATAAAAAATATAACCTTTAGCCAATAGGAACCTCAACATTCCCAAAATTTTTATTTTTGAAGTCTGCTTCAGAAAAATGTTAAATTCGCTAGGAAAAATTCAAAAATTCATTTCTCCTTGTATACAATTCCAAAAATTCTATATGACCTATCAAATTAAATCTTATCATGTCTACTTTTATTATGAAAAATTTCAGATTTTTTGGAGATCATTTACTAATTTAAAAGTGTCACACAATCTGACTGCCTCAACAAGAAATCACATTAGCAGCAACTTCAACTTGTGCACCAAATGTATTTTGGCAAACGGACGTTTCACTTCAGTTAGTTGAAAATAGAACCCTGAACTATTTTCTAAGGTTGTAATTTTACCTTTAATGTATTTTAATTGGATCAATGAGCACCCATGCAAACAGAATACAAACGTCCATTTCTCACCTATGTAAAAAAAAACAAACAAACATCCATGGAAGCATTGATTAGTTATTTGGTGCACAAGTTGAAATTACTGTCAATGTGATTTTTTGTTGAGGCAATCAGATTGTATGACACTTTTAAATTAGTAAATGACCTCCAAAAAATATGAAATTTTTCAGAATAAAAGTAGACATGATAAGCTTTAATTTGATAGGTCATATAGAATTTTTGGAGTTATATACAAAGAGAAATGAATTTTTGAATTTTACCCTGCGAATTTAACATTTTTCTGGAGAATACTTCAAAAATAAAAATTCTGGGATGTTGAGGTTCTTATTGGCTAAAGGTTATATTTTTTCATAAAACTAGACTTAATAAGGGTCACATAGAATTTGGAACCACCCAAATTAGATATTTATACAATTAGATATGAGTTTTTAAAGTTTAGTGACAAATCTGCCAATTTTTCAAGTATTGCTAAAATTGTAAGGGTAAAATAATCATTTTGACCAAATAAAATTTCATATGACCTATAAAATTAAAGTTTATCATATCTACTTTTATTTTGAAAAATTTCAAAATTTTTGGAGATCATTTACTAATTTAAAAGTGGCACACAATTACTAAGGGAAAAATTATAAAAATTCCTAAAATTGTAATGGCAAAGTTATTATTTTCCCAAACAAAATGATGACGTGACAAACAAGTCCACAATTGCTCTAATTTTATTACTTTATAGTCAAAATTACACTAAAAAATAGTTCATAATCAAAATTACACTTCTAAAAATAGTTTAGGGTCATAACTATACATTTACCCAAAAATAAAAGAGAAAAAACAAACTTCAATTTTAAAGTAACCATTGATAAAATAAGTTGTCTCCAAAATCATGTCAATCGGCATTTTTTTTTTAAAAAAATCCAATTGGGGTTGAAATACTTTTCATATCTAGAAGTCAATCTGGGTGGCTCCAACAGTCCAACCAACACCATCCCAAATAAGCTTTAAACGAAATTACCGAAGGATCTCGCATGAGCAATATAAAATGAATAACAAATTCATGTTACCAACTTATCAAAATCTTTTTTTTATTTTATTTTACCGTCATCCTTGCTTCGCTATGAAGAAAGCCGGCAGGGTGCGTAAAAGTTTCAATAAAAAAAAATTCAAACGAGAAAGAAAAAGGGAACGGAAAAAGCGCGTGGCCCCACGAAGGAAGTACAAGATTGACCGCGAATACAGGCGGGAGCGGGCAAATACAAGATCTATGCGTGTATAACAAGTCTTGTATCAATAACACTACTGCTAACTGATCCCACTCAGTGGGGTAAGTTTCATATCAATAATTAAAAGGGGAATTCCAACTATAACCATGAATGAATAGTCCGATTAAATAGAGAGGAGGCGTCTAATCTCTTTTTTAACCGCTAAGATTATTAAAATCATCATCATAAGCCCGAGACATCTAAGGCTCATTTGGATTAGCTTATGAAAGTTCCATAAGTGCTTATAAATCGTGATTCACGGAATACGAAGTAACTTTTATAGTTTACGAGGTAAATATGTGGAGGAGATTTATCTCGATTTATGCCCGATTGAAAATAGAGTTTCCAAACATGCTACTCCTCACTATCTGGCAAAAAGGAAAGAGAGACAGAGGGACATCAATCTCTATACTTCCACTGTTAAGGAAAGGAAGCAAGGAATTTCAGCAGAAGTTTTAACGAAGAAGGAAAAAATGGAGAAAATGAAAACAAAGGATTTTGAAACGGAGGAGGCATCCAATCTGGGTACTGATAAAAGATAATTTCTTTCTGAGATATTTGGAGATGGTAGAAGTATTCTGAAGTCAACAGCAAGAAGGCTGAGTCAATTCCATTTTTCAATTTTTATTATCTTATTTGAGAGGAAAAAAAACCTAGATAATAAGTGCTTTTAATGGTTGGTATCTACTATAATAGATTTTTATTATAATAACTTTTTACATATTATTAAATTTCATTCATTAAAAATTGATTTAATAATAGATACATTTAATTAAGAGTAAATAAGAGGAAATTAATGAAGATATCTCTTTCCTTTATTCTTGAAGGCTTACAAAACCCGTTTTCAAATTCTTTTTTTTTTTGGGTCCGGCAACGTTTTCAAATTCATTAAAGAACTGAATTGCAACAAACTGAAATTAAAAAAATTAAAAGAATAATAAAATGAAATTAGATAACTTATAAAGTAAAAAATCAAATATAACAACAAAATTAAAGAATAAAAATGCATTTTTCCCAAGAGCAATCTTCCGTGGTCGCACTGTCAATTCGTAGATCAACTATTTTCCAATTATGCACCGATATGCTTGGTAGGATCAATTCTGCCTCAATTCATTTGGAGCAAACAATATCAAGATGTTCTATGGTTTTACTGTAAACAAGCCTTTCCCCTTTGCATGTTGTGTGAGATGAATATAATTCAATGATTGTAAAATTAGAAGAATATTTTGTAACCATCCTCTATCTAAGAAAAAATCATATAAAGAAAGTAAGGTAGTCACGTACAAAAATAAATTACATCTCCTAAAATTAAGGGATATAGAAGAAAATATGATTACTGAATAAATGAATTATGAAAAAATATAAAAAAAAGAAACTATAAAATAATCAATAATAAATTATATTTATTAATTAATAGACTCAAATCGACTTAATTTCTTATGAACTGGTATTACAAGTTTTTAAGATTTAAGGTGATGATATTTTTAAAATTCAATTCTATAGATTAAAAGATACATATTGCTTTTTCATATGGACAAATGCAGATTGAAGATTTAGTGTTTAGGGAAAGCTTTTATCTCTATAACAACAGCTCAATCGAATAGTATTAATGCCGTGATCCAAGACATTCAGTATGTGCTCAAAGAATTTCCATTCTTTCATATTGCTATTGTTTTTTTTATACACTTCATATTGCCATTGTTACTGCTAATGGTTTGTCTATGTTTAATTTTGTATATATGTTGGCAAGTGGAATATATTTATGAGTACCTTGTTGGCAGGGATAGAATCCCCAACCGTGCGCCTTTTCAATTTTCATCTGCCCATTCCCACTTCCTTTTCCAAACCAAGCTAATTTTTTTCCTCGGTCAAATTTGATGGCTATACATTTAATCAAGTCTACTCGTTCACACTCCAAATTTTCACACATAAGATTTTTATCGAATTAATTATTTTTTGTGAAAAAATTCATGAGGTCCCATACGATAACATGATTGAGAGTTTCATTGTGACCATAAACTAAAATGAATTTCATTTTAATTTTTAAAAAGTAAATTAATTACTATAAAAATTTTTTCGAGACACTTAATGAATCCAATAAAATTAATTTATCACAATAAATATAAAACAAGTGAGGCTATTACTATTTAATTATTTACTTTCATACTTGGCATTAAAAAAAAAGTCAGACAAGTTTTTATCAGGAAGAATTTTAAAAAAATATCATTTAAATTTCAAAATCCCAAATAGATGATTTAACAATAAAATGATTTATTAATTGCATTATCATTCTCGTTAATCCTATTATCAAACTTGTTAACAGGATTTTGAAATTTAAATGATATTTTTTTAACATTCTCCACTGCTATCAAGCCTTTTAACTTTATGATATTTGAGAGGAAGAAACACCAAACTTAGACCAGTTTTTTCAAGAGCGCGTATGGGTGTGTGGGGTTTTGGGGACGACCAATAAAACTAGTTTAATTGTACTAATAACTGAAGTTATAAAGTAAGACCAGTTTAAAAGGCTAATCAAATAAAATTAAATATATAACCTATGAATATATTAATATAGAAGTAAATAAAGAAAAAAAACATCAAATATAATAAAATTGAAGAATAAAAATATATTTTCCCCAAGAAAAGTCTTCCCTCTTGTGGTCTGTCCTGGGTGCCAGAGCCAAGATATTGTATATTCTTCTTCTATTCATAAAGCACTTTCAATATTTTTCATGAGAAATAAATACGCAAATGACATGTTCACATTAATCATTCCACCTTTTCTCAGTTGCTGTCTTGATGGATCTAGTTTTCATAAATCCAATATTGTACTCATTATTACCATTACTACTTTTGTTAATGATTATACCTGATTGTTAGCACCTGTGCAACTGAAGAAACATGTTATTTTGGCTTCAGACCTTGTTTGCATTAGGTTTAGTTGGAATGAGTAATGTTGACAAGCCATTTGACCATTTGCGCAATAGTTGTTGTCATTAACATTTGTGGTTATTTGCCAACATTATGATTGAATCAGACATGTTGTCCTTGTTATTCTCATTATGAATCTAGTTATTTCTATTAACACTTTTGTTATTCCCATTACTAATTTTGTTAGCTACCACCTCTTTGGAGCAACATCTTCACACACGACCGAATCAGACATGCACATTTTGTTATTCCCATTATGAATCTAGTTATTTCCATTAACACTTTTATTATCCCCATTACTTATTTTGTCAGCGGCCACCTCTTTGGGGCAACTTATTTACACACGACTGAATCAGACATGCAGTCCTTGTTATTCTCATTATGAATATAGTTATTTCCATTAACACTTTTGTTATTCCCATTATTGATTTTGTCAATGGACACCTCTTTGGGGCAATACTTTCACACACGATTAAATCATACATGCACTTTTTGTCATTCCCATTATGAATCTTGTCAAATCTATTAATACTTTTGTTATTCCCATTATTGAATTTGTCAGAGGCCACCCATCGTGGCTATACCTTTCATACAATTTTTCAGTATGTCATTCCCAGTTACAATATCTATTATTTAAATATAAACTCCAAAAAAATGTAGATTGTTACCAACAAATTGAGCTAAATTTTTTTTATAAACTGATTGATGTTGTGACATTCTATAAAAAAAATAGAAATTAAATTGTAATTAATAAAATAATAATTTATTAAAATAATAATATAATATAATAAAATAATATTATATTATATAATATATATATATATATAATATATAATATATAAACAAACAAAAGGGGTTTGTCCCCTTTTGTTTTATTAAAAAAAATGAATGATGATGGCTGATGATCGATTGAGTGCAGGAGGTGAGGGGGTATTATAAATACCCCCTCTCATAAACACTTCACTTCGTGAAGTGTTTTGTGGAGAGAAGAGAGAGTGATGTTCTGATTGGTGTATTTTCGGTTCTTCGGAGATTAATAAGGTACACAAACTCTCTTCTAATGATAAAGTTTCTTTTATGAAAAATGTTCTAAATAATTTTCTCTTTCATATGATAGTAATTTTATGCTAGTTAGAGAATATTTTGGGGATATGATTTTAGGCAAGTTTTGAGTTTTATCAATATAAGACTGTAGAAATGTAGAGAATAATTAATAGTTTATTTTAATCGGTTTAGATTTATTATTTAGTGGTCATGTGATTTTATAATTAATTTATTTTGTAATTAGGGTATAAATTAATCATTATAGGGTGTTTTTACCGATAAAAATTAGTTTAATTATTTTATTTGGATTATTGGAGGTATTATTGAGGTTTTAATTGGTTTATTTTTGTTAGATTTGAGCTATGTGAAAAATATAAATTAGGACTTAATATTTGAATTATAATTTGATATGATTTTAATTATGTGGATATTTGAGGAATTGTTTAATAATTATATTATATCCATATAAATTATGAAAAAGAGATTTAATTATTTAGAAAGTTGATATTGAGGATTTTGTAATTATTGGTATATTAAAAGTTATTTAAGGATTTTTTAAGGAAATTGGAATAAATGAGGATAATAGTTGTAGAGAAAATTGGGTTGTAGGAGTTAAATCATGTAAATTAATTATTTTATTGTTATTTTTGGTTAATTGGTATCTACATTAATAATGTAGATTTTTCTTGTGATCGGTGATTGCATGCGTTTTACTATCCAAATTAAGATTAAGCTTGGAATCGAGGTAACCGGGGTTAATTTATTTTATATGCTTGTTTTGGAATGTAAGGTATTTTATAAACCTTACTTTTATCTATATTACTTGTATGTGTTTTGCAAGATTATATTTATGTCTTAATCTGAGTTTATTTCAGTGAAGCAGTGTATTTTTCAATTTACATATATAAGTGAAAATTATTATTAAATTGTTATTGTTGTGATGGATATGTTGTATAAGAATTTAGAATTCTTATAATTGTTTTAGAAAGCTGTATTAATTTATTATTTTTATATTACGGGATTTGTTAGGTTGTGTGGAAGAGATATGGTGAATTATGTGCCCATCGGCTCTCTCAATCCTGGCCCGGATTTTGGAGCTGAGTGTTTGGGCGGACACCTCCCTGTTACGGTATATTGGTGGTGGCATGGGAGGGGGCAGTATTCTTGATGTGACTAGCTAACGTTTGGCCGGGTATACTAGCACTGATAGGCTGTACCAGTCCAGAGGAGATAAGGAGGAGCAGGATGGATGAGTGGGGATTATTTTATTTATTGATTATATCATGTTAAATGTTAAATTATGAGAATATTATTATTATTATTATTATTATTATTATTATTATTATGTCAGTTAAACCTGCTTCTCTGACTTACAATCTTTTCCTGCATATTTTGTAAATTGATTTTGGTTACTGAGACTTTATGTCTCACCCCGTCATTATAAATAATTTTTCAGGCGATACCTCTAACCTGGATAGAGGCCAAGGGAAGCAACCAGAGGCATAGACGTTGAGATCCTGATAGGCCTCTTTTGGTATTGGTGTTGTATTAATTTCTATATTGCCATTATAGGGCCCACATGTTTTAAAATGTCATATTTAATGTTTGGATATCTATGTTGGAAATCATTTTGTGACTCATGGGTTAATTGTGATCTGTAGTGAGTTTGTGGGCGAGTTTGTGCCCTAAACTCTGTTATGTTTGTGAGCGAGTTTGAGTATAATTGTATTGGATAATTATTGCTTATATAATTATTGTTTGTGAGAAAGGGTCGTTACAGATGTAATAGATTCAAATGCAAAAACAAATCACAATGATATATATATAATTTTCAGAATTAAACATCAGCACCAAAAAGAATGAGAGGGCAAGGTGATGGAAGCTGATAATGAGAGGGAGAAGGGAGAATGAGAGAAGTCGAGAATGAGAACTCCAGAACGCTACCTACAGAGGCCGAGAACGAGAGGGAGAAGGGAGAATCGGAGAAGGGCTGACAGTTGAGAATTTTGAGATGAGAGTGATATTCGACTGTGTGAGTAATGGAAGGGAGACGGAGAATGAGACGATGGAGAGCCAGAGAATAGGGTTCAATTGGACGTGTGTGAGTAATTTAGTTTCAAGGGTTTTTTTCGTCTTTACACATAAACTTGATAAACCCATATTGCTCCCCAAAGCCTTATCTGTCTTTTCCAACTTATAATGGACTTCTTAAGGTTAATGAAGTACATTTGGTATTTTAATAGAATTTTCTAAAAAAAACCATATTGGTAATAGAATTGTTATCATCCGTCCCTCGGTCTGGGACGCCTCATATTCCTTATCATCCTATTCTCATCCTCTTTCCCTAATCTACACCCTCTATTTAATCTATGGCTAGAAAACATCCCTCATGCAGATCTACTCCCTAAAATTGTGGAGACCAAGGAAAAAAAATCGGATTAGGCAATGAACCGGTTACGGCATAGGTTTAAGGATCAATGGGTTAATCGGGATTTGATTAGTGGTCAAACCATCCGATATTAAAATAGTACAATTTATTAGTGACAATATATATATATATATATATATATATATATATTAAACTTCTATAGAAAAAATGAAGATCTTTAGAAAAAATGCTTAAAATCTATTAGTATCAGTCATCATGCCTATACTTATACAATGATATCTCCTTTCCTATAATTATTATATCCTTTTAAATAATTTTTTTCAATCATCATCTTTTTTTTAAGAGTTGTTATCTTTTTATCTACTTTTCTCTTCATTTTGGTCTTCAACCTTTCATTTTTTCCTAAAAAATAGAGTAAGATAATAGTTAAAACAACCAAAAAATGTAACCCGGTCCACCAATCAAACCACCGGTTTTTCCGATTTTAATTAATTCATGGTCGGATAGATAAATCATACCGGACAACTAACTAATTTACTAGATTTTCGGTTGAACTGGCCGGTCGAATCCGATTTTTTATACAATGGTGGAAACTTGCTAAAATCATGGAGATTAAACTGATTTATTATAAAAGATAATGTCAAATCCTGCCTAGACGTGCCACTTGCTCATTTTATTAGAAAATCATGGAAACTGAATTAGTATAAAAAATCATGATTTATTATAAAAGATCGTGTCAACTAATTTATAATAAAATATCATGGAAGCCGACTTATTAGGATAGATGAGTTCCCTCTTGCCCTCATTCAACGCGCCAAAACGTGAAAATAAAATTAGGGAAGGGAAAGCTTCTGCCGACAGCCGACTGAACCTTCAGAATCTGAATCTTGCTTGAAGCACCTCAAGTAACGGGTATGAGATGCATCAATCCCAATAGATCATCCCTTTTAATTTCCATTTTATTTGCGTTTGAGATGAAAAAAATTTTGCACAATACAAAAATATATAAAATAATTTAAATTAGTTTATGTTTGTAAATTTTAATGATAAATCGGCTTCCGTAATCTTTTATTATAAATGGGTTGACATTATCTTTTATAATAAATCAGTTTACTTTTCATGATTTTAGCAAGTCTCCACCGTTTTAGGGAGTGATCTGCATGAGGGATGTCTTCTAACCATAGATTAAATGGAGGGTGTAGATTGAGGGAAGAAGATGAAAATAGAATGATAAAGATCAAAGTAAAAAAAATCGGACGGTTCAGACGGTCTGACCGGTGACCGGTCGGTGGTCTGGTCCGGTTGATGAATTAAATCGGTAAACCGATTTGAACTAGTGGTTTGATCGATCCACCCGGTTTACCTTTTTTTTTAGAAATACATTTTTTTATTTCTCTAATTATTATTTCACACTATTTTTTAGGGAAAAATAAAAGTTTGAAGACCAAGATGAAGAGAAAAGTAGATAAAAAAAAGAACAAATCTAAAAAAAAAATTTTGAGGGATATACTAATTAATTAATTATAAGAAAGGAGATATCATTGCATAAATATAGACATCATAACTAATATTAATAGATTTTAAGCATTTTTTGTCTAAAGATCTTTATTTTTATCTATATAAATTAAAAAATATACTAATATATATATTACTACTAATAAATTGTAATATTTTAATATGACCGGTTTGACCACCGATCCCACTTCAACCACTAATCCCACTCCGATTAAACTATTAATCCTTAAATCTATATTGTGACCGATTTATTATCCAATTCGATTTTTTATTCTTTGACAGAGGCACTCCTCTTTAGTGAAAAAAAGAAAAACTATTCTTATGAGTTACATAAGCTATTAATGGGCTTTTTTTATCCCTACACGTTAAAATGGAGCAGAGAGGAGGCGTTCGTTTTTTAATTAAAAAAGTGATGTCATATCTTCGTAGAAGTTGATGATGAAGGTGAGAACGAGTTGATGGCAAGTTTGAAGTTGTTGAAGGCGTGAAGTAGCGCGACAGCTTCTGCGAAGTTTCTGTTGCAATACCTCGACAGCTGTAAAGCACTTACAGTTAGCATAGCAGTAATCACAAGTCGGTTTTAGCCACTTAACTTGAGGAGAGAGCTTGATTATTATAAATAAGAGACGAAATTACGCTTGGCAGATCAAGCCTTGCTGAGTATTCCTTTCATCGTCCCAATTAGCATTTCTCCCACTTCTCCCACTCCACGAAGTCTTTTCTTTTTTCAGCTGTATGGGCACCCACATGGAGCTGATCGAACACCTCCTATCCGCTTACGATGTGTACATATGCTACAACGAACAAGACACAGGCAAGGGCTTCACAAGCCATCTCAACGCTTGTTTCAAAAGGTATGGCCTGAAAACGTTCTTAGGCATCGAACCAAGCACAGAGTCATTACCCCTCCATAAGGCGGCTATTCATCTTTCCAAGATCTTTGTCATAGTCTTCTCCGGAAACTTTGTATACTCAAAGTGGCGTTGGGATGAGCTTTCGGTGATAGTTGAGCATGCAAGAAATAACAACATAGTGGTAGTGCCAGTTTTCTATGACGTAAATCCAAGCACTGTGCGTAAGCAGACGGGAAGTTATGCAGAAGCATTTGCAAAATATGAACAGGAGTTTAATGATGACCGGGAGAAGGTCCAATCATGGAGGAAGGCTTTGACCGAAGCTGCTAGTTTTTCCGGCTGGGATTGCACCATCAACGTCAGGTAATGTTACGAGTTGGATATATAAAGAAAAAAAAATGGTGGGATACTAGATTTAATTAGAAATATGTTGTTATGTATGTGTGTGTGTGTGCAGGACAGAACATGAAATCGTGGAGGAAATAGCAAAAGATGTGGTAGAGAAACTCGATCGTGTGTATGTGGGAGACCTGGATTTCCAGATTGCCAAGTTGGAAAAACTGGCACAGCTTCAACAAGAGATTTCACAAGAAATACATAATTCGGAGAATGAAAGAAACTATAAAGCAACCCTGGAACGCATCAAACGACACCAAATGGAGAAGAAGTTCAGGTTGCTTCGTCTCACACCTGACTTGCTTTCCCATCTGGAAATTTCAAAAACCACCGATACTTATTTCTAGTCTCATCTTGCAACCAATATTGATGGACGTTGTGTATAATTTCCTTTGGTTTGTTATGATATATTAGTTTGTTTGAGTTTATGCATAAGCCTGATTCACATAAATCGAGATAAATCTTCTTTATATATTTATCTCGTAAACCGTAAAAGCTACCTCGTATTCCGTAAATCACAATTGAAAAGCATTTATGGAGGCTATCCAAACATGCTAAGTGTGTTTGGAATGACTTTATAAGTGTTTTTCACGTAAATCGAAATAAAACTCTCCTTATATATTTACCTCATATACCGATAAATAATCATGATTGAAAAACTATTTTTAAATATTCTAATCATTATTCAAAACAAACTAAAACAAATGCTTATAACCAGACATGGCCGGCTGGGTGTGTAAACTAATAATGAGAAATTAATTTACAAGTTAAATACTACAAGAGAGGAGAAGATACAAATGTCTAATGAGACTATTTGAAGGGGTGATTTGGAAGGGAGGAGGGGCTCTCCTTTTATAGCTCAAGGAGCTCTCCTTACATTCTCAATCTATCAATGTGGGACTTTGGTTCTAACACTCCCCCTCAAGTTGGAGCATATATATTGATCATGCCCAACTTGTTACAAAGATACTCAACTCGTGTCCCATTTAAGGCTTTTGTCAAAAGATCTGCCAACTGATCGTCTGATCGCATATGTCCTGTAGATACAACATTCTCTTTGATCTTGTCACGAATAAAGTGACAGTCGATTTCAATATGTTTTGTACGCTCATGGAACACAGAGTTCGATGCTATATGAAGTGCTGCTTTATTGTCACACCATACTTTGCAGGCAATGTCGTGGTAACGCCAACTTCCTTCATGAGTTGAAATACCCATACAATCTCTTGTACTGATTGTGACATGGCTCTATATTCTGCTTCTGCACTTGATTTTGACACAATACCTTGCTTCTTACTTCTCCAAGATATCAAGTTTCCACCAACAAACACACAGTAACCTGTAGTTGACCGTCTTGTGGCTTTAGATCCTGCAAAATCCGCATCACAAAAACACTCAACCTTAGTATGCCCATAATCTGTATAGAGAAGGCCACGACCTGGAGAACTTTTCAAATAATGTAAGATATGCTCTAAGGCTTCCCATTGTGCCACTGTTGGGGATGCCATGAATTGACTAAGTACACTGACCGAGAATGTTATATCAGGACGAGTTACTGTCAGATAGTTCATTTTTTCAACAAGTCTTCTATATCTCTCAGGAAATGCAAATGGCTTCAGCTTCTTTGGATCAATCTTTTTCTTTAAGTCATCAGGAAGCTCATCAAACATGCTATCATTAAGATCTAGGAACGGATTCAATATCATGGGAACGCTGCTTGGTGCAGCTCCAAGCTTTCCAGTCTCCTTTAAGAGATCGAGAACATATTTCCGCTGAGTCAAAAGGATGCCCTTCTTGCTTCTCAAAACCTCAATACCCAGAAAGTACTTTAATGATCCTAAGTCTTTTGTTTGAAAGTGGGAGTTAAGAAAGACTTTAAGTTCTGAGATTCCAGAGGTGTTATTCCCAGTAATCACAATATCATCAACATACACTACTAAAAGAATCATGCCTGCATTGGATTTCTGATAGAACATAGAATGATCACTCTTACTTTGGCTCAATCCAAACTTCTGAACCACATTACAAAATTTATCAAACCAGGCACGCGGACTCTGTTTTAGACCGTATAACGATTTTCTAAGATAACATACTTTTCCATACTCCCCCTGAGCAACAAAACCAGGAGGTTGCTCCATATAAACTTCCTCAAGAAGGTCACCATTCAAAAAAGGCATTCTTAACATCCAATTGATGTAAATCCCAATGATAGGTAGCAGCTAGAGATACAAGAAGACGAACGGAAGTGAGCTTAGCAACATGAGAGAAAGTCTCGGAATAATCTATACCATATGTTTGAGCATAACCTTTTGCAACAAGCTGAGCTTTCAGTCGTTCTAAGGAACCATCAGCCTTAGTCTTAACTGCAAACACCCATTTACATCCAATGGCCTTCTTCCCAGAAGGTAGATCAACAAGAGTCCAAATACCAGCCTTGTCAAGGGCCATTATTTCTTCTTCCATTGCAGCACGCCAACCAGGGTGGGCTAAGGCTTGGTGAAGGGTGGTAGGGGTAGAGATAGACTCAAGGGTGGCCACAAGGGAAGTGGAAGCAGGGGACAAATGCTGGTAGGACACAAAGGAAGAGATAGGATAGGTACATTCAGCATATCTTTTGGGAGGACAATGAGGGCGGGCACCTTTCCGGAGGGCAATAGGTAGGTTAGCAGATGGATCAACAGCAGAATCAGTGTCAATTAGATCAGGGACAGGAGTGTCAGGATTTGGGGTGTTAAGATCTGGGGAAGCAAGAGCAGGGACTAGGGAGACATGAACAGAATCCATTGACGAAGCAGTCATTGGCGAGGGCAGGGCATTGGTAACATCAGGACCATCGATGATATCAGGTTCTGGAACAGCAGCTTGTACTGGTGAGACATGGACATTATAAACCAGGACATCATCAAGCTTATCAACAACAGGAGGAGACTCAGATAATACCGAAGACTTGAAGAAAAGAGACGACTCATGAAAAGTCACATCAGTGGACACAAGATAACGACGAAGATCAGGAGAGTAACACCGATAACCCTTCTGAATTCGAGAATAACCAAGAAAGACACACTTCAAGGACTTGGGATCGAGTTTACTAACATTTGGACGGACATCACGAACAAAGCAAACACACCCAAAAATTTTTGGATCAATAAGAAACAACTTAGTGGTGGTGGGAAACAGAACAAAATATGGAGCATCCCCACTAAGGACAACCGAAGGCATACGATTAATAAGGAAACATGCAGTAGACACAGCATCAGCCCAAAAAGATTTAGGGACACAAGAGTGAAACATGAGAGCTCGAGCAGTTTCTAAGAGATGACGGTTTTTTCTTTCTGCAACACCATTTTGAGCAGGTGTATCAACACAAGAGGATTGGTGAAGAATGTCATGACTGTGCATATAATCAGTGAATGGGGCAGAAAAATATTCTTTCGCATTATCACTCCGAAGAATTTTCACAGGAGTATTAAACTGAGTTTGAATTTCAGCACAGAAATTGCGAAAATGCGTAAACAATTCAGAACGATGTTTCATTAAGTAAAGCCAAGTGGTGCGGGAAAAATCATCAACAAAAGTGACAAAATATCGAAAATCAGTTTGAGACAAAACTGAACAAGGACCCCAAACATCAGAATGAATTAACTCAAATAGGGACGCAGCTCGTTTATGGATGCGAGGTGCCAAATGAACACGATGGTGTTTGGCAAACTGACACGACTCACAATCTAAAGAAGATACAGAAGAAAACTGAGGATATAACCTTTTTAAGGAGGAAAGTGGCATATGACCTAGACGACAATGGACATCAAAGGGAGACGACCCACCAGAACAAGCAACATAACACGGAACCTGATCATCAAGGATGTAATGTCCACCAGATTCATACCCCCTACCAATAATCTGTTTTGTCGAAAGATCCTGAATTAAACAGTGGTCAGGAAATAGAGTGATAGAGTAATTCAAATGACGAGTCAATTTACTAGGAGACAAAAGATTAAATGTAAGATCAGGAACATTAAGAACAGAAGATAGCGAAATGGATTTAGTTGGTTTAACAGTACCTGATCCAAGTACACGGATCGGGGAACCATTGGCGACGCATATGGAAGATGGGTTGGCATATGGAGTATATGATGAAAATAAATGATGGTTACCTGTCATGTGGTCGGTAGCACCAGAATCAATGACCCACTTCGTGGAAGAAGTAGCAAGACCAGAAAACCAATTACCAGTAGCTAGACCCCTTGTAGATAATGGACTTGAATCAGAATGATCAGATATCTGAGAAACATCACGTTGCTGATCACGTTGCACTTTATTCTGTAATTTACGACAATTTTTCTTACTATGACCAGACTCCTTGCAATAATTGCAGATAAAAGTGCTAGAAGACATATTTGGAGTACTAGGGCCTTGTTTAGACCTATAATTCTTGTTGTTAAATGAACCATGCCTAGCAAAAGTACTTGCATTGTGATCAACAGTCGAGCGAACCAAATTATTAGTACGAAGAACCTTTGAGAACACATCTTCAAGAGATGGAAGCTCTTGACTAGACAGAATTTGAGAGCGAACATTCTCATAAGAGGAATCAAGAGCTTCAAGAAAACTGATGATATCAGAGTTCTTCGATCCAGCCATAGAAAATTAACCAATAAGTAAAGAGAAAAAATATTCCAATGAAATTCCGAAGTATCACGAATTCCAAAATTCCACAGAGCAAACGAGGACCTCTAGATCCTTTAACCAAATGTAACTGCAACCACTATGGGTAAACACCCTCAAACAGAAGCAAAACCCAAGAAACAGAGCAGAAATCACTGACCGTACCACAATGAACAGTGCTAACAACAGTACCCTCACTGGAATCTGGAAATTTTCTGCCGGATGAACAGTACAAAAAAAAAAACAGCACCGATGAACAGTGCCTATGAATAGTCTCCAAATAGTACCAAAAATGAACAGTATCTGATGAACAGTACTGCTAATGCAAATGCCTAAAATAATTCTTTTCTGATGTGGAAGTTCAGACTATGCTGCAACTACGAGCATACTCAGACAGAACTAGGTTCTGATACCATGTAAACTAATAATGAAAAATTAATTTACAAGTTAAATACTACAAGAGAGGAGAAGATACAAATGTCTAATGAGACTATTTGAAGGGGTGATTTGGAAGGGAGGAGGGGCTCTCCTTTTATAGCTCAAGGAGCCCTCCTTATATTCTCAATCTATCAATGTGAGACTTTGGTTCTAACAGGGTGTAACGATAATATGGCCGCGTATTGTTTGAACTCTATTGCGCCAATTTTCTTGTCTTTTCGTGTGTTTGGATTGGGAAGAATCATATCAAACATTGATACAATGATAAATAGTGTACTGTTTCTCTAAAGACTTGAGAATTCAAAACTGTATTGATAATTGATTTAGCACTTTCACTCAAGCAGACGAGATAGAGAGATGGAAACATGATTAATCAAATCTTAAATTACAATTACAGTTTAGTATTGATGATTGTAGACGTCGAGAAGGCTAGTTAGGCCATTAATCCCCAAATATGGGCTCTACTCATAAATTTAATTTTGTAATTAAATATGTGTAGATTTAGACTATGTTTGGATCGATGAAGGGGAGGGGAGGGGAGGAGAGGGATTTTAATGGAGGGGAAGGGAGGGGAGGGTTTGAGAGGGATTTTGTTTTACCTTGTTTGGGTTGACAAAAAGAGAGGGGAGGGGAGGGATTTTAATAGTATCATGTTTGGTATAGGAGGGGAGGGGAGGAGAAATATTTTTATATGGACAACTTTGCTCTTATTTCATTTAATTTGTAATTAATAACTTTCTAACATATTTAATCAAATATAATTATATAAGGAATGTAATACATAAAATATAATTTTATAATTATAAAAATTAAATAAATATAATTATAAATGACATTTACTATATAAAATTATAATTTTATAATTAAATAATGAGAAGGGTATTGTGAAAATATTTTAAAATGGCATGGGCATATTAGTCAATGTGAGTTCAAACATTAACCATTCCCTCCAAATTCCCCCACTTTTGGAGGGGAGGGTTAGGAGGGGAAGGGAGGGAGAATTTTAGAAAATTTTCCCTCCCCTCCTAAAATTTTTAGTTATCCAAACAAGGGGAGGGGAGCAAAATCCCCTCATTTCCCTCCCCTCCCCTCATACCAAACACACCCTTAGGGAATTTTGAACTAAAATTTTAATATCTACTTTTCTCTCTAAATTGGGTTATCAGGATAAAAGTAATTTTGCTATAAAATCTATTTTTTTTTAAAAAAAAAAGAAGAACGAGAAAAAGAAAATTCTAAAAGATGTGGTCCAGCGAGAAGAAAAGGAACAAGGAATCTGTGTGGAGGCTTCAGCGATGAGGGGCCTGGTTGGATTACAAATACAATGTCAGATCTAACAGGAGGAATTCTTGGGTGCACCCAGTGCACCACGTCATTTATGCACTGGCAAGTGAGATTTTGACAACTCAGTTGTTCTTATCCTATATGTAATTCCCCATGTCACTCCTTATCTATTGTTTTAGTCATATATTTAGAAACATGTGCTTCTCTCATCCTCCTCCAGCAACACTTTCCGAAAGTCACCGTCCACCACGCCACTATAGCAATTGACGTGAAGAAAAAAAAAAAGAATCAATTGGGCAATGTAGCAGAAGGAGCCAGATTGCAACACTACAGTACAATCGCACCGTTACTCTGACTGGCCTGAAATATCGGCCATGAATAAGTTCATGCGACTATCTATCTAAGGTTTGTTTTGGATGTTCATATTATTGTATCAGCTTGTTCCGTTATTCCAAACGTGATTTTCCCTTTTTTAAATAAAAAGCACAGTAAAATCTGATTTTTTGAAAATTAAGGTGTTTGGCTTAAAATTTTGATAATTGAGTTTTTTTTCATCTCAAAATACAGTTTTTGAAAAGAAGTTCAAAAGTTTGGTTTTTTGAAAAAAAAAATCATTTCTATCACCACCAATTCAAACATAAATTACATTTAAAAAGCTCAAAAGTTTGGTTTTTTGAAAAAAAAAAAGTCATTCATGTCATACCAATTCAGACATAAATTACATTTACAATTTAACTTTTATTATATCTTAAGTTTGTAAATGTCATATTTAAAAAAAAAATCACTTTTACTATCACTAACATAAACAAGCCCTATATCAGCCACGAATAAGTTTGTTCCTTTTTTTAGTCGCACTTAAAAAGTAAATTAGGGATTTGGATGTGTTTGAATATTGTTAGGATGTAGTGTGTAAATGTAGGCTTTCTCGTTTAGAACAGTAATTATAGTTTTTAAAAATAATTTTTTAATCGTAATTTATAGAATATGAGGTAAATATATAAAATAAGTATTGTTTCGACAAATTACATTATACTCCCTCCAGTCTTTTTTTATAACAGTCCGAAATTGAATTGGCTTTGTCCAGATAAAAATTGTCACAACATTTATTGACTTTTTTTTTATCTTTACCCCTCATAAATCAGTTATATGACATTAATTAAAATGTAGGCTTTTTTCATTCTCTCCACATGTTTTCTTTTATACTCTTATTATTCTACATAATCTTTCTTACTTTCCCTCATTTATTACCCATTTTCTCTCTCTTACTTGTTTCCTTATAAATAAAGGCATATTTGAAAAAAAAATTTATTTTATATATACTTATTATTTTTAATCAATTTTAACTATTTTCTTAAACAACGTAATACTGTTATTAAACTTTTATAAAAAGGACCAAGGGAATAAAGAATTAGTTACAATAATAACACCTTCCTATCTTTAATATGATATCTTAGTTAACTAATTTGGATATATTAAGAAATTAATTATATTAATTATTTATAATAAATATATGTTGATTTTTCTAAGATACCATTTTGCATCATTACTACCTTTAGATGAAAACTCATTAATATGTGTAATTAATAGAATATTTTGGAAAAAAAAATTATATATTTGGAAGATAAAATAGATGAAGATGTTATATTTAAAAATAAATCTAACCCTCAAATAACTCTTATAATTAAAGATGAGAGGAAGTATTGTATACGGAATGATTCATGGATTTGAAATTTAAAATTTTTAGTTAAGATGTCGCGTGATCTTCTATTTTGATCATCTTTAATTTCAATTGCTCATGTCCCATGTTAAACTATCCCCTTTCTTTAAGGAAGCTTGTGTGGAAATGATGATGTGGGAAACTTGTAACCGTATATTGTTTGAAGCCCAAAAAATTGGGCTGGTCCTAGTTTAAACAAGAATTCGTGAGTACCACGTCGTTTGAACCCCAAAAATTAGGCTGGCCCTAGTTCGGCTTTAGCCGGTACTTCATGTTTGTAGGATTTAGCTTGTTTGTGTAGTCAATATAATAATTGATCAGTCCCAAACTGGGAAAATATTTAGAGTATATATATATATTTGGGGAGTTACCAAAGTAAAATTAAAAGGAATTTATTTAAAATTTTGATAATATATCAATTTGGTGCATTATTTAGGATATTATATTATAAATATCTTAATTTTTAAATAAAACTATAAATAGTTTAGTTTAGGTTAAAAATAAATAAGAATAATAATTTAAAATCTTATGAAAATAAAAGAAAACGAAAATATTTTAAATTATTATAATTTTTGTTATTGTTATTATATTTTATATTTTATTTCAGACAAAAGTATTGGAAATTACCGTTGTAACTTTAACGTGTTTTAATCTAATTATATATATATATTTGCCTGATTGCCTCCCATTTTCTAATAATTTTATTAAATTGAAACTAAAAAAAAGGACAACTATACACTGCTCTTTCAAGTGTAAAAACTATGAATAACGGCCTCAAAATTCTAATCCATGACAGTGATAACAATACGAAAACAAACGCCAACAATGTTGTTTACAGAGAGATTTTAATAACATAACGTTTAGTCACATCCAAGTCTTGCAGGACCCATAAAAAAAGAAAAAACTTGTCTCTAGTCTTGAATTATTATTAACAAATATTCTGGGAATCGTTTGTAATCCCCTAAAGTTAGAGCTATGCTTGGGGTTGGGGTGTCAGTTATACCTTCTCGCTGTACACTTTGCTTTGCCTCTAATTTGGGGTCATCCTTGTTATAGTGTTACAATGCAGGTGCTTGTTTGAGATTATGATTGGACTGCTAAAAGGCATATATTCACGTAAGTTAAAATAAATTTCTTTTTATATATTTACCTTATACCGCGCACAAACACTTAAAATAAAAAAAGAAAAACAAAAACAATCCAAAGAAGCTCCGCCTCCTCTCTCTCCGGTTACGTCGGCCAATTGATTCTATCTTTTTCTTCACGACATTTGTTATTTCGTCAACAAGCTGAGACTCCGTCCTATACAAAAACAATAGCCAGCATTTATTAGTTTTCGAAACATGCATGCATGAAACAATTTATTCGAGGCCTCAATCTGTTCTTTCTGATATGAAAGACGGATCAAAGTGCGCCTATCAAAACTCCAAAATCTTCCTCTTCCAATCTCTCTTTTATTATCTGCGGATGACATTATTTTTTTTTATTGCATTGCTTCGGTTGACTAAGCAGTATAAAGTCTAAACCATCACAGGATTCAAATACTTTCTGAAATTCTTAGAAACGTAACAAATTAAAGCAACATTGATCGTAAAGAAATATTTTTATCATGCAAAAATGTAGAATTTAATGACCAAAAGAGATAAAAAAACATTGGGAACGCAGAGAGGGCAGCAGGGCCCCCTGCCCAATTCAAATATACTTCTCTGAAATTCTTTGAAACTAACAAAACATAATTAATCTTAAAAGAAATATTTCCGTCATGCAAAAATGTATAGCAATAATACCCGCCATAAGAGGAGATATCCCAACCAGAGAGATTAGCTACTTCTGTCATGGCGTTCCGCCACCGTCGCACTCTCCAACGCCGGTAACATCGTCCATGTTCTGCAAAAGTAGCTTCATAAGTCCCTGATTGCTCTCTCACCTCGCTAGGTTTGATCCCCAAAAAAACAGGCATCACGATCTGTTCTCTTTTCCTCTCACACTCCATTATCTTTACAAGTTCATCCAAACACCACTCTGAGGTGGCATAGTCTTTTGAGAAAACGATGACCCAAATCTTGGATCGTTTGATTGCTCGTAATAGTGCTGCAAAAATTTTATCCCCTCTTTCTATTTTGTGGTCTAAGAAGGGTACGATTCCCTGGCGGGTAAAAGATGCTTCCAGATGGCTTGTGAAGCCAGAACGCGTATCACCAGCGAAGCTGATGAAGACACCGTCAGTTTCTTGGCCTTTAGGTTTAAGGATACATATTAACATGACAGGAAAAACGAGTGATAAAGACGATAACAACATGTTGGTATTTCAGAAGCTTGAATCGCTTTTCGCGAAGTATTTGAAACCAGACTAGTGAAGACATTGGTTCAAGCTTTTATAGATTATTAAGGGGTTAAGAAGCATCAGTGCCTTAAAATATTCCGTGGTTTACTCAAAATTCTAAAGTATTTTTTTGTTATGGGCGTACATCACCCAAAGTATTTTTTTTAAATAATTTTACACTTAATACTTAAAATTATTTAAGGTATTAGATACATCTGAAAAATATTTTAAAATGTTGGATACAACAAAAAATAATTTATGGTATTGATCGCATGTGAAAAAAATATTTTAAGTTATTAGATATATTAAAAAAAATATTTTAAAATATTATATGCACAATAAAATAATTTAAACTGATAGATCAGCCGAAATAATAGTTTAAGGTGATAAAGAATGCACCTTAGCTATATGGCATTAAAAATGAGAGTATTGAAACGTACGTAGATGATGCGTAGTTGATTTTGTCGATAAAATCCAAACTCACAGTCTGGCATGATATTGTACATGTCGATCTTACATCGTCAAGATCACTCTCCTCGATGTAAACAAGAAAAAAGGTATTATCAGTGACAAGTATTTACCTTTTAATGCCAAATACAGAGTATAAAATGAGAGAGAAATAGTCGGGTTCTGTTATTGATGATCATCGAAGTGTTTACAATTCCAGCTTATGTAAGCGGAGTCTCGCAGTCACATAATAAAAGAATAGCAACAACTAACTGACACGTGCAATCAATACTTCTATATTTCTCAGTTTTTCATCGGCTTCTCCATCCCCAAAAGTGACGATTCCCCTGTTGCAGGTGTTTGTGTTGATCATGTTCTGCTTCATGAATGAATTTTAGAAACTCCATGACTGATCCTGCTTCTTCGTCTCCCCATATGAGGAAGTCACGCCATGCAGTTAAAGATTAGGAAATCTCTCCACATTCCCACCTATTTTGTTCCATTTCTTGAGCTCTATGACTAAATCTCGAAACTCTTCATCTTGAGACCACGGAGTCCTGCGTATTCGGTTCTAGAACCTCTTTCTTCGCATCAAAACGAGCTAATCTTCCATGGGGGTTGTTAATCTTCCATGGCACAGAAATTGTAACATGTTACAAAGATTTGAAATATATATACATATATGAAGAGAGAAAGATAAATTGTTACATGTTACCCGCTTCTCAAGGCACTCTGCCTCCTTTGCTCTCTTCGATGCCCCTAAGATTGTTAATGTTAACCTTTGGACCGCTTGATCTCACATAAAAGCGTCCAAAACGAGTCATCTCCTCTCTCCATTTGGTGCTCAGAGAAGGTTTGATCCATTTCGTGACGGCTAAAAGAAGCTCCCAGATGGCTGGTGAAACCAGAACGTGTGTCAGTGCTTCTGTGGCCTATGAATACATCGTTTGTTTCAGCGGTTTTAGAAACTTGAATCCCTTTTCGCTATTAAGGATCCCAAAAGGGAAGTAAATCAGAGGCGGTTTGGAAATGACTTATAGAAGCTTCATAAGTGCTTATGAATTGTGATTCACGGAATACGAAGTAATTTTTACGGTCTACGAGGTGATTTTACGGTCTACGAGGTATTTTTACGGTCTACGAGATAAATATGTGGAGGAGATTTGTCTCGATTTACATGAATCGGGCTTATATAATAAGCGCGATTCATAAAAACAATGCCAAACAGCCCCTGATTAATTCAATTCAAGCTTTTATAGATTAAGAAATGCCGGCTGGTGGTTTATTTGTCGATAAAATCCAATTCACAGTCTGGCATGCATGATTATAGACGTTAACCTTAATCACATCGTGAAAATCGCGCTTCTCGACATAAACAAGAAAAATGGTTTGAAAAATTTATTATCAGACAGTGACAACCTTAGTAAAAACCGCGCTCCTCCACGTTTATTTTATTATCACAAACTGCCTGCAATTTAAAGATAGAGCTAGCACCAGTAAATTTGAACCACCAGCGGAACCAAAATCAATTATCACTAAATACAAAATACAAGTACATCATCTTATCTAAGTAAACTATGATCCAAAGCTAACGTTTTGACCACAGGTCCGGAAGCATAAATTGTGACGTATGTTCTCAAAATAGGATCAATATCTTTGTTTGCATATGGTTCCGAGTTTTCAAATATCTGTAAATTTAAATCAATAAATAAGTAACAATTAAATTCATAATATTCAACGTAACATCCATGATAAAACTAATATCATTGGATCAATTATCTAATCTAATTTCTCAACGCAGCCTGTTTGAATAATTTTAATATTTTATACATGTGGCTGCACACTATTGACGACGATACATAAGTCAAGACAAGAGGCTTGCCATCAATAATCTCCCTATTTACTAATTTTTCTTCTGTTGGTGAATATATAAGAAAATAGTCTCGAGCGACATAATTAGGAGATAGAGCTTAAATAGAGAGAGGAGATAATATATATTGCATTGTGCTGACGCGTTCTATGAGACCTCTTCTTCTTTCTTTTTCTTTGTTATTTCAATATATTATTGTATTATATCTCCTTCAATTCAATTAATCACCTGTAGCGTAGGAGTATTTGTTTCCTTCCTTCCTGTACATAAATTTTTTTTAAATATACGCCTCACATTATAAATTTTCTTGAGTGTAAAAATATAAATAAACTTTCTTAAATAGAGTAAAACTACTACATTAATTAGTTAAATGAACCAAATTCATTTTAATTTTTTGGGTTGAAGGGCAAAAATACTCATAAATTTTTTAAAATAAAAAAACCCACTTCCGTTAATTAAACTTGGATAAACTTCCGTTAACTTTTGTTTTGTGGAGCCTACACTATTTTTTTATATGATTATATTTTAAAAAAACAGAGTCTTCGCTCTTCACCCCCCCTGTCTTCCTTCACCCTTACACGTCAGATCCTCTCTCCCCCTCCAAACCAGAGATCATTTTCCTCTGTCCCGACAACCCCACCGGCAAAGCCCTCTGCCCGCCAACCCCACAGGTGCACCGCATCAGAGATCAACCCACCTCCAGCAGGAAGAAGAAACTGCTAATGAGGAGGCCAGAAAAAACACACAGACAGCGAAGATGATGATGGGGGAAGATAGCTCATGATTGTGAATTAAATCTGGAATGAAAAGGGAATTCAATGAGTACTTCAGGTTTCAGCATTTCTACGGATCATTTACTGGTTTGATTGTACAGGGCGCCCCAGTGCATTCATATTCCAAAACAACAAAAAGCGTACATAGAGCCATTACATATAATTTTATTCTTTTTAACAGTATCTATAACCGTAAAAACACACAAAATTCAAAACTCAAAATGCCAACGCAAATTAGAACATAGATGGAAGTGATGAGAACAGAGCAAGTGTGAGCGACTGGATACGCATAAAGAAAGGGTGAGAAACAAGCAAACATTTTGAGCCATAATCTGATGATGTAGCTCAGAAAGTGTAATCGTTTGATTGAGTGTCTATGGTGTTTTAAAATTTCGAAATACGATTCCTAACCATAATCTTTTTCAACTCTCAGTTTCCCGTCAATAGAATTGTTCAACTACTTTTTGAAGTATGTAAATTTTGGTCCGACGCTTGTGAATTACCAGGCTGCAGCCTCGACCTAGGTTTTTTTTTTGGGCCAAAAACAGTCTTGCATGACCTTTTATATATTTGGAAATGTGATTTTTGCATATTTTCTTGCACTGTTTTTTATTCAAAAACCAAACGATAATCGGTTTTCACATGAGGTACAATAGAGTTTGCAACGGGTCTTTCCAAGGAAAAAACGTGACCGAGAGGGCGAAGGGAAGAAAGAGAGAAGAAAGAGGGGGGAAGTTGACTGGTGAGAATGTGAGATCCAAGCAGTTGCAGCAATAGTGGGACCTACAATAAGTAAAGTAACGTCCGTTTGATTGATTTAACGAATGTAGTATTTTTGGTTTATTTGAGAAAGTTCACAGGTGGTGTTATATCCATGAAAAGTTTAAGATGGCAAATGTACATTTTAAAAAAATTTATGGATATTTTATTCCTTAATCCTATATTATATTATAGGATCTCCGCCTTGCTTCTTCTTCTATATTTTTTAATTTTTTTAATTGAAATCAATAATTATTTTCTTCAAAAGGTTTTATGATATCTCCTACAAAAGATCTTATGATATCTTATGAAATCAATGATTTTTTTTTTTAGTTAACGACATGAATAATTCTGCGCCAGCTACTAGTGGATAGGCTGGAGTTTGATTTCGCCTTTGTATAAAAAAAAAATGTTATGAAGGCAAAAGAAAAAGTTATCGAAATTTTAAATAAATCCATTTAATTTTACTGATGACTCCAAAATATATATACTCTAAATATTTCTCAAATCTTATTTAAAATGGGAGTCATCATTTATTACATTAACTACGCTAACAAGCTATCCTGGAACCATGAAGTCCCTGCTAAAGCCGCACGATGGCTAGCCTAATTTTTGGGCTTAAATTCTTCAAACGATAAACACGAATTCTTGTCTAAACTAGAGTCAACCCAATTTTTTGGGCCTCAAACAATCATAAAGCTACAAGTTTCCAACATCACCATTTTCGAACAAGCTCCCTTAAAGAAGGGGAATAGCTTGAAATGGTATGTTAGACAAGGTCAAAAAAAGGGATATGAGCAATGGAAATTAAAGATGATCAAAGATAAGTAGAATATCACACAACATCTTAGCTCAAAATTGTAAATTTCGAATCCAAAAATTATTCCGTATATAGTAGTATTATTAAAACTAACTCTATACAATGTAAAACTTTTCACATCGGGTCATCAAGTCTACTTGTGAACATCCAAAGGAAGAAGTATAACCAAAGGGACAAAATTATTCATGGCCGTTATTTCTTAGATACAATTTGAACATCCAAAACAAACCTCAGATCGATAGATAGCTGCAAAAACTATATATACACAATAATATAAAGTTAAACATCTAGTCTTGCAGCTGGACCAAAGAACAAACATGTATATAGTGTTGAATTATTAGCAAACGTCCTTGTCCTCAGGCCAGTTAAAATAATGGTGCGATTGTACTATAGTGTTGCAATCTGACTCCTCCAGCTGCATTGCCCAATTGATTCTATTTTTCTTCACGTCAATTGCTATCTCCTCAACAAGCTGAGATTCCGTCCTATACAAACAACACCTAGCATATATTACTTTTCACAATCATGCATGAAATGATTTATTTATTCAAGGCCTCGATCTGTTCTTTCTGATCTGAAACCCTGATCAAACTGCACCTATATATATATATATATAATCTTGCTCTCCGATCTCTCTTTTATTGTTTGCTGATGACATTTTTTCTTTTTTGGTATTGCTTCAGCTGACCAAGCAGCAGAGTCAAAACCTAATTGTTCAAATATTTTTCTGAGATCCTCAGAAAGAAAGCGCCACTAATATTAAAGAAATATTTCTGTTTGTCTCTTATACGCATGAAATACCCGATGCATGGAAAGCGGAAGCTGTCTCTCACGCTACAGGAACAATAATAACATGGATCTTCAATCTTTTTTTTTCAAGAGTTTATAGCCAATATTATGAAATACTCTGGCCTCTCCTTAGTATAAGGTCTACATCAATAAAGAAATTGAATTATAAATTAGATCTTACATTCATTAAGTATGAGCAGCAAATTATATTCAGCGTTGCTAATGGGAGAAGGGCAAGCGAAGAATATGTGTGGTGATCATCTCAGCCGTTTCGATCTCAGTTGTGAATTGAGATCTTGGTTTGGTGATGTGCAAAATTCTAAAACACGCATGTTTAGTTATAGAAGCATGTTGCCTTGGTTAACTACAGAAAAATGTTGATCACTAGAATTTGTCAAATTGAAATATATTCATTCAGTCTTTAATATAAGAGTCAGTTGGTTTTTTTAAAAAGATTAAAAAAACTAAATAAGTTATTTAATCATAACATGTGCTGTGTATTATTATATTATATATCAATTTATAAGTTAGATAGATTAGATTAGAGAAAAACGATAAATATAAATACTTTAGAATAACTTGTTTTGCTTCCTTATTCTTTTATTATAAAAAAAATCAATTGTTTCTTCTATTAAGAATGAGGATGTAATATATACATTGGGGGGGGGGGATATGAATGATTGATGCATATGTATATAGCGATACCAGTAAGAGGAGATATCCCTGATTAAGGACTTTTTTTTTTTGCACATTAGCCTTGTGGTCCATAATTAAAAATTAATAAAGGATTGCGTATAGGCCAACTTAGGATCGTTCTCTCTTTTTGAGGAGCCTTTTATTGAATACTAAGTAATCTAAATGACATACTAATACAATAATTCAAGGGGAAATTGGTTTTTATTTTTCTAATTAATAGCTAAAAGAAAATGCAATTTAATTAAATGCATAACTATTGTTTTTTGGTATTTTATTAAATTAATGCAATTGTTTCCTCTAATATGAATGTACCAATGTGTCACTCAAATTAATTCAAATCATATGAATATATATATAAGTCTAACAAGCAACCAAAAA
The DNA here is from genome assembly GCA_037074505.1 of Albizia julibrissin. NCBI lineage: Eukaryota > Viridiplantae > Streptophyta > Magnoliopsida > Fabales > Fabaceae > Albizia > Albizia julibrissin. Next base: position 34,164,217 of record CM073488.1, on the reverse strand, counting down.
AATACCATACAATTACATAAATTCAATTCACAAATTATCCAAACAGTAATCAAGTCTCAATCAAAATATATAAATGAGAACAAAAATTAAATTAAATAACTCCCTTGTAATTAATTGAGCACAAGTATGCATCAGAATCTGGAAATTTTCGCTGGAAACTGGGAAACTTCGCTGGAAATTGGGTAACTTCGTCAGAAACTAGAAAGAAGGATGCTGGACTCTGCAACTGTTGTTGGAAGTTGTAAAACATGCCAGAAGAAGGTGAAAGCGATTCTGAGTTCTAATGTGACGTTGGTAAGGCTAACAGTGTGAAGATAGGGGCTGTGAAGTAGAGAGAGGATGAGGTTGACGATAAGAACTCACTGTGATCTCCGATGGTGAAGAATGGGGAATATTCTGATGACACTGGTGGTGGTTAAACCAAAGCCGATGATGGTGATGAAGTTCGACTCTGGCAATGGGAAAAACAAAGGAGAAATGGCAGTGTAGATGAACAGCGACAGTAGTGCTGTGCTGTGGTCTCGTCAGTTCTATATTAGGTACACATCGGCCTTAAAATTGCCATGTGCACATCTATACTGACATATTTTCCTCAATCAATCAGTCACATACCTCATGACATAGCTGGGTGGTATCCTTCTATTAATTCAATGGCATCGTATATGTGTCCTGTGCACATTTGCACCGACACTCTAATCCTACTGCCTACGTATACTGGGCCCTCTGCCCGGTAGAGCCTGATCACATAGTCCTTAAGAGTATTTCTATCTATCGATATTCTTGGGACTCTTCTAGAATTGGGTTTATTCGTCTTCTTGATACAGGCTTATCCTCAAGTCTCTAAGCCCAACATTCAAGATATTACATCACATACGCAAATATTTACACACAAACCCAAACACTTACTTATTGAAGATAATCTACATATTAGGACGGTTCTTTAGATAACCAGTTGGTAAAGGATCCAGATAGAAAACACGGGGACCTTCTGATGCCGTTGGATGGACAACGATTAATATCCAATATGCCCTAAAATATTTTAAAAATTTTACTTCGACAATCATTTTATGGTGAAAGTGAAAGAATAAAAAACATTCAAATATTGTCACAAATTACTTACCCTGGATTGTATGGCACAAGAAAGAGCTTATTAGGGGTTGCTCTACCCATAAAGCAATCTCTAAGAATGTTAGATCGTGCTTTCAAATCTCTCCCCCTATGCTAGTCAAGGAGGTGTGTGCTGATAAAGATGAATCTATGCATCCTATCCATGCCCACTATCGCATCGTGGCACAAGTGTCTTTATAAAAAACAAACAATGTTATTAAGACAAAAAAAAATTGAATGATGAATAATAATAACAGTGATAGATGATGATGATAACGTACCTAATCCATATGTTGATGACCGTCACACCAAGCCATCCACGAGTAAGCACTTTCTTCAGCACACTACTATCGACATCTCAGTTACGTTTGTTACGATGTGTAGATGGTCTATTAAAATGTGCAAGTATACACTTTCATAAACAAGTAATATAGAAGTGAGTAAAGTATCGTTCTCACGAGGATTGATCACTAAATACCAAAAATGGTAATTTTAATTCTATTTAGTCGATCGATTAGTTGGTGATTAAGATTACAAAATAAAAATGATTAAATATGAATGCAATTGATATGAAACAAATATGAGGAAAAGCCCTAGGGATTAGATTTCACTTAACAAATTTCAGATTGAATCATCTATCTATTCTAGTCCAATTTATTTCATATGATTGATAGTCAAGCTTCCCTAATTTAATTACAAGTCTCTTCCAAGGTCAAGCAATTCTATAATTAATTGCTAATCCAATATATCCCTATATGAATTAAAAAAATTAATCATGTATTAAGATCTATGGAACTCATTAAGACTACATAACCCATATGAATATATTCTTATTTCATATGTAAGTTATGGTTTTAATTATAGGATCTACACACGTGCATCTCCTTCCGGTCTCAACATGCATATTGAAATCATTCATAAGATGGCCAATTAATTGAAAGCATTAAGAACAATAATTAAAACTCATTCATGAAGAAAAAATTAGAACTAGATTTAATAAGTTAAGATTCAATTCGTCATTACTAAACTACGTTATCACCCTAGAAAATGAAAATGTAGCTCATGATGAAATTAAAAAAAAAACCAAAATAAATTGAAAAATTCATAAATATTGCAGAAAACTTGATTATTAAATTCTAAAACATAAATATACAGCTACAATATGTATGAAAATGGAAAAATCTAGCCTTCCATATAGGAGGTAAAACCTTCTATGTAGGTGGCAACTTATACCATCCATAAAGGGGGATTACCTAAGCCTTCCATGAATGAGGCATGCAAGAATAATAAAATGCATGAAATCAACTCTAAGATGGTGTGTCTTCTTGTGTCTTCCACTCCTCTATTTATAAATGAATGGGGTGTAAAAATTTTCACTTGTTAGGTAAGAATTTTGACTATAAGCCATCAATGTTGACATTGTGACAACCTTGCTCTATGATTGCAGCCAACTTTTGACAATTAAAATGATCGAATCTCATATTTTTGTCTTCATATAAGTTGTAGATCTGGATCTTAGCTTGAAAAAATATGTAATAGATCCTTATTTCAACATTTATAGCTCCAGTTATAGCCAAATTAGTAGACAAAGTTCAGACTTAGACAAATTCATGTGCTCAACTTCTAAGCAAAATTTGAAACTTTTGAGGGTAGAACTTGGTTTTAGCCTTAACATGAAAGTTGTAGGAATTTTTCTTAGCTTTCTATCCATATAAAGAACGTCCTAATCCGACATCTAAAACTTCAGATATTTCTTGAAAACTGGAACAAAGTCAAAATTTAGTATTTTCAATGAATTCTATTTTATGTCAAAATCATTATTTATTTATCAATTGTACCCAAATTCATTACACTAAGCTCAAATTTCATCCAAAAAATCTTCTCATAAGGGAAATAAATATGCAAATATTTTACTTATCAAATTCCCCACACTTAGCTTTTAGACGTCCTCGGAAAATAAGGAGTGACTAATAAGTTCTTACTACACTTTCAACAAAATCAGAAGTTAAAACCATAAGCAAAAACACAATTGATCCATGCTTATAACTTATGTACTTCTTAAAATAATTAAAAAGCACCTAGACATTATTTTTTTAGGTCAGACCATTTTTAATTTTTTTTGTTTTTTTTAAAGATGAAACAAAAACATGCAACTAATGAGATGCGTCTCAAGAGTTAAATAACTCTTTACTTTGCTATCTTTACACATCCCATGAATCTAATGGCTTTACTAACTAACTATTTAATGAAGAAATTATATATTTTTTCTTACTACTCCTCCCCCAACCTAAATTAGACATTGTCCCCAATGTCTTCTAGAGTTTAGAGAATGTTTTTATTTAAAAACATAAGCACACAATAGAGTAAACCAAAATGCTAAGAGTAAAACCATAAGATTAAGGAAAGTTATAATCGGAGAGTGGTATCTGGATTTTGCTTCTGACTGCTGTATGAAGATTGCCTATCTATTTGCTTGACTAATAGATTTGTTCTAGGTTATTAGGTTTGCAGTTGATCAGCAGTTGGTGCAAAAATTATGGAATGGTGAGTCGCTTGGGGTATGAATCCTGTTTCCACATCATGATAACGAAAAGACAATAGATTATCATAAAAACCATTAACATTTAACAATCCTAATGATTTTTTTGTGAAAGTTCAGTTTAGCCCACTATGCAACGCTAGAGATCTCATCCAACATTTCCAAACCATCGGGTAGAGCCATAAAAGCTTCAGCATTGCAGAATATATGTCCCATTTGTTCAGCTAAGCTTGAAAACTGTAACTCTTGTCCTAAGCAAAAGATGTGATCTTCTAACTTCTTCACCCTTATATTCAAACTCTTGATACCGTTAATGGTTGTAGAAATAGCCACACTTCCCTTTAGGCGTTGGATACCTCCCTCGTAAACAAAGTTGATCTTTCTAGCAGCTAATGCACTTCCAAGTTCTTTTGCTGCAGGTATAGACTCTTCATCCTTTCCCAAGTCAGTTTCACCTTAAAATGTAGATTTGATAGATGTAAATCTAAATTTTAAGGTGATACACTTTCTCTTTTTATTTTCTTGAAACATTTTGTGTTTATAAGTAGAAGAGTGCATATTTATAATACTAAAATAGTGACAACAAGATCATGCAAATCATGCATTTTTCAAAGAAGTTTGAAAAAATTTTGACACGAATGACCGATAGGTTATTACGTGAAGAAATTAAACAAAATAAGTAAATAAAGTCAAAAGTTACTGAAAAGATAAGACAAATTACACAAAGCATGATTATATACAGTAGTTGTGATTATAGCTCATATCTTCCTCTAGTTTTATGTCCAGTAACGGCTTAAACGCTTTCTATGAATAGAGGATTTGCTTCCCATCCGATTTTCTTATAAACTGGAAAATAGGGTCTTTTAACGTCAGATTCCTAAGACGACAGCGCTCTTTTCCTTTATTGAATATGTCCAATAAATCGAGAAGAATACGATGAACATCACTACTCGGATGTGTTTCAAGAGTTTGAATAATATCATCCAGTAACTCCTTACTCAATCCATCCTTTATGAATTGATTTTATCTTCTCGATTTAAAAAAACCATACATTTGCTCCGATAGCGCTTATCACAATTCCAACTTACACATTTAGGACAGACCTGCATTCTTTTAGCTCTTCTCTTTTTAGAGTAAGAACTTCTTCCTATTCCTGGCATAGGTTTAATAAATGACTTATGAATCTCACCTGCTAAACGTACCTTAGCTTCAATTATCTATCGTACATCCTCAGGAAGGCTTAAATACTTGAATGTCTTCATTCTTTTAAGTCGACAGCTATAGATCTTTCTGAGCACATCTTTGGGAAAAGTTGAAACCTGTTTTTAAGCTGTGCAAGAAATTCCTCCATAAAGATGATGAGAACTAAAATTTTTAACGCAGTGTAGTGTTCTTTAGTAAGTAGGAAAGAAAGAGTAATAAGTAAGGAAAATAAATTTTGGATTGCCTCCCAAATATCCGTCATTCTTTAACATCTTTAACTAGACAAAAAAAATTTCTTTTCATTTTTTGTTTCTTTTTTTTTAAGGTTTAGAACTTACCTGTTGGTTCTTCACACGTGATGACAGTTTTTAAAGTGTTAAGTGTACCAACATTATACTCTTTTAGCCTTTGCTCATTCACTTTAAATTTTCATTCACTATCTTGAATTTCCATGGTTCCATAAGGCCATACTTGAACCACAGTAAAAGGTCCTGACCACCTTGATCTCAGCTTTCCTGGAAAGAGCTTTAACCTTGAGTTATACAACATCACTTTTTTGTCCTAGTGTGAACTCTTTCCTCAAAATTCTTTTGCCATGCCACATTTTTGTCTTCTCCTTGTATAACTTGGCATTCTCATAAGCTTATTGTATGAATTCTTCAAGCTCATTGAGTTGAAGAAGTCTCTTCTCACCAACTGCCTTTAAGTCAAAATTTGATGCTTTTATGGCCTAATATGCTCTGTGCTCTATTTATACTAGAAGATGACATGCTTTTCCATAAACCAATTGATATGGAGATGTACCAATTGGTGTCTTAAAGGCAGTTCTATAAGCCCAAAGTGCATCATCCAATTTCCTTGCCTAGTCCTTCCAATTGGAATTCACCGTCTTCTTTAAGATCCATTTCAGTTCTCTGTTTAAGATTTTCACTTGCCTGCTAGTTTGTGGATGATATGGAGTTGCAACCTTATGAGTTACTCTATATTTAGCTAATACTGATTAAAGCTGTTGATTGCAAAAATGCCTTCCTCCATCACTGATAATAGCCCTGGGCACTCCAAATCTTGTAAAAATATTTTTCCTCAAAAAATTCACAACCACTCGAGAATCATTTGTAGGAAAAGCAGTTGCTTCAACCTACTTGGAGACATAATCAACAGCTACTAAAATAAGCTGATTGTTGAATGAGGATAGAAAGAGCCCCATAAAATTGATCCCCCATACATTAAAGAGCTCAACTTCTAAGATATTCGTTAAAGGGGCTTTATGTCTCCTGAAGATATTTCCCATTCTTTGACATCTGTCATAAGTTGCCATAATTCTGTGGGCGTCCTTGAAGAGTGTAGGCCAGTAAAACACATATTAAAGGACTTTAGTAGCTGTTCTATTTGCTCCAAAATGACCACCATATAGGGATGAATGACAGTTATTAAGATGTTGGCCATTTCTTCCTCAGGAACACATCGCCTGATAATTCGATCTAAGTATTGCTTATATAAGAAAGGATCCTCCTAAAGGTAATACCTTACATCAGCTAGAAACTTCTTCTTTTGCACTTTAGAAAGTTCATAAGGCATTACTCTGCTTGCCAAATAATTTATGAAATCAGCATACCAAGGGGTAGGTTGTAATTGCACGTCAAAGAGTTGCTTATCCGGGAAATTCTCTTGGATTGGTGATTCTTTCTTTTTTTCAAATGACTCTAACTAAGAAAGATGATCTACAATGAGATTCTCAATCCCTTTTTTGTCTTTGATTTCTAAGTCAAATTCTTGTAACAGAAGCACCCATCTGATCAATCTAGGCTTAGCATCTTTCTTCTCAATCAAGTATTTGATTGTTGAGTAGTCTGTCCAGATAATGACTTTTGACCCAATTAAGTATACTCTGAATTTGTCAAATGCAAACACTATTTCTAAAAGCTCCTTTTCTGTTGTTGTATAATTCAGCTATGTATTTAAGAGTATACTGATAGCATAATAGATAGCATAAAAAATCTTGCCTCTTCTTTGGCCTAAAACAGCTCCGACTGCATAATCACTTGCATCACATATCATTTCAAATGGAAAGTTTCAATTTAGAGCTATGATAACTGGTGCAGACGTCAAGGCTCTTTTTAGAGTTTGGAAAGATGATAAACATTCCTCATTAAACATAAAGGGAGTATTTTTCTCCAACAACATGCAAAGTGGCTTTGTGATTTTTGAGAAGTCATTGATGAATCTTCTATAGAAGCTCGTATGTCCTAAGAAACTCCGAATACCCTTGATTGAGGAGGGATGTGGTAGCTTTTCAATTATTTCAAGCTTAGCTCGATCCACTTCAATGCCTCGATCAGATACCTTGTGACCCAGCATGATTCCTTCCTTCACCATGAAATGACATTTCTCTCAATTTAGAACTACATTTGTCTCCATGCAGTGTTGTAAGACTTTTGCCATATTTGCAAGACAGTGATCATATTATTCTCCAAAAATTGAGAAATCATTCATGGACACCTCAATGAATTTCTCCAGTATATCTGGAAAGATCACCATCATACTCCTTTGAAATGTTACTGGTGCATTACATAGACCAAATGACATCTTTCTGAAAGCAAATATGCCGTATGAACATGTAAAATTTATTTTCTCTTGATCCTACGGTGCAATTATAATTTGATTATATCCAGTGTACCCATCCAGAAAAACAATAATAGGCTTTCCTAGCTAGTCTGTCTAGCATATGGTCTATAAACGGCAGAGGGAAGTGATCTTTTCTAGTTGCTTTGTTGAGCTTTCTGTAGTCAATGCATACTCTCCAGCTTGTCACCGTTCGTTATTGAATTAGTTCATTTTTCTCATTAGGCACAACTGTCATTCCACCCTTCTTTGGCACAACTTGAACTGGACTTACCCATTGACTATCAGAGATTGGGTAGATTATACCAACATTCAGCCACTTTATTACCTCCTTTCTTACAACCTCCTTCATATTCGGATTGAGTCTTCTCCAGTGCTCGACTGATGGCTTATAGTTATCTTCCATTAGGATCTTATGCATACAAATGAAAGGATTGATTCCTCTTATATTAGCTATCGACCATCTAAATGTTGTTTTATACTCCCTTATAACTCTTAATAACTTTTCTTATTTTTCGGGAGTAAGAGCTGCATAGACGATCACTGGTAATGTTTAATTTTCTTCCACATAAGCATACTTTAAGTGAGATGGTAGTGTTTTCAACTCTAGTTTTGGTGGTTTTTCTACTGATGGTACCGACTTACTCGGCCTTTCTCCCAAATCTTCAGATGGTTTCTTGATAAAAATTGGGGAATTTGCATCAAGGTGCCTAATCTTCTCCAAGATTTCAGGATTAGTAGATTTTGATACATTTACCATTCCCATTACTAATGGTTGATCCATGCAGATTTTGTTCACCACGTCTTTTGTGCAACTGGTCAATGTATCTACTCTGTAATAGGTGTCACCTTCATTTTGGAAGGACAAAGCCTTAAAAATGTTGAAAGATACTTAATAATCTTGAACTTGCAATGTTAGCTTTCCCTGTGTACATTTATTAGAGTTCTCTCAGTTGCTAGGAATGTCCTCCCAAGAATGATAGGAATTTCTTGGTCTTCTTCCATGTCGAGTATGATGAAATTAGTTGGAAATATGAATTTGTTCACCTTCACCAAAACATCTTCTAAGACACCCCTCAGATGTTTTATTGATCGATAAGCTAGAAGTAATGAAACTATGGTAGGCTTCACCTCTCCAAGACTGAGTTTTCTGTAGACAGATAGAGGCGTGAGATTTAAACTTGCTCCTAGGTCATAAAGTGCTCTTTCAAAGTTACATTGACCTATGGTGCAAGGTATGCAAAAGCTTCTTGGATCTTTCAGCTTTAGTGGTAATTTCTTTTGTAGAATAGCACTGCACTCTTCAGTAAGTGCAACTGTCTCAAATTCCTCTAATTTACTCTTATTTGAGAGAATATCCTTCATAAATTTTGCATAATTGGGCATTTGGGCAAGAGCGTCTTCAAAAGGGATGTTGATATGTAGCTTTTTGAAAACCTCCAGAAACTTTTCAAACTACTTGTCTAATTTTGCCTTCACAAGTTTTTAAGGGTATGGAATTGGTAGTACATATAGAGGAGGGTTATCTGGAAAGATGATTCTTCCTGGTACCACATCATCCTCTTGAGGTTTCTGTACTACCTCCTTTTATTTTTCTCCACTTTCTTTTTCTCCGTCATTCTTCTTTTTCATTACGGGATCTTTCAATTCTTTCCTACTCTTTAATGCAACAACCTTCACATGCTCTCTTGGGTTTCTTTCAGTGTCACTTGGAAAAGTACTCAGTTATCTGGAATTCAGTATATTTGCAACTTGACCCATTTGGATCTCCCAAGTTCTTTATTAAGGCTTCTTGGCTTTTGAGTGTTGTGTCAGTTCTAGCTATGAATTGAGATGTATTCATGGTTAGTTGAGTCAGTGCATCTTCCACATTCACTTTCTGCTGTAGTGAATTTGGTGGTTGAAAAGCTTGTTACTGGTAGTTCCCTTGTGGCTTGAACACATTTTGATTATTCCTCCAACCAAAGTTTGGATGATTCCACCAACCTGGATTGTAAGTATTTGAGAATGGATGATTTCTTTGATTTCTGATGTAATGAGCTTGCTCCAACTGAGAAGACATGGATGGGTGTTCTTCTTGGCTTCGCGTGCTCACATGAGGTCCTCCACATCAATCACATGTTTCATAAGGAGTGATGATTACATTTGCTTGGTTTGTCAATGAGCTCACTTGCTTGGATATAAATGCAACTTGAGAATACAAAGTTGTAAGGATATCCAGCTTATGCACTCCAAGCACTTTCTTTAAAATGTTACGTTCAGAAGGCCTTTGGTATGCATTAGCTGCCATCTCCTTAAGTAGATCGTAGGCATCATCTAGAATTTTTCTCATTAAGGATCCTCCAGCTGCAGCATCTACAAGAATTCTGGTGGTATGCATCATCTCATTATAGAATGTTTGCAGTTGCTAACAATCTAGTAATCCATAATAAAGACATCTCTTTAGCAACTCCTTGTATCTTTTCCATGCTTCATAGATGTTTTCTAGTTCATGCTATGTAAATAAGGTAATTTCATTCCTCAATTTAGCAGTTTTTCCTGAAGGAAAGTATTTTGCCAAAAAAGTTTACGCCAAGGCATCCCATGTAGTTATACTTCCCACTGGAAGACAGTGTAACCAGCTCTTAACCTTATCCTAAGTAAAAAAGGGAAAAGTCTAAGCGTAATGGCATCATCAGTAACACTATTATGCTTGAATGTGTCACAGATTTCTAGGAAGCTGGCTATATGTGTGTTAGGATCTTCTGTTGGTAAATCACCAAACTGATTTGCTTGCACCATCTGGATAATTACAGGCTTGATTTAAAAGTTATTGGCTGCTGCTGGTAATTTTCTGATTCCAGAAGTTGTCTCCATAACTGTTGGTGTTGCATAGTTACGGAAGGTTTTGGTATCTATTGCTCATTCTCCTGTATTTGCCATTGGATTACTTAGGATTGAAGTATACTGCTTTTGAACTCTCTGATTTCTTCGACAAGTTCTCTCGATCTCATAATCAAAATGTTGTAATTCAGTCTCCTTTGATCTGGTCATGCACTAAGCAAAAGCCTGAAAAGAAACACAAGACACCAAAGAGAAAAAAATGTAATATGACCAAATTAGCATTAAAATTACTTTGTATTGATATTAATAACAACAATCTCTGGCAACGACGCCAAAAGTTTGTTACAATGTATAGATGGTCTATTAAAAAGTGCAAGTATACACTGTTGTAAATAAGTAATATAAAAGTGAGTAAAATATCGTTCCCCAAGGACTGATCACTAAGTATCAAAATTGGTAATATTAATTTTATTTAGTCAATCGATTAGTTGGTGATTGAGATTACAAAATAAAAATGATTAAATATGAATGCAATTGATATGAAACAAATATGAAGAAAAGCCCTATGAATTAGATTTCACTTAGCAAATTTTGAATTGAATCACTTATTTATTCTAGTCCAATTTATTTCACATGATTGATAGTCAAGCTTCCCTAATTTAATTACAAGTCTCTTCTAAGGTCAAGGAATTCGATAATTAATTGCTAATCCAATATATCCCTATATGAATTAAAATAATTAATCATGCAAGTTATGGTTTTAATTATAGGATCTACACATATGCATCTCCTTCCAATCTCAACATGCATATTGAAATCATTCATAAGATGACCAATCAATTGAAAGTATAAGAACAATAATTAAAACTCATTCATGAAGAAAAAAAATTAGAACTAGATTTAATAAGTTAAGATTCAATCCGTCATTACTAAGCTACGTTATCACCCTAGGAAAATGAAAATGTAGCTCATGATGAAATTAAAAAAAAACCAAAATAAATTGAAATTTTAATAAATATTGAAGAAAAATTGATTATTAAATTCTAAAACATAAATATATAACTATAAGATGCATGAAAATGAAAAAATCTAGCCTTTCATATAGGAGGTAAAACCTTCTATGTAGGTGACAACCTATATTATCCATAAAGGATGACTACCTAAGCCTTCAATGAAGGAAGCATGCAAGAATAATAAAATGTATGAAATTAACTCTAAGATGGTGTGTTTCCTTGTGTCTTCCACTCCTCTATTTATAGATGAATGGGGTGCAAAAATTTCCACTTGTTAGGTAAGAATTTTGACTATAAACCACTAATGTTGACCTTGTGGCCACCTTACTCCTTGATTGCAGCTAACTTTGGACAATTAAAACGGTAGAATCTCATATTTTTGTCTTCATGAAAATTGTATATTTGGATCTTATCTTGAAAAAAAATGTTAGATCTCCTTATTTCAACATTTATAGCTCCAGTTATGGCCAAATTAGTGGACAATGATCAGACTTAGACAAATTCACGTGGTTAACTTCTAAGCAAAATTTGAAACTCTTAAGGGCATAACTGAGTTTTAGCTTCAACATAAAAGTTGTAGAAATTTTTCTTAGATTTCTATCCATATAAAGAACATCCCAATTCGATATCTATAACTCTATATATTGCCTGAAAATTGGAACAGGGTCAAAATGTAGTATTTTTAATGAATTTTATTTTATGTCAAAATCATTATTTATTTATCAATTACACCCAAATTCATTATACTAAGCTCAAATATCATCCAAAAAATCTTCTCATAATGGAAAATAAATATGCTAATATTTTTACTTATCAACATCTATATTATAGATGTCGATATCAACAGGTACTTCCTGACCTCCTTGGCGGATCAAATATAGTGCCATTGATTACAATTGTTGATGGTATGAGCCCTTTTGTTTGTTGCTTCGGTTGCTAGTTAAGGGTTAGGACTTCGATTGGGTTGTTGAACACTTTGAGTTCTTCCCATGCCTTTCAATTCGTTTTCCTTTAAGATGAGCAATAACAACCTACAAAAATGATGAAATTAAATCATGCAGCTTAAGATGGAAGTGCATAGAAAAAGTGGAAGGAATTGTAAATTAACTACCTTTTGAAATGGCTCAATCAAACTTACTAGTCATTCAACAAAACCACCGACAACATCTTTCACCATTATTTCTTCATCCCAAGAAGGGATTGGTAAGAGGGTATCTTCATTTGTGCATACATCAACCTTTACTTGGAGTGTGTTTGCGAGCAATGGTGAATTATGTAGTGCATCCTTATTGGTGTTGTAGGCCACGCCCATAGCAACTGTGTGCTTGAAAGATTCATCGACGTGCAACTTGCACGTCGATTCACCCTATAAAAAATAGAGTTAATATATCAAGGTATACTAATTTATAACGTAATAAAAAAGTTAACTAGAGAATAAATTAATTACTAAAGGAATGTAGAATTTAGGCGTGGAGGGGCAACTATCCCTCACACTTGTGCTATCACACATTAGACTTGATGCTGGCCGAGACAGCAGTAAGGCGTCAATTTAAGCCTTTAATAACGCATTTTGCTCTTGCATCAAGCATATATGATTATTAAATTCTTCTACTTGATGCTTGTAGCCATTAATCTCTTGTTTTACTTGATGCTTGTAGCCACAAATTTCCTCCTTTAGTTGCAGAAAATCATTGTTGGGTCGCTTTTGCGGTTCGATGTACGATGTTTGGGTGATTGCAAAACCAAAACCCTGAAAATGACTATCATACTCAAGAGCTTCAAAAGCTCTGCTGAGCAAATCGTTTTAACCAACATAATTCACCAACTCTGGCTGCTCTTGCATTATTTTGCACTATCACAAAAAGAATTACAATAACATTAGTTAATATCAAATAGAATCATTTAAGTAAAGCTAAATATTTATTTATGCATAATCCACTACTTACACAATATTCCGTAACTTTTTTGGCTTATTTTCTAGGAATTTCTCTGTTTTTATTCGTGCAACCGGCTAGCCTTAAATCATGCCGTGGTATGTGTGACATCAAAATGTGATTCTTGGATTTGCATATCAAAGTTAGTTGTAGTTAAAAATTAGTCAAATAAAATATATTTATATGAAATAATGATTAATTCTTACCAATTGTTACTCTAACGTTGCATACAATACCGGTCTTTTTATGTACCGATATGGCATGTTGCTTGCTTTTCGCGATTTTGCTAACTTCGTTCCTGTTTAAATTCAAATGATTCATATCAGAAAATATTAATTACAAATACATTACAAGTAATTTGTAAATGCTAATATTATATTACCACAAATTCCGCAGTAGTATGTGAGCTCACAAACTCATCCTATTATTCTTGAGTTATTATTCCTTCATACAACTATGGCGGTTCAGGAATGATATTGTCATTATTCTCTTGCAAGTAGAATTTGACAAGATTGTAACGAAAATATCTCAAAAGTTTGCTGCATTTTTTCAGCACGAATTTCTCTTTATCTTCGTCGATAATGAAACAAGACTGTAAGAAAAAAGCGTACATAATTTGTTAGATTGTAATTCATGAAACAAAACAACTAAAATAATAAAGTAAATAATATTTACCTTAACTGAACCCAATATGATATCAGCATAATCTTTCTTCGCCCGTCTCCAATTTGAAACTATCATGGGGACTCTTTCTTTGACAATAGTCCCAATGTAATTATTAAAGGAGCTAGCATTCGATCCAACTGGATTTCCCTTTTCATTCCATTGAAGCTCTAACATAATGCTTTTAGTCCTTAGTTTGATCAATTTTGGCATTACGGTCCTGCGCCGGGCTATGTCGACCTTAAATGCTGCTTGACCATTATTTTCAACAGGAACAACTTCATCTCCATTGTAGGGATCCATTTTCCTACAAGTTAAATAAACCAAACAAAACATCAGCGTACAATAACAATCATGTGAATGAAAGTAGATTAAGTTCAAATATATGAATACATGTAATAAAACATACAGGGCAAAAAATCAAGGCACTTATTATCATCTTTTCCTCTTTCTTGTTTGATTTAAAAACTAAGTTCCCTTTTTATGATCATGTCTCATGCATAAGGGTTCATCTTCATCTTCATATATATCAATAACTTTTGACCACAATATCTAAGGAAAGATCATCTTCAGAAATATTCAAATATTCATTATTTTCAGTATCAACTTATTCTTAATGATTTTTATTAGAAAATGGGAGCCAATTAGGCAAATGTATATAATTAAAACACGTTAAAGTTACAACGATAATTTCTAATACTTTTGTCTGAAATAAAATATAAAAGATAATAACAATAACAACAATAATAATAATTTAAAATATTTTCGTTTTCTTTTAGTTTCATAAGATTTTAAATTATTATTCATATTTATTTTTATCCTAAACTAAACTATTCATAGTTTTATTTAAAAATTAAGATATTTATACTATAATATCCTAAATAATACACCAGATTGATATATTATCAAAATTTTAAATAAATTCCTTTTAATTGTACTTTGGTAACTCCCCAAATATATATACTCTAGATAGTTTCCAAGATTGGGAGTGATCAATTATTATGTTGACAACACAAACAAGCTAAATCCTACAAAACATGAAGTCCCTGCTAAAGCGGAACTAGGGCCAACCAAATTTTTGGGTTCAAACGACATGGTACCATGAATTCTTGTCTAAACTAGATAGAGTTGGGAATCAGGGCCGGCCCTTGACGGTACAGGGTTTAAAAGGGCCGGTCTTGCTGGGCCTGAGGTAAGAAAAATTACTATTTTTCAAAGCCCGACCCGAGAGCATGAGGGTCAAGGCCGTCCTGCAGGGCCGAAAGCCATTTTCACAAAATTTAACTACACGTCTACACACCTCATACAATAAAACAAATACAGTTACTAATTCATAATCAAAAGTAAAAAAAAATAGTGTCTACAAATAACTCACAGTCTCACATAAAGTATAAGAAGACAAGAAGCTAAACACTTTAAGTAACATGAGTATGACGATTATTATTTTCATCTTCTTTGCCACTATCATCAATTTCGAGAAAATTTAATTGTGCTTCACTTTGAGTAGTAAACTCTGCTTGAGGGGTAAAAATATAAAGAATTTCTACTCCCGTATCATGAATACATCCATAATCTTTATTTGCAATAAATAATAAATCAAAATGATAAATAACTCTATAACAAATACAAAATACAAATAAATTAGTAAATTACCATCATATGTGAAACTTTGGAGTAAATAAGAAATATCTAACGTATTTTTCTTATAAAATAAGAAATATTTTTTATAAATTCTTAATTCTGAGGATTATTAATACAAGATATTCTTATGAAACTTAATTCTAAAAAAGATAATAACAACTAAATATTTGTAACATCATTAACAAAATATAAAAAATCAATAATATTATTATCATATAAATAATTTTTAAAAATAAAAAATATATACGTGCCTAAAAGGGCAAGCCAATAGCTCTACATGGTCGGCCCTTTTAGGCCCTCGGCCCTACAACACTGACCCTTTTAGGCCCGCTTTCACTTTTAAGGTAAAAATCTTAAACCCAGCCTGTATAAATTCAGGGCCTAAAAAGGCCGGCCCGACAGACTCAGCCCGTTTTCCTGACCTAAAATTAGGGCCAACCAAATTTTTGGGTTCAAACGACATGGTACCACGAATTCTTGTCTAAACTAGGGCCAGCCCAATTTCTTGGGCTTCAAACAATATACGGCTACAAGTTTCCAACATCATCATTTTCACACAAATGAAGGCTTCGACTTGCAAATCTTTGGACCAGAATCGCTGATGGGATTTTTAATTGTTGTTGCTCCTTAGTTTCTTGTTTTGTATTGATTTTCATTTCTGTTATATATAAAAAATATATCATGACCACCTAGTTCATTCATTATTATCTTAAAAAAATATTTCTTATTTGAACAACGGTTTTTTCTTTTGAGATTTATAATGCAAAAGATTTTTGCCTCTCCCATCAAAGAGCGCTTTTCAAGATTTGAACTTATATTTTTTTTTTTACAGGAATGAAGCTATTTACCAGCTCAACCAATTTATGTTTAGATGCCCATGTACATACAAAATCAATTGTAAACTCAAAAATCAAAATTAATGAGAGAAAAAGATGAAAAAATATCTTGGAAATACCAAAAAGACAAATAAGGAGGGTTAAATTTCAATAATCCCAAATTAGTTCCAATGAATTGAATTGGAATTTTGAAATGTTAGGAAATTACATTATTGCCCTCACAATTTTTTAATAAAAAAACTTAAAAATCCCTTGCCAACTACTAGTCACCAAAATTTTGGTGACAACTTTTCTCTTGAGAGAAAAACCAATCCACCCATTGAGTTTGCAGGCTTATATATTCCCAAATGGGAAGTGAACCTTGAGCTTCTCAATCTTCTGAACTTCTGTGACACAGTTCAAGTAGTAACACACACGACGTTCATGAACTCCACGGTTCTTTTCATCTTCACAATGCTCCTTTCCAAGCAATGCATCTGGGAAGACATTCATATCAGTATAGATGTCAGTGTCAAGCATGTCGTGTGCATCAAGTACGAGACTAGGGGGGGATTTGAACAAGTTTCTCCATCTCGCTGAGACCACACTGGTTCTCACGGCTTCTCTGGGTGTCAGAGATGACAGAATGATGAGAGCCACATCTGGCTGATGCGGTCTTCTTCGTTTATACTTTCTCTGTCCTTAAATATAAATTTTAAATTTAAAAATAAATTCATCCTAAAATATAAACTTCATTTTAGGTTTATCAAAAAAATTTCAATTTAAACCTTAATTATATTTATTGCATTTATTGTCTATATCTTTATCATCTTTACAAATAAAAGCATAGTTGAAAAAAATATATATTTAATACTATTAATTAATTTTAATTATTTTCTTGATAACCCCAAATCGATTATTTGAAACTTTATATCTAGGGACGGATGAAGTATCATCATCTATTTCCACAAGAGTATTCACCATCTCTTCTTGGGGATCAATGTCCATGATGACTTGGACCACATTGACTTCGTAAACTATATTGTTTGTACTTGTTTTTTATATCGTCATCACTATAATGGATTAAAATTTTAAGGCGATTCATTTTTTTAACTCTTGATAGAGCAATGTATAGTTGTCCATTCTTTTTTGATATAACTTAATTAACAGATGAGAATATATGGGAGGCGATCATGCAAATATATAGATTAGTCTAGATTCATTCGTAGACTTGGTGACGTTGTAACTCAACTTTTAATGTAATCAAAGAAACAGAGGGCATGCAGGTTTTGGAAGGTGATTCATTTAGAAATATTTGCATTTTTATGAGAATATATTATATTATATTATATTATATTATATTATATTATATTATATAATGACGATAATTAATACAAGTGCTCATGTGTGCCGTTGGTATTGTACGAATGACCTGGCATGAATACAAATAAAAGCAAATAAGGATACGTAAACCAATGATGAAATCAAATTAAACACAACTTAGCTCTGGCCCATTATAAATTGTAACATGCATGTTGCAAAAGATAATAAGCGCTTTGTTCTTGTTTCTGAATATTCTCAAATCACCAATCTTTTTGTAATTATTATGCAGAATATGCTCACTCATAACTTCTATTCTCTAATCGGAAATAACAGTTGCATACCCCAACAGATCTCTCCGAAGTGTTTTTGTTCATGTCAAAATGCACTCAAGATTTTATAAAGTACAAAAGTTTTGTTGATTGTTTACAAATTACTTAAGATCAAATTCTGTATAATGTGTGTATATAAACATATTTCTACCAATGAAGGAGTTAGTCTTATTGGAAGGGATAATTGTTGTTTAATTGTGAAGTATGACGGCCGAGTCATTGTAAGTGCAATATATATATATATATATATATATATATATTTGGAAGAGCCATTTTTTTAAGGCTTAACAATTCTAGAACATAATTTAATTTAGTAGTATCTCCACCATACCATGGTACAAGATGGTTGATCCCACTCTCTTGCTCTCAAAACGTATTCATTGGGTTTGAAAACTCGGAAGGTGAAGCCTATAAAGTAGTCGAAAGCCAACGGAGAAAAGGAATATACTTTCTTGTTTTGTCGTCAATATATGATGGTGATGAAGATGATGAACTATATATGGACGTTGGTATAAGACCGCCGGAATCGGAGAAGATGGTGAAAAATTAAAGGGGAAATTAGTCTTTTGTCCTTATAACTTTAACTAAGTTCTAACTCAGTCCCCTTATTTTAACTCAGTGCATCTTAATCTCTATAGTTTTAACTCGGTTATATTTCAGTACTTCAATTTTGACTCACTGCAACTCAGTCTATATACTTTTAACATTTTATAATTCAGTCTCGGACCTTTATTCTAAAACACAAGGACTAAATTATAAAATGGTTAAAATTATAGAGATTGAGTTGTAAGTGAGTCAAAGTTGAGAGATTAAGTTACAACCGAGTCAAAATTATAGGGACTAAGTTGCATTGAGTCAAAGTGTGGGGACTGAATTATAATTGAATCAAAATTATAAAGACTAAAAAAAAAATTATCAAATTTATACTTATCCTCTCTCGTGATTTTTCTTTTCTAGTTACTCCCTTCCATGCTAAATGTGAAAGTTAATAGAAAATTTTACTTTAATTTGGTTTTGATTATAAGATGTAAATTCAATTTGTCTCTTAAATATATAATATTTTTTTTATCTAAAATCTTCCTATTCATTATATATATTAAGAGGGTTTTTCATTAAGAGAGTGGTTTTCTACGCAAATAATTAAAAAATGTGCTTAGAGAATCAAACACACATTTTTATAAATAACTAACTTAACTAATTATTTAGCTCTTATATTAAACACTAAAAGAAACAATATATGATATTGTGTGTACACTATTATAAAATTCGTGATATATGATGATTATTATTGATCATAAATTACGGTTCTGAACTGTCATATATGCGGGCATTATAAATGCTCAGCGCAGATACATAACGGTTATCAACTACCAAACTTATTATGACAGTTCTAATATAATATCATTATAGTTTGAGGCTTAGTGAAGCCATGATATACGCATTGATATGATACTGATTAACGGCCACACGTAAACAACCGTCATAATATATATTAATATTTGCATGATACATAACGGTCTCATTTTGATAGTCGTTATTTATTTAGCAACATACATAACATTTTTTATGTAAGAACCATGATTTTTAATAAAAAGTAAATAAATAATAGTCTTACATAGACAATCGTTATATATTTAGTATATAAATAATGATTTATAAATAAAAACCGTGAACTTTTATAATATATGAAGGTTTTTATATAATAACCGTGATGTATGGAAGTAAGACTCTTCAAGTAAGAATTTATGAGCTAGTTGAATGTAAACCCTCAATTTTATTTAATTTATAGATAAATATTTAATATTATATCATTGTTATTCCATGATATATTTAAAGATATAATCCATTCTAATTTTTTAAAAAATTAAAGATGCCAAAAAAAGACATGCTGTAAAAAATATTTTATTAATATATATTAATAATTTATTACAATGGAATGGAATGATTACATTGCAACATAAAATTATCAAATACATTATTATTTCTTATAAGTAGTCTAAAAGAAATTAGAGAGGCTCCTTGATTGCTGCTCTGGTTCATCTTCAAATAGGCCTAGTTTCCAATTTCTAGGAAATTACGACAAAACATGAGTGATACTAAATAAGTAAGTTTTGGTTAATAATGTCCGGCTGCTACTTTAGCGTAAAACAATTTAAATCCCTATAATATAATTATATGTGAATATGCATAGAAATGTATTTATAAGCATCCACCATACCATATAATTTCGTCTTTATTATATGTGAATATACATAAAAATATATTCATTAATTAACAGAATAAGCTAGTCCCTTATAATGTAATTTACTGTATCTTATATAATTGCCTCTAAAAAAAATACACGTGTTTAACAAACAAAAAACATTATTCTCACTCAAGCTCCCAATAAAGAGGGGAAGAGTCTACATGGGCCATGAGCAATGGAAATTATGAAAGATAAGTTAAATTCATACCACGTCTTAACTAAAAATTTTATTAAACGTGAAACTTTTTGCATTTATTGATTAATCAATTTTTTTGGGTGCAGTGATTATATCATATCATAGAAAAAAAAAATTTCTTAGATACAATTAAGACACCCAAAACAAACCTTATATAGATAGTTGTACAAACTTAATATACGGAAGAGGATACTCTTCTTTTTCTCTTTCTCATTTTCTTCACATAATCCCATTTCCACCCTTAAATGATAAAATAGATTATTTTGATTTAATATTTCATAGAATTTTTATAATAATATTTTATAAAATAAAATTTATTTATTCATTCTATATTACAGTTATAAACAATATATATCAGATTTTAAGAATTTAAATTAATTTATTTATGTTTATAGTAATAATTTCATAAAATATTGAATCAAAATCATTTATTTTTTTCAATCTAATGGTGAATATAAGATTATGAGAAGAAAATGAGATAAAAGAAAATGGAGAAACCCAACCCCTACATGTACACACAATAATAAAAAAATTTATACATTTAGTCTTTATGGACAAAATAAACGTCTATCTAGTCTTGAATTATTAACAAATGTCCCATGAATCAGTTGTAACCTGCTTGGAACCTGCGATTGGAGTTGTTTGGAAGTTATTTATCATAAGTATGTTTATGTAAGTTAAAATAAAATTCATATCACAAATTTACTTTATTGATCGAAAAACTAAATTTAAATACTTGTCATTTCAAACAAGTTATAACATATAGCCTCTGCTGCAATAGTGTTAATCTGGCTCATCCCTCTCCGGTCATGTTTGGTCAATTGATTCTGGTTTTTTCTTTACGTCAATTGCTATATCCTCAACAAGCTGAGACTCCTTCCTGTTGAAACAACAGCTAGATTTTATTACTTTTCAGATACATGCATGAAATGATTTATTATTCAAGGGCTCGAACAGTTATTTTCTGATTTTTTTTTTTGGCCAAACAGTTGTTTTCTGATTTGAAACGTGGATCATAGTAAGGTTTTGGTTCTCTTAGAATCTTTTATATCAATTTTTTTTAAGGATTTTATATCCACCATCGGGTTAAAAAAAATCAAAGGGTTAATATTTCATATTTTATAAAACTGTTATTTTAAAAATAAATAAATAAATTTAAACTGTTAAAATCTGATCTAAATAATTTATAACTGCAATATAAACAATTTTAAAAAATTAAATTATAAAATATTATAATAATATTTTTAAAAACTATTAAATCTGAATTATTATTTTTTTAATCTAAAAATAGAAATAAGATTCTGATAAAAAAAAAAAGATTATGAGAGTCGAGGGGATACCCGTAAGAAGAACTATCCCACCCAGAGACATTTGCTGCTTCCTTCATGGCGCTCCGCCACCGTTGCACTCTCCGACGCCGATAAGATTGTTCGTGTTCTACAAAAGCATCTGCATAGATCCCCGATTGCTCTCTCACCTCTTTGGGCTTCACCCCATAGAAAATGGGCATCACAATTTGGTTTCCTTTTCTCTTACGTTCCATTATATTCACTAGCTCATCCAAACACCAATCTGATGCTGCGTAGCCTTTTGAAAAAACGAACACTGAAATCTTGGACCGCTTTATTTCCCGTAAAAGCGTCGGAAAAGTGTCGGCCCCTCTCTCCATCTGGTGGTCGGAGAAGGCTTCGATCCCGTGACGGCTAAAAGATGCTTCCAGATGGCTGGTGAAATCAGAACGGGTATCACCGCTGAAACTGATAAACACGTCTTTAGTTTCTTTGGTCTTAGGTTTAAGGATACGTTTTAAAAAGACAGGAAAATTGAATGATAAAGACGATGACAACAACATGCTTGGTATTTCAGAAATTTAAATCGCTTTTCGAAATTAAGTTTTGGAAACCGGACCAATCGAGACATTGATTCAAGCTTTTATAGATGAAGAAATGCCGGCCGGAAGAGATGGAAGCAAAACAGAGAGAATTGGAACGTGGAGGAGATGGCGGTTTATTTGTCGATAAAATCCAATATACGTACAGTCTGGCATGCTTGTAGATATCAACTTTACATCGTGAAAATCGCGCTCCTCGACGTTACCAAGAACAATGGTTTGAAAAATTTGATATCAGTGACAATGAACACTTTTATGGGTTGTGAATTTTAATTACCCCATCCCATCATGTTAGTACAATAACCCCAGATAATTAGTGGCGAGGAAAAAGAACTCGATCAGACGACAATTAATTCTTTGTTAAGAAGCTCTTCTTCTTAAGTTGGTTGAATCTTACGACTGCAACACTGCTATCATAATCAGGATTGGTTACACTCCTCTGCTTTTATAGTCCTCTTTCAATCCTCTTCACTACTCATTTCAATTGTTAGATTGAAATTTGAGTAATTTAGATTTAATGTTTTATAAAATAATTAATAAAATATCAAATTATTAAGAATTAATTAATTAAAAAATAACTATATCTTAGTTTTGATAATTTAAAATATTAAATCTGAACCACTCAAATTTTAATCTAAAAGTTAAAGGTTGAGATGAGAAGAGGATAAGAAAAGGATGGTAAAAGCAAGAAAGGATAGCCAAGTTCTCATTAATTCTGTTTTCTGTGTTTCATATGTAGACGACAATGTTATGTAACTCGATCAGCAATTCAGACCCTAAAAAAAAATACAACTATAAAACAAGGCGAGATATTATGATACAATGATACTAAAAAATATAATTGTGTATAAGGATTATATCCTTGGGAGACTTATGTTTGTGTATACCTTGTAAAGAATCACTGACACATTTTGGTCCTCATTGATAAAGGTAATAAATACTAAATAGATGCGTTCAAGATATCAACATTTCTTTTTCATAAAATGCCAAATGCCATTCTCGCGGTCTCTTTCTCTATTTCTTAATTCTCTATTTGGTTTGTTTGATGGTTTAAGGGGAATAATAAAAGGAAGAGGAAGAAAGAAAAAATTTTAATGAGTTCCATTAAAAAAAAATATATACAAGAGGAGTTAGGGGGAAAAGGTAAGAAAAATTAATTTAAAACTTTTAACTTCATTTCTGCTATTTTAAAAAATAAAATAAAATCCAACATATTAAAAATTTCTCCCCATTATCATTAAGTCAAACAAAGGGTAATTCTCTAAATAAATTTGCTCAGCATCGGTAACATAAAAATATGAGTGGCAAATAGAAAGATTTCGGCTAAAATATTGGCCCTGCCCGGGGAGCGAATATGTTGGGAAGATGGGAGTGACCAGGACAAAATAGCCTATATCTAAATGAACTAGAGGGTATTCCGATCCTTAGATTATGATTATGATCACTTTTATATTAAAAAATAATAATACAAGATCAATAAAATATTGATTAAAATAGTAAAGGGCCTTACTCCATAAGAAAAAAAGTAAAAATTCGAATCTTAATAAGTATATTTGTTAGAAGAGGTAAGAAACTCTTACTAGTGAGAAAAATAATAATACAAGAAATATTGTGATATATGAGTTGCAACAGATACTAAGACAAATAATAGAACAAAGTCGATCGTCACGGAAGATTAATAGTAATTTTATTAGATGATCACTATAACTAATAAAAAGCTTATGAAACACAAAATAACATAAAACCAATAATAAGTAATTGATATCCTCTTTAAGTCATGACGAGATACAAAATGATTAGTTAAATGGCATATCTCAACATTTATACCTATATCAAACAATTTAATACCAGATATAATGATGCATAATAATCATCTTCCTTTTTATATCTTATTCGCATAAATTCATAAATGCTTGTTCAGGCTCTTACTTTTCTACGCCATGCAAAACACAGTATTAATAGAACATATGGGATAACAGTTCGAGTTCACAATAAATCAAAGGGTACCGATATGAGACATTACAAAGATCTACGGACCTTTGATTTGCAACAATCATGTTTTCTCTTGACCTTGAAAAAAACCATTGTTCAGTTATTGTTTGTTGAACTTGAATTCCACAGTTTCTTTTCAATGTCTGAACACCTGTGCGTCTTTCCGCAGGAGAATTGTATCTCCATTATCGCACTGGTTCTCACGCTTCTCTGGTCTTAAATGGGCAGCCCAGGGGCACAAAGCACTCCCATGGAATTTGAGGAGGGATATATATATGTAGGTTTTCCCCCTAAAAGTGAAGAGAGTGTTTCAAGAGGGATAGATATACATAATCTTTCGGAAGTAATAGATGTATATTACCTTATCTCCATAAATGGAGTTCAATAGTCAAGTTTTAAATAGACGACGTAATGCACTAAACTCCTATCAGGTGTAGTTTAGAAAGAGATAGATGTACGTAGCCTTATCTCTGTAAACGAAGTTCAGTTCTCTAGTCTTAAATAGATAGCCTAGTATATAAATTAAAGCTCTCATTACGTGGGGTTGGAGGATGTATAGACGTATATAGCTTTGTCTCTGCAAGCAGAGTGGTGGTAATAAACTTGGAAAAATCAAAACAAGAGAGGGTGGTCATCAAGCTCCCTACTTGCGGCTGATTTTTCTTCGGTTGGTAATTGAAAATAGTGTCGCGAGGAAATCATGAGTTAGCGAGCTAATATATATACATATATATAGGAGGTGGAGAAGCTTGTGGATTATCTCAAAGGACCCATTTGTTTTAGAGATCAAGACACAATAATGTACTGTTCCAAATGAAGCGGGAAATTGAGTTTTTTTTCTAAAAAACCCTTTAAGGATAATGTTTTCCCTTAATTAGTCAAATTTGAAAATGCACATCATTTTTCAAGTAGAGAGTTTAGCTCTTGTTGATATTGTGGAAAATCTCTCAACAATTTTTTTTTTTGGTATTGTTATCACTATCATATTTTTTTATTCTTGTAATTAGCAACATATAGTTGTCCATTATTTTTGGTTTAATTTAATTAACAGACTGGACTTTGGGAGGCAATCAGGCTAACATATATAGATTATTAGTCTAGATTCAGTGCTAGTCCAGGTTGGAACTCAATTTTTGATGTAACCAAAGAAACACACGGCAGGTTTTGGCCGGTGAAATTACACTGCAGGGACTTTTTTGTTTTAGGTTCATTTAGAAAAGCTTTTTTGTTTTTTATGAGAAGATATTACAAGGATAGGTAATACAACTATACAAGTGTTCATCTATCATTCATGTGTGCCATGTGTATTGTACGAACCTGGCATGAATACAAATAAAAACAAAAATAGAAGCAAAAGGTTACGTACGTAAACCAATTAATAAAACAAATTAAACACAACTTCGCCCAGGAATTGTAACATGATACAAATGAATAAGTTCTTCTTTCTTGTTTCTCAACATTCTCAAAGCACCAATTTTGTAATTACGCAGAATATGCTCCCTCGCCGTATCATTCATAATAGGGATCATGCCCAAACTATTCCTATATATATAAACTTCTTTTCTCTTATAGGAAATAATAGTTGCATACCCTAACAGATCTCTCTAGAAATGTTTTTGTTGCTTTATGTAGAAATGCACTAGACATTTTATAGAGTACTAAATTTGTGTTGATTTTTCATAAATTACCGATTGTATTTTTATTTTTATTTATTTATGAATATAACATATATACTTCTATTAATATAGACGATGTTATGTTGATCTTAATCAAAGGGTATATATATAGCTGCTTATGTCCGAAGTTTGATGATCGGGCCATTATTGTAAGTGCAAAAATATCTATATCCTTTAAAAGAGCTATCTCTTTTGGGGCTTAACAATGCTCGAAATTAATCTAACAAGGTTATATCGGATTTCTCTTGATACTTTGTAAGCAAAGAACATATTTGGAATATGATACATAAGTGCACGCTATCTCTTTCAAGACTTATTCATTAAATTCGATAACTCCACAGTTGAACCGTAATGTAATCGAAGACAACGGAGAAAGGATTATTCTTCCTTGTTTGGTTTTGTCTTGTCTTGTCGTCAATTAGAAACCGACGAACTATAGGCGTTGCAATACAACAGAATCGAATTTGGAACAAGTGTAAGAATTAAGAATTTGGAAAAAAGACAAAACGAATACTATTTACATTTTAAAATCTCAGTCTTATTGCTTATATGAGTATAGCTATTAATTATAAGAGTATAGTAATTCACAAATCATTAAAGTAGGACATTACTAATTTGGGATTTTGAAATTTAAGTAGAATTTTCTTATTTTTTTTTCCTAAGAATTTTGAAGGTTCAATTCCAAAAGCAAAAACAAAAATTGATGAGCATATTGGGAAGGTACTCCTTTCTATCTCATTCGGCATCTGGAATTTTTCGATGCTAAGATCCACCATCAACTAGTCAAATTTATATTTATCCCATCTTGTGATTTTTTTTTTATACTTGTATGGTATTGCGTGTGTGTGTGTAGAGAGAGAGAGAGATTAATTATATGGTATATGGCTTCACTAATTGAAGATATTAACGGGGAAGAAATATTTTGTAAGGACAAAAATGAAACTTTCAGGAGAAAAATTAGCATTTAAAAAGGTTTGCCATCAAATAAAATTCATATATATGTTTCATGAAACAAAGATTTACGGGGTTGTTGGTCACGTTTGATACTTTTTCATGTCCTAAATGTAAGAGTGAGTAGAGATCAGAAGTTAGCTTTAATAAATCTTAAATGTAATATCTCAATTTACCTTTATTTTCAAAATTTATAATATTTTTCTAAATTCTTCATGTTGATTATATATATTCAAGGGCTTTTTTTTACTAGAGTAGCTTCGAATGAAAATGATTAAAATGGATATTTTAGAAAAATAAATACACATTTTTTTACAAATGATTAATTTAACTAATTTCTGCAAATTAATTATCACTGCTACACAATTGTGCATATATAATATTTAATAAATAATGGTTATAACAAAGAATCATTATGTATGTTGAGCTGGAGATCGTGTAAGAATATATAACATTAAAACATAACGATTAAATATGTGCACCGTCGTGTATTGAGAGGTGGAATTTGTGAAAATAAAAAATATAACGATTGTAATTATTAACCGTCATATATTTACGGATAAAAATGACGGTTTTTACAAAACAACCATCATATAATATTTTCAAACGAATTTTTTTTCAACCTTATATAAGAGAAAATAAAAATATAATGGTTATAACAAGTAACCATAAAGTATGATTTCTAAATACTTAATGATTAAAAATAATAATTATCATATATTAGAAAGAGGGATTCTAAAAAAAATTGGCAATACTTGACGATTCTTCATAAAGAATCGTTATTTATTCTTTGAGAATACTTAACAGTTAAACACTTAAACATGATAACCATCATTTATGAAAATGTGAGATTTTGAAAAATATCAAATATAAAGAGATGAGATTCTGAAAAATTTTATTTCACAATACTTTATGTTTTTTCTTAAAGAATCGTTATTTATTCTTTAAGAATATTTAACAATTAAAAATAATAACTGTCATATATAAGAATATAGGATTTTGAAAAATATCAAACATAAAGAGAAAAAAATTTATTTGACAGTACTTGAAGGTTCCTCACAAAGAACCATTATTTATTCTTTAATGCATAACAAAAAATTGTTATGTATTCTTTAATATTAAAAGGTGGGATTCTAAAAAATGTCAAATATAATAAGACGGGATTCTGAAAAAAAATTGTATTTGACACAATTCTTCCAACTCATTCTCATACATTTTTTGAGTTTCCCTTGGGTCATATACTCTTTTTTTCATGGGTTTTGCTCTACTACTACTGGTCTCATCTTCTATCACTATCATAGTTCTTCACTTTGTAGCTCTTTCCTCTTGTCATGCTTCCTCGTGTAAGCTTTTATTTTTTTTTAATATAACAAGAGCTCACTAGTTGAACTTCAAGGTCGCCAATTGGAATTATCTAAGAAGAAGAACTACATATAAAAAATAATATCTAATTTCTGATGATAGCCATTGGAAAAAAGTAAAGAACACGAAAAAGACATTGAGGTAAAATGCTGAATTTTTTTATTGTTGTTTTATTATAGTGAAAATAATTCTGATTACACTAGATTATATAGATTAAAAATCAATAACAAATGTTTCTTATAATTTTTAGTAGTTAAATCATGGTATATTTGAATGTTGATTAATTCTTTAATTTTGAGTATCACACGTTCTTAAACTTTTAGCAACCAAATCAGGTTTGTTGAATCAGATTCGAGATTTGCTCAAGTTTTTATATTTGCAAACTTTTACTATTATATTCTGATTTTCATATTTATATCCAAGATTTGCTCAAGTTTTTAATATTGTACAATTTTTTCTTAATAAAATTTCATTTAGAATTCAGAAAATTATAAAATAGGTTCTATTATGAGAGTGTTTAAGTGATTAATGTTTCTTAAATTGTATGATGTTTATTGTATTTAATTTTGAATGTAATAAATATAATTTTTATTTAATATTATTATCTTATTAACCAGTTAAAAAAATAAAGCTAATACATTACGATTATTAATAAAGAACCATTATATATGCCCTAAACACATTACGATTTGAAGCTGTTATATTTCTGCTCAAAGTATATATAGCACCCGCATATATAAAGATTCAAAATTATAATATATGACATATAATAACTATCATAAAAACCTTTTCACGTAGTAGGGTATCTACCACACAAGGCATAGTAATAACTTTGGATTGTCTTTGTTTGATCCAGTTTTTTTTTTTAAAAAAAAAAAGCTTTTCTAGCCAAAGTCAAATAGAAGACATTGCTTAGAGATTCATTGATATAACCAACCTTTTATCATGGATTCATATAAGTAAATTTAAACTTAAGTTTGTTTGATAGCGGAATTAAAAATTAAAATAGAATAAAACTAAAATTCTAAAACTAAAAAAGTTAATTTAATGTGTTTGAATTCTTAAAAGATAGATAAATAGGATAGAAACTTTGATTAAATTGCTGACTGTGCCTCAACGAGGTTGTAAACATGGCTAGAACCAAAAATAAATGGCGCTGATTAAAGCAATGAATTTTCCTTGAAAGAATTGTGTTTTAAGAATCGGTATGGGAAGTTAAGTATGAGTAAGCAAATATCCTCATAATTTTTTATCTCCTTTTCTTTTCAGAATCCTATCTCCACCATTAGATGAAAAAATGAATGGTTGTAATTTAATATTTTTAAAAATATGATTACAATGTTTTATAAATTATTTTTTTATTAATTTTATTTATATTACATTTATGAATTGTGTAGATCATATTTTAAAATATTAAATTTATTTATTTATATTCAAAGTAATTGTTTTATAAAATATTAAATCTGATCCATCTATTTTTTAAAATCTGGGAGTTGAAATGAGATTCTGAAAAGAAAATAAGAAAAAAGATTCTAAAAGGATCCAAACCCGTTAAGTATGCTTGATGATGTTAAAAATCTGAAATTATCTTGTAAGACCTTGTTTCTTATGAAGAAAAAATTAAATATCTTGCACTAATGATCAATTCGTAATGAATATAAAGAATCCTTTTAAAGGATGATTGAGATTATTAAGGAAATATAAATTAATATGCAATGCAAGTGTAGATCGGTAAAGTAGTTATTAGTAATCGCCATTACTTACCATACTCTTCTTGTACTTTTCGATCTTTTCATCAATATCCCCCACAGACACCCTCTTCAGTTTCCCTAACACACCTTTGCAATTTCCTCCACTAGTTCTGATTCTGACCTCCACAAATCTCACGTATTATCATCATTACGTACACAAAATGCAAGTTAATTACGTGTTGATCACTTTCTACTGTTGGTTAATATGTATGTATGTATCTATGTTAAAATATAATTTGCTAAAAAAATAATTTTATAATATAAAATTTATTATTTTAAACAATTAAAATTTAAGTATGCATTCTCTCCATTTAATTGCTGAGTGAACATTAAATTCGCCAAGTTAGTATTATCCATTAGCGAGAGATAATGGTGTTGACATAAAAGGACTTAAAAGACATTATAAAGGTAAAGACTAAAATGAAACTTCATAAAAACTTAAAAGATGAAATGTATATTTTAGCCAAAATTAAAATTAATATGAATTATGTTTTTTATAGTTTATTATTTAATTGCATCATTTCGGATATGATCAAATGAGGTTATTAGATGGGCTGGTGAGTAGGGTAAATCAATGAGTATAGAGTCCTGTGAAAAAATAAAGACAAAAGAATAATGAAGTTATTAAGTGAAACATTTTAATTAGCAACTTATACAAAGATTTAGTTGTTGATAAAGTATAATGATATTATGCTATCTATATAGTCAATCCCGTCTAATGAGATAAGATTTATTAGTGTTGTTGATGATTATTTAATTGCATCCTCTGATCTATGAAAAATAAGATGATAAAATCACCTGTGGAAAAAAGAAGGGAGATTCAGCGAAGCTTGTGAGTTGGAGTGAAGCGCCTTTTATGTGTGTGTGTGCGCTTGTGTGTATAATCCAGGCATCATATACGACGGAGAAAATAATTCTTAGCTTATACCGTGCAGTTTCATGGAAATAAGAACTTCACGCTCTTGTTGAAAAGGGGCAAGCCGGGATTACATTCCACTTGCCAACGAGCACACGAATTCCAGATCAGGTGAAGCTAGTTTCTTAGTTTGACCTAAACTTCTTTATTTTAAGATTTCATGAAAACTCTTTGATCCAATTTTTCACCGCAGGAACTTGTAAATTACACCTCCAGGTCTTTAATATAAAACATATTTACCTAATTTAAATATATCAAGATAGTTATTTAAATTAGTTAATATAATTTAAATTTTTCTGAATTAGAAAATAAGACTTATATGTAAAACTAAGATCAACTCTTTTTTAAGTCCTTATCCTATATCAAGGACCAGAGGGAGTATATATTGTATTTGACTACAAAAATTTAAGAACCTGAGGTTGAATGGTATATAACACTGAACCAAGCAGCACACAGCATAGACACACCAATTGAAGCAATAAACTGATTATTAGCCAGGGGTCCCTGTGAAAAAAATACTCTGTTGAAATGCTCCCAGTCTACAAACTTAACCGGCACAAGATACAAATTCATCAATAGACAAAAGGGAGTAGGAAAAAAGAATACATCAGGAAAAAGAGAAGAAAATACTCATCACAAAAGTTTTCTTCTCCACCTCAGAAAAATGGTTCCCAACAATTGTCTGCCTTCCCACATTCTATAGAATCTTAATTTATATCAAACTGTTTCTTACTGTTTTCCTTGCTGTCTCTACTCTCTAGCCACTCCTCAGATTAATTCAGAACAGGCGCGGGTGGGACATCAAGGGTGGTTCCAGCTTGGATTTGGCCCCAGCCAATCAGACGCCAATGCTTCTCCACACGACGACTCAGGGCAATCTTCTCCCCCTTGCTGGTGCACACAGGGGAAGTGAGTTGCAACTTCGCCAAATCATTCTTTACAGCAATAACTCTGGCCCCACTTGACATGGATCCTATGTTCAACATAAGGATCTCTGCTTTAGCCAACTTCGATACCTTTCCCTGTCTTTCGGTTCCTTTTGTCCGGACACCAAGCAAGCGTCGAAGCAAGAAGAAGTTTACCTGCATGACCAAAACAAATAAAACTCAGCCCCAAACAATGATTTTCTGCATATAAGAGTAAAAATATAAAACTTGTCACACCTGAAATGAAAGACAAGGCAAGAGGGGATTTTTTCCCTACTTTTACAGACATGGAAGATGTGCTTAATAAATGTTCTGAATGCAATCCATATCCCAACCACCTTATCCCATACCACCAGATTTGCAAGCAAATGTGATAGATATCTCAAGGGAAAAAAAAATTATAATAAGCAGCAAAAATATTCCATCTACCTACTCATAATTTCAGAAGATAAGAAAATAGATTGACAACCCAAAATTCAATTCCTGCATTGCCTACGAACAAGTTGCTGACACCACCTACCTCAAGTTCAACGTAGACCTCAGGAAGCGATCCAACTTCACCAAGAACTTGCCCCACCAATCTGTCAGCACGGGTCAAAGTGGGATCCATTGTTGTGCCAACACCGATCAAACCTCCAGGCACAGCAAATTGAAGCTCATTTTGCTCAGCATACAAAGAAACTATTCTCGAGTATATCGGAGTGCATCTGATATTCCCATTCTCATCTTTAACGACTATTCCAGGTCGAACTTCAATGAATTGGTTTACTTTCAAAACACCCTGCAATGAACACATAATCAGATTGCATTTGACAAAAACAATGTCAATAAACCTGGCTTCAGAATCTGCTCACAAATCCTGTCAAAGACCTCATACATCAGCGTAAATTACCATCACAAACTCAGGTTGGTATGAAGATGAACAAAAAGAACATTTCATTATTAAAGCTTGGTATTGAATCATTACATATTTCTTAATAATATCATGAAGATTCCACGTAACGCAAAGAGAGAAGTGAATAAATAAGTAACACCATATATCTCTCATGTACAAACTATCCATATATTTAGCGTGTAAAGCACACCCTGACCTTTACAAATGGACAACAACAAGTCCATTCATACTATAAACATCCTTTTTCACAACGTTTAGGTCAAATAGAATCAAACGCTCAGTGAAAACTAGGATACAATAAGCATTTGAGAAAGACACAAACTATTCCCAAAAAATAATTGCGATAGTATAAAAAAATGCAGACAGAATAGGATTAGAGAAAGTACAACATCAAGCATATTATATACCAAAGAGACTTACCCTGAGAATGCTTCCACCAGCTACACCTCCTTTTATGTCATCAACCTCAAACCCAGGCTTATTGACATCAAAGGACCGAATTACAATCATATTGGGTGGAGAGACAAAGTTCCTTTCAGGAATTGGGATCTTCTTAACAATATATTCACACACAACATCAATATTATACTTCAACTGGGCTGAAATAGGCACTACAGGTGCGCCATCAGCAACTGTTCCCTGGTAGGCAACAAAATTGGCAGACGTAAGTTACTGTAATTTATAACTCACTCATACAGCATAATCAGCTTCTTTAAAAGCTTACTTGTATAAACTTCTGAATTGCTTCGTGCTGATTAATAGACACATTTTCCTGGATCAAGTCAACCTTATTTTGAAGAATTATTATATGTTGTAGACGCATAATCTCTACAGCAGCTAGATGCTCAGAGGTCTGTGGTTGAGGGCAGCTCTCGTTAGCTGCTATGAGTAGCAATGCTCCATCCATGATTGCTGCTCCATTAAGCATAGTAGCCATGAGAATATCATGACCCTAAAGGAATTGGAAAATTAAATACTAATATCAAATAGATGTAAAAAGGAAACAGCTATACAAAACAACTTGGCAGAAATAGGGAAATGAATCCATATGTCACATTTGGCAACTATCATATCAGGCCTAAAAAGGAAATGACTTACCGGGCAATCTACAAAAGAAACATGTCTCAGCAATTTCATCCTGCAGTTTTCAAACCCTGGCACATCACACATAGGATTGTCTTCTTTTCCACTTCCGTATGCCCTGCAGAAGCAATTTAACTACATTATGGAAGCCCAGAATCACCAACAAGTACAATGGTTTTTGCAAAGATACCCACTTGTAGCACATAGGCCTAGGACACCTTTCATCTTCACACTTATAGATCTTTGCATTTGCATAACCAAGCTTGATTGTAATATTACGCTCCAACTCATTTTTAAAACGAACAGTCTGCATACACAAAGGGAACCCAGGGGCATAGAATTTAGAATTAAATATTTCAAGCCCAGGGAACATATGCAAATAACATAATCTGACACCATCATACCTATTCCTATTCCCCTATGACTCCATGCAAACAAGTATCAAATGCAATGAAATTTACCATGTCAAAAATAACTTTACCACATGCCAGAACCATCATGAACTGACAAACTCTATCATGGTAGATGTTAACAAAAACATATGATGGAGGGAGGGAGGGATACCTGGACACCTGATATTGCTTTCACGACTGTTGACTTGCCATGTGCCACATGGCCTATGGTACCTGCCAGCACATAGAACAATATTGTTCACCAGCTTGAGGAAAAAATGAACAGAAAAAAAAAACTACCACTTCATAGGTGGCATTGAATTTGTTATTTTTTTCTAAATTTTCCTTGCATGGACAACTAAAGTAAGTTTCCTAGTTATTTCTCTCAGATCACTGATGGTTATGGCAATTCTGATGTAAATGCACCAAACTAAATTGAATAAAAATATTACCAATATTGATGGTAGCCTGACGAGAGATGACTTCAG
This sequence comes from Albizia julibrissin, assembly GCA_037074505.1. Lineage (NCBI taxonomy): Eukaryota > Viridiplantae > Streptophyta > Magnoliopsida > Fabales > Fabaceae > Albizia > Albizia julibrissin. Next base: position 34,129,441 of record CM073488.1, on the reverse strand, counting down.
GAGAGAGTGGATGCAACTTTGTCACATCCAGTTTACTTAGGTCCTGTTCCATTAAACCCTTCCGCGACATTTTGGCTGCCTTAACTGGGTAATGAAAAATATACGACTTCACTAGTTTGGCTATCTATCTGCATACCAAAGATCACACGACAAGGGAACTGCATGAGAACCTACATATGAATAAGTAACAAAAAATAGAATTTTATAAGAAATGCTATGCAGAAACTTCAGGTACAACCGTAGAAGATGAAACCACACATCCAAAAATCATTATACAAATATTCTATACAAGTCATTGGCACTCAGTTTCCAACAACTTTTAGCATAGTATCTTATTGTGGAGCAAGTTAATTGTTCAAACTTGATAGAATCACTATGATAATCAGTATCCAGTAAGGTAGTTTCCTATCATTAAAAGCATTTACTGAATCACAGATAAAAATGGTTCATAAATTAAAGTCCGTATAAAAACATCTCCCCCCCCCCCCAAAAAAAAAGGATATTAAAACCCTTTTGATTCATCTTCCGCATCCTTTATGGCCATAGCCATCACTCACCCAACCAGCAAAACTCTACCAGAACCAATTTTTAATAGCTCTCTCTTGCACAACTCATAATCTATTTGCTGGTTGGCACCTATCATGCCTGAAATATGTCTTAAGTCACTATTACAGTACACACAATGCCGAAAGTTCAAAATTTACATTATTCTGATTTTTCACCTCCAATACCTTTCTTATTTAAATAATTTTGTCAACTATATACTTTACACATGGAAGCATATTACTGGATAGAGTATGACTCATCTTTCTTAAAGGAAAAAAGCCCCATGAGCTGGGCAGGGGGAACCACATAAAGCAGGAGCATGAAAATGATACATATCAAAACGGTGTAGAACAATATTCTGACCAAATGAAACAGCATCTACAAATAGCAAAATAGAAACCTATTGCTCATTGATCTACACATATGTATTTGGCAAATAAGTCCTATCTGCATTTGAACATATAGCAACAACTATTGCACTAATTCATTGAACTAGTAGCATCACTCTGATAAAAATTACTAAACCGCAACAAAGAAGTAGATGAAATGAAAAACAAATATGGCATCATTTAAGCAGCCATTTTATAAAAATTGAAAAGCACATCATTTGGGACAGCGCAGACCAGGCAAATATAGAGAGAGAAATTCGCCATTCCAAGGCCAAATCCAGCTCACCCCAAAGATGGGTAGGTAAACTTTGCAGGAAACTTTTGGGTTACTCCTCTTAAGGAATGAAATGGAAAGTTAACCAAGTATTTGACAATCATTTCTCTTCAGACAATCAAGGATCCCAACCTAAACATATAGTGTTTGCTTCCCCTTGCAGCTTGATTCATTTCAAAGCATGCAATACCCTAGCAACGAATTAAGCAAACACGCCCATCAATTAGCTGATGGCAACCATGCGGGTGACTCCCAATGATTGAGGAAATATAATATCCACCAGAAGCTCAGCTAATTTAAATTGCCCATAACTAAGTGATGCTAATTATTCGCCCTGAACGCCCATGTAGCCAAAGAAAGACCATTAGGATATTCTTAGCAGAAGACAAAGAAATAGATATGAAACCTAAAAGATACAGGAGCTCCAATCCTTCTTGGCGATGACAATGAATGATAACAACCGAGAAATAGTTGGCCAAAAACAAAAAAAAAAAACAAGAGAAAGAGGATCAATGGTCACCGTGAACAAGTACGCCTGCGACGACGGTTTAACCGACTAGAAACCGGAAAGTAACCCTTAAAACCGAAAGCCGATGAGGTGAATTTGCCGCTCGAGCTGCAGGTAGATGGAGAACAGAGGGAATGCAGCTCAGACGAGGAGAGCGGGAGAAAGTGAGCTTGCGGCTGTGGCCAGGCAGACAGAGAAACCCTAACTCAGACTGGTGCAAAAAATATCCTGAAAAAATTGAATGACATAATTTCTGGATTTACATTTTCATTTACATTTACATATTATAGTATTTTAAAGAGAAATGTTATTTAAATATCATATCAACTTGCTGTCAAATCCATAAAAATTTATTAACATTTAAAAATGATATAAAGTTGATAGATATCAAATTGAAATTTTTAAGTGTTTAAGTTTTTATCAATTTGCCCCCCAATTAAGAAAAGAAAAGGTGTCATGTCAAAGCACCACCAGTAGCCGGCCGGTTGAAACCTTCCGACGACTTGAGATCCGGCCAAGGGGAATGACAACAAAAGGCCACCAAACTCCTTTAATAAATATATAAATTAATACGTATGTATGTCAATACATGATGATTTTAACAAAATAAGTAATGGAAATGACAAAACCCGTAATGGTTTTGACAAAATGAATAATGGAAATGACATCAAACGCATGACATCCTTATCAAATGTGTAAAAGTTTTGGCCTAGAGGGAGCTCCAACAAATTCATTAATGGGAATGACTTAACTCGTAATGACTTTGTCAGAGCCTTATATGGGCCAATACTTTCACACATTTGGTGAAAAATATATATCTATTTTGTTAAAATCATTAAAGGTTTAGTAATTTCCATTAGTAAATTTGTCAGAGCCCCCTCTGGGTCAACACGTTCACACATTTTGTGAGGAGGTCATGCGCTAGTTGTCATTCTCATTATCTATTTTGTCAAAACCATTACGGGTTTAGTCATTCTCATTAGTGAATTTGTCAGAGCCCCCTCTAGACCAACACGTTCACACATTTTATGAGGAAGTCATGCACTAGTTGTCATTCTCATTATCCATTTTGTCAAAGTCATTACGGGTTTAGTCATTCTCATTAGTGAATTTGTCAAAGCCCCCTCTTGGTGAGGAGGTCATTCATTAGTTATCATTCACATTATCAATTTTGTCATAGTCATTACGAGTTTAGTCATCATTCCCATTAGTAAAGGCTTCAAATTTAATTTTTTCACTTAATTTTTTTTAAAAAATTTATTTTAAATATCACAAAAGTCATTTATGTAAAAGTCAAACCAAACACCTTTTTCAATTTCATAAAAACATTTATTCAATCGTCAATTACCTTTTCAAACACCTAATTGTACGAGACATTTGATCTAATTAGTTCTGTTATATTTTACTGTATCAAAAACTTTAACTTTGTATCATTTTTAATTTATTTTTATTTTTATTATAATTTAATTATGTATTTTACCATTGTCAAATTTTCAAAGTTAATTTTTCACTTTTCATAAATTTAAATTTTTTTTTAGTTAAATATCATAAAAGTCACTTATGTAAAAGTCAAACCAAACACTTTTCACTTTTATAAAAACTTTTATCTAATTGTTAATCCAAATATAAATCATTTACACAATCTAACTTTTTTATAAGTCAGATTGTAAATAAAGTATTTTTCTCACCACTATTTCAAATACACCCGTTATTTCTCATGGAAAGCATAGGTCATGAAAGTGGTGTGAGGGGTGACGTTTATCATGGTAAAAGACGTAAAACGAGACTAGCTATTGCGAACGATAATTGTTTTGTGTTGAACACTCATCGTGGATAACTATTAACCTTCTTGAATGATCAACTGGTTCATTAGTGTTTGTATAATTATGAAATCACAGTTTCTGAAGTTTTTTTTTATAAATTGAAATAAATTTTTTTTATATATTTAATTCGTAAATCATAAAACCAATTTTTAAAAATTAATCCAAATACAAATTTTAATGTGTTTAGACTTTTGTATTTGGCTTTTTCCAAAAGCACTTAAAAAACCACTTTCTGAAAAAGCACTTTACACTACATAAAATATTTTCCTTTAAATTTATTATTTTTTAGGTCAAATATTTTTCTTAAAAAGTGCTCATATTTGTTATCAGAAAATTTTTATTTTTTACCAAATTATTAACATTAAAGAAGTGCTATTTATTCTTCAAATTATTAAAAAAAATTAAATCATCAATCTAACATTTGGATATTTTTTGGTTCATTCAAGCAAAAAAAAAAAAAAGGCCATTTGGGGGCCACTGGTGTAACAGTGGTTTCAAAGGAGAAAATATATATATATATAATTCATGGACTTAAAAAAATGATTTTAGCTTTTAAGACATGTGATTTGAAATTTGAGTAAGTTGAAGTAATTTTCAAAAAATGTTTGTGTTGCGGTTGAAGTCAAGGAAAAAAGGTATATAGAGTGTAAAATAAAGCAGAAGAAGAAAATGACAAATTGTGTTTATTGCAAGTATAGTCAGTAGCTAATGGCATTTGGCCACATGATCACTCCTCCAACTCAACACACGTTCTCATTTTGCATATTAATCTCACCCACCATAACTTTACAACTCAGTCACCCACATATCTCGGCCCCTGAGTCCCACTTTCCTCTACATTTCACCTGAATTAGTCTGTTTATTTACTTGATTAATCAAGACTCATCTCAATTTTAAATACCATCATGTCCTTACAAATTTTTGGCTAACCATCCCATGATTTTTTTTATTTTTTTTTCTAAATTTTAATACGAATCAACGGGGATTTCCATTCTTGATTGTTAGTTTTTCCCCCCTCAATTTTTTTGTAAAAAAAATTGAAATGATCTTTGACATAGTTGTTTTTTAGGAATAATTCTTAAAAAGTAATATTAAAATTAAATTATTAGGCTAAATTGCATAAAAACTTTTCCTAACTTAAACCAGGTACAAATAACCTATTAGCCCTTATAAATTCTCAGGTCTATACAGATATTTTAAGCTATCAATTTTATATTCCTCAAACTTCATTTTTATATACATTCAACCTTTTATTTTTTTCAGTTATATGCAGATGAATCTTTTAAAACTTAGGAAAAATTGGGAAAGTGTCCCTCCTTAGAAATTTAATTTGTGGGAGGACATGATAAATTTTTATATATACAAGGTAGTAGTACTCTGTGAATTTTGTAACTACACATTACTAGTACTTATGTTATTCTCACTGATTAAATTTCTAATGGGGAATCTTTTCCATAAATTTTAAGCCATTTATAAATTATAAATAAATAATGAACCTAATTAACAATATGAAAGTTGTCTTTATAAATACAAAAGGTTAAGAAAAATTATTATAAATAAAATAATAAATGTTAAAGAGGTTATTCTAGAATTTTATATAATTTAGACTTTTAAACTAATTTGATTTTATTCTTTCTCATACCTACTTTTTATTTTTATTTTTTCTAATGGATCGTTGGAATCAATTTGATATATTTAAAATTTAAATGGTCATTCTTAACCTTCTCCTCTTATAAACAGTCTGTCCCTCTTTCCTCTGTGAAGTGCCTTGCGCGAATTTTCTGCTTCTTTCACGCGTTTGCTTTCCTTCCTCTCTCCTCCGTCATATATACAGAACTGTTCTCCGTTGTGTTGGACTCTACCCTTCACTCACAAACTCAACCCAGAGACTCCGGCAAAATCAGAATCAAAGTTTGTTCATCTTCAACCCAAATTTTGACAGATACTTCCACACAATTCTGTCAGAAATTAGCGAAAATGGGGGCTGGCGACTACTACGGGATCCTCAAGGTGAATCGTAATGCGACCGATGAGGAGCTCAAGAAGGCGTACAAGAGATTGGCTATGAAATGGCATCCAGATAAGAATCATCAACAATCTGTCAACAAAGAGGACGCTGAGGCTAAATTCAAGCAGATATCTGAGGCTTATGATGTTCTCAGCGATCCCAAGAAGCGTCAGATCTATGATTTTTACGGTCATTATCCACTCAATTCTAGTCGGGTTGATAGGAAAGACGGTAAGAACGAGGAAACTGGGAGCCAGAAGGACAAGAAGGTGGGCGCGATCGAGAGTAAATTGGCTTTTAGCCTCGAGGAACTTTACAGAGGTAGCAAAAGGAAGATGAAAGTCTCGAGGAACGTTCCTGATGAATTTGGGTAATTAGTATCTTCCATTTCTCTTACATGCAATTTCGGTACTTCTAAATTCTAATTGTGTTCTCATAATCACTGCTTTATTCCGATTTGGTTGGGGGTTTGTCTGTGCATTTACTCGTTCATTTTGGAGACTGAAAGGTCTTAGAGATTCAATTGTGTTGGCTAGAAGCAAAATTGTGGTGTCACTGTCATCCAAAGAAATTAAACGGATAAAATTGAATCACGCCGTTTTTTTTACTTAATGATCATTTATTTGCAGAGGAGGATCTGAAGTTCAGCTTTCGGGGGGAAAAAATCATTCTCTTGTAATCATCTTAATTACAACTAATAACTCTAGAATAATTAAATTTATTCCATCCTTGTTCCTTGCCGACGTTTTTTTTAAATATCGCTACTACGCTCCACGCTGCTGTTTTGGCGTTTTTGGTCTTTGGCCTGACACGAACATCATAAAAAACGAATCACAACCAGGGATGCTGAATTGGCACTGATTACGCACACTTGTTCTACTTGCATGCATACACGTGAACGGACATGTGGACAGAAGAAGGTCTTGTGTTACTTAATTGCCTTTGCGATGTGTGTTGGGCCGTTGGCTCTCCTGATGTGTATGTCTAGTGTAACAAATGAAGTCAAAGTTGTATGAATTTGTTGTTGGGTTTATAATAATCCCTAGATTCTTCACTTGAGTTTCAGGCATATTTAGTTATTTACTAACCGAACTGATTATCTGAATCAAATGAGTAAGAAAATGAGAACAAGTCCCTTTGATATTTATTATAAGATTTTCGGTGAGAACATATTAAGGTTGAGTTCCGCATATTATTATCTGTTTGACTGTTTCAAAAATTGTTCTTCCACATCATAATAACAAATATGACTAAATATTAAGTTTTCCCCCTCTGTAGACACAAGCACTATCTTCTGTTTCTTTTTCTACTCTTGTAAAGAGGCTTTACAAGGCGTCCTTTTCTGGTTTTTTTCCCCTTGCAGCAAGTTGAATACCGTTGAAGAAATCTTAAAGATTGATATTAAACCTGGCTGGAAGAAGGGGACAAAAATAACTTTTCCTGGGAAAGGCCACCAAGAACCAGGTTGTGCACCAGCAGATCTAATCTTTGTGGTCGAGGAGAAACCCCATCCATTTTTCAAGAGAGAAGGAAATGATTTGGTTCTCGTCCAGAAGATATTACTTCTTGAGGCTCTCGTTGGAAAGACTCTGAACCTGAAAACATTGGATGGAAGAGACCTTACAATTCAAGTGAAGGATGTTGTTGAACCAGGCTACGAGCTCGTGGTCCCAAATGAAGGGATGCCCATTTCAAAGGAACCAGGCAAGAAGGGGAAACTAAGAATTAAGTTTGATGTTATGTTTCCTTCAAGGCTGACCACACAACAAAAGTATGAACTGAAAAGGATTCTGAGCGACGCTGATAACTAATTTCAGTCTGTTTTCTAATGTTTGTGTCTCTCCATTAACACTGAGTGGCATGAAAGGGGTCAGTTAACACTGTAAATATGTAATTCGTCAGTTAGATATGAGAACTGTGCATAGAAGAAATAAACCAAGCATATCTGCTACCTTTTCAGCAGCATGTTATTACTTTGGGAATTAGTGCTTGCTTCTTCGAGACTCAAGTTTTGTTCTTATCAATATAATATATTGTTATTGTTTCGTTCTGGAGAAAGTAAAGCAATGGATTATATATTCAAAGATGGGGAGAATATGTGCGCCTCGCTTGATTGACGTGTCAGGATGATATTGCCTTTTTATTCTCTTCCGGATGTTTCGTCTTTTTATTTCTTTCTTCCTTTTTGAGTTTCCATCTTTTTTTTCTTTTTTTTTTTTGGGGGGAGGAATATATCAACATCACTAAAGAATCCAATGAACGTGTGGTTTAATAAAAAAAGAGGGCCAGGTGTATCAGTGCCCATTCATGTAATATATAAATAAATATAGGCACCGACACATTTTAAACGATAAAACAAACAATGACACCAACTTATTTAGTTATCTTAGGTTGCTGGTCTTTTTCCCTTGTAAAATGGTCATAGTAGGAATATATTGGAGAGCCCTGCAACTTCATTTCAAGGCATGATCATACAATTTCTCTCCTGTGGTTCAAAATCAACTTCTCCAGCTCCTCCTTTCTTGCTCCGGTAACTCTTTCAGCAACCTTGCCTTTCTTAATCAATAAGAATGTTGGCAATGTCTGAACTTGGAATGCTTGAGACACCTCCTGTTTCATTTATATATTGAATTCAGATAATTAGTTCATTGTATAATCCAAATTTTTTCTTCAGTTTCCCAGACCTAGTCTACAGTACTACATATAGATCAACCGATATAAGCATGTTAGAAGTGGTCCCGTTGATAAGTATTTTGACATGCTTGTATATCTATCCATATTGGTTTAATCTTTTATTTCTTTAGACTAGGTAGGTTTGGTGAAGAATTAATCACAGGTAGTGGTGAATATCATTTGTTATAATGAATGAAAAGTACAGTAGCATAAATTGTATTGAAGGGGAACGGGTGGTAGGTACCATTAATTCATCTGCATCAATCTTGATAAACTCCACATCTGTGTATTTTGTTGCATAGTCTTGGATTACTGAGTCCATGAATTTGCAGGGTCCACACCATGAAGCGTTGAAATCAATCACCATCTTCAGCAAACAACAAATATCTCGTGAGAACCAATCATCATGAAGATCAAACATGGTTAATAACGTTACTGATTTTAAAAGAGTATAGCTATCAGACAACGTACCAGCTTGTCGGTTGCTTTGGAGGCATTTAAGTGAGCATTCCATTTAGCAGTGGAATGGAAGCTAAGGATGTTTGAAGATGACTTAGAGGGTCTGCTAAAAAATCCCATGTCCAAAAAGCTGCTTCTTCTCATGCTTCTTTCTTCTTCTGAGCAAGAACTAGTGAACCAAAACCAGAGGCTGTACGAGAAATTCAAGTTGAAGAGTCTTTGTTTCTTCGTACACAACTGGTTTGGACATGTCTTACTAGTTGGGAAGGCATATATATAGGACTCACAAAGCAGTAGGGAAGCTGCCATATTATTTCCTTGAACAGCATCAGATTCTTGTAAGTGGCGAGCTGTAAAATAGACCTTCTGAGCTAATTTACGCACATATTAGGTAATAACTAATAACTAATATACGTATCTTCTATATACCTATATATGTAATTATGTACTAATCAATCATTTTCAGTATTGGGAGTTTCTATTATATTTTAGATTCAAATTCAATTTTGCTTCCAATAGGATTTTAAAGTACTCATCAGGTATATGTTCAGTGGTGGGGCAGATTTTACGTCTTTTTATTCCAGAATAAAACGCCCACAATTATATAAGAATGGGGAAAAAATGATGGGCATAAAAGGAGGGGTTCAAATTGAACTTGCCAAGCATATGTGCTCATCTCTTATTTTATGAGCTCATGGTTTTTAACATTTTTTTGGTTAAATTAAGCTTGTGCACAAATTGGGTTAGGTTTTAAAGGGGGCATCTACTTTGTGATAACGGTCTGTATTCCACTATTGGAGAAAAACAAATGTTAAAGAATATAAAGGAAATAGAAGACATAAAGAGAGATGAAAAAGGGGAACAATAGTGAATGGTCCCAAATCATTAACTTCACCGAGACAAAAAAACAGATATTCACATCCTTCCAGCTCCCAATTGAGCTGCCATATATACAATAAAATAAGAATAAACATCTCACTTTCTTGCGTGTGAATGTATGAATTTATATACCACTTGCATACATAACTAAGGATCCTAATTTTGTCAGCGACTGAATTTTCTTTCGTATCCAAGAGTTTCCAGTTTAAGAGTTAGCCACTATTGTATTGTAGGTGTCAAGGCATTGTTCCTACAACCCTACCAATAGTCACACAATATTATTAGTCATTATATTATATAAATTTTAAAGTGCAATATACTTTAGAATAACTTTCTTTAAAAAAAAAAAAATCTTTTGACCCCTGTATAACAGGGTACTGTTCTAGTTTATAGGTACTAGTATGATAGAAATTTAGCATATTGACCCATACAACTACAAATTTGAATGATATGAGGAAGGATCCAAACGATACACGCCACAAAAGCACAATACTACCTTGTTGAAGGCAAAATAGTACCCATAACTCATAAATGTGAATAGGGCCACAAGAGTATCATATATACTTTAATTTTATTATATATAAAAAGTTTAAGCAAGCTTTCAAACTCTTATAAAGATACTTATCAATCGTCTATCAATAATGTTCTTCCATCGACAATAAGATTTAAATTCACAACCTTATAAATTGAATCAATTCTTTATCAACTAAACTAATCTTTGTTGTCCTCATGCGCATGTACTTATTCTGATCCTTAATATAAGAATATTTACCTAATTTGATTTAATTAGTTAACATGGTATATATTTTCTAAAACACCATATTCATCTTCCTTAATTTCTTCATCGGTTATTGTTAAAAGAACATCAATATAAATAAATTAAAAACAAGATTAAAGACAGGAGCAGGTATATTTTAGCTCATAGGATTACTGAGAACCAAAAATCAGATAATTTTCTTTTCCTGGGAAGTGGGGAATCTACTGGCTTAGACATAGCTACGTAGATTCCTTGTCCAAGTCTCCATGGAAAAAATAAACAAATAAGAAGTCAACTAAGAGTGATCTGTTTTACCCGCCACAACCGGTCACTTTCATCTGTGTTTAAATACTCGTATACACGACACAATAATATTCGGTGAAGATGATAAAAGACACAGTACAACCTGTCATTTGTCACCTTTTAAACTCAAAGAATGTCAATGACAGGTTAAAAGTAATTCAAGATTGGACTAGGATAAGAAAATAGCAAGTGGCTCAATACAGCAGCAAATGACTGTCAGAAATATGGGTGAGGTTCTATTTTTACCTTTGCGAGTTGATAGTTAAAACCAACCATGGCATCTCATTCTTCTGATACAGATTCCAAATCTGAAAACACGGAAGCAGCTAATCAACAGGCCATAGATGTCTGATGGGGGGAAGTAGAAAGCCTAAGCTAAGTTTCATAAAATATCATATATGTTTGTTCGCAGGTAGTTTCTTACTGTAAGATTTTCTCACAAAGGTCCATTAATGGACTACAAAATGGTGAAGTCTGGGATGTTGAATTCTGTCAACAAAATTGTTTAAAAGCAAGTTCCATTCATGCCAGACAAACATAACAAAAGTAAACCTACTACAGGCAGTTAAAGACCGCTATGACCACCTCACGACCGGACTCCAACATCGGCTACATGATTAGCTTGACCACCTGAACCATGGTTATCATACAAGTGCCCACCACCACCACCTCCTCTGCCACCTCTTCCTCTGTTGTTATAATAGTTTCTGGGATAATTTCCAGATTGGTCATAGTATTGGTTGCGGCCATTGTAATAGCCGCCACCTCTTCCGCCACCCCGGCCTCCACGCCCATTTGAATAACCCCTCCGACCACCTCCACCACCGCGGCCTCCTCTTTGGTTTTGATAACCCCCTCTCCTGGGGAAATACTGATGTTCCTTTGCCTCAGAGTCTCTCTGAGTATGCTCTGCATCTGCCTGTGGCTTGACCTCTTCTTGTTGAACTGAGACCACCTCAGCTACATTTTCTACCTCTACTTCATCCTGCAAAGGAGGACCCAAAACATCAGATAATCCTGACCAAATCACAATTTCAGCATCAACTAAGCTGTCTAGAGAAAAAATGTTTGCACCTTCTGAAGTTCCTCTTCAGGATCGGATTGGCTGTCTCCAGATTCATGTCCTTCAAAATTTGCTGCCCCTTCATCCTCCTGTAAAAAGGGCATGAGACAGATAAGTAAACAAAATAAAAAACTGTGATTTTCTTTTTGACAGTAAGATTGAAGGGAACAGGAAAGCATGATTTATAGGGTTCAAGCCAAAGAAAGTTCTCAAAAATTAAAAACTAAGGACTTGTTAACACTGTTAAATTGATTCCTTGCTGTATAAATGCACCTCATTCTAGTACAAATTTAAAATTACAAAAAGTAATAAGATGGGAACAAATAATCTTCTAGAGAGGAAAATCGTTGCCACCAAAAAATGACTGGGGAAACATTAGAAATAGAATCATGAACTACAAAGAGTGAGGGATAACAAACAGGGAGATAAAAATACGTATTGAAAGCGGATAAATAACTAATTAGCTGTCAACTGTCCATAAATTACCAAAACCAACTAGTACAAACAATATACATCGATAGAATACCAATGCCAATGCCAATGCACACTCTAATGCACGCTGATATGCTCAGGTAAATTATAGAAGCTCCCTTCAGCCTGAATCTTAAGTAACCAGTTCAACCATCCTCTAACATATTTAGATGTGCTTCCTGATCGTGTTGAGAAATCTTGAGATTCATTCTGATCTCAGAACACGTATTGAAAGTGGATAAATAACTAAATCGCCCTCAAATACAGCAACAACAAAGCCTTTATCCCACTAGGTGGGGTCGGTTACATGGATCTCACAACGCCATTGTGCTCTGTCAAAAACCATAGATTTTGAGATATTATTGATTAGAAGGTCTCTCTCTATGACCTCATTGAGTGTTCGTTTCGGCCTTCCTCGACCTCATCTAATAAGACTCCATCCTGCTTGATCCACCATTCTCACCGAAGCATTTAAAGGCCTACGCTGAACATGTCCAAACCACCTCAAACGATTTTCTACCATTTTTTCTTCAATAGGGGCCACTCCCACTCGTTCACGTATATGAGTATTACGAATCTTGTATGGCCACCCATCCATCTCAACATCCTTATCTCAGCGACTCCCATTTTATGCTCATGTTGTCCCTTTAAAGCCCAACATTCACTACCATATAGCATTGCTGGTCTTATAGCAGTGCTTCGTTGATCCATGTTCATAAGAGATCCGACAGGGTTTTACGTTGGCTGTCGGGGCCTAACACAACCCTCCTCCTTTACCCGGGCTTGGGACCGGCTATAAACATAGGCGGAGTTTAAATCGCCCTCAAATAAAAAAGAATAAACAAAGAGACCCCTGAAAGCGCCCTTCCTTCTCAATGCCCAATTTTCACAAAAGCAAACCTTGATTTAGAACACATGCAAACTATTTGTTTCAATCCACAGCCGAACAGACACCCTCACCATTTATATCTTGATGACTACAGAAAAGGTTTCATCATGTTTCTCCTCATCCTAAACCAATTAAGAGAGTGAATAAACAAAAGAAAGAGGAAAACAGGCGGTTCTTGCAAAGAACATTCATAAAAAATAACTACAGCATGATACGTACTTAAATTTGGAACTGGATGGAAAGAGTGGTTATAAAAGAACATTTGATCTATATGGTAATAAAACTATGATTAGATATCCCATCATACACACAAGATAGCATAAAGAATAAACTTCTGCAGGAAAACCCTAATTTCCTTAATTGAGGACATTTTTTGGCCAATAAACATTTATATTATCAGTATACAGATTTACCATTGGCAATATTCCTAGTAACTAACAACACTGTTGCCTCTGACCATAAAAGAAACTAAGCAAGGAAATACACGTATTATCAAAATAAAAAAGAGAAGACCCTACGCCAATCAGTCAATCATCAAATAAGAAATAACTATAAACTCCAGTCAAGGACAGGAGCTCTGAAAGTAGATGACCATACACATCCACAAGCTGCTTTAGCAGAGCTTGCAAGTTAAACAAACCTTGGATTGGACTTGGGCTCAATCATTTGAATAACACTGCCGACTGTAAGTTTATACTCTAGCATTCTTGCTTATAAAAGATAGAAAGACTGTTTAACTCAAGCTTTTTAATCCTGTTGAAGAGATTCCCCCCCCCCCAAAAAAAAACACACACACACACACTCTGCAGCAAACCTCACATAACCTGAGCTTTATTTTACTTGTCTGAAGCAATCCTAGCGACACAGTAAACTTCTTATAAAAGTCTACTACAAACACTAGCATCTAAGAAAAATGACTGTTTATCTTAGTTGTAGCAATTGATAACATTCCATCTTTTCAATTATTCATTGATGTATGCATGTGTTTGAAAGAGGAAGCTCACCAACCAAGAATCTTATTCGTTCAAAAGCTCCAAAAAAGAAGCTCTTGCATTATAGATGTTAAGAAGGAATGTACAAGCTTGTCTCCAGTGAAGGAGCTTTGTTAAAAGCCAACAGGTAGTATCTTACCAATAGGGGCAGAGGAAACATAAAATGGAACACGGTTCAACATGCAAGGATGTGATCTCATGCACTAGGTGCAATCATCCTTTTGAAGAATCCCAGTGATGAAAAACTGACAACAAGGAATGTATCTTATGACAAGTGATGAGAGTCACTAAGCCTAAAGGTGGCAACTTGAAACAAGAATGGGTAGATTAATCCAAATAAACATCAGCTCAACTTATGTTTATAACCCAGCGCAGAAATGATACCACAGGCGTCTATTTAAAAAATGAAAAGAAAAATAGAAGTCATGGAAATAAGACTTGTTAAGGTTTAATATACTTCTAATCGCCATTAGAGTGAATGGCACTCCTTCCAACAGCGAAAAGGATTTACTGTAAGTACCACGCTAGTACAACATATACATTCATATCAAATATGTAATAGTCTTCCATCGTTTTTCACAGGCCAAACATGCTCAAGCAAGAGTTTTTGCCATTCGAATTACTAATATAAGTATGATTTTGGTAAATACTTCTCTACAAAATGCTCATTCTAGGCATATACATGTAATGAAGACCAAAATCCGTACCAGATAATGAATAAATACATACCCGTGCCAACATTAAACAGTCTGTGGGAAGTGAGAAAAAAATATCGGAAGCTCATCACCAAGAATTATAGAGGATAAGAACAATTTTTATTGAATTTTATCAAGGCTCACACACATCAAAGATTTGTGTTGACAAAAAACTTGAGATAATCTCTTTCAGGGTCGTAAAAGGGCAGCACATCACAAGTCTTAACAATAATATACTTGTTAAAAAGACATGCGCTGACTGTTTATTTGTATTTCTCGCATTCTCAAGCTTTGGACTGTGAGAGGTTAATTTTGTTCCTTAGCCGCTGAATTCATGCTATGTTACATATGAAAGAAAGAAAAGAAACGGCACGAGCAGCAAATGTTCTTCTCCCCCCTTTCCTTTCTACTTTCAAATTATTGTTATGTTAGAATTATATTTGGGTATAAGTGTTAACAGTCAAACAACAATTCATTGCACCAAACAAAGCAATTCAGATCAATGGTGGTGTGCAGACAAATACAAAACAAATGGAGAAAAGAACAACAATACATTGTTTAAAGTTGAAACCATACATAAATACCATGCAATACAAAATCGCTAGATTTACATTAACTATTGCAGGATAAAAACCATGAATTAAAGATGGATGATATCCTAATCAAATAATATAAAATTACTGGGTCTGCAAATATACCTTTTCTTGAGATGGCGAATCTGAGCCTTCCACTTGAACTGGAACTGAGGCAGGACCAATGGTATCGTGTACTGGCACCTGGAAAGATGCATAATTTCCAGCGGCAGCAGCAGCAACTTCAACTGGAGCTTTCATCTCAGGCGTGGTGGTGAAGTATTCTGAAGACATGATCTTCTTTAACCTCTCCCTCAAACTCGCATCTAGAAATAAGCTTAGAATCAACATGACACATCCAAATTGAAGAGGAAGAGAAACTAAAAAATAAAAAAGAAATTAAACTTGAAAAATGGCAGATACATGTGACATCGGCATTGGACTCAATAGGCTGGTCAGCCTTCGCAATCCATAGCTTCGCATGCTCTATGCACCGCTGCAACGCGTTCTTGTGAGATAAACTCGAATCCGCAGGCCGCGATATCAATAGACCACCCAGCCTAGAAATTAAATCCAAGTCTTTCTCACCGAGAAGATCGGTAGCGTCGTCGGTGACATAATCGTAGGTTAAGCAACAGCCCCGCTCATGGGTCCTAGTCAGCATAGTCGAAGTGAAATCATTCTGCGACTTCACGTCGAACAATGACCCAAAATAAAGAAGATTGAGAAGATCTTCGATCACAGTGTGGTTAAAGTCGTCAGCTTTCTGGGGTTGTTCGTCGGGCGTGATACGGTTGTTCTGAAGGGCTAGGTCAACTTCTTCCTTAACAGCAGAAGAAAGGGGTTGACGAAGCTTCTCAAGCTCGTCGATGAGCGCGGATACAGCAGGCTTAGAGCGAAGGACTTCCTCCTGCTCTTTGTTGATTTCTTTACCCTGAGCAATAGACTCCTCCATCTGCATAATACGATTCATTTTCTTGCGAAGCGCCCGGATGCGCTTGTTCACTAAACTGAGAACAGGGCCGTCAGCAATGTCAGAGGCTGCAGTAGCCGCCATTAGCACCGCAAATACTCCTTTCGCCTGGTTAGGGATAATCCGAAGAGCACCGGCAGGTGCCTCGGCGGTGGGAATAAAAGAAGAGAAAGGAACGGCGAGGAAGATTGGGGAGGCAAAGGGAGGCTTGGGACGGCGAGAGGGAAGAGTAAGGGGCTGAGTTGCGCGAGCGAGTACTTTGAGAGGAGATACTCTCTTTACTTTGAGTGTTATTAATAGCCAGTTTTGCCAAAGATCCTTATTTTTTTGATACATCCAAAGATCCTTATTGAGTTGTATCGTTCTGGTTTCCGGATGAGCCGTAATGGGCCCTGGGCCGGAGTGGTCGGTTTTTGCATGATTTGGGTCCAATGAAACCCGGACACAATTACACAAACAAGCAATAATAGGAGGTATGAAAAAACATTTCAAACTTTAAATATCTATCAAATAATTACTTGAAGCAGTATGGAATATCTTTATTTCATGAAACCGTACGAAATATCACAAACAAATAATATATGAAATGATGGGAAAATTATGTGAATTTTTTTTTGTAAATATTTTGAGTGAATGTCCGCAACCCCATCTTTAGAATTCTATTTTATGAGTAATAGCTATAACTTCTCATGGTTTCATATTGTATCATAATGTAGATTAATTCATATGTTTATGGCATTGTAACTTTTAGAAGGGTTTAAGGCTTATAAGGGCTCATTTGGTATAAAGAATTTGAAGGAGGGAAAGGGAACATTACGATGTTCCTATGCGGGAAAATTGTTTGGTTCCAAAAGTTGCCTAAAGTTAAATTCCCACCAGCGACAATGTTCCCTTAAACATGAGAATTTGAGTTCCCACCAAAAGTGGCGTCCACTCAAGTTCCCTCCAAAGACATTAAGATTTGATGATAAGTTTTCCCTTTTAAAAACTTGATAAAAAAGGGAGCTGGGATAAGGTTAAGACTTAGGTGAAGGGAATTTGTAAGGAAAAGGATTTGGAAGATGAAATAGCATAACAGTGGTGGAGTTTGAAGTTGGAGAAGAGGTAATAGGAGGTGGGTGTGTATTTTACTTTTTATATTGTGGTTTGTTTGTTTTGATGTGAATGTGCGCGCAGTGATATAACTGAGTGTAGTATTCTTTGTTATTTAAATGAAAGTATGCCATGTTTTTGTGTTTTCATTATAGTATGGGCATTATTTTGCATAAGATATGAGTATGCTTTGGTTCTTGTGTGACTACTGCCATTTTATTTCAATTACTTTCGATTTCAATGAGAAATGTTATTTAAATGGAAGTAAACCATGATTTTGTGTTTCAAATGTATTGTAGGTATTATTGAGGGAACACACATGAAAGATTGACAAAGTTTGCCTTTTTTGAATAAGATGAGAGTGTGCTCTGTTTGTTGTGTGAGTAGTGAAGATTTTTTTGAATTAGTTGCAAATAAAATGAGGAAAGTTTAAACGATTTATGAAACATTGTAAATCAATTTATCAAATCTAACTAAGAATAGCCAAGTTTTCAAATATAAAATAAATCGATTTATAAGCCATTATAAATCGATTTACAAAAGTTGACTGAGAGCAACTAAATTTTTAACTGTAAAATAGATTGATTTATGAAACATTATAAATCGATTTACCAAATCTAGCAAAAAGGAGCTAAATTTTCAAATATGAAGTGAATAAATTTATAAGCCATTGTAAATCAATTTACAAAAGTTGTCGGAGAGTAACTAAATTTTCAACTATAAAGTAAATCGATTTATGAGACATTGTAAATCGATTTACTAAATTTGGCTGAAAACAACTAAGTTTTCATATGTGAACTAAATCGATTTATAAGCCATTGTAAATCGATTTACTAAAAGGGTAAATCAATTTACAAAAGTGGTAAATCGATTTAACCCATTTTTTTATTACTTTATTATAAGAGT
The DNA here is from genome assembly GCA_037074505.1 of Albizia julibrissin. Classification (NCBI taxonomy): domain Eukaryota; kingdom Viridiplantae; phylum Streptophyta; class Magnoliopsida; order Fabales; family Fabaceae; genus Albizia; species Albizia julibrissin. The sequence goes on along the minus strand of CM073488.1, from coordinate 34,111,169 downwards.
ATTATGTGTATTTCACATATTCTTCTCACTTCCATCACTCCATTATCTTTTTACCAAACATCTCATTTTCCTTCAACCTAACTTACCTTCCCATATCTATAAAATAAATACCTTTTTAAATTCCCTCCACTATTCCCTTCCTTTCCATTCACTTCCCTTCCTTTCCTTGCCTTCATCATACATTACTTGTACCAAACAGGGCCTACTTAGAGGCTTAACACAAAAGGGTGAATGTACCCAACAAAAAAAAAAAATTGCCAATAAAACTTGGCCAAACTGAACACAAAAATAATAAACCAATCAGGATGAACTAATCGTGAAGCATTCAAAAACTGAAAACTAATGGTTCGATTATCTAAGATACGTGTGTATTGTAAATTATAAAATTAATATATACATTATAAATATCTTATATTTCATAATTATCTTAACTTTATTTTTTAAAAAATTAAAATTATTATAAATATCTGGAATGTACAAAATATATTTTCACTTGTTAACTAATAAAGTCACAAGTTATTTTACTTTATTTTTTGTCGGAAATTTATCAAGTGGAAAGCACACTTCAAATATACAAGAGCCAAATCAAGGATGAAAAGATAAATGAAGCAGGCAAAGCAAGGGATTTGCACATTCCAGCCTAATGGGTCAAGACAGAATAGCAAGTCCCCATAATACAGGGATTCAGCTTTTCTCCACTGTCCTTCCCATAATACAGTGTGCTTCAATCTGGATCATAAGTCATCCTGACTCCTGAGAGCCTGATTGGGCAGGAAGCAATTTAATTTAAAACCGAGTCAAGTATAGTGGCACAGCAAGAAGGCCACTAATGATGAACAACAGATGACAAAATAGCTAGTTCATAATTCTGCTATCCTCAAGACAATTGGAAGCAATGCTGGCAACTTGCAATAAATTGACTTCTCTGAGGTTGAAAATAACAAGTGATAGTTGAAGCAGCTGTGTATATGTTATGTGAAAGGAAGCCGCAGGGAGAAGGAGAACCATAACCCCAATCATCATATAAATGGTGATTAATTCGGAGGCAAATTCATGGGTCAACGTCTTCGGGGAAGATGGCTTCGCCGGCATAAATGTATTGCATTTCCTCCTTCCATGTCTGCAAAACCCCGATATCATTATCATGAAAAGATACAAATCTATCTACTAGCTGCATCACACACACATGGTTGTTACGATTTGCTACCTCATCTCGGAAAGAGATTCTCAAGTTGGGAACATTTGTCTTATGAATATCATTTCCTTCGGAACCTCTCAAGTAATATTTATCCCCAAGCCAGTGCGCCTGTGAAGGCAAGAAATATTGTGATAATCATGTCAATGCTGGATCAGAATATTCAAGAATCAGGAACTATAAACCGAACATTACAGGAGCCCGTCCTCTGGAGAAAACTGTAATGGCCAAATTGATCACATTTTTCTTTTAAGTAATGGTTTTCAACTATAGGATGGGTATTCAGAAATTCAAATTGCTAATCAGTGAATTACAAACCATACAAATGTAGTAATAGGGATTAATTTGGCCTTATTTACAATTGGTGGATGAGGTGCTTGCCAATGCGCCCCATTAGAAAATTTGAAATCAGTGAATGGGCACAGAACAACACTCTGGACCTCCCATTAACTACAGTTACAGAAAACCTAAATTCCAAGTGTTGAACCAACAAGGAGCAAGACACATCCATATGTACTTTCAGGTTCAGCACATGAAATCAACAATAGAAAATATAAAATCTAAAGTGAGTTCAAGGAGTTTTTTATTCTTTTTTAATCTCCCTCCACGAGTTTCACTGGACTGTGCACTTTTTATTTTTATTCCCTCAATCTTTTTTTTTAACACATTACAACAGAGTTTAAAATTTAGAAAAATATATACAATTTTTCAAAAAGTTATGATATATCTTGTGCATCTCTTGGGAAAAGATGCCAAGTTACAATATAATAATCCATGTGCTTCACTGCATATAGCACAACACAGAACCACGAACTAAAAACATGAGCATACATTTGTTGTCACATCATTTACCTTAGCTTCATGTGAAAATCCAGACTGATAAACAGAATTTCTGGCTATCTCACACAAGTCACAGGCACTGAGCTTCCATACCTGTAAAATACACGAATTTCATACAATACATATAATAACACTTAAAAATGAGTAAACAGAAGATTTGATAAAATTCTATCAGCCAAGGAATCCAAAGATAAAGGCTTCAACTATTCAGGAGTAAACCTTAGCAGCAACACTATATTCTTCAAGCAATGGCTCTTTAGTCAAATGAATTTGCAAGGGATCATCGGTGGAGAGAGAAACATTCAGACCTCTCTGGAAAAACATAGGCATTGGATTGCGATGATAGTCCAAGAAAAGAGAATTGTTGCTCAGGGGTGACATCAATAATCCAATCTGAAGATGGTATTAATACAAATTAGTAGAAAACCATTAGTTGCAGGAATTTCCCATCAAAACTATTTCAAACTCTGTATCAACGGCACCTCTCATGTGAGAAGGGCTCAAATCACTATATTGATAGAATGATTTTTTGTGAAGAATAACCTGTGCAAGGTAATATAAATATTGCAAAACAGGGGTTTTCCGCAGAATAATCCCATGGGAAATGTTATGGCAGAGGAGGAGAGCAGCAGCCAAATGATCAACATCACCTGCCTGCACAACTATAATAGTTATGTCCATTTTAACAACGAGCATAAAGGATAGATTGTAATACAATGATATAAATGATAACCTCTCCACAATGAGGCCGCAATTTTATAGTGGTCATTCCTTTAGATTCACGCAACTGAAACAACAGAAAATTATAATGAAGTTAAATTTGAGGATAAACCTAAAATCATATAATTTGTTAAGGCTTGTAGCAGGAGGAAAACATTAGACCTTGTTTAATGTATACAGGTTTGCATAGCAATAATAAAGGTAGTAAGAATAAGCTGGGTTAAATTCATTTGTCCACTCAGCTGGGGTTGGCATGTGCTTAGTTGGTCGCCTTTCTGGTTTACTTTCATCATCTACAAGATCAAATCCCACCACCTGCATTTGGTAATAGCTCAATATAATACGTTCAACACGTTGCCAGAAAAAAAGGCAGCAATGTCAAGAATAAACAACATAACGGCTTCCCATGTCCATTATTTAGACAACCTTTACTAAGACGGCAATGAAAAGGAGTTGAAAGTGATGCATAATCTCTTAGCAGTAATTATCATTAACACGTAACAGAAGTCTGCGGTACAGAGCATAATAGAAATAAAATTCTTGAGCAAAGAATCAAATTTGAGTCTAAATGGTCTCAGATGACAGATGCGAACTTTGTACTCAGTCAGTGTTAACAACTTAAAGGAATAGAAGTTGTTTTTGTACATCACAGGCACCCCTTTGTCACAAAGAAGAGCCACTGCATGGGGAATACTTACTCTAGATGAAACTTGCAGCAAAGCAAAAAAAATTTTGAATTGAAATATACGGACACTCTTTAATAGAGTTAGGAAAATTTCATACAGCAGCAAGGACAAAGCATCAACCTAAGCATGTCTCAGGTACTGTAGCTAAAGCATAGTTACATTAGCATGTTAGAAGAAATGTTAAATACTCGTAGCAAAGTAACCTATTGATTGAAAAAATGCAAGCACACGTAGGGGCTAATGTGCACGCAAAGTAGAAGAGGGACTAGCCTGCATCAAGAACAAATGCAACTGAGGATGAGAATTTGGATCCACTGTGGCTTCAAACAGAGGAATAAACACATTATCCAGAATATTCTGAAACGAGGTAACAGTTCCCATATTCTTGTACACATTGTATAGTCGGGGTAACTGTGCCAATAGAAATTAGAAAAAGAACATAGTTAATAAACAATAATCCCACAGCTCAAAGAAGACACAAGGAAAAGATAGCATGAGATCCTGAATAAAATCTTGTAAAACAAAGATCAAAATGTTAAAGGATCATACAGGAAATTGTTGCTGGTGGTAACTCTCTTTTATAATCCATTTTATACTTGTAAATTCTTGTAGAAAGAATAGGATTTATTTTAAATAAATTGCCAGATGTACAAATTCTTGTAGAAAGAATAGGATTATTTTAATGGTGATGAACAAATCACGAGCACCGCCCTCTAAATGCCTAGATGTGATATGGACTTTGAAATCCTCAGAAGTGTGATAAAGCCGAAAATAATTCTTGGCCTCTGAAATCCATGACTATGGATCTCCACCATCATATTTGGGAAAATATCTTTTAGACGATAGATGAGAATATGTTGGAAGGGGTGGTGATATTATAGATATGTGAAAAGGGTGAATGGAACGGGTAAGTAACATTTTTGGATCGAACGGCTCTGATACCAAAGATAAGGTTCTGAGTAAATTAATTGATAAGATGGGAAAATTATAAGATAACTTGAGATAATAATTTGAGAAAGCTGTAAGATAATCTAAGATAAAGAGCAGGTAAGAATCTCACATTCTCTCTAAAACAGCCGAGGAGAATCTCTTAAACCAATTTACTCTTTAAAATATTTCATATTTTATTGAGGAGGCAATATGCCAATTTATTTAATGAGATCTTACGAACCAAGAAAATGCCGGATGAGTGGAGAAAAAGTAATTTGGTTCCTATTTATAAGAATAAAGGGGATATCCAGAATTGTGCAAACTATAGAGGAATTAAGCTAATGAGTCATACAATAAAATTGTGGGAAAAAGTGATTGAACACAGGTTGAGATTGGAGACTGATATTGCTGAAAACCAATTTGGATTCATGCCAGGAAGGTCTACAACATAAGCGATTTATTTATTAAGGGGGCTTATGAAAAGTATAGGAGCAAAGGAAGAGATTTGCATCTGGTCTTCATTGATTTGGAAAAAGCGTATGACCGGATGCCAAGAGATGTACTTTGGAAAGCCTTGAAAAAGAAGAGGGTGAGAGTTGCATATATCAAAGCCATTCAAGACATGTATGAGAGGGCTACAACCAATGTTAGAACACCTAGAGGTGTTACAAAGGACTTTCCTATAAGGATTGGACTACATCAGGGATCAGCCTTGAGTCCTTATTTGTTTAACCTAGTGATAGATGTTCTAATTAAGCCTATAAAAGAGGAGATCCCTAAATTCATGCTTTTTGTGGATGATATAGTTCTGTTGGCTGAATCCAAGGGAAAAATTAACTCTAAACTTGAGATATGGAGACAAACTTTGAAATTGAGGGGCTTTCGTCTTAATTGGAGCAAAACTGAATATATGCAGTGCAAGTTTGATAAGAGACAAGGCCAAAGGGAAGTGAAAGTTAAATTGGGAGGGCAAGTCATCCCACAAGTGACAAAATTTAGATATTTGGGATCAATTATACAACAAGATGGTGAAATTGATGGAGATGTCAATCACAAAATTCAAGTTGGATGGTATAAATGGAGAAAAGCTACTGGAGTTATTTGTGATCGTAAAGTACCTAATAAGGTAAAAGGAAAGTTTTATCGTACTGTTACCAGCAATGCTATATGGTAGTGAATGTTAGGCTTTAGAGGGACAACAATAAAATGGGGGTAGCTGAAATGAAGATGTTGAGATGGATGTGTGGTCATACAAGAAAAGACAAGATCTGTAATATTTATATACGCGAACGAGTTGGAGCAGCCCCTATTGAAGCAAAAATGGTAGAAAATCGTTTGAGGTGGTTTGGACATGTTCAGAGAATGCCATTGAGTGCTCCGGTGAGAAAGGTTGAACAAGCAATATGGAGTCCTGCTAGATGAGATCGAGGAAGGATGAAACGAACGCTCAATGAGGTCATAGAGAAAGATCTTTTAATTAATAATATATCGAAATCTATGGTTTTTGACAGAGAACAACGGTGTCGTGCGTTCCATGTAGCTGACCCTACCTAGTGGGATAAGGGCTTTGTTGTTGTTGTTGTATAAAAGCATATTACAGAGAGATAAACTCTAATTCAAAATTCAAATACGAAATTCAAATGACTAATAACCTAAGATTTTAGCAACTGACTCCTACTAGTGGAACAGTCCGTTTATTTCTCAACTACTAAAGAAAATAATAATAATAAGCCAATAATAATAATTAAAGCAACTAAAATAAATATTAATAAAATAAAATCAGACTAATTTAATTTATGCACAAAACTTCAAACTCGGTACTCTATCATAGACCCAATTGGTCCTTCATTCTGGTTTGGCGGAAAGGCACAAAATCTTTCTTCCTAGTTGGTGTACTAGGGCAAGGCGAATTCCAACCCCTTCAATAGTTAGTTTGGTTTTCCCTCATTTCAATCTATATCCCGCCACCCGCTAGGGCTGTGCTACATCAAAAGAAAGAGAAGCCCTATCCCACTCTTCCCTTCTTTACGCAAGAGGCCTGTGTAGCTGATCTTTGAGCTTCCAAGACCCCCCCCCCCAAAAAAAAAAAACACACACACACACAAAAAAAAAAAAAAAAAAAGGGATCTCCTTCCCCTTTGGTAGTTCCTTCCCAGTTTGAAATCCCATTGGCCTCCTCTCCCTTGCAAGGAACATTCTTTAAAAGTTTGCTCTTTCTACTAAGAATAATAAAGCAAAAATGACTCTGATTACCCAACCAAGAGCACTTTTTCAAGATTATTTTTCAACAAAGCACCATTGCCCCTCTACAATTTTATACAGAAGAATAAAAAGGTCCTAAAAGTTGCAATGAGCTAAGGAACAACTTCTCCAGGGAAAACCATACAACTGAAGGCTACTGCAATATATTGAAAATGATTCTGCCTTACACTCATAAGAAGTTGATCTGTACCAATCTCACGGAAAGATAAAATGACAAATAAATGAAAATCGACACTAACTCTTGACACAGTGATCCAACAGATCTAGGGTCCAATGATTAATTGTCACACCATGCATTCAAACAAAAAATGCTGCAAGAATAGAACTCTGAATAACAAATTACCTGAATTAACCATATTGCATTTTCACTATAGAGAGAATTGTTTACAAACCAACTAGCCAATTGATCCCATTCACTCTGTTTTCTTCCATACACGGAAATCCTGTACTCAGCCATCTGTAAATTGTATGTATACAAATGAATAAACATAGGAAATATCACCAGTGATGAATCTGCTACCGCACAGATAAGATACCTGATATTTGCTTGCTTCAAGATCTGACAAAACTTCCTTTGTTACTTCAGCCAAAAACCTTCCTGTGCATTTTGGGTAGCCTTTAGTTATTGTGAATTGAAAAAGAAATCCACTTACAACCCTAAGATTATGAGTTACTGAGCTGCATACAAGTAATTTATTAGTATCTTCTTATTCTCAAACAAACCTTGGATGAGGTTATCCTGCTTTAAGAATATCTCTCTAAGTCTGCTTTGTCCACAAGGATTATACTTAAGGTTGAATTTGTCAAATCTATGAAAGGTGCTCTTATCAGCATGAACGTCCAACAAATCAACATTCAGATCATACCTGCACATGAAATGCTATTATTCAGACAACATGAAAATAAGCAACCACACAAGTAGATATGCAGGACAACTGTAGCAGTAGTTAAGCAGAACCTAAAGTACTGCATTACCCTGTCAAATCCAAGCTCTCAAACACCTCCTTCAGTGTCATATACCTTCCATCTCTAAATATTACAACCTGCCAACATAGGATAATAACGTAATTAAGAAGCACCAGCAATCTAAAAATTAGACGAGCAAAAATGCAAAGCGGGGCCACAATAAGCTAAACATAAATTAAGAGATAAATTTATAACAATTTTCACCTCGTCAGGTTCTTTTTTTAACTTTGATTTAATGAAGCGCAGTAGATGCTTTTGATTCATGCAAGCAGAGTGATGGATATGAGTATCAACTTTTCTAATATTGTAAAAATCTCGGTGTGGCGCACTTTTTTGGGCCAGAAATTCCCTATCCGCGTTCAGTAACAGATGAAGCCGGAATTTCTGCATAATGATCAGATGAAGGTCATAATTAAATGCCACAAGGGGGAAAACAGAAATCAGATAAAAATAAGTTAAGAAAAAAAAAACTTACTTCCTCAAGGAATCGTAGCCTATGGTAGCATGCTGAGCGAACATTTCCATTAGACATAACTTTAAGAATATAATGCATATCAGTAAAAAATTCTGTTGAGTTTGCAACTGGGAAGAGCTCTTCAGAGTCTGCAAAATAGTTTCCTTGAAAGCTCAATTGTTCCGATATGAAAAAGCGAAAAATTAAAATGAATCTTACTAAGGTAACTGAAAAAAGCTTATCCTGGTTTTAATCATAGCCAAATCAACATGTATAATATAACATTTGTAGGAAGATAAAATATACATAAGTCATGAACAGTGTGTCTCATTTCAGACTCCATGCAAACACTGGGCCCACAATAAAGTTGTTATATATATATCAACACCATTTTTGGACACTCTCCAAACATCATAAGCTTTTGGGAAAACGTAAATGAATGATGCTAAGGTAATTGAGGAAAATAATCATTTTTTTAATCATAGACATATTGTTAAATGTATATCAAAACCATTGTAGGAGTTTCTCTCAACAGAGTATGCTTTTGGGACAAGCAGGTCCTTGACATTGACGAGGAGGACGACGACAACAACAAGAAAGACTTATTCCACTAGGTGGGGTCGGCTACATGAATCGCAAGACGTCGTTGTGCCCTATCATAAACCAGATTTTTGGATAGATTATTAATAAAAAAATCCCATTCTATTATCTACTAAGTGTTCGCTTCGGTCTTCCTCTACCTCTCTTTAAAAGATTCCATACTACTTGATCAAACCTCATCACCAACACATCCAATAGCCTTTTCTTTGAACATGTCTAAACCACTTTAAATGATCCAACGTAAAGGAGGAGGATTGTGTTAGGCTCTTGACAACTAATTTAAAACTTTGACAAATCTTTTATGAACATAGGTCCTTGACATTGAATGGCATCAAAACTTTTGCAGGCAGTGAGCAAGTGGTTAAGACTTTACTTTTTGCCAACCAGCATTCTCCAAATTAAATTATATTACATAACTGAATATGGTGGGATTGTGCTTTGTCCATGCTCAAAGCTCAGAACACATACGATTGAAGAGATATTTTAGATGTATAAATAAAAGCCAATCCAAGACCTTCTCCTAAAAGATTCAGCTTTCAGAAAGAAACAGTCCTTGACGCCTACTAAGTACCACTTTCAGTGCTTACCATTTTTACTTGCATAAACATGCACAACTCCATCTTCCATCCTGAAGTCATGCTGTTTGAAACAACAAAAAGTGAGTTATATTGATATTAAACTAACACTCAGAAGAAAAATGACTTATTATTTCACATACAGATTTATCTTGCAGCAGAAAATGCTAACACAGATCCATAATGGACAAGCAACAAACATACTGATGATGGTTCAACTTGATCAAAGTGAAATGGATCAGAGTTCTTTGCCAAAGGCTTGGCCTTCCAAGGAGGAACCTCTTCCCGGTACACATATTTCTTACGCAAATTCAAGCATTCACGAAGCATCTTGCACACTTCCTCTTCTTCAATATTTGCGGACTCTGAAGGTTTTGCAGAACAAACAGACACATCAAACATTCACCTCTTTCAATATTCCTTCATATAAGTAAAATAAAAGAAAACATGTAATCAAAAAAATAAAAGAAAACATAATATTTGGTTTAATATGGCTAAAAATAAAAAAAATATTTGTAACACAATTTACCTCAAAATTGGGAGCAAAATGAAAAGATAATAGAAACATGTAACTTAAATTGCAGGACAAAAATCCAAAAATATATAGCATGAAAAGAATTTGGAAACAATAAGCAGACAGAATATGATAGGAATGTGAAGGCACCTTGCCCTGCAATTCTTGGAGGCAAGACAGTATTGGAAAACGTGAGATCATTTCCAGCTAAGTTTACAGAAGTTGATCCTGTTTTTCCATCGTGTTGTATATCTGCACCGGTTTTAGCTTCTCTTATAGTCTCACTGTTTGCACAGTTCGCATCACCACCTATAATTGGAACAGCAGACAAACTGCAAATATTTGTATTTACTCCCTACAACAACATATGCCAGTTGAAAACACTTAATATAAAACTATGAGTAATAATATACTAAAAGTGAGTCATCTCTCAATTGAGAGAATCAAGGATCATGCACCAATACTATCAAAATTATCACATTACAAAAGCATCCTTTCATTTCTAATTTCTTAGAATTGTCAACTATTTAAATACTATCTTAACCAATACTAACAAGTTCGTCTAGAACGCGATAAAAATATAATATTATCAGGAAAAAACAAAATAAGGTAATTAATTGTTATATTTAACCCCGATCCTCTGATCATAAAGGAAAAGAAGAGGGCAAAAATTGATATAAGATCAAAGTTGAAAAAACTCATTTACAGTGCAAAAAGAGTTCATAAGGAGATAAGAAAGTATATTCTCACATAATTATCTGAAGACTCTGTATTCCCCGGATAGAAAGGAGTACGATCATCATTTTCAAGGCCAGGTTCTTCTTCGTCAGAATCTTCAGCGCTTTCAAAGGTATTACGGCTGGGAGACCTCGGAGTCATAATCCTACCAATAGACGCTATTCTTTTGTAGGAACATGAAAGCTGAGCATTCTCTCCTGTAAAAGCCACAAAGCAAACAGAAGTAAGGCAAATTACAGCTCAAAAATATTTTCTTCTTGATTAAAATTGCACCTCCACATCGAAAGAAGAACAGTTTCATTATCTCCTTGCGCCCAGCTAATCGTTATAAACATAAATGAAATAGCATATCCTTTCAGGAAAACTAACGAAATTAATCCCGAGTTTGAAAAACATACTATCCCTTTGATCCATTCGAAGTGAAGGAAGTCCTGAGGCAACAAAGTTCAGATTATCTAGAGAAGAAGCACGAGCCTGAGCTTCATAACCCACTGACCGCTCAAACTTGCCGTCCTCTTCGAACCACTCAGTTCTAACCGCAACATTTGGTAATGACGAAGAGATTCTATAACTCCGATACCCGTTTCCGTCCATAGACATCGACGAGCTTCTAGGATAATCTCTCACAGCAACAGCCGTTCCTCCGCCGTCGGAACCAAACTCTCGGAGGCCATCGCCGTCGTATTCATCATCATCATCACCACCATAGAGCTCTTCTTGCTCCCTTTTTGGGCCAGAAGTGCGAGAGTGTGTGCAGCGGATCTCAATGAGGCGGCGAAGTACCTGGTCGACACTGCGCTTGTGAATGTAGAAGGCGGAAAGAGCCATCAAAGAGGCTCCAAAGAAGGCAGCCATTGCCATGTGAAGAGATGGTGGCGTGGAAGATGGAGGATCCATGGGAGGAAAAATCAATAGGTCACGATGTTTGTGTGTGTGTGTAAGCGAAGAGTGACTGAAGTGAACTGAGGAAGAAGATGGAGAAGGAGATGAAGATGAAGAAGAAGAAGAACAAATGGGAAGCCGGCGCGCGTTGTTGCGCGTCCTTAATAGGTCCGTGGAGTGTTTGGCAATCAATTAGATAGTGACTTTTATGGTTTATTGTTGCTAATGGGGCAGTTGCTCAAAGGGTTTAAGCTTTTGGAAGGTCGAACGGTGGAGAAAGCGGGTTTTCCGTTTTCGTCCCAGTAAAGCTTCGTCGGAGGTGGGACCCACTGCCAGCAAAGATGGCAAAGTGCTGACGTCGCATTGTGGATCTTTAAATCTGAGGCTAAGGCTCAGCCCTGTATTTTTATGGGCCGAAAGGCCTAGTCTAGTATGAGGCTCCAGCTGAGTTGGACTTTAGATTCATGCTTATTTTAGTTTTTAAAAAATGATTTTATAACGTTCGAAGTAGATGTGGGAGTGTGTCTTGACTTGAGTACTTTTTCTGATGGTTCTCAAACAAGCACTGTGTTATCCTAATCAACCGGGAATTCAAAGATCCTCGTCTGATCCTCATTAAGGAATTTAGAGAGAACTTTGCAGGCTGAAATTGATGAACGGCTTAAATTAGAGGAAATTAAATAGTTTCGAAAAGCTCGTATTGGATGGATAGCAATGGAGATAGAAACACTCGCTATTATCAAGGCTAACATGTGAAGAAGAAGAAATAGTCTTAGCTTTAAAGGATGATTCTGGAACATGGATTGAGAATAATGATGACTTAATAGCCATGGTCACCAGCTATTTCAAGAGGCTATATCACTCTCATGATAACAGTCCAATTATAATACAAACAAAGACAAACTTTTTTATCATTGATTCAGCCTCTCTTGCTAGCCTTTGTGTTATACCAACTGATGAGGAAATTAAAGAAGCCTTATTTTATGTGGGTTCCTATCAAGCTCCTGACGGGTGAAATTATGCACACCATGAACAAAGCAAGAGGCAAGAAGGACTATATGGCTCTTAAGATTGATCTTGAGTAAGCATTTGATCCCATCAGATGGGATTTTCTTTGTTGGGTTCTCCATTATGCAGGGATGAACTCAAATTTTATCACTCTTATATTATGAATTGCATTTCATCTCTCTCTTATAATTTTTTTGGAATGGATCACGAACTGAATTTTTCACTCCTAAAAAGAGACTTCGTCAGTGAGATCATATATCCTCTATGCTATTTGTGCTTTGTATGGACAGATTGTCTCTCATCATTTGTGATGTAGTTAATGTAGGAAATTGAAAGCCCATTTATGTTACCAGAGCATGGCTATCTCACTTGCTTTTTGCAGACAACCTTCTACTATTCGGTGAAGCATTTGAGCAGCAAGCTTTATGTGTGATGAGTTGCCTTGAAGTTTTTTTGTAAAGCTTATGGAGAAAAAATCAACAAGAGTAAATTTTTTAGGCTAGAAAACGAAAGTTGTTAAAACATAATAAAATGTCGTAAATTCTTTAATAAAATTTATTAATGACATGATAGTATGAATTTTTTTTTCTGAAAAATGAAAGTTGTCAAAATCTAATCAAATGTTATGAACTCTTTAACAAAACTTGTGAATGATCTGATAGTGTAACATTTTTACTTAATCAACGAAAGTTGTTAAAATCTAATTAAATGTGTTGTAAATTTCTTAACAAAATTTGTGAATAACCTGATAGTGTAACTTTTTTTTTCCAGGGAAAACGAAATTGTTAAAACCTAATTAAATATTATAAATTCCTTAACAAAACTTGTGAATGACTTATTAGTGTGACTTTTTTATTTGGTAAATGTAAGTTGTTAAAACTTAATGAAATGTCGTGAATTTCTTAACAAAACTTGTAAATGACCTGATAGTGTAAATTTTTTACTTAATAAACGAAAATTGTAAAAACTAATGAAATGTCGTGAATACCTTAATAAAATTTGTGAATGGACTTGCATTAAATATCAAAAGTTAACACACACACATATTTATGTTGCATATAATGTATTGAAAGCCATTAGTGGCTAAATGGCTACTAAATTTTTGGACAAACAAAGTGGTAAGGATTCAAACCCCATCCTATTACTTTGGGAATATTTATTGCCATGGCCACTAGAGCTATGGCCGCTAGTTCAATGGCTACTAACTTTTTGGACAAACAAAGTGGTGAGGGTTCAAACCTCACCCCATCACCTTGAGAATATTTATTGTTGTGACCACTAGAGCTTCAACCACTGGCAAGGGGTGGCCGTCGGCTGGCTGGTCATAGGAGCTCTAGCGACGGTGGCCCGTGGGGGTAATATTATATAGGGTTAATGTGCAGATTTAGCAATGAACTATTTTTCAATGTGTACTCAACACAAGTAACTATTTTTAGGTGCAAAAATAGACATAATAAGTATTTTTTATAGCAAAAATAGGAACTCCGTTGTCCAGCCGTTAACTACATGGAAGGAGAAAAATATTTGACTAAAATGGGTGACGTGGTGAAGATTTGAATGATGATGTGGAATAGTTGACTTTCAAAGTTTGATCACGTGGCTACATGTTTAAACAGAAAAGAAAACATTACTTATAACCCTTTATTGTAGCAAAAGACAAGATAAGAGGAATAAAGTGTACGAAAAGACAAGATTGCAACATTAAAAAAAAGGGAATAAATGGGAATAGTGTTTTCAAGCATTGAAGCAGCATTTAGCCGGGAGAGTTGAAGAAGTAAGAAGACGACAAGAATCGTAGGCATGTTGTGAGAAAGGGTAACAAGGAATGGATAAAGTGAGAGTCTGAGAGATTGTTTTATGGTTTTAGAGAATCTGAGAAAGGAGGCAAGTATGGACCACAAGCGTACAGAGATTCTCTGCTAGGGCTAACGAAGAGACAAAAGATTCCTCATAGGTAATCATTGATTGTACTGAAAATTGTTTCTTTTTTGGTTCAATAGTGAAAACCCGTCGAAGCCCTTCATTAATTTGGCATTGATTTGTTTCACAGTGAATGGCAACAAATCATGAAGATGGGAATGATAAGGCAACAATAGAAAAAGCTGAGGGGAATCAGGACGAGACTTCTGAAGAGAAGTATTCGATGCTACTGAGAAAGGTAAATGACATTGATGCTAAAACTAAAAAGGGTGTGGCTAGAACAAAGGAAAAATTGAGACAGGAGCATTCTAGTATAATCGAGTTCGATGCTAACTTAGGTGACATTAGGTTAATGATGATGTTGAAGGGAATATTGACATTGTTGATGACTGGAGTAGAATTGAAGAAATTACTGGAATTGAGTTTGATGATATTGTAGGTGCAAAGGAAGGAGTAAGTAGGCTGGTTGAATCTGGGGGTGATAGTAAGAGTGTGGGTGAAGATGAAGATGGCTCAGACAGTGAGGATGAGAGCTATATAGGAGAGAGTGATAGCTCAGATATAGATGAGAGTTTGGATGATGATTATGAGGTGGCAGAGGGCTATGATGGAAGTGAATGTGATGAGCAGGGGGAGGATGTGGGCCAAGACCATGTTGTTGGCCCTCCATATGAGAGTAATGGGTTGATTGAATTAGATGGGCAGGGAAGTGGGCCTTTTTTCATGGTAGGGATGACCTTCTTGGACAAGGATACTTTAAGAAAGGCTATTAATAGATATGCTATCCAAAATAGTGTTAATGTGAAAATATCTAGAAGTAACAAGACAATATTGATAGTGACATGTGAAGTGGGTTGCCCTTTAGGTTATATGCATCCAAAGATGGGGAAAATGTGGGCTACAAGGTAAACACTTTGGTCAATGAGCATATATGTGCTAGGGTTTATAAGAATAAAAGGGCAAGTGTGACATGGCTAGTTGAATATTATAAGGAGAAAATACAGGAGAGGCCACAATTCAAAATCAGTGAGATGAAGAATGAGGTGGAGCGGGAGTTGATGACATATGTGAGCATACATAAGTGTAAGAGGGAAAAGAGGAAAATCATACAAGACATGGATGGTAGTTATGTGGACGAATTTGCTAAACTAGAAGCCTACTGTAATGAACTTAAAGTGTCCAATCCAGGGTCAAATATGAGAGTTGAGTTAAGCGAGGAGGCATTAGAGCATGGGAGGCGTGTTTTCAAAAGGATGTTTGTATGTTTCCATGCTGCCAAGGTATTTGTTTCACATTTTTCTTCATTATCTATTTGTAAGCTTCAATTAGTTTTCTAATATGTTATGAATTTAGGCTAAGTTAATTGGCAAAGTGATAATTATTTATGAAAATTGTCTCTTTTATAATTAAAATTGTCACGCAAATCTGTTCTGAATATTGACAGAAGTTAGTGTTTTTGTAAATGCTTTTTTAAGGTAGTTATAAAATCTGTCTTAATAAGTTAGCTACCACATTGGTTCAGGTTGGTTGGAAGCTTGGATGCAGGCCTTTTATTGGGTTGGATGGAACATTCTTGAAGGGTAAAGTAAGGGGGATTTTGTTAACGGCTGTTGGAGTAGATGCAAACGATTTTCTGTATTCTTTAGCTTTTGGTATCACACAAAAGGAGAATGGTCTTAATTGGAGTTGGTTCATACAAAGTCTGCAGTCTTCTTTGGAACTTGATGATGGCTCCAAAGTCACACTCATGTCAGACATGCAAAAGGTAGTAATTCTATTGGTTATAATCTTATGTATTACGAAAGTGGTTGAATATGATTATTAACTTAGGTTTCAATGCAGGGTTTATTAAATGATGTCAGTGAAATTCTCCCTTTGGCCGAACATAAACTTTGTGCGAGGCATATTTATGCCAATTGGTCGAAAAATGGAGGGGTAACGAGATGAAGAAGAAGTTCTTCACATGTGCGTGTAGTACCTTTGATGAACAATTCAGAGACCATATGAAGGCCATAAAGAAATTGAACAAGCAAGCAGCTGTCACAACATGTACATACCTTGTAAAAGCTTGGGTAAGAGCTTACTTTTCATGTAGATGTATGTCATTGGCTGTAGATAACAATATAAGTGAGAGTTTAAACGCATGGATTGATGAGTATAGATACATACCAGTAATTAGGATGTTTGATGGAATTAGGCTTAGAATTATGGAAAAGTGGGCTGCAAGGGAACAAATTATGAGGACTTGGAAGGGAAATTACAGTCCTAAATGTCTTGAGTTATTTGAGACAAATAAACACCTCTCTGTCAAATGTAAAGTTTGGTTCAATGGGGATGAGTGTTATAAGGTGAGTGAGGGTCAAGATAGGCACAAAGTGTCTTTAAGTAGTAAAATGTGCACTTGTAGGGCATGTGACTTAACTGGAATCCCATGCCAGCATAGTATATATGCCATGTATCATGCAAAAATTAACCCACTCACCCAAATATCAAAGTACTACCATAAAGATATCTACATTGCTAGCTATAGGACTAAGTTTGAACCAGTTAGAGGCAAACAATTTTGGGATGTACAACAATTCCTCCCAATGCTTCCTCCCCACATATCCTTATTACCTGGTAGACCTCCAAAGAAAAGAAAAAGAACAGAGGAAGCTCAGCGTAGAATTAACAACTCTTGGTCTCTCTCTATGAGGAACCAAGATGCACAACACATGCCCCAAGTTAAGAGATTTAGCAAGAAAGGGCAACGGCTAAGATGTAGTTTTTGCCGACAAGAGGGACACAACAAAAGTACTTGTAAAGAGGTAAGTTATATTTCTATGCCTTCTTCATCTATAATCATACAACTATCTAACATATTTCCATATGGTTTGATTTAGGCACCCCAATCAAGAAATGCTCACCTAGGAAGACCGAGGAAAACTCTAATTCCCACTCAACTGTCTCAATCAGATTCAAATCAGCCACCCAAACCTTTCCCACCATCCAATCAGCCAAGAAAAAATAATTGTGTTTACAAATCTAGAGTTCCATTTGGCTTTGGCATGAGGTTCAATGACGATACTGGACGAACCGTATACAATGTAAGTATGACTTAAATTTTTTCATTAGTAGTTCACTTAATTTTTACATTGGACATTCGTTGACTTGTTATCCCATGTCTGAATCATTTATTGTGTTTATGTTTGATAAGCCTGGACTAAGTTCAGAGGTGGTGCTTGAGGAAAGTTCTGCTCAGGAATATATGGCCCATAATGACCACCCTCATAAGAAATTTTCAATCCCAAATGAGAAAGAGATTAGAATGTTAGAACATCCTTCTTCTTCAGCATTAGTTGCTTTAAGAAGGATACAATTAATAGGGAATGACACATTTTCTCATCCACCAACACTTCCAGTCAAACCTTCGGGACTAATGTGGAAGGGCAACCCAAGTATCACAACCTCCCAACTCCAACTTCAAACTCAAAGGATGATGACAAGAAGCAAGATGAACTCTGACAAGTCCCATACTTAAGCTGCTTATGTCTTTTAGTATTTCTGTCTTATGTATTTTAGTGATAGATTAGTATTAACCATAGAATTGTAACAAATGTATTTTGAATTATGTGGCTATATACTCTGCCTTTTTGGTCTTTTGAATTATGTGGCCACATATTCTGACTATTTTGAGACCATTACGTCCATGTGACCAAACAATTGACAAATGTATTTCATGTAATGGGATATTATCACTTCAACTTACTTATGTTCTTTTCTATATTTACCATTCCAGTTAAGTATTATGTTTACATATATAGCTTCTTAAAAAGGTAGGAGTCATTGCAAACATGCATATGATATTCACAATTAGTTACCACAATTTAATTGATTTTCCAGGTCCTCTATCACGCAAATATTCTTCCCAAAACTCCACATTATACATCAATCATAACTACATTACACCAACTACATTCTCAATAAAAATACAATAAACAAAACCTATGAGACAAACAACATTGCCATTGTTGTTTTAAACCTCAATTGCCACATCCTCAATTCACCTTCATTCACTTCATGTCTACATTTAAGATTCCTTATTTCACAATGAATTGCATCTATTTCTACATTGATCCTCTGTCCGTTATCTCCTCTTCTAATCCTTCTATTTTCATCATACAACCTATCAATATCATCTAATAGCTCCTTAATCACACTATTTGCTCGCTCCGCAAACTCAGCATTATGCCATGACAAATATTCGCAGCCATCATCCTGTGAGTCATTAAAAATATTTTCAAATCAAGAGATAAGTTCAAAAAAAATGCATTCCTCCACTCCCCACAGAACCTCAATATAATCTCATACCTGGTTGTAGTATGGGCATCCATAGAACCTCCTACCTGGGTTCCCATTGGTCCACGCTGTCTATCGTGGGGCAACCAATCTATGGTGACAATATCTCCTTGGAGCTTCATACTCGTCCTCCCGACTAGGTTGTCTAAGCAAAGCTACTCGTCTTCTATATCTTGTTGTTGTCGAAGAAGACGACGAGTCCATCAGATTGCTCCCTCAATTTAAAAAAGATGATGCTTCTGAGTTCAAAAAAAAAGACGTACCAGATCACTCCTTCTTCTTGATGCTTCCTCGCCTCTGTCAAATGAGTCATTTTCCCTCCACCTTTACCTCCGTTAAACTCATCCTTCTCACTACTCCTTCATCTCTGTTGAACACCTCCTTCTCACTGGTCCTTTAAATCTGTTGAACTTATTCGTGGATCTAGTTTATCGTTGGGGCCGCATAAATGGGAAATTGGGGAAGATATGGTAGGTATTTTGCATTTAATTGTATATTCAATACACCATCTGCCACTTTTCAATATAATATGCCACATTCCAACACCATTTTTGACCAAAACAAGCCACGTAGAATAATTATGGGCCCCACAACTCTTACATTTGACGGATGTTAAGGCTAGATAACGGAGTTCCTATTTTTACTACAAAAAATATTCATCATGTCTATTTTTGCACCCTAAAATAGTTACTTGTGCTGGATGCACATTGAGAACTAGTTTATTGTTAAATCTGCACCTTAACCCTATTATATATATATATATATATATATATATATATATATATATATATATATATATATATAAGAGCAATTTGATCAGTTCCTTTCAATATCAAAAAGGAAAAATTGAGCCTAACATCTTTGTGGTATTATGAATATGTGAAACACCTTTTTGTTTTTTTAACATTTTTAAAGTTCTTTTATTGAAATTTTCCCTTATTATTTTCCCTAAATCGTTGTTTAATTTTAAATTAAGTTTTTGTAACAAATTAACAATGACAATGATTGGTTAACTCTTGATTAGGATAATCATTTTGTCTATATTGACTTGTTTTTATTCCTTATTAGTTAACCGTTAATTAAGTTCTGGCAAAAAAAAGACTTGTTAGTTAAGATATATAATATCTATTGTATTTTAATTAAGATATTTAACAACCATTATATCATTTTTATTGTTTTTAGTTCAAAACTCATTTTTTTATTGATAAAAAAACTCAATTTTTGTAAGTTTATCAAGGTAATTAAATAAAGACAAAAAGACAAAAAAAAAAAATATTTGAACTTCAAAATCCTCATCGAAATGTAAACGTGGGTTGAGTTATAATGCTCCATGCCTAGTGTGTCATGTAGAAGTTGAAGACCACCGGCATGTTCCGTGGGACTGCCCAGATACACTGGCCTTGTGGAAAGAGATGGAATCTTAGCGTTCGGGGTAGAAGTAATTAAGGAGCTCGAGGAACATATGGAGTGGAAAATTCATTATTACCACACGTTAGTGGTTATGGAAACGGCGAAACATTTATGTTTTCGAAAACAAGCTCTTGGTGCGAGCATATTTGTGATGGTGGACAATCTGAAGAACGCTTGAAAAGCCAACCTCAAATGACAGAGCGAAGTGGTGTCCAGCCTAGGAGGTATTGCTTGTGGAGGTATTATGCGCAACGCAAAAGGCGAGTCCATTAAGGCGTTTATGTTTCAAGGGATGACAAAATTACACGCCTGTATGCATAGCTTGAAAGTTGTTTGGGATGTGGGTTTCAAGAACATTATCCTTGAGTCGGATTTTGCAAAAGCTATCAAACTCATTGACACAAGAAGCAAGTGAAGTTCATGAGGATAAGAGTGTAATGCACTACTACAAGATATAGATTTTACTACTCTAGAGGACGCCTGTTTTTCAAAAAGGGAAGTAAAAAATAAAAGTGGTGGCATTTTTATAATTATGTATCTCAATTTTGAGAGATTAAGCGTCCTAATTCCAAAAACAGACGCCAAAGGTTCACCTTGCCAAATGTCCACCTTTAGCATCCCTAATAAAGTGAAGACGCCAAAGGTCCAATTAAATTAAGGACGCCAAACATCCCTTGTGTTAGCCCAGTTATATTTATATATATTTCTAGCTTTTTTCTCCCTTAATTCGAGACTTCTTGCTTCTTCTTCTTCTTCTCTCTCTCTTTTCTACTCTGAACAATCAAAGTTCACAAAGACTTAAGGTCCACCAGCATGTTCGGCATGTCGTTGCCACCATTCATGCTCAATCCGCCGCTCCAACCCTTGCCCTTACTAGCGACAGTAATCTCTCTCTTTATCACTTCTCAGATCTAAAATGACAGCCTCTGTTTATATTCTCTTTGAATTTGGATCTAACTCTCTTGTCTATCTATTATTATTATTATATAATTTTATTTCCTTTTTCACAATTAGATCTAGTACGATGCATGTGGAGATAAAGAGAATGAATTTTTGAATTCCGAAGTTTGACTAAAAAAGAGAAGTGACACCATTTTGGAGAGAGAAAAAAGGAATTAGTGACCAAAGGAGAAAAAGGGGGAAAAGAGCTACTGGAAAGCTATTGAGCTACAGGAGCAACGGGATAGAAAAAGAAGAAGAATTGCTATAGAAGTTACAAGAGCATCAAGAATTGTTCGATCATATTTCTATAAGTTTTAATTGTTGGGGAGTAAAAAATATAAAAGATTTTTTTAAAAAAACAAAACCTTTATGATGTTTCGTTTTATAAAAAGGGACTCCGTAACCCATTTACGGAGTCCAAGTTTTCAAAAAATGATACCTAAAGTAACTACTTTAGGCGTTCCTTTTTTAAAACAGAGACGCCTAAAGTGGGTCACTTATTGCGTCCCTTTTTAAAAAATGGACGTCATAAGACACCTAAAACGTCCTTTTTTTAATGGACGTTGTTTCCTGACTTTATTATATTGTTCACATAAGCGTCTCTCTAAAAAAAAACATAGAAAATGTCTAAAAACAAACGTTAAAAGTGTTTTATGTAATAATAACGTAACGGTGAAGCATGCCAGCTGATGCGCAAATCAAGCTGCGGATCTCCTTGCAAAGTAAGGCCTATCTTCGATGCTAGGATTTCAGATCATAACTCCAGCTTCGCAGGAGATATTTCTCACATTGATCCAAGATCTCTTTAAGCCCATCAAGCATCCCACAGTTTTGTCGTGACATGATCTCCCCCTTCCAATATGAGTACAGAGCCTTCAACAAGAGAACCATCTTCTGCTATCAAGATGCCACCTGCCTTTGCATAGTATGAGGAAAAGGCAACATCGACCTCCACCACACGTCTCCCACTAGTCTCCTCTATCTCCAATCTAGTAAGGTGGCCTTGCTGCATGTTTAATATGGCCCCATTATATTGAGTTTATTTGAAGTGTGTCACGCAGCCTAGGATTGCATTTGCTCTAACTAGGACCGTGGTTAATTTGCTACTCGACCTAGAGTGGATACTCATTGTGGTCTTGCCATTGGAGCTAACAAATTGTGATAGAGTTCTTTCTAATCACCCTTCGTATGGCCTACCATATTTGACATGTTCAACTTTAACCAGTCATGCAAAGAACTTGCAATGAAAAGACGGGTTGATGATAGCTTCCCAATAACTATTTTTCAATTGATATATTTTAGTGCACACACTCTCTCTCTATTTTTTAAAATTAAGGTTGACTCCAAAGCTTTCATGTCTTTAAATTGATTTATCTTTTAAAACAAAATATTACTTTTTCCAGCACTTCTTTATATTTTACTTTCCTTTTTATAATATATATATGATTTTGTTTTTCATTATGTTATTAAAACAATTAAATTGATTGATTCCTTGGGGAGGATATACACTTTTTATGATGCATAAATTTAAGGAATGTAGTGTGTGTGTATAGAGGTGTGTAGGTGAGATGGTTGTTACTCTCCATGAGTTATATAGTATATGAGATACGAGATATTATATATGTGAGACAATTATTCTTCACTACAAGTTATATGGTATATGATATATAAAATATTTATATGGGTAAGATGGTTATATGTTACGAGCTATATGATATATGGTATATAATATATTATATAGGTGAAACGGTTATCCCACACTAAGCTTGGCATAAGAGTGTTGCAATTAAATGTTGGTTGATCATTATAAATTTTTTGATTTATTAATAAGGAGTGAGAAAACTTTTATCATTTTTAGTGTATACTATCTTCTAACGTGAACATTTAAATATTTTTTATTCCTTATGTGAAAGTTATTTATGAAAAACTCTTATGCAGCTTTGCTTCCTTTCTTTCTGTACACTTTGATATTTGTGGTCTCTGAGTTAGTGATAGACTCACTCCTCTCTATTTTTTTCCCAAGATAATACAACTAGTGGGATCAATTTTGATAGATATATTTCATAAACTTATGGAGTAAGTTGTAATAGAATGTTGCGTCATGTGGGGTCTCGATATCAAGTCTTGTTGTGGAGATGCTTGTGATCTAACAGTCCGTAACTTAGCATGAATTGTTTTGGCTTGCTAGGCTAAGTAGAGTTATTTAGCTTAACCTATGCGCCTGTAAGAACTCAGATTTTAGGTCATGACAATTAAGTTTTTCTATGAAATGGCCATATTAATCTCTAGTTTACCACTAATTAAAATTGTTATTTCTGTAAGTGAAGTTGTTAAGTTGTTACTGATTTCGTTACCACTTTCTTCTCAATAGTTCTCGGATTATTGATGATGGGGAGAGTTATTTTTATAAATAAACTATGGAAATTTAACTTCACGGTAATTTTTAGGGATTTAGGACAAATTAGGCTATTTTGTGGTCCTGAATTTTTTTTTTGGCCATACACTTTTTCATATATCCATAAATTAAGGATACTAGTTGCCTAAGATCCTTGAAGGTTAGATCTCCATATAGGTGAATTTTTTAAGCCCACACACTTTTTCACCACATACAGTGCTACAATAACTACACTAACACCGATTAAAATCTTCCCTGTGTTGTGCTGATGTTAGAGTCTTGAAGGTCTTCTCACCTTTTGATTTGTTACATACGGATTTAGGGTGTGTTAGGATACAGTTTTTAAAAATAGCTTTTGAAGAAAAAGTGATTTTTTTTAATAGATTATGAGTAAAAAAATGATTTTGATAATATGAGTGTTTTGATATTAGGTTGGGAATCACTTTTTTAGTGGTCAAATTACCAAAAAATGACATTAGCTTTTGTGATAATTACATATAAATGATAAAATTTATATTTTATGTATTATTTGAAATTTAATTTTATAAAAAATATCAAAAATGAAATAAATGTATCTAAAAAATATAAAATTATAACATTAGTTAATTATCTAACATAAAAAAAATCAGCTTGGAAACTAGCGAATCAGTCAAAAAACTGATCTGTCCGGGGTACCCAGTATTTTAAAAAAATCAATTTTTTATTTTTATTTTTTCTTTATAATTTCATACTTGAAATCTTCATTTTTCTCACCTGTTTGATTCCGGGTTAGCTCCGGTTCGACCGACCGACCCTTGACCCTGTACCCCAGCCGGTTCAATGACCAGTCCGAATTTAATTACCTTGGGGGGGAGAGAGAAGGGAAAGAGGAAGGAAGAAAATGAGGAAAGAGAGAGAAAAAGGAAAGAGAAAAAGCTACAAATTGTAACTTTTTTCCAAACCATGGTTTTGGATCCAAAACCATGGTTTGAAAAAAAAAAGTGTTTTTCTTATAAAATGTGGTGTTTGGCATTTTTTCTATGAAACCATGGTTTCAAATTGCTTGCCAAACACAATCTTAGAAGGTCTTTTGCTTTTGCTCTTTCTTTTTTTTTTTTCAAACTATTTAGAATTTGTTTTCAGATTCCATTTACGGTTTTAAAAATTATAAAATTTTACTTTTCCTATAAATTTTCAGCCCTCAATATCACTGAATTTGTAGGAAAACAATGTGCGCAAGAGGCTTGAACGATTCAAGTCGAGTCCAAAGATTTTGTCGTTGAGAATTAGGGTGTGTTTGGAAACAACTTCTGAGAATAGCTTATGAAAAAAAAAGTGAAAAAAAGTGATTTTTGAGAATAGATTATGAGAAAAAAGTGATTTTGATAAAATGAGAGTGTTTGGATATTATGATCAGAATAGCTTTTTTTCATGGTCAAATTACTGAAAAGGACATTAACTTTTGTGATAATTACATATAAAGGATAATATTATATTTTATATATTATATAGTAGTAAATTTCATAATAAATATAAAAAATGGCATAAAATTATCTAAAAAATTTATAATATGTATGTATGTATGTATATGTGTGTATATGTATGTATGTATTATAATAAATTGTAAAAAATAATTTATAATAATTAGATATAAAATATTAGATTATATTTTAGGTATTATTTAATATAAAATTAAACAATAAATACCAAAAACTCTTTAAATTTGTCCGAAAAAATTATAAATTGTGAAAAAAATTAATTGTACATACATATATAGAAATATATATATTAATAAATTGTACATTGAAAGTTCATAATTCAATAGTTAACATCTAAAAATAATATAAGGAGTCGCTCTTTCAATACAGTTAATACAATCTGTTTTTGTCTTTCTCCTTTAGACATTGTCTTTCTTTCTATAACAAGTGATATATTAGTCGTAACAGCATGTCTAAAAACCTCAAATTCATCATGAAAAAAATACATTAACATTTAATAGTTTTTCAATAATTCAGAACATCGAAGTAGAGATAAAATTATAGTTCACTAAGTAATAAAGTACGTTGACACACTGAAAACAGTACATGACTAACGGTCTTGTGTGTAATACGAGATTTGATCTCTTATAGAATCATGAAGAGAAGTCATGTCTGAGGAAGATGCAATTAAAGAAGGTACTGTTGATGATTGTGCATCATCATCATTTTCGTCATCGTCACCACACACAAGATCCTCCCGGTCATGGTGTTCGAAGTCAGGGTCAGAAATGGATGATCTTCTAATGAAATTGTGTATAGCCATCGTGGCACAAACAATTTTAACTTGTGTCGGGAACTTGTAGCTATGCATGTCTTTTATAATTGCAAACTTGTTCTTCCAAACACCAAATGTTCTTTCTATAGTGCACCGAAGACTTGAATGCAAGTAATTGAAGGTCTCATTCGCATTTTCAAGCCTGGATGACCTATAAAAGTCAGGGAGATGGTAACGCTCGCTTCTATATGGGCCAAGGTACCCAGTCGGGGTTGGGTAACTGGCATCCACCAAATAATATTTACTTGTTCAAATGGTATGATTAATGTGAATACAAGTATTTGGAGTTAATAATAATAAGATTGTATGAATTATAATCATACCTGTAGGTGGATGTGGAAAATGCATCGCCGGCGTTGTCACTGCATGATCAAATAAGCAAGCATCATGTGCCGAACCTTCCCACCCAGCCAATACAAAGGTAAAACACATGTCCCAGTCACAAACCGCTATCACGTTTTGCGAGGTAAATCCTTTTCTGTTTATATATTTTGTTTTTCTCTCTTGCTTTGACTTTACATGGAATGTGTGTGCCATCAATTGCTCCGATAGCATTTTTTAAAAAAGGCCAATACCTATTGCTGAGTTGTATCTTTGAATGAATGCTCTCAAATTTATCATCTAAGGGTTTGATGTTGTCTATTGCAAGTTGGCAACATGCATTTAACACAGAATGCATTACCCTGTGAATAGTCTCACCAGAGCGCTGAAATCTTTCTTGTTGAAGCCTACTCGACAACGCAAACCCAACAGTGTTTAAGAAAATCGCAACCATCTCATGAATACCAACATTGCGAAACTCTCTCAGACCATGTCGTTGCAATTCACAACACAGTTCATGAAATACATTAAGTTTCATTCTAAACATATCGTAACAACGATTAGAATTACCGCGTAAGACATCACGGACCCATGCTGCGCCTGTGAATTCACTTGTATGTCGCGGTTGTTTACATAAATAAAGGCAAGCATATGCTCCTACAGGTGTGACAACTTTTCGGACTGTTCACATCCGCCGCTTCCTACGCTCATCCAATAGTGTGATTGTATGGTCCATACCTGTTTCTTCTTGTGAACATACACATAAGTCATTATGAAGTCATTAAAGATGTAATTATTAAGTAATTCAAATGCACCGACATCACATTAATGTAATAACGTACACATATAAAAGTACAGAGTAATTAAAGCCATACACATAAAAATCCATGCTACATACATTACATTAAGAAACAACCCCCATCCTTAAACACAATTCTCACTCATTTCTATAACACTCACGCCTTAGAAAGTAAAGAAGGTTCTCCTTTATATTCTTTACTGCATCATACATTTCTCGTGCAGGTGGGTCTCTCATTAGGAGGTGGGCATATCGGGCATAAAAGTCAGTATCATTCACAATCTCCGGTATTTGATTGAGATGACTCATCACTCCGGCTATTGAAACCTCATACGATCGAGCTTCTGCGGCCATCCTGTCCGTGCGTGAAGCTTCCACATCATTCTCATTTTCTTCAACCATCTTCATTAAGGCCTTGGCTATTTTCGTAGAGTTTTTCCCTTTCTTTTTTGTTGACGCACCCTTCTTCCTCACCCCCAATAAACTAGTTCCTCTATCACCGGTTGAGGATCCCTTGCCTTTGCTACTGGTTCCCGCACTACCTCCACTATTGCTAATGAAACTAAACAAATTCAAGTCATCGCTCAACCCAGTTGGTGACCCCAATACTTCATCGCTATCCCCTGAACCTTCTTCCATACCCTCAGTAGGGATAAGCTCAACAGGAAGCGACATCGATGAAGGTGCCCAACTCAGTGTGCCCGTAACCGCAACATTGGAAAATATCTGGGTTAGTTCTTCTTGGTGTTGTAGACCTCTAGCTCTAAATTTCTCATACCCTGGAACTTCCTGTACATACAGCAATGAAGTTATAACATTTCTTATATAAAATCACATCAGAATGAAACGTCAACTACACTCTAATTAATAAGTTACTAACCACTATTTTTTTGTCCCATCAGTCAGGATTGGCCATAATAGTGTTGTTGATGCTATCCCATCCCGCCCCTGTCTCACGTAGCAACCTGTCCCACAGTTGCCACTTCTTCCTAAGGGCGACATACTTATTTTTAAATTGACCCCTCTCGTACATCCTGCCTGTCTTAACAGTAAAGCCATCCGAAATAGCTTTCCACTTATCCTTACTGAAGCTTGTGTTTCGGCGGGAACCTTTTTTAACTTGTTCCAAGCACAAATCAAAGAAGATTTTTGTGCTACTCGCATCCTAACTAGCTTTCACCTTATCCTTACTCATGTCGTTTGTTTTTGCACTAATGACACAGATTGGGAGATTTTTAATAGGGGAAACAAGAGATAGGGGAGTTATGTTGAACAAAGCAAAATGAAAGAGGTTCTCCTTTAAAATCATTGGAGAACAAAATTATAGGAAGCATTTTACATACAACTAAAAAACGGAACATATTGGGGGAATTTTAAGCTTAGAGTTAGATGGGATAAAACAAAAGGACCTAACCAATGAGCAACGTACAATGACATAACACAAAATAATTCTGTTGGTATTGTTCAAATAATCCACCCTAGACAAAACATATTCTTAATTGATTATAAGCTTTTATCCACACAAGACAAAATGCTACCCACTTTGTTATTCATACACTCTAATCCAATGGGGAAATTAAATAAATCATTGGAGGTTGGGGAGTCTAAATGTCAATGAATTAGGGCCTAATTTTAAGGCCACCACTTGATTAGTGGGGTCCTAACTAACATGATAGTTGAAGGGAAAACTCTTTCAAATTTGAATTAAGTCAAATGCTTTGTATTTTCATGTTGCAATGATCCTGTATAGTTAGGAAAAAAATAAAATTTCCTGAGGTTTATTTCTTTCCCATTCCAAATTTCAGATTAGCACCAGAGAACAAAAAAAACACAGAAACAACAAACACAAACAACCGCACAGTTCTGACAACAAACCAACTGAATTACAAGCAATTACAGGAACCATAACCAGAGCAAGGCCATTACAAGTAGCATAAGCAGAGAAAGGCTCTAGATTCAGCAAGCAAAAAAGCAGAATACCAAAGGCAAAATTAAAAAGGTAGAATTTTACATGAAGCAAGGCAATACAATCACAGGGTTGGCAACTACATAGGCACTCACAGAAGATGCCCATATGCTTCAGTCATGGCCAATCAAAATTGTTAATCAGGATATAAACATCAGCAACACCATCAGTATATTCTATAATCAGCCTATCAAAAGTCCAAATGCAAGAAAGATAAAAATGACAAACCAGAGAAGGAGATCGCCGGCGACGGGGAAGAGGAGAGCTGGAGGTGGACCTTATGTAAAGCTGGAACTTGCTCTGAACTTGGCGACGGAGAACGGAAATCAGGAGGAGAATAATGAAAATGGAAAGATGAAGCCCATGATCCTCACGGTGGAGCTGCGGGGTTCTGGTGTTGATTGACGACGGGGAAGACAAGGGAAAGGGAATCTGGCGGCCAGAGAACAAAAAAAACACAGAAACAACAAACACAAACAACCGCACAGTTATGACAACAAACCAACTGAATTACAAGCAATTACAGGAACCATAACCAGAGCAAGGCCATTACAAGTAGCATAAGCAGAGAAAGGCTCTAGATTCAGCAAGCAAAAAAGCAGAATACCAAAGGCAAAATTAAAAAGGTAGAATTTTACATGAAGCAAGGCAATACAATCACAGGGTTGGCAACTACATAGGCACTCACAGAAGATGCCCATATGCTTCAGTCATGGCCAATCAAAATTGTTAATCAGGATATAAACATCAGCAACACCATCAGTATATTCTATAATCAGCCTATCAAAAGTCCAAATGCAAGAAAGATAAAAATGACAAACCAGAGAAGGAGATCGCCGGCGACGGGGAAGAGGAGAGCTGGAGGTGGACCTTATGTAAAGCTGGAACTTGCTCTGAACTTGGCGACGGAGAACGGAAATCAGGAGGAGAATAATGAAAATGGAAAGATGAAGCCCATGATCCTCACGGTGGAGCTGCATTTAAATCCCTCCCCTCCATCGAGCCAAACATAGCCTAAGGATTTGTTTGGTATGAGGGGAGGGGAGGGGAGGGGAGGGAAATGGGGGGAATTTTGCTCCCCTCCCCTTGTTTGGATAACTAAAAATTTTAGGAGGGGAGGGAGAATTTTCTAAAATTCTCCCTCCTCTCCCCTCCTAACCCTCCCCTTCAAAATTGGGGGGATTTGGAGGGAAATGTTAATGTTTGAGCTTAAATTGACTAATATGTCTATACCATTTTAAAATATTCTCACAATTCCCTTCTCATTATTTAATTATTTAATTATAATTTTATATAGTAAATTCCATTTATAATTATATTTATTTAATTTTTATAATTATAAAATTATAATTTTATGTATTAAATTCCTTATATAATTATATTTTATTAAATATGTTAGAAAGTTATTAATTACAAATTAAATGAAATAAGAGCAAAATTGTCTATATAAAAATATTTATCCTCCCCTCCCCTCCTATACCAAACATAATACTATTAAAATATCTCCCCTCCCCTCTCTTTTTGTCAATCCAAACAAGGTAAAAGAAAATCCCTCTCAAACCCTCCCCTCCCGTCCCCTACATTTAAATCCCTCCCCTCCCCTCCCCTCCCCTTCATCGAGCCAAACATAGCCTTAGAGTTGGACAGGGAGTGCAATAATATAAGGCCTCAAATTCAGAAATTGGAAAGAGATATGAAGAGTGAGGAAGCTAAACTTGAGGAGTTGGAAATGGATGCTACTGATATGCTATCACGATCCATAGAATTGAAGAAAAAACACGAGGTTCTGGTTGCAGGGCAAAAGTCCTTAAAGGAATCCTTAGATTCTATGGTCCTAAAAGGTGGGTTTAAATGGACTCTGGACCTGAAAGCTGCATATGAAAAGCGTGAATCCTTGATTAAGCAATAAAGCTTATTGATTAAGCATGAATCCTTGATTAAGCAATAAAGCTTATTGATTAAGCGTGAATCCTTGATTAATCCTTGATTAGCTCCATTGCTTCCTTAATCTCTCACGAACAAAAAAAAGTTAACTATATCTTATATTTAGTATAGTAGGTAGTGATTAGTTTTGTCATTGCCAATGTGATGCCAGTTCATGAAACGGTTGGTTAGTTGCAATTATGCTCGACTCGTGTCCCTGAATTTTTCAACTTGGTTGAAACACGACAGCCTTTTCATAGTATTAATTTTGATTTGAGTTGCAGCATTAGAGTTCTTGTTCTTTTTCTATGAAATCTTTGACTGGCTCTCTGTGTAACATTATCATTTGCAAGGTGCTTCTCTATTCGCGATAAATTGTTCAAGGTTATCCTTTTCCATTAAATGATCATTGGTGGTGTGAAATGATACAATTTTCTCCGCTTTGAAACTTCAGTTTGTCGTTTTATTTTGTTCTTTTGGTCATTTTGTTTGTTTATACTTTTGGCTCATTAGACATTAGAGTTACATTTTACTCAATAATATTTCCACTATACAATTTTTCTCTCATTCTGATTTTTTAACTGACCAGCTAATGATTTCTTTCAGGAATTGTTTTCTGCCTGGTTTTAATGTAGTTGCTGTAACTGCGTGTTGGATAATTCGAAAGTAAAGAAACTAATAAGGATAAAGGAACATCACATTCAAACAAATCTAAGTGCTTGTTTGGGTTAGTAGTAGAAGTTGCTTTTACAATATTATTTACGGTGTACGATCTAAGTATGTGGGAGGCATTTTACTTTAGCTTGCGAGAATGTGCTTCTCAAACACCAACTCAAACTAACCCCAAGAGTAATTTAAATATGCATCTTTCCTCATCATTTTTTTTTAAATAACAAAGTGAAAAAACATAGGATATAATAAAAATGCCTAACCCATTTATAACCTTTGCTCCCTTCATTTCAAAGCCAATGGTTAGGTTCAAAGCATAGAGTGTAACCACTGATCACTGGAATGAAAGAACAAAATATAAACTTAACATAAACATAGATAAAAGGTATAGAATCATAGTAAAGAAATCCAATATTTGACGTGCAATATGCTCAATTCTTATTTAAATCCACTAACAACACTGAAATGGCTGATTCTTCTATTGGCACATCTTCCACATCATGACCAAATAATAATTAGTACTCACTATGGTCATAATTAAGATAAAGACCACGTGCGTTGCATGGATCTGACATGATCAAGATGTAAATGAGGGTCTAAAAATTTCTTTTTATAGTTGGAATTTGGAAAGCTAATGATTCAAGATAAGCAGTTCAGCTCACCTCATATGATAAATTTGGAAGGCTGATACTCCTACCTGATGATGTATTAGAAGTTCCATCTTTTTAGCATTTGTTGCATTTTTCTAAAATTCACAGAACAAATCATCCTCTTAATGGCATTATAGGTAAAACGGAATTAAGAAATCATCTTTTACGTATCATTACTTAAAAGGGCAATAATACAATTTCAGTATTGCGACTCGATATGGGGGGATGATCCATTTGTTAGCTTGAAAAAAAAAAAAGGAAGATCCATTCAAGTTATATTTAAGTGAAACATGGTAAAAGCAGATGACTTATTTTGGATCTCATACAGCAAAAAATGATATATTATAAAGACAATAATATATCATACAGACAATAACAATGCAAGATGACAAAGATAGCATTAAGACTGTGGCTATAAGCGCAGCATAGCACAACTTTATAAATCCAAGAACATGTAAGACTTTAGATCACAACTATAATCCCAACATATAAATAAGACCTCAATTAATTATTCAACGTAATTATCAATCTCCTCCATTTTTTACCAGAAATTCATGATCAATATTGAACATGGATTATCATCCCTAAAATTATAATCCGGTGTATCAAATGCAAGAGATGGCATAGAAACAAAAAAAAAAGTATCATTAGATAAAAGTAAAAAACACAAACAATAGAGCAGAACTGTATTTAAAGAGGGTAGAGAGGGCAAAAACGATATTCACCCATCATGATGAATGCAGTCATCATTGGTTATTTATTATGCATATTTTTAAAAAGATAACATGATAGTGTATCATATTCGCTTTTAATAATGAACCAATGAGCATGAACGGTAAGCACTTTGTTGATCTGCTTTAAAATAAACGCACGGATATTCCAGAAAACCAGTAGAAGCCAAATGCATTTGTCCAACTTAGAACAAACAATTTGACCTTATCAATTACAATTTAAACACATGGAGAAACTCCCCATAAGTGAATCCCATTAAATTATAGATTCAGAAGCAAATACTCTGATCAATTTCCTTAAAAGGTCATCAAAAGGTGAATTCACATTACCTTACAATTTCTTAGAAGCTTATTAGAAGATCTGGATTGTGCAGATTAAATCTGGAAGGTAGAAAAAGCCTAACAACTAAGAAAAAGTAATAAGAAATAAATCAAACAAAGAAAGAAAACATTATGGAATAAGAGAAAAGACAAAAATAAAAACGAAGTGCAGCATAGATAGGAAACAGAAATAATGATACAAAAAGTCGCTCAGTCATCCATAATGGTTCCTTATGAGATCTCCATTTAAGCCCATCAATTAGTGGCTTATTGCTGCCTGAGTGGAAGATGGAGATATCAAGGTTAGCAGAACTAAAGGCATAAGATGAGGAGAAATGAGAGCTAAAATATTCTAAAAATGCAGAATGAAGAATGATAAACTGTTTGTATAAATTAAGCACTAATCCATACCATTCTATAACTTAGAAACACGTCTTTGTATGAGCACCAACTATTAGTCAGAGGCATTTAAGAAAATTACATTGAAGGAAATATTAAGCCTAAAGGATAAATCTTGATTCAGCAACCTATCTTGAATCACAGAATGCTCAAAGTGATGGTTAAAAGAATGTTAATTCCCTCCACATATATGGAACACATAAATAATAGCACAAGTGCACCAAAAAAAATAAGCCGATTCCATAACATTCTCGAACAGAAACTTCCACAAAAATAATAGCAGTCAAGCACCATCATTCATAGATGTTTCAATTTTAAGTCGTTTTCAGTGCTCGTGAGAATGTAGGAGAACAATTTGGAAGATAAGTACGAATACACAAATTAAATTTACCAGTTGATTCCACGATCAAAATATAAATAGGATTGGTGTTTTGTTGATCTTCCTTTGTACCAATATCAGAGAAAAGAGAAAAATGAAATATAGAGTGATAAGGACAGAGGAAAAGAAACTAAACCAGTTAGAAAAATGGCATCCCTGCCTCGATAGATAACTCTGAATACTCTGATATAATTCCAATCTCACTCACTTCATTGGAAGGTGAAAGGATTTCTCTCTCCCCCGCTTCTTCTCTAATTTTAGCTCTAGAGTATATAACAGTTGACAATTTTGACTCTCAATTATAGCAGGACAACTACACCAAGTTATTACCTCCGTAGTGAAGCAACAAATCCCTGCAACGTCATTATTTAAATTGGAAGTCCTGAAAAATCTACTCTTTGTAGAAAAGAATAAGATTAATTTATAGCTCGATTAAATGGCAACAAATAAGAAACACGGGATGTTCACCTTCAAGATGGAAGAAAATAATAAAATTTATATAACCACATACCCAAGTAAGAATGACACGGAAGGAAAGATCCGAAGACAAAACATGAGTCGCTGGAAACAAAGAATCAACACAAGTGAGATACCGCATTATTTTTGAAGATGAAGGTTGGACAGGATAAATGCTCAAGCTGCTACTCTCACAAAACCCAAATGCGTCTGCAGACACAATTGAGATGAAAATATGGAGGTAAGTAGCTGATTTGAATTTCAATTCAGAATTGAATAGGCAAGGGAGAAGACCAATGCACCAATAGACTAGCCTAATCATCTAACATTGTAACAAATAGTTAGGGCTTTTTACTACCATGATCCGCGAAGAATTGATTGAGGAAGGAGGGTGTCAACCGTATTGTAACAAAATATCTGATTTTAAGGTTTTTGGTTCTTTATGCTTTGCTTCCACCATAGCTTCGGCTCATTCTAAATTTGATTGTCGCTCTAGAAAATGTGTGTTTTTGGGCATTCCTAATGGATCAAAGGCTTATACATTACTAGACTTACATTCTACTCAAATTTCTCTCTCTCGAGATGTTGTTTTTCATGAATTTGTTTTTCCTTTCAAAGATGACAAGATCACTTCTTCCCCTGATCCATCTGTTCAATCTTTTGCCCCTTATCTTGATGAACTTTTGCCTCCTCCTCCTTCTACAAATATATCCTCTATTTCCCTTCCTCCTCCTCGACGTTCTACTCGCCCTCATAACCCACCATCATATCTGCAACAATATCATTGTGCCCTCATTCATACAACTGATCAGTCATGCAGAAAAGGTTTTCCTAGGTATCCTTTATCTTCAGTTTTATCATATTCATCTCTCACAACTTCGTATAAGCATTTTGTCCTTGCTGCTACTTCTGTTTCTAATCCAAAAACATACCACCAAGCTATTAAACACCAAGTCTGGAGAGATGCTATAACGGCAGAAATTAGTGCACTTGAAAAGAATCACACTTGGGCCTTGACTTCTTTACCTCATGGTAAGAAAACCATTGGTTGAAAATGGGTCTTCAGGACAAAATATAAACCAAATGGTGACATAGAGCGACATAAGGCACGATTGGTTGCAAAGGGGTACACACAAACCGAGGGTATTAATTATTTTGACACTTTTTCCCCGGTTGCAAAAATGACTACTCTTCGTTTACTTCTCTCTATTACAGCAACCAAAAATTGGTATTTGCATCAATTAGATGTAAATAATGCTTTCCTACATGGTGATTTAAATGAAGAAGTTTACATAGATCTCCCACCTGGTTTCACCACTTCTAGGCCTAATATGGTGCGTAAATTGCAGAAATCTCTCTACGGTCTTAAACAGGCTAGTCGCCAATGGTATTCCAAGTTATCTACTGCTTTATTATCTTATGGGTACTGCCAATCTGCATCTGACCATTCTCTGTTTTTTAAAGCCCATTCTGATTCCTTTAATGTTATACTTGTATATGTGGATGATGTGGTTTTAGCTGGTAATGATCTTTCTGAGATCAATTCTGTTAAACAGCAACTTCACACAGCTTTTACTATCAAAGATCTTGGAGAGCTTCGGTATTTTCTAGGCCTAGAGCTTGCTAGGTCCAAAGAGGGAATATTTCTTTCTCAAGCAAGTTTGCATTAGAATTACTTGAGGATGCTGGTTATTTGGCTTGTCGTCCTGCTGATTTCCCTATAGAAACACATTTAAAGCTTTCTAAGGATAAAGGTATACCTCTTGATGATCCTTTATCTTATCGAAAGTTAGTAGGTTGCCTTCAATACTTGACTAGCACTAGACCTGATTTAAGTTTTGTCACTCAACAATTAAGTCAATACATGTTTGATCCTAGAGATCTTCATATGCAAGTTGCTCACCGTGTCTTGAGATATATCAAATAATCTCTTGGTGCTGGGATTTTTTTTTTCATCTGATTCTGATATGAAATTGAGATGTTTTAGTGATTCTGATTGGGCTAGTTGCATTGATACACGTTGCTATGTCACTGGTTTTGGTATATTTTTGGGTTCCTCTTTGATTTCATGGAAAGCCAAGAAACAAGCCACTGCATCTAGATCTTCTTCTGAGGATGAATACCGAGCTCTTGCATCTACTACTTGTGAAATACAATGGCTTGTGTATCTTCTTAATGATTTTCATATTTCTCACATCGCTCAAGCTCTACTTTACTG
The DNA here is from genome assembly GCA_037074505.1 of Albizia julibrissin. NCBI lineage: Eukaryota > Viridiplantae > Streptophyta > Magnoliopsida > Fabales > Fabaceae > Albizia > Albizia julibrissin. The sequence continues at coordinate 34,074,670 of CM073488.1, read as the reverse complement.
TGACAACCAATCTGCAATTCAGATTGATGCCAATCCCACTTTCCATGAGCGAACAAAACACATCGAACTGGATTGTCATATAGTTCGTGAGAAAGTTCAGTCTAATCTCATTCATCTTCTACCTGTTCGTAGCATGGATCAATTGGTTGATGTTTTCACCAAGCCTTTACATCCCAAGAGATTCTATGAGCTTATATCCAAGCTGGGCATGACTAATATACATGATCCAGCTTGTGGGGGGTGTCAACCGTATTGTAACATATTTTGTTACTTAATTATTAGTTTGTTACACATTGTTATGTATTGTTAGTCATGGTTAGTTACTGAGTTGTATGAGTATCTTACTTGTATAAATATAAACATTCATGAATAATACAATACACTTTTCCCCACATATTCTGGTCACAGAGGGGAGAGGGTATAGAATCAAACTTGAACCAGGTGACGATCGCGACCAACGAGCATGGGCTGACCTGATAGGCGCTGAGGTGAGGCGGAGAGGTAAATCCGAGAAGAGATGAACGGTGGTGCCGGGGTGGGATCATGCCCCAACGATTCTAACCGAGTAGAGGAAAATCGTTTATCTTCCTCGGTTAGAATCCTGGGGCAGGATCTCAATAAGAATGACGTTGTGAGTACCACTTTCTCATAACCAATAGTGGAACAGGAGGCCATGGTGGTGGGATTAAATAGTACACCAATGAAGAGATTAATTCTGTTATATTCAGTATTTGTGCTCTTAAATCCTCGGGGAAGGGATGGGTTGAATGCATTGTTTTGAAGAGTCAGAAACAGTTTGGGATATTAATCAAACTTTCATTATGCTTATAACTAAACAAGAGTATCTTGAAACTATTCGAATTTTCGCTCTATTAGCTTATGTAATGTTGTGCATAAAACTAATATCAAAATCATATCTAATAGGATTAAATGTTTCCTCCTGCAGGTTATATGGCTGAATTAGTGGAGCTGTTTATCGAGAAGAACTAGTTCAAACAATATTATCGTGGCACAAGAGGTGATTCATACAATGAGGAATATGAAGGGGAAGAAAGATTTCATGGCGATTAAAATAGACTTAGAGAAGACTTATGATCGTGTAAGATAATACTTTATCATGTTGTGTCTTGATGAGCTTCAACTTCCCCCTGCACTTACAGGATGTGCATTTCTTTGCCTACTATGCAAATTCTTTGGGAAAGAAGTAAAGCAAATAAGTTTTCTCCCTTGAGGGGTCTGCGGCGGGGAGACCCTGTATTGCCATATTTATTTGTGATATGTATAGAAAAGCTAGCTCACATCATACAAGAAGCGATTTTCGCTAAGCACTGGAAGCTGATTCAGCTAGGTAAAAATGGCCCTTCCATCACTTACCTATTTTTTGCTGATAATCTATTGCTTTTTGCAAAGGTTAATATGGACCAACTGGATACAGTTAAGGGATGCATTGACTGGTTTTGTAGTGTGTCGAGGCAAAAGGTTAATCTGTCTAAAACAAGGGTCTTCTTCTCCAATAACGTGAATCACACAAGGGTGAACCAGATGCGTGATGCCCTCGGATCTCAAAGCACAGCTGACCTTGGAAAATATCTCGGCGTTCTGCTCCATCATCAAAGGGTGACCACAGGAACATACCAATTCTTAATTGATAAAGTTAGGAATTGTCTCAACAATTAGAAGATCTCAAGGAATTCATTTGCAGGGCGGGATACACTCATCAAGTCTGTTATAGTAGCCATGCTTAGCTACACCATGCAAACAGTGAATATAGTAGTACAATTATGCAACTCCATTGAGAGACAATCATGAAATTTTCTTTGGGGTTCAACTGAAGAAAGAAGAAGAATGCACCTTGTATCTTGGGACAAGGTGTGTGCAGAGAAACAACATGACGGATTAGGTATAAGGCACATAAAGCAACAAAACTAAGCTTTCATGATGAAACTTGGTTGAGGTCTCGTAACAGATAGAGATTCCTTGTGGGTTAAAGTCATCAAAGAAAAATATGGGTTGTGGCAATGACCTAATCCCTCATATAAACCCAAGAAGAGCAGGCTCAAACACATGGAGTGGTCTTAAGAAATCTTGGAGTAACGTCCTAGAAGGGACCCAACTAACATGGTTGAATAATAGAATGATTGCGCCGAGATGGAACTGGGAAAAACATGGAAACTTCATTGTCTATTCTGCATATAGGTCCCTCTCTCCTTACCAGTCAGGCCCTACTAGCTCATGAAGTAATTTATGGAAATTAAAAATTCCATAAAGATACAAAACCTTTGCCTGGTTAATGCTACAAGGAAGGCTCATCACCAATAAATTAAAGCATGGCATTAACCTACACGCTAATAGCATATGTGACAGATGTTAAAGTGAAGTGGAAGATGAGCTTCATGATTGCAGAGAGATTAAAGCTTGGTGGGGAAATTTAATTCCTGTCTATAAACACCAAGATTTTTTCTTGGGTAACGCCATAGAATGGTTTCAGTTTAACATGAGATATAGATATCAGATGGAGAAAGAGTCATGGAAGAATCTATTCGCTATTATTTGCTAGCTGATTTGGCAAGCACGTAATGATTGTGTATATATAGGGAAACAAACAGATATTGGGTAACTATATGCAAGGGCCAAAGCAATTCTAGGCTGTATGGGCAAAACACAATAGAAGCTTCAGTCCGTCAACACAACGGGTGCCACATGTATAGAACATGATGAGATAATTGATGATTCTTTATAGATTGTTCTAGTTCAAGTAGACGGAGCCTACTCCCGATATAACATTAAAGCTGCATGTGGAAGTGTTATTTTGGACCCAACTGGATCTATCTTAAAAGGATTTAGATGATGATTGGATTTTGGAGATACACTAACATCAGAGCCTTGGGGTGTTCTCCTTGGGCTGAAGAGAGCATGGGATAGAGGACATCGGTTAGTCCGGGTAGTAACAAACTCTCAGGAGACGATTGAACTAATCCGTAATGGAATTCCGAAATTACATGAGAATCGGATTGTAGCGTTGGAAGTTGTGGAGATGTTGAATCGCCAATGGTCGGCATCCATAGGCTATATTCATCGAGAGAACAATGCAAAGGCAAACCATCTGGCTAAATAGGCATTGAATGATGCCACCAGGTCTCCTGATTCTGAACCCGAATAATGTAGCAACATGTTTGCAGACAAAGGGGACGAATTATTTACAATAGAGATAATTTTATTTTCCATCTTATAAAAAAAATAAATAAATAAACAAATGAGAAAAGTGGATGGGCTCAAAAATAATTATCATTCCCAACTTTAAAATGACAAAATGTGATACTTAAATCAGTTTTGGGATATAAAAGGTTGAAAACCACACTTTGGATGGGTAAAATATTAAGTGTCTATTTGGGTTAGTGGTAGAAATTATTTTTTCAACATAATTTATGGTTTATGAGGTAAGCGTATGAGAGAAGTTTTATTTCGACTTGCGTGAACGTGCTTTTCAAATACCAACTCAAACAGTCACTAAATTGAATTATTTAGGGGCTACTAGTAGCACATTTGGTTCGATTCTATGGGATAGAATTACATATAATCTCAATGCAATAAACCTATTACAACATTTGGTTGGTCTTATGTAATATAAAGATAATTACATTTTGTAATCTTGATTACATCAAATGATGTAATCAGGATTACACTATTAGAACGTATAAGTGAGGATGCTGGCATTCTATAATCAAGTGAAAAAGATAATATTACTATTATAATTTTTTAATATGACCAAAGCGCCCGCCCATAAATGCTGTTAAATATTAAATAATTACTACCATTAAATATTTAAAAAAATTAATTTAATTATATAAAAATATAAAAAATATTCCCCACTAAAAAAATTATATTCCACCATTAAAAATATTAAAATATCTCATTAAATAATATTTCTATCATTAAATATTAAAAAATTATCATGAACCCCTTCGTAATATTTCCACAGTTAAATATTAAAAAAATTATTATAAATTCAACATATATACTGCACAAATTGAAAAAAATTACTTTAAACCTAACATATACATTATATGTGTGTGTGTATAGATATGGTTAATTTTATCTCTTACTATATTATTCCTATATATTCTCATTTTTTATGTAATCCAACCAAATATTTTTATGCATATGCATCATCTTTTCTTGATGGAAAACCAAACAAATTCATGTAATCATCATTACAATAAATTCCATTACAATGCATTATATTCCATTACATTACCTCCGATTCCGTGAACCAAACGAGCACTAGGGAACTAGCTTCAAGCTTCATCATTGAGAGCTCTTCATCGTTACGGACGATTTATATCTAGTTTAGATCGATTTTTTTTTTACTTTTATTTTGTTCAAAAACAATCATTTTAAGGTGTATAAATCTAAAATGAAAATAATCTCTTGACCATAATTTTTCAAAAAATGATTTTTGGGTTAAAAAATCATTAGTCAAAAATTTTAAATTTAGACAGTTGAAATTTTATTTAAATTGCGTAGATCTTACTACAATGAATGGCTCTCAGTGCTCAATGAGCACTGGTTCTGAGTTAGTAATGGGTAAATATTAAATTGAATTAAATTAAATAGAATGAAAAGGAATATATTTTTTATATTATCATCCGAAATCTAGTTTGGGGTTTGTGACCATTCTTCCAAACACAAGTCTCTCTTTTAAAATTCGAACTTGAGACTATCTAGTTAACCTTACACCTCTAAACCAACTCTATTTTGGTAAATGGAATTCAAATTTTAAAATAAAGCTGGATGGCTGGAAAAAAAAATAAAGGAAAAAAAAATAAAGGAAAAAAACAGTACATGGATAATACAGCCCAATTGTAATGCACATACACGATAAATGGACCAATCACATGAGAGCTAACACTATTAAAGGCATATTTGATGATTGATGATGGTTGCTCAGAAGGTTACAAAATTCATGAAAAAAATTTATATGTTATACATTTTTAAATTAACCCGTGTTAGCTTTCCATTGTGCGCGTAGTGGTGAAGACAATTTCTAAACTTCTAATACCGTTGAAATAAGAAAGATTTACATGGTTAGCCATGCTTTTTTTTTTTTAGGAAAATTGTTTAAAAATACTTCATTAAAAATTTATTTACTAAATGGGACATTCGTGTGCAAACAATTTTCTTGTGTGTAAAAGATATTCCCTTGTGTTCAAAAAAACTTCTATGTATTCAATATATTTTCTTTATATATGTGCGAACAATTTTTCCTTATGTACAAAAAATCTTCCATTAGTCTCATTTAGCAAATAAGCTTCTAATGAAATCTTTATGAGCAATTCTTCCTTTCTTTCTTTTTTTAGTAGTCTTCATCTAGACTACCAACATGGCCCATAAAAAAATTAACATTAACATCAATGTCAATAATATAATTAAAAAATTTAGCATAATACGCTTAATTACATCTCTCAACAAACAAGTTTGAATTTGTATTTTGTCGCTTAGCACCTCAATCAACAGCTTATTAATAAAATTTCATATTTTTAAAATCTATTAACTTTAGTTGAACAGGGCAACATAGGAGATCAACATGGACCAAAATAGAATCTAGTATGAGAGGGCTCACGATAAAATATATTCGAATAGTTAAAAAACTAAGGGATTATAAATTACAAATTTCATACTATTTTTTAATTGTTTAGGATTTTTATTTGAAAGTTAGTAAAATCAACATGAAGTTTGTTTATTCGTTATGTTAAAGAAAATAAACGAAGGCTTAAATAATAATAAGCTTGTTGCCATTGATCTTTTGTATATTTATCGATTATCACAGCACAAAGCCTCGGGCCTCATTCTTGCTCCCTCTCCTTTCTCTTTCGTGGCGGCTCAGAGGAGCAAATTCAATGGGCAAGGAGGCTTCACCTCGACAGAATCCAGAGCGAGTCATGCCCACCTGAGACAAGCCCCAAGCCACGCTTCCCTTCACGCCTTGCTCCAATTCTCTCTCTCAACCCCCAAAACCCTCAGACTCAGTCCTCCATCAGCGGTTTCCCGTCGATGACGACCTCGAATGCTATAGTGATCGTGAACTTATGGAGTTACTTGAGAGGAAAAAACTCACTGTGGAGAAAAGCGGCCCTTATTCGCCTGACACGTGAAAAACTTTGAGTCGATGATATAAAGCACTATGAAGATGAGCTTCAATGTGGTTGAGGTGAATTGTTCTTTATTATTTGCTACCAATGAATTAACAGTACTAAAAAAAGATTTTTAATTGTGCTTATCTAATTATGCTTCTTAAAGAAACGTCGTATATAATTGTCTTTTTAAGTGGGAAAATATTATAAGCTATAATGCTTTTTATTATAAACGTTACAACTTAGTGTTAAGCTTGTATGATACTTTTCTAAGAAATGCCGCGCAAGATCTTTTTTTCTTTGTTTTTTTAATATCAAGTATATCAGCTATGACGTTTTACAGCAAAAATTCATAACTGGTGTAATGATTTAAAATTATATTCTGAACGTTTAAATGCTACTTAAGTTATATACATGTAGTCAGCAAATAAACTTCCTCCAACTTATTTATTTATAATTCTTTAATTATAAATTAAAATAAATGAAATAAATTTTTTAAAAATAAATTAATTAAAAAAAGCTATACAAACACTTTATCTAAAAAAACATGCCTAAATGAAATTTGCACCTTAATAATAGGAATAATCTGTAAAAAAAATTATAAAAAAAAAAGTTTATTGCCATAACAGAAAAAAAAAACAATCGATATTGGTGAACACATTTAAACCTCATTTATTCTCAACGTTATTAAATTCTACTTAGCTTATATAAATAATGAATATTCATGTAGTCATAGCAAACTTTCACACACTTATTTATTTCTAATGATTTAATTATGAAGAAAAAATAAAATAAATAAATATAAATTGAAATACAATTTTTTTATTAATTTCATTGCACCCAAAACCTTTTATTCCATTAGTTATCAGCTAAACAAAAGTTATCTGCAAAAAAAACTGAACCTTAATCGACCCTTTTAAAGAAAACGTCGACTAAGATTATTGAAATATCAAAGGAATAATCTGTAAAAAAATAAAAAATAAAAAGTTACTGAAAAAAAAAATTTGTCAACTAAAGTCTTTAAAAATAATAAAAAAATTAGCAAACAAAAATATGAACCTTATCCGACACTTCATTAAAAAGTGACGGATAAGATAATAATTTTAATTACCTTATCCGACGCTTCACAGTGAAACGCCGGAGAAGACAACAATTTTTATTGCCTTATCAGGCTTTTTAGTGAAGCGCCAGAAAAGGCTAATAAATATTAGCCTTGTCCGACACTTCACTAAAGCGCCAAACAAGGCAAATTAAATTAGCCTTATCCGGCGCTTCAACTGAAGCGCTGGATTTACCTTAGGCAATCAATATATATAATTGCCTTGGCCAAGGCAATTATATATTATATTAATATTTTATATATATATATATATATATATATATATATATATATATTAATATTATTAGGCAATATATATTTTTGAACTGTTAAGCGTCGTTAAAGATTATTAACTTTGAATTTATCGTCGTTGTTTTTTTTATTTTTTTATTTTGATTATTGAAAGCTATAACCCTTGGTGAGGAAAGCGCTAGAACTTCTATAGACTTTGAATTTAAGGTTCTATTTTAATTTTTCATCAGCCCGCCATTATCGTCTTCCTCGCACGCCCTCTAGCTTCCAATTTTTTAAATCTTTATTACTCCACCATCTTGTCTTATCCCTTCAGTCCTCACTCTATTGTCTTGGTCCCTATTTCCTATAGAAGCCCCTTAACTTGTAAGTGTTTTTTAGATACAAAAACTTAAATCTGTATGTTTTCTTCTTCTTCTTTTTAGTTAAAATCTGTCATGAATATTATATTTATACTTATTTTTTTCTAGGTATTTACTTGAAGTTTCAACTATGCCTTCTTAAACTTCCTATACATTGTAAGTTTTTTAATTTTTGAGTTTAAATCTGTATGTTTTCTTCTTCTTCTTTTTTAGTTAAAATCTGTCATGAATCTTATATACATGCTTAATTTTTTTCCAGATATTTACTTGGAGTTCTTCCATGCTTGATAGATGAATATGTGAATTAAATATTGTAAAGAAAACCTACAAGTTTGATGATGAATTTGGATGTAAATACAAATCGATGGTTTCATTAGGAAAAAAAATCAGTCACGTAAATTTTTTTTTAAAAAAAATGAACATTTTATGACTCTTCATGTGGAAGTGCCCCGTAAGAGGTGCAATAAGAGATCAATCTTTTTTTAAAATAATAATAATTAAATACAATGTTCCGGCGTTTTTTAAATTCAATAAGCGTCGTAGGTTCTTCTTATGGTATTGAATGCTATACCGTTTGCAAAACGTCATAATATTTTTTAAAACAATTCGCTGCTTATCGTTTTTTTTGTAGTAGTGTTAGAATCTTTGTGATGCTTTTTATGCCGATCGATGAAACTCACTTCGCATGCATTATTGGCTTAATTTTTGACATGTTTATGGTATTTTCCTTTTCTGACGTGTTTCTGATGTGCAGCCACAAGGTTTGGAAATTTTCAAAAACAAAATTTTCCCATTTAACGCTAACACAATCGGTCATTACATTGTTTTTATGCATTTTCACTCTTTTGTTGATTCCAGCTCCTTGAGTTCTTCATAGAAACCAATTTGTCTTGTTGCTCTTTTTTCTATTGGTATCAGAACTGTTCTACTACTCCATCCGGTCTTATTTATAAGTAATTTTCTCCTTGATTGCATAAAACAAACTGATAGTTAAAAATAATAAGTGTGTCAAAAATACCATATTTTTTTTCATATATGCCCTTATTTATGAAAACAGAGAGAGGATGTATAGAAAGTATGAGAAATAATAAAATACATTTTCTCAATGCTTTGTTAACTTCATTCACCTAGTGAGTTCTGTCAAACCCCTTAACATTTCCATATTCGCAGAGTATTAAGTGCATAGTTCCATAGAGCATACAGAAACAACGAAAATATACTGATAAGGAGTACTTGTTTACAACACAGGAGAGTTCTTATAGGGTTTGATAAATATATATAAATATACAGAGCATTCAAAAGTAATTAAAATTACATACATAAATAACTATAGCAGCTACAAAATTCCCAAAACTTTAATCATCAGTAGCCACTGTTTTGCCTTTCGAGCCGCCTGCCTCAACTGTAAAGTTTTTATTTTGAAAAAGAATGAGATTCGAGCGAATCTCAGTAGTAACATGCTTTTAAACATATAAAATGTGAAAAATAAATATGCAATGTCATGTCATGTAAAATGATAGAAAAATGTGTATACACTTGTCTAAGGCCAAACGACATGTTTGTACCCTAGCTTAACTTGGCCCCCTTGTTGGGTCCCTGACCACAACTTGGTAAATTGGTGTGTCCAAGACACTAGCTCATATTACAGAAAGTGACATATTCAACATATAGAAAATCACACAATACATGCAAGAAAGAGTTACTACCTGAATCCTTTTTCAATGCTATTGTCAGTCAAATACTTTTGTCTCGGCTCGGGCTACTATAAATTCCTATAAATTAAAGTTAACAAGTAACTAATTATTAATTGTACTATTACTACTTTTAAATCATATTATGCGGGTTATCCAATGTAGTTACATCAGTTTCTGTACAGTACAATTATGCACAGTGAAATTTCACTGTTTCCAGAAATTGACACATTTTTCAGTCAACTTTGGAAATTCGTAATTAATTTCAAAAAAATCCAATTTAACTGATTCCAAAGCCTAAATGAAGCTTTATAATTTTAAATTTGAGGAAAAATAATTAGGTTTGACTATTGTAACCAGGTCATTCCCAAAAAATTCGCCAAACCGTACTATTCCCAGATTCACTATCAAAAACAGGGTACAACTTCAAAAATACATATCTCCCAATCTACTCGACCAAAATTTACAAATTACCTATAAAATTAAAGATATATATCTCTACTTTAATCCTGCCAAGTTTCATAATTTTTGGACTAAGTTTGACTAGAAAAATATATTTTACAACATCACTGTCTCACAGGATACAATCAAACAGCATGCACCTACAACTTCATAAATTTTCAGATTTTTATACCAACATCCAAAAATCATGAACACATGTATTACTACACAATTTTTTTGTGTAGAATCCATTGGTGACATCAAATTTACCAAATTCTCATTCCTTATATACGCACTGTTCTGACCAGTAGTGATAGCACAGTCCAATAATCACCAAGTTTCTAATTTAATAATCATACAAGTCTTATATGCTCTTTAAACATCATGTACTTGATTATAACACCACTAGGTAGCTCAAAACTCCTCCTTTCAGGAAACAAAAATCATAAGAATGATTCTCTTAGAGAGAGGAATAAGGTTTATGAAGGCACTTAGAACCAAAAATGGAATCTTGAAGATATAAATGGCTTACATTTCCTTGTTTCCTTGGGCTTTTAACTTTTGGTCTAGCTCTTTCTCTCTCCTTTTCTTTTGCACTTGGCTGACTTGAAATGAATGAATGAAATGAGAGAGTGTTTTGATTAAATAGCCAAGCATTCATGTGGAGCTTAAGTCGGTTTAAGTGTATACGTGGTGAAAGAGAGCACTTTAATTGCAAGACTTTAAAGGATGGAGATAAGAAGATATGTTGGATAATTTTTCTTCCCTCTTGAACTTTGTTGGCCGACAATTCCTTAGACACATGGTGAAGAATTAATTGATGAGGTCTCCTTCTTGTCTTAAATTTTTCTCTTGGCCGTCCCTACTGAAAAGCAAGTTTGGAATTGTTTAATTCCATTCACTCTTATTACTTCTTCTTAGCCGCAAAGATTGACAAAAAGGAAGGTGTATGCTTGACTTATCCTCTTCTTCTTCTTCTTTTCTTTAGGTACTTGTCGGCTTTTGTAATGTGAGAGGGTAAAGAAAATGAGTGAATTAAATATTTATATATATTACATGTGTATGCATATCATACGTTTCTTGCAAAGGAGGATGGACTTTAACCAAATTATTTCTTGCTTTTCCCTTCCCTTATCCAACGTTGATAAGTGTTTGAGAGAGTGATATTTTATTTAATTATTCCTCATCATCTTAAGGTCTAGCCGAAATGTTTGAAACAAAGAAAAGAAAAAAAATGATGAAGACATGTATTGATCATACTCTCACTTATTCCTTTATATCCATAGCAACTTTTATTAACTAAATGGATAATAAATCAATTAATCTTATCTCCCTCCTCCTTCTTAAAATCTTTCCGAAATTGTCATTGAAAAGGAGAGGTAATTGTGTTAACCAAAGTCTTGTGTCTTCTTGTAAAAATGTAGGTATGAAATTATTTATTCCATTCACACTTCTTGCTCATTCCCTCCCGTAAAAATTGATAAAATAGGAGAGAATTTGCTGCACATGTCTTGATTATGCAAGCTTGAATCATGTAGTCCAATTAAAAAAAATGAGTCTTTTATTTTAATCATCCTCAAATGTACCAAAATTCACTATTTTATTCCTTTTAATATAACAAATGTACATGGAATTTTGGTGAACAAAATTTGGGATATTACAAGTTCTTTTTCTCTCTTTCTCCTTCATGAATATAACTATTGGTATGTATGATAATTAATTATAAATAATATGTATTTAATAAGGGTAAAATAGAAAAAATTAGCTTATATTTTTAGACACAAAATAAAAATTACTTATAAAAGGGACCAGGCCCATGAGAGAGAAAGTTAGTTATAGATAATACCACAGGGAGTATTTTGTTGCAAGAATATTGATTAATTTGAAATTTTTTTCCAACAGCAATCGTGGCTCTCCTCATTCTTATTCTAGGCAATTTATCAAGTGGGACGTTACTTTTCTTAAAGAAAGTGCCGGTTGTGAGCGATATTGACAAACTCTCAATATCAAACGTTCCCATAAAATCCACAAGGTTCTTTTATTTTGTTTCCTCTTAACAAAGAATGAAAACGAAAATTCAAAATATTATGCTGCATGTTTGTTTGGGCATTTGGCCCAATATAAGCCCGATTAAAATAGAAAAAGCCTGATTAGTATTGTATAAGTGTTTGTTGGGCGTTCAATGCGCCTTGAGCTTATCTAATATTAAGCAGCTTTTTTCAAAAGCTCCCAGAACTAGCTTTTAGGTTAGAGCTTATGGAATTTAAACCCCACTTGCTCCGGCCACTCTTATTATTATTTCTTCAGCTGACAATTCCTGGCGACCCACTTGAGCTTCACTGTTATTGTACGGTTGGGTTCTGTCTTGGACCCTTAGCTTCTTGAACTTGATTGTGTAATTACTCAGAAGCTCCAAGTATGCTAAAGAAGAAGACTGGGGAACTTGCTTATTGTTAATTGTTTCTGAACTTGCCACTTGCTGATTCTCTAGCCCCACGATTTCCTTAAACGGCGGTGTCATTTGCAGAGCAGGGTCGATGTTGAACTCTTATAAAGCTTGAATATCATATTTGGGCTCGTCTTGCTGCTGCAGATGAATTTGAATTTTATATGATTGGGTTGCTTTCCAATTCTCTGCAGAGAAAGAACCAATCTGATCCTGAAAGAAATCGTGTTTCCCTTGAAACTTGACTACTTGCTCTTGTACGGTACCACAACTGCCCTGGATGCCCCTGAAACTGAAAGGTGTAACAGAAAAATGGTCGTTCCCCATTTGGATGATAGAAGAAAACGAGAATTTTTTTTAACAGTTTGCTTTCAAGACAATGAACGTTTTCATTTAAATATATGACTGGGCTACATGCATTATCTTCAGTCACTGTAGAATATATGAATATTTTAATTGATTGAAGAAACTTCACCATATGAAGTACATGTATATGTATCAATGTAAGGAATAACGTAACTTCGATTATGATATTTCAATACTTTCATCAAGGCTGATGGGCAAAAAATTATAAAATCCCAACAATTTGTATTAAAGAAAGATGGCTGGTTTAGGTCTGCCAGATCCAATATAGCTTATTGATGTGAACTTTAGGAATGCAGAAAATGAGAATTTAATTGATATAAATAATAATAGTCAAGATCAAGAGCTACCATCGATAAATTATCTTCAAACATCTTCAACCGAAATGAATCATGTTCGTGACACCATCAGGGACCTAATTGTATGGGACCTTTGATCTTATTAATTCTGTTATATTTTACTGTATCAAAAACTCTAACTTTCTATCATTTCTAATTTATTTGCATTTTTATAGTAATTTAATTATGTATTTTACCATTATAAAATTTTCAAAGTTAATTTTTTCACATTTAATAAATTTTACATTTTTTTCTCTTAAATATCACAAAAGTCATTTATCAAAAAGCGTAACCAAACATCTTTCATTTTCATAAAAGCACTTATGTAATCGCTAATTCAAACATAAATCACTTACCTAATCTGACTTTTTCATAAGTCAGATTGCAATAAGCTCATTTTCCCACCGTTATTCCAAACACACCCTATGAGGTTCAACTGTTCAAGTTGGTGCTTCCTTCTCTTTATATGAACTTTGCAAGTCAACTATTCAAGCACTATGTGCTTGTTTGGGATAATTTTTGTAACCCCTAAAAATGTTTATTTACGTAAGTTAATACAAAACTCATCTCACATGTTTACCTCGCATATCGTAAATCACGATTGAAAAGTTGTTTTTGAAGGCTCTAATCACTATTATAAACAAGCACAAAACCATTCAAGAAAAATATGATTGAAGCATATCTTAAAATGTATAATCATAGTTTATATATATATATATATATATATATATATATATATATATATATAATATTAAGGTTTCATTCTCATGAAGGAAACATCCACTTGCTCATTCCCTTTTCTTTGTAAGTAAATAATCAACTTGCTTGATAAAATAATAATAATAACATTAATTTACAGTCTATTAACATAGAAATTAATAAAATTATAAAAATCAAGTAAATATCCTTTCATAGAAGGTCTCTTCAAAATATCTCATTCTTATATTCCATCACATAACTTTGAAGTATCTGTTTATGATTTGTATTTGCTTGTTGCTATATAAAGAATGTGATACTATAGCATCAATGAAATTGCAGTTCTTGGCATCACAATGCCTGAGTACAACAATTCACTTAGAGTTGAAAGTTTTAACCCAACTTATGACATAGTGGACTTGAACTAAGAATGTTACTAGTTGCAACTTTTAAAGGCATATATTACCAATTTTAAAATGACAAAATGTGATTCGAATTTCAAGTTTCAAATTCAAAATTAAATATCCATCCATAAAACTAAAATCTGCCTTGGGATATGAAGGGTTGAAAACCAAAGTTAATGGACAAAATATTAAATTGAATTAAATTGGGGGTTAGTAGTGGGTAAGTATTAAATTAAATAGAATGAAATGGAATTCAAATTTTTAAGCTTTTAATACTGTTCAAATAAGAAACATGTACATTGTTAGCCCCGTGTTCCTTTTCCATTGGTCTTCACCTAGACTGCCAACATGGCCCATACAAAATTTAATATTAACATCAATAGAAAAAATATCAATAAATCAATCAATAATCAACTTTTTTACTGGAATCAATCAGTGATCATCAATCAATCACCATCAACTTATGCCAAAAATCTTGTAATACTTGTTTAGTAATCCATTTAATTTATAAATAATTTAGATAATCATATTATTAAAATTACTCATCCGTTATTATTAGGGTTTGACTATAATAAAAGAAGTAAATTGAATTTGATCAATTTGATTATAGTGATCTTATGGCATGATTGTAAGGATTTTCATAATTAGGTTATTAGTGCAATAAATTATATCAATTTGATCAAATTTGGGTTAAAGGTTTTACTAAATATTTGGTTGACATGGCGGATAATCACCCGATCAAAATTATCCATGCGCAAATATTGGGTTTGAATATAAGGAATGGAGTAAATTAAATTTAAAATTAGATGTTAAATTAGGAATCAAAATTATATTAAGAATTATATAATTGTGATCCAATCATGCCAAAAAACTTAACCTTCCATGATGGTAGGGATTTCCATAAATTATATTAATAATTTGGTCATTAGTGTAATTATTTTTAAAAATTATATCATAATGATAATGATTTGATTTTAAAATAGTGATTCTCACTTTTTATTATCGGGGAACGAAAATTATATGTCCATAAATTGTATTAACACCACAAAGGTGGAAATATTTTAATTAGAATATTAATCAAGAAATTAAAAATATTTCAAAATAATATTATTGACCTTAAAAATAAATTGGCTTTTAACTTTCATGAATGATAATAATTACAGCATCAAGAATCAATTAGACCTCTTAAAAAAATTCATTATTTTTCAGATGTATTATAAATTTATGGAAATATATAAAAAGAATTTTATGAAATATTACCAATTAATATATTAATTGGGATACTTATATAATAATAACTCTTATTTCAACTTTTGATGATAATTAGATATTAATTGAGGTATTGACAACTTTAAAATTAAATTAAATTTTATTTTTCAAGAATGATAATAATTAATTTCATCAACAACTAATCAAATTTTTAAGAAATGAATTCATAATTTTCAAAATGAATAAAGATTCTTATTAAATTTAATAAATAATATTATAATATATTTCACCTTAATCAACAGTCTTCGAACTTGTAACCATCCAAATGGGCAAGGAGGCTTCACCTTCCCCTCAACAAGACCCGGATCGTGTCATGCCAACCCGAGACAAGCCCCCAGCCACGCTCCCCTTCCCGCCTGGCTCCAATTCTCTCTCTCAACCCCCAAAACCCTCAGACTCGGTGCTCGATCAGCGGTTTCCCGTCGATGATGACCTCGAACGCTACAGTGATCGTGAACTTATGGAGTTACTTGAGAGTAAAAAACTCACCGTGGAAAAACTTCGAGTCGATATAAAGCACTATGAGGATGAGCTGGCTAGCAGGAAAAGGAGGCGTCTTGACGACGAGGTCGGGTTCTTGTATTTCCTATTTTGTTAGAAATACTTTAAATGCATTATGAATCTCATGCCCAGAGCATGGAAATAGAGCTAGGGCTTCGCGGTTTTGTTCCTTGTCATAAGCTCTGCCTATTTCCTAGCCTCAGGGTCTAATGAATATTGTCACAGATCCTGTTTAGTAATTAAATCCTAATTTGGCCGCATAAATCCTCTGCGCAGGCTTGAAGAGGTATATAATATCATGAAAATCCATCTTCTTCGGGTAAAGGAATTGGCAAACAGTGCTCTAATCTTAAATTTAGTGGCATTTTGAAACCATTCCATCTCTGATTAGTTAGGGTTAGAATTTAGACACTTCACAGTTTGTAATGTCATGCTGTGTCATTACTTAGTCAATTATCAAATTCTGTTAGCTTATTTTACTCCTTCACCTTTTGCCAGCAATTCCCCTAAGAACATGAATGATTTTGCTTGTCATGTGTAAATACATCATGAATGAATTATTTTTTATAATTTGTTTCAGGTGCGTCTTGAGCTATTTTCATTCTCTTCAGCATTAAGCCTTTACTCCACCATCGATTTGAGCTTCCTGGACCATATTACAATTCCAGAATCTCCTTCTCCTCCCAGCCACTCCCTAATTGAAAGTTCAAAGTTCACAGTTCGTGAACTCCGGGCTTTGCCATTCACTTCTCTAACAGTGGATCAAAAAGTTAGCTTCTTAGTGGCCGTGCATGAGTTGAGAAACGCCTTTCCATATCATCCCGAGGTAGATCGTCTTGGCAGGGAGAGCAGCTCCTGGTTTGTAGACTACATCTCCTGTTGTAGAGCCATCAATCGACTCAGACAAACTTCTACCTTTTTATCAGAAGATAGAAGACTTAGAAACTAGCCGTCAGAAAGGGGCTGCGTTGGAGCTTGAGCGGGACAGGACCTTCACACAGTACGGCGAAAAGTATGATCGGGCCGAGGAGGTGGAGGCAACAATTCTGAACTTAAGGTCACAAATCGAGGAATTGCAGTCAAAGCTAATGACTAAGGAAGCGAAGGAAGCTGAAGGTGTCTTGAGCATAGGCTCTCAAATTGGGCAGTTGCAGGAGAAGTTGAAGAGTAAGGAGGCTGAAGTTGTTGGGTTGAGGAATTGATGCGAATCAGCAAGTTGTGCATTCAAATTCAAGTGATCTTTTGTAAATTCTAAGTGGACCAATCATAAGAGGAAGAGCCAAATAAATTAAGGAAGCATTAAATGGACTTGTGTAAGAGACTTGGACGAAGCAATTAGCAATCGGATCAAAGCTGGACGAAAATGCTGAAAACGTCACTAATTTCATTTGAGCTGCAAATGGGGATATTGATCAAGTTTTGGGCTTGAAGTCTTAAAATTAAAAAGTTTGGACCTATTACTACACATGGGAGGACTCATTTAGGCCTAAATAAGCACATTTTGGGTTTTAAATGCATATTATATTTTATGGATTTTATTTGTGCGAAATTATTAAATAAGTTGTCATATTTGACTTTTGGGTTCTCTAGCACACTATATTAGACTTTTGTGTTTTCTAGAACATTGTATTATAAATTTGAGTTTCCTAATACATGGTTTTGGATTTCCTAGCACATGGTAATAGACTTTGTAGTTGCAATTTTCTAAGTTGTAATTATTACAATTAGATAGTTTTTATCTATAAATATCTTGTGCTTCTTCATTTGTAAGACACTTGAGATTTGATATATAAATGAAAGTTGCATTTCTGCACTTTGTTTCTTGAGAGTGGATTCTCTATAGGGTTCTTCTTAGAACTAACAGACTTATCAAGGCTTGATCAACCTTGTGGCGTCTTCCAACACTTCGGGTTCTGGTTCTTTCGTGTTCAAGGCTTCAAGTGGATCATAGATCTTTATTTAGCTTGTTTGGGGTAAGCATATCTTAAAATTGGTTGTGGGTTCGTGGGATCTTCCCTTATAGGTTCGCACCAGGAATGAGGCTGATGCTCTCATCTTCAAATTTGGGGACTTGAGGGATCAACACGAGGTCCTGGCTTCACAACATCTGTGCTTAAAGCAATACATTGATTCTATGATGCCGAATGGGCTTCGCTAGTGTAAGGACTTCAATCGTGCTCATCAAAGGTATGTCTTCTTGACTGAGCAATGGAACTCCTTATCCCAACTTGACCTGGAATCATTAGCTGAATCATCTTCAAGACAATCGCCAGCCAGGGACGAGCTATCTGACCGCATTCCAAACATGTAAGTTAAATGTCTTGCTTATTTCTTTTTTAAACCCTTTAGAATGTTAATTGGTGTGTTTGGAATAGCGGTGGGAAAAGTGGCTTATTTGTAATCTGACTTATAGAAAAGTCAGATTGTATAAATTATTTATGTATGGATTAACGATTGGATAAGTTTTTTTATGAAAGTGAAAAATGTTTGGTTTAGTTTTTGCATAAGTGGCTTTTATGATATTTAAGAAGAAAAATTTTATAAATTATGCAAAATGAAGAAATTAACTCCAATATATGAAAAATTTTACAAATTATCCAATGACATTCTTGAAATATATGATTGCATTACACGTCCTAATATTTGAAAATTGTATTTGAGCTATAAAAATTTTTGAAAATTTATATATTTGTCCTCCATAAACTTTTAAAAGTTTCAGATTTGTCCCTGGTCAAAACTTGCGTTTTGACCAGGAATCAACCTTCTTCTCCAACTGAGTGACATGACATGGGAGAGGCAAGAGATAGCGGTCTTCTTTCTCACCATTGCTACCGGCTACCCTCCTCCATTATCCACCAAACACTGCCGGCAGAGAAAGAGATAAAGGTGAGCAGAGAGGGAGATAGAGATTGGAGAAGAGGACCACGACCACCAAGCATCACAACCATCACTTTCTTCCCTCTTCACCGTCGATCACTACCTTCATCCTTTCACCGTCGCACCACATCTGTACTTCACGCCTTCACCACGCGGCCACTAAGCTGTAGCTCCTCCTTCGTTGTCTACCAGCTTTAGGGCTGTGAAGAGAGAGAGAGAGCCAGAGATCTTTAGCAAGCAAACCAGAGTTACCGTTGTCTCTGTTTCCGTCAACCATAGCACCGACGGACTCCTCTCAATTACAGACAACCATCATCGCAAGAAAGAGAGAGAGAAAGACCACAGACCCTCCTTTGTTGTCCAGAGAAGTTTCAGAGCCCAGAACCACCGGAGCTCACACCACCATCACCGTCGTCTTGTTCCTCTCCTATGTTTTCCATTTCCAGCAAGTTTCCTCCTCCCTCCACCACATTGCAACACCTGAACTTGAACCAGAGAGCTTTGACTTTATTCTTCTTTTCCATCCCCAGCGATTAGAGTTGAAAAAGCTCCAACTTGGAGCTTATACCAAATCGTATAATTGCTATACAAGTCCGATTCGCTCAACACTTTGGATTAGCTTATGGAAGCTTTATAAGTGTTTATAAATCGTGATTCACGGAATACGAAGTAACTTTTATGATTTACGAGGTTGCTTTTACAGTCTACGAGGTAAATATGTGGAGGAGATTTATCTCGATTTACATAAATCGGGCTTATAAAATAAGCCCGATTCTAAATAAAGTTTCCAAACATGCTAATATGCCAAACATTGCTAAATCGCTGGAAAGATTTTCAATCGTTACTTATGGGTTGGAATCGCGCGATTGGGAGGCCAAATCGCGCATCCAAATTTGTTATTTTGGCATACATTTGTGCACCTAGCTAGTCTTTCCAACATCGTCAGCTCACCCTATAACCATATGCATTTTTTACTCGTTAAATCTAATCTGCAACATTTCGTTTCAGCTAGTTATAGAGAAATTTCAGATGCCTTGTGGGAGGTAGCCCATCTGCCTCCTATGAAATCGCACTCACCTTCTCACAATGAAATCTGAAACAGGATTGTTCAAGATACCCAATGCTTAACCATTGATGTGTTCACATGGGCCATAGGGTTGCTAGGTTATGGGTTATTGTCCATCCCAGTTTCAATAGCTATTCATTTTGGTAACTGAATTAAACATTCCTATTCATTTCTAATTCAAAAGACACACATGCATTGATTATATTATTTCTCTCTTTTACTCCTTCCTGTTCAGCTCTGCCCGTAATTTGACTTTAATAACGCCATACATATAAGGCAGTTAATCATGAGTGAAAGATTTGTGTAATGTAGCTAGATTTCTAAATCGATCCCTTCCCTCCTATTGTAAAAAGGAAAATATGGTGCCTACTATTTTCAGCAGTGTCATTTTTAATTTGCATATATGAAAGTCCAAGGGACAAGCAGGGAATGATTGAAATGATATAAAGATAAGAAAATAGGTAATTAAAATGGACTTTGCATGCATCTTAATAAGAAAGAGAAATTAAAGTGATTATATCAATCATGCATGTGGGTTGCAGCCTTTATATAATTATTACCCTGTCCGTCTTTTTTCTTTCCCCCTTTCTTTTTGAAAAAATCGTGCTCCCATCAACACTAGAAAAGCAAAAGTCATGATATATCTTCCAGAATATACATCAAAGTCCCTCCACGTTGCAGTCAAAATTTCAACTACTTGCTTGAATGTTTTCTAAACTACATATATCAGTAACATACATGTAAACCACATGCATAAATACGATTTACGATTTAATCCTTTTTTTAAAACGATATTTGCAATGTATTTCTCTATCCGGCATCCTTATTCCTTATATATTGAGATGTAGCTCGTGAGTTCTTTTTGTTGGCGTCTGGTTAATAGCGATAAAAAGAAACCACAGACGATGATGAGTTGGACGAGTACTAATAATTACTGATGATTTTGAGAGCTTTTTATAAACGTTCAAGCTAAGCTCTTTCTTCTTTATATTTTAAATTTTGAAAAGTGTTGTCTTTCCTGCCCTCGTGGTCATCGATGCTCCAATTATAAATTGAAAAGAAGAAGGAATGAGAAAATGATTATATATGCATTTGGACACACAACCAAAGATTCCGCTGAACCAGGTTATGTTTTAAATCCTGTCATGTATGACATTTTATGCTTATTTAAGTACATCTATGATTCTTACATAAGAAGTTATGTTAATTTTATGGCCCCTCCAGTGCAGCTGTAGCTACGTTATCCTTATCATAAGTATCAAGAGAAAGTAATTGCCAAAAATGTCCCTTCTCCAGTACCCTTGCATACTTTAAGCTAAAAATATATGGTTTGTGATTTTTTGGACTGGATTTTTTGATTTTTTTTCCTTGTCCCAATTTCGGAGGGAGGATGCATTTGAGGCCATTCGATGAGATGGTCCCAACCTGAATTTCACAAGTCTTGCAAGCCAAACGTTATCTATATAGACTCTCGTGACCTGCATTGCAATGCTCACTTCACTGGTTGAGCAATTTGCGCATAATTTTTGTCCTCGTGTCCACTGTAGAACAATTATGTTGCAGGTTGGTAGTTTTTGGAATCAATCAAACTGGTCTAGCCACATGATTCAGTCTGACTTTGAAAGTCCCGTTTTAACAACACATGCCCTAATTTATAATTAGTTATTGGAGCTTTTAAAAGTAATTTTTTAATCGTAATTTATAGTATACGAGGTAAGTATGTAAGATAAATGTTATCTCGATTTACGTGTAGAAACACTTTTAAGTTTTCCAACCACCCAACCAAACACACAATGTAATCATTAATTCAAATGACTGCTTTTATTTTGTTTTATTTTTTTGGGGGGTGATTATAGAATGAATAAGAAGTCGCATTTAGCAAACTTATGTAGGGAGCGTTTGGCAGCGGAAACAGCTCCCATAACAAGGGTTTTAACAACACATGCCACAATATAATCACTAATCCTGATGACTTCTTTTATTTGTTTTTTTTGTTGGGAAATTACATTTAGGTTCCAAACAAAATAAAATAAATAAAATGGTCTTTTTAAATCTTAAAAGTACATTGAAGCCCTGTGAGATTTTTTTAATAATAAATTTTAATTGTCAAATACACATGAGTTTGTCAATGGACTTGTCTGTTGTCAGTGTAAGTGTTCATGGATTTGTCAAAGGACATACCTGGATTTGTCAGTAGACGCTTATGGGTTTGTAAATTGAAATTTTTTGCAAAAAAGTCTTACAAAGACTTAAATGTAATTTTGAGATTTTAATTAATCATTTTCACGTATTTTTTCTTATTCGGGATCTAAATGTAATTTTCTCTTTTCTTGAGGGGTTTAATGTAAGCATTGTAGGGTTTTAATTTTTAAATCAATTTCAAAAGGTCAGGAAAAAAAATCAATTTCAAAAGGGATACCAGGTGTCACTAACCAGTTCAGGCCTCTTGCTACAAACTCTCGCTATCATATCTTCATAAAATGCTGGCAGCAAGTGATTGATGCAGTCCTTCGAGGTGGGAAAATTTTCTTGATTCTCACCGTAGTCCCGTTGAAATTAACATACCGTTAAGCTCTCCGCCATGCAAGTGTATTTCTTATTAATTATGGCATTAGAGACAATGTGAAAGTATATGATTTCATGTCCGAAAAGTTAAACTTGGGCGCATTCGTACACTTGTGGAAATTATACTTGGTTTATTGAACCCAAAACCGTAGAATTTTGCTAGCATAAATTGTTACAGTTCAATTATTAGTTTGAAATTACTCATGTAATGCTTTTTTCTGAAGGGAAGAGTTAGTAGAAATGTTAATTTTAGTTCTAACTATAAAATTAAATTCATTTTATTTTTCAAATTTATAATATTTTTCTTACACTCTCCCAATTGATTGCCCATGTTAAGGGACTTTTTCATCAAAGTAATAGTTTTTCAATTCATATGATATAAAGTGGTACTTTAGTGAAATTAACACAAATTTTTTTATAGGATTTAGGTGAATCTGTCCGTAAAATATTCCCCCATGTCTAGCTAATGCCATAAAATTTCTATGGGTGCAACAATAATACACATGAACATTTTCAGATGGAGCAAAAGTTTCATTTGCGTCAAGCCCTATGATAAATTGTCAACTCTGTAAAACTTAAGAGAAATAATCCTTTTTGCTCTATTTGTTATTGCACTCGTGGAAATTTCATAATGTTAGATACAAATGGTGAAGTATGAAATATTTCAGGAGTAAATTTACCCCTAAACTATCCTTACAGATAACTTCATTTATTTTCTTAATATTTACAGTACATTCAAGCCTGGAGGGAATGATTTTGGGAAAAATTATATTTAGGTCCCGTATAAAAGAAAATATAAAAAATATAATCCTTTAAAATCTCAAAATTACATTTAAGTCTCGTAAAAGTGTTTTGCAATAATTTCAAATGTCAAATACTGATCGACTTGTCAATAGACATTTATGGACGTCCTTAAACTTATCAATAAATGCTCTTGGACTTGTCAACGGACGAGCATGGACTTATCAAGAAAATTGAAATTTATTTATATGTGCTATATCATATGATTTTATATATTTCTCAGTTGTGATCTCTCTATTTATTATCGATAGTCTCTGTTGTATCATGAGTATGAACTAATGTTATCAGATCCGGACTGGACCGAACCGGCCGGTTAGGACCGGGAATCGGCGAACCGGCCGGTAAACCGGTCCGGGTCAATTTTTTTATTTTTTAAAAAAATTAATTTTTTTTTAATTTTTTCCTTTAGAATTTCATACTAATAAGCCTAAAATTTTTAATTTCTCACCGGTTTAGTTCCGGTCTGACCCACTAACCATTTACCCAGTACCCCAACCGGTTTAGTGACGAGTCCGGGTTTGATAACCTTGGTATGAACATGAATGAGTTGAACACTTGGGCACACTGAGTGAATGTGTCGCCCGAAGATGAAGATGCAAAACTTTAAACTGATCCCTCTTAAAATCAAACAAAGATGAAGAGGAACAAAGATAGATTGCTATGGGGGTTGCTTGGCAGCAAATAGGTTTTTTTTTTTTTTTTCTGTTTTGTCATATAGTTTATGGAGACGGGATAGCAGGGGAACTGACGTTTATGCTAATCTGTTTTAGAATCCAGATGGCAATCTCTTATTAGGGAACTGGATAACTATAATATAAAGTATCCGACGTAAGTTTTCTCCCAAAATATATTTATTTAATTTAATTTAATTAGATTAAAAAAATTAATTAAATTAGTTAGTACGATATGTATTTTCTAAAACTCCTAGGCATCTTCTTTAATTTTCTCCTTGATTATTTTTAAGGGAGCATCAATAAAGTTAAATAAGAAAAATATTGATAAATATAAAAAATATAATTTATATTTAAGACCAAAATCAAATCTCTTAACATATTTTACATTAAGAATGAGAGGAAATAATAAAAGAGTCAAGGAACCTGTTCGAGGCTCCAAAGCCGAAACGGGAGAAAAATAAGAAACACACTACTATGTTTGGAAACTTCATGTATAAACGAGTTTATTTTATAAGCCCGATTTACGTAAATCGAGATAAATCTCCTCCACATATTTACCTCGTAGATCGTAAAAGCAACCTCGTAAACCGTAAAAATTACTTCGTATTCTGTGAATCATGATTTATAAGCACTTATGTAACTTTCATAAACTAATCTAAACAAGTTTATATGTTCAAAGAGATCAATGATCACTTTGTGGTCAGACAAGTCCATTTCACAGGGATGGAAGGTAGTGGAAGCTGCATGGCCAGAGAGAGCTTTGACAGTGAAGTGACATAAGGATTTGATATGGATTCACACATAGTGGGGTGGTTCAAATATTGTAGCCATATTTCATACCAATTAAAACGTTGCTGTTGTTGGCACCACCTTTTAATTTTCAGTGTGTTGCGCATCACTTTCCCACCACCCTCTCTTCCACATCTGTAGCGACAGGCAAAGAGGTGTTGTTCCATTTGAATTTTGGGGACTCAATAAATGGTATCTTATTTGGTTGCAGAAAAATCTCGTACAATGATGTTTTGTCCCCACCTTAGCCCCTCTCATCATCATGCTTCTTTTTTACACGATCCCTAGTCACTATCCCAAAAGACCAAAATAGTTGCATCCATATGCACCCTTCTTTCTGCGCCTGCAGTCCCAAATTTCAAAACATTCATGTCCTTTTTTCCTATCTATATATTCATTTTTTATTTGATCGGTTGGTAGGAGTTACTGTATAAAAGAAAAATAGTTGAAAAATAACTTCTTAGTAAATTAATTGTTAAATGGTATTAATATGCAAGCAAGTATTTATCATGTGTAATCATCTTCTATGTGTGTAAATATCATCCCTCGTGTATAAAATATCATCATTCATGTGCAACATATTACCCACCGTGTGCAATAGTAGCAATTAGAAATTAATTTGCTTGCAAGGTATTTTTTAGCAATTCTCCCTTATATAAATGAGGAGTATAAGAATGAGAGATGAAAAAGAAAATAATGAATAATGTTTTAAAGTTTTGGATAACACTTTTTTAAATTTAATTTTTCTAGTCTATATGTATCTTATAAGGTGTAATTTAAATTGATGGGTGAATTTTTTATAGAATATATTACAGACCCTTGAATATGGATTGTAGTCCAAAAGATCAATTCAAGGCAACACTGATTTTTACAAATAATAATTTAACTCTATTTTTTAGTGCACTTAAAGACAAATGCAATAAATTTTATCTCTTCTAATTGTATGGTGTGAATGAACTGATAGTTATATGTATGTATGGGCCATAGAGTAATGTCTTGAAATGGTGCATCCTTGAAGTGATGTCCTTTAAAATAACACTTCTACAATTAAAAACCTTAACAATTTTTATATTTATAAATTTCATATGCTGAGACATACATACATATATATACATACAAAGAGTTATATCTTTATATTATATAGAGTTTTCTCATAAACACAATATAACGTTTTAATAAGTGGTGGTTGTCACACATCTAACTATAATTTTTCACATGTGTCTTTAAAAACTGAAAAGACATAACATTGATGACTTTTAGTGTTACAACTCCTTACACAAGTCTTCATATAAATCCCTTAATTTAATGAATATGACTTTACAAAAATAAATCTCTTCATTTTAAAATATTCCAACATGATCAAGGGTATTAATCCCTTCTAAAATTTAAAATATAAAAGATTTTTATCTTTTCTAACAAATACACTTTTGTAGATTTGAATTTGTATTTTTTCTTCTTACTCCCCGCTTACCGTCTTAACTATATTTGTTGAAGACCAATTTCACAAAATATGGGCATTGCTTTGATTCTATTTTTAATCTTTCATTTTTTTAGAATAATTTTATAAAATTGTTTTTCAGAACAAATTGTCTTAATAGTTTCTATTTGGATGATTATTCTTAAAAAAAAGTCATAATTAAAAAAGAAATATAAAAATTTATTTTAAATAATTATTTTAAAGCTAACTTTGGCAGCATTGAGAGGGGAGATGGTGGAAACAAACTTAGACTGAAAAGAGATGAGTTTAAGTTTGAAGACCGAGAGCTCAAGTCATCAAGCGACAAGGAATATAGAGTTTTCCACTTATTCCAATTTCACAAATCAGAAAACAGTCTCACAAAACAAAAAATAAGAAAAGGAAAAGCCATAAAAAAGGAACGTGGAAATTATGAAAGGGTAAAGAAGTGCACCGAAATTCAATCACACGGATCCCAAAATGAAATTTTGTAATTAGATAAAAAAGACAAAATACAAGGGATTTTGTAATCTACCTCGTTTATTAAGGATAAACACCCCACCAAATCTAAATTATGATTTTTTAAAACTTGCTAAAAAAATTCAAATTCCCATTTATGGTCAAATATTAAAACTTCTACAGTACTCCGGATTATCCTAGGATCTACCCCCTCCACTGCTAACTCACTACCACTACATTTATGCGAGACATGTATCACGATGCTAATATGTAATACTTCCATTGATGTGACCAATAAGGATAGTGATTATCACTATGCAATTTGGTTTAGGTACTCCACTTTCTTGCTTTAAGAAAACTAACGTGGCTTATATAAGACTCCCAAAAGCTTTAGTGGGTCAATGTCTTCCTAGAAATTTTAATTTAAATATAAAAATGTTAATAATTAATGTTAATTTTTTCTAATGACTTGGACGTACTAGCTTCTTTTAACATTTTGAAAACAATATTGATCTAACATAAACGTTTGTATACTTATGGTTCTTATTAGGGTTGTTTAAAGTATCCCGATCCTAATTATCTCGATTCGGTTCAGGATATTTTGATTCTAGAAATTTCTTGTCCTGGGCGAGACAGAATGTGATCCCGATTCTCGTCCTGGTTCCCCCCTTTTTTTTACCTTATAAATTAAGTTATCATTTTATTTTTGTATTTTTTACTCTACAAATTAAGTTGTTATTTGAGAAGATATATATCACATCTTTAATTAGAGCTAAACCATATAGGTTGTGATATTAATTCTAATTTATAATGTATAAAGATAATAACGAAGATGATGAAAGTAATAATAATAATAATAAAATGATATTCTTCAATTCTAAATCAATTTGTGTGATTATTATGGCCTTGTTAGGTTTTAGATTATCACTTTAAATATTAGATTATGAAAAAATTAACTAATATAATAATATATTTTAAATTTAATTTTTTAAAAAAATCAGAAATTCTCGGTCTTGACTCGGGATTACTGGGATCGGGATGCAATATGCATCCCGACCAAACACCAGGACTGAGAATCGGGATTAGGAGATCCAATCCCGACCCAGTTTTTAAACACCCGTAACTCCAACGTGAAAATTTCTTCGGTAAATTAGTTAGTATTTAGAATAGCGATTGAAATCTTCAAAAATAATTTTTAATCATGATTTACAATATACGAGATAAATTTATTAAAAAAAATTATCTTAATTTATATAAATCACATTTATAAAATAAATGGCCACTGTCTCAAACAACACTTAGCCCACAAATAAACTATACTATTAACATCGAAAAGAAAAAACAGAACTATACTATTAACTATAGAAATTTTTATATTTCGATGATTTTTTATTTTTCTCACAAGGGCCACATTTCACGTCACAAGTGTCTATTTTTTTGTGGTCCTTTTCACGTCACTTGCGGTTGATTTGATGTTTTTTTAAAAAAATTTAATAAATTTAATAATATTATCTCTTAAATTATAAATATATTTGAAAATTTTTTATAAGAAAAATGATTGGTATTAAAATAAATAAATTTAATAACTTATATATCTATATAATTTTTTGACCATTTTTCAAAAATAGGAAATTATTATTTTTTAAAAGAAAAAGTGGGCCCAGGCTAATCGGCACACTACAGGATAAAGTTAGATCTTTACCCACCCGTAAAAATGTGGATCACACATACTCACCCCGTGTGGCTCAAGTGTTGGTGGGGCCAACTGACAACCCGAGAGTTGACCTGCATCCCAACTCTAGTCTTATTCATCGGCATGGAATTATCTGCGGCCTGAAAATTATAGAGCCGAGAATTAAAAGCTGGGGCCATCAAACTGTACAGGGTTTGAAAAAAGCCAAATAGATTTGTCAAGCTTCCATAAAATCTGACAAGTTCATTTATTTGTGGGGTTTTTTTGGTGCGCAGCTAGGGAACTTGGAAAATTAAGAGGTGACTTTTGTTAGATAAATATCATTTCATTTTCTTGTACTTCAAAGTTTTCTTTAAAAATATTTGAAGAGGTATTATTAACATATGAACAATTATTTTATGCCATATAAATAAGGTTTGTATAGCATGCAATATATATCCTTTACTTGATTGCTTGAATAATTTTGAAAATGAAAATTTCCAATTCCCACATGCCAACTATATACCACTTTGATCTTATTTATAATTATAAATTTAAATTGAGAAAAATGTTGGTCCTTATTATAAATTTATTTTTAAAGTAATAAATGAGAGTATTATAATTTTACCCATATTAAAAATATAAATAAAAGAAAGAGGTGAAAAATATCTATTCATAAATGAGAAAAAATTTAAAATATATATATTAATTTAGTTTATACTTATTGAGTTAATTAATTATTTTTAATATATAAAAATTAAATAATTTAAATTTATAAATAAGATTAGAGTAGTAGAGTACCGTACAACTCAACTTACAATAGAAAGACTAATAATGAATGAGATGTGAAAGTGTAGTGTCTTAAAATTTAGTGCTTGTCATTAATCTTGGAGAGGATAGATACTCCGGCAAGTGCTTTGAGAGTCACAAGCCATCGTAAATTCATAAGCACACAAATATTGGTTTATCTTCAATTATTTTAGTAAAAGTACACTTTAAAGGATATACAAAATTTCATTTCGATCCTTTAATTTTAAAAAATATTTTTCAATCCATTATTTTTGCTTGTCGTGAATAAAAAATGTTAATATTAAAATTTTAATAGTAACAGTGATATTGTCAAATGCTAATATATATATTTTTTAAACTAATAATGATTGTTACAAAAAAATTGTCATTTTGGAACAATGGTATTTATTAAGGATCAAGAATATTCTTAAGCTTCCATCTGTTTAAAAAAAAAAAAAAAAAAGTGGGATATCGTGTGGATCTCATTAATATTGAAATAGCATCCCAATGACACCCTCATGATTTTTTTTTTTTTCAAAAACGATCATTTTAAAATATCATTATATACTGAAACCTATATAATTCCTCTCACTTTTATTTTATAATTCGCTCATATCCCACAAAATTGAATTACTCAGACGGTCGGACCCAACAAATTAAAAGAGGCATAGCTCATTGCAACCATCTTAAATTTATTTTTATATATTTTTTATTTTTATCATGCATACATTAATTATAATACCATATTACCACTAACAGCGATCTAATCTCACACTAGGCTTTGTGCGAAGCTAGTTCAACATCATGAGGAAAACCGGTAGGCTTGTAACGGTATCGCCGAGCAACGAAGAGGAAATAAACCAAGTTCAGAGCCGCCATCCCAGCAATAACGTAGTAGAAATAGTCCACTCTACCATCATTGATATTATTCGTGAGCCAATCTGGATGCGTCTCCGTTCTTGTGGTCCGATGAACCACCGTCACCAGAATCGAGCTCACATAATTAGCCGCCGCAAACGAGCAAGAGAACAATGAATTGGCAATGCTTCTCATGTGTTCGGGAAATTGCCTGTTAAAGAACTCGATCTGTCCGATTATATTGAACGCCTCACACATTCCCATCAGAATCAGTTGTGGTGCGAGCCACATAACCGACATCGGAGCGATTCCGAGTGGATCTGGATTTGAATTGGCTAAATCTCTTCTCGATTTCTCCACCATGCCGGCGACGATCATAGAGAGGATAGAGAAGACCATTCCGATTCCGATTCGTTGTAGCAGAGTTAGGCCCCCTTCATGTTTGGTGATTTTCCTCAGTGAAGGTACGAAGACTCTGTCGTAGAATGGGACCCAAAGGCCTATTGTGAGGAATGAGATTACCGAAATCGAACCTGCTGGGATTTGGAATTTGGGTCCAAGGTGTCTGTTCATCTTTAAGGCTTGGAATACTGTGAATGTTCCTTGTTGCGCCATTGAAATCAAGCTGACAATTCCAGCAGCCCAGATTGGGAATATCCTCGCTAAGCATTTCACTTCTTCTACTTGCTGTATGCTGGTAAGTCTCCACTCGTTCACTCTGGTCCCATCTGAGTTCAGCTCACCCTCCATTATCAAACATGCTTTGTTTAAGCTCCTATCCAAGCCAAAAAAAAAAAAAAAAAAAAATTCCCATTATGCAAGCAAAACATAATTAGTTGTGTAAGAATATTGGGCTTACGTGTAGTGCGACTTTTAACTCTAAACACCTATACTAATCGGATCACATAAATATATCACAAATAGAAAAAATAAGAGAGTTTAAAAGGACGATAACAGACATATAGCATAGTGTATTATATATTCGTTTGCAATAGTGATTATATTTTTTAAAAATATTTTTTTAATCATAATTTATAGAATATAAAGTAAATATGTGAGAGAAGCATTATCTTGACTTATATATATAAATATCTATAAATCTTTCAAAACTTCACCAATCATGCTTTATACATGTCACCTATAAACCCCAACCACACTAGCATATATAGGGTTTCATGAGCCTTTTCCTTAATCTTTGTATCCTTTCGTGGCCAAAAAAATATATTGTATTGGTTTAATGATTCAGATTAGAATGATTGGAAATGTCACAATGTTCCGCCCAAACTTTTCTATTATTTACAAGAAGATATATTCCAACAATTGGAGACAAAGTCTGACTTTCTTTTCATCATCCATTTCTTCGAGAAACTAAACGAAGTATAAGAAGATATATTAATTTAGTCTTTTCAGTTCTTTCTATTTAATTTAATATTCTTGGTAGCTTAGCTTACTCAAATTATTGTTCAATAAAGTAAGGCATACGAGATCAGATTTCTTAGTGACCTGTATGAAAGAGATGTATAACCTGAATTGATGATGAGTCAAAGGGAGTTTTGACAAAACACTAGAACCCTCCAGTAATGGCGGATCATAGAAAACTCCATCGATCTTGCTGTCACTTGGAAGCTCAACATGTCTTTTTCTGTAAGCAGCAACTAGGACCTGAGCAATACCAGAGAAAATACTCCCTTCTGGTTTAACATGCACGTAGATCCTCGTCCCAACGAAGAACATGATGATTGAGAGGAACATAAACACAGTTGGTATCCCAAAACCTATCTTCCAGCTAACAGAATCTTGGATATAAACCACCAGAGTCTGAGTTATGAGCAAAACCAGAGTGAATGTAGTGTAGTACCAATTGAAGAAACTATTGATTCCTTTCTTGCCTTCATCAGTTGTGGGATCAAATTGGTCAACACCAAATGGGATACTACAAGGTCTTATACCAGCAGAGCCAATGGTTAAGAAAGAGAGTCCTAGGATGAGAACCCCAAGATGTGTAGTGTTAGCTTTCACACACTGGTTCTGTGCTAGTTGTTCAGGAGTGCAAGGTGGTGGATGAAGAGTTGGTAACCAAGCTGTTAGAGTCACTGTCATCAACCCCTGTTTTAGCAAAAAAAAAAAAAGGAAAGAGAGAAAAAAATCAATGAGAAGGGAAAATTCTGATAAGAAAAATCAAAGGGAGAGAGAGTGGTCGGGATTCTTTGAAAGTGACACGAGTCACGAGTCACGAGTCACGAGACTACTGCGGAACACGTGAAATTGAAATTCATGTCATAAATTTCAGCAGAACTTGGCATCATGCTGGGTACAATTTTAATCATCTTTGTGATATTCAAACTCGCAATTTAATCCATCGAGTTTTTGACCCGTACAATTATGAATTTTTCTTGTTAATTTTAATTTGAGTAGATAACAACTGAGTCGTTTAATGGATTTTTTTTTGTTTAAAATAATAATTAAAATATTTAAAATTAATTGTTTAATCATGATTTATAAAAAATAATTATGTGAGAAAAATTTTATCTCAATTTATGTAAATAAATATTTTTAAAAGTCACAAACATGATCTAAATAAATGCAAAGATATTTTTTTTTTTACCGGAAGAAAAAAAACATATTCACTGTTTACTTGTTCAACAACGTTCTCACAAAATATCATGTCGAGGAGGGATAAAGATGCAAGGGGCACACCACCTTTAGCACTGTAATTTGCCTGAAGTTTGCACCAATTTAGAGAAAAGTGCAAACACTATTACTAACAAGTAGTAAAGCTTTTTTCACTTTTCCACAAAATATTAATAAAGTGAGAATTGATCTGAACGGCACCAATAAACAATTAGAGAGTGGATTACCAACACCATTTTCTTTGATTCAATTATATAATTTTTAAGCTTTAATTTATCGGAACTATAAATTTTTTAGTTATATATATCTAGTACTTTTACCTATACATATATATACCAATAAATAAATTCAACCCCGAAATTAAAATTTTAATTATATATCAAATTTATCCTTGAAAAATAAAAATAATTTCAAATTTAAATTCATTTAGTCTTACTTTATACAGAAGAGTTTTCACGAAGAGAAGAAATATCTTATGAAGAAAATTTTAGCTTGAAATGTAAATTGAAAAAATAGTATTCTCTCATTAAAAAAGTATCAAAGAAAAAAATAATAAAAATTGATGGGAAGTTGAGCCAAATAAAAAATGAAAAATTCTTGAAAAATTCCCATCGCAAAATTTTTGGCCAAAGCTAGTTGAAATTTGTTCAAGGAACAAGCTAAGCTAGTGCAACTTATCTTTAACGTTTTAACGAGTGCAATTCTTTTCCAGCTCCATACAGCTTATATTCATTCATTCAATCATATGTAAAAGTAAAACAAAAGATATTTATGGGAATAGCATTTGTAAATTTAAAAAGCAGTTTTTCAATTTTAGTAAATACGAGTTTTATTTTGATTTTGATGTAAGTGAATAAGTACTTTTAGTGTTGTAAAAATGATAATTTTTCCTATAAAAGGTACATTTTCTTTACCTAGTTTCACTTTTTTGACGTGTGCAGTGTATCCATATTTGTTTGTTGTGTATGGAGCGTGCGAGAGAGAGAGAGAGAGAGAGAGAGAGAGTACCAGAAGAGAAGCAAAGGAAGCAAAGGCAATGGTCTTGAAGCGACCGACATAAGCATCAGAGATGAAGGCACCGATGAGAGGGGCAAAGTTGGTAATCCCAAACCAAATGTTCATAATATTGGAAGCAGCCACCGTCTCCAGATGAAGCTCCCTCGTCAAATACACCGTAAAGTTCGCAAACAGCCCAAACACTGCCAACCGTTCAAACGTCTCATTCCCTGCATCACTCACAACATATTACAACAACACACAAAACTCCAGTAAAACATGCGCGCACACACACAAACACAAAAAATATAACTAAATAACCTAAAATAAAAGGCATGGCTCTCCATCCTCCAGGCTTCTTCTTCTTCTTCTGGTGGCCACCTTCCATGTTGTCTGCTTCTGCTACTGTTGATGATGAATTTGAACTGCAAATGCAATTTCTGCTGCACAGAAGCCACCATGAAGATGAAGATGAAGAGTTCTTCTTGGTTTCTTTATCTGGGGAGCCTAACATTTTTTTGATCTCTATACTCTTTCTTTCTTCTATTTCCAGCAAATGCTGTCTCTCTCTCTCTCTCTATATATATATGGGTTTATAGGCTTCAGCTAGCTGGCTATGGGTTGGAGCTCTGGGAAAGAGATCACTCATATATATGGGAACGACCTTCTTGCTCATCAAAGGATGAGGAGGGCATCCTCATCTCTTAACTGGACCGTCCAAATGGTAACTGAATGATTTAGATTTAATTTTTTTATTTTTTTAAAAAAATTATTTTAATAGATACAGAATATAAAATAAAGATAATTTTTTAATTAATATTTTTAAAAAAATAATTTTTTATTTAAAAATAACTATTTTAAACAAAATTAAATTTAGACCATCCAATGACCCATCTAAACCTAAACGATCCAAATAATTAAAAAAAACTTTCCGTGCTAATCTCAAGAAACTGGTCCCTATATATGCTGATTTATGTGTGTACACTGGTGCAGATAAAAGGCTTTCAAAATCCCTTTTCACTCCTCTACTATTTGATTTAATTAATTATCTATACCATGTCCTTGTCTCACGTAATAAATGTTTTTGTTCTTTTTTTATCTTGAATTTCAAGCCACAATTATGAGAAAAGACATTATTTTTAATTTTTTGTTTAGTTACTGTTTACTTTTTTTTATTACTATATCGACATGATTTTTGTTTTTTTTTTCCTAATTTCATTTTTTTTTAAAAATGGATCATTTATATAAGTGCGCATGAGTGATCGGGCTAGTGTCCTCATTTGTAATATAACAAAAAAAATTTTGAAATGTCATTATTTAAATTTGAATAGGTATTGTGGATTTGCATGAAACTTAAGATAGACATTTCTGTTCATGATTGTTGCTTCTTCCAATTACAACTTTCTGCAGATATGTATATATTGATGATGGTGATCATGATGATTAATTTCATGTGAAGTAGATATATAAAAAAAAACGTGATAAAATAGAGTAATGGGACTTGTGAGTGGAGATTATAAAATCTACACATTTGACCGGATAGTAGTTGAAAATACCCAATTATCTTGTGAGTTGTTTTAATTGAAAAAAATTATAGAGTAACAGGGCAAAAATACCCCTCAATTTTTATCCCACAAGTATTTATCATCTCAGACTTTCAAATGGTGCATAAATAATTATGAAGTTAATCTTCAAAATGATGCATGCTTGGTGAATGTGTGCTCGATGAGTCTGATTGGGAAAAACCGCCCACTTCAAGACGGGTTGGTAAAATGCCAACCCGAACCTACTAGAGACGGGTTGATAGTTTGGCCTCTAATATGGCAAACGGTTTCAACCCGACCAGAAGCTTCTCACTAGGGATATTCTCTTGTCTATTTCTACCACCCAACATGTCATCCTTGACACTTCAATTTATCTCACTTTAGAATGGTAGATGCTTGTAGAATTAATAAAAGTTTGTGGGTATTTCCGCCACAATTAGCCTGAGAAAAATGAGTATATATACACATATGGGAGAGAATTAATTAGTTGAGGAAAAAAGATATGAAGATTGAGAGAGAAGCAAGTGTGTATGGAGGAGAGGGTTTAGATGAATAAGTGAATTGGATGAGAATAGATAGATAGATCCAAAGAAAGAGCTTCCAAACGAGGCTAATGCGTGCAGAGGCAAGCAGGCACACAAGCAGTGGAGAATAGTCGATTGCGTGCTGTGCTTGCCATGCTCAGTGGAACTGTGGTCACGCACCTTCCCTCTCTTCAGTCTTCATGTTTATCATTAATTATTCACACTTGATTTCTTGGTTTTAACCATTATATTGGACATATATACATGTGGGCACAAAACTATAACCCTCTAATACTTATACTCCTTCTTTCATCTTTAATATAAGATTTATTTATCTAATTTAATTAAATTAAAAAAATTATTAGTTAAGTTAGTTAATATGACATGTATTTTTTAAAATATCATAAACATCTATCTTAATTCATTTATTATCTCTCCTCCTTAATTATTGTTAAAGGAGCATCAATACAGCTAGATTAGGAAAGAAATTAACAAATATAAAAACTATGTCTTATATTTAGGATCAAGATCAATTCTCTAAATATGTCTTATATTCAGGACCTGAGGGTAGAGCTGGTGAAAAGGGTCGGCCTTTTATAAACCAGGGCCTAAAGGGCAAAGAGCTAGCCCTTTTAGGCTTGGATAAGAAAAAACAATCATTTTTTAGAGTCTGGCCTGTGATCATAAGGGTTAGGGTCGGCACTACAAGACTAAAGTTATTTTAACAATTTTTACTATTTTTTCAGTTTTTTTAAAAAAGTTATAACAATGAAAGTCCTAATTTAACACATAAATGTTGTTAAAATTAGGGTGTCAATAGTATGTATCATGTAACAAATAAACACAATCATTAAGTCATAATCAAAGGTAAATTATTGTCCACATAACATAGTTATAAATAATTAATGAAAAGACTTAACAAAATTAAAAATACTTCTTATAAATATGTATTGAAAAGTGTAAGTAATCAACTAACAAAATAAATAATATAAGATATAAACAAAACAATCACTTGAAAATAAGTCAAAAATACAAAATTGGTAAGAATATATATTAAATAAGAAATATCTTTTATAAGTTTTTAATTTTTAAGATTTTTAATACAAGATATTCTTATGAAACTTAATTCTAAAAAAGATAATAACAATTAAATGTTTGCAACATTATTAACAAAGTAAAAAAAATCAATAATATTATTATTATATAAATAATTTTTAAAAATAAAAATATATATAAGGGCGGCATTTTTAGGCCTGCTTTCACTTTTGAGACAAAAATCTTCAACTCAGCCCTTGCAAATTCAAGACCTAAAAGGGCTTACCCAATAGGTTCAGCCTGTTTTTCTAGCTCTACCTAAAGGAGTACCTCCAATCCTTAATATGAGAGTCATATACACTATTATAAAATATAGATTTAACAGCGCAAATCTTATAACACTTCTTGAAACAAATGCCGGAGGAGGCTTTTATTTTTTTAAAAAAAATACATGTGGCAGCTATGACGCTTGACCAGGAAAGCGTCATAGCTGCCCAATATCTTGTATGGCACTTGCCTGGGGAAGTGTCATACAAGAGGTTATTAGTGTGTATTTGGATTAGCTTTTGAAAAATAGTTTTAATGATTTTCGAAGTAAGTATGTGAGAGAATTTTTGTCTTGATTTACATAAATGGGCTTCTAAAACTACAATTTTGGTAGTTTTCAAACACTCCCTAAATGAATGTTTATCCCCTTTACAATAACCCCTTATATGGCAGGCAAGCACCATACAAGGGTTTATTTTAATTTTTTTTTAATTTACACACGTTGTATGACGCTTGCTCAAGCAAGTGTGATACAAATTATTGGGTAGCTATGACGTTTTCCTGGTCAAGTACCATAACTGCCACATGTATTTAAAAATAAATAAATAAATAAAAGCTTTCTCTTATGACCCTTTTTCCTTATCCTCTTCCATCGAAGCCATCACTCCTGATTTTAACCCTAAACTCAATCATCCTCCCCTCCCGAAAAAGAAGAGAAATGTCCCAAGAACACTAGGTTCGCAACATAACGTACTCAATTTCTTCTTTGCTGATTTAATGTCTCTCTATATTTTAATTTCGTAATGTGACTTGCACGTATAGATCCAAATGCAAAATTCATAGCTCTATTGCCCAAGTCTCTCATGTTCGAAGAAATACGCAGTCCAATCCGATTAGAAAAGCTCATACCAAAGCTTATGGTACTAGAAAATATAAGTATGACTGCGGTATCCTCTTTTCTAGGTGCATACTAAATTCTCTAATCTCACCTCATAATAAATGCTACATTGTTTGAAGGGGGAATTTATTTATTTTTTTTATTAATGTAAATGATTGGATAATTAATGGGGGTTTGTTCAATTCCTTCTTAAAATCATGAAGGATAGTTTCATCACCCACATAACTTTCAGTCAAACTTATCACTGTGGTTGGACCAGCTGGGAAAAGAAAAAAATTATGTAAAATTATTTTTTTTAAAAATTTTTTTATGACATTTCCTTAAGGAAGAGTCATAGAAAGTGTATAATTATTTTAAAAAAAATACTTCCTATGGTGCCATAAGAAGTGATACATTTCCTATGACATTTGCTAGAGGAAATGCTATAGGAAGCTCATACTTCTTGTGGCACTAAGCTATTTACAAAAAAAAATAATAATAATAAGTTGTGGCGCTTCCACATCTTCAAGAAGCACCACAACCATAATTTATTTTAGTGGCGTTGGAAGCTATGATGCTTTCCAAACACCATAACATTCTTAAAAATAAATATCACATGAAATTTTTTGTGGTAGTGATAAATAATAGGTGAATGAGTATGAAATTAATTAAGTTAATTATTTATTATAAATATGTGTTAGTTTTTTTAAAATATCATTTTTAATCATATGCATCATAACTACTCTTGATGAACCTCCTTATTATGTGCAATCAAATAGGAATATTAAATTTAGGAAAGAAAGTAAATTGATGTCTTTTGGATTAAAGGAAACTTTTTGTCTAATTTATATATTTAGTATTAAAGAAATATTATTTTTTATATTTATATACTATATGTAAGGTTGTTATGAATAGAATTATAAAGGAGGGCTCAATTCCAAAAGATTGAAGCAGTTCACTTGACCCTCTTACCTGTCAAATCATCTGTTGATAGCCCAACACTTCATTTGGCCTACAAAATAAAACATATGGCCATTATTTTTTTTAATAGTTCGATTAATTGAACCAACAATATTCCATCTATATATTTACGTGTGGAAATAAGTAATAAGAGGAAAGTATAGAGATGAGTTACTAATTCCGAAACCAATAATATATAATTGAAATTCTAAGATGGAATAAAATGGGTTATGTTATTTCAATTTTAATTAAA
Source organism: Albizia julibrissin (assembly GCA_037074505.1). NCBI lineage: Eukaryota > Viridiplantae > Streptophyta > Magnoliopsida > Fabales > Fabaceae > Albizia > Albizia julibrissin. The sequence goes on along the minus strand of CM073488.1, from coordinate 34,035,584 downwards.
CTCGCAACCCAAATAATAATGCGTTTGAAAACATATCTATCAGACTAAAACCATAATTTTGGTAGAAGCTATCGTATAACTTACTGCTACAACCCTTTCGCTCCCATACGGCATAATCGTATTCCCAAACATTATTCATCTCTTTAGTAATGTTGACAATCACGGAAAAAGTTTGTTTTTTTATTATTATTTTTTATTAATAAAAACCTCTCCCTAATTTCGGAAACTTGTTCTCTTTTAATTTGCTGCTATATTTTGATTTGACCATAATCAGAACTACCACTACCTTCATCATTAATTTTTGACTAAACTAACTTACACTATTTTGAGAGTTATATCACATTGTGGAATCCGGACATCAATTTGTGCAAATATTTGTAAATGAATAATACATTATCAGTATTCTTTTTGGTAAATTTAGCTAGTTTTTGTTGGGGTGGCCAAATTGTCAATATCCAGTTAATATGAACATTAATAAAGGAGCCAGTTTAGTGTAGTCATTAATGTATTTGACACGAAGCCTTTATGTTTAATTTTTGCTCCTATATATATATACATATACATATACATATACATATACATACATACATACATACATACATACATACATACATATATATATATATATATATATATATATATATATATATATATGTATATATGTATGTATGTATGTATATGTATATGTTGAAGTTGATACGCAAACGCAATTGACACAAAAAGTGGAACGAACGTAGTTTTAAAATTCTCTATCTCGAGATAAATTATTATTTTGTTTTTGGTCAATGATTGTGGGTATGATTAATTGGGTTCATATAGAAGGGTCATATTCAATAAATAAATGAGTGGATGCATTTCACTGACCTCATTTTCGCAAGTGGGTATTGGTTATTGGCTATGATGAGGATTTTTCCAACATTTTTTCCCGGATTATTGACGCATAGGTTCTAAACAAGGGTCATTTATGTAATTAACACTCAGTACTATGTAGAAGTAAAAGTGTGATACAACTCACTAATATGAGTGCAGATCCAGTCTAAATGCAGAATTCCTGACAATAGTCTCGAAACTAAATGGTATGAAAGTTTTTAAATAAGAAATTCCTTCTTAAAGTCATAGTGATGTTTTCTACTTATAAAATTTACAGCAGCAATACTAAGAAGTCGTCTTATTGATTTAGGGTATGTTTGGGATTACGATTAGTAATTTAAAAAATGTGTATGTACGTAAGTTGAGACAACACTTCTTTTACATACTTATTTTCTATACCGTAAATCACGATTAAAAAGTTGATTTTGAAGACTCCAATCGCTATTCCAAACAAACCATTATATGGATTTAAGGTCACTACAAAAAAAGAGTGATTTAGTAATGGTTAAAAAGGTTCATTAGTAGCAATTAATAAAACCGCTACAAAAACCCATGTTACAAACGATTTTGTAGCAGTTAAATGAAACCACTACTCAATGACAAAAACCACTATTGAATTAGTAGCGGTTTGTGCATACCGCTACAATAGTCGGATTAAGTCAACTCGTAATATGACAATTTTGTAGTGGTTATCCAATCACTACAAATGTTGAGCCACCAATTTGTAGCGGTTATATGTGAAATGCTAATTTTAAGTTAGGCGCCAAAACATTTATTACCGCTATAAATATTTTCCAATGGCGGGAAAATGAGAAATGAAATTTTTGACTCCTTCTTAAGTTGAAATATGAAAATTTTAAACATGGCGCCAATATGTTTGTAGCAGTTAATAAACTGCTACTAAATTAGGATAAAATTTTAAAAGTGTGCGCTAATAATTTAATCAATTTTTAAATTTGTAGCGGTTCTACTAATGCTACAATTATTTGGGAAAATGGAAAAAAAATTATCCAATAATTTAATTCAATTATCCTAATATTGTTCTAATAAGTTGATTACTATATAACAAATTCAATTACGTTAACAAAAAATAAATAAATTGAGTCACATGAATATAAAATTTATATACATAATGTTGAGAAAGTGTAGATAATATTGTGGATTTTTAGGTAACAAGTATTTATTTTGTGGTCTCTTAGATGCTGATCATTATGTTTATAGCGGTTGTGTGTTCATAGTTTGTAGTGGTTTTATGTTAGTCATAATTTTTTTTAATGAAAATTAAAAATTACAAGAACAAAAACATGGTTTCATTTAATCATTCTTCGTCACTATCCCTACAAAAATTTTGTAGAGGAAATGTTAGTGTGGTATTGTTGTGTAGAAAATATTAAATCTAAATGATGTGAATTTTTAAAAACTCACCGAACTATAAGTAAATTATCATCGCCTTTGGGAAAGAAGTTATCGAAATTGGCGGAATGGAGTGGCTCACTCTCGTAGGTGATGTTGTCACCATCACCCATGTCGTAAAGGTCTCGAGGGCTTTAAGTAAACCATCATGTTCCAATCCATGTATCTCTTGTCCTCGACATAATAAACTTGGTGTGCCTCTGACGTAAGATTATAGGGCTCATCATCTTCAGATTGAGCGATGGATATTGGACACGAGAAATTTACTGATATGATGCCTAAATCGTCAGTTGTGAGTTTTCAGGAAGTTGTCGTATTTGCCCACAAACACTTGAACAACATAATAGTGAAACAACCTTGGTAATTTAGTTCGACAACATCAAGAAGCTTTTCATAGTAAGGGACACCTCCGAATTGCATTTTGTCGTCACTGCTGCTTATATAACTCCTTGTTCCAAAGGTGCCAAAAGCACCCGAATTTTGAGTTTGCAATCTTTGATCTCGTGATACTGTGTAAAACTTGAAACCATTGACATTGTATGCTGTAAACCTTTGTGTATGGTCAAGAGGGCCAATTGCAAGGGCTCTGAACTCTGGTGAGTGTGGGTTATAGTCATTTAATATTCTGCTCGTAAACCAATTTGGGAATTCTCTATGGACCTTTTTGTCAACTTCGAAGGATGTTTGTGTTCGGATCCTAAGTTGACGCTTTACATGACTTCTTAATTACCTACAAATAATCATGGGAAGACGATAATGAAATGTAAATAAAAAATGAAAAAAAATTGTAGAATAACATATGAGTGTACAATTCTTACTGAAGGAAGGGTTCAACTTAAGTGTAATTAATCAAGACATGTCTATGTGCTTGCAACTTTTCAGTTGTAGTTAGTTTGAAGTTCTCACTTCCTCCAACTGGTTTACCAACACGAGAGATTAACAACTCTATGGATGTTGTTAGCTCAGGCTTAGGACAATTGTTTACATGAGGTGGTCAATTGAAAGCCGTCTCAATGTCATCAAAGTATCGTGAACAGAAATACAAGACTTCATCCCCTATATAACCTTAAGCTATACAACCTTCTGGCCACTCCTTATTCCTTATGTAAGATTTCAATTTGCCAAGAAACCTATAAAGTAAGGAGGGAGAAATTATACTAAATGGTGAAATAGGCGACTAACAAATTGAAAAAGTAATGATGACGTACATATGTAAAATGAGTACCTCTCAATAGGGTATATCTATCGATATTGAATTGGGCTAGCGAGTTTTGTTTCATGAACAAGGTGGACTGTCAGGTGAACCATCACAGTGAAAAAGGAGGGAGGAAAGATCATCTCCAAATGAGCGTAAGAATGATTTTGGATTACAGCTGATCGAACTCCTCAACGATCAAAACCTTAAAACATAACTTCCGAAAGAAGGAGCTCAACTCCACCAAAACAATGGACACATTGGGAGGAAGTGCATTCTTTATAGCTAGTGGAAGTAACTTTTGCATAAGAACATGAGTCATGACTCTTCGGGTCAGCAATCTTCCGTGCCTGCATGTCAATACATCATGAAATGTTGCTTGAATACCCATTAGGAACTTTTATTTTCTTCAATGTAGCTAGAAATACTTCCTTATTCTATTTTGTGAGGGTGAACTTTGCCGGTTGAAATTTTTCATGCTCATCAGACCACGCGTCTTCACGAACTCCCATGGCCTGTAAATCTTTCTTCAGTTGTAGATGATTTTTTGACTTGCCGGGTTCGTTAAGCAGCGTGCATAACATATTATCGGATACATTTTTTCAATGTGCATGACATCAAGACTGTGTCGAAGTAAATTAGTTCTCCAATATGGAAGAGTAAAGAAGATGCTTATCTTCCGCCATTACTGAGGTGCAGAAGTCGAAGTAGTCCTCCTACTCTTTCGCCCTGCAGTTGTTGAATCATCGCTTCTTCTAAACTCGAATTCGACGTCCTAAAGCTACTATAAGATGTATAAATCGATTAAAGTATGAGGAGGTCCTCTTTTTTTAGTTTTCCCATTGAAACAATTCTGTTGCAATCTGAACTTGTGCTTTCCATCGAGAAACCTCCGATAACTCATGAAGTACCACTTTCGACTATGGGGAAGGCGCACTACGTCGGAGTCAAAATTGCAAAATGGACACGCCATCCTAGTATGCACATTCCACCCGGATAACGTTCCAAGTCCATGAAAGTTTCTTATAGTTCACTTCTCATATGCGTCATATGTTTTGATGCCGACCTACCACAAGTCCAGTGATTTTGCAATAAGCGGTTAGAAATGCACATCGATGTCTTACCGAGTGTCTTTTTTCCTAGGATGATCATACACAAAATGAAGGAGCTTTGTTTCATACACATTCAGGGAAAAGTTGTAGGGAACTAAGACTACTAGCCAAATACTGTAACTTGTACTAAGATTCTCAAAGGGATTAAAACTGTCGGTCGCCAAAACAAGTTGAACATTTCTAGGGTCTTCCGTGAAAGATGGAAATTCAGAGTCGAACGCTTTCTAAGCTTTTGCATCCCATGGATGTCTTAATTTATCATTTCCATTCTTATCAACATCATGCCACCTCATGTGTTCAGCTATTTTAGATGACATAAACAATCTTTGTAATCGCGGCTTCAAAGTAAAGTACCTTAGAATCTTTGCAGGTTTCTTCTTATGCTTTTTGCCCTTCTGAATTGTCTTGTACCTCGATGTGTGACATATCTTGCAATCCTCCCTACTGGCTGCATCTCCCTAATACAACATCAATTCGTTGGGCCATGCATCGATTTGCTAGTAGTTCAAGCCCAATCTGTTAATAATCTTTTTGACCTCGTAGAACGATGTGGGAATCTGTGCATCGAGGAACACATCTTGTAATAATTCCAACAACATCGATATTGTCTTATCTGTGATTTCACACAAGCACTTGATATGACACAATTTGATCAAGAATGATAATTTCGAGTATTTTCGATAACCTTGATACAGAGGACGATCTGTGTCATCCATGAGGCTGAAAAAATCTCGTGCTGCTTCATTCCTTAAAAACACAGGCTCTGAACCCTGCACTTCTTCGTTAAAGCTGTCGTTCTGAATATCGAACACATCAAGCACAACATCATTAACATGATCATCTTCATCTACTTGAATTCCTACTTGTAAATTTTAAGAAAGAACATCATTGTATCTCATACTGGCCTTCTCACCATGAACTCTCTAAAACGTATACTTTTCCAGGAAAAGCTTCACAAGTAAATGTTCCTTAACAAATTCTCGTGTATGTCACTTCTTAAACTTGCATCTCTGACACAGGTAAGGGTGTGCAAACGGTTTTTCGGTTCGATATTCGGTTAAAACCGAAAAAAATGAAAACCGAAATGCATCTTTTTTAAACACCGAACCGAAATCGAAATAGCTAAAAACCGAATACCGAATAACCAAAATATTTCAGTTTGATTTTTCAGTTTTTTGGCCACATTTTGGGCCTTTTTGCTTTAAATCAGCCCAATCCAAAAAAAGTAGAAAAAAAGATGAAAATTAGTTCAAAATCCTAAAGATTTTTTTTAAATCACAGAAACAGAACACCTGTAGTTTTAACAATGAAGAAACAAAAACCAAAAGTAGAGTTTTACATCATTGTAAATGTACACAACTACACTGGAGGTCTGGAGCTCATTCAACAATCATGAATTCATCATATAATGAAATGATTAAGCAGGATATAACATTACAACTTTACAAGTTGGCCAATCATTTATATGATACAAAAAATAGCATAAGTCTGTTGCACAACTGAACCTCATACATTACACTGAATCACTGATTACAGAATCAAAGCAAGCAACACAGCCAACACTAGTACATCAGGCTCACAGCCATTAAATCAAAGAAAAAGAATACAGATCTATTCATTACAAAAAACATAGGTTCACAACACCAAAATACAGAGCCATTCCTTGTATCTATGTGTATTCACAGGCTCACAACATCAAAAACAACAACTGCAGCAACTCATTCATTACAAAATACAGAGTCAGTATAAGAAGATCCTACAATTAAAACAAGCATAAATCAAATAAAAATAATAGAAAGAAAATACTACAATGATACAAAGATATTGAAAAATGACTTACAAAGTTTTTGGCATTGCATCTATTGACTTCTATATATCAACATTTGCCTCCAATGCAATCTTTTGAAAATCTAGCAATAAAAACACAAAATTAGAGTTCTATTGAAATATGATAATAAATATAATATATTTTTATGAAAATAGAAAATAGATGTAAAAAATATTACTAAGTTCTATTTGCTGAAAATCATCATCTCCTACTTCTTCAACATAGTTAAGTGAGTGTCTAAGCTAATCTTGGGCACAAATTAGGGATTGCACAGCTTTAGGAGTTAAAGAGCTCCTAAATGGATCTAGAACTCTTCCTCCAGTACTGAAAGTAGATTTAGAAGCAACAGTAGAAATTGGGATAGCCAACACATCTCTTACTATGTGAGAAAGAATAGGGAATCTAGGACTATTCACCTTCCACCAACCTAAGATATCAAAAGCATCTTTTCTAGTCTCAATCACTTCATTTAAATATCTATCCACTTCTATTCTACTAGTCCTTCCACCAAGATGCTCATCCATGAATAATTGCTCCTCAATATCAAGCAATTTTCTAACTTTTAGACTAGGGTCATCATCATCAAGAAGATATTCTTGTGTGTCATTTGATGCTCCCCTTTCAGGCTGTGATGATGGGGAAAGAACTTGTTTGTATTCATTATATAAAGAAATCAAGATTTCTTTAATATGTAACCCCAAATGTTCACCAACAGCACTTGAATGCATTTTACATAGAGCAAATTGCACCCAATCTAGCTTATATCGGGGGTTAAGAACAGTGGCAATATAAAGAAGTTTATTAATCTTCATTGGATCTCCCCAATACTTGTCATATTTCTCTTTCATTCTACTTGCCACATTAGCTAACTCCACCATATCACTTTTTGTCCATTCATCCAAGAACCGATAAACCATGTAAATTTCACGAAAGAAATTATTGGATGTAACATATAAAGAACCAGAAATTAGCAAAGTCAAATCATAAAAATGACTCAACACCATAGTCATCCTCCTAACATTCTTCCAATATTCCTTTTCAGGCACCCCTATCTTCAAGATCAAACCTAAAGTATGGATCTTTGTCCTCATACCTCTTAAAGGCTGCCTCAAATTTTTGAGCAGTCTCTAACATCAAATAGATGGAATTCCACCTAGTAGGGACATCTCAGCATAGCATTTTCTTGGTCTGGATTTTCTCATCTAAACAACTCTCTTTAAACTTTCTCATTCTAAGTGGTGATTGTCTAATAAAACGTACAGCCTCTCTAACCTTCTTAACTGATTATCCTAGTTCTTTTAGCCCTTCATTGACAATCAAATTAATTATGTGTGCCATACATCTCATATGTAAAAACTGACATTTCATAATTGAATGACCTCACCTTACAATTTTTCCTTCCAAATATTTAATTGAAACATCATTAGAGTTAGCATTATCTACAGTAATTGTAAGCACCCTTTCAATACCCCACTCAAGCAAACACTTCTCAATTTCTATCCCAATGTCCCTCCCCTTGTGGCTAGATATATGAATGAAATTCAAAACTCTCTTTTTCATTGACCATGTGTCATCTATAAAGTGAGCAGTAATACACATGTAATTAATTCTTTGAATTGATGTCCAAGTGTCAGTAGTAAGACAAACCCTTTATTCTTTTTGGCCCAAATAATCTTTAAATCTCATTTTTTTCATCAATATACATGCTGAAACAGTCACGGCCAATTGTCCACCTTGATGGAATTCTAAATTTGGGCTGGACAGAACACATAAAATTCCTAAACCCAACCCCCTCAACAAACTTATAAGGCAATTTATCAATGATCATCATAGAGGCTAAGGCTTTCCTAATACTATCCTGGTCAAATTTCCAATTCACAAGACCTAATTTATCATCTTCAACATTAAACAATAAATGAGATTGTTTAAGCTCATCAAGAGGGGGCTTCAACTTACAAGCATTCTTAAAATGATTATTTAGTGCAATGGTTTCATTAGATTTTGGATCACAAGCAAGATCCTTTCCACAATAGTTGCACTTACCTCTTATCTCACCAGAATCATTCACAAATCTGGTAAAGTGGTCCCACACTTTTGATATTTTCTTCATTGCTTTCCTTTTTCAGTGACAACTGGTGAATGCTCATTACTCTGATTAGTACCATCCCTAGCAATTGCTTGAGCAATAATTTGGTCAACCATAATTTCACCTGCAAATGACACCACATTCAATTATAATGATTAACCATAAAGCATAAAAGGGAATTCAGAATGCTTTAAAAGGGCAGAAGCACTTAACCAGAAAGCATAAAAGGGAAATCACAATGCTTTAAAACCATAAAGCATAAAAGGGAAATCAGAAAGACAGATTATATTTTCATCTACTTGTTCAGTTGACAACTTTGGATTCACCACAGGAAGATAGATTATATTTTCATCTTGGTGATTCCAAAACAGAACTGGATGAATTGCCCCATAAGGGCAATATGAATTTGTATGAAAATTTTGGATTTCCTGAAATAAATCAAAATCACGCAAGAATTTGCAGAAAGAGAATGGATATTATTACATAACTTTTGGATGAAGTAATGCAATAAGGCGAAAACTAACACATGAACACGTTTTAAATAGAATTTATTGGTTTTTTCACTTACTAGTATAATGCCTAATCAAAAATCTTAAATAAACACTTACCTTAAGTATTACGTTCAAGTTTCAAATTTCATACAGAACATTCGCACATAACTTCTTAAAAGTAATGAAGAAATTATTGAGCAAATAGCAAATCACAACTCTTACTTAATTGACAAGGCAATGATAGTTCACACTTCACACAATCAGGAAATGACAAGGCAAATCAAAAAGCATAAAACTAAAGTGAAAGTATGACTGTATGAGACCGAGCTCTGCTTCTAGTTGAATCATAAAACTAAAGAACTCAGGTCTTCGTTCCTAATCCTATTATAGACTCGGTTTCATCAGAAGACATTTGAAAGTTGAACTTGCAATTGTGAAGAAAATTAAAGCCTATGCTTTTCTAAGTTTGAAACAGTTGTGAAGAGATTTGAGACTTGAATTTGTTTATCATCGGCCACTAAGGAAAGGGGAAACTTTCCGACGGTATTAAGGACTAAACCGGTAGGAAAGTTGCCCCCTTTTCTCAGTGGCCGATGACTCAGCCATAGGGTCACCGAAATAGGAGTTAAAGGGAACAATATTCATTCACAGGTTTTTTTTTCAGAGAAAAAAACAACAAGAAGATGGCGATGGTGAAAACCAGATCCAAGGAAAGTGAAGCAACTTACCTAACTGAAAGAGGGGGCTGAGACGGCGGAGATGCGGAACTAACAGTGAGGAAGCAAAGTCGACAAGATCGAGCTTCGCTTCTCACTATGATGGCTAATCGGTGCTGAGGAGTAATGACTGACAAGGCAAGAGGCGTTAGTCTGTTGGTCAACAATCGGGACTTGGGAGAGCCGGAGAGCAAGGCGAAAATAGTGACAGCGAGCTACTCGTCGTCACTGTCGTCAATCGTGACTCGGGATAGCCGGAGATGGAGAGCAAGGCGAAGTGACGAAATGAGAGGGTAAGTGGGTTAGGTTTCCATTTAACGAATACAAGAAAGAAAAACTGAGTAAGTGAAGACTGAAGATTTCGAGTAAGTGAAGACTGAAGATTCAAGACGGCAAGAAGAAGATTGAAGATTGACATTATTGACAGATCGACTGTGACAATGAGCTGTAACACAGACAAGAGGAGTGGGCGATTCTGAGAAGAAGGGAGACCTCAGTGACTGACTGCACTGAGTAAGACAGAAGTGAAGTGATGGAGTAGGTCTGTAGGTGTACCGACTACCGTGGATAATTGGGTTTTGGGTTGGGCTTAACTGCTTGAGTTGGGTTGGATCACCCACTCATTTTATTTGGGTTTGTAGGCTAAAGAGGAAATAAATAATAAATAATAAATAAATAAATACTAAATAAATTAATTAAATTCGGTTATTCGGTTAAAACCGAATTAATTTTAAAAAGATCGAACCGAAAACCGATATTTGCCAATTTTTTAAACCGAAAAAAAACCAAAAACTGAAAAAACCAAAACCGAAAAACTAAATTGCATTCGGTTCGGTTTTGGTTAATATTTGCTCACCCCTAGACACAGGCATACAATCTTTCCATTACAGCTGGCATGAGAGTAAGTGAAATCCAAGAAGTTATTTAATCCGTATAAATAAGTTTGAGAATTGCGTGGCAACTTTATCCATAATTTATCTATAGCTAGAGGAAAAAATTTAGCCAACAAGATGAGTGAAATTGAAATGACGCATCACAAGATGCTTAAATTGAAGTTTCATAATGTTCAAATATTAGTAACGATTATAAAACCCCTACCTTAACCGCTACTAAGACATATTTTGTGGCGGTTACTTCCCATAAACCGCTATAAATAGTATTACCACTAGTAGCGGTTATCTAACCTAACTGCTACAAATGTTAATGACTGGTGGGAATGAAGATTCAAAATTTAAATGAGTAACATTTTGTAGCGGTCAATCAATTGTAACCGCTACCAATGTTTATGAACGTAGGCGGGAATGTAGATTCAAAATTCAAATTTGTATGACTTTGTAGTAGCCACACTAATATAACCGCTACAAATGCTCACGACCTTTTTGTAGCGGTTTGTCAGTTTTAACCGCTACAAATGGATATGACCGTTAGCGGGAATGACTATTCAAAATTCAATGTACAAAAATTGGTAATTGTTATATTTCCTTAACCGCTACAAAAAGATGTGACCGTTGGCTTGAATGATAGATTTAAAATTAAAATTTGTAATACTTTGTAGCAGTTATATTTCCCTAGCCGCTACTAAAAACATCTCTCTTTTTTTCCCAAATTTTTTTTTAACAAACCTAAATAACATAATTAATAAGAAAATTTATAAACAAAAAAAATAAATCAATTCAAACATTTTTTTACAACTGTTAAAAAAATAATAAAAAAATCCTAAATAAACTAAACTAATTATCAGGAGCCTAATCAGCAAGTCCTGTCTTGGGGGGCACCGTCACCATTCTACCCATCAGGTCCTGTCTCAGGGACGGGCGGACGACAGGCCTGGGCAGAGTCAATAGCATCATCATCGGATGGAGGATAAGGCGGCTACACAACAAACCTCGTAATGGGGGGACCTTTGGGAACGCCTCATCAGGGAACAGATGACTCCACACCTTGTCGAGCATGGTGTTCGTGATATCCCACCACTGCATCTGCTGCGCGTAATAGTAATCGGCCTGCTCCTGCATTTGTTGCGCCATCACTGTAGATGCCCTTACAACCTCTGACCGGATCTCCTCAACAGTCTCTTCTCTAAGACATCTGCTCCCAGATGTATGTGCTCAAGAAGGTCTCACCTTAGAATTGACACTCCTCCCATACACCATGCTAGGTCTGGCGCCTAACCATATCCCTCTCACACGCCCAGGGTGCTCGACTGGTCTCAAACCAGCTTTCAGTAGTGCAATGGGGTCTACAGACCCTTGAGACTCCTGGGTCTGTATCTCTCTCAGCTCAGCCTGGGACTGCTAAATCCGTGCCTGCAATTTTAAGCAACAAGTTATTATAAGTATCATCCCCCTCACTCAACGCTGACCCTTGCCACGAACCCCTCCTCTACTATCGCTACCACGCAGAAGCGATCTGGGGGTGGCATAACCTTCTTCCCCTTCCCCCTATCTCTTGAAGCCATATATAAAAATCTAAAATTCGAAGGAAACCTCTAAGAGAAGCGTCAGAAAACAAAATGGCAAAATGGGAGAAAGAAGGAGGGCGGGGGTTTAAATACTAGTGAACTTTGTAGCAATTTTTTACAAAATTGCTACAAAAGCGCCTAAGGAAAATGTATTCATTTAATGTGTTTAAATATTTGTAGCGATAAAAGTAAAAAACCGCTACAAAAGTCATGTCTATTGACATCCTGTAGTGGTTTTATACCAAAACTTCTACAAATATTAAGACCGTCGAGATTCTCTATTTACGATATTTGTAACGGTTAATAAATATCCGCTATAAATGTAATGTTCGTTGACATCCTGTAGCGGTTTTACACCAATACCGCTACAAATATTAAGCAACATTTGTAGCGGTTAATATATACCCGCTACAAATGTAATGTCTGTTGACATCCTGTAGCGGTTTCAAACCAAAACCGCTACAAATGTAAAGACCGTTAAGATTCTCTGTTCACAACATTTGTAGCAGTTACTAAATTTCCACTACAAACCGATGCATTCTATAGCAGTTTGTACATATAACCGCTACTAAATGTCAGTTATCTAGAAAAAATTGCAACATGAAGCTAACAATTAGTTTGAAAGTAGTTGTTAATCACATAAAACAATGCAAATGTCATGTGCTTGATATCATGTTACGTAACATGATAACATGATACGAATCACAGGCCATTTCCATTTTTTCATGTGTTGGCAACTACTTCAAAACCAATTCTTAGCTTCATGCTGCAAATTTTTTCCTTCGTATCTCTGACTCCGTACAAGCATATTTATAAGCTTCACATTTGTAGCGGTTTAAGCCATAACCGCTACAATTGTGCAGATTGTATGAATTCTGTAGCGGTAAATTCCTTAACCGCTATAAATAAACGGCTTTTTGAATTCTGTTGCAGTTATGATAACATTAACTGCTACAAAATGCGCGTCAGCTTCGCGTTATGTGGCGCCAAGCTTGCGCCTGATTTGTCACAGTTTATTCAGTTGTAGTCGTTACAAACTTAACCGCTATAATAGGTGCGCCAGCTTCACATCATCTGGCTCGAAGCTGGTGCCAAATTTGTAGCGGTTAGTGTTAAAGTAATTGCTACAAATAATTTTGAAAATCGCTACAAAGTTCATTCTATCACACACGTAATTTGGCGATAGCTTACCGTTGCAAATTGGTAGCGGTTTAGACGTTAACCGCTATAAATATTAGTATTTGTAGTGGTTAAATTTAACTGCTACGAATCATTCTTTTTTTTATATAGTGGGTAGATTATACTTTAATAAAAAATATTTTTTTAGATATTATAATTTTTACCAAAAAATTAATTGGTCAATAATTTTTTCCCAACTTTTTTTCATGATTTTTTCTCTACTCCTCTTCAAATAAAAAAAATATTTAAAAAATAGCATCAAGCAATTTTCACTTGATCTTAATGTTATTAGTAATTAAAAAAAACTGTACTCAAATTTATGAATTTCCTTGTTAAAACACAGGGATATATCGCATATAATATTGTTATAGACGTTTTTCACCTTAAAAGAATGTACTCATTTGATCCCTTATTAATATAATACAATGCATGGCTTTTTAAGACCCTGTCCTTATTGATAATACATAGTTTTGAACTCTCTGATATTTTAAAAGATCTTTCTAAGCCTACCTTTATTTAAGTAATTTTCTCTTATCCCTTAATAAACGATCTTTAAAAAAAATACTTTTATTTACTTAGGAACAGATTTGAAAAGAATGAAAAAAGAAGCATACAAAGACAATATCCTTAGTATACGTGTTTTTTTTGTAAGGAATAAAAAATCGGATCGGATAATGAATCAGATATGGTATAGGTTTAAGGGTTAATAGGTCAATCGGGGTCTAACTGGTGGTCAGACTGGTCATATTAAAATATTACAATTTATTAGTGACAATATATATATATATATATATATATATATATATATATTAAACTTTTATAAATAAAAATGAAGATCTTTAAAAAAATACTTAAAATTTATCAGTATTAGTTATGGTGCATATACTTATATAATAATATCTCATTTCTTATAATTAATTAATTATTATATCCCTTCAAAATATTTTTTTTAGATCTGTTCTTTCTTTTCCTACTTTCTCTTCATCTTGGTTTTCAAACTTTTATTTTTCCCTAAAAAATAATGCAAGATAGTAGTTAGAGGAATAAAAGAATATATTTCACACACAAAAAGTAAGAAATTCGACCAATCCAACCACTGGTTTTACCTGTTCACGGGTTGATGCATGCACAGGACCGGACCACTGACCGGTCACCAGTTTAATTGGTCGAACCGGTCGGTCCAGTCCGGTTTTTTGTACATTGTTTTGCAATTTATTACTCCCTTGTGTTCTTAATATAAGATATATTTATCTAATTTAATTAGATTAAAGAAATTAGTTGAGTTAGTTAATATAACATATATTTTTTAAAATAACCTCGTCATCTTTCCAAATTTATTCATTTCCTCTCCTCATTGATTATTATTGAAAGAGTATCGATACGAGTAAACTAAAAAAAGATTGACAAATATAAAAATTATGTCTTATATTTATGATCAAGATCAATTTTTTAAATATATCTTATATTAAAAATCAGAGAGATCGAGTACAATATTTAGGAACCGATGAAGTATTATATATTCGTGAAAGGCATATAACATTTTGAAGATACTACTCCCACCGGTCTTATTTATAAGCAACTTTCTCTTTCATAAGGTTTGTCCCTTTTATAAGCAACTTTCTTTTTGTGTTTGAAAATATAAACTATTTTTTTCTATTTTACCCTTATTAAATATATTATTTATAATTAATTATCACACATACCAATAGTTATATTTAGGAGAGAGAGAGAATTCAAAGCATTGAGAAAACATATTTTATTATCTCTTATACTTTTTATACATTCTCTCTCTATTTTATAAATAAGGGCATATATGAAAAAAAAATAATATTTTTAACACACTTATTATTTTAACTACCAGATCATTTTACACAATAAAAAAATATTTATAAATAGTATAGGAGGGAGAATATGACTGGTGAAATAGTAAGGCGGTAAATTAAAGGAAGGACCCTTTGATTTATATTAGTAAAAGCATAACGGAGACACGTGGTAGCTCTACCTGCCACTCAAATATCCAAAACAGAAGCACCCCACATCATTGATTATTTTTTATTTTATAAGACCCACATATTTAATTCTAATCCATAGATACTTAATTAATGTTTTCATAATCTTTTTGGCACTAAATATCTCTACCTTCCCTTTTTTAAAAAATTACATTATTAAAAGTTCGAATCTGTTCATCTATTAGCGCCCCATCATTATAGAAAGGCATATTAGATGTTAGTTATACATCGATATCTTATAAGGTTTTGGATTCTTCATTCTGTTTATACGTTTTAAAGTTGTGAAAGGTGACAAGCCCCAAAATGGACGATATCGATAAAGAGTAGTTGAGATGTTATAAAGCACCCCACATCATTGATTATTTTTTATTTTATAAGACCCACATATTTAATTCTAATCCATAGATACTTAATTAATGTTTTCATAATCTTTTTGGCACTAAATATCTCTACCTTCCCTTTTTTAAAAAATTACATTATTAAAAGTTCGAATCTGTTCATCTATTAGCGCCCCATCATTATAGAAAGGCATATTAGATGTTAGTTATACATCGATATCTTATAAGGTTTTGGATTCTTCATTCTGTTTATACGTTTTAAAGTTGTGAAAGGTGACAAGCCCCAAAATGGACGATATCGATAAAGAGTAGTTGAGATGTTATAATTGATATTAAAGCTAGATTCGGATTGATGTGGGCCAATATACTAGTGAGGATACTAAACCAAATGTTGGTAGAGTGATATGTCTCACATCAGTTGGGAGAGAAATAAAAGACTAAAGCTTATTAGTATGTTTGAGATAGTGATTGGAATCTCTAATCATGCTTTTCATGGTGATTTACGGTATATGAGGTAACTTTAACAGTCTACGAGGTAAATATGTAAAAGAGTTTTATCTTAATTTACGTGAATTAGACTTATGCATAAATATAAACTAAACTAAACTAGAATTGAGAACAAGGCACTGGTATGTTACATTAGAGTTCTTCAATCCTATTTTGATGTGACTCTTTTTTTTCATGAATTAGAGTACATTAATGATCTGAAGAATAATATTGGAAGAATAATTTAGAGAGAGGGGACAAGCCAATTCATTTTACATTGATAGTGAGTTGATAAGGATTTAGCTAAAAAAAAAAAAAAAAAAGAGTTGATAAGGATGGTGGCTCTCTGACTTTTAGTGAAACAGTACTAACATTTATTAATGGAGAGTGAAAGTAAACTTATTTTGGTTAGTAGTGATAAAAGTTATTTTTTTTAAATTGATTTTTTTTAAATTTAAGATTAAGTAAAAGTTAGATTATGTAATATCATTTATATTTAGATTGATAGAAGTATAAGTTATTTTTTTTAAACTGAAATTTATTTAAATAATTATATTGAAAAATAAGTTTAGATTAAAATTATTAAAAAACAAAGTGAATCCTATTAAAAAGTGGAAACCAGAGTTGTTAATTTGTTTGTGTCTGTGATGGAGAAGAGAGCTAAGAATAATTAAGGATTGGTGAAATTTTTAAAAATAAACATTTAATGTTATTGATAATTGAGTTTAAGGAAATTTTTCTTACTCTTTTATTTTATATATTCTCTTTATTAATATTTTATGACCCTTCTTTTCCATTTTTTTAAAAAAATGAACTCATAAAATCCTCCCCCCCCCCCCTTCTCCTCAAATCCTTCATACCAAAAAGACCCTAAAGACTCAATGGACAAAAAGCTAAACTAAACCTAGGCAATTTGGAGTTATATATACTATAGGGGGAAATTATATTCTAGTTTCAGATAAGAGGGAAAAAAATAAAAAAATGGTTTTTTAAAATATCAAAATTATCAAAAAGTTATTTGAGACTTTTTTATAATACATTCTAATTCTGCAGGCAAGTCTATAGGCGTTCGCTGACAAGTTTATGAGCGCGTCATTAACAAGTTCAGGGGCGCGTCATTGACAAATCAAAGGATATCCTTTAACAAGTTCATGGGTGTTCATTAGTAAGTCCATGATTAGAATTTATTGTAAAAAACTCCCATAGGATTTTTTTCAAAAATTTAAAATTTCAATAGACCCTTTTTTATTTTTCCTCTTATATGGAATTGAATGTAATTTTCCCGTACTATAATCCTATTTATTGTGTGCGTGTGTATACTTTTAATTTAATTTAGGGAGAATGATAACAAAAAATAATAATAATATCATAAAAGTCTCATAACATGAAATGATAAGGTAAAAAACAACCATTGATAAGTGAAAAAAACGTCATTAACAAATTATAAGACTTTTCTAATATTAATATTCTTATTTGGTGTCATTTTCCCTTTAGTTTACATTTGTCACCCGATATACTGTTATAACATTATCATCTCGCGATTTAGCCCGTTTCATAATTTCCGCCCTCACGCATGGTGCATTAATTTTTAATTGCCAATCAGTACGAGTATTAATGAAGATAATAGCTAGTTTATTTGTCATGTGACTCGAGTTTAATTATAAATTATACATGGTAACATCGGATTTTGGGGAATTTTTACAAGGTTAAAAAAAATAGATATAATCATCAAAAGTCCAATAATAAAGGAGAATAATCAATGATAAGTTCTAATATAGAAAATTACAAAATGGTTATGTGCTACACACTTGTTTTTTAAAGAGGTACTTCATAGATAGCCCATTAACAAAGTTTTTATATTGATAGGATTTGAGTTGATCATAATTTTATATTATAAACCAATTTTCTTTGAACTAATCTTTATTGACTCTTATGATTTAATAGTGATTTTTGCTTTTGATAACCTTTTGAACCATTAGGTGTTTGACTTTTTTTTTATCTTATTATCTTTAGGATCTTCTCCTCAATAATCTTTTTAAATAAGGTGAGATTCAAACTCAGTCTCCAAATCAAACACTTTAGGTTACGGTGGTTCTCCCATTTAATTTTGACTTTTTTCCTCTCCCTCCATGCACAAAATTAAATGAATAATTGGGTTACAACTGAATACCATATATTAATCTAGAATAAAGACATATACAATTGAAACTTCGAAGGTTACAATTAAAAGTTTGTTGTGTATGTGTGTATAAATTACATATTTTTATTTATGTTAATTTTTTATTGGGTTTCCAATTACCATTTTTTATTACCTATATTTTAATTATTCTCACTCCTAAGTCATATACACATGAAAAAGGAAACTCGGTTCACGAACATATAGTATCATGAAAATTAATTGGAATTGTTGAAACAAATTAATACATTTGAGCTTAAAGAAAGTGGATGAAACAAAGAACAAAGGTTATTCCCAAGAGGAAACAATGTGCAAGTGATTGTCATTCCATAATTCAAGTTGTTACATAAAACAATTAAAAAAATTAATTTAAAGATGAAAAAAAATTTCATATCTAAATTACTCGATTTCATATCAAGCGGATCCCTTGATTTGAACTTATATAATTCTATTTTACTATTGGATGAATGTTCACACAATGATTAATGTTGCACGTCAATTATGGCTAATGACACTTAAGATTATCTATTTATCTTTAAATGATTAACCACTATCCTTTGGATAGATATAGTCCGTCCCACTTATATATTAATGTGAGTAAATGCTGGTCTTGTCACAAAAACTCCATTAATTGTATCATATCTGGCTTCATAAATATTTGTTGGTTGCGTTTGAAACTCTTTCCAGAAAAGCAACCAAGAATAATTTGTCCCGAAGAAATTTCAAAACGAATCAACTTGCTTCTCTCTCTTTTTGATCTTCAACTACTTGGCTTCGTTTAATTTGATTTAGTCAATGTCATTATGCGTGGCTTTTGAATCATGCTGGATTACAAATGAAAAGGACGGGTGATGTGTGTAAATGGACAGTACATATTATCTTCCAACTTTTAAATTAGATAGTAATATTTTATTAAAAGACTTCTTATAACGATCAGGATTGTTATGAATATTGATTATGTGGATGTCCATTAACCCTCATCTAAACTAATTTACTCTCCCAGTCAGCTACACATATAAGATCAGATGTCACTATTCATCAATGATTAATGTACTATTCATCACTGCAGCATTTTACTGTATAGGTACTGTTCATACGCGTTTACTGTAGCAGCACTGTAGCATACGCGGTTTACTGTAGCATACTGTAGCAGTTACTGTTCATACGCGTATTTCACTATTCATACTCATTTTTTGCCTATAAATAGGAGTCTTGGGCTGAGAATTTTGTACACACAACTGAATGAGAATTTCCCTCTGATTTCTCTCTCTGATTTCTCTCTTCTTAATCTCTTATTCTCTCTGATTATCCATATTTTTATAACACGTTATCAACACGAAGCTCTGCTAAAGGTATGATATTCTTATAGTTTCTTTGATAATTTATACTTTATTTTTATAATATCTTTATTTCATAGATCTGGGATAATCTGAGCCATTATATGGAATTAAGAAATATATCTTTACCGATTATTATGAACATCGGGTTCCATGGCTAGGATTGGAGATCACTATTGTTATTATATCTTATATATACCATTTACAAGTTCATTTATATTATTATTATTACTATGGCCAGAAGCCATCCACATCCAATTTCTGAAATTATATGACCAGAAGTCATATTATTTGAATTTTTATTATATGGCCAAAAGCTATATCCCTATGATCTCCTATTATATGGCCAGAAGCCATATCTATATGATTCCTTATTATATGACTAGAAGCCATATATATCACAGCCAGAAGCTATGTATAACTTTTATTTATCCTGAAGATAAAAAGTCAGATGCTATATATATTTAATTTCTCATCATAAGATTAATTGGCCTGAAGCCATAAGAACTAAATGGCTCGAAGCCATAAAGTTTTAATTTTTGTTGCAATATCTTACTTTATGAATTATTTATTGTCTTTATGAATTTCCTGTTACTATATTGCATTTTTATATTTTATATTTTATGAATGCCCCCTTTTATTATATTATTCTGAATTAAGTTAAATTTTGTAATATATAAATTTATGACTCTTGTTATTACCAAAAAGGAACTATTTATCTTAAATGCCTTATCCATAATTTTTCTACACCACCATTTGCATAAAGGCCTCAAAATTCAATATTTGGCCATGAAAGACCCACTTGTTCTTAAGAACAATTTAAAATAAATGTATGATCACCAGAAGATGATCATCCTTCCAAAAGCTTGTATAAATGGATACATCCAATTTGCTCCTGCAGTAGCAATATTGTGAAAAAAAAGGTTTAAGAAATATGTTAAATTAATTTCTTGCATCCTTGTGGCTGAACAAAATAATGAGCTTTTATTAAAAAAAAAGCATGAATCCCGTCCAATAGGCTTAACTCCATTCCCAGAAGCGAATGTAGTAATAAATGAATTTATTTGTGGCCGTGGACGTGGCTATAGCCATAAACATGACAATGGTCGAAATCATGGTGGTTCAAATTCCTACCAGAAGTAGGGAAAAGGTTGATAAGAATCATAAAAGCGAAAATAGTGGGCAAAATAAAAATGTTGTAAATTCATGTTATTGTTGTGGTGGTAAGGGTCATTAGTCTCATACCTGTTATATACCAAGACACCTAGTTGATATTTACCAAGAATCAATAAAAATAATGGTAAATGATCAACAACTGAAGTAAATAATGTAGATCAGGCTAAGAATTCTGAGTATAAAATATGGATATTACTTATTTGGATGTTGCTGATCTTTATCTATTTGAACTTTTATCAAATATATTTATCTTAATTATGTTTTTATGTTTTCTTTAATGAAGAATGAATCATACTGGCATCAATCCTGAAGATTTATGTCTCATTGATAGCGCAACAACCAACACCATACTCAGAAATGATAAATATTTTTCTTCCTTGGTGATGCAAAAAACTAATGTTCAGACTATATCTGGTAGTATAAATTTGATCGAAGGCTCCGGAAGAGCTAATATTTTGTTACCGGAAGGAACAAAATTATGTATTGATAATGCAATTTATTCTACCAAGTCTGGAAGAAACTTGTTAAGTTTCAAAGATATCCGCAGAAATTGATATCATATAGAAACAACAACTAAAAATAATAAAGAATATCTTGTTGTTACAAAAATAATTGCTGGTAGAAAATGCATATTAGAAAAGTGTCCTTCTTTTTCTTCTGGCTTATATTATACATTTATAAACACAATTGAAACACATGTTATTGAGAACCAGAAGTTCACTAATATAGACCAGAAGTCTACTAATGTAAACCAGAAGTTTACTAATGAATTTAATGTTTCGCATGACCGGTTAGGCCATCCCGGTTCAATTATGATGCGACAAATAATTGAGAATTCATGTGGACATACCTGAAGTGTAAACAAATACCACAATCCCATGATTTCTCATGTGCTTCATGTTCCAAGGGAAAATTAATTATTCGCCCCTCACCAAGCAAAGTAGAGAGTGAGTATCTCACATTTCTAGAACGGATACAGGGAGATATTTGTGGGCCAATACACCCACCATGTGGACCATTTAGGTACTATATGGTTTTAATTGATGCATCAACTAAATGGTCACATGTATGTTTATTATCTTCTCGCAACCTGGCGTTTGCGAGATTACTTGCTCAATTGATTAGATTAAGAGCACATTACCCTGACTATCCTATCAAGAAAATACGTCTTGATAATGCTGGTGAATTTACTTCAAAAGCTTTTAATGAATATTGTATGTCCCTTGGAATTGATATTGAACATCCTGTAGCTCATGTTCATACACAGAATGGACTTGCAGAATCATTGATTAAAAGGTTGCAACTAATTGCAAGACCTTTACTTATGAAATCTAATATCCCAATTTCTGCTTGGGGCCATGCCATTTTGCATGCATCAATGTTAATTCGCATCAGGCCAACAAGTTATTTAAAGATTTCCCCCTTACAAATGGTTTTTGGTCAGGAACCTAATATTTCCCATATAAGGACTTTTGGGTGTGCGGTATATGTGCCAGTAGCACCACCACAACGCACTAAAATGGGTCCTCAAAGAAGGACGAGAATATATGTTGGGTATGAATCTCCTTCAATCATAAAATATTTAGAACCATCTACGGGAGATTTATTTACGGCACGATTTGCCGATTGTCATTTTGATGAATCACTTTTTCCAACATTAGGGGGAGAAAACAAGCAGTTGGATAAAGAAATTAGCTGGAATGAATTATCATTGGCTTATTTTGATCCTCGTACAAATCAATGTGAACTGGAAGTTCAAAAGATAATTCATTTACAGAATTTAGCTAATCAAATGCCAGAAGCATTTACTGACCCTAAGAAAGTGACAAAGTCACATATCCCAGCTGCTAATGCTCCTGTTAAAATTGATGTCCCTGAAGGACAATCTACTATGAATGAATCTAAAGCACGCCTGAAGCGTGGCAGACCCATCGGTTCCAAAGATAGAAATCCTCGAAAAAGAAAAGGAGCAAAGAATATAGATGGTCAAATTGAGGATAATCAAGAAAATTTAATAGCTCCAGAAGAGTCATCTCCTGAAGAGTTATTATCTCCAGAAGAGAATGTTGTAGTCCCAGGAGAGACCCAGGTACCTGATATATGTGAAAATAATGAGATCTCAATAAATTATATTGTGAATGGAATCCGATGGGATCGAAATGATGTCAACGTTGACGACACATTTGCTTATCATGTAGCAAATGATGTAATGAATAATAATGAGGATCACGAGCCAAAATCCATTAGCGAGTGCCAACAAAGAAAAGATTGGCTTCTATGGAAAGATGCCATTAATGCAGAATTAAAATCATTGGAAAAACGAAAAGTATTAGGACTTGTAGTCCTTACACCTGAAGATGTAAAACCAGTTGGATGCAAATGGGTCTTTGTACGAAAAAGAAATGAACAAGGCGAAATAACAAGATATAAGGCACGTCTTGTAGCCCAAGGCTTTACACAAAGACCTGGCATTGATTTTGAAGAAACGTATTCACCTGTAGTGGATGCGACTACTTTTCGTTATTTAATTAGTCTAGCAGTAAAAGAAGGGCTTGATCTGCATCTAATGGATGTCGTGACTGCCTATTTATATGGGTCACTTGACAATGATATTTATATGAAAGTCCCTGAAGGACTTAAGGTGCCAGAAGCATCTAATTCAAATTTTCGAGAACAATATTCAATTAAGTTAAATAAGTCCCTGTATGGCCTGAAGCAATCAGGGCGCATGTGGTATAATCGTCTTAATGAATATCTGTTAAAAGAAGGATACAAAAATGATCCAATATGCCCATGTATTTTTATAAAAAGATCTAACAGTGAGTTTGCTATAATTGCTGTTTATGTTGATGATATCAACATTATTGGAACTCCTGAAGAGCTCCGAAAGGCAATTTATTGTTTAAAGAAAGAATTTGAGATGAAGGATTTATGAAGAACAAAATTCTGTCTTGGATTACAGATTGAGTACCTCAAAAATGGGATCTTTGTATATCAAGAAACTTATACAAAAAATGTCCTAAAGAGATTTTATATGGATAAATCTCATCCTTTGTGCACACCAATGATTGTAAGGTCTCTAAAGCCAGATAAAGATCCATTCCGACCGCGAGTAATCAGCGAAGAAGGTGATGAAGAACTACTTGGTCCAGAAGTACCATATCTTAATGCTATTGGAGCACTAATGTATCTTGCTAATCACACACGTCCTGATATATCATTTGCTGTTAATTTATTAGCAAGATATAGTTCTTCACCAACACGAAGGCATTGGAATGGAATAAAACATATTTTTCGTTACCTCAGAGGCACTATGGACATGGGGTTGTACTACTCAAATGTATCTAAGCAGGAACTGGTAGGATATGCAGATGCTGGATTCTTATCTGATCCACACGAAGGTAAATCACAAACCGGCTATCTGTTCACATGTGGAGGTACAGCTATTTCATGGCGATCAATGAAACAGACTATATCAGCCACATCATCAAACCATGCAGAAATTCTAGCAATACATGAAGCAAGTCGAGAATGTGTATGGTTGAGGTCAGTAATACATCATATACGAACAACTTGTCATTTATCTTTGGGCAAAATGGCACCAACAGTTCTATATGAAGATAATACTGCATGCATTACTCAACTTAAAGAAGGCTATATCAAGGGAGACAGAACAAAGCATATTTCACCAAAATTCTTCTTTACTCGTGATCTTCAAAAGGATGGTGAAATAGATGTCCAGCAAATTAGTTCAAGTGAAAATCTAGCAAATTTATTCACAAAGTCACTTCCAGGTACAATCTTTTAAAAACTTGTCTATGACATTGGCCTTCGGAGATTCAGAGATATCAATTGATGTTGTGAAGAGGAGGAGTCGATACACGCTGTACTCTTTTTCCCTTATCTAGGTTTTGTCCCACTGGGTTTTCCTAGAAAGGTTTTTAATGAGGCAGCACTGGACAGTGTATCAATGAATGATGTACTCTTTTCTTTGACTAGGTTTTTATCCCACTGGGTTTTTCCTAGTTAAAGTTTTTAACGAGGCACATTCATAATGAACATCCAAGGGGGAGTGTTATGAATATTGATTATGTGGATGTCCATTAACCCTCATCTAAGCTAATTTACTCTCCCAGTCAGCTACGCATATAAGATCAGATGTCACTATTCATCAATGATTAATGTATTATTCATCACTGCAGCATTTTACTGTATAGGTACTGTTAATACGCGTTTTACTGTAGCATACGCGGGTACTGTAGCATATTGTAGCAGTTACTGTTCATACGCGTATTTCACTATTCATACGCGTTTTTTGCCTATAAATAGGAGCCTTGGGCTGAGAATTTTGTACACACAACTGAATGAGAATTTCCCTCTGATTTCTCTCTTCTTAATCTCTTATTCTCTCTGATTATCCATATTTTTATAACAAGGATAAGATTTTTATTTTTTTGTGTTTTGTGATGAAGATGAACTGATTTAAAAATTACTTTTAAATCTATTCATTCTAAAATGTAATAATAAAGCCAATACCTTTCTTTATAGAAAGGAGAGGAGGGCCAAAGTCGAATGCAATTAATTAATTAATTACATATCACTACAAAAAAATAGCCTATGTCCGATGGAATTTGAGATGGAAAAAAATTTCATCTCAAAAGTTGTCCAAATTCCGTTAAAAATTTTTGGACAGAATTTGCGACGGAATTACCATTGGAAAAGTCCATCAGAAATTCGGTCGCAAATTCAAATTTGTGATGAAATTTCCCACAGAACAAATCCATCAAAAATTCCTTCGCAAATCAAAATTTCCGACAGAATTTGAGACGGAATTATTCTGTGGCAAATTCCGTCGTAAATATTTATTTATTAATTTTTTATTATGATTTATTTAATTAATGATTAATCTAATTATTATATATTAATTATATTATAATTTAAAATTAAATTATAATATAAATAAAAACACTATTAATTCATATTTATTATTGAAATTAATACACACACAAATAAAAATACAAATTTTATAAATACAATAAAAATAAATATAAATAAAGAAAGATATTAATAATAAAAATTTAGATATAATATTTACGTAAAAAAATAAGGAAACTAAATTATAATGTTTTATAATATATATATATATATATATGATTTTGCATTTAAATCACATAGGTTCTTCCTAACTCTACTGGCAAAGGCACTGGCACATGCGTGAGAGGTTATGGCTTCGAATCCTAACTTGGTCACAAATGCAACCAATTTGTGCTATCGACACGTGGTGCGTGACAGAGGGTGACACGTGGCGGGCAACAGAGGATGACACGTGGCAGTTGACTGGGACATGAGGCTGTTAATCAGGACACGTGGTCGGAGGCGAGGTGGCGGTGGGTACAAGTGGTGGCTGCCGGCCGGAGGTTTTTGTTAAAAAATGGCGTAAGCAAATTTGCCACAAAATTTGTTCCGTCGCAAATTCTCTCGCAATTTGAGATGAAATTTTTTCCGTTGAAAATTCCCTCTCAAGTTGCGACGGAAAATTCCGTCTCAAATTGCGACGGAAAGCCATATTCTGTCGCAAATTAATTTGCGACGGCACTATTTCCGACGGAATTTTTTCCGTAAAAAATTCCGTCGCAATATTTTGCGACGGTTTCTGTCAGAAAAAGTCTCATTTCTATCACAAATTCCGTCAAAAATTGCCTATTTTTTTTGTAGTGTATTACTCTTACTCAAGTGTGGAGATAAATGCTCAGGACGTTATTTTCTTACAACGCCCTTAACATATTTAGGAGCTACATCTTATGAAGACTCTGCTTTCCAATAAAATTATTAATCATATTAGATTTTCCAGAAGTATAATGAATACAAACAAACCAGACATGTCTCAAAATATCTTTTATACATAACGAAACCGTGAAAAACACATACTTGGATGTGGAGTCATTATTAACTCTATCCACGACCAATTTGCAATTATATTCATAAAAAAAAAAAATTACTCTTCAAGCTAAGATCCCAAGCGATAATCATCCCTTTAGCATAACCCATTCTTTGCTTCAAGAGAAAAGTGGTTTCATTTTTAGCAAGCATAAGGTATCCTTCACAGATAGTAGTAACTAATTCTCTCAAACCGTAGACTTTTTAGCTATGAGACCCTTTTTATACATAACGTCGTGGAGGGATTGAACCCCTAACTAAATATTTAACGAACTGTGATTCTCTGTTAGTGTAAGGGAAGCCAACATTAAGCTTCTTTCTCCTCTCTTTTGCCATTGAAAATTTGGGCTCTGTAATACGATAATATTTTCAAGCCCATAATTATAGTTTTTGGACGATACAAGCCCATAAGTTAACTCAAAATCTTGTCTGAAACTTGGGTCCCTGTCAGATAACAAAATAGCCCACCCTTAAAGTGCCATGGGGGCAGTGGGCTTAGCTTTTGTTAAAATGTGACTATTTTTTTATTTTTTTTTATTTAAATGCATAAAGCGAGAGCAATGAGCAAAAAGCATGGGGTTATAAAACATAAATCTGTATCTATGAAGACGAGCACAGAATATGTAATAGCTGAAATTCAACACTCTTAATCCTGCTAGTATGAAGTAGTAATTCTCCATTCTACCCTTGTTGATATCATTGTTCAACCAATTTGGCGCGTGTTCAGATTATCAATAATAAAAGTGGTTTTTTTTTATCTGACTTTTATAAATTTAAAATTAGATAAAATTTAAATTATGTAGTGTGATTTATATTTAGATTGAAGATAATATAAATGATTTTTTAGAAACTGAAACTTATTTGGGATTATTTTAAAAAGTAAATTTAGATAAAAAATAACCGAAAGGGTGAACTTTATTAAAAAAATAGAAGCCAGGGGAGTTGTGCGTGTCTGTAATGGAGAAGAGAGATAAGAATAATTGAGAGTTGGTAACATTTTTAAAAACAAGCATTTAATGCTAATAACTGAACTTATTTTTCACCTACTAATCGTGAAAAGCTAAAAAATTTGACTTAAAGAAAAAAGTGGCATTTCCCCTAAAAGCCCAAGTGACAAAATACTGAACTAAGAAAAGCCAAAAGTAGCCAAACACACTCTTGATTTTGGCCTTGGCTTCCACTTAGATTATGCACAATGTTTACCACCGAGCTGCTCAAATAGTAACTAGAAGCTGAAATAGTGAGGCAGATAATTTCCAATGCTAGTGTTATATGCCAATAATTGAACCAGCATGGAGTTGAAAGTTGGATCTCAGGGCCCGTGAGATTGGGAAAATTTGCTACTTGTCCTATGAGAAGGTAAGATATAATGCTAGCCACCCAAATTGAAACATTTTTTTCAAGCAATCATTTCAACTCCTCAACTTGTTCATTGTGCTTTTGCTTAACCATAAGAGCAGCTTTATTTAACCATGCAAGGAATCAAAGTCAAGCATAAACAGTATAGCTGAATCTATACACTAGAAATGAATTATTATAACTGCTGTGAGAGATGAAGCTTTGAAAGCTTCACGTGTGTCCTCAAAAGCTGGAAGATGAAGATGCCGCCTGTATTTAGCAGCAGCAAGCACTTGAGCTATGCTAGAAAATATGCCATATTGTCCACTTCCAGCAAAGAAACATACCAATGGTCTTATAACCTAATGACATGAGAGCTTTCTTATAAGTGGTAGGTCGAGAGTTTGATTCTGCTTGTAACCTTAGATTTTGCACCAAGCATAAAGAAGTTTGTTGGAATTTTAATTGTAAATGGATGTGTCAAATAGGAACTAGTTTGGATAAGTAAATAGGCACAACAATGGGCCACTAGGAGGCACACCCCGTTGAAATCCGACGATTCCCCCTATACGTGAATTAAAAATGAATTTGACACTTTTTATCAAATGTTTTTTTTTTAATCCTCAAATTTATTTTATGAAATGGGCTTATTAGAAAAATCCACTTCTAAGGAGTTTGACTTTTATGACCTACTAGCTTATCGTTATTTTCTAAACTAATTTATCTTATATATATAGATTAATATATAATATAATGATATATAATTTATATATTATTATTAAATGATTTATTTATCTTATTCCAAAATAGTAATCATTTTCATAATAATAGGGAAGATCAAGAAGTCACGTGGTTGCTCAGGTTGGAGCCGAAAAGCATCGGGTTTCTCACTACACCCTGTTTGAGATGTTTTGTCATTTTAAAGGTAGCTTTTTTTAAAAAGCTCAGATAATAACTAGTTTGAGGTTTTTGAGTTGACGTTTTGATAATTAAATTTTTTTTAAAAGAAGTTTTTGAGAAGAAGCTTAAAATTTTAGCTTTTCTAAAAAAAATCACTTCTGTCACCGCTAATCTAAATATAAATTATATTTACAATCTGACTTTTATCCTATTTAATTTTTAAAAAATTAAGATTAATAAAAAACCAATCCTACCACTGCTAACTCAATCAGACCGAGTTGGAAAAAACTGAAGAAGCCAAAATCAGGAAATGGCGAAGTGGAATTATCCCTTAATTTATTGCGTTATCCAAACACGGCTCTAAGTTCAATAATTGTTTCCTCTTTTCTTGGATATTTCTTATTCATGCTTTGCTTTCCCCGCCCAGTGTCCGACGGAGCGCGCTGACAGCAAAAAAAAAAAAAAAAAAAAATAATATATATATATATAAAAGGAAAATAAAAGACAATCGATTCTCAGTAGTCAGTAACCGTGTTGAAAGCGAAGGATCACTAGTCCCGCGATTTTCTGTGGTTTTTGTTTGGTGCTTCACTAGGCCTCTCTCTCTTGCCCATTTCGCCTCTCCTGCTTTGTCTCACACCTTCGTTCTTTGCCTTCTGCGGATAAACTGTTCGGCGAAATGCCTGAACCATGCATTCCCTTACTGCTTCTGCCTTATTGCTTCTTCCCCACACCTCCTCGGATTTGAACTCTCTCCACTTTCCCTCCGTTTTCTTCGTCGTTGATTCGAGGTTACGGCGGAGGGCCATGCAGCAGTTCGCGGCTCTGAATCTTGTGAAGGAGACTGGGTCGCTGCTAGGGTGCTCGGATTCTTTCAGGAAGGGAAATTGTTACAACGGTGGTCTGTGTTGGGGTTACTCTGGGTTTTTGAGGAGGTGCAAAGACTTGGAGTGCGAGGGAGATTTCTCTCTCGAGGCGGAGATTTTGGAGTTTATGAATAATTCCAAGAACCCAAAAGCGTTTCCAACCAAGAAAGAGTTGATTGATTCGGGGAGGGTGGATTTGGTCGATGCCATCTCCAAGAAAGGAGGTTGGCTTGCGTTTGGGTGGGATTTGGATGAAGAGAACGAAGAGGGACCGGGAGAAGTTCTTGTCAAAGATGAGGATTTATTGACCAAGAATGAATGTGATGTTAAACATGAGAGCAGTAAAACTGAAAGCAAGGAAATTCGGGGTTCTGGCCGAGTTTTTCCTTCAGCTAATTATTCTCAACCAGCTGTGTCTCCTGGTAGATCAGTGTGAGACTTCCGTTTTGATGCACATTTTTCATTAGCATTACTGTTGCATAACCATAAATTTTGTCGCCTAAACTATAGGGAGTGGTTTAAGGACCTCAAAGTCGGTTTTAACGCTATTAATTAACTCTGGCATCTGTATTCATTTGCTCCTTCACGTAAATGTCCTCATATGTTAATATAGTGTTAATTTAATTTCTTGCACATAAGAGGAGCGAGAGAGCCGTCAATCGACGAGTGGTTGTCAGATTCCACGATGTCGTTCTTTTTCTTGGCCATGTTGCTATTCTTTAATGCATGCTTTAGATATGACCCTTGAACTGGCAGTATAACTGTATAGTTTTGTTGTCTGTCTGACAGAGAAATTCCTGAGCAGTCTGGTATTGAGGGTATATTGAATCGACTGGAGAAAGAGAGAAATAGTGTTTTAGGACTTGGGTTCAGACACACAGAAGATAATGTTTCACCTGGAGATAGTGAAGATAAAGAAGAAAGTCATCATAGATCTACTATAAATTCAGTAAGTAACGTTACTCTCTTAAGATGGCTTTTATGAATTTTATGGATCATTTGAATCAATGTCATATGTCAATACTAATTATCTGTAGATTCATCACGAGTCCTTAGTTAACTGAATATTATTGAAATTTGATAGAGCCCAGGCAGACTGAATTTATATTAAATATCAAAATGTTCTTCCCCTTGATGGAATGAAAGGGAGTTACAATATAAGAAAACTCACAAAAAAAACCCGCATAGAGAATACAGAAGAAGATACACTAAGACACAAATAGAAAATGTTGAAGAAAGTTGATTTTCCCCCACCCCCAACTTGGCATTTGAGAGGCAAGAACTTTCCTCACCACTCTCAATTTCCAAAAGACCGAACTTGCCTCTCCCTAGGCCAAAGTGAAGACTTAAAGACCCAAATAGTGACTCTATCAGCCCCCAACTTAACCATCTCATCGACCCTGCCAATAGCATCCCTTTAGGAACTCTAATTCTCCATTTCTTTTACAACAACAGCATGAATCTCAAAGTCAACGATCTGACCATCAGAAAGTGGCTTTCCCTTTTCTCTTATCTTCCTAAATTTTTTATAGGTCTAGGCTGCAAAAGTGATTCTATCAGAATTCTATTATTTAGATCACATACTTTCAATATGTGATATGCGATATATGTCAACTCATTAGTTATATAAGCTTGTCGTTGAGGTAGTAGCTGACTGTAGTTGTTTTTGTTACAGCTTTTGTTTGCTTTTCAATAGATTCCTTGTGCTCCTATTCAAAATAATTTTTAAATTATTTTTCTTTCTACTATATTTTGAAGGTAGCAGCTGACCTTGATAAAAGCACTAAAACCACCTTAGTAAACTCAAACGGCAGTCCTTTTGGTGGTTTCTCCAGCAAACTTGGTCAGCACCAATCTCTAACTGGTAATCATGATTTAAGAAACTCACTTAAACCAGATATGTGGAGAAGTTGGGTTATTCAGAGAAATGGTTCCTCATTTGAAAATTTTGAAGGTAGTCTATGTGAATACTTTATGGATTGTCTGGGCTTTTTCAAGAGTATCAACTAATGTCTTTGTAATGATACTACTTGTAGATGCTGAAATTGCATCTAGTGCAACTTGTCAAGAAGATGGGGCCAATGTTTCACAAAATGATATCCTCAAAATTAGACAGTTTGCTGCTACACCTATTAATAGAGAGGAAGACTCAAGTCTTCTTGGTGGGAAGGGAAATTACAAGGAAATAAAAAGCCGCATCCAGCAGCTTGAGTCAGAGCTATCTTCTGTACTTCATTCATTGAGGTCTGGTGTGGATGAGGTTGGAATACCGAAGGTGAGTAGCCAATAATGGTCACTTTACTGTAAATTACCCCAGCCATACTAGGAAAAAGGGAAACAACACACTTATACTTTGCTTAGCTCAGTTGCATGCACCTTTTTTATGCATCACACTAAGTAGTTGGTTATGCTTTGCCTTGAAATTCATTTAATCTCTATTTTAGACATATGGAAAAATATAAGATTTGTATGAAAAGTGAACAAAGGCGAAGCTTTGTTGCCATTTTTCTTTTTTTGGATGATAGAGGGGAGGGGAGGTTGGTTCAACTTGCCTTTGGATTGAGAAAATTTTACAAACCCAATCAATCATCAAAGGATGTCTTTTTTTTAATTTATGTCATTCGATAATGCATTATGTTATAGTATAATTACCAAATGATGATTATTAAACTAGAACTATTTGTACTCGTAGTTATACTTGTGTAAAATCATGACGACCTTACACTGATGATGAAAGAATTTTAGTCTCTTTTCCTGTTGTTAATTTGGATTCCTTTTAATTTGATGAGCCAATTTGATCCTGGTCCTTCTTTTACAAATTTATTTTCATTTACTGCTGAAATTAACACAAATGGCTCTGCTCGGGATGTTATACTAATCTTGCTTCCCTATCCTATATTCTTCAATAGGGCTCGAAAAGCTCTTCTGATGATCTACAGAAGCTTTCTGATGCCTGGGAATTCCAGGAAAATGAGATCCTGAAAGCTAAGGATAGACTGCGCTCAATTCGTGCTAAATTGGCAGTGTTAGAAGGAAAGACAACACTGGCAACAATGTATTAATAGATTTTATTCATTTTATTTCATGTATCTTCAGTTACCTTATATTGATGCTGACAGTGACATTTTTTTCCCAGTGATGCGAATAAGATAATTGAAGAGAAGCAAAAGAGGATTGATAAAACCTATAGAACTTTAAGATTTCTGAAGACTACTTGTGTGGTTTGGCCTAATTCAGCCTCAGAAGTACTTTTAGCAGGATCATTTGATGGTTGGTCCTCCAAGGTATGGCCACTTCTTGTGAATATTTTCAGTCAGATTTCAAGTATTAATATTTCCCAACAATAGGTGCATCAAAACCCTGTGATTGTGATGCGATCCGCATCAAGATGAGCATCCTTATTTGCACCAGACAGAGCTGCTTGAAGCAGTGTTTTATGAAGCTCAAGTTTGCATATTTCATGATTCTCCAAAACTATATTGAGTCATACCAAAAAAATATACACAATAATAGGAGCATATTTGTGTGGTAAAATGCATATTTACAAAATTAGTGACAGATAACATTTTATTGCAGAGAAAAATGGAGAAGTCAAATACTGGCGTATTTTCTCTGTACTTACAGTTGTATCCGGGGAAATACGAGGTTGGTTGTTTTAACTAATTTCTGGTATCTTAAAGCAACATGTTACTATGTCGGGTAAGATATGCCTAGCAGAAATGTAATTGTTTTTTAATTTTTACCTGGTTGCAGATCAAGTTCATTGTTGATGGGGAATGGAAAATTGATCCCTTGCGCCCTGTTGTTCATAATAATGGCTTCGAGAATAATCTCCTTATCGTTCAGGAATAATGATTCTAAGTGAGCATGAGACTAGGTTTGGTATTTCGTAGACAACAGATTACATGCACTAGGGTTAGTCTTCCACTGATTTTCATTTGATTTTGGCTCATGTAAATAGTAGTGAGCAGCTCATTGATTCTTTGAACTTGGAGGTTATTCGTTGCCGACTCGAGTGTAATGCTTCTAGAAGCTGATTGATTCAGATGCTTTGACTAATTACAAGCTGAACCCATTCAATAATGAGTGATGCCAACATAATATAATATAGGTGGCACAAATTTGGAGACAAGGCATTTTGTGTTTTCTGGGGGGAAATGTCTTGGTTATCCTGGACTCCTGGTTATACTATTTTAGGTGCTATGCAATCTAGAATACCTGAATCAGTTGTCTTATTGGAGTGATTGTTATTTCTTTATGGACTAGATTTTACATCATGTACTATACGTGTAAGTATTAGAAAGTAATGGAAATTAAATAGTAGACAAAATATAAAAAAATATGGAATGTTCAGCAAAATAAACAAGAATAGATAGTGAAGGGGAATCAACTGATAGGACATGACTCTATAGGGTAATTTTGTCAATTTCATCAAGCCAGACAAGTAAAATATCTTGTTTAATATGGCTTCCAATTAAATTATTTTGTTTTTATTTTCTTTGTAATTTTATTATTTAGAAGGGTCTTCTAGATTATTAAAAAGATTTTATATATCTTTTAGATATTTTGAACTATTTTAATAATCTTTTAAGTTTATTAATAATTTTTTTAGAATATTATTCTAGATATATAAGTTGCCAAATAAGCTTAAAGATATTATTTAATATCTTATTATTATATCCTAATTTAAATTTTTTATGAATGACATCTTACCCTCAATATATCTAGAGTATCTTTTTCTAAGTGTTTTGAGCCGGTTAGAAAGTTTCTTTATTTAAAGATCAATTCCTACTTTTTTGGATTTTATTATATAATTTTCATATCAATTAGAGTATTGAATCTAGTTGTATTAGTCTGCCAGATTCAGCGGTGACCCAATTGTACTTGATATCTTTGTTCTCATTAGAACCTTCAGGAAAGATAATCTATTGTCGCCTCAAAAAGAAAGATTGAATTCATCTTAGAAGCATGACAAACAAAAATGTAAGATTTAAACGTTGATACCAGAAGAAAATCAAAGAGATAACAATATTTAAACGATGATAAAAAAAAATCAATTATTTTCAAATTATAATATGATGAATTTATGAATGAGAATTCTCATGGGCAAGTTTGTACTTGTGTTTTTGTATTTTAGATAGAGTACAGGTAGTTTGCAAGAGCCTGATTAACTCTTGTGCAGCCTTTTATAGCTAAGGATAGTTGATAAAAAAAATCCTATATTTTCAAGTTTTATTATATATTTTCCGTAATCAACTAGAGTATTGAATTTAGTTGTGTTAGTTTGCCAGATTCAAGGACAACCCAATTGTAGTTTATATCTCTGAGCTCATTTGAACCTTCAGGGAAAATATCAGCATTGAGATTCTTCAGTGTCTATCAAAGATCATCTATCATTGCCTCGAAAAGAAAGATTGAGTTCATCCTATAAAAGCATAACAACAGAAAATGTAAGATTTAAACGCTGATACCAAAAGAAAATTAAAGAGACAGCAAGATTTAAGCGTTGATACTAGAATAAAATCAAAGAGATAGCAAGATTTAAGCGTTGATGCCAGAAGAAAATAAAAAAGATAACAAGATTTAAACATTGATACCAAAAGAAAATCAAAGAGACAAGAAGATAAAAAGAGGAAAAATTTACCTAAGAAAAGTGAAGCTAAAAGCATGAAGAACAATGTTGATTGGAGGCTTTGATACCAACTGAACATATTTACAAGGGTGTGGTAGAAAAGAATGTAAACAACGTTTTTTAACGCCTTTGTTATCAAATTAGTGAATACGCGTTTTAGTGGTTTGCATTATGTTCTACCTACCCATTGCAAATATGTTATGCATGTATTAAAGCCTCCAACTCACATTGTTTTTCATGCTTTTAGCTTCACTTTTCTAAGTAAATTTCACCACCTTTCTTCTTGTTGTCTGTTTGATTTTTTCTTGGTATCAACGTCTAAATCTTGCATTTTTTATTATGCTTTTCTAGGATAAATTCAATTTCTCTTTTCGAGGCCACGATAGATGATCTTTGACAAAAACTGAAGAATCTTAATGATGATATTTTCCCTAAAGATTCTAATGATAACAAAGATATTAAGTACAGTTGGTTTGTCCCGAAATATGGGAGACTAACACAACCAGATTTAGTACTCTAATTGATACAGAAATTATATAATAAAACCTAAAAAAGTAGGAATTTTGATCAGCTATCATTAACCCTAAAAAGCTCCACAAGAATTTATCAGACTCTTACAACTTACCATATTCTAAGTAGAATACAAAAACAAAAGTAAAAACTTCCCATAAGAAGTCTCATTCATAGATTTATTATCTTATAATCTAAAAATAACTAAATAATACAACTCGACCTTTAAATTAAAAATTTCCTAACTTAACATTTGAAAAAAAGATATTCTAAGATATTCTAAAGATATTGAGGATAAGATGCCATCTATAAAAATTAAATCAATAATATAATAATAAGATATTAAATAATTTCTTTGAAATCCCTATTTATCATCTTGTATATCTAGAATAATATCCTAAAAAACTACTAATAAATTTAAAATATTTGTAGGGTAATTTAAAATATCTAAAAGATATATCAAATATTCTTAATAATCTAGAAATTACAAAATGACTTTTTCAAATAATAAAATTACATAGAAAATAAAAAAATAATTTAATTGAAAGACCTCTTAAATAAGATCTTTTATTGTCATCTTTCAAGACTTGACGGAATTGACAAAATTATTCGACAGAGTTCTATTATATACAAACTGTTGGTTTAGGTGGTAAGTAATTTCACCCTTAAAGAAGAGAACACAAGTTTAAATTTGGTAAAGCGCATCTATTAAGAAAGGAGAAACCCCTTTACCCTTGACTCTCAAAAGAAGCAACCTTTAATCAAATAAAAAGAGAATAGTGAAGGGAAAAAGAATGAAGCCAACAAAAAAAAAGGTTAGAATTTAGAATGTCATTCCGTAATTAGAAACAACTTATTTTATGATATATAAACTCATTTATAAGTGTGACATTGTGAGTTCGATTACATTAGTAAACTAGACTGTTAGTACTTGCCCTTTGAATAAAAAAACAAAAACAAAAACAAAGCTAATGGATCAAAATTTCTGTACAGAGAAGTTCACATCAAATTAGCGTATCAATGCAGTGAAGGGTCATAGGGCATGGTTAAAGCAAAGGTGAAGCCACTCCCACAGAAAACTCTGATTGATTCTGCTTCATTCAATTCACAGCCAAGACTCACTGTGAGTGGACTTGTTTGGTCACAAGTATCACCCAAGCCAAGTTGCCCATGCTCCCCCCAACCCCACGTCTTTATTTCTCTCTTATCTGCAATTTATCACAATAAATAAGTCACTATGTTTCTGCAAATATCATAATCAGAAGTAGAGAACATAGATCTTGCCAGTTACTAGGGCAGAGTGTTCAGCTCCAGCAGCTACATCAACAATCTTTACTCCATCAAGACCAGGGATTTTTTCCAGATTGGCTTCTTTTATATTCACTATAAGAATTATGAAAGAACAAAACACATTTAGAATAATTCATAAACCAGAAACAACTGCCACAAAGCCATGTTTGTGAGCTTAGTACCAGTTGATTGCTTTGCTGAGTTCAAACTCTGCGGATCTGTAAGCACTCCAAGGTGGTTACCACCAACCATAAAACCTTCCCCTTCATCTATACAAATATTTCAACCACAAAAACATATTTCTCAGACAAGGAGGCTACATAATGAACAGGAAGAATCAGAAAGTTTAAGAAGATATAGAAATACCAGTTAAAGCTAACGCATGGTTCCATCCAAGAGTAGCTTTGGCAAATCTCAAAGAAGAACTTAGGCGTTGAGGATAGTGAGAATCTGCAACACCTTTAAATCCTCTTCCCCACATGTGAAGATGCCCATCAACTGATGCAACAAAAGTTACAATGAAAATAATGGGTTTACATGAAGAAGGAAAATTTACCATGAGGACCCAAGAAAATAATGTAATCACCAAAAAAGTCTCATAAGAAGTGAGCAACACACAATATCAAATTCTAATACAGGAAATAACAAATAGGTTTATGTTACTCACTTGTTATTCTTATTTTTTGTGGTGATTACATTCTTTCCTTGAGACTTCAGTGTCCTTTCCCCTATTAAAATGTGTGTGTATAACTGGTTAGTTGCTCAACACTATTTCCTACCTATATCAGGTAAGAGGGAAGTTATGGATTTACCAGATATTGCAGCACTATGATCTCCATTTGCAGCAATCTCAACAATTTCTTTATCTTCAAGTTCACTAATAACTTCAGGTACACTGATGGATTTGATCTTATCTCTTGAGATACCCAATTGACCACGCTTCCCAGATCCAAATCCATAAACTTGGCTCACAGAACTACCTGTATCACAATGACCCTTAGTAGTTGCTAAAATTGCATATCCCTAAATTCTGAAATATTTAGAACTAAATCCACCTATGTGTCACTAGATATCAGTCATCACTACCTTGAGGAACAAGAACAGCACAAACTCCAAGATTGAATATATATAAATGAAACTATATATTTATAGTTCTCAAGCATTAAGCAAATGACTACCTTTGAGCAAGACAAGGGAATGGCGCATGCCGCAAGCTACCTGAGAAACAAAATGATCAACAAAGGAAGACACTCTAAAAGGGGAGCAGTGAGAGGTGTAATCACCATGCCCAAGCTGACCAAATGAGCCGTCACCACAAGTGAATAGACACCCATTATCTGGAGAGGACCAAAATGCAACTTCATTGAGACAAGACAACATACGACCAGCAAATGAAAAAAGAGAGGAGACAGACAACAGAGGAGAGAACAAACCTGAAACAAAAGCTGAGTGGCTCCAACCAGCGGAGACATGGGTTATGAAGTAGTTGTCTAATGATGTCACAGGCTTCGGATTCAAAACATAACTAACAACCTCTCCTTGGCCTAATTGCCCAGAACTTCCCCTACCCCATGTCAGCACCTTCCCTCCTTCAATGCACGATATGAATAGAAATTTATGTGAGCATAAAAATTTAGTCTTTTTAAGTATTTAGTCAATTATCGAGACATAATTTAGGAGCGCAAAATAAAACTTGGTGAATGAGTGAATAACAAAAGAGAGAGAAGAGAAGGCGGGGAGGGTACCGGAGGTCAAGGCAATGACGTGAGCGCCGCCGCAGGAAAGTGAGGAGATGGAGGAAGGGAGGGACGGAGGGCGGAGGAGCTGCGGGAGGGTATGGTCTTGGAGGCTGCCGGTACCCAATTGGCCGTCAGTTCCAGCACCCCAACTCCAGATTCGCTGTGTTTCTGTTTTCTCCTTTTCTTTTTCTTTCTCTTTCCGATCGTCTTCTTCCATCACCTTTTGGCCGGACCACCCTGCTTCTGAATACATACACTTTGACTTCAGGTTTTTCCGTCCGGGACAGCAACAGCTGATTAAAGAAGACTACAACAAGTAGAACGACACATCTAGGCAAAATCGATTTCGGTTAATGTTTCCTAGTTCGAACCCAACTGTTTCCCAGTTTTAGATAGCCAAATCTTTGTTTTCTGATTTATTTTCAGATATCTTTTGAATTATTATAATTTCTTTATCCGTGCTTATCTCATCTTTTCTTTAGTACTTGCATTTATTTTTTCAATACCTTTATTTGTTTCGCATCCTTATTCAACTTTAATTTTTTTAAAATATTTATCTTTAATATTTTTAAGAAAAAAAAAAAGAAAAGAAAATGCCATTTAAATTTTAAATTCTTAAACCTTCAATCAGTCTTGTTACTTTTATAAGCGTAAGTATTAACTATAAAAATATAATAATTAATAATTTATTTTAATAAAAAATTACTGATTTAATATTTAAAATTTTTTTTAATAAATACTGAAAACATACCACCCTAGTGGTTAAAAGAATAACAAAATATAAACTCCTTCATCACTCTCCACCTCATGATTAAGAGGTGGATTTAGATAAGTATTGAAAATATCGAAGTTTAAGTAAGTATATTAATTACAATTAAAGATAATACATTTTAAAAGTTATAGAAAATATCAGAGTTTTTAGTTGGAATTAAAAAAATAGTATTATTTTTTCAAAACTTGTTCATTTTTCACATAACATTAGAGGATATCGTTAAACTTCTGTTGGTATGGAGAGAAAATAAGAAAGGAAAAAAAATTAGGGAGGAAAATGGAGAGAAAATGGTGTTTTTCCTGTTTGGATGAAACAAGAAAAGTGGGAGGAAGGAAAAGATGGAGAGAAAATAGGGCATGAGACTTACATCATTTTCTCTCCAATTTATCTCTCCACATATAGAGAGAAAATGAGAACAAAACTTATTTTCCATTCCTTGCCCTCATATGCATTAATAAAACTCATTAATAAATGCCATACACAAATGCATTTAAGAATACATTTTCCTTTTTTTTTGTCTTTATCTCTTATTTATTTATTTATATTTACTTTTAAAAAATTAAAAATTCAAAAAAAATCATGGTATTATTACTTTTTTACCTTAAAAAATAACTTTTATTATGAAATCAATTTTTTAAGATATTATATTCCATTTTAAATCTTTTACTTTTTATCAATAATGCTAGATAATGTATATTTTATTTATTTACTATTATTATATTTAATTTAAGATAATTATCCACTTTTCTTATAAAAAAAATAATTTCTTAAAACAATTTGGTTTAAAATATAATAACATGAAAATATATCTTACCAAATAATTTGGTTTTAAATTATATGATGGTGCTGATGTTAATATGATGCACTGTGATGTTTAATTTGATTTTAAATATGATATGTTTTTATATATAAGGGTATTTTTAGTCATTCACGTATTTATTCATTTTATTTACTCTCTGTTTTCTCCAGTTCATCCAAATAGCGGGGGTGATAACAGTTTCTTCCTAATTTTTTCTTCCACTCCATTTTCTCTCCTCCTATTTTAATTTCTTTCCTCTCAACTTTCCTTCCTATCCAAACAGAAGATAAGCATATTTCAGCAAGGGAGTTTAGAGAAAAAGATACCAGTGAAAAATTTCATAGAAACTGCATTGCTCTCAAATGATTTTGTTTCGCCATGCATACAAATTTTTGCAGATCTTGGTTCTCCAAAAAGGAGCATCCAACACCACCAGCACCAATAATAGTGTTGAGAAGTAAATCATCAAAGCTTATATGAGATCCCTTCATTAACTCTGACTCCATTTGTTGAACTATCCTGTGTAATTCTGAGGCATATAAAGGAAATCTTTATTTAAGGTGGCAATTAGAGTTTACTTTGATTATACAGGGGTAAACTCCCACAAGTTTATACTAGACCTTACCCATTGTCAAAATTGACCAATTTAAAGTTTACCTTGTGTTTACGGCATCTTTTGGTTCTACATTGTTGTATATTTTTCAATAGATTTGACTATTCTTAAGGTTAGAATATTAGTCATGTATATTATCAATATATAAATAGAGATACTTCATTAAAATTACACAGTAACATAACACTGAGTACAGCCACCCAGCTACACTACTATAAACTATTAGAAAGAAACACTACAGACATGACCATACGACATACTCCAAATATGATCAACCCAACATATAAATGACAGATTACAACATTTAATAAATCAACAAAGAGTGAAACTTCCTATTTTCCAACCAAGAAAATTTCAAATAGATTACTAAACAGTAGACTTCTTCATGCCCTCGTTGCTCTTGCAAGTAACTCTCTCCTCATAGGAAGGAACTCATTAAATGTGGGGTTCTAGAAAATCCTAGTTGCATAGTTATAATTTGCAATAGAAACCTCATCTGCAAAAGCAACCAAACGACCAAATCTGATCAGTGTTCAGTTTCCAATAAAAACTATAAGTTACAACAGATATTAATTGGGGTACCTCCTTGTTTCTTAATAAGCCCATACTGAACAATCAACACCAAGTGCTGCATCAACTTAAAACGTTAATATTCCAACCATGAAAAAAGCAGCACTATCACCTTGCAAACACACATAGCACCTATTTCCACTAAGGAGAGTAGTAATAGTTAGAAACACAATATCAACATTAACATACGTATACAAGACTTGGTGTATAAGTACTCAATTGCTTGTCCTCCAACTGGAAACTGATCTCTTGGGTAATGAGTCCATGGATTCTCACCCAACGAAACTGAATAGAAGAAGAAAGAAGACCACAAAGATTTTATTTCTCCAACAACATTTTCTTATTAGTAAGAACTAACAATACAAACAAAGAACTCCCAAACAAACAACATATTCTGAAAACACACACATAGTCACCAAGAACATAACTATAGAAGCAACCCACTTGGAAAGACTAATATTACAACTGACCAGATGATAATAAAACAACCATGTTAAAAGAACAAATCTTCTCATCGAAGACAATAAGATCAACAGACAAAACCACCTTCGGGAAGCATAACTCCAACTCATACAAGTCATAGTTAGTCCTAAGGAATGAATGATCCACCTTCACCATTATTCTCCAAGCTGTTAACACAGGGGAGATGCTGTCAATGTGACTGTATCGTCCGGCCATTTTGTGAATGTAGGCAAAAAGTCTAGAATGAAACAATATGAAAAACAAAGAGAAAAAAAGTGAGACCTCAGTAAACTAAAGGCGTGAGGGAAGGGGAGTTAAAATGCCATGTATTTAAAATGAACCCAGCCAAGTATTGTCTGTATTGTGTGTATAATATTGTTTGTATATTAAGTAATACATTTAATCATTTAATGTTTTGTTACTGTTAATATGTGGTATTGAAGGGAAACTACCTAAATGGATGTGCAGGCTTCCTGGGAATACAAACCAGAAGATGGCTAATTATAGCAAAATCGCTAATTATAAGTCACGTCTGAACCCATAAATGGAAATAATTTGGACTTGAATACCGTCGGTGGGAGCTCAGTGAAAGTGCAACATACAATTTACGGCATCTTCTGGTCATAGAAGTTTAATTTGTTAGAGCACCAGTCACAACCTAGGGAGCAGAGGAAGAGGTATTTATGACACGAAGCTAGATGTATGAAATAATTAAACTTCTGATGAGATGGATTTCTATCACGAAGCCAGATGCAAGCCGACACTGTTCACATGAACAGTAAAATACATACAGATTTATTATTTTAAAGGGATTGCGGGGTGATAACAGTTTCTTCCTAATTTTTTCTTCCACTCCATCTTCTCTCCTCCTATTTTAATTTCTTTCCTCTCAACTTTCCTTCCTATCCAAATAAAAGATAAGCATATTTCAGCAAGGGAGTTTAGAGAAAAAGATACCAGTGAAAAATTTCATAGAAACTGCATTGCTCTCAAGTGATTTTGTTTCGCCATGCATACAAATTTTTGCAGATCTTGGTTCTCCAAAAAGGAGCATCCAACACCACCAGCACCAATAATAGTGTTGAGAAGTAAATCATCAAAACTTATATGAGATCCCTTCATTAACTCTGACTCCATTTGTTGAACTATCCTGTGTAATTCTGAGGCATATAAAGGGCAAATTCCACACGCTTTTATCAAATCATAATTGAAACTCGTTGGATAAAACGCATCTCCAGTGCTGAACTCACAAACAAACTTACAAGTTGTTCCATTATCATATCCTCTTCTTCGAGTCTCCTTCAATATGCGTTCCAATGGATCATACCTCAGAAAAACGTGGTCTGTATTCAGTTTCTTGATGATTTGGAACATTTTCCCAAGCCCGTAATTGATCTCATCATCTTCAAACTGAAATTTCCAATAAACTGATAAGCCTTCTGGTGAGTC
The DNA here is from genome assembly GCA_037074505.1 of Albizia julibrissin. Classification (NCBI taxonomy): domain Eukaryota; kingdom Viridiplantae; phylum Streptophyta; class Magnoliopsida; order Fabales; family Fabaceae; genus Albizia; species Albizia julibrissin. The sequence goes on along the minus strand of CM073488.1, from coordinate 33,991,834 downwards.
CAACGGACGAAGAACACAGCAACAAACAAGACCCAACAATTGATCACAAGGAGCAGGCTCAAGTTCTATAGCAATTGAAGCCTTCATTGTCTGTTTATATCTGAACCATTTTGGCACTGTTCTTCCTGGGTAACAAAACTTAGCTTCAGAAAAATTGTTATATATTGCTCGCATCAGTGAGAATTGAGTGAATTCCGTGACATCATGCTTATCTAATCCCAACCTCACAGAATTCTGACATGAAAAGAACCATCTTCCTTCTTTATCGTGCTCTAGCTTCAAAGTTGTCCACCTGAAATCTGTAGTCTTCAGTGATTTGCACTCATCGACATAGAAATGAGTAATGGAATGTGGGAGTTCTGGTAAGGACCTAAGCCTATTGCACCTGCTCAAGTAAATTTTTCTGAGTTCTGAGAGGTGTTTGATGCTTGTAGGCAAACTCTTGACGCTGTTTCCTTCTAGTGACAGAATCTTCAACGATGATAAGGCACAGATATTCTCAGGAATTTCAGACGATTCACAATCTGTCAAAGATAATTGTTCTAAACAACGTAAGGCATCAAACATGATGTGTAGTGTCATTTTGTCAATCCCTTTTCTAAAATGAAAAAGAGAGAATATTTTAAGAGATGACAAGCAACGAAGCTGATTAATCTGAAAGCTCCTTAGAGCCCCACCAAGATATATCTCTTCAAGTTTATTGAACCGTCCAATTGGCAGGTTCAATGTTTCAATACCAGTAGCTTGTAAATTCAAAACCATCATTTCATCTGATGATAACAAAAATTCCTCGAGATGACCACAACATTTGAGCAGGAGGTACTTGAGAGATTTCAAATGATTTTTGCAGTAAAGACTCTTTAGTTCGTGGCAGCTGCTTAGATCCAAAGAAACAAGTGCATGAAGGGATAAGATGGATGGATGGATACTGCTAAGTCTAAAACAAGATGAAAGGTTTACTATTTCAAGATTAAGTGCCATGGAAAAATCAGGCAACTCTGTTAACTGGTAAGAAGAAGAAAGATCTATTATCTTTAAATTCACCAGATCCTGTGGCAAATAGAAGAGTAAAGTTAGTGGAGAAGTCCTCAAAATTCAGTTAGATTTAAGATTGAGACATAAATTAGCATATGATAATTACCTGCACACCATCCCATAGTTTTTTAACTTGGCTATATTGCATATGGATTTCAACAAGTTTTACAGGAGAAAACCCCAATGGTAGAGACTCTGAAGGATATCCTTCCCAACAAAAGTACCTCAGTTTATTAGAAAGTGCCTCCAAACCGAAAGGAAGACTCACTTTATATCTCTCATTAGGCCAAGAAAAATAGATCTTGAGAAATCTTAAATTACTCATTTTCTTGAAAGAATCAGCTCTAATGTGCAGCTCTTTGATTTGATGAATGTGTAGAATTAGGCCTTCAATCATATCACATCCCTAAAGCAACAAATTCAAACAAAGAATATAAAATATTCAAAATTAATGAATTGGGAAAGAAAAGGAGTTAGTATTAGTCTCTTTTACCGTTCCATTTTGTAGTACGTCACAAATTTCTTCTGCATCATTTAATCGACTACGTCTTCCAGGTTGTTCTTGTGATTCTTCACGAACTATTTCTTTAGCCATTTCAAGCAGCAAATCATGCATTTCTATTCTGTTGTTTCTTGAAATAGTTAAGAGGGATTTATCTAGAAGACTATCTATTCCGCATTCTGTGTAGAAATCACAAGCATCTAGCACCCTTACAATATCATCTTTTTGTACTCCTCTAAGAAAGAATGCAATGTCTAAGAATATGCTCTTTTCTACTTTGTCTAGTCCATCATAGCTCACCTTCAACACAGCTTGAATTTCTGCATTGGGATACTGTTGGAATTTTTGTAGAGCACTTTTCCATGTTCTTCTTTTTCTAGAATTCAGGTATGAACCCAAAACTTTTAACGCTAAAGGAATGCCTTTAGCATATTCAATTGCCTGTGCAGATAACTCTTCATATCCTGTTGAGGGAAGATCTTGCTTGAAAGCATGCAAACAAAAAAGTTGAAGTGATTCTTGCAAGTTCAATTCTTTGACTTCATGTATCTGATGAGCTCCTCCTCTAATAAGAACATGTCTGTCTCTACTTGTTATGATGACTTTGCTACCTAGTCCCAAATGAAGATTATCTTCGATTAGATACTGTAATTGGTTGAGATGGTCTACATCATCAAGCACCAGAAGAACTCTCTTTCTAGGTAGCCTTCTTGTAGTTACCAAGTTGGGTCCCCCTTTCATGATATTTTCTTCACTTACTAGTGCACACAGAATTTTTTCAAGCAAAGAAGCTAATCCGTTAATCTTTCTTGATTCTTCTCTCACATTTTCTACAAAGAAATAACTTTCAAAGTGGGGCAAAAAATTTTCAAATGCAGTACGAGCAAGTGTTGTTTTGCCTATGCCCCCCATTCCCCAGATCCCAAGAATTTGAACTACTTGGGACTCAATTTTCATAAATGATTCAACACTGGCCAAATTTTCATCAAATCCAACAAGGCGTTTTTGCTCAATTGATTCTTTATCTTGCAACTTTTTCAATACATCTTCGATTATCTTGTCAATAAATTCAGCTTCATTTCTGGCATGTCAAAAAGGAAGAAATTAAAAGGAAAAATGTTAGATACACGTTATAGAAATATTATGGAAAGCCATCACTTCATTATTACCATTTTTTTAAAAAAAAAATTGCATAGGAAATCTAAAATAACCACTAATGAACAATAAAATCATATTATTGAATAAGAAAATCTTACTGGAAATTCGATGAATGATAGCCAGATAAGTTGGCAGTTCTATTCAAGACAGATCTCCAAATTTGCAACTTCTCCATATTATCCCTGAACTTATGTTCATGTCGAACAAATGCATCTGCATAAATGCCTTTTTGATACCTAACATCTGATGGATCTACAAAGTAGAAAACTGGTATTACAATCTGTTTGTTGACTTCATAGCAGTCCATGATTTTGACTAGCTCCTCCAAGCACCAGTTTGAATTAGCATAGTCTTTTGAGAATAACACCAAAGAAATCGTTGATCCTTCTATTGCCTTTACAAGTGCTAATGATATTTCATCTCCGCTCTTGAGCCTGTCATCTACATAGAAATTTATTTGCTTCCGACGCAGCTCCCTTTTCAAATGGCTAAGGAAACCATATCTAATGTCTGAACCTCTAAAGCTAATAAATACATCATATTTTTCCCCTGCAACTTGGAAAGAAGAAGAAGTAGAGGCAAAAGCAGACATTACTACTGAAGAGAAACTATATCAATGGGGTGCTAATTATTCCACAAACTACAGAACAAAATAAAAAATAAATCAGTGAAAAGTTAACTAAAGAAAGTAAAGAATAGCGTTCAAGAAGCAAGGTAATGGCATGAAGAAGGTTATAGATTGACGTTGTTAAAGAACGAGGGAGAAATAGATAGATAAGATCTCAGGTTGAAGACTTGAAGTCAACTTGGCAAGTTCGCTGATCTTGAAGCCCGTTTGTTGGAGGAAAATTGAGGGAGGGAAATGGAATATTTAGATTTTCCATTGCATTTTCATGCAGGAAAGTATTTTTCTGGGTTAACTAATTTTTATCAACTGGTGGGAACTAATTTTTACGTGTGGAGAGAAATGGCCTAAAGATATAAAATCCTTTTTTATGTGACCTTGAATGTCATATAAAAAAGTGAGTGAGATAAGTGAATCCTATGAACATTTAAATAATATTTATACTTCATATATAAAATAGTTTTTTGGCTTATTTTCCCACCTCATTTTCTTCTAATAAAATAAAAAATTTTCAATCAACCAATTTTCATTTTTAGTATAAATCAAATAGCTCTGTGACAAAATATTTTACTTTCCATTCCATTCTTTTCTTTTCATTTCCTTTCCATTCCATTCTTTTCGGCACTTGGTTTGAACCAATCGTCCCTTAATGTCTTCCAAGTGGTCTGTGTTCAACTTGTTCACATTTTTCTCAGTAGTCAATTCGTTCACATCCATGCCAAATAAGTCGTCGGTAAAAATGATAAAAATTCTTCAGTAAGAACTCTTTTTTATTCAAAGTATAAAAAAAAAATCACTTTTACTTATTTGAAGAAATAAATAGAGATTTCCATAAAAGTACCGGTGAAAATGCTTAAACTAAACACCACTTTGACTCCTAAGCGGTGTTTGAAATGGTTTGAAATAATCACACAAGATACAAATACTTTTTTAAAACTTTTGGTAAGGAAACACTCAAGCACGTTGATATGGATGTTATTTCTTAGTAGTATTCAGTACTCTAATCTTATTTATGGTATATTTATCACCTGATATTATTTTTAGGGTGCATTCATCACCTTATTTATGATTTAGGGTAATATATACATTATAAATAATATTAGGGTCTTGGGAACATCAGAAAAATAACATCAAAATGGTAGATGTACCACAAATAAGATTAGGATATTAAATGCAAATGATAAATAACATCACAGTGTTAGATGCTACATTACCTTTAAATTTTTTTGGAGCTTTATTTGGCTTCTTCAAATACGATTTGAGAATGCTAATTGTGATTATTGTCTTATCATGCACTAATAACGTGAAGACACAAGGGAGTAAAGATGATGCATGGAATTTACAATATGTTAATACGCAAAATATTTTGAATTAATGGTAATGAAGCGGCTAGTAAGGGTCCTAGCAGCTAGCAGTGAAGATGATGTTAGTATGCAAAGCAATAGTGGCGAGGAGGAAATTACGGATGGCTACTTTCATCAATATATTGACAAAGTTGAGGATCATAAAGAAGATAATCTCATGCCAGCTATCGTCCCTTGAAAGTTGAAATGTAGTCCCACGTGTGGAGCCCAAATTTAATTCTAAGAGGAATTGGGATTAAAAAAAAAGCATATAATATGAAGTTTACATTTTTTTTTATAAGTTTATGAAAAATATTGTTAGTCTTTAAAACTTAATATCATTAATATTATTAACAGAAAATACTGACTAAATAAAGTTAAGTTATAACAGTATAATGCTGACAAAATAAACTGGACTAACAATACAATACATCGTTTAATTTTAATCCTACATTACGTTTACTTAATGTATATTATTTTATTTTTAACTAAAAATATAATTTAAATAAATTATTTTAATCAACTTCTTAATCCCTTCCTCCCTCCATTCTCATCTTCATCCCCATACCTTATCTCAATTCTTCATCGATCAACCAATGAAATTGTCTTGGTATTTTGTTGTCAATCCAACTTGCTTCACCAAAATTACACTTTCACCACTTAATTTTACTTAGTCAATATTTTTTATTAGTAATATTAACAATGTTAAGTTTTAAAAGGAAAAAGTAAAACCTCATACATACTTAAAAGACAAAAAATTTACTTTCACCATTTTCTTGTATAGCTATATCACTGAGTTACATTCAAATATTGTAAGAATTCCAACCTATTAAGTATAACTCTCCCAAAAATATTTGCTGCATTCACACATTCGACAACAGTGACTGTAGAATGAGCTCACATGGTTCAACAATTGTCATCTCAAATTCTGGGATACGCCAAATAATGGATACAGCTTCCCTCCCATGTTGCTCTCATAGCCTCTCCCTTACCCAAAATTACTCTGCTTTGGTTGTAAATTGGGGGGGTGACCCACTGTTTTTTTTTTACAAAATAACATTCAAGCCTTCAAATATTTTTTTCAAGTAAAACCCAATATTCCAAAATAGTTTTTTTGAACGTTATGTACCTTAAAATAATTTTTAACAGCTCCCAGTATACACCTTAAAATATTTTTCCATGACATTCCATATCCTAAATTAAATTTTAGTGGATCCAACACTTGGCATTCTAAATTAAGAAAATTACATTTAGGTCTTGAAAAGGAGAACATATGAAAAAAATGATCCCTTAAATTCCTTAAAATCTCAAAATTACATTTAAATTTCATAGGACTTTTTTGTATTAAATTTCAATTGTCAAATATCTATAGACTTGTCAATACACGCCCATCGACTTATCAGTATAACACTCATGCACTTGTCAATAAACGTCTATGAACTTGTCAGCGGAATTGAAATTTATTATAAAAAAGTATCATAGGATTTTAATACAATTTTAAGATTTTAAAGGACTATTTTTTTATATTTTCTCTTATTGGAACCTAAATACAATTTTCCCTTCTAAATTTAGGGTTCTCATTGTAACTAGAAAAACATTTTAGAGGTTGATCGTTGCAACTAAAAATTAATTTAGAGTATTAAATACAATAAAAATTAATTTAAGATGCCAGTGAAAAATAGCTCATGATGCATCTTACCAAATACCGGGTGCTCTTAAACAATTATTTTATGCTATAAAGCGTATAAAAAAAATTTAGAATATTGGGTGCTACTGAAAAAAATACTAAGGGGCTTAAATGTTATTTTGCCACCAAAGAAAAAAGGGAAAATTCCAAAAAAATACATTTTAAACTTCAAAATCATGTTGACAAAGTCGGTAATGAGATTAACAAGAATTGTAATGCAATTGACAAAATATTTTATTGTTAAATCACCTATTTAAGATTTTAAAGTTTAAATGATATATTTTTAAATTTTATCAAGAAAAAAAGACCACCCTCCTAATTTACACCCAAAACGAAGTAGCTTTGGGTAACAACGGTGAGGCCGAGGGCAAGAGCCACATGGGAGGGAAGCTGGAACCCCCAAACAATATACTGCTGCAACAACACAATCAAAGCAGAAGCCCGGTAATGATCTTCACACTCCAAGTGAACCCCAACACACTCGCTCAAAATTGCAAACACAACCGTAGAAAACTCACTATGTATTCATGAACTGCATTTTAACTGCTCCCTTTACTCTGCTGAATGCTGTGGCAGAGAGTAAAGGAAGAAACTTCTATCTAATGCAAGGTGGTGTGCTCACTCACAGGTGTTGATTTACTTACTGTTCATTAATTGCCTGACTACCAGCCATGCCAAGTGTTTACAGTTACCAGTATCAACGTCAAAATCTAAAAATCAAACTTACCAACACTCGAACAAAGCCTGAAGTATGCAATGAGGCAAAAGAAACAGATGAAGTTGTACAAGACATCATTCCTACCAACTTGATTAAAATTTACCAGAGCAATCATAACATGACGTTGTACATCTTGAACTACATTATACGAACAAAACTTCAAATGGCAATACCAGATCTATGTAATAATTCTCCATTATGGACAGAGCATTTGAGACCTTTAACAGACAAACCAGAAAAATACATTACGCTTATAACTTTCACAAGTTATTACTTATTCCTACTGAGAATAAATTAAATATATGTAATAATTTCTAAAACTAATAGATAAATAATTGTTACAAACTAGGATGAACACTAGGCTACAGAATGTCATCATAAGCGACGATTTCTCTGGCCCGGAAAGGCGCGTCTCGACTTGAGCTAGGCTCATTATTGTTGGGATTCACTATAGCTGAGGCAAGTTTATTACCTCTTCCATGTCTGCTTAAAGGTATCTCAGCACGCACAAGTTTTGACCTCGACCCTTTCTCCTTGTTACTGTTACCTACTCCTTCCCTCCACATAGCCAGAGGATCAGTCGCCCACAATACCTGAACCTGTTGGATACACTTCTCTTAGTTTCCAAAAACAATTACGCAATTAAAACCCCTTCCTCCAATTAGACGTGAACCAACACAGAAAGCTTAAATGTTAAAATTTGTCACAAAGTCCAACAATTTGTTTGAAAAAGTGTTGGTTAAACTCGGTATTGTTATAGCTAGTGCATGAATTTTGAGAAATTGGGTTTACAGAATCCAGATTAGGTGAGGATAATATTGGAAAATTTGTTTTTGAGGTCAAAATCAGAGCTTCTTCGAATACGCATATTTAAAAAGCGAGTTTGGGAAGGAGCATGAAGTACTTTTTTCGAACTGATGGTGATGCCGAAAGATGGGTCAAGTGCAGCAGCTATGGCGGCATCGGCATATTCCTTGATCCGATAGGTAATGTAGCCAACTCCGCCGCGGTCGATGCGGATGCGGGAGATGGGGCCGTAAATCTCGAATCGGGATTTGAGATCGAGAACAGAGCAGTCTAAAGGGAGACCCATAACCACCACCGCACAAGGCGGCGGCTGCCTTGTTGCGTGCTTGTCGGCGGCGGGTTCCGGATCAGGAGCAGGAAGAGGTCGACGCCTCTTGGGCGCAGACTGAGAGTACGGAGCGTGGCGGGAAAAGTAGGGTTTCTCTCGCTTGCGGCTCATGGTGAGATTCGTTCAGCGGCAAAAGAGGACCCTTGCCCAAGTATTTCTCTTTATTTAAACTTTGTAACGAAAATATTTCTTTCCTCAGTTTGAGCCGAATGAAGAGAGAGGGAGAGGGGGAGAGAAGGAGGTGTAGGATTAGCTCGTTTGGGTTAGTTTATAGAAGTTTCATAAGTGCTTATAAATCGTGATTCATGGAATACGAAATAGCTTTTACGGTCTACGAGGTAGCTTTTACGGTTTACAAAGTAAATATGTGGAAGATATTTATCTCGATTTACATAAATAGGGCTTATAAAATAAGCCCGATTGAAAATGGTGTTTCCAAACGAGCTAGATAAAAATTTACGGAACGGGCTTCTCTCCTATTTCCCTGGCGTTCGCTAGCATGTTTGGAAACTCTGTTTTTAATTGGGTTTATTTTATAAGCCTGATTTACATAAATCGAGATAAATCTCCTCCACATATTTACCTCGTAGACCGTAAAAGTAACCTCGTAAACTGTAAAAGTTACTTTATATTCCGTGAATCACGATTTATAAACACTTATAGAGCTTCCATAAGTTAATTCAAACGAGCCTAACTTTTCCGTTAAAACTGCCCCCGTTTTGACGTAAAAACTGGATCAGAAGGTTTTCTTTTTTAAAAAAGGAATCGTATTTAACATTTTGAAGTATTTTTTTTAGAATCAATCAGTTTTTTAAAATATTTTTTCAAGATTTTAAAATAATTTTTCAGTTTCTTAAAATATTTTTTCAAGATCTTAAAATAATTTTTCAATATTATCCAGTATCTTGAAATATTTTTTTAGTATCATTCAGTATTCTGAAATATTTTTGGTGTGCTATTTTAAGTTGTTAGATGCATTAAAGATTAGTTCAAGATATTGGATAATATTTTAGGATGTTGGATGAACTAATTTTTAGTGCATTTAACATCCCAAAATATCGCACCAAAATATTTTACAGTACTAAATGGCATTAAAAAAATACTTAAGGATACTGAATAATACTGAAAAATTATTTAAGATCTTGAAAGAATATTTTAAGGAACTTATTGGTACTAAAAAAATACTTTAGGATGTTGAATATTATTTTTTTTTTAAAAAAGCCTTCTACTCCATTTTTTTTTGTGCTAAAACGTCGCAATTTTAAGGTAAAGGACGGCAGCCGACACTAAGGGTGTGTTTGGTATGAGGGGAGGGGAGGGGAGAGGAGGGAAATGAGGGGATTTTGCTTCCCTCCCCTTGTTTGGATAACTAAAAATTTTAGGAGGGGAGGGAAATTTTCTAAAATTCTCCCTCCCCTCCCCTCCCCTCCTAACCCTCCCCTTCAAAATTGGGGGGATTTGGAGGGAAATGTTAAGTTTAAGCTTAAATTGACTAATATGTTCATACCATTTTAAAATATTCTCACAATGCCCTTCTCATTATTTAATTACAAAATTATAATTTTATATAGTAAATGTCATTTATAATTATATTTATTTAATTTTTATAATTATAAAATTATAAATTTATGTATTAAATTCCTTATATAATTATATTTTATTAAATATATTAGAAAGTTATTAATTACAAATTAAATGAAATAAGAGTAAAATTGTCCATATAAAAATATTTATCCTCCCCTCCCCTCCTATACCAAACATAATACTATTAAAATCCCTCCCCCCTCCATCGAGCCAGGCATAACCTAAAGGATTGAGAGAGAAGCCGCTTCCCAAAATTTACTCCTAAGGGATGGTTCTTTGTCTAACGACATAAATTGTCCTTTTTTTTTTTTTTTTTGCTATCCATTTTTGCCCTATTAAAGATGTATCATTCATTATATCAGAAATATTTTTTTACTCATTATCTCTCAGGTACACTCTTTATAAATAAAGATATAATTGAAAAAAAAAGTACATATCTTACCTATTTATTATTTTTAATGAACATTTTGAACCATGTCATTTTTATAATTGTTCCTTATAAAAAAAGACTTGAAAGAGTATTTTGATTTAGAGAAACTTCAACAATAGGAAATGGGAAGGACTAATCTCCCTCCCTGTTACGAAATAAGCTTCGAATTCTCACAAAGGTGTGTCCACATTTAGTGTTTAAATTTGTCTCAAAATAATTGCTCTAATAAAATGATACATGTATTTTTTTTAAAAAAATAATGTTTTCAAAATAGAAGTGATTTTACATTGTATGAAATAAATATGTGAGAGTAATTTTGGGTTAAGATATAAATTTATCCTAAAAATTTTTTATAAAGAGTAATGTTACCTTAAAAGTTTTTTTGAGTTTAATATTACCTCAAATGTCAAAATGGAGCAATGTTGCATTTTCTCATTAAAAAGTTAACAGTAAATATTAATTTTTTAACAATTAATGTCATTTTTTTAACAGTATAGAGCAATTTTGCTACTTTTTGAAACTTCTGAAATGATATTAAACCTGAAAATTTTTTTAGGGAAATATTGCTCATCAACGAAAACTTTCAAAACAAATTTGCACCTTAATCAAAATAATTTTTCATAAAACGTGAAAGTTATCTTTTTAATTATAGGGATAGAGACTATTATCTTTCAAATGAGATCAAGCACATAACCTTATAGCTATAAGGAGCTTACATACAATTAGGTCATAAGTTAGTACTTGTTTTTTTGGTGCAATTGAGAGTTGTTAACCAATAAAGCTTTACATAAAATATTCTAAAAGAATTTCATACAATCATCATCTACCAAAGTCCGCAGATGAGCGGACACGCATCAAGTAATAGAGATCAAGACAAAGTATCCTTCCATTAAAGTATTAGCAATACGATTTTGATCTCTTGAGATAAGTTGCACTCTCAGCTCCCATGAGAATTTCATTAAATTTCTAATATGTTCAAACGGTAAACTACATAACTGTATTCCATGCCAATTCATCATTTCAATTATATTTTTAGCATCTGATTTAAGAATAACTCTCTTCAAAACCTAAGCCCCATATAAGTTCAAGGCTCTAAAAAATGGCACATTCCTCATTTTCAAAAGCAGTGCATATTTCAAGAGAATATGTAAACCATTGTGATCTCTAATCATTCCACAACATCCTTCCTTATTTTGAGATGAAGTGTACAGCTCCATCAACATTTAATTTGAACCAAGCAACTTCATTATTGTAAACTTTCACAAATACTTTTCCATGAATTCAAAATAATAGTGGCAGGCCCCAAAGGTTTAATAAGCACAAGTAGGATGTTGATTAAGTTCAACCACTCAGAATATGCAAAACATCCTCTACTCCATTATTGCAATAAGCACAAGTAGGAGATGTTGATTTCCATTTGCTCCTCCAAGAATTAGGAGAAAGTCTACCATTGAAAGCTATCCCCAGGAATACTCGAATTCGTTCAGCACCTCTCCATCTCCAAATAGCTTTATTTTAATTGACACCAAACAATTATTTTTTGTTCTTATTAGTTCTCAACAACCCAATTTTTTTTTTGGGTATAACAACCCAACTTCTTATTTAAGGCAATCATATTCAAGAAATTATCAAGTACTAAATATATGCATCTCTCTCAGTAAGAATTCAAACTTTAATTTATCACATTATAAGGAACTAGTATTTTTCACTTGGCCCAATCCTTCGGTTGGTTACAACAACCCAAAATTGATGGTGGGAAAAAACGACCTAAGTGAGGAGGAAGCTGGGTCATATTTTTTTTTCTACCTGGACTGGCCAAGCCCATCTTCATTCCACGCCGAACTTAAAAGATTGGGCCCCAACCCATTAGGAGTGGGCAAGGTTATATTATCCTGGGCTTTGATTAGATTGACTATACCCAAAAATTAAACAATTTCATATATCAAGATAAAAATAATAAAATATAAACATTTACTATAGAATAGTATGATCACATAATATTATATATATCTTAACTTTTGTGTGATAGAAAACAAATGTTTTCCCAATTGTCATTCTACTACTCTAGCAAGCATTACTGCCGTACTGAGTGCAACCAGTCATCTTGAAAGTTATATCTTAAGTATACGGGTAAGCTGTCTGCAAAAAATTGGAGCCAAGTAGGATTAAGTTGTATACTGATTTTTTGAAAGTTATGTATTTGTTCTTAATTAATTGTGGATTGATACATATTTTGAAGGATGAGATTCAAGAAGACAGACCCTTTATTTATGGGGAAAATGGTTAAAAAATATCATTTAAATAAATTAATTGCTAAATGGTATCAATGTGCGAGCAAGCATCCATCACGTGTAATCAGCATCCATATGTGCAAAAAGCATCCCTGCGAAAGTGCAAACATCATCCCTTATGTGCAACATATCATCCGCCCGTGTGCAACATACCATCTACCGTGTGCAATGGTAGCAATGAACAATTAATTTGCTTGTAAAGTTTTTTTTAGCAGTTCTCCCTTATTTATGTGTATAAGGAATAATTAAGATATGTAAACTATCTAGCTCGAATCACTTAAGAGATCAATCAGAATTTTAATGTGTTACAGATATAATATTTTACTTGTTTGAAGCTATTTAAATTGGAATATGGTGACGTGTCACATAACCACAATAGTGATATCTAGTTATTTGACATTTTCTATTCCTCTGGTTACAAGTAATACTATGCTTAAATTTTCTCTAGAGGAAATTATTTGTGAACTTCAATTTTATTGAGCTAATTGAGTAGGCCTTTTATGCGTTCCATAAAATTTAAAGAATAAAAAATTGTTCAAAGATGTAAAAATAACGAAACTATTTTATAATCTAAAAATAATATTACTATTAATTATTACAAATTGAGATTTTATATTGATTTTGACGTTGGTGATATCGACATAATGATATGGATGAAAAAACTAAATTTATATACTAATTAATCAGTAAAACTTTCATATGCGCTGGTGCTCCAAAAAATAGGCACGGAAAAATGAAAAGGACACAATGATGGGAATGGTCAAGTAGGGTCAGTGGGAGTTTTCATGGGAAATTATTGTGGCATACTTGCGTGAAATATTCCGAGCCATATAAAATAAATGGGATGATCAATTTCTCAAGATATTACAAAAAATCGCCGAATAAAAATTGGAAAAAATTATATGTAAAATGCTACTATTTATGTAATAAACAAATATTTATATTTTTATTATTAATCTTGTAACAATACTTATTATCAATTTATTATTATAAAAATAAGAAAAATTAATGGCGCAAGCTAACAATAGAACTGAACTTTACTTTTTTTTTTTCTGTTAGTGAGAGTTTGATTTAACTTATTTTTGGTGATTTTATATTAGAAAAAATAAATATATAATAAGAATTTTGTCTATATTGTCCATATGAAGCCCAAGCGACGGCCCCTTAATTTTTATAAAATGGATTGTATATAGAGTTATATTTTTCCAATTAGATAGACCGACAATAACAACCTACTGAAGTTACAGGATCAAATTCGTCACCTGTCATTTTTAAACTTCAAATGATATATATATATATATATATATATATATATATTTAAGGACTATTGGAAGGATTAGAATTTGAGGAAGTAAAAACAAAAAAGGTATTAGTATTAAATTTTAGGAAAATTTAAAGCCGCCATAAATGATATATTATTTCAGTCAACAACAAAAATATAAAACTTTACTATATCTTTCACGTCAAAATGAAATTAAAAAAAATTCAGCTACCCTCAATTAGGAGATTTTATTTCGATCAACCTCAATAAAATTTGAAATTTCACTACATCCTTTAGATCAAAATGATATTAAATTTTAGGGATGAAAAAATAAATTATGTTATTACTTTATTTATCTTGTAAATTATCTTATTTGTCTTATAAATGACCATAATATTTTCAACTCCCTGTTTTATTTTGAATATCCCTTTATTTGTCTTGTAGATATTTTTATTTATGTTATAAATGCCCTTATTTTTCTTATAAATGGTTAAAATATTCTTATTAACTCTCTATTTTCTTTTAAATCCCTTTGTTTGTCTTACAAATGTCATTATTTGTCTTATAAATGCATATATTTATCTTGTAAATGTTATTCTGAAAAAATAAAGGAAGGACATCACTGCTTTTTTTGCATTTTCACCCATAAAACTTAATTTTATTTTGACTCAAAGGATGTAGTGAAATGGGAGAATTGCTAAAAATTACTTTGCAAGCAAATTAATTATTAATTGCTACCATTGCACATAGTGGGTGATAAGTTGCACACGGGTGGATGATATTTTGCACACGAGGGATGATGTTTGCACATTCGCAGGGATTAATTATGCACATGTGGATGGTGCTTGCACATAAGGGGTGCTTATTTGTACCCGTGGTACCAATCAGTAAATAATTTCCTTACAAGGTATTTTTGAGTCATTTTCCCTAATGAAATTTCAAAATTGTTGGAAGTTGACTGAAATAAAATATTTTTCATGGGGGCTAACCGAATATAAAATTAAGTTTTGTGTGTGAAATAAATAAAATGCTCTTACTTTATTTTTCTTGTGAATTGTCTTACTTATCTTATAAATGCCCTTGTTTGTCTTATAAATTTTTTTATTTATCTTATAAATAATCAAAATATTTTTAATTCCATGGATTCTTTCAAATCCATTTACTTGTCTTATAAATTATTTTTATTTATCTTATAAATGACTAAAATATTTCTATTAATTCTGTGATTTTTTTTTAAAAAAAATTATTTATTTTATAAATGCTCTTTAAAAAAAATATTTCACCCATAAGACTTCATTTTAACTAAAGGGTATAATGAAGTTTCATAATTTTTTAGGATTGCCTCAAATAAGGTCTAATATGTAGGACAAACTGAAATTGTCCCTTAAATTTACCCCCACTTGAAACTCCGTATGACAAAAACGTTTGGAAAAAAGAATATCCAATCAGAAAAAGAAAGGCAGAGGGCAGGGCAGGGCGGTGGTCATGATTGTCAGCGCCATCCACTAGGCTCGTAGCCCACAGCTAAAAGGAAGAGATAACAACGTCTGTTTTTGAAACCTAACCCCCCCCCAAAAAAAAAAAAAAACAGAGACGTGGTGCTCACGTGGGACCTGGGCCCCACCCATCCAGTCTCTTTCCTCCAATTAGGCCCCACATTATTCTTCCCAGGACCTCTTGTCTCTTGGGCCCGCATACGCCTTTCACCTCCCACCATGCATTAGCCCAAAGATATCTCCCCCACCTTCGTGGGCCCTAGCCTTCGGCCCATCACGTCACACCTCGTGCGGCACACTGCCTCCCTGTTCGCGTTGGGTCTGGAGAACACAACATGTGGACGGCCAATGTGACTTTACCCAGTGGTGAGTGGACACGTGGCGAGCGGCAAATGTCGGTTTGGGGAAGGAGATTGGGGTCGTCGGTAGAGAAATATCTTTTAGGAAAGCGAGTTTCTGTAATATTTGGAGGGACGTGAGCCAGCGTCCCCCGTTGCTTTCAAGTCTCTTCACTTCTTTTTCCATTTCTTTATTTTAATCTTTTGTATTTTTTCCCATTTTCTTTTCCTTTATTATTTTCTTTCTTCTTTACACTGACAATAAACAAAAGTCTCGTAGAGAGCGCAGGCAGAAAGAGCGTGTGGACGGTTTCTCAAAAGAGGGGGGAAAAAATCTTTTTGATGCGAATCACTGATTCAAATATAGATCTCATTTTTAGAAATATTACTTATATCAAACTAAGTTTTAATTCTTTGTAAATAAAAAAGGAAAAAAAAATTATATTTGATCAAATTTGCTTACATGTAATTAATTTTTGGAGTGAAATTTGAAGAGTAGTAAAGGATAAATTTGTGAATGACTGGAATTGTGAAGAATTTTTCATATTTTGAAGAAGTTTAAATTGAATTTTCATCCTCTAGTAAGTCCATAAACATATTTAAATACAAGGAAGTGAAGATTTGGGTTGCAAGTATGTCAAATTGAAGAATGGATTATTACATTAGCCACTTGGCAAATGGCAAGTTGCATGAGAGGATATGTTTGAATATGTGGAAATGTGTGAGTATGAGGAAGAAGAAATGCGAAAAACTCGCAGGGCAATGAAGTTGGAAGAGCAAGTGTTGTATGATCGTAGTTGGGTTTTCAAAATCAAATATCGCTATCTTCATGAATTGATTTGACGTATGATTGTGTGATTGATGTTTGTGATTGAACGTTATGATAGGATCGTCGCGCCTGTCCTTGTTATTATCAATAACACCGTCTCTTGCATGTTGTTTTAATTTCAACATACTTACTTCACTCTAATTACTTTCTTAATTATATTACTACAATTACTTATTTCTCCCCAACATATAAGCTTATCCACTTGCCTTCTTAGCTTGTTACCAAATCAATGCTACCTTGTCAATGAGAAAGATACGCCTCCACATAATAACTACTAGTATTACTAATTTAGCACATTAAGTGCCCTTATCAAAATATATAAACTTATTTAGATTAGCGATTAAAATCTTTAAAAATAGATTTTTAATCGTGATTTACGGTATATAAGGTAAGTATGTGAGAGGAGTGTTGTCTCAACTTATGCGCATAAGTGCTTATCAGTCTTCAATAAACCCAACTACATCTATGAGGGTGTTTGGTTGGGTTTATGCATTCACGTAAATTAAAATAAAATTTCTCCACATATTTACCTCATAGACCGTAAAAGCTATTTCATAGACCGAAAAAACTACATCGTAGACCGTAAATCACAATTGAAAAGCACGATTTGAAGTTTCAGCCGCTATTCCCAACACCCTCATAATCTGCTTCATAACAACTAACACACCAAGCAACCACTACCCTAGAAATTAAATAAAAGTAAACAAGAGGCATATATTCAAACTATGACTCCACATCATCCATCCACTAAAACAAAATGACTTTTTTACACTAGTTCAAAGAATGTAAATTTAGCCGAGGTATAAAGTTGAAAAATCATATACTTTATTTTTTTTTATGTCAATGCCACCATTATCAGCTTTTTTTTTTTTTTTTTTTAAACCAACAACTGATATGAAATGGACAATGTAAAAATATTATTATGCGTTAGTGATGATGTGCGGAGTTTCTATGGAAGCAGATGCTTCTCAAAATGAGACAGACTTATAAGCCACTCCCAGCTCCAAGGCAAAGAAATTGAACACGTTGCCACCTAATTTTAAGTGGAAACACAAGATTTTTTTTTGTTAATATAATATTTGGATTTTTAAATTTATCCTTATTTTAATTTTGATCCCTTAAGAAATAAAATGGTTTAGATATTTATTTAATTATAGGAACTAATATTTTAAACAGAATAAAATTTTTGAAACCAAAACCTCTTGTTTAAAACACAAGGGATCAAGGCAAATTTGATAAATCAAATATTGTATGAATCTTTTTTATTAAAAAAGGACAAAAAGTTGGATCAATATTAATTATTTTCTTTCCTAATAAAAGGAATTATGTAGGAGAAGGAGTATGTGAAACTTACGGGCTACATAGACGTCTTCTCCTCGTGTGTCTGTTATTTCGTATAGACTCATATCTGTTTGTAAAGGTAGGATCCAAATTCAATGAAACTATGTTCACAATCTTTTCAAGCCAACTCTTTTCCCCCTTATGATTATGCTAATGGTTACGGAAAGCTGGACTTTTTGAGACATATCCAATAATTCTTCTTCTACTTAATAACAATGATTAAGTATGTTGCTAAGATATATACATAGATCTGTGTAGATCAGAATTTGTTTCTTTGACGCCACATATTTATATTATACATCAAATTTCAAAGTTGCTTTTCCCCAATAAGTTTGACCAGCCCATAACTTTTTCACTACCAAAATTCTCAAAGGCATAATCATCCATTTTCATTTTATCACAACCTTCTAGTGGTCCTTCCCTAAGGTAGCCTCCACACACATATATATATATATATATATCATTTTATCACAGCCTTCTAGTGGTCCTTCCCTAAGGTAGCCTCCATATATATATATATAGCTTTTGTACATTCACATATAGACAGAGATATATAGGACGGTCTTGGAATGGACTCAGAGCTCTTCACCTTTTCATATCCTCAAATTTTCTATTCAAACCTCCTTTATTATTCATCAGAGCTAACCCCATTAACACATCATGACAACAATCCTGTTAGAAATTTTATTAGTGGGTAATTTATAATTACTTTTATGCTAAGGTGTAAAAATACTTATAAGTTTTTTATCAAAAGTGTATCATCATTATATGTTTTTTGGAGATACAAAAATACTTATGAATATTTCAAATGGGAGCAAAACATGTAAAGGCTATTAAATATAACCTTAATACCGTTATATTATAATATGCAATAATGTATATTTGTTTTATCTTTTTAAAAGTGTTTCTATGTCGTTGGAAGTAAGATATGAAAGGAAATTTATCTTTGCTTACGAAAAAAGACTTATAAAATTATGGTTTCATAATTTCCTAAACAAGCACCTAACACTGTTATATTAGTTTATGTAAAAATAGTAGGAACATTATTACAAAAAATAATGGCGTTAGGTTACATCTAACAATCCTGAGATGATTTGCTTCCATTTTAAATAGTCATAGGTATTTTTTTACTTCTGAAACTCATATGGTGATGCAGGCGTTTTAGTATTTTTGCATAACCTTTCTTTTTACAAGCACTTGTTAAACATAAAATTTTGATTATCCCTAGAAACTAAACATTAATGATGATATATATATATATGCGGCTTCCAACTCAGATCCTAGTTATGCAACCAGGAGCTTAAAAGGGAAGATGCCAGAGACCAGAGAGTTTCAATCAACTAAACTTCCCATCAAAATAAAATTGCCAAATACAGAAGAGAAGTGTGTCCCAGTTATAATAGGACCACAAGGAACTTTTGACCTATAAATACGAGCTTTTTGAAACAACCCAGATTTGAAAATTATAAAAAAAGAAAGAAAACAAAGCAGGAAAGAGCATGACATTGTTGACTCCTCTACTGTTAACTTTCACTACCCTCTCTCTCTCTCTCTCCCCTTCTCATTCCTCAAAACCAAGTCTTTTCTATCACCAGCTTCCAAGGACAAAGAGAACTTCAAGTTTAACCCTATAAACAAATATTTTCCCTCTCTCACGTTAATTTTGTCGAACACATAACGCGCCCATCCTAAAAGCACCGTTATATTTCGTAAATTTTGTCAATGGATGCTGCAACTATTAGCTCGTTTGGATTAGTTTATGGAAGCTCCATAAGTGCTTATAAATCGTGATTTACGAAATACGAAGTTGCTTTTACGGTCTACGAGGTACTTTTACGGTCTACGAGGTAAATATGTGGAGGAGATTTATCTCGATTTACGTAAATCGGGCTTATATAATAAGCCCGATGTAAATAAGCTCAGGCAAACAAGATCTCAGTAAAATATTGGTAAACCGATGATATTTTAAAGGACGAGACACTTTTACAGACACATTTTTTAACGGAAAAGAATTGAAGCAGAAAATCACTATAGAAATGGACAAGTTTGAATATGGGTTTTTAAATATTATTGGTTTGAATTTCTTTAAGAACAAAACTTACAGATCATGTATAGTCAGTGAACTGATCAGACTAAGCTATCAACGTCTTGAAAAATAAACGATCAAAGGAGCCAGAAAGTCATCACCAATCAAATTTGTACAATAATGATGAAACCTTACCAGAACTTTGACTTTTTCTGCAGCCAGAATTAGTATTTTCTTCCTTCTCATTTTGGGTTTCGGCGGGAGATCGATCTTTCATCACCAACTTCCACGTCGGCCAAGAATGTGTTCGAATTTTCACTCGAGATCGAAGACCAAATTCTCAAACGCGAAAAGAGTTCAAATTTCTTGTGGGACAAGTATCCAACATTTATATTTATTTTCCAAGCTTCTTCTTTAGGGTTTACAAACTCATATGGTAAGATATTTCTTTGGATTTACGTTAGCAATGCGTGATATATAGAAACACCTGAACATAACCAGCAAATAGAAATAAAGTTGAGAGCGATTAAAATATTTAGATAATCCATTTGGTACTAAATATAAGATATAATTAATTTTTTTGAAAAGATTAAGGAAGTTAAATAAGTTATGTTATCACATCATATATTGTTGTTGTATCATTAGATTATGTATAAATTTACATGTTAGAAAAAATAGTTTGAAGAAAAAATAATAAATATAAATATTTTAAAATAATTTAATTAATTAATTTAATATCTCCAAAAACAGGATTTGGTATGCATGATTGGTAGCAATTTCCATCAATTGCACGTGAGCTTTTTTTAAGGGGGGAAAAACTTTACACACAATAAGTCAGCTTGTATATAGATTAGTAATTCACTTTACACACAAATCGTTTAAAAAAATACAACTTGAATTTGTTTATAGCCGCAAAACTGAAACATGTTAAATAACTTGGAATGCATTTAGTTTTAGTTACAATAAACTTTATGAAGTTTCAATTTTATTATAAATTTTGACACACGAGTTGTGGGAATCTGAAAAAAAATTTAGATTAATTTTATTATAGAATTATTAAAAAGGATTAATGTGCAAAAAAACAATGAACTATTTCTCAAAGTGCATCCAGCACAACTAACTATTTTATGATATAAAAATAGACATTATAAATTTTTAGGGTGCAAAAGTAGATATTATGAATTTTTTTGGGAGCAAAAATAGCAATTTTTACACTCAAAAATAAATAACGAAATTATTATTTTTGCTCCAAAAAAATTCATAATGTCTACTTTTATACCCTAAAAATTCATAATGTCTATTTTTATACTTTAAAATAGTTAATTGTGTTGGGTGCATTTTAAAAAATAGTTATTTACTAAATATGTACCTTAACCCAATTAAAAATGAGACAAGTTCATCATAATCATTAAAAAAGTAACGTGAGCAAGGACGGCATTACTTTTTTTTTTCAACAATTCTATAAAAAAATTTTTAAAAAAATGAAAGCTTTCAAGATAAAATTGATAGTTAACTCTCAAACTTGTAATGGTTTTATAAAATTAAAACCAACCAAAGTCAGTGGGTTTAGCTAAATTATCTGATTAGTGAAGCGGTTTGCATGATCTAATGAATCAAGCAATGGAAGGAAGATAAATCGAATAGTGTGCAGAGTAAATTATGATTACCGAAGAGTGTTGAATTATGAGAGATATTTTTGCAGAGTACAATGCAGCAACAACAAGAGATGGTTGTGTAGATTCAAGACACAGAGATACAGTTTCCAAATCTAAAGAGCAAAACAACGTTTTGGTCACGGAATCCCTCTCCCTCTCTCATGAGACTTTTAGTAATACCAACGACTCATAATTATCCGAACCAGTTTTTTTTTTCTGGGTTTTGAAAACCCTAATAATAGAATCTTAGATTGATGATACCATATATTCTTATTTTGCTTTGGTGTACAGAGTTACAACTAAGTAAATAATTCATTTTAATAAGGCCAAAAATAGAAGGGTTGATCTTCATATGATGGGAACCCAAAGTTACAGGGCTCTTCTTCAACCTTGGGTAATAAGCATGGGAGACTCACGAGGTTGTTGTTGTCGTTGTTGTTGTTGTCTTCTTCATCCTGTGAGAAATCTGAGTGCTCTGCTTCGTAGTAGGCATGAGACGAATCTGCAGTGTGGTGTGGGCTATCAGAATCAAACACATCACTTTTAGCAGAATTAGCATCTTCTTGTTTGCATATTACCACTGTAGAAGGAACCTTTTCAACTTTTGCCCCATTTTCAGAAACCCCATTATTATTATCTGAGATCAAAGCATCAACACAATTCTCTTCTTTCTCTTTTTGATCTCTCCCTTTCAACCTGTCTTTCAGAGAATCCACCTGTATGTACCAGAGATAAATATATCATTGACCCATTAAAGTTCAGAAGCCAGAGTACAGACGGAGACGGAGAGTGATGATTATAGATTAATGATTAGTTGGTTACCTCTTCTTTTAACTTGTTGTTCTGGTGAAGAAGATTGTCATATTCACCTTTGAGTTTGTCATAGCTAAATTTTAAGGCGGTATGGTCTTTTTCGAGCTGTTTGGTCTTGAACCGGGCTCGTCGGTTCTGGAACCAAATAGCGACTTGTCTTGGCTGCAATCCGAGTTCTTTGGCCAGTTGAACTTTTCTGTCTGGTTCGAGCTTGTTTTCTACCTCGAAGTTCTTCTCCAAGAGCTGAACTTGTTGGCCTGTGAGCCTCCTCTTCTTCCCTGCTTGATGAAAGCACGCATCGTATTCCTCTTCTGTGTGGTTCTCTTCTTTGTCCAGACCTTGGAAGAATGGCAATTCTGATATTGTACTTCCACTAACATTCTCGAAATCAAGCAGATGTTTTGAACCTGAAAGAACACAACTTTAGCAAGTTAATTCAATTTCTGAGAAATCCCACTTCCATTCTATTGAGAAAATCGACAAACAGGTCATGTTCACAATAAGAATTTTCGTTCAAAGGATCAAATCCAGAAACAGGACAGAACAGAGAAGAGAATTTAGTTCACCTTGAAAGGAGGGATCAGAGTGGTGAAACAAGAAAGAGTCAAGAACATGAGGAGGAGGAGGAGGAGCAGAGGGAAGGCTTTCGTTTTGAAGAAAATCTGTGAGATTTGAGGGAGCAAAAAGCTTAGGACCAGCCATGGGCAAGGGAATAACTGGAAGGTTTCTGGGAATATTGAGTTTTTGGGGCAAAGAACATTTATAGTGAAGAACAGAGCAAGTTGGGGGGGGGGGTTTGATGCAGAAATTAAGAAGGAAGGAAGAAAGGGATGAGAATAAGAGTAATGTGGGAGTGATGGGAAATGATAATAGGCATGACTTTCACAGGGAATGGTATCAGATATGAGAGATTTTGTCAGATGCCAATAAATTGCAGAGGCAGGAGTTAGAGGGAGAGGGTAGAGAGTATTTGAATGTGAAAGAGAGTGAGAAAGTGAGACGAGAGGTTTTAAGCAGGAAAAATGGTTTGGGAGAGATGAGAAGAAGGAAGGAAAGAAAGGTAGGAGATTCTTCTTTGAAGTGGGTAACACAGATGGGGTTATATGGAGACCTGGCCTCGTCACCAGGGAGCCGAAGATCAAGCCTTCCTTATTAAATTTACCATTTTGCCCATCTCAATTTTGGCTATCCTCTCTTTTTTAAAGGTAAAAGTAAAACCCATTTGAGGTACGTATAATATTCTTCAACTTTTAATTTAGTATTTGTGTTTTTTTTTCTAATTAAATTAAATGCTTTAATTTTGTTCTGTTAATACTATTAACACCTCTGTATAGGTTAATAATGCTAGAAGACCAAAGTTGCATGAATTAATAGTGTTAACAGAATAAAATTAATGATTTAATTAAAAGAAAAAAATATAGATACAAAATTAAAATTGATAAAAAGTACAGGCACCTTCAAATGAGTTTTCCCTTTTCTTATACAAAATATGTAGGAAAAATGTCAGAAAATTACTATGGAAAATAAGAAAGAACAAATCAGTACTCTGAAATTGCAAAATCTCATGTTAGTACAGTGGAGGAATCTGAGATTATGAAATCTTGGTGAAAAGACGCCCTTACCCCTCAGATTTCCCTCTCTCTCACCTCGGAATAACAACATCAGTCTCTTTATTAACAACAACGTATTTTACATTAATAACTCTATTTTCTTCTTTCATAACTTCGTATATCAAGAAAGTCGAGTTGTTAATGTAAAATATGATGTTGTTAATAAAAAGAGAGGTGTTGAAATTGGCTTCTGAAACAAAAAAGTGAAGTTGTTAATGTAAAATATGGTGTTGTTAATATAGAGACGGGTGTTGTTATTAGCTTATGAAACTTGTGAATTTTTTGTTTTTGAAAGAAAAAAGTGGAGTTGTTAATGTAAAAATACGGTGTTGTTATTCTGAGCTGAGAAAGAGGGACAACTAAATAGCAAGAGCGTTATTTCTCCGAAATTTCAAAAACTCAAATTCCTCCACCGAACTAACACATGATTTTACAATTTCAGAGTACTGATTTATCCTTTTTTATTTTTCATGATATTTTTCTAAAATTTTTCCAAATATTTACTTGAGTTTGCATGCCATAAACTCAGAAGTTTAGAGAAACCTCACAAATTAAGTAGTTTGTAGATATCCTTGCATAGTTTGCATGTCATGAACGCGGAATTAGTTTTGGCGTTCATTGTGGTAATGAGCACCATAATGCCCATCAATGATGTGAGATTTGCAACACCTAAATATAATTTCAACTATTTAAATTTAAAATTTAAAGTAGGAGAAAACTTAAATTCAGTACTTAAATATATTATTTTTATCTTTAAAATATATTATTGTTAACCGTGTAATAGACTCTTTCTCTTTTTCTCTTCAACATCTTCCATACTCATCTTTTATCCCCTTGATTGTCTCTGATTTTTACAAATCTTAATCAGGCTTTTCTTGTCCTCCACATCCATGCAAAGGAACAACCCAAGAGATTAAAACAAACCAATCTAGGTAAAAACAAGTTAGGGAAGCATTTTTATTTTATTTTTTAAAAACAGTCATTTATTATTGCGGAATATTTTTTGGATAGCATTAAGTATCCCATATTAATTTTTAGTATACTCAGTATCCTAAAATATTTTTTTGGTGGCACCCAGTATCTAACACCCATAACCTAAAAGTATTTTAATGCATTTTTTAGCACTCAGAATGCGGTGCTAGATATTGGCTGCCACAAAAAAAACATATTTTAGGGTGTTTAGTGTACCAAAAATTAACTTGGGATACTAGATATTACTGAAAACAAAACAAAAAATCCGAAGTGATGGATGACTTTTTTTCAAAAGATAAAAAAGACTTCTTTAACTTGTTTTTACCCCAAAACTATGTAGTTTTAAGGTAAAGGATGGGAGCGGGTGGAAAGAGTAAAGAAGAGAATCTAATCCTAGTAGGCTAACCTAAAAAAATATCATGAAGAGAATTAAGAGTGAGATATCTAGAAGTGCATAATTTTATGATATACGAAGTGAGTATGTAAAAAAAATTATCTCAACTTACATTAAGGCTGTGTTTGGTTGGAGGTTTTCTAGGTAAGGTGAGGGTAGGAGAGAGTTAAAGATAAAAAAAAAATATGTGTTTGGTTGGAAGAATGGGAGGTGAGGGGTGAGAAAATTTTGTGTCATTTAGTGATTACCTCCCCTCCTTTGTGGAACCTCTAGAATTGGGGTTTTTTCTAGGGAAGATAAAATTTGTGTCCCATTGTGACTAAATTACCCATGACAATTT
Source organism: Albizia julibrissin (assembly GCA_037074505.1). Lineage (NCBI taxonomy): Eukaryota > Viridiplantae > Streptophyta > Magnoliopsida > Fabales > Fabaceae > Albizia > Albizia julibrissin. The sequence continues at coordinate 33,966,251 of CM073488.1, read as the reverse complement.
TTCAAAATTCCAACACTACTCTCGCCACTGTAAGCCCTTTTCCCTTTGCCATTCGTGATTTCTCCAAGTGTTGTGTCGTCTCCTTCGCGCCAGCGTCTACTCCGGCTGCACCTCCAACAGCCGCTGGCTGCTCCTGAAACCACCGTGGGTTGCTCGTCTAAGCTCGTTGCCCGTCCATTTCTCTTGTAGATCGCGTCGTCTCCTTCACGTGCTTCGCAACTCTCACCCATTGTTATCTTTTTGTAAGAAAGAAGAAACCTTCGGACAGCTCCACAAAAGCCACAACACCTTTGACAACCTACAAAGCACTCACTCCAATATGAAATTCTTAAATCAAGGACCGTGCAACTCTCAAATCTAGGTGAATTTTGAATTTTGTTGTTGCCATGCTCGATTTGGTTCATTTTCTTGATCAGATTGTGTTGGTTAGGTGTTGATGGTGTTTGGTTTTGTTTGCATTTCTTCATATTTAAATGGGGATGCTTTGCATTCGAGTGTTGGATTGTCACTTGCTCTGAATGTTGTGACGGCGAAAGTGGGGAAATTGGAGATCATTGTTAGTAACTAACCTGCTATACTGATATGATCAACTCGGCTTTGTCGATGTCTTTTCTGTTTGCTATTAGTTTTAGAAGGATCGAAAGTAAAATGGATAGAAAATGATAGGCTCTTTGCTCTGTGAAACATAATTTTGGCTCATAAACGCTGCTTTATTTCTATTGCTTCTCATCAATGAATTTTCTACTTCCAATATCTACTTTGCCTTTTCGTTCTCTATTTCCCTAATGGTTATAGGGGTTTTGATTAATTTTCAATAAGCTGAAATTCATATCCTTATCCTGTTTTGTAAAAGTTAATTCATTGTTTAAACTAGTTCTCTTGCGATCGAGTCAAATTTACTTATGTGCAACCTCCTTTACTGACTTTGGTTGTAGGGAACCACCTATGGCATCTATCACCATATGCAATCTTTTGCTCTATACCACAAACGAAGAATGGCAGGCAATCAATTTTACAAGACTCACGCTTACAATTGTTTTCTTGACTTGACTCAAGAATGAGGCATTTTCCCATCTTATGTTGTAAATCTTAAGGAAGCACGGGAATTCTCCAGCAACAAGAAGTACATTTATGTGTTCAAAGTACCATACTACCTTTCATTAGTTTAAACCTTTTTGTTTGATTGTGTGTGTAACTGGATGGAGATGGCTTTCTATTATTCAAACTTCTCTTCTACCTTCTTTGATATGTCCCTCCTTTCGTTTCACAAGATTATTACGTACCATCATCTATAATATATATCTACTATATTTCTTGATTTTGATTATCCTATGTTGCTATAGTTTTTTCCCCTTTTAGATAATAATTCAACATTTTTTCTCTCTAGAAACTTGAATGGGAATCTTTGTCTATTGATCTTTTGCCACATCTTGATATGTTCACATGTTCTACTTTAGGCCGCTCTCAAGAGGGAGTGAACCAGAGAGATGACAATGGTGCCAAGAGAGTTTTTTTTTTTAGACGAGCGATTCCCAGAAGGCATATCTAGAGACTTTTGTAAACTTTTGATGTTAGCAATATAATTTGCTAACTTTTTGGAGACTTTTGATGCTACACTATCTTGCCTATTGAACAATGATTTTTGATAATCAATTGTTAACCATATAGATATTTTGAAAGAATTAGAAATATAGGACTTGTGTAGCTTGCTAACCATATGGAAAATTTTGATTTTATGTAATGATGAAAGTTGATATACAAAATATGTAATTATCCATGTATAAGTGTTATTTTGTGTAGTTTCATTTTTTTTTTTGAGCTCCATAGACGTGATGTTATTTCTACTATTGATAATAGTAAATTATCTTGCAAAAAATTAGAACAATAAGTTTTCTTCTACAAAAAATGGAACCAATATGTAGAGTGGCATATTTGTCCACTTATATTAATTATTAATATTTGTCCACTTCTACAAAAAAATAGAGTTCTATTAATAATTTAACAAATATTAATTATTAATACATACATTGTAAAAGAAGAAGGAAAATATATAGAGGGGTATATTTATCCACTTATAATTAACTCCTCTCACCTATCCTTCTGAACCAAACAAAATATCAAACATCATCTCCTCTCTTCTTAAATCAAACAAAGCTCATAACCTCAACTAATTTAACTTTAATTAACCCCATCTAACATCATTTCGTTGAACCAAATACAGCCTAAAAGTGTTTTTAAAACCATGATTTGAGGTTTACAAAAGAAGCAATCCATACGAAACTGTTATTACTTATTAGTGGGTAATTTTTTAATTTCTTGTAAGTATTTATTGAGAGAGGGATATTTTCTATGTGTAGTGTTTGTGGGAAATATACTTTAGTTGCACCTAAAAAATACGTACTAAGACTTATATTCAGTGATAAAAAAAATTAAAAATTGAAAGTTATAATAAGAAGTGGAAGGAGTATATAGTAATCTAATTAGTGAGTGAAATTGGATGGATTTCTTATTTTATAGGGTACTTCAAGGTTCTTTTTATATAATTTTTATTTGACCGAGTTAACTCAATACTGAACTTGAGGGTAAAAATGTAGATTCTTTTTTATCTTGATGAAAATGTACATTCAATTGTTTGAATATCGCTATTGATGTGAGAAATTTATTAGTAAATAATTTTAATTTTTTTATAAATGTTTATTAACTTTTGAAGCATGCCATATCCATTCTGAGTCCGAATGACTTGACTAAATTTTCTTTTAGAACTCTTCCACATGATGATCCTTATCCTGATTTTGTTATTTATCAAAAGAAAATGAGAGTGCCTGATAAATTTTATTTCACAAAACATTAAAATTTTAAAAATAAAATCTTAGATTTAGATTTGTTGTCATTAGTGCAAGAAAATTCAGAACTCTCACCATTTAGTGTGTGTTTGGATGAAACAAAAAAAGTGTTTTTGGATGTAAAACCTTGGTTTTAAAAAATTTCACCCAAACACTAGTATTTTATTCAGAATCAATTTGTTGTCTAAAACTATAGTTTTGGATGGTTTTGAAAGAAGCTGAGATTTCCTCCATTTTTCATGTGGCCCCAGCACACTTTTCTCTCTTCTCTATTTTATCCTTCCTTTCTTCTCTTTCTTCTCTCTTTCCGTGTCCTCTCTGATCCCTTTCTGTTTTTTTTTTCTCTTTCAGAAAACAAGCACCAACACACCAATCAAACCTCCCCTCGTTAAAACACAAGCTTATCTCAAAAGCTACAGTGGATTTTTTTTTTTAAATCTTTGTTCCTATTTTCTCATTGGATATCAGAGTTGCATTAGAAAAATAACTATTTATAAAATATACTATTATTTAGCTTTCCTAATCTTTCTAAAAAAGCCAACTCTGTTTTATATTTAGGATATGAATGAGTACTTATTTCAATCTAAAATATAATATAATTTTGGAAATTATTGTTTGTAAATAATTTTTTAGTATATATAATTTATTAATACATATATGTTTGAGCTATTTTTTATCATGTTACATAATTGAGTAATATTATAATTTTAATTTTATAGACAAATTTATTTAATTTTTGGTATTTATTTTAAAATTTAATGTTAAAAATATGTAAAATAAAATCTTACCTTTTATATGAAATTATCACAAAAGCTAATGTCCATTTTCGTAATTTGAGCATGAAAAAGATATTCTGAAAAAAATATCCAAACACTATCATTTTATCAAAATCACTTTTTTCACATAATCTATTATGTTCAGAATCTATTCTGAAAAAGCATTTTTTTCTTCAGAAGCTATTCTAAAAAACTAAATCCAAACACATCATTAACCAAACAGGCACTCATTCCATTGCGCTCTCCTGGAACATCCAAATTTCTTAATAATTTGTCCATTGATCTTAAGTGAAGGATTTAAATAACTAGTTTTTATAAATTAAGAAAATTAGTTACTTATAAAAAGATGAGTATTGATTTTTTTTCACCATTGTCTTCTTAATTATTTTTCCTTTGAAATTTACACAAATTATTTATTGAAAAAAATAATAAATGTGGAAGATAAAAGGGGGATTTTTTTACCCAAGAAGATAATGGGGACTGAGAAATCATATTTAAGGTAAGAATAAAATTTTAACTAACTCTTATATTTAGAATTAGAGAAATTAATTAAAATTGGTTGAAAAATGGACAGAATGTTATGTGAGAAAATAATGTTTAGATATTATATTTGGGTGAAGGTGCAAATTTAGCAACCAATTGTTTTTTTATGAGCACCCAACACAACTAACTATTTTCGGGTGCAAAAGTAGACATAATCAATTTATGTAGGAGCAGATATAGCAAAGCCATTAAAGAGACTTAACTTTTGTTACTTTTTGCATGTGGGTCCCACCTATTTTCTCACTCTATTATTCTAATATATTTTTAAAAGGGTTAATGTGTAAATTTAGCAATGAACTATTTCCCTATGGGCACCTAACACAATTATTTTTTTATAAGAGCATCTACATAAGAGCATTCACATTAATGCCTTTACTTTTATTTTTTTCATAAGAACATTTACGAGAAAAATAAAGGTATTTAAAAAAATACAATGAGTTTAAAAAAATTTTACTGCACCCCATTGGATCAAAACAAAATTAAGTTTTGTCAATAGAAAGATAAATATGTGCATTTACAAAAAAAATGTATGAATAACCAAAATTTTTTAACTTCTTGGATTTGTTTAAATCTCTTTATTTATCATGTAAATGCTCTTATGCAAAAAAAAATAAAGTAATGGCATTAATGTAAATGCTCTTTGTAAATGTCCATATTTGTTTTGTAAATACTTTTATAAAAAATCATTATGTTGAGTGCCTATAAAGAAATAATCAATTGCTAAATTTGCATCTTAATTCTTCTAAGAATATATTAAAATAATAGAGAGTGGTAAGACTGGTAGGACCCATAGTGTAAAAGTAACAAAAGTTAACTTAAGATAACGGTTTTGCTATATCTGCTTCTGTATAAATTGATTATGTCTACTTTTACATCAAAAAATAGTTATTTGTGTTGGGTACTCATAAAAAAACAATTGGTTACTAAATTTACACCTTAACTCATTATATTTTAATACAAATGTATTTTGAAAGGCGTATTATAAATTAAATTCTTAAAGATGTTTCAAACAATTACAAAATCATAATAATATTGTAAATATTACGATACGCATAAATGAGTAAGATATTATAATTTTAATTCTATTTATTGTCAGAAAAAAATAATTTATAATTGGATTGGACATTTTTTAAAAAAAGAGAAAAATAAAGGTGGGGATAAATATAAGATAAGAGTGGTGTTTGTGAATCCGGACCGGACCAATCGGTCTAATCTACCATTTTTTTATTTTTTATTTTCAAAAATTAATTTTTTTTTATTTTTCTTTAGAATTTCATATTAGTAAATTTAAAATATTCAATTTCTCACCAGTTTAGCTCCGACTTGACTCCGATTTGACCTTGACCCAATACCCCGACCAGTTCAATGATCAGTTCGTTTTCAGAACCTTAGATAAGAGGAAGCAAACAAAAGCTACCCTATCTGATCAGTCTCAATCAGGAAAGCTCTTAGAATTTATTGTACCTTTCATCCCATAACTGCTATACATATAAGTCGAGACAACACTCATCTCACATACTTACCTCGTATACCGTAAATCACGATTGAAAAATTATTTTTGAAGACTTCAATCGCTATTCTAAACAAGCTAAACATCTTTCTTTCTTTCTTTTTCTTGCATGGATATAATAAAAGGTTTGATTAGGGATTCAGTGTAACAAAAAAATTGATAACATTTTAGCTAAAATGTGAAGTTAAATCTCTTAAAAAATACAAAATACATTTAACCTCCTCAATTTTTAATTTCATGTAAAAATTATCTTTTTTAATTCAGTAAATATGCAGATAGTTAATTTATTCTATAAAAAGTTGATAAGTTAGGTTGCCATAAAAGCATGTTAAAATTAAAGGAAGCTTTCTTCTGAATTTTTTTTTTAAAAAGGTAAGCTTTAACAATCATGAAAAGACATAGTAGTATAAATTATTTATTAACAAAATTTTTACTATAGCAGTAAAACTTTAACTTATGTTTGTGCATAACATAACATTTGTTAGTAAAGATAGTTGCTCATGTGAAAAGGACTCAGCTTCTACAAATTGATTCCATTTATTTCACTTGTATCCTTAACTAATGCTCATCATTTCATGGAAAACATTGACTCGAGGTTATTTAGCGAGGAACGTCCATGTTAGTGAGTTACACAGCCATTGACAATGATAAAATTGAGTTATATTCCTCATAAGAGAATTTTTTTTTTCAAGGGATACATGGTCTATTTCAATTTATAAGAAACACTAATAAGTTGTATAAAATTTTTAGTGTCATTTTATATTGTCAGCCCCATTAATCATTGATTAGTTTCACTACATTAATTTATATATTAACTATTTGTTGATTATGTTTTGGGAGAATTACATTCAGCATGGTTTTGAAAACCAGACCCAATCGGCCAGTCTGGACTGGAAACTGGCGGACCGACCTGTAAACAGGTCCGGTTTGGCATATGAACCGGGTTGGCGGGTTGACCCCGGGTCAATAAGCCTGACTCGGCCGAGTCTCATTACTTTTTTTTTGGAAGTTCCTACGAAATGACATTGTTTGGCTATTTTTTTTAATACTCAAAGTTCAAACTGGCACATTACTTCAATAGTTCAACGGCGAAATGACAAGTTGACAACTCTAAGTCTCTTCCTTTGATTAGACTATTACTCAAGTACTCAACGTCAAACAATCACTTCACTCTTCCCTCAATTTCACTCGGGTGTGCCCTCCACTCCAACGCTCCTCCTCCGTCTCAAACACTCCGACTTCATCGAAGGTTGTCCTCCGTCCTCATTTCGCCCTAAGCCGATGTCTGTCGTCCTTGTTTCGCCTCCAAAGCTGTCGTCCTCCATCCTCATTTCACCTCTAAAGCTATTGTCCTCCTTCCTCATTTCGCCGTCGTCGAAATGTCATCCTCATTTCGCCACCGTCGCAACACAAAGGTTGCTGTCCTAGTTCTAGAATGGGTTGTCGGTTATAGAGGTTGACTTCCCTTTGGCTTCACCGTAAACAATGCTCAGTTAGTTTGATCGTTGTCCATTTCCTTGATCTTTGACTCTTTGTAGCTACTGGTTATGGGATTTTTGCTCTACGGTTTCTGAATTTCTGTTTTTATTTTTGTGATTGCTGGAATGCTGGGGGTCTGTCTTTGTTTTCTGACTTTTCTCTTTACGTATAGTCCAATAGTTCGTATCTTTTTCCCTCCTTTTTGTTCAATCTAGACAATTTGTTGTCTGAAAGTTTTATCACCTTAGTTTTATAGTTTTGTTTTGTTTTTTCCCCTAGCAATTGTTGAATTCTTTGGGGGAAGTGGTGATAAAATAATTGGCTATGGACATATGTATCAAATTGTCAGTAAAGGAAAATTACTGGTTATTGGCAATCAAGATGGGGGAGTAGAAGCTTTATTTTTTGGGACCATAGATTTTCATCTTGGAGTTAAAACAATAAAGCAAGATGATTGATGATGATGTGGAAAAACACATCATTTTTAGATTAGGTAACAACATAATATGGATATAAGGCTATAAGCAACTGTATATTAAGCAACATATGGTTCAACAATTTGCCCCTACTGACAATTATTGGAATGCTTGTGCTCTGTCTTTGTTTTCAAGTTTTTTATATTCTTATTTCTTAATAAAATTGGATTGATTTATTAACGTCCCTTGTTATTAACATAACTTGGCTGATTGAAAGGATGACCTTGGTTTGCTTTTGGTTTGTTAATGGAAGGAAATATAAATGTTAATAATGAAGGTGCTCAGAATAGTGATAATACTACCACTCACAATCCTGAGTCCATCAATCCTCCTAACAATAGCTCAAATCCACCACAATCAAGTTTTAAAAAAATAGATCCTGCTTGGGATTAAAGGTGATTAAAGGTGGAATTATTAGTTTAGTGATTAAAGGTGGAATTATTTTGTTATCATGTAGGTGAGAATATTTTTCCTTCATATACTTGTTTTTGATATTTTGTGATTACTGGATACACATTTAGCCATTTAGGTGTCATTGGATGGCGTATATGATTATTTTGCTACTAATTCAAAGTATGGAAATGATATATAATATTTGAAATTTTGGCCGGTGTGATGAGAAATTATATTATTTTTCAATTTTTTATATCTCACCGGTTTAGCCCCCGGGTTGACTCCGATCTAACCCACTAACCCTTGACCCAGTACCTCAACCGGTTCAATGGCTGGTCCGGGTTTCAGAACCTTGACATTCAGGTCTCGTCCAAGAGAAACAAAAAATAAAAAAATTGGCCTTATGAAGTTGTCAATCGTGCCCCTGGACTTGTCGATTCTCACCCCTGAACTTGTCAATGGAACCATTTTTTTCATTTTTTTTGGGCGGGACTTAAATGTAATTCTCCGATTGTCTTTCACATTAACACTCTCCCTATCTATCTAAATAAAAGTGCTTTAAAAATTAGATAGTGTTTTTTTTACTAAAGTATATATTTCATCCTCTAAATTTACATTAAGTTTCACTTTAGTCCCTTAAATTTATAAAATATATTTTTAATCCCTTTATCTTAACATCATTATTCTCATTTAAAAGAAAATACTATATAGCCAGTTAGTCACTTTTTAGAACTAACTTTAAATTTAAATGTCACCCAGCATGTTTATTTTAAACTTTAAAGTATAAAAATGATTATAGTAAGGGAGAATTGCTAAAAAAAACCTTGCAAGCAGATTAATTGCTCATTGCTACCATTGCACACGGTGGGTGGTATGTTGCACACGAGCGGATGATATGTTGCACACGAGCGGATGATATGTTGCACACAAGGGATGGTGTTTGCACTTTCCCAGGGATGCTTTTTGCACATGTGGATGCTGATTGCACATGATGGATGCTTGCTTGCACATTGGTACCATTTAGCAATTAATTTGCTTAAAATATATTTTTTAACCATTTTCCATTATAGTAATGCATTAAAATTTAAGTATGCTTTGTCAATATTTACTAGTAGAGTTACTGTTTAAATTTATTGAGTCGGCATTTTTGTTGAATGAGGCTAATAGTGTTAAGATTAAAGAACTAAAAAGCTCTGTAAACTTGATTAAATTGAAGTATAATATAAATTTAGAGAACCAAATGTATACTTTAACCCGTATTTTTATATATTTATTTTTTAATCAATTTTGAGTAATCTTTTAATGCACGCAATCAAAATAATTAAGGGCCTGTTTGGTTCGATCTCATTACACCCTGCAGTGCAGTGCAATGCGATGCAATGGTAATGCAATGCAATATTAATTACAGGGCTAGTGTTTGATTTGATTTTTAAGTAAGGTGCAATGAGTTATTATTTTAACAATTATTTAAAATTAATATATTACAAAAAGTCTATTTTACCCTTACTATAATCTTTGTAAAAAGAAAGTTAAGAGTCAGGTGGAGGAGGAGAAGGAGGTAATGGCGGCGGCGGTGGCAGAGGAGGAGGTAGTGGTGGCGGCGGCGGCAGAAGAGGACGAGGAGGAGGTAGTGGCGGCGGCGAAGGAGGAGGTAGTAGTAGTAGGAATGGAGAAGGAGGAGGTAGTGGCGACGGTGGCGGGTGGCGGTGGAGAAGGAGGAGGTAGTGGCAGCGGCGGGTGTCGGCGAGAGAGGAGGTAATGGCGGCGAGGCTTGGCGGCGACGGAGCAGGAGGAGGTAGTAGCGGCGATGCCGGGTGGCGGCAGCGGCAGAGGAGGAGGATGTAGTGACAATGGTAGATGAGGAGGAGGTGGTGGCGGTGGTTGCAGCCGCAGAGGAGGAGGAGGAGGTAGTGGCGGCAGCGAAGGAGAAGAAGGAGGTAGTGGCGACGGTAGCGGGTGGCGGGAACGGAGAAGGAGGAGGTAGTAGCGACGGTAGCAGGTGGCGGCAGAAAAGGAGGAGGTAGTGGTGGCGAGGCCGGGCGGCGGTGGAGGAGGATGAGGTAGTAGTTGCGGTGCCGGGTGGCAGCAGCGGTAGAGGAGGAGGTGATGGCGGTGGCGGCAACGACAGAGGAGGATGTGGTGGTGGCGGCAGGTGGCTGTAGTGGTAGAGGAGGAGGTGGCGGCAGATGGCAGCGGCGGTGATGGAGGAGGTGGTGGTGGTGGCAGCAAGTGGTGGTTGTGGCGATGTGGCTAAGTGAAAATATATAAGTAAAATAAAGAGAAGTAAAACTAAAGGGTAAATTAGACTTTTTTAACTATGCAATGGGATGGTAATGAGGATTCATAGGGGGGAGGTATGAATGAGGATTACCAATTTTTTGGTAATCATCATTACCATGGTAAACCCTATTACCATGCTAAAGAGCAACCAAACACTCTTCTCATGGTAATGCAATCATGATTACCATTGCATGCATGCAATGTGGTTGAACCAAACGGGCTCTAAAGCTCTTATGATGCTATTTATATGTTAGAGAAAATAAATTTTTTTGGTCATATTTATAAAGTAGAGTGAAAAAATTTTCATATAAATATACAATTTGACTATTCATTTATTATCATATTGATTTTATTTTCATGATGTATAATATATATACTCCCTTTTTTTTATTTTTATAAGATACTATTCTTAACTATACCATCTTCCTTTTTATAAGATATTGTTAGGGATGTCTGAAAAGTTTCTTATAAACTCCCCATTTTACCCTTACTTAATTATAAAAATTACTCATGCCATTATTGTATTTAATTCTCATATTTAATTAAAGATCTCAATATAACATATTATTTCTATTCTACACAAATGAGGCCATTTTTTTAAGAACAAATTTCATTTTATATACGTTTATTATACCTAACTACTTTTAATTACTTTATCAAACATCTCAATTTAGTTTTTAGTATCTTATAAAAAGGAACGAAGGGAGTATTAAACAAAGGTAAATTTTGAAATTTATAAATTTTAAGGTAGAGTTAATAAAAATTATTATTATTTTATTTATGTAACAAATATTGAAAGTATTTTATAATTATGACCAACTACATGCATACGCATAGTTGGGGCCTTAAGGGTGTATTTGTAATTTGAAAGGACCCAGCAACCAAACACGCTGATTGATATTGCAAGACTATTATTATGGCGGCGGCGCAAGTAGGTGCTACAAAACACTGCTTAACATTAATTTGTGTTTGGCAATATGTTTCCTTCTTTATCACTTGCATTCCCATTCACTATTGCAAATTCAGGAGGTGGGCCATTTATTTGATTTTTTTTTCATTTTTCCTCACGATTTATGAAAAAAAAAATGCATTGAAACACTTTGATGCATCCGCATTCACCGAATTTGTTGGCTTCCAAAATCCAAACCTCCCTCCTTGTCACCAAGATGGAAAGATCATTGCTTGTTAAGTCAAAGTTTATCATTGAGTAATGATTAAAATCAACTTAAAGCCACTTCTCTCTGACTTATTAATAGTGAATTTGTGTTTTTTTACCATGTTATTAAGAGTTAGTTAAGAGTATGATATATTTGATATATTTTGGATAAAAAAATACACATAGCAATATATCAACGGGTAGTAACAAGTAGAGGTGTTCCGATCAAAGTTGGGCCAAGAGTGTTGCCCGTTGTAAAAAAGACTTGACAATTTTTTAAAAATAAAAAAACATATTTTCATGTAAAAAAATATAATTACTTTCAACAGAATTTTTGAAAAAAATAATGGGTAAAATTTGGAAAAATTCCTCCTTAAAAATTTTATTGGTGTGAAGAACCTAAATTATAATATGTATAAAAAACTTGCAGAGTATTGGTATTTTTTTGTGTGTAAAATTTTATTAGGTCATTCACACCCATAGTATTTTTAATTGGAGACTTTTACCCAATTTTTTCAAAATAATTCTATGACCATTGAAAAGTAATTTCTTTAAAATATAAATACTCAATAATTATATATATTAATTGTCCAAAAACCCACACTTTTTAAGAGGGGAATGGTAAAAGTAGCCCTCTATTTAAAAATGGTGGGCCAAATCCTCCGTTTAAAAATGGTCTGACCCTCTATCTACTTTTTGATTTCAACATATTCATCAAGATTTGTTTGGTCGCTTATAATCAGTTAATCACCATTATTGAAACAAAAATTACTAACTCCCATCTCTAATATAAAAGTTTGGTCCAAGTTAAAATTTAAGATTTTATCATTTCTCTATAAACTAATTTACGTAAATTATACACTGATATATAATTAAATGTTATATGTAGAGATATTTTAGTGAGATCGTGCCACATTTATTCAAATGAACCAATTTGTTTTATTATCTTAATCTATCCAAATTATTTAAACAACCCTTATATTATATTATGAACAAGGGAAGTAGCATAAACAGCATATATAATAGAATGATGAACATGAAGCAAATGTTCATTCATGAAAAAAGAATACAAGGCAAAAGCAATAAAGGGATAGTTGAAGGTTTCGTAGAAGAACTGATTGGAGGGAGAATAGCTTTTGAGCCTTGCCTGCCACATGAGGGTGTTTGGCTTTGTAAATTATTCTGAGCTCCACCTCTCAAGAATTTCATTTCCTTTTATTCCCCATTTTAATTTTAACATTTTTTCACTACGTTTAGGATTGGAAAATTATAATAATGAGAGTATCGTACTTTATTACAATGAGATGTTGAAAATTTTTGTCCTTTGCTTGGTTATATAAAGCTATTGTCCTTGTGGTATGTAGTGACTTCTAGTGCATTCTTTGAATAGGGTCTTTGATCAACATCTGAAATATTATTCTAAAATGGTCACTTCATGTTTGGCTCTCAGGTGTCAAATAATGTGAGACAGAATCTTAAGCTCCTGCAACAAAGACAACTACACACCTATGGTTTCTGATGAGCACGCAGAAGTACCTAATGGCTTCGTTTGATCATTCATTTTGTTGGTTCTTTTGCTTATAGAATAAGTGTATACTTGAATTAGTTTTTAAGAATATTTTTTATAATTTACGAAATAAGTATGTGAAATAAATTTTATCTTAACTTACAGAGAATGACTTCTGAAATTACGGTTTCGTGGTTTCCTAAATACTCACTAATGTCTTTTCTTTTTCTTATCAATTCAACACAGAATATCAAAGACAATATTGTTGTTCAACAATACATTTGAACCTTCTGAACTAACAAATTTCGGTCCAGTAGTGTCTTTGAAAAATCGCTCAATAATAACGGCAGCACTTTCTTTTACTTTTTTGTTTTAGTATGATCACCGTTTTTTTTTAAAATTATGTTAGGTCCCAAGTAAATTGAATCAAATTTAATAGATGTTGCATTCTTTCAACGATATGATCTGAATCTACTGTCATGCTCCTAAGAAATGCTTGAACCACCTTCAACAAAAGGGTAACTTTACATGAAACCGGCATATGTGGGTTCAACAAAATAGTTAAGTAACTTTAAAAGAAGGGGTACCTTCAAAAAAGAGTCAGTGACTAGCTCGAGCAACTATTTAACAAAGCCCAAAAATCAGTATCTCAATAAAAGTATCTTTATTATAGACACAAATCTAAATGTACGAGACCCATTTAAACTTATAAACCATACTTAATTTGTTAGACTTCCTGATCTCGAACTTACAACACGTGCTACTTTGAGAGAGAGAGAGATAAACACGTGCCCTATCTATATGTGGCTATCTCACATGTTGATATTTTGTATGATAAGTCCAATCCAAAGGAAGGAGGGCCAGGGAGAAGCAACGGCCTGACCCGATAACATATATGGGCAATTTAAGCTTAACTCACATGATGGGCCCATGTTTAAATTTGAGTTTTTGACCCCAAAAAAAAAATCCACAGTTCAAGATAACTTTTTTTTTATTAAAAAAAAAAAAGACAAATCTTAATATCCAAATGCCTCATGTTAGAGTTTGATAATATCTCAATGTCTTTTGATATTGTCTGTGTTTTGAGGTCTGTCATCTCTCATAATCTTAAAAAGCGTTAAGAGTTTAAATTTGAATTTTTGACTAAAATATTATATGGGTCCAATATAATTTATTTTTAAGACAAATTATAATATCTCAACATCTTACTTTTGATATTATTCATTAATGTTTTCAAAGAAATTGTAATATCTAGTGTCTCTCAATATTATCTACTTTAGGCCCATCATTCCTCACAGTTTTAAAATAGCTCAAGATTGAGATATACAAACTTTATAATGCATCTTTCATTCTCTTCCTATCCGGTATGGAATATCAAGAAACATGTTATGAATATGCAAGAAATCCTTAGTATAGAAAAATGATCTTAAATCTTCCCAATTGCTCCGGGTTCGATCAATGGTTTGCGGTGCTGGGAAAGATCTCTTCTTAGTTTCTGCTTTTTCCCGAATCACTTGTGAGCGGGCCATACTGAGCCCCAAAAAAAGAAAGATAGCATCTATATATTCCATAAAATTTAGATTTTGAGTTTATGTTGGTCGATATGGAAAACCATTATAAAAGAATTATATTAAATTCATGGAACAATTGATCATGTAGAAAGTAGAAATGTAGAATCACTAAAGTGGTAACTTAAACGGATCAAATTAAGTAGTACTTCTTTATTTTTTTAAATAGTATTTTTTTCGGTCTTATTTATAAGACTCTAATAATCAATTACGTATTTTAAGAAAATAGTTAAAATTTGTTAAAAATAATAAATATATCTGAAATAAATTTATTTTTTTAAGTATGCCCTTATTTATAATAGGAAAGTGAGAAAGAAAAATAGAGTCAATATAAGTATAACCAATCTTTTAATTAATACAAAATATATAATTAATGAGGGTTATAAATGAAAAAAAACTCATTAAATGTTCAAATAATTCTTATAGGGCTCTTCTAAAAGCGATCAAGGCAATTCAAATTTTAAGCTCTTATAAAAAGGATCGGAGAAAATAATAAATTTGGTAACGTCACATTTGGTATTTTAAAAGGATTAGGAATAAATGTCAAGAAATAATGCAACCCATTATGTGCATTTCTGCTACTTTTTTTTAAAGCAAACTGATATAACCTTATTCAATTAATTAAAATGGAGCTGAATGAATTATAATGTAGAACTTTGATATCTGCAATTATCAGTGGCTTTTATTTTAGGGTCCCATTAAAAAATATCCTCCACCACCAATTAACCTCAAATGTCACAACATATATGACTTTTCATATTCTTGATTAGGGGCCTTTACGCAAAGGCTACATCACTTATATTTAATATTAATTTTATTTTAAATAGAAGGCCTATTATATAATACCAATTATTAACCATTAATTAATTATTTCTAAAAATAGATAAGTAATTTTGATATACTTTCATGAAGATTAAAATTAAAATGAAAAAGATATTTTTATTTTGTGAATTTTATAAGGCCCCTTTCATAGTAAAATATAAGAAATTTTTAACGTGTCGAACCAAAATTCTTATATAGAGGGAAGCATATATTTAATGTTTGATAATTTTTCAAATAGAATTTCTCCCCAAAGAGGATATTACCTGGGCCTATGAAAAACATAAGAGTTTCTAAAAATATCTTATATAATAAAGGTAATATTACATACATAACATGTGTATAATGCGGTACCTTCAATCCTTAGCCTATCAAATTTGAGTTTATAAAGGTTTAGGTGAATATATAGAAGGCGAAAAAAAAAACAGAAACCTTATTAAAAATCAAGTTAAACTATAAAAATATGATAAAAACTATAGAAACCTGATTAAAGATCAGATAAAATTTGAAGGACTTGAATATAGAACAAAATCAAACCGGCCTTACAAATTTTCTTCACAATTATTTTATTTGATTAAATTTTAATTTAGTTTTATTGGGGGTATATAAGTTAGTTAGGTGTTTGTTCCATATGACTAACGAGATTAGAGGGAGTATTTTTTTGTTTGAAAGATTAGAGGGGGTATTAACAAGAACTTGGTTTCCATAGTTGACTTTCTTTTAAAGAGATTAAGGAAGATAATTAGTACCTGTTTGGTACGAGGCATTGGATTTTGATGGATTGAGATTGAGACTGGTATTAGGACTAAGACTGGTATTGAGATTGTAACTAAAGGTTTAAAATTACGTTTGGTATAAGGTAATATTTAGATGGAATACTTGAATTGATTTTATTTTATAATCCTCTATAAATTATGAAAAAGGCTAAAATATCCTTATTATTAAAAAAATAACAAAAAACAAAGTCCTGGGATTTAGGTTAAAATTGATAGAGGGCATTTATATCCAAAAAATATTATAAACAGGGATATTTTTGTCTCTGATATTTGCAGTTCCGAGATTGAAAAAGCAATACTAGGGGGAGACTGTTTTGCAGCAATCCTACTTTCGTGGTACTCTCAATCTCTAGTTATCCGTAGTTCCTCATATCAAACGATATATTCTAGTCTAATCTCTGGTCCAATCCCAGTCCCTACCCCCAGTACTTCATATCAAACAGGACCTTAAGTTACTTTAAAGTATTTATATCTATCATTTTTTTTCTCTTTAAATCAATTTGCTTGATTTATGAATTGATATATAATCTAATGATACACTATATGTTATGATTAAATAATGTATTTGGCTTCCTTACTCTCTCCATAAAAATTCAATGGGCTTTTATATTAAAGATAAAAAAGAGTAACTTAAAAAAATTTAATCTTTATAATTATTTTATTATATATGACTTAATCATTATAATTCCATAATAAATTATAAGGACTAAATTATATTGAATCAAATTTTAATGACTAAACCAATAACTTTAAAAAATTTAGAAACTAAAGTGATATTATTCCTTTTTAAAATATAATAACGATATTTAATATACAGGCAAATATAGGTGTGCAAGTCAAATAATAATAATGTCACTTATTGTTGGCAATATTTAGCTTGTTAGGTCATTCAAAATATTTATAAATGTTTATATACATAAATCGAGACAACACTCATTTCGCATGCTTAACTCGTATATTATAAATCATGATTGAAAAATTATTTTTAAGTACTCCAATCACTATTTAAAACCAACTAATTGTCACATGAATCCAAAATAAAAATCAAGATATACTCTTGGCAGAAGTTATACCAAACTCTGACTATCACTTGTATAATCAATAGTTGTTTTGTCTTCATGTTTTGTTTTATAATTAAGATTCCTTGATTCGGGCAAGCAGTTATAAATCCTTTTTCTATATTTTGTAAGTGGCTCGATTTAATTATTGTTTTTTATATAACCCAGAAAATCATTTTTTGTGCATCCTCAGGCAACTTTTTTTTTTATATCATTCGGAGTCAACCTTTTTTGAGGCACTATAAAATCTTTCATTAAATCCAACTAGATCCTATGCTGATACTGTATCCTAGTCAAGTGATTTGTCATCATTTCATTCAAAATTTGATACAGTATAAAATATGTAACAAGTGGTAAATGTTCTTAAGTTATGAATAATATGTGTTATATAACCTTATTTTTACCGCTTAAGTTAAGCCTTCAAATGACTTATTTGTATTTTTTTTTTTACCGATGAGGGAGTGGTATTTTAAGCCCAAATTGAAGACTATCCTTGCCAATGAAAGACCATATTCAATAATAGTCCAATTTTGAATTTGCATCAGCCCAATATAGAGGAGAAAATAGAAATATATATTTATATAAAAAAATGCTCACTTCATTTAATTTTTTTGTAAGAATGAATTATATAGAATCACGAAAAAAAGTAGAAATCAAAAGGTTGAGTTAATTAGTGGACATGGTCATGTCACAGTATTATATATTTTAAATTTAAATAGTTTGGAATAAATGTCAGGAAATAATACAACCCACTCGTGTATCTCTGCTACTTTTTGATTGGATCGAAACGTGATCAAGGAATAATTATAAAGTAAACTGATACAATAAATAAATAATTTATTTTTTGTCATCAAATAAAAAATATTATATATATAAATTAATTAACCCTATCCAATTAAAATGAATCTGAATGAGTTATAAAGGAACATTTTGAGATCTACAATTCCTAGTGGCTTTTATTTTCAGGCCCCATTTAAAATATCCTTCGCCACCAATTAATATCAAATGTCAACATTTCATATTCTTACATAGAAGTCCTTGGATTCAATCACTACAACGCTCAATATTAATTTATATTAAATAATACTCCATTTGATCCTAAATACCCCGATTTATTGGACATTTTTATTTCTACCCATTAAATTTCAATTATTTTAACTGTTTTTTATTTTAGGAATTAGTTAAAAAGACTATATATTTAGAATCAAAGGCATTATCTGATATCACTCTTGGTATAGCGGTTTATCAATAAATAATGGAAAATAGTGATCACTATATTATAATTTTATATCAATAATGATTGCATATAACCTTGTGAAAAGTTGTTGTCACATGTATGCAATTTATCTCTTTAAAATTGTTAATTAAGAATTATATTTATTAACTATTAAATTTATGTAAAACTTTCTTTTAATAAAACTACTAGTACTATTATACCAGATTACTAAATGGAATATGAGATGGTAGGGTAGTATTTCCACATGAATTTTTTGACAACTATTTAGGGTTATTTATATATAAGTTGGCAAAACATTTATATATAACGTAAAATTTAATAGAATATATGCATAAAAAAAGTTTAAGAAAGAGATTAATTGTTATAAATACATCTCTTTTGATTAATAAAATAATGCATTAGTTAATTACAAATTAATTATAATAAAAAATAAAAAAATAATGATAAAATGTGCAAAGTTAGGCGATGAATTATAAATCAATTATGAATTATTGAGTATGGAATCATCTTAATAATTTTTTTTCAATTTGTTCATGTCATTGTGATATTTTTAATTTGAACATTGTAAGTTGATTGGCATTGGCCCCGTTTTGAAAAATATCTTATGCCTTCTCTATCTCTCTATACACATACACAAGCTATAATTAAAAATAAAAATAAATAATTTATCCCTCATGTTTCTAAATACAGGAGCTAAACCTTCTAACCAGTTAATACATTTAATTTGACTTGGGGCCACTACATATAAATTATAATAGCTGTCCTTCATTTGGATGACTCATGGGGTATAAGCAATTATTTCTGGGTGTCCATATTTGAACGGAATTAAAGAAGCAATTATTGTGGAAAAATAAACAATCATTAATTTATTAAATAAACAAGTTATCTTTTGACCTCAATTGAATAACAAAATTAACAAAACGCATAACCAGATAAGTTAATTGCTGATCACTCTAACTTGTAAATAAAAACTTATCCCATTAGTTAATATTATCTATAAAAAAATTTTCTTGATTGGTGACTCATGAATCATAAGATCCATCTCTTAAATTGATAATTTATTTGCAACAAAAAAATGATAGAGTAATGATGTGAATATCTTAATCAAGATTATGTACGTTAAATGACTTTATTTATTAGTTGGCAAATCACATAACATATAATGTCGGCACAGTTCCATATGGGGCCAAAATATGGATGCCAGATGTTATATGCATATCTGGATCAAGCTTTGACTATTCCATTTTTAATTTATAATTAGTTAATTAATGGTATTTTTTTTTAAATTACAAAAGGCCAAGCAAAGCTTGGTAAAAAAAAAACAAAAAATTATTCTAGAAAAGTGGCGTTTTCTGACTACAGATGATGTCTTCTCTCAGCTGCTGTCGACATCCTGGGTGCATCATTGGCAAGACAATCAGTCCTCCTATTAGATGTTGTGCATCTCTGGCTAAATAATCGGCACACCGAATAGCCTGTCTTGGTGCATAGTGAAGCACAACATCCCACTCTGAGCATAGTAGGTCCCGAACCTTCCCAATCTCCACAGCCATAGGGTGATAATAACCTCCATCCCTCATCACAAGTTGATAGGCTTCCAATGAATCTGTGTAGACATGTACCTTCGGAAACTGGAGCTGCTTACATAATTGTAACCCGGACAGTATGCCTAGAAGTTCAGCTCCTGTTGAGGGGGAGCTATCCAAGCGACGTTGAAAGCCAACAACCCAATTGCCGTTCTCATCTCGTAATAATCCTCCACATGCTGCCGATCCGTGAGATGAAGTAGAACCGTCCGTATCCAGTCTAAGGTATCCTGCTGGCGGTGGTTGCCATCTTGCATTGGTCTCCTCCTCGCTCTTGAAAAGACTGTTCTTGAATCCACCGTATAATCTACTATCCAAAAGATGAAAAAACCCTTGATGGATAATGTCTTTTGCTTGCATTCGAGATCCATCCATAACTCCCTTACATCTGTTCTTCCATAATAACCAGCAAATAAAACTGAAAATTCTCGCCCAAGGCCATCGTCGAAAACGAGCCAAGCCCATCTTTCGAGACATATTTGCCTTGAGCCAACCCTGCAAATCAGATTGGAAAAAACAAAAGCGTGCGTTAGGATGAATAAAATATAACCACACTTCTCTCGACAACTCACAATCTCGCAGAATATGGAGAATATTTTCGACTTTCTGACACTGAAAAGGACACTCCTCACACTGTGTTAATCCTCTCTGAGCTCTGAGATGGTTCGTAGGAAGTCGCTCATGAATGGCTTGCCATAAGAAAATTTTCACTTTTTCCGGCACTGGGAGTTTCCATACCTTCTTCCATGGAAAATCAACTTTTTGTTCCCTCTTCCTGGAAAGTAACTTGTAAGCAGCTTTGACACTAAAATTGCCATCCGAAGCATTTCTCCAGTTAAAAGCATCAGTCTCACTCCCACACGGTGACCTAACTTGTGAAATGATGTTAATCACCCACTGGGGAAGAAACTTGCTCCACTCTTGTAAATTCCATCTTCCGTCTGGCAACACAAAATCTCTAACCTTAGCACTAGGGTTTAGAAGATGTAAGTTCCTGTCAACCAGATAGATGAGGGGCACATCAATAAAAGACCATAAATCCCACCATGCATTACTGGTCCTACCATTATTCACTTTCCTACCCACTCCTTCGTAGAACCTTTCCCACACCATAGTAATACTATGCCAGACTCGGGATGAGTTCTGTTTGCGGTATACCATGGGATATGGACTGTCTCCACAACCATACTTCACTTTCAAGCATTTAACCCAAAGGGCCTCAGGGTTTGTTAACAATCCCCAATAGAGCTTCATGATGTACGCCACATTCTGGTTATGCAGATCTTTAATTCCAAGACCCCCCTTTTCCTTTTCCTGTTTGATTTGATCCCATGCAATAAGATGCATCTTTCTACCTTCATGCCCCTGATTCCAAAGAAAAGTGCGGCTTATCCTCTCTAGGTCTTGTAAAATCCCTTTAGGAAGAAGAATAGTCTGCATTTGATAGGCAGGTAAGGAAGATAGGACAGCTTTAATAAGAACAGTACGCCCTGCCATAGTAAGAAACCTACTCTTCCAGCCGGCCAACTTCCTTCTGACCTTGTGAAGAATGGGGAAATAGGTAAGCTTAGTAACTCGACCATGGATAAGTGGCACACCAAGATATTTTCCCAGATCTCCTGTAATACCTATCCCTAATTCCTGACTTAAATCCAGAGCTCTATTGAAATTCACATTTCGAGAGAAAAAAGCTTTAGATTTGGCCAAGTTAACCCGATGGCCAGAAACCTCACAAAACACTTTCATGATGTCCTTCATTACTTTAACCTGGTCTGTAGAGGCTTCTCCAAAGAGCAAAAGATCATCTGCAAAAAAAGAGATGGGATATGGATGGGGAATTCCTCTTGAACTTCAAACCTTTCCACTGTCCATCTTGGATTGCTTTTTTTATCATATGTCCCAATCTTTCCATACAGAGAACAAACAAATAAGGGCTCAAAGGATCACCCTGCCTAAGGCCACGTGTAGGGGAGAAAACAGGTGTTGCCTTCCCGTTCCAGAGAACCTTCATCGATACTAATGAAGTACATGCCATAATAATCTCCAATATCTTACCACGTATCCCTAGGCGAACAAGAGTAGTTTCCAAAAATCCCCAATCAAGGCGGTCATAGGCTTTCTCCATGTCGACTTTGACCACCACATATCCCTTCCGTTTCCCCCTCGTTCTCATTGTATGGATAGCCTCTTGAGCTATAATGATGTTATCACTACTTTGTCTTCCTTCAATGAAACTGCATTGTTGGGGAGCTACCAGATAAGATAAGGCTCTCTTCATTCTAGTAGCAATAATCTTTGTAATGACCTTAAAAATAACATTGCAAAGGGAAATTGGCCGAAAATCTCTCACAGTTTGGGGATTATCAATCTTAGGGATAAGAACAATATGCGAATGGTTAATGTCCCTAACCTTCCCAGGATGTATCCAAATATCTCTGATACATTCACACACCTTGGTACCCACTCGATCCCACTGGGTCTGAAAAAAATGGGCATGTAATCCATCAGGTCCTGGAGCTTTAAAAGCCCCAATCTGAAAAGCTGCATTCTTTATCTCAGTATCCTCCACCATTTTATGAATAAGAATATCATCTTGAGCAGATAATTGAGGAAAGTCCGCAATGCAATCCAATGAGTCCTTAACCTGGTGATCCTTGGTATATAATTCATGAAAGAAATTCCCCACCATGTATCTCAATTTTTCTTGATCAGTTATCCAATTACCAGTCTCATCTTGTAAAGCTTGAAAACTTTGGCGTTTTCTCTTAACTACAGTGGATGCATGAAAGAAACTGGTGTTTTTATCCCCCCAGGAAAGCCATTTGCATCTGGATTTTTGGAACCAAATTAACTCTTCTTGAGCACATAATTTACTATATTCCTGCCAAAGCTCCTTTTCTAGTTTAAACAAGCCATTGGAGGTGCTGTTCATTCGTGCTCGATCTATCCCCTCCAGTCTACTGATAATAAGATGCTTCTTTTTAGGGATACTACCTATGGCCTCCGAGTTCCAAGTCATGGCATCTTTTTGAAATTTGACGACTCCGCCATACCAATCTTTATTGTCCCAAGAATTGTTGACTATATCAGAAAAACTCTCCTCAAGAGCCCACGCAGCCTGATATTTGAAAAAATTGTCTCTCTGTTTGTTTTCATTGTGGATTCCTTCTGAGACGACCAAAATTCTATGATCTGACTTGAACCTAAGGCAATGGAAAACTTTTCTTGTGGGATATTTCAACATCCACATGAAATTCCCAAAAACCCAGTCAAGTCTCTCCTTCACTCCTTGTTTCTCCCAGGTAAATATTTCCCCCACATATGGAATTTCGAGCAATTGCGTTTCCCTAATACAATCAGAGAATTGCGCCATAGCTCTCACAGAAGGGTCCGATCCACCTAACTTATCAGCAGGTTCCAAAAAAGAATTGAAATCCCCTAAGACTATCCATGGTTCAGTAGTAGTTGAAGCAATATCCTCAAGAGATCGCCACAAAGTCTCTCTCCTAGGGGCAGAAGTTTCCCCATAAACAAAGGTAGCAACAAAAGAATCATTTTTTGCCTTATCAACTAATTTACAATGGATGAATTGGGTATTAGAGGAAATGTAGTCCACTTGAGTGTTACTATCATCCCACAAAATCCAAATACCTCCAGCAAAGCCAGAAGCTTCCACTCTATCCAATTACTGAAACCCAGTTTATGCATGACACAATCAGCCCTAAGCCCACTCACCCTAGTCTCAATTAAGCACAAAATATCAATCTTATATTTACTAACTATTTGCTTGATGGTGTTGGGAAATGTCCTATTCCCCGCACCCCTACAATTCCATGAGGCAACAATCATTGTAATAGAAAGAGAAAAAAGGACCATCACTTACATATTCCGTAGGCTATCCTGAATTTGTGGTCCTAGATCAACCACCTCCTGTAATCCTCGATCCTGCAGCTCCACACTATTACAATCATTCCCTTTCACCTTGTCAAAATTTGACACAGTGGGTTGAGAACTAAGGGTCTCCATTTGGTGGCATGGACTGTGTTCAAATTTTTCCTTAACAAAGGCATCAAGTTCCATTTCAGAAGTCATCTTTGGTCCTTCTAAAAGTAAAACTCCATTTATTGTTAATTCCTCATTTTTTTTTCATGTAAAAGAGCACCTGAGCCCATTTGATTAATGCTTCCTTCCACCACAACATGTTCCCTTCGGCCCAATATTGAATGTTTAGGCCCATATGAATTTTGCACCATGTTACTATTTCCATCCACTGCGGGCCCCTTATCCTTATTCCTTTGGATTTTCCCCCTCCCTTTTATTTCAACTGATTCACGTTCAACAACACCACTCTTTTCTTTCCATTCCAACATATCGGCCCCACCACTCTTTTCTTTTTCTTTCCCTTCCAACATCTCGGCCCCACCACTCTTACCTCTTTGTCTCCACTCCCCTTTTTCCAATTCATTAATCTCCCCATAACGTGATGTGCCTTCTTGAGTCCTCAGTCCGACAGGTGCCTCGTTTGTGCGCCCACTATCACCAATTCCCGTCGTAACATCCTCGTCAAGCTCAGCAATAATCTGGAACCGAGATAATGCACTCATTTCCCCCCCCAATTTGGCATGCTTGGTTATTGTGTTCTGTTCCACTCTGGTTCTTGTGTTCTGTTCCACTCCAGATGCCATAGAAGCATGCTTTCTTAATGTTCGAGCACGGTTGGGTCTACTCACCATCATCCACGGCCCAAACGGTTCATCGGCGGTAGGCTGCGGTTTCACCGGAACCTGAGATGATGGATTTTGAGGGGGCGTGTGTGACAGATCCTCCTTGACATATGACCACTGGCAAGTCTCCTTACGGTGTCCATAACGCCCACACTCAAAGCATATGAGATTTAGACCCTCATACTCGACCAAATAGACTGTGTTTGCTGCAATTACTCTTGAGACCAGTTTCTTTCTAAGGTCAAGTTCCACACAAATACGAGCATATTTTCCTCTCTCCACTCTCGCTAAATCAGAAGATGACTCTGACGGAGTAAGCATATCAACTTTCATGGTCTTTCCAATTCTATTACCAAGTCTTGAAATAAAAGTGCTATTGTAGCACTGCATTGGAATGTTTGGTATCCTGACCCAAGTGACTATTCTACCCAAAGGGTTATTAAATGGGTCAAAATTTGGAGACCAACGTTGTACTAGGATTGTATGTTGCTGGACCACCCACAGCCCTTCATAGAGAACCTTCTGGTACAACTGAACCCAACCACTCTTCTGAAGGAATCGAACAATAAAATAGTTATTGGGCAAGTCAGTGAGGTGAAACTCAGAAGTGCGCCATATTCTGCTCAGGTGAGTTTTCAGGGTATAAACATTAAACCTTTTGCCTAAGACAGTAAGAATTAGAGCACCATTCCAAGGCTTGCACCATTCGCTATATTCTTCAGCAGTAACTGGTACTACCGGACTATGCTCCATAAGCCTCTGAATTTCTTCAGTTAAATCAGGCATATCCCACTCCTTATTTAGGATATCAGACAGTAATTCTTCATCCTCCATACCCCCACCATTGTTATCTATCCCATTAAAACCTATAAGAGAGTCTTTGTAGGAGGTATGCATTGGCTTCGTTTTGTCCTTATTATTCGTTGTGGTATCATCCTGATCCATGAAGGAGTCCTCAGCTGAGACATTTTCTGGATAATTTCCGTCAGGCATTGGAGTGTCTGTATCTGCTTGAGAAGAGGAGTCGTTCCTCTTTTTCTTGTTACTTCCACAGGCTAAGAGATCGGAAGGTCGATCTGGCGGAAGCTTCCGGTGAGGATGATCCCCCATAACGAAATTAGTGAAAACAAGCACGCTTTTCAAGAGAGAGCAAAATCAAACTAGTCGCAGAGCTATTCACACCTCTCCACTTGTTTGGTTTGTGTTATTCGTTACTTAATGGTATTTGTTTGTCTGTATTGTATATTTAATCATAAATGAAAACCCTCATTTTGAGGGTAAGCTGTGGACTTATGAGCTAATTTTCCATTCTTAAATTTAATTATTGTTGTTTTTATATATACAAAATCGGCTAGTTTGTCGTCATTGTATCGCAGTTCCACTTATACATATGCTCAAATTGAGAAAAACAACAAAGCCGGATCTAAAATATTAGTCTATCTTTTCTTCTTGTTAGTTATTTAATTAGAAAAAAAAGTTTTTAGAATAAAGGAGGAGGATGTAAGCTATAATTATATTAATTAACTATTCTAAAATTAAATTTCTGATATAAACAAACATCATCAGTTTGAGTAGTATTAGACATAAAGAGTTAAAAACATGCTATTCTCAAGTTTATAATATCGTTGCCTCACTCTCTCTCCCTTTGATGACAAGAATATACTTCCTATACGCCAAGGTTGATATCACGAAGTTAAGTTGGCAAAGCTAAATACTTGAATGCACCATACTGTTTTTTTTTTAACCGTATCACGCTCGAGGATTATCAGATCCAATTAAAAGGATCTCTCTCAAAAACATGTTATAGAAATTTTGTCATGTCTAGCAAAAGATAAGCAAAGAGAATTAGTACGAGCACTTTTTTTAAATAAAAATAAAAAAATAAATAAGGGAATTCAATATCACAAATTCTAAGTCAGATTTGAAGGAAGAATCTAAAATTAGCAAATGTTTCTAAATGACCAATATACCATTTAAGGTTTTGACTACTTAAATACAAAGAATATCAACTTAAGAATTGCAATTAACAACTTTAATATCCATATTGATAACTTGAGCTCCTCAAATACCAACAACTTTATGTGTAATATTTTAAAGCTACATATGTCAGGTGCATTAAGAAATTGACTATTTAGATATGAAGAATAACAATTTAAGAATGCAACTAATAACTTTAGTATTTGTATTGACAACTTGAACTCTACTGTCAATCGTCATTGACTACTTGTTGGAATTTTGAACAATAATTCCATGGGTTATGAATAAGAAGTAGGTTGGAAGAGAAGAGGGAAAAGGAAGGAGAAAAATAGTGTGTGGACAAAAGTCCCACATTGGACAAATCAAGAGAAATAATAGTGTATATAAGGCTCAACTTCTCACCTCTAAAATGGGCCCTTGGGCCAATCCACTTTTGTGGAAGAGGGAGGACATACATGGGCCTTGGTCCACCACACACACGCGCGCCGCCGTCCGTCCGGCTCAGCTCGTGTGTGAGATTTAAAAATAATTTTTACTAAATTATTTTTTAATTTGTCCGAACAATCGCGTTTTATTCCTTTATACCTCTTCGTGATTTTCCAAACAGTGCGGATATGTGACCGAATGACCGAACCAATACATCTGTTTGTTCTGGTGCGTCTTCTGGTGTGTCCGATTGCTCTGTTCTGATGTGTCTGTTCGCACGACACACCAGTTCGCAGCAAAGAGTCACCATTTGCTTCTGTTCGCTCTGTTCTGGTATGTCTGTTCGCACGACACACCGGTTCGCCAACAAAGAGGCACCATTCGCTTCTGTTCACTCCGTTTCGGTATGTCTGTTCGCACGACGCACCGATTCGCCTCAAGAGTCGAGTCCATCTGATCAATTTCCTTCAACTATAAATAGAACGTGCTAGTGACAGGAAAAAAACTCTCAATCTCGAAACACTCCTCTCTTCTCATATACTGCATAGTGCATTCTGCAATCATCTCTACCTGTGCGGTTCTTTAAGCAATATCATTGTGTTCGTACGGGTTTCAGACTGATAGTGCCATCATCCTGAAGACGCAATTCGTTCTATCCTGGGAGACAATTGTTCGAGAACCTTGGACATCCGTATAGAGGGAACAAATTGTCTTAAGGAGACAACGTACGTTGGGCTCGGATTTTTCCAAAGTTTATTATTATTATTATTTTCGGCAGTCTTGTAAGTTCTTATACAGTATACATAATTGTTCTGTTTTTATAAATTACGCCATCTTAGTTATACAGATTCTTATTGAATTTTCTACTTTATAAGTACTCGGAAACAACACTACTTATATATGGAGAATAACAATTTAAAAATCGTAATTAACAATTTCCATATTTATATTGACAACTTAAGCTCTCTAAATAATTAAAGGGAAAATTATTTATTTGAAAATATTTGTTAGTAGTCTTAAAATTCTTCCCTCAAGTTTAACTTGAGATTTGTAATATTAAACTCCCTTACTTATCTTTTCCTTATTGTAAACAAATTTTTCTGGGATTTCTTCTTCTTCTTCTTCTTCTTCTTCTTTTGTTTTTTGTTTTTTTGTTTTTAGAGTTGGCAAGCTAAATACTTGCAGGGGGATTGAACTCGTGAGTTGTTCTACCATAAGGCCATCGATGCGCCACTGCACTACAGGGGTTTTGGCAGAGAATTAGTGCTTTGTGTATACAATTTTACTAGTTTCAAATTAAACCCGTATTTGTTTTCAATAGACACAAAATTAACAAAACCATTACACAATAAGAGAGCTACTTTCCCCTATCACTAATATAAGATTTGGCTAATTATTTTTTTAGAGTGGTTAATGAAGTTAAATAAATTGATTTGAAATATTTAATTATATTTATCATTTTTTTCAAAACTAATTTATATGACTTGTAAAATTATATATAATCTAATGTTATACAATATGATATAATTAAGTGATTTATTTAGCTTCTTTATCTCTAAAAATAATTAGATGGGTCTTTTACTACAGATCAGAGGAGTATAAAATATAAAAGTTTTACTTTCTTTCCTACTTATTATACGGCCGGGGTATATTTATCGGAAGCAACTTATAATTAAATTTGTTTTGAGGAAGTAATAAGAGCACAAAGCCACGAACATTTCACTTAACCAAATGCGCTCATGCATTGCACATAACCACGGACAACCAATTATATATATATATTGTTCATGATTAATGAACTATATGCAGCTTATTGTGGCAAAAAGGTTTTATATATAATACCCACTTTAATGAAGAAATTAAATTATAAAATGGATTTTATATTAGGACGAGGGGTATAAATATCTGGCAAGACTAGAGTTGAGAATGCGGGTTAACCCGTAGGTTGTTGGCTGGCTCATACCAACCCACAGGCCATGAGGACGGGCCCACACTTTTACGAGCAAGTAAAATGCTAACCCTAACCCACATCAATCATTAAAAGACGGTCAAAAGTATGAGACACATATATACGAGTCATTAAACTTACTTTTCTAACATCAATTATTCTTCTCATAAAAATTTAAAAATATAATACACAATTCAAGATATAAAGTTATCAAAATTTTCAAAGTTTATAAAAAAAATATAAAATCATCCCTAAGTAACCAAGATATAATAATTTTGTTTAAAGAAGAAGAGAAGATATTAATATTTTTTCTCTTTGGATTGAGAGGTATCAAGATAGGAGTAGACAACTTATAAGTATTGTGAAATATATATATATATATAATTTTTGGGTTGGCCATGTTGTGCAGGCTTGTACAGCCCACATTTTTATGGGTTGGAATTAACCCTATCCTAACTCACAGGTGGTTGAATTCATATTATTGGCTCTAATTGAGAGTATATCATCCAACACGATTTTTCCACTCACTAGGTTTAAATCTTCTACTTCATTGTAGAGGAATAATTGAATCCATCTAGCTACTCGGCTCAACTACTGCATAGAATTTTTTTGATAAATATTATGTTTCTGACATGAGTACTATTAATTTTAAAATCATGACACGTACGTCCCAGACACTTATTATTATTGTGTATAGTTGAACGGAGAAAAGGTGGATCACAAATAAATTAAAAGAAGTCAAAATTAAATGTTGAAAGCAAATATATATATATATATATATATATATATATATATATATAGCCGAAACTAGAGAATTCTAAAACAAAAATAGACGAAAGACGAGAAAGGAGAATAAAATCTACCTGTGGGAGAGAGAATAGCAGAGAGCACAAGTGTGGTGTCACTTTTAAGTTGTCTGCGTCGTCGTCCTCTAGAGTCCCACTTTTGGTGTGCTTAGAACAGAAACCCTAATCGCTTTCTGGAAAAAAAAAAAAAGGAAGAAGCAACATGCCTCATCCACATCAATTAATGGTGGGGATTCTACTTGCTCATAAAGCAACTCAGTATTTGTGTGAAAGAGAGAGATGAATCTCACTGAACTTTCTGTTCTCTCTCTCTGTGTATATAAATATTAAGTGGAGAATAAATAATTGGAAAAATCTTCCTCAAGTCCTAAAGATCAGAAAAAATATTGAAAAAGTCCCAATATAAATTCTTGTATAAAAAAAGTTTCAATGTAGATTATTCTATTAAAAAAGAGTTTCTAGAGACTTTATTGACATAAATGGGCTTGTCAATGTCACTCTATGACTTGTTAATATAGTCATATACACTTGTTAAACGGAGTTGTTTTAATTAACATATATAAGCTTTTCAATTGTCACTTTATAACTTGTCAATATGACCTCATACATTTGTCAACGAAAACTGTTTTAGTTAACATATATTAGCTTGTCAATAGCCTCTACTTATTAATATAATCATATACACTGATTAATAAGGTAAGTTAACATTTAAAATCTATATCACTAAGGTTTCTAGGGATTTTTTTGATAAAAAAATCTATACTGGGATGTTTTTGATATTTTTTCTGATTATTGTGACCTTAGTGAGATTTTCCCACTAGAGAAAGAAGGATAAGCAAAAAAGAAAGAAAATAATATGTCTGTCTGCTCTGCTAAACATGTAATTAGATTCCTCCCACATCAAAAAAGAGAGATGCCAATTCATTTGGTTTTCTTTTTAATTCGTGGTACCACTGAACTCTCAAGAATAAGAATTTTCAGACACACACACTAGTTCCAATTTTTTTTGTTTTTTTAAATTTCTTGGTTCTTATCACTTTACGTAGCGATCCTAGTATTCACCAACACATTTGGTGGCCCTTAATCCTGCAAAAACCTATTTTAATTACTCTTCTATATTCAAATATATAATTAAGTAATATCAATTATAATAAGGATCGAATTAAAATTGATTTAAAACCATAAAGATTTAATCTTCACGAATTTTTGAACTATAAGCCTCCTATGAAAACTAAAACATTTGACGATTACTCCTTTGATCCCATTGAAAAGACACTTTTGTTATCTTTCACTAGAATTGAGAAAAACTAAATTTTATTAACTATATCATAAAATTTAATAGCTTTATAATTTTACCCCTATTTATTTAATAATAATAATAATAGTCTACACAATAATATACACATAGGCATGAAAAATATATATATTCATGTGAAAAATTTAATGATGTGATTTATAAAATATTAAAAAAACTCTACATACCATATAAATAGAATCATATGAGTAATTAATATCTCAAAAAGTCAGATAATTAAGTAACAATTAATTATATACAAAGGAAATTTTTAGGAGTCGCATATATACCAAAAATGATATGACAGATTCCTGATATAATAGGGTCAATGATATCTGTGTGTGTGTATTCAACTTGAAGACAGTAGACAGAACATCAGTAGTGATTTGTGTGTGTGTGTGTGGTGTTGTGTGCCTAGCTATGTTATCTCTTTATCTTTTGGTGTTGTGTCTCATGAGAATGTTTCTTCCAAGTTACATTCTCTACTCACTTTTAACCTCTCATTTAGCATCTTCCACCTCCCAGCCCACTTCTTTCATTCATTTAATCAATTTCCATATTTAATCACTTTCTTTTTTGTGCCAGGAATATATGCAGCTTTTGTTGATATGTTCCTACTGGATATTCATTTCATAAAATTTATGATTTAATTAAATTTTTTTAATTAAATAATGACCTTACTATGGATATTGTTGAGAAATTATAGTGGAAATAAGGTTGACCGAAAAATATTATAGTGGAAATAAGGATTGAGAGAGATAAGTAGAATTTTGTTTGGAATTCGTAACGTTTAATTCAAGGTATTTTTGGAAAGATATAGGGTAATTTTAACAATAATTAATGTATACTATTTTTAACTAACCCCATTTATTTGCATAAATTAATTAAATTTGGCTTATAAATAGCTTATTTATTATTAGTTCTTACAGTTTAATTAAATTTTAATCCTTATAGTTTCAAATCTTTGATTTTGGTAGCTATCATTTTTATAAGCACATAGTATGAGTTTAAGTAGTATAGGGATTAAAATTATAATTTATTAAAAATATAGAGACTAATCTTTAAATCAGACTAAATTATCGATTAAACTATGATATTAAAACCAATTGAAACTACAGTTATAAAAACTAACAATGATGATCGCCTTATATCTATAAGAAAAAGAAAATAATATTATCATGGATTTAAAATATGTCTTATATTATATGAACTCTAACTTCGAAAAATTCAGTTATGTATGACCATCGACAGTTACTATGAGGTTTCAAAGAATATACTTAATTATCAAAAAGTTCCAATAACAACTTATAGAACACGGACTAACAAATTTTAATATAAAAAATGATAATATTTTATTTACCATTGAGACTTCTAGATAATTAAATCTTTTTTTCATCTCATAATAATTCTTTTTTTATTTTTTTTCCATGAACTGCGATTAAGTCTTGGGGGCACATGCACATCGGAACTGCCTCCAATTTCTTTTTCTTTTTTTTAAAAAACACAGAGATGTAGGTAAGCGACAAAATATTACTACCAATTAATCAATTAATTAATTTGAAAAAAAAAATCTAACTGAGGGAATCCCAATACCAGATCTTGAGGAATGAACAGTCAAAACGACACACACTCACAACATAGTATATATGTAATAAAAAAAAAAGTAATAAGTATATGTATTAACCAATTAATAAGCGTGTGTGCGTGCACTACTATGGCCAATGTGTATCAGAATTCAGAATTGACCAAAGATAAAGAATGAGAGAGACCGATAACTGTGGGAACATTCACGTGGTCGCCTACAAGTCTCACTCATCGTCACAAAAATCTAGTTCAAAAAGCCCCACAAGTTATTCTGGACCCACATGCACACAAATAAAAAACATGTTCATTAATTGATTATTATTTGTTTAATAATTACATATACTCACAATTAATTACAAGAAGGAAAAAAAATCATGACTTGTTGGTACTGTGTGATATACGTGGGCTTGTGTCTCATCACATGGTTTCAGAAAACGAGTTTAAAGCTCAAAGTTTGTTTATTAATTAGCTCAAGTAAACCGTGTTTTAAGCATTATTGGTGCTTATATGGTTAGCTCGGCTTGTCTGAGTAAATGTTTAGAAAATTGACCTTTATTTAAACGGAGTACTTCTACAAACTGAAGTTGGAGGTAAAAGTTAAATAATGTAATGTGTTTGTTTGAAATAGTGATTGGAGTCTTCAAAAGCAGCTTTTCAATAATGATTTATGATATACGAAGTAAGTATGTGAGATGAGTGTTGTCTCAATTTATGTGCATAAGTATGTCTGAACGAATTGAGCATATAACATACCTTATTTATATCAATATTTTTAAGATTGTGCATGATTATGTCCTTCGTGCATTGCATCATGCAGTACCCATAATCACTGCTCATGTCTAGTTGCTTTAGGCACTATAAAAAATGAGAAGAAAAATTTGATAGTGAGTCAAATATATAAACTATATGTGTGCTTCAATTTAATATTATAATCATTGGTGAATAATATATATATTTTTGGACACTGTCATTAAAAGGCACAACACCTTGAGAGAGGGAGGGAGTCTGATGGTAGGAGAGGGAGGCTGGGAGGAAGGACCAATGCCGTCAAAGAGAGAGGAGGACGGTAGAGGATGGTGGTAAAGAAGCTTGAAGAGCGATGGTGAAGATGCTTGAAGGAAGAGGGACGACGGTGAAGAAGCTTGAAGAGGGAGAGAGTAAATGAAGATGGAGAGGAGGAGGTCAAATGAAGACAATCGGAGGGAACGTGTCTGTAAGAGGAGAAAGAAAAGAAAGAAGAGAGACGAAGAAAGAATGAGAAAGACGAAGAGAGGACGAGCTAAACACGCTTGTGGAACTGCTGAAGCAAGCTGAACTACTACACACCAAGTCTGACATGACAGACTTTAGGCGTCCCCAGTTTGACTGAGGACGCCTAAAGGTACCCCAAAAATCCTACGGGCTTCAAAAGTAGGCACCAAAAATATGATTTTGGAGTCCCTTAGATGTCCCAAATTTAAAAAAGATGTTGAAAGTGGACTTTAATCATCCCAATTAAAGGTTGAGACGCCTAAAGTATCCTTTAAGCGTCCCTAACTTGACTTCGAACACCTAAAACTCCAAAATTCCCTTCCAGAATTACACAAATGCCACTATTTTAATTTTTTGCTTTCCTTTTTTAAAATGAGACGTCGTAGTAAAATATATTTTTTATAATAGTGTTTGTTTGTGTCTGTTCTATTGCAGTAATTAACACATTGTAGCCTCAAGACAAGCTCAATGAATCAGTACCACACTACACACACGCACTCGCAAACACCCACACATATCACAAATTGATGACTAGTTTGTGTTGGCGAAAGGTATATGAAGAAGTAGTAGCCATTGATCTGTTTGTTTCAGATAGCTAGAGCATAAAATAAAAGAGAGAACCAGTTTTGATTGACGCTGAAATATACCTAACCTTGTTATCTTCTATTATCCACCCAGCATTTGTCTATATATGTGTCTGTTTATTTATAGAGATTAAATATTTTCTTACTTGTTCATGCATGCATAATTTATTATATAGCCCAAGTAAATTAACAGTATATATATATATATATATATATATATATATATGCATGCATGTCAATATCGAACTTGTTCTGATCTTGTAGAG
Organism: Albizia julibrissin; assembly: GCA_037074505.1. Classification (NCBI taxonomy): domain Eukaryota; kingdom Viridiplantae; phylum Streptophyta; class Magnoliopsida; order Fabales; family Fabaceae; genus Albizia; species Albizia julibrissin. Next base: position 33,931,384 of record CM073488.1, on the reverse strand, counting down.
AGGTCCTGGTTTTCGATATTAACGGATCATTGCATAAAACAACATTTCATTGAATTCTTCCGGATACAATGCATCCATTTTTTCACTGTCAAAGATGCATGTGTCATTGTGAAATAGTGACCTTTTTTTAAATGTTAGGCTTGTACACATGATAACCCTTATCTTCTAATTCAAGTCAAATTTTAGCAAGACACGTGGAGGCAGCCAGGAGAAAAGGATAAACCAAATAGTGAAAGGCACATGCACCACACACACTAAATGTAATTTTTTAATGGATTAGGGTATGTTTGGGAAACCCAAAAACCATAATTTTAGAATTTATTTTTTATAAGTTAAAATAAAACTCATCTTACATACTTACTTTATAAATTATAAAAGTACTTCTAAAAATTAAAATAAACAGGCACAAGCTACATCTAACACTTTGAAGTACTTTTTTTTAGTAGCATTTAATATTTTAATTAAAATAATTTTTTATGCATCTAGTATCTTAAAGTATTTTTCCTAGAAACACTCAGTATTCTAATGTAATTTTTGGTGCATTCAAAACCCTAAAACATTTTTTCAATAGTACTCAACATCCTAAAATTTAGAGTACTCATTGTTACTGATGAGAAAATACTTTAACCATAGAATTGCTGCAAAAAAATGTTTTAAGATAAGAAGTACTACTGAAAAAATACTTCAGGATGTTAGAATACAACTTAACCTTTCTAATTTTATTTTATATGGTATTTTTATCACTGAAAAATCCGAATCAACATGAAAAACGATAGCCACACAAGCCAGGTCATACTGGATAAAAAAATTAATTATTAATGATCACCATAAAAAAACCCATATATGAAGTAAATTAAATTAATCAGATGCAATATTTTTTAAAAAAACATATAAAAGAAAGTCACATGCGACATATGTTGAAATTGCTTGTAACTTCATCCAACCACGACTCAACAAGGAATAAGTACCAGAAAATAACAGGTAAACAGAGTTACAGTACTAATAGCAGAAATAGATAATGGATATATTCTGTGTTATTTTTTCTACAACGATCACTTTATACCTTCACTGACAAGTTACAAACCCCAACGTGGCAGATATATATTGGTTCCAAAGTTTGAATTTAACACATAACTATAGTATCAGTAACTTTGGATTAGTAGTGATGGGACACATCTATCTTTATTTATATGTTGTGTGTATATGGGGAAATTAAAAGAATGGTTTGAAATGTGCATGAAATTTTGCCCATAATATTGTGGCGTATGTGGTTGGTTCCTTGGCTTTGCCAAAGAGATAAGGTAGCCAAAATGTATGACTTTTTTTTTATGGCTTTCAATCCAATTAATTTAGGAAATACACTTTCATGTGTAATTAACTTTGACATTTGAGTTGTTTTTTTCTTAATGGAATTTCCTTAGAAAACAAAAATAAAAGACGGAGGATTAGGATTTTTATAGTAATTTGGATTCAATGCATTTCGCGAGTTAGCAGTCTAACTATATTGACAAAAGAAAACTAACATTAATTAGTTTTGATCTTCATTCGTTTGTTGTCACATCAAATCATGCTATAATGCTATGTAGGTTGGTTTGTATTTGCTTTAATTTTAAATGTAAAGCCTTAATTCATCCTCCCTATCTAATTTATAATTTTTTTCTAGTTGTTCTTATTAACTACTTATATTAAAGAGGGCTTGCATCAATGGATATAATGATTATGTGGGTATTTTAAAAAATTAATACATATTGTTACAAATAACTAATTTAACAAATTCTTTTTAATATAAGAAAATTCTTTATCTATCTAACTTCTTCGCTTAGGATTGGGGAGTGTCAATATAGGACTAATTAAACTTGGGAGAATTACTTATAAAAATTTTATTAAAAACTTATTTGCTAAATGGTAAAGGGAAGATTTTTAACATATAAGGGAAGATTGTTCGCATATACATAGAGAATATATATTGAACACATGAAAGATTTTTTGAACACAAGGGAATATCTTTAGCACATAAGAAGATTGTTTACACACGAAAATTCCATTTGACAAATAAATTTTTAATGAAGTATTTTTGAATAATTTTTCCATTAAACTCCCATGAATTACACGATGTTTGTTTCAATTGTATGTAACCGGAAAAAAAAGACAATAGAGAAGTCAAATTTTTGTACAAATTAAGCCCCATCATGCACGTAATTAATTAAAATAGAATAGATTAAAGGACGATTAAGATATGTAATAATTTGGATTCAATGCATTTTGGGAGTTTCAGTCCAATTAAACATATCAGTGGGAGGTTCAGATCAGGACTTCATTCAAGTGTAGAGGGTGGTGTTGGCACTGAAACAACTAGCTGTTAGTCCGATTCAGTTGAAAAAGAAAAAAAAATCTTTAAAATCTATTTTGATAATTATTTTGTTAAAATCATTCAACCAAAAATTTAAAACGTTGTGTTCCTTAATACAACAAACGATGTGGTTTAAGGTGCAAGGGCAACACATCAAACCAGATATTGTGACCTTCTCAACAGGATTAGATCCGACTTTCATGCATTAAATCCATTTTACATTTGTATGTAATAATGGTTAAAGAAATAGGACAGTGGGAAAAGATCAAGTTGGTATAAATTAAGTTCTATACTGAATAGAATAGAATAAATATTCAAATAAAACCTAAATTTAATTATAAAAATATTAAATAATAATTAATATCACATAATTATATCATTAAAAAAAATTCTCTCATTCTACCGAGTAGCTTGTGATCTTTAAGGAGCCACTTAATTTAATTAGGACTAACAATATGCATTTGTTCCTCTAATGCTGCAAATTGTTTACTCTATTTGGCCAAAAAAATTGTTTACTCTATGATTCAAACAACTAAATGATTATTCATATTATTATTAATGAAATAACAAGATATGACATGTAAGAAGGATTCTTATGTCTTGGGCTTATATTTTACTAGCTACTCCGTCTGTTTTTAAACACAGTGTCAGTATTGCATAAATTAAAGGAATTTGTTTGGATATGAATAAATTTTTGCTCTTTTTAAATCTTCTCTCGTTAAGTTATTTTTGAAAAAAATATTTAAAAAAATCATAGAATTTTGAGCTAATTTATTATAAGAAAATGAAAAATGAAAAATTATATACAATATTTAGAGATGAGGGGGAGTATTTGATTAATTTAGGGTAATTAGATGGTTTTTGGGTCAAAAAATTTTCAACTAACGGTTTCAATTTAAAAAGGGAAAAAAAATCACTTACATCAAAACTAAGAATTTTGAAGACGAAAATTGTGATTAGAATCAAAAGGAACGAACCTAACTTGAAAATAAAAATATTGCATACTAATCGTTATCATGAGAGTCTAATATTTGAATGAAATTCAATAATGGAAACTTTATTCCTTGAATGAAATGAAAGACCTTTCCTTGTTTTGCAATTCAATATCCCCTATACATGTTGGTTCATCTGATTGGTTGACTTTTTTACTAATTAAATCATAAATGCTTTCAATTAATTTAAATGGACCACAATGTACTTTATCGATCAAGTTCAATGTAAAAGAGCCTGCTGGTAGTTCCCTTTCCATGAATAACATGCATGTTCATCTGTCTTTTCAGATATCTATGAATTCAAGGAAAATTACTCCTACTCCTTTCGGTCCACTTATAAAATATTTTTTAGAATGATACTATATTTTTTCAGTAAACATTAAATATATATATTTTTTAATTTTGTCTTGTATTTAATACGAGTAATGAGAAGAAGTAGAAGCTAATATGATATTGGAGTTTAGTGTAATTAATAAAGATAATATTAGAAATAACTGAAATTTTAAAACAATTTAATTCTTTTAACTATCGTATTGACATATAATGAGCTAATTAGTATAAAAATTCATCAAAAATAAGAAATGTATTATAAAATGGACCAGACGGAGTACAAAAACTTCTCACTTCCCAGTGGTTTGATACCATAACAACAATAATTTGGTCTCATATTACCCATAAAATAGTTAAAATTAATTATTCCTTTTTTTGCCAGATAAAATTAATTATTACTAATTCTTATAAATTTAATACTAGTATTATTTTAATTTTAACATATTTCTAAACAAATTCCCAATTAAAGACGGCAAAAAAAAAATGCCAAATGAAATTCTTTGAAAAGATTATTAGATGAAATTTTCATTACTTTTGAACCTTAATGCATGTCAATTATAAAAAAAATTAAATAAAAATTATTTTTAATTTACTAACTCAAATTTCGTATGAGTGGTAGAAATTTTCTTTAACTAATACAGGGTTCAATTCTTTTTTTCTTTTTTTCTTTTTTGAAAAATCATCCTTATACTTTAAAGAAGATTAATTTTTAAGAAAAATTGTTGAAAAATTCAATCACAAAATTTATTATCTAAATATACTTAAAGACCAATATGTCTGAACATGTGCAACTCAACTTGAATGAGGTGGTGTAATTCTTCTTTAATTGTATGTAAAATGTATATTTCATTTTTTGCACGCAGTTAAAAAAAGAATTGCACTCACTGTAAATATGTTGCACCTCATCCTTATAGTATCAACAGAAAATATTTTGTAAGGCGGATTTTTAAGCTGTTTTTCCTAATTTTTATTGTCAACAGAAAATATTTATAATATCCGTAAAAAGAAAAAAGAACTATATATATTCTCAGTGCTTGTCTACAACAGTGATTAAAGTTTTCAAAAATAAATTTTCAATCGTTATTTATGATATACGAGATAAGTATGTGGGATGAGTGTTATATCGACTTACATATATAAACACTTATAGGATCACCAATCATGATCTTAAACATGTCATAATAAACACTTGAGTCTGACTTTCATAAACACTTGTCAAGACTGCTTCATCATGACGCTGAGAACGTGAAAGCGTAAAAAATAGTCTTTTGCCACGAAATATAAAAACAAAACGGTCGACTAGGAATGAACCGAATTTAGTTAGGAGTAGCGGCAAAAGAATTACGTTAAAGTATAGAATAATTTAATCTAAAAAAGAAGCAATTCGAAGTTTGAAAAGCAAGAATTAATCATGGGGTCCAAATTGCGAATATAATATGATTACATGCATGCATATATGTTCTTCATAGGAAATGAATTGGAATGGGAATGACTTTAACTCCTTGTTGATAAAGTTTTTTTTTAATAATACGTCACTTACAAAAATAGTGAATTAGTAATAGAATTTACGTCAGAAATTAATGATTCCATTAAAATAGATTGTCAAATTTTGATTAGCTATAGAATATTTTTTGCTAAATCAGCTCTACATGGAATCAAAAAAATCAAATTGTTACTCCGTAAGAAATTTTTGACGGGTTATTGACAACAGAAAATTCTGTGGGTAAAAATGAAGGAGGGACTCGAATCTTAGATCTCTCACGCACGTTCTGATGTCTTTGCTAATTGAGTTACTTTGAACTTACATTATTTATTCACATAATAATATATATAATATGAAAATTAAAAAAAATATGATATTAATATAATTATATATTTATATATAATTATATATTTCTTTTTTATAATATAAAATTAAAAATTTTTAATTTCTTATTTCATTTAAATATTTATTATTAATATAATATATATTTAATGTAATATTATATTAAATATTAATTTTCTGATATTTTAAGCATTTTATTATTTTTTAAGATTATGTTATTTTTATTTTTAATTATTTTATATAAATTATTAAAATATAATAACAAAAACTATAAATTTTACCAATAGATTACCCACGGAATTTTTTCCGTGCCTTCGGAAAATTTATTTTTCGATAAAATTTTTGGACAAAATTTACTAACAGAATTTTTCATTCAGAAATCTCTCGATAATTTTTCCAACAGAAAATCTGTTGGTAATCCTTTGGAAATTACGGATGGAAATAATTCCGTGGGTAATATATAGCATTTTTCTTTTGTAGCTAGTGAATTCCTTTGTTAAATTTAATTACTAATTCATTGTTCTTATTTAGTGCTTAATTTATAAACCTATTATACCATTTATATAATTCGTACTCACAACCTCACACTCAATAAAACTTTAAAAAGTGGTTTTATTGTCATTTAGGTTACAATACCCCGTATGTGTAAAGGTGTCATTGGAAGAATACTGCCTTATACATAAGAGGCAAAACGGGGGGGTAAATATTCACACACGCATATTGGCCCCTAAATAATAAACTAATTAACTGCCTAACGGGCACGTTATCTTTTAACCAAATCTGGAACCTTCTACTCTCTTAAGCAAATTTGATTCTCAATCTCTGCTTTTGTGTTTTTTTTAAGCGTAATGGGAGCTAGTCTCGGAATACTGCGAATAAATTCCCAGAACACAATGCCTTATAACCCACGCTTTTCAACACAACCTTGTGGTCACATTATTAATTTTCTTTTGCCAACTTGTGGTCATGGTATTAATTTGAACATATGTGTCCACGCAAAACTAATATATATACCAAAAAAATAAAATTCCAATAATGAATATTTTTGTATATAAAACAATATTACTAAATAAAAATTAAATATTAATTATAAGGTGCATATAGAAAAAGTGATTTAAACATTTTTCATCAATAATTATATTACACAGTACATGAAATAAATATGGTGATATATATATATATATATATATATATATATATATATATATATATATAGAGAGAGAGAGAGAGAGTATATAATTCATATATGTGTGTGTAATATTATCCAAACAGGGAGTGGTACGTAGGAATTCCTTGAGAGATAGGGCAACGGGAGATTTGGTGAGGGATAGGCGACACGCGTGCTATTAATTACAGCTTAGAGAGAGGAATTAACCCTAATCTAATTTATAATTTAATGTAATATGGATTGGATGCATTAGTATGAGAGAATGAAAGAAATAAAATCAATTTTTCAATGTTTTAAAATTAAAATATAATATTCAGCTTACAAATAAAAAAAGTTATTCTTATATAATAAGCAACTTACTCTTCTAATTAATTATATTTATAAGTCTTTTTTAACATGAATTATGTCCTTAAAGCGGGCACTAGAAAGTTTTTCTTTGATCAGTATCGATAAAAAAATGTTAAAAATAAGTTATGCCATCTCTAATAGTTAAAAATGTTAATATTTATTATTAGTTCGTTTAAACAAATTTAATAACTTCAACCTTATTTAATACAAATACTTTTTTAAAGAGATAACAGTCTGCTCAATAATAAATATATAAAAGGTACAAGTGCAAATTCACATGAAACAATTAAAAAAAGTAAATTATAATAAATAGAAAAAAAAGAATGCCCTTTCCCAACCTTATAAATAGTAATATAGGAATGATATTGGCCAACAAAAAAAAAAAACAGGAATATGTTTAATAACTACATAAAAATTATGAGGGTAGTTGGAAGAGAGGCAGGTAGGTGTAGTATGTGAAAAGGTTGGAAGCAGCTATATACATATATTTGAGGGCATAAAGTAATTGAACATTTAATATTAGTAGTCTAAGGTCAACAAAATATGCAAAACCAGTCAGCATAGTATCATAGCCCATAGGCTGCATTTCTTGCTTCCTTTGACACTTAGTTGCCAGGACTGATTCTCTCTTCCCTCTTATCTGCTTTCTTGCCTCTTGTTTCAGACTCTTTTATAATATTTTTTAAAAGAATAATTAATCTATAAATTCTTATAGTTTCAAATAATTTTTAATTAAATCCTTATAATATTTTTATTTTTATCAAATCTTTGTACTCTCACATTTTTTTAATTAGGTCATTTTAGTTGTTTCTTCTTCTTTTTATCAAGTTTTTATATTTTCACAGGAATTTTAATTAGGTCCTTTAAGTTTTTTGGACTTTAATTTATTAATTTAAATCAGAATTAAATAAATTAATAATATTCAAATATAATTTACTAACAAAAATTCTATAAGTATATAAATAATTAATATAATTAATTAAATTTAATTATATTCTGTTTTTAGAAAAAAAATATTATTATAATTCAAATTTTATAATTATAAAAATAAATAAAATTTAAAATTTAAAATTTAAAATAAAAAATATAAATATATGTTTATTTAAAAAGTATGAAGACAATTAAAATAATTCATAAAAAATGTTAAAATAAAATCATAATAATTTATTATTTATTAGAATAATATTATACTTAATAATATTATATTTTATACTTATATAAGAATATTATTAGAAATTATTGAATTAATAATGAAAAAGTATAGGACCTAATGAAAAATCATGAAAAATTATAAGGACCTAATAAAAAAAACTGTAGGGAGCTAATAAAAAATAAGTGAAATTATAAGGACCTGATAAAAAGGAAAAAAATTATAGAGACTTAATTAAAAATTAGTTGAAATTATAAGAACTTGCAGATTAATTATCCTTTTTTAAATAAAAAAAGGCACAAAAATTTTGGGGAATTCCTATGATTCAGGCTTTTTTTAGATATATTATTTATGATTTTGTTATAATGTGTATAGCATTACATTAGATTTTGTTGTAGTCATAGTTTTTCCATTGTATTTCACACAATCTGATAAATAAAATACATTATGCATGTCTAATAAATTAGGGTTAAAGTTAAATTATCTAACACTTTAAATTATTCTTTTAGGTGCGACCAACTTCATAAAAAATATTGAAAAAAAATACTCTTTGGTATTGAATGCACCTAAAACAAATATTTCAGTATGTTGGATGAACCTTAATTTAATTAATAATGTTGTCTTAAATTTTTAAAATGGAAAATAAATAAAGAAAATTTCTTTTTTTATTGAAAGTGACAATGAAAGAATAAATGTCTGTTTGAATTAGCAGTAGAAATTATTTTTCCAATGTGATTTATGATATATAGAGTAAGTATGTGAAAAAAAATTTATCTCAACTTTTATAAACAGACTTTTTAAACATGAACCCAAATAAGCCCTAAAAGATAACTAGGCTTAGTGTGAGGTGTAGGTGCTTTCGTCCTTCAATAAACAAGTGGTTGGAGTTTGAATCTCAATCTTATCCTAAGCTGGCTTATAAATAAGGGAACAATTTATTTAGCCCTATAAAAGAGACTTAATTTTAGTCAATTCCAAAAGACTTTGAAACTTCACTGCACTCCTTAAGTTAAAATGAAATTAAATTTTGTGTGTGAAAAGATAATGATTTTATTGTTTTATTTTTTCATAAGAGTATTTGCAATATAAATAAAAGAATTTAAAAACATCCAAGAAGTTAAAAATATTTTAGCTTTTCAAAAAATAAATAAGAGAATTCATAAAACAAGTAAGGAGATTCAAAAAATAAAACAAGGGCATTATTATTTTTTATTTATAAAATTTAATTTCATTTTGACTCAAGTGGGTGCAGTGAAGTTTCAAAATATTTTAGAGTTGACTAAAATAAATTCTCTTCCATAGGGGCTTACTGAAATTTTCCCTATAAATAATGTCTTTATATGTTTTATTGGTATAAAAACATTGTTTTTATAAATAAAAATCTCAGTTAAATATTTGAATACTAAATAATAATATAAATCAAATAAATATTGTGTATTTCAGTTTTTACTTTTTATCTATCATGTGATTCAATATTTAATTAGATACATACTGAAATGAAATTAATGAAAACTAAAATGAAAAATTAATAATGATACGAATAACATGATAAATATTAATTATACGCGTGTGTGTGTATACATGGGTTTAAATCTTTCACCTCTAACTCATGTTCCATTCTATTCTATCTTTTTTATTTGGTCAATGGAATAACCCTTTTAAGGTTTATATCAAATAGCAAATGGGTTCTTCCTCTTTTGACAAAATGTGCTTTTCATCAATTAAAAATAAGTGCATTTCTTGATATTTAAACTTATGTCTTCTTTTTTTAAAATGAAACTATTTATCACTCCAGCCAACAACTTATTAATCATACTCCATATATCCTTATCACCTGTGTCAACCATTGGTCACAAATTATATACTATCTCCATCTTTTGTCTTTGTTGTAAGATTTATTTTATAGTTCAATTTTTTTATTAAGTAAATCTTTTATTAAGAATATAGTAAAATACTATTTGTCTACTATATTGGCCTTTTTTTTTTGAACAAACGATATAGACAACATTATATAGACCATTTTATGTACTGAGTAAAATCTAGTACTCTCTTCTGTTTTTAATATAAAATATATTTAATGAGTTGATCTTGATTCAAATATAAGATATTATTTTCATGTTTATCAATCTTTTCATAATTTATCCCTATTGATGTTCCCTTAAAACAATAATCAAGGAGGAGAGGGAATAAAAAAAATTAAGGAAGATGATTAGAATGTTTTATAAAATACATATTATATTAATTAACTATATTAATTTTTTTATTTAATAAAATTAAATAAATATATTTTACATTTAAGTCATGAGAGACTGTTACGAATAATACTTAAAAATGTCCTTAACATTCATTTTGGGCAAATCTCCACTAACCGCCGCAAACAAGGTTCTCTTGCTGTTAAGGTAAATTATTCCCTACTTTCGGTTTTATATATGTTCAAGTTGTGTGCCTGTTTTCTTTCTTTCTTTCTTTCTTTTTCAAACACAATTACGCCTCCTTTCCTAGACTTTAAAGATACTTCTCACACAGTGTAGTAATTTGTCTAAAATATTTTAATATATATTGATTTAAAATTGAATTTTTAAATTTATAATAAATGCAATTAGTAGTTTTCGCTTTTCAGTGCGGAATCAAATTTAATAGTTATACGCTTCTTCTTCCTTTTGTTTTTAAAGAAGGGAAACTAATAATATTAAAATGACGTCTATATATATTTTAGGGTTATTAAATTTGGACTAAACTAATCAGGTTAGCCCGAAAACTAACAATCCAACCATAAAATCGGTCTAGGCAGGTCCCTAACTTGGAATCTTGAGCCAATCCGGGGTAACCCAATTTCAAACCAGCCTAGTTAATAGATTGACCTGGTTGCTTTTTATAAAAATAATATTTTTTAGTGATAAATGATAATATTAGTCAAAGTTAATGATAATTTTTTTGTTAATGATTATTAATTTAATGATTAAAGGATTGTGTATAGGAATATTTTGTTATCATTCATTTATTTTGATAATTTCCTATGAGGGATATTTATGATTATTGATCATAATGACATTGGATAGTCGATTGATATTAAATATCATTATATGAAAGAAATTATAAAGAATATTGAAAAAATATATGATTATTTTATTAGTGATTTATCAAGGTATTGAATTGATTTGGGATAATATGATACTACAATGAGAATTTAAATTATTTTTTAATTTTTTATTTATCACTAGTCTCGGGTTGGCTTCAAGTTGACTCACTGATTCCTGACCCACTGTATCAACTAGTTCAGTAACCGATTTAGGTTTGATAATCTTGATATATTCACACCGGGTTGTTTAAAGAAATAAAATATTTTCTTCGGTAGAAAATTTTCTTTACTCTTCTCATATATTTTAATAACAGTGAAATACGAGTACGAATTACAATGGTATATAAAAATTAAGATACAATAAGTATTCATTATTAGAAAAGGATTAATAGATATATAACAAATTAGAATTATTTTGCCAGCATAATAAATTAGAACCACATACCTTATAGTTATGTGATTGTGTTTGTTATCATAGAAAAGTTTGTTCAAAAAAAAAAAAGGAGTTTATTGTTGTCATATTAACCAAGCGGAACTGTGAAAGTTAATAACAATTTCTTCAATGCGGCAATTAAATAGTAAAGCGGCTATTAATTTTTTTTCCTGGCACAAACTTCCATCCAAATTAAAAAGATGTAAAACACAAATAAACTATTTTTGTCGGTAGTTGTTTAACTTTCTATATTGTGAGTGAGCGAAAAAAAAAGGGAAGGAAACAGATTTGTAAGAGAAACTGATCATGAGAGAGAGAGTCCCAAAGCATTCGTGTGAAGGGGGAAAAAAAAAGGGTTTGCTCTCGTGCGCATATTATATGAATGTGAGAGAGAGAGAGAGAGAGAGAGCAGAGAGAGAGATTAAAGTCAAGATCCTAATGGCGCAAGCGTCTAGACCATTCTGCCTCAAGCTGCTTCGCTTCGCTTGCCTCACTCTTTAAATCCCCCACCACTCGTCTTCCTCTTCCCTCCTAAACAAGATCCAAGCTCAAGCAGAGCAGAGCAGAGGAGAGAGCCATGGTGAGTTTCGTCTTCTCTTTCCCTTTCTTCTACATGTCTCTCTATTACTTTCTCTTCTCACAAATCAACCTTCTTATACTGTTTCCTTATTCTGATTCAAAAATTCCACCCCTACTTTTGCAGGAATCAGAGCATCAGCAATCAGCCACATGGGAAGGCTATGTGAATTGGAGAAACAAGCCCGCTCTCAGAGGTCGCCATGGCGGCATGCTCGCCGCCTCCTTCGTTCTCGGTCCGTCCCTAATTTCACTACCAATTGTTCGTTTGTTATATTGTTCTTGTTTTATATATACCTCTGTTTCTCAAGGTCTGTGGAATTGTTAAACGAACAAGTTCATCGATCGATTGGGATTTGCCTTGCCTTGCCTTCCAAGTGCTTGTGAAAATTTTGAAATCTCATATTGTCTCGTACTGATTCTGTGCGTGTGCGTATGGTGAATCTGTTTGTGTGTGCAGTGGTGGAGATATTGGAGAATCTGGCATATTTGGCCAATGCGAGCAATCTGGTGCTATATTTGAAGCAGTACATGCACTTATCTCCTTCGAAATCGGCCAACAATGTCACCAATTTCATGGGAACTGCCTTCCTCCTCGCCCTCCTCGGTGGTTTCTTATCCGACGCCTTTTTCACCACTTATCACATCTACATGATAAGCGCAGTAATTGAGTTCCTGGTATGCAACTCACACCTTAATTCATTTTCACCTCCTTTCTTATCTTATATATATCTCTCCATGTGACTTCCTCTTTCCTCTCAAACCTCTTGCGCGCGCACAATTAATCTGCTTAGCTTTTTCTTGCGTATGACTCAGATTGTCCCTTCTAGCTGTCCTGATTTTCCACTTATTGTTAGCTGGTTAGGTTCATATTAACAGAGATGTTAGGGGACACAGGACAGGAAAATATTAGGATTTGGGAGTTTTTGAATTTCTCGGAAATCTGACATTGCCAACTTTTTCAAAAAAATTGGAAGGATGTGGTGAACGTGGGAGGAAAATTAAAATTGTTTGTTTTGGGAATAAGGTATCATGAGCAGCACGTCGTTTCTCTTCTTGCAAGAGCATGATGTAGGAACCAATGTCCACTTGGTCCAGCAGGACGAGGCTTTAGATCCTTTAAGCAACGCTCTTAGGGTTGGAATCTTGAGTTGTGAATGGAGCTATTAGCATAAGAAGGTCATCCCTTATGGGCCTATATAGTATTAGAATTTGGATTAGTTTGGCCCCTAGAGTTCTCCGTGATAAGGGGATAGCCTGTGATGGCAGCTGCATACAAAAACGAAAATATAATCAACAAAAACTTGACATAGTTGATAAATAATTGAATTCCTTAAAAATAATGTCATAGATTCGAGTTAAGCTTGTGCATGAAAAAGATTATGTTGAGAGAAATAATATTTACTTCGGTAATCTATACACCTTAGTAGGATTAGTTTCTAACTATCAGCTTGAAAATACCGTTTGAATTCTACCAACAAAGATAAAAAGAAAATATAACATGATGTAGAGGGAAACAAGAATCAGAGTCAGTTGCGACTTGTTGCAACTTGCAGAGGGGGAGAGGGGTTAATTGCATCGAATGCTGCAATAAGATCCCTATCATAATAGAATTGAGAAATGTGAAAAAAATTATTAAAACCAAACCAGTCTTATCCACCATATGATTCCTACCTTCTCTTTCTTGTGTGTTGTGCGGCGTTCGCTAGCTTCCCTCAACTTGGGTCTTTAGAAAGAAAAAAAGTTCATGAAATGCATGAATGCCTCCAATAAAATTGATACCAATCGGCCATAGCCAATTCTAAAAGTCAAGAATCAATTTTTAAGGCATTTCTCTCAACTAAAGCGGTAAGGCTTGTTTCTTTACCAATAGATTAGCATATATATTATATCATTATATCTCTGCATTGACCAAAACTACAATCGCCTTTATATGGGGCGAACATACATTATACGCAAGATTTTGAGATGATATATCATATTTCGGCGCCTAAACAGATTCAATATTTATTAATTTCAATTTCAGAAAAGAATGAGCTTGATGTTTAGATTTTAACGTTTATTTCCCCCCTTTTAACTCTATTATCTCATAACTTTAATCTCTTGTTCTACACAAAAAATATAAACAAATGAATACATAAAAAATAAATTAAAGTATATTTAACTTAGTCATATACTCTAATTATTATATGATAGGCTAGATATATCATATTTTACGGCCAAATCTTTCTCAAAATTCGTCAAATGATAATTATGGCTATAGAGGACCAAGAATTTTTAGAGAGAAAAATGATCTTGCTTGAATACACACTCTTCATTTTTATATATTTTGTGGCCAGCATCTAACAAAACCATTTTTAATGGGTAGTCCACATAATATGGTTGTTTGGCTCTGACGACTTAATCTTTGCTTAATAAAGACGAGGGGGGAAAAGACGGTACGGGATTTTTTTTCATAACAAATAATAAGTATGTCACGGCCAAAAAATGGGTCATACAGGAGCAATTATTGTTGGGAAAACATTATTATATAGTAATAAATTTTTTTAAAAAAAAATTGATTTTTTTACCAGATAAATAAACGTTTGTTTTAGGGTTGGGGCATATGGGGGGCCACCAATTATATTCATGCATCGTATTTAATTTCCCCGAGGGCCTAGGCTCCCTTTGATTTTGTGCCAGGACGAATGGAAACTTCGTTACGTCATTTTGACCTGGAAACTTGAAAGCAACATCAAATTTTGTCGCAGGCTGTACGTGATCTCCAGGTGTAAATATAAAATTATGAATATTTGACTGGGAGATTTGAGACCATCGCTTTATGCCAAAAATAAAATTATATAACATCGTTGGGTTAAGATGCAGATTTAGTAAATAATTATTTTTTAAAATATACCTAACATAACTAATTATTTTAGAATATAAAATTAGATATTATAAATTTTTAAAGTTTAAAAGTAGATATTATGAATTTTTTTAGAATAAAAATAACAATTTCATTATCTATTTTGAGTGTAAAAATTGTTACTTTTGCTCCAAAAAAAGTTTATAATATTTGCTTTTGCATCCTTAAAAATCATAATGTCTAATTTTATACCAAAAAATAGTTAGTTGTATTGGATACACTTTAAAAAATAATTCATTACTATTTTTACACCTTAACCCTAAATTTAAATTAGCTGTTAAAATAAACAAAACAACGGCATAAATAGAAATATTATAATTAATTCACATGTGTATTTCTTAAAGTATAGATGACACGTGCTGGCGGAAGAGCCACGTGTGGGTTCTGTGGGTTTGTTTAGGTGTCCCAATCAGCTGCAGCCAGGCTTTTATAGCCGCTGAAAGCTCCTGGTTTTATGGAATCCTGAATTTTCTCTGCAAGGTTAAACAGAACCATATCTAGCAAACTAGCACGTAGTTTTGGCTTAAGTAGTTTGATGAACCACGTGTGTGGTTGTCGTGTTGATGGACCATGCAGGATACTGTATAAAATCTGGTGAACACTGAACTATCACCTCCACTACGACACATACCTACTTAATGAAACGCCATTATCTCAGTTTCATAGCTACTTAACTATCAGTGCTAGTCTGTCCAACAGTCCACGAACTGTGGCAGGAGATCACCGTATGACTCGGGCCCACCGCGGGTTGGGTACCTTTCCAATTTGCGTTAAACATTCTATTGGTATTGGCGGCCAGTATCCACAGAACAAGCCCCTTAGACATTTTTAAGAATGGTAAACACGGAGTTAGGTTTCTGATCATGTTTTGTGATTTTGTCCAAACCTATCTGATTGCTAAATTTGTGATCGTTCATTAGTTTTATTTGGATCTTCCATTTTTCTGGGGAAAACCAGAGGAAAGTTGGAAGGTGTGGTGCCATGAATTGGGCCCATTTTAGTCCGGATACAAAGAGTTTAAGACCCTGATTCTTAGCAATATAACATGGGACTCTTCTGGTCTTTAATATAAAATATATTTAAAAAATTGATCTTAATCCTAAATATAAGATATAGTTTTTATACTTATCAATTTTTTTCTAATTTACCTATATTGATATTCCCTTAACAATAATTAAGGAAGAGAGGGAATGAGGGATCTAAGGAATATGACTAGCCATTTTTTAGAAACTATATGTCATATTAACTAATTCAACCAACTTCTTTAATCTAATTAAATTAGGTAAATATGTCTTATATTTATATTAAGGATGTGGGTACGCGATATGTAATTTTCTGTTTAGAAAAATGGTTTTATATTCAATGTGGGATACTGCATACCACAATTTAAGTAGCTCCAAAGAAAACGTCAGTAGTTGAATCCCTTCCTTTTCGTCTAACATTGTGTGGGTATCGTGTGAAAGAATTCAAATCCCTCCTACCTTGTGAATGAGATTTTACCATACATTTGCTAAGTTTCACAAGCATAAATGGCTAACAGATTTATACATTGTGCAGGGACTGATAATACTCACCATACAAGCTCGCGTGCCTTCACTAAAGCCACCAGAATGTGACGCAACGACCCCATGCCAAGAAGTTGCTGGTGGAAAAGCAGCAATGCTTTTTGCAGGCCTCTATTTGGTGGCTTTGGGAGTTGGGGGAATCAAAGGTTCATTGCCAGTACATGGTGCGGAGCAGTTTGATGGGACTACCCCTTCAGGAAGGAAGCAGAGATCAACCTTCTTCAACTACTTTGTTTTCTGCCTTTCATGTGGTGCCCTCATTGCTGTTACTTTCGTTGTGTGGATTGAAGACAACAAAGGGTGGGAATGGGGTTTTGCAATCTCTACTATCAGCATTCTTGTGTCCATTCCTGTTTTCTTGTCTGGCTCTGCTACTTACAAGAACAAGATCCCTACTGGAAGTCCACTTACAACCATTTTTAAGGTAACTGAGATATAAATTATTCATACCCTTGATTTTTTTTTTTTTTTTACATTGAAGATAACTTTCCCTGCCCTCAAGTTTAGCTTGACATTACTCTCTAAGTTTTGGGTTCCTGTTTCTGAGCAGGTTCTGATTGCTGCTTCAATTAATGCCTGCGTCAATAGAAACGCTAGCAGTGCTGTTGTGAATACGGTCTCAAGCCCTTCTAATCTTACGTCAAGTGGAAAAGAAGCAGAAAAAGCAAGCAAGTCAACTGAAATGCCAACAGATACGCTCAAATTCCTCAACAACTCAATTGCAAACAAGCCAGTCCACTCATCACTAGAATGCACCGTGCAGCAAGTGGAAGATGTCAAAATAGTACTTAAAGTACTACCCATATTTGCTTGCACCATCATGCTTAATTGCTGTCTTGCACAACTATCCACATTTTCTGTTGAACAAGCTGCCACCATGGACACCAAGCTCGGTTCCCTCATGGTGCCACCGGCATCATTACCAGTTTTTCCAGTAATCTTCATCATCATTCTTGCACCAATCTATGACCACATCATCATCCCCTTTGCTCGAAAAGTAACCAAAACCGAGTCAGGTGTCACTAATCTCCAGAGAATTGGGGTTGGATTAGTCCTCTCTATAGCTGCCATGGCAGTAGCAGCTCTGGTAGAGATAAAGAGAAAAAGGGTAGCCACAAACTCAGGGGTATTAGATTCCACCAAGCCACTACCTCTCACTTTCTTTTGGATTGCACTTCAATACTTGTTCCTAGGATCAGCTGATCTGTTCACCTTGGCTGGTTTATTGGAGTTTTTCTTCTCAGAAGCCCCAATAAGGATGAGATCTTTGGCCACATCTCTTTCCTGGACCTCATTGGCTATGGGATACTACCTCAGTACAGTGATTGTATCAGTAGTAAATAATGTCACTAGTAACTCCACCCACATGCCTTGGTTATCTGGTAGCAACATTAATCACTATCATCTGGACAGGTTCTATTGGCTCATGTGTGCTCTAAGTGGTTTGAATTTCCTTCATTATCTCTTCTGGGCTATTCGGTACAAGTACAGAGGAGCAGGAAATGGTGAATGAAGTAAAAGAGAGGGAAATATGCCAAATGGTCCATGTGTACTCAAGTTTACGAGACCATTAATCAATGGCATTGCCAAGGTTGGGACTTGGGAATACCTTTTGGCCCAAAAGAAAATGAGGTGAAGAAAAAAAAAAAAGGCTGGATATACACATATATATGCGTGTGACTTGGTGGATCTGGACGTGGTTCGACTAGAGTAGGCATATCTATCTAGTATTTATTGAACAAAACAAAACCAAACACGAGAAGAGAAAAATACTTGCTTGTAACCAGCATGACTTTTTGTCCTCTTCAATTAATATATGCATAGTATATGTCAATGGCCCTTGCCCATGCTCATCCATCTTCTTCTACTTATTTTCTTTTTCTGTACAGTGACCTGCACTGGTAAATTGGGTCTCATCCTGGATAAATAAAGCCTTTAAAATGTGTTGAAATTATATAAACATCTTTTGTATCATGTCGAAATTCTACATACATTTTTTTTAGAAAAACCCGATAAAATGTCGCTTGAATTGGGAAAATTTTAAATCAGATTGACAAATTTCATAAATTCCTAATTGGTCCAAGGACACAATTTAGCATTTGCAAATGTTAAGCATTTTACCACATTACCCCTAGGATTTTTTTTAAGCCACATCTCTTTTTTCTTTTTCGAAGGCACATACGTGGGTGACTGGCCGCCACGCTTGTCAGTGGTTAGAATTCTGACGATTGGTGGTAGCTGGAATTCTGGCGACAACTTTATTTCAAAAGTTTTGTTGATAGTAGCTAATGAGAACTTATAAATTGTTAAATTAGATTTGTTAACTTTTAAACATGTCTTATGATATACAACAACAAAAGTTTATTGAAGAGTGGAGATGAAAAGTTTGTTGTGAAACTAGGAAACAGACAGTAATATAGGCATCATAGCTTTTTTTTTTTTAATACCCATCCCTAATTAGTAGCTTTGTGTGTCGAGATGGTACTCCCAAATATCCCCACAACTTAAGTCCTTTGGGTCCGCTATGTGACTAATCTCAAATCGGGGACTTGGTGTATGCTGGAACCTTTGGTCCAGGGTCTATCCCTCTCCCAACAAAAGAGTCTCCCCCGAACTCGGCACCATAGTTTTTGATCCATTGACTAATCAACATTTTGCAGCAGAATATATAATTTGATCTAAAATTTAGTTAAATTTCATAATTTGGGATTCCATACACAAAAATGGGGCTCAATAACTCAATAAAATGGATGCTGTCCATGAAATCCACATTATCATGTATTCCTTGCATATGCTATAAGAGCATGAGTGGACAAATAAATGCAATTACTTCTACAAATCAAGTAATCTATCCTAATATGATATTTAATGTTGATTTAAATATAAAAAATTGCCAAATATACATAATTAGATAATAATTTAGGCAATATAATTAAACTCAATAAGTTTCATTGATATGATATTAACGGCAACTGATCACAGATATAAAAACTTTAATAACTCATGGTACTCTTCAAGAGCCGTCAGATTAAATTACATATAATATAATCTATAGATCTGTCATTTATTTCAGTTATTATCTTATTGATATCAAATTAAATAAGAAAACATAATCCTTATAGCTGTAATTGATTTTGGTTAAAATCTTACAATTTTTTATTAAAAAAGTAATACTTAGAGTTGTGGTTAATTTTTCAAAATTGTTATTGTTAGCAAATATTATTGTCACATTAGTAAAACATCAATACCACATAATCTTTCATTAAAAAAAAAACCATATAATCTTTCATTGAAAAAACACATAATCTTCAAAAGATTTTGACCAAAATCTACCGTAACTGTATTGTAATCGACTCCACATAACTACGCTATTATAAAATAATTATATTAATACCAATTGTTTCATACTTTATAATAACTTGTTATTTTTAATATTCATCACTCTTGTGCATAATTAGAATATAAACAATTTATTTTTTTTTCCACACATTGTTTTAGAACTTATTTCCCAGTGCATATTAAAAATATGGAGAAGACCTGGGATGATTTTTGTGTGTATCAAATCTTGATATTTTCAATTTTTTTCTCACTTCTTCATTTACTTAAATATAATGCTGTATGATTGGAGATATTTATAATATATTTATTAATATAATCATGCTAAAATTCAAGTGTTAAAATTTTATTGGAAAATTTGCATGACCTAAATGTATAACCTAGTTTAGGGGTGAATTTTGGTTTTAAATGTAATATCTTTTTTTTTTATCTCTTATATTTATCTTTTTTTTTTTGTAAAATAATTTGGTAAGCTTATAAACTAATATATAATTTAATATTATACAAAAATATTTTATAGAGATCATGTTATCTATATTATTATTAAGCAACTGATTTAGCTTCATTAATCTTCTAGATTATGAGCGGATTATCATCAATTCAAGTATTATATATATTTTGAATTTAAATTTGGAACAGCGGCGGGGATGTAGCTCAGATGGTAGAGCGCTCGCTTAGCATGCGAGAGGTACGGGGATCGATACCCCGCATCTCCACTAGTTTTATGATTGACTTTCTGCTCTTCGTGCAGAACTGATTTTTCCTTTTTGGTTTTTCTGCAGTTTTTTTGTGTTCAGCACCGCCAAATATGGCCACTGCAATTTCACTGCTCATACTAACTGGTCAGCCTGCCTCCTGCCTCCTGCCTCCTCCATTAATTCTCACATCCACTTCTTCCCCTTCTTTTCTCTTCTATTCAATCATGCTACGCCATCCCCATTTATTATCCTCATCCTCCCATTTATTATCACTCATTCCTTCAATAATAATGCAAAATTGCAAACCCCTCTTCTTTCTTCCCCAGATTTATTTCATCAGTCAAACCAACACCACTCGTAAATGCCAAGGATTAATACTAATTCATTTTGTTCTGTTTCCTTTTTTCTCTATATCTATGTGGAGACATTACACATATTTCCCAAATCAATAGAATCTCACTTGGCTTACAAAACAGAGACTTTCAACTAGAAAAGTCGGAATTTTTACATATCAGTACTTATTAGCCATTCTCACCATTAAGAGTCCGATACCCAAATATCTTTTCTGGATCTTCAACCCATCATAAATTTTTGTTTCCAAAATCTTTGTTTTTATATATGTGTGTATATATGTATGTATGTATATATTCATTTGACTAAATTAAGGATCCGAAGTCTCTCCTCATAGCATCACTCCTCTTCTTGGCGGCTAGCTTCTCTTGTATAAGCGCAGAAACTTGTATGAAAAGTTAAGAACAGAAGGCTGCGCACTCTCTCAGACGCACACCACGAAGAAGAAGAAGAAGAAAGAAGAAGCCATGGGCTTCAAGAACGCTTCTTTACAAATGTTCTTCTTCTTCTACATTATATCCCACGCTTTCCTAGTCCCTCCAGCCACGTCATCGTCTCCCTCCTCCGTCGTCACCACCAACACCAGCGGCGGCCACTGGATACTCCTGCAACGAAGCATAGGAATTTCAGCCATGCACATGCAAGTAATGAAGAACAATAAGGTCATCATCTTCGACCGCACCAATTTCGGTCCCTCCAATATCTCTCTACCCAACGGCCATTGCCGGTACAACCCTCGCGACATGGCTATGAAGGTCGACTGTACGGCGCACTCTGTTCTCTACGATATCTTTTGCAACTGCGTTCGCCCCCTAACGGTCCAGACTGACACCTGGTGCTCCTCCGCTGCCGTTGATTCCTTCGGTACACTCATCCAAACCGGCGGCTTCAGTGACGGCTACAACAAACTCCGAACTTTCACTCCCTGCGACGACGACCACTGCGACTGGATTGAGCTCTCTGTTCCGTTGAGTAACAATCGGTGGTACGCCTCCAATCAGATTCTCCCCGACGGTCGCATTATCGTCGTCGGCGGTCGTTCAGCTTTCAATTACGAGTTTGTCCCCAAGAATTCAGTAAATCACAATGGGTCTTATTACTTTAAGTTCTTGAGAGAAACCAAGGATTCCGGACATGGAGAAGAGAATAATCTTTACCCTTTCTTGCATCTCTTGCCGGACGGTAATCTCTTCATCTTCGCCAATAGACGCTCTGTCTTGTTCGACTACATCAGGAATCGGGTCGTCAGAGAGTACCCGGTTCTACCCGGTGATGAGAGACGTAACTACCCCAGTACTGGGTCGTCGGTTTTACTCCCCTTGAACTTAAATGGGTTGGGAAACAAGACCCAGTTGCCCGACGCAGAGGTGATGGTGTGTGGCGGTGCTTTACCAGGTTCGTTTCCTAAGGCTGTTAAGAGAGTATTTGTGGAAGCGTCGAGAAGTTGTGGCAGGATCCGGGTAACCGACCCGAATCCCCAATGGGTTATGGAGGTAATGCCCCTTCCTCGGGTCATGCCCGACATGTTAATATTACCCACCGGTAACGTGATCATCCTCAACGGTGCCCGCAATGGGACGGCCGGGTGGGAGAATGCAGTGAACCCGGCATTAAACCCGGTTCTGTACAAGCCGAACGAACCCGACCGGAATGCGAGATTCGAGGTATTGAACCCTACAAAAACTGCTCGGATGTACCACTCGTCGGCGGTGCTATTGCCGGACGGGAGAATATTAGTCGGAGGGAGTAATCCGCATAGATTGTACGACTTCAAAGCGTACCCGTACCCGACGGATTTGAGCTTGGAGGCGTATTACCCGAATTACTTGGACCCAAAATTCAGTCCTCTGCGACCAACGATTATAGAGATGGAGGCGGCGGACAATAGGTCGTCGTACGGTGGGACGTTCTCGGTTACGGTATCGTTGCAAGGGTTCCACGGCGTTCGGGGGATTGCCGTTTCGCTGGTGGCACCGTCGTTCACGACGCACTCGTTCGCGATGAATCAGAGGATGTTGGTGTTGGATGTCGTAGCTGTTGGGAGGGTGGCCCCACGTGCTTACAAGATTACCGCGAGTGGGCCCCCCTCCCCTAATGTGGCCCCATCTGGCTATTACATGCTTTACGTTGTCCACGCTGGAATTCCTAGTGGTGCTGTTTGGCTTCGGGTTAAGTGAAGTGAGTCCACGTAGCTTTTTTGATTGTGCGTCTCTTCTTCTTGACAACTTTTTTTGACCTCTTTAAGTTATCCAGCAGTATTGATCAATTTTATCGGAGCATTTCTTTAATCCGTATGTTTTGTTGTTCAGATTTTTAGGAATTTATAATATTTGATGAGGAGCATATAATTTCTCCTGTCGTGAGCGTAAAATAGAAAGTTATTTAAATGACTTGTATGGAAAACATCCATAAGTGCTTTTCAATCGTGATTTATGGAATATGAGGTAGACCTTTTACGATCTATGAAGTTAAATATGTAGATGAATTTTATCTCAATTTACGCATTTTCAAGCTTATGCATATACATAAACCCAACCAAGCTTATATCTTAACGCTGGGGAAAAAACCTTATATCTCAACACCCATCACCATTCACCATAACTTGCATGCGTATAAAATTTGTAATACGAAGCTTATCATATTCACCATGCAGAGCAAATTTGCAAATATAAATTTAGTTAAGTAGTCCAGAATCCATATATATATATATATATATATATATATATATATATATATATATATAAACCATTTCAACAATCATCCATTTTAGAAATCAATAACACTGAAACTATATTTTTAAATAACATGTAGAGACAATTTGACTAACATTTTTTAGGGGGAAAAACTTTAATCTTCTCACATGTAACTTTACGAATCTCATTCCTTAGTTAAACCATCGGTAAATATTATATCTCGAGTCTTCCTCAAAGAAAAGATGAAGTGAATAACTGAATATGATCTAGAAAGGTCAAAGGATGTACACCCAAAAAAGGGATATAAATTGCAGAAGGCTTACTAGTCAAATTATGGAAATAAAGCATATATTAGAGGCTACATAATACATAACGTTGCTATCTTACAATTAACAATTGACATCATGGACATGGCAAGCCAATCTTCACCCTCTTTTCCATTTTTCCTTTTTTCCTTTTTTCGTCCCTCACTATCTCAACGACCATAGTTGAGATAGATGCATCTCAGAAAATGGATAACAATTTTGGAAAACATATATATATCATAGGCCATATGAGCAGTAAATAGTCCATCAAGGTTATGACTTGGAAGATCCTGCAGTCAATGATGAACTCCTCACAGCAATCCTCACTGCTCCCACCACGCTTAGCTGAATCTTATGAGGGCTCAGACCCTGTCTGCCTTGCTTGTTCTCACAGCCTTCTTCCATTTGAACCCCCACAATATATGCTATCTGGGTCACCCACAAAACTCAATTTAGTGACGCAGATCTGAGAGTTTAACCTTTTTTGTTTAGGACTAAATTTCAATCATGGCCACCCAAATTGTTCATAATTTGTTTTTTTTTTCTGAGCAGAGTGGATTTGTGCTTTGTCCTCACTTCAAGTTATAGCAAAAGAGATTACAGTATAAATTGGTATGCTACTATTCATAA
This sequence comes from Albizia julibrissin, assembly GCA_037074505.1. NCBI lineage: Eukaryota > Viridiplantae > Streptophyta > Magnoliopsida > Fabales > Fabaceae > Albizia > Albizia julibrissin. The sequence continues at coordinate 33,906,650 of CM073488.1, read as the reverse complement.
ACTTCTACTGAACAACTTGGTTCAAGTGGCTTCTGATTAGATTGCAAATTGAGCTTGTACAGAAGTAGAACAAGATAACTGGGGTAAAATAACTCATCTAGGCAGGTAGATTGTAATTTGAGCTTGTACAGAAGTAGAAAAAGATGAACTGGGGTGATAAACTACTGAAGGCATCTCTTCCCAAGATGCCTGCAAAGGATCCGGGAACTTGCATCAGTAACCCCCCCCCCCAAAAAAAAAAAAAAAAAGATACATACAGACAACAACTGGTTAATATAAAATCAAATTAAACCAATTAAAATATGACAATTCGCAACTCAAATTCTGTAGTCTAGATCTCTTCTAAGGATACAGGTTCAAGGGAAAGGGTGGAATGGGGCAACACTCTAAAGAACGCCATCAAAACACTATACGAAATTTGAAAAATAAAATGAAGAGTACAGCTTGATATAAGTATTATATTTATCCATATTAATTTGGATGAGATGTCTCATCTGATATTGCAACTGTTGAGATTGCTTTCGCAAGTGTTTGAATCTCCTTCTGTGATGGTGGGGATCCGATGAGGAGAGAGATGAGAAAGTGGGTAGGAGTGGGACCCAATTCTTGCAACCCCGCCTTCCTATCTCTTCCCTCTTCTCACTAATCCTCTCCATATCTGTATTACTAACAAGTAACAACCAAGATTAATGTACGACACCAGATACAAACTGCTAGCCTCCCCAGTCTTTCCCCCTCTAAATCATTTGGTTAGGCCAGTGAAGTACATGTCACTCACGAAGACTAAGTAATACGCAAGCAACTTCAAAATATAAAATGACAAAGCGGATATTTTAACAAACAAAATCAACTGTTTTCACATATCATAATTACCTACCGACAGCTGACTGGTTAACAGAATCGCAAAATTGGAAATGACGATGCCATCTACCTAATTCTAGCCACCTAACTGCCGAGCACACATTTAAGAACCATCCCATATTTGATTCAAATCCTGTGATTCAGCATCCTCAATGCCCAATCAAACTCAAGGAAATTGGTTGGCAGACTCAATATGAGAAACAGAGGCATTTAAAATTTACAGTTCAGCTTATAATTAAGCAATACCTTGCCAGAGGCATCACGAATAGGTGATATGTGTAGAAAATTCCAAAATGGGCTTTCATCCTTCCTGACAAAGTTGCAGTAAATTGACTCATCACATTCAATGAATAAAATTCATCTCTTTGGAAACTGGGGGCATAGGGGAAAGTGAAGTAGCGACCTGTAATTCAAAATACGTACTGTGCATGGTTGTTCAGCTTTAATGCTCTCCCTTATCTGTGAACAATTGGACACGAATGAAATTACATGGTCCATAGAAAATCCATCCATTCCAATAATCCTAAGTTTCCATATAGCACTACAGATGTTGCAAAATCATAGCGAGAAAGCATATTACCAAATATAAAGCTGAGGTATCAGTATTCAGTCCACTTAGAAATCTACAGTTGCGTCCCAGCACTTCATCTTTTACGTAACCTATATGAGCAAAAAGGTAATTAGAAACATGATGAGAACCCCAGTACATCTTATCTGAGTTACTGTTTTAAATCTTTACATCAAAGCCAGTATAATTGGTTGAATTAATCGCAAGGCTATTAGTATTTAGTACTTTAGCCAAGGGGGAAGGTTCAGAACGAGAACCTGTCAATTTCAAGAAGGCGTCACTGGCATACACAATAGGCATATCAGGTAAATGAGGATTAGTTCTGCAAAATAACCACGATATTCAATATTAAAACACATAACGAAATCAGGGATCGGTACTTTGGTATAAAACTTATGCTAAAGAAAACTAGATATATCAAATAACTCACAATACAAAGCTTTGTTTGATTCTACCAAGGGATATAATCAAGGATGAGCCAAGAAGACCCACGTCAGAAATGCTGCATCTCTTTCTACATACCAATCTGCCAGTCAACTCACTATAGTGGGTTAGCACAGAAAAAATGTTGTCCATGGCAGTCATAGCTTTTCTCTTATCAACATCACTTGCTTCACACGGTTCTTCACTATTTGGTTCTGTATGTTAGAAAGCATATGGATCAGTAGAGAACACCCAACGATCACAATAATAATTCAACCAGAGAGGGCTGTTTAGGCCAAAGGGAGCTAGACCGCTAGAAAACTGAGAGAAAGAGGAAAAACATGATTAAACACGCCCAAAATAGAAATTACAGAAGATATTGAACTGGAGTGTTAACAAGGAATAGAAGCACAAATTGATGCACGAGGAATTTATGTCATACGAACGCCAAACTGTAAAACAAACCTCTACCATCATGTTCTACTTCTGACACTTGATGAAGAGACAAAACACGACCAAGTTCCAACAAAGAATCCGAGCACACTTCCTTTCGACACGATCCATACACAAAATCCTGAGCCATAGACCCATCGTCACTCAAATTAACGTTAGTTCTCCTAACACCGCATCCCGACCGCCTCCGTTTCCTTGATAGAGGTACCTGAACTGCCACAAAGTGACTCACCCTACCATCATACTTGTTAAATACAGGGTTCATGTGAAACAAAATCCAAAAAGGCTTTCCATCTTTACGATAATTCAACAAATTGATCTGAATAGGTCTCTCTTCTCTTATCGCCTCACGAATTTCTATTACCGATCTTCTACATGTCCCTGGTCCTTGAAAAATCTTGCCATTCTTGCCAATCACCTCTTCTTTGGAATACCCTGACATTTTCAAGAACTCGTGGCTCGCAAAAACAATCGGGTGGCCAGAGATAGAGGGGTCGGTGATGACAAATTTGTCAGGCAATTCGTCGAGCACCTCGCGAACATGGCAGGAGTAACGACTGTCGATTGATCCCAACTGTGATTCCATCCTCTTTGCTACCTACCTCTTCTACAGATTCGTCGCTTCGCCTCGTTGTTCGGGATATTCCCAATCCCATGTGGCACGTTGATCTCTTCTTGCTTCTTCAAACAAAATTCGAGTTATTACTCACAGTTTCCGCAAGACCAAGAAGAAAAACTGGGGGTGAAGGACCCTGGATTGCCCCGGGGGGGGGGGGGGAAATATCAAGCAAGATGAAAGCAAAACGGAAGAGTCCACGAACTCAAAACAATGGCGCCAAGATTGATGAGTTACACAATTATCAATCGAGTCCTTAAGAAGTAGGTACTACGTGAAGGAGCATCTCTCAGGAAAGCACAATGAACAGGACACGCAACCCTCAGGCTTTCCCAAGTTGCAAACAGGAATCGAAAATATCCTCCGAAAATTGTGGTAACCAAGGGATTACAAAGCAAAGATGGATACTCATCAATCGTATTTTTCCAGGAGCCAGAATAATATGAAAGCGAAAAAGAAATAGAAATAATGGAGAATATTAGACACAACAGTGTCTGGAAGAGCTTGAGAATTGAAAGGGAACGAAATTGACGATCAATGGAGCTTATAAAAATAAATAAAGTAAAAAAGTTCTAGTTTCACAGTTACCAGACTAAAAGTACTATTTTACTGCAATCCTTTTGTCTTCTTAGGCTTTGGACTTGAGCACAGATGATAAAAGGAGGAAGAAGGCTCTGTAAGGTTTGAAGGAATCAATTACACACGATAATGGAGTGAGGAAATGAACTTGAAGCCACAACCACGTATTCTTCTGATTTTGACCTCTGGTGTTAGCCCCATTGGCTGGATTGGAGGGAGCGATTTGGGGATGTACATGAACGAAACCTGTGGGTCCAACACTATATATATTTTTTGTATGTAAAAAATATCCATAAATATTTAAAATAAGAATAAAAATATCATAATCATTAAATTTAACCTGTTACTTTATATAATGGGATCCGCATTCTTTTATATGTGTATATGTAACGTTGTTAGATCATAATGAGGTGGGTATTTTTATTCTTATTTTAAATGTTTATGGATAATTTTAAATCTTCAGAATATATATGGTGTTGGACCCACTTTAGCAAAAATTTATAGGCATTTTTGTATATTCACCCTTAAATATAACTAATGGGTTATGGGGTAATTTTTCTACATAAGTGGTTGCGAAGGGACAATTTGGCCTCGAAATTTTTTCGAGAGGCAATTTTACATCAAAAGTGTCAAAAAGAGAGTAATTTTATCATAACCGTTATCTTAGTTAAATTTGATCATTAGATGATCAAATATGCTAAGATAGCAGTCATCCACGTCATTTTTTTTAAATGCAAATTTGCCCCCTAATTTTTAAATCTAACTTTGGAAGTGATAACACATATACTTCCAAAGTCAGATTTAAAACTTACAGGGCAAAATTATACTTTAACAAAAATGACATAACATATGAATTGTCAGCTCAGCATATTTGGTTGACTAACAATCAAACTAACTGAGATAATGGTTAGAGCAAAATTGCTTCATTTTTTATACTTTCGAATCAAAATTGTTTCCCAAAAAACTTTCAGGGTAAAATTGCCCCTCAGTAACAACTTTCAAGATAAAAATATCCCTTAACCCTTAAATCATATTTACATAATCTTCTGGCCAACAAAAACATTTATCTCATTTAACTTCTCAAAGGGCTTGCTTGGTAGGGTGTAGGAAATCAAGCGGAGAGAACAAATTTTTAAGTTGAATTTTAAAATAATAATGAGAAAAGTAGAGTTAAAAGTTTAATCGTTTTTAATTATATCTTATTTTTATTAAAATTTTATAATCCTACTTCTCCAATTATTTTATATCCAACTTATAAAATTTTGTTTTCACATCACTTCCCTACCAAATCCCTCATACCTAACAAACCATTAAACCCCTCCAAAATCCCTCACTTCCCTTCCAAACCCCTCACTTTTGTAAAATTAAATATTTAATGAAAAGTTTTTACCCCACTTCTCTCATATTTTTTTTAATCTAACTTACTTTTTTTTTTCCTTTACTCACTTTCTCTCCCCTCCCCTCAAAGAAAGGGGATGGAAGGAAAGAGGTTGAAGGGGGATGAAAAGAAATATTTTTTAATGATTCTTTGTTTGATTTAAGAAATGATGGATGAGAGATAACAACGAATTTACTATTTTATATTTATATGTTAGCTTATATTTTTTTTACTTACAAAAATTATTTAAATTAGTTTTTTTTGACTAAAAATTATTTAAATTAGTTTTTTAGACTAAAAATTATTTAAATTATATAATAACTTCGGATCCCCCACTTATTGGCATTGAACATGCATATCAGAACACTTTTCCAGCTATTAAACATAGGCTAGTGAGTATGACAGACTCATAGAAGTGTATTATGTACCCAAGATCTACTATATGATTTATGTAACTTATCAATAACTCAAAAAAGAAAATGGCGAGGGAGAGAGCCAAGGAAGAGAGCACTTGATGAAAGTGGCGAAGTCGAGAATCGTGTGTGAAGTGTGTTTTTAACTTTTCCCTATGGGTATCAATGGGATATCAAAAATTTAATGGGGGTAAATTGGTTCAGATATTTTGCCCTCCTTAAAAAACCCTCAAATTGGGGGGAAGTAAAATAACGTAAGGTGAGAGATTTGGAGCCTATATTTTAGCTCTCCTCTCCTCTAAATTTTTAAATAAAATATGAGGAATGACTCATTTTTCATTCATTCTCCTCCGACAGGTATTAAAAGTGTTTTCCACATTTATATGGAGGCAAATTTATGGCTCGTTTGGAAACTCTATCAATAATCGGACTTATTTTATAAGCTCGATTTACATAAATTGAGATAAATCTCCTCCACATATTTACCCCGTAGACCGTAAAAGCAACCTCGTAAATCGTTAAAGTTACTTCGTGTTTCGTGAATCACGATTTATAAACACTTATGGAGCTTCCATAAGCTAATCCAAACGAGCTATTAATGTGCTACTACTGATAAGTTATTGATTGAAGTATTAAACTATCTCACACTATAAAGAGGTAGACACAAGTTTAAATTCTAGAAAGACATGCTTAAGAAATTATGTCCATAATAATTATCTTTCAAAATTTAAATTATTTTCAAACTTTACAAAAACTACAATTAAACGTATTTCAAATTAAAATCCACATTTAAAATATTTATAATTGTAAATATTTTTCGTATATTTTAATACAATTTTTTTAAAATAAATACTGCATCAAATGTTGTAAAATTAAATTAAGTTGTGTAAAAAAAATCCCACCCTTACCTTTCTTTCTTTAATTTATCATGCCTTCCTTTAACTGTAAATAGTTGATTGAGACATTTTTTAAATGGAAAAAAATAAGAGCTTTTTTTTTTGTCGAAACAAAAAATAATAATAATAAGAGCATTCGAAAGCCACAAACCCTTGAGTCTGTCACTTCATAACCCACTTGGATATCGACGTGAATATGAAGACGGAATTATTTACCAAACAAAATTTGTTTTACTTTTGAAATAGCTAAAAAATAAAGTCATCCACAGAACAGGGCTGACCCGATATAAATTATAAATATTTATAATTTTTAGACCAATGGAGGATTCACAACATCTGTGCTCACGTCCACCATGTCCAGAAATATACTCCTAAAAGGGGTATTTTAAATCATCAGGGTTTGTTTGATAAATAGCTCTAAACACACTAGGATGATTGTAATAGCGATTAAAAGTTCTATTAACTCGTTTGAATTAGTTTATGGAAACTCTATAAATGCTTATAAATCGTGATTCACGGAATACGAAGTAACTTTTACGGTTTACGAGGTTGCTTTTACGGTCTACGAGGTAAATATATGGAGGAGATTTATCTCGATTTACGTAAATCGGGCTTATAAAATAAGCCCGATTATACATTGAATTTCCAAACATGCCATATAAGTGCTTTTCAATCGTGATTTACGGTCTATAAGATAACTTTTACGGTCTACGAGGTAAATATGTGGAGGAGATTTATCTCGATTTACGTGAATCGGGCTTATATAATAAGCCCGATTAACTTAAGTGAATCCAAACAAGCTAAAGAAAGCATGCACAAAAAAATAAATAATTAAGAAAGCATGTGGATTGTTGTTTTGAAAATCCAATTAATTTATATATATAGTGAACATTTTAACTAATATAGATTAAAACATAATTTTTCTATAGCAAAAAATTATTGATAAGGAAGAGAGACATTGCCTTACATGATACCACTTTGTTGTGATTCCAGTCGCGGCGTTTGGGAAAGCATTTCCACAGCTTAGTGAAGCTACGGTGAATCCTACCTATTGGGTCAGAAAGAAATGGCTTGCTTGTTATGCTTTTGTATCTATAGGGACATACCCCAATAAATCACGAGTTAGGAGCCATGTCCTTGAATCGTAGGTGAGCCCACCCCTTTCCTAAAAATTCTTCACCAAGAAAAAAAAAAAGAGTCTGTCAAACCGTCTTTATGCTATGCAAGAGGTTAAAAGTATTTTATCCTTCTCCATCTTTCCTTCACTAATTACTAGATCAATTGAATTGTAGCTTCTAGCAACTTTATGCAGCCTTTGAATCCAGTATTTACTATTTAATAATACTGGTTGGATTATTATACTACATAGGGTTAAAATCAACATATTTGTTACTCTGTGTTATTTATGGATATGTCTTCAAACTCAATCACTATAACACACTTTCAGTAGTTTTGAAAATAAAGGGATCACTTATTTAATTATAAGAGTCTTCATTTTACCTTAGATTATTAAATCCTTTTTATTTATTTTCTCATGTGACCACATTGCTATATCTTTTGAAATCAATCAAGCAATTTGCTAATCTATTTGTTGTTCTATGGTTCCGGGCTGCTTTATCTTAGATTCTTCGATCAATCACCATTCTTCACAAAAAATCCAAAGCAAGATCTGAGAATACTGTGTGTAAAAAAAGTCTTCCTTCCTCCTAAAGGGTCAATCCGCCCAACATCAAAATTCTATTTATCAGGACTTAAATTCTTTCATCTCCCATTTTTATTTTAATAGAGTTCTTTTATTAGAACAATTAAATGTTAATTTCAGCACCTTTCTTAATTCTTGCTTCACTGTCCATGCTGTCATGTGAAGTATAGAGTTCTTTTTTGTAAGGATTAAAATTTTGTAGTTGAAATGCATTTAACTCTAAAAAAAAAAATTCACACAATTTGATCAGACATCAAGTTAGTCTTGAAGGATATATAAGTACTTATAATTTATTTTTATATAAGTCGAGATAAAACTTCTTTCACATACTTATCTCATATATCATAAATCACGATTGAAAAACTATTTTTAAATGTTTCAATCATTATTTTAAATAAGCTTTCTACTATCATACCTGTAGATTAAATGTCCCAATAGTTTATCATTCTTCATATATATATATATATATATATATATATATATATATATATAGTTTATCCTTCTTCGCGTGTGTGTATATATTTACTAATCTCTTTTTTTATTGTTGCCTTTGATATATAGTCTACTTCTTTTCATAATCTACTTAAACTTTTGTCATTAATATTGTTTGGCCTTTTTATAACAAAAAAATTTCGGTATTTTAAAGTTCACGGGAGGAAGAGCCCCACCACATGGACCCACCTGACCTTAGCTTAATTATATGGATGTCATGGACATGGTCTTGAATAAGAAGCAGGGAGGCTCCAAAATTCATTATTCACATATTTGGGTCTGCATTCATGGACTAACCTAATATTTAAAGCATATTTTGAATCAGACTTAATGATTTTTCTTATATATTTATTTTATATATTATAAAATTATAATTAAAAAATTATTTTTAAAAATTATAATCATTGTTCCAAACCAACACATTACCGATTCAATGTTAATATGTTAATTAATAGCAAAAATTATTGTTGATATTAATATGAAAATGAATCTCGCTACAAGCGGCTATCAACGCAATACGGATGATAATATAAAAAAGGTAAAGCACTGATGTTATTCTTAGAAAAAAAGAAAATCGTATAAATTAGTTCAAGGTGGTCCATATATAATACTAATTATTCAACAGGACAAAATAAGAACGAGAAACTCACCAATCAATCATGAATAATGAAATTAATCCAACTCAGTTCTTATCCAAATCCTCGTCATCCTTTCCTCTCCGACCACAGTGACTCTGACGTGGCATTTGGATCAGGCGATTTTATTATATTTTATATTTCCGTTGGATTCTATAACTTTAAAAGGTATATTTTTAATAATTTAACTCTAACTGTCATTACTAAAAAAACGCTAATATGAAAATTATAATGTTAATAAAACATTGCAAATGCTAGTATAAAAAGTTAAATTTTTAAAATAATAATGATTGTTATAAAAAAAATCCTGAAAACAACCTATGCTTCCATTTGTACAGATAAAACTGTGTATATCTATTACTCTCTAAACTCTAGTTATTGAGAATCTTGTGCGTTAGGCTTTTTGAATGATTGTTGCAAAAAATCATAGTTTGAGACTAATTATATTAGGATTAAAAGATTAAAAATATACTTTTTAAAGTTAAGAGATCAAATTGAAATATTATATAATAATGCATCTTCTATGAATAAGGGGAGGGTGTGTATAAACTATGGATGCAGATAAGTAAAATATTCACTACTTGAATGCAATTCGTGTTAGTTTTTTTTTTCCTAAAAAATTTGGTGTTCATACCGTTATAAATATTATGTGAGAGTGTGTTAAAATAAGAAGTCTCATATAACTCAAGATTGAGAAAACCCTAGTATACAATTAAATATGAGATTGAGTTAGTTAAAAGACTGATAAGAGGAATATTTGAACTAACCATTGGAGATAACAGTTGAATTTTTAATTAACCGATTTTAATGACATTTAAAAGGTTTTATTATATTAAATTGTCATTAATACTTGTTTTGTAAATGTTATTTACATTTTCATTAAACGATCTTTAATGGTCATTATTTCTACTTAATGGTTACATGTTTGTGCCTATAAAAGGCTATGTTTGGTGCACAGTCAAGAGAAACGGAGGTCCTCAAGCTCCTCTCTTCTCTCTCTTTTCTGAGTTACATTGATATCTTTCTGCAGTTTCGTCACCCTGCTTTCTGTAGGAAGGGTTTGTTTTATCTTAGGGAGTGTCACTTCTTAATCTACTAGGGGGTTGAGGAATATCTTCTAAAGACAGCGTCATTGGACGTGATTCGAACTATTTATTTATTGTGTTCCAACAGGTGCTGCCACTAACAATCTGTACGGTATGACGTGCTAACGCCAACAATCTTATAAGATATTTTCTATTGGTCTTTTGAGTTCATGTGATAAGTTGGTCAAATTGCGTTGTGGCGAGATCTTCTCAAATTCACTTGGTTGATCAGGGAGTGAGATAAGGATACATATGTTTTGATTTATTTAATATTGGTGCATTAGATCATAATTTGATACATCGTTGCAGATTATATCATATTATTGAAATCTTGTCTATGCATTGAGATGTGAGCTTAAAGCCGATTTCATCATAAATCAAGAAAGTTAAAAGTTCGTATTCTAAATGTATGCTTTGAAAGAAAAGTGGTTTTTTTAAAAAATCAAATAAGTAATTATTAATTAAGGGTAAATTCATTTGAGGGTTCAGACTATTTATTGTGTATTTCTAATATGTCATGGCATAGAATGTGAGATACAATTCCAAGGAACTAAAGCATGGTTTTACAGTAATGTTTTGTACATTTTCTTATTGTTAGCGGGCATTTGGAACATCAATTCATGTCTTAAATACCTTATAAATTTTAGATGTTAAAATTGCAGGAAATAAATTATTGAGGTTGATGCTATTGTTAGTGTCTATTAGTTGGATCTTGAGAAGTTGGCAACAGAATTGAAAATAATTGATAATAAAAATCTTTACATCGATTGAATAACAATTGCTTTTAGTTTTATTGTTATTGATTGATTTATTTATTTATTCCCCATTAAAGAATGGTAAAAGATTACTTATTGTCATTGATATGTGTAGTGAATTTAATTGCATATCGTTGGAGATTTATTGGGAACTTTGCCAAGCTGTCATGTGTGTTAGCTGATTTTCGTGTGACATAATTGGTTTTGATTGTGAATATATTAAATTGATCTTGATGGTTTTCGAGTGTAACAATCAAGGAGTTACATATTACCATTTAAATACTTTGGCTGTTGATGGGCGGAAGACACTCATGGTAATGTACCTTTTATTTTATCATGACATAAATATGATGCTAGTAATTATTTTTGAGTTGGCTAGTCTTGAAATGGAACCAGCCGTGTGACATAATGTGGCATTATAGGTTTTAATATTATGGTTAAGAGACACATTAATTTTGTTTTAATAATAGATAGCTCTCTATTATTATTCTATCAGCTTTTTCTCTCCCTAAATTACCTTTCTTGATAATGTGTCAACGGCATTGTCCTTGGGGATTTATGAGTTTTTAAATATATTAATTTGTGATTATCATGTGGCATTATATGTATGTGAATCATATTCAACTTTGACTTGGCTCTGAATTCGGTTTTCCAAACAATATAATGGATATTGTATTGCAAATCTTGTTATGTTGCATTAGTTCATATATCCGTGCTTCCTCTACATGCTATAAGGTTTTCCATTTAAATTCGTTGTGGAATGACTGTACATATATATGTGGTGCCAAATCTGCAATATTGCTTCATATATATGCCATCCTTGATGCAAATGTGGAGGGCATTTAAAAAAAAAAATCTGATGAATGGAAATATGATTTATCATATTCCTACCAAATACAATCTTAAGAGCCATTATTTGCTAATCCTTTTGTTGCCGCGTACATCGACAAAAAAGTTCTTGAACAGTAAGGCCTCTGAGTTTTGTCATAATTAGATAGTTATATTTAAATTGGTATTTTCCCTTATGAGATGGGAAATTTGAGCCGCGTCTCATATTTTTCATGCGTGCCTGATTTTAGGACATTATTTGAATCCTCATGATAGAGAAGCAAACCAAAATAGATGAAGTTGAGATGATAGTTTTTTATTATTGTGGGTGCTAAACTTAGTTTGGCACAAACCTCTGGTAATTGTTGAGATCGTGATGATATAAAAAGTTAGTTTTAACTCACATGAATATATAGGCACAACCATCTAGCATGGGGAATTATGCACCCGATGAGAGCATGTGTTGAGGTAGTGGTTTGATTATGTTCATGAAACAAGGTTATAAGGCATTGTTATGTTCTCAAGTCGGCTATGGTGGTTATGAATACCAAGAGCGCTAAATATACCTCTTTAACCAGACTCACTTGAGATCTCATAGACATTACATTTAGATAAAAACAATATAGGATAATAGTGGTAGAAGTGGTTGAAGAGAACTACGTGGGATTGTAAATATCACAAAAAGGGCATACATTTCACTACCAGTCTCTCCAAGCGAAGTGAAGTCGTTGCTATGCATGGTACCAATTAGGTATTTCTTTTGTAAGCTAATAAACATATGAATTTGTGTTTTCTTGGCTGCATGGTTTTTCTTGTGTTATATGGACTACTGGGAAGTGGGAATAATATGAATGACATTGATTCTATTTTAATTGGCATCTACATGCTAATTATGATTAAATTTTAATACATGTTGGTGTGTTTCCTTATCTCTAGTTCTTGCTATAGGCAAAGTCGCTTGCTTGAGTTCTAGCTCACTCTTTAAAGAGGGAAATACATTTTACAGGATCAGGATTTATTTACTTGCATGGAAATGATTTGTTTAACTATTTTTTCTGCTGAGATTTTATAATATTAACCCACATAAGGTACAACTTTTTGTGATTTTATGACTGTTAGTGAAAATGTTCATGGTGTTTATTTGCATTTTAAATGTGAATGAATATTCTTCCTAAGTGGTTATATAAAAAGCATTCATTATGAATATATTAAGGGAGGAGCATAATGTTGCAAAACGTTTAATTGTTACCGTTGGTAAATTTGGTTTTGGAGGTTTCATTGTTTTTTTAATGAATTAGTACTTCATAATTTTTGGTATCCTCCTTTGGATCAAGACAATTTTCTCAGACTGCACCAATCACCTAAGCAATTATGGTAGCGTGTTCGGGGGTTTTAATTTATTCAATGAGTATTCCGTTGGTGAATTTAATCTTTCCCATTGGTGTCTTGAGCCTTTATTGTCTTTGGTTAATGAGTATATTACATTGATTTTAATTAATAAATTGTTTGTATGGGACCAATGCTGAGTTTTGGTCATGGCAATTAGATTTTAGTGATAATATGTGATTATAATTTGTTGTGAATATTTTATATGGTGAGATTCTAATTAAAATTAGAATTATTATTGATGAGGCATGAAAATACTTTATATATATATATATATATATATATATATATATATATATATAATTGAGTTATTTGAAAGTGTGGGGGTGTCTAATAAGTGATACTACCTTATAAATTTTTTAAATTTGTAGATTATTTCTAGCCTCATTTAATAAAGCCAAGTTATGATTTAAAATTAATTATGTGGAGACTTTTCTATTTGCTACTGTGAACAAATTTTATAAATTATCAAATTTTTTGTGTTGCTTGAAACAAGTATTATGTAGTATGAAAATTTAAACATTTGTCTATAGTAGATAAACGTGAGATTTTCATAATTTGAGGCTATATAATTATCTTGGTTTAAGAATATGTGTGTGAATTATGATTTTAACACGATTTGAAGTGGTTTTACAGCTCAATCTAGATATGCACAAATTTTTTGAGAATTTGTTGTATTAATTGATAGACATCAATCCTTGTGATATAACTTATGTTATATGGAAATTGAGTGTGTGTGTGTGTATATATATATATATAGATATGGGGAAATAAAAGATTTTAGGGGTATTGTTACGAATGAATGTAGGATGTTGTATTTAGAAAGTGCAAGTGTACACTGTCGTAAACAAGTAATATAGAAGTCAGTAGAGTATCGTTCCTATGAGGATTAATCACTAAATACCAAAATTGACAATCTTAGTACTATTTAGTCAGTCGATTAGTTGTGATTGAAATTACAAAATAAAAATGATGAAATATAAATACAAGTGATATGAAGATAAATATGAGAAAAATGCCATAGGGATTAGATTTCACTTAGCAAATTCCAGATTGAATCACCTATCTATTTTAGTCCAATTTATTCCACATGATTAATAGTCGAGTTTCCCTAATTTAATTACTATCCTTTTCTAAAGTCAATGAATTCTATAATTAATTGCTAACCCAATATATTCCTATATGAATTTAAGCAATGAATCATGCATTAAGATTTATGCAACCCATTAAGACTACACAACCCATATGAATATATTCATATTTCATATGCAAATTATGGTTTTAATTATAGAATCCACACACATGCATCTCATTTCGTTTTCAACATGCATATTAAAATCATTCAAAAGGTGACCAATCAATTGAAAGCATTAATAACAATAATTAAAACTCAATCATGAAGGAAAAATTAAAACTAGATTTAATAAGTTACGATTTAATCCGTCATTATTAAGCTACGTCATCACCCTAAGAAAATGAAATTAGCTCATGATAAAATTAAAAACAAAACCAAAATAAATTAAAAACATCATAAATATTGCATAAAAAATTAATTACAAAAACATAAATATACAATTAGAAGATGCATAAAAATGGAAAATCTAGCCTACCATATAGGAGGTAAAACCTTCCATGTAGGTGGCAAATTATACAATCCATAAATGATGACTACTTAGGCCTTCCATATAGGAGGTAAAACCATCCATGTTGGAGGTATGCAAAAAGTAATAAAATGTAAGAAATAAATTCTAAGATAAAAACTTTCTCTCTAAATTAAAATCCTGTCTCTCTCTCTCTTCCTTCCTTCCCATTTTAGGATGCTAATAAGCTCTATTTATAGGCTTCATTTTTAGGTTGCTATAGTATTAACGTCGTTGCTACAGCACAAATGGAGTCATCTACAATACCCTACATAGTGAAAACCGTAAGCTACAGTACTAACGCTGTTGCTACAGTGAAAACGCACTTATGCACCGACCCACTCCTACACCAAACGCACTTCCACACCCGATCGCTACAGTACCCCTGCTACAGTGCCGTATATGCTACATTCATATGAACAGTTTTTGCTACAAGCCATCCCTTTAAATGCCTTTTCAATATCTTCTTAATATGGTGTTGTACGTGGCTATTAAAAGAAAATCATTATTTAATTTATTTATCAATTACACCTAAATTCATTACATTAAGCTTAAATATCGTCTATAAAATCATCATATAAGAGAAAATAAATATGTAAATATTTTACTTATCAAATTCCCCCACACTTAGCTCTTGGACGTCCTCGGACAAGAAGGATTGACTAATAAGTGCTTTCAACAAAATCAGAAGTGTCAAGTCATAAGCAAGAACACAATTGAAAAATAAAGAGATTATAGTATTCTTGAATCAATAAAAGTATAAATTGGTAACTTCATTTGAAAATGAATGAACTAAATTCATAATTGTGACTCATCCTCTCAATCTCTCAATTGTTTAAGGGTAAGTGTTTTGCTCAAATTCACTTGAAAAATTGCACTACCATAAGCTTGCCAAAAATCTCAATCTCCACTACCTAATTCATATGCATAATTCAAATCAAAAGGACTTATTAAGGGTTGTAATGAGACTAGGATAAAAGGTATGTAAAAAGTGATATAAAGGGCTACATTTAAGAAGTAAATAGAGCAATTGAAAAAATGGGTCATCTTATGAGTAGACATATCTCATCACAACAACCCACAATTTTTATTCAAATACTTTTTTTTTGGAAAAATTATTCAAATACTTAACTTCTTTTTTTTTTCTTTTTTTACATTACTTCTATAATTCTACAATTGATAATAGACACACCCCTACATTATCAAAAGCCCATTTCACAAAGATTTCAAATGCTCTGTTAATCTTTCGAATTAGGTAAAAGCACTTGAGATATCATTAAAACACATATTAATGGGTTGAGAAATAATCAATTAGGCTTAAAGGGGCTTATCAATGGTATAATTGCAACGTTGGCTATTTAGCTTTGGCTAAACAAAATGAATGCCTTTATCATTTTTGAATATGTATGTGACATGTAATTTCAATATGATTTAAATCAAGTTCTAGAGTGACAACTTAATAGGTGAATATCACACACAAGAAAGATAATAATTATTGATCATATAGGCTCAAAAGCTCACAGTCAGGGGCTTTCAAATTAGCTCAGTCAGTCTCAAAATCCATCACCAATCTTAACAATCAATTGTCAATCATGCTATAAAATCTCTAAACTTAATTGATACATGCTTCAAACTTATATATTTCTTAAAATCATTGAAAAACACCTAGACATATTTTTTTTAATGAAAGAAAAACATGCAACTAATAAGATGCGTCTAAGAGTTAAGAATAACTATTTACTCTGTCATCTTTGCATACCATATACATCTAATAGTTTTATTAACGAACTATCTAATGGAGAAACTATGCTTTTTTTTACATAATTTTAATGAAAGAAAAACATGTAACTAATAAGATGCGTCTCAAGATTTAAGAATAACTCTTTACTCTGTCATCTTTGCATACCACATACATCTAATGGTTTTACTAATTAAATATCTAATGGAGAAACTATACTTTTTTTAACATAACTTTTTTTTTTACAATCCTCCGCCAACCTAAATCAAACATTGTCCCCAATGTCTTATACAGTGAAAACACACTTCTGCACCAACCCTCTTCTACACCAACGCACTTCCGCGTCGACCACTACAATGCCATATATGCTACAATACGTATGAACATTATTTTGCTATAGTGCCATCCCTTTAAATGCATTTTCAATAACTTCTTAATATGGTGTTGTACGTGGCTGTCAAAAGAAAATTATTATTTAATTTATTTATCAATTACACTCAAATTCATTACATTATCATATAAGGGAAAATAAATATGTAAATATTTTACTTATTAGGTACCATAAATATTGGTATTATATATAATGGATTCCTGTTGTATTGATACACGGATGTTCAACTGAATTTCAGTTTTGTATGAGAAAATCTACTAGTAGCCAAAATAAATTATTATGTGAGTTAGAGTTTGTTACTCTGAAATTGGCTAAAATTATAGGCTAAGTTGTTGAAAACCTCTTAATGGAAAAAAAAATTGAGTGTAAAACTAACATTTTATGTCGACGAGTTGTGATTGCTATATAACAATAACCATTGTAAAAGAACAATGGAGCAAGTGAAAATTGTTTGAGAAATGATGTGAATAAGCTAGCTTAAAAATTGTGGAGTTATCTTAATCGATTTTGTGAGGTAAAAAGTTGACCTGCAGATCTATTAACAAACACAGGGAAGAATTAAATTAGCCGAGGGAAATGAGACTAAAGCCAATTTGAAATTAACAGCGATGACAATCCAACCTATGTGATTCGTGATCCTATGAAGGAGGTTCAATGGGTAAAAATAAGTCATTTATTAGTTTTGCTAGCACTAAAATAAATTATTAGTCATTTCCTATGGCAAGAGAAAGTGTTAGAATGCAATATGGTGAGGCTGAGTGAAAGCTCTTAATGACTTCATAATCCTACGGGATGGTGTGCTCATTCTAGGTACATTTCATAAAATCACCTATACGAATAAGGAGTGGGGCCGCTCCTATGAAATCGTGGCAAAATCTCTAGAGCATTCGTTAAATACCAGGACACGTGCATGATTGTTTTAACGTGCAAAAATGCGCTAACAACGGGAAATGTAGGGATATAACCGACTCTTAATGCCTTTGGTATACGCCCAAGAGGTGTTGGTTCATAGTCCATAGGACTATTGGCATCTCTATGTACTAAGTGTTATTAGTCTAGGTATAGTTCATAGTCAAAAAGACCACTAGATACAATGGTTATATCAATGTGTGTAACTCGGCTAATGAGGCTACGAGCTTCCTTTGACACATATAGGGGATTGTTGTAAATATTGTGTGTGAGTGTGTCAAAAGAAGAAGTCTCATATAACTTAAGATTGAGAACGCCCTAGTATACAATTAAATAGGAGCTTGAGTTAGTAAAAAAACTGATAAGAGGAATCTTTGAACTGACGATTGGAGATGACCGTTGGATTTTTAATTGACTGGTTTTAATGACATTTAAAAGGTTTTATTATTTTAAATTGTCATTAATACTTATTTTGTAACTGTTATTTTAATTATCATTAAACGATCTTTAATGGTCATTATTGCTACTCAACGGTCACATGTTTTGCCTATAAAAGGCTATTTTTGGTGCACGATTAAGAGAGACAGAGGTCCTCGAGCTCCTCTCATCTCTCTCTTCTTTTGAGTTACACTGATATCTTTTTGCAGTTCTGTCACCATGCTTTCAACAGGAATGGTTCGTTTTATCCTGGGGAGTGTCGTATCCTAATCTATTAGGGGGATTGCGGAATATCTCCTAAGGACAACGTTCTTAGATGTGACTTGAACTATTTATTTATTGTGTTTTAACATGTAATGCAACTAACAATCTGTACGGTATGACGTGTTGACACCAACAGATACAAATGTATCTATACATCAACATACTTTTTAAATAGGGTTGACTACATGAATCATATAGCATTATTGAACTCCATCGACAATCATATATTTGAATAAAATAATAACAAAAAAATTTGGCTCAATAACATATATGCACTAATCACCTGGAGTTATAAGTTAGATCGAACCTACAACCTCCCACGAATGAATTTATGCTAATAAGCTACAAGTCCATTAGAAGTGATGTTTATTATTGATTGTATTAATTATACATAATAACCAATGACTTTATGAGTTAATGGTATGTCAACTCCTCTATAAATGAGAAGCCACCGTTTGATGTCATATGTAACCCCATGTTGTTATTACAATAGGAGTATAAATTATTTGTCTAGACTTTTTAGTTACTCTGAATATGTAACTCTGCCCAGGTCAAAAAAAAAAAAATGTAACTCTGCCATCTAGTGATCTAGGCTACAGAGGGACCTCTTTATTGGATAGCTAAGGTCCTCACGGGTTGCTTGCTTCAATACCCACACAAGGTGAGCTTCCTTACGTGTCTCCACGTATATTTGTGTAGTTGTTTCCTTCACAATAAGGCATGAATGTTTCGAACTTAGGCAAGTCATGTAATTTTGATTTTGACAAAATAATATTTTGGCATTTTTATTGATGAGACTCCAAAATGTTGTTTGTAACATCCTAAAAATTTAATGCAAGGATTAAATTATGGAAAATAGATAGTAAGCCGATTTATGGAACCTACAAAATTTAAGGAAACTTAAATTTGACAAAGGGAAAAATTAGGACCTAGTGTGTGTAATAAATAGGATAAAAATATACCTATACATATATATATAAATTTGTTGACTAAACACTCATCCTTCATTTCATTTGGACACTTCGGAGGTTGCATGGACAGCACACACACGTACTCCTTCTATTCTCTTCCTCTTCTCTCATTGGTACAACACCTAACTACTCCTTGTTTCTCTCTATCATCTTTAGGACAACACACAAGCACACGTACAACCTCCTCATTTGCACAACACAACAATCACATGTACTCTTCATTTAATCAAAAACCATTCCTTCAGCTCTTCATTATTTGTTCGTTCAGCAGCTGAATAAACAGAAACAGAGAAATAGAGAAACAGAAAACAAGAGAAGAGAGACATGTGTGAGTGGAAGAACAAGCTCCAAACTTTACATGTAACTTCATATTTTGGTACAAGTGAGTTTTCTCTACCTCTTCCCATTATTTTTTTCATTTTTGGGGCTGTTCATGAGGAGTTATGGCTGCTGTAATTAAGAAAATTCGCCGGAAAGTTTCTGTTACCGTAAAGTACCAAAACCAGCAAGTTTGTGTCCATTTTTCATGAGATTTTCGATTCCTTTTCTTCTGTAAACACGTCCCAAAACTCAAGGAACATGTTTAGGAGTATGTAGAGTCAAAATCTTTGAGATTAGAGTCCAAAAGCATGGCTACATATCAGTTTTATCAACTCTGTTTTGGTCGCCGGAAAATAAAGGTTTTATCGGAAACTTTCAGAAGCTCAAACGGAGGCTACAGATGGATTTTTCATCTGGTTCCTTTTTATATGGAAATTTTAGGATGTTTAGTATGAAATAGAATCAAGAAGAGCTCAATTTGGTGTCAAAACGAATAAGTTATCAATTTTTGAAGTTAGACTGTCCAAAACTGATGTTCATCAGAGTCATTCATTTTCGTGTGGATGTTTGACCAATCAAATCACATTCATTATTTACGAAACTTTACAGAGAGATAGTATACATAACAAGCTTTAAAATGAGTGGTAGAATGCATCATTTGGATATCTTTAGAGAGAGTTATGATTTTTGAAAGATGGGTTAAGAAACAGGTGCAATCCTGAACGTCCAGATCCTAGAAGTTGATTTTGTGGTGTTTTTGAATTATGTAATATCTTCCAATGGCCATGAAAATTTCCATAATTGAAGTACATAGTCTTAGCTTTAATTTGGTATATATTTTGTGTTAATTGGATTAGTATACTAAGAGATATGAATTTTTGAAATCAATTGCTCTCAAACTGTGTTTCTGGAAACCAGTTTGTTTGTGTCGAACGTTTGGAAAATCAAACCTTGCCAAAAAATTATGAAAATTTTCAGATTTAAATTATACATCCATAGCTTTAATTGGACGGGTAGAACATAATTTTTGGACAAGTATATTAGGAGATATAGATTTTCAAAGTCATGCTATGTTTCTGGAGACTAATCTGGAATAGGGGTATTTCGGGAAATTCTGGGAGTAATATGGTAAATCTGGGTAGATTTTGATATTTTTCATTGAAAATATATTTCAATAGCTTCATTTAGGCTTTGGACCCAGTCAATTTCTATTTTTCTAGAATTAGTTATGATTTTTCAAAGTTAACTGAAAAATCTGCCAATTTGTTGAAGAATAATAAAATTACACTATGTAAAATTATATAGTGTATAAGCCACTGAAACTGAGATAATCAGAAGAATATGATTAAAGATAGTAGTAATACAAGTAATAACCAATTACTTGTTAATTTTAATATATAGGAACTGGTAAAAGCCCGAGCCGAAGAAAAAGTTTTGGATAAACAGTTGGACTGGAAAAGGACCCAGGTAGTAATTCTTTCTCTCATATACTATGTGATTATTTATATGTTGTGTATATCATTTTCTGTAACATGACAGTGCCTGTGGTACAACACGCGAATAAGCCAGGGTCTAAACATATCGTTTGACCATGGACACGAGTTTAGCCGGGGTTGCAAACAGTCGTTTGGCCTTGGACAGTATGCATACAACATGAGTTAGCATTTTACATATCATGGTACATTGCATATTTATTTATCGTATTTTATATGACTGATTGTATATTACTACTGAGATTCATTCGAATCTCACCCTTTTTCAACATCTAAAAATATTCCAGCAAAGGACAGCGGCTCTAAGAGCAAAACCGTAATTACTGGCGATTGAAGGTCCGGTCCTAGTCAGGAGTTAGATCTGATTATTTTTAGTTGTAGAATTTATTTCTTTTGGATTTGTTTATATTTTTCAAGCTATATGAGGATTTTCTGTAATATCAGTAAGTACTTATTATCGGTATAGTTTCACTATTTCTGTATGCCATCTGAACGACGCATTTATTAAATAGCGAATATCAGAATATTAAGGGGTTTGACATTGTTGGTTCATAGAAGGATTAAGTGTGTATTTGGGTAATAATAAAAAATCACTTTTCTACCCTAAAATCATGGTTTCATGAAAAAACACTCAACACATTTTTTTTTTTAGTAGCATCTAAAGAATGTGGACCGGATCAAATCCGAAAGGAGGCACTAAGGCCTGATGCCTAACACACTTTAAAAAAAAATAATAAAATCACTTTTTCCTCTCAAACCATAGTTTTAGACCTCAAAACTATGGTTTTAAATAAGATAATTTTTTCCCCTTTTTGGGGTAATTGAGCCTCTAATAATTTCTCCTACCCATAATTGTCCTTTTATCTCTTTACTCCTTTTTCTTTTTCCTTCACTTTCTTCTTTACATAATATGCTCCAACCCTAGCACCTGATATAATTTTTATTTATGCATGCTATTGTTTCACAATTTTTACATACCATATTTCAGGCAAAAAAAAATAAAATAAAATTACATACCATATTCATGTACATTAGAATGAAAATTAACACAAAAGCTATATGATACATATATGTTTGAGTTTTTTTAATGATTTAACACATATGTTTGATTTTAATATATATATATATATATATATATTATTTGACCTATTTTAAATCATGTTATAAAATTGACTAATGTTATGATTTTAATTTCATAGATAAATTTATTTAATATTTGGTATTTATAATAAAATTTAATTTTAAAAATATTTAAAATCAAATCTTATCCTTTATATGCAATTATCACAAAAGCTAATGTTTTTTTTGTAATTTAAATATGAAAAAAGTGATTTTGATAACAATATTCAAACACTATCATTTTATTAAAATCAATTTTTTCATATAATGTATTATATTTAGAATCTACTATCTAAAATCATTTTTATCATTTTTTTTATCTATAAGCTATTCTAAACTAATCCAAACATACCCTAATACAAAATATCTTAAAGAAGCTTGGCCCATTTCAGACTTGGTATTCAACATTATTACGAGGGGAGGTGGATTTTTGGTAATGGGCTCAAAAACCCAAATGTTACACAACATTGGTCCATTTTGAGGCTGGCCCATAAAAGCCTTTGATTGCACAAGATGAAGATTTTGTGTACCAACTAAAAAGTAGATGTACGCATTAAAGCTGGAAATGGCATGCAAACTTTTGAAGAATGCTTGCATGTATAGAGGAGTGCTGTATCGCACACTATTAAAAATGACTTTGCACCTTTAAGACTAGTTGTACGAGTTGTATTTTAGAGTTCTTTGAAGTCATTTGTGCACATTATGTGTTGCTTAAAATGAATTGCACCTTTTGAAGATATGTTGTACATGTATGTTATGGCCTGTTTGATTTAATTGCTTACTCTCTTGGTAATGCAATGATCTGTAATGTAATGCTTGTTACCAGAAATCTCTTTGGCTTGTTATTAATAAGATGAGGATACTTTTTTTTTTCTTTTATGTTTGATTGGAATTAAAAAGTCTAAAATGTACCCCTTAGACAAAAACACGTCCATCCCCAATCATCTTCTCCCTCAGCCAAAGCACCCAGAATTTATGACAAATAAATAAATAAATAAAATAAAATAAAATAAAAACAAAAACACCGTGAATCAGCGTAAATAATCTTTTTGGCGAGGCCCTTGCATCTCCTTCAACCCTATCGGATAAGTTATAAATTTCCAGCTAATAGACCATTCAAAGATTACACATAAGCTGGTCATCGAGGGCACGTGCTTGAGGCAACGTGTTACAAGCTTGTTTGGATTAGCTTATGGAAGATCCATAAGTGCTTATAAATCGTGATTCACTGAATACGAAGTAACTTTTACGGTTTACGAGGTTACTTTTACGGTCTACGAGGTAAATATGTGGTGGAGATTTAAGTAAATCGGGCTTATAAAATAAGCCCGATTGGAAACAGAGTTTCCAAAGGCCATAAAGCATCATATCAAGACAGCGATTCATGATCCATGTGGATACCAATAAGTTTCAAAAGTCTTTTTTTTAAAATAATGATAATTTTTTTTTTATAAATTATAAAAATTATTTTCTAAAAACTAATCTAAAAATACATAAATATAAAACATATAGTGACACTCCCTCCGATATGCCTCTGATCAAGCATAAGCTCTTGTTTTTATGATTGTGGGTGTGGGTTTTTGAAAAAGATGATTTAATTGAATGACTTGTTTATTATGGGCAAATTGTGTCTTTTTATTATGTTATTGACGTTAAAATTGATATTTCATTAACAATTGCAAGCTTGTAATGAGTATTTATAGGGATTTCTTATAAATAGACATCACAAAAAATACATAATATATTTTACCCTTATAATATGGATTACTATCAATAAGTCTAACTAAATATATTATTCATAGTAATACAATAAAGATTACCATCACAAATGTATAATATGATTAAATCAAACGGCCCTTAGGGTATTTTAGAGTCTGTTTGGGAACATATTGAGCACCCAAAAAAGTTCATTTGCAATGAAAAAGCCCATCTGTCTTAAACATATATATTTGGAAATGCATTAAAAAGCAATGGGCTTTATAGATGAAAATATCTTTTTTTAAGAAGCCCTATTAGCCAGCTTTTACCAACAGCTTCTCATTACTTCTGACTAGGAGTAGGGGTAGACGATCCAATTATGATCCAATTCATGTATCACATTTTGATTGAAATATATATTTATCCTTTTTTAATTAAATGCTTTAATGTATTTTTCTTGTTTTTCAATAATTATTAAACTTTTTTCATTTTTTAAAATTTTATTCACATTTTTTAACATCAATTATAACAATATGTACACAAACAAAATATATGTAGTATTCAACAATGTTCATGCCATTTTCAGTCATTTTTCATCCAAACGGGTTTTTTAAAAGCTAATCTAAACATGTTTACTTTTAAAAAAGCCACTTCTCCCACCGCCAATCCAAACACAAATCACATTTATAATCTGACTTTTTTTCAAACGAGCTTCTACAAAAACCCCATTAAAAAAAAACCATTTTTTCACTGATTCCCAAACAAGCACTTAGTTATTTGCCTGCGGATTTCCAGCTCCAAATCCTTAAACTGAATTGGGGGACCATGGTGTAATAGACGCGACAACAAGAAATTTTTGGGTCATTTTCTCTTTTTTTTATATTAATTAAATATCTCCTTACTTTATTACTTTACACTTAAAAATGCGTGGGAAAAATCCGCAAGCTTATGGTATGATCCGCGGGTGAGCGTCTAAGATTGTATTCTTAGAATGACCTCTGATAATTTTAGCATTTTGATGGTGTTATTTGGCATGTGAATACATAAGTCTTAATTAAATTTTTTTATTTTTTTATTTCACATATAATTTTTATTAGATTTTTTTTACCTGGAATTTTTATTAGAATTTTTAAGCACTGCTTATCCATTTCATTTGAATAAAACTCGTTAATTTTTGCTTATCCATTTCATTTGAATAAAACTCGTTAATTTTTTTCTTCTCTGTCCCTATTTTTCTTCATATTAATAGTTTATTTGGAATAATGATTGAAGTCTTTAAAAGTAGTTTTTCAATCATAATTTATGATATACAATGCAAGCATGTGAGATGAGTACTGTCTTGATTTATTTACAAAAATACTTTTAAGAGGTCTCTAAGTGATACCAAACAATAATATAATCAGTCGGGCTTATTTAGTCGTTAAAACCACAAAAACACGTACAAGAAGTTAGCCAACACCAACAACATGGAATATGGTCTGGCCAAAAAATAAGTATAAAAATAAGAACAAATTTTAGACGAGACCAACGTAGCAAATTAATTTCCATTAGAGATTATGGAAATATGAAATTTAGTGACATTAATTTATGAAATAAAAAGATGAAAATAACTCTTCAAGAAATCAAAAGAGAAATAATATGATTTGTAAGTGGTAAACACATCATGAGCAATTGGAATACTCTTATGAACAAGTGAAATTAATTTATTAACAAAAACACATTAAAGTATGATTAAATTAAATTATATTTGCAAGTAACTAATACATTATAAATAAGTGGAATAATCCTATAAATATGTAGAATAATCTTATGAACAATTTTATGATGGTACCAGATAAAAAAAAGTGGAATTTCACTTGTTTATAGAAATATTTCATTTGTTTATGATGTGTTCGTCGCTTATAAATAAAATTTGATTTGATCATACTCTAACGTATAATTGTTAAAAAATTAGTTTCACTTATTCATAATATATTTGTCATTTATAAATCAGGTTATTTCTTCTTTAATTTTGAAAATGTTATTTTTATCCTTTTACTTTACAAATTAATTTCACTCAGCAGTACCGGACTGCAGTGAAAATTTAGATTTTGTTGGGGTTAATGGAAATTAATTTGCCATACACTCGTCCTTTTCTGAAATTTTCCTAAAAAAAATATTCAAAAAAAAAATCCCAAAAACGATGGGAACCTAAAACGATGTGTATCGTATCGGCAACTACCGCAGCTTGCAGGGGACTTCTATTTTCCCTCACTTTGGACTAAACATGACCTTTTTCTCCGCATCAGCGAACAGATCGAGTAGAAACTGGTTTAACGGGGCCATCTGATTCTACTTGTTACTTCAATTTTGGATCTCCCTGCTCCTCCTGGCTTTCCCTCGTATTCCTTCTCTTCGGGATCGATCCTTTGACAGGTGAAGACTTTTGTCATAGATCCCGCCTGCTTGCATTTTCTACACCAATGGAAGGCCATCGGAGCATATGATCCTTGATTTGAACTTCATTCTCGTTTTTTTCGTGCGTAATTTAAGTTTTCATTTGCTCAATTGTACCCCAAAATTTTCCTGCTTATTAGTGCTCAGTTCAAAGTAAATTCTGTCTGGTAGGGTGGTGTTTCCAGTCTCTCCCTCTTTATAATCTTCCTTTAGTTTTACTGTAATCGACAGCACAGATATACGCTTATTGTAATTCGGTTCCGCTGAGTTCCAGAAAACTGTGTTTTGGCCTTGGTTTCTTCTCTGTTATGATGTTGGGAAAAGTGCATTATTCAACGCTTTAGATCAATCTCACTGCCTATTTTCTAATTCTTGTGTTGGGCTTTCGGATGATGCTAACTGTTTACGAACAGGGTATTTGCTTTCAGTCGTTTAATATTGTATAACTTCATCTTTTGGTGATATCCTAGTTGCTTTTCTTACCACAAGTTACGAGTTACTGAATGGAGAACAAATGCTGTTATTTTCTCTTAAATTCCTTGCATCTTTCATTCTTTTTTAGGCGGGGTGGGGGGATGACATTTTCGTGGACTACACTGATCATTTAATAAGAGAAGGAAAATTTTTGTAATTTAAAACCCAAAACGAAAGTCCACTATCAAAATTTTATGGTGTATGTTTGTATTGCAATATGCTCTTGTGGGAGTTCCCATATAGGTCTTCCTTGTGTTCAGTTTTCTCACCAATTCAAATATTTTTCAAATGCACCATAGTATGTATCCTGAAATGAAATTATAATCTTTTATGTCAGACCACGGTTTTCTAACCTGTCACATTTATGCTTATGAGCATGACACACTTATATTTGCAGATATTTATTGTGTTAGAATGAATTTCTTGGGGCGGTCTGCTACAAGTGTATCTGCAGAACGGTCATCTGTTCCCAAATATCACACAGATACACATCACAAGTCTTCATCTACATCAATTTCGGAGACTCTTATATCTGAGGATTCATTTAAACATTCTTCTATAACTGAAGAGTATAATAGAGAAATTGATGGAGCTGGAGGTGAATATGGCACCATGACTGCTATGAATTCAATAGACGACTTACCAGGTGTAGCTAAGCACTCAGATGTTTCTGATGAAGAAGGATGGGTTACCATTCCTTACAGTATGTCTTCACGCTCAATCTTACTTGTCTTTTCCTCTTGATTCTTAGCGTGACCAATTGAAAGTTGGGCATTATTAAATGATTTTGATTCACATTCTAGCCTATCATTTGCAGTAACTTGAAATTATTATGGTTCAGATGGCTTTTCTTATTTTACTGATAAACACAGGCTCTAGAGAGCTTCATTTATATTCAGTTTGTTTTTTTAAATGTTTAAGAGTTAAAGAAACACATTTTGTTTGAAATTTATGTTGGCTTAAAATAGGCGGAACATATTCTTTTGCTTTTATTAGATACAAAAATTTGAAGTTACAATAGAATAATTGCAAATGTTTACGACTTTCCATATGCGGTGGGCTGGAAGATATTGTCTTGGATTGGAATTTGTGATCTTTTAAAGGATTTGTATGGATGCTGTTATATTTGTCTGCTCGTAAGTCTTGAAAATTGAAATTGTCTTGTTTGACTCTGGGAGCCTTATGGACTGGGCTGCCCTTTTGACTCCTGCTTTGGGTGAAGTGACATTTGTGCTTATGCTTTTTAGACTTGGGCCATATTGTGTTTGGCACTTTGGCCTTTTTTCTTCATTTTTCAGCTTTGAGATATTTTTCTCTTAAGGAAATCTATCATCTACGGCTTTAAGTGATGATCTATTGTATCTGAGATCTAATTTTGATTCTTCAGAATTTGTAAATCTTAATACAGATTTTATTTATTGTTTCTTTACCGAAAGAAAATGCATACAATATTTTTACACAAATTTAAGGACAGAGTGAAGAAGAGACTGTAGTTTCCCCCCTAGTTTTGGGTAGTATCAGTGGTGCATACACTTGAATAGGGTTGAATTGGTACTTGGTGAAGCAGGCTGTTGAGTTCAGTTTTGCCAGAAAAAGTAAGACCTGGCCAATGGCTTCTCCTCTAGTTTTCTTTAATTAACTTGTTTTATTTATTTTATTGTGTCCATGATGTGCTTGTGGTGCGAACCCACAAGGGAAGATCCCACGAACCCACAACTAATTCTGAGATATGCTCACCCCAAGAAAGCTAAACAAAGATCTACGATCCACTTGAACCCTTGAACACGAAAGAACAAGGACCCGAAGTGTTGGAAGACGTCACAAGGTTGATCAAGCCTTGATAAGTCTGTTAGTTCA
Organism: Albizia julibrissin; assembly: GCA_037074505.1. Lineage (NCBI taxonomy): Eukaryota > Viridiplantae > Streptophyta > Magnoliopsida > Fabales > Fabaceae > Albizia > Albizia julibrissin. The sequence goes on along the minus strand of CM073488.1, from coordinate 33,877,831 downwards.
AAGAAGAACCCTAGAGAGAATCCACTCTCAAGAAACAAAGTGCAGAAATGAAACTTTCATTCATATATCAAATCTCAAGTATGTCTTACAAATGAAGAAGCACAAGGTATTTATAGATAAAAACTACCTAATTGTAATAATTGCAACTTAGAAAATTGCAACTACAAAGTCTAATACCATGTGCTAGGAAATCCAAAACCATGTGCTAGGAAACTCAAATTTCTAATACAATGTTCTAGAAAACACAAAAGTCTAATATAGTATGCTAGATAACCCAAAAGTCAAATATGGCAACTTATTTAATAATTTTGCACAAATTCAATCCATAAAATATATTAAGCATGTAAAGCCCAAAATGTGCTTATTTAGGCCCAAATGAGTCCTCCCATGTGTAGTACTAGATCCAAGCTCTTCAATTGCAAGACTTCAAGCCCAAAACTTGATCAATATCTCCATTTGCAGCCCAAATGAAGTTAGTGACGTTTTCAGCATTTTCGTCCAGCTTTGATCCGATTGCTAATTGCTTCGTCCAAGTCTCTTGCACAAGCCCATTTAATGCTTCCTTAATTTGTTTGGCTCTTCCTCTTGTGATTGGTCCACTTGGAATTTGCAAAGGATCACTTGAATTTGAATGCACAACTTGCTGATTCGCATAAGCTTGGCACATGGTTAAAATTTTATATTTCAGGTGGCACACTGGAGACTATATTGTTATTATTACTTGATCCAAGCAAAAGATGCTCCTTTTAGGTCTTTTATTTTCTGAGTTATGTGCAGATGAGATTTATCTGTGCATTTAATGTGATACATCTCATTTTTCTATTTACAGAGGAGCTCCCTGAAAACTGGAATCAGGTGCCAGATATACAATCCCTGCGCTCTCTTGACCGCTCCTTTCTTTTTCCTGGTAATATAATCTTTCCTTTCTTAAATGTTTAAATTTCAGATTTGGCTTGCATGGGTTGGTACCCTGGCTCCCATGAATTGTTGATTAGACCTAATTTAAACTTGTAATTTAGGTGAACAAGTTCATATTGTGGCATGTTTGTCAGCGTGCAACTGGGATACAGAGATTATTACTCCATTTAAAGTTGCTGCAGTAATGAGTAAGAATGGCCTAGGTCTCAGCCCTGAGGAAGAAAATGGAGACGTTGAAAACAGAAACAAATTAGTATCTAGACTAGGGGATCTGAGTCCCAATGGCCATGATCATCCAACAGATGTTTCTGCTGGTGAATCACTTCTTAGGATGGAGGATCACAGAAGACAAACTGCACTGTTGTTGCAAAAATTTGAGAATTCTCACTTCTTTGTGAGAATTGCTGAGTCAGATGAACCACTTTGGTCTAAAAAAGGTTCCTCAGAAGCAAATGGTCAAATGGCTTTAACGGTTGGAACCAAAGAGAGTGCAGAAAATGTGTCTACTGTTTGTGCAGTTATTGACAGAGGAAATTTTGATGCAAATATGTCTGGAGGATTGGCAAGAAGTTCTGTCAAGTGTTGTGCTCTTCCTAATGGAGACATACTGGTATGTGCCATAAAACTTTGGAAAATATGACAGTGCATTTTCTTAGTCTGGGGAACCTTGACCAATGGAATGAAACCAATTTTTTCCCTTTAGTGAAAGCACTGTGTCAAATTTAACTTCTTTATTGCCCTTCTGTACAAGCATGATTGGGGGAATAATGCAATGATAGTTTCATGCCTAGCTGTTTCTACTGCTGTACAGTCACAGTTCTCTTTACTGATATTCCCTCTGGTTCTAATGATAGGGTGAAATTAACTAACTTCATGGTTCTTAAGGAGTGATAGTTGGTATCTTTACTCATAAAATATCTGTGACTCTCCAACTTTGCCCTTAACTAAAATTAATGACCTCAATAAGTTCAAATGCTGTCCAAGAATTAAAGCATGCCAACAACTTGTTGCAATTAAGGAGGGACAAGATTTTGCTCATGACGCGCGGACACATGTATAGTCTTCAATATGAAAAATCCTTTTATCAGTGCCTTGATTGTCTTTTTTTTTTTTTTAATTACTGATCTGACTGTATTTTCCTTTTTGGAAGGATGCAGGTTCTTTTACGGGTTAATGTTGGTGTTGATTTTCTTAGAGACCCTTGTATAGAAATTCTTCAATTTGAGAAGCATCAGGAGAAAAACCTATCTTCACAGAACCAAGGCAATTCTTTAAATACCAATCAGGATCCTTGTGGAGAACTATTAAAATGGCTACTGCCACTGGATAATACTCTTCCCCCTCCTACCCCTGCACTATCTCCTCCTCACTTAACTAATAATTCAGGAACAGGTAGTACCTCTCAGAGATCCAATTTTTCATCATCCTCTGGCTCTCAATTATTCTCCTTTAGCAATTTCAGAAGTTACTCCATGTCGTCACTACCCCAAAATACAAACCCATCACCTCCACCTATTAAAGTACCTAGTCCTACACCAAGCTCGGACCATGAGGATTTAGATTTAGTCTCATCACAGAAGTTATTAAGAAAGAAGCCCGGGGTTGAAGATCTTTTATCTTTTCGAGGAGTCTCATTGGATCAAGAAAGATTCTCTGTTTGTTGTGGTTTACAAGGCATTTATACACCTGGAAAAAGGTGGAGACGGAAAATTGAAATAATACAACCTGTAGAAATCCATTCTTTTGCTGCTGATTGCAATTCAGAGGATCTACTCTGTGTTCAAATAAAGGTTTAAATTATGACATTATCAAATCATTTTGTTTGACTAATTCCTCTTTTCTCTAACTTATGTTCATTGTTGATTTTATCATGTTGCTTTCCAAGTGTTGTTTTGATTAATATTGCTAAAGTTGATTTTCAGAATGTTGCTTCTGCGCATGCTTCAGATATTGTTGTATTTATAGATGCCATAACAATTGTTTTTGAGGAGGCTTCAAAAAGTGGACCACCTGCATCACTACCCATTGCCTGTATTGAAGCTGGAAATGATCATTTCTTACCAAACCTAGCCCTCAGGTACAATTCTTTATGAATGTCTAGATATTTTTTCTATTCTTATTTGATGTTCCCCAAGTTGTTATTCTTTAAAAATGCTAAATGTTTTTCTACTAGCATAACCTATACATTTGCGTGGGGTTTAATATGAACCTTTAGAAAACAAAAATTCTTGATTCAGCAAGAACTCGAATTTTTTAATGAAGCTTTATTAGAAGTTAGCTCATCAATGACCTTTTGCCTTGGCTTTTTATGGATAAAAGGATTTTTTTTTTGAATTGAGAATATGATATGAGGAGTAATCATGTTGAATTTTCCTTGTGACTGTTATAGTTGGTTGGCTGTTATAGTGATTGACTAGCTATTGCTTATATTTGGAAGGAGTATAGTTAACTGTAACTAGTCTTGATAGTTGTATCAGAGCTACAACCTTGGACCGCTATGTCTGAAACACAAATGTAGGCATCTCTCTGAGAAATCGACTATCATCTTCATTATATGGTTGATTTCATAGCAGCGGCTAGGACCCTGATGAAAAAGCTATATGGGTTCCTTTGTTTAATTTCCAGTGTCATTATCCCGCCTTTGTTGTGCCAAACCCTTGAGGTCAGGGGTTCTCTTTGTTTTCTTTTATTTTTTTTTTTTGGGGGGGGGGGTGTTGTTTGGTTGGTGATTGGTATAAAGAATAACTGTGTTGTGATTTGTCTGTCCTGGTGACCAATATGGCTGTTGCCTGTTAAGGAAGGAGTGTAGTTAATTGTAGCTAGGCTTCACAGTTAAAAGAGATTCCTATTCTCCTTTCTCTTTCTCTCTCAGAGTTGAAAATAAATGCATGATGATAGTAACTTAGGGAAATGCTGGGGTTTTGATATTAAATGCTATAAATCGGAATCAGTGTTACCAAAGGCTGAAAAGGGGACTTCACTGATTCTGGTCAAACTCCACTCCATAATACAAATGGAAGATACAATGAAGTAACACGGAAAGTAGAAAAAGGTCCCTCACTGGTGTTTGAGAGACCAGCACTCTCCTCACGTCTGATTAACTCTTAAAAACATGGTCTGCCCTCTCCAAAAACCGGACACCAAATATTTAGTAGCAACAAAAAGTCAAAAAGTGACCTATGTGTCTAGCCTGAGTCTAGAGTGGCTGTACAATCTTATTTCTCTGACCCTTTTTCCCATTGACTTTCCTTTTAAAGGTCTGAGTAAAACCAGCAGCTATTTCAGTAGCTTAAGTAAATTTCTGTTGGCACAAAAATTTTTGAGGTTATCTTTATGAATTTTAAGAAGGGTAAGGAATGACCTATAAGGGGAACAGATGGGAGGTAACTTCTTATTTGGAAGTTTTATAAGGGAAGGTAATCTTAACTTTCCATGCATCAAAATTGACAGCATGATCTATCTCTTTCTTTAAAAAAAAAATTAGTACTCTGCTGAGATTTGTGGTTCTTTTTGTTTTTTTTTTAATTTTTGGGAAATAATAATGTTTAATTATAATTGAATTTACTCATCGAGACATTTGTATAATCAGCCTTGCTTATGCTGTAGTTTTTCTCAAAAGCTTATAAGAAGTACGGTAGTCATAACATTTTAGTTCAGATCGATTCTCTTGGGAAATCTACTGCACCTTGAACTGTACACTTTATGTGTGAACTAGTTGCTTGGGCAAAACATGATAACAATTTTAGTGTATTGGGTCAAGTAATTCTAAATATGTAGACTCTGAACTGTGATGGTGGGTTTAGGCATTTGCATTTGTTATGGTCCAGATTAATGGATAAACTGTCATAAATGTCTTGTAAGACCAATAATTTGTGATTTGATTGTAATTAGTTGTTCTGATTTGTGATTGAGTGCTTGAGTTTTTATCTTTTATGTGTTCTAAATCAATCTGGTCAATGTAAAGAAAGAGAAAGGCAATAGACTCTGGAAGTGGGTTTATTTATATTTAGCTTTAATTTTCTTGATCTCATTGAAAACTTCCAATTTCAGGAGAGGTGAAGAACATTCTTTCATCCTTAAACCAGCAACTTCTATGTGGAAGGATCTCAAGGTTCTTGGAGAAAGAAGTTCTCAATTGTCGAAACTGCAATTTGGAAACTACGCATCAAACTTGGGTCTTTCCTCTAAGAGTGCTGACAGAAGGAAGATTGCTTCAACTGATGATCAGTATGCAATCATGGTTTCATGTCGATGCAATTATACGGGTAGGCTTGTTTCCCCCCTTTGTTTCTTATGTAATTGAATGGATGTTGAGGGTTTAATTTGGTGTTTTCTTTTCTGTGATTATCTAGCATCCAGATTGTTCTTTAAGCAGCCAACTAATTGGCAACCGCGTACGTCAAGTGATGTTTTGATCTCTGTTGCATCTGATATGTCTGGACATTCTCCTGGATCTGATGGGAGAAATTCTCAACTTCCTGTGCAGGTCTGTATGAGCCCATTTTGTACCAACGGAGGTCTTGAATGCTTTGCATGAGATGCCATGTTTGCTTTAATTATACGTGGGCTTAAATGATAATTACTTTTGAAAGCAAATCAGAGTCGATAGAGCACTGGAATTTTTTTTATGTTTTTATTTTTACAATACAACTTGAGTGCAATTGAAACAAACAAACAGAGGAGAAGGAACACAGGTTAGCGGCTCCAAAACAAGAAATAAAATACAAGAAAGGATCTCAAGTCCTCAGCATAAAGTGCCCAATGACTAGGAATAGATGATATCACCGTTGCTCAAATCAAGGAATTAAAAATATTCAAATCTTGAATATTCCTTCATTAAGTGCCCGTTTGGTTCACGGAATTGGAAGTAATGTAATACAATGTAAAGGAATGTAATGTAATGATGATTACATAATTCGTTTGGTTCGTCATTAGGGAAAGGTGATGCATATACGTAAAAATTTTTGGTTGGATTACATCGAATATGAGAATATATGAGAATAATATAGCAAGTGACAAATTACCCATTTCTACACTTATAGTAATATACACGTTGGGTTCATGATAATTTTTTTCATTCCGTGCAGTGTACATGGTGGGTTCATAGTAATTTTTTAATGTTTTATGGTGAAAATATTATATAGTGTATAAATTAGATTCATGTTAATTTTTTAGTATTTAATGATAGGGATATTATTTAATGAGATATTTTAATATTTTTTTAACGGTAGAATATAATTTTTTTAAATTTTTGAATGGGAGAATATTTCTTAAATTTCTATATTATTAATTATTTTTTTAATATTTAATGGTGTTAATTAAAATTATTTAATATTTAATCACATTTATAGGTGGGTACTTTGGTCAATTTTAAAAATTATAATGGCAATAGTGTCATTTTCATTGGATTACAGGATGCATGCATCCTCGTTCATCAGTTTTAGCAATGTAATCCTGATTACATCAAATGATATAATCAGGATTACAAAATGTAATCCTCTTTACATTACATAAGCCTAACCAAACGTTGTAATCATGCCATTACATCAGGATTACATATAATCCTCTCCCATGTAATCGAACCAAATAGGTTATAAGGGTTTGTTTGGTTTGAGGGGAGGGGAGGGATTTTGCTCCCCTCCCCTTGATTGGCAACATGACAAACTTAGGAGGGTCCCCTTAAAACCATCACCCCCCAAATCGTAGGGATTTGGAGGGGAGGAGCAAAATTTTTGCATGATCTGACTAAATTGCCTATCATTTTTTATGGTAACCCGAAATTACACTTTTCACTTTCTCTCTCTTCATCAGTTCTTCACCGTCACCCCTCACCTCTGAACTTCCGAACCGTCGTCCCTATCAAGCCATCACCCAGTTAGTGACCTCATCGGCTACGACCATCTCACTCCAAACAACTTCTCCACCTTCCGTCGCAACAGGAACAGATCTGCAAGAGATGTCGCTACGGCCTCCAACTCCTATTGGCTCTCCCAATGAGTTTTCCCCCACGAGCAAATTCATCCAAGTCACTACTTGTTTGACTGTCTTCAAAACCTTTGTTGATGATTAGGGGTGGAAACAGGCCAGGCGGCCTGCGGCCTGGCCTGTTTCTGGCCTGTCAGGCTAAAAGGCCAGGCTCAGGTTTACTGATAGGCTTGTTAGGCGTGTCAGGCCAGCTTGAGCATGTAAAGTATTTAAAAAAAAAAATTCCCACACACCTCACATATTAACCCTAAATCCCATAATTCCCATTACCAAATCCCATCTCAAGTGCATCATTAATTTATGTAATTGGGCTTGTTTTCGGCCTATTTGAAATAGGCATGTTTTCGGCCTATTGTGAAGCATGTGGCCTGTTAGCCTGTTTAATTTTTTTTTTTTTTTAATTACAGGCCTCCTTAACAGGCCACAGGCCAGGCTCAGGACGAAAAAAAGGCCTGTTATAGGCCACAGGCCAGGCTCAGACCATCTGGCTTGTTAAGGCACAAGCCTGGCCTGTTTCCACCCCTATTGACGATGAATAGGGGAAGTCGCTGGTGAATGCAAGGAGAAATGTTGAGGCTGAGGGGTTGACGGCAAGTGAAGATAAAGAAGGAAGGGTGATAGGGCAACACAATATAGGCAACACCCAGCCATATTGTAAATTGTTTTTTTATTATTCTATATATACATATTCTATAAATATATATTATAATCGTAATATTTATAATATATTTTTTAATTCATTTTTATAATTTTAAAATTAGAATATAATGTATTAAATGTTATTTATAATTATAGTTTATTAAACATTTTAAATTTTGCAAAAAATAAAAATAAAAAATAAAATAAGGGTAAAATTGTCCATATAAAAATATTTTCTCTCCCCTCCCTCCCAAACCAAACAAGGTAAGATTAAAATCCCTCCCCTCCCATCAATCCAAACGAGGTAATATGAAAATCCCTCTCTTCTCTTTCGCTCCCCTCTATTAAAATCTCTCCCCTTTCCTTCCCTCTGTTGAAGCAAACAAACCCTAAGAGGAGGATATTGATATATTCCTAGATCTGGTTGTATTTTGTGTTTAATTTTTAACTTCTTTTGTACCTTGGTAGGCAATTGCATTGAGCTCTAACCTCATGGCTTCAATTTGTCAGGTCTTGACTCTTCGAGCATCAAATTTGACATCTGAGGATCTTACTATGACTGTGCTTGCTCCAGCCTCATTTACATCACCCCCTTCAGTGGTGTCTCTGAGTTCACCTGATACACCGATGAGTCCTTTTATTGGTTTTGCAGAGTGTCTAGGAAGAATAAATGGTGAGAGGCATGGTGGAGCCATGCAGGGTCTTCAGGGCCTCACTTCTATAGTAAAAGAAAATCATAGACAAAGTAATGATGGGCCCCGGACAATTTCCATTGGCGATGATGTCATTCCAAGTTCTGGCATGAGTTGTACTCATCTATGGCTACAGAGTAGAGTTCCACTGGGGTAACATATCATATCATTGTTTTTATTTCTGTTTATTTTCTTTAAAACTAAACTGATTCCGATCATTTGCGGGATCACGTCAGATGTGTTCCATCTCAATCTACTGCCACCATCAAGCTAGAACTACTTCCGTTGACTGATGGCATAATTACACTTGACACTTTACAAATTGATATCAAGGAGAAAGGTATTGTTTCTGTGTCTCATTTCATCTTTTCTTAACTAATTGATTGAGGTCATGTCCGTATAATTTTTTATCAATGTTCTTTTATGGGAATACAAACTTCTACTTGAAGATTTGTTCCGTCTCTTTTAAAATTGTCATAATTATTTTGAAAATTTCCTTGAGGGAATAACAACTCCGTTGCATCTAAAACACAGCAATATTCATTGTTCAGTTGCGGGCTACTCTTGCCATTTTTCTGCAAACTGTCTCCGAGCCTTTTTCATATCTGTCTTGCAATGCCTGGAACTATTCATCTATACCCAAAATGATAATTCTAGGTTATTATTATATGTGTAAAGCATGCATTCCCGAAAAGCGATTTTGGCATCCCGTTTTATTTTTATTATGTAGCCTCATCACGCATCGGAAACAGTTTTTATGCTTTTCGTCTTGTTGACTGCCTATGATTATCAAAATCCAATCATAATATATAGGGTTAATATAATGTTTGATATAATTTGTCCTTATTTTGGTTTTAGTTCCTATTAGTTTAAGCCATAAGTTTTGGTCTTTCAAGTTTCTTTCCGTCTAAAATATTAGTCTCTATATTTTAATAAAAACCTGGAACATTTTGCCTCTCCAGAGATTAAAATCAAAATGATGGCATATTTAAAGGACCAAACATTGTATTAACTCTAATGTGTGTGTGTGCGCGTCCTAACGGGCTTTTACTTTCTGGTCTAGCAGGTGTTACCTATATCCCTGAGTGCTCACTGAAGATTAACGCAACTTCCAGCATTTCCACAGGGATCATTTAAGAGTTCGTATAGATGGTTGCATTTCCTTTAGAATCGCTCTTTTGTTGCTTTTCAATAGCTTGGCGCGGAGGTATATATCTATCTAAATGCAGCATTGTGGTGTTCCAATTGGCATGTCAATTTGTTTTAAAACAGAACCCCACTTTTGTAGTGTAACTATGAGTGTAAACCACGAGCTTGGAAATTAATATATGATAATTACATCTTTATGAAGATTTTTGCTCATCTGACGCTTCAGAGGGAAAGCAAGGATCCCCGTCCAGTGATTAATAATTCAACTTTAAGCTTTTTGGTGGCTTTTTAGTCCAGGTTCTTAAACCCCAAAGTGAAATAGATATGGAACTGAAGCATGCTTTATCAAATAGTGTGTAGGTTTTATACTTGAGGCCACATTTAAGGTTTTCATGGTCATTTAATTGGAGAACTGGCTTTATTGTAATTTCAAATGTTATGCGCGGAACTCCAGTCTACTAAAGATACCTGTTAGGCTGTTGCAGGTCTCAGCCTTGCATTGAAAATGTCTGTTGGAAATTGGAATATCCATACTTCTTACTTTAAAAAAATGGTAAAGGGATGGACACTGATGGTTTGAAGCAGCGTTATTAAACCCAGACCGGCCGGTCTGGACCGGGCAGGAAACCGGTCCGGTCCAGGTATTGAACCGGTCCCTTTTTTTTAAAAAAAAAATTTTCTTTATAATTTTATATTAATAAGCCTAAAATCTTCATTTTCTTACCGGTTTGGTCCCGAGTTAGCTCCGGTCTGACTCACTGACCCTTAACCCAGTATCCCAACCGGTTCCGGTTTAATAACCTTGGTTTGAAGTTACAAGTTGCATGTCATTAGCTTCTTTCATCATTTATTAATGGCAAGAGTTAGCTGGTAAGGGAAAAACACCTGGAAACAATGGCTTAGCTTTGAATTTGATTCTTTTAAAAAGTAGTCTAAGATCTTGCAATAATTTGATGTACAACAAAGAACATACCTTCAAGATCTGGAAGGAAAATATTAATTGTTGCACTTGATGATTATTTATAAAAATAAATAAATTAATGATTATTGAAAATTAAATGTGCTTGTTTGGGATAACTTTTGGATCCTAAAAAATGTTTATTCACATAAGTCGATATAAGATTTTTCTCATATACTTACCTCGTATATCGTAAATCACGATTGAAAAGTTATTTTTGAAGGTTCCAATCGTTATTCTAAATAAGCACTATATACTATATATACTTGTACGACTAAGGGCATGTTTGGTATGATGGAATTGGGGGGTATGGAATTGGAATTGGAAATCAATTCCATGCTTAAGTTTGTTTGGTATGATGGAATTGGAAATTTTTGCAATTCCATGTGAAAGCCAAATCTCTCCAATTCCATCAAATTGGCTTCCACCTAAAAAGCAAAGATTTGCAATTCTATGTACCTAAATCTAGGTCAGGGTACTGGGTTAAGGGTTAGTGGGTCAGATCGGAGTTAAACCGAAGCTAAACCAGGGCCAAACCGGTGAAAAATTGAATATTTTAGTCTTATTAATATGAATTTTTTTTTAAAAAAATAAAAATAATTTTTTATTAAAAAAAATCTGTCCGGTCCGGGTTTAGTAACAATGGTTTTATCTCATTCCACTTTCTTAGATTAGCATATTGGTAGTTTTATATTTTAAATATAAATATTAAATAAAAATAATATTTGAATTCCATGTACATACCAAACACACTTTTAAACCACATTTCCATTTCCATATCCATATCCATATCCATTTCCATTTCTATTTCCATATCCATATCCATCAAAACCAATTCCAGTGTACCAAACGGGCCCTAAGGGATTTTGTAACTTAAGCAAGTGGTTGGGGGTCTAAATTTATGCTCTAATTTATGCAGTGATTCATCAAAAGATATTTATCTTTTACCTTACGTACTTGAAGGAAATTTGATTATCCCCCAAGAAAAATTAAACGTTTTGATTGATGGATAATTATTAAAAATAATTGATATTCTAAACTTTTAATACTAATGTTGAAGTTGAAGCTGAAGCATACAATCAATCTGATGAAGTTTGGTATGTCTACTGTCTTATGTCTAACATAAATTATTGGCTATCATCAATTTGTTTGCTCAATTTTTCTTTCCTTTCATTATAACACTGAAAAGTAATGCATATGAGGTCATATAAAGTAGCAAAAGCGTTCACGCATTAACTTTCTAAGCTATATTATTCTTGGAATCTTGAATTATGGATTGGAATACGTTTTTTCCCCCTTTTTGGGTCAAGAATTAGTGTTCCAAATCCCAATCATATAGCCATAAAAATGACCACAAAACAGAAAGGACGGCAAGTTATCATGTAATCCAGACCAATTATTGCCGTATGATCAGAAAGCTCACTTAATTATTAAATACTTTTTTATTTCCTGGATAGTAGAATTATTAAATAATACCTAGTTTATAAATATAAAATTTAATTGATTTTTTTAGAAAGATCAAAGAAACTAATTAAATTACTTTAAAGTATTTATATTTATCAATTTTTTAACTAATTTATTTGACTTATATACTGATATATAATTTAATCATACACAATATATGATATGATTAAACAACTTATTTAGCTTTCTTAATCTCTTCTAAAAAAATCAATTAATTATATTTAAGACCGAAGATAGTAGTTTGCTACTATGGCCTCTGAGATGAAATATTGTTTTTTATCTACTAAAAACAACATTATTCCATTTATACATTTTCGGTCAAAATTTAGATGAACATCTAGTTCCTACATAAATATCGATTCAAATTTTATGTTAACAACTAATTTATTTAGCAGCACCAAGATAAAAGAACTCCACAAATGGATTAAAGGCTTACAAATTAAAATCTAAACTAATGAGGCATAATATTATTGCACTGCACCTACTCGTTACCTAACACACCGTATATTTAGGTTCAAACAGAATAAACAGGAAATACACTTAACAGTTAATATAGTAAACGATAATTAAGTTTTTAAAAAAATAATAAGTTCCAAATATAAAAATTTCAATTACAAATAATTGGGAATAACCCATGAGATTTAAATATCCGATTTACAATTATGTACGACTTTCATATTTATAACTGTCTCATATTTGCAAATAATTATTTAACAAAATTAATTAGGAGTGCCACTCCACATTAGTATGGCTTGTCTCTTGTCATATTCCTCTTACTATTTTTATCCTCTCTGTATTTTTTTTTCCTTAAAATATTATCTTCATTATTATTCCCTATGTTTATATGCTGGCCAGTTACCACCTACATTAGAGACAAGCAGTAGGCATGAAAAAGGAAAAAGGAAAAAGATGTCCAGAATTTTGTTCACACCTTTGTGGCGCAAAATTCTTAATTTCAAATCTCCAAGGGTTCAGCCAACAATTTATCCAAAAAAGGATGACCAAACTGCAAGAATTTTTGTTTTTTGTTTTTTCCCCTTCAAAATGATCAAAAGTACTAATCCTGATCTCTAATATAAAAACTAGTTAAGGTTTAGAATTAATTTTGAATATAACATCTTTTTTTGGTTGAATAAATAAAACACCTCAATCCACTTTATCTTTTAAATTTATACTACCTCCGGTTTTAATATAAGATACAATTGATTTTTTTTGGAAAAGATTAATAAAATTAAATAAATTATTTTAGAGTATTTATATTTATCTTTTTTATACCAAATTAATTTGTCTAACTTATAATCTAATAGATAATTAAATAATACACAGCATATGTTATGATTAAGTAACTTATTTGCTTCCTTAATCTCTCCAAAAAAATTAACTGGATTTTATATTAAAGACTAAAGACAGTAACTTTTTTCCTCAAACTATCCCTATTAAAGGTATACATTAAAGAGTTTTTATCATAGTGTAATTATGATGAAATATGAAAATTTAGGAAAACCATCATTTTTTTTATTATAAATAATTATCATAACTAACTTTCTTAGTCTATCTAAATTAATAGCTTTTATATTAACTACCAAAGTAGTATCAACCATGCTTATCAACACACCTGCAAAAGAAGCTTGAGCTTTAATTATCTCTCCCAACATATCAACTATGTTTATCAACATGCCTGCAAAAGAAACTTTGACTTTCTTTTTTAATACAAGTGTCTCCTCCTCTGCAACTTAAATTTAAAATTTAGAAAAATCTAATAAAGTCTTATACTGTTCGACCAACTCTTTAATAGCTTTTATACTAATTACTAGAAGTAGTATCAACTATGCTTGCAGAAGAAACTTTAACTATCCCTCCAACATAAATATCTTTTCTAAAATTTTAAATTTAAAATCTAAACAAATCTATACTGCTACTAGACCAACTCTATATTATTCCCACAAGATTATTTCTTATTTTGTAACCGGGTTGAATCTGGCCACTTAGGATATTTATATTAAAAAAAATGGCAGTAGCAAACATGCGCATGAGAGTTGTGACTTGGGCGGGTATGCCCCCGCTGAGATCAACCTGACGCGCGAGCAAGCTTTCCCTTCGCTCGCAGAAGCAAGACATGTCACCATCCTGGGCGGGTCCCACCCAGCTTTATTTTCCTCTCTCCTCCCCGAACAAACAGACGTTGCCGCTTCTCCGGCTGCCCGAACTGCCCGTCCTCCTTATTCGCTCCTTTTTTTTTTTTTTTTGGTTTGGCCAGTCATCATCCCTCCTTACTCCCTCTGATGCCGAGCCTGTACGGTCACCCGGCAGCTCAAACTCCTACCCGTCTTCTTCTTCTTCTTCTTCTTCTAAATGCTGTGTCTATGATGGAATTGGAAACTCTTCTTTCTAGTTTTTGATTCGATCAAAGAAAAAATAACAAATGATTTACAAAGAGGGGAAAAAAAGAATGAGAGAGAATCGATAAATGGGAAAGGTTACAGTACATCTATATTTTTGTTTTTTCTGCAGCATTGTGCATTCTACTGGTCAGTTTCAAAGAGTAGAAGCCCATCTCTGAGATTTCTGTGTCTTTGACCAGAGAGGTTACTTCTGTTGTTAGTTTAACTCCGGTGACGTGTTCCTTCTGGGCAGAGCTGACACTACTCCCTTCAGCTCCCACAAGCCGATCAATCGACGGCTCAGAAGACCCTTTTTGGGTGGGGGATTGGGTACTGATTTACGCCATGTGATCTACTCTCTTCGTTTTCCTTCTAGGTTTAAGTTACTGATTTTTTGTTTTGATTACCGTGTTTCGAGGAGTGTAGAGGAGTAAAGTTGTAATTTCTAGGTTTTATTTAGGGAATTTATCATCTGGTCTTTACGGCTGACGCTTCTGTGCTGCTTGTTGTTCTGGGAGGGGGCATTGAAGGCGGTGGTGTTTGGTATTCGGGGGCTTTTAATAATATCTGAGATTAACGCCTCAGGGTTTTCAAGAGATGGGATTGGGTGCTGATAATGGTAAGGTGGAGTCTTGGGATGTCAGCAAATCAAAGGGGAAGAAGAAGAATAAGAATAAGAAAGATGATGGCGTTGTGGAAGAGGAAGAAACTGGGTGTTGGTTGAGGCTGAGGTTCATTGGCAGTTGCATTTCTTCGAGATCCAAGGTTGATAGCTCAGTTAGCAGCATCAGCACTCATTACGGTAACTTGTGTTTTCCTTAGAAAAAAATGTTGTTCGTATAATATGCTTTTATGCATGTTTTGCTATATGTTTGGATTTTTCCCTTCCTTAGTCAGGGTAGCATGATTTGAAGTATTTTCCCAGAGCATATGATCCTTCACATTAGAGGGCAAAAATATCTTTCTTGACCGTCAAGTGCAAGTTTACTGAGTTATCCGGCAATTCAATGTGAAATTACCCTGAAAAATGTAAAATGTGTAACAAATGATGGTTGTAAACAGGTGTATTTGATAAATGTTTTAGAGGGTTGCGTCAGACTAGACTTGAAATGAACATACAGAGCAGGTTATTCCAGAAATAAAAATCTCATTTACTTTTCTACTTCCTTAGGTGTTCAGAATAATATGCACACACATATATATTGGTCTGGGTGAGAAGCTACTGTGGGTGGGGATTTTAAACTGAAACTGTAACCCCCTTGTCTTTTAAACGAGATTATTATGTGGAGAGACGTTCAATTAGTCATAAAATCTTGGTTTACGGAAAAACTAGGAAAAACTTGAACATTCTAAAAGCATTTATTGGCCCAAAATGATCACACTATATTTTAGAAGCAACCCAAGGGACAAACTGTTGGAGAAACATGGCCCAAAGAACACAAAACACAAGTAAAGGGGGACAGTGGCCCTTTGTCACGGTGACCTGCAGCTTTGCCATGGCCAGCCACTCAGCCGCAGAACTAGACTGACTGATAAGAATGCTAAAGTTTTGGAGCCCACTCAGACATTGTTCAGGGGTATTCAGCTAGTCTCAATCTTGTTTGGAAAGAATAAAACATTAGCAACCATGTGTCCATGCTCGCATTGGATCAACTGAGATGTAATGGCTTAGCTATAGCTGTGGTTATTAACTGTGAATTTCACATATCAATTTTCTCAATTTCAAAGTTTAAGTGGCAATCATAGAAATTCGTCATTTCGTTGAAGGTCAAGGGTGTCAAAACAAATGTCTTCGTGATAACTTTGCTGGCCTCAGTGCTCTTCTCTGGCAATCAAATTGTATCACTTGTATGAAATGCAATCTAAAGGACTTGTCTATTGACAATCAATTATTTCAAAGAGGGTCTATTTTCATAGCCTTTCTGTATTTCTTTGTTCCTTTTGATGTAATGTTGATCTTGAAACTATAAGTTTCCTCTCATCTTGCCTAAGCTCAATATTGCATGAAGTTACTGCTGTTTTTAGGTTCTGATTTTTTACCCTGTCTCCTTGTTTTGGCTTCTCATTAGCTGAAAGTAAATCGACTATCGGTACAAGTAGAGATCAACCAACAGCTCCAGTAGTCTCTTCTACAACCACAAGTAACGCCGAAAGTAATTCATCCACCTCCAAACTTGAAGAGGAGCTTAAAGTTGCCTCCAGGCTGCGAAAGTTCGCTTTTAATGATCTTAAGCTGGCAACAAGAAACTTCCGGCCTGAGAGTCTTCTTGGTGAAGGTGGGTTTGGTTGTGTATTCAAGGGATGGATTGAAGAAAATGGAACTGCTCCAGTGAAACCTGGCACAGGGCTTACAGTTGCTGTAAAAACCCTGAATCATGATGGGCTCCAGGGTCATAAAGAATGGCTGGTTTGTATCCTTGATAATGTGTATTATCTTATGAGTTTTGTAGATTATTTTTATTTTTTGCATTTTTTTACTGCATTATATTTTAGTCATTTCCTGATAATGTTTCTCGTATGTGTTTTGTGACAGGCTGAAGTAAGTTTTCTTGGTGATCTAATTCATCCAAACCTCGTTAAACTCATAGGCTACTGTATTGAAGATGATCAAAGGTTGCTAGTTTATGAATTTATGCCTCGAGGAAGCCTGGAGAACCACCTTTTTAGGAGTAAGTTTTTGTTTTTTCCTTCTGTCTAATGAGTTGTCTCAAATGATCTTATAGTCATAGTTGGAGCACTAGTGCACCTTAAAATGTTGCTAATGACACTATGAGTTTAGAACTATGCCAGACACCTCTTGTTAAAACATGGTGCCTTAGCAATACAAACTAATATTGGCATAGTGCTTTGGCTTTTGTATTATCTCATTTCAATATCTTGTGAAGTTTCATCATGTCTTTTATTTATATGATGTAGACTAGTCTTATGACCTGCTCATTTAAGAACTACAAAGCATGAACTCACCCACTTTTAGATGTTTTGTATGTCCAACCTCTATCACAATCGTTGTTGAGCCCAATACATGCACAATGTTGTCTTAGAACCACCTCGTCATTTGTGGCTTGAAGATGTGCCAAGCATGGCCTAGAATTGAGGCAATCACGGCTTGGACACGAATGACCCCAAAGAAAGGAGACAAGACCATAGAAAAAGTAGCAAATAGTAGATAACCATCTTGACAAGATAATTAAATTATTTTCCATTTTTCTGATAGTTTATGAATAATTTTAATAATATAGATTGTAGATTCTTTCAAGATTAACGTCAGTGTCAGAGTGAAATTTGCATGGGTAGACTGGATTTGAATTTAAAACTTCTGCTTTGTGATAACACTTTTATGGGATTATATCCTTGTTTGATGCAGGATCCCTGCCGCTTCCATGGTCCATTAGAATGAAAATTGCACTCGGGGCTGCAAAGGGTCTTGCTTTTCTTCACGAGGAAGCTGAACGACCTGTAATATATAGGGATTTTAAAACTTCCAATATACTATTGGATGCTGTAAGTTCCAAAAACTGCAATAGAAGTATATCATTTTCCTTTTTTCAGTCCTTCTAACGGTGTAAAAATCCAGGAGTACAATACCAGGCTTTCGGATTTTGGACTTGCCAAAGATGGTCCGGAGGGTGATAAAACCCATGTATCAACCCGGGTGATGGGAACTTATGGTTACGCAGCACCCGAATATGTTATGACAGGTAATTTTTGTTCACTTTGTTGAGTCTAACTTCTCAAGTCTTGTTGTTCATTGAAGTAACACTGGCACACGTTTCTTTAGTTTTTCTTTCATGGCCATCTTTTGAAGTTATCAGTTCTGTTCCATATATTATTATTCTTTCAAAAATATAAGAATAAAACTACAAAAATGCAAATTCCATGTGAGACTGTTTGTTTGGTGCAATATTCATGATCTTTATTCAGTGATGTTAAGTGTTACTCTCCTTGATGACCTTGTACGGGAGATTTGTGTATTAATATCATAACTAACTCATTTGGTTTCACTGCCTGTAATGATCAATTGTTGTCATTGTAGTCCGCAGTCTCAAAAACCTGCTGATTTATTGTGAGTATAGTTTGTGTCAAATTAGTTGCAGATCTTATTTATTGTAACCCAACAACTGCTTCGTCCAACCGATTTTAATCAGATTTCTCATTTTGTGTTAGGTCATCTTACGTCAAAGAGCGATGTGTACAGTTTTGGAGTAGTTCTTCTTGAGATGTTGACTGGCAGAAGATCGATGGACAAAAACCGACCCAATGGTGAACATAACCTTGTTGAATGGGCTCGGCCACATCTTGGAGAGAGAAGAAGGTTCTACAGGTTGATAGATCCTCGGTTAGAAGGTCACTTTTCTATAAAAGGAGCTCAAAAAGCTGCCCAACTGGCTGCTCACTGTCTGAGCAGAGATCCAAAAGCCAGACCCCTAATGAGTGAAGTTGTAGAAGCTCTAAAGCCTCTGCCAAACCTCAAGGACATGGCGAGCTCATCATATTATTTTCAGACGATGCAAGCTGACCGATTCGGTGCCAGCCCTAATACTCGAAACGGGCGAACACTGCTTAGCCGGAATGGGCAGCAGCAGAGGAGCCTTTCTATACCTCATGGCACTCATGCATCTCCTTATCACCACCAGTTTCCCCTACAATCCCCTAAACCTAATGGCAAAGCATAGAGTTAAGGAATTTTCTATATCATTATCTCCTCTTCCTTTTTTTAATGATCACTTACTTTTTCAGTATAGATGTACTTTGTGTCAAACGAAACCATTCATGGATAACTTGAGAGCTAAAAAAGCATTCTGCTTCATGGTGTATGTTATATGATTGTTAGATGAAGCTTATTGTGCAGCATGTCCATTTCAGTTTGTCAACCAATATGTTTTCTTCAGGTTGCTTGCTAACTCTGAAGATTATCAACTCCTTCTTCACACATGTTTTCCTTTTCTCCCCTGAAATGTCATTTCTTGATTTCTTTCCTCTTCTTTGCTAAAGCTATAACTGCCAAACACATTTAGTGAGAGGCTTGTGTTCATAGAAATTAGGAGGAGGGAAAATCTGTATCTTTGATCTACTAATTGTGATTTAGGGTATAACGAGGTAAGTACATGATGGACATATTTATGATTAGGGATCTTCATGGGACAGGAAAGAGACAAGCCTATTCTGCATCCCATCCTCCAAAAGGTACGGGATAAGAAAACTTTTCTATTTCCCGTCCTATTCCTGTCGGGATCGGGACGAGATGGCGATCGGGATGGGACAAAAAAGGGAACGGAATGTCTTATATCTTTCTTTTGAGGATTTAGACTATCAGCTTTTCCCCTTTTCTTAACTTGTAAAATCTAGAGTGTATAGATATGAGTTAGACATTGAACCTAGATGACTTAAAATATATAATGCAAATATGTAATTATCCTCTTTTATCATTTTTAGATCGATGGTATAATAAAATATAAGAAATAATTAAAACTTACTTAATAAGAGTGATTATCATAAATATTTAGTATTTTGTAGAGGATTAGGCGATCAAGTGCCAGAAAGACTTAGAGAGAGTAAAGTGAATGAACACGGTGACACCTGTGCGAGGGACTACGAGGGTTTTTTTGAAATATGTATAGTATTTTGTATTAAAAGGATAACTAATTATGATAATATATTTTTATATGATTAAAATCTATCTAAAATAGATTATATGATAATATCTTTTTATATAACTAATATCTATTTTATCTTTAATAAAAATATTAGATATTCTGGTAAAAAATAACATTATATATATATAATAATAATAATAATAATAATAATAATAATAACAACATGATTTTGGGTCGGGACAAAAAAGCCTGTTCGGCGTCCCATTTTATCCCGCTTTTGTCCCCTCCCAACCCAAAATGATTAGGTTCGGAGCAGGAGGGTTGAAACGGGAAAGAGTTGAACACCCTTACTTATGATATACAGTTCCAAATAATCACTAAATTTGTTCTTTGACAGTGGACAATGTAAAATAAAATTTGCACTGATTTTATGTATTATAAAATGACACTCATTTTGTTAGATGCTAGGAGTAAAATTTATATTTTTTTCTAAAATTTGAACTTTATTTGTATTCATCCTTCTAATTATACTATATTTAACAACATTTGAGAAATAATTATAGATGTGTTTGATACGCCTAAAAAAAGAAAGAAAGAAAGTGATAAGCAGGTCCCACTTAATAACTCTATTAAGTATTTTTTTTTCTATTTCTCATTTTCAAAATACTCTATGCCTTCCTCACTAATGCATTTAGAAGCTTTTTTTGTAAATGTACAAATCCCCTCAGCTGAATTTCTATCATTTTCATCCTTTTCTTTAATAAATGAGGTAATTTCATTTGAAAAAAAAATACATGATTCTATGTGGTATTGTGACCTGCAAAAAGATGACGCAAAACAAAAATGAATTAACACAGCACATCAATTTCATGTTTTGGTGGTTCGAGTTAGTGGTTGGATTGGATTGATATGCCATGGATTTTGGATTCTTGATATGGAAAAAAAGAAAGCTAAGGGATGACTTTGACTAAGTTAAATTATTGGCAATTTCTCCTTAATCATGTTATCTTTGTATACTTTCATCACTAAATGTAGGACTTATTTACCTATTTTCAATAAATTATGGAAGTTAGCAAATGTGATATGTTTTTTTTTCAAAATATCATAATCATCTTTCTTAATTTTTTGAATTTATTTCTAACTTTATTATTGTTGAGGTAATATAAATTAGGATAAATTAGAAAAAAAATGAAAAATATAATAAATAAGTCTTACATTTAACAACAAAATCAATTCTTCAGTTAGTTCTTACATCAAGGATAAGTGGAAATACCTTTTATTTTGTTAATAAAATATTTGAGCACTTAAATTTGCTATCGTTTTAATTTTGGTTTTTCAAATTTCAAATTATTGATTTTGGTCTTCAAGTTTTATTCCGTTAAACTTTGATCTCTATAGTTTGATAAAAACTTAGACAATTTCACCCCTTGAAAAATCAATACAAAAATGAGGTTAAATTTGAGAGATCAAAAATTGTATTAATCCCTTCTTTTTAATACTCCCTCATATTCTTGATATAAAACAAATTTGGGAAGTTGATCTTGATTCTAAATATAAGATATAATTTTTATATTGATTTATAATTTTCTAATTTATCCCTATTAATGCTTCTTCAATAATATCAAGAAGGGGAGATAATTAAGAGATTAAGGAATACCTCAAGTTAGATAATCGATCCACATTTAATTTCCTATTTGTTATTTGGAGGGCAAGAAAAACATCATTAAAAAATTAATGAGAGAAAATAAACCTTCATAAACGAAGGTCACCCCAACTCTATATATAAATAGGTGTCTTTCTCACTTGTTATTCAACTCAATCATAAATTTTTCACACTATCTCTTTCTCGCCTTATCAGTATCATTGCCCCCTTTTTTTGTTTTTTGATTGACCGGATCTCCTTATTACCAGCTTAAACCTTGGGGCTTAATGGGTATATTAGAATTGATTTTGATGGAAATGAAGATGTATATGAGGTTTAAAAGCGTGTTTGGTATGTTATATAAATGAGACCTATTCTTTAAAAAGACCAAAATGCCCATGTAATGATATTATTATTATTATTTTAAAAAACAACCTTCAGCCTTTCTCTTATATGGCAAAAAAAAAAAAAAAAAACACAACCTGCGTCACTGAGTCGCCAGTAGGAGGAGGTGCCGCCGAAAGTAGTGGTGGCTGAAGGGGATAGTAAAGAGAGTGAGAGTATGGTGTCGAAAGAGCGGGAACCTTGCCGTGAAGAATCTAGATTAGATGAAGGATATGGTGTTGGGAGATGCAGCGATGGGAGAGCATGGTATCGGAAGAGTTGGAATCTTGTCGAAATCAGATCAGGAAGTGAAGAATCCGATTTAGATGAAGGAGAAGAGGTGATGTTGATCTTGTCATTCGAAGTGTCGAAAACATGAGGAGGAGTTTGGGGGCAATGTCAATCTTGTGTGGTTGAAGATGAATGTTCGTCAATGGAGGTTGAGGAAAGTGAGGAAGAAGACAAATTCGAAGACCCGTCTTCATCAATGGAAGTTGGGGGAAGTTGGATAGAAAGCTCACTGACAGTCAATAGAAAAGAAGGTCGCCGAGGTGGGTAGGGAAGATAGTCGTTGCTGGTGAGTAGGTAGGGTTTGCCAGTGAGTAAGAGGTGAAGCAAAAAGAGGGCAATGGATGGAAATGTGAAAAATGAAATTATAAATCTTTGGTATTTTTATGAAACTCATTTTGATGGAATTGAGTCATTTTAACTTCCATATGTAATTAGAAAATTTTCCAATTCCATCATACTAAACAAACCGTATGATGGAATTGAGACCTAATTTCATTTCCATCACCCATAATTTCATCGTACCAAACAAGCTCTTAGGTCAGCATCCATAATTATTGATATTTTTATATGACTTTATTTTTTTGGGAAAATGACATCAGAGTTCCAATTGAATAAAATAATATCAGAAAAGTCTTAAAACTTATTAATGATAGCTCATTCACTTGTTAATAGTTGTTCTTTTACTTGTTATTAAGAAACTATATTATTTTTCTGATATTATTTCTTTTAATTAAAATATTGGTGTCATTTTTCCTATTTTTTAATGTATCATTGGATATATCATGCAGCCAAATATCATATATCATAAAGTTTCCTTTTCCTACCGTGTTTGGAAATTACGTTCTCTCTGTTTTTTCCCCAAATATGTCATTTCATATCTTTTTTTCATATAATATCATGTCATATTTCCTTTTAAAAAAATATATATTAAGATCCCAATTAAAAAAACCTCATAATTTATTCATTTATCAATTATAGGATTTTTTAATATTATTTTTTTTTCAATGGGCACCTTAATGTGATTTTACGTTTTTTCTTTCTTGTTCTTTTCCATGAAACGGGTTATAATAGTCTCGATCCGATATATTTTGTGAGAGTCAACCTCATCTTCTGTGTGTTTTTTGAGGTGATAGAAGAATCTTTCCTTTTTCTTCCTTCTATTTACTGTGCTTTTCTTTCTGCGCCTCTTTCCTTCTTCATTCTAAATTTTTATAGATATAGAATTGTATTGGTTAGGGTTCGCTTCGATCATCAGAGTTTAATTTACTCATAGATTTTTTTTCTTTGTTACTGACGAATTCAATTCCTATATCTGCTACTCAGTATGTATCTGGCTTAATTTCTTTCCTTTTGATGTTTTAAATTTTGATCAAGTTTATTTTCTATGTATTCCTTTCCTGTCATATTTTCGATATGATTTTAAAGATACTTGTTTTAACAAAGCCCAAGGTTTGTGATTTAGATGTGTATTTTTCGTTTTCTTTTTGAAATAATTTACATGTGCAGTTTTGATTATTATAAAGGTGACTCTAGTTGTTTTACCATGTTTCGGTGGTTTTCTGGCTTTCTAGTGATGTAATTTTGCAGCCACACACCTTTAAAGCAACTTGGAAATCGATTTCTGACGATTATATTTCATACGACATGCAGCATCTTTATTAACTTCACTTTTTCCTTTAGCAATTTGTTCTGCTCTCTTTATTCAATTGTCTATAGATTCAAATATTGTTAGCTCAAAAGTATAGTAATAGTTGTTTTGTACCCACATGAATTTTTTTCTATTATGTCTCCCAGTTAGAAGCTAGAATTTTGCTGTGTGGTAGGCTTTATGTTTCTCGTGTTCTTCTGCGAATGTATACAAGGGTTCTCAAGAGGCCTTGCTTGATGCTGTATTGAATATATGGATTACCATACTTTGCTTTTAAAACTAAAGCCCAACTGAGTTGTCTTCTGTTGGATTTGTCTAGCTTCTTTTGTTTTGGATTTTCTGAAGATGGGACTAGCACTTGGTTGTCTTCAAGTGGACCAGTCAACAGTTGCTGTCAAAGAAAATTTCGGGAAGTTTGATGATGTGCTCGAGCCTGGTTGCCACTGTGTGCCCTGGTTCTTCGGCAGTCAGGTAGCCGGTTACCTTTCTTTGCGAGTGCAGCAGCTAGATGTTCGATGTGAGACAAAGACAAAGGTCTGTGGTATTATGACTTCTGTGTTAATTGAACATATATTGTCTTTGTTTTTATATCTTCCTGACAGTGTGATTATCTAGTCTAGTTTAATTGTCTATTTATATCATGTATGTGCTTTTTATTCCCCCTGAATAAGGAACATCTATTTCTCCTGATCAACACTCTTTATATGACCTTGATTTATTACATCCCATCAGGACAATGTTTTTGTCAACGTGGTTGCTTCTATCCAATATCGTGCCCTGCAAGACAAGGCAGTGGATGCTTTTTACAGACTTAGCAATACCAGAGAACAGATACAAGCCTATGTCTTTGATGGTGTGCATCTGTAACTAGGCTTCTCGGAAGAATTAGTTTTTATGGTTGCAATTTTAGGGCTAAACTGATAAATCCTTGATACCATTTCAGTTATCAGGGCAAGCGTTCCAAAGATGGATCTAGATGCCTCATTTGAACAGAAGAATGAAATTGCAAAAGCTGTGGAGGAAGAACTTGAAAAGGTCCCCCCCCCCTTCTTTGCTTTCTTTACTTTCTGTTTCTAGAAGATTAGAGAAAGATATCTCAAATATTTGGCTTTCATTTTTGGATATGCAGGCTATGGCAGTTTATGGGTATGAGATTGTTCAGACTCTTATTGTGGATATTGAACCAGATGAGCGCGTGAAGAGAGCCATGAATGAGATAAATGCTGGTATGCTGTTTAGATGGCATTTCTTTTCTTCGGCTGAAATTGCTTATTGCACACTTATTTCCTTTTTCATACGTGTACATGGAACAAATGTCAAGTTATTTGGAACTGTAATTTGTATTCTTGAACATTGAATACTGTTTTTTTTTAATATATATTTTTAAGTAGAGAATACCTCCCAATATTACTTGCCTGATGAATTTGTGTGGAAAATCATAGAAGGCTTTCTAGAAACCAGCAAAGACTTATAGCTAAAATTTAATTTATTTGATGTGGGTTGTTTTATTTTTGATGTTCTTTTTTCTTTACCCCATGTTTTTAACCATCTCTACAAATAGCTGCAAGAATGAGGGTGGCTGCCAATGAGAAGGCTGAAGCAGAGAAGATATTGCAGATTAAGAAGGCAGAAGGCGATGCGGAATCCAAGTATTTAGCAGGGCTTGGAATAGCTCGTCAGCGCCAAGCCATCGTAGACGGGTTGAGGGACAGTGTGTTAGCCTTCTCTGAGAATGTACCTGGGACAACATCAAAGGATGTCATGGACATGGTTCTAGTGACCCAATATTTTGACACAATGAAGGAGATTGGTGCTTCATCAAAATCCAACTCTGTCTTTATTCCACATGGACCTGGTGCTGTAAGAGACGTAGCTTCACAAATTAGAGATGGTCTTCTCCAAGGAAATGCAACTCAGTAGTCTGAAATATCTGGAGTTTGGCTTTGGCTTCTTCAGTATTTAAATTTTTTTTTTTCAGTATATGGAATTTTTTTGGTTGGCCTTTTCCAAGTTTTATTGTGCTAGTTAATATGCCCCTTATGCACTAGCACATTTTCTATCCATCTCTGGTCTTTCATGGTTGTAAATACTCAAAATAATAGTAGTGGTATTTACAGGTGTTTTCTATTAGTTAGACAATATATTTGATTTATTGCATGAATGGAATAGCCAGTACTATTGGCAACTTATGAATAAATTCATCTTGTGACTTTTTTTTTTAATTTTGTATTGATGTTGACATGATGACTTATGAATAAATGCATCTTTTTATTTTAAAAAATATATATATTTTGGACGAACTCTTTCCTTTGGTTTTTGTTTGCATTGGTTTTATGGTGTAGTAAATAGCCAGTTCAACCAAAGCATCTTAGGATTTTAGTTGTCACATAGGGTATTTTATTTGCTCCAAATTGGCTCAACTCGAGAGACAGATTTTTATGTTTTTATATTGTCACATT
Organism: Albizia julibrissin; assembly: GCA_037074505.1. Lineage (NCBI taxonomy): Eukaryota > Viridiplantae > Streptophyta > Magnoliopsida > Fabales > Fabaceae > Albizia > Albizia julibrissin. Next base: position 33,851,627 of record CM073488.1, on the reverse strand, counting down.
TCTATCAAAATTTAAAGATAAAGTGATACAAAAGAATAAAAAATGAGCTGAAACATTGCACAAGTTCCTTCCCATTTCTTGTAACTAGTCACTAACTCACTATTGCCATCTTCTATTAGATTCTAATTTATAGAAGTTTTTATTTTTGATTTATTCCCTCATGTCTTTAATATATTATATATTATGGGAGTTGATCTTGATTTTAAATATAAGATTTTTTTTTCACATTTGTCAATTTTTTCCTAATTTACTTCTATTGATGTTCCCTGAATAATAATCAAGGAGGAGGAGGAGGAGGAGGAGGAAAGAAGGAATTAAGAAAAATGACTGAGATGTTTTAGAAAATATATGTCATATGAACTAATTTAATTAATATTTTTAATATAATTAAATTAAATAAATATATTTTATATTAAGAATTAAAAAAAGTATTAAATTGTGCTTGCATTTCTTTCTTCGTTGGTTGCATGCTAAACCATGGGGTTTAATGCTTAATTATTAGTTATGATTCTCTTCATAAGAAATAGCTCGGATAAGGGGAGAATGAGGCTGAAGGTCCACCATGATAAATAAAATAACATTAAAAGATCACGAATTTGCAAAGTAACAATGAAGGACCAAAGTCTAAGAAAATATTGAATTATAAAGCTCAACAACTTAGATATGATTTGAAAATTATAGACCTTTTTGTACATCTTGAAAGCGATGCAAATATATTATAAATTGTGAAAGTTTTGGATATTCTAAAATTTTAGCTGTAAACTTTAGAAAATCAATTATAAATTTTGAACGTTCTTTTTATTTTTTAAATAAACAATATATTTATAATTGATCTTTTTAAATAATTTATAACTAAGTTCTTAAAATTTAAAATTAATAGGATTTATAAAGCGTCTATAATTTACAACTTACTCACAAGTGATCTTCTAATTAAGAACATTTCCGTCTATACATCCACTATTTTTTTGGGAAAAAATTTATTCTTTCTGTGTCGTTTCCCAAATTTACTTGCCGTCTTTAATGTCATTTTCGGCCTCGGCGGTACTTCTGTCAATCTGTGATGAAACTCTTCTTTCTCGTCTTTGATTCGGTTAAAGAAAAAAAAATGATTAGCGGAGGAAGGGGAGAAAAATGAGAGAGAATCGATAAATTGGAAAGGCAATACATCTCTATTTTTGTTTCTTCTGCAGCATTGTATTCTACTGGTCAGCTTCAAGAGGAGGAGCCCATCTCTGAGATTTGTGTGTCTTTGAGCAGAGAAAGTTACTTCTATTCTTTGTTCAAGTTCGGTGCTGCGTTCTTTCTGCGCAGAGCTGACACTACTACCTTCAAGCTTCCACAAAGTCGATCAATCGAGGGCTCAGAAGAACCGGGGACGTTTGGATGCTGATTTACGCCACGTGATCTGCTCTCTTTGTTTTTCTTCTAGGTTTAATTTACTGGTTTTTTTGTTTTGATTTATGTGTTTCGAGGAGTTTGGAAGAGTAGAGTTTTGATTTTTTAGGTTTTCTTTAGGGAATTTATCGTCTGCGCTTGACGCTTCTTTGCTGCTTCTTGTGCTGGGAGGGGGCATTGGAGGGGGTGGTATTCAGTATACGGGGGGCTTTTAATGATATCTGAGATTAAGTCCTCAGGGTTTTCGAGAGATGGGGTTGGGTGCTGATAATGCTAAGGTGGAGTCTTGGGATGTCAGCAAATCAAAGGGGAAGAAGAAGAAGAAGAAAGATGATGGCGTTGTGGAAGAGGAAGAAACTGGGTGTTGGGTTGGGTTGAGGTTCATTGGCAGTTGCATTTCTTCGAGATCCAAGGTTGATAGCTCAGTTAGCAGCATCAGCACTCATTATGGTAACTTCTGTTTTCCTTAGAAAAATGTTGTTCATATGATATGCTTTTATGCATGTTTTATTGTATGTTTAAATTCTTCCCTTCCTTAGTCTGAGTAGCATGATTTTAAGTATTTTCCCAGCATATGATCCTTCACATTAGGGGGAAAAATCTTTCTTGACCATCAAGTGCAAGTTTACTGATTTATGTAGCAATTCAAGCTTAAATTGTTCTGCAAAATGTGAAATGATGGTTGTAAACAAGTGTATTTGGTAAATTTTGCTCTGGCCCCTTTCAGAGGGTTGCGTCAGAAGAGACTTGAACATACATAGGAGGTTCGCATGCTGTGAAATAACAGTTTCATTTGCTTCCATGAAGTGTGCATTTAAAATTAAATCCCAAGCAGATTTCCATATTCTTGAATAGTACGCATATGCATATGCATTGCTCTAGGTGAGAAGCTACAGTGGGTGGGAATTTCATACTGAAAGAAATTAGGGTTGGCACTAATTGTTATTAAGTAATTAATGTCTGATATGATATTGTAATAAGATGATTTTGAAAGTTAGTTAGTTTAGTTAACTGGACAAGCGGCATTTACCATTAGTGGCACTAGCCGTTTAGGAGCGGCCCTAGCCAAACATGGCCTTAGCCGTGTCTAATGATTAGTGAGCCTTAGGTTGATAGGTGCCCCTGTTTTAATGAACCCCTCTACTGCCTCTATATATGGCCAGATTACTCATTGTAAAGACAGATTTGCATTGCTAATAAAGTTTAGTGAATAATTCAGATCACTCTACTATCTCTTCTACTTCTTCTTCAAGCCTCTAAGCTTCTTCTCTTCTACCCTAATTCCCAATTCTACAACATTCATATTATAATTAGATATCAGTGGTATCAGAGCATACAAGCTGGAATTACCACCATAATCCTGAATTCACCCTACTTTCCATGTTTTACTTTTGAAACTGTGCCTGGATCCTACTGTGAGGCCTAGGCATCCTCCCACTGAGTTTCCAGAGTTGCCTCCCATGGAACTAGAGAGAATTTTGAACCAGAGGACTAAGAAACGTCGAAAGAGGATGATTACAAAGGTTTTGGTCCAATAGAAGGGATTAATAGATGAAGAAGCGTCTTGGATGGCCCTCTACTCTTTTCAACAACAATATCCTACTTTTGTGGTTCCTAATCCTTGAGGTCGAGGATGTCTAGGGGGGTAATTGATATGATATTGTAATAAGATGATTTTGAAAGTTACTTAGTCTAGTTAATTGGACGAGTGGCATTAAACATTAGTGGCACCAGCCTTTTAGGAGCGGCCTTAGCCAAACAGGGCCTTAGCTGTGTGTAATGATTAGTGAGTCTTAGGGTGATAGGTGCTCCTATTTTAATGAACCCCTCTACGACCTATATATGTGACAGATTACTCATTGTAAAGACAGATTTGCATTGCTAATAAAGTTTAGTGAATAATTCAGATCACTCTACTCTCTCTTCTACTTCTTCTTCAACCCTCTAATCTTCTTCTCTTCTACCCTAATTCCCAATTCTACAACATTCATATTACAATTAGATATCAATGTTAGAGTTAGTTGAGTAAATATTTGAAATGGTGCAATGCTCAATCCTGTTTGGAAAGAACTAAATATAAACATTGGCACATTGGATTAACTAAAGACATAAGGGCTTAGTTATAGCTGTAGTCATTAACTGTGAATTTCACATATCGATTTTCTCTATTTAAAATAGTTTAATTGACTAATGGTGGAAACTAGTCATTCGGGTAGAGCCGGTAATATGGGCTCAACCCGCGGGTTGAGATAGGGTTTTCCAACCCCCAAAAATGTGGGCCGCACAAGCCCGCACTGCATGGCCCGCCGGTTGGCATGTTGGCCCATATTTTTTTTTTCATATAATAATTTCATAAAACCTATAAGTTGCCCACTCCCATCTTGGTACCTCCCAATCCAAAGAGAAAAATCTTACCCTCTTTTCTTTTTTTTTTAAACAAAATTATTATATCTTGCTTGCTTGGGGATGATTTTATGTTTTTTGTTTATAAACTTTGAAAATTTTGATAACTTTATGTCTTGAATTGTGAATTATTTTTTTAAAGTTTTATAAGAGGAATGATTGATGTTAGGAAGGTAAATTTAATAACTCATATATGTGTGTTTCGTACTTTCGGCCGTCTTCAAAAAATAAGAAATTATTTTTTTTAAAAAAAATACTGGCCCGTGGGCTGGCCCGCAACCCGCACACTGCGGGTTAGGGTTGACATTTTGCCAGTCCGCAAAAGTGCAGGTTGCATGGGCCTGTACCGCGTGGCCTGCGGGTTGGTGCGGGCTAGCCCACAACCCACGGGTTGGCCCGCATTCCTGGCTCTATCTCCGGGTTAAGTTTTTTTTACTTCATTGAGTCAAGGACAAATCATAAATTATATGATAGCATTCTGAACTAACTTATGGCAATCAAGTTGCATTACTTGTATGAAAAGCATCCTAAATGACTTGTCTCTTGACAACTAATTATTTCAAACAGTGTCTATTTTTCATACCTTTCCATATTTCTTTGTTCCTTTTAATGTAATGTTGATTTTGAAACTATAAATTCCCTGTCATCTTGCCTATGCTCAATGTTGCATGAAGTTACTGCTATTTTAGGTTATAATTTTTTAGCCTGTCTCCTTGTTTTGGCTTCTCATTAGCTGAAAGTAAATCAACTATCGGCACAAGTAGAGATCAACCAACAGCTCCAGTAGTGTCTTCTACAACCACAAGTAACGCCGAAAGTAATTCATCCACCTCCAAACTTGAAGAGGAGCTTAAAGTTGCCTCCAGGCTGCGAAAGTTCGCTTTTAATGATCTTAAGCTGGCAACAAGAAACTTCCGGCCTGAGAGTCTTCTTGGTGAAGGTGGGTTTGGTTGTGTATTCAAGGGATGGATTGAAGAAAATGGAACTGCTCCAGTGAAACCTGGCACAGGGCTTACAGTTGCTGTAAAAACCCTGAATCATGATGGGCTCCAGGGTCATAAAGAATGGCTGGTTTGTAACTTTGATATTCTCTTTTTTCTAATGAATTTGGTCTTGTTTTTCTTTTTAAATAATTTTTTATTGCATTCCATTTTACTCTTTATCTGATTATGTTCCTTGTCTTCTTTGTTTTGTGCAACAGGCTGAAGTAAGTTTTCTTGGCGATCTAATTCATCCCAACCTTGTTAAACTTATTGGCTACTGTATTGAAGATGATCAAAGGTTGCTAGTTTATGAATTCATGCCTCGGGGAAGCCTGGAGAACCACCTATTTAGGAGTAAGTCCCCCTGGCCCCACGAAAAAAAAAATAGTTTCCTCAGATTATCTTCTAATTACATTGGGAGCATCAGGGTACCTTAAAGGTTGCTAATGCCACTCTTAATTTAGAATTCTGCTGGATGCCTCTTGTTTAAAAACATTGTGCCTTCCTATTACAAACTAACATTGGCGGAATCACCGCTTTTAATACGATGTAGACTACTCTTGTGTCATTTAAGAACTACAAAGCATGGACTCACCTACTTTTAGGTGTGTTGGATGTGCTGCATCTAGCACAATCATTGTTGAAATATGCCCAACATATACACAAAGCTGCCTAAAGTAAAGCAATTGTTTATTTATTGGCTTGGATGTCGTATGTTGACTGGAGATGTGCTGAGTATGGATTAGAATTGAGCCTAACTTGGCTGGGACATGAATGAGCCCAAAGAAAGGGGGAAATACCATAGAAAAATGTAAAATTAAAAACTAGATAGCTCATCATGACAAGATAATTATTTTTTCCCCCTTTATAACATCGCTTATTGGAAGTTTGAAATACTGATCCACACATATAACACCAGCCTTTTTTTTCTCTGTATAAGTGATCTATCACATATTGAAAACTTGAAATACTGATACGCACACATAACATGTAGAAGTTCATGCGTCAGCTTGTTGTTTGTGTTAGCCCAAGTTTACATGGTTCATGGTGTCAGAATAATGTTTAGAACCAACATGGGTAGACGGTGGACCGGAATATAAAACTTTTGCTTTGTGACAACACTTTCTTGGGATTATATCCTTGTTTGATATAGGATCCCTGCCGCTTCCGTGGTCCATCAGAATGAAAATTGCACTAGGAGCTGCAAAGGGTCTGTCATTTCTTCATGAGGAAGCTGAACGACCAGTAATATATAGGGATTTTAAAACTTCCAATATACTATTGGATGCGGTAAGTGCCAAAAACTGCTATAGAAGTATATCATTTTCCATTTTTTCAATCCTTCTAAAGGTGTAACAATCCAGGAGTACAATGCCAAACTTTCTGATTTTGGACTTGCCAAAGATGGTCCAGAGGGTGATAAAACCCATGTATCCACCCGGGTGATGGGAACCTATGGTTACGCAGCACCAGAATATGTCATGACAGGTAATTTTATTTCAAATTGCTGAGTCCAAACTCACAAGTGTTATTCTTCATTAAAGTAACACAGGCACTTGTTTCTTTGGTTTGCTCTCTTTTTCATATTTTGAAGTCATTGGTTCTGTTCCATATATTGTTATTCTTTCAAAAATCAATAACAAAATTATAAAAATGCAATTCTATGTGGGACTGTTTGTTTGATGAGTCCAAACTCACAAGTGTTATTCTTCATTAAAGTAACACAGGCACTTGTTTCTTTGGTTTGCTCTCTTTTTCATATTTTGAAGTCATTGGTTCTGTTCCATATATTGTTATTCTTTCAAAAATCAATAACAAAATTATAAAAATGCAATTCTATGTGGGACTGTTTGTTTGATGCGATGTTCATGATCTTTATTCAGTGATATTAAGTGTTATCCTCTTTGATGACCTTGTAAGATTTGTGGATTAATGGCGTCTCTACGAGTCATTTCAGAGTTTATGGTTTCACTCCTGTGATTCTGGTTATCGTAGTTTGCATTTTTGTGCATATAACCTTGCCAAGTTAATCTGTGCTTTGTGTTATAACCTTGAAAACCTGCTGATTTATTTTTGAGTATAGTTTTTGTCAAATTAGTTGCAGATCTTATTTATTGTAACCCAACAACTGCTTCATCCAACCGATTTTAATCGGATTTCTCATTCTGTGTTAGGTCATCTTACGTCAAAAAGCGATGTGTACAGTTTTGGAGTAGTTCTTCTTGAGATGTTGACTGGCAGAAGATCGATGGACAAAAACCGACCCAATGGTGAACATAACCTTGTTGAATGGGCTCGGCCACATCTTGGAGAGAGAAGAAGGTTCTATAGGTTGATAGATCCTCGGTTAGAAGGTCACTTTTCTATAAAAGGAGCTCAAAAAGCTGCCCAACTGGCTGCTCACTGCCTTAGCAGAGATCCAAAAGCCAGACCCTTAATGAGTGAAGTTGTAGAAGCTCTAAAGCCTCTGCCAAACCTCAAGGACATGGCGAGCTCATCATATTATTTTCAGACGATGCAAGCTGACCGATTCGGTGCCAGCCCTAATACTCGAAACGGGCGAACACTGCTTAGCCGGAATGGGCAACAGCAGAGGAGCCTTTCTATACCTCATGGCACTCATGCATCTCCTTATCACCACCAGTTTCCCCTACAATCCCCTAAACCTAATGGCAAAGCATAGAGTTAAGGAATTTTCTATATCATTATCTCCTCTTCCTTTTTTTAATGATCACTTGCTTTTTCAGTATAGATGTACTTTGTGTCAAACGAAACCATTCATGGATAACTTGAGAGCTAAAAAAGCATTCTGCTTCATGGTGTATGTTATATGATTGTTAGATGAAGCTTATTGTGCAGCATGTCCATTTCAGTTTGTCAACCACTATGTTTTCTTCAGGTTGCTTGCAAACACTGAAGATTATCAACTCCTTCTTCACACATGTTTTCCTTTTCTCCCCTGAAATATCATTTCATGATTTCTTCTCTCTAGTCTTTGCTAATGCTATACCTGCCAAACACAATTATTGAGAGGCTTGTGTTCATAGAAATTAGAAACAGGGGAAAGATCTGTTTCCTTGATCTATTAATCAATTCCCATATGATGTGGCAAAGGTTTTCCTATCATATGGGTATTTAAATTGTTAATTTTGGTCCAATTATGTTTAAAAAGTTAAAACTTAATACCCCTCGTTCCACTAGTTGCCGAAAGTAAAACAACACTTTTATTTAAAACTTGAAACTCGTGACTCACCTTCTAATTCAAAGGGAGAATGATGGTCAAAATCCGACTAAAAGAAATCAATAAATTCAAAGGAAGAATGATAATTACGTCCCAAAATTTAAAATTAATGATAGCACTTTGGAAAAAAAAATTATTTGAAAAATAAATGGTAAATAATAATTCAGATAGCTGTGGATATAGAAGTCTTGGGTTGCAAACTATAGTGTCATTGGCTCATATTTGCAATTCAGACTATTATTATTTTTTAATATTACTGTGGTTTTTATAATTTAGTTGAATTTTGGTTTCGGTTCTTATAAGTTTAAATTATAGTTTTTAATTCTTATAGCTTCATAAAAATTTAGTTTGTGTTAACGTGACTAAGTATAACTAAAGCTAAAACTTGTTAAAACTCATAGAGAACAAAATGAAAATTCGTTAAAAAATACAAAGACAAGAATCAAAACTTTTGGTCCCTATAATTAAACTTAGATAAACTCCTTATAAAATTATAGGGACTAAAATTCACAATATTAAACAAATAATAGCCACTGATAATAGTATTAACCTCTTTGTATTTATCATAATTGGAATTGCTATTAAACAAAATATTTTGGTCCTAATTGTTATTAAATTACACTTTTGGGACCTAAATGTTATTCTCTCACATTCAAGTGTACAATGAATTTATTATTATAATTTATAATAGGAAAAAAAGATAGAAATATACTATCAAAATAGATAAAAGATATAAGGGAGGTGAATTTCAATAATTCTAAATTGACTAATTTGAAATTTGGATAAATGTGAGAAATTATCTAACTACCTTTAGTTTTTCTTTTTTTTAAAGAAAAAAATATCTCCACACCCCCTTGCTGATGACCGGTTCCCGGAGCTTCAGCAGTCTCATATATATTTTTTTTCAATTTCTCAAGTAAAAATCATCAATATGGATATTTGAGTTATTAATGTATATACGAAAGTCGTAAATAGGGTTGATCGGAGCTTCAACGATCACATATATTGTTTTTTTTTATTTCTCAAGCAAAAATCGTAAATATAAATACTTAAGTTGTTGATATGTATATTAAAGTCATAAATAAGGTCAACTAAAGCTCCGACAGTCTCATATTTTTTTTCCTAAATTTTTCAAGCAAAAGTCATCAATATAGATATATGAGTTGTTAATATCTATACTAAAGTCATGAATATGGTCGATCAGAGTTTTGACATAAAATCATACAAAATATATGAGACCACTAGAAATTTGGTTAATCGGTTGTCGGCAAGGGGGTGAGTATTAAAAAACTAATGTAGTTATATAATTTTCCATATTTGTCAAAATTCAAAAATTTAAATCAATCAATTTAAAATTATTGAAATTTACTTCCCTTTATCTATTTTGACTGAAATTTTTTGTCTTTTTCCCTTTTATAATATTATCTTTTTCGTCCGACCTTGTGCGAGGTAGGCAGCCAGATGTATACTCAATATAATATTGGGAATTACAAGTATTTTATATTAACTAGACACAGTATCTCCATAATCCATGTGCTATATAAAATTTTGGACAGACTATATGACTTATGAATAACTAAAGTTTGTGATAATATTTTATTATTATTTTTTTAATATCAATATATTCTTCCTTTCTGGTTTTTGTTTGTATTGGTTTAGTGCCTGTTTGGATTAGCGATAGATAAGTGACTTTTTTTTTAAGTGGCTTTTGTTGAAGTCAGATTAAAAAAAAAGTCAGATTGTAAATGTGATTTGTGTTTGGATTGGCGGTGGGAAAATTATTTTTTTTAACCTTGAACCTGTTTAGATTAGCGTTGGAAAAGTCCATTTAGATGAAAAACGACTGAAAATGGCATGAACATTGCTGAATATTACATATATATTGTTTGTATATATATTATTATAAATGATATGAAAAAATGTAAATAAAATTTTTTAAAATAAAAAAAGTTCAATAATTATTGAAAAAGAAAAAAAATACACTAAAGCACTTAATTATTACTAACTCCTTGGTTTTTGTTGAATCCCTTTATTTCTTTTATAAATGTATTTATTTATCTCAAAAATGTCCTTATTCACCTTGTAACATGCTCTTTAAAAAAGATAAAAGAAGGGCATCATTCTTTTTACATTAATAAAATTTAATTTTATTTTAACTCAAAGGTATATTGAAGTTTTAGATATTTTTGGATTCACCGAAACAAACTCCCATCCATGGCCTGTACATGGAGCCCAAGAGTGCTCACTTGCAACTAAAGAATAGAAAATCGTAAAGGAAGGAGAAAGAAAGACCATGGAGATCAATGGAGTTAGAGGAGGTTGATGGAGTGAATTCAAAACTCCACCGCCATGTCACTACGATCAAATGCCTTAGCATTTGCCAGCAACATACCATGTGGGACTCACTAAAAATAAGGTGACGAGTTTGGTCAGAGAAAACGGGCGGGTATATTGAGGAAATGATGAAGCTCATCAACAGAAACTTGAAAAAAAGAGCTTTTCACATAATCTCATTTTTTCCCTAAAAGCTTAGTGCCTGTTTAGGAATACAGTAAAAAAATAGTTTTTTTTAATATGGCTTTTGTAGAAGCCAAATAGAAAAAAAATTATATTGTTAATGTGATTTGTGTTTAGATTGACAGTGAGAGAAGTTGTTTTTTTCTAAACCCAGTGAAAAAATCCAGAAGCTACTTCAATGAGCTTCTAAAAAAAGTAGTTTTTTTTTTCTAAAAGCCCAGTGAAAGCTAATGTGTTCACAAACGTGTCCGCAAATGTTAAATGAGTTTTTACTCTTCAAATGAGCTTTTTTCTCTCCCAAATGAGATTCCAAACAGGCCCTTAATGATATGTCATGAGTTGCCAAACAAGTATTCAATAAAATTAAATGGACGTCTGGATTTTTAATAGCTGCAAATGAGATTTTTTCCACCATTAAAAGTGTTTCCACACATACCCTTAATAGGGTAGCAAGAGTCATGCTTGACTTTGTCTACTCCCATAAATTTTTGTCATTAGCTATATCCTCTATTAGTCATTCCAACTTCCAAGTTTCCAACAAGCACATTAGGACTTTGCTCCAAATTTGACTCAATAGATGTAATAATTCTTAAGTGTGTGCATAGAATATTACAAAATTAAAAAAAAAAGTGCTTGTAATAACAATGTTTTTGGGGACCTGAAATCTGTACGAAAAAGTTTGTGCCCCCTATGGGAATAAAGAGGATAAGGAACACAAATATTATATATATCTAAATATGGTGAGTCCTATCAGATCACCCTCGATTCTAAATAATAACTATAGAAAGAGTTTATTTTAATTATAAATATAATATTTTAATTTAATTTATCATCTAAATTTATAATTTTTTTTTCTTATAAATGGTACATAGCGTTTTCCATGAGGGGTTATATTCAAAGAAATCATTATAAGGATAATTTAGAAAAATTGCCCGATATTTTTTTATAAATAACAAACTTAAGATATTATAATAAATATGCCATTATGTCATCTTCTTCTATTATGTTTTAATTTTAAAAATTGTGTTTGTATATTAGTTTATTTATTTTTTGTTTATAACTAAGTCATTATGTATTATTTTATGTATTTATTACATACAAAACCAACAGTTAATTACTTAATTATGATTCTGCCAACAAAAATATTTTGTCTTCATCATACTTTTCGCGGCAGTTCTTTTCGCTTTTAGCCTTTTCCCTTCCACGCCACGTTAGTCCATAAAATTTATCTTTATCCTTATCACACACAAGCTCTCGTAATCATCATCTTTATCTTGTTTAAAAGCAGATACTTGCGCAGAAAAATATCGTCATCCAAAAGGAAGAGAAAAAGGGGGAAAAAAGTTAATCCATATCGGGAAAAAAATTATTGGACCGATATTTATAGATTTCGTATAAGAATTGTTGATTCACACTTGCGATCCAAATTTGCTTTTTGCAACCTTCTCATGTTCTTCTTGCAGAAACGATCATGGCGACCGTTAGCTTGAAGCCACTGTTCTGCCCTTGCCGTAGAGAAACTTCAGTCCATCGTTTCAAATCAAAGGCATTGAAGCCTTGCTTTGTGAATTGCTCTTCCAAGTTCGTCGTCTCCCATGTCAAACGGTTCTGCAACTTACGGTCACCCTACAGTTCTCCGTCAACTCCTGCTGCATCTACAGATGCAGCTTTGCTTGAGTCATTTCAATCAGCTGATGTGTTCTTCGACGAAACTTTTCCCATCAGCCGAACTGATAAGGTCTTTGACGAAACCTGCAATTTTCCTTGTCTGATTCCTAGAAAGTGTATAGAGGAAAATGGAAATGTCTAATTCTTTTATAATCTTTAAATATTGCCTGTTTTTTCCAATGCAGAAAACAAAGCGAAGAACTAGAGCGGTTGATATTTTTTTTTTTTTTGGGAATAGGTTCAATTGAATTTTATTTACCTTTGGGGTCATTGGCTTTTCTTTTATTTTGCTCCGTTTTCTGAGGAGTCAAGCTAAATTCTTTTTTATTTGTTTTAATGCCTCGTCGGTGATTTAGCATATTTTAGTGTCTAGCATTGGTAGAATTATTGTAATAGATAAGGTGAATCTGCAGGTGGAGGGAAAGATCTTTGTAAGATTAGAGCAGGGAAAGGATTTGAATGATTGGGAGCTCACGGTAGGTTGCAGTCTACCCGGAAAATGGATTCTTCACTGGGGAGTTTCCCTTGTTGATGACGTTGGCAGGTATGATATGTTAAGCGCTTGATTTTTTCCCCCGAGTTTATCTTGTGATTTTACTTCATAGGATGCTATGATAAGCGCCAAATATTGATATTAATTGCCGATTTAATTTTTAGTTCCGATTTAATTTTATAAGCTTGGTTTTGTAGTGAGTGGGATCAGCCTCCTCGTGATATGATACCCCCTGGTTCTGTTCCTATCAAGGTATGCAATGGCTTTTCTCATGATCACATATTGAACCCATTTATTGTAGGCATGCGGAAAGTTTGAGTTGGAAGTTAACATGTCAAATTTCAGGACTATGCAATAGAGACGCCCATGAAGATGTCATCATCAACTTCTGAAGGAGATGCATTTCATGTAGTCAGGATTAATATTAAGCCCAACAACCAGATTTCAGCAATTAATTTTGTTCTGAAGGTTTATTTTTGATATTTAGCAGTTGAGGATGTTACTTTTTATAATACATGTGAATGCTATGTGATCCTTATGAATAAATCATTTCCTTACTCATTATGAGTGGCTTGTTGATGCAGGATGAGGAAACTGGAGCTTGGTATCAACATAAAGGAAGGGACTTTAAGGTTCCTCTTATTGGCTGCCTCAAGGAGGATGCAAATATAATTGGAGGTAAAAGGGGATTTAGTTTATGGCCAGGTATGTGTAGTCATCATGCATCATAACTTATTTACTTCTTCAATGCTTCCTAATTGGTCTTGCATTTTACAATTTGAATATATCCTCATAAAGAATCCGTGTATGTGTGTTAGATTCCTGTTTTTGTATGTTGCCATAAATATCTTTGATGATTTCTTGTGTTGGAGAATATTCTGTGTTGATTTGTAATTAGTATAGAATTATATCATATAGTAATTAGTATAGAATCATAATTCTAGCAATTTGGTTTATTTTTAATCACTCCTCCCTCTGTCCCCAAAATATAAGAAACTAATGACTACTTTTCTCAATACTAAGAAAAAATTAGTTTTGTTGATTAAATACTTTAAATATGCTACAATTTGTTTTTTCTTTCCAAAAATGCCCCTAAGTAGTCATTAAATGGAGTCACACCTTAATTAATTCATGATAATTAAATGACAGGAAAAATGGGAAAAGTGCATTAATTACACCACTAACTTCCTCCAATTTTCCTATATTTTGGGACAAAAATAAGAGTCCAAAAATTCTCTTGAAAATAAGGATGGAAGGAGTATCATTATAAATAAGCTCATTGTTATAAATAAGCTCTCATCACATTGTTCATGATGCAAGAAAGATTTTTCTCTTTCTCTGATTCACTTCTTGAGAAGGTGCATGTAAGCTAGCAGTGGCAGAGTCAATAGCCATTAATTAGCAAGTAAAACAAGAAGAGAAGAGAATAGAACGGACCACCCTCTAACATTAGGGGAAAGTAGATTTCTGAAAGTATGATCTGTTGAGATTGAAGGATCACGTTGAAGCACAATGAAAATACTAGTATTATTGATCCTTAAGAATAAAACAGAATACCAAGAGGCCTTTATATAGGCAAACTAATAGACTAACCCTAACCCTAAAATCTATCATAATCTAATAAAATCAAATCATAATATCTTAAAGATATATTCCTAAAATATAATATTCATATCTAATCCTAATAAATACTAAACGATATCCCTAATAATAATAATTAATTAATATTTCTAAATTTGATATGCTCAACACTCCCCCTCAAGCTAAAAGCAGGTTGCACATGCAACAACTGATCTTCAAGAAAATAATGATCCATAACCTAGAATTCAAACAACAAGGGCTGAGGTAATAATCCACCAGCTTCACCAGGAGCTCGAACAACAAAGAGTACCAAACCAGAGTATAAGTTGCAACAAATGGTCTTACAAGGGACCAAAACAACAACGAACATCTCATCAGGGATGAACGCCAAACGTTCTCACCAGGGACCAAACCAATAAGGAATGTTTCACTAGGGACGAACACCAAATGGTCTCATCAAGGGCCAAACTCAAAAGAATGCAGCCAAAAGAAGCCGAAACTCATCCAAATATGAAACTATGAGATACGAGAACGAAACCACCAGGGGAAAAAGAAAGAACCCTAATGATAAACATAAGGGTAAGCCACAAAAACACTTGGGAACTACCGGAAATAGGGAGTAGATGCTAGAACACACTATCGCCACCGGAAAGGAGGCTTCAAGCGCCGGCTCCTTGCTGTCTACGTGAACAGTTGCAGCGGTGAACAATGAACAGTAGCAGCGATGAGGATTGGAGCCCAAATGGAAACCCGTACCATGTTGAGATTGAAGGATCACGTTGAAGCACAATGAAAATACTAGTATTATTGATCCTTAAGAATAAAAGAGAATAACAAGAGGCCTTTAGATAGGCAAACTAACAGACTAACCCTAACCCTAAAATCTATCATAATCTAATCTAATCAAATCAAATCATAATATCTTAAAAAGATATATTCCTAAAATATAATATTCATATCTAATCCTAATAAATACTAAACGATATCCCTAATAATAATAATTAATTAATATTTCTAAATTTGATATTCTCAACATGATCCTTTGGCTCCTTAGTTCTTAATTGCTGATGTGACATTACGATGATACCAATCATGCTGATCTCTATTGTATTAGAGGATTCGAAACTTGATTATATCCTAAGAGAACCCCCTTTATCTAGTCCATTCCATGTGCTGACACAATGCTGAATATTGTGTTGTGACCTGTCCTTTGGAATGTATAGACAAATATGATCTGAATGTCTACTCTTTTTCGTTATGAGGAAGATGATATATTTACAAGAGAGAGGAGCCTAGGCTTTAATGGCTCATAATGACAGGATAATACCCTATCCATATAAATATGTTACAAATTACAATATATGCATATTTATATTTCAACAATGCTTAGTTTATCCTTTGAGCTGTGTCATAGCACCAATGTTTTGTGATTAAACTGAGACATGATTTATGGTATATGCTGGCTTAAAGGGGCCTTGGGGCAGTTATCTGACATGCTCCTGAAATCAGAAGCAACACATTATGAAGGTCAAGAGAACAGAAGCCAATCCAGAGTTCCTGATAAAAAAAAACGTCAACAAGAAGGTTTTTACGTTGAACTGCCGGTTATAAAAGAGGTTTCTGTCAATAACTCCATAAGTGTCTCCGTTAGAAAGTGCTCTGAGACAGCTAAGAATATTTTATATTTAGAAACAGATCTTCCTGGAGATATTTTCCTTCATTGGGGGGTTTGCAGGGATGATGCTAGAAGGTGGGAAGTTCCACCTGCTCATCTTCCAGCAGAAACAGCAATATTTAAAGGCAGGGCTTTGAGAACTAAATTTCAGGTACAGACTTTATAAATTTTTTTCCTCTTGTGTTTTAAGATTTAAGAGTTGATGCAATTCATTAAATTTCTTTTTAAATTGTTGTCACACAAATACTTTCTTGTGGGGCCCATATTGAATTTTCAGTTGTACTGTATCATTAAATTATTGTCTTGTTGGACCTTAAAATCTTGACTGTATTCTTTGCTGACTCAAATTATAGGTTTTGTGGATGTACCTGTGTCTTCTTACCCTTCCTATAATGTTCTTTCTTTCCAAAGATTCAGACAGAAACTATTTTATTCACTAGGTGATATAATCCACAAAGCCTGCTCAGTTCTGTATAAAGTTCATCTTCATTTGAAGGGTAGATAATATTTTTTCCTTTGGGGTTAAATTTGGCTCTAACTAGTGTTCGAACTTATGTCCTTTTCTGGAGATAAGTTCAGTACCACTAAATTGTAGATAATTTACTGTATGCAAATGTGTGCCACCAAAGCTGCGCATGTCCAGGTCACCCTCCCACTCCCCTTTTTATTAACTTTTTTATATTTTAATGCTTCTGTTTCTTATTAAATACTGATGTAAGTTTATATGTGTCTTGATGAATGTATCTAGATTTTGATTGTGTTGTATCATATACTATTGTATCTTAATTCTCTGCACCTTTCACTTTTATTTTCTGAAACTGAAAATTTGAACTTCAGCTATTTACTTGCTGACCCTGTTCTGCAGCCAAATGAAAATGGAAGATGTTCAGTACTGATCACCTTGGGGGAAGAATTTTCGGGGTTTCTTTTTGTGCTTAAACTAAATGAAAATACTTGGTTAAATTCAGAGGGAGATGATTTTTACGTTCCTCTTCCAAATTCCAGTGGATTACCGATTGAAAACAGAGTGGATCAGTTAGAAGGTATGCAGAGAGAAGTGAAAGAAGATGCAAGTGAAAAGGCTTCTATCTCTGCATACACTGATGGAATAATCAATGAAATACGGAATTTAGTGACAGACATCTCGGCTGAGAGGAGTCAAAAGACAAAATCCAAAGAAGCTCAGGAAAGCATCCTTCAGGAAATTGAACGACTGGCTGCTGAAGCGTATAGTATCTTCAGAAGCTCTGTTCCAACTTTTCCAGGAGAAACTATTGTGGAATCAGAAACCCTGACACCACCTCCAAATATTTGCTCAGGAACAGGCACAGGGTATGAAATACTATGCCAAGGGTTTAATTGGGAATCTCATAAATCAGGAAAATGGTACAAGGAGCTTAAAGAGAAAGTGGCAGAGCTTGCATCCCTTGGTTTTACTGTAATTTGGTTACCACCACCTACAGAATCTGTTTCACCGGAAGGATACATGCCAAAGGATTTATATAATTTGAATTCCAGGTACTGAATTAATATGTTGTTAGTACTCTAATTATTTGTAGTTACTGATGGAAACTATCTTTTAATTTTTTTAATTGAGGGTTCGGTGTTGGACAATTTGCTCACAAAATGCATATGCTCTATGCTTTATGTGTGTGTGTGTGTATAGAAGCAAATAAATTATATGATAATTATACATGTTTCATTTGATAAATTGTTGAACAATTGGCTAGTAATTAGAAATTTTCTCTTAATTTTTCATTTTATGTCGAAAATTCAAAAAATTTATAATTCACCTGTCATAAATAAAGTTTTAACATTAAAAAAATATATTTAAGTAATTAAAAATTTCTAGGAATATTATATATTAGTAATTATAATTTTAAAAAGTAAAATAAAAGGCTTAACGAGTTCACTAAAAAGCATATAGAATAAATCAAAATTAAACAATCGTTGAATAAATTATTTTATCTAAAAAAATTAATAAATACTTAATATAAAATAAACATAAACATAAATATACAAAGCAGTTTGTATATGGCTCTATTTTATATTTATTGGTCTGCTCTCCACTTTCCAACCTTCATCTCTCCCCCGTGTTTCTGACTCTCAGTTTCTTAGGTTTCTTCACTTCCTTTCTCTATATTTAAATCTCAAAAATCCATCCCCCCTCTGGATCTTTCCGTGAATGTCAAATATATTCTGCTCTATGCTAAAGAGTTTAAAACCAGGAGGGGGTTCAAAATTAAAAGATCAGTGGGCAAAATCTAACATTTTGTATATGACATCTGCTCACCCTCACCCTAACAGAGGTGCATTGGTCACTCACTTGGATAGAAAGCAACACCCTTTCAACATTTGATTCAGCAAACTGAAGGGGGAAAACATTAAAAGAAACACTACATATTGTTGAAAATCATTTAATGCATATGACATGTGACTGTTTTAATGCTATATCAGATATGGAAGTATTGATGAACTGAAAGATTTAGTGAAGAGGTTTCATGAAGTTGGGATCAAAGTTCTTGGAGATGCTGTTTTAAATCACCGTTGTGCCCACCATAAGAATCAGAATGGTATTTGGAACATATTTGGTGGTCGTCTAAACTGGGATGATCGGGCCGTTGTTTCTGATGATCCACATTTTCAGGTTTGTGACGGTTTTGATACTTCATTTTTCGTCCCTTACACAGTTTTAGTAATCATCCTGACATAGAATAGAGTAGACATAATGTATTATCTTCAATTCATGTTTACATAATTGAGTGTTGTCATTTTCATCACTTTTTCAACTAAACAATGATAGACATGTGGGTCTGGGCCAGTATATGAGGTTGGAAAACTCAATGTTCATATAAGCCTCATTAAAATCTCACATTTCCAATGTAGGGAAGAACTCAAGTTCAATCCTTGCAATTGGGTCATTAAACAGAGAACCTAGTTGGGGACTAGTCAAATGTTTATAAATAGCTATTGGTTTTACTGGTGCTATTTGCAAGCTTAATAACCTTTCCTAAGGTAATTTCCAACACTGTAAGAGACCAAGAAATGCTTGCTACTGTTTTATGTAAATAAGTAATACAAAGATTTGACATAAGTGGTTAATTTTACTATTTCAACACCATTCTAAATAAGTGAGCTAAGTATATATTTTTATAATTAGCATCTTCTATTATTTATTGGTTTCCTTCTATTAGATTTTCAATTTCAATGGTTAATGAATAGAATATGTTATTTTTGGCCAATAAATGAAATAACATGCATTTATTGACTTATCTCTATGAAGCAAAGACTCATACTACATTTTTTAAGCAAATTTTCAAGTATACTGCATTAATGAGACAGTTGACTTCATTATAAACTTTATTAGACAAAATTGAGACAATTATCAGTACTATAAGTATCTTTTTCTTTTCAGAACTAGATATGATATGCTTGATATGTTCTGTTTACTTCAATGCTTTTGTTGTTAATGTGAATATTTCAATACTTTAATCTTTCTGAGTACATCGGTAACACATGACAGATGTCCTGTTTTCCTTACAGGGAAGGGGCAACAAGAGTAGTGGAGACAATTTCCATGCTGCTCCAAACATTGATCATTCACAGGATTATGTGAGAAAGGATCTAAAAGAATGGTTATGCTGGTTGAGGTTGATATTTCATTTCTTAATTTATAAATATCCTGCTTAAATGCTTTGGGATTCTCATTCCTGTCTATCAGGACAAATTGTTGTGTTAGAGTAAATGTACCCAATTAGTTCCTAAGTAGATTATAGCTTTTTTTTAGTACAATTTTCTAATATCCATTATTATCGGGCTAGATTCAAGCATTGTCTGGCCTGATTTATATTAAAAGTTGAAGCCTTAGAAACTGTATGCTAAGTGGAGACTAAGTCGCTTGGTGTTTCCCATGAACTTTTTTGACCATAGTATTTCCCATGAACTTTATAAACTGAAAAATAATAATGTCTATGAGGAACTATTTTGTGTCTCTGTTGTTTGACAATTTTTTATGTTAACTAGTTTTATTGTTTATTCTAACAAGATCGATCGGTATTATGTATGCATCTTTTAAGGAGGCTGAGCTGAATATCACTATAGATATGGATATGCTTTGAAGCAGGCCATCTTTTATGCATACCAAATCTTTTCTTCCTGCCTATTGAACTGTTGATCTTTTGCTCATATTCTAATTATTTATCCTTTCTCATGTGTATTTTGTACGTTTAAATGAATCTTGTAATAAGAAAAAAAAATTCCTTTATTGTGGGATTGTCAGGAAAGAAATAGGGTATGATGGATGGAGGCTTGACTTTGTCAGGGGGTTTTGGGGTGGTTATGTAAAGGACTACATGGATGCAAGTGAACCATACTTTGCTGTAGGAGAGTACTGGGATTCCCTCAGTTATACATATGGTGAAGTGGATCATAATCAAGATGCACACAGGCAGAGGATTGTGGACTGGATCAATGCTACCAGTGGTACTGCTGGTGCCTTTGATGTTACAACAAAAGGGATTCTTCATGCTGTAAGCTCTTGTTCTGATAGTTTCATGACATCCTGGGTCTCTTCTGGAATTTGTTGGCAACTTTTTGAGTAAAGATGGACATTATACTCTGTTTCTATAATTGTTGAATCACCTTTGATTGTTTTCATGATGATATAGCTTTTGAAAGAATCCCATACTGATCAGTGATAGGGCGCTTTTGATGGTTGTTTGGACGAGAGAACTATATTGCTAGTTTTATATATATTCCATCGAATAAATATTAACTCATTCACTTCATAAGGCTCTCTTTGTTGGATATTTTCTGTCATAAATCCGATATCTTTTTAAAATTTGAGAAATATTTGCCACTGTACTGATGTAAACAACCTTAGCCTCTTGTGTGATATATTTTCTAACCGAAACGTATGGAGCCTTTTCTGTGGCTTCTTAAAAACTTGAGGAACTTTATTTAACTGTGTTGCTTTTTCCTTGTTGCCATTTCTTATTGAAAACTCTGATAGTATGTTATGAGTCCCACATCGGGAAGACTCACAAATGTAGTGTGATTTATAAGTTAAGGGAGGGGCTCTTCCTCCTAATAGGCTAGTCTTTTGGGATGTGCTCTCCCTTTGGGCTTGTGATTATCACATTGGTGTTTTCATTGAGTGCCCGATGTTCATGGAAATGGCTACCCACGGAGGGTTCTCACCGGCAGGAGGCTGAGTGAAATGCCGTGGTGTGGAGCCGCCGGGGACGTCGCCTCTTAAAGGGGGTGACTATGTTATGAGTCCTACATCGGGAAGTCTCACAAGTGTAGTGTGATTTATAAGTCAAGGGGCTCTCCCTCCTAATAGGCTAGTCTTTTGGGATGAGCTCTCCTTTTGGACTTGTGATTATCATATTGGTGCTTTCGTTGAGAGTCTGATGTTCACGGAAAGGGCTACCCACGGAGGGTTCTGATCGGCAGGAGGCCGAGTGAAGTGCCGTGGTGTGGTGCCGCTGGGGACGTCAGCTCTTAAAGAGGGTGACTATGTTACAAGTCCCATATCGGGAAGTCTCACAAATGTAATGTGGTTTATAAATCAAGGGGTTCTCCTTCCTAATAGGCTAGTCTTTTGGGATGGGCTCTCCCTTTGGGCTTGTGATCATCACATATTCTAATTCATGTAGGTATTGGAAAGATGTGAATATTGGCGATTATCAGATCAGAAAGGAAAACCCCCTGGTGTTGTTGGATGGTGGCCCTCTCGTGCTGTGACCTTTATAGAAAACCATGACACTGGTTCTACCCAGGTTTGAACTTTTTCTATTTAAAAATCCTGACGCGCAAACATTTTTTACTGGTGGAATATATAAAGAATTCATGAATGAATCTGAGCAGGGAAGGAATATTTTCAATTTTGAAGCTTTCTCTTATCTGTTTATATCTGTCTCTCGTTTAATGCTGTTTCACCTATAATACCACCAATACCATCAGAAATTTTCAAATTGAACAATATATCTATCTTCATATTGTCTTCTTGTGATGAAGATGTATATATCTGCATGTAGATTTGTAGTTATGTAATAATGCAATTATAAGTTTTTCAAATATTGATCTCTCTTTCCACTCCTTTTGCAGGGATAACCATTTTGTAATATTGTTTTGACATGGTAAAAGTTTCAACTATTATCTTCCTTATAAACTCTCTCTCTCATTGTCTTGAAGGGTCATTGGAGATTTCCCAGTGGAAAAGAAATGCAAGGATATGCTTACATTCTTACTCATCCAGGCACCCCATCGGTGTTCTTTGACCACATTTTCTCTCACTATCACAGTGAAATAGCAGCAGTTATATCCCTCAGGAATCGAAACAAGATCCACTGCAGGAGTACAGTAAGTATTAGAATATTGCCTTGATTACTTAACACTAGCTTGTAAGTGGATATTCTTTGGCATGCATGATCAAGAAACTTTTTCTTAGCATGTCAAACCAGTTCAAAGTTTAGATTTTCAACTTGGGAGAAGAGAGTGAAAGTAATTTAAATAAAATATAATTCGTGGAGATGATGTAATTGGACGACTAAATGGTGTCCTTATGATGCCTCATGTTTTGGCTGTAGCTTTTTCTAGTGATGGGAGTCAAAACATCCAATGATTTTCGTTTTCTTTTGGGGTTTGATGTTACAGAGTTGCTTTTATTTTCTCTAGTAAACTTTAGAATATGTAATTGAGATGGAAATGCAGCTGCAAATTGACATAGAACGCTAATGTTTTTCTTATAATGCAAGGTTCGAATTTGTAAGGCAGAAAGGGATGTGTATGCAGCCATCATTGATGACAAAATTGCTATGAAGATTGGACCTGGCCATTTTGACCCGCCTAATGGATCTCAAAGATGGTCCTCAGCTCTTGAAGGAAGAGACTATAAGATTTGGGAGGCATCATAAGTACTGGCCAAATCACATCAAATGTATCTTATTGGATATTCTTCAAGTAAATTCAAAGTACAAAATGATTCTTAGACCAAGTATAGATCAAGTCAAAGCATGTCAAAGGTGGACTTTTTTGACATGCAAGCATTTTTACCTATCATCAGCTCGATTTGCTTAATCTCCACTCTTCATGTGACAGTGTCTCAACAGATAAAAAGTTTAAAAATGCCGAAGCACAGGTTATTGTAATGGGGTGTTTGTATAGCAGTTACGTTAGTAATGCCATACTGTTGCAGAGAATGTAAAGACTTGGGGCCATGAAAGAAGCATTATGGAGCAAGTTGCAGAGGATGGTAGCATTTGAACCAAATGCAGCCTCATCTGGAATGAGTTGTGTCATACAGTGTGCTTTATATTTCTTGATTCATATGAACTTCATTTAAGTGTGTTATTGGCATGAATGTTAACTTTATCTTTAATTACAAGAGAACGCAAAGTATAGGTGTATAGAATTACTGTAAGTATTATAGTTCTTCTGATTTTTCACCTGTTTATATATTTTCTTGAATGCTGGATGACATGTGTTGTGGTCAACCTGGGTCAAAAGTTGTGGAGATAGCATGTCCTTAATGTGTAATGATGTTTTATGATAGTAAAACTAAAATTTATCACAGCTTGAAGGTCGAAACAATGTTCTCTTAAAATTATCTCTATGATTGTTATGTAATTTAAATCCAAACATGTATAGGATGTATGAATAAATTTATGAAACTCATGTATTGCATGGCAAAAGGGGAATGTCGCAAGTTCCAAAAGGTTAACTTAATGATAATTAGGTTTTTAAAATAACTTTGAAAAATAAGTTTTAAATTGAAAGTTACTTTTAAAACTTAAATGTCTTATATGTAATTGACACTTCTAAATTTGCAATTACTTTGAATTAATATTTAAAAGTCTTTTTTTTTTAATTTTTAGCTTATTCAAGTGTGAAGAAAATATTTAAATTACTTATAAATTGATGATTTATATGAACTTGAGGTCTTATTAGATTTTTGCTTTGGATAGCAAGTTTAGTTCCCTCTTTTCTTGGCAAACAAAATCCAGCTGCATTCATTTCCTTGAAGAATATATGTGGCATAAAAAGGAAATGCATTTCTATAAATAGAATGAGATAGTTTCAAACCAATGAACTATTCTTAATTATAAAATAAATAAATAATGCCATCTAGTTTACCAAATATCTGGCCATTGCCCGTTCTCTTAGCCTTATGTTTTTGGAACTTCGTTCAAAAATTAGATATTCTCTGCTGATTCTAACTATCATCTTCAAAAACCTTCTCCTTTAAATATGAAATATTTCATTGTTTGATCTGAATTTGATTTCAAGAATTGGGGGAGACAATTATTCTATATCTGAAACCAGTCTCAATCAAAGGGTTATTAGAACAAGAATATGGAAGAAAGAAACAAAAACAAGGTTTTATTTTCTTTGATTTTATTGTTGATGTGTTGGGTAGTTATTATTCCAACACTGCATGCAAATGTGTTAGAGGATGAGAATTACTGGGTAGAGCATTCCGCTGAGTTTGATCAATATTGGCATCAAAGAGCAAAGGAAGCTGAAAAGGTCAACCGTGCAGCTTATGATGCCAAACCTTTTGAAGTTGTGAACAACATCTGAGCTAGTATGTAAAGCTTCATGTCTAAAAAACAATCACATCATGGTTTTAAGAGCTATTTTTTTTGTAAGTCGAGATAAAAAATTTCTCACGTACAATTTTTTTCACATACTTATTTTATAAATCATAAAAACACTTTTAAAAAATTAAAACAAACAAATACTGAAGGGTATTTATTAGAGCAATGTTAGCTCCTTTTAGCTAATAGATATTAATGTTGACAGTTAACTTCAAATTGACTTTTAAGTTAATAAGTATTTTTGCTTTTAAAGTATTCAAAGAGGTGTAATTGACACCCTAATTAACTTCAATAATGTAGAGTAATTGGCACCCCTATTTTATTTTCTCAAAACAACATCATGTTCAAGGTATCAAGATGTCCACCAACTAAGTTTTCATAACTAGTTAGGATAGACATGTATAGTTGTTTATGACGATACCATTGGGCCCCAAAAAATATTGGTACCTGTTAGAGAATCCTACTTTCAGTTTTAAATATAAGATTTAATTATTTTTTTAGAGATTAAAAAAGTTAAATAAATTACTTAATCATATTGTATGTTGTGTATGTAAATTATATATTAATTTATAAATCAAACAAAGTAGTTTGGAGAAAAAACAATAAATATAAATACTTTAAAATAATTTAATTAGCTTCTTTAATGTCTCAAAAAAAAATTAACTTAGTCTTATATTTAAGACCGGAGAAAGTATGAATGTATGTAAGAAAATAGATCCAAATATATAACAAAGATTGTTATCCCTTTTTTATTTATATACAAATATCCTTCAGGGCGAAAGTGCGAATTTAGCCGCCAACTATTTTTCTATGAGCACCCAACACAATTAATTATTTTTAGGTGTAAAAATAGACATAAGGCTTAACTTCCGTTACCTTTTACAATATGGGTCTCACCAGTCTTCTCACTCTCTATTATTTTAATATATTTTTAAAATAATTTAAGGTGTAAATTTAGCAATGAATTATTTTCTTTTAGGAACTCAATACAATTATTTTTCATAAGAACATTTATAAGACAAATATGAGCATTTACATTAATGCTTTTACTTTATTTTTTTCATAAGAGTATTTACATCAATGCTTTTATTTTATTCTTTCATAAGAACATTTACAAGACAAATGAAAGGATTTAAAAGAATTCAGTGAGTTAAAAAAAAATTTATTGCACCCCATTGGGTCAAAATAAAATTAAGTTTTGTCAGTGAAGATGTATATATGGGTATTTATAAGATAAATATGTGAATAACCAGAATTTTTTAACTCCCTCGATACATTTAAATCCTTTTATTTGTCTTATAAATACTCATATTTATCTTGTAAATGCTTTTATGAAAAAATAAAGTAAGGACATTAATATAAATATTCTTATGTAAATGCCCATATTTATCTTGTAAACGCTCTTATAAAAAATAATTGTGTTGGGTGCTTATAGAAAAATATTTCATTGCTAAATTTACAGCTTAACCCTTCTAAAAATATATTAGAATAATAGAGAGTGATAAGACTGGTAGGACTTGTAAAAAAAAAAAAGTTAACTTGGATTAACAACGTTGCTATACTCCGAATAAATTATTGAGGTATATTTTTATATCAAAAAATAATTATTTGTGTGGGTGCCAATAAAAAAAACAGTTGATTGTTAAATTTCCACAGTCACCTTGTCCTTTATACATACAAGAGACTTATTCCCATAATTTATACAGCAAAATGAGGATGTTTGATTTAGTTTATATTTATGTATAATCCGATTCATATAAATCGAGACAAAACTCTTGCACATATTTACCATTAGGGTGTTTGCAATAGTTTCTAAAAACTTCAACAGTATTTATGCATATAAATCGAGATAATATTCCTCTAACATATTTACCTTATATATCATAAATCACAATTAAAAAATATTTTTAAAGATTTCAATCGTTATTATCAACACTCACTTTATAAACTATAAAAATAACCAAACGTAAATGACGATTAAGATTTTTTTTTTTTTTATAGATTTCGCTATTCCAAACTCCCTATGTCGTCGATCACCAAAACAAAAACACAATCACATCTAGTAAGGAAGAAGCGGTTCCATTTTCCTTCGTCGAGTATTCCACACTTTGGCCGATCTCGCCGTTGGACGCCTCTATTGTTGTCAGCCCTACGTTGTTGTTCTCCGGCAAGTATTTAAGAAGGTTCGAGACCTAGGGTTTCTATACTACTACTCCCAGAATCCTGTGAGATTGATTTGTTCAATCTGCCTTTGAATTTTGTTCCCTGCGTCGTTGTTGAGCCTGTGTTGGACACCGTCGCTCCATCTTTTGTTTTTTTTAAAATTTTTCATTTTAATTTGGCTCTGAATCTATTCGTGTGATCATTTGAATATTGACGCTTTTGAATAAAGATTGAGACCGTTGCCTGACTTCTGGTTTTAGACCGTTGTTGCGAGCAGTGTAACCATGGCCCATCGTTTTACTTGTTTTAGATAAATTGCTTTTTTCCTCAGAAAAAAAGAATGAAGATTGAATTATTTTTTTGAACTTTGATTACTAGTTTTTGCTTCAATGGTGTGTAATCGGCTATTATACTTCTATCCTCTGTATTTTGATTACTAGCGACTTATGTGCTTTGGATTGTTTTGTTGTGCAATGTGAACTGGTTGTGTATTGGCATTCTGTTTATTAATCTCTATATAGTATCATCAATTTAGAAAATTCTCAAGACATTTGCCTACATGATATGGTAAGTAAGGGTATTGTTGGTTCAGAAGAATTTTAGTTTAGTTATTAATGCCTCTAACGCACAAGCTAAACATAGAAGCAACTCCGGCGCTACGTCTCTCAAAACATGGTTTTGTTTAGTTAAACATGGTTCTGGAATTTTAAGCTTCGTTTTAGAGGCTCAAATGCTTTTCCAAACAAGGCCTTCAGAGACTACAAGCTCTTTTACTGTAGTCTTTTTTCATACAATGAGTGGATTATATAGTGTGTCTTCTAACTTGTTTAGTAAACTAGTTGTAGAATATTGTTTGCCCTTTGGTGTTAGGAAGCTTGCTGGTATCTGCATTTAAATGTCATAGGGGAGTGTGAAAATCAGCTAGAATATTAATGCAACTCATTGTCATTCATGTCCTTGATAGTTTAAACGTGATGTTGAATTTCATGTTTAGATTGATTTATCCCTTTCCCTTTTCTGATTAGTTCATGTTTTCAAGAAATCATTTGTTAAAATTCGATCTCACTCTATCACCGACATAATCAGGGTCATTCCCTCAATACTTATGCCAGATCTCAACATTGTCTAGCAATGGCTACAATTCAGACAGATAATCATGGACAGCCTCAAAGAACTGATCTGAATTGCAAAGAAACTGCTAAGACTCAGAATTCAGCATCTTCATTTAAAAGATGGGGTAGAAAATATCCATTTGTCAGATATGGGCTTCCAATGATATCTCTTACTGTCCTTGGGGCTATTGGACTTGGTCATCTCTTGCAAGGCAGGTTAGTAAAATGCTCCCCCCATGTTTGTTTAAGATTAAAAAAGGTGATTTTATTTAAGCTTGACACGAAGGAGTTATTGGGAGATCATTAAACTAATCATAAAGGTTTTGTTATAAAAGATCTTTTTAGCTTATCAGAATAAGCTGAAAGCAGATTTTTTTTGCAACAATCTTCTATGTTTAGCTTAAGATTCTCCCTCATGTCCGGAAAAAATTTCTCTTCTTCTTTTTTCTTTGTGCCAGCACAACTTTCTCTTGTTTAACTTGACTAATTAAAACGGCATTTTTTAATCTCGAACAAATTGGCACTTAATTATGCTAAATCACCTTACCTTTGTTAGTAGAAAGAAGTTCTTGTTTGACTCTATTCTCCTTTTAAAATGTGATGGGATTGCATCTTTTCAGCAAGGACATTGCAAAGGTGAAAGATGATCAAGAATGGGAAATACTTGAAACAAGAAAAGCACTATCTAGAACTGGGCCAGTAGATGCGTATAAACCAAAAAAGATTTCATTGGAGGAGGAGTTACAGGTAGTTTGTTTTTTTCCCCCTCTTTCATTAGTAAACCCATGCATTATAAAAAATTAACTCTCTCTCTCTCTCTCTATTACAGGACTTACAAAAGAAGGTGGACATCAGCAAATACGAGTACAAGAAAATTCCTAAACCAAATGAGAAGGCAAGCTAAAGTAGAATCGAGCTGTTTATCTAAAATAACTCCTGTTGGAATATCTCATGCAATTAGAGCCAATTCTTGTCCTGCTCGTGAAATTCTGACTGCCGTGCATCTTTAGTGTTATTAGAATCTTTAACCTTGTAGAAAACGGAGTTGAGATAAATAATCAATTATTTTGGGAGTTTATTTCCAAGAATTTTTGAGTTAATTGCAATGAATGGTTGAGGCCTAGAGGGTACGTGCTTGGTGAGTATCTCATCTCATTCGTGTAAGGTGAATATCTTTTCTATTGTATATTTATTCAATAAACAAATACTACCTCCGGTTTGCATTATAAACAAAATTTTATATTAAGGATCAGAAATTGTATGATCGATCTTGGTTACTCTGATAAATGAGTCCACTGCAAAAAGTACGGTATTCGCAGGGCCAATTTGCTATACATATTACATATACAAACGTAGATAAATCAAACCAAGTACAAACTCGGGAACTTCTATGTCATGCATGTCTGTGTATATGAATATCTATGGGGGAAAAATTACGCCTTAGTTGCTGAGCGAAACTTAGCGATTTGATTTTTTAATTTGCTGGTCTAATTGAATGAGATTATTATATGGATGAAGATATATGTTCACTTTAAGGTTTGAGCAATCGCATGTATAAATACTAGCAGTCCTTGAATAGCCTGACATAATTATTCTGCTGGACAGTGTTAACGACATGTAGGCTGTCTGAGTTTTAACCAAGGTTTTTAAACCCTGACTAGTCGGTCCGAACTGGAAACCAGCCAACCGGCTAGTAAACCGGTCTAGTTTGAAAACCGGTCTGGTCTGATATTTTTTAAAAAAAAAAATTAATTTTTTTCCTTTAAAATTTTATATTAATAAATTTAAAATCTTCAATTTTTTACCGGTTTGGTCCTGATTTAGCTCTGATTTGATTTCAATCTAACCTACTGACCTTTGATCCAATATCCCGACCGTTTTAGTGCCTGGTTTGAGTTTGAGAACCTTGATTTTAACTTTGAAGATGTACGATTTAGGGATTAGCGTATTATGCTTTACGGGTGTTTAATTCATGGAAAATTAATTCGGTGGTTCTTAAAATTTTATTTGATTTTTAATTAGATCAATGCAAGTATTTTTCTATGAGGTTTTTACAATTGTCAATATAAGCATTTGTTCTATGTTCATAATTTTTTATGGGCTATAGTATATTTTTAGTCTTTTAAGTTTTACATTAGTTATATTTTTAGTTCCTTAATTTTATAAAATATATTTTTGGTCCTATAATTCTAACACTGTTAATATTATTAACGAAAAATGTTGACGCAAAAAACTCAAGTGATGATTGTGCAGCTAACAAAGCATATTTAATTTTTAATTTTTTAATATAATATATTTAGATTATTAAATTAAAATAAACCAACAAATTGCTACAAA
Source organism: Albizia julibrissin (assembly GCA_037074505.1). Classification (NCBI taxonomy): domain Eukaryota; kingdom Viridiplantae; phylum Streptophyta; class Magnoliopsida; order Fabales; family Fabaceae; genus Albizia; species Albizia julibrissin. The sequence goes on along the minus strand of CM073488.1, from coordinate 33,821,456 downwards.
TCAAATCAAGATTTTGATATTTAGATCATTAAACTAATATATTTAGATTATTAGACTAAATTTTTTTAATACAATTAAAGTTTTGATATTCACTGTTTCATTAAATATTTAGATATATTTCAATTTACACATATTTTAAATTAAAGATTAATAATATTTAATTAAAAAGTCATCACTTAAATTAATTTACTTAATCATCACTTGAGTTTGGTGCTTCCGTGTTTTTCATTAACAACATTAACGGTGTTAGAATTATAGAATCTAAAATATACTTTATAAAATTAAATGATCAAAAATATGTTTTAACCTATTTTTTTATGAATACCAAGCAAATGACATTTAAGTTATCATGGAATACAAAATAAAAATAAATAAAATTAAAATATTTGAATAAAATTTATTTATTATCAACATAAATAAAAAATTATTACGCTCATAACTATTTCCTTGGATTTATATATAATATGTACTAGTAATATGGTCGGTTTTAATTTTATCTATCTATGGGGAAAAACTGATCTTTGTGTATGATGTGCGAGAGCCACATCGTCAGCTATAAATGTTTCTCTCACAAGTTAATAAATCACAAGTACAAAGACCAACACATACAAGTGAGGAAATCACAAGAACCCAAATAAAAGGAAAAAATTACAATGATTTAATTAAAAATGAGAAAAATTATATAATATATGAAAAATCGACTATTGAGCAGAGGATATTCTAGGTACACAAAAAAATTCTTCAAATGTACCTTAACGCAATTCTCGGGCATGGACTCTCGTGAGTACGTCCAGCTTTTATTTATGAGTAGGATTTGTGGTATATTTGAAATAGTGTTTAGAACTTCTAATTGTGTTTTTTAATTATAATTTATGGTATATGAGATAACTTTTATGGTATACGAGGTAAATATGTGAAGGAGTTTTATCTCAACTTATATAAATCAGACTTGCACAAACATAAACTAAAACAAAATGAATTTTTATGCGCAGAAAGTATAAGTACCATGCAAAATTTGTACCCATGAAATACTGTACTCTAATTTGATTCCTTTTCACTGATAAAATTTTCAATAGTAACTTTCTCTAATTTTCCCTTCTTATTTTAATAGTAAGTGTGAAATTTTCAAAACATAAATATTGAAAACTTGTATCAATAATTAGTAAAAAAAAAAATCAAATATTCATACATGTATTATGATCAAACACGTAAAAACATAAAGAGTATGATAATAAAGAAAATATTACAGTGGAAAAAAAGATTATATTTTCTTCTCAACTAAAAATAAAAAAAAGTATGATTCAATATCATTAAAATTAACCATAAACAAAGGGTTTTTGAGTTATTAAAAGACATATTTGTTATAATTAACAAATGAATTAAATTGTAACACAATTTTTAATAAAAGTGTTAAAACACTCGTACAGTTTTAGTAAAACTTAAAAAAAAAAACTTATCATTAACTCTAAATTAATGGTTTATATGAACCTGAATCTCCTCCCTATCATGAGCAAGCTTTCCTATTTTCAAGGCAAGCAAAAACCAACACCACCTCATCTACCTAAACACTATATATGACATAAAAGATGATGAATTGTTGCTATAAATAGAATGAGATCTGTCACAAAGGCTTCAAATTAAGCAACTTTTCTTACTAATAAAAAAGAAAAAACTTGAGCTAACTCAGATTTAACAGAAAATTTGTCACTGACCGCTCTTTCAGCCTTGTGTTTCTTAGCTTCGTCCAAAATTGGATATTTACTATTGATGCTAATGCCATGCTCAAGAACCTCCTCCTCCTTTAAATATGAAGCCTCTCATTGTTTGATGGGATAAGCTAACTCGTGAATCAGTTCATTAATTGCCAAAATAAAGTTCCACAATAATTTGGCTTTGGCTGGAGTTGGCTTCAGGGACAGGGTGTAGAGAATTGTTAATAAACCTGAGGCCACTCTCAGCCTTTTGCAAGTCAAAAGGTTGGAACAAAAAAAACTATGAAAAAAATAGACAGAAGTATTACCTTATTTTCATTCTTTTTATTAATATGTTGGGTAGCTATTCCTACCCTCCATGCAAATGTGTTAGAGAATGAAACTTTTTGGAACGAGCATTCCAGTGAATTTGATCAGTATTGGCATCAAAGAGCCAAGGAAGCTGAAGAGGCCAACAAGGAAGAATATCAATATAACCCCTATGAAGTCGTAGGCAACATCACCGCTAGTGTTGATAGGTAAAGTTTAACCAAACCAAATTATCATGGTCTGAATAAAACTTAGCAGGAAAACTTTATAATCACAAGTCATACCAGAGCAAAATGACCTTGCATGAAACTTTTTGAATATAAGTTGACGTCTGATGTTGTTCACAAAACAGAATGCTGCTTAGCACAGGGCGGGAAGGAAGGAGCTTGCGACAACGTGCTCCTTACACTGGTCCGTGCATAGCCACCAACCCAATTGATAGGTGCTGGAGATGCGATCCCAACTGGGAGCAAAACCGACAGAAGTTGGCTGATTGTGTTCTAGGATTTGGCAAAGGTACAACTGGTGGAAAGGGTGGTGCATACTATGTGGTAACAGATCCATCAGATGATGACATGCTTAACCCCAAAAATGGTACCCTTAGGCATGCAGTTACAAGGACCGGTCCCTTGTGGATTATCTTTGCACGCAGCATGGTGATTAGGCTGCAGCAGGAGCTAATTATGACTGGGGATAAGACCATTGATGGCAGAGGAGCCACTGTTGTAATCACAGGAGGGGCTGGCATTACCCTCCAGTTTATCAAGAATGTGATCATTCACAACATTAAGGTCTTCAACATTAAGTCTACCAGTGGTGGAATGATTAGAGATAGTGAAGAACATTATGGTTTGAGGACAAGAAGTGATGGTGACGGGATTTCAATCTTTGGCTCTAGCAAAATCTGGATTGATCATGTTTCCATGAGCAATTGTGACGATGGGCTCATCGATGCCATCATGGGATCCACTGCCATCACCATCTCCAATAACCATTTCACAAAGCACAATGAGGTAAATTAGATCAAATTGGGATGTCTTTACCCTAACTGCGTTTGGAAATGAAACACCATTTCTTAATTTTTTTTTAACGTCTGTCGTATGATGCAGGTGATGTTGTTTGGTGCTAGTGACAGCTATGCAGGAGACCAGATTATGCAAATCACCGTGGCATTCAATCACTTTGGACAGGGATTAATCCAAAGGATGCCAAGGAGCAGATGGGGTTTCGTTCATGTGGTTAACAATGACTACACTCACTGGGAAATGTACGCCATTGGCGGCAGCCAGCATCCTACCGTCATTAGTGAGGGTAACAGATTCATAGCCCCGAATAACATTTTTGCCAAAGAGGTATATATGCGTATACATCAAACACGTATTATGCATGTTATGAACTAAATAGATTTCTTTTGGGCATTTCATCAAACACATATTATGCATGTTATGAACCAAACAAGTTTCTTTTAGACAATTCATCAAACACGGATTATGCCTGTTATGAACGAAACAAGTTTCTTTTGGGCAATTCATCAAACACGGATTATGCATGTTATGAACTAAACAAGTTTTTTTTGGGCAATTCATCAAACACGTATTATGCATGTTATGAACTAAACAAGTTTCTTTTGGGCAATTCATCAAACACGTATTATGCATGTTATGAACTAAACAAGTTTCTTTTGGGCAATTCATCAAACATGTATTATGCATGTTATGAATTAAACAAGTTTCTTTTGGGTAATTCATCAAACACCTATTATGCATATTTAAGGAGTTAGCAGGTATAGATTCCTAACATGGCTATAATGTGATTGGTGTTGGTGAAGATTACTAAGAGAGAGTACTCACCAGAAAGCGTGTGGAAGAACTGGCAATGGAGATCAGTCAATGACCTACTCATGAATGGAGCTACATTCACGGAATCTGGGACTGGTCTTCCAGTGTCGACGCGTGACAAGCTCAAGGGCAAGCCTGGATCATATGTGTCAAGACTCACACGCTTCTCCGGAATAATCAGGTGCCATGTGGGTAGGCCCTGCTAATTAACCTCCGCCAAATTTGGGTGTTTCTACTAGGAGCAAATCTGGTAAATTACACCACGACGAAGACCAAAAAGAAAAAGAAGACATAGCAAGCAAGGCGGAGCCCTCTAAATTGTAATTTATCATTTATATAGTGTCTGATTTTGTTATCCTAGTTTATTTAGAAAAAAACGAAACATGAATTGAAAATTTTCAACAAATCGTCTCTTACATCACACCATATATTTTCATCACCATGTAATATCTATCTATCTATATTCGCCTGCATTGAACACCCTTATCACAATATGATTTTATGATACTGAATATTATATGTGCGGCATCCTGTGTGATGAGGAGAAGAAGATAGATGATTATTTCTTTTTTTTTTTTTGTCAACTCTCATGTGAATCTGTTTGTTTCATTCTCTTTGTTCCAATTTTGTCTTTTTTGTAAAGATATAGACAATACAAGCTTCACTTTGCTGCAACCTGCAATATGCATATAAGCTATTTCTGTAAATCGCCATCGGAAATAGAATATGGAAGGAATCGAAACCAGAGGGAAAATGAAATTGTGTTAAAATGCTCGTAGTTACACTACTAAACTAAATACAGTTTCTACTTTGAAACTCGTACCGATCATTAAACCGATTGAGGTATTAGGTTAAGGATTAGTGGGTTATATTAGAGTTAAACCAGAACTAAACCGCGGTCAAACCGGTGAAAAATTGAATATTTTAGATTTATTTATATAAAATTCTAAAAAAAATTAAAAAAATTGATTTTTTTTTAAAAAATATCAAACCAGACCGATAACCAAACCAACCCGATTTAACTACCGGATTACTGATTCCCGGACCGAACCAGCCGGTCCCATCCGAATTCACAGACCTTATTTCAACTAACTTAACTAGTGGAAGTCGAAGGAAATTAACTTTTTCCTTTAACACATTCATCTCTTACCTCTTACCTGTCAGAATTCTATTTTAAATGGTGTACTATTTTTTGGGAGATTAATTTATTAAAAAATATTTAAAAGGAAAGTTCATCCTAAAAAAACTAAAAAAACTAATCTACGAGAGATTTCTTTTAACTTCTAATCTATACTTGACCAGTGACAGTGAGCTCCCAACAAGGGACTCGTTACAGTCATGCAAGAGATCCTTGTGTATTTCAACGTATAGTTCACAAGTGTTATTTTTTGTTGTATGGAACTCATAAAAAATAGGGAGAATTTCAAAAAAATACCATTTAAACTTCAAAATCCTAAATAGGTGATTTAACAATAAAATGATTTGTTAATTGCATTATCATTCTTGTTAATCCCATTATCGAACTTATTAACGGGATTTTAAAGTTTAAATGGTATTTTTTTGGCATTCTCCCTAAAAAATAAAACTCAAATAATATTAAAAAAAAAGTAAGTATTTAAATAAACTTTAAATATGTAGCAAGTTATCTGTGGATATTATGAACTAATATGGAGATACAGGTAAAAGGTTCTAACCTTTTGTACCATTTCTGTAGTAATCCCTCCAACCTTATTATATTATAAGGACTTTACCACAGTCTTTAATATAAAATATCTGATCTTTTCTCTAAAACATTAATTATTATCCCTAAATATCCCATGTTTTGATATTTCGTAATTGACTGAATAATTTTTTTAATTAAACAACATCCTCTAACTAATTAATTTCGTTGAAGATATATTTAAAATTTTCAAAGCATCAGCTAATTTTAAACTAAAATTTAAAATTATATGAAGTTGTTAATGAATCCCCATAATAATAACGGGAGGGAGTAATTTAAAGTAGCCTGGGGTTACGTTGCTGCTGCTGCTGTTACCGTGAATGAGAGACAAAAGTGTTAGTGCATGTTTAAATTAGCCGTATAAACCGTTTTTCTAATATGATCTATGATGTACGAGGTAAATATATAAGAGAAGTTAACTTGTGTGAACGTGCTTTTTTATTTACTTCTTCTATGGCCGTTAGTCCCTCACTTAATAGTCATAGAAAAATTAAACTTGAGGAACTAAAAATAACAGTTTTAAATTTTAAGGACTAAAATTAAAATGAAGGAAAACTTTGAGGACCAATAATAATGTTAACGCTTAATTAATTAATCAATGAGAAACAGTTGAGCATCCCTAAGTAAAATATCCGTGGAGTTTGAATATAAAGAACTATCCAATAACAAAATATTTTTTAATAACATTTTAATTGGGTTCGTCTTGATCTAGTTTGTCCACATGAATAAGCTGTAATATTTCAAACATTAAAAAATTTGAAATGTAACTATTATTTCATACAAAGACATTCTTCCATAGGAATTACAGTTCTGAAAGCTCCTAATACTGTGTTTTATGCTATACTAGGTGACAAGCAATCAAGCATGCATACAACAAAAAACCCCTTTTTGGATGAAGAATTCAAGGTATTATTCAAACAATTTCCTGGTCGACATCCTATGTTGGGACTGTTGGAGCATTTAGATTCTCTATTGAGCCTAAAGTGAGGCAAAAAGAATAATTTTAACGGATTAGATTTGATCTCGATGAGATAGATATTCAGGATTTTTATTTCATTTTAAAAGAAAAGTAATGCAAAATAAAACTATATTTTTTAATTTCAATTTTCAAAATTTTGATTAGAAAATATAAAAGAATCTCTAAAATTTTCATGGTTGATGGCCGTCTTAATTATTTGAAAGACAACTAAAATTATCCTTTATGACATTGATAATAAACATCCAATGGGGGTAAGACTAACATAGATTTAGTTTAACAATGTAAGTCCTAGCTAAATCGAGTCATCACCCTAAAGAAGACACATGTGTTGGGAATGGCAGTCATAAACCCTGACTGACAACCACAAACCCCGAAATTGAAGTAGTCTACTGTTTGAGAAAAATGAAATGAAGAAAAAGAATGTATAAAGAAAAGATGATGCGGGAGAATAAAGTGTGAGTCAAGGATTTAATTAATGCAGATCTTATAAAAAAACAAACCAATTAAAAAAAGACTTTAATTTATAAATAAGAACGGAGGCAATAACTTCTTTCTACACACATCTTTCCTCCACCACATATTCTCTCAGTTTCACATAAATGAAGGCATTTCTTTAGAAACAAATTTTATTTTTTTTTCATATATTTATCATATTTAACTAATTTTAATTTAACTAACTTTCCCAAATAAAGCAATTAGGTTAATCCTGACCTATAAAAAAGGGAGGGGGTGGGTGAGTTATATATTAAGCACAGGATTTAGTATCACTTGCATTACGGTGTAAAACCTAGGCAGTATTCATGTCAGCTACAAAAACTGTTTTTTGCGACTTTGAAATAATCATCAAAGGCATAATTAGGGATAATTCTCTGAACAACGATCTTTTATATTAGCCGAATGGTTTTGCTTATACCTAAACGACAAGCTTTGAGATGTGGACCCTTAATTTTTTTTCTGGGATGAAGACAATTCTCAACTTTGTCTCTTAGTAATGTTATAATCGCCACTGTTTGTCTTTGTTCCAACAAAACAGACAAGACAACAAAAGTACAACCAATTCAACGGGAAACAAACGTTGAAGCAATTTATTATAAATATGGAAGACATAACATGAAGTTGTTATCCCATTCACAAACAAAACAAGTCTCCATTTATACTTGTTTTGTCTGACGTCTGTGAAGCTTTACATACTTTAGAAGCAGTAAGTGGGAAATGGAGGTAGCTTCTTTGAAATGTGAACTGAGCCAAACAAGCCGTAGGTCTTACAATGTGGATGGTGGTGAGAGTGATGCTGGTAAGTGTGGCAAAAGGAGGCGTAGAGCTTCTTCTTTGGCTATCTTAGAAGCCAATGAACAGTCGCAAGAACAGCAGCCACAGGCTGACCGATCAACCACCACCACCGTGAAGAGAAGCTCGAGGTTTCGGGGAGTTAGCAGGTCTGTCTGTTATATCTTGTTTAGAACAATTTCAACTCAAAAGATTCGAGTTATAGTATTTCACGTACATAATTCTTTTTAGTGTCAGTTTGACATCACTATCAAAAAGTTTTTTTTAAGCTTTACAAGATTAGACTCCCCTCACATTTAACTCGTACATCTAAAATTGATCCAAACACGCACTTAATCATGAAGATTCATGAATAGTTTGATTATAAACATCTAAAGGGATTATTTAGATTAATATTGGGAGAAGTGATTTTTATTTTAATTGACTTTAGTAACTGAAGTTAAGGTAAAAATCAATTGATATAACATGCTCTGTGTTTGGATAGGCTTTTATGAAAAAAGTTAGTCTAGAAAAAAACTTGTTTGGATAATAAATTGAAAAGTCAATGTCAGAAGATTCAAATACGAAGAAAAGTCAAAAAGGTAAAAGTCAGAAAAAGATTCTTGAAAATAAAAATGAGATGTGCTACAAAAAGCTTTGTGAAAAAAAGTCAATCCAAACATTTTAAAATACCAAAAGCAGGCCTAAAACACCTTGCTCTTTTCTCTACTCTATCACCAATCCAAACACAGCCTAAATTTGTATTTAGTGGTTTGAAGCTAATAATATCTTGGTATGAAGCAGACATAGGTGGACAGGAAGGTTTGAGGCTCACCTATGGGATAAAGGAACATGGAATCCAACTCAGAAAAAGAAGGGGAAGCAAGGTATCTAGAGGTTAAACACTTGATTTAGTTGGGTAATTTTCATTGGCTTTGGATGATTGCTCACTCCTTGTTTTATTATTTTGTGTTGTTGGCGAATGTGGATTTATTTGCCGACATGGAACAGTTTATCTTGGTAAGTACTGATTCCCACAGTTTCTTCTTGGAAAACTGACAAGAATAGAAACTAACTTAACCTCTTGGGATTTACTCATTCATGCTTAATCTAGGGGCTTATACTGATGAAGAAGCAGCTGCTAGAGCTTATGACTTAGCTGCACTAAAGTACTGGGGAACTTCAACTTTCACAAATTTCTCTGTATGTCCATAGTGCATGAACTGTGCAAGAGATTCACATTCATATCATCATCACCATTTGATACCCATTTCTGAAGCAAGCACTGATACTTAATTTTTGCAGGTGTCTGAGTATGAGAAAGAGATTGAGATCATGAAAACTGTAACCAAAGAAGAATACCTTGCTTCATTAAGAAGGTAAACTTGCTTTCCTTAAGCAAAACTTTCACCACCAAGTTCTCATTTGTTGCTGAGTTTTTATTTTCTTTATTACCATTTTGTAGGAGAAGCAGTGGTTTTTCTAGAGGTGTGTCAAAGTACAGAGGAGTAGCAAGGTGAGAGACAGTTTAGAACTCAAGCCAATATATATAGACTCAACTTTTTTTTGTTTCCGATGAAGAACTATTTTAAGTACTAAAGTTTATCAGAAAATTGACTGCAGGCACCATCACAATGGCAGATGGGAAGCAAGGATTGGGAGAGTATTTGGCAACAAGTACCTCTACCTTGGGACTTACGGTGAGTTTCTCCCTCCTAGTGCAAAGAAAATAAGTGAGCTTTATACAATTACATTTTTCTGAGTAATTTTATCTTCAAACTCATGACTTTGGAGGGTTCAACTTTATAATAATCATCTAGTGGGCCATAAATTAGAAGAATGTTTACCTCAAGTCCTAATCTAAGCTTTTAGGGTGATGCAAAATATGATACGACTCTCAATCCTTACTAAAGGAACTAGATAACTAATTTTGTTAAGTTAGTTATTTGTAATAAATATGGGTTGATTTCCCAGAAATACACTTTTTAATCATGATTACCCTATGATAAAAACTACTTAATATGTGCAATTAATATGAACATTTTTTAGGGAAAGGGAGGAATTAAAATTTTGCGTGACTATGGATTAAATTCTTATATTTAGGACTAAATCCAACCCCTCAAGAAGTATCTAATTGATGTTGTAAATGTATGCATATGCAGGTACACAAGAAGAGGCTGCTCGCGCATACGACATAGCAGCAATTGAGTACAGAGGCATAAATGCAGTGACAAATTTTGACTTGAGCACATACATCAGATGGCTAAGGCCTGGAGCATCATCTTCTTCTTCTTTACTAGTGGGAAAACCAAGCACAGATCCTCAGAACATGGCAGCCTCAAATCTTGTCTCAACAGAAGGAACAACTGAGGTATCCAACTTCATCCTCCATCATCCATTCCCAGCTGGTGATTCTGACAGTACAAATAAGCAAGGCAGTTCACAATACATGAGCTCTCTAAGTGCCTTCAATAGCAAGTCATCTTCCCCAACAGCACTAGGGATTCTCCTGAAATCCTCAGTATTTAGAGAGCTGATGCAGAAGAATCTGAATTCTGCTAATGAAGAAGCAGAAGAAAGTGAATTGAAGATCCCTCAACAAGAAGGCAGTGATGGGGTTGGAGTCGCTTTTGATCATGAAGTTGCAAGTAACTCTTTCTTGTGCCCTTCCAATAGTAGCAGATTTCGCAAGGAGTCACTAGAAGAAAGCACATGGCCAATGTATCATAGAACCAGGCAATCCCTGTGGAGTGGTACTTTAAACTGACTGTATTTTTGTGCTTTTTGAGGTTTTCAAACACAGTTGAGAGTAAAATCTCCTTTCTTAAAATATAAAAGTGGATGTTAAATAAGTGATAATGGGGTTGCTCAATTATATGGAAGAACTTCAGGGCTATATTGAGTCCCAAAGATTTCAAAGTGTAAAGAGCGAAGAAACTTTCTCTGTAATTGTTTGTGCAGATCTTAAGAGAGAGAAGTTATTTTCTTCTATAAGGCAATATGTGGTTGAAGTTGTTACGCCTGGAATTATCATCTTGACTTTTTTAGAGACAGAACTGAGTATTACTAGGTAAGCCAATCTAAAAAGCCAAAATCAATAGAATAAATTAACACATTAATATATCATGCATAATTTTTAATGAACAAGACATGCTAAAATATGTTTTATGGTTAAATTGGATAATTTATCTTTTATAAACTAAAATTATCCATCGATCTCATTTATTTAAAATTCCATCTGTAAATGTGACACAAATATATCATCTAGATTATAAGTGATATTAATATTTTTAGTTAGTTAAACGAGAGAACAAATCAAGATTTTGCTACACTGGTAAACAATGAACTTCTGTTCCCATTGAATTTGTTTTCAATTGACACAAATGAAAATGCTGACTTGATAGCTAAACACTGATTTCAAGTACGACTAGACTTTACCATAAATTAAAATATATACATGTTAAAAGATCATAAACTTGGCTCTTGACAACCTACAAATGTGGGGTTTATAACAGAGGGGGCAAAAAAAATTAAAGTACATGTTCTGTTATGTACGATACCCATAGAATCACTACTTACTGGATCAAGTATAAGAATCCATGCAGGCTCCATAATGGTGGAATGGGAAACCACAATGAAGGGCCTGATTGGGGGAAAAAAAAGGACCTGGAAATTTCCTAAAGGGAGAGGTAATTCAAAATGCTGAGTCACTATCTGCTGAAGACCTTGTCATCATCAACACCTGATTGAAGTAGCCTGCAAAATCAAGTGAGGCCAAGTCAGAATAATGGACACGTATAAACAGTCATAATAGGCACGTGCGTGCACAAAAAGAATAGCAAAGGACTTAGAAGTCTATTTTAGGATTTAGAATTATAAAAAATGAATGAATTCAAACCTCAACATTATTGGCCTCCGGCAATGCCTTAGTTTATCCACACTGTTTTGCTGGATTATATCTGAAGCAGACTGTTCTAGACCTGTAGATAAGGTGCCCATAATATCTTTAAAACCCTGCAAGTTCACACAGGACCATATGAGAAGCAATTTCAGATTATGAAAGCATTAGACTACCAAAGCTGATTGAGATAAATATTACCTCTGGTCCTTAATAAAAGAGCTCGTTGACTAATTTGAGTATATTAAGAAAATTAGTTATGTTATTTATTTATAACAAATATAGATTGGTTTTCCTAAAATACCATCTTTCATTGCAACTACTACCTTGGATAGAAATTCCTTAATGTATGCAATCAGTAGGGATAAATAGGAAAAAAATTATAAATTTGGGAGAGAAAGTGGATTGAGGTCTTATATTTAGGACCAAATTCAATATCTAACTAGCTCTTATATTAAGGACCAGAGATAGTAGAAGTTAACTTTAAACAATTTCTTTGTTATGCAGGACAACTAGCATGACATGGAGGGAACAAAGCCCACTTTCAAATAATATCAACTCAGGTTTGGTGGTCAATGAAAGGATAAGTAGATAACAAGTAGAAAAAAAAGATGAATACATAAATAAAAAGTACAGAAGAGAAGGAAACCTTCAGACCGGGACTTCCACCATACGTGAGCAGACTAGCGGACATTCCAGGTTTCAGCTGCTTCTGCTAAATATTTACCAATATTCAGTAATCAGAGAGGGAAATTAGAATGTTGCAACCGGCAAACAAACAGATTAGCATAACTAAAAATGATACAAATAAATTACAGGTTCTAACCTGCAAAAACTCAGGCTTCTGTCCTGGTTTTCTATGTACACAGTGGATGAGGTAGTCTAAAGCATGATTTGCATAGTCCTGCAACCATGCTTTTGTATCAGAAATTTCCTTAAGTGCAATGAATTCTAGAGAAACTATTTTGACTCCAAATTCCAAGAGCACTCATATTTCAATGATTCTAAAAAGAAACTTTTAATCCACATGCCAAGTTCCCAACCTCAAGGTAAAAAGACTCAACAGAAGAAATTTTCACACATCTTTTCGACAAAAGAACAAAATAAGTATAATTATTTTTTCCAAAAAAATAGAACCAACATTAAGGTAAACAATTACAGATATAAGTTCTTGAATTGAAACAAGAGAAAGTTTTACCTGCTTCCAACTCAATGAAGACAACCTTGCATCCTGGAAGGCATAATTATTCACAGTATGAATTAATCAGAATGAGAGAAAGTTAGGGGAAGATAAAAAAAATCTAATCATAAATGATGACTAGATGTTTCCTCTTCTATGGCCAAGGGTTGACCTCTAAAGCAAGGATTGAGATTGAGAAAACTTGGAGACATAACTTTTACTTTCAAATGCAAAGGAGAGAACTCTTGAAAATTAAAACAAGAGAAGTTTGTGGCAACTAATTTCTCATTCAAATGAAAACTGAGAATTATGCCAGAACTCCTAATTGTTCTCTTTCACTATTCTATGCAAGCAAGACCATCAAGATTCGGACTAATTAGTGCATACCAATGTTCCCACTGCTTGTTGCAAGATAACCACTTCCTCGTGGAAATCGGTAATAGTATTTCTAACTCCAGTAACCTGCTTAAGCATGAAAATTTTATAAGGATGTTAGCATTCTGATGTTTAGTTAAATTTTATAGCTTAACAAGTAATGTGGTAAACACTTCAATGTAATTATGTGTATGGGTGTATGACAAAACCTTCAAGGACAAACCTCATCCTTAATTGACCGTGACAACTCATTCTGCTTAACCATTTTGTCATCTAAATGTTGAATCCTCTGCTTCAAATGCTTCTTGGCATCCTGCAAACAAAAGAATCGGAGGCAATTAAATATATATCATCAAATTAATACCCTATATAATCATCATAGTGCGCTTGGGGTCCATAAATATCATCAAACATCTTACTGACTTAATTATGCCTATTTATTTCAATTTCCAGAGTCAATGAAACAAATATATCTTTTATGAAACTTTCAAGAACATGGAGTAGATAAATTCACTTACGCATGAAACACACTAAAAAGTATGATCAAAATTACTATATCACTTATAGTAAGTTCACTTGTGCATACGTGAATTTATAGTGATATATCAATTCGCTTGTAATCTTACTCGCTTGTTCAAAACTTATTATATCACTCATGCATGAACCAAACTAATATATAAATTCCACTGCGATGATAAATAAACACATACAGTGATGACATCTGAGGCATGCATCAACTTTTTGGTCAAATCTGAAACTGCCTTTTCCATGCTACGTTTCGTCACATACATAAGACTTGAGAATGAAATGCCCTGACATTTAAAAGAAAGAAAAAGAAGATCAGTATATAATCTTAAAAAGAAACCATAAATAAACCATTCAAACTGTTTTGGCAAATACAATCAAATAAGCATATGAAATTTTGCACCTTCAAAGAAAAAACTGAAAAAATAAACCCTGCGATAAGGGAGAAAAATGCCATATGCTAATCAAACGAAATAACGAACTCTTAAATATCGTAGTAGTTCAGTACCTTCCACCAAATGTAGCCATATCCCAGAGCACTCAAGGAGGCCACTGGTGGTACAAGGGATAATATATTTCCTGCAAAAGTACAGACATTTCAAAAGTGATAAATGAAGTAACAATATACAGTATTTCACAAAACATTAATGATCAATGTGTTCTATGTTCTAAAGTAATCTGGGAAGAGAGTAGATGCTAGAATATACCAGTTTTTCCAGAACACCCATTCATTAGTATCGGACTATTCAAGGCCAATTGTCGAATTTCATAGGCTAGACGACCCACCTAGAGTAATTTCAAGCACTTTTTTGTGACAAAAACTTACCCAAAAAAAAAACAGAGAGATAAGGCGCATTAAACTGGTTCATGAATATTTTTGTTTTTATTACCTGAGAAGCAATAGCATCTGTATTCTCACCTTCACCATCTGATTGATCCCCCCATCTCTTCAACAGAAGCTATGAACAGAAAATAAAAAATAAAATAAAAACCTATTAGGAGAAATGAATTGTAATATTCAAAAATTTGTGATTGGACAACTGAATCCTTCCTATATCTGCTGTATAAAGTGTTAACAGTTGCATACAGAAGTAAGCTAACAGGTCATCAGGACAGAGCATACATTGAAGAATGATCAGGTTAAAAGTAACAAAAGACTCGTCTGAAACAAGCATCGCCTGAATTCCAAACAAGCCACACAAAATCCACCAGCGGGGAAAAATTAATCCAAACTTGCCCAATAAGTTATACAGGAACAAAAATAAAAGGATAAAAGAGAAACAGGATTTTTAGCTGTGTTAATTAATGTGAATGCAATTAAGCTTGATCAAGAGACTAAGAGAATGTTTGGTTTCAATTTTTTCCCCAAACGTGAAACTAGACAAGTAGGGAGCATGAATTATTACGTGGAGCTCGGCAAGAAAGTCTGATAATTTGCCGTTATTCAAAAAGATAGTGCCAGTGTATCCTGAAAACACTAAAATCCATATCAGCGTCCCTGGTTAATTAAACTTCACGTGCGAGATTGAAAGTGTGTTTGAATGAGAGAGAGGGGAAAATTAAGAAGTACCAACTCCAGCAAAGATAAGGATCTTCGAAACTCCAATTCCAGTCTGCATAGCCATGGCTGATTATAATAACGCAGAAGCATAATCAGAAACTGCAATGGTGCAGAGGTAGAAGAGGAAGAAGAAGAAGAAGAAGCGTTATAGCGGAGTTTCGGCGCCTTGCGCGCTAGGTTAGAGGCAGCTCGTCACAGAAGGCAAACATGCAAATTATTCACGAGTTTCAAACGTGCAACTGCGACCCTCCGTTGGAACGACGTCGCTTTCACAGCTACTCGAGCCACCCCACTCAATATAAAAAGGATGGGAACAAAGTGAAAATATCAATTTTTTTTAATTAAATCTTAACTAAATATAGCTGAAATATCAAAATAAATTTAGACCTGCATTAAAATAGACTCTCTTATTTATTTTTTAATTATTTCAATTGGATTTAATTGATATTTTCATTTATTTTTAGTTTTTTTATTTATTTGTTTTTATGTTCTTGTTTTTTATAAACTAAAAAAAGTATTTATTTATATATTTAATAGGGAGAATGCCAAACAAATACCATTTAAACTTCAAAATCCCGTTAACAAGTTCGGTAATGAGATTAACAAGAATGGTAATGCAATTAACAAATCATTTTATTGTTAAATCACCTATTTAGGATTTTGAAGTTTAAATAGTATTTTTTTGAAATTCTCCCTATTTAATATACATACATATTTATCTATAATATAATATATATGTTCTCGTTGATTGGTAAATTGGTTGAACTTGATATAAGGAACTGTTGTCCAATATAAAATTATTTGAACTATTCAGTTTTTAATCATTACATTTAATTATCATTCCTTTTCTTACTACATAATAATATTAAATTAGCCATAAAATTGATAATTACCTATTGATTTGCGACCAAAACAGATTTCTAATGGAATTTATTCTCCCACTAATTCTAGTGGGAGAAATTGAACTATCGACAAAACTTTAATTCATTGCTAATTAGCATGAATTACTGATAAAAAATTTTCGTCACAAATCCGTTACTAATTTATTTTTTAAAATTTTTGGGACCTCATGAAAGAGGCCACATGTCACCTCCACAAGCCGCCACATCGAACCGATTTTGACATTTATGTCAGTGGAAGATGGTTTTTTATTTTTTTAGTTCCAAAAAATCTCTTAAAAATATTTTAATATTTATTTAAAAAGCACAATTAATTAATATGAAGTATATAGTAGAAAAATAATTACATACTCTCATAGTACTACACTCTAGCCAATCAAAATATAACACCTAAATAACATGAACATGGTGTCATTGGATCCACCATCTAACTAACTTGATAGAGGCTTTTAAAATTGTATTGGTAATTGTTTTAAAAAATAGGGAGAATGTCAAAAAAATATCATTTAAACTTCAAAATCATGTTAACAAGTTCAGTAATGGGATTAACAAGAATGATAATGCAAATAACAAATCATTTTATTGTTAAATCACCTATTTGGGATTTTGAAGTTTAAATGGTATTTTTTTAGAATTCTCCCTAAAAAATATTAGTACTAGTACTAATTTATAATGTTTTATTAAAAAATTCAAAATCAAAATCAGGCCTACACCAAATTTCAATTTCCTTTTTAAAGACGAATGGACGTTTTGGTCTTTTGAAAACATTTATAATTTTCTATTAAGTCTCTTGACTTGACTAGAAATATATTAAAAGTGTAGGCCTAAATTTAAATTTAGGTATTTTAATTTAATTGAACTAGGATTTTTGTTTTTTTTAATGACTTAAATAAGAGTCAGCTGAAAGTCCCATATAAAGTATAGATTTTATATACAAGTATAAATTTTGTGATCATCTGTATAAATTTTATATATCTTTGAATGAATTGGTATTTTTAAAGGTAAGATAATGAGTTTACAATATACTTGTTATAAAAATATCAATAATAAGATAATAGAATAGAGAAAATTTGAGACAGAAAGTGTAAGAGATTTTTCCTTCAATTGTATCAATCTTCATTCATAGTTCAAAGAGCTATTTATAGGAAAAAAAATCGGCCCCGCCATGCTACAGTGCCACCATGATGCTACAGTGTTTTCTCACTACTACAGTGATTTCCCACTGCTATAGTATTTTTCCACTTGCTACAGTAACTCCATTGCTACAGAAAAATCCCACTACTACATTAAATATATTATCTTATAGGTCACATTGACTGGAAGAGCAAGTTGGTCTGAATATGAGCTAATGGACATCCACATAAGTAGTATTCATAACACTCCCCCTTGGATACTTATTATGAATGTTCCTCATTAAAAACTTTAACTAGGAAAAACCTAGTGGGATAAAAACCTAACCAAAGAAAATAGTACATCATTCATTGATACAATGTCCAGTGCTGCCTCATTAAAAACTTTTCTAGGAAAACCTAGTTGGACAAAACCTAGATAAGGGAAAAAGAGTACAACGTGTATCTACTCCCCCTCTTAACAACATCAAGTGATATCTCTAAATCTCCGAAGGCCAATGTCATAGACAAGTTTTTCAAAGATTGTACCTAGAAGTGACTTTGTGAATAAATCTGCTAGATTTTCACTTGAACTAATTTGCTGGACATCTATTTCACCATCCTTTTGAAGGTCACGAGTAAAGAAGAATTTTGGTGAAATATGTTTCGTTCTGTCTCCCTTTATATAGCCTTCTTTAAGTTGAGTAATGCATGCAATATTATCTTCATATAGAACTGTTGGTGCTATTTTTCCTAAAGATAAATAACAAATTGTTCGTATATGATGTATTACTAACCTCAACCACACACATTCTCGACGTGCTTCATGTATTGCTAAAATTTCTGCATGGTTTGATGATGTGGCTGATATAGTCTGTTTCATTGATCGCCATGAAATAGTTGTACCTCCACATGTGAACAGATAACATGTATGTGATTTACCATCGTGTGGATCAGATAAAAAATTAGCATATGCATAACCTACCAGGTCATGCTTAGATACATTTGAGTAGTATAACCCCATGTCTATAGTGCCTCTTAGGTAACGAAAAATGTGTTTTACTCCATTCCAATGCCTTCGTGTTGGTGAAGAACTATATCTTGCTAATAAATTAACAGCAAATGATATATTAGGACGTGTATGATTAGCAAGAATATTAATGCTCCAATAGCACTAAGGTACGGTACTTCTGGACCAATTAGTTCTTCATCACCTTCTTTGCTAATTACCTGAGATCAGAATGGATTTTTATCCGACTTCAAAGACCTTACAATCATTGGGGTACATAACGGGTGAGATTTATCCATATAAAATATTTTTAATACCTTTCTTGTATAAGTTTCTTGATATACAAAGATCCCATTTTTTAGATACTCAATCTGTAATCCAAGACAGAATTTTGTTCTTCCCAAATCCTTCATCTCAAATTCTTTCTTCAAACAATGAATTGCCTTTTGGAGCTGTTCAGGAGTTCCAATAATATTGATATCATCAACATAAACATCAATTATAGCAAATTCATTTCCAGATCTTTTCATAAAGATGCATGGGCATATTGGGTCATTTTTGTATCATTCTTTCAATAGATATTCATTAAGACGATTATACCACATGCACCCTGATTGCTTCAGGCCATACATGGATTTATTTAATTTAATTTAATATTGTTTTCGAGAACTTGAATTAGATGCTTCTGGCACCTTAAGTCCTTCATGGACTTTCATATAAATATCATTATCAAATGAACCATATAAATACGCAGTCACTATATCCATTAGATGTAAATCAAGCCATTCTTTTACTGCCAAGCTAATTAAATAATGAAAAGTAGTTGCATCCACTACTGGTGAATACGTTTCTTCAAAATCAATGACAGGCCTTTGTGTAAAGCCTTAGGCTATAAGACGTGTCTTATATCTTGTTATTTCACCCTTTTCATTTCTTTTTCAAATAAAAACTCATTTGCATCCAACTGGTTTTACATCTTCAGGTGTAAGGACTGCATGTCCTAATACTTTTCGTTTTTCTAATGATTTTAATTCTGCATTAATGACATCTTTCCATAAGGACCAATCTTTTCTCTGTTGGCATTCGCTAATGGATTTTGGCTCATGATCCTCATTATTATTCATTACATCATTTGCTATATAATAAGCAGATATGTCGTCAACGTTGACTTCATTTTGATCCCATCGGATTCCATTCACAACATAATTTATTGAGATCTCATTATTTTCACATATTTCAGGTACCTGGGTCTCTTCTGAGACTACAACATTCTCTTCTGAAGATATCTCTACTGGAGATAATAACTATTCAGGAGATGACTCTTTTGGAGCTATTAATTTTTCTTGGTTATCCTCGACTTGACCATCCATATTCTTTGCTCCTTTTCTTTTTCGAGGATTTTTATATTTGAAATCGATGAGTCTGTCACGCTTCATGCGTGTTTTAGATTCATTCATAGTAGGTTGTCCTTTAGGGACATCAATTTTAATAGGAGCATTAGCAGTTGGAATATGTGACTTTGTCACTTTCTGTGGATCAGCAAATACTTCTGACATTTGATTAGCTCAATTCTGTAAATGAATTATCTTTTGAACTTCTAGTTCACACTGATTTGTACGAGGATCAAAATGAGCCAATAATAATTTATTCCAACTAATTTCTTTACCCAACTGCTTGTTTTCTCCCTCTAATGTTGGGAAAAATAATTCATCAAAATGATGATCGACAAACCATACTGTAAATAAATCTCCCGTAGATGGTTCTAAATATTTTATGATTGAAGGAGATTCATACCAAATATATATTCTCATCCTTCTTTAAGGACCTATTTTGGTGCGTTGTAGTAGTGCTACTGACATATATACCGCACACCCAAAAATCCTTATATGGGAAATATTAGGTTCCTGACCATAAACCATTTGTGATGGGAAAACATTTTGGTAACTTGTTGGACTTATACGAATTAACATTTTTGCATGTAAAATAACATGGCCCCAAGCATAAATTAGAAGATTAGATTTCATAAGTAAATGTCTTGCAATCAGTTGCAATCTTTTAATCAATGATTCTGCAAGTCCATTTTGTGTATGAATATGAGTTACAGGATATTCAACATCAATTCAAAAAGACATACAATATTCATTAAAAGCTTTTGAAGTAAATTTACCAACACTATCAAGACGTATTTTCTTGATAGGATAATCAGGGTAATGTGCTCTTAATCTAATCAATTGAGCAAGTAATCTCGCAAACGCCAGGTTGCGAGAAGATAATAAACACACATGTGACCATTTAGTTGATGCATCAATTAAAAATATATAGTACCTAAATGGTCAACATGGTGGGTGTATTGGCCCACAAATATCTCACTGTATCCATTCTAGAAATGTGAGAGACTCACTTTCTACTTTGTTTGGTGAGGGGCGAATAATTAATTTTCCCTTGGAACATGCAGCATATGTAAAATAATGGGATTGTGGTATTTATTTACACTTCAGGGTATGTCCACATGAATTCTCAATTATTTGTCGCATCATAATTGAACCGAGATAGCCTAACCGATCATGTCAAACATTAAATTCATTAGTAAACTTCTGGTTTACATTGGTAGGCTTTTGGTTTGTATTGATGAACTTTTGGTTCTCAATAACATGTGTTTCAATTGTGTTAATAAATGTATAATATAAACCAGAAGAAAAAGAAGGACAACTTTCTAATATACATTTTCTACTAGCAATTATTTTTGTAATGACAATATATTCCCGATTATTTTTAGTTGTTGTTTCTATATGATATCCATTTCTGCGAATATCTTTGAAACTCAACAAATTTCTTCCAGACTTGGGAGAATAAATTGCATTATCAATACATAATTTTGTTCCTTCAGGTAACAAAATATTAGCTCTTCCAGAGCCTTCAATCAAATCTATACTACAAGATATAGTCTGAACATTGGCTTTTGGCATTATTAAGGAAGAAATATATTTATCATTTTTGAATATGGTGTTGGTTGTTGCGCTATCAATGAGACATAAATCTTCAGGATTGATGCCAGTAAGATTCATTCTTCATTAAAAGAAATATAATAACCTAATTAAGATAAATACATTCGATAAAAGTAACATAAAAGTTCAAATAAATAAATAATTATGCTAAGAAATCAGCAACATTCAAATAACTAAAATCCATGTCTCCATCCTCAGAATTCTCAGCCTGATCCACATGATTTACTTCAGCTTTTGATCCTTTACCATTATTTTTTATTGATTCTTAGTAAAGTTCAACTAGGTGTCTTGGTGTACAACATGTACGAGACCAATGACCCTTGCCACCACAACGATAACATGGATTTTCAGAATTTTTATTTTGCCCACTATTTTCCCTTTTGTGGTTTTTATTATTATTTCCTCACTTCTGATAGGAATTTGAACCACCACGACCTCGATCACGACCACGACTACGGATGTAGCCGCGTCTATGACCACGACCATAAACAGATTCATTCGTTACTACATTCGCTTATGGGAATGGAGTCGAGCCAGTTGGACGGGATTCATGATTTTTTAATAAAAGCTCATTATTCTGTTCAGCTACAAGGAGGAAAAAAATTAATTATGTATCTTTTTTGAATCCTTTTTCTCGGTATTGCTATTGCAGGAGTAAATTTGATGCATGAAATATGGAGAATTTGTTTTCAAGCATATCATTGTCAGTAACATTTTCTCCACATAATTTTAATTGAGAAGTTATTTTGAACATGACCGAGTTATACTCACTGACAGATTTAAAATCTTGCAACCTCAAATGTATCCAGTCATAACGAGCTTTCGGGAGGATGATCATTTTCAAGTGATCATACCTGTCTTTCAGATTGTTCCAAAGAACAAGTGGGTCTTTCACTGTTAAATATTTAATTTTTAAAATTTCATGTAAATGGTGGCGTAAAAAAATCATGGATTTGACTTTATTCTGATTAGATGCCTGATTCCCTTTTTTTATTGTGTCTTCCAGACCATGGGCATTCAGGTGGATTTTCGCATCAAGCATCCAAGATAAATAATTCTTTCCAGTAATATACAATGCCACAAATTCAAGTTTTGCAAGATTTGACATGGTTTACACTATTTAAATAAATAAACGAGAATAATTAAAATATGAAATGTAAAAATGCAATAAAAAGAATTATGAAAATGTATCCTATTATGAAAATATGTAAAGACAAGAAATAAATTAATAAGGTAAGGTAAGAAAATTAAAAATTTTATGGCTGACCATTCAGTTTTTTTTATGGCTTTGGCCAATTAATCTCATGATGAGAAATTAAATATATATGGCATCTGACTATTTATCTTCAGGATAAATAAAAGTTGTACATAGCTTTTAACTGTCATATATATGACTTCTAGTCATATAATAAGAAATCATATAGATATGGCTTCTGGCCATATAATAGGAGATTATATGGATATACCTTTAGGCCATATCATATCATATAAAAATAAAAAATAATATGACTTATGATCATATAATTTCACGAATCAGATATATATGGCTTCTGGCCATGATAATGATGATGATGATGATAATAATAATAATGAATGTATAAATGATATATATAAGATATACTAAGATACGATAGTGATATCTAATCTTAGCTAAAGAACCCGATGTTTATAACAATCGGTGAAGATATATCTCTTAATTCCATATAGTAGTTCAGATTATCCCAGATCTATGAAATAAATATACTGTAAAACAATGTATATGAGATTGTCAAATAAACCATGAGAAGATCATACCTTTGGTAGAGCTTGTGCTGATAACATGTTATAAAAATAACAATAATAAGATAGTAGAAGTGAGAAAATTTGAGAGAGAAAGTGTAGGAAATTTTTCCTTCAATTATATCAATCTTCATTCATAGTTCAAGGAGCTATTTATAGGAAAAAATCGACCTGTTGCAGTAATCCCCACCGTGCTACAGTGCCACTGTGATGCTACAGTGTTTTTCCACTGCTACAATATTTTCCACTTACTACAGTAACTCCACTACTACATTAAATATATTATCTTATAGGTCACATTGACTGGAAGGACAAATTGGTCAGGATATGAGCTAATAGACATCCATATAATTAGTATTCATAACAATACTCCTATACAAGTGTGATTCTGGACGTATTTAATCAAATATGACTGTTTATTTGGATTTTAAAAAAAATCAAATATGACTGTTGATCAAATCATCGAGATATAATATTGAATTTATAGTAATATAGTATTTAAGTGATATGCGGGCCAAAAAAAAAAGTATTCAAGTGCTATAATGAGTGTGAATTATTTCTCAAACTTCATATAACACATAAAACATTAATTTATATTAATATAGCAATTGTCAACAGTGACGTAGCAATAATCGGTAGTGATGTCCATAGTTGATAGGTAGCAACCTCAAAAAAATAAGAAATAGAAAACCAAAAATAAGAAAATACCTGAAACAAATTTAAATTCAAAATTGAACAAAAAAGCCTCCCTATATTTACCTTGATTAATTATTCAAAATAAATAGCGAAAGTATCAGGAGAAGTACATGCAATTATTTAATCTTGAGCAAGTCGAGTAATGCTAATAGCTCTTGCATTAGGACATGTCCTGACATTGTGCCCATTCTTTTGGCACAAACGACACTTGTATGGTCTTGGCAAAGCTGTCGTTTTGGAGGTTACAACTAATCGAGGGCAGGTCCTGCGATTATGGCCATATTGACGACATACTTTACAGCGATAAAGCTTTACAGGTCTGCCGTTTCGGTGGCCTACCCTAAACTTGCTGCATGTTCTTCTGTTATGGCCTTTTTCCCCACATAGCCGGCACGCGAATTGCCGATCCACCAAACTATCCTTCAGTTCTGGACAGTAATGTCTCCTATGCCCTTCCCGTCCACAGTTTTGGCAGAAGAAATTCACTCCTGCTCCACACAAAGTAAGACCATTTATCATCGGCAACTTGGAACTAAGTAACACACACATAAAATCATATTGTTCATAAACAAGTGAGCTACTCCTTGAGCAACGTGCATTCATCTAATTCATAGTTTGCAAAATCAGATTGACTTGGAGCACATTCCAAACAAGGTTTGCCCAAAAGCAATACTATAGGTGTGCTAGTTTGGATCAGCTTATTTTAAGTAATTATGTGATATATAAGATAAATATGTAAAAGGACTTTTGTCTTATAAAACGCAAAAAGCACTTATTTCAAATGCTTTTGACATCACCCCAAACATGCTATTCTTCATGTTTCCAGTCTGGCTGACCTCGAGATCCATAAAATTCAGTCTAAAAGGTCAAAGTCATAAGAAGTGATCAATTTAATTTGGAGCTAAATTTGATCTAAGATCATTTTTTTATTTTCTTTTCTTCCTACACATTGGAGTTTTATCGGGATAACATATTATATCATGCTGCTGTGTATATATTGTGTCAGTGTGATGCTTGTTAACTGCCAACGCAATGGAAAACTAGCAGGTGGGGTATCCAACTTACCTTTCATGGCAATGCTCCTTCTATGGCGATTTTCTGGGTTACTAAAGAAAGCTTTCATAGTTTCAGAGGTTTGCTTTCTAGCTGCATCAGTTCCCTTGGATTTCTGCATTCAATCACAGAATATGTAGGTTAATTGCTAATGGATGGTATTTTAGCTATAAGAATTAACTATGGACAAAAGAGTATATTTTGGAAATAAATGGTGACCTGTGTAATTCCAACAAAATTCAAAGGAGGTCCAAGTAGTTTACCCAAGTCTTTTAAATAGGATGAGAGAAATGAAAGTATCTCATTCAAACCTTAATTGCAGCCACTCTCTGCGCATGAAGCATGGGATCACGATGGATAATCTTCATTCTCTTGCTAAACAGACCGGTTTTTGCATTAAGATCCTGTGATCATCCAACTAAATGAAGATAATCAAATTTATGTCCTCATCAAATTCTATCACCTATGTGTGCATGCATTGTTACACATGAAATGTCTAAGTGCAATAATTACAAGGACGGTGGATCGAAACAAAATATATGCATGTCAGCATGACTATAAATATAATCAAATAAGGTTAAGCAGCCAACTAACTTTCAATGAGCGACTAATCTTTAATCCAACTTCAGGAGGTGGTGACTGATAAATGCGCTTCGATTTTTTCTTCACATCCAGCTCTATGTCTAAATTATCAACTTCATCATCTTCCTTCACTTTGAGTGGGGAACTGGGAGAACAACAACCCACTTTAGCAACCATCCCAAATCACAAGTCACACATTTTAAATATTGACGCAAAATAAACAACATATTCCATCTATTGTTCAAGTATGTTGACTAAATGTAACAATCATCATTCTCATCAAAAGGACTAAAAACTAGGAGTTATTATTTTTTGCTGCGACCATATTAAACATGATTATGTCCTACCTAAAATAATAGCCTTCTAGAAGAGCTAAAACATCCTACCACAAAGAAGAGTATATTGCTGAACAATGAACCAACATGAAATATAGCCATATCTTAAGCAAGATAAGTGATTTAGAGAGAGAAATGGCTAAAGATATAATTGCAGATTAGTTTACAAGAGGCTTAGCACAATAGCCAAAAATAATAGCAGCAAAACAGGAACAGATAGTTGGTTTTATGTTACATGGAACGTGCTCTTTCCCATGGTCTTTCATCAATTGATTCTTCCCAAGTAACACAAGCTCCTGAACACTGGTGGCAAGTAACAATACCCTGTAGACATGAAGGTCAAAGAAAAGTGAGAAATATATAATAAATATAATGTAATGATAACTAGGTCTAAAGTCTTGTAGCTTTATAGTAAAAATATCATGAAAAATGGTAAGCAATAGTCCAATGAAGAATTTATACAGAACCTAACTTAAAAAGGTTAAAGAACACTACATAACACTAACCACTCTCTGGGCAATATGGACTACAAGGTTACGAATATCATTAAAGTGGCATCTCATATCCCAAAGAAAGTAGTTGGATTAAATTATGATTGCAAGTCTTTTTAATTTTATGTTAAATTGCACAGCTGGAACCGCAATTTCCAGCAACTTCAACCTTACTTCTCTTTCACTCTCCTCAATCCCATCATCCCCTAAAGGACCAACAATAAAATATCATATCCTTCTTCAAGGGAGTTAAAGCCTTTACAGCTTGGTTCAAATCATTTACAAACAATTTGTGTATCCCTAACAAATATCACCGTGATCTTATAATTTTCATAACCTCCTCAAGCAATGTTGGCACGTTATACCTCTTTTTATATAAAGACAAATGTGTAACCAAATACCTTCCCACTACACTTTGGACAGTCTGATCTTGATCTTTCAATTCCGCACTCTGTACAAGGAGTATAACCCCTTCCCCGGCAGCTTGGACAAGGTAACTCTCTGATGTACTGTCCATTTGGACCAAACCACGACCTGGGGTCCGATGTTTGAGAGCTGCCATTGCTGAAATGAATAGATGAATACATAACTTATTTTGTCTTCCCAAAAGAACCGCCACTTCATGAAATATACCAATATATATATATATATATATATGGAAGAAATCATACCAACTTAGCAATTTTAGAACGTATATTGAGCAATTGAAACAGAATTGACATTATTGTATGACGATAGTTTATGAACACACTCAACAGCAGAAATGAAGCACAGAAAGTTTAATATCATTTCGAAACCACTTTACTTTCTTTGGCAACTACCGTCATTTAACAATCCAATCATGTATTTAGTCTTTTTCCCCTTCTTGAAAGATTTCAGAGAGTAGCGAAATGGGAAAGAGGAGGGAACACAGTAGAAGAGCAAGAAAAAGCACTTGATTACTGCTGAATGATTACATGCGGATTTATAGGCATAATAGATATAGTGATTCATGATATAAGTCGTTAAGCTTAACTAACACTTCTTATTTTAAAGAAACAGGTAAAAGGTTCAAACCTCGGCTTAAGTTCCACATCGAGACCGAACAATTCCTCCGGAGGACCATAACCCAACTGCCACAAAATCATTACATCAAGACAAACCAGAGGCAACCCACAAATTGTGCCAGGTAACATAACATTCACGAGAAAGAGGGGGGGGGCACCTGTTTTGGGGCACGCAACGGAAAGGATTCATCGCTACGAGCGATGCATGGGAAGAAGCTCATCTTGGTTTTGGAAGGGAGAAAAATTAAGAACCGCGTGTTCGTTCGCCTCCATGTAGAGAACCTCAGGACGTGAAATGAAGCTCGGGAGGAGTAAATTTCAACGGAAATCATGAGGAAAAGAATATTTGATGTTGGTGAGTGGTGACTGAGAACAATCTGTGATTCGCGAAGCGAAATTGGATGTTTTGATATTTGTGTTATTGTGTATCGGTGTTATTGTGGGACGTGCGGCTAGGAGTGGGACAAAAAGGCGCGCAATGCCTAGCCAGAGACACACACACACACACAAAATCCTTAAAAAACATCCGGTAGATAAAAACTTGTTTGAATTTTTCTCTCAAACCATCTTTGAGAGCGAGCAAGCACTGAGAAACCGGACTATCGGAGGCCACAAATGCAATGAGGAAAAGCCACAAATACAACAAAAGTTTTACTAGGCTCCCCCCAATCAATATTTACCTTATTGAATCAACAAAATAGTTCAAACTCAGGCGGAAATTTACTGTAAGTTGATTCAAGCTATTATATCAAGCTAAAAATCAAAGGAGGAGGAAGATCAACCAGAGGCAGCGATGCCGAGAGCTGATGAAGAAGATGAACCACAGTGGGAGCCACGCCGAGAGGGACCTGAAGAAGAAGAACCACAGGGAGCAATATGACGCCGGGAAGATATGATGGCGAGGTCATGCCCACGTTGGGAGACACGTCATCATTAGACGTCCAGTCAACACCGGTCAAACGCCACGTAAGCTGCCAGGTCACAAAAGTAGTTTGGGTCATCATATGAGTAAGTGGGACAGAATGTCTCCATTTAATAATCTCTCCACTGCCTCTCCATTGATGTAAAAAATGCCTTTTTGCTAATATGATAAGATCTGGGCTATTATTTTTTCATTACATCAATCTGGACTGTTGACTTCACAGAAGACTTGAGTTTCTCTCAAAGAGGGGTTTCTACATCAAAAGCGAAGAACGACTATCAAAGCAGCAGCAGCAAGCTATCTGAGTGGTGCACTTACAAGAGGCAGTGGAGAACTGATCTATGAAATCCAATGACCCAAATTGAAGTGATGAAAAAAAAAAGGCCTAGATTTTGTCTTATTAGCAAAACCACGAGTTTAACCTCAATAAAGAGGTAATGGAGAGATAATTAAATCGAGACATTTTTTACCATATGAGTAAGACAACATGTCATCACACATAGCCAACTGTCTTTCAAGTCATTGGTCATGTGTCTAGACACATCATAACTCATAAAAAAATCTTAGTCAATCTACCACATTATGTGACAAGTCATCTATTTAGTCAAATCATCATTCGAGTTAGTGCCACATCATGCAACATATCATTGATTTTGCCGAATCATCGTCCAAGCCAAATTTCCTATCATGTGAGACGGTAACAATTTTGGTGTGGTAGTCATCTGAGTCACGTGCCACATCATGCGACCAGTCATTGATTTTGTCTAAAAATCATCCAAATTGTGGGCCACATCATGCGATCTATCATTCATTCATTGAGATATAGTAATCATTGCCATATCATGTGACAAGTCATTCTTTTGCCTAGTCATCATTGGATTCGTGTGCCACATCATACCAAACATCATTCATCTACTTCATATGGCACGTCATTAAATTGATCCATCATCACCTGAGTCATTCACCATGTCATTTTTAAATAGTTTATAAAAAACTTATAAATAATTTTTATATAAATAAAGACATGATTCATCTTATATACTTATCTTATATATTCTAAATCATAAAAAATTGAAATGCCTATTTTTTTTTTTTTTGATATAATTGAAATGCCTATTCTAAACCATCACTTTGTCTCTGTCTCCTTTGTTTATTAGATAAACTGGGGAAAAACCGCGGTGGAGTGTTCCAGCATTTGAGACGAAGAAATTAAACAGAACCTTAGCCGCGAAAGCCCAGGGGGAGAAGAAAGGACTAGCAGCAATAATCCAAAGATGTCGCAGCTTCACTGTCTATCTTCTTCTTCCTCACTCACCGCACAGTATTCCATTCAACTCTGCCCTCCCCACAGTTTCTATCCAAAGAAGTCCCTTTCTTTTCGCCCTTCTTCAACGTCCAGCGGCTCCAACTTCTCCCTCGCCCTCCCATCCTCTCGCACAAACCCATTTTCTATCAAATGCCGCCAATCCGAGTACTTCGAACAACAAAGCTTCAACAGACCCATAAGAAATGCAAACGGAAGCGATGCAGGTATATAATTCTTATCCTTATCCACTTCACCTTCCTATCCATTGTCGTTCGGCTTCAATTCCTCTCCATTGCAGGGCAAAACTATGTTTCGTTGTTGAGAAAATAAACCTAACATATTGTCTAGTAGCGCCGAGATTTGAGCAGGGTTTTTCAGCATCCAATACGTTTAATGTTCCCATCTCAGAAATTTTCTACTAAGGATTACGACTTGATGCTATACACACTGCTAAGAACTATAACAGACTGGTGGGGTAGTTAGAATTTTAGTACTGTAATTCACTTATTTGCTTCGCTTCCTTGTTTCATCTGTTTGCTTGTTTAGTTGGAGCTCTGCCGCCTAGGGTTTATGTGGGTCACTCGGTTTACAAAGGGAAGGCTGCTCTTACGGTGACTCCCAGGCCTCCAGAGTTTGCGTCATTGGAGGTATGGTCGTTTTGGCATTTGGTTCTGTAAATTCAGGCAACACTATCTTCTATTTTTCTTTGTCCCAATGTTTCTGGACTAGTTATTTTGCATTGAGATGGACTGATTAATTTTCTGTGTGCAGTCTGGAGCATTCAAAGTATCTCGGGAAGGTTATGTGCTGCTTCAGTTCGCTCCTGCAGTTGGTATGCGCCAGTATGACTGGAACAGAAAGCAGGTGACATATACTTCATTTGTATTTTGGGGAAATATATGGTACAAGACCAATTTCAGATTTTGCTATTCATTGAAAAATATAGTTTTGTATGTTGTAAGAAGATATACCAGTGCTGGAAAAAACTCATGGTAAATATTTTGCAATAGTAAGAAGTGTAGTGGCACAATTTAGCTTGGGCAATAATTGAATCCTCACAAAGGGACATGAAATGGTTCTCATTAGTTCTTAAATGAGAATCCTAGTGCTTGACTCAGAGCATTGAGGACAAAGACTAGGCCTAGCTTAGTAACTTGACATTTCTATAAGATTATGCAATTTTATGTATGTTTAAGTTCAATGAAATGGAGAAACTTGTTAGATTAGTCCTTGAATGAACTCAGCTTAGCCTAAGCCAATATAATGTTCAATATTTTGTATGAATAAATAAATAATTTTAATAATCATTTCATCCCTCCTATATCTAACAAGTGACAACACATACCACTGTCCACCAATATGTTCCTTTAGAAGGCTTTCTTAGCTAGTCTCATTTCCATGTTTAATGACATGATTTCTTTGAGATGCATGATTATGTGTAACTTTTGGAAAGTAAGGTAACAAATCCAGTTTGCTTGAATGTAGGTATTCTCTCTATCAGTGAGTGAAATGGGAAATCTAATTAGCCTTGGTATGAGGGATTCGTGTGAATTTTTTCATGATCCTTTTAAGGGGAAGAGGTAATTTCTATCCATGCCTTTCAAAAGCTAAATTATTATTATCATCAACATCATTCAGTTTAAGTATTCATATAAAATCCACAGGAACAAAGTCTTGAATGGAGTGACTCATTTCTTAAACTCCATGCAATGCGTAGGGCCCTCATTTAGTTTATTCAAAAAAATCTTTGTGAGAAAATTGGTGTCTCTTCAAACCATATGTTAAATACTACTTTCCCTTATTCTAAATATAAGATCTAGTTTTTTGTGCAAATTGTACTACAGACTAGGTCTTACATTTAGGACCGGAGGATTAGCATGTATTGCGCCTATCTATGCTAATGCTTATAGAGTTGCTAAGTCATTGCAGACATTCGATCGATTTATTTTTTCCCTGTTGATAGATAAGTCAAAACTCTGCTTTGTCCCTTGCCATATTTTTAAATGTCTTCTTTTGCAGTGATGAAGGTAAAATCAGAAAAATTTTGAAGGTGGAGCCTCTTCCAGATGGTTCTGGTCACTTTTTTAACCTAAGTAATCCCCTTTTCCCAAACTTCTGTAGCTATTATGTCTTTTTATTCCTTTTCTCTTCCATCTTTCAGTTATATAAAGGTGATCAGTTTCATTTACTGGTCTAAAATAATAACTTACCTTACCCCTTTTTTTCTTGGCCCATGCCATTGATATGCATCTAATGAAGGTGTTCAAAACAAGATTGAGAACGTGGATGAAAGCATCTATATCCCTATTACAAAAGCAGAGCTATCAGTTTTCCACTCAATTTTCAATGTATGATCTCTATCTCTCTCTCTCTCTACCCCCCCCCCCCTCTCCCAACAAAAAATAAAAGGCATACTCATTAAGGCCAACATCAGTGTGATGTTTATGCATTCTAATAAATGCGTAGCAGCACCTGTTCAATGGTTACCATACCAGAGAGGTAGTTGTCTAGATATAGTAATTAACTTATCTTTTACTCTAAAAACGCGTGAAAGCCATAAGGCTTATAGAATTTCTGCTGGGGGTGTCCTGGAGACATAACCTTTAATCTGGAATAGCTGAACAGATCATAGGAAAGAGGGGCCTGGTTATGTTTTATTTTCATGATGAAGTAGCACCTGGAAATAGGCTTCTTAAATATGTAGAGCTTTTGAAATTTAAGGAATTTCTAAATTACATATGTCAACAAGAGCTTTCTTTGTGAATTTATTTGTCTTAATTCCGATTGTAATTTACTGATTTTCCTATGCAGTATATCATGCCATACCTTCTGGGTTGGCATGCGTTTGCAAATTCTATAAAACCGGATGATCAAAGCCGATTGAATAGTGCCAATCCAAGATATGGAGGAGACTATGAATGGAGCAGATAGTTAGTTAATACACCGGTGAAGGGTGTGTAGAGGTTTCTCAGCTTTGTTTTGTATTATGTCTATCCTGTTAGGTAAGAAATTTTGAGATGGCAGTGTGCGTTTATATATCACTTGTTATTTTCTCAATGAAGAATACGTTGCAGTTTGCGCTTGTGGCATTTTAGTCATTCACTCTCCTCACCCACAACAAAGTTGTTAAAAGCATAATCTTCCTTGTTCTGTCATTAGCACTAAAAGTCGATGATTGGGAAATATTTCAAACACAAAATCTGATTTAGATGGTAAATCCCAAACATCTTTATCTTTTTCATCTTGTCTCTCTAGCCCGCCATGATGTGTCCTGCACTTCATTTGATGCTACTACTGTCATGTTATTATAGAGATGAATAGGGGCATGTTGTTCATCAACAGTTTCTAGCAGAGACCATTGTTGCAGCTGCAGCACCCAAGGCAGTCACATCAAACCCAAAATTTCTAAGGAGAATTACTGTGAGGTTATAAAGAAGGGACTTAAATTACCGAGAAGACTCAATTACAAGTGAAGTGTTATCATTTTATATGCTAAAATTTGTCATTACATGTTCTTTAGTTGTCATTGAAACTTCTTAGTAATTAAATTCATTACCTGAGGCCTCATAGTAATTAGATCAGATTTCTATCAGCACATGCAGCTACCCTCACCAACGTACCTTAATAATGGGGCAGCTAGTGGTGGTGCAAGTGGTGACTTGTACACACTTGTGCCTCAAGTTGCATAAGTTGTGTCTTGTCAACCTACTTGAATAGTAATGTGTTTGACATTAGTCATCATCACCAGGCCCTAATGCCTCCTTTGTTATGAGGGAAGAGATTTTGATGGAAATGGAAGTGGAACTAGAAGTAGAGATAAAAGTGGAAAAGAGAAAAATATGTTTGGTATGATTATGGAAGTGTGATATAGATTTTAATTAATATGTTAATTTTAATTAAAAAATGACCAACATACCCTTCCTTTTTTTTTTAATTGAAAATGAGATGGGTAGAATTGTTTAGAAAACTTAAATTTATGTCATTTTTGTTATTTTAAGTCCACTTCTATAAAACTCATGAGTTTCTTGAGTAGACCCAATGAACTCACTTCCATCATATGGAAGTGAGTTCCAAATGGAAGTGGGTTATCACCTACCAAACAAGCCAAAATTCCACTTCCATCTCCTCAATTTAATGCTACCAAACGGGGCATAAGTGTGTATCTTCTCTCTTTTGATCCAGGATATGAAACATGTACCAGACTGGTCAGTTCAGTCCAGAAACCGGTAAACCGGTCTGGTTTGGGAATTAACCCGGTTTACCTTTTTTTTTTAAAAAAAATCATTTTTAAATTTTCTTTATAATTTCATATTAATGACTCTAAAATCTTCACTTTCTCACTGGTTTGGTCCTGATTTGACCTACTGACCTTTGATCCAATGCCCCGGCCAGTTCAGTGAACGATTCTGGTTGAATTACCTTGCTTTTGATAGAAGTTAATCATATTTTAGAGTGGCTTTGCTTTCATGTCTAAACTATCAAAATCATAAGTTTAACAGTTTTCAACGTGAAATGAAACACATATTTACGATATTCATCTATGTGCGAGCAGTTGGAGAGGAATAGAAAGAGAAGTAGAAGTCAGTATCAGTGTTTCTAACTTTGCTCCATAATACATGGAATCGAGTTCAAAAGAATCAAATCTTATCTAGAGTTTGTTTGGATTAGCTTATAAAAATTTTATAAGTGCTTATGAATTGTAATTTACGGAATACGAAGTAACTTTTACAGTCTACGAGGTAGCTTTTACGGTCTACGAAGTGCTTTTATGGTCTACAAGATAAATATGTGGAGGTGATTTATCTTGATTTATGTGAATCGGGCTTATTATATAAGCCCGATTCATAAAAGTGATACCAAATTATTTTGGTCAATGAAAACGCAATTGTGCTTCCTAGGCAAATTATTTACCTTTCCCCACTTTTTGAAGTATCTTAAATTAAGGTTCTTCATTCTAATCATGTTTTACTAAATGCTGGAACGCATTATGAACATAACACATGCGGGTTGGCAAAATCACCTAACAAAAATTCTATCGTTTTTTGACACACGACTTCCAAAATATCTGAGATTACATCGAATTTATAATTAACGTGAAATGGATTTTTTTAAAAGTCTTTTTTTTTTTTTGCCGAAGGTTAAAATTCATAAAGTATTCGTGGACAAAAGATTCTAATAGAGATGTATTCTTTAAATAAAATTAAAATCATGGAAAACTTTGAAGAAAATTCCCCGATTAAAATTTTTCTTTGGTGAGAAGAAATTGATAAAATAATTTTAGTAACAAAGGACTTGATAAATTTTTATACATAAAAATGTGTTACAAAGTTTGGATATACAGAATATACTCTTGGATCCTCCGCATCAATAGAAATTAACCTCCCAAAATCTTATAACTTAAAGTGATCACAGTTGACAGTTAAAATATTTTAAAGTTATAGATATCGTAAAAATACATTATGTTGATATTTCTTAAAGTTAACTATGTCTGGTCCCTTAAGCCATATCATAATCTTCAAAATTTTACAATAAAATACTTTCAGTAAAACAAATTAATATATTTCTATGTCATAGGTAAATTTTATGGTTTAAACAATTTTCATTCATTAGCAACTTTTTCTATCTAATACTTACAATGAATATTAATTATAAGCTTTCAATACTCCCGATACTTAACAGAAAATATATTTACCTAATTTGATTAAATTAAGAAAATTAGTTGAGTTAATTAATATTTATCTAATTTTAAAATACCCTAGTTATCTTTCTTAATTCCCTCATTTCCTTTCTTTCTTGATTATTGTCGAGAAATGATCAAATTTGAAAAAAATTAATAAATATAAAAATATATCTTATATTTAAAATTAAGATTAACTTTTTATTAAAGGTTGGGAGAGAGTAATTTTCTTTATATTTATCTTTGAGCCTCTGTTTGATGACAGGCCTAGTTTACTCCTTCAACGAATTAAGGGGCGAGAGCAGTTAGAAGTAAACGGTGAACAAGTGTTTGCGTTATCCTCTGACACGTGTCCTATAAAAACATACGTGGCACTGCTAGAAAACCCCAACATTCACTCAAAAAAAACCAGAAATAACAAACGACATATCCCAAACCAAAAAAAAAAACACAACAAAGGGATATACAAACTCAATCCAGAATCCACTTGCAGTCCCAGATTGAAAGGTACAACATCACAGCTATTCAATATATTCAATCTTTCATTTACCCCTTTTGTTTCTGCATTAGAGCCATTATATGCTGCAATTTGAACCTCTTCATTGCATTCATTTCTTCATTATTATGGATTCTTATGTCAATATATCAACCATATATGGAATAAGTAAGATCAGATCAAGAGCAGTATTTGAATCATAGTGGCATCTAAAGGATGAATTTATTTATGTTTCAAGGCATTGAATCACAATCTCAAATCTTATAGGCCAAATATATGAGAATAGTTTCCAAATGAGGAGTTTTAGGAATAGCCTTGCCAGCACATTAATGGCTTGACTGGTTAATTACCTAATTTTGCCTCAGATTCACTTATGGCGCAAGAACAGGAGATCAGAGAAGGCGCCAAACATTCAAGTTATGATACCTACTTTGAAACCATCCAATCCCGGAAGAAATTAGCACCGGCATTGCTGGAGACATTGACAGACGCATTTGCTAAGATTCCTGTTTCTTCTTTCCCTGGAGTTCCTGGAGGAAAAGGTAGGAAAATATTACTCCCTCCGATCTACGAGACATATTTACCTAATTTGATTATATTAATAAAGTTAGTTAAATTAGTTAATATGACATGTATTTTCTAAAACACCCGTGTTATCTTCCTTAATTTCTCCATTTTCTTTCCTCTTTGATTATTGTTGAAGGAGCATAGTATAATAAAAAAAGATTGACAAATATGTGGGAGGAGTACTGTACTCATAAGCATTTCATCATCGCCATGATTATTAGCTTGTGGCGTTAATGTGAGTCAGTAACCTGTAATAATGTTATTACTTTGATAGTGGTTGAAATAGCAGCAGACACATTGGTTGGTGAAGCAGTTAGGATTCTATCTGATTGCAACATATTATCAGCACCAGTAAGAGATACAGAAGCAGAAACTAGTTCAGATTGGAGAGGCAGGTACCTTGGGATAATAGATTATTCAGCTATTATTCTGTGGGTGATGGAGAGTGCAGAAATTGCAGCAGCCACCTTATCAGCTGGTACAGCGACGGCTGCCGGAGTTGGCGCCGGAGCTATTGGTGCTCTTGGAGCAATGGCATTGGGAATGACAGGCCCTGCTGCGATTGCCGGGTTAACAGCTGCTGCAGTTGGTGCTGCGGTTGCCGGTGGTGTTGCTGCCGACAATGTAGCAGGTAAAGATGGTCCTGAAGCTGCTGATAATCTGGGTCAGGACTTCTACAAAGTAATACTGAGAGAAGAACCCTTCAAGTCAACAACGGTAAGATTAGCGATGGTTCCAGACAATGCTGCAAGTTTGTACTTTTTAATGTGGTCGTTATCCTTTTGATTTTTGGCATAAACATTCTTCTTTTTTGATTGGCAAAGAGACAATAGAAGTTATTATGCCTACTTAATAGAAAATGCCAGGTTCCAGTTGATCCAAGACAACCTATAAAACTGAACAGGTTGATATTTGATTACTCAGCATCCAATTATTGACTTTATGAAAAAGATTCCTTCACATATCATGGTACTATCAAGAAACCTTTCTACAAAATCTGAAATCACCGCATGTGTTTTTGACTTAAGGGTTATGGGATGAGCACAAGTTTAAAGGGAGAGCTCATCTTAAAAGACCAGTCTATTAGGAGGGAGAGCTCCTTAACTTCCCGATGTGGGACTCATAACAGCATTTCACTCGGTCTCCTACCTGTCAGAATTTGGTGTGGGTAGCCATTTCTGTTAACATTGAATGAAAGCAACAATGTGATGACCACAAACCTTAACATTGAATGAAAGTACCAATGTGATGATCACAAGCCTGAAGGGAGAGTCCATCCCAAAAGACTAGCCTATAGGAGGGAGAGACCCTTGACTTATAAACCACACTACACTTATGAGGCTTCCTGATGTGACATATAATAGGTTAATATCAATGTTGGTCCTTACAATCGAATTTTTGCTTTATTCCCTGTAGTTTCAAATTATTGGTTTTACTTCTGTAGTTTTATAAGAACTGGGTCTGAGTTTAAGTTTCGGGACTAAAACCTAAATTTTATCAAACTATAAAAACTAACAACGGTATTAACCCTTGACTTTAGTAGCAGGTGATCCCTATCACTTTTAAGCCCTTCTCCTAGTTCCTTTTTTTTGTCAAAAATAAAAACACATACTTTACTTTTATTTCTGGTTTCAGGTGCGATCCATACTCAAAACATACCGATGGGCTCCTTTTGTTCCAGTTTCAAAAGATAGCAGCATGTTGACTGTTTTGCTTCTTCTCTCAAAATATAGGCTGAGGAACGTACCAGTGATAGAACCAGGCAAGCTTGACCTTGTAAACTATGTTACTCAGTCCGCAGTTGTTCAAGGTCTCGAGGGATGCCAAGGAAGAGATTGGTTTGACTGCATTGCTGCTAGACCTCTATACGATTTGGGACTTCCTTATATGTCCTCTGATGAGGCAAGAATCGAAGTTTATATACAATTCTTCGGGAAAATTGAGGAAAAGTCCTCCATTGATAATTTTATTGGGATAAGGACCTAAATTAGAATGTCAGTACTCTGTTTGCACGCATAATTTACAGACAATAAAATTTTCAATGGAGGACTTTTCCACAATTTTCCAAAATTCTTGCTTACCAAAATTTGAAGGTCTCACAGGCTTCTTGTCTCTTCCTAACCAGGTTATCAGCATCCAGAGGGATGACTTGATTCTTGAAGCTTTCAAGAAAATGAAGGATCATAAAATCGGAGGTCTTCCCATAGTAGAGGGGCCAAATAAGAAAATTGTTGGGAATGTAAGCATAAGGGACATCAGACACTTGCTGCTGAAGCCTGAGCTTTTCTCCAACTTTAGGTAACACAGAAGACAGTTTACATGTGAACTAGTACCATTATTAGTTCTTATAGTTTGATCGAATTTTAGTATTGTTCGTTATAATTTTAAATTATTGTTTTTAGTCCCAAAGTTTCATAAGGATTTGGTCTAAGTTAATATCATTAAGTATAGAGATGAAAATTAAAACTCCTTAAAAATGCAAGGACCAAAACTAAAACTTATCTAATCCTTATAGTTTTAACCAGTTTTATTTTTAATCCTGTACTTTTAACAAATTTTGGTTTTAATCTTTATACTTTATGGTGTTAAATAAAAGTTAACGTCATTAAATTTAGACCAAATCCTTGTAAAACTATATAGACCAAAAACCACGCTTTGAAATTGTATGGACTAAAACTAAAATTTAATTAAGCTGGTTAAAACTAAAATTTAATTAAGCTGGAAGAACCAACGCTAGTGTAAACTCATTATATATCTGCAATGTTACAATATCCCTATCATTAGATGACTGGCAAATACGGGTAAATTTTATTCAATTTTTGTGCAGGAAGCTTACTGTGATGGATTTCATGAACACGGTATCCCCAGAAACTGGAAGAACCAACAAGCCCATCACATGCAATCTTGATGCTTCACTGGGAAATGTGATCCACACTCTTGCTTCTCAGCGTGTGCACAGGATTTATGCAGTAGGTAGT
Source organism: Albizia julibrissin (assembly GCA_037074505.1). NCBI lineage: Eukaryota > Viridiplantae > Streptophyta > Magnoliopsida > Fabales > Fabaceae > Albizia > Albizia julibrissin. The sequence goes on along the minus strand of CM073488.1, from coordinate 33,782,143 downwards.
GAGGGTGAAGTAGCTGGAGTCATTACACTGAGAGACGTCATCTCTTGCTTCATCTCAGAACCTCCTTACCATTTTGACGATTACTTTGGATTTTCTGTGGAGGAACAGTTGAATCGTCAGTGACTTCCCATGAAATGTAGTAAAAACCCTGTTTCAGCATCAGAATAATATAATGCAGTCATATTTTGCTTTGATATGTAATTCTGTGAGTTTATGGATGTACCTGTAGTGCGATATACTGTGTTGAATATCCACACTAAACTGGATCTCGGACACGATTATAAATGCACAGAAAATACAACACAAATAGAAAGAGAAGGAAGACTCTAGTGCAAAAACAAAGAGCACGAGGTTCATATACATACTAGCTCTTGCTTTATGTGACTCATGGCGTGAGTTATGGTCCCATAAGTTGCTTAGGTCATTCGATCGCTTACATGTCCACTCCCTCAATTGTTCCTTCATGCTTATTGAATTGATGGGAATATCATAGATAGATACTCACAATGTCTCATATTTGCATTTCAACCCCGTGGTTTAATGGACTTTGGCTAATCTACAAGGTGTATCAACATAAAATCCAACAAATTCTTATGCCACTTTCTGTCCAGCTAAAACCAAAAGGTCATCTAATACTTTATCATTGATCATCAGCATGTATAAATCTTGAATATGATCACAAAATGAATGTGGCAGCCAACTGATCAGATAGACCCAGAAGATCAACTATGCAACTCAGGCTATTCTTCAAGGTATAGACTCATTTTTTTTAGCTAGGCATAATTTTTTTTGGGAATGAAGGCAATCATGTCCAAAGTGAGATACTAAATGTGGGCACTTTTATTAGTGGGATTCAAGCCTTAGTTAGTGAGGGACTAATCACAACTAGTTAGTCTGCAATTCAATTGGGTTGAACAACAAGAGAACTTCACCACCATACTCATTCTGCTATTGAAGATTAGTCTGGTTTGGGCATATTGTTGATAGAGCCAGGAAATGACAGGCTCTGCCCATTAAGCCCTTTTAACACAAGGGTTGAGTTTAAAAATTTGCCCCTCAAATTGTAACAGGGTCTAAAAGAGCTGGTCGTTATGGGTCGAAGGTCTAAAAGTGCTAACCCTGTAGGGTCAAGGGGCGGCCCATTTAGACATTTTTATTTTTATTTTTTTAAATTATTATATAACACTAGAATTTTTATATTATTAATGATGTTACAAATATTTAATTTTTATTATTTTTTAAAAAAATTAAATTTTATAAAATGGTTTGATTTATTTAGTTTTTCACAATAGTTTATTCATTTAAACTTTTTAAAAAAATAAGCTAATTTAAATATTAGATAATGATTTTAACTAGAAATGTAAGATTTTTAATAACAATGTATCTCAGTTAAAGCAAAATAATAACTTGATTGTAAGAATTAAAAGTGAATTTTATTTGTATTAAAATGAATATTGCAATTTGCAAAACTTTAATGACCATGTAGCAGAGTTATTAAACCCGGACCGGACAGGCCAGTCCAGCCTGGAAATCGGCGACTCGGGCAGGAAACTGGTGCGGTCCAGGTAGTGAACCAGTTTGCTTTTTTTTATTTTATTTTATAAAATCAACTTTTTTTTTATAATTTCATATTATTAAGCCTGAAATCTTTATTTTCTCACCGGTTTGGTCTCGAGTTAGCTCCGATTTGATTCCGGTCTGACCCACTGACCCTTAATCCAGTATCCCGTTCGGTCCCGGTTTAATAACCTTGCCATGTAATATAAATATAAGTCCCCCAAAAAAGAGTTAATTTTTGTTCAAATTATTACGTTGCAACTTCACTCATTACTTATGATAAATTCTTAGGTGTAGACACCTATAAAGATTTTTTTTTTGTAAAAAAATATAAGTCTACTGTGGCTACCAATAACTGTTTTTATATGTAATAGTATAAGCATGCATGTGTAAAATGTTGAAATTTTCATCCATATTACTTTGTTATCTTAACTTTATTTTTTTGTAATTTAACTTTGATAATAATTATGGCTTAAAGTAAAAATTTATTGTTTTAACTTTATTTCTTTAAAAAGATTTTTAAAAAGTATTTTTTAATTAAACAAACCTAAAATATGCAAACCCAGCCTTGACCTGATACTATAAGGCCCAGTTTGGTACGTGGCACTGAATTTTGATGAATTGGGACTGGGACTGGGACTGGGATTGGGATTAGGACTGGGACTAGGACTGGGACTGATGCTTTTAAAAATATGTTTGGTACGAAGTAATAGTTGGAGAGAATAATTTCATTAATCTTATTTAATAAATAGTCACTAATTATGTCATTAGCGAGAAAAAACAGAGAGAGTGATTATGCAATGTTTTGAAACCCGAACCGGTCGTTGAATCGGTCAGGGTACTCGGTTAAGGGTCAGTGGGTTAGATCGGAGTCAAACCGGAGCTAAATCGGGGCCAAATAGGTGAAAAATTGAATATTTTAGGTTTATTAATATGAAATTCTAAAAGAAAATAAAAAAAAAATTAATTTTTTTAAAAAATGGTGGATTGGACCAATTTTCGGACCGGATTGGTTTTACGGCAATTGGCCGATTCCCGGTCGGTTCGGTCCGGGTTTCAAAACCCTATGATTATGTGAGAGTAATGGATTCTTGGTTAAAATTAGGGGTTATTTTTGTCCAAAAAATATTTTAATTAAGGATATTTTTGTCTCTACAATTTTGCAGTCCAGGGATTGAAAACACAATACCAGGGGGGAGGTGGCTTTGCAGCAATTCCACTTTCGTGGTACTCCTAATCCCTAGTTATCTGTAGTCCCTCATACCAAACGATATATTTTGACTCAATCCCTGTCCCTACCTCACAATACCTCATACCAAACAAGGCCTAAGGGTCAAGTTTCATAATTAAAGGGTTTTAGATTGACCTGTTTAAACCCGATCCCATGAAAGACCGATTTTTATTTCCGCTCTAATTGTCCAACAGTAGGAGGGCGTGGGGATAAAGCATGGATATCTATCTCCGTGAGAGAGGAAAGGACCTTGCCAATTTCACTCACAAATATGGTAATAAGTTATAACAAAACTATAATGATA